>BRZY01000012.1:0-2782616 GCA_030159175.1 Glycyrrhiza uralensis | reverse complement strand
ACAACAGATCTAATGGGAGGACGAAGATGGACGAACGAGACGAACTAGATCCGAAGAAGGCCATTGTATCAAATGGGAAGACGAAGATGGACGAACGAGACGACCATGGTCCAAAGAAGGCCAACGGATCTAATGGGAGGACGAAGATGGACGAACGAGACGAACTTGGTCCAAAGAAGGCCAACGGATCTAATGGGACGACGAAGAGGAACGAATGAGACGAACTTGGTCCAAAGAAGGCCAACGGATCTAATGGGAAGACGAAGACGGACGAACGAGACGAACTTGGTCCAAAGTAGGCCACGGATCTAATGGGAGGACGAAGAGGGACGAACGTGACGAACTTGGTCCAAATAAGGGCAACGGATCTAATGCGAGGACGAAGATGGACGAACGAGACGAACTTGGTCCAAAGAAGGCCAACGGATCTAATGGGACGACGAAGAGGAACGAATGAGCCGAACTTGGTCCAAAGAAGGCCAACGGATCTAATGGGAGGACGAAGATGGATGAAGGAGACGAACTTGGACCAAAGAAGGCCAACGGATCTAATGGGAGGACGAAGATGGACGAACGAGACGAACTTGGTCCAAAGAAGGCCAACGGATCAAGTGGGACGACGAAGATGGACGAAGGAGACGAACTTGGTCCCAAAGAAGGCCAACGGATCTAACGGGAGGACGAAGATGGACGAAGGAGACGAACTTGGTTCAAAGAAGGCCATTGGATCAAATGGGAAGACGAAGATGGACGAACGAGACGAACATGGTCCAAAGAAGGCCAACGGATCGAGTGGGACGACGAAGATGGACGAAGGAGACGAACTTGGTCCAAAGAAGGCCAACGGATCTAATGGGAAGACGAAGACGGACGAACGAGACGATTCTTGGTCCAAAGTAGGCCAACGGATCTAATGGGAGGACGAAGAGGGACGAACGTGACGAACTTGGTCCAAAGAAAGCAAACGGATCTAATGGGAGGACGAAGATTGACGAACGAGACGAACTTGGTCCAAAGAAGACCAACGGATCTAATGGGAGGATGAAGAGGGACGAACGAGACGAACTTGGCCAAAGAAGGCCAACGGATCTAATGGGAGGACGAAGATGGACGAAGGAGACGAACTTGGACCAAAGAAGGACAACGGATCTAATGGGAGGACGAAGATGGACGAACGAGACGAACTTGGTCCAAAGAAGGGCAACGGATCAAGTGTGACGACGAAGATGGACGAAGGAGACGAACTTGGTCCAAAGAAGGCCAACGGATCTAACGGGAGGACGAAGATGGACGAAGGAGACGAACTTGGTTCAAAGAAGGCCATTGGATCAAATGGGAAGACGAAGATGGACGAACGAGACGAACATGGTCCAAAGAAGGCCAACGGATCTAATGTGAGGACGAAGATGGACGAACGAGACGAACTTGGTCCAAGAAGGCCAGCTCTAATGGGAGGACGAAGATGGACGAAGGAGACGAACTTGGTCCAAAGAAGGCCAACGGATCTAATGGGACGACGAAGAGGAACGAATGAGACGAACTTGGTCCAAAGAAGGCCAACGGATCTAATGGGAAGACGAAGACGGACGAACGAGACGAACTTGGTCAAAGTAGGCCAACGGATCTAATGGGAGGACGAAGAGGGACGAACGTGACGAACTTGGTCCAAATAAGGACAACGGATCTAATGCGAGGACGAAGATGGACGAACGAGACGAACTTGGTCCAAAGAAGGCCAACGGATCTAATGGGACGACGAAGAGGAACGATTGAGCCGAACTTGGTCCAAAGAAGGCCAACGGATCTAATGGGAGGACGAAGATGGATGAAGGAGACGAACTTGGACCAAAGAAGGCCAACGGATCTAATGGGAGGACGAAGATGGACGAACGAGACGAACTTGGTCCAAAGAAGGCCAACGGATCAAGTGGGACGACGAAGATGGACGAAGGAGACGAACTTGGTCCAAAGAAGGCCAACGGATCTAACGGGAGGACGAAGATGGACGAAGGAGACGAACTTGGTTCAAAGAAGGCCATTGGATCAAATGGGAAGACGAAGATGGACGAACGAGACGAACATGGTCCAAAGAAGGCCAACGGATCAAGTGGGACGACGAAGATGGACGAAGGAGACGAACTTGGTCCAAAGAAGGCCAACGGATCTAATGGGAAGACGAAGACGGACGAACGAGACGATTCTTGGTCCAAAGTAGGCCAACGGATCTAATGGGAGGACGAAGAGGGACGAACGTGACGAAACTTGGTCCAAAGAAAGCAAACGGATCTAATGGGAGGACGAAGATTGACGAACGAGACGAACTTGGTCCAAAGAAGACCAACGGATCTAATGGGAGGATGAAGAGGGACGAACGAGACGAACTTGGCCAAAGAAGGCCAACGGATCTAATGGGAGGACGAAGATGGACGAAGGAGACGAACTTGGACCAAAGAAGGACAACGGATCTAATGGGAGGACGAAGATGGACGAACGAGACGAACTTGGTCCAAAGAAGGGCAACGGATCAAGTGTGACGACGAAGATGGACGAAGGAGACGAACTTGGTCCAAAGAAGGCCAACGGATCTAACGGGAGGACGAAGATGGACGAAGGAGACGAACTTGGTTCAAAGAAGGCCATTGGATCAAATGGGAAGACGAAGATGGACGAACGAGACGAACATGGTCCAAAGAAGGCCAACGGATCTAATGCGAGGACGAAGATGGACGAACGAGACGAACTTGGTCCAAAGAAGGCCAGCTCTAATGGGAGGACGAAGATGGACGAAGGAGACGAACTTGGTCCAAAGAAGGCCAACGATCTAACGGGAGGACGAAGATGGACGAAGGAGACGAACTTGGTTCAAAGAAGGCCATTGTATCAAATGGGAAGACGAAGATGGACGAACGAGACGAACATGGTCCAAAGAAGGCCAACGGATCTAATGGGAGGACGAAGATGGACGAACGAGACGAACTTGGTCCAAAGAATGACAACGGATCTAATGCGAGGACGAAGATGGACGAACGAGACGAACTTGTTCCAAAGAAGGCCAACGGATCAAATGCGAGGACAAAGATGGACGAACGAGACGAACTTGGTCCAAAGAAGGCCAACGGATCTAATGGGAGGACGAAGATGGACGAACGAGACGAACTTGATCCGAAGAAGGCCATTGTAATCAAATGGGAAGACGAAGATGGAGGAACATGGTCCAAAGAAGGCCAACGGATCTAATGGGAGGACGAAGATGGACGAACGAGACGAACTTGGTCCAAAGAAGGCCAACGGATCTAATGGGAGGAAGAAGAGGGACGAACGAGACGAACTTGGTCCAAAGAAGGACAACAGATCTAATGGGAGGACGAAGATGGACGAACGAGACGAACTAGATCCGAAGAAGGCCATTGTATCAAATGGGAAGACGAAGATGGACGAACGAGACGACCATGGTCCAAAGAAGGCCAATGGATCTAATGGGAGGACGAAGATGGACGAACGAGACGAACTTGGTCCAGAGAAGGCCAACGGATCTAATGGGACGACGAAGAGGAACGAATGAGACGAACTTGGTCCAAAGAAGGCCAACGGATCTAATGGGAAGACGAAGACGGACGAACGAGACGAACTTGGTCCAAAGTAGGCCAACGGATCTAATGGGAGGACGAAGAGGGACGAATGTGACGAACTTGGTCCAAAGAAGGACAACGGATCTAATGCGAGGACGAAGATGGACGAACGAGACGAACTTGGTCCAAAGAAGGCCAACGGATCTAATGGGACGACGAAGAGGAACGAATGAGCCGAACTTGGTCCAAAGAAGGCCAACGGATCTAATGGGAAGACGAAGACGGACGAACGAGACGAACTTGGTCCAAAGTAGGCCAACGGATCTAAAATGGGAGGACGAAGAGGGACGAACGTGACGAACTTGGTCCAAAGAAGGACAACGGATCTAATGCGAGGACGAAGATGGACGAACGAGACGAACTGGTCCAAAGAAGGCCAACGGATCTAATGCGAGGACGAAGATGGACGAACGAGACGAACATGGTCCAAAGAAAGCCAACGGATCTAATGGGAGGACGAAGATTGACGAACGAGACGAACTTGGTCCAAAGAAGACCAACGGATCTAATGGGAGGATGAAGAGGGACGAACGAGACGAACTTGGCCAAAGAAGGCCAACGGATCTAATGGGAGGACGAAGATGGACGAAGGAGACGAACTTGGTCCAAAGAAGGCCAACGGATCTAATGCGAGGACGAAGATGGACGAACGAGACGAACATGGTCCAAAGAAAGCCAACGGATCTAATGGGAGGACGAAGATTGACGAACGAGACGAACTTGGTCCAAAGAAGACCAACGGATCTAATGGGAGGATGAAGAGGGACGAACGAGACGAACTTGGCCAAAGAAGGCCAACGGATCTAATGGGAGGACGAAGATGGACGAAGGAGACGAACTTGGTCCAAAGAAGGCCAACGGATCTAATGGGAGGACGAAGATGGACGAACGAGACGAACTTGGTCCAAAGAAGGCCAGCGGATCTAATGGGAGGACAAAGAGGGACGATCGAGACGAACTTGGTCCAAAGAAGGACAACGGATCTAATGCGAGGACGAAGATGGACGAACGAGACGAACTTGGTCCAAAGAAGGCCAACGGATCTAATGGGACGACGAAGAGGAACGAATGAGCCGAACTTGGTCCAAAGAAGGCCAACGGATCTAATGGGAAGACGAAGACGGACGAACGAGACGAACTTGGCCCAAAGTAGGCCAACGGATCTAAAATGGGAGGACGAAGAGGGACGAACGTGACGAACTTGTCCAAAGAAGGACAACGGATCTAATGCGAGGACGAAGATGGACGAACGAGACGAACTTGGTCCAAAGAAGGCCAACGGATCTAATGGGACGACGAAGAGGAACGAATGAGCCGAACTTGGTCCAAAGAAGGCCAACGGATCTAATGGGAGGACGAAGATGGACGAAGGAGACGAACTTGGACCAAAGAAGGCCAACGGATCTAATGGGAGGACGAAGATGGACGAACGAGACGAACTTGGTCCAAAGAAGGCCAACGGATCAAGTGGGACGACGAAGATGGACGAAGGAGACGAACTTGGTCCAAAGAAGGCCAACGGATCTAACGGGGAGGACGAAGATGGACGAAGGAGACGAACTTGGTTCAAAGAAGGCCATTGGATCAAATGGGAAGACGAAGATGGACGAACGAGACGAACATGGTCCAAAGAAGGCCAACGGATCAAGTGGGACGACAAAGATGGACGAAGGAGACGAACTTGGTCCAAAGAAGGCCAACGGATCTAACGGGAAGACGAAGACGGACGAACGAGACGATTCTTGGTCCAAAGTAGGCCAACGGATCTAATGGGAGGACGAAGAGGGACGAACGTGACGAACTTGGTCCAAAGAAAGCAAACGGATCTAATGGGAGGACGAAGATTGACGAACGAGACGAACTTGGTCCAAAGAAGACCAACGGATCTAATGGGAGGATGAAGAGGGACGAACGAGACGAAACTTGGCCAAAGAAGGCCAACGGATCTAATGGGAGGACGAAGATGGACGAAGGAGACGAACTTGGACCAAAGAAGGCCAACGGATCTAATGGGAGGACGAAGATGGACGAACGAGACGAACTTGGTCCAAAGAAGGCCAACGGATCAAGTGGGACGACGAAGATGGACGAAGGAGACGAACTTGGTCCAAAGAAGGCCAACGGATCTAACGGGAGGACAAGATGGCCGAAGGAGACGAACTTGGTTCAAAGAAGGCCATTGGATCAAATGGGAAGACGAAGATGGACGAACGAGACGAACATGGTCCAAAGAAGGCCAACGGATTTAATGTGAGGACGAAGATGGACGAACGAGACGAACTTGGTCCAAAGAAGGCCAGCTCTAATGGGAGGACGAAGATGGACGAAGGAGACGAACTTGGTCCAAAGAAGGCCAACGGATCTAACGGGAGGACGAAGATGGACGAAGGAAACGAACTTGGTTCAAAGAAGGCCATTGTATCAAATGGGAAGACGAAGATGGACGAACGAGACGAACATGGTCCAAAGAAGGCCAACGGATCTAATGGGAGGACGAAGATGGACGAACGAGACGAACTTGGTCCAAAGAAGGCCAGCGGACCTAATGGGAGGACGAAGAGGGACGAACGAGACGAACTTGGTCCAAAGAATGACAACGGATCTAATGCGAGGACGAAGATGGACGAACGAGACGAACTTGTTCCCAAAGAAGGCCAACGGATCAAATGCGAGGACAAAGATGGACGAACGAGACGAACTTGATCCGAAGAAGGCCATTGTATCAAATGGGAAGACGAAGATGGAGGAACATGGTCCAAAGAAGGCCAACGGATCTAATGGGAGGACGAAGATGGACGAACGAGACGAACTTGGTCCAAAGAAGGCCAACGGATCTAATGGGAGGAAGAAGAGGGACGAACGAGACGAACTTGGTCCAAAGAAGGACAACAGATCTAATGGGAGGACGAAGATGGACGAACGAGACGAACTAGATCCGAAGAAGGCCATTGTATCAAATGGGAAGACGAAGATGGACGAACGAGACGACCATGGTCCAAAGAAGGCCAACGGATCTAATGGGAGGACGAAGATGGACGAACGAGACGAACTTTGTCCAAAGAAGGCCAACGGATCTAATGGGACGACGAAGAGGAACGAATGAGACGAACTTGGTCCAAAGAAGGCCAACGGATCTAATGGGAAGACGAAGACGGACGAACGAGACGAACTTGGTCCAAAGTAGGCCAACGGATCTAATGGGAGGACGAAGAGGGACGAACGTGACGAACTTGGTCCAAAGAAGGACAACGGATCTAATGCGAGGACGAAGATGGACGAACGAGACGAACTTGGTCCAAAGAAGGCCAACGGATCTAATGGGACGACGAAGAGGAACGAATGAGCCGAACTTGGTCCAAAGAAGGCCAACGGATCTAATGGGAAGACGAAGACGGACGAACGAGACGAACTTGGTCCAAAGTAGGCCAACGGATCTAAAATGGGAGGACGAAGAGGGACGAACGTGACGAACTTGGTCCAAAGAAGGACAACGGATCTAATGCGAGGACGAAGATGGACGAACGAGACGAACTTGGTCCAAAGAAGGCCAACGGATCTAATGCGAGGACGAAGATGGACGAACGAGACGAACATGGTCCAAAGAAAGCCAACGGATCTAATGGGAGGACGAAGATTGACGAACGAGACGAACTTGGTCCAAAGAAGACCAACGGATCTAATGGGAGGATGAAGAGGACGAACGAGACGAACTTGGCCAAAGAAGGCCAACGGATCTAATGGAGGACGAAGATGGACGAAGGAGACGAACTTGGTCCAAAGAAGGCCAACGGATCTAACGGGAGGACGAAGATGGACGAACGAGACGAACTTGGTCCAAAGAAGGCCAGCGGATCTAATGCCGAGGACGAAGATGGACGAACGAGACGAACTTGTTCCAAAGAAGGCCAACGGATCAAATGCGAGGACGAAGATGGACGAAGGAGACGAACTTGGTTCAAAGAAGGCCATTGTATCAAATGGGAAGACGAAGATGGACGAACGAGACGAACATGGTCCAAAGAAGGCCAACGGATCTAATGGGAGGACGAAGATGGACGAACGAGACGAACTTGGTCCAAAGAAGGCCAGCGGATCTAATGGGAGGACGAAGAGGGACGAACGAGACGAACTTGGTCCAAAGAAGGACAACGGATCTAATGCCGAGGACGAAGATGGACGAACGAGACGAACTTGGTCCAAAGAAGGCCAACGGATCTAATGGGAGGATGAAGAGGGACGAAGGAGACGAACTTGGTCCAAAGAAGGCCAACGGATCAAGTGGGACGACGAAGATGGACAAAGGAGACGAACTTGGTCCAAAGAAGGCCAACGGATCAAATGGATGACGAAGATGGACGAACGAGACGAACTTGGTGCAAAGAAGCCCAACGGATCAAATGGAGGACGAAAAGGGATGAACGAGACGAACATGGTCCAAAGAAGGCCTACGGATCAAATGGGTGGACGAAGATGGATGAACGAGACGAACTTGGTCCAAGGAAGGCCTAGGGATCAAATGGGAGGACGAAGATGGACGAACGAGACGAACTTGGTCCAAAGAAGGCCAACGATCAAATGGGAGGACGAAGATGGACGAACGAAACGAACTTGGTCCAAAGAAGGCCAACGGATCAAATGGGAGGACGAAGATGGACGAACGAGACGAACTTGGTCCAAAGAAGGCCAATGGATCAAATGGGAGGACGAAGATGGACGAACCAGACGAACTTGGTGCAAAGAAGCCCAACGGATCAAATGGAGGACGAAAAGGGATGAACGAGACGAACTTGGTCCAAAGAAGGCCTACGGATCAAATGGGAGGACGAAGATGGACGAACGAGACGAACTTCGTCCAAAGAAGGCCTAGGGATCAAATGGGAGGACGAAGATGGACGAACAAGACGAACATGGTCCAAAGAAGGCCTACGGATCAAATGGGTGGACGAAGATGGACGAACGAGATGAACTTGGTCCAAAGAAGGCCAACGGATCAAATGGGAGGACGAAGATGGACGAACGAGACGAAACTTGGTCCAAAGAAGGCCAACGGATCAAATGGGAGGACGAAGATGGACGAACGAGACGAACTTGGTCCAAAGAAGGCCAACGGATCAAATGGAGGACGAAGATGGACGAACGAGACGAACTTGGTCCAAAGAAGGCCAACGGATCAAATGGGAGGACGAAGATGGACGAACGAGACGAACTTGGTGCATAGAAGCCCAACGTATCAAATGGGAGGACGAAAAGGGATGAACGAGACGAACTTGGTCCAAAGAAGGCCTACGGATCAAATGGGTGGACGAAGATGGACGAACGAGACGAACTTGGTGCAAATAAGCCCAACGGATCAAATGGGAGGACGAAAGATGGACGAACGTGACGAACTTGGTCCAAAGAAGGCCAACGGATCAAATGGGAGGACGAAGATGGACGAACGAGACGAACTTGGTGCAAAGAAGCCAACGGATCAAATGGGAGGACGAAGATGGATGAACGAGACGAACTTGGTCCAAAGAAGGCCTACGGATCAAATGGGAGGACTAAGATGAACGAACGAGACGAACTTGGTCCAAAGAAGGCCAACGGATCAAATGCGAGGACGAAGATGGACGAACGAGACGAACTTGGTCCAAAGAAGGCCCTAGGGATCAAATGGGAGGACGAAAAGGGATGAACGAGACGAACTTGGTCCAAAGAAGGCCTACGGATCAAATGGGTGGACGAAGATGGACGAACGAGACGAACTTGGTGCAAAGAAGCCCAACAGATCAAATGGGAGGACGAAAAGGGATGAACGAGACGAACTTGGTCCAAAGAAGGCCTACGGATCAAATGGGAGGACGAAGATGGACGAACGAGACGAACTTGGTCCAAAGAAGCCCTACGAATCAAATACGGATCAAATGGGAGGACGAAAAGGGATGAACGAGACGAACTTGGTCCAAAGAAGGCCTACGGATCAAATGGGAGGACGAAGATGGACGAACGAGACGAACTTGGTCCAAAGAAGGCCTAGGGATCAAATGGGAGGACGAAGATGGTACGAACGAGAGGAACTTGGTCCAAAGAAGGCCTAGGGATCAAATGGGAGGACGAAGATGGACGAACGTGACGAACTTGGTCCAAAGAAGGCCAACGGATCAAATGGGAGGACGAAAGATGGACGAACGAGACGAACTTGGTGCAAAGAAGCCCAACGGATCAAATGGGAGGACGAAGATGGATGAACGAGACGAACTTGGTCCAAAGAAGGCCTACGGATCAAATGGGAGGACGAAGATGGATGAACGAGACGAACTTGGTCCAAAGAAGGCCTAGGGATCAAATGGGAGGACGAAGATGGACGAACGAGACGAACATGGTCCAAAGAAGGCCAACGGATCAAATGGGAGGACGAAGATGGACGAACGAGACGAACTCGGTCCAAAGAAGGCCTAGGGATCAAATGGGAGGACGAAAAGGGATGAACGAGACGAACTTGGTCCAAAGAAGGCCTACGATCAAATGGGTGCACGAAGATGGACGAACGAGACGAACTTGGTGCAAAGAAGCCCAACGGATCAAATGGGAGGACGAAAAGGGATGAACGAGACAAACTTGGTCCAAAGAAGGCCTACGGATCAAATGGGAGGACGAAGATGGACGAACGAGACGAACTTGGTCCAAAGAAGGCCTAGGGTTCAAATGGGAGGACGAAGATGGACGAACGAGACGAACTTGGTCCAAAGAAGGCCAACGGATCAAATGGGAGGACGAAGATGGACGAACGAGACGAACTTGGTCCAAAGAAGGCCTAGGGATCAAATGGGAGGACGAAGATGGACGAACGAGACGAACTTGGTCCAAAGAAGGCCAACGGATCAAATGGGAGGACGAGATGGACGAACGAGACGAACTTGGTCAAAGAAGCCTTCGGATCAAATGGGAGGACGAAGATGGACGAACGAGACGAACATGGTCCAAAGAAGGCCAACGGATCAAAATGGGATGACGAAGATGGAACGAACGAGACGAACTTGGTGCAAAGAAGCCCAACGGATCAAATGGGAGGACGAAAAGGGATGAACGAGACGAACATGGTCCAAAGAAGGCCTACGGATCAAATGGGTGGACGAAGATGGATGAACGAGACGAACTTGGTCCAAGGAAGGCCTAGGGATCAAATGGGAGGACGAAGATGGACGAACGAGACGAACTTGGTCCAAAGAAGGGCCAACGGATCAAATGGGAGGACGAAGATGGACGAACGAAACGAACTTGGTCCAAAGAAGGCCAACGGATCAAATGGGAGGACGAAGATGGACGAACGAGACGAACTTGGTCCAAAGAAGGCCAATGGATCAAATGGGAGGAACGAAGATGGACGAACCAGACGAACTTGGTGCAAAGAAGCCCAACGGATCAAATGGGAGGACGAAAAGGGATGAACGAGACGAACTTGGTCCAAAGAAGGCCTACGGATCAAATGGGAGGACGAAGATGGACGAACGAGATGAACTTGGTCCAAAGAAGGCCTAGGGATCAAATGGGAGGACGAAGATGGACGAACAAGACGAACATGGTCCAAAGAAGGCCTACGGATCAAATGGGTGGACGAAGATGGACGAACGAGATGAACTTGTCCAAAGAAGGCCAACGGATCAAATGGAGGACGAAGATGGACGAACGAGACGAACTTGGTCAAAGAAGGCCAACGGATCAAATGGGAGGACGAAGATGGACGAACGAGACGAACTTGGTCCAAAGAAGGCCAACGGATCAAATGGGAGGACGAAGATGGACGAACGAGACGAACTTGGTGCAAAGAAGCCCAACGTATCAAATGGGAGGACGAAGAGGGACGAACGTGACGAACTTGGTCCAAAGAAGGCCAACGGATCAAATGGGAGGACGAAGATGGACGAACGAGACGAACTTGGTGCAAAGAAGCCCAACGGATCAAATGGGAGGACGAAGATGGATGAACGAGACGAACTTGGTCCAAAGAAGGCCTACGATCAAATGGGAGGACGAAGATGGACGAACGAGACGAACTTGGTCCAAAGAAGGCCTACGGATCAAATGGGAGGACGAAGATGGACGAACGAGACGAACTTGGTCCAAAGAAGGCCTACGGATCAAATGGGAGGACTAAGATGGACGAACGAGACGAACTTGGTCCAAAGAAGGCCAACGGATCAAATGCGAGGACGAAGATGGACGAACGAGACGAACTTGGTCCAAAGAAGGCCTAGGGATCAAATGGGAGGACGAAAAGGGATGAACGAGACGAACTTGGTCGAAACAAGGCCTACGGATCAAATGGGTGGACGAAGATGGACGAACGAGACGAACTTGGTGCAAAGAAGCCCAACAGATCAAATGGGAGGACGAAAAGGGATGAACGAGACGAACTTGGTCCAAAGAAGGCCTACGGATCAAATGGGAGGACGAAGATGGACGAACGAGACGAACTTGGTCCAAAGAAGGCCTACGAATCAAATACGGATCAAATGGGAGGACGAAAGGGATGAACGAGACGGACTTGTCCAAAGAAGGCCTACGGATCAAATGGGAGGACGAAGATGGACGAACGAGACGAACTTGGTCCAAAGAAGGCCTAGGGATCAAATGGGAGGACGAAGATGGACGAACGTGACGAACTTGGTCCAAAGAAGGCCAACGGATCAAATGGGAGGACGAAGATGGACGAACGAGACGAACTTGGTGCAAAGAAGCCCAACGGATCAAATGGGAGGACGAAGATGGATGAACGAGACGAACTTGGTCCAAAGAAGGCCTACGGATCAAATGGGAGGACGAAGATGGATGAACGAGACGAACTTGGTCCAAAGAAGGCCTAGGGATCAAATGGGAGGACGAAGATGGACGAACGAGACGAACATGGTCCAAAGAAGGCCAACGGATCAAATGGGAGGACGAAGATGGACGAACGAGACGAACCTCGGTCCAAAGAAGGCGTAGGGATCAAATGGGAGGACGAAAAGGGATGAACGAGACGAACTTGGTCCAAAGAAGGCCTACGGATCAAATGGGTGCACGAAGATGGACGAACGAGACGAACTTGGTGCAAAGAAGCCCAACGGATCAAATGGGAGGACGAAAAGGGATGAACGAGACAAACTTGGTCCAAGAAGGCCTACGGATCAAATGGGAGGACGAAGATGGACGAACGAGACGAACTTGGTCCAAAGAAGGCCTAGGGTTCAAATGGGAGGACGAAGATGGAACGAACGAGACGAACTTGGTCCAAAGAAGGCCAACGGATCAAATGGGAGGACGAAGATGGACGAACGAGACGAACTTGGTCCAAAGAAGGCCAACGGATCAAATGGGAGGACGAAGATGGCCGAACGAGACGAACTTGGTCCAAAGAAGGCCTAGGGATCAAATGGAGGACGAAGATGGACGAACGAGACGAACTTGGTCCAAAGAAGGCCAACGGATCAAATGGGAGGACGAAGATGGACGAACGAGACGAACTTGGTCCAAAGAAGGCCAACGGATCAAATGGGAGGACGAAGATGGACGAAACGAGACGAACTTGGTCCAAAGAAGCCTTGGGATCAAATGGGAGGACGAAGATGGACGAACGAGACGAACTTGGTCCAAAGAAGGCCAACGGATCAAATGGGATGACGAAGATGGACGAACGAGACGAACTTGGTGCAAAGAAGCCCAACGGATCAAATGGGAGGACGAAAAGGGATGAACGAGACGAACATGGTCCAAAGAAGGCCTACGGATCAAATGGGTGGACGAAGATGGATGAACGAGACGAACTTGGTCCAAGGAAGGCCTAGGGATCAAATGGGAGGACGAAGATGGACGAACGAGACGAACTTGGTCCAAAGAAGGCCAACGGATCAAATGGGAGGACGAAGATGGACGAACGAAACGAACTTGGTCCAAAGAAGGCCAACGGATCAAATGGGAGGACGAAGATGGACGAACGAGACGAACTTGGTCCAAAGAAGGCCAACGGATCAAATGGGAGGACGAAGATGGACGAACCAGACGAACTTGGTGCAAAGAAGCCCAACGGATCAAATGGGAGGACGAAAAGGGATGACGAGACGAACTTGGTCCAAAGAAGGCCTACGGATCAAATGGGAGGACGAAGATGGACGAACGAGATGAACTTGGTCCAAAGAAGGCCTAGGGATCAAATGGGAGGACGAAGATGGACGAACAAGACGAACATGGTCCAAAGAAGGCCTACGGATCAAATGGGTGGACGAAGATGGACGACGAGATGAACTTGGTCCAAAGAAGGCCAACGGATCAAATGGGAGGACGAAGATGGACGAACGAGACGAACTTGGTCCAAAGAAGGCCTAGGGATCAAATGGGAGGACGAAGATGGACGAACGAGACGAACTTGGTCCAAAGAAGGCCAACGGATCAAATGGGAGGACGAAGATGGACGAACGAGACGAACTTGGTCCAAAGAAGGCCAACGGATCAAATGGGAGGACGAAGATGGACGAACGAGACGAACTTGGTGCAAAGAAGCCCAACGTATCAAATGGGAGGGCGAAGAGGGATGAACGAGACGAACTTGGTCCAAAGAAGGCCTACGGATCAAATGGGTGGACGAAGATGGACGAACGAGACGAACTTGGTGCAAATAAGCCCAACGGATCAAATGGGAGGACGAAAAGGGATGAACGAGACGAACTTGGTCCAAAGAAGGCCTACAGATCAAATGGGAGGACGAAGATGGACGAACGAGACAAACTTGGTCCAAAGAAGGCCAACGGATCAAATGGAGGACGAAGATGGACGAACGAGACGAACTTGGTCCAAAGAAGGCCTAGGGATCAAATGGAGGACGAAAAGGATGCACGAGACGAACTTGGTCCAAAGAAGGCCTACGGATCAAATGGGTGGACGAAGATGGACGAACGAGACGAACATGGTGCAAAGAAGCCCAACGGATCAAATGGGAGGACGAAGATGGACGAACGAGACGAACTTGGTCCAAAGAAGGCCTAGGATCAAATGGGAGGACGAAGATGGACGAACGAGACGAACTTGGTCCAAAGAAGGCCAACGGATCAAATGGGGAGGACGAAGATGGACGAACGAGACGAACTTGGTCCAAAGAAGGCCTAGGGATCAAATGGGAGGACGAAGATGGACGAACGAGACGAACTTGGTCCAAAGAAGGCCTTCGATCAAATGGGAGGACGAAGATGGACGAACGAGACGAACTTGGTCCAAAGAAGGCCAACGGATCAAATGGGAGGACGAAGATGGACGAACCAGACGAACTTGGTGGCAAAGAAGCCCAACAGTTCAAATGGGAGGACGAAAAGGGATGAACGAGACGAACTTGGTCCAAAGAAGGCCTACGGATCAAATGGGAGGACGAAGATGGACGAACGAGACGAACTTGGTCCAAAGAAGGCCTAGGGATCAAATGGGAGGACGAAGATGGACGAACAAGACGAACTTGGTCCAAAGAAGGCCTACGGATCAAATGGGTGGACGAAGATGGACGAACGAGATGAACTTGGTCCAAAGAAGGCCTAGGGATCAAATGGGAGGACGAAGATGGACGAACAAGACGAACTTGGTCCAAAGAAGGCCTACGGATCAAATGGGTGGACGAAGATGGACGAACGAGATGAACTTGGTCCAAAGAAGGCCAACGGATCAAATGGGGGGACGAAGATGGACGAACCAGACGAACTTGGTCCAAAGAAGGCCTAGGGATCAAATGGGAGGACGAAGATGGATGAACGAGACGAACTTGGTCCAAAGAAGGCCAACGGATCAAATGGGAGGACGAAGATGGTCGAACGAGACGAACTTGGTCCAAAGAAGGCCTAGGGATCAAATGGGAGGACGAAGATGGACGAACGAGACGAACTTGGTCCAAAGAAGGCCTACGGATCAAATGGGAGGACGAAGATGGACGAACGAGACGAACTTGGTCCAAAGAAGGCCTAGGGATCAAATGGGAGGACGAAGATGGACGAACGAGACGAACTTGGTCCAAAGAAGGCCTTCGGATCAAATGGGAGGACGAAGATGGACGAACGAGACGAACTTGGTCCAAAGAAGGCCAACGGATCAAATGGGAGGACGAAGATGGACGAACCAGACGAACTTGGTGCAAAGAAGCCCAACGGATCAAATGGGAGGACGAAAAGGGAGGAACGAGACGAACTTGGTCCAAAGAAGGCCTACGGATCAAATGGGAGGACGAAGATTGACGAACGAGACGAACTTGGTCCAAAGAAGGCCAACGGATCAAATGGGAGTACGAAGATGGACGAACGAGACGAACTTGGTCCAAAGAAGGCCAACGGATCAAATGGGAGGACGAAGATGGACGAACGAGACGAACTTGGTGCAAAGAAGCCCAACGTATCAAATGGGAGGACGAAAAGGGATGAACGAGACGAACTTGGTCCAAAGAAGGCCTACGGATCAAATGGGTGGACGAAGATGGACGAACGAGATGAACTTGGTCCAAAGAAGGCCTAGGGATCAAATGGGAGGACGAAGATGGACGAACAAGACGAACTTGGTCCAAAGAAGGCCTACAGATCAAATGGGTGGACGAAGATGGACGAACGAGATGAACTTGGTCCAAAGAAGGCCAACGGATCAAATGGGAGGACGAAGATGGACGAACCAGACGAACTTGGTCCAAAGAAGGCCTAGGGATCAAATGGGAGGACGAAGATGGACGAACGAGACGAACTTGGTCCAAAGAAGGCCAACGGATCAAATGGGAGGACGAAGATGGTCGAACGAGACGAACTTGGTCCAAAGAAGGCCTAGGGATCAAATGGGAGGACGAAGATGGTCGAACGAGACGAACTTGGTCCAAAGAAGGCCTACGGATCAAATGGGAGGACGAAGATGGACGAACGAGACGAACTTGGTCCAAAGAAGGCCAACGGATCAAATGGGAGGACGAAGATGGACGAACGAGACGAACTTGGTCCAAAGAAGGCCAACGGATCAAATGGGAGTACGAAGATGGACGAACGAGACGAACTTGGTCCAAAGAAGGCCAACGGATCAAATGGGAGGACGAAGATGGACGAACGAGACGAACTTGGTGCAAAGAAGCCCAACGTATCAAATGGGAGGACGAAAAGGGATGAACGAGACGAACTTGGTCCAAAGAAGGCCTACGGATCAAATGGGTGGACGAAGATGGACGAACGAGATGAACTTGGTCCAAAGAAGGCCTAGGGATCAAATGGGAGGACGAAGATGGACGAACAAGACGAACTTGGTCCAAAGAAGGCCTACAGATCAAATGGGTGGACGAAGATGGACGAACGAGATGAACTTGGTCCAAAGAAGGCCAACGGATCAAATGGGAGGACGAAGATGGACGAACCAGACGAACTTGGTCCAAAGAAGGCCTAGGGATCAAATGGGAGGACGAAGATGGACGAACGAGACGAACTTGGTCCAAAGAAGGCCAACGGATCAAATGGGAGGACGAAGATGGTCGAACGAGACGAACTTGGTCCAAAGAAGGCCTAGGGATCAAATGGGAGGACGAAGATGGTCGAACGAGACGAACTTGGTCCAAAGAAGGCCTACGGATCAAATGGGAGGACGAAGATGGACGAACGAGACGAACTTGGTCCAAAGAAGGCCAACGGATCAAATGGGAGGACGAAGATGGACGAACGAGACGAACTTGGTCCAAAGAAGGCCTAGGGATCAAATGGGAGGACGAAGATGGACGAACGAGACGAACTTGGTCCAAGGAAGGCCTAGGGATCAAATGGGAGGACGAAGATGGACGAACGAGACGAACTTGGTCCAAAGAAGGCCAACGGATCAAATGGGAGGACGAAGATGGACGAACGAGACGAACTTGGTCCAAAGAAGGCCTACGGATCAAATGGGAGGACGAAGATGGACGAACGAGACGAACTTCGTCCAAAGAAGGCCTAGGGATCAAATGGGAGGACGAAGATGGACGAACAAGACGAACTTGGTCCAAAGAAGGCCTACGGATCAAATGGGTGGACGAAGATGGACGAACGAGATGAACTTGGTCCAAAGAAGGCCTAGGGATCAAATGGGAGGACGAAGATGGACGAACAAGACGAACTTGGTCCAAAGAAGGCCTACGGATCAAATGGGTGGACGAAGATGGACGAACGAGACGAACTTGGTCCAAAGAAGGCCTAGGGATCAAATGGGAGGACGAAGATGGACGAACGAGACGAACTTGGTCCAAAGAAGGCCTTCGGATCAAATGGGAGGACGAAGATGGACGAACGAGACGAACTTGGTCCAAAGAAGGCCAACGGATCAAATGGGAGGACGAAGATGGACGAACGAGACGAACTTGGTGCAAAGAAGCCCAACGGATCAAATGGGAGGACGAAAAGGGATGAACGAGACGAACTTGGTCCAAAGAAGGCCTACGGATCAAATGGGTGGACGAAGATGGACGAACGAGACGAACTTGGTGCAAAGAAGCCCAACGGATCAAATGGGAGGACGAAAAGGGATGAACGAGACGAACATGGTCCAAAGAAGGCCTACGGATCAAATGGGAGGACGAAGATGGACGAACGAGACGAACTTGGTCCAAAGAAGGCCTAGGGATCAAATGGGAGGACGAAGATGGACGAACGAGACGAACTTGGTCCAAAGAAGGCCTAGGGATCAAATGGGAGGACGAAGATGGACGAACGTGACGAACTTGGTCCAAAGAAGGCCAACGGATCAAATGGGAGGACGAAGATGGACGAACGAGACGAACTTGGTGCAAAGAAGCCCAACGGATCAAATGGGAGGACGAAGATGGATGAACGAGAAGAACTTGGTCCAAAGAAGGCCTACGGATCAAATGGGAGGACGAAGATGGACGAACGAGACAAACTTGGTCCAAAGAAGGCCAACGGATCAAATGGGAGGACGAAGATGGACGAACGAGACGAACTTGGTCCAAAGAAGGCCTAGGGATCAAATGGGAGGACGAAAAGGGATGCACGAGACAAACTTGGTCCAAAGAAGGCCTACGGATCAAATGGGTGGACGAAGATGGACGAACGAGACGAACATGGTGCAAAGAAGCCCAACGGATCAAATGGGAGGACGAAAAGGGATGAACGAGACGAACTTGGTCCAAAGAAGGCCTACGGATCAAATGGGAGGACGAAGATGGACGAACGAGACGAACTTGGTCCAAAGAAGGCCTAGGGCTCAAATGGGAGGACGAAGATGGACGAACGAGACGAACTTGGTCCAAAGAAGGCCAACGGACAAATGGGAGGACGAAGATGGACGAACGAGACGAACTTGGTCCAAAGAAGGCCTAGGGATCAAATGGGAGGACGAAGATGGACGAACGAGACGAACTTGGTCCAAAGAAGGCCTACGGATCAAATGGGAGGACGAAGATGGACGAACGAGACGAACTTGGTCCAAAGAAGGCCAACGGATCAAATGGGAGGACGAAGATGGACGAACGAGACGAACTTGGTCCAAAGAAGGCCTAGGGATCAAATGGGAGGACGAAGATGGACGAACGAGACGAACTTGGTCCAAAGAAGGCCTTCGGATCAAATGGGAGGACGAAGATGGACGAACGAGACGAACTTGGTCCAAAGAAGGCCAACGGATCAAATGGGAGGACGAAGATGGACGAACGAGACGAACTTGGTGCAAAGCAGCCCAACGGATCAAATGGGAGGACGAAAAGGGATGAACGAGACGAACATGGTCCAAAGAAGGCCTACGGATCAAATGGGTGGACGAAGATGGACGAACGAGACGAACTTGGTCCAAGGAAGGCCTAGGGATCAAATGGGAGGACGAAGATGGACGAACGAGACGAACTTGGTCCAAAGGAGGCCAACGGATCAAATGGGAGGACGAAGATGGACGAACCAGACGAACTTGGTGCAAAGAAGCCCAACGGATCAAATGGGAGGACGAAAAGGGAGGAACGAGACGAACTTGGTCCAAAGAAGGCCTACGGATCAAATGGGAGGACGAAGATGGACGAACGAGACGAACTTGGTCCAAAGAAGGCCTAGGGATCAAATGGGAGGACGAAGATGGACGAACAAGACGAACTTGGTCCAAAGAAGGCCTACGGATCAAATGGGTGGACGAAGATGGACGAACGAGATGAACTTGGTCCAAAGAAGGCCTAGGGATCAAATGGGAGGACGAAGATGGACGAACAAGACGAACTTGGTCCAAAGAAGGCCTACAGATCAAATGGGTGGACGAAGATGGACGAACGAGATGAACTTGGTCCAAAGAAGGCCAACGGATCAAATGGGAGGACGAAGATGGACGAACCAGACGAACTTGGTCCAAAGAAGGCCTAGGGATCAAATGGGAGGACGAAGATGGACGAACCAGACGAACTTGGTGCAAAGAAGCCCAACGGATCAAATGGGAGGACGAAAAGGGAGGAACGAGACGAACTTGGTCCAAAGAAGGCCTACGGATCAAATGGGAGGACGAAGATGGACGAACGAGACGAACTTGGTGCAAAGAAGCCCAACGTATCAAATGGGAGGACGAAAAGGGATGAACGAGACGAACTTGGTCCAAAGAAGGCCTACGGATCAAATGGGTGGACGAAGATGGACGAACGAGATGAACTTGGTCCAAAGAAGGCCTAGGGATCAAATGGGAGGACGAAGATGGACGAACAAGACGAACTTGGTCCAAAGAAGGCCTACAGATCAAATGGGTGGACGAAGATGGACGAACGAGATGAACTTGGTCCAAAGAAGGCCAACGGATCAAATGGGAGGACGAAGATGGACGAACCAGACGAACTTGGTCCAAAGAAGGCCTAGGGATCAAATGGGAGGACGAAGATGGACGAACGAGACGAACTTGGTCCAAAGAAGGCCAACGGATCAAATGGGAGGACGAAGATGGTCGAACGAGACGAACTTGGTCCAAAGAAGGCCTAGGGATCAAATGGGAGGACGAAGATGGTCGAACGAGACGAACTTGGTCCAAAGAAGGCCTACGGATCAAATGGGAGGACGAAGATGGACGAACGAGACGAACTTGGTCCAAAGAAGGCCAACGGATCAAATGGGAGGACGAAGATGGACGAACGAGACGAACTTGGTCCAAAGAAGGCCTAGGGATCAAATGGGAGGACGAAGATGGACGAACGAGACGAACTTGGTCCAAGGAAGGCCTAGGGATCAAATGGGAGGACGAAGATGGACGAACGAGACGAACTTGGTCCAAAGAAGGCCAACGGATCAAATGGGAGGACGAAGATGGACGAACGAGACGAACTTGGTCCAAAGAAGGCCTACGGATCAAATGGGAGGACGAAGATGGACGAACGAGACGAACTTCGTCCAAAGAAGGCCTAGGGATCAAATGGGAGGACGAAGATGGACGAACAAGACGAACTTGGTCCAAAGAAGGCCTACGGATCAAATGGGTGGACGAAGATGGACGAACGAGATGAACTTGGTCCAAAGAAGGCCTAGGGATCAAATGGGAGGACGAAGATGGACGAACAAGACGAACTTGGTCCAAAGAAGGCCTACGGATCAAATGGGTGGACGAAGATGGACGAACGAGACGAACTTGGTCCAAAGAAGGCCTAGGGATCAAATGGGAGGACGAAGATGGACGAACGAGACGAACTTGGTCCAAAGAAGGCCTTCGGATCAAATGGGAGGACGAAGATGGACGAACGAGACGAACTTGGTCCAAAGAAGGCCAACGGATCAAATGGGAGGACGAAGATGGACGAACGAGACGAACTTGGTGCAAAGAAGCCCAACGGATCAAATGGGAGGACGAAAAGGGATGAACGAGACGAACTTGGTCCAAAGAAGGCCTACGGATCAAATGGGTGGACGAAGATGGACGAACGAGACGAACTTGGTGCAAAGAAGCCCAACGGATCAAATGGGAGGACGAAAAGGGATGAACGAGACGAACATGGTCCAAAGAAGGCCTACGGATCAAATGGGAGGACGAAGATGGACGAACGAGACGAACTTGGTCCAAAGAAGGCCTAGGGATCAAATGGGAGGACGAAGATGGACGAACGAGACGAACTTGGTCCAAAGAAGGCCTAGGGATCAAATGGGAGGACGAAGATGGACGAACGTGACGAACTTGGTCCAAAGAAGGCCAACGGATCAAATGGGAGGACGAAGATGGACGAACGAGACGAACTTGGTGCAAAGAAGCCCAACGGATCAAATGGGAGGACGAAGATGGATGAACGAGAAGAACTTGGTCCAAAGAAGGCCTACGGATCAAATGGGAGGACGAAGATGGACGAACGAGACAAACTTGGTCCAAAGAAGGCCAACGGATCAAATGGGAGGACGAAGATGGACGAACGAGACGAACTTGGTCCAAAGAAGGCCTAGGGATCAAATGGGAGGACGAAAAGGGATGCACGAGACAAACTTGGTCCAAAGAAGGCCTACGGATCAAATGGGTGGACGAAGATGGACGAACGAGACGAACATGGTGCAAAGAAGCCCAACGGATCAAATGGGAGGACGAAAAGGGATGAACGAGACGAACTTGGTCCAAAGAAGGCCTACGGATCAAATGGGAGGACGAAGATGGACGAACGAGACGAACTTGGTCCAAAGAAGGCCTAGGGCTCAAATGGGAGGACGAAGATGGACGAACGAGACGAACTTGGTCCAAAGAAGGCCAACGGACAAATGGGAGGACGAAGATGGACGAACGAGACGAACTTGGTCCAAAGAAGGCCTAGGGATCAAATGGGAGGACGAAGATGGACGAACGAGACGAACTTGGTCCAAAGAAGGCCTACGGATCAAATGGGAGGACGAAGATGGACGAACGAGACGAACTTGGTCCAAAGAAGGCCAACGGATCAAATGGGAGGACGAAGATGGACGAACGAGACGAACTTGGTCCAAAGAAGGCCTAGGGATCAAATGGGAGGACGAAGATGGACGAACGAGACGAACTTGGTCCAAAGAAGGCCTTCGGATCAAATGGGAGGACGAAGATGGACGAACGAGACGAACTTGGTCCAAAGAAGGCCAACGGATCAAATGGGAGGACGAAGATGGACGAACGAGACGAACTTGGTGCAAAGCAGCCCAACGGATCAAATGGGAGGACGAAAAGGGATGAACGAGACGAACATGGTCCAAAGAAGGCCTACGGATCAAATGGGTGGACGAAGATGGACGAACGAGACGAACTTGGTCCAAGGAAGGCCTAGGGATCAAATGGGAGGACGAAGATGGACGAACGAGACGAACTTGGTCCAAAGGAGGCCAACGGATCAAATGGGAGGACGAAGATGGACGAACGAGACGAACTTGGTCCAAAGAAGGCCAACGGATCAAATGGGAGTACGAAGATGGACGAACGAGACGAACTTGGTCCAAAGAAGGCCAACGGATCAAATGGGAGGACGAAGATGGACGAACGAGACGAACTTGGTGCAAAGAAGCCCAACGTATCAAATGGGAGGACGAAAAGGGATGAACGAGACGAACTTGGTCCAAAGAAGGCCTACGGATCAAATGGGTGGACGAAGATGGACGAACGAGATGAACTTGGTCCAAAGAAGGCCTAGGGATCAAATGGGAGGACGAAGATGGACGAACAAGACGAACTTGGTCCAAAGAAGGCCTACAGATCAAATGGGTGGACGAAGATGGTCGAACGAGACGAACTTGGTCCAAAGAAGGCCTAGGGATCAAATGGGAGGACGAAGATGGACGAACGAGACGAACTTGGTCCAAAGAAGGCCTACGGATCAAATGGGAGGACGAAGATGGACGAACGAGACGAACTTGGTCCAAAGAAGGCCAACGGATCAAATGGGAGGACGAAGATGGACGAACGAGACGAACTTGGTCCAAAGAAGGCCTAGGGATCAAATGGGAGGACGAAGATGGACGAACGAGACGAACTTGGTCCAAAGAAGGCCTTCGGATCAAATGGGAGGACGAAGATGGACGAACGAGACGAACTTGGTCCAAGGAAGGCCTAGGGATCAAATGGGAGGACGAAGATGGACGAACGAGACGAACTTGGTCCAAAGAAGGCCTTCGGATCAAATGGGAGGACGAAGATGGACGAACGAGACGAACTTGGTCCAAGGAAGGCCTAGGGATCAAATGGGAGGACGAAGATGGACGAACGAGACGAACTTGGTCCAAAGAAGGCCAACGGATCAAATGGGAGGACGAAGATGGACGAACGAGACGAACTTGGTCCAAAGAAGGCCTACAGATCAAATGGGTGGACGAAGATGGACGAACGAGATGAACTTGGTCCAAAGAAGGCCAACGGATCAAATGGGAGGACGAAGATGGACGAACCAGACGAACTTGGTCCAAAGAAGGCCTAGGGATCAAATGGGAGGACGAAGATGGACGAACGAGACGAACTTGGTCCAAAGAAGGCCAACGGATCAAATGGGAGGACGAAGATGGTCGAACGAGACGAACTTGGTCCAAAGAAGGCCTAGGGATCAAATGGGAGGACGAAGATGGTCGAACGAGACGAACTTGGTCCAAAGAAGGCCTAGGGATCAAATGGGAGGACGAAGATGGACGAACGAGACGAACTTGGTCCAAAGAAGGCCTACGGATCAAATGGGAGGACGAAGATGGACGAACGAGACGAACTTGGTCCAAAGAAGGCCAACGGATCAAATGGGAGGACGAAGATGGACGAACGAGACGAACTTGGTCCAAAGAAGGCCTAGGGATCAAATGGGAGGACGAAGATGGACGAACGAGACGAACTTGGTCCAAGGAAGGCCTAGGGATCAAATGGGAGGACGAAGATGGACGAACGAGACGAACTTGGTCCAAAGAAGGCCAACGGATCAAATGGGAGGACGAAGATGGACGAACGAGACGAACTTGGTCCAAAGAAGGCCTACGGATCAAATGGGAGGACGAAGATGGACGAACGAGACGAACTTCGTCCAAAGAAGGCCTAGGGATCAAATGGGAGGACGAAGATGGACGAACAAGACGAACTTGGTCCAAAGAAGGCCTACGGATCAAATGGGTGGACGAAGATGGACGAACGAGATGAACTTGGTCCAAAGAAGGCCTAGGGATCAAATGGGAGGACGAAGATGGACGAACAAGACGAACTTGGTCCAAAGAAGGCCTACGGATCAAATGGGTGGACGAAGATGGACGAACGAGACGAACTTGGTCCAAAGAAGGCCTAGGGATCAAATGGGAGGACGAAGATGGACGAACGAGACGAACTTGGTCCAAAGAAGGCCTTCGGATCAAATGGGAGGACGAAGACGGACGAACGAGACGAACTTGGTCCAAAGAAGGCCAACGGATCAAATGGGAGAACGAAGATGGACGAACGAGACGAACTTGGTGCAAAGAAGCCCAACGGATCAAATGGGAGGACGAAAAGGGATGAACGAGACGAACTTGGTCCAAAGAAGGCCTACGGATCAAATGGGTGGACGAAGATGGACGAACGAGACGAACTTGGTGCAAAGAAGCCCAACGGATCAAATGGGAGGACGAAAAGGGATGAACGAGACGAACATGGTCCAAAGAAGGCCTTCGGATCAAATGGGAGGACGAAGATGGACGAACGAGACGAACTTGGTCCAAAGAAGGCCTAGGGATCAAATGGGAGGACGAAGATGGACGAACGAGACGAACTTGGTCCAAAGAAGGCCTAGGGATCAAATGGGAGGACGAAGATGGACGAACGTGACGAACTTGGTCCAAAGAAGGCCAACGGATCAAATGGGAGGACGAAGATGGACGAACGAGACGAACTTGGTGCAAAGAAGCCCAACGGATCAAATGGGAGGACGAAGATGGATGAACGAGAAGAACTTGGTCCAAAGAAGGCCTACGGATCAAATGGGAGGACGAAGATGGACGAACGAGACAAACTTGGTCCAAAGAAGGCCAACGGATCAAATGGGAGGACGAAGATGGACGAACGAGACGAACTTGGTCCAAAGAAGGCCTAGGGATCAAATGGGAGGACGAAAAGGGATGCACGAGACGAACTTGGTCCAAAGAAGGCCTACGGATCAAATGGGTGGACGAAGATGGACGAACGAGACGAACATGGTGCAAAGAAGCCCAACGGATCAAATGGGAGGACGAAAAGGGATGAACGAGACGAACTTGGTCCAAAGAAGGCCTACGGATCAAATGGGAGGACGAAGATGGACGAACGAGACGAACTTGGTCCAAAGAAGGCCTAGGGCTCAAATGGGAGGACGAAGATGGACGAACGAGACGAACTTGGTCCAAAGAAGGCCAACGGATCAAATGGGAGGACGAAGATGGACGAACCAGACGAACTTGGTGCAAAGAAGCCCAACGGATCAAATGGGAGGACGAAAAGGGAGGAACGAGACGAACTTGGTCCAAAGAAGGCCTACGGATCAAATGGGAGGACGAAGATGGACGAACGAGACGAACTTGGTCCAAAGAAGGCCTAGGGATCAAATGGGAGGACGAAGATGGACGAACAAGACGAACTTGGTCCAAAGAAGGCCTACGGATCAAATGGGTGGACGAAGATGGACGAACGAGATGAACTTGGTCCAAAGAAGGCCTAGGGATCAAATGGGAGGACGAAGATGGACGAACAAGACGAACTTGGTCCAAAGAAGGCCTACGGATCAAATGGGCGGACGAAGATGGACGAACGAGATAAACTTGGTCCAAAGAAGGCCTAGGGATCAAATGGGAGGACGAAGATGGACGAACGAGACGAACTTGGTCCAAAGAAGGCCAACGGATCAAATGGGAGGACGAAGATGGACGAACGAGACGAACTTGGTCCAAAGAAGGCCTAGGGATCAAATGGGAGGACGAAGATGGACGAACGAGACGAACTTGGTCCAAAGAAGGCCTTCGGATCAAATGGGAGGACGAAGATGGACGAACGAGACGAACTTGGTGCAAAGAAGGCCAACGGATCAAATGGGAGGACGGAGAGGGACGAACGAGACGAACTTGGTCCAAAGAAGGCCTACGGATCAAATGGGTGGACGAAGATGGACGAACGAGACGAACTTGGTGCAAAGAAGCACAACGGATCAAATGGGAGGACGAAAAGGGATGAACGAGATGAACATGGTCCAAAGAAGGCCTACGGATCAAATGGGAGGACGAAGATGGACGAACGAGACGAACTTGGTCCAAAGAAGGCCTAGGGATCAAATGGGAGGACGAAGATGGACGAACGAGACGAACTTGGTCCAAAGAAGGCCTAGGGATCAAATGGGAGGACGAAGATGGACGAACGTGACGAACTTGGTCCAAAGAAGGCCAACGGATCAAATGGGAGGACGAAGATGGACGAACGAGACGAACTTGGTCCAAAGAAGGCCTACGGATCAAATGGGAGGACGAAGATGGACGAACGAGACGAACTTGGTCCACAGAAGGCCTAGGGATCAAATGGGAGGACGAAGATGGACGAACGAGACGAACTTGGTCCAAAGAAGGCCTACGGATCAAATGGGAGGACGAAGAAGGACGAACGAGACGAACTTGGTCCAAAGAAGGCCTAGGGATCAAATGGGAGGACGAAGATGGACGAACGAGACGAACTTGGTCCAAAGAAGGCCTTCGGATCAAATGGGAGGACGAAGATGGACGAACGAGACGAACTTGGTCCAAAGAAGGCCAACGGATCAAATGGGAGGACGAAGATGGACGAACGAGACGAACTTGGTGCAAAGAAGCCCAACGGATCAAATGGGAGGACGAAAAGGGATGAACGAGACGAACATGGTCCAAAGAAGGCCTACGGATCAAATGGGTGGACGAAGATGGACGAACGAGACGACCTTGGTCCGAGGAAGGCCTAGGGATCAAATGGGAGGACGAAGATGGACGAACGAGACGAACTTGGTCCAAAGAAGGCCAACGGATCAAATGGGAGGACGAAGATGGACGAACCAGACGAACTTGGTGCAAAGAAGCCCAACGGATCAAATGGGAGGACGAAAAGGGAGGAACGAGACGAACTTGGTCCAAAGAAGGCCTACGGATCAAATGGGAGGACGAAGATGGACGAACGAGACGAACTTGGTCCAAAGAAGGCCTAGGGATCAAATGGGAGGACGAAGATGGACGAACAAGACGAACTTGGTCCAAAGAAGGCCTACGGATCAAATGGGTGGACGAAGATGGACGAACGAGATGAACTTGGTCCAAAGAAGGCCTAGGGATCAAATGGGAGGACGAAGATGGACGAACAAGACGAACTTGGTCCAAAGAAGGCCTACGGATCAAATGGATGGACGAAGATGGACGAAAGAGAGGAACTTGGTCCAAAGAAGGCCAACGGATCAAATGGGAGGACGAAGATGGACGAACCAGACGAACTTGGTCCAAAGAAGGCCTAGGGATCAAATGGGAGGACGAAGATGGACGAACGAGACGAACTTGGTCCAAAGAAGGCCAACGGATCAAATGGGAGGACGAAGATGGACGAACGAGACGAACTTGGTCCAAAGAAGGCCTAGGGATCAAATGGGAGGACGAAGATGGACGAACGAGACGAACTTGGTCCAAAGAAGGCCTACGGATGAAATGGGAGGAGGAAGATGGACGAACGAGACGAACTTGGTCCAAAGAAGGCCTATGGATCAAATGGGAGGACGAAGATGGACGAACGAGTCGAACTTGGTCCAAAGAAGGCCAACAGATGAAATGGGAGGAGGAAGATGGACGAACGAGACGAACTTGGTCCAAAGAAGGCCTAGGGTTCAAATGGGAGGACGAAGATGGACGAACGAGACGAACTTGGTCCAAAGAAGGCCTAGGGATCAAATGGGAGGACGAAGATGGACGAACGAGACGAACTTGGTCCAAAGAAGGCCTAGGGATCAAATGGGAGGACGAAGATGGACGAACGTGACGAACTTGGTCCAAAGAAGGCCAACGGATCAAATGGGAGGACGAAGATGGACGAACGAGACGAACTTGGTGCAAAGAAGCCCAACGGATCAAATGGGAGGACGAAGATGGATGAACGAGACGAACATGGTCCAAAGAAGGCCAACGGATCAAATGGGAGGACGAAGATGGACGAACGAGACGAACTTGGTCCAAAGAAGGCCTAGGGATCAAATGGGAGGACGAAAAGGGATGAACGAGACGAACTTGGTCCAAAGAAGGCCTACGGATCAAATGGGTGGACGAAGATGGACGAACGAGACGAACTTGGTGCAAAGAAGCCCAACGGATCAAATGGGAGGACGAAAAGGGATGAACGAGACAAACTTGGTCCAAAGAAGGCCTACGGATCAAATGGGAGGACGAAGATGGACGAACGAGACGAACTTGGTCCAAAGAAGGCCTAGGGTTCAAATGGGAGGACGAAGATGGACGAACGAGACGAACTTGGTCCAAAGAAGGCCAACGGATCAAATGGGAGGACGAAGATGGACGAACGAGACGAACTTGGTCCAAAGAAGGCCTAGGGATCAATTGGGAGGACGAAGATGGACGAACGAGACGAACTTGGTCCAAAGAAGGCCTACGGATCAAATGGGAGGACGAAGATGGACGAACGAGACGAACTTGGTCCAAAGAAGGCCTAGGGATCAAATGGGAGGACGAAGATGGACGAACGAGACGAACTTGGTCCAAAGAAGCCTTCGGATCAAATGGGAGGACGAAGATGGACGAACGAGACGAACTTGGTCCAAAGAAGGCCAACGGATCAAATGGGATGACGAAGATGGACGAACGAGACGAACATGGTGCAAAGAAGCCCAACGGATCAAATGGGAGGACGAAAAGGGATGAACGAGACGAACTTGGTCCAAAGAAGCCCAACGGATCAAATGGGAGGACGAAGATGGACGAACGAGACGAACTTGGTGCAAAGAAGCCCAACGGATCAAATGGGAGGACGAAAAGGGATGAACGAGACGACCTTGGTCCAAGGAAGGCCTAGGGATCAAATGGGAGGACGAAGATGGACGAACGAGACGAACTTGGTCCAAAGAAGGCCAACGGATCAAATGGGAGGACGAAGATGGACGAACCAGACGAACTTGGTGCAAAGAAGCCCAACGGATCAAATGGGAGGACGAAAAGGGAGGAACGAGACGAACTTGGTCCAAAGAAGGCCTACGGATCAAATGGGAGGACGAAGATGGACGAACGAGACGAACTTGGTCCAAAGAAGGCCTAGGGATCAAATGGGAGGACAAAGATGGACGAACAAGACGAACTTGGTCCAAAGAAGGCCTACGGATCAAATGGGTGGACGAAGATGGACGAACGAGATGAACTTGGTCCAAAGAAGGCCTAGGGATCAAATGGGAGGACGAAGATGGACGAACAAGACGAACTTGGTCCAAAGAAGGCCTACGGATCAAATGGATGGACGAAGATGGACGAAAGAGAGGAACTTGGTCCAAAGAAGGCCAACGGATCAAATGGGAGGACGAAGATGGACGAACGAGACGAACTTGGTCCAAAGAAGGCCTAGGGATCAAATGGGAGGACGAAGATGGACGAACGAGACGAACTTGGTCCAAAGAAGGCCAACGGATCAAATGGGAGGACGAAGATGGACGAACGAGACGAACTTGGTCCAAAGAAGGCCTAGGGATCAAATGGGAGGACGAAGATGGACGAACGAGACGAACTTGGTCCAAAGAAGGCCTACGGATGAAATGGGAGGAGGAAGATGGACGAACGAGACGAACTTGGTCCAAAGAAGGCCTATGGATCAAATGGGAGGACGAAGATGGACGAACGAGTCGAACTTGGTCCAAAGAAGGCCAACAGATGAAATGGGAGGAGGAAGATGGACGAACGAGACGAACTTGGTCCAAAGAAGGCCTAGGGTTCAAATGGGAGGACGAAGATGGACGAACGAGACGAACTTGGTCCAAAGAAGGCCTAGGGATCAAATGGGAGGACGAAGATGGACGAACGAGACGAACTTGGTCCAAAGAAGGCCTAGGGATCAAATGGGAGGACGAAGATGGACGAACGTGACGAACTTGGTCCAAAGAAGGCCAACGGATCAAATGGGAGGACGAAGATGGACGAACGAGACGAACTTGGTGCAAAGAAGCCCAACGGATCAAATGGGAGGATGAAGATGGATGAACGAGACGAACATGGTCCAAAGAAGGCCAACGGATCAAATGGGAGGACGAAGATGGACGAACGAGACGAACTTGGTCCAAAGAAGGCCTAGGGATCAAATGGGAGGACGAAAAGGGATGAACGAGACGAACTTGGTCCAAAGAAGGCCTACGGATCAAATGGGTGGACGAAGATGGACGAACGAGACGAACTTGGTGCAAAGAAGCCCAACGGATCAAATGGGAGGACGAAAAGGGATGAACGAGACAAACTTGGTCCAAAGAAGGCCTACGGATCAAATGGGAGGACGAAGATGGACGAACGAGACGAACTTGGTCCAAAGAAGGCCTAGGGTTCAAATGGGAGGACGAAGATGGACGAACGAGACGAACTTGGTCCAAAGAAGGCCAACGGATCAAATGGGAGGACGAAGATGGACGAACGAGACGAACTTGGTCCAAAGAAGGCCTAGGGATCAATTGGGAGGACGAAGATGGACGAACGAGACGAACTTGGTCCAAAGAAGGCCTACGGATCAAATGGGAGGACGAAGATGGACGAACGAGACGAACTTGGTCCAAAGAAGGCCAACGGATCAAATGGGAGGACGAAGATGGACGAACGAGACGAACTTGGTCCAAAGAAGGCCTAGGGATCAAATGGGAGGACGAAGATGGACGAACGAGACGAACTTGGTCCAAAGAAGCCTTCGGATCAAATGGGAGGACGAAGATGGACGAACGAGACGAACTTGGTCCAAAGAAGGCCAACGGATCAAATGGGATGACGAAGATGGACGAACGAGACGAACATGGTGCAAAGAAGCCCAACGGATCAAATGGGAGGACGAAAAGGGATGAACGAGACGAACATGGTCCAAAGAAGGCCTACGGATCAAATGGGAGGACGAAGATGGACGAACGAGACGAACTTGGTCCAAAGAAGGGCTAGGGATCAAATGGGAGGACGAAAAGGGATGCACGAGACGAACTTGGTCCAAAGAAGGCCTACAGATCAAATGGGTGGACGAAGATGGACGAACGAGATGAACTTGGTCCAAAGAAGGCCTTGGGATCAAATGGGAGGACGAAGATGGACGAACAAGACGAACTTGGTCCAAAGAAGGCCTACGGATCAAATGGGTGGACGAAGATGGACGAACGAGATGAACTTGGTCCAAAGAAGGCCAACGGATCAAATGGGAGGACGAAGATGGACGAACCAGACGAACTTGGTCCAAAGAAGGCCTAGGGATCAAATGGGAGGACGAAGATGGACGAACGAGACGAACTTGGTCCAAAGAAGGCCAACGGATCAAATGGGAGGAAGAAGATGGACGAACGAGACGAACTTGGTCCAAAGAAGGCCTAGGGATCAAATGGGAGGACGAAGATGGACGAACGAGACGAACTTGGTCCAAAGAAGGCCTTCGGATCAAATGGGAGGACGAAGATGGACGAACGAGACGAACTTGGTCCAAAGAAGGCCAACGGATCAAATGGGAGGACGAAGATGGACGAACGAGACGAACTTGGTGCAAAGAAGCCCAACGGATCAAATGGGAGGACGAAAAGGGATGAACGAGACGAACTTGGTCCAAAGAAGGCCTACGGATCAAATGGGTGGACGAAGATGGACGAACGAGACGAACTTGGTGCAAAGAAGCCCAACGGATCAAATGGGAGGACGAAAAGGGATGAACGAGACGAACATGGTCCAAAGAAGGCCTACGGATCAAATGGGAGGACGAAGATGGACGAACGAGACGAACTTGGTCCAAAGAAGGCCTAGGGATCAAATGGGAGGACGAAGATGGACGAACGAGACGAACTTGGTCCAAAGAAGGCCTAGGGATCAAATGGGAGGACGAAGATGGACGAACGTGACGAACTTGGTCCAAAGAAGGCCAACGGATCAAATGGGAGGACGAAGATGGACGAACGAGACGAACTTGGTGCAAAGAAGCCCAACGGATCAAATGGGAGGACGAAGATGGACGAACGAGACGAACTTGGTCCAAAGAAGGCCTACGGATCAAATGGGAGGACGAAGATGGACGAACGAGACGAACTTGGTCCAAAGAAGGCCAACGGATCAAATGGGAGGACGAAGATGGACGAACGAGACGAACTTGGTCCAAAGAAGGCCTAGGGATCAAATGGGAGGACGAAGATGGACGAACGAGACGAACTTGGTCCAAAGAAGGCCTACGGATCAAATGGGAGGACGAAGATGGACGAACGAGACGAACTTGGTCCACAGAAGGCCTAGGGATCAAATGGGAGGACGAAGATGGACGAACGAGACGAACTTGGTCCAAAGAAGGCCTACGGATCAAATGGGAGGACGAAGATGGACGAACGAGACGAACTTGGTCCAAAGAAGGCCTAGGGATCAAATGGGAGGACGAAGATGGACGAACGAGACGAACTTGGTCCAAAGAAGGCCTTCGGATCAAATGGGAGGACGAAGATGGACGAACGAGACGAACTTGGTCCAAAGAAGGCCAACGGATCAAATGGGAGGACGAAGATGGACGAACGAGACGAACTTGGTGCAAAGAAGCCCAACGGATCAAATGGGAGGACGAAAAGGGATGAACGAGACGAACATGGTCCAAAGAAGGCCTACGGATCAAATGGGTGGACGAAGATGGACGAACGAGACGACCTTGGTCCAAGGAAGGCCTAGGGATCAAATGGGAGGACGAAGATGGACGAACGAGACGAACTTGGTCCAAAGAAGGCCAACGGATCAAATGGGAGGACGAAGATGGACGAACCAGACGAACTTGGTGCAAAGAAGCCCAACGGATCAAATGGGAGGACGAAAAGGGAGGAACGAGACGAACTTGGTCCAAAGAAGGCCTACGGATCAAATGGGAGGACGAAGATGGACGAACGAGACGAACTTGGTCCAAAGAAGGCCTAGGGATCAAATGGGAGGACGAAGATGGACGAACAAGACGAACTTGGTCCAAAGAAGGCCTACGGATCAAATGGGTGGACGAAGATGGACGAACGAGATGAACATGGTCCAAAGAAGGCCTAGGGATCAAATGGGAGGACGAAGATGGACGAACAAGACGAACTTGGTCCAAAGAAGGCCTACGGATCAAATGGATGGACGAAGATGGACGAAAGAGAGGAACTTGGTCCAAAGAAGGCCAACGGATCAAATGGGAGGACGAAAAGGGATGAACGAGACGAACATGGTCCAAAGAAGGCCTACGGATCAAATGGGAGGACGAAGATGGACGAACGAGACGAACTTGGTCCAAAGAAGGCCTAGGGATCAAATGGGAGGACGAAGATGGACGAACGAGACGAACTTGGTCCAAAGAAGGCCTAGGGATCAAATGGGAGGACGAAGATGGACGAACGTGACGAACTTGGTCCAAAGAAGGCCAACGGATCAAATGGGAGGACGAAGATGGACGAACGAGACGAACTTGGTGCAAAGAAGCCCAACGGATCAAATGGGAGGACGAAGATGGACGAACGAGACGAACTTGGTCCAAAGAAGGCCTAGGGATCAAATGGGAGGACGAAGATGGACGAACGAGACGAACTTGGTCCAAAGAAGGCCTACGGATGAAATGGGAGGAGGAAGATGGACGAACGAGACGAACTTGGTCCAAAGAAGGCCTATGGATCAAATGGGAGGACGAAGATGGACGAACGAGTCGAACTTGGTCCAAAGAAGGCCAACAGATGAAATGGGAGGAGGAAGATGGACGAACGAGACGAACTTGGTCCAAAGAAGGCCTAGGGTTCAAATGGGAGGACGAAGATGGACGAACGAGACGAACTTGGTCCAAAGAAGGCCTAGGGATCAAATGGGAGGACGAAGATGGACGAACGAGACGAACTTGGTCCAAAGAAGGCCTAGGGATCAAATGGGAGGACGAAGATGGACGAACGTGACGAACTTGGTCCAAAGAAGGCCAACGGATCAAATGGGAGGACGAAGATGGACGAACGAGACGAACTTGGTGCAAAGAAGCCCAACGGATCAAATGGGAGGACGAAGATGGATGAACGAGACGAACATGGTCCAAAGAAGGCCAACGGATCAAATGGGAGGACGAAGATGGACGAACGAGACGAACTTGGTCCAAAGAAGGCCTAGGGATCAAATGGGAGGACGAAAAGGGATGAACGAGACGAACTTGGTCCAAAGAAGGCCTACGGATCAAATGGGTGGACGAAGATGGACGAACGAGACGAACTTGGTGCAAAGAAGCCCAACGGATCAAATGGGAGGATGAAAAGGGATGAACGAGACAAACTTGGTCCAAAGAAGGCCTACGGATCAAATGGGAGGACGAAGATGGACGAACGAGACGAACTTGGTCCAAAGAAGGCCTAGGGTTCAAATGGGAGGACGAAGATGGACGAACGAGACGAACTTGGTCCAAAGAAGGCCAACGGATCAAATGGGAGGACGAAGATGGACGAACGAGACGAACTTGGTCCAAAGAAGGCCTAGGGATCAATTGGGAGGACGAAGATGGACGAACGAGACGAACTTGGTCCAAAGAAGGCCTACGGATCAAATGGGAGGACGAAGATGGACGAACGAGACGAACTTGGTCCAAAGAAGGCCAACGGATCAAATGGGAGGACGAAGATGGACGAACGAGACGAACTTGGTCCAAAGAAGGCCTAGGGATCAAATGGGAGGACGAAGATGGACGAACGAGACGAACTTGGTCCAAAGAAGGCCTAGGGATCAAATGGGAGGACGAAGATGGACGAACGAGACGAACTTGGTCCAAAGAAGGCCTAGGGATCAAATGGGAGGACGAAGATGGACGAACGAGACGAACTTGGTCCAAAGAAGCCTTCGGATCAAATGGGAGGACGAAGATGGACGAACGAGACGAACTTGGTCCAAAGAAGGCCAACGGATCAAATGGGATGACGAAGATGGACGAACGAGACGAACATGGTGCAAAGAAGCCCAACGGATCAAATGGGAGGACGAAAAGGGATGAACGAGACGAACTTGGTCCAAAGAAGCCCAACGGATCAAATGGGAGGACGAAGATGGACGAACGAGACGAACTTGGTGCAAAGAAGCCCAACGGATCAAATGGGAGGACGAAAAGGGATGAACGAGACGACCTTGGTCCAAGGAAGGCCTAGGGATCAAATGGGAGGACGAAGATGGACGAACGAGACGAACTTGGTCCAAAGAAGGCCAACGGATCAAATGGGAGGACGAAGATGGACGAACCAGACGAACTTGGTGCAAAGAAGCCCAACGGATCAAATGGGAGGACGAAAAGGGAGGAACGAGACGAACTTGGTCCAAAGAAGGCCTACGGATCAAATGGGAGGACGAAGATGGACGAACGAGACGAACTTGGTCCAAAGAAGGCCTAGGGATCAAATGGGAGGACAAAGATGGACGAACAAGACGAACTTGGTCCAAAGAAGGCCTACGGATCAAATGGGTGGACGAAGATGGACGAACGAGATGAACTTGGTCCAAAGAAGGCCTAGGGATCAAATGGGAGGACGAAGATGGACGAACAAGACGAACTTGGTCCAAAGAAGGCCTACGGATCAAATGGATGGACGAAGATGGACGAAAGAGAGGAACTTGGTCCAAAGAAGGCCAACGGATCAAATGGGAGGACGAAGATGGACGAACGAGACGAACTTGGTCCAAAGAAGGCCTAGGGATCAAATGGGAGGACGAAGATGGACGAACGAGACGAACTTGGTCCAAAGAAGGCCAACGGATCAAATGGGAGGACGAAGATGGACGAACGAGACGAACTTGGTCCAAAGAAGGCCTAGGGATCAAATGGGAGGACGAAGATGGACGAACGAGACGAACTTGGTCCAAAGAAGGCCTACGGATGAAATGGGAGGAGGAAGATGGACGAACGAGACGAACTTGGTCCAAAGAAGGCCTATGGATCAAATGGGAGGACGAAGATGGACGAACGAGTCGAACTTGGTCCAAAGAAGGCCAACAGATGAAATGGGAGGAGGAAGATGGACGAACGAGACGAACTTGGTCCAAAGAAGGCCTAGGGTTCAAATGGGAGGACGAAGATGGACGAACGAGACGAACTTGGTCCAAAGAAGGCCTAGGGATCAAATGGGAGGACGAAGATGGACGAACGAGACGAACTTGGTCCAAAGAAGGCCTAGGGATCAAATGGGAGGACGAAGATGGACGAACGTGACGAACTTGGTCCAAAGAAGGCCAACGGATCAAATGGGAGGACGAAGATGGACGAACGAGACGAACTTGGTGCAAAGAAGCCCAACGGATCAAATGGGAGGATGAAGATGGATGAACGAGACGAACATGGTCCAAAGAAGGCCAACGGATCAAATGGGAGGACGAAGATGGACGAACGAGACGAACTTGGTCCAAAGAAGGCCTAGGGATCAAATGGGAGGACGAAAAGGGATGAACGAGACGAACTTGGTCCAAAGAAGGCCTACGGATCAAATGGGTGGACGAAGATGGACGAACGAGACGAACTTGGTGCAAAGAAGCCCAACGGATCAAATGGGAGGACGAAAAGGGATGAACGAGACAAACTTGGTCCAAAGAAGGCCTACGGATCAAATGGGAGGACGAAGATGGACGAACGAGACGAACTTGGTCCAAAGAAGGCCTAGGGTTCAAATGGGAGGACGAAGATGGACGAACGAGACGAACTTGGTCCAAAGAAGGCCAACGGATCAAATGGGAGGACGAAGATGGACGAACGAGACGAACTTGGTCCAAAGAAGGCCTAGGGATCAATTGGGAGGACGAAGATGGACGAACGAGACGAACTTGGTCCAAAGAAGGCCTACGGATCAAATGGGAGGACGAAGATGGACGAACGAGACGAACTTGGTCCAAAGAAGGCCAACGGATCAAATGGGAGGACGAAGATGGACGAACGAGACGAACTTGGTCCAAAGAAGGCCTAGGGATCAAATGGGAGGACGAAGATGGACGAACGAGACGAACTTGGTCCAAAGAAGCCTTCGGATCAAATGGGAGGACGAAGATGGACGAACGAGACGAACTTGGTCCAAAGAAGGCCAACGGATCAAATGGGATGACGAAGATGGACGAACGAGACGAACATGGTGCAAAGAAGCCCAACGGATCAAATGGGAGGACGAAAAGGGATGAACGAGACGAACATGGTCCAAAGAAGGCCTACGGATCAAATGGGAGGACGAAGATGGACGAACGAGACGAACTTGGTCCAAAGAAGGCCTAGGGATCAAATGGGAGGACGAAAAGGGATGCACGAGACGAACTTGGTCCAAAGAAGGCCTACAGATCAAATGGGTGGACGAAGATGGACGAACGAGATGAACTTGGTCCAAAGAAGGCCTTGGGATCAAATGGGAGGACGAAGATGGACGAACAAGACGAACTTGGTCCAAAGAAGGCCTACGGATCAAATGGGTGGACGAAGATGGACGAACGAGATGAACTTGGTCCAAAGAAGGCCAACGGATCAAATGGGAGGACGAAGATGGACGAACCAGACGAACTTGGTCCAAAGAAGGCCTAGGGATCAAATGGGAGGACGAAGATGGACGAACGAGACGAACTTGGTCCAAAGAAGGCCAACGGATCAAATGGGAGGAAGAAGATGGACGAACGAGACGAACTTGGTCCAAAGAAGGCCTAGGGATCAAATGGGAGGACGAAGATGGACGAACGAGACGAACTTGGTCCAAAGAAGGCCTTCGGATCAAATGGGAGGACGAAGATGGACGAACGAGACGAACTTGGTCCAAAGAAGGCCAACGGATCAAATGGGAGGACGAAGATGGACGAACGAGACGAACTTGGTGCAAAGAAGCCCAACGGATCAAATGGGAGGACGAAAAGGGATGAACGAGACGAACTTGGTCCAAAGAAGGCCTACGGATCAAATGGGTGGACGAAGATGGACGAACGAGACGAACTTGGTGCAAAGAAGCCCAACGGATCAAATGGGAGGACGAAAAGGGATGAACGAGACGAACATGGTCCAAAGAAGGCCTACGGATCAAATGGGAGGACGAAGATGGACGAACGAGACGAACTTGGTCCAAAGAAGGCCTAGGGATCAAATGGGAGGACGAAGATGGACGAACGAGACGAACTTGGTCCAAAGAAGGCCTAGGGATCAAATGGGAGGACGAAGATGGACGAACGTGACGAACTTGGTCCAAAGAAGGCCAACGGATCAAATGGGAGGACGAAGATGGACGAACGAGACGAACTTGGTGCAAAGAAGCCCAACGGATCAAATGGGAGGACGAAGATGGACGAACGAGACGAACTTGGTCCAAAGAAGGCCTACGGATCAAATGGGAGGACGAAGATGGACGAACGAGACGAACTTGGTCCAAAGAAGGCCAACGGATCAAATGGGAGGACGAAGATGGACGAACGAGACGAACTTGGTCCAAAGAAGGCCTAGGGATCAAATGGGAGGACGAAGATGGACGAACGAGACGAACTTGGTCCAAAGAAGGCCTACGGATCAAATGGGAGGACGAAGATGGACGAACGAGACGAACTTGGTCCACAGAAGGCCTAGGGATCAAATGGGAGGACGAAGATGGACGAACGAGACGAACTTGGTCCAAAGAAGGCCTACGGATCAAATGGGAGGACGAAGATGGACGAACGAGACGAACTTGGTCCAAAGAAGGCCTAGGGATCAAATGGGAGGACGAAGATGGACGAACGAGACGAACTTGGTCCAAAGAAGGCCTTCGGATCAAATGGGAGGACGAAGATGGACGAACGAGACGAACTTGGTCCAAAGAAGGCCAACGGATCAAATGGGAGGACGAAGATGGACGAACGAGACGAACTTGGTGCAAAGAAGCCCAACGGATCAAATGGGAGGACGAAAAGGGATGAACGAGACGAACATGGTCCAAAGAAGGCCTACGGATCAAATGGGTGGACGAAGATGGACGAACGAGACGACCTTGGTCCAAGGAAGGCCTAGGGATCAAATGGGAGGACGAAGATGGACGAACGAGACGAACTTGGTCCAAAGAAGGCCAACGGATCAAATGGGAGGACGAAGATGGACGAACCAGACGAACTTGGTGCAAAGAAGCCCAACGGATCAAATGGGAGGACGAAAAGGGAGGAACGAGACGAACTTGGTCCAAAGAAGGCCTACGGATCAAATGGGAGGACGAAGATGGACGAACGAGACGAACTTGGTCCAAAGAAGGCCTAGGGATCAAATGGGAGGACGAAGATGGACGAACAAGACGAACTTGGTCCAAAGAAGGCCTACGGATCAAATGGGTGGACGAAGATGGACGAACGAGATGAACATGGTCCAAAGAAGGCCTAGGGATCAAATGGGAGGACGAAGATGGACGAACAAGACGAACTTGGTCCAAAGAAGGCCTACGGATCAAATGGATGGACGAAGATGGACGAAAGAGAGGAACTTGGTCCAAAGAAGGCCAACGGATCAAATGGGAGGACGAAAAGGGATGAACGAGACGAACATGGTCCAAAGAAGGCCTACGGATCAAATGGGAGGACGAAGATGGACGAACGAGACGAACTTGGTCCAAAGAAGGCCTAGGGATCAAATGGGAGGACGAAGATGGACGAACGAGACGAACTTGGTCCAAAGAAGGCCTAGGGATCAAATGGGAGGACGAAGATGGACGAACGTGACGAACTTGGTCCAAAGAAGGCCAACGGATCAAATGGGAGGACGAAGATGGACGAACGAGACGAACTTGGTGCAAAGAAGCCCAACGGATCAAATGGGAGGACGAAGATGGACGAACGAGACGAACTTGGTCCAAAGAAGGCCTAGGGATCAAATGGGAGGACGAAGATGGACGAACGAGACGAACTTGGTCCAAAGAAGGCCTACGGATGAAATGGGAGGAGGAAGATGGACGAACGAGACGAACTTGGTCCAAAGAAGGCCTATGGATCAAATGGGAGGACGAAGATGGACGAACGAGTCGAACTTGGTCCAAAGAAGGCCAACAGATGAAATGGGAGGAGGAAGATGGACGAACGAGACGAACTTGGTCCAAAGAAGGCCTAGGGTTCAAATGGGAGGACGAAGATGGACGAACGAGACGAACTTGGTCCAAAGAAGGCCTAGGGATCAAATGGGAGGACGAAGATGGACGAACGAGACGAACTTGGTCCAAAGAAGGCCTAGGGATCAAATGGGAGGACGAAGATGGACGAACGTGACGAACTTGGTCCAAAGAAGGCCAACGGATCAAATGGGAGGACGAAGATGGACGAACGAGACGAACTTGGTGCAAAGAAGCCCAACGGATCAAATGGGAGGACGAAGATGGATGAACGAGACGAACATGGTCCAAAGAAGGCCAACGGATCAAATGGGAGGACGAAGATGGACGAACGAGACGAACTTGGTCCAAAGAAGGCCTAGGGATCAAATGGGAGGACGAAAAGGGATGAACGAGACGAACTTGGTCCAAAGAAGGCCTACGGATCAAATGGGTGGACGAAGATGGACGAACGAGACGAACTTGGTGCAAAGAAGCCCAACGGATCAAATGGGAGGACGAAAAGGGATGAACGAGACAAACTTGGTCCAAAGAAGGCCTACGGATCAAATGGGAGGACGAAGATGGACGAACGAGACGAACTTGGTCCAAAGAAGGCCTAGGGTTCAAATGGGAGGACGAAGATGGACGAACGAGACGAACTTGGTCCAAAGAAGGCCAACGGATCAAATGGGAGGACGAAGATGGACGAACGAGACGAACTTGGTCCAAAGAAGGCCTAGGGATCAATTGGGAGGACGAAGATGGACGAACGAGACGAACTTGGTCCAAAGAAGGCCTACGGATCAAATGGGAGGACGAAGATGGACGAACGAGACGAACTTGGTCCAAAGAAGGCCAACGGATCAAATGGGAGGACGAAGATGGACGAACGAGACGAACTTGGTCCAAAGAAGGCCTAGGGATCAAATGGGAGGACGAAGATGGACGAACGAGACGAACTTGGTCCAAAGAAGCCTTCGGATCAAATGGGAGGACGAAGATGGACGAACGAGACGAACTTGGTCCAAAGAAGGCCAACGGATCAAATGGGATGACGAAGATGGACGAACGAGACGAACATGGTGCAAAGAAGCCCAACGGATCAAATGGGAGGACGAAAAGGGATGAACGAGACGAACATGGTCCAAAGAAGGCCTACGGATCAAATGGGAGGACGAAGATGGACGAACGAGACGAACTTGGTCCAAAGAAGGCCTAGGGATCAAATGGGAGGACGAAAAGGGATGCACGAGACGAACTTGGTCCAAAGAAGGCCTACGGATCAAATGGGTGGACGAAGATGGACGAACGAGATGAACTTGGTCCAAAGAAGGCCTAGGGATCAAATGGGAGGACGAAGATGGACGAACGAGATGAACTTGGTCCAAAGAAGGCCTAGGGATCAAATGGGAGGACGAAGATGGACGAACAAGACGAACTTGGTCCAAAGAAGGCCTACGGATCAAATGGATGGACGAAGATGGACGAAAGAGAGGAACTTGGTCCAAAGAAGGCCAACGGATCAAATGGGAGGACGAAGATGGACGAACCAGACGAACTTGGTCCAAAGAAGGCCTAGGGATCAAATGGGAGGACGAAGATGGACGAACGAGACGAACTTGGTCCAAAGAAGGCCAACGGATCAAATGGGAGGACGAAGATGGACGAACGAGACGAACTTGGTCCAAAGAAGGCCTAGGGATCAAATGGGAGGACGAAGATGGACGAACGAGACGAACTTGGTCCAAAGAAGGCCTACGGATGAAATGGGAGGAGGAAGATGGACGAACGAGACGAACTTGGTCCAAAGAAGGCCTATGGATCAAATGGGAGGACGAAGATGGACGAACGAGTCGAACTTGGTCCAAAGAAGGCCAACAGATGAAATGGGAGGAGGAAGATGGACGAACGAGACGAACTTGGTCCAAAGAAGGCCTAGGGTTCAAATGGGAGGACGAAGATGGACGAACGAGACGAACTTGGTCCAAAGAAGGCCTAGGGATCAAATGGGAGGACGAAGATGGACGAACGAGACGAACTTGGTCCAAAGAAGGCCTAGGGATCAAATGGGAGGACGAAGATGGACGAACGTGACGAACTTGGTCCAAAGAAGGCCAACGGATCAAATGGGAGGACGAAGATGGACGAACGAGACGAACTTGGTGCAAAGAAGCCCAACGGATCAAATGGGAGGACGAAGATGGATGAACGAGACGAACATGGTCCAAAGAAGGCCAACGGATCAAATGGGAGGACGAAGATGGACGAACGAGACGAACTTGGTCCAAAGAAGGCCTAGGGATCAAATGGGAGGACGAAAAGGGATGAACGAGACGAACTTGGTCCAAAGAAGGCCTACGGATCAAATGGGTGGACGAAGATGGACGAACGAGACGAACTTGGTGCAAAGAAGCCCAACGGATCAAATGGGAGGACGAAAAGGGATGAACGAGACAAACTTGGTCCAAAGAAGGCCTACGGATCAAATGGGAGGACGAAGATGGACGAACGAGACGAACTTGGTCCAAAGAAGGCCTAGGGTTCAAATGGGAGGACGAAGATGGACGAACGAGACGAACTTGGTCCAAAGAAGGCCAACGGATCAAATGGGAGGACGAAGATGGACGAACGAGACGAACTTGGTCCAAAGAAGGCCTAGGGATCAATTGGGAGGACGAAGATGGACGAACGAGACGAACTTGGTCCAAAGAAGGCCTAGGGATCAAATGGGAGGACGAAGATGGACGAACGAGACGAACTTGGTCCAAAGAAGCCTTCGGATCAAATGGGAGGACGAAGATGGACGAACGAGACGAACTTGGTCCAAAGAAGGCCAACGGATCAAATGGGATGACGAAGATGGACGAACGAGACGAACATGGTGCAAAGAAGCCCAACGGATCAAATGGGAGGACGAAAAGGGATGAACGAGACGAACATGGTCCAAAGAAGGCCTACGGATCAAATGGGAGGACGAAGATGGACGAACGAGACGAACTTGGTCCAAAGAAGGCCTAGGGATCAAATGGGAGGACGAAAAGGGATGCACGAGACGAACTTGGTCCAAAGAAGGCCTACAGATCAAATGGGTGGACGAAGATGGACGAACGAGATGAACTTGGTCCAAAGAAGGCCTTGGGATCAAATGGGAGGACGAAGATGGACGAACAAGACGAACTTGGTCCAAAGAAGGCCTACGGATCAAATGGGTGGACGAAGATGGACGAACGAGATGAACTTGGTCCAAAGAAGGCCAACGGATCAAATGGGAGGACGAAGATGGACGAACCAGACGAACTTGGTCCAAAGCAGGCCTAGGGATCAAATGGGAGGACGAAGATGGACGAACGAGACGAACTTGGTCCAAAGAAGGCCAACGGATCAAATGGGAGGACGAAGATGGACGAACGAGACGAACTTGGTCCAAAGAAGGCCTAGGGATCAAATGGGAGGACGAAGATGGACGAACGAGACGAACTTGGTCCAAAGAAGGCCTTCGGATCAAATGGGAGGACGAAGATGGACGAACGAGACGAACTTGGTCCAAAGAAGGCCAACGGATCAAATGGGAGGACGAAGATGGACGAACGAGACGAACTTGGTGCAAAGAAGCCCAACGGATCAAATGGGAGGACGAAAAGGGATGAACGAGACGAACTTGGTCCAAAGAAGGCCTACGGATCAAATGGGTGGACGAAGATGGACGAACGAGACGAACTTGGTGCAAAGAAGCCCAACGGATCAAATGGGAGGACGAAAAGGGATGAACGAGACGAACATGGTCCAAAGAAGGCCTACGGATCAAATGGGAGGACGAAGATGGACGAACGAGACGAACTTGGTCCAAAGAAGGCCTAGGGATCAAATGGGAGGACGAAGATGGACGAACGAGACGAACTTGGTCCAAAGAAGGCCTAGGGATCAAATGGGAGGACGAAGATGGACGAACGTGACGAACTTGGTCCAAAGAAGGCCAACGGATCAAATGGGAGGACGAAGATGGACGAACGAGACGAACTTGGTGCAAAGAAGCCCAACGGATCAAATGGGAGGACGAAGATGGATGAACGAGACGAACTTGGTCCAAAGAAGGCCTACGGATCAAGTGGGAGGACGAAGATGGACGAACGAGACGAACTTGGTCCAAAGAAGGCCTAGGGATTAAATGGGAGGACGAAGATGGACGAACGAGACGAACATGGTCCAAAGAAGGCCAACGGATCAAATGGGAGGACGAAGATGGACGAACGAGACGAACTTGGTCCAAAGAAGGCCTAGGGATCAAATGGGAGGACGAAAAGGGATGAACGAGACGAACTTGGTCCAAAGAAGGCCTACGGATCAAATGGGTGGACGAAGATGGACGAACGAGACGAACTTGGTGCAAAGAAGCCCAACGGATCAAATGGGAGGACGAAAAGGGATGAACGAGACAAACTTGGTCCAAAGAAGGCCTACGGATCAAATGGGAGGACGAAGATGGACGAACGAGACGAACTTGGTCCAAAGAAGGCCTAGGGTTCAAATGGGAGGACGAAGATGGACGAACGAGACGAACTTGGTCCAAAGAAGGCCAACGGATCAAATGGGAGGACGAAGATGGACGAACGAGACGAACTTGGTCCAAAGAAGGCCTAGGGATCAATTGGGAGGACGAAGATGGACGAACGAGACGAACTTGGTCCAAAGAAGGCCTACGGATCAAATGGGAGGACGAAGATGGACGAACGAGACGAACTTGGTCCAAAGAAGGCCAACGGATCAAATGGGAGGACGAAGATGGACGAACGAGACGAACTTGGTCCAAAGAAGGCCTAGGGATCAAATGGGAGGACGAAGATGGACGAACGAGACGAACTTGGTCCAAAGAAGCCTTCGGATCAAATGGGAGGACGAAGATGGACGAACGAGACGAACTTGGTCCAAAGAAGGCCAACGGATCAAATGGGATGACGAAGATGGACGAACGAGACGAACTTGGTGCAAAGAAGCCCAACGGATCAAATGGGAGGACGAAAAGGGATGAACGAGACGAACATGGTCCAAAGAAGGCCTACGGATCAAATGGGTGGACGAAGATGGACGAACGAGACGAACTTGGTCCAAGGAAGGCCTAGGGATCAAATGGGAGGACGAAGATGGACGAACGAGACGAACTTGGTCCAAAGAAGGCCAACGGATCAAATGGGAGGACGAAGATGGACGAACGAGACGAACTTGGTCCAAAAAAGGCCAACGGATCAAATGGGAGGACGAAGATGGACGAACCAGACGAACTTGGTGCAAAGAAGCCCAACGGATCAAATGGGAGGACGAAAAGGGACGAACGAGACGAGCTTGGTCCAAAGAAGGCCTACGGATCAAATGGGAGGACGAAGATGGACGAACGAGACGAACTTGGTCCAAAGAAGGCCTAGGGATCAAATGGGAGGACGAAGATGGACGAACAAGACGAACATGGTCCAAAGAAGGCCTACGGATCAAATGGGTGGACGAAGATGGACGAACGAGATGAACTTGGTCCAAAGAAGGCCAACGGATCAAATGGGAGGACGAAGATGGACGAACGAGACGACCTTGGTCCAAAGAAGGCCTAGGGATCAAATGGGAGGACGAAGATGGACGAACGAGACGAACTTGGTCCAAAGAAGGCCAACAGATCAAATGGGAGGACGAAGATGGACGAACGAGACGAACTTGGTCCAAAGAAGGCCAACGGATCAAATGGGAGGACGAAGATGGACGAACGAGACGAACTTGGTCCAAAGAAGGCCAACGGATCAAATGGGAGGACGAAGATGGACGAACGAGACGAACTTGGTGCAAAGAAGCCCAACGTATCAAATGGGAGGACGAAGAGGGATGAACGAGACGAACTTGGTCCAAAGAAGGCCTACGGATCAAATGGGTGGACGAAGATGGACGAACGAGACGAACTTGGTGCAAATAAGCCCAACGGATCAAATGGGAGGACGAAAAGGGATGAACGAGACGAACTTGGTCCAAAGAAGGCCTACGGATCAAATGGGAGGACGAAGATGGACGAACGAGACGAACTTGGTCCAAAGAAGGCCTAGGGATCAAATGGGAGGACGAAGATGGACGAACGAGACGAACGAGACGAACTTGGTCCAAAGAAGGCCAACGGATCAAATGGGAGGACGAAGATGGACGAACGAGACGAACTTGGTCCAAAGAAGGCCTAGGGATCAAATGGGAGGACGAAAAGGGATGCACGAGACGAACTTGGTCCAAAGAAGGCCTACGGATCAAATGGGTGGACGAAGATGGACGAACGAGACGAACTTGGTGCAAAGAAGCCCAACGGATCAAATGGGAGGACGAAAAGGGATAAACGAGACGAACTTGGTCCAAAGAAGGCCTACGGATCAAATGGGAGGACGAAGATGGACGAACGAGACGAACATGGTCCAAAGAAGGCCTAGGGCTCAAATGGGAGGAAGAAGATGGACGAACGAGACGAACTTGGTCCAAAGAAGGCCAACGGACAAATGGGAGGACGAAGATGGACGAACGAGACGAACTTGGTCCAAAGAAGGCCTAGGGATCAAATGGGAGGACGAAGATGGACGAACGAGACGAACTTGGTCCAAAGTAGGCCTACGGATCAAATGGGAGGACGAAGATGGACGAACGAGACGAACTTGGTCCAAAGAAGGCCAACGGATCAAATGGGAGGACGAAGATGGACGAACGAGACGAACTTGGTCCAAAGAAGGCCTAGGGATCAAATGGGAGGACGAAGATGGACGAACGAGACGAACTTGGTCCAAAGAAGGCCAACGGATCAAATGGGAGGACGAAGATGGACGAACGAGACGAACTTGGTCCAAAGAAGGCCTAGGGATCAAATGGGAGGACGAAGATGGACGAACGAGACGAACTTGGTCCAAAGAAGGCCTTCGGATCAAATGGGAGGACGAAGATGGACGAACGAGACGAACTTGGTCCAAAGAAGGCCAACGGATCAAATGGGAGGACGAAGATGGACGAACGAGACGAACTTGGTCCAAAGAAGGCCTAGGGATCAAATGGGAGGACGAAGATGGACGAACGAGACGAACTTGGTCCAAAGAAGGCCTAGGGATCAAATGGGAGGACGAAGATGGACGAACGTGACGAACTTGGTCCAAAGAAGGCCAACGGATCAAATGGGAGGACGAAGATGGACGAACGAGACGAACTTGGTGCAAAGAAGCCCAACGGATCAAATGGGAGGACGAAGATGGATGAACGAGACGAACTTGGTCCAAAGAAGGCCTACGGATCAAGTGGGAGGACGAAGATGGACGAACGAGACGAACTTGGTCCAAAGAAGGCCTAGGGATTAAATGGGAGGACGAAGATGGACGAACGAGACGAACATGGTCCAAAGAAGGCCAACGGATCAAATGGGAGGACGAAGATGGACGAACGAGACGAACTTGGTCCAAAGAAGGCCTAGGGATCAAATGGGAGGACGAAAAGGGATGAACGAGACGAACTTGGTCCAAAGAAGGCCTACGGATCAAATGGGTGGACGAAGATGGACGAACGAGACGAACTTGGTGCAAAGAAGCCCAACGGATCAAATGGGAGGACGAAAAGGGATGAACGAGACAAACTTGGTCCAAAGAAGGCCTACGGATCAAATGGGAGGACGAAGATGGACGAACGAGACGAACTTGGTCCAAAGAAGGCCTAGGGTTCAAATGGGAGGACGAAGATGGACGAACGAGACGAACTTGGTCCAAAGAAGGCCAACGGATCAAATGGGAGGACGAAGATGGACGAACGAGACGAACTTGGTCCAAAGAAGGCCTAGGGATCAATTGGGAGGACGAAGATGGACGAACGAGACGAACTTGGTCCAAAGAAGGCCTACGGATCAAATGGGAGGACGAAGATGGACGAACGAGACGAACTTGGTCCAAAGAAGGCCAACGGATCAAATGGGAGGACGAAGATGGACGAACGAGACGAACTTGGTCCAAAGAAGGCCTAGGGATCAAATGGGAGGACGAAGATGGACGAACGAGACGAACTTGGTCCAAAGAAGCCTTCGGATCAAATGGGAGGACGAAGATGGACGAACGAGACGAACTTGGTCCAAAGAAGGCCAACGGATCAAATGGGATGACGAAGATGGACGAACGAGACGAACTTGGTGCAAAGAAGCCCAACGGATCAAATGGGAGGACGAAAAGGGATGAACGAGACGAACATGGTCCAAAGAAGGCCTACGGATCAAATGGGTGGACGAAGATGGACGAACGAGACGAACTTGGTCCAAAGAAGGCCTAGGGATCAAATGGGAGGACGAAGATGGACGAACGAGACGAACTTGGTCCAAAGAAGGCCAACGGATCAAATGGGAGGACGAAGATGGACGAACGAGACGAACTTGGTCCAAAGAAGGCCAACGGATCAAATGGGAGGACGAAGATGGACGAACGAGACGAACTTGGTCCAAAAAAGGCCAACGGATCAAATGGGAGGACGAAGATGGACGAACCAGACGAACTTGGTGCAAAGAAGCCCAACGGATCAAATGGGAGGACGAAAAGGGACGAACGAGACGAGCTTGGTCCAAAGAAGGCCTACGGATCAAATGGGAGGACGAAGATGGACGAACGAGACGAACTTGGTCCAAAGAAGGCCTAGGGATCAAATGGGAGGACGAAGATGGACGAACAAGACGAACATGGTCCAAAGAAGGCCTACGGATCAAATGGGTGGACGAAGATGGACGAACGAGATGAACTTGGTCCAAAGAAGGCCAACGGATCAAATGGGAGGACGAAGATGGACGAACGAGACGACCTTGGTCCAAAGAAGGCCTAGGGATCAAATGGGAGGACGAAGATGGACGAACGAGACGAACTTGGTCCAAAGAAGGCCAACGGATCAAATGGGAGGACGAAGATGGACGAACGAGACGAACTTGGTCCAAAGAAGGCCAACGGATCAAATGGGAGGACGAAGATGGACGAACGAGACGAACTTGGTCCAAAGAAGGCCAACGGATCAAATGGGAGGACGAAGATGGACGAACGAGACGAACTTGGTGCAAAGAAGCCCAACGTATCAAATGGGAGGACGAAAAGGGATGAACGAGACGAACTTGGTCCAAAGAAGGCCTACGGATCAAATGGGTGGACGAAGATGGACGAACGAGACGAACTTGGTGCAAATAAGCCCAACGGATCAAATGGGAGGACGAAAAGGGATGAACGAGACGAACTTGGTCCAAAGAAGGCCTACGGATCAAATGGGAGGACGAAGATGGACGAACGAGACGAACTTGGTCCAAAGAAGGCCTAGGGATCAAATGGGAGGACGAAGATGGACGAACGAGACGAACGAGACGAACTTGGTCCAAAGAAGGCCAACGGATCAAATGGGAGGACGAAGATGGACGAACGAGACGAACTTGGTCCAAAGAAGGCCTAGGGATCAAATGGGAGGACGAAAAGGGATGCACGAGACGAACTTGGTCCAAAGAAGGCCTACGGATCAAATGGGTGGACAAAGATGGACGAACGAGACGAACTTGGTGCAAAGAAGCCCAACGGATCAAATGGGAGGACGAAAAGGGATAAACGAGACGAACTTGGTCCAAAGATGGCCTACGGATCAAATGGGAGGACGAAGATGGACGAACGAGACGAACATGGTCCAAAGAAGGCCTAGGGCTCAAATGGGAGGAAGAAGATGGACGAACGAGACGAACTTGGTCCAAAGAAGGCCAACGGACAAATGGGAGGACGAAGATGGACGAACGAGACGAACTTGGTCCAAAGAAGGCCTAGGGATCAAATGGGAGGACGAAGATGGACGAACGAGACGAACTTGGTCCAAAGTAGGCCTACGGATCAAATGGGAGGACGAAGATGGACGAACGAGACGAACTTGGTCCAAAGAAGGCCAACGGATCAAATGGGAGGACGAAGATGGACGAACGAGACGAACTTGGTCCAAAGAAGGCCTAGGGATCAAATGGGAGGACGAAGATGGACGAACGAGACGAACTTGGTCCAAAGAAGGCCTTCGGATCAAATGGGAGGACGAAGATGGACGAACGAGACGAACTTGGTCCAAAGAAGGCCAACGGATCAAATGGGAGGACGAAGATGGACGAACGAGACGAACTTGGTGCAAAGAAGCCCAACGGATCAAATGGGAGGACGAAAAGGGATGAACGAGACGAACATGGTCTAAAGAAGGCCTACGGATCAAATGGGTGGATGAAGATGGACGAACGAGACGAACTTGGTCCAAGGAAGGCCTAGGGATCAAATGGGAGGACGAAGATGGACGAACGAGACGAACTTGGTCCAAAGAAGGCCAACGGATCAAATGGGAGGACGAAGATGGACGAACCAGACGAACTTGGTGCAAAGAAGCCCAACGGATCAAATGGGAGGACGAAAAGGGATGAACGAGACGAACTTGGTCCAAAGAAGGCCTACGGATCAAATGGGAGGACGAAGATGGACGAACGAGACGAACTTTGTCCAAAGAAGGCCTAGGGATCAAATGGGAGGACGAAGATGGACGAATAAGACGAACTTGGTCCAAAGAAGGCCTACGGATCAAATGGGTGGACGAAGATGGACGAACGAGAAGAACTTGGTCCAAAGAAGGCCTAGGGATCAAATGGGAGGACGAAGATGGACGAACAAGACGAACTTGGTCCAAAGAAGGCCTACGGATCAAATGGGTGGACGAAGATGGACGAACGAGATGAACTTGGTCCAAAGAAGGCCAACGGATCAAATGGGAGGACGAAGATGGACGAACCAGACGAACTTGGTCCAAAGAAGGCCTAGGGATCAAATGGGAGGACGAAGATGGACGAACCAGACGAACTTGGTCCAAAGAAGGCCTAGGGATCAAATGGGAGGACGAAGATGGACGAACGAGACGAACTTGGTCCAAAGAAGGCCAACGGATCAAATGGGAGGACGAAGATGGACGAACGAGACGAACTTGGTCCAAAGAAGGCCTAGGGATCAAATGGGAGGACGAAGATGGACGAACGAGACGAACTTGGTCCAAAGAAGGCCTTCGGATCAAATGGGAGGACGAAGATGGACGAACGAGACGAACTTGGTCCAAAGAAGGCCAACGGATCAAATGGGAGGACGAAGATGGACGAACGAGACGAACTTGGTCCAAAGAAGGCCTTCGGATCAAATGGGAGGACGAAGATGGACGAACGAGACGAACTTGGTCCAAAGAAGGCCAACGGATCAAATGGGAGGACGAAGATGGACGAACGAGACGAACTTGGTGTAAAGAAGCCCAACGGATCAAATGGGAGGACGAAAAGGGATGAACGAGACGAACTTGGTCCAAAGAAGGCCTACGGATCAAATGGGTGGACGAAGATGGACGAACGAGACGAACTTGGTGCAAAGAAGCCCAACGGATCAAATGGGAGGACGAAAAGGGATGAACGAGACGAACTTGGTCCAAAGAAGGCCTACGGATCAAATGGGAGGACGAAGATGGACGAACGAGACGAACTTGGTCCAAAGAAGGCCTAGGGATCAAATGGGAGGACGAAAAGGGATGCACGAGACGAACTTGGTCCAAAGAAGGCCTACGGATCAAATGGGTGGACGAAGATGGACGAACGAGACGAACTTGGTGCAAAGAAGCCCAACGGATCAAATGGGAGGACGAAAAGGGATGAACGAGACGAACTTGGTCCAAAGAAGGCCTACGGATCAAATGGGAGGACGAAGATGGACGAACGAGACGAACTTGGTCCAAAGAAGGCCTAGGGTTCAAATGGGAGGACGAAGATGGACGAACGAGACGAACTTGGTCCAAAGAAGGCCAACGGATCAAATGGGAGGACGAAGATGGACGAACGAGACGAACTTGGTCCAAAGAAGGCCTACGGATCAAATGGGAGGACGAAGATGGACGAACGAGACGAACTTGGTCCAAAGAAGGCCAACGGATCAAATGGGAGGACGAAGATGGACGAACGAGACGAACTTGGTCCAAAGAAGGCCTAGGGATGAAATGGGAGGACGAAGATGGACGAACGAGACGAACTTGGTCCAAAGAAGGCCTTCGGATCAAATGGGAGGACGAAGATGGACGAACGAGACGAACTTGGTCCAAAGAAGGCCAACGGATCAAATGGGAGGACGAAGATGGACGAACGAGACGAACTTGGTGCAAAGAAGCCCAACGGATCAAATGGGAGGACGAAAAGGGATGAACGAGACGAACATGGTCCAAAGAAGGCCTACGGATCAAATGGGTGGACGAAGATGGACGAACGAGACGAACTTGGTCCAAGGAAGGCCTAGGGATCAAATGGGAGGACGAAGATGGACGAACGAGACGAACTTGGTCCAAAGAAGGCCAACGGATCAAATGGGAGGACGAAGATGGACGAACGAGACGAACTTGGTCCAAAGAAGGCCAACGGATCAAATGGGAGGACGAAGATGGACGAACCAGACGAACTTGGTGCAAAGAAGCCCAACGGATCAAATGGGAGGACGAAAAGGGATGAACGAGACGAACTTGGTCCAAAGAAGGCCTACGGATCAAATGGGAGGACGAAGAAGGACGAACGAGACGAACTTGGTCCAAAGAAGGCCTAGGGATCAAATGGGAGGACGAAGATGGACGAACAAGATGAACTTGGTCCAAAGAAGGCCTACGGATCAAATGGGTGGACGAAGATGGACGAACGAGATGAACTTGGTCCAAAGAAGGCCAACGGATCAAACGGGAGGACGAAGATGGACGAACGAGACGAACTTGGTCCAAAGAAGGCCTAGGGATCAAATGGGAGGACGAAGATGGAGGAACGAGACGAACTTGGTCCAAAGAAGGCCTAGGGATCAAATGGGAGGACGAAGATGGACGAACGAGACGAACTTGGTCCAAAGAAGGCCTAGGGATCAAATGGGAGGACGAAGATGGACGAACAAGACGAACTTGGTCCAAAGAAGGCCTACGGATCAAATGGGTGGACGAAGATGGACGAACGAGATGAACTTGGTCCAAAGAAGGCCAACGGATCAAATGGGAGGACGAAGATGGACGAACCAGACGAACTTGGTCCAAAGAAGGCCTAGGGATCAAATGGGAGGACGAAGATGGACGAACGAGACGAACTTGGTCCAAAGAAGGCCAACGGATCAAATGGGAGGACGAAGATGGACGAACGAGACGAACTTGGTCCAAAGAAGGCCTAGGGATCAAATGGGAGGACGAAGATGGACGAACGAGACGAACTTGGTCCAAAGAAGGCCTTCGGATCAAATGGGAGGACGAAGATGGACGAACGAGACGAACTTGGTCCAAAGAAGGCCAACGGATCAAATGGGAGGACGAAGATGGACGAACGAGACGAACTTGGTCCAAAGAAGGCCTTCGGATCAAATGGGAGGACGAAGATGGACGAACGAGACGAACTTGGTCCAAAGAAGGCCAACGGATCAAATGGGAGGACGAAGATGGACGAACGAGACGAACTTGGTGTAAAGAAGCCCAACGGATCAAATGGGAGGACGAAAAGGGATGAACGAGACGAACTTGGTCCAAAGAAGGCCTACGGATCAAATGGGTGGACGAAGATGGACGAACGAGACGAACTTGGTGCAAAGAAGCCCAACGGATCAAATGGGAGGACGAAAAGGGATGAACGAGACGAACTTGGTCCAAAGAAGGCCTACGGATCAAATGGGAGGACGAAGATGGACGAACGAGACGAACTTGGTCCAAAGAAGGCCTAGGGATCAAATGGTAGGACGAAAAGGGATGCACGAGACGAACTTGGTCCAAAGAAGGCCTACGGATCAAATGGGTGGACGAAGATGGACGAACGAGACGAACTTGGTGCAAAGAAGCCCAACGGATCAAATGGGAGGACGAAAAGGGATGAACGAGACGAACTTGGTCCAAAGAAGGCCTACGGATCAAATGGGAGGACGAAGATGGACGAACGAGACGAACTTGGTCCAAAGAAGGCCTAGGGTTCAAATGGGAGGACGAAGATGGACGAACGAGACGAACTTGGTCCAAAGAAGGCCAACGGATCAAATGGGAGGACGAAGATGGACGAACGAGACGAACTTGGTCCAAAGAAGGCCTACGGATCAAATGGGAGGACGAAGATGGACGAACGAGACGAACTTGGTCCAAAGAAGGCCAACGGATCAAATGGGAGGACGAAGATGGACGAACGAGACGAACTTGGTCCAAAGAAGGCCTAGGGATGAAATGGGAGGACGAAGATGGACGAACGAGACGAACTTGGTCCAAAGAAGGCCTTCGGATCAAATGGGAGGACGAAGATGGACGAACGAGACGAACTTGGTCCAAAGAAGGCCAACGGATCAAATGGGAGGACGAAGATGGACGAACGAGACGAACTTGGTGCAAAGAAGCCCAACGGATCAAATGGGAGGACGAAAAGGGATGAACGAGACGAACATGGTCCAAAGAAGGCCTACGGATCAAATGGGTGGACGAAGATGGACGAACGAGACGAACTTGGTCCAAGGAAGGCCTAGGGATCAAATGGGAGGACGAAGATGGACGAACGAGACGAACTTGGTCCAAAGAAGGCCAACGGATCAAATGGGAGGACGAAGATGGACGAACGAGACGAACTTGGTCCAAAGAAGGCCAACGGATCAAATGGGAGGACGAAGATGGACGAACCAGACGAACTTGGTGCAAAGAAGCCCAACGGATCAAATGGGAGGACGAAAAGGGATGAACGAGACGAACTTGGTCCAAAGAAGGCCTACGGATCAAATGGGAGGACGAAGAAGGACGAACGAGACGAACTTGGTCCAAAGAAGGCCTAGGGATCAAATGGGAGGACGAAGATGGACGAACCAGATGAACTTGGTCCAAAGAAGGCCTACGGATCAAATGGGTGGACGAAGATGGACGAACGAGATGAACTTGGTCCAAAGAAGGCCAACGGATCAAACGGGAGGACGAAGATGGACGAACGAGACGAACTTGGTCCAAAGAAGGCCAACGGATCAAATGGGAGGACGAAGATGGACGAACGAGACGAACTTGGTCCAAAGAAGGCCTAGGGATCAAATGGGAGGACGAAGATGGACGAACGAGACGAACTTGGTCCAAAGAAGGCCTTCGGATCAAATGGGAGGACGAAGATGGACGAACGAGACGAACTTGGTCCAAAGAAGGCCAACGGATCAAATGGGAGGACGAAGATGGACGAACGAGACGAACTTGGTCCAAAGAAGGCCTTCGGATCAAATGGGAGGACGAAGATGGACGAACGAGACGAACTTGGTCCAAAGAAGGCCAACGGATCAAATGGGAGGACGAAGATGGACGAACGAGACGAACTTGGTGTAAAGAAGCCCAACGGATCAAATGGGAGGACGAAAAGGGATGAACGAGACGAACTTGGTCCAAAGAAGGCCTACGGATCAAATGGGTGGACGAAGATGGACGAACGAGACGAACTTGGTGCAAAGAAGCCCAACGGATCAAATGGGAGGACGAAAAGGGATGAACGAGACGAACTTGGTCCAAAGAAGGCCTACGGATCAAATGGGAGGACGAAGATGGACGAACGAGACGAACTTGGTCCAAAGAAGGCCTAGGGATCAAATGGGAGGACGAAAAGGGATGCACGAGACGAACTTGGTCCAAAGAAGGCCTACGGATCAAATGGGTGGACGAAGATGGACGAACGAGACGAACTTGGTGCAAAGAAGCCCAACGGATCAAATGGGAGGACGAAAAGGGATGAACGAGACGAACTTGGTCCAAAGAAGGCCTACGGATCAAATGGGAGGACGAAGATGGACGAACGAGACGAACTTGGTCCAAAGAAGGCCTAGGGTTCAAATGGGAGGACGAAGATGGACGAACGAGACGAACTTGGTCCAAAGAAGGCCAACGGATCAAATGGGAGGACGAAGATGGACGAACGAGACGAACTTGGTCCAAAGAAGGCCTACGGATCAAATGGGAGGACGAAGATGGACGAACGAGACGAACTTGGTCCAAAGAAGGCCAACGGATCAAATGGGAGGACGAAGATGGACGAACGAGACGAACTTGGTCCAAAGAAGGCCTAGGGATGAAATGGGAGGACGAAGATGGACGAACGAGACGAACTTGGTCCAAAGAAGGCCTTCGGATCAAATGGGAGGACGAAGATGGACGAACGAGACGAACTTGGTCCAAAGAAGGCCAACGGATCAAATGGGAGGACGAAGATGGACGAACGAGACGAACTTGGTGCAAAGAAGCCCAACGGATCAAATGGGAGGACGAAAAGGGATGAACGAGACGAACATGGTCCAAAGAAGGCCTACGGATCAAATGGGTGGACGAAGATGGACGAACGAGACGAACTTGGTCCAAGGAAGGCCTAGGGATCAAATGGGAGGACGAAGATGGACGAACGAGACGAACTTGGTCCAAAGAAGGCCAACGGATCAAATGGGAGGACGAAGATGGACGAACGAGACGAACTTGGTCCAAAGAAGGCCAACGGATCAAATGGGAGGACGAAGATGGACGAACCAGACGAACTTGGTGCAAAGAAGCCCAACGGATCAAATGGGAGGACGAAAAGGGATGAACGAGACGAACTTGGTCCAAAGAAGGCCTACGGATCAAATGGGAGGACGAAGAAGGACGAACGAGACGAACTTGGTCCAAAGAAGGCCTAGGGATCAAATGGGAGGACGAAGATGGACGAACAAGATGAACTTGGTCCAAAGAAGGCCTACGGATCAAATGGGTGGACGAAGATGGACGAACGAGATGAACTTGGTCCAAAGAAGGCCAACGGATCAAACGGGAGGACGAAGATGGACGAACGAGACGAACTTGGTCCAAAGAAGGCCTAGGGATCAAATGGGAGGACGAAGATGGAGGAACGAGACGAACTTGGTCCAAAGAAGGCCTAGGGATCAAATGGGAGGACGAAGATGGACGAACGAGACGAACTTGGTCCAAAGAAGGCCTAGGGATCAAATGGGAGGACGAAGATGGACGAACAAGACGAACTTGGTCCAAAGAAGGCCTACGGATCAAATGGGTGGACGAAGATGGACGAACGAGATGAACTTGGTCCAAAGAAGGCCAACGGATCAAATGGGAGGACGAAGATGGACGAACCAGACGAACTTGGTCCAAAGAAGGCCTAGGGATCAAATGGGAGGACGAAGATGGACGAACGAGACGAACTTGGTCCAAAGAAGGCCAACGGATCAAATGGGAGGACGAAGATGGACGAACGAGACGAACTTGGTCCAAAGAAGGCCTAGGGATCAAATGGGAGGACGAAGATGGACGAACGAGACGAACTTGGTCCAAAGAAGGCCTTCGGATCAAATGGGAGGACGAAGATGGACGAACGAGACGAACTTGGTCCAAAGAAGGCCAACGGATCAAATGGGAGGACGAAGATGGACGAACGAGACGAACTTGGTCCAAAGAAGGCCTTCGGATCAAATGGGAGGACGAAGATGGACGAACGAGACGAACTTGGTCCAAAGAAGGCCAACGGATCAAATGGGAGGACGAAGATGGACGAACGAGACGAACTTGGTGTAAAGAAGCCCAACGGATCAAATGGGAGGACGAAAAGGGATGAACGAGACGAACTTGGTCCAAAGAAGGCCTACGGATCAAATGGGTGGACGAAGATGGACGAACGAGACGAACTTGGTGCAAAGAAGCCCAACGGATCAAATGGGAGGACGAAAAGGGATGAACGAGACGAACTTGGTCCAAAGAAGGCCTACGGATCAAATGGGAGGACGAAGATGGACGAACGAGACGAACTTGGTCCAAAGAAGGCCTAGGGATCAAATGGTAGGACGAAAAGGGATGCACGAGACGAACTTGGTCCAAAGAAGGCCTACGGATCAAATGGGTGGACGAAGATGGACGAACGAGACGAACTTGGTGCAAAGAAGCCCAACGGATCAAATGGGAGGACGAAAAGGGATGAACGAGACGAACTTGGTCCAAAGAAGGCCTACGGATCAAATGGGAGGACGAAGATGGACGAACGAGACGAACTTGGTCCAAAGAAGGCCTAGGGTTCAAATGGGAGGACGAAGATGGACGAACGAGACGAACTTGGTCCAAAGAAGGCCAACGGATCAAATGGGAGGACGAAGATGGACGAACGAGACGAACTTGGTCCAAAGAAGGCCTACGGATCAAATGGGAGGACGAAGATGGACGAACGAGACGAACTTGGTCCAAAGAAGGCCAACGGATCAAATGGGAGGACGAAGATGGACGAACGAGACGAACTTGGTCCAAAGAAGGCCTAGGGATGAAATGGGAGGACGAAGATGGACGAACGAGACGAACTTGGTCCAAAGAAGGCCTTCGGATCAAATGGGAGGACGAAGATGGACGAACGAGACGAACTTGGTCCAAAGAAGGCCAACGGATCAAATGGGAGGACGAAGATGGACGAACGAGACGAACTTGGTGCAAAGAAGCCCAACGGATCAAATGGGAGGACGAAGATGGACGAACGAGACGAACTTGGTCCAAAGAAGGCCTAGGGATCAAATGGGAGGACGAAGATGGACGAACGAGACGAACTTGGTCCAAAGAAGGCCTTCGGATCAAATGGGAGGACGAAGATGGACGAACGAGACGAACTTGGTCCAAAGAAGGCCAACGGATCAAATGGGAGGACGAAGATGGACGAACGAGACGAACTTGGTCCAAAGAAGGCCTAGGGATCAAATGGGAGGACGAAGATGGACGAACGAGACGAACTTGGTCCAAAGAAGGCCTTCGGATCAAATGGGAGGACGAAGATGGACGAACGAGACGAACTTGGTCCAAAGAAGGCCAACGGATCAAATGGGAGGACGAAGATGGACGAACGAGACGAACTTGGTCCAAAGAAGGCCTTCGGATCAAATGGGAGGACGAAGATGGACGAACGAGACGAACTTGGTCCAAAGAAGGCCAACGGATCAAATGGGAGGACGAAGATGGACGAACGAGACGAACTTGGTGTAAAGAAGCCCAACGGATCAAATGGGAGGACGAAAAGGGATGAACGAGACGAACTTGGTCCAAAGAAGGCCTACGGATCAAATGGGTGGACGAAGATGGACGAACGAGACGAACTTGGTGCAAAGAAGCCCAACGGATCAAATGGGAGGACGAAGATGGACGAACGAGACGAACTTGGTCCAAAGAAGGCCTTCGGATCAAATGGGAGGACGAAGATGGACGAACGAGACGAACTTGGTCCAAAGAAGGCCAACGGATCAAATGGGAGGACGAAGATGGACGAACGAGACGAACTTGGTGTAAAGAAGCCCAACGGATCAAATGGGAGGACGAAAAGGGATGAACGAGACGAACTTGGTCCAAAGAAGGCCTACGGATCAAATGGGAGGACGAAGATGGACGAACGAGACGAACTTGGTCCAAAGAAGGCCTACGGATCAAATGGGTGGACGAAGATGGACGAACGAGATGAACTTGGTCCAAAGAAGGCCAACGGATCAAATGGGAGGACGAAGATGGACGAACCAGACGAACTTGGTCCAAAGAAGGCCTAGGGATCAAATGGGAGGACGAAGATGGACGAACGAGACGAACTTGGTCCAAAGAAGGCCAACGGATCAAATGGGAGGACGAAGATGGACGAACGAGACGAACTTGGTCCAAAGAAGGCCTAGGGATCAAATGGGAGGACGAAGATGGACGAACGAGACGAACTTGGTCCAAAGAAGGCCTTCGGATCAAATGGGAGGACGAAGATGGACGAACGAGACGAACTTGGTCCAAAGAAGGCCAACGGATCAAATGGGAGGACGAAGATGGACGAACGAGACGAACTTGGTCCAAAGAAGGCCTTCGGATCAAATGGGAGGACGAAGATGGACGAACGAGACGAACTTGGTCCAAAGAAGGCCAACGGATCAAATGGGAGGACGAAGATGGACGAACGAGACGAACTTGGTGTAAAGAAGCCCAACGGATCAAATGGGAGGACGAAAAGGGATGAACGAGACGAACTTGGTCCAAAGAAGGCCTACGGATCAAATGGGTGGACGAAGATGGACGAACGAGACGAACTTGGTGCAAAGAAGCCCAACGGATCAAATGGGAGGACGAAAAGGGATGAACGAGACGAACTTGGTCCAAAGAAGGCCTACGGATCAAATGGGAGGACGAAGATGGACGAACGAGACGAACTTGGTCCAAAGAAGGCCTAGGGATCAAATGGTAGGACGAAAAGGGATGCACGAGACGAACTTGGTCCAAAGAAGGCCTACGGATCAAATGGGTGGACGAAGATGGACGAACGAGACGAACTTGGTGCAAAGAAGCCCAACGGATCAAATGGGAGGACGAAAAGGGATGAACGAGACGAACTTGGTCCAAAGAAGGCCTACGGATCAAATGGGAGGACGAAGATGGACGAACGAGACGAACTTGGTCCAAAGAAGGCCTAGGGTTCAAATGGGAGGACGAAGATGGACGAACGAGACGAACTTGGTCCAAAGAAGGCCAACGGATCAAATGGGAGGACGAAGATGGACGAACGAGACGAACTTGGTCCAAAGAAGGCCTACGGATCAAATGGGAGGACGAAGATGGACGAACGAGACGAACTTGGTCCAAAGAAGGCCAACGGATCAAATGGGAGGACGAAGATGGACGAACGAGACGAACTTGGTCCAAAGAAGGCCTAGGGATGAAATGGGAGGACGAAGATGGACGAACGAGACGAACTTGGTCCAAAGAAGGCCTTCGGATCAAATGGGAGGACGAAGATGGACGAACGAGACGAACTTGGTCCAAAGAAGGCCAACGGATCAAATGGGAGGACGAAGATGGACGAACGAGACGAACTTGGTGCAAAGAAGCCCAACGGATCAAATGGGAGGACGAAGATGGACGAACGAGACGAACTTGGTCCAAAGAAGGCCTAGGGATCAAATGGGAGGACGAAGATGGACGAACGAGACGAACTTGGTCCAAAGAAGGCCTTCGGATCAAATGGGAGGACGAAGATGGACGAACGAGACGAACTTGGTCCAAAGAAGGCCAACGGATCAAATGGGAGGACGAAGATGGACGAACGAGACGAACTTGGTCCAAAGAAGGCCTAGGGATCAAATGGGAGGACGAAGATGGACGAACGAGACGAACTTGGTCCAAAGAAGGCCTTCGGATCAAATGGGAGGACAAAGATGGACGAACGAGACGAACTTGGTCCAAAGAAGGCCAACGGATCAAATGGGAGGACGAAGATGGACGAACGAGACGAACTTGGTCCAAAGAAGGCCTTCGGATCAAATGGGAGGACGAAGATGGACGAACGAGACGAACTTGGTCCAAAGAAGGCCAACGGATCAAATGGGAGGACGAAGATGGACGAACGAGACGAACTTGGTGTAAAGAAGCCCAACGGATCAAATGGGAGGACGAAAAGGGATGAACGAGACGAACTTGGTCCAAAGAAGGCCTACGGATCAAATGGGTGGACGAAGATGGACGAACGAGACGAACTTGGTGCAAAGAAGCCCAACGGATCAAATGGGAGGACGAAAAGGGATGAACGAGACGAACTTGGTCCAAAGAAGGCCTACGGATCAAATGGGAGGACGAAGATGGACGAACGAGACGAACTTGGTCCAAAGAAGGCCTAGGGATCAAATGGTAGGACGAAAAGGGATGCACGAGACGAACTTGGTCCAAAGAAGGCCTACGGATCAAATGGGTGGACGAAGATGGACGAACGAGACAAACTTGGTGCAAAGAAGCCCAACGGATCAAATGGGAGGACGAAAAGGGATGAACGAGACGAACTTGGTCCAAAGAAGGCCTACGGATCAAATGGGAGGACGAAGATGGACGAACGAGACGAACTTGGTCCAAAGAAGGCCTAGGGTTCAAATGGGAGGACGAAGATGGACGAACGAGACGAACTTGGTCCAAAGAAGGCCAACGGATCAAATGGGAGGACGAAGATGGACGAACGAGACGAACTTGGTCCAAAGAAGGCCTACGGATCAAATGGGAGGACGAAGATGGACGAACGAGACGAACTTGGTCCAAAGAAGGCCAACGGATCAAATGGGAGGACGAAGATGGACGAACGAGACGAACTTGGTCCAAAGAAGGCCTAGGGATGAAATGGGAGGACGAAGATGGACGAACGAGACGAACTTGGTCCAAAGAAGGCCTTCGGATCAAATGGGAGGACGAAGATGGACGAACGAGACGAACTTGGTCCAAAGAAGGCCAACGGATCAAATGGGAGGACGAAGATGGACGAACGAGACGAACTTGGTGCAAAGAAGCCCAACGGATCAAATGGGAGGACGAAAAGGGATGAACGAGACGAACATGGTCCAAAGAAGGCCTACGGATCAAATGGGTGGACGAAGATGGACGAACGAGACGAACTTGGTCCAAGGAAGGCCTAGGGATCAAATGGGAGGACGAAGATGGACGAACGAGACGAACTTGGTCCAAAGAAGGCCAACGGATCAAATGGGAGGACGAAGATGGACGAACGAGACGAACTTGGTCCAAAGAAGGCCAACGGATCAAATGGGAGGACGAAGATGGACGAACCAGACGAACTTGGTGCAAAGAAGCCCAACGGATCAAATGGGAGGACGAAAAGGGATGAACGAGACGAACTTGGTCCAAAGAAGGCCTACGGATCAAATGGGAGGACGAAGAAGGACGAACGAGACGAACTTGGTCCAAAGAAGGCCTAGGGATCAAATGGGAGGACGAAGATGGACGAACCAGATGAACTTGGTCCAAAGAAGGCCTACGGATCAAATGGGTGGACGAAGATGGACGAACGAGATGAACTTGGTCCAAAGAAGGCCAACGGATCAAACGGGAGGACGAAGATGGACGAACGAGACGAACTTGGTCCAAAGAAGGCCTAGGGATCAAATGGGAGGACGAAGATGGACGAACGAGACGAACTTGGTCCAAAGAAGGCCTTCGGATCAAATGGGAGGACGAAGATGGACGAACGAGACGAACTTGGTCCAAAGAAGGCCAACGGATCAAATGGGAGGACGAAGATGGACGAACGAGACGAACTTGGTGCAAAGAAGCCCAACGGATCAAATGGGAGGACGAAAAGGGATGAACGAGACGAACTTGGTCCAAAGAAGGCCTACGGATCAAATGGGAGGACGAAGATGGAGGAACGAGACGAACTTGGTGCAAAGAAGCCCAACGGATCAAATGGGAGGACGAAAAGGGATGAACGAGACGAACTTGGTCCAAAGAAGGCCTACGGATCAAATGGGAGGACGAAGATGGACGAACGAGACGAACTTGGTCCAAAGAAGGCCTAGGGATCAAATGGGAGGACGAAGATGGACGAACGAGACGAACTTGGTCCAAAGAAGGCCAACGGATCAAATGGGAGGACGAAGATGGACGAACGAGACGAACATGGTCTAAAGAAGGCCTACGGATCAAATGGGTGGATGAAGATGGACGAACGAGACGAACTTGGTCCAAGGAAGGCCTAGGGATCAAATGGGAGGACGAAGATGGACGAACGAGACGAACTTGGTCCAAAGAAGGCCAACGGATCAAATGGGAGGACGAAGATGGACGAACCAGACGAACTTGGTGCAAAGAAGCCAAACGGATCAAATGGGAGGACGAAAAGGGATGAACGAGACGAACTTGGTCCAAAGAAGGCCTACGGATCAAATGGGAGGACGAAGAAGGACGAACGAGACGAACTTGGTCCAAAGAAGGCCTAGGGATCAAATGGGAGGACGAAGATGGACGAACCAGATGAACTTGGTCCAAAGAAGGCCTACGGATCAAATGGGTGGACGAAGATGGACGAACGAGATGAACTTGGTCCAAAGAAGGCCAACGGATCAAACGGGAGGACGAAGATGGACGAACGAGACGAACTTGGTCCAAAGAAGGCCTAGGGATCAAATGGGAGGACGAAGATGGACGAACGAGACGAACTTGGTCCAAAGAAGGCCTTCGGATCAAATGGGAGGACGAAGATGGACGAACGAGACGAACTTGGTCCAAAGAAGGCCAACAGATCAAATGGGAGGACGAAGATGGACGAACGAGACGAACTTGGTGCAAAGAAGCCCAACGGATCAAATGGGAGGACGAAAAGGGATGAACGAGACGAACTTGGTCCAAAGAAGGCCTACGGATCAAATGGGTGGACGAAGATGGAGGAACGAGACGAACTTGGTGCAAAGAAGCCCAACGGATCAAATGGGAGGACGAAAAGGGATGAACGAGACGAACTTGGTCCAAAGAAGGCCTACGGATCAAATGGGAGGACGAAGATGGACGAACGAGACGAACTTGGTCCAAAGAAGGCCTAGGGATCAAATGGGAGGACGAAGATGGACGAACGAGACGAACTTGGTCCAAAGAAGGCCAACGGATCAAATGGGAGGACGAAGATGGACGAACGAGACGAACATGGTCTAAAGAAGGCCTACGGATCAAATGGGTGGATGAAGATGGACGAACGAGACGAACTTGGTCCAAGGAAGGCCTAGGGATCAAATGGGAGGACGAAGATGGACGAACGAGACGAACTTGGTCCAAAGAAGGCCAACGGATCAAATGGGAGGACGAAGATGGACGAACCAGACGAACTTGGTGCAAAGAAGCCCAACGGATCAAATGGGAGGACGAAAAGGGATGAACGAGACGAACTTGGTCCAAAGAAGGCCTACGGATCAAATGGGAGGACGAAGATGGACGAACGAGACGAACTTGGTCCAAAGAAGGCCTAGGGATCAAATGGAAGGACGAAGATGGACGAATAAGACGAACTTGGTCCAAAGAAGGCCTACGGATCAAATGGGTGGACGAAGATGGACGAACGAGAAGAACTTGGTCCAAAGAAGGCCTAGGGATCAAATGGGAGGACGAAGATGGACGAACAAGACGAACTTGGTCCAAAGAATGCCTACGGATCAAATGGGTGGACGAAGATGGACGAACGAGATGAACTTGGTCCAAAGAAGGCCAACGGATCAAATGGGAGGACGAAGATGGACGAACCAGACGAACTTGGTCCAAAGAAGGCCTAGGGATCAAATGGGAGGACGAAGATGGACGAACGAGACGAACTTGGTCCAAAGAAGGCCAACGGATCAAATGGGAGGACGAAGATGGACGAACGAGACGAACTTGGTCCAAAGAAGGCCTAGGGATCAAATGGGAGGACGAAGATGGACGAACGAGACGAACTTGGTCCAAAGAAGGCCTTCGGATCAAATGGGAGGACGAAGATGGACGAACGAGACGAACTTGGTCCAAAGAAGGCCAACGGATCAAATGGGAGGACGAAGATGGACGAACGAGACGAACTTGGTGTAAAGAAGCCCAACGGATCAAATGGGAGGACGAAAAGGGATGAACGAGACGAACTTGGTCCAAAGAAGGCCTACGGATCAAATGGGTGGACGAAGATGGACGAACGAGACGAACTTGGTGCAAAGAAGCCCAACGGATCAAATGGGAGGACGAAAAGGGATGAACGAGACGAACTTGGTCCAAAGAAGGCCTACGGATCAAATGGGAGGACGAAGATGGACGAACGAGACGAACTTGGTCCAAAGAAGGCCTAGGGATCAAATGGGAGGACGAAAAGGGATGCACGAGACGAACTTGGTCCAAAGAAGGCCTACGGATCAAATGGGTGGACGAAGATGGACGAACGAGACGAACTTGGTGCAAAGAAGCCCAACGGATCAAATGGGAGGACGAAAAGGGATGAACGAGACGAACTTGGTCCAAAGAAGGCCTACGGATCAAATGGGAGGACGAACATGGACGAACGAGACGAACTTGGTCCAAAGAAGGCCTAGGGTTCAAATGGGAGGACGAAGATGGACGAACGAGACGAACATGGTCTAAAGAAGGCCTACGGATCAAATGGGTGGATGAAGATGGACGAACGAGACGAACTTGGTCCAAGGAACGCCTAGGGATCAAATGGGAGGACGAAGATGGACGAACGAGACGAACTTGGTCCAAAGAAGGCCAACGGATCAAATGGGAGGACGAAGATGGACGAACCAGACGAACTTGGTGCAAAGAAGCCCAACGGATCAAATGGGAGGACGAAAAGGGAGGAACGAGACGAACTTGGTCCAAAGAAGGCCTACGGATCAAATGGGAGGACGAAGATGGACGAACGAGACGAACTTGGTCCAAAGAAGGCCTAGGGATCAAATGGAAGGACGAAGATGGACGAATAAGACGAACTTGGTCCAAAGAAGGCCTACGGATCAAATGGGTGGACGAAGATGGACGAACGAGAAGAACTTGGTCCAAAGAAGGCCTAGGGATCAAATGGGAGGACGAAGATGGACGAACAAGACGAACTTGGTCCAAAGAATGCCTACGGATCAAATGGGTGGACGAAGATGGACGAACGAGATGAACTTGGTCCAAAGAAGGCCAACGGATCAAATGGGAGGACGAAGATGGACGAACCAGACGAACTTGGTCCAAAGAAGGCCTAGGGATCAAATGGGAGGACGAAGATGGACGAACGAGACGAACTTGGTCCAAAGAAGGCCAACGGATCAAATGGGAGGACGAAGATGGACGAACGAGACGAACTTGGTCCAAAGAAGGCCTAGGGATCAAATGGGAGGACGAAGATGGACGAACGAGACGAACTTGGTCCAAAGAAGGCCTTCGGATCAAATGGGAGGACGAAGATGGACGAACGAGACGAACTTGGTCCAAAGAAGGCCAACGGATCAAATGGGAGGACGAAGATGGACGAACGAGACGAACTTGGTGTAAAGAAGCCCAACGGATCAAATGGGAGGACGAAAAGGGATGAACGAGACGAACTTGGTCCAAAGAAGGCCTACGGATCAAATGGGTGGACGAAGATGGACGAACGAGACGAACTTGGTGCAAAGAAGCCCAACGGATCAAATGGGAGGACGAAAAGGGATGAACGAGACGAACTTGGTCCAAAGAAGGCCTACGGATCAAATGGGAGGACGAAGATGGACGAACGAGACGAACTTGGTCCAAAGAAGGCCTAGGGATCAAATGGGAGGACGAAAAGGGATGCACGAGACGAACTTGGTCCAAAGAAGGCCTACGGATCAAATGGGTGGACGAAGATGGACGAACGAGACGAACTTGGTGCAAAGAAGCCCAACGGATCAAATGGGAGGACGAAAAGGGATGAACGAGACGAACTTGGTCCAAAGAAGGCCTACGGATCAAATGGGAGGACGAAGATGGACGAACGAGACGAACTTGGTCCAAAGAAGGCCTAGGGTTCAAATGGGAGGACGAAGATGGACGAACGAGACGAACTTGGTCCAAAGAAGGCCAACGGATCAAATGGGAGGACGAAGATGGACGAACGAGACGAACTTGGTCCAAAGAAGGCCTACGGATCAAATGGGAGGACGAAGATGGACGAACGAGACGAACTTGGTCCAAAGAAGGCCTACGGATCAAATGGGAGGACGAAGATGGACGAACGAGACGAACTTGGTCCAAAGAAGGCCAACGGATCAAATGGGAGGACGAAGATGGACGAACGAGACGAACTTGGTCCAAAGAAGGCCTAGGGATGAAATGGGAGGACGAAGATGGACGAACGAGACGAACTTGGTCCAAAGAAGGCCTTCGGATCAAATGGGAGGACGAAGATGGACGAACGAGACGAACTTGGTCCAAAGAAGGCCAACGGATCAAATGGGAGGACGAAGATGGACGAACGAGACGAACTTGGTGCAAAGAAGCCCAACGGATCAAATGGGAGGACGAAAAGGGATGAACGAGACGAACATGGTCCAAAGAAGGCCTACGGATCAAATGGGTGGACGAAGATGGACGAACGAGACGAACTTGGTCCAAGGAAGGCCTAGGGATCAAATGGGAGGACGAAGATGGACGAACGAGACGAACTTGGTCCAAAGAAGGCCAACGGATCAAATGGGAGGACGAAGATGGACGAACGAGACGAACTTGGTCCAAAGAAGGCCAACGGATCAAATGGGAGGACGAAGATGGACGAACCAGACGAACTTGGTGCAAAGAAGCCCAACGGATCAAATGGGAGGACGAAAAGGGATGAACGAGACGAACTTGGTCCAAAGAAGGCCTACGGATCAAATGGGAGGACGAAGAAGGACGAACGAGACGAACTTGGTCCAAAGAAGGCCTAGGGATCAAATGGGAGGACGAAGATGGACGAACAAGACGAACTTGGTCCAAAGAAGGCCTACGGATCAAATGGGTGGACGAAGATGGACGAACGAGATGAACTTGGTCCAAAGAAGGCCAACGGATCAAACGGGAGGACGAAGATGGACGAACGAGACGAACTTGGTCCAAAGAAGGCCTAGGGATCAAATGGGAGGACGAAGATGGAGGAACGAGACGAACATGGTCCAAAGAAGGCCTAGGGATCAAATGGGAGGACGAAGATGGACGAACGAGACGAACTTGGTCCAAAGAAGGCCTTCGGATCAAATGGGAGGACGAAGATGGACGAACGAGACGAACTTGGTCCAAAGAAGGCCAACGGATCAAATGGGAGGACGAAGATGGACGAACGAGACGAACTTGGTGCAAAGAAGCCCAACGGATCAAATGGGAGGACGAAAAGGGATGAACGAGACGAACTTGGTGCAAAGAAGGCCTACGGATCAAATGGGTGGACGAAGATGGACGAACGAGACGAACTTGGTGCAAAGAAGCCCAACGGATCAAATGGGAGGACGAAAAGGGATGAACGAGACGAACTTGGTCCAAAGAAGGCCTACGGATCAAATGGGAGGACGAAGATGGACGAACGAGACGAACTTGGTCCAAAGAAGGCCTAGGGTTCAAATGGGAGGACGAAGATGGACGAACGAGACGAACTTGGTCCAAAGAAGGCCAACGGATCAAATGGGAGGACGAAGATGGACGAACGAGACGAACTTGGTCCAAAGAAGGCCTAGGGATCAAATGGGAGGACGAAGATGGACGAACGAGACGAACTTGGTCCAAAGAAGGCCTACGGATCAAATGGGAGGACGAAGATGGACGAACGAGACGAACTTGGTCCAAAGAAGGCCAACGGATCAAATGGGAGGACGAAGATGGACGAACGAGACGAACTTGGTCCAAAGAAGGCCTAGGGATGAAATGGGAGGACGAAGATGGACGAACGAGACGAACTTGGTCCAAAGAAGGCCTTCGGATCAAATGGGAGGACGAAGATGGACGAACGAGACGAACTTGGTCCAAAGAAGGCCAACGGATCAAATGGGAGGACGAAGATGGACGAACGAGACGAACTTGGTGCAAAGAAGCCCAACGGATCAAATGGGAGGACGAAAAGGGATGAACGAGACGAACATGGTCCAAAGAAGGCCTACGGATCAAATGGGTGGACGAAGATGGACGAACGAGACGAACTTGGTCCAAGGAAGGCCTAGGGATCAAATGGGAGGACGAAGATGGACGAACGAGACGAACTTGGTCCAAAGAAGGCCAACGGATCAAATGGGAGGACGAAGATGGACGAACGAGACGAACTTGGTCCAAAGAAGGCCAACGGATCAAATGGGAGGACGAAGATGGACGAACCAGACGAACTTGGTGCAAAGAAGCCCAACGGATCAAATGGAAGGACGAAAAGGGATGAACGAGACGAACTTGGTCCAAAGAAGGCCTACGGATCAAATGGGAGGACGAAGAAGGACGAACGAGACGAACTTGGTCCAAAGAAGGCCTAGGGATCAAATGGTAGGACGAAGATGGACGAACAAGACGAACTTGGTCCAAAGAAGGCCTACGGATCAAATGGGTGGACGAAGATGGACGAACGAGACGAACTTGGTCCAAGGAAGGCCTAGGGATCAAATGGGAGGACGAAGATGGACGAACGAGACGAACTTGGTCCAAAGAAGGCCAACGGATCAAATGGGAGGACGAAGATGGACGAACGAGACGAACTTGGTCCAAAGAAGGCCAACGGATCAAATGGGAGGACGAAGATGGACGAACCAGACGAACTTGGTGCAAAGAAGCCCAACGGATCAAATGGAAGGACGAAAAGGGATGAACGAGACGAACTTGGTCCAAAGAAGGCCTACGGATCAAATGGGAGGACGAAGAAGGACGAACGAGACGAACTTGGTCCAAAGAAGGCCTAGGGATCAAATGGGAGGACGAAGATGGACGAACAAGACGAACTTGGTCCAAAGAAGGCCTACGGATCAAATGGGTGGACGAAGATGGACGAACGAGATGAACTTGGTCCAAAGAAGGCCAACGGATCAAACGGGAGGACGAAGATGGACGAACGAGACGAACTTGGTCCAAAGAAGGCCTACGGATCAAATGGGAGGACGAAGATGGACGAACGAGACGAACTTGGTCCAAAGAAGGCCTAGGGATCAAATGGGAGGACGAAGATGGAGGAACGAGACGAACTTGGTCCAAAGAAGGCCTAGGGATCAAATGGGAGGACGAAGATGGACGAACGAGACGAACTTGGTCCAAAGAAGGCCTTCGGATCAAATGGGAGGACGAAGATGGACGAACGAGACGAACTTGGTCCAAAGAAGGCCAACGGATCAAATGGGAGGACGAAGATGGACGAACGAGACGAACTTGGTGCAAAGAAGCCCAACGGATCAAATGGGAGGACGAAAAGGGATGAACGAGACGAACTTGGTCCAAAGAAGGCCAACGGATCAAATGGGAGGACGAAGATGGACGAACGAGACGAACTTGGTGGAAAGAAGCCCAACGGATCAAATGGGAGGACGAAAAGGGATGAACGAGACGAACTTGGTCCAAAGAAGGCCTACGGATCAAATGGGTGGACGAAGATGGACGAACGAGACGAACTTGGTGCAAAGAAGCCCAACGGATCAAATGGGAGGACGAAAAGGGATGAACGAGACGAACTTGGTCCAAAGAAGGCCTACGGATCAAATGGGAGGACGAAGATGGACGAACGAGACGAACTTGGTCCAAAGAAGGCCAACGGATCAAATGGGAGGACGAAGATGGACGAACGAGACGAACTTGGTCCAAAGAAGGCCTTCGGATCAAATGGGAGGACGAAGATGGACGAACGAGACGAACTTGGTCCAAAGAAGGCCAACGGATCAAATGGGAGGACGAAGATGGACGAACGAGACGAACTTGGTGCAAAGAAGCCCAACGGATCAAATGGGAGGACGAAAAGGGATGAACGAGACGAACATGGTCCAAAGAAGGCCTACGGATCAAATGGGTGGACGAAGATGGACGAACGAGACGAACTTGGTCCAAGGAAGGCCTAGGGATCAAATGGGAGGACGAAGATGGACGAACGAGACGAACTTGGTCCAAAGAAGGCCAACGGATCAAATGGGAGGACGAAGATGGACGAACGAGACGAACTTGGTCCAAAGAAGGCCAACGGATCAAATGGGAGGACGAAGATGGACGAACCAGACGAACTTGGTGCAAAGAAGCCCAACGGATCAAATGGAAGGACGAAAAGGGATGAACGAGACGAACTTGGTCCAAAGAAGGCCTACGGATCAAATGGGAGGACGAAGAAGGACGAACGAGACGAACTTGGTCCAAAGAAGGCCTAGGGATCAAATGGTAGGACGAAGATGGACGAACAAGACGAACTTGGTCCAAAGAAGGCCTACGGATCAAATGGGTGGACGAAGATGGACGAACGAGACGAACTTGGTCCAAAGAAGGCCTACGGATCAAATGGGAGGACGAAGATGGACGAACGAGACGAACTTGGTGCAAAGAAGCCCAACGGATCAAATGGGAGGACGAAAAGGGATGAACGAGACGAACATGGTCCAAAGAAGGCCTACGGATCAAATGGGTGGACGAAGATGGACGAACGAGACGAACTTGGTCCAAGGAAGGCCTAGGGATCAAATGGGAGGACGAAGATGGACGAACGAGACGAACTTGGTCCAAAGAAGGCCAACGGATCAAATGGGAGGACGAAGATGGACGAACGAGACGAACTTGGTCCAAAGAAGGCCAACGGATCAAATGGGAGGACGAAGATGGACGAACCAGACGAACTTGGTGCAAAGAAGCCCAACGGATCAAATGGGAGGACGAAAAGGGATGAACGAGACGAACTTGGTCCAAAGAAGGCCTACGGATCAAATGGGAGGACGAAGAAGGACGAACGAGACGAACTTGGTCCAAAGAAGGCCTAGGGATCAAATGGGAGGACGAAGATGGACGAACAAGACGAACTTGGTCCAAAGAAGGCCTACGGATCAAATGGGTGGACGAAGATGGACGAACGAGATGAACTTGGTCCAAAGAAGGCCAACGGATCAAACGGGAGGACGAAGATGGACGAACGAGACGAACTTGGTCCAAAGAAGGCCTAGGGATCAAATGGGAGGACGAAGATGGAGGAACGAGACGAACTTGGTCCAAAGAAGGCCTAGGGATCAAATGGGAGGACGAAGATGGACGAACGAGACGAACTTGGTCCAAAGAAGGCCTTCGGATCAAATGGGAGGACGAAGATGGACGAACGAGACGAACTTGGTCCAAAGAAGGCCAACGGATCAAATGGGAGGACGAAGATGGACGAACGAGACGAACTTGGTGCAAAGAAGCCCAACGGATCAAATGGGAGGACGAAAAGGGATGAACGAGACGAACTTGGTCCAAAGAAGGCCTACGGATCAAATGGGTGGACGAAGATGGACGAACGAGACGAACTTGGTGCAAAGAAGCCCAACGGATCAAATGGGAGGACGAAAAGGGATGAACGAGACGAACTTGGTCCAAAGAAGGCCTACGGATCAAATGGGAGGACGAAGATGGACGAACGAGACGAACTTGGTCCAAAGAAGGCCTAGGGATCAAATGGGAGGACGAAGATGGACGAACGAGACGAACTTGGTCCAAAGAAGGCCAACGGATCAAATGGGAGGACGAAGATGGACGAACGAGACGAACTTGGTCTAAAGAAGGCCTAGGGATCAAATGGGAGGACGAAAAGGGATGCACGAGACGAACTTGGTCCAAAGAAGGCCTACGGATCAAATGGGTGGACGAAGATGGACGAACGAGACGAACTTGGTGCAAAGAAGCCCAACGGATCAAATGGGAGGACGAAAAGGGATGAACGAGACGAACTTGGTCCAAAGAAGGCCTACGGATCAAATGGGAGGACGAAGATGGACGAACGAGACGAACTTGGTCCAAAGAAGGCCTAGGGTTCAAATGGGAGGACGAAGATGGACGAACGAGACGAACTTGGTCCAAAGAAGGCCAACGGATCAAATGGGAGGACGAAGATGGACGAACGAGACGAACTTGGTCCAAAGAAGGCCTAGGGATCAAATGGGAGGACGAAGATGGACGAACGAGACGAACTTGGTCCAAAGAAGGCCTACGGATCAAATGGGAGGACGAAGATGGACGAACGAGACGAACTTGGTCCAAAGAAGGCCTAGGGATCAAATGGGAGGACGAAGATGGAGGAACGAGACGAACTTGGTCCAAAGAAGGCCTAGGGATCAAATGGGAGGACGAAGATGGACGAACGAGACGAACTTGGTCCAAAGAAGGCCTTCGGATCAAATGGGAGGACGAAGATGGACGAACGAGACGAACTTGGTCCAAAGAAGGCCAACGGATCAAATGGGAGGACGAAGATGGACGAACGAGACGAACTTGGTGCAAAGAAGCCCAACGGATCAAATGGGAGGACGAAAAGGGATGAACGAGACGAACTTGGTCCAAAGAAGGCCAACGGATCAAATGGGAGGACGAAGATGGACGAACGAGACGAACTTGGTGGAAAGAAGCCCAACGGATCAAATGGGAGGACGAAAAGGGATGAACGAGACGAACTTGGTCCAAAGAAGGCCTACGGATCAAATGGGTGGACGAAGATGGACGAACGAGACGAACTTGGTGCAAAGAAGCCCAACGGATCAAATGGGAGGACGAAAAGGGATGAACGAGACGAACTTGGTCCAAAGAAGGCCTACGGATCAAATGGGAGGACGAAGATGGACGAACGAGACGAACTTGGTCCAAAGAAGGCCAACGGATCAAATGGGAGGACGAAGATGGACGAACGAGACGAACTTGGTCCAAAGAAGGCCTTCGGATCAAATGGGAGGACGAAGATGGACGAACGAGACGAACTTGGTCCAAAGAAGGCCAACGGATCAAATGGGAGGACGAAGATGGACGAACGAGACGAACTTGGTGCAAAGAAGCCCAACGGATCAAATGGGAGGACGAAAAGGGATGAACGAGACGAACATGGTCCAAAGAAGGCCTACGGATCAAATGGGTGGACGAAGATGGACGAACGAGACGAACTTGGTCCAAGGAAGGCCTAGGGATCAAATGGGAGGACGAAGATGGACGAACGAGACGAACTTGGTCCAAAGAAGGCCAACGGATCAAATGGGAGGACGAAGATGGACGAACGAGACGAACTTGGTCCAAAGAAGGCCAACGGATCAAATGGGAGGACGAAGATGGACGAACCAGACGAACTTGGTGCAAAGAAGCCCAACGGATCAAATGGAAGGACGAAAAGGGATGAACGAGACGAACTTGGTCCAAAGAAGGCCTACGGATCAAATGGGAGGACGAAGAAGGACGAACGAGACGAACTTGGTCCAAAGAAGGCCTAGGGATCAAATGGTAGGACGAAGATGGACGAACAAGACGAACTTGGTCCAAAGAAGGCCTACGGATCAAATGGGTGGACGAAGATGGACGAACGAGACGAACTTGGTCCAAAGAAGGCCTACGGATCAAATGGGAGGACGAAGATGGACGAACGAGACGAACTTGGTGCAAAGAAGCCCAACGGATCAAATGGGAGGACGAAAAGGGATGAACGAGACGAACATGGTCCAAAGAAGGCCTACGGATCAAATGGGTGGACGAAGATGGACGAACGAGACGAACTTGGTCCAAGGAAGGCCTAGGGATCAAATGGGAGGACGAAGATGGACGAACGAGACGAACTTGGTCCAAAGAAGGCCAACGGATCAAATGGGAGGACGAAGATGGACGAACGAGACGAACTTGGTCCAAAGAAGGCCAACGGATCAAATGGGAGGACGAAGATGGACGAACCAGACGAACTTGGTGCAAAGAAGCCCAACGGATCAAATGGGAGGACGAAAAGGGATGAACGAGACGAACATGGTCCAAAGAAGGCCTACGGATCAAATGGGTGGACGAAGATGGACGAACGAGACGAACTTGGTCCAAGGAAGGCCTACGGATCAAATGGGAGGACGAAGATGGACGAACGAGACGAACTTGGTCCAAAGAAGGCCTAGGGTTCAAATGGGAGGACGAAGATGGACGAACGAGACGAACTTGGTCCAAAGAAGGCCAACGGATCAAATGGGAGGACGAAGATGGACGAACGAGACGAACTTGGTCCAAAGAAGGCCTAGGGATCAAATGGGAGGACGAAGATGGACGAACGAGACGAACTTGGTCCAAAGAAGGCCTTCGGATCAAATGGGAGGACGAAGATGGACGAACGAGACGAACTTGGTCCAAAGAAGGCCAACGGATCAAATGGGAGGACGAAGATGGACGAACGAGACGAACTTGGTGCAAAGAAGCCCAACGGATCAAATGGGAGGACGAAAAGGGATGAACGAGACGAACTTGGTCCAAAGAAGGCCTACGGATCAAATGGGTGGACGAAGATGGACGAACGAGACGAACTTGGTGCAAAGAAGCCCAACGGATCAAATGGGAGGACGAAAAGGGATGAACGAGACGAACTTGGTCCAAAGAAGGCCTACGGATCAAATGGGAGGACGAAGATGGACGAACGAGACGAACTTGGTCCAAAGAAGGCCTAGGGATCAAATGGGAGGACGAAGATGGACGAACGAGACGAACTTGGTCCAAAGAAGGCCAACGGATCAAATGGGAGGACGAAGATGGACGAACGAGACGAACTTGGTCTAAAGAAGGCCTAGGGATCAAATGGGAGGACGAAAAGGGATGCACGAGACGAACTTGGTCCAAAGAAGGCCTACGGATCAAATGGGTGGACGAAGATGGACGAACGAGACGAACTTGGTGCAAAGAAGCCCAACGGATCAAATGGGAGGACGAAAAGGGATGAACGAGACGAACTTGGTCCAAAGAAGGCCTACGGATCAAATGGGAGGACGAAGATGGACGAACGAGACGAACTTGGTCCAAAGAAGGCCTAGGGTTCAAATGGGAGGACGAAGATGGACGAACGAGACGAACTTGGTCCAAAGAAGGCCAACGGATCAAATGGGAGGACGAAGATGGACGAACGAGACGAACTTGGTCCAAAGAAGGCCTAGGGATCAAATGGGAGGACGAAGATGGACGAACGAGACGAACTTGGTCCAAAGAAGGCCTACGGATCAAAGGGGAGGACGAAGATGGACGAACGAGACGAACTTGGTCCAAAGAAGGCCAACGGATCAAACGGGAGGACGAAGATGGACGAACGAGACGAACTTGGTCCAAAGAAGGCCTACGGATCAAATGGGAGGACGAAGATGGACGAACGAGACGAACTTGGTCCAAAGAAGGCCTAGGGATCAAATGGGAGGACGAAGATGGAGGAACGAGACGAACTTGGTCCAAAGAAGGCCTAGGGATCAAATGGGAGGACGAAGATGGACGAACGAGACGAACTTGGTCCAAAGAAGGCCTTCGGATCAAATGGGAGGACGAAGATGGACGAACGAGACGAACTTGGTCCAAAGAAGGCCAACGGATCAAATGGGAGGACGAAGATGGACGAACGAGACGAACTTGGTGCAAAGAAGCCCAACGGATCAAATGGGAGGACGAAAAGGGATGAACGAGACGAACTTGGTCCAAAGAAGGCGAACGGATCAAATGGGAGGACGAAGATGGACGAACGAGACGAACTTGGTGTAAAGAAGCCCAACGGGTCAAATGGGAGGACGAAAAGGGATGAACGAGACGAACTTGGTCCAAAGAAGGCCTACGGATCAAATGGGTGGACGAAGATGGACGAACGAGACGAACTTGGTGCAAAGAAGCCCAACGGATCAAATGGGAGGACGAAAAGGGATGAACGAGACGAACTTGGTCCAAAGAAGGCCTACGGATCAAATGGGAGGACGAAGATGGACGAACGAGACGAACTTGGTCCAAAGAAGGCCTAGGGATCAAATGGGAGGACGAAAAGGGATGCACGAGACGAACTTGGTCCAAAGAAGGCCTACGGATCAAATGGGTGGACGAAGATGGACGAACTTGGTGCAAAGAAGCCCAACGGATCAAATGGGAGGACGAAAAGGGATGAACGAGACGAACTTGGTCCAAAGAAGGCCTACGGATCAAATGGGAGGACGAAGATGGACGAACGAGACGAACTTGGTCCAAAGAAGGCCTAGGGTTCAAATGGGAGGACGAAGATGGACGAACGAGACGAACTTGGTCCAAAGAAGGCCAACGGATCAAATGGGAGGACGAAGATGGACGAACGAGACGAACATGGTCCAAAGAAGGCCTAGGGATCAAATGGGAGGACGAAGATGGACGAACGAGACAAACTTGGTCCAAAGAAGGCCTACGGATCAAATGGGAGGACGAAGATGGACGAACGAGACGAACTTGGTCCAAAGAAGGCCAACGGATCAAATGGGAGGACGAAGATGGACGAACGAGACGAACTTGGTCCAAAGAAGGCCTAGGGATGAAATGGGAGGACGAAGATGGACGAACGAGACGAACTTGGTCCAAAGAAGGCCTTCGGATCAAATGGGAGGACGAAGATGGACGAACGAGACGAACTTGGTCCAAAGAAGGCCAACGGATCAAATGGGAGGACGAAGATGGACGAACGAGACGAACTTGGTGCAAAGAAGCCCAACGGATCAAATGGGAGGACGAAAAGGGATGAACGAGACGAACATGGTCCAAAGAAGGCCTACGGATCAAATGGGTGGACGAAGATGGACGAACGAGACGAACTTGGTCCAAGGAAGGCCTAGGGATCAAATGGGAGGACGAAGATGGACGAACGAGACGAACTTGGTCCAAAGAAGGCCAACGGATCAAATGGGAGGACGAAGATGGACGAACGAGACGAACTTGGTCCAAAGAAGGCCAACGGATCAAATGGGAGGACGAAGATGGACGAACCAGACGAACTTGGTGCAAAGAAGCCCAACGGATCAAATGGGAGGACGAAAAGGGATGAACGAGACGAACTTGGTCCAAAGAAGGCCTACGGATCAAATGGGAGGACGAAGAAGGACGAACGAGACGAACTTGGTCCAAAGAAGGCCTTGGGATCAAATGGGAGGACGAAGATGGACGAACAAGACGAACTTGGTCCAAAGAAGGCCTACGGATCAAATGGGTGGACGAAGATGGACGAACGAGATGAACTTGGTCCAAAGAAGGCCAACGGATCAAACGGGAGGACGAAGATGGACGAACGAGACGAACTTGGTCCAAAGAAGGCCAACGGATCAAACGGGAGGACGAAGATGGACGAACGAGACGAACTTGGTCCAAAGAAGGCCTAGGGATCAAATGGGAGGACGAAGATGGAGGAACGAGATGAACTTGGTCCAAAGAAGGCCTAGGGATCAAATGGGAGGAAGAAGATGGACGAACGAGACGAACTTGGTCCAAAGAAGGCCTTCGGATCAAATGGGAGGACGAAGATGGACGAACGAGACGAACTTGGTCCAAAGAAGGCCAACGGATCAAATGGGAGGACGAAGATGGACGAACGAGACGAACTTGGTGCAAAGAAGCCCAACGGATCAAATGGGAGGACGAAAAGGGATGAACGAGACGAACTTGGTCCAAAGAAGGCCTACGGATCAAATGGGTGGACGAAGATGGACGAACGAGACGAACTTGGTGCAAAGAAGCCCAACGGATCAAATGGGAGGACGAAAAGGGATGAACGAGACGAACTTGGTCCAAAGAAGGCCTACGGATCAAATGGGAGGACGAAGATGGACGAACGAGACGAACTTGGTCCAAAGAAGGCCTAGGGATCAAATGGGAGGACGAAGATGGACGAACGAGACGAACTTGGTCCAAAGAAGGCCAACGGATCAAATGGGAGGACGAAGATGGACGAACGAGACGAACTTGGTCCAAAGAAGGCCTAGGGATCAAATGGGAGGACGAAAAGGGATGCACGAGACGAACTTGGTCCAAAGAAGGCCTACGGATCAAATGGGTGGACGAAGATGGACGAACGAGACGAACTTGGTGCAAAGAAGCCCAACGGATCAAATGGGAGGACGAATAGGGATGAACGAGACGAACTTGGTCCAAAGAAGGCCTACGGATCAAATGGGAGGACGAAGATGGACGAACGAGACGAACTTGGTCCAAAGAAGGCCTAGGGTTCAAATGGGAGGACGAAGATGGACGAACGAGACGAACTTGGTCCAAAGAAGGCCAACGGATCAAATGGGAGGACGAAGATGGACGAACGAGACGAACTTGGTCCAAAGAAGGCCTAGGGATCAAATGGGAGGACGAAGATGGACGAACGAGACGAACTTGGTCCAAAGAAGGCCTACGGATCAAATGGGAGGACGAAGATGGACGAACGAGACGAACTTGGTCCAAAGAAGGCCAACGGATCAAATGGGAGGACGAAGATGGACGAACGAGACGAACTTGGTCCAAAGAAGGCCTAGGGATGAAATGGGAGGACGAAGATGGACGAACGAGACGAACTTGGTCCAAAGAAGGCCTTCGGATCAAATGGGAGGACGAAGATGGACGAACGAGACGAACTTGGTCCAAAGAAGGCCAACGGATCAAATGGGAGGACGAAGATGGACGAACGAGACGAACTTGGTGCAAAGAAGCCCAACGGATCAAATGGGAGGACGAAAAGGGATGAACGAGACGAACATGGTGCAAAGAAGGCCTACGGATCAAATGGGTGGACGAAGATGGACGAACGAGACGAACTTGGTCCAAGGAAGGCCTAGGGATCAAATGGGAGGACGAAGATGGACGAACGAGACGAACTTGGTCCAAAGAAGGCCAACGGATCAAATGGGAGTACGAAGATGGACGAACGAGACGAACTTGGTCCAAAGAAGGCCAACGGATCAAATGGGAGGACGAAGATGGACGAACCAGACGAACTTGGTCCAAAGAAGGCCTAGGGATGAAATGGGAGGACGAAGATGGACGAACGAGACGAACTTGGTCCAAAGAAGGCCTTCGGATCAAATGGGAGGACGAAGATGGACGAACGAGACGAACTTGGTCCAAAGAAGGCCAACGGATCAAATGGGAGGACGAAGATGGACGAACGAGACGAACTTGGTGCAAAGAAGCCCAACGGATCAAATGGGAGGACGAAAAGGGATGAACGAGACGAACATGGTGCAAAGAAGGCCTACGGATCAAATGGGTGGACGAAGATGGACGAACGAGACGAACTTGGTCCAAGGAAGGCCTAGGGATCAAATGGGAGGACGAAGATGGACGAACGAGACGAACTTGGTCCAAAGAAGGCCAACGGATCAAATGGGAGTACGAAGATGGACGAACGAGACGAACTTGGTCCAAAGAAGGCCAACGGATCAAATGGGAGGACGAAGATGGACGAACCAGACGAACTTGGTGCAAAGAAGCCCAACGGATCAAATGGAAGGACGAAAAGGGATGAACGAGACGAACTTGGTCCAAAGAAGGCCTACGAATCAAATGGGAGGACGAAGAAGGACGAACGAGACGAACATGGTCCAAAGAAGGCCAAGGGATCAAATGGGAGGACGAAGATGGACGAACAAGACGAACTTGGTCCAAAGAAGGCCTACGGATCAAATGGGTGGACGAAGATGGACGAACGAGATGAACTTGGTCCAAAGAAGGCCAACGGATCAAATGGGAGGACGAAGATGGACGAACGAGACGAACTTGGTCCAAAGAAGGCCTAGGGATCAAATGGGAGGACGAAGATGGAGGAACGAGACGAACTTGGTCCAAAGAAGGCCTAGGGATCAAATGGGAGGACGAAGATGGACGAACGAGACGAACTTGGTCCAAAGAAGGCCTTCGGATCAAATGGGAGGACGAAGATGGACGAACGAGACGAACTTGGTCCAAAGAAGGCCAACGGATCAAATGGGAGGACGAAGATGGACGAACGAGACGAACTTGGTGCAAAGAAGCCCAACGGATCAAATGGGAGGACGAAAAGGGATGAACGAGACGAACTTGGTCCAAAGAAGGCCTACGGATCAAATGGGTGGACGAAGATGGACGAACGAGACGAACTTGGTGCAAAGAAGCCCAACGGATCAAATGGGAGGACGAAAAGGGATGAACGAGACGAACTTGGTCCAAAGAAGGCCTACGGATCAAATGGGAGGACGAAGATGGACGAACGAGACGAACTTGGTCCAAAGAAGGCCTAGGGATCAAATGGGAGGACGAAGATGGACGAACGAGACGAACTTGGTCCAAAGAAGGCCAACGGATCAAATGGGAGGACGAAGATGGACGAACGAGACGAACTTGGTCTAAAGAAGGCCTAGGGATCAAATGGGAGGACGAAAAGGGATGCACGAGACGAACTTGGTCCAAAGAAGGCCTACGGATCAAATGGGTGGACGAAGATGGACGAACGAGACGAACTTGGTGCAAAGAAGCCCAACGGATCAAATGGGAGGACGAAAAGGGATGAACGAGACGAACTTGGTCCAAAGAAGGCCTACGGATCAAATGGGAGGACGAAGATGGACGAACGAGACGAACTTGGTCCAAAGAAGGCCTAGGGTTCAAATGGGAGGACGAAGATGGACGAACGAGACGAACTTGGTCCAAAGATGGCCAACGGATCAAATGGGAGGACGAAGATGGACGAACGAGACGAACTTGGTCCAAAGAAGGCCTAGGGATCAAATGGGAGGACGAAGATGGACGAACGAGACGAACTTGGTCCAAAGAAGGCCTACGGATCAAATGGGAGGACGAAGATGGACGAACGAGACGAACTTGGTCCAAAGAAGGCCTAGGGATCAAATGGGAGGACGAAGATGGAGGAACGAGACGAACTTGGTCCAAAGAAGGCCTAGGGATCAAATGGGAGGACGAAGATGGACGAACGAGACGAACTTGGTCCAAAGAAGGCCTTCGGATCAAATGGGAGGACGAAGATGGACGAACGAGACGAACTTGGTCCAAAGAAGGCCAACGGATCAAATGGGAGGACGAAGATGGACGAACGAGACGAACTTGGTGCAAAGAAGCCCAACGGATCAAATGGGAGGACGAAAAGGGATGAACGAGACGAACTTGGTCCAAAGAAGGCCAACGGATCAAATGGGAGGACGAAGATGGACGAACGAGACGAACTTGGTGGAAAGAAGCCCAACGGATCAAATGGGAGGACGAAAAGGGATGAACGAGACGAACTTGGTCCAAAGAAGGCCTATGGATCAAATGGGTGGACGAAGATGGACGAACGAGACGAACTTGGTGCAAAGAAGCCCAACGGATCAAATGGGAGGACGAAAAGGGATGAACGAGACGAACTTGGTCCAAAGAAGGCCTACGGATCAAATGGGAGGACGAAGATGGACGAACGAGACGAACTTGGTCCAAAGAAGGCCAACGGATCAAATGGGAGGACGAAGATGGACGAACGAGACGAACTTGGTCCAAAGAAGGCCTTCGGATCAAATGGGAGGACGAAGATGGACGAACGAGACGAACTTGGTCCAAAGAAGGCCAACGGATCAAATGGGAGGACGAAGATGGACGAACGAGACGAACTTGGTGCAAAGAAGCCCAACGGATCAAATGGGAGGACGAAAAGGGATGAACGAGACGAACATGGTCCAAAGAAGGCCTACGGATCAAATGGGTGGACGAAGATGGACGAACGAGACGAACTTGGTCCAAGGAAGGCCTAGGGATCAAATGGGAGGACGAAGATGGACGAACGAGACGAACTTGGTCCAAAGAAGGCCAACGGATCAAATGGGAGGACGAAGATGGACGAACGAGACGAACTTGGTCCAAAGAAGGCCAACGGATCAAATGGGAGGACGAAGATGGACGAACCAGACGAACTTGGTGCAAAGAAGCCCAACGGATCAAATGGAAGGACGAAAAGGGATGAACGAGACGAACTTGGTCCAAAGAAGGCCTACGGATCAAATGGGAGGACGAAGAAGGACGAACGAGACGAACTTGGTCCAAAGAAGGCCTAGGGATCAAATGGTAGGACGAAGATGGACGAACAAGACGAACTTGGTCCAAAGAAGGCCTACGGATCAAATGGGTGGACGAAGATGGACGAACGAGACGAACTTGGTCCAAAGAAGGCCTACGGATCAAATGGGAGGACGAAGATGGACGAACGAGACGAACTTGGTGCAAAGAAGCCCAACGGATCAAATGGGAGGACGAAAAGGGATGAACGAGACGAACATGGTCCAAAGAAGGCCTACGGATCAAATGGGTGGACGAAGATGGACGAACGAGACGAACTTGGTCCAAGGAAGGCCTAGGGATCAAATGGGAGGACGAAGATGGACGAACGAGACGAACTTGGTCCAAAGAAGGCCAACGGATCAAATGGGAGGACGAAGATGGACGAACGAGACGAACTTGGTCCAAAGAAGGCCAACGGATCAAATGGGAGGACGAAGATGGACGAACCAGACGAACTTGGTGCAAAGAAGCCCAACGGATCAAATGGGAGGACGAAAAGGGATGAACGAGACGAACATGGTCCAAAGAAGGCCTACGGATCAAATGGGTGGACGAAGATGGACGAACGAGACGAACTTGGTCCAAGGAAGGCCTACGGATCAAATGGGAGGACGAAGATGGACGAACGAGACGAACTTGGTCCAAAGAAGGGCCTAGGGTTCAAATGGGAGGACGAAGATGGACGAACGAGACGAACTTGGTCCAAAGAAGGCCAACGGATCAAATGGGAGGACGAAGATGGACGAACGAGACGAACTTGGTCCAAAGAAGGCCTAGGGATCAAATGGGAGGACGAAGATGGACGAACGAGACGAACTTGGTCCAAAGAAGGCCTTCGGATCAAATGGGAGGACGAAGATGGACGAACGAGACGAACTTGGTCCAAAGAAGGCCAACGGATCAAATGGGAGACGAAGATGGACGAACGAGACGAACTTGGTGCAAAGAAGCCCAACGGATCAAATGGGAGGACGAAAAGGGATGAACGAGACGAACCTTGGTCCAAAGAAGGCCTACGGATCAAATGGGTGGACGAAGATGGACGAACGAGACGAACTTGGTGCAAAGAAGCCCAACGGATCAAATGGGAGGACGAAAAGGGATGAACGAGACGAACTTGGTCCAAAGAAGGCCTACGGATCAAATGGGAGGACGAAGATGGACGAACGAGACGAACTTGGTCCAAAGAAGGCCTAGGGATCAAATGGGAGGACGAAGATGGACGAACGAGACGAACTTGGTCCAAAGAAGGCCAACGGATCAAATGGGAGGACGAAGATGGACGAACGAGACGAACTTGGTCTAAAGAAGGCCTAGGGATCAAATGGGAGGACGAAAAGGGATGCACGAGACGAACTTGGTCCAAAGAAGGCCTACGGATCAAATGGGTGGACGAAGATGGACGAACGAGACGAACTTGGTGCAAAGAAGCCCAACGGATCAAATGGGAGGACGAAAAGGGATGAACGAGACGAACTTGGTCCAAAGAAGGCCTACGGATCAAATGGGAGGACGAAGATGGACGAACGAGACGAACTTGGTCCAAAGAAGGCCTAGGGTTCAAATGGGAGGACGAAGATGGACGAACGAGACGAACTTGGTCCAAAGAAGGCCAACGGATCAAATGGGAGGACGAAGATGGACGAACGAGACGAACTTGGTCCAAAGAAGGCCTAGGGATCAAATGGGAGGACGAAGATGGACGAACGAGACGAACTTGGTCCAAAGAAGGCCTACGGATCAAAGGGGAGGACGAAGATGGACGAACGAGACGAACTTGGTCCAAAGAAGGCCAACGGATCAAACGGGAGGACGAAGATGGACGAACGAGACGAACTTGGTCCAAAGAAGGCCTACGGATCAAATGGGAGGACGAAGATGGACGAACGAGACGAACTTGGTCCAAAGAAGGCCTAGGGATCAAATGGGAGGACGAAGATGGAGGAACGAGACGAACTTGGTCCAAAGAAGGCCTAGGGATCAAATGGGAGGACGAAGATGGACGAACGAGACGAACTTGGTCCAAAGAAGGCCTTCGGATCAAATGGGAGGACGAAGATGGACGAACGAGACGAACTTGGTCCAAAGAAGGCCAACGGATCAAATGGGAGGACGAAGATGGACGAACGAGACGAACTTGGTGCAAAGAAGCCCAACGGATCAAATGGGAGGACGAAAAGGGATGAACGAGACGAACTTGGTCCAAAGAAGGCGAACGGATCAAATGGGAGGACGAAGATGGACGAACGAGACGAACTTGGTCCAAAGAAGGCCAACGGATCAAATGGGAGGACGAAGATGGACGAACGAGACGAACTTGGTGCAAAGAAGCCCAACGGATCAAATGGGAGGACGAAAAGGGATGAACGAGACGAACATGGTCCAAAGAAGGCCTACGGATCAAATGGGTGGACGAAGATGGACGAACGAGACGAACTTGGTCCAAGGAAGGCCTAGGGATCAAATGGGAGGACGAAGATGGACGAACGAGACGAACTTGGTCCAAAGAAGGCCAACGGATCAAATGGGAGGACGAAGATGGACGAACGAGACGAACTTGGTCCAAAGAAGGCCAACGGATCAAATGGGAGGACGAAGATGGACGAACCAGACGAACTTGGTGCAAAGAAGCCCAACGGATCAAATGGAAGGACGAAAAGGGATGAACGAGACGAACTTGGTCCAAAGAAGGCCTACGGATCAAATGGGAGGACGAAGAAGGACGAACGAGACGAACTTGGTCCAAAGAAGGCCTAGGGATCAAATGGTAGGACGAAGATGGACGAACAAGACGAACTTGGTCCAAAGAAGGCCTACGGATCAAATGGGTGGACGAAGATGGACGAACGAGACGAACTTGGTCCAAAGAAGGCCTACGGATCAAATGGGAGGACGAAGATGGACGAACGAGACGAACTTGGTGCAAAGAAGCCCAACGGATCAAATGGGAGGACGAAAAGGGATGAACGAGACGAACATGGTCCAAAGAAGGCCTACGGATCAAATGGGTGGACGAAGATGGACGAACGAGACGAACTTGGTCCAAGGAAGGCCTAGGGATCAAATGGGAGGACGAAGATGGACGAACGAGACGAACTTGGTCCAAAGAAGGCCAACGGATCAAATGGGAGGACGAAGATGGACGAACGAGACGAACTTGGTCCAAAGAAGGCCAACGGATCAAATGGGAGGACGAAGATGGACGAACCAGACGAACTTGGTGCAAAGAAGCCCAACGGATCAAATGGGAGGACGAAAAGGGATGAACGAGACGAACATGGTCCAAAGAAGGCCTACGGATCAAATGGGTGGACGAAGATGGACGAACGAGACGAACTTGGTCCAAGGAAGGCCTACGGATCAAATGGGAGGACGAAGATGGACGAACGAGACGAACTTGGTCCAAAGAAGGCCTAGGGTTCAAATGGGAGGACGAAGATGGACGAACGAGACGAACTTGGTCCAAAGAAGGCCAACGGATCAAATGGGAGGACGAAGATGGACGAACGAGACGAACTTGGTCCAAAGAAGGCCTAGGGATCAAATGGGAGGACGAAGATGGACGAACGAGACGAACTTGGTCCAAAGAAGGCCTTCGGATCAAATGGGAGGACGAAGATGGACGAACGAGACGAACTTGGTCCAAAGAAGGCCAACGGATCAAATGGGAGGACGAAGATGGACGAACGAGACGAACTTGGTGCAAAGAAGCCCAACGGATCAAATGGGAGGACGAAAAGGGATGAACGAGACGAACTTGGTCCAAAGAAGGCCTACGGATCAAATGGGTGGACGAAGATGGACGAACGAGACGAACTTGGTGCAAAGAAGCCCAACGGATCAAATGGGAGGACGAAAAGGGATGAACGAGACGAACTTGGTCCAAAGAAGGCCTACGGATCAAATGGGAGGACGAAGATGGACGAACGAGACGAACTTGGTCCAAAGAAGGCCTAGGGATCAAATGGGAGGACGAAGATGGACGAACGAGACGAACTTGGTCCAAAGAAGGCCAACGGATCAAATGGGAGGACGAAGATGGACGAACGAGACGAACTTGGTCTAAAGAAGGCCTAGGGATCAAATGGGAGGACGAAAAGGGATGCACGAGACGAACTTGGTCCAAAGAAGGCCTACGGATCAAATGGGTGGACGAAGATGGACGAACGAGACGAACTTGGTGCAAAGAAGCCCAACGGATCAAATGGGAGGACGAAAAGGGATGAACGAGACGAACTTGGTCCAAAGAAGGCCTACGGATCAAATGGGAGGACGAAGATGGACGAACGAGACGAACTTGGTCCAAAGAAGGCCTAGGGTTCAAATGGGAGGACGAAGATGGACGAACGAGACGAACTTGGTCCAAAGAAGGCCAACGGATCAAATGGGAGGACGAAGATGGACGAACGAGACGAACTTGGTCCAAAGAAGGCCTAGGGATCAAATGGGAGGACGAAGATGGACGAACGAGACGAACTTGGTCCAAAGAAGGCCTACGGATCAAAGGGGAGGACGAAGATGGACGAACGAGACGAACTTGGTCCAAAGAAGGCCAACGGATCAAACGGGAGGACGAAGATGGACGAACGAGACGAACTTGGTCCAAAGAAGGCCTACGGATCAAATGGGAGGACGAAGATGGACGAACGAGACGAACTTGGTCCAAAGAAGGCCTAGGGATCAAATGGGAGGACGAAGATGGAGGAACGAGACGAACTTGGTCCAAAGAAGGCCTAGGGATCAAATGGGAGGACGAAGATGGACGAACGAGACGAACTTGGTCCAAAGAAGGCCTTCGGATCAAATGGGAGGACGAAGATGGACGAACGAGACGAACTTGGTCCAAAGAAGGCCAACGGATCAAATGGGAGGACGAAGATGGACGAACGAGACGAACTTGGTGCAAAGAAGCCCAACGGATCAAATGGGAGGACGAAAAGGGATGAACGAGACGAACTTGGTCCAAAGAAGGCGAACGGATCAAATGGGAGGACGAAGATGGACGAACGAGACGAACTTGGTGTAAAGAAGCCCAACGGGTCAAATGGGAGGACGAAAAGGGATGAACGAGACGAACTTGGTCCAAAGAAGGCCTACGGATCAAATGGGTGGACGAAGATGGACGAACGAGACGAACTTGGTGCAAAGAAGCCCAACGGATCAAATGGGAGGACGAAAAGGGATGAACGAGACGAACTTGGTCCAAAGAAGGCCTACGGATCAAATGGGAGGACGAAGATGGACGAACGAGACGAACTTGGTCCAAAGAAGGCCTAGGGATCAAATGGGAGGACGAAAAGGGATGCACGAGACGAACTTGGTCCAAAGAAGGCCTACGGATCAAATGGGTGGACGAAGATGGACGAACGAGACGAACTTGGTGCAAAGAAGCCCAACGGATCAAATGGGAGGACGAAAAGGGATGAACGAGACGAACTTGGTCCAAAGAAGGCCTACGGATCAAATGGGAGGACGAAGATGGACGAACGAGACGAACTTGGTCCAAAGAAGGCCTAGGGTTCAAATGGGAGGACGAAGATGGACGAACGAGACGAACTTGGTCCAAAGAAGGCCAACGGATCAAATGGGAGGACGAAGATGGACGAACGAGACGAACATGGTCCAAAGAAGGCCTAGGGATCAAATGGGAGGACGAAGATGGACGAACGAGACAAACTTGGTCCAAAGAAGGCCTACGGATCAAATGGGAGGACGAAGATGGACGAACGAGACGAACTTGGTCCAAAGAAGGCCAACGGATCAAATGGGAGGACGAAGATGGACGAACGAGACGAACTTGGTCCAAAGAAGGCCTAGGGATGAAATGGGAGGACGAAGATGGACGAACGAGACGAACTTGGTCCAAAGAAGGCCTTCGGATCAAATGGGAGGACGAAGATGGACGAACGAGACGAACTTGGTCCAAAGAAGGCCAACGGATCAAATGGGAGGACGAAGATGGACGAACGAGACGAACTTGGTGCAAAGAAGCCCAACGGATCAAATGGGAGGACGAAAAGGGATGAACGAGACGAACATGGTCCAAAGAAGGCCTACGGATCAAATGGGTGGACGAAGATGGACGAACGAGACGAACTTGGTCCAAGGAAGGCCTAGGGATCAAATGGGAGGACGAAGATGGACGAACGAGACGAACTTGGTCCAAAGAAGGCCAACGGATCAAATGGGAGGACGAAGATGGACGAACGAGACGAACTTGGTCCAAAGAAGGCCAACGGATCAAATGGGAGGACGAAGATGGACGAACCAGACGAACTTGGTGCAAAGAAGCCCAACGGATCAAATGGGAGGACGAAAAGGGATGAACGAGACGAACTTGGTCCAAAGAAGGCCTACGGATCAAATGGGAGGACGAAGAAGGACGAACGAGACGAACTTGGTCCAAAGAAGGCCTTGGGATCAAATGGGAGGACGAAGATGGACGAACAAGACGAACTTGGTCCAAAGAAGGCCTACGGATCAAATGGGTGGACGAAGATGGACGAACGAGATGAACTTGGTCCAAAGAAGGCCAACGGATCAAACGGGAGGACGAAGATGGACGAACGAGACGAACTTGGTCCAAAGAAGGCCAACGGATCAAACGGGAGGACGAAGATGGACGAACGAGACGAACTTGGTCCAAAGAAGGCCTAGGGATCAAATGGGAGGACGAAGATGGAGGAACGAGATGAACTTGGTCCAAAGAAGGCCTAGGGATCAAATGGGAGGAAGAAGATGGACGAACGAGACGAACTTGGTCCAAAGAAGGCCTTCGGATCAAATGGGAGGACGAAGATGGACGAACGAGACGAACTTGGTCCAAAGAAGGCCAACGGATCAAATGGGAGGACGAAGATGGACGAACGAGACGAACTTGGTGCAAAGAAGCCCAACGGATCAAATGGGAGGACGAAAAGGGGATGAACGAGACGAACTTGGTCCAAAGAAGGCCTACGGATCAAATGGGTGGACGAAGATGGACGAACGAGACGAACTTGGTGCAAAGAAGCCCAACGGATCAAATGGGGAGGACGAAAAGGGATGAACGAGACGAACTTGGTCCAAAGAAGGCCTACGGATCAAATGGGGAGGACGAAGATGGACGAACGAGACGAACTTGGTCCAAAGAAGGCCTAGGGATCAAATGGGAGGACGAAGATGGACGAACGAGACGAACTTGGTCCAAAGAAGGCCAACGGATCAAATGGGAGGACGAAGATGGACGAACGAGACGAACTTGGTCCAAAGAAGGCCTAGGGATCAAATGGGAGGACGAAAAGGGATGCACGAGACGAACTTGGTCCAAAGAAGGCCTACGGATCAAATGGGTGGACGAAGATGGACGAACGAGACGAACTTGGTGCAAAGAAGCCCAACGGATCAAATGGGAGGACGAATAGGGATGAACGAGACGAACTTGGTCCAAAGAAGGCCTACGGATCAAATGGGAGGACGAAGATGGACGAACGAGACGAACTTGGTCCAAAGAAGGCCTAGGGTTCAAATGGGAGGACGAAGATGGACGAACGAGACGAACTTGGTCCAAAGAAGGCCAACGGATCAAATGGGAGGACGAAGATGGACGAACGAGACGAACTTGGTCCAAAGAAGGCCTAGGGATCAAATGGGAGGACGAAGATGGACGAACGAGACGAACTTGGTCCAAAGAAGGCCTACGGATCAAATGGGAGGACGAAGATGGACGAACGAGACGAACTTGGTCCAAAGAAGGCCAACGGATCAAATGGGAGGACGAAGATGGACGAACGAGACGAACTTGGTCCAAAGAAGGCCTAGGGATGAAATGGGGAGGACGAAGATGGACGAACGAGACGAACTTGGTCCAAAGAAGGCCTTCGGATCAAATGGGAGGACGAAGATGGACGAACGAGACGAACTTGGTCCAAAGAAGGCCAACGGATCAAATGGGAGGACGAAGATGGACGAACGAGACGAACTTGGTGCAAAGAAGCCCAACGGATCAAATGGGGAGGACGAAAAGGGATGAACGAGACGAACATGGTGCAAAGAAGGCCTACGGATCAAATGGGTGGACGAAGATGGACGAACGAGACGAACTTGGTCCAAGGAAGGCCTAGGGATCAAATGGGAGGACGAAGATGGACGAACGAGACGAACTTGGTCCAAAGAAGGCCAACGGATCAAATGGGAGTACGAAGATGGACGAACGAGACGAACTTGGTCCAAAGAAGGCCAACGGATCAAATGGGAGGACGAAGATGGACGAACCAGACGAACTTGGTCCAAAGAAGGCCTAGGGATGAAATGGGAGGACGAAGATGGACGAACGAGACGAACTTGGTCCAAAGAAGGCCTTCGGATCAAATGGGAGGACGAAGATGGACGAACGAGACGAACTTGGTCCAAAGAAGGCCAACGGATCAAATGGGAGGACGAAGATGGACGAACGAGACGAACTTGGTGCAAAGAAGCCCAACGGATCAAATGGGAGGACGAAAAGGGAATGAACGAGACGAACATGGTGCAAAGAAGGCCTACGGATCAAATGGGTGGACGAAGATGGACGAACGAGACGAACTTGGTCCAAGGAAGGCCTAGGGATCAAATGGGAGGACGAAGATGGACGAACGAGACGAACTTGGTCCAAAGAAGGCCAACGGATCAAATGGGAGTACGAAGATGGACGAACGAGACGAACTTGGTCCAAAGAAGGCCAACGGATCAAATGGGAGGACGAAGATGGACGAACCAGACGAACTTGGTGCAAAGAAGCCCAACGGATCAAATGGAAGGACGAAAAGGGATGAACGAGACGAACTTGGTCCAGAGAAGGCCTACGAATCAAATGGGAGGACGAAGAAGGACGAACGAGACGAACATGGTCCAAAGAAGGCCAAGGGATCAAATGGGAGGACGAAGATGGACGAACAAGACGAACTTGGTCCAAAGAAGGCCTACGGATCAAATGGGGTGGACGAAGATGGACGAACGAGATGAACTTGGTCCAAAGAAGGCCAACGGATCAAACGGGAGGACGAAGATGGACGAACGAGACGAACTTGGTCCAAAGAAGGCCTACGGATCAAATGGGAGGACGAAGATGGATGAACGAGACGAACTTGGTCCAAAGAAGGCCTACGGATCAAATGGGAGGACGAAGATGGACGAACGAGACGAACTTGGTCCAAAGAAGGCCTAGGGATCAAATGGGAGGACGAAGATGGACGAATAAGACGAACTTGGTCCAAAGAAGGCCTACGGATCAAATGGGTGGACGAAGATGGACGAACGAGATGAACTTGGTCCAAAGAAGGCCTAGGGATCAAATGGGAGGACGAAGATGGACGAACAAGACGAACTTGGTCCAAAGAAGGCCTACGGATCAAATGGGAGGACGAAGATGGACGAACGAGACGAACTTGGTCCAAAGAAGGCCTTCGGATCAAATGGGGAGGACGAAGATGGACGAACGAGACGAACTTGGTCCAAAGAAGGCCAACGGATCAAATGGGAGGACGAAGATGGACGAACGAGACGAACTTGGTGCAAAGAAGCCCAACGGATCAAATGGGAGGACGAAAAGGGATGAACGAGACGAACATGGTGCAAAGAAGGCCTACGGATCAAATGGTGTGGACGAAGATGGGACGAACGAGACGAACTTGGTCCAAGGAAGGCCTAGGGATCAAATGGGAGGACGAAGATGGACGAACGAGACGAACTTGGTCCAAAGAAGGCCAACGGATCAAATGGGAGTACGAAGATGGACGAACGAGACGAACTTGGTCCAAAGAAGGCCAACGGATCAAATGGGAGGACGAAGATGGACGAACCAGACGAACTTGGTCCAAAGAAGGCCTAGGGATGAAATGGGAGGACGAAGATGGACGAACGAGACGAACTTGGTCCAAAGAAGGCCTTCGGATCAAATGGGAGGACGAAGATGGACGAACGAGACGAACTTGGTCCAAAGAAGGGCCAACGGATCAAATGGGAGGACGAAGATGGACGAACGAGACGAACTTGGTGCAAAGAAGCCCAACGGATCAAATGGGAGGACGAAAAGGGAATGAACGAGACGAACATGGTGCAAAGAAGGCCTACGGATCAAATGGGTGGACGAAGATGGACGAACGAGACGAACTTGGTCCAAGGAAGGCCTAGGGATCAAATGGGAGGACGAAGATGGACGAACGAGACGAACTTGGTCCAAAGAAGGCCAACGGATCAAATGGGAGTACGAAGATGGACGAACGAGACGAACTTGGTCCAAAGAAGGCCAACGGATCAAATGGGAGGACGAAGATGGACGAACCAGACGAACTTGGTGCAAAGAAGCCCAACGGATCAAATGGAAGGACGAAAAGGGATGAACGAGACGAACTTGGTCCAAAGAAGGCCTACGAATCAAATGGGGAGGACGAAGAAGGACGAACGAGACGAACATGGTCCAAAGAAGGCCAAGGGATCAAATGGGAGGACGAAGATGGACGAACAAGACGAACTTGGTCCAAAGAAGGCCTACGGATCAAATGGGTGGACGAAGATGGACGAACGAGATGAACTTGGTCCAAAGAAGGCCAACGGATTCAAATGGGAGGACGAAGATGGATGAACGAGACGAACTTGGTCCAAAGAAGGCCTACGGATCAAATGGGAGGACGAAGATGGACGAATAAGACGAACTTGGTCCAAAGAAGGCCTACGGATCAAATGGGTGGACGAAGAGATGGACGAACGAGATGAACTTGGTCCAAAGAAGGCCTAGGGATCAAATGGGAGGACGAAGATGGACGAACAAGACGAACTTGGTCCAAAGAAGGCCTACGGATCAAATGGGTGGACGAAGATGGACGAACGAGATGAACTTGGTCCAAAGAAGGCCAACGGATCAAATGGGAGGACGAAGATGGACGAACCAGACGAACTTGGTCCACAGAAGGCCTTCCACAGAAGGCCTAGGGATCAAATGGGAGGACGAAAAGGGATGCACGAGACGAACTTGGTCCAAAGAAGGCCTACGGATCAAATGGGTGGACGAAGATGGACGAACGAGACGAACTTGGTGCAAAGAAGCCCAACGGATCAAATGGGAGGACGAAAAGGGATGAACGAGACGAACTTGGTCCAAAGAAGGCCTACGGATCAAATGGGAGGACGAAGATGGACGAACGAGACGAACTTGGTCCAAAGAAGGCCTAGGGATCAAATGGGAGGACGAAGATGGACGAACGAGACGAACTTGGTCCAAAGAAGGCCTACGGATCAAATGGGAGGACGAAGATGGTACGAACGAGACGAACTTGGTCCAAAGAAGGCCAACGGATCAAATGGGAGGACGAAGATGGACGAACGAGACGAACTTGGTCCAAAGAAGGCCTAGGGATGAAATGGGAGGACGAAGATGGACGAACGAGACGAACTTGGTGCAAAGAAGCCCAACGGATCAAATGGGAGGACGAAAAGGGATGAACGAGACGAACTTGGTCCAAAGAAGGCCTACGGATCAAATGGGAGGACGAAGATGGACGAACGAGACGAACTTGGTCCAAAGAAGGCCTAGGGATCAAATGGGAGGACGAAGATGGACGAACGAGACGAACTTGGTCCAAAGAAGGCCTACGGATCAAATGGGAGGACGAAGATGGACGAACGAGACGAACTTGGTGCAAAGAAGCCCAACGGATCAAATGGGAGGACGAAAAGGGATGAACGAGACGAACATGGTGCAAAGAAGGCCTACGGATCAAATGGGTGGACGAAGATGGACGAACGAGACGAACTTGGTCCAAGGAAGGCCTAGGGATCAAATGGGAGGACGAAGATGGACGAACGAGACGAACTTGGTCCAAAGAAGGCCAACGGATCAAATGGGAGGACGAAGATGGACGAACGAGACGAACTTGGTCCAAAGAAGGCCAACGGATCAAATGGGAGGACGAAGATGGACGAACCAGACGAACTTGGTGCAAAGAAGCCCAACGGATCAAATGGAAGGACGAAAAGGGATGAACGAGACGAACTTGGTCCAAAGAAGGCCTACGGATCAAATGGGAGGACGAAGAAGGACGAACGAGACGAACTTGGTCCAAAGAAGGCCTAGGGATCAAATGGGAGGACGAAGATGGACGAACAAGACGAACTTGGTCCAAAGAAGGCCTACGGATCAAATGGGGTGGACGAAGATGGACGAACGAGATGAACTTGGTCCAAAGAAGGCCAACGGATCAAACGGGAGGACGAAGATGGGACGAACGAGACGAACTTGGTCCAAAGAAGGCCTACGGATCAAATGGGAGGACGAAGATGGATGAACGAGACGAACTTGGTCCAAAGAAGGCCTACGGATCAAATGGGAGGACGAAGATGGACGAACGAGACGAACTTGGTCCAAAGAAGGCCTAGGGATCAAATGGGAGGACGAAGATGGACGAATAAGACGAACTTGGTCCAAAGAAGGCCTACGGATCAAATGGGTGGACGAAGATGGACGAACGAGATGAACTTGGTCCAAAGAAGGCCTAGGGATCAAATGGGAGGACGAAGATGGACGAACAAGACGAACTTGGTCCAAAGAAGGCCTACGGATCAAATGGGTGGACGAAGATGGACGAACGAGATGAACTTGGTCCAAAGAAGGCCAACGGATCAAATGGGAGGACGAAGATGGACGAACCAGACGAACTTGGTCCAAAGAAGGCCTAGGGATCAAATGGGAGGACGAAGATGGACGAACGAGACGAACTTGGTCCAAAGAAGGCCAACGGATCAAATGGGAGGACGAAGATGGACGAACGAGACGAACTTGGTCCAAAGAAGGCCTTCGGATCAAATGGGAGGACGAAGATGGACGAACGAGACGAACTTGGTCCAAAGAAGGCCAACGGATCAAATGGGAGGACGAAGATGGACGAACGAGACGAACTTGGTGCAAAGAAGCCCAACGGATCAAATGGGAGGACGAAAAGGGATGAACGAGACGAACTTGGTCCAAAGAAGGCCTACGGATCAAATGGGTGGACGAAGATGGACGAACGAGACGAACTTGGTGCAAAGAAGCCCAACGGATCAAATGGGAGGACGAAAAGGGATGAACGAGACGAACTTGGTCCAAAGAAGGCCTACGGATCAAATGGGAGGACGAAGATGGACGAACGAGACGAACTTGGTCCAAAGAAGGCCTAGGGATCAAATGGGAGGACGAAGATGGACGAATAAGACGAACTTGGTCCAAAGAAGGCCTACGGATCAAATGGGTGGACGAAGATGGACGAACGAGATGAACTTGGTCCAAAGAAGGCCTAGGGATCAAATGGGAGGACGAAGATGGACGAACAAGACGAACTTGGTCCAAAGAAGGCCTACGGATCAAATGGGTGGACGAAGATGGACGATCGAGATGAACTTGGTCCAAAGAAGGCCAACGGATCAAATGGGAGGACGAAGATGGACGAACCAGACGAACTTGGTCCAAAGAAGGCCTAGGGATCAAATGGGAGGACGAAGATGGACGAACGAGACGAACTTGGTCCAAAGAAGGCCAACGGATCAAATGGGAGGACGAAGATGGACGAACGAGACGAACTTGGTCCAAAGAAGGCCTAGGGATCAAATGGGAGGACGAAGATGGACGAACGAGACGAACTTGGTCCAAAGAAGGCCTTCGGATCAAATGGGAGGACGAAGATGGACGAACGAGACGAACTTGGTCCAAAGAAGGCCAACGGATCAAATGGGAGGACGAAGATGGACGAACGAGACGAACTTGGTGCAAAGAAGCCCAACGGATCAAATGGGAGGACGAAAAGGGATGAACGAGACGAACTTGGTCCAAAGAAGGCCTACGGATCAAATGGGTGGACGAAGATGGACGAACGAGACGAACTTGGTGCAAAGAAGCCCAACGGATCAAATGGGAGGACGAAAAGGGATGAACGAGACGAACTTGGTCCAAAGAAGGCCTACGGATCAAATGGGAGGACGAAGATGGACGAACGAGACGAACTTGGTCCAAAGAAGGCCTAGGGATCAAATGGGAGGACGAAGATGGACGAACGAGACGAACTTGGTCCAAAGAAGGCCAACGGATCAAATGGGAGGACGAAGATGGACGAACGAGACGAACTTGGTCCAAAGAAGGCCTAGGGATCAAATGGGAGGACGAAAAGGGATGCACGAGACGAACTTGGTCCAAAGAAGGCCTACGGATCAAATGGGTGGACGAAGATGGACGAACGAGACGAACTTGGTGCAAAGAAGCCCAACGGATCAAATGGGAGGACGAAAAGGGTATGAACGAGACGAACTTGGTCCAAAGAAGGCCTACGGATCAAATGGGAGGACGAAGATGGACGAACGAGACGAACTTGGTCCAAAGAAGGCCTAGGGTTCAAATGGGAGGACGAAGATGGACGAACGAGACGAACTTGGTCCAAAGAAGGCCAACGGATCAAATGGGAGGACGAAGATGGACGAACGAGACGAACTTGGTCCAAAGAAGGCCTAGGGATCAAATGGGAGGACGAAGATGGACGAACGAGACGAACTTGGTCCAAAGAAGGCCAACGGATCAAATGGGAGGACGAAGATGGACGAACGAGACGAACTTGGTCCAAAGAAGGCCTTCGGATCAAATGGGAGGACGAAGATGGACGAACGAGACGAACTTGGTCCAAAGAAGGCCAACGGATCAAATGGGAGGACGAAGATGGACGAACGAGACGAACTTGGTGCAAAGAAGCCCAACGGATCAAATGGGAGGACGAAAAGGGATGAACGAGACGAACTTGGTCCAAAGAAGGCCTACGGATCAAATGGGTGGACGAAGATGGACGAACGAGACGAACTTGGTGCAAAGAAGCCCAACGGATCAAATGGGAGGACGAAAAGGGATGAACGAGACGAACTTGGTCCAAAGAAGGCCTACGGATCAAATGGGAGGACGAAGATGGACGAACGAGACGAACTTGGTCCAAAGAAGGCCAACGGATCAAATGGGAGGACGAAGATGGACGAACGAGACGAACTTGGTCCAAAGAAGGCCTAGGGATCAAATGGGGAGGACGAAAAGGGATGCACGAGACGAACTTGGTCCAAAGAAGGCCTACGGATCAAATGGTGGTGGACGAAGATGGACGAACGAGACGAACTTGGTGCAAAGAAGCCCAACGGATCAAATGGGGAGGACGAAAAGGGATGAACGAGACGAACTTGGTCCAAAGAAGGCCTACGGATCAAATGGGAGGACGAAGATGGACGAACGAGACGAACTTGGTCCAAAGAAGGCCTAGGGTTCAAATGGGAGGACGAAGATGGACGAACGAGACGAACTTGGTCCAAAGAAGGCCAACGGATCAAATGGGAGGACGAAGATGGACGAACGAGACGAACTTGGTCCAAAGAAGGCCTAGGGATCAAATGGGAGGACGAAGATGGACGAACGAGACGAACTTGGTCCAAAGAAGGCCAACGGATCAAATGGGAGGACGAAGATGGACGAACGAGACGAACTTGGTCCAAAGAAGGCCTTCGGATCAAATGGGAGGACGAAGATGGACGAACGAGACGAACTTGGTCCAAAGAAGGCCAACGGATCAAATGGGAGGACGAAGATGGACGAACGAGACGAACTTGGTGCAAAGAAGCCCAACGGATCAAATGGGAGGACGAAAAGGGATGAACGAGACGAACTTGGTCCAAAGAAGGCCTACGGATCAAATGGGTGGACGAAGATGGACGAACGAGACGAACTTGGTGCAAAGAAGCCCAACGGATCAAATGGGAGGACGAAAAGGGATGAACGAGACGAACTTGGTCCAAAGAAGGCCTACGGATCAAATGGGAGGACGAAGATGGACGAACGAGACGAACTTGGTCCAAAGAAGGCCTAGGGATCAAATGGGAGGACGAAGATGGACGAACGAGACGAACTTGGTCCAAAGAAGGCCAACGGATCAAATGGGGAGGACGAAGATGGACGAACGAGACGAACTTGGTCCAAAGAAGGCCTAGGGATCAAATGGGAGGACGAAAAGGGATGCACGAGACGAACTTGGTCCAAAGAAGGCCTACGGATCAAATGGGTGGACGAAGATGGACGAACGAGACGAACTTGGTGCAAAGAAGCCCAACGGATCAAATGGGAGGACGAAAAGGGATGAACGAGACGAACTTGGTCCAAAGAAGGCCTACGGATCAAATGGGAGGACGAAGATGGACGAACGAGACGAACTTGGTCCAAAGAAGGCCTAGGGTTCAAATGGGAGGACGAAGATGGACGAACGAGACGAACTTGGTCCAAAGAAGGCCAACGGATCAAATGGGAGGACGAAGATGGACGAACGAGACGAACTTGGTCCAAAGAAGGCCTACGGATCAAATGGGAGGACGAAGATGGACGAACGAGATGAACTTGGTCCAAAGAAGGCCAACGGATCAAATGGGAGGACGAAGATGGACGAACCAGACGAACTTGGTCCAAAGAAGGCCTAGGGATCAAATGGGAGGACGAAGATGGACGAACGAGACGAACTTGGTCCAAAGAAGGCCAACGGATCAAATGGGAGGACGAAGATGGACGAACGAGACGAACTTGGTCCAAAGAAGGCCTAGGGATCAAATGGGAGGACGAAGATGGACGAACGAGACGAACTTGGTCCAAAGAAGGCCTTCGGATCAAATGGGAGGACGAAGATGGACGAACGAGACGAACTTGGTCCAAAGAAGGCCAACGGATCAAATGGGAGGACGAAGATGGACGAACGAGACGAACTTGGTCCAAAGAAGGCCTAGGGATCAAATGGGAGGACGAAGATGGACGAACGAGACGAACTTGGTCCAAAGAAGGCCTTCGGATCAAATGGGAGGACGAAGATGGACGAACGAGACGAACTTGGTCCAAAGAAGGCCAACGGATCAAATGGGAGGACGAAGATGGACGAACGAGACGAACTTGGTGCAAAGAAGCCCAACGGATCAAATGGGAGGACGAAAAGGGATGAACGAGACGAACTTGGTCCAAAGAAGGCCTACGGATCAAATGGGTGGACGAAGATGGACGAACGAGACGAACTTGGTGCAAAGAAACCCAACGGATCAAATGGGAGGACGAAAAGGGATGAACGAGACGAACTTGGTCCAAAGAAGGCCTACGGATCAAATGGGAGGACGAAGATGGACGAACGAGACGAACTTGGTCCAAAGAAGGCCTAGGGATCAAATGGGAGGACGAAGATGGACGAACGAGACGAACTTGGTCCAAAGAAGGCCTACGGATCAAATGGGAGGACGAAGATGGACGAACGAGACGAACTTGGTCCAAAGAAGGCCTAGGGATCAAATGGGAGGACGAAGATGGACGAATAAGACGAACTTGGTCCAAAGAAGGCCTACGGATAAAATGGGTGGACGAAGATGGACGAACGAGATGAACTTGGTCCAAAGAAGGCCTAGGGATCAAATGGGAGGACGAAGATGGACGAACAAGACGAACTTGGTCCAAAGAAGGCCTACGGATCAAATGGGTGGACGAAGATGGACGAACGAGATGAACTTGGTCCAAAGAAGGCCAACGGATCAAATGGGAGGACGAAGATGGACGAACGAGATGAACTTGGTCCAAAGAAGGCCTACGGATCAAATGGGTGGACGAAGATGGACGATCGAGATGAACTTGGTCCAAAGAAGGCCAACGGATCAAATGGGAGGACGAAGATGGACGAACCAGACGAACTTGGTCCAAAGAAGGCCTAGGGATCAAATGGGAGGACGAAGATGGACGAACGAGACGAACTTGGTCCAAAGAAGGCCTAGGGATCAAATGGGAGGACGAAGATGGACGAACGAGACGAACTTGGTCCAAAGAAGGCCTACGGATCAAATGGGAGGACGAAGATGGACGAACGAGACGAACTTGGTCCAAAGAAGGCCTAGGGATCAAATGGGAGGACGAAGATGGACGAATAAGACGAACTTGGTCCAAAGAAGGCCTACGGATCAAATGGGTGGACGAAGATGGACGAACGAGATGAACTTGGTCCAAAGAAGGCCTAGGGATCAAATGGGAGGACGAAGATGGACGAACAAGACGAACTTGGTCCAAAGAAGGCCTACGGATCAAATGGGTGGACGAAGATGGACGAACGAGATGAACTTGGTCCAAAGAAGGCCTAGGGATCAAATGGGAGGACGAAGATGGACGAACAAGACGAACTTGGTCCAAAGAAGGCCTACGGATCAAATGGGTGGACGAAGATGGACGATCGAGATGAACTTGGTCCAAAGAAGGCCAACGGATCAAATGGGAGGACGAAGATGGACGAACCAGACGAACTTGGTCCAAAGAAGGCCTAGGGATCAAATGGGAGGACGAAGATGGACGAACGAGACGAACTTGGTCCAAAGAAGGCCAACGGATCAAATGGGAGGACGAAGATGGACGAACGAGACGAACTTGGTCCAAAGAAGGCCTAGGGATCAAATGGGAGGACGAAGATGGACGAACGAGACGAACTTGGTCCAAAGAAGGCCTTCGGATCAAATGGGAGGACGAAGATGGACGAACGAGACGAACTTGGTCCAAAGAAGGCCAACGGATCAAATGGGAGGACGAAGATGGACGAACGAGACGAACTTGGTGCAAAGAAGCCCAACGGATCAAATGGGAGGACGAAAAGGGATGAACGAGACGAACTTGGTCCAAAGAAGGCCTACGGATCAAATGGGTGGACGAAGATGGACGAACGAGACGAACTTGGTGCAAAGAAGCCCAACGGATCAAATGGGAGGACGAAAAGGGATGAACGAGACGAACTTGGTCCAAAGAAGGCCTACGGATCAAATGGGAGGACGAAGATGGACGAACGAGACGAACTTGGTCCAAAGAAGGCCTAGGGATCAAATGGGAGGACGAAGATGGACGAACGAGACGAACTTGGTCCAAAGAAGGCCAACGGATCAAATGGGAGGACGAAGATGGACGAACGAGACGAACTTGGTCCAAAGAAGGCCTAGGGATCAAATGGGAGGACGAAAAGGGATGCACGAGACGAACTTGGTCCAAAGAAGGCCTACGGATCAAATGGGTGGACGAAGATGGACGAACGAGACGAACTTGGTGCAAAGAAGCCCAACGGATCAAATGGGAGGACGAAAAGGGATGAACGAGACGAACTTGGTCCAAAGAAGGCCTACGGATCAAATGGGAGGACGAAGATGGACGAACGAGACGAACTTGGTCCAAAGAAGGCCTAGGGTTCAAATGGGAGGACGAAGATGGACGAACGAGACGAACTTGGTCCAAAGAAGGCCAACGGATCAAATGGGAGGACGAAGATGGACGAACGAGACGAACTTGGTCCAAAGAAGGCCTAGGGATCAAATGGGAGGACGAAGATGGACGAACGAGACGAACTTGGTCCAAAGAAGGCCAACGGATCAAATGGGAGGACGAAGATGGACGAACGAGACGAACTTGGTCCAAAGAAGGCCTTCGGATCAAATGGGAGGACGAAGATGGACGAACGAGACGAACTTGGTCCAAAGAAGGCCAACGGATCAAATGGGAGGACGAAGATGGACGAACGAGACGAACTTGGTGCAAAGAAGCCCAACGGATCAAATGGGAGGACGAAAAGGGATGAACGAGACGAACTTGGTCCAAAGAAGGCCTACGGATCAAATGGGTGGACGAAGATGGACGAACGAGACGAACTTGGTGCAAAGAAGCCCAACGGATCAAATGGGAGGACGAAAAGGGATGAACGAGACGAACTTGGTCCAAAGAAGGCCTACGGATCAAATGGGAGGACGAAGATGGACGAACGAGACGAACTTGGTCCAAAGAAGGCCAACGGATCAAATGGGAGGACGAAGATGGACGAACGAGACGAACTTGGTCCAAAGAAGGCCTAGGGATCAAATGGGAGGACGAAAAGGGATGCACGAGACGAACTTGGTCCAAAGAAGGCCTACGGATCAAATGGGTGGACGAAGATGGACGAACGAGACGAACTTGGTGCAAAGAAGCCCAACGGATCAAATGGGAGGACGAAAAGGGATGAACGAGACGAACTTGGTCCAAAGAAGGCCTACGGATCAAATGGGAGGACGAAGATGGACGAACGAGACGAACTTGGTCCAAAGAAGGCCTAGGGTTCAAATGGGAGGACGAAGATGGACGAACGAGACGAACTTGGTCCAAAGAAGGCCAACGGATCAAATGGGAGGACGAAGATGGACGAACGAGACGAACTTGGTCCAAAGAAGGCCTAGGGATCAAATGGGAGGACGAAGATGGACGAACGAGACGAACTTGGTCCAAAGAAGGCCAACGGATCAAATGGGAGGACGAAGATGGACGAACGAGACGAACTTGGTCCAAAGAAGGCCTTCGGATCAAATGGGAGGACGAAGATGGACGAACGAGACGAACTTGGTCCAAAGAAGGCCAACGGATCAAATGGGAGGACGAAGATGGACGAACGAGACGAACTTGGTGCAAAGAAGCCCAACGGATCAAATGGGAGGACGAAAAGGGATGAACGAGACGAACTTGGTCCAAAGAAGGCCTACGGATCAAATGGGTGGACGAAGATGGACGAACGAGACGAACTTGGTGCAAAGAAGCCCAACGGATCAAATGGGAGGACGAAAAGGGATGAACGAGACGAACTTGGTCCAAAGAAGGCCTACGGATCAAATGGGAGGACGAAGATGGACGAACGAGACGAACTTGGTCCAAAGAAGGCCTAGGGATCAAATGGGAGGACGAAGATGGACGAACGAGACGAACTTGGTCCAAAGAAGGCCAACGGATCAAATGGGAGGACGAAGATGGACGAACGAGACGAACTTGGTCCAAAGAAGGCCTAGGGATCAAATGGGAGGACGAAAAGGGATGCACGAGACGAACTTGGTCCAAAGAAGGCCTACGGATCAAATGGGTGGACGAAGATGGACGAACGAGACGAACTTGGTGCAAAGAAGCCCAACGGATCAAATGGGAGGACGAAAAGGGATGAACGAGACGAACTTGGTCCAAAGAAGGCCTACGGATCAAATGGGAGGACGAAGATGGACGAACGAGACGAACTTGGTCCAAAGAAGGCCTAGGGTTCAAATGGGAGGACGAAGATGGACGAACGAGACGAACTTGGTCCAAAGAAGGCCAACGGATCAAATGGGAGGACGAAGATGGACGAACGAGACGAACTTGGTCCAAAGAAGGCCTAGGGATCAAATGGGAGGACGAAGATGGACGAACGAGACGAACTTGGTCCAAAGAAGGCCTACGGATCAAATGGGAGGACGAAGATGGACGAACGAGATGAACTTGGTCCAAAGAAGGCCAACGGATCAAATGGGAGGACGAAGATGGACGAACCAGACGAACTTGGTCCAAAGAAGGCCTAGGGATCAAATGGGAGGACGAAGATGGACGAACGAGACGAACTTGGTCCAAAGAAGGCCAACGGATCAAATGGGAGGACGAAGATGGACGAACGAGACGAACTTGGTCCAAAGAAGGCCTAGGGATCAAATGGGAGGACGAAGATGGACGAACGAGACGAACTTGGTCCAAAGAAGGCCTTCGGATCAAATGGGAGGACGAAGATGGACGAACGAGACGAACTTGGTCCAAAGAAGGCCAACGGATCAAATGGGAGGACGAAGATGGACGAACGAGACGAACTTGGTCCAAAGAAGGCCTAGGGATCAAATGGGAGGACGAAGATGGACGAACGAGACGAACTTGGTCCAAAGAAGGCCTTCGGATCAAATGGGAGGACGAAGATGGACGAACGAGACGAACTTGGTCCAAAGAAGGCCAACGGATCAAATGGGAGGACGAAGATGGACGAACGAGACGAACTTGGTGCAAAGAAGCCCAACGGATCAAATGGGAGGACGAAAAGGGATGAACGAGACGAACTTGGTCCAAAGAAGGCCTACGGATCAAATGGGAGGACGAAGATGGACGAACGAGACGAACTTGGTCCAAAGAAGGCCTAGGGTTCAAATGGGAGGACGAAGATGGACGAACGAGACGAACTTGGTCCAAAGAAGGCCAACGGATCAAATGGGAGGACGAAGATGGACGAACGAGACGAACTTGGTCCAAAGAAGGCCTACGGATCAAATGGGAGGACGAAGATGGACGAACGAGACGAACTTGGTCCAAAGAAGGCCTACGGATCAAATGGGAGGACGAAGATGGACGAACGAGACGAACTTGGTCCAAAGAAGGCCTAGGGATCAAATGGGAGGACGAAGATGGACGAATAAGACGAACTTGGTCCAAAGAAGGCCTACGGATCAAATGGGTGGACGAAGATGGACGAACGAGATGAACTTGGTCCAAAGAAGGCCTAGGGATCAAATGGGAGGACGAAGATGGACGAACAAGACGAACTTGGTCCAAAGAAGGCCTACGGATCAAATGGGTGGACGAAGATGGACGAACGAGATCAACTTGGTCCAAAGAAGGCCAACGGATCAAATGGGAGGACGAAGATGGACGAACCAGACGAACTTGGTCCAAAGAAGGCCTAGGGATCAAATGGGAGGACGAAGATGGACGAACGAGACGAACTTGGTCCAAAGAAGGCCAACGGATCAAATGGGAGGACGAAGATGGACGAACGAGACGAACTTGGTCCAAAGAAGGCCTAGGGATCAAATGGGAGGACGAAGATGGACGAACGAGACGAACTTGGTCCAAAGAAGGCCTTCGGATCAAATGGGAGGACGAAGATGGACGAACGAGACGAACTTGGTCCAAAGAAGGCCAACGGATCAAATGGGAGGACGAAGATGGACGAACGAGACGAACTTGGTGCAAAGAAGCCCAACGGATCAAATGGGAGGACGAAAAGGGATGAACGAGACGAACTTGGTCCAAAGAAGGCCTACGGATCAAATGGGAGGACGAAGATGGACGAACGAGACGAACTTGGTCCAAAGAAGGCCTAGGGTTCAAATGGGAGGACGAAGATGGACGAACGAGACGAACTTGGTCCAAAGAAGGCCAACGGATCAAATGGGAGGACGAAGATGGACGAACGAGACGAACTTGGTCCAAAGAAGGCCTAGGGATCAAATGGGAGGACGAAAATGGACGAACGAGACGAACTTGGTCCAAAGAAGGCCTACGGATGGATCAAATGGGAGGACGAAGATGGACGAACGAGACGAACTTGGTCCAAAGAAGGCCTAGGGATGAAATGGGAGGACGAAGATGGACGAACGAGAGGAACTTGGTCCAAAGAAGGCCAACGGATCAAATGGGAGGACGAAGATGGACGAACCAGACGAACTTGGTCCAAAGAAGGCCTAGGGATGAAATGGGAGGACGAAGATGGACGAACGAGACGAACTTGGTCCAAAGAAGGCCAACGGATCAAATGGGAGGACGAAGATGGACGAACGAGACGAACTTGGTCCAAAGAAGGCCTAGGGATCAAATGGGAGGACGAAGATGGACGAACGAGACGAACTTGGTCCAAAGAAGGCCTTCGGATCAAATGGGAGGACGAAGATGGACGAACGAGACGAACTTGGTCCAAAGAAGGCCAACGGATCAAATGGGAGGACGAAGATGGACGAACGAGACGAACTTGGTGCAAAGAAGCCCAACGGATCAAATGGGAGGACGAAAAGGGATGAACGAGACGAACTTGGTCCAAAGAAGGCCTACGGATCAAATGGGTGGACGAAGATGGACGAACGAGACGAACTTGGTGCAAAGAAGCCCAACGGATCAAATGGGAGGACGAAAAGGGATGAACGAGACGAACTTGGTCCAAAGAAGGCCTACGGATCAAATGGGAGGACGAAGATGGACGAACGAGACGAACTTGGTCCAAAGAAGGCCTAGGGATCAAATGGGAGGACGAAGATGGACGAACGAGACGAACTTGGTCCAAAGAAGGCCAACGGATCAAATGGGAGGACGAAGATGGACGAACGAGACGAACTTGGTCCAAAGAAGGCCTAGGGATCAAATGGGAGGACGAAAAGGGATGCACGAGACGAACTTGGTCCAAAGAAGGCCTACGGATCAAATGGGTGGACGAAGATGGACGAACGAGACGAACTTGGTCCAAAGAAGGCCTACGGATGGATCAAATGGGAGGACGAAGATGGACGAACGAGACGAACTTGGTCCAAAGAAGGCCTAGGGATGAAATGGGAGGACGAAGATGGACGAACGAGACGAACTTGGTCCAAAGAAGGCCTTCGGATCAAATGGGAGGATGAAGATGGACGAACGAGACGAACATGGTCCAAAGATGGCCAACGGATCAAATGGGAGGACGAAGATGGACGAACGAGACGAACTTGGTGCAAAGAAGCCCAACGGATCAAATGGGAGGACGAAAAGGGATGAACGAGACGAACTTGGTCCAAAGAAGGCCTACGGATCAAATGGGAGGACGAAGATGGACGAACGAGACGAACTTGGTCCAAAGAAGGCCAAGGGATCAAATGGGAGGACGAAGATGGACGAACGAGACGAACTTGGTCCAAAGAAGGCCAACGGATCAAATGGGAGGACGAAGATGGACGAACGAGACGAACTTGGTCCAAAGAAGGCCTAGGGATCAAATGGGAGGACGAAGATGGACGAACGAGACGAACTTGGTCCAAAGAAGGCCTAGGGATCAAATGGGAGGACGAAGATGGACGAACGAGACGAACTTGGTGCAAAGAAGCCCAACGGATCAAATGGGTGGACGAAAAGGGATGAACGAGACGAACTTGGTCCAAAGAAGGCCTACGGATCAAATGGGAGGACGAAGATGGACGAACGAGACGAACTTGGTCCAAAGAAGGCCTAGGGATCAAATGGGAGGACGAAGATGGACGAACGAGACGAACTTGGTCCAAAGAAGGCCTAGGGTTCAAATGGGAGGACGAAGATGGACGAACGAGACGAACTTGGTCCAAAGAAGGCCAACGGATCAAATGGGAGGACGAAGATGGACGAACGAGACGAACTTGGTCCAAAGAAGGCCTAGGGATCAAATGGGAGGACGAAGATGGACGAACGAGACGAACTTGGTCCAAAGAAGGCCTACGGATGGATCAAATGGGAGGACGAAGATGGACGAACGAGACGAACTTGGTCCAAAGAAGGCCTAGGGATGAAATGGGAGGACGAAGATGGACGAACGAGACGAACTTGGTCCAAAGAAGGCCTTCGGATCAAATGGGAGGACGAAGATGGACGAACGAGACGAACATGGTCCAAAGATGGCCAACGGATCAAATGGGAGGACGAAGATGGACGAACGAGACGAACTTGGTGCAAAGAAGCCCAACGGATCAAATGGCAGGACGAAAAGGGATGAACGAGACGAACTTGGTCCAAAGAAGGCCTACGGATCAAATGGGAGGACGAAGAAGGACGAACGAGACGAACTTGGTCCAAAGAAGGCCTAGGGATCAAATGGGAGGACGAAGATGGACGAACACGACGAACTTGGTCCAAAGAAGGCCTACGGATCAAATGGGTGGACGAAGATGGACGAACGAGATGAACTTGGTCCAAAGAAGGCCAACGGATCAAACGGGAGGACGAAGATGGACGAACGAGACGAACTTGGTCCAAAGAAGGCCTACGGATCAAATGGGAGGACGAAGATGGAGGAACGAGACGAACTTGGTCCAAAGAAGGCCTACGGATCAAATGGGAGGACGAAGATGGACGAACGAGACGAACTTGGTCCAAAGAAGGCCTTCGGATCAAATGGGAGGACGAAGATGGACGAACGAGACGAACTTGGTCCAAAGAAGGCCTAGGGATCAAATGGGAGGACGAAGAGGGACGAACGAGACGAACTTGGTCCAAAGAAGGCCAACGGATCAAATGGGAGGACGAAGACGGACGAACGAGACGAACTTGGTCCAAAGAAGGCCTAGGGATCAAATGGGAGGACGAAGATGGACGAACGAGACGAACTTGGTCCAAAGAAGGCCAACGGATCAAATGGAGGGACGAAGATGGACGAACAAGACGAACTTGGTGCAAAGAAGCCCAACGGATCAAATGGGAGGACGAAAAGGGATGAACGAGACGAACTTGGTCCAAAGAAGGCCTACGGATCAAATGGGAGGACGAAGATGGACGAACGAGACGAACATGGTCCAAAGAAGGCCTAGGGATCAAATGGGAGGACGAAGACGGACGAACGAGACGAACTTGGTCCAAAGAAGGCCAACGGATCAAATGGGAGGACGAAGATGGACGAACGAGATGAACTTGGTCCAAAGAAGGCCTAGGGATCAAATGGGAGGACGAAAAGGGATGCACGAGACGAACTTGGTGCAAAGAAGCCCAACGGATCAAATGGGAGGACGAAAAGGGATGAACGAGACGAACTTGGTCCAAAGAAGGCCTACGGATCAAATGGGAGGACGAAGATGGACGAACGAGACGAACTTGGTCCAAAGAAGGCCTAGGGTTCAAATGGGAGGACGAAGATGGACGAACGAGACGAACTTGGTCCAAAGAAGGCCAACAGATCAAATGGGAGGACGAAGATGGACGAACGAGACGAACTTGGTCCAAAGAAGGCCTAGGGATCAAATGGGAGGACGAAGATGGACGAACGAGACGAACTTGGTCCAAAGAAGGCCTAGGGATCAAATGGGAGGACGAAGATGGACGAACGAGACAACTTGGTCCAAAGAAGGCCTACGGATCAAATGGGAGGACGAAGAAGGACGAACGAGACGAACTTGGTCCAAAGAAGGCCTACGGATCAAATGGGTGGACGAAGATGGACGAACGAGATGAACATGGTCCAAAGAAGGCCAACGGATCAAATGGGAGGACGAAGATGGACGAACGAGACGAACTTGGTCCAAAGAAGGCCTAGGGATCAAATGGGAGGATGAAGATGGACGAACGAGACGAACTTGGTCCAAAGAAGGCCTACGGATCAAATGGGTGGACGAAGATGGACGAACGAGACGAACTTGGTGCAAAGAAGCCCAACGGATCAAATGGGAGGACGAAAAGGGATGAACGAGACGAACTTGGTCCAAAGAAGGCCTACGGATCAAATGGGAGGACGAAGATGGACGAACGAGACGAACTTGGTCCAAAGAAGGCCTAGGGTTCAAATGGGAGGACGAAGATGGACGAACGAGACGAACTTTGTCCAAAGAAGGCCAACGGATCAAATGGGAGGACGAAGATGGACGAACGAGACGAACTTGGTCCAAAGAAGGCCTAGGGATCAAATGGGAGGACGAAGATGGACGAACGAGACGAACTTGGTCCAAAGAAGGCCTACGGATCAAATGGGAGGACGAAGATGGACGAACGAGATGAACTTGGTCCAAAGAAGGCCAACGGATCAAATGGGAGGACGAAGATGGACGAACGAGACGAACTTGGTCCAAAGAAGGCCAACGGATCAAATGGGAGGACGAAGATGGACGAACGAGACGAACTTGGTCCAAAGAAGGCCTAGGGATCAAATGGGAGGATGAAGATGGACGAACGAGACGAACTTGGTCCAAAGAAGGCCAACGGATCAAATGGGAGGACGAAGATGGACGAACGAGACGAACTTGGTCCAAAGAAGGCCTAGGGATCAAATGGGAGGACGAAGATGGACGAACGAGACGAACTTGGTCCAAAGAAGGCCTTCGGATCAAATGGGAGGACGAAGATGGACGAACGAGACGAACTTGGTCCAAAGAAGGCCAACGGATCAAATGGGAGGACGAAGATGGACGAACGAGACGAACTTGGTGCAAAGAAGCCCAACGGATCAAATGGGAGGACGAAAAGGGATGAACGAGACGAACTTGGTCCAAAGAAGGCCTACGGATCAAATGGTTGGACGAAGATGGACGAACGAGACGAACTTGGCGCAAAGAAGCCCAACGGATCAAATGGGAGGACGAAAAGGGATGAACGAGACGAACTTGGTCCAAAGAAGGCCTACGGATCAAATGGGAGGACGAAGATGGACGAACGAGACGAACTTGGTCCAAAGAAGGCCTAGGGATCAAATGGGAGGACGAAGATGGACGAACGAGACGAACTTGGTCCAAAGAAGGCCTACGGATCAAATGGGAGGACGAAGATGGACGAACGAGACGAACTTGGTCCAAAGAAGGCCTAGGGATCAAATGGGAGGACGAAGTTGGACGAATAAGACGAACTTGGTCCAAAGAAGGCCTACGGATCAAATGGGTGGACGAAGATGGACGAACGAGATGAACTTGGTCCAAAGAAGGCCTACGGATCAAATGGGTGGACGAAGATGGACGAACGAGATGAACTTGGTCCAAAGAAGGCCAACGGATCAAATGGGAGGACGAAGATGGACGAACGAGACGAACTTGGTCCAAAGAAGGCCTAGGGATCAAATGGGAGGACGAAGATGGACGAATAAGACGAACTTGGTCCAAAGAAGGCCTACGGATCAAATGGGTGGACGAAGATGGACGAACGAGACGAACTTGGTGCAAAGAAGCCCAACGGATCAAATGGTAGGACGAAAAGGGATGAACGAGACGAACTTGGTCCAAAGAAGGCCTAGGGATCAAATGGGAGGACGAAGATGGACGAACGAGACGAACTTGGTCCAAAGAAGGCCTACGGATCAAATGGGAGGACGAAGATGGACGAACGAGACGAACTTGGTCCAAAGAAGGCCTAGGGATCAAATGGGAGGACGAAGATGGACGAATAAGACGAACTTGGTCCAAAGAAGGCCTACGGATCAAATGGGTGGACGAAGATGGACGAACGAGATGAACTTGGTCCAAAGAAGGCCTAGGGATCAAATGGGAGGACGAAGATGGACGAACAAGACGAACTTGGTCCAAAGAAGGCCTAGGGATCAAATGGGAGGACGAAGATGGACGAACGAGACGAACTTGGTCCAAAGAAGGCCAACGGATCAAATGGGAGGACGAAGATGGACGAACGAGACGAACTTGGTCCAAAGAAGGCCTAGGGATCAAATGGGAGGACGAAGATGGACGAACGAGACGAACTTGGTCCAAAGAAGGCCTTCGGATCAAATGGGAGGACGAAGATGGACGAACGAGACGAACTTGGTCCAAAGAAGGCCAACGGATCAAATGGGAGGACGAAGCTGGACGAACGAGACGAACTTGGTGCAAAGAAGCCCAACGGATCAAATGGGAGGACGAAAAGGGATGAACGAGACGAACTTGGTCCAAAGAAGGCCTAGGGATCAAATGGGAGGACGAAGATGGACGAACGAGACGAACTTGGTCCAAAGAAGGCCTACGGATCAAATGGGAGGACGAAGATGGACGAACGAGACGAACTTGGTCCAAAGAAGGCCTAGGGATCAAATGGGAGGACGAAGATGGACGAATAAGACGAACTTGGTCCAAAGAAGGCCTACGGATCAAATGGGTGGACGAAGATGGACGAACGAGATGAACTTGGTCCAAAGAAGGCCAACGGATCAAATGGGAGGACGAAGATGGACGAACCAGACGAACTTGGTCCAAAGAAGGCCTAGGGATCAAATGGGAGGACGAAGATGGACGAACGAGACGAACTTGGTCCAAAGAAGGCCAACGGATCAAATGGGAGGACGAAGATGGACGAACGAGACGAACTTGGTCCAAAGAAGGCCTAGGGATCAAATGGGAGGACGAAGATGGACGAACGAGACGAACTTGGTCCAAAGAAGGCCTTCGGATCAAATGGGAGGACGAAGATGGACGAACGAGACGAACTTGGTCCAAAGAAGGCCAACGGATCAAATGGGAGGACGAAGATGGACGAACGAGACGAACTTGGTGCAAAGAAGCCCAACGGATCAAATGGGAGGACGAAAAGGGATGAACGAGACGAACTTGGTCCAAAGAAGGCCTACGGATCAAATGGGTGGACGAAGATGGACGAACGAGACGAACTTGGTGCAAAGAAGCCCAACGGATCAAATGGGAGGACGAAAAGGGATGAACGAGACGAACTTGGTCCAAAGAAGGCCTACGGATCAAATGGGAGGACGAAGATGGACGAACGAGACGAACTTGGTCCAAAGAAGGCCTAGGGATCAAATGGGAGGACGAAGATGGACGAATAAGACGAACTTGGTCCAAAGAAGGCCTACGGATCAAATGGGTGGACGAAGATGGACGAACGAGATGAACTTGGTCCAAAGAAGACCTAGGGATCAAATGGGAGGACGAAGATGGACGAACAAGACGAACTTGGTCCAAAGAAGGCCTACGGATCAAATGGGTGGACGAAGATGGACGAACGAGAGGAACTTGGTCCAAAGAAGGCCAACGGATCAAATGGGAGGACGAAGATGGACGAACGAGACGAACTTGGTCCAAAGAAGGCCAACGGATCAAATGGGAGGACGAAGATGGACGAACGAGACGAACTTGGTCCAAAGAAGGCCAACGGATCAAATGGGAGGACGAAGATGGACGAACGAGACGAACTTGGTGCAAAGAAGCCCAACGGATCAAATGGGAGGACGAAAAGGGATGAACGAGACGAACTTGGTCCAAAGAAGGCCTACGGATCAAATGGGTGGACGAAGATGGACGAACGAGACGAACTTGGTGCAAAGAAGCCCAACGGATCAAATGGGTGGACGAAGATGGACGAACGAGACGAACTTGGTGCAAAGAAGCCCAACGGATCAAATGGGAGGACGAAAAGGGATGAACGAGACGAACTTGGTCCAAAGAAGGCCTAGGGATCAAATGGGAGGACGAAGATGGACGAACGAGACGAACTTGGTCCAAAGAAGGCCTAGGGATCAAATGGGAGGACGAAGATGGACGAACGAGACGAACTTGGTCCAAAGAAGGCCAACGGATCAAATGGGAGGACGAAGATGGACGAACGAGACGAACTTGGTCCAAAGAAGGCCTAGGGATCAAATGGGAGGACGAAAAGGGATGCACGAGACGAACTTGGTCCAAAGAAGGCCTACGGATCAAATGGGTGGACGAAGATGGACGAACGAGACGAACTTGGTGCAAAGAAGCCCAACGGATCAAATGGGAGGACGAAAAGGGATGAACGAGACGAACTTGGTCCAAAGAAGGCCTACGGATCAAATGGGAGGACGAAGATGGACGAACGAGACGAACTTGGTCCAAAGAAGGCCTAGGGTTCAAATGGGAGGACGAAGATGGACGAACGAGACGAACTTGGTCCAAAGAAGGCCAACGGATCAAATGGGAGGACGAAGATGGACGAACGAGACGAACTTGGTCCAAAGAAGGCCTAGGGATCAAATGGGAGGACGAAGATGGACGAACGAGACGAACTTGGTCCAAAGAAGGCCTACGGATGGATCAAATGGGAGGACGAAGATGGACGAACGAGACGAACTTGGTCCAAAGAAGGCCTAGGGATGAAATGGGAGGACGAAGATGGACGAACGAGACGAACTTGGTCCAAAGAAGGCCTTCGGATCAAATGGGAGGATGAAGATGGACGAACGAGACGAACATGGTCCAAAGAAGGCCAACGGATCAAATGGGAGGACGAAGATGGACGAACGAGACTAACTTGGTGCAAAGAAGCCAAACGGATCAAATGGGAGGACGAAAAGGGATGAACGAGACGAACATGGTCCAAAGAAGGCCTACGGATCAAATGGGTGGACGAAGATGGACGAACGAGACGAACTTGGTCCAAGGAAGGCCTAGGGATCAAATGGGAGGACGAAGATGGACGAACGAGACGAACTTGGTCCAAAGAAGGCCAACGGATCAAATGGGAGGACGAAGATGGACGAACGAGACGAACTTGGTCCAAAGAAGGCCAACGGATCAAATGGGAGGACGAAGATGGACGAACCAGACGAACTTGGTGCAAAGAAGCCCAACGGATCAAATGGAAGGACGAAAAGGGATGAACGAGACGAACTTGGTCCAAAGAAGGCCTACGGATCAAATGGGAGGACGAAGAAGGACGAACGAGACGAACTTGGTCCAAAGAAGGCCTAGGGATCAAATGGGAGGACGAAGATGGACGAACACGACGAACTTGGTCCAAAGAAGGCCTACGGATCAAATGGGTGGACGAAGATGGACGAACGAGAGGAACTTGGTCCAAAGAAGGCCAACGGATCAAACGGGAGGACGAAGATGGACGAACGAGACGAACTTGGTCCAAAGAAGGCCTACGGATCAAATGGGAGGACGAAGATGGAGGAACGAGACGAACTTGGTCCAAAGAAGGCCTACGGATCAAATGGGAGGACGAAGATGGACGAACGAGACGAACTTGGTCCAAAGAAGGCCTTCGGATCAAATGGGAGGACGAAGATGGACGAACGAGACGAACTTGGTCCAAAGAAGGCCTAGGGATCAAATGGGAGGACGAAGATGGACGAACGAGACGAACTTGGTCCAAAGAAGGCCAACGGATCAAATGGGAGGACGAAGACGGACGAACGAGACGAACTTGGTCCAAAGAAGGCCTAGGGATCAAATGGGAGGACGAAGATGGACGAACGAGACGAACTTGGTCCAAAGAAGGCCTTCGGATCAAATGGGAGGACGAAGATGGACGAACGAGACGAACTTGGTCCAAAGAAGGCCAACGGATCAAATGGAGGGACGAAGATGGACGAACAAGACGAACTTGGTGCAAAGAAGCCCAACGGATCAAATGGGAGGACGAAAAGGGATGAACGAGACGAACTTGGTCCAAAGAAGGCCTACGGATCAAATGGGAGGACGAAGATGGACGAACGAGACGAACATGGTCCAAAGAAGGCCTAGGGATCAAATGGGAGGACGAACGAGACGAACTTGGTCCAAAGAAGGCCAACGGATCAAATGGGAGGACGAAGATGGACGAACGAGATGAACTTGGTCCAAAGAAGGCCTAGGGATCAAATGGGAGGACGAAAAGGGATGCACGAGACGAACTTGGTGCAAAGAAGCCCAACGGATCAAATGGGAGGACGAAAAGGGATGAACGAGACGAACTTGGTCCAAAGAAGGCCTACGGATCAAATGGGAGGACGAAGATGGACGAACGAGACGAACTTGGTCCAAAGAAGGCCTAGGGTTCAAATGGGAGGACGAAGATGGACGAACGAGACGAACTTGGTCCAAAGAAGGCCAACGGATCAAATGGGAGGACGAAGATGGACGAACGAGACGAACTTGGTCCAAAGAAGGCCTAGGGATCAAATGGGAGGACGAAGATGGACGAACGAGACAACTTGGTCCAAAGAAGGCCTACGGATCAAATGGGAGGACGAAGATGGACGAACGAGACGAACTTGGTCCAAAGAAGGCCTACGGATCAAATGGGTGGACGAAGATGGACGAACGAGATGAACATGGTCCAAAGAAGGCCAACGGATCAAATGGGAGGACGAAGATGGACGAACGAGACGAACTTTGTCCAAAGAAGGCCTAGGGATCAAATGGGAGGATGAAGATGGACGAACGAGACGAACTTGGTCCAAAGAAGGCCTACGGATCAAATGGGAGGACGAAGATGGACGAACGAGACGAACTTGGTCCAAAGAAGGCCTAGGGTTCAAATGGGGGGACGAAGATGGACGAACGAGACGAACTTGGTCCAAAGAAGGCCAACGGATCAAATGGGAGGACGAAGATGGACGAACGAGACGAACTTGGTCCAAAGAAGGCCTAGGGATCAAATGGGAGGACGAAGATGGACGAACGAGACGAACTTGGTCCAAAGAAGGCCTACGGATCAAATGGGAGGACGAAGATGGACGAACGAGACGAACTTGGTCCAAAGAAGGCCAACGGATCAAATGGGAGGACGAAGATGGACGAACGAGACGAACTTGGTCCAAAGAAGGCCTAGGGATCAAATGGGAGGACGAAGATGGACGAACGAGACGAACTTGGTCCAAAGAAGGCCTTCGGATCAAATGGGAGGACGAAGATGGACGAACGAGACGAACTTGGTCCAAAGAAGGCCAACGGATCAAATGGAAGGACGAAGATGGACGAACGAGACGAACTTGGTGCAAAGAAGCCCAACGGATCAAATGGGAGGACGAAAAGGGATGAACGAGACGAACATGGTCCAAAGAAGGCCTACGGATCAAATGGGAGGACGAAGATGGACGAACGAGACGAACTTGGTCCAAAGAAGGCCAACGGATCAAATGGGAGGACGAAGATGGACGAACGAGACGAACTTGGTCCAAAGAAGGCCTAGGGATCAAATGGGAGGACGAAGATGGACGAACGAGACGAACTTGGTCCAAAGAAGGCCTTCGGATCAAATGGGAGGACGAAGATGGACGAACGAGACGAACTTGGTGCAAAGAAGCCCAACGGATCAAATGGGAGGACGAAAAGGGATGAACGAGACGAACATGGTCCAAAGAAGGCCTACGGATCAAATGGGTGGACGAAGATGGACGAACGAGAGGAACTTGGTCCAAAGAAGGCCAACGGATCAAACGGGAGGACGAAGATGGACGAACGAGACGAACTTGGTCCAAAGAAGGCCTACGGATCAAATGGGAGGACGAAGATGGACGAACGAGACGAACTTGGTCCAAAGAAGGCCTAGGGATCAAATGGGAGGACGAAGATGGACGAACGAGACGAACTTGGTCCAAAGAAGGCCTTCGGATCAAATGGGAGGACGAAGATGGACGAACGAGACGAACTTGGTCCAAAGAAGGCCAACGGATCAAATGGGAGGACGAAGATGGACGAACGAGACGAACTTGGTGCAAAGAAGCCCAACGGATCAAATGGGAGGACGAAAGGGATGAACGAGACGAACTTGGTCCAAAGAAGGCCTACGGATCAAATGGGAGGACGAAGATGGACGAACGAGACGAACATGGTCCAAAGAAGGCCTAGGGATCAAATGGGAGGACGAAGACGGACGAACGAGACGAACTTGGTCCAAAGAAGGCCAACGGATCAAATGGGAGGACGAAGATGGACGAACGAGATGAACTTGGTCCAAAGAAGGCCTACGGATCAAATGGGAGGACGAAAAGGGATGCACAAGACGAACTTGGTGCAAAGAAGCCCAACGGATCAAATGGGAGGACGAAAAGGGATGAACGAGATGAACTTGGTCCAAAGAAGGCCTACGGATCAAATGGGAGGACGAAGATGGACGAACGAGACGAACTTGGTCCAAAGAAGGCCTAGGGTTCAAATGGGAGCACGAAGATGGACGAACGAGACGAACTTGGTCCAAAGAAGGCCAACGGATCAAATGGGAGGACGAAGATGGACGAACGAGACGAACTTGGTCCAAAGAAGGCCTAGGGATCAAATGGGAGGACGAAGATGGACGAACGAGACGAACTTGGTCCAAAGAAGGCCTACGGATCAAATGGGAGGACGAAGATGGACGAACAAGACGAACTTGGTCCAAAGAAGGCCTACGGATCAAATGGGTGGACGAAGATGGACGAACGAGATGAACATGGTCCAAAGAAGGCCAACGGATCAAATGGGAGGACGAAGATGGACGAACGAGACGAACTTGGTCCAAAGAAGGCCTAGGGATCAAATGGGAGGACGAAGATGGACGAACGAGACGAACTTGGTCCAAAGAAGGCCTTCGGATCAAATGGGAGGACGAAGATGGACGAACGAGACGAACTTGGTCCAAAGAAGGCCAACGGATCAAATGGGAGGACGAAGATGGACGAACGAGACGAACTTGGTGCAAAGAAGCCCAACGGATCAAATGGGAGGACGAAAAGGGATGAACGAGACGAACATGGTCTAAAGAAGGCCTACGGATCAAATGGGTGGACGAAGATGGACGAACGAGACGAACTTGGTCCAAGGAAGGCCTAGGGATCAAATGGGAGGACGAAGATGGACGAACGAGACGAACTTGGTCCAAAGAAGGCCAACGGATCAAATGGGAGGACGAAGATGGACGAAGGAGACGAACTTGGTCCAAAGAAGGCCTAGGGATCAAATGGGAGGACGAAGATGGACGAACGAGACGAACTTGGTCCAAAGAAGGCCTTCGGATCAAATGGGAGGACGAAGATGGACGAACGAGACGAACTTGGTCCAAAGAAGGCCTAGGGTTCAAATGGGGGGACGAAGATGGACGAACGAGACGAACTTGGTCCAAAGAAGGCCAACGGATCAAATGGGAGGACGAAGATGGACGAACGAGACGAACTTGGTCCAAAGAAGGCCTAGGGATCAAATGGGAGGACGAAGATGGACGAACGAGACGAACTTGGTCCAAAGAAGGCCAACGGATCAAATGGGAGGACGAAGATGGACGAACGAGACGAACTTGGTCCAAAGAAGGCCTAGGGATCAAATGGGAGGACGAAGATGGACGAACGAGACGAACTTGGTCCAAAGAAGGCCTTCGGATCAAATGGGAGGACGAAGATGGACGAACGAGACGAACTTGGTCCAAAGAAGGCCAACGGATCAAATGGAAGGACGAAGATGGACGAACGAGACGAACTTGGTGCAAAGAAGCCCAACGGATCAAATGGGAGGACGAAAAGGGATGAACGAGACGAACATGGTCCAAAGAAGGCCTACGGATCAAATGGGAGGACGAAGATGGACGAACGAGACGAACTTGGTCCAAAGAAGGCCAACGGATCAAATGGGAGGACGAAGATGGACGAACGAGACGAACTTGGTCCAAAGAAGGCCTAGGGATCAAATGGGAGGACGAAGATGGACGAACGAGACGAACTTGGTCCAAAGAAGGCCTTCGGATCAAATGGGAGGACGAAGATGGACGAACGAGACGAACTTGGTGCAAAGAAGCCCAACGGATCAAATGGGAGGACGGAAAGGGATGAACGAGACGAACATGGTCCAAAGAAGGCCTACGGATCAAATGGGTGGACGAAGATGGACGAACGAGACGAACTTGGTCCAAGGAAGGCCTAGGGATCAAATGGGAGGACGAAGATGGACGAACGAGACGAACTTGGTCCAAAGAAGGCCAACGGATCAAATGCGAGGACGAAGATGGACGAACGAGACGACCTTGGTCCAAAGAAGGCCTAGGGTTCAAATGGGAGGACGAAGATGGACGAACGAGACGAACTTAGTCCAAAGAAGGCCAACGGATCAAATGGGAGGACGAAGATGGACGAAGGAGACGAACTTGGTCCAAAGAAGGCCTAGGGATCAAATGGGAGGACGAAGATGGACGAACGAGACGAACTTGGTCCAAAGAAGGCCTTCGGATCAAATGGGAGGACGAAGATGGACGAACGAGACGAACTTGGTCCAAAGAAGGCCAACGGATCAAATGGGAGGACGAAGATGGACGAAGGAGACGAACTTGGTCCAAAGAAGGCCTAGGGATCAAATGGGAGGACGAAGATGGACGAACGAGACGAACTTGGTCCAAAGAAGGCCTTCGGATCAAATGGGAGGACGAAGATGGACGAACGAGACGAACTTGGTCCAAAGAAGGCCTAGGGTTCAAATGGGGGGACGAAGATGGACGAACGAGACGAACTTGGTCCAAAGAAGGCCAACGGATCAAATGGGAGGACGAAGATGGACGAACGAGACGAACTTGGTCCAAAGAAGGCCTAGGGATCAAATGGGAGGACGAAGATGGACGAACGAGACGAACTTGGTCCAAAGAAGGCCTACGGATCAAATGGGAGGACGAAGATGGACGAACGAGACGAACTTGGTCCAAAGAAGGCCAACGGATCAAATGGGAGGACGAAGATGGACGAACGAGACGAACTTGGTCCAAAGAAGGCCTAGGGATCAAATGGGAGGACGAAGATGGACGAACGAGACGAACTTGGTCCAAAGAAGGCCTTCGGATCAAATGGGAGGACGAAGATGGACGAACGAGACGAACTTGGTCCAAAGAAGGCCAACGGATCAAATGGAAGGACGAAGATGGACGAACGAGACGAACTTGGTGCAAAGAAGCCCAACGGATCAAATGGGAGGACGAAAAGGGATGAACGAGACGAACATGGTCCAAAGAAGGCCTACGGATCAAATGGGAGGACGAAGATGGACGAACGAGACGAACTTGGTCCAAAGAAGGCCAACGGATCAAATGGGAGGCGAAGATGGACGAACGAGACGAACTTGGTCCAAAGAAGGCCTAGGGATCAAATGGGAGGACGAAGATGGACGAACGAGACGAACTTGGTCCAAAGAAGGCCTTCGGATCAAATGGGAGGACGAAGATGGACGAACGAGACGAACTTGGTGCAAAGAAGCCCAACGGATCAAATGGGAGGACGAAAAGGGATGAACGAGACGAACATGGTCCAAAGAAGGCCTACGGATCAAATGGGTGGACGAAGATGGACGAACGAGACGAACTTGGTCCAAGGAAGGCCTAGGGATCAAATGGGAGGACGAAGATGGACGAACGAGACGAACTTGGTCCAAAGAAGGCCAACGGATCAAATGCGAGGACGAAGATGGACGAACGAGACGACCTTGGTCCAAAGAAGGCCTAGGGTTCAAATGGGAGGACGAAGATGGACGAACGAGACGAACTTAGTCCAAAGAAGGCCAACGGATCAAATGGGAGGACGAAGATGGACGAACGAGACGAACTTGGTCCAAAGAAGGCCTAGGGATCAAATGGGAGGACGAAGATGGACGAACGAGACGAACTTGGTCCAAAGAAGGCCTACGGATCAAATGGGAGGACGAAGATGGACGAACAAGACGAACTTGGTCCAAAGAAGGCCTACGGATCAAATGGGTGGACGAAGATGGACGAACGAGATGAACTTGGTCCAAAGAAGGCCAACGGATCAAACGGGAGGACGAAGATGGACGAACGAGACGAACTTGGTCCAAAGAAGGCCTACGGATCAAATGGGAGGACGAAGATGGACGAACGAGACGAACTTGGTCCAAAGAAGGCCTAGGGATCAAATGGGAGGACGAAGATGGACGAACGAGACGAACTTGGTCCAAAGAAGGCCTTCGGATCAAATGGGAGGACGAAGATGGACGAACGAGACGAACTTGGTCCAAAGAAGGCCAACGGATCAAATGGGAGGACGAAGATGGACGAACGAGACGAACTTGGTGCAAAGAAGCCCAACGGATCAAATGGGAGGACGAAAGGGATGAACGAGACGAACTTGGTCCAAAGAAGGCCTACGGATCAAATGGGAGGACGAAGATGGACGAACGAGACGAACATGGTCCAAAGAAGGCCTAGGGATCAAATGGGAGGACGAAGACGGACGAACGAGACGAACTTGGTCCAAAGAAGGCCAACGGATCAAATGGGAGGACGAAGATGGACGAACGAGATGAACTTGGTCCAAAGAAGGCCTACGGATCAAATGGGAGGACGAAAAGGGATGCACAAGACGAACTTGGTGCAAAGAAGCCCAACGGATCAAATGGGAGGACGAAAAGGGATGAACGAGATGAACTTGGTCCAAAGAAGGCCTACGGATCAAATGGGAGGACGAAGATGGACGAACGAGACGAACTTGGTCCAAAGAAGGCCTAGGGTTCAAATGGGAGCACGAAGATGGACGAACGAGACGAACTTGGTCCAAAGAAGGCCAACGGATCAAATGGGAGGACGAAGATGGACGAACGAGACGAACTTGGTCCAAAGAAGGCCTAGGGATCAAATGGGAGGACGAAGATGGACGAACGAGACGAACTTGGTCCAAAGAAGGCCTACGGATCAAATGGGAGGACGAAGATGGACGAACGAGACGAACTTGGTCCAAAGAAGGCCTACGGATCAAATGGGTGGACGAAGATGGACGAACGAGATGAACATGGTCCAAAGAAGGCCAACGGATCAAATGGGAGGACGAAGATGGACGAACGAGACGAACTTGGTCCAAAGAAGGCCTAGGGATCAAATGGGAGGACGAAGATGGACGAACGAGACGAACTTGGTCCAAAGAAGGCCTTCGGATCAAATGGGAGGACGAAGATGGACGAACGAGACGAACTTGGTCCAAAGAAGGCCAACGGATCAAATGGGAGGACGAAGATGGACGAACGAGACGAACTTGGTGCAAAGAAGCCCAACGGATCAAATGGGAGGACGAAAAGGGATGAACGAGACGAACATGGTCCAAAGAAGGCCTACGGATCAAATGGGTGGACGAAGATGGACGAACGAGACGAACTTGGTCCAAGGAAGGCCTAGGGATCAAATGGGAGGACGAAGATGGACGAACGAGACGAACTTGGTCCAAAGAAGGCCAACGGATCAAATGGGAGGACGAAGATAGACGAAGGAGACGAACTTGGTCCAAAGAAGGCCTAGGGATCAAATGGGAGGACGAAGATGGACGAACGAGACGAACTTGGTCCAAAGAAGGCCTTCGGATCAAATGGGAGGACGAAGATGGACGAACGAGACGAACTTGGTCCAAAGAAGGCCAACGGATCAAATGGGAGGACGAAAAGGGATGAACGAGACGAACATGGTCCAAAGAAGGCCTACAGATCAAATGGGTGGACGAAGATGGACGAACGAGACGAACTTGGTCCAAGGAAGGCCTAGGGATCAAATGGGAGGACGAAGATGGACGAACGAGACGAACTTGGTCCAAAGAAGGCCTTCGGATCAAATGGGAGGACGAAGATGGACGAACGAGACGAACTTGGTCCAAAGAAGGCCAACGGATCAAATGGGAGGACGAAGATGGACGAACGAGACGAACTTGGTGCAAAGAAGCCCAACGGATCAAATGGGAGGACGAAAAGGGATGAACGAGACGAACATGGTCTAAAGAAGGCCTACGGATCAAATGGGTGGACGAAGATGGACGAACGAGACGAACTTGGTCCAAGGAAGGCCTAGGGATCAAATGGGAGGACGAAGATGGACGAACGAGACGAACTTGGTCCAAAGAAGGCCAACGGATCAAATGGGAGGACGAAGATGGACGAAGGAGACGAACTTGGTCCAAAGAAGGCCTAGGGATCAAATGGGAGGACGAAGATGGACGAACGAGACGAACTTGGTCCAAAGAAGGCCTTCGGATCAAATGGGAGGACGAAGATGGACGAACGAGACGAACTTGGTCCAAAGAAGGCCTAGGGTTCAAATGGGGGGACGAAGATGGACGAACGAGACGAACTTGGTCCAAAGAAGGCCAACGGATCAAATGGGAGGACGAAGATGGACGAACGAGACGAACTTGGTCCAAAGAAGGCCTAGGGATCAAATGGGAGGACGAAGATGGACGAACGAGACGAACTTGGTCCAAAGAAGGCCTACGGATCAAATGGGAGGACGAAGATGGACGAACGAGACGAACTTGGTCCAAAGAAGGCCAACGGATCAAATGGGAGGACGAAGATGGACGAACGAGACGAACTTGGTCCAAAGAAGGCCTAGGGATCAAATGGGAGGACGAAGATGGACGAACGAGACGAACTTGGTCCAAAGAAGGCCTTCGGATCAAATGGGAGGACGAAGATGGACGAACGAGACGAACTTGGTCCAAAGAAGGCCAACGGATCAAATGGAAGGACGAAGATGGACGAACGAGACGAACTTGGTGCAAAGAAGCCCAACGGATCAAATGGGAGGACGAAAAGGGATGAACGAGACGAACATGGTCCAAAGAAGGCCTACGGATCAAATGGGAGGACGAAGATGGACGAACGAGACGAACTTGGTCCAAAGAAGGCCAACGGATCAAATGGGAGGACGAAGATGGACGAACGAGACGAACTTGGTCCAAAGAAGGCCTAGGGATCAAATGGGAGGACGAAGATGGACGAACGAGACGAACTTGGTCCAAAGAAGGCCTTCGGATCAAATGGGAGGACGAAGATGGACGAACGAGACGAACTTGGTGCAAAGAAGCCCAACGGATCAAATGGGAGGACGGAAAGGGATGAACGAGACGAACATGGTCCAAAGAAGGCCTACGGATCAAATGGGTGGACGAAGATGGACGAACGAGACGAACTTGGTCCAAGGAAGGCCTAGGGATCAAATGGGAGGACGAAGATGGACGAACGAGACGAACTTGGTCCAAAGAAGGCCAACGGATCAAATGCGAGGACGAAGATGGACGAACGAGACGACCTTGGTCCAAAGAAGGCCTAGGGTTCAAATGGGAGGACGAAGATGGACGAACGAGACGAACTTAGTCCAAAGAAGGCCAACGGATCAAATGGGAGGACGAAGATGGACGAAGGAGACGAACTTGGTCCAAAGAAGGCCTAGGGATCAAATGGGAGGACGAAGATGGACGAACGAGACGAACTTGGTCCAAAGAAGGCCTTCGGATCAAATGGGAGGACGAAGATGGACGAACGAGACGAACTTGGTCCAAAGAAGGCCAACGGATCAAATGGGAGGACGAAGATGGACGAAGGAGACGAACTTGGTCCAAAGAAGGCCTAGGGATCAAATGGGAGGACGAAGATGGACGAACGAGACGAACTTGGTCCAAAGAAGGCCTTCGGATCAAATGGGAGGACGAAGATGGACGAACGAGACGAACTTGGTCCAAAGAAGGCCTAGGGTTCAAATGGGGGGACGAAGATGGACGAACGAGACGAACTTGGTCCAAAGAAGGCCAACGGATCAAATGGGAGGACGAAGATGGACGAACGAGACGAACTTGGTCCAAAGAAGGCCTAGGGATCAAATGGGAGGACGAAGATGGACGAACGAGACGAACTTGGTCCAAAGAAGGCCTACGGATCAAATGGGAGGACGAAGATGGACGAACGAGACGAACTTGGTCCAAAGAAGGCCAACGGATCAAATGGGAGGACGAAGATGGACGAACGAGACGAACTTGGTCCAAAGAAGGCCTAGGGATCAAATGGGAGGACGAAGATGGACGAACGAGACGAACTTGGTCCAAAGAAGGCCTTCGGATCAAATGGGAGGACGAAGATGGACGAACGAGACGAACTTGGTCCAAAGAAGGCCAACGGATCAAATGGAAGGACGAAGATGGACGAACGAGACGAACTTGGTGCAAAGAAGCCCAACGGATCAAATGGGAGGACGAAAAGGGATGAACGAGACGAACATGGTCCAAAGAAGGCCTACGGATCAAATGGGAGGACGAAGATGGACGAACGAGACGAACTTGGTCCAAAGAAGGCCAACGGATCAAATGGGAGGCGAAGATGGACGAACGAGACGAACTTGGTCCAAAGAAGGCCTAGGGATCAAATGGGAGGACGAAGATGGACGAACGAGACGAACTTGGTCCAAAGAAGGCCTTCGGATCAAATGGGAGGACGAAGATGGACGAACGAGACGAACTTGGTGCAAAGAAGCCCAACGGATCAAATGGGAGGACGAAAAGGGATGAACGAGACGAACATGGTCCAAAGAAGGCCTACGGATCAAATGGGTGGACGAAGATGGACGAACGAGACGAACTTGGTCCAAGGAAGGCCTAGGGATCAAATGGGAGGACGAAGATGGACGAACGAGACGAACTTGGTCCAAAGAAGGCCAACGGATCAAATGCGAGGACGAAGATGGACGAACGAGACGACCTTGGTCCAAAGAAGGCCTAGGGTTCAAATGGGAGGACGAAGATGGACGAACGAGACGAACTTAGTCCAAAGAAGGCCAACGGATCAAATGGGAGGACGAAGATGGACGAACGAGACGAACTTGGTCCAAAGAAGGCCTAGGGATCAAATGGGAGGACGAAGATGGACGAACGAGACGAACTTGGTCCAAAGAAGGCCTACGGATCAAATGGGAGGACGAAGATGGACGAACAAGACGAACTTGGTCCAAAGAAGGCCTACGGATCAAATGGGTGGACGAAGATGGACGAACGAGATGAACTTGGTCCAAAGAAGGCCAACGGATCAAACGGGAGGACGAAGATGGACGAACGAGACGAACTTGGTCCAAAGAAGGCCTACGGATCAAATGGGAGGACGAAGATGGACGAACGAGACGAACTTGGTCCAAAGAAGGCCTAGGGATCAAATGGGAGGACGAAGATGGACGAACGAGACGAACTTGGTCCAAAGAAGGCCTTCGGATCAAATGGGAGGACGAAGATGGACGAACGAGACGAACTTGGTCCAAAGAAGGCCAACGGATCAAATGGGAGGACGAAGATGGACGAACGAGACGAACTTGGTGCAAAGAAGCCCAACGGATCAAATGGGAGGACGAAAGGGATGAACGAGACGAACTTGGTCCAAAGAAGGCCTACGGATCAAATGGGAGGACGAAGATGGACGAACGAGACGAACATGGTCCAAAGAAGGCCTAGGGATCAAATGGGAGGACGAAGACGGACGAACGAGACGAACTTGGTCCAAAGAAGGCCAACGGATCAAATGGGAGGACGAAGATGGACGAACGAGATGAACTTGGTCCAAAGAAGGCCTACGGATCAAATGGGAGGACGAAAAGGGATGCACAAGATGAACTTGGTGCAAAGAAGCCCAACGGATCAAATGGGAGGACGAAAAGGGATGAACGAGATGAACTTGGTCCAAAGAAGGCCTACGGATCAAATGGGAGGACGAAGATGGACGAACGAGACGAACTTGGTCCAAAGAAGGCCTAGGGTTCAAATGGGAGCACGAAGATGGACGAACGAGACGAACTTGGTCCAAAGAAGGCCAACGGATCAAATGGGAGGACGAAGATGGACGAACGAGACGAACTTGGTCCAAAGAAGGCCTAGGGATCAAATGGGAGGACGAAGATGGACGAACGAGACGAACTTGGTCCAAAGAAGGCCTACGGATCAAATGGGAGGACGAAGATGGACGAACGAGACGAACTTGGTCCAAAGAAGGCCTACGGATCAAATGGGTGGACGAAGATGGACGAACGAGATGAACATGGTCCAAAGAAGGCCAACGGATCAAATGGGAGGACGAAGATGGACGAACGAGACGAACTTGGTCCAAAGAAGGCCTAGGGATCAAATGGGAGGACGAAGATGGACGAACGAGACGAACTTGGTCCAAAGAAGGCCTTCGGATCAAATGGGAGGACGAAGATGGACGAACGAGACGAACTTGGTCCAAAGAAGGCCAACGGATCAAATGGGAGGACGAAGATGGACGAACGAGACGAACTTGGTGCAAAGAAGCCCAACGGATCAAATGGGAGGACGAAAAGGGATGAACGAGACGAACATGGTCCAAAGAAGGCCTACGGATCAAATGGGTGGACGAAGATGGACGAACGAGACGAACTTGGTCCAAGGAAGGCCTAGGGATCAAATGGGAGGACGAAGATGGACGAACGAGACGAACTTGGTCCAAAGAAGGCCAACGGATCAAATGGGAGGACGAAGATAGACGAAGGAGACGAACTTGGTCCAAAGAAGGCCTAGGGATCAAATGGGAGGACGAAGATGGACGAACGAGACGAACTTGGTCCAAAGAAGGCCTTCGGATCAAATGGGAGGACGAAGATGGACGAACGAGACGAACTTGGTCCAAAGAAGGCCAACGGATCAAATGGGAGGACGAAAAGGGATGAACGAGACGAACATGGTCCAAAGAAGGCCTACAGATCAAATGGGTGGACGAAGATGGACGAACGAGACGAACTTGGTCCAAGGAAGGCCTAGGGATCAAATGGGAGGACGAAGATGGACGAACGAGACGAACTTGGTCCAAAGAAGGCCAACGGATCAAATGGGAGGACGAAGATGGACGAACGAGACGAACTTGGTCCAAAGAAGGCCTAGGGTTCAAATGGGAGCACGAAGATGGACGAACGAGACGAACTTGGTCCAAAGAAGGCCAACGGATCAAATGGGAGGACGAAGATGGACGAACGAGACGAACTTGGTCCAAAGAAGGCCTAGGGATCAAATGGGAGGACGAAGATGGACGAACGAGACGAACTTGGTCCAAAGAAGGCCTTCGGATCAAATGGGAGGACGAATATGGACGAACGAGACGAACTTGGTCCAAAGAAGGCCAACGGATCAAATGGGAGGACGAAGATGGACGAACGAGACGAACTTGGTCCAAGGAAGGCCTAGGGATCAAATGGGAGGACGAAGATGGACGAACGAGACGAACTTGGTCCAACGAAGGCCAACGGATCAAATGGGAGGACGAAGATGGACAAACGAGACGAACTTGATCCAAAGAAGGCCAACGGATCAAATGGGAGGACGAAGATGGACGAACGAGACGAACTTGGTCCAAAGAAGGCCTAGGGTTCAAATGGGAGCACGAAGATGGACGAACGAGACGAACTTGGTCCAAAGAAGGCCAACGGATCAAATGGGAGGACGAAGATGGACGAACGAGACGAACTTGGTCCAAAGAAGGCCTAGGGATCAAATGGGAGGACGAAGATGGACGAACGAGACGAACTTGGTCCAAAGAAGGCCTACGGATCAAATGGGAGGACGAAGATGGACGAACGAGACGAACTTGGTCCAAAGAAGGCCTACGGATCAAATGGGTGGACGAAGATGGACGAACGAGATGAACATGGTCCAAAGAAGGCCAACGGATCAAATGGGAGGACGAAGATGGACGAACGAGACGAACTTGGTCCAAAGAAGGCCTAGGGATCAAATGGGAGGACGAAGATGGACGAACGAGACGAACTTGGTCCAAAGAAGGCCTTCGGATCAAATGGGAGGACGAAGATGGACGAACGAGACGAACTTGGTCCAAAGAAGGCCAACGGATCAAATGGGAGGACGAAGATGGACGAACGAGACGAACTTGGTGCAAAGAAGCCCAACGGATCAAATGGGAGGACGAAAAGGGATGAACGAGACGAACATGGTCCAAAGAAGGCCTACGGATCAAATGGGTGGACGAAGATGGACGAACGAGACGAACTTGGTCCAAGGAAGGCCTAGGGATCAAATGGGAGGACGAAGATGGACGAACGAGACGAACTTGGTCCAAAGAAGGCCAACGGATCAAATGGGAGGACGAAGATGGACGAAGGAGACGAACTTGGTCCAAAGAAGGCCTAGGGATCAAATGGGAGGACGAAGATGGACGAACGAGACGAACTTGGTCCAAAGAAGGCCTTCGGATCAAATGGGAGGACGAAGATGGACGAACGAGACGAACTTGGTCCAAAGAAGGCCAACGGATCAAATGGGAGGACGAAAAGGGATGAACGAGACGAACATGGTCCAAAGAAGGCCTACAGATCAAATGGGTGGACGAAGATGGACGAACGAGACGAACTTGGTCCAAGGAAGGCCTAGGGATCAAATGGGAGGACGAAGATGGACGAACGAGACGAACTTGGTCCAAAGAAGGCCAACGGATCAAATGGGAGGACGAAGATGGACGAACGAGACGAACTTGGTCCAAAGAAGGCCTAGGGTTCAAATGGGAGCACGAAGATGGACGAACGAGACGAACTTGGTCCAAAGAAGGCCAACGGATCAAATGGGAGGACGAAGATGGACGAACGAGACGAACTTGGTCCAAAGAAGGCCTAGGGATCAAATGGGAGGACGAAGATGGACGAACGAGACGAACTTGGTCCAAAGAAGGCCTTCGGATCAAATGGGAGGACGAATATGGACGAACGAGACGAACTTGGTCCAAAGAAGGCCAACGGATCAAATGGGAGGACGAAGATGGACGAACGAGACGAACTTGGTCCAAGGAAGGCCTAGGGATCAAATGGGAGGACGAAGATGGACGAACGAGACGAACTTGGTCCAAAGAAGGCCAACGGATCAAATGGGAGGACGAAGATGGACAAACGAGACGAACTTGATCCAAAGAAGGCCAACGGATCAAATGGGAGGACGAAGATGGACGAACCAGACGAACTTGGTGCAAAGAAGCCCAACGGATCAAATGGGAGGACGAAAAGGGATGAACGAGACGAACTTGGTCCAAAGAAGGCCTACGGATCAAATGGGAGGACGAAGAAGGACGAACGAGACGAACTTGGTCCAAAGAAGGCCTAGGGATCAAATGGGAGGACGAAGATGGACGAACCAGACGAACTTGGTCCAAAGAAGGCCTACGGATCAAATGGGTGGACGAAGATGGACGAACGAGATGAACTTGGTCCAAAGAAGGCCAACGGATCAAACGGGAGGACGAAGATGGACGAACGAGACGAACTTGGTCCAAAGAAGGCCTAGGGATCAAATGGGAGGACGAAGATGGATGAACGAGACGAACTTGGTCCAAAGAAATGGGAGGACGAAGATGGACGAACGAGACGAACTTGGTCCAAAGAAGGCCTAGGGATCAAATGGGAGGACGAAGATGGACGAACGAGACGAACTTGGTCCAAAGAAGGCCTTCGGATCAAATGGGAGGACGAAGATGGACGAACGAGTCGAACTTGGTCCAAAGAAGGCCTAGGGATCAAATGGGAGGACGAAGATGGACGAACGAGACGAACTTGGTCCAAAGAAGGCCAACGGATCAAATGGGAGGACGAAGATGGACGAACGAGACGAACTTGGTCCAAAGAAGGCCTAGGGATCAAATGGGAGGACGAAGATGGACGAACGAGAGGAACTTGGTCCAAAGAAGGCCTTCGGATCAAACGGGAGGACGAAGATGGACGAACGAGACGAACTTGGTCCAAAGAAGGCCTAGGGATCAAATGGGAGGACAAAGATGGACGAACGAGACGAACTTGGTCCAAAGAAGGCCTTCGGATCAAATGGGAGGACGAAGATGGACGAACGAGACGAACTTGGTCCAAAGAAGGCCAACGGATCAAATGGGAGGACGAAGATGGACGAACGAGACGAACTTGGTGCAAAGAAGCCCAACGGATCAAATGGGAGGACGAAAAGGGATGAACGAGACGAACATGGTCCAAAGAAGGCCTACGGATCAAATGGGTGGACGAAGATGGACGAACGAGACGAACTTGGTCCAAGGAAGGCCTAGGGATCAAATGGGAGGACGAAGATGGACGAACGAGACGAACTTGGTCCAACGAAGGCCAACGGATCAAATGGGAAGACGAAGATGGACGAACGAGACGAACTTGGTCCAAAGAAGGCCTAGGGTTCAAATGGGAGGACGAAGATGGAGAACGAGACGAACTTGGTCCAAAGAAGGCCAACGGATCAAATGGGAGGACGAAGATGGACGAACGAGACGAACTTGGTCCAAAGAAGGCCAACGGATCAAATGGGAGGACGAAGATGGACGAACGAGACGAACTTGGTGCAAAGAAGCCCAACGGATCAAATGGGAGGACGAAAAGGGATGAACGAGACGAACATGGTTTAAAGAAGGCCTACGGATCAAATGGGTGGACGAAGATGGACGAACGAGACGAACTTGGTCCAAAGAAAGCCTAGGGATCAAATGGGAGGACGAAGATGGACGAACGAGACGAACTTGGTCCAAAGAAGGCCTAGGGATCAAATGGGAGGACGAAGATGGACGAACGAGACGAACTTGGTCCAAAGAAGGCCAACGGATCAAATGGGAGGACGAAGATGGACGAACGAGACGAACTTGGTCCAAAGAAGGCCTAGGGATCAAATGGGAGGACGAAGATGGACGAACGAGACGAACTTGGTCCAAAGAAGGCCTTCGGATCAAACGGGAGGACGAAGATGGACGAACGAGACGAACTTGGTCCAAAGAAGGCCTTCGGATCAAATGGGAGGACGAAGATGGACGAACGAGACGAACTTGGTCCAAAGAAGGCCAACGGATCAAATGGGAGGACGAAGATGGACGAACGAGACGAACTTGGTGCAAAGAAGCCCAACGGATCAAATGGGAGGACGAAAAGGGATGAACGAGACGAACATGGTCCAAAGAAGGCCTACGGATCAAATGGGTGGACGAAGATGGACGAACGAGACGAACTTGGTCCAAAGAAGGCCTAGGGATCAAATGGGAGGACGAAGATGGACGAACGAGACGAACTTGGTCCAAAGAAGGCCTTCGGATCAAATGGGAGGACGAAGATGGACGAACGAGACGAACTTGGTCCAAAGAAGGCCAACGGATCAAATGTGATGAGGACATGGAGGTCCAAGAAGCTATTCAAAGCCTAGGAGGCCCAATGACTAGGGCAATGTCAAGAAGGGTCCAAGAAGGCTTAGTCCAATTCATGACTAAGACAATTTCCAACATGGACAAAGAAGTAATTGCACCAAAGACCATGCTTGTCATCCAAGCTATGGAGGAGGCGCAAGACTCATGAAGCCAGCCATGTTACCTTGTTTTAAATAAAGTGCATGTGACCAATTGAGTTATTTGGGACCAAGGCACTAAGTTATTTAATTCCTTGTTAATTTTTGGTGTGTTTAATCCACTTTAAGTGGTTGCTTGAATAAAAGCAAGAGGGACTTAATGAAGGCTGCATGGTGAGCACTTAAATGAAGTCAAGGAAGACAAAGTGAATTAAAGCACATCAAGGCAAGAGGGAGTTACATAAGACAGAATTCATAGCAATCAAGACAAAGGCATGAATGCTCCAACATCACATTAAAAGTGTAACAGCCACATGGTGGCTGCATTGAGGAGGAGTTATGCGCTACATTGAAGGCCATGGACAGCAGCCAACTCAATGAGAGTTCTTAGGATTCCTTGCACCATTAGTGAGGGACTTGAAGAACAATCAAAGAGAGCATCCAAGAGAAGGAAGAGGGGCGCATATTGATGGCTGGACAGCAGCCATAATCATGGGTTTTTCATCAGATTCCTTGCACATTAAAAAGCTAGGGAGCAGCCATATAATTACATGTAATTGCCTTGTAATTGCTTGATTAATTCTAGCCTTGGATACCTTGGGTGGTAGGCGCATAGGAGGGGCTGGTTGGCAGCCATCTTATTGCTTGTAAATGCTCCTTAATGAGCACCTAGGATTCCTTGTAAGCCTTGAATGGCATAGGCTGAGTCCTTACCTTGTAATCTGACCAGCCTCCCTCACTATAAATAGGGGGCGCATGGTGCCTTGAAAGGGAACTTTGATTTTGAGCAAAAACATTACCTTGTGTAATTGAGTCCTTACTCTTTGGTTCTGGATTGAACCAGACTTTGATCTTACCAAGAATCCTTTCTTGTGGTGATCCTCATTTCCATAGGCTTATCCTTGTCTTGGATTAGACCAAGGTGGCGCCCCTTGCCTCCCATCCATTCTTCTTGTTCCTTGCTTGCTAAATTGCTCTCTTGTTTGCTTGTTATAACAAGAACTCTTAATTCTCACTTCCTTTTTTGTTCACTTGTTCTTATTCTGTTCACTAGTTTCTTGTTAAAATAAGAACCATCCTTTCTTGTTTTTCTTTCTTAAAGATTGAAAATCACAAGTTCTTAGTCACAACCAGAATCTAAGTGGTGAATTCAAGTCATTGGCCAAGTTGTTACAACAAGGAGGCCATCATTTTGGCATCAAAGCTTTGGTTCGAATTGTTACAAAAAAAAAAGAAGCCCAGGTTTATCTAATCTTATCTTTGTGTTTTGATTCTTAGTTTGTTATAAAAAAAAAGAAAAAAAAAAAGGGCTGCGAAAATTCAAAAGAAAAAAAAAAATATATTTGTGTTTTGAATTCTGGTTGTGTTTTGTTCTTGCTGCACTTTGATTCCTATTTTTTTCTCAATTTTGTTCTTTGAGTGAGTTCTAATTTGTTCTAGTTCTCACAATTTTTGTTCAGTTTCTTTTGTTTCTTGTTTTTTTTACCTTTGCTACTCTAAGCTATTTTGGTGTGTGGATTATTATTTTGATTGGTTTCTTGTGTTGTTTCACTTTCTGGTTTCTCTAAAGAACTAAAAGAGTTATGGATCCTCAAAATCGTTTACTTTTAGAAGCCCTCACGGCAAAAATGAGTGAACTATTAAAACAAGAATTGGAAGGTATCAATGAGAGACTTGATCAATTGGAAAACTCACAAAACAATAGTGATGGGGAGGATCGGAGGAGAAGGCGTGATGATCATAGAGAAGAGAGGTTGAGTGGTATAAAAATAAAAGTACCACAGTTTGTTGGAAGGAATGATCCCGAGGCGTATTTAGAATGGGAAACTAAAATTGAACAAATTTTTTCCTGTTATAATTACACTGATCTTCAAAAGGTGCAGGTTGCTTCTATTGAATTTACAGATTATGCCTTGGTGTGGTGGGATCAATTGGTGAAGGAAAGGAGAAGGCACAATGAGCCAGCCATTGCCACATGGGAGGAGATGAAAAGGCTCATGAGGAGGAGATTCATCCCATCTTATTACAATAGAGAGTTGCACAACAAATTACAGCGACTCACCCAAGGTAATAAGAGTGTAGATGAGTACTTTAAGGAGATGGAGGTGGCGAAAATTAGAGCAAATGTGGAGGAGGATGAAGAAGCAACCATGGCCAGATTCTTGCATGGTCTAAATCGTGACATTAGTGATATAGTGGAGCTACAACACTATGTCCAATTGGACGATTTGTTACATCAAGCCACGAAGGTAGAACAACAACTCAAAAGGAAGGGCCAAATAAGAAGAAGCACTACCACTTCCAATTGGAAGAATCACCCAAAGAATGAAGGTGCCTCATCATCCAAAGAAGCCACGGCTGATCCAAAAGGTAAAAACACTATAACTAGTCCTTCTCAAAATTCAACTAATCGGGCTGTTAAGTGTTTCAAGTGCCAAGGCTTAGGACACATTGCATCTCAATGTCCTACCAAGAGAATTATGATGGTAGAGGAGGTTGAGGAGGAAGAGGAAGAGGGCGAAGAGTATGAAGAGGGTGGTGAAGAGGAGGAGGCCCAAATACCAAGTGGAGAGTTGCTCATGATGAAGAGGGTGCTAGAAGCCATGGTCAAGGAAGAAGAGGCAACTCAAAGGGAAAACATTTTTCACTCAAGATGCCTCATAAAAGGCAAGGTATGTTCCCTTATTATTGATGGTGGGAGTTGTACAAATGTTGCTAGTACAAGGTTAGTTTCCAAACTGCAAATAGAAACTAAACCCCACCCCAAGCCATATAAGCTTCAATGGCTTGTTAATGATGTTGAGATGGTTGTGGACAAGCAAGTAGAAATTTCTTTTTCAATTGGTAAATATGAGGATGTGGCTGTTTGTGATGTTGTACCAATGGAGGCCAGCCATGTGTTGTTGGGAAGGCCTTGGCAATTTGACAAGAAAGCAAGTCATGAAGGGCACACCAACAAGTATTCTTTTGTTCATCATGGAAAAAGAATTGTATTGGCTCCTTTGAGCCCAAGTGAGGTGAGAGATGATCAAAAGAAATTGAGAGAAAAATGTGAAAAAGAAAAAGAAATAGAAAAAGAAAAAGAAGAAAAAGAAAAGATCGCCAAAGAAAAAGAGAGAAAAAAGAGTGACAAAAAGAAAAATGGAGAAAAGAAAGAAAGTTTGATGGCGACAAAAGGAGAGGTTAAAGAAGCTTTTGTCACAAACCAGCCCCTATATTTGCTTTTTAGCAAAGAGGTGGCCTTGTTGGAAAATTTACCTAACACCAAAGAATTGCCAAAATGCATAGATTTTCTTTTGCAGGAATTTGAGGACTTGTTTCCTAAGGAGGTACCAAGTGGGCTGCCACCTTTGAGAGGGATTGAGCACCACATTGATCTCATCCCAGGCGCCACTTTGCCTAATAGGCCAGCCTACCGGAGCAACCCCCAACAAACGCAAGAGATACAAAAGCAAGTGGCTGAATTGGTAAGTAAAGGTTGGGTAAAAGAAAGTTTAAGTCCTTGTGCTGTCCCTGTTATTTTAGTCCCTAAGAAAGATGGTAGCTGGAGAATGTGCACTGATTGTAGAGCTGTTAACAATATTACTGTTAAGTATAGGCATCCTATTCCAAGATTAGATGACTTGCTTGATGAACTGTTTGGTGCATGTTTGTTCTCTAAAATTGATTTGAAAAGTGGGTACCATCAAATTAGGATAAGGGAAGGGGATGAATGGAAAACTGCTTTCAAAACAAAGTATGGTTTATATGAGTGGTTAGTTATGCCTTTTGGTTTAACAAATGCACCTAGCACTTTCATGAGATTAATGAACCATGTTTTGAGAGAATTTTTGGGCAAATTTGTTGTTGTATATTTTGATGATATCTTGATATATAGCAAAAATTTAGAAGACCATTGCATCCATCTAAGGGCTGTTTTAAATGTGTTAAGAAAAGAAAGCTTGTATGCAAACTTGGAAAAATGTGTTTTTTGCACGAAACAAGTTATTTTTCTAGGCTTTGTTATAAGCTCTCAAGGAGTGCATGTGGATGAAGCAAAGGTGAAGGCAATCCAAGAGTGGCCAACACCCAAAAATGTGACCGAGGTAAGAAGCTTTCATGGTTTAGCAAGTTTCTATAGGAGGTTTGTTAAGGACTTTAGTACTATTGCTGCACCTCTTAATGAAATTGTTAAAAAGGAAGTTGGTTTTAAATGGGGTGAGAAACAAGAACAAGCTTTTTCAATTCTTAAAGAAAAGCTCACCCAAGCACCAATTCTAGCATTGCCTAATTTTTCAAAATCTTTTGAAATTGAGTGTGATGCTTCCAATGTTGGAATTGGGGCTGTTTTAATGCAAGAAGGACATCCAATTGCTTATTATAGTGAGAAATTAAAAGGGGCTGCCCTAAATTACTCAACTTATGATAAGGAATTGTATGCCTTAGTAAGGGCATTGCAAACATGGCAACATTACTTGCTGCCAAAAGAATTTGTCATCCATAGTGATCATGAGTCCTTGAAGTACTTAAAAGGACAAGGTAAGTTGAACAAGAGGCATGCTAAATGGGTTGAATTTTTGGAGCAATTTCCTTATGTGATTAAGCACAAGAAGGGTAAGGCAAATGTTGTGGCTGATGCATTATCAAGAAGGTATGCATTACTCTCTACTCTTGAAACTAAAGTTTTTGGACTTGAACACATTAAGGAATTGTATGAGCATGATCTTGATTTTTCTGAAAAATATGTTGATTGTGTGCATGCTGCCCATAATGGATTTTTTAGGCACAATGATTATTTGTTTAAAGAGAAAAGGTTGTGTGTGCCAAAAGGATCCATTAGAGACCTCTTGGTCAAAGAGGCGCATGAGGGGGGGTTAATGGGACATTTTGGTGTTCCTAAAACTTTGGAATTTTTACAAGAACATTTTTATTGGCCTCACATGAAAGTTGATGTGCAAAAGTATTGTGAAAGGTGTATTGTTTGCAAAAAGGCCAAATCCAAAGTTTTACCCCATGGTTTGTATACTCCTTTACCTGTTCCTGAATATCCTTGGATTGACCTTTCCATGGACTTTGTTTTGGGGCTGCCAAGAACAAAGACTGGAAAAGATTCTATTTTTGTTGTTGTGGACAGGTTCTCAAAAATGGCACACTTCATCCCTTGCAAAAAGGTGGATGATGCTTGCCACATTGCTGATTTGTTCTTCAAAGAGGTGGTGCGCCTACATGGCCTACCAAAGAGTATAGTGTCCGATCGTGACGCTAAGTTTCTAAGCCACTTCTGGAGAACTTTGTGGGGTAAGGTGGGAACTAAGTTACTATTCTCTACAACTTGTCATCCCCAAACTGATGGGCAAACTGAGGTAGTAAACCGAACTCTCTCTACTCTCTTAAGGGCTGTGCTTTCAAAGAACTTGAAAATGTGGGAAACATGGCTGCCCCATGTTGAATTTGCTTATAATAGGGCTGTCCATAGTACTACAAATCATTCCCCATTTGAGATTGTGTATGGTTATAATCCTTTGACTCCTCTTGATCTATTACCTTTACCTAACACATCTCTGTTGAAGCATAAAGATGGCAAAGCAAAAGCTGAATTTGTGAAAAGTTTGCATGAAAAAATTAAGCTGCAAATTGAAAAGAAAAATGAAAGCTATGCCAAGAGCGCTAATAAAGGGCGCAAACGGGTTACCTTTGAACCCGGAGATTGGGTTTGGATCCATATGAGAAAGGAAAGGTTTCCTTTACAAAGGAAATCTAAGTTAATGCCTAGGGGCGATGGCCCTTTCCAAGTGATTGCCAAAGTTAATGATAATGCTTACAAGATTGACCTTCCTGGTGAGTATGGAGTTAGTGCCACTTTCAATGTTGCTGACTTGTCTCCTTTTGATGTAGGTGATGAAGACTTCAATTCGAGGTCGAATTCTTTTCAAGAGGGGGCGAATGATGAGGACATGGAGGTCCAAGAAGCTATTCAAAGCCTAGGAGGCCCAATGACTAGGGCAATGTCAAGAAGGGTCCAAGAAGGCTTAGTCCAATTCATGACTAAGACAATTTCCAACATGGACAAAGAAGTAATTGCACCAAAGACCATGCTTGTCATCCAAGCTATGGAGGAGGCGCAAGACTCATGAAGCCAGCCATGTTACCTTGTTTTAAATAAAGTGCATGTGACCAATTGAGTTATTTGGGACCAAGGCACTAAGTTATTTAATTCCTTGTTAATTTTTGGTGTGTTTAATCCACTTTAAGTGGTTGCTTGAATAAAAGCAAGAGGGACTTAATGAAGGCTGCATGGTGAGCACTTAAATGAAGTCAAGGAAGACAAAGTGAATTAAAGCACATCAAGGCAAGAGGGAGTTACATAAGACAGAATTCATAGCAATCAAGACAAAGGCATGAATGCTCCAACATCACATTAAAAGTGTAACAGCCACATGGTGGCTGCATTGAGGAGGAGTTATGCGCTACATTGAAGGCCATGGACAGCAGCCAACTCAATGAGAGTTCTTAGGATTCCTTGCACCATTAGTGAGGGACTTGAAGAACAATCAAAGAGAGCATCCAAGAGAAGGAAGAGGGGCGCATATTGATGGCTGGACAGCAGCCATAATCATGGGTTTTTCATCAGATTCCTTGCACATTAAAAAGCTAGGGAGCAGCCATATAATTACATGTAATTGCCTTGTAATTGCTTGATTAATTCTAGCCTTGGATACCTTGGGTGGTAGGCGCATAGGAGGGGCTGGTTGGCAGCCATCTTATTGCTTGTAAATGCTCCTTAATGAGCACCTAGGATTCCTTGTAAGCCTTGAATGGCATAGGCTGAGTCCTTACCTTGTAATCTGACCAGCCTCCCTCACTATAAATAGGGGGCGCATGGTGCCTTGAAAGGGAACTTTGATTTTGAGCAAAAACATTACCTTGTGTAATTGAGTCCTTACTCTTTGGTTCTGGATTGAACCAGACTTTGATCTTACCAAGAATCCTTTCTTGTGGTGATCCTCATTTCCATAGGCTTATCCTTGTCTTGGATTAGACCAAGGTGGCGCCCCTTGCCTCCCATCCATTCTTCTTGTTCCTTGCTTGCTAAATTGCTCTCTTGTTTGCTTGTTATAACAAGAACTCTTAATTCTCACTTCCTTTTTTGTTCACTTGTTCTTATTCTGTTCACTAGTTTCTTGTTAAAATAAGAACCATCCTTTCTTGTTTTTCTTTCTTAAAGATTGAAAATCACAAGTTCTTAGTCACAACCAGAATCTAAGTGGTGAATTCAAGTCATTGGCCAAGTTGTTACAACAAGGAGGCCATCATTTTGGCATCAAAGCTTTGGTTCGAATTGTTACAAAAAAAAAAGAAGCCCAGGTTTATCTAATCTTATCTTTGTGTTTTGATTCTTAGTTTGTTATAAAAAAAAAGAAAAAAAAAAAGGGCTGCGAAAATTCAAAAGAAAAAAAAAAATATATTTGTGTTTTGAATTCTGGTTGTGTTTTGTTCTTGCTGCACTTTGATTCCTATTTTTTTCTCAATTTTGTTCTTTGAGTGAGTTCTAATTTGTTCTAGTTCTCACAATTTTTGTTCAGTTTCTTTTGTTTCTTGTTTTTTTTACCTTTGCTACTCTAAGCTATTTTGGTGTGTGGATTATTATTTTGATTGGTTTCTTGTGTTGTTTCACTTTCTGGTTTCTCTAAAGAACTAAAAGAGTTATGGATCCTCAAAATCGTTTACTTTTAGAAGCCCTCACGGCAAAAATGAGTGAACTATTAAAACAAGAATTGGAAGGTATCAATGAGAGACTTGATCAATTGGAAAACTCACAAAACAATAGTGATGGGGAGGATCGGAGGAGAAGGCGTGATGATCATAGAGAAGAGAGGTTGAGTGGTATAAAAATAAAAGTACCACAGTTTGTTGGAAGGAATGATCCCGAGGCGTATTTAGAATGGGAAACTAAAATTGAACAAATTTTTTCCTGTTATAATTACACTGATCTTCAAAAGGTGCAGGTTGCTTCTATTGAATTTACAGATTATGCCTTGGTGTGGTGGGATCAATTGGTGAAGGAAAGGAGAAGGCACAATGAGCCAGCCATTGCCACATGGGAGGAGATGAAAAGGCTCATGAGGAGGAGATTCATCCCATCTTATTACAATAGAGAGTTGCACAACAAATTACAGCGACTCACCCAAGGTAATAAGAGTGTAGATGAGTACTTTAAGGAGATGGAGGTGGCGAAAATTAGAGCAAATGTGGAGGAGGATGAAGAAGCAACCATGGCCAGATTCTTGCATGGTCTAAATCGTGACATTAGTGATATAGTGGAGCTACAACACTATGTCCAATTGGACGATTTGTTACATCAAGCCACGAAGGTAGAACAACAACTCAAAAGGAAGGGCCAAATAAGAAGAAGCACTACCACTTCCAATTGGAAGAATCACCCAAAGAATGAAGGTGCCTCATCATCCAAAGAAGCCACGGCTGATCCAAAAGGTAAAAACACTATAACTAGTCCTTCTCAAAATTCAACTAATCGGGCTGTTAAGTGTTTCAAGTGCCAAGGCTTAGGACACATTGCATCTCAATGTCCTACCAAGAGAATTATGATGGTAGAGGAGGTTGAGGAGGAAGAGGAAGAGGGCGAAGAGTATGAAGAGGGTGGTGAAGAGGAGGAGGCCCAAATACCAAGTGGAGAGTTGCTCATGATGAAGAGGGTGCTAGAAGCCATGGTCAAGGAAGAAGAGGCAACTCAAAGGGAAAACATTTTTCACTCAAGATGCCTCATAAAAGGCAAGGTATGTTCCCTTATTATTGATGGTGGGAGTTGTACAAATGTTGCTAGTACAAGGTTAGTTTCCAAACTGCAAATAGAAACTAAACCCCACCCCAAGCCATATAAGCTTCAATGGCTTGTTAATGATGTTGAGATGGTTGTGGACAAGCAAGTAGAAATTTCTTTTTCAATTGGTAAATATGAGGATGTGGCTGTTTGTGATGTTGTACCAATGGAGGCCAGCCATGTGTTGTTGGGAAGGCCTTGGCAATTTGACAAGAAAGCAAGTCATGAAGGGCACACCAACAAGTATTCTTTTGTTCATCATGGAAAAAGAATTGTATTGGCTCCTTTGAGCCCAAGTGAGGTGAGAGATGATCAAAAGAAATTGAGAGAAAAATGTGAAAAAGAAAAAGAAATAGAAAAAGAAAAAGAAGAAAAAGAAAAGATCGCCAAAGAAAAAGAGAGAAAAAAGAGTGACAAAAAGAAAAATGGAGAAAAGAAAGAAAGTTTGATGGCGACAAAAGGAGAGGTTAAAGAAGCTTTTGTCACAAACCAGCCCCTATATTTGCTTTTTAGCAAAGAGGTGGCCTTGTTGGAAAATTTACCTAACACCAAAGAATTGCCAAAATGCATAGATTTTCTTTTGCAGGAATTTGAGGACTTGTTTCCTAAGGAGGTACCAAGTGGGCTGCCACCTTTGAGAGGGATTGAGCACCACATTGATCTCATCCCAGGCGCCACTTTGCCTAATAGGCCAGCCTACCGGAGCAACCCCCAACAAACGCAAGAGATACAAAAGCAAGTGGCTGAATTGGTAAGTAAAGGTTGGGTAAAAGAAAGTTTAAGTCCTTGTGCTGTCCCTGTTATTTTAGTCCCTAAGAAAGATGGTAGCTGGAGAATGTGCACTGATTGTAGAGCTGTTAACAATATTACTGTTAAGTATAGGCATCCTATTCCAAGATTAGATGACTTGCTTGATGAACTGTTTGGTGCATGTTTGTTCTCTAAAATTGATTTGAAAAGTGGGTACCATCAAATTAGGATAAGGGAAGGGGATGAATGGAAAACTGCTTTCAAAACAAAGTATGGTTTATATGAGTGGTTAGTTATGCCTTTTGGTTTAACAAATGCACCTAGCACTTTCATGAGATTAATGAACCATGTTTTGAGAGAATTTTTGGGCAAATTTGTTGTTGTATATTTTGATGATATCTTGATATATAGCAAAAATTTAGAAGACCATTGCATCCATCTAAGGGCTGTTTTAAATGTGTTAAGAAAAGAAAGCTTGTATGCAAACTTGGAAAAATGTGTTTTTTGCACGAAACAAGTTATTTTTCTAGGCTTTGTTATAAGCTCTCAAGGAGTGCATGTGGATGAAGCAAAGGTGAAGGCAATCCAAGAGTGGCCAACACCCAAAAATGTGACCGAGGTAAGAAGCTTTCATGGTTTAGCAAGTTTCTATAGGAGGTTTGTTAAGGACTTTAGTACTATTGCTGCACCTCTTAATGAAATTGTTAAAAAGGAAGTTGGTTTTAAATGGGGTGAGAAACAAGAACAAGCTTTTTCAATTCTTAAAGAAAAGCTCACCCAAGCACCAATTCTAGCATTGCCTAATTTTTCAAAATCTTTTGAAATTGAGTGTGATGCTTCCAATGTTGGAATTGGGGCTGTTTTAATGCAAGAAGGACATCCAATTGCTTATTATAGTGAGAAATTAAAAGGGGCTGCCCTAAATTACTCAACTTATGATAAGGAATTGTATGCCTTAGTAAGGGCATTGCAAACATGGCAACATTACTTGCTGCCAAAAGAATTTGTCATCCATAGTGATCATGAGTCCTTGAAGTACTTAAAAGGACAAGGTAAGTTGAACAAGAGGCATGCTAAATGGGTTGAATTTTTGGAGCAATTTCCTTATGTGATTAAGCACAAGAAGGGTAAGGCAAATGTTGTGGCTGATGCATTATCAAGAAGGTATGCATTACTCTCTACTCTTGAAACTAAAGTTTTTGGACTTGAACACATTAAGGAATTGTATGAGCATGATCTTGATTTTTCTGAAAAATATGTTGATTGTGTGCATGCTGCCCATAATGGATTTTTTAGGCACAATGATTATTTGTTTAAAGAGAAAAGGTTGTGTGTGCCAAAAGGATCCATTAGAGACCTCTTGGTCAAAGAGGCGCATGAGGGGGGGTTAATGGGACATTTTGGTGTTCCTAAAACTTTGGAATTTTTACAAGAACATTTTTATTGGCCTCACATGAAAGTTGATGTGCAAAAGTATTGTGAAAGGTGTATTGTTTGCAAAAAGGCCAAATCCAAAGTTTTACCCCATGGTTTGTATACTCCTTTACCTGTTCCTGAATATCCTTGGATTGACCTTTCCATGGACTTTGTTTTGGGGCTGCCAAGAACAAAGACTGGAAAAGATTCTATTTTTGTTGTTGTGGACAGGTTCTCAAAAATGGCACACTTCATCCCTTGCAAAAAGGTGGATGATGCTTGCCACATTGCTGATTTGTTCTTCAAAGAGGTGGTGCGCCTACATGGCCTACCAAAGAGTATAGTGTCCGATCGTGACGCTAAGTTTCTAAGCCACTTCTGGAGAACTTTGTGGGGTAAGGTGGGAACTAAGTTACTATTCTCTACAACTTGTCATCCCCAAACTGATGGGCAAACTGAGGTAGTAAACCGAACTCTCTCTACTCTCTTAAGGGCTGTGCTTTCAAAGAACTTGAAAATGTGGGAAACATGGCTGCCCCATGTTGAATTTGCTTATAATAGGGCTGTCCATAGTACTACAAATCATTCCCCATTTGAGATTGTGTATGGTTATAATCCTTTGACTCCTCTTGATCTATTACCTTTACCTAACACATCTCTGTTGAAGCATAAAGATGGCAAAGCAAAAGCTGAATTTGTGAAAAGTTTGCATGAAAAAATTAAGCTGCAAATTGAAAAGAAAAATGAAAGCTATGCCAAGAGCGCTAATAAAGGGCGCAAACGGGTTACCTTTGAACCCGGAGATTGGGTTTGGATCCATATGAGAAAGGAAAGGTTTCCTTTACAAAGGAAATCTAAGTTAATGCCTAGGGGCGATGGCCCTTTCCAAGTGATTGCCAAAGTTAATGATAATGCTTACAAGATTGACCTTCCTGGTGAGTATGGAGTTAGTGCCACTTTCAATGTTGCTGACTTGTCTCCTTTTGATGTAGGTGATGAAGACTTCAATTCGAGGTCGAATTCTTTTCAAGAGGGGGCGAATGATGAGGACATGGAGGTCCAAGAAGCTATTCAAAGCCTAGGAGGCCCAATGACTAGGGCAATGTCAAGAAGGGTCCAAGAAGGCTTAGTCCAATTCATGACTAAGACAATTTCCAACATGGACAAAGAAGTAATTGCACCAAAGACCATGCTTGTCATCCAAGCTATGGAGGAGGCGCAAGACTCATGAAGCCAGCCATGTTACCTTGTTTTAAATAAAGTGCATGTGACCAATTGAGTTATTTGGGACCAAGGCACTAAGTTATTTAATTCCTTGTTAATTTTTGGTGTGTTTAATCCACTTTAAGTGGTTGCTTGAATAAAAGCAAGAGGGACTTAATGAAGGCTGCATGGTGAGCACTTAAATGAAGTCAAGGAAGACAAAGTGAATTAAAGCACATCAAGGCAAGAGGGAGTTACATAAGACAGAATTCATAGCAATCAAGACAAAGGCATGAATGCTCCAACATCACATTAAAAGTGTAACAGCCACATGGTGGCTGCATTGAGGAGGAGTTATGCGCTACATTGAAGGCCATGGACAGCAGCCAACTCAATGAGAGTTCTTAGGATTCCTTGCACCATTAGTGAGGGACTTGAAGAACAATCAAAGAGAGCATCCAAGAGAAGGAAGAGGGGCGCATATTGATGGCTGGACAGCAGCCATAATCATGGGTTTTTCATCAGATTCCTTGCACATTAAAAAGCTAGGGAGCAGCCATATAATTACATGTAATTGCCTTGTAATTGCTTGATTAATTCTAGCCTTGGATACCTTGGGTGGTAGGCGCATAGGAGGGGCTGGTTGGCAGCCATCTTATTGCTTGTAAATGCTCCTTAATGAGCACCTAGGATTCCTTGTAAGCCTTGAATGGCATAGGCTGAGTCCTTACCTTGTAATCTGACCAGCCTCCCTCACTATAAATAGGGGGCGCATGGTGCCTTGAAAGGGAACTTTGATTTTGAGCAAAAACATTACCTTGTGTAATTGAGTCCTTACTCTTTGGTTCTGGATTGAACCAGACTTTGATCTTACCAAGAATCCTTTCTTGTGGTGATCCTCATTTCCATAGGCTTATCCTTGTCTTGGATTAGACCAAGGTGGCGCCCCTTGCCTCCCATCCATTCTTCTTGTTCCTTGCTTGCTAAATTGCTCTCTTGTTTGCTTGTTATAACAAGAACTCTTAATTCTCACTTCCTTTTTTGTTCACTTGTTCTTATTCTGTTCACTAGTTTCTTGTTAAAATAAGAACCATCCTTTCTTGTTTTTCTTTCTTAAAGATTGAAAATCACAAGTTCTTAGTCACAACCAGAATCTAAGTGGTGAATTCAAGTCATTGGCCAAGTTGTTACAACAAGGAGGCCATCAAAATGGGAGGACGAAGATGGACGAACGAGACGAACTTGGTGCAAAGAAGCCCAACGGATCAAATGGGAGGATGAAAAGGGATGAACGAGACGAACATGGTCCAAAGAAGGCCTACGGATCAAATGGGTGGACGAAGATGGACGAACGAGACGAACTTGGTCCAAGGAAGGCCTAGGGATCAAATGGGAGGACGAAGATGGACGAACGAGACGAACTTGGTCCAAAGAAGGCCAACGGATCAAATGGGAAGACGAAGATGGACGAACGAGACGAACTTGGTCCAAAGAAGGCCTAGGGTTCAAATGGGAGGACGAAGATGGACGAACGAGACGAACTTGGTCCAAATAAGGCCAACGGATCAAATGGGAGGACGAAGATGGACGAACGAGACGAACTTGGTCCAAAGAAGGCCTAGGGATCAAATGGGAGGACGAAGATGGACGAACGAGACGAACTTGGTCCAAAGAAGGCCTTCGGATCAAATGGGAGGACGAAGAAGGACGAACGAGACGAACTTGGTCCAAAGAAGGCCAACGGATCAAATGGGAGGACGAAGATGGACGAACGAGACGAACTTGGTGCAAAGAAGCCCAACGGATCAAATGGGAGGACGAAAAGGGATGAACGAGACGAACATGGTCCAAAGAAGGCCTACGGATCAAATGGGTGGACGAAGATGGACGAATGAGACGAACTTGGACCAAGGAAGGCCTAGGGATCAAATGGGAGGACGAAGATGGACGAACGAGACGAACTTGGTCCAAAGAAGGCCAACGGATCAAATGGGAGGACGAAGCTGGACAAACGAGACGAACTTGGTCCAAAGAAGGCCAACGGATCAAATGGGAGGACGAAGATGGACGAACCAGACGAACTTGGTGCAAAGAAGCCCAACGGATCAAATGGGAGGACGAAAAGGGATGAACGAGACGAACTTGGTCCAAAGAAGGCCTACGGATCAAATGGGAGGACGAAGAAGGACGAACGAGACGAACTTGGTCCAAAGAAGGCCTAGGGATCAAATGGGAGGACGAAGATGGACGAACAAGACGAACTTGGTCCAAAGAAGGCCTACGGATCAAATGGGTGGACGAAGATGGACGAACGAGATGAACTTGGTCCAAAGAAGGCCTACGGATCAAATGGGAGGACGAAGATGGACGAACGAGACGAACTTGGTCCAAAGAAGGCCTAGGGATCAAATGGGAGGACGAAGATGGACGAACGAGACGAACTTGGTCCAAAGAAGGCCTTCGGATCAAATTGGAGGACGAAGATGGACGAACGAGTCGAACTTGGTCCAAAGAAGGCCTAGGGATCAAATGGGAGGACGAAGATGGACGAACGAGACGAACTTGGTCCAAAAAAGGCCAACGGATCAAATGGGAGGACGAAGATGGACGAACGAGACGAACTTGGTCCAAAGAAGGCCTAGGGATCAAATGGGAGGACGAAGATGGACGAACGAGACGAACTTGGTCCAAAGAAGGCCTTCGGATCAAACGGGAGGACGAAGATGGACGAACGAGACGAACTTGGTCCAAAGAAGGCCAACGGATCAAATGGGAGGACGAAGATGGACGAACGAGACGAACTTGGTGCAAAGAAGCCCAACGGATCAAATGGGAGGACGAAAAGGGATGAACGAGACGAACTTGGTCCAAAGAAGGCCTACGGATCAAATGGGAGGACGAAGATGGACGAACGAGACGAACATGGTCCAAAGAAGGCCTTCGGATCAAATGGGAGGACGAAGATGGACGAACGAGACGAACTTGGTCCAAAGAAGGCCAACGGATCAAATGGGAGGACGAAGATGGACGAACGAGACGAACTTGGTCCAAAGAAGGCCTTCGGATCAAATGGGAGGACGAAGAAGGACGAACGAGACGAACTTGGTCCAAAGAAGGCCAACGGATCAAATGGGAGGACGAAGATGGACGAACGAGACGAACTTGGTGCAAAGAAGCCCAACGGATCAAATGGGAGGACGAAAAGGGATGAACGAGACGAACATGGTCCAAAGAAGGCCTACGGATCAAATGGGTGGACGAAGATGGACGAATGAGACGAACTTGGTCCAAGGAATGCCTAGGGATCAAGTGGGAGGACGAAGATGGACGAACGAGACGAACTTGGTCCAAAGAAGGCCAACGGATCAAATGGGAGGACGAAGATGGACAAACGAGACGAACTTGGTCCAAAGAAGGCCAACGGATCAAATGGGAGGACGAAGATGGACGAACGAGACGAACTTGGTGCAAAGAAGCCCAACGGATCAAATGGGAGGACGAAAAGGGAGGAACGAGACGAACATGGTCCAAAGAAGGCCTACGGATCAAATGGGTGGACGAAGATGGACGAATGAGACGAACTTGGACCAAGGAAGGCCTAGGGATCAAATGGGAGGACGAAGATGGACGAACGAGACGAACTTGGTCCAAAGAAGGCCAACGGATCAAATGGGAGGACGAAGATGGACAAACGAGACGAACTTGGTCCAAAGAAGGCCAACGGATCAAATGGGAGGACGAAGATGGACGAACCAGACGAACTTGGTGCAAAGAAGCCCAACGGATCAAATGGGAGGACGAAAAGGGATGAACGAGACGAACTTGGTCCAAAGAAGGCCTACGGATCAAATGGGAGGACGAAGAAGGACGAACGAGACGAACTTGGTCCAAAGAAGGCCTAGGGATCAAATGGGAGGACGAAGATGGACGAACAAGACGAACTTGGTCCAAAGAAGGCCTACGGATCAAATGGGTGGACGAAGATGGACGAACGAGATGAACTTGGTCCAAAGAAGGCCTACGGATCAAATGGGAGGACGAAGATGGACGAACGAGACGAACTTGGTCCAAAGAAGGCCTAGGGATCAAATGGGAGGACGAAGATGGACGAACGAGACGAACTTGGTCCAAAGAAGGCCTTCGGATCAAATGGGAGGACGAAGATGGACGAACGAGTCGAACTTGGTCCAAAGAAGGCCTAGGGATCAAATGGGAGGACGAAGATGGACGAACGAGACGAACTTGGTCCAAAAAAGGCCAACGGATCAAATGGGAGGACGAAGATGGACGAACGAGACGAACTTGGTCCAAAGAAGGCCTAGGGATCAAATGGGAGGACGAAGATGGACGAACGAGACGAACTTGGTCCAAAGAAGGCCTTCGGATCAAACGGGAGGACGAAGATGGACGAACGAGACGAACTTGGTCCAAAGAAGGCCAACGGATCAAATGGGAGGACGAAGATGGACGAACGAGACGAACTTGGTGCAAAGAAGCCCAACGGATCAAATGGGAGGACGAAAAGGGATGAACGAGACGAACTTGGTCCAAAGAAGGCCTACGGATCAAATGGGAGGACGAAGATGGACGAACGAGACGAACATGGTCCAAAGAAGGCCTTCGGATCAAATGGGAGGACGAAGATGGACGAACGAGACGAACTTGGTCCAAAGAAGGCCAACGGATCAAATGGGAGGACGAAGATGGACGAACGAGACGAACTTGGTCCAAAGAAGGCCTTCGGATCAAATGGGAGGACGAAGAAGGACGAACGAGACGAACTTGGTCCAAAGAAGGCCAACGGATCAAATGGGAGGACGAAGATGGACGAACGAGACGAACTTGGTGCAAAGAAGCCCAACGGATCAAATGGGAGGACGAAAAGGGATGAACGAGACGAACATGGTCCAAAGAAGGCCTACGGATCAAATGGGTGGACGAAGATGGACGAATGAGACGAACTTGGTCCAAGGAATGCCTAGGGATCAAGTGGGAGGACGAAGATGGACGAACGAGACGAACTTGGTCCAAAGAAGGCCAACGGATCAAATGGGAGGACGAAGATGGACAAACGAGACGAACTTGGTCCAAAGAAGGCCAACGGATCAAATGGGAGGACGAAGATGGACGAACCAGACGAACTTGGTGCAAAGAAGCCCAACGGATCAAATGGGAGGACGAAAAGGGATGAACGAGACGAACTTGGTCCAAAGAAGGCCTACGGATCAAATGGGAGGACGAAGAAGGACGAACGAGACGAACTTGGTCCAAAGAAGGCCTAGGGATCAAATGGGAGGACGAAGATGGACGAACAAGACGAACTTGGTCCAAAGAAGGCCTACGGATCAAATGGGAGGACGAAGATGGACGAACGAGACGAACATGGTCCAAAGAAGGCCTAGGGATCAAATGGGAGGACGAAGATGGACGAACGAGACGAACTTGGTCCAAAGAAGGCCTACGGATCAAATGGGAGGACGAAGATGGACGAACGAGACGAACTTGGTCCAAAGAAGGCCTAGGGATCAAATGGGAGGACGAAGATGGACGAACGAGACGAACTTGGTCCAAAGAAGGCCTTCGGATCAAATGGGAGGACGAAGAAGGACGAACGAGACGAACTTGGTCCAAAGAAGGCCAACGGATCAAATGGGAGGACGAAGATGGACGAACGAGACGAACTTGGTGCAAAGAAGCCCAACGGATCAAATGGGAGGACGAAAAGGGATGAACGAGACGAACATGGTCCAAAGAAGGCCTACGGATCAAATGGGTGGACGAAGATGGACGAATGAGACGAACTTGGTCCAAGGAAGGCCTAGGGATCAAATGGGAGGACGAAGATGGACGAACGAGACGAACTTGGTCCAAAGAAGGCCAACGGATCAAATGGGAGGACGAAGATGGACGAACGAGACGAACTTGGTCCAAAGAAGGCCTAGGGATCAAATGGGAGGACGAAGATGGACGAACGAGACGAACTTGGTCCAAAGAAGGCCTTCGGATCAAATGGGAGGACGAAGATGGACGAACGAGTCGAACTTGGTCCAAAGAAGGCCTAGGGATCAAATGGGAGGACGAAGATGGACGAACGAGACGAACTTGGTCCAAAAAAGGCCAACGGATCAAATGGGAGGACGAAGATGGACGAACGAGACGAACTTGGTCCAAAGAAGGCCTAGGGATCAAATGGGAGGACGAAGATGGACGAACGAGACGAACTTGGTCCAAAGAAGGCCTTCGGATCAAACGGGAGGACGAAGATGGACGAACGAGACGAACTTGGTCCAAAGAAGGCCAACGGATCAAATGGGAGGACGAAGATGGACGAACGAGACGAACTTGGTGCAAAGAAGCCCAACGGATCAAATGGGAGGACGAAAAGGGATGAACGAGACGAACTTGGTCCAAAGAAGGCCTACGGATCAAATGGGAGGACGAAGATGGACGAACGAGACGAACATGGTCCAAAGAAGGCCTTCGGATCAAATGGGAGGACGAAGATGGACGAACGAGACGAACTTGGTCCAAAGAAGGCCAACGGATCAAATGGGAGGACGAAGATGGACGAACGAGACGAACTTGGTCCAAAGAAGGCCTTCGGATCAAATGGGAGGACGAAGAAGGACGAACGAGACGAACTTGGTCCAAAGAAGGCCAACGGATCAAATGGGAGGACGAAGATGGACGAACGAGACGAACTTGGTGCAAAGAAGCCCAACGGATCAAATGGGAGGACGAAAAGGGATGAACGAGACGAACATGGTCCAAAGAAGGCCTACGGATCAAATGGGTGGACGAAGATGGACGAATGAGACGAACTTGGTCCAAGGAATGCCTAGGGATCAAGTGGGAGGACGAAGATGGACGAACGAGACGAACTTGGTCCAAAGAAGGCCAACGGATCAAATGGGAGGACGAAGATGGACAAACGAGACGAACTTGGTCCAAAGAAGGCCAACGGATCAAATGGGAGGACGAAGATGGACGAACCAGACGAACTTGGTGCAAAGAAGCCCAACGGATCAAATGGGAGGACGAAAAGGGATGAACGAGACGAACTTGGTCCAAAGAAGGCCTACGGATCAAATGGGAGGACGAAGAAGGACGAACGAGACGAACTTGGTCCAAAGAAGGCCTAGGGATCAAATGGGAGGACGAAGATGGACGAACAAGACGAACTTGGTCCAAAGAAGGCCTACGGATCAAATGGGAGGACGAAGATGGACGAACGAGACGAACATGGTCCAAAGAAGGCCTAGGGATCAAATGGGAGGACGAAGATGGACGAACGAGACGAACTTGGTCCAAAGAAGGCCTACGGATCAAATGGGAGGACGAAGATGGACGAACGAGACGAACTTGGTCCAAAGAAGGCCTAGGGATCAAATGGGAGGACGAAGATGGACGAACGAGACGAACTTGGTCCAAAGAAGGCCTTCGGATCAAATGGGAGGACGAAGAAGGACGAACGAGACGAACTTGGTCCAAAGAAGGCCAACGGATCAAATGGGAGGACGAAGATGGACGAACGAGACGAACTTGGTGCAAAGAAGCCCAACGGATCAAATGGGAGGACGAAAAGGGATGAACGAGACGAACATGGTCCAAAGAAGGCCTACGGATCAAATGGGTGGACGAAGATGGACGAATGAGACGAACTTGGTCCAAGGAAGGCCTAGGGATCAAATGGGAGGACGAAGATGGACGAACGAGACGAACTTGGTCCAAAGAAGGCCAACGGATCAAATGGGAGGACGAAGATGGACAAACGAGACGAACTTGGTCCAAAGAAGGCCAACGGATCAAATGGGAGGACGAAGATGGACGAACCAGACGAACTTGGTGCAAAGAAGCCCAACGGATCAAATGGGAGGACGAAAAGGGATGAACGAGACGAACTTGGTCCAAAGAAGGCCTACGGATCAAATGGGAGGACGAAGAAGGACGAACGAGACGAACTTGGTCCAAAGAAGGCCTAGGGATCAAATGGGAGGACGAAGATGGACGAACAAGACGAACTTGGTCCAAAGAAGGCCAACGGATCAAATGGGAGGACGAAGATGGACGAACCAGACGAACTTGGTGCAAAGAAGCCCAACGGATCAAATGGGAGGACGAAAAGGGATGAACGAGACGAACTTGGTCCAAAGAAGGCCTACGGATCAAATGGGAGGACGAAGAAGGACGAACGAGACGAACTTGGTCCAAAGAAGGCCTAGGGATCAAATGGGAGGACGAAGATGGACGAACAAGACGAACTTGGTCCAAAGAAGGCCTAGGGATCAAATGGGAGGACGAAGATGGACGAACGAGACGAACTTGGTCCAAAGAAGGCCTTCGGATCAAATGGGAGGACGAAGAAGGACGAACGAGACGAACTTGGTCCAAAGAAGGCCTACGGATCAAATGGGAGGACGAAGAAGGACGAACGAGACGAACTTGGTCCAAAGAAGGCCTAGGGATCAAATGGGAGGACGAAGATGGACGAACGAGACGAACTTGGTCCAAAGAAGGCCTACGGATCAAATGGGAGGACGAAGATGGACGAACGAGACGAACTTGGTCCAAAGAAGGCCTAGGGATCAAATGGGAGGACGAAGATGGACGAACGAGACGAACTTGGTCCAAAGAAGGCCTTCGGATCAAATGGGAGGACGAAGAAGGACGAACGAGACGAACTTGGTCCAAAGAAGGCCAACGGATCAAATGGGAGGACGAAGATGGACGAACGAGACGAACTTGGTGCAAAGAAGCCCAACGGATCAAATGGGAGGACGAAAAGGGATGAACGAGACGAACATGGTCCAAAGAAGGCCTACGGATCAAATGGGTGGACGAAGATGGACGAATGAGACGAACTTGGTCCAAGGAAGGCCTAGGGATCAAATGGGAGGACGAAGATGGACGAACGAGACGAACTTGGTCCAAAGAAGGCCAACGGATCAAATGGGAGGACGAAGATGGACAAACGAGACGAACTTGGTCCAAAGAAGGCCAACGGATCAAATGGGAGGACGAAGATGGACGAACCAGACGAACTTGGTGCAAAGAAGCCCAACGGATCAAATGGGAGGACGAAAAGGGATGAACGAGACGAACTTGGTCCAAAGAAGGCCTACGGATCAAATGGGAGGACGAAGAAGGACGAACGAGACGAACTTGGTCCAAAGAAGGCCTAGGGATCAAATGGGAGGACGAAGATGGACGAACAAGACGAACTTGGTCCAAAGAAGGCCTACGGATCAAATGGGTGGACGAAGATGGACGAACGAGATGAACTTGGTCCAAAGAAGGCCTACGGATCAAATGGGAGGACGAAGATGGACGAACGAGACGAACTTGGTCCAAAGAAGGCCAACGGATCAAATGGGAGGACGAAGATGGACGAACGAGACGAACTTGGTGCAAAGAAGCCCAACGGATCAAATGGGAGGACGAAAAGGGATGAACGAGACGAACATGGTCCAAAGAAGGCCTACGGATCAAATGGGTGGACGAAGATGGACGAACGAGACGAACTTGGTCCAAAGAAGGCCTAGGGATCAAATGGGAGGACGAAGATGGACGAACGAGACGAACTTGGTCCAAAGAAGGCCAACGGATCAAATGGGAAGACGAAGATGGACGAACGAGACGAACTTGGTCCAAAGAAGGCCTAGGGTTCAAATGGGAGGACGAAGATGGACGAACGAGACGAACTTGGTCCAAATAAGGCCAACGGATCAAATGGGAGGACGAAGATGGACGAACGAGACGAACTTGGTGCAAAGAAGCCCAACGGATCAAATGGGAGGACGAAAAGGGATGAACGAGACGAACATGGTCCAAAGAAGGCCTACGGATCAAATGGGTGGACGAAGATGGACGAATGAGACGAACTTGGTCCAAGGAAGGCCTAGGGATCAAATGGGAGGACGAAGATGGACGAACGAGACGAACTTGGTCCAAAGAAGGCCAACGGATCAAATGGGGGGACGAAGATGGACAAACGAGACGAACTTGGTCCAAAGAAGGCCAACGGATCAAATGGGAGGACGAAGATGGACGAACCAGACGAACTTGGTGCAAAGAAGCCCAACGGATCAAATGGGAGGACGAAAAGGGATGAACGAGACGAACTTGGTCCAAAGAAGGCCTAGGGATCAAATGGGAGGACGAAGATGGACGAACGAGACGAACTTGGTCCAAAGAAGGCCTACGGATCAAATGGGAGGACGAAGATGGACGAACGAGACGAACTTGGTCCAAAGAAGGCCTAGGGATCAAATGGGAGGACGAAGATGGACGAACGAGACGAACTTGGTCCAAAGAAGGCCTAGGGTTCAAATGGGAGGACGAAGATGGACGAACGAGACGAACTTGGTCCAAATAAGGCCAACGGATCAAATGGGAGGACGAAGATGGACGAACGAGACGAACTTGGTCCAAAGAAGGCCTAGGGATCAAATGGGAGGACGAAGATGGACGAACGAGACGAACTTGGTCCAAAGAAGGCCTTCGGATCAAATGGGAGGACGAAGAAGGACAAACGAGACGAACTTGGTCCAAAGAAGGCCAACGGATCAAATGGGAGGACGAAGATGGACGAACCAGACGAACTTGGTGCAAAGAAGCCCAACGGATCAAATGGGAGGACGAAAAGGGATGAACGAGACGAACTTGGTCCAAAGAAGGCCTACGGATCAAATGGGAGGACGAAGAAGGACGAACGAGACGAACTTGGTCCAAAGAAGGCCTAGGGATCAAATGGGAGGACGAAGATGGACGAACAAGACGAACTTGGTCCAAAGAAGGCCAACGGATCAAATGGGAGGACGAAGATGGACGAACCAGACGAACTTGGTGCAAAGAAGCCCAACGGATCAAATGGGAGGACGAAAAGGGATGAACGAGACGAACTTGGTCCAAAGAAGGCCTACGGATCAAATGGGAGGACGAAGAAGGACGAACGAGACGAACTTGGTCCAAAGAAGGCCTAGGGATCAAATGGGAGGACGAAGATGGACGAACAAGACGAACTTGGTCCAAAGAAGGCCTACGGATCAAATGGGAGGACGAAGATGGACGAACGAGACGAACTTGGTCCAAAGAAGGCCTAGGGATCAAATGGGAGGACGAAGATGGACGAACGAGACGAACTTGGTCCAAAGAAGGCCTTCGGATCAAATGGGAGGACGAAGAAGGACGAACGAGACGAACTTGGTCCAAAGAAGGCCTACGGATCAAATGGGAGGACGAAGAAGGACGAACGAGACGAACTTGGTCCAAAGAAGGCCTAGGGATCAAATGGGAGGACGAAGATGGACGAACGAGACGAACTTGGTCCAAAGAAGGCCTACGGATCAAATGGGAGGACGAAGATGGACGAACGAGACGAACTTGGTCCAAAGAAGGCCTAGGGATCAAATGGGAGGACGAAGATGGACGAACGAGACGAACTTGGTCCAAAGAAGGCCTTCGGATCAAATGGGAGGACGAAGAAGGACGAACGAGACGAACTTGGTCCAAAGAAGGCCAACGGATCAAATGGGAGGACGAAGATGGACGAACGAGACGAACTTGGTGCAAAGAAGCCCAACGGATCAAATGGGAGGACGAAAAGGGATGAACGAGACGAACATGGTCCAAAGAAGGCCTACGGATCAAATGGGTGGACGAAGATGGACGAATGAGACGAACTTGGTCCAAGGAAGGCCTAGGGATCAAATGGGAGGACGAAGATGGACGAACGAGACGAACTTGGTCCAAAGAAGGCCAACGGATCAAATGGGAGGACGAAGATGGACAAACGAGACGAACTTGGTCCAAAGAAGGCCAACGGATCAAATGGGAGGACGAAGATGGACGAACCAGACGAACTTGGTGCAAAGAAGCCCAACGGATCAAATGGGAGGACGAAAAGGGATGAACGAGACGAACTTGGTCCAAAGAAGGCCTACGGATCAAATGGGAGGACGAAGAAGGACGAACGAGACGAACTTGGTCCAAAGAAGGCCTAGGGATCAAATGGGAGGACGAAGATGGACGAACAAGACGAACTTGGTCCAAAGAAGGCCTACGGATCAAATGGGTGGACGAAGATGGACGAACGAGATGAACTTGGTCCAAAGAAGGCCTACGGATCAAATGGGAGGACGAAGATGGACGAACGAGACGAACTTGGTCCAAAGAAGGCCAACGGATCAAATGGGAGGACGAAGATGGACGAACGAGACGAACTTGGTGCATAGAAGCCCAACGGATCAAATGGGAGGACGAAAAGGGATGAACGAGACGAACATGGTCCAAAGAAGGCCTACGGATCAAATGGGTGGACGAAGATGGACGAACGAGACGAACTTGGTCCAAAGAAGGCCTAGGGATCAAATGGGAGGACGAAGATGGACGAACGAGACGAACTTGGTCCAAAGAAGGCCTTCGGATCAAATGGGAGGACGAAGATGGACGAACGAGACGAACTTGGTCCAAAGAAGGCCAACGGATCAAATGGGAGGACGAAGATGGACGAACGAGACGAACTTGGTGCAAAGAAGCCCAACGGATCAAATGGGAGGACGAAAAGGGATGAACGAGACGAACATGGTCCAAAGAAGGCCTACGGATCAAATGGGTGGACGAAGATGGACGAACGAGACGAACTTGGTCCAAGGAAGGCCTAGGGATCAAATGGGAGGACGAAGATGGACGAACGAGACGAACTTGGTCCAAAGAAGGCCAACGGATCAAATGGGAAGACGAAGATGGACGAACGAGACGAACTTGGTCCAAAGAAGGCCTAGGGTTCAAATGGGAGGACGAAGATGGACGAACGAGACGAACTTGGTCCAAATAAGGCCAACGGATCAAATGGGAGGACGAAGATGGACGAACGAGACGAACTTGGTCCAAAGAAGGCCTAGGGATCAAATGGGAGGACGAAGATGGACGAACGAGACGAACTTGGTCCAAAGAAGGCCTTCGGATCAAATGGGAGGACGAAGAAGGACGAACGAGACGAACTTGGTCCAAAGAAGGCCAACGGATCAAATGGGAGGACGAAGATGGACGAACGAGACGAACTTGGTGCAAAGAAGCCCAACGGATCAAATGGGAGGACGAAAAGGGATGAACGAGACGAACATGGTCCAAAGAAGGCCTACGGATCAAATGGGTGGACGAAGATGGACGAATGAGACGAACTTGGTCCAAGGAAGGCCTAGGGATCAAATGGGAGGACGAAGATGGACGAACGAGAAGAACTTGGTCCAAAGAAGGCCAACGGATCAAATGGGAGGACGAAGATGGACAAACGAGACGAACTTGGTCCAAAGAAGGCCAACGGATCAAATGGGAGGACGAAGATGGACGAACGAGACGAACATGGTCCAAAGAAGGCCTACGGATCAAATGGGTGGACGAAGATGGACGAACAAGACGAACTTGGTCCAAAGAAGGCCTACGGATCAAATGGGTGGACGAAGATGGACGAACGAGATGAACTTGGTCCAAAGAAGGCCTACGGATCAAATGGGAGGACGAAGATGGACGAACGAGACGAACTTGGTCCAAAGAAGGCCAACGGATCAAATGGGAGGACGAAGATGGACGAACGAGACGAACTTGGTGCAAAGAAGCCCAACGGATCAAATGGGAGGACGAAAAGGGATGAACGAGACGAACATGGTCCAAAGAAGGCCTACGGATCAAATGGGTGGACGAAGATGGACGAACGAGACGAACTTGGTCCAAAGAAGGCCTAGGGATCAAATGGGAGGACGAAGATGGACGAACGAGACGAACTTGGTCCAAAGAAGGCCTTCGGATCAAATGGGAGGACGAAGATGGACGAACGAGACGAACTTGGTCCAAAGAAGGCCAACGGATCAAATGGGAGGACGAAGATGGACGAACGAGACGAACTTGGTGCAAAGAAGCCCAACGGATCAAATGGGAGGACGAAAAGGGATGAACGAGACGAACATGGTCCAAAGAAGGCCTACGGATCAAATGGGTGGACGAAGATGGACGAACGAGACGAACTTGGTCCAAGGAAGGCCTAGGGATCAAATGGGAGGACGAAGATGGACGAACGAGACGAACTTGGTCCAAAGAAGGCCAACGGATCAAATGGGAAGACGAAGATGGACGAACGAGACGAACTTGGTCCAAAGAAGGCCTAGGGTTCAAATGGGAGGACGAAGATGGACGAACGAGACGAACTTGGTCCAAATAAGGCCAACGGATCAAATGGGAGGACGAAGATGGACGAACGAGACGAACTTGGTCCAAAGAAGGCCTAGGGATCAAATGGGAGGACGAAGATGGACGAACGAGACGAACTTGGTCCAAAGAAGGCCTTCGGATCAAATGGGAGGACGAAGAAGGACGAACGAGACGAACTTGGTCCAAAGAAGGCCAACGGATCAAATGGGAGGACGAAGATGGACGAACGAGACGAACTTGGTGCAAAGAAGCCCAACGGATCAAATGGGAGGACGAAAAGGGATGAACGAGACGAACATGGTCCAAAGAAGGCCTACGGATCAAATGGGTGGACGAAGATGGACGAATGAGACGAACTTGGTCCAAGGAAGGCCTAGGGATCAAATGGGAGGACGAAGATGGACGAACGAGACGAACTTGGTCCAAAGAAGGCCAACGGATCAAATGGGAGGACGAAGATGGACAAACGAGACGAACTTGGTCCAAAGAAGGCCAACGGATCAAATGGGAGGACGAAGATGGACGAACCAGACGAACTTGGTGCAAAGAAGCCCAACGCATCAAATGGGAGGACGAAAAGGGATGAACGAGACGAACTTGGTCCAAAGAAGGCCTACGGATCAAATGGGAGGACGAAGAAGGACGAACGAGACGAACTTGGTCCAAAGAAGGCCTAGGGATCAAATGGGAGGACGAAGATGGACGAACAAGACGAACTTGGTCCAAAGAAGGCCTACGGATCAAATGGGTGGACGAAGATGGACGAACGAGATGAACTTGGTCCAAAGAAGGCCTACGGATCAAATGGGAGGACGAAGATGGACGAACGAGACGAACTTGGTCCAAAGAAGGCCTAGGGATCAAATGGGAGGACGAAGATGGACGAACGAGACGAACTTGGTCCAAAGAAGGCCTTCGGATCAAATGGGAGGGCGAAGATGGACGAACGAGTCGAACTTGGTCCAAAGAAGGCCTAGGGATCAAATGGGAGGACGAAGATGGACGAACGAGACGAACTTGGTCCAAAGAAGGCCAACGGATCAAATGGGAGGACGAAGATGGACGAACGAGACGAACTTGGTCCAAAGAAGGCCTAGGGATCAAATGGGAGGACGAAGATGGACGAACGAGACGAACTTGGTCCAAAGAAGGCCTTCGGATCAAACGGGAGGACGAAGATGGACGAACGAGACGAACTTGGTCCAAAGAAGGCCAACGGATCAAATGGGAGGACGAAGATGGACGAACGAGACGAACTTGGTGCAAAGAAGCCCAACGGATCCAATGGGAGGACGAAAAGGGATGAACGAGACGAACTTGGTCCAAAGAAGGCCTACGGATCAAATGGGAGGACGAAGATGGACGAACGAGACGAACATGGTCCAAAGAAGGCCTTCGGATCAAATGGGAGGACGAAGATGGACGAACGAGACGAACTTGGTCCAAAGAAGGCCAACGGATCAAATGGGAGGACGAAGATGGACGAACGAGACGAACTTGGTCCAAAGAAGGCCTTCGGATCAAATGGGAGGACGAAGAAGGACGAACGAGACGAACTTGGTCCAAAGAAGGCCAACGGATCAAATGGGAGGACGAAGATGGACGAACGAGACGAACTTGGTGCAAAGAAGCCCAACGGATCAAATGGGAGGACGAAAAGGGATGAACGAGACGAACATGGTCCAAAGAAGGCCTACGGATCAAATGGGTGGACGAAGATGGACGAATGAGACGAACTTGGTCCAAGGAATGCCTAGGGATCAAGTGGGAGGACGAAGATGGACGAACGAGACGAACTTGGTCCAAAGAAGGCCAACGGATCAAATGGGAGGACGAAGATGGACAAACGAGACGAACTTGGTCCAAAAAAGGCCAACGGATCAAATGGGAGGACGAAGATGGACGAACCAGACGAACTTGGTGCAAAGAAGCCCAACGGATCAAATGGGAGGACGAAAAGGGATGAACGAGACGAACTTGGTCCAAAGAAGGCCTACGGATCAAATGGGAGGACGAAGAAGGACGAACGAGACGAACTTGGTCCAAAGAAGGCCTAGGGATCAAATGGGAGGACGAAGATGGACGAACGAGACGAACTTGGTCCAAAGAAGGCCTACGGATCAAATGGGAGGACGAAGAAGGACGAACGAGACGAACTTGGTCCAAAGAAGGCCTAGGGATCAAATGGGAGGACGAAGATGGACGAACGAGACGAACTTGGTCCAAAGAAGGCCTTCGGATCAAATGGGAGGACGAAGATGGACGAACGAGACGAACTTGGTCCAAAGAAGGCCTAGGGATCAAATGGGAGGACGAAGATGGACGAACGAGACGAACTTGGTCCAAAGAAGGCCTTCGGATCAAATGGGAGGACGAAGAAGGACGAACGAGACGAACTTGGTCCAAAGAAGGCCTACGGATCAAATGGGAGGACGAAGAAGGACGAACGAGACGAACTTGGTCCAAAGAAGGCCTAGGGATCAAATGGGAGGACGAAGATGGACGAACGAGACGAACTTGGTCCAAAGAAGGCCTACGGATCAAATGGGAGGACGAAGATGGACGAACGAGACGAACTTGGTCCAAAGAAGGCCTAGGGATCAAATGGGAGGACGAAGATGGACGAACGAGACGAACTTGGTCCAAAGAAGGCCTTCGGATCAAATGGGAGGACGAAGAAGGACGAACGAGACGAACTTGGTCCAAAGAAGGCCAACGGATCAAATGGGAGGACGAAGATGGACGAACGAGACGAACTTGGTGCAAAGAAGCCCAACGGATCAAATGGGAGGACGAAAAGGGATGAACGAGACGAACATGGTCCAAAGAAGGCCTACGGATCAAATGGGTGGACGAAGATGGACGAATGAGACGAACTTGGTCCAAGGAAGGCCTAGGGATCAAATGGGAGGACGAAGATGGACGAACGAGACGAACTTGGTCCAAAGAAGGCCAACGGATCAAATGGGAGGACGAAGATGGACAAACGAGACGAACTTGGTCCAAAGAAGGCCAACGGATCAAATGGGAGGACGAAGATGGACGAACCAGACGAACTTGGTGCAAAGAAGCCCAACGGATCAAATGGGAGGACGAAAAGGGATGAACGAGACGAACTTGGTCCAAAGAAGGCCTACGGATCAAATGGGAGGACGAAGAAGGACGAACGAGACGAACTTGGTCCAAAGAAGGCCTAGGGATCAAATGGGAGGACGAAGATGGACGAACAAGACGAACTTGGTCCAAAGAAGGCCTACGGATCAAATGGGTGGACGAAGATGGACGAACGAGACGAACTTGGTCCAAAGAAGGCCTAGGGATCAAATGGGAGGACGAAGATGGACGAACGAGACGAACTTGGTCCAAAGAAGGCCTTCGGATCAAATGGGAGGACGAAGAAGGACGAACGAGACGAACTTGGTCCAAAGAAGGCCAACGGATCAAATGGGAGGACGAAGATGGACGAACGAGACGAACTTGGTGCAAAGAAGCCCAACGGATCAAATGGGAGGACGAAAAGGGATGAACGAGACGAACATGGTCCAAAGAAGGCCTACGGATCAAATGGGTGGACGAAGATGGACGAATGAGACGAACTTGGTCCAAGGAATGCCTAGGGATCAAGTGGGAGGACGAAGATGGACGAACGAGACGAACTTGGTCCAAAGAAGGCCAACGGATCAAATGGGAGGACGAAGATGGACAAACGAGACGAACTTGGTCCAAAGAAGGCCAACGGATCAAATGGGAGGACGAAGATGGACGAACCAGACGAACTTGGTGCAAAGAAGCCCAACGGATCAAATGGGAGGACGAAAAGGGATGAACGAGACGAACTTGGTCCAAAGAAGGCCTACGGATCAAATGGGAGGACGAAGAAGGACGAACGAGACGAACTTGGTCCAAAGAAGGCCTAGGGATCAAATGGGAGGACGAAGATGGACGAACGAGACGAACTTGGTCCAAAGAAGGCCTACGGATCAAATGGGAGGACGAAGATGGACGAACGAGACGAACTTGGTCCAAAGAAGGCCTTCGGATCAAATGGGAGGACGAAGATGGACGAATGAGACGAACTTGGTCCAAGGAATGCCTAGGGATCAAGTGGGAGGACGAAGATGGACGAACGAGACGAACTTGGTCCAAAGAAGGCCAACGGATCAAATGGGAGGACGAAGATGGACAAACGAGACGAACTTGGTCCAAAGAAGGCCAACGGATCAAATGGGAGGACGAAGATGGACGAACCAGACGAACTTGGTGCAAAGAAGCCCAACGGATCAAATGGGAGGACGAAAAGGGATGAACGAGACGAACTTGGTCCAAAGAAGGCCTACGGATCAAATGGGAGGACGAAGAAGGACGAACGAGACGAACTTGGTCCAAAGAAGGCCTAGGGATCAAATGGGAGGACGAAGATGGACGAACGAGACGAACTTGGTCCAAAGAAGGCCTACGGATCAAATGGGAGGACGAAGAAGGACGAACGAGACGAACTTGGTCCAAAGAAGGCCTAGGGATCAAATGGGAGGACGAAGATGGACGAACGAGACGAACTTGGTCCAAAGAAGGCCTTCGGATCAAATGGGAGGACGAAGATGGACGAACGAGACGAACTTGGTCCAAAGAAGGCCTAGGGATCAAATGGGAGGACGAAGATGGACGAACGAGACGAACTTGGTCCAAAGAAGGCCTTCGGATCAAATGGGAGGACGAAGAAGGACGAACGAGACGAACTTGGTCCAAAGAAGGCCTACGGATCAAATGGGAGGACGAAGAAGGACGAACGAGACGAACTTGGTCCAAAGAAGGCCTAGGGATCAAATGGGAGGACGAAGATGGACGAACGAGACGAACTTGGTCCAAAGAAGGCCTACGGATCAAATGGGAGGACGAAGATGGACGAACGAGACGAACTTGGTCCAAAGAAGGCCTAGGGATCAAATGGGAGGACGAAGATGGACGAACGAGACGAACTTGGTCCAAAGAAGGCCTTCGGATCAAATGGGAGGACGAAGAAGGACGAACGAGACGAACTTGGTCCAAAGAAGGCCAACGGATCAAATGGGAGGACGAAGATGGACGAACGAGACGAACTTGGTGCAAAGAAGCCCAACGGATCAAATGGGAGGACGAAAAGGGATGAACGAGACGAACATGGTCCAAAGAAGGCCTACGGATCAAATGGGTGGACGAAGATGGACGAATGAGACGAACTTGGTCCAAGGAAGGCCTAGGGATCAAATGGGAGGACGAAGATGGACGAACGAGACGAACTTGGTCCAAAGAAGGCCAACGGATCAAATGGGAGGACGAAGATGGACAAACGAGACGAACTTGGTCCAAAGAAGGCCAACGGATCAAATGGGAGGACGAAGATGGACGAACCAGACGAACTTGGTGCAAAGAAGCCCAACGGATCAAATGGGAGGACGAAAAGGGATGAACGAGACGAACTTGGTCCAAAGAAGGCCTACGGATCAAATGGGAGGACGAAGAAGGACGAACGAGACGAACTTGGTCCAAAGAAGGCCTAGGGATCAAATGGGAGGACGAAGATGGACGAACAAGACGAACTTGGTCCAAAGAAGGCCTACGGATCAAATGGGTGGACGAAGATGGACGAACGAGACGAACTTGGTCCAAAGAAGGCCTACGGATCAAATGGGAGGACGAAGATGGACGAACGAGACGAACTTGGTCCAAAGAAGGCCTAGGGATCAAATGGGAGGACGAAGATGGACGAACGAGACGAACTTGGTCCAAAGAAGGCCTAGGGATCAAATGGGAGGACGAAGATGGACGAACGAGACGAACTTGGTCCAAAGAAGGCCTTCGGATCAAATGGGAGGACGAAGATGGACGAACGAGACGAACTTGGTCCAAAGAAGGCCTAGGGATCAAATGGGAGGACGAAGATGGACGAACGAGACGAACTTGGTCCAAAGAAGGCCTTCGGATCAAATGGGAGGACGAAGAAGGACGAACGAGACGAACTTGGTCCAAAGAAGGCCTACGGATCAAATGGGAGGACGAAGAAGGACGAACGAGACGAACTTGGTCCAAAGAAGGCCTAGGGATCAAATGGGAGGACGAAGATGGACGAACGAGACGAACTTGGTCCAAAGAAGGCCTACGGATCAAATGGGAGGACGAAGATGGACGAACGAGACGAACTTGGTCCAAAGAAGGCCTAGGGATCAAATGGGAGGACGAAGATGGACGAACGAGACGAACTTGGTCCAAAGAAGGCCTTCGGATCAAATGGGAGGACGAAGAAGGACGAACGAGACGAACTTGGTCCAAAGAAGGCCAACGGATCAAATGGGAGGACGAAGATGGACGAACGAGACGAACTTGGTGCAAAGAAGCCCAACGGATCAAATGGGAGGACGAAAAGGGATGAACGAGACGAACATGGTCCAAAGAAGGCCTACGGATCAAATGGGTGGACGAAGATGGACGAATGAGACGAACTTGGTCCAAGGAAGGCCTAGGGATCAAATGGGAGGACGAAGATGGACGAACGAGACGAACTTGGTCCAAAGAAGGCCAACGGATCAAATGGGAGGACGAAGATGGACAAACGAGACGAACTTGGTCCAAAGAAGGCCAACGGATCAAATGGGAGGACGAAGATGGACGAACCAGACGAACTTGGTGCAAAGAAGCCCAACGGATCAAATGGGAGGACGAAAAGGGATGAACGAGACGAACTTGGTCCAAAGAAGGCCTACGGATCAAATGGGAGGACGAAGAAGGACGAACGAGACGAACTTGGTCCAAAGAAGGCCTAGGGATCAAATGGGAGGACGAAGATGGACGAACAAGACGAACTTGGTCCAAAGAAGGCCTACGGATCAAATGGGTGGACGAAGATGGACGAACGAGACGAACTTGGTCCAAAGAAGGCCTACGGATCAAATGGGAGGACGAAGATGGACGAACGAGACGAACTTGGTCCAAAGAAGGCCTAGGGATCAAATGGGAGGACGAAGATGGACGAACGAGACGAACTTGGTCCAAAGAAGGCCAACGGATCAAATGGGAGGACGAAGATGGACGAACGAGACGAACTTGGTCCAAAGAAGGCCTAGGGATCAAATGGGAGGACGAAGATGGACGAACGAGACGAACTTGGTGCAAAGAAGCCCAACGGATCAAATGGGAGGACGAAAAGGGATGAACGAGACGAACTTGGTCCAAAGAAGGCCTACGGATCAAATGGGAGGACGAAGATGGACGAACGAGACGAACATGGTCCAAAGAAGGCCTTCGGATCAAATGGGAGGACGAAGATGGACGAACGAGACGAACTTGGTCCAAAGAAGGCCTTCGGATCAAATGGGAGGACGAAGATGGACGAACGAGACGAACTTGGTCCAAAGAAGGCCAACGGATCAAATGGGAGGACGAAGATGGACGAACGAGACGAACTTGGTGCAAAGAAGCCCAACGGATCAAATGGGAGGACGAAAAGGGATGAACGAGACGAACTTGGTCCAAAGAAGGCCTACGGATCAAATGGGAGGACGAAGATGGACGAACGAGACGAACATGGTCCAAAGAAGGCCTTCGGATCAAATGGGAGGACGAAGATGGACGAACGAGACGAACTTGGTCCAAAGAAGGCCTTCGGATCAAATGGGAGGACGAAGATGGACGAACGAGACGAACTTGGTCCAAAGAAGGCCAACGGATCAAATGGGAGGACGAAGATGGACGAACGAGACGAACTTGGTGCAAAGAAGCCCAACGGATCAAATGGGAGGACGAAAAGGGATGAACGAGACGAACATGGTCCAAAGAAGGCCTACGGATCAAATGGGTGGACGAAGATGGACGAACGAGACGAACTTGGTCCAAGGAAGGCCTAGGGATCAAATGGGAGGACGAAGATGGACGAACGAGACGAACTTGGTCCAAAGAAGGCCAACGGATCAAATGGGAGGACGAAGATGGACAAACGAGACGAACTTGGTCCAAAGAAGGCCAACGGATCAAATGGGAGGACGAAGATGGACGAACCAGACGAACTTGGTGCAAAGAAGCCCAACGGATCAAATGGGAGGACGAAAAGGGATGAACGAGACGAACTTGGTCCAAAGAAGGCCTACGGATCAAATGGGAGGACGAAGAAGGACGAACGAGACGAACTTGGTCCAAAGAAGGCCTAGGGATCAAATGGGAGGACGAAGATGGACGAACAAGACGAACTTGGTCCAAAGAAGGCCTACGGATCAAATGGGTGGACGAAGATGGACGAACGAGATGAACTTGGTCCAAAGAAGGCCAACGGATCAAACGGGAGGACGAAGATGGACGAACGAGACGAACTTGGTCCAAAGAAGGCCTAGGGATCAAATGGGAGGACGAAGATGGATGAACGAGACGAACTTGGTCCAAAAAAGGCCTACGGATCAAATGGGAGGACGAAGATGGACGAACGAGACGAACTTGGTCCAAAGAAGGCCTAGGGATCAAATGGGAGGACGAAGATGGACGAACGAGACGAACTTGGTCCAAAGAAGGCCTTCGGATCAAATGGGAGGACGAAGATGGACGAACGAGTCGAACTTGGTCCAAAGAAGGCCTAGGGATCAAATGGGAGGACGAAGATGGACGAACGAGACGAACTTGGTCCAAAGAAGGCCAACGGATCAAATGGGAGGACGAAGATGGACGAACGAGACGAACTTGGTCCAAAGAAGGCCTAGGGATCGAATGGGAGGACGAAGATGGACGAACGAGACGAACTTGGTCCAAAGAAGGCCTTCGGATCAAACGGGAGGACGAAGATGGACGAACGAGACGAACTTGGTCCAAAGAAGGCCAACGGATCAAATGGGAGGACGAAGATGGACGAACGAGACGAACTTGGTGCAAAGAAGCCCAACGGATCAAATGGGAGGACGAAAAGGGATGAACGAGACGAACTTGGTCCAAAGAAGGCCTACGGATCAAATGGGAGGACGAAGATGGACGAACGAGACGAACTTGGTCCAAAGAAGGCCTTCGGATCAAACGGGAGGACGAAGATGGACGAACGAGACGAACTTGGTCCAAAGAAGGCCAACGGATGAAATGGGAGGACGAAGATGGACGAACGAGACGAACTTGGTGCAAAGAAGCCCAACGGATCAAATGGGAGGACGAAAAGGGATGAACGAGACGAACTTGGTCCAAAGAAGGCCTACGGATCAAATGGGAGGACGAAGATGGACGAACGAGACGAACATGGTCCAAAGAAGGCCTAGGGATCAAATGGGAGGACGAAGACGGACGAACGAGACGAACTTGGTCCAAAGAAGGCCAACGGATCAAATGGGAGGACGAAGATGGACGAACGAGATGAACTTGGTCCAAAGAAGGCCTAGGGATCAAATGGGAGGACGAAAAGGGATGCACGAGACGAACTTGGTGCAAAGAAGCCCAACGGATCAAATGGGAGGACGAAAAGGGATGAACGAGATGAACTTGGTCCAAAGAAGGCCTACGGATCAAATGGGAGGACGAAGATGGACGAACGAGACGAACTTGGTCCAAAGAAGGCCTAGGGTTCAAATGGGAGGACGAAGATGGACGAACGTGACGAACTTGGTCCAAAGAAGGCCAACGGATCAAATGGGAGGACGAAGATGGACGAACGAGACGAACTTGGTCCAAAGAAGGCCTAGGGATCAAATGGGAGGACGAAGATGGACGAACGAGACGAACTTGGTCCAAAGAAGGCCTAGGGATTAAATGGGAGGACGAAGATGGACGAACGAGACGAACTTGGTCCAAAGAAGGCCTACGGATCAAATGGGTGGACGAAGATGGACGAACGAGATGAACATGGTCCAAAGAAGGCCAACGGATCAAATGGGAGGACGAAGATGGACGAACGAGACGAACTTGGTCCAAAGAAGGCCTAGGGATCAAATGGGAGGACGAAGATGGACGAACGAGACGAACTTGGTCCAAAGAAGGCCTAGGGATTAAATGGGAGGACGAAGATGGACGAACGAGACGAACTTGGTCCAAAGAAGGCCTACGGATCAAATGGGTGGACGAAGATGGACGAACGAGATGAACATGGTCCAAAGAAGGCCAACGGATCAAATGGGAGGACGAAGATGGACGAACGAGACGAACTTGGTCCAAAGAAGGCCTAGGGATCAAATGGGAGGACGAAGATGGACGAACGAGACGAACTTGGTCCAAAGAAGGCCTACGGATCAAATGGGAGGACGAAGATGGACGAACGAGACGAACTTGGTCCAAAGAAGGCCTAGGGATCAAATGGGGGGACGAAGATGGACGAACGAGACGAACTTGGTCCAAAGAAGGCCTACGGATCAAATGGGTGGACGAAGATGGACGAACGAGATGAGCATGGTCCAAAGAAGGCCAACGGATCAAATGGGAGGACGAAGATGGACGAACGAGACGAACTTGGTCCAAAGAAGGCCTACGGATCAAATGGGAGGACGAAGATGGACGAACGAGACGAACTTGGTCCAAAGAAGGCCTAGGGATCAAATGGGAGGACGAAGATGGACGAACGAGACGAACTTGGTCCAAAGAAGGCCTTCGGATCAAATGGGAGGACGAAGATGGACGAACGAGACGAACTTGGTCCAAAGAAGGCCTAGGGATCAAATGGGAGGACGAAGATGGACGAACGAGACGAACTTGGTCCAAAGAAGGCCAACGGATCAAATGGGAGCACGAAGATGGACGAACGAGACGAACTTGGTCCAAAGAAGGCCTAGGGATCAAATGGGAGGTCGAAGATGGACGAACGAGACGAACTTGGTCCAAAGAAGGCCTTCGGATCAAATGGGAGGACGAAGATGGACGAACGAGACGAACTTGGTCCAAAGAAGGCCAACGGATCAAATGGGAGGACGAAGATGGACGAACGAGACGAACTTGGTGCAAAAAAGCCCAACGGATCAAATGGGAGGACGAAAAGGGATGAACGAGACGAACTTGGTCCAAAGAAGGCCAACGGATCAAATGGGTAGACGAAGATGGACGAACGAGACGAACTTGGTGCAAAGAAGCCCAACGGATCAAATGGGAGGACGAAAAGGGATGAACGAGACGAACTTGGACCAAAGAAGGCCTACGGATCAAATGGGAGGACGAAGATGGACGAACGAGACGAACTTGGTCCAAAGAAGGCCTAGGGATCAAATGGGAGGACGAAGATGGACGAACGAGACGAACTTGGTCCAAAGAAGGCCAACGGATCAAATGGGAGGACGAAGATGGACGAACGAGACGAACTTGGTCCAAAGAAGGCCTAGGGATCAAATGGGAGGACGAAAAGGGATGCACGAGACGAACTTGGTCCAAAGAAGGCCTACGGATCAAATGGGTGGACGAAGATGGACGAACGAGACGAACTTGGTGCAAAGAAGCCCAACGGATCAAATGGGAGGACGAAAAGGGAAGAACGAGACGAACTTGGTCCAAAGAAGGCCTACGGATCAAATGGGAGGACGAAGATGGACGAACGAGACGAACTTGGTCCAAAGAAGGCCTACGGATCAAATGGGAGGACGAAGATGGACGAACGAGACGAACTTGGTCCAAAGAAGGCCTAGGGATCAAATGGGGGGACGAAGATGGACGAACGAGACGAACTTGGTCCAAAGAAGGCCTACGGATCAAATGGGTGGACGAAGATGGACGAACGAGATGAGCATGGTCCAAAGAAGGCCAACGGATCAAATGGGAGGACGAAGATGGACGAACGAGACGAACTTGGTCCAAAGAAGGCCTACGGATCAAATGGGAGGACGAAGATGGACGAACGAGACGAACTTGGTCCAAAGAAGGCCTAGGGATCAAATGGGAGGACGAAGATGGACGAACGAGACGAACTTGGTCCAAAGAAGGCCTAGGGATCAAATGGGAGGACGAAGATGGACGAACGAGACGAACTTGGTCCAAAGAAGGCCTTCGGATCAAATGGGAGGACGAAGATGGACGAACGAGACGAACTTGGTCCAAAGAAGGCCAACGGATCAAATGGGAGGACGAAGATGGACGAACGAGACGAACTTGGTCCAAAGAAGGCCAAGGGATCAAATGGGAGGACGAAGATGGACGAACGAGACGAACTTGGTCCAAAGAAGGCCTTCGGATCAAATGGGAGGACGAAGATGGACGAACGAGACGAACTTGGTCCAAAGAAGGCCAACGGATCAAATGGGAGGACGAAGATGGACGAACGAGACGAACTTGGTCCAAAGAAGGCCAACGGATCAAATGGGAGGACGAAGATGGACGAACGAGACGAACTTGGTCCAAAGAAGGCCAAGGGATCAAATGGGAGGACGAAGATGGACGAACGAGACGAACTTGGTCCAAAGAAGGCCTTCGGATCAAATGGGAGGACGAAGATGGACGAACGAGACGAACTTGGTCCAAAGAAGGCCAACGGATCAAATGGGAGGACGAAGATGGACGAACGAGACGAACTTGGTGCAAAAAAGCCCAACGGATCAAATGGGAGGACGAAAAGGGATGAACGAGACGAACTTGGTCCAAAGAAGGCCAACGGATCAAATGGGTAGACGAAGATGGACGAACGAGACGAACTTGGTGCAAAGAAGCCCAACGGATCAAATGGGAGGACGAAAAGGGATGAACGAGACGAACTTGGACCAAAGAAGGCCTACGGATCAAATGGGAGGACGAAGATGGACGAACGAGACGAACTTGGTCCAAAGAAGGCCTAGGGATCAAATGGGAGGACGAAGATGGACGAACGAGACGAACTTGGTCCAAAGAAGGCCAACGGATCAAATGGGAGGACGAAGATGGACGAACGAGACGAACTTGGTCCAAAGAAGGCCTAGGGATCAAATGGGAGGACGAAAAGGGATGCACGAGACGAACTTGGTCCAAAGAAGGCCTACGGATCAAATGGGTGGACGAAGATGGACGAACGAGACGAACTTGGTGCAAAGAAGCCCAACGGATCAAATGGGAGGACGAAAAGGGAAGAACGAGACGAACTTGGTCCAAAGAAGGCCTACGGATCAAATGGGAGGACGAAGATGGACGAACGAGACGAACTTGGTCCAAAGAAGGCCTAGGGATCAAATGGGAGGACGAAGATGGACGAACGAGACGAACTTGGTCCAAAGAAGGCCTACGGATCAAATGGGAGGACGAAGATGGACGAACGAGACGAACTTGGTCCAAAGAAGGCCAACGGATCAAATGGGAGGACGAAGATGGACGAACGAGACGAACTTGGTCCTAAGAAGGCCTAGGGATCAAATGGGAGGACGAAGATGGACGAACGAGATGAACTTGGTCCAAAGAAAGCCTTCGGATCAAATGGGAGGACGAATATGGACGAACGAGACGAACTTGGTCCAAAGAAGGCCAACGGATCAAATGGGAGGACGAAGATGGACGAACGAGACGAACTTGGTGCAAAGAAGCCCAACGGATCAAATGGGAGGACGAAAAGGGATGAACGAGACGAACATGGTCCAAAGAAGGCCTACGGATCAAATGGGTGGACGAAGATGGACGAACGAGACGAACTTGGTCCAAGGAAGGCCTAGGGATCAAATGGGAGGACGAAGATGGACGAACGAGACGAACTTGGTCCAAAGAAGGCCAACGGATCAAATGGGAGGACGAAGATGGACGAACGAGACGAACTTGGTCCAAAGAAGGCCAACAGATCAAATGGGAGGACGAAGATGGACGAACCAGACGAACATGGTCCAAAGAAGGCCAACGGATCAAATGGGAGGACGAAGATGGACGAACCAGACGAACTTGGTGCAAAGAAGCCCAACGGATCAAATGGGAGGACGAAAAGGGATGAACGAGACGAACTTGGTCCAAAGAAGGCCTACGGATCAAATGGGAGGACGAAGATGGACGAACGAGACGAACTTGGTCCAAAGAAGGCCTAGGGATCAAATGGGAGGACGAAGATGGACGAATAAGACGAACTTGGTCCAAAGAAGGCCTACGGATCAAATGGGTGGACGAAGATGGACGAACGAGAGGAACTTGGTCCAAAGAAGGCCAACGGATCAAATGGGAGGACGAAGATGGACGAACGAGACGAACTTGGTCCAAAGAAGGCCTAGGGATCAAATGGGAGGACGAAGATGGACGAACGAGACGAACTTGGTCCAAAGAAGGCCAACGGATCAAATGGGAGGACGAAGATGGACGAACGAGACGAACTTGGTCCAAAGAAGGCCTTGGGATCAAATGGGAGGACGAAGATGGACGAACGAGACGAACTTGGTCCAAAGAAGGCCTTTGGATCAAATGGGAGGACGAAGATGGACGAACGAGACGAACTTGGTCCAAAGAATGCCAACGGATCAAATGGGAGGACGAAGATGGACGAACGAGACGAACTTGGTGCAAAGAAGCCCAACGGATCAAATGGGAGGACGAAAAGGGATGAACGAGACGAACTTGGTCCAAAGAAGGCCTACGGATCAAATGGGTGGACGAAGATGGACGAACGAGACGAACTTGGTCCAAGGAAAGCCTAGGTATCAAATGGGAGGACGAAGATGGACGAACGAGACGAACTTGGTCCAAAGAAGGCCTACGAATCAAATGGGAGGACGAAGATGGACGAACGAGACGAACTTGGTCCAAAGAAGGCCAACGGATCAAATGGGAGGACGAAGATGGACGAACGAGACGAACTTGGTCCAACGAAGGCCTACGGATCAAATGGGAGGACGAAGATGGACCAACGAGACAAACTTGGTCCAAAGAAGGCCTAGGGATCAAATGGGAGGACGAAGATGGACGAACGAGACGAACTTGGTCCAAAGAAGGCCAACGGATCAAATGGGAGGACGAAGATGGACGAACGAGACGAACTTGGTCCAAAGAAGGCCTTCGGATCAAATGGGAGGACGAAGATGGACGAACGAGACGAACTTGGTCCAAAGAAGGCCAACGGATCAAATGGGAGGACGAAGATGGACGAACGAGACGAACTTGGTCCAAAGAAGGCCTACGGATCAAATGGGAGGACGAAGATGGACGAACGAGACGAACTTGGTCCAAAGAAGGCCTAGGGATCAAATGGGAGGACGAAGATGGACGAACGAGACGAACTTGGTCCAAAGAAGGCCTTCGGACCAAATGGGAGGACGAAGATGCACGAACCAGACGAAGTTGGTGCAATGAAGCCCAAGGATCAAATGGGAGGATGAAAAGGGATGAACGAGACGAACTTGGTCCAAAGAAGGCCTTCGGATCAAATGGGAGGACGAAGATGGACGAACCAGACGAAGTTGGTGCAAAGAAGCCCAAGGATCAAATGGGAGGATGAAAAGGGATGAACGAGACGAACTTGGTCCAAAGAAGGCCTTCGGATCAAATGGGAGGACGAAGATGGACGAACGAGACGAACTTGGTCCAAAGAAGGCCAACGGATCAAATGGGAGGACGAAGATGGACGAACGAGACGAACTTGGTGCAAAGAAGCCCAACGGATCAAATGGGAGGACGAAAAGGGATGAACGAGACGAACTTGGTCCAAAGAAGGCCTACGGATCAAATTGGTGGACGAAGATGGACGAACGACACGAACTTGGTCCAAAGAAGGCCTAGGGATCAAATGGGAGGACGAAGATGGACGATCGAGACGAACTTGGTCCAAAGAAGGCCAACGGATCAAATGGGAGGACGAAGATGGACGAACGAGACGAACTTGGTACAAAGAAGCCCAACGGATCATATGGGAGGACGAAAAGGGATGAACGAGACGAACTTGGTGCAAAGAAGGCCTACGGATCAAATGGGAGGATGAAGATGGACGAACGAGACGAACTTGGTCCAAAGAAGGCCAACGGATCAAATGGGAGCACGAAGATGGACGAACGAGATGAACTTGGTGCAAAGAAGCCCAACGGATCATATGGGTGGACGAAAAGGGATGAACGAGACGAACTTGGTCCAAAGAAGGCCTACGGATCAAATGGGAGGATGAAGATGGACGAACGAGACGAACTTGGTCCAAAGAAGGCCAACGGATCAAATGGGAGGACGAAGATGGACGAAGATGGACGAACGAGACGAACTTGGTGCAAAGAAGCCCAACGGATCAAATGGGAGGACGAAAAGGGATGAACGAGACGAACTTGGTCCAAAGAAGGCCTACGGATCAAATGGCTGGACGAAGATGGACGAACGAGACGAACTTGGTCCAAAGAAGGCCTTCGGATCAAATGGGAGGACGAAGATGGACGAACGAGACGAACTTGGTCCAAAGAAGGCCAACGGATCAAATGGGAGGACGAAGATGGACGAACGAGACGAACTTGGTCCAAAGAAGGCCTACGGATCAAATGGGAGGACGAAGATGGACGAACGAGACGAACTTGGTCCAAAGAAGGCCTAGGGATCAAATGGGAGGACGAAGATGGACGAACGAGACGAACTTGGTCCAAAGAAGGCCTTCGGACCAAATGGGAGGACGAAGATGCACGAACCAGACGAAGTTGGTGCAATGAAGCCCAAGGATCAAATGGGAGGATGAAAAGGGATGAACGAGACGAACTTGGTCCAAAGAAGGCCTTCGGATCAAATGGGAGGACGAAGATGGACGAACCAGACGAAGTTGGTGCAAAGAAGCCCAAGGATCAAATGGGAGGATGAAAAGGGATGAACGAGACGAACTTGGTCCAAAGAAGGCCTTCGGATCAAATGGGAGGACGAAGATGGACGAACGAGACGAACTTGGTCCAAAGAAGGCCAACGGATCAAATGGGAGGACGAAGATGGACGAACGAGACGAACTTGGTGCAAAGAAGCCCAACGGATCAAATGGGAGGACGAAAAGGGATGAACGAGACGAACTTGGTCCAAAGAAGGCCTACGGATCAAATTGGTGGACGAAGATGGACGAACGACACGAACTTGGTCCAAAGAAGGCCTAGGGATCAAATGGGAGGACGAAGATGGACGATCGAGACGAACTTGGTCCAAAGAAGGCCAACGGATCAAATGGGAGGACGAAGATGGACGAACGATACGAACTTGGTACAAAGAAGCCCAACGGATCATATGGGAGGACGAAAAGGGATGAACGAGACGAACTTGGTGCAAAGAAGGCCTACGGATCAAATGGGAGGATGAAGATGGACGAACGAGACGAACTTGGTCCAAAGAAGGCCAACGGATCAAATGGGAGCACGAAGATGGACGAACGAGATGAACTTGGTGCAAAGAAGCCCAACGGATCATATGGGTGGACGAAAAGGGATGAACGAGACGAACTTGGTCCAAAGAAGGCCTACGGATCAAATGGGAGGATGAAGATGGACGAACGAGACGAACTTGGTCCAAAGAAGGCCAACGGATCAAATGGGAGGACGAAGATGGACGAAGATGGACGAACGAGACGAACTTGGTGCAAAGAAGCCCAACGGATCAAATGGGAGGACGAAAAGGGATGAACGAGACGAACTTGGTCCAAAGAAGGCCTACGGATCAAATGGCTGGACGAAGATGGACGAACGAGACGAACTTGGTGCAAAGAAGCCCAACGGATCAAATGGGAGGACGAAGATGGACGAACGAGACGAACTTGGTGCAAAGAAGCCCAACGGATCAAATGGGAGGACGAAAAGGGATGAACGAGACGAACATGGTCCAAAGAAGGCCAACAGATCAAATGGGAGGACGAAGATGGACGAACGAGACGAACGACGAACGAGACGAACTTGGTCCAAAGAAGGCCTAGGGATCAAATTGGAGGACGAAGATGGACGAACGAGACGAACTTGGTCCAAAGAAGGCCTTCGGATCAAATGGGAGGACGAAGATGGACGAACGAGACGAACTTGGTCCAAAGAAGGCCAACGGATCAAATGGGAGGACGAAGATGTACGAACGAGACGAACTTGGTGCAAAGAAGCCCAACGGATCAAATGGGAGGACGAAAAGGGATGAACGAGACGAACTTGGTCCAAAGAAGGCCTACGGATCAAATGGGTGGACGAAGATGGACGAACGAGACGAACTTGGTCCAAAGAAGGCCTACGGATCAAATGGGAGGACGAAGATGGACGAACGAGACGAACTTGGTCCAAAGAAGGCCAACGGATCAAATGGGAGGACGAAGATGGACGAACGAGACGAACTTGGTCCAAGGAAGGCCTAGGGATCAAATGGGAGGACGAAGATGGACGAACGAGACGAACTTGGTCCAAAGAAGGCCTACGGATCAAATGGGAGGACGAAGATGGACGAACGAGACGAACTTGGTCCAAAGAAGGCCAACGGATCAAATGGGAGGACGAAGATGGACGAACGAGACGAACTTGGTCCAAAGAAGGCCAACGGATCAAATGGGAGGACGAAGATGGACGAACAAGACGAACATGGTGCAAAGAAGCCCAACAGATCATATGGGAGGACGAAAAGGGATGAACGAGACGAACTTGGTCCAAAGAAGGCCTACGGATCAAATGGGAGGACGAAGATGGACGAACGAGACGAACTTGGTCCAAAGAAGGCCAACGGATCAAATGGGAGGACGAAGATGGACGAACGAGACGAACTTGGTGCAAAGAAGCCCAACGGATCAAATGGGAGGACGAAAAGGGATGAACGAGACGAACTTGGTCCAAAGAAGGCCTACGGATCAAATGGCTGGACGAAGATGGACGAACGAGACGAACTTGGTGCAAAGAAGCCCAACGGATCAAATGGGAGGACGAAGATGGACGAACGAGACGAACTTGGTGCAAAGAAGCCCAACGGATCAAATGGGAGGACGAAAAGGGATGAACGAGATGAACTTGGTCCAAAGAAGGCCAACGGATCAAATGGGAGGACGAAGATGGACGAACGAGACGAACGACGAACGAGACGAACTTGGTCCAAAGAAGGCCTAGGGATCAAATTGGAGGACGAAGATGGACGAACGAGACGAACTTGGTCCAAAGAAGGCCTTCGGATCAAATGGGAGGACGAAGATGGACGAACGAGACGAACTTGGTCCAAAGAAGGCCAACGGATCAAATGGGAGGACGAAGATGGACGAACGAGACGAACTTGGTGCAAAGAAGCCCAAGGATCAAATGGGAGGACGAAAAGGGACGAACGAGACGAACTTGGTCCAAAGAAGGCCAACGGATTAAATGGGAGGACGAAGATGGACGAACGAGACGAACTTGGTCCAAAGAAGGCCTAGGGATCAAATGGGAGGACGAAGATGGACGAACGAGACGAACTTGGTCCAAAGAAGGCCTTCGGATCAAATGGGAGGACGAAGATGGACGAACGAGACGAACTTGCTCCAAAGAAGGCCAACGGATCAAATGGGAGGACGAAGATGGACGAACGAGACGAACTTGGTGCAAAAAAGCCCAACGGATCAAATGGGAGGACGAAAAGGGATGAACGAGACGAACTTGGTCCAAAGAAGGCCAACGGATCAAATGGGAGGACGAAGATGGACGAACGAGACGAACTTGGTGCAAAGAAGCCCAACGGATCAAATGGGAGGACGAAAAGGGATGAATGAGACGAACTTGGTCCAAAGAAGGCCTACGGATCAAATGGGAGGACGAAGATGGACGAACGAGACGAACTTGGTCCAAAGAAGGCCTAGGGATCAAATGGGAGGACGAAGATGGACGAACGAGACGAACTTGGTCCAAAGAAGGCCAACGGATCAAATGGGAGGACGAAGATGGACGAACGAGACGAACTTGGTCCAAAGAAGGCCTAGGGATCAAATGGGAGGACAAAAAGGGATGCACGAGACGAACTTGGTCCAAAGAAGGCCTACGGATCAAATGGGAGGACGAAGATGGACGAACGAGACGAACTTGGTGCAAAGAAGCCCAACGGATCAAATGGGAGGACGAAAAGGGATGAACGAGACGAACTTGGTCCAAAGAAGGCCTACGGATCAAATGGGAGGACGAAGATGGACGAACGAGACGAACTTGGTCCAAAGAAGGCCTAGGGTTCAAATGGGAGGACGAAGATGGACGAACGAGACGAACTTGGTCCAAAGAAGGCCAACGGATCAAATGGGAGGACGAAGATGGACGAACGAGACGAACTTGGTCCAAAGAAGGCCTAGGGATCAAATGGGAGGACGAAGATGGACGAACGAGACGAACTTGGTCCAAAGAAGGCCTTCGGATCAAATGGGAGGACGAAGATGGACGAACGAGACGAACTTGGTGCAAAGAAGCCCAACGGATCAAACGGGAGGACGAAAAGGGATGAACGAGACGAACATGGTCCAAAGAAGGCCTACGGATCAAATGGGTGGACGAAGATGGACGAACGAGACGAACTTGGTCCAAGGAAGGCCTAGGGATCAAATGGGAGGACGAAGATGGACGAACGAGACGAACTTGGTGCAAAGAAGCCCAACGGATCAAATGGGAGGACGAAAAGGGATGAACGAGACGAATATGGTCCAAAGAAGGCCTACGGATCAAATGGGTGGACGAAGATGGACGAACGAGACGAACTTGGTCCAAGGAAGGCCTAGGGATCAAATGGGAGGACGAAGATGGACGAACGAGACGAACTTGGTCCAAAGAAGGCCAACGGATCAAATGGGAGGACGAAGATGGACGAACGAGACGAACTTGGTCCAAAGAAGGCCAACGGATCAAATGGGAGGACGAAGATGGACGAACCAGACGAACTTGGTGCAAAGAAGCCCAACGGATCAAATGGGAGGACGAAAAGGGATGAACGAGACGAACATGGTCCAAAGAAGGCCTACGGATCAAATGGGAGGACGAAGATGGACGAACGAGACGAACTTGGTCCAAAGAAGGCCTAGGGATCAAATGGGAGGACGAAGATGGACGAACAAGACGAACTTGGTCCAAAGAAGGCCTACGGATCAAATGGGTGGACGAAGATGGACGAACGAGACGAACTTGGTCCAAAGAAGGCCAACGGATCAAATGGGAGGACGAAGATGGACGAACGAGACGAACTTGGTCCAAAGAAGGCCAACGGATCAAATGGGAGGACGAAGATGGACGAACCAGACGAACTTGGTGCAAAGAAGCCCAACGGATCAAATGGGAGGACGAAAAGGGATGAACGAGACGAACTTGGTCCAAAGAAGGCCTACGGATCAAATGGGAGGACGAAGATGGACGAACGAGACGAACTTGGTCCAAAGAAGGCCTTCGGATCAAATGGGAGGACGAATATGGACGAACGAGACGAACTTGGTCCAAAGAAGGCCAACGGATCAAATGGGAGGACGAAGATGGACGAACGAGACGAACTTGGTGCAAAGAAGCCCAACGGATCAAATGCGAGGACGAAAAGGGATGAACGAGACGAACATGGTCCAAAGAAGGCCTACGGATCAAATGGGTGGACGAAGATGGACGAACGAGACGAACTTGGTCCAAGGAAGGCCTAGGGATCAAATGGGAGGACGAAGATGGACGAACGAGACGAACTTGGTCCAAAGAAGGCCAACGGATCAAATGGGAGGACGAAGATGGACGAACGAGACGAACTTGGTCCAAAGAAGGCCAACGGATCAAATGGGAGGACGAAGATGGACGAACGAGACGAACTTGGTCCAAAGAAGGCCTAGGGATCAAATGGGAGGACGAAGATGGACGAACGAGACGAACTTGGTCCAAAGAAGGCCTTCGGATCAAATGGGAGGACGAAGATGGACGAACGAGACGAACTTGGTGCAAAGAAGCCCAACGGATCAAACGGGAGGACGAAAAGGGATGAACGAGACGAACATGGTCCAAAGAAGGCCTACGGATCAAATGGGTGGACGAAGATGGACGAACGAGACGAACTTGGTCCAAGGAAGGCCTAGGGATCAAATGGGAGGACGAAGATGGACGAACGAGACGAACTTGGTGCAAAGAAGCCCAACGGATCAAATGGGAGGACGAAAAGGGATGAACGAGACGAATATGGTCCAAAGAAGGCCTACGGATCAAATGGGTGGACGAAGATGGACGAACGAGACGAACTTGGTCCAAGGAAGGCCTAGGGATCAAATGGGAGGACGAAGATGGACGAACGAGACGAACTTGGTCCAAAGAAGGCCAACGGATCAAATGGGAGGACGAAGATGGACGAACGAGACGAACTTGGTCCAAAGAAGGCCAACGGATCAAATGGGAGGACGAAGATGGACGAACCAGACGAACTTGGTGCAAAGAAGCCCAACGGATCAAATGGGAGGACGAAAAGGGATGAACGAGACGAACATGGTCCAAAGAAGGCCTACGGATCAAATGGGAGGACGAAGATGGACGAACGAGACGAACTTGGTCCAAAGAAGGCCTAGGGATCAAATGGGAGGACGAAGATGGACGAACAAGACGAACTTGGTCCAAAGAAGGCCTACGGATCAAATGGGTGGACGAAGATGGACGAACGAGACGAACTTGGTCCAAAGAAGGCCAACGGATCAAATGGGAGGACGAAGATGGACGAACGAGACGAACTTGGTCCAAAGAAGGCCAACGGATCAAATGGGAGGACGAAAAGGGATGAACGAGACGAACTTGGTCCAAAGAAGGCCTACGGATCAAATGGGAGGACGAAGATGGACGAACGAGACGAACTTGGTCCAAAGAAGGCCTTCGGATCAAATGGGAGGACGAATATGGACGAACGAGACGAACTTGGTCCAAAGAAGGCCAACGGATCAAATGGGAGGACGAAGATGGACGAACGAGACGAACTTGGTGCAAAGAAGCCCAACGGATCAAATGCGAGGACGAAAAGGGATGAACGAGACGAACATGGTCCAAAGAAGGCCTACGGATCAAATGGGTGGACGAAGATGGACGAACGAGACGAACTTGGTCCAAGGAAGGCCAACGGATCAAATGGGAGGACGAAGATGGACGAACGAGACGAACTTGGTCCAAAGAAGGCCAACGGATCAAATGGGAGGACGAAGATGGACGAACGAGACGAACTTGGTCCAAAGAAGGCCTAGGGATCAAATGGGAGGACGAAGATGGACGAACGAGACGAACTTGGTCCAAAGAAGGCCTTCGGATCAAATGGGAGGACGAAGATGGACGAACGAGACGAACTTGGTGCAAAGAAGCCCAACGGATCAAACGGGAGGACGAAAAGGGATGAACGAGACGAACATGGTCCAAAGAAGGCCTACGGATCAAATGGGTGGACGAAGATGGACGAACGAGACGAACTTGGTCCAAGGAAGGCCTAGGGATCAAATGGGAGGACGAAGATGGACGAACGAGACGAACTTGGTGCAAAGAAGCCCAACGGATCAAATGGGAGGACGAAAAGGGATGAACGAGACGAATATGGTCCAAAGAAGGCCTACGGATCAAATGGGTGGACGAAGATGGACGAACGAGACGAACTTGGTCCAAGGAAGGCCTAGGGATCAAATGGGAGGACGAAGATGGACGAACGAGACGAACTTGGTCCAAAGAAGGCCAACGGATCAAATGGGAGGACGAAGATGGACGAACGAGACGAACTTGGTCCAAAGAAGGCCAACGGATCAAATGGGAGGACGAAGATGGACGAACCAGACGAACTTGGTGCAAAGAAGCCCAACGGATCAAATGGGAGGACGAAAAGGGATGAACGAGACGAACATGGTCCAAAGAAGGCCTACGGATCAAATGGGAGGACGAAGATGGACGAACGAGACGAACTTGGTCCAAAGAAGGCCTAGGGATCAAATGGGAGGACGAAGATGGACGAACAAGACGAACTTGGTCCAAAGAAGGCCTACGGATCAAATGGGTGGACGAAGATGGACGAACGAGACGAACTTGGTCCAAAGAAGGCCAACGGATCAAATGGGAGGACGAAGATGGACGAACGAGACGAACTTGGTCCAAAGAAGGCCAACGGATCAAATGGGAGGACGAAGATGGACGAACCAGACGAACTTGGTGCAAAGAAGCCCAACGGATCAAATGGGAGGACGAAAAGGGATGAACGAGACGAACTTGGTCCAAAGAAGGCCTACGGATCAAATGGGAGGACGAAGATGGACGAACGAGACGAACTTGGTCCAAAGAAGGCCTTCGGATCAAATGGGAGGACGAATATGGACGAACGAGACGAACTTGGTCCAAAGAAGGCCAACGGATCAAATGGGAGGACGAAGATGGACGAACGAGACGAACTTGGTGCAAAGAAGCCCAACGGATCAAATGCGAGGACGAAAAGGGATGAACGAGACGAACATGGTCCAAAGAAGGCCTACGGATCAAATGGGTGGACGAAGATGGACGAACGAGACGAACTTGGTCCAAGGAAGGCCTAGGGATCAAATGGGAGGACGAAGATGGACGAACGAGACGAACTTGGTCCAAAGAAGGCCAACGGATCAAATGGGAGGACGAAGATGGACGAACGAGACGAACTTGGTCCAAAGAAGGCCAACGGATCAAATGGGAGGACGAAGATGGACGAACCAGACGAACTTGGTGCAAAGAAGCCCAACGGATCAAATGGGAGGACGAAAAGGGATGAACGAGACGAACATGGTCCAAAGAAGGCCTACGGATCAAATGGGAGGACGAAGATGGACGAACGAGACGAACTTGGTCAAAAGAAGGCCTAGGGATCAAATGGGAGGACGAAGATGGACGAACGAGACGAACTTGGTCCAAAGAAGGCCAACGGATCAAATGGGAGGACGAAGATGGACGAACGAGACGAACTTGGTCCAAAGAAGGCCTAGGGATCAAATGGGAGGACGAAGATGGACGAACGAGACGAACTTGGTCCAAAGAAGGCCTTCGGATCAAATGGGAGGACGAAGATGGACGAACGAGACGAACTTGGTGCAAAGAAGCCCAACGGATCAAACGGGAGGACGAAAAGGGATGAACGAGACGAACATGGTCCAAAGAAGGCCTACGGATCAAATGGGTGGACGAAGATGGACGAACGAGACGAACTTGGTCCAAGGAAGGCCTAGGGATCAAATGGGAGGACGAAGATGGACGAACGAGACGAACTTGGTGCAAAGAAGCCCAACGGATCAAATGGGAGGACGAAAAGGGATGAACGAGACGAATATGGTCCAAAGAAGGCCTACGGATCAAATGGGTGGACGAAGATGGACGAACGAGACGAACTTGGTCCAAGGAAGGCCTAGGGATCAAATGGGAGGACGAAGATGGACGAACGAGACGAACTTGGTCCAAAGAAGGCCAACGGATCAAATGGGAGGACGAAGATGGACGAACGAGACGAACTTGGTCCAAAGAAGGCCAACGGATCAAATGGGAGGACGAAGATGGACGAACCAGACGAACTTGGTGCAAAGAAGCCCAACGGATCAAATGGGAGGACGAAAAGGGATGAACGAGACGAACATGGTCCAAAGAAGGCCTACGGATCAAATGGGAGGACGAAGATGGACGAACGAGACGAACTTGGTCCAAAGAAGGCCTAGGGATCAAATGGGAGGACGAAGATGGACGAACAAGACGAACTTGGTCCAAAGAAGGCCTACGGATCAAATGGGTGGACGAAGATGGACGAACGAGACGAACTTGGTCCAAAGAAGGCCAACGGATCAAATGGGAGGACGAAGATGGACGAACGAGACGAACTTGGTCCAAAGAAGGCCAACGGATCAAATGGGAGGACGAAGATGGACGAACCAGACGAACTTGGTGCAAAGAAGCCCAACGGATCAAATGGGAGGACGAAAAGGGATGAACGAGACGAACTTGGTCCAAAGAAGGCCTACGGATCAAATGGGAGGACGAAGATGGACGAACGAGACGAACTTGGTCCAAAGAAGGCCTTCGGATCAAATGGGAGGACGAATATGGACGAACGAGACGAACTTGGTCCAAAGAAGGCCAACGGATCAAATGGGAGGACGAAGATGGACGAACGAGACGAACTTGGTGCAAAGAAGCCCAACGGATCAAATGCGAGGACGAAAAGGGATGAACGAGACGAACATGGTCCAAAGAAGGCCTACGGATCAAATGGGTGGACGAAGATGGACGAACGAGACGAACTTGGTCCAAGGAAGGCCTAGGGATCAAATGGGAGGACGAAGATGGACGAACGAGACGAACTTGGTCCAAAGAAGGCCAACGGATCAAATGGGAGGACGAAGATGGACGAACGAGACGAACTTGGTCCAAAGAAGGCCAACGGATCAAATGGGAGGACGAAGATGGACGAACGAGACGAACTTGGTCCAAAGAAGGCCTAGGGATCAAATGGGAGGACGAAGATGGACGAACGAGACGAACTTGGTCCAAAGAAGGCCTTCGGATCAAATGGGAGGACGAAGATGGACGAACGAGACGAACTTGGTGCAAAGAAGCCCAACGGATCAAACGGGAGGACGAAAAGGGATGAACGAGACGAACATGGTCCAAAGAAGGCCTACGGATCAAATGGGTGGACGAAGATGGACGAACGAGACGAACTTGGTCCAAGGAAGGCCTAGGGATCAAATGGGAGGACGAAGATGGACGAACGAGACGAACTTGGTGCAAAGAAGCCCAACGGATCAAATGGGAGGACGAAAAGGGATGAACGAGACGAATATGGTCCAAAGAAGGCCTACGGATCAAATGGGTGGACGAAGATGGACGAACGAGACGAACTTGGTCCAAGGAAGGCCTAGGGATCAAATGGGAGGACGAAGATGGACGAACGAGACGAACTTGGTCCAAAGAAGGCCAACGGATCAAATGGGAGGACGAAGATGGACGAACGAGACGAACTTGGTCCAAAGAAGGCCAACGGATCAAATGGGAGGACGAAGATGGACGAACCAGACGAACTTGGTGCAAAGAAGCCCAACGGATCAAATGGGAGGACGAAAAGGGATGAACGAGACGAACATGGTCCAAAGAAGGCCTACGGATCAAATGGGAGGACGAAGATGGACGAACGAGACGAACTTGGTCCAAAGAAGGCCTAGGGATCAAATGGGAGGACGAAGATGGACGAACAAGACGAACTTGGTCCAAAGAAGGCCTACGGATCAAATGGGTGGACGAAGATGGACGAACGAGACGAACTTGGTCCAAAGAAGGCCAACGGATCAAATGGGAGGACGAAGATGGACGAACGAGACGAACTTGGTCCAAAGAAGGCCAACGGATCAAATGGGAGGACGAAGATGGACGAACCAGACGAACTTGGTGCAAAGAAGCCCAACGGATCAAATGGGAGGACGAAAAGGGATGAACGAGACGAACTTGGTCCAAAGAAGGCCTACGGATCAAATGGGAGGACGAAGATGGACGAACGAGACGAACTTGGTCCAAAGAAGGCCTTCGGATCAAATGGGAGGACGAATATGGACGAACGAGACGAACTTGGTCCAAAGAAGGCCAACGGATCAAATGGGAGGACGAAGATGGACGAACGAGACGAACTTGGTGCAAAGAAGCCCAACGGATCAAATGCGAGGACGAAAAGGGATGAACGAGACGAACATGGTCCAAAGAAGGCCTACGGATCAAATGGGTGGACGAAGATGGACGAACGAGACGAACTTGGTCCAAGGAAGGCCAACGGATCAAATGGGAGGACGAAGATGGACGAACGAGACGAACTTGGTCCAAAGAAGGCCAACGGATCAAATGGGAGGACGAAGATGGACGAACGAGACGAACTTGGTCCAAAGAAGGCCTAGGGATCAAATGGGAGGACGAAGATGGACGAACGAGACGAACTTGGTCCAAAGAAGGCCTTCGGATCAAATGGGAGGACGAAGATGGACGAACGAGACGAACTTGGTGCAAAGAAGCCCAACGGATCAAACGGGAGGACGAAAAGGGATGAACGAGACGAACATGGTCCAAAGAAGGCCTACGGATCAAATGGGTGGACGAAGATGGACGAACGAGACGAACTTGGTCCAAGGAAGGCCTAGGGATCAAATGGGAGGACGAAGATGGACGAACGAGACGAACTTGGTGCAAAGAAGCCCAACGGATCAAATGGGAGGACGAAAAGGGATGAACGAGACGAATATGGTCCAAAGAAGGCCTACGGATCAAATGGGTGGACGAAGATGGACGAACGAGACGAACTTGGTCCAAGGAAGGCCTAGGGATCAAATGGGAGGACGAAGATGGACGAACGAGACGAACTTGGTCCAAAGAAGGCCAACGGATCAAATGGGAGGACGAAGATGGACGAACGAGACGAACTTGGTCCAAAGAAGGCCAACGGATCAAATGGGAGGACGAAGATGGACGAACCAGACGAACTTGGTGCAAAGAAGCCCAACGGATCAAATGGGAGGACGAAAAGGGATGAACGAGACGAACATGGTCCAAAGAAGGCCTACGGATCAAATGGGAGGACGAAGATGGACGAACGAGACGAACTTGGTCCAAAGAAGGCCTAGGGATCAAATGGGAGGACGAAGATGGACGAACAAGACGAACTTGGTCCAAAGAAGGCCTACGGATCAAATGGGTGGACGAAGATGGACGAACGAGACGAACTTGGTCCAAAGAAGGCCAACGGATCAAATGGGAGGACGAAGATGGACGAACGAGACGAACTTGGTCCAAAGAAGGCCAACGGATCAAATGGGAGGACGAAGATGGACGAACCAGACGAACTTGGTGCAAAGAAGCCCAACGGATCAAATGGGAGGACGAAAAGGGATGAACGAGACGAACTTGGTCCAAAGAAGGCCTACGGATCAAATGGGAGGACGAAGATGGACGAACGAGACGAACTTGGTCCAAAGAAGGCCTTCGGATCAAATGGGAGGACGAATATGGACGAACGAGACGAACTTGGTCCAAAGAAGGCCAACGGATCAAATGGGAGGACGAAGATGGACGAACGAGACGAACTTGGTGCAAAGAAGCCCAACGGATCAAATGCGAGGACGAAAAGGGATGAACGAGACGAACATGGTCCAAAGAAGGCCTACGGATCAAATGGGTGGACGAAGATGGACGAACGAGACGAACTTGGTCCAAGGAAGGCCTAGGGATCAAATGGGAGGACGAAGATGGACGAACGAGACGAACTTGGTCCAAAGAAGGCCAACGGATCAAATGGGAGGACGAAGATGGACGAACGAGACGAACTTGGTCCAAAGAAGGCCAACGGATCAAATGGGAGGACGAAGATGGACGAACGAGACGAACTTGGTCCAAAGAAGGCCAACGGATCAAATGGGAGGACGAAGATGGACGAACCAGACGAACTTGGTGCAAAGAAGCCCAACGGATCAAATGGGAGGACGAAAAGGGATGAACGAGACGAACATGGTCCAAAGAAGGCCTACGGATCAAATGGGAGGACGAAGATGGACGAACGAGACGAACTTGGTCAAAAGAAGGCCTAGGGATCAAATGGGAGGACGAAGATGGACGAACAAGACGAACTTGGTCCAAAGAAGGCCTACGGATCAAATGGGTGGACGAAGATGGACGAACGAGACGAACTTGGTCCAAAGAAGGCCAACGGATCAAATGGGAGGACGAAGATGGACGAACGAGACGAACTTGGTCCAAAGAAGGCCAACGGATCAAATGGGAGGACGAAGATGGACGAACCAGACGAACTTGGTGCAAAGAAGCCCAACGGATCAAATGGGAGGACGAAAAGGGATGAACGAGACGAACTTGGTCCAAAGAAGGCCTACGGATCAAATGGGAGGACGAAGATGGACGAACGAGAGGAACTTGGTCCAAAGAAGGCCTAGGGATCAAATGGGAGGACGAAGATGGACGAAAAAGACGAACTTGGTCCAAAGAAGGCCTACGGATCAAATGGGTGGACGAAGATGGACGAACGAGAGGAACTTGGTCCAAAGAAGGCCAACGGATCAAATGGGAGGACGAAGATGGACGAACGAGACGAACTTGGTCCAAAGAAGGCCAACGGATCAAATGGGAGGACGAAGATGGACGAACGAGACGAACTTGGTCCAAAGAAGGCCTAGGGATCAAATGGGAGGACGAAGATGGACGAACGAGACGAACTTGGTCCTAAGAAGGCCTTTGGATCAAATGGGAGGACGAAGATGGACGAACGAGACGAACTTGGTCCAAAGAATGCCAACGGATCAAATGGGAGGACGAAGATGGACGAACGAGACGAACTTGGTGCAAAGAAGCCCAACGGATCAAATGGGAGGACGAAAAGGGATGAACGAGACGAACTTGGTCCAAAGAAGGCCTACGGATCAAATGGGTGGACGAAGATGGACGAACGAGACGAACTTGGTCCAAGGAAAGCCTAGGTACCAAATGGGAGGACGAAGATGGACGAACGAGACGAACTTGGTCCAAAGAAGGCCTACGGATCAAATGGGAGGACGAAGATGGACGAACGAGACGAACTTGGTCCAAAGAAGGCCAACGGATCAAATGGGAGGACGAAGATGGACGAACGAGACGAACTTGGTGCAAAGAAGCCCGACGGATCAAATGGGAGGACGAAAAGGGATGAACGAGACGAACTTGGTCCAAAGAAGGCCAACGGATCAAATGGGTGGACGAAGATGGACGAACGAGACGAACTTGGTGCAAAGAAGCCCAACGGATCAAATGGGAGGACGAAAAGGGATGAACGAGACGAACTTGGTCCAAAGAAGGCCTACGGATCAAATGGGAGGACGAAGATGGACGAACGAGACGAACTTGGCCCAAAGAAGGCCTACGGATCAAATGGGAGGAAGAAGATGGAGGAACGAGACGAACTTGGTCCAAAGAAGGCCTTCGGATCAAATGGGAGGACGAAGATGGACGAACGAGACGAACTTGGTCCAAAGAAGGCCAACGGATCAAATGGGAGGACGAAGATGGACGAACGAGACGAACTTGGTCCAAAGAAGGCCTACGGATCAAATGGGAGGACGAAGATGGACGAACGAGACGAACTTGGTCCAAAGAAGGCCTAGGGATCAAATGGGAGGACGAAGATGGACGAACGAGACGAACTTGGTCCAAAGAAGGCCTTCGGACCAAATGGGAGGACGAAGATGGACGAACCAGACGAAGTTGGTCCAAAGAAGGCCAACGGATCAAATGGGAGGATGAAAAGGGATGAACGAGACGAACTTGGTCCAAAGAAGGCCTTCGGATCAAATGGGAGGACGAAGATGGACGAACCAGACGAAGTTGGTGCAAAGAAGCCCAAGGATCAAATGGGAGGATGAAAAGGGATGAACGAGACGAACTTGGTCCAAAGAAGGCCTTCGGATCAAATGGGAGGACGAAGATGGACGAACGAGACGAACTTGGTCCAAAGAAGGCCAACGGATCAAATGGGAGGACGAAGATGGACGAACGAGACGAACTTGGTGCAAAGAAGCCCAACGGATCAAATGGGAGGACGAAAAGGGATGAACGAGACGAACTTGGTCCAAAGAAGGCCAACGGATCAAATGGGTGGACGAAGATGGACGAACGAGACGAACTTGGTGTAAAGAAGCCCAACGGATCAAATGGGAGGACGAAAAGGGATGAACGAGACGAATTTGGTCCAAAGAAGGCCTACGGATCAAATGGGAGGACGAAGATGGACGAACGAGACGAACTTGGTCCAAAGAAGGCCTAGGGATCAAATGAGAGGACGAAGATGGACGAACGACACGAACTTGGTCCAAAGAAGGCCTAGGGATCAAATGGGAGGACGAAAAGATATGCACGAGACGAACTTGGTCCAAAGAAGGCCTACGGATCAAATGGGCGGACGGAGATGGACGAACGAGACGAACTTGGTGCAAAGAAGCCCAACGGATCAAATGGGAGGACGAAAAGGGATGAACGAGACGAACTTGGTCCAAAGAAGGCCTACGGATCAAATGGGAGGACGAAGATGGACGAACGAGACGAACTTGGTCCAAAGAAGGCCTAGGGTTCAAATGGGAGGACGAAGATGGACGAACGAGACGAACTTGGTCCAAAGAAGGCCAACGGATCAAATGGGAGGACGAAGATGGACGAACGAGACGAACTTGGTCCAAAGAAGGCCTAGGGATCAAATGGGAGGACGAAGATGGACGAACGAGACGAACTTGGTCCAAAGAAGGCCTACGGATCAAATGGGAGGACGAAGATGGACGAACGAGACGAACTTGGTCCAAAGAAGGCCAACGGATCAAATGGGAGGACGAAGATGGACGAACGAGACGAACTTGGTCCAAAGAAGGCCTAGGGATCAAATGGGAGGACGAAGATGGACGAACGAGACGAACTTGGTCCAAAGAAGGCCTTTGGATCAAATGGGAGGACGAAGATGGACGAACGAGACGAACTTGGTCCAAAGAATGCCAACGGATCAAATGGGAAGACGAAGATGGACGAACGAGACGAACTTGGTGCAAAGAAGCCCAACGGATCAAATGGGAGGACGAAAATGGATGAACGAGACGAACTTGGTCCAAAGAAGGCCTACGGATCAAATGGGTGGACGAAGATGGACGAACGAGACGAACTTGGTCCAAGGAAAGCCTAGGTACCAAATGGGAGGACGAAGATGGACGAACGAGACGAACTTGGTCCAAAGAAGGCCTACGGACCAAATGGGAGGACGAAGATGGACGAACGAGACGAACTTGGTCCAAAGAAGGCCAACGGATCAAATGGGAGGACGAAGATGGACGAACGAGACGAACTTGGTGCAAAGAAGCCCAACGGATCAAATGGGAGGACGAAAAGGGAGGAACGAGACGAACTTGGTCCAAAGAAGGCCAACGGATCAAATGGGTGGACGAAGATGGACGAACGAGACGAACTTGGTGCAAAGAAGCCCAACGGATCAAATGGGAGGACGAAAAGGGATGAACGAGACGAATTTGGTCCAAAGAAGGCCTACGGATCAAATGGGAGGACGAAGATGGACGAATGAGACGAACTTGGTCCAAAGAAGGCCAACGGATCAAATGGGAGGACGAAGATGGACGAACGAGACGAACTTGGCCCAAAGAAGGCCTGCGGATCAAATGGGAGGACGAAGATGGAGGAACGAGACGAACTTGGTCCAAAGAAGGCCTTCGGATCAAATGGGAGGACGAAGATGGACGAACGAGACGAACTTGGTCCAAAGAAGGCCAACGGATCAAATGGGAGGACGAAGATGGACGAACGAGACGAACTTGGTCCAAAGAAGGCCTACGGATCAAATGGGAGGACGAAGATGGACGAACGAGACGAACTTGGTCCAAAGAAGGCCTAGGGATCAAATGGGAGGACGAAGATGGACGAACGAGACGAACTTGGTCCAAAGAAGGCCTTCGGACCAAATGGGAGGACGAAGATGGACGAACCAGACGAAGTTGGTCCAAAGAAGGCCAACGGATCAAATGGTAGGATGAAAAGGGATGAACGAGATGAACTTGGTCCAAAGAAGGCCTTCGGATCAAATGGGAGGACGAAGATGGACGAACCAGACGAAGTTGGTGCAAAGAAGCCCAAGGATCAAATGGGATGATGAAAACGGATGAACGAGACGAACTTGGTCCAAAGAAGGCCTTCGGATCAAATGGGAGGACGAAGATGGACGAACGAGACGAACTTGGTCCAAAGAAGGCCAACGGATCAAATGGGAGGACGAAGATGGACGAACGAGACGATCTTGGTGCAAAGAAGCCCAACGGATCAAATGGGAGGACGAAAAGGGATGAACGAGACGAACTTGGCCCAAAGAAGGCCAATGGATCAAATGGGTGGACGAAGAGGGACGAACGAGACGAACTTGGTGTAAAGAAGCCCAACGGATCAAATGGGAGGACGAAAAGGGATGAACGAGACGAACTTGGTCCAAAGAAGGCCTACGGATCAAATGGGAGGACGAAGATGGACGAACGAGACGAACTTGGTCCAAAGAAGGCCTAGGGATCAAATGAGAGGACGAAGATGGACGAACGAGACGAACTTGGTCCAAAGAAGGCCAACGGATCAAATGGGAGGACGAAGATGGACGAACGAGACGAACTTGGTCCAAAGAAGGCCTAGGGATCAAATGGGAGGACGAAAAGGGATGCACGAGACGAACTTGGTCCAAGGAAGGCCTACGGATCAAATGGGCGGATGAAGATGGACGAACGAGACGAACTTGGTGCAAAGAAGCCCAACGGATCAAATGGGAGGACGAAAAGGGATGAACGAGACGAACTTGGTCCAAAGAAGGCCTACGGATCAAATGGGAGGACGAAGATGGACGAACGAGACGAACTTGGTCCAAAGAAGGCCTAGGGTTCAAATGGGAGGACGAAGATGGACGAACGAGACGAACTTGGTCCAAAGAAGGCCAACGGATCAAATGGGAGGACGAAGATGGACGAACGAGACGAAGTTGGTCCAAAGAAGGCCTAGGGATCAAATGGGAGGACGAAAATGGACGAACCAGACGAACTTGGTCCAAAGAAGGCCTACGGATCAAATGGGAGGACGAAGATGGACGAACGAGACGAACTTGGTCCAAAGAAGGCCTAGGGATCAAATGAGAGGACGAAGATGGACGAACGAGACGAACTTGGTCCAAAGAAGGCCAACGGATCAAATGGGAGGACGAAGATGGACGAACGAGACGAACTTGGTCCAAAGAAGGCCTACGGATCAAATGGGAGGACGAAGATGGACGAACGAGACGAACTTGGTCCAAAGAAGGCCTAGGGATCAAATGAGAGGACGAAGATGGACGAACGACACGAACTTGGTCCAAAGAAGGCCTAGGGATCAAATGGGAGGACGAAAAGATATGCACGAGACGAACTTGGTCCAAAGAAGGCCTACGGATCAAATGGGCGGACGGAGATGGACGAACGAGACGAACTTGGTGCAAAGAAGCCCAACGGATCAAATGGGAGGACGAAAAGGGATGAACGAGACGAACTTGGTCCAAAGAAGGCCTACGGATCAAATGGGAGGACGAAGATGGACGAACGAGACGAACTTGGTCCAAAGAAGGCCTAGGGTTCAAATGGGAGGACGAAGATGGACGAACGAGACGAACTTGGTCCAAAGAAGGCCAACGGATCAAATGGGAGGACGAAGATGGACGAACGAGACGAACTTGGTCCAAAGAAGGCCTAGGGATCAAATGGGAGGACGAAGATGGACGAACGAGACGAACTTGGTCCAAAGAAGGCCTACGGATCAAATGGGAGGACGAAGATGGACGAACGAGACGAACTTGGTCCAAAGAAGGCCAACGGATCAAATGGGAGGACGAAGATGGACGAACGAGACGAACTTGGTCCAAAGAAGGCCTAGGGATCAAATGGGAGGACGAAGATGGACGAACGAGACGAACTTGGTCCAAAGAAGGCCTTTGGATCAAATGGGAGGACGAAGATGGACGAACGAGACGAACTTGGTCCAAAGAATGCCAACGGATCAAATGGGAAGACGAAGATGGACGAACGAGACGAACTTGGTGCAAAGAAGCCCAACGGATCAAATGGGAGGACGAAAATGGATGAACGAGACGAACTTGGTCCAAAGAAGGCCTACGGATCAAATGGGTGGACGAAGATGGACGAACGAGACGAACTTGGTCCAAGGAAAGCCTAGGTACCAAATGGGAGGACGAAGATGGACGAACGAGACGAACTTGGTCCAAAGAAGGCCTACGGACCAAATGGGAGGACGAAGATGGACGAACGAGACGAACTTGGTCCAAAGAAGGCCAACGGATCAAATGGGAGGACGAAGATGGACGAACGAGACGAACTTGGTGCAAAGAAGCCCAACGGATCAAATGGGAGGACGAAAAGGGATGAACGAGACGAACTTGGTCCAAAGAAGGCCAACGGATCAAATGGGTGGACGAAGATGGACGAACGAGACGAACTTGGTGCAAAGAAGCCCAACGGATCAAATGGGAGGACGAAAAGGGATGAACGAGACGAATTTGGTCCAAAGAAGGCCTACGGATCAAATGGGAGGACGAAGATGGACGAATGAGACGAACTTGGTCCAAAGAAGGCCAACGGATCAAATGGGAGGACGAAGATGGACGAACGAGACGAACTTGGCCCAAAGAAGGCCTGCGGATCAAATGGGAGGACGAAGATGGAGGAACGAGACGAACTTGGTCCAAAGAAGGCCTTCGGATCAAATGGGAGGACGAAGATGGACGAACGAGACGAACTTGGTCCAAAGAAGGCCAACGGATCAAATGGGAGGACGAAGATGGACGAACGAGACGAACTTGGTCCAAAGAAGGCCTACGGATCAAATGGGAGGACGAAGATGGACGAACGAGACGAACTTGGTCCAAAGAAGGCCTAGGGATCAAATGGGAGGACGAAGATGGACGAACGAGACGAACTTGGTCCAAAGAAGGCCTTCGGACCAAATGGGAGGACGAAGATGGACGAACCAGACGAAGTTGGTCCAAAGAAGGCCAACGGATCAAATGGTAGGATGAAAAGGGATGAACGAGATGAACTTGGTCCAAAGAAGGCCTTCGGATCAAATGGGAGGACGAAGATGGACGAACCAGACGAAGTTGGTGCAAAGAAGCCCAAGGATCAAATGGGATGATGAAAACGGATGAACGAGACGAACTTGGTCCAAAGAAGGCCTTCGGATCAAATGGGAGGACGAAGATGGACGAACGAGACGAACTTGGTCCAAAGAAGGCCAACGGATCAAATGGGAGGACGAAGATGGACGAACGAGACGATCTTGGTGCAAAGAAGCCCAACGGATCAAATGGGAGGACGAAAAGGGATGAACGAGACGAACTTGGCCCAAAGAAGGCCAATGGATCAAATGGGTGGACGAAGAGGGACGAACGAGACGAACTTGGTGTAAAGAAGCCCAACGGATCAAATGGGAGGACGAAAAGGGATGAACGAGACGAACTTGGTCCAAAGAAGGCCTACGGATCAAATGGGAGGACGAAGATGGACGAACGAGACGAACTTGGTCCAAAGAAGGCCTAGGGATCAAATGAGAGGACGAAGATGGACGAACGAGACGAACTTGGTCCAAAGAAGGCCAACGGATCAAATGGGAGGACGAAGATGGACGAACGAGACGAACTTGGTCCAAAGAAGGCCTAGGGATCAAATGGGAGGACGAAAAGGGATGCACGAGACGAACTTGGTCCAAGGAAGGCCTACGGATCAAATGGGCGGATGAAGATGGACGAACGAGACGAACTTGGTGCAAAGAAGCCCAACGGATCAAATGGGAGGACGAAAAGGGATGAACGAGACGAACTTGGTCCAAAGAAGGCCTACGGATCAAATGGGAGGACGAAGATGGACGAACGAGACGAACTTGGTCCAAAGAAGGCCTAGGGTTCAAATGGGAGGACGAAGATGGACGAACGAGACGAACTTGGTCCAAAGAAGGCCAACGGATCAAATGGGAGGACGAAGATGGACGAACGAGACGAAGTTGGTCCAAAGAAGGCCTAGGGATCAAATGGGAGGACGAAAATGGACGAACCAGACGAACTTGGTCCAAAGAAGGCCTACGGATCAAATGGGAGGACGAAGATGGACGAACGAGACGAACTTGGTCCAAAGAAGGCCTAGGGATCAAATGAGAGGACGAAGATGGACGAACGAGACGAACTTGGTCCAAAGAAGGCCAACGGATCAAATGGGAGGACGAAGATGGACGAACGAGACGAACTTGGTCCAAAGAAGGCCTAGGGATCAAATGGGAGGACGAAAAGGGATGCACGAGACGAACTTGGTCCAAGGAAGGCCTACGGATCAAATGGGTGGACGAAGAGGGACGAACGAGACGAACTTGGTGTAAAGAAGCCCAACGGATCAAATGGGAGGACGAAAAGGGATGAACGAGACGAACATGGTCCAAAGAAGGCCTACGGATCAAATGGGTGGACGAAGATGGACGAACGAGACGAACTTGGTCCAAGGAAGGCCTAGGGATCAAATGGGAGGACGAAGATGGACGAACGAGACGAACTTGGTCCAAAGAAGGCCAACGGATCAAATGGGAGGACGAAGATGGACGAACGAGACGAACTTGGTCCAAAGAAGGCCAACGGATCAAATGGGAGGACGAAGATGGACGAACGAGACGAACTTGGTCCAAAGAAGGCCAACGGATCAAATGGGAGGACGAAGATGGACGAACCAGACGAACTTGGTGCAAAGAAGCCCAACGGATCAAATGGGAGGACGAAAAGGGATGAACGAGACGAACTTGGTCCAAAGAAGGCCTACGGATCAAATGGGAGGACGAAGATGGACGAACGAGACGAACTTGGTCCAAAGAAGGCCTAGGGATCAAATGGGAGGACGAAGATGGACGAACAAGACGAACTTGGTCCAAAGAAGGCCTACGGATCAAATGGGTGGACGAAGATGGACGAACGAGATGAACTTGGTCCAAAGAAGGCCAACGGATCAAATGGGAGGACGAAGATGGACGAACGAGAAGAACTTGGTCCAAAGAAGGCCTAGGGATCAAATGGGAGGACGAAGATGGACGAACGAGACGAACTTGGTCCAAAGAAGGCCAACGGATCAAATGGGAGGACGAAGATGGACGAACGAGACGAACTTGGTCCAAAGAAGGCCTAGGGATCAAATGGGAGGACGAAGATGGACGAACGAGACGAACTTGGTCCAAAGAAGGCCTTTGGATCAAATGGGAGGACGAAGATGGACGAACGAGACGAACTTGGTCCAAAGAATGCCAACGGATCAAATGGGAGGACGAAGATGGACGAACGAGACGAACTTGGTGCAAAGAAGCCCAACGGATCAAATGGGAGGACGAAAAGGGATGAACGAGACGAACTTGGTCCAAAGAAGGCCTACGGATCAAATGGGTGGACGAAGATGGACGAACGAGACGAACTTGGTCCAAGGAAAGCCTAGGTACCAAATGGGAGGACGAAGATGGACGAACGAGACGAACTTGGTCCAAAGAAGGCCTACGGATCAAATGGGAGGACGAAGATAGACGAACGAGACGAACTTGGTCCAAAGAAGGCCAACGGATCAAATGGGAGGACGAAGATGGACGAACGAGACGAACTTGGTCCAAAGAAGGCCAACGGATCAAATGGGAGGACGAAGATGGACGAACCAGACGAACTTGGTGCAAAGAAGCCCAACGGATCAAATGGGAGGACGAAAAGGGAGGAACGAGACGAACTTGGTCCAAAGAAGGCCTACGGATCAAATGGGAGGACGAAGATGGACGAACGAGACGAACTTGGTCCAAAGAAGGCCAACGGATCAAATGGGAGGACGAAGATGGACGAACGAGACGAACTTGGTCCAAAGAAGGCCTAGGGATCAAATGGGAGGACGAAGATGGACGAACGAGACGAACTTGGTCCAAAGAAGGCCTTTGGATCAAATGGGAGGACGAAGATGGACGAACGAGACGAACTTGGTCCAAAGAATGCCAACGGATCAAATGGAAGACGAAGATGGACGAACGAGACGAACTTGGTGCAAAGAAGCCCAACGGATCAAATGGGAGGACGAAAAGGGATGAACGAGACGAACTTGGTCCAAAGAAGGCCTACGGATCAAATGGGTGGACGAAGATGGACGAACGAGACGAACTTGGTCCAAGGAAAGCCTAGGTACCAAATGGGAGGACGAAGATGGACGAACGAGACGAACTTGGTCCAAAGAAGGCCTACGGATCAAATGGGAGGACGAAGATAGACGAACGAGACGAACTTGGTCCAAAGAAGGCCAACGGATCAAATGGGAGGACGAACGAGACGAACTTGGTCCAAAGAAGGCCAACGGATCAAATGGGAGGACGAAGATGGACGAACCAGACGAACTTGGTGCAAAGAAGCCCAACGGATCAAATGGGAGGACGAAAAGGGATGAACGAGACGAACTTGGTCCAAAGAAGGCCTACGGATCAAATGGGAGGACGAAGATGGACGAACGAGACGAACTTGGTCCAAAGAAGGCCTAGGGATCAAATGGGAGGACGAAGATGGACGAACAAGACGAACTTGGTCCAAAGAAGGCCTACGGATCAAATGGGTGGACGAAGATGGACGAACGAGACGAACTTGGTGCAAAGAAGCCCAACGGATCAAATGGGAGGACGAAAAGGGATGAACGAGACGAACATGGTCCAAAGAAGGCCTACGGATCAAATGGGAGGACGAAGATGGACGAACGAGACGAACTTGGTCCAAAGAAGGCCAACGGATCAAATGGGAGGACGAAGATGGACGAACGAGACGAACTTGGTCCAAAGAAGGCCAACGGATCAAATGGGAGGACGAAGATGGACGAACGAGACGAACTCGGTCCAAAGAAGGCCAACGGATCAAATGGGAGGACGAAGATGGACGAACCAGACGAACTTGGTGCAAAGAAGCCCAACGGATCAAATGGGAGGACGAAAAGGGATGAACGAGACGAACTTGGTCCAAAGAAGGCCTAGGGATCAAATGGGAGGACGAAGATGGACGAACGAGACGAACTTGGTCCAAAGAAGGCCTAGGGATCAAATGGGAGGACGAAGATGGACGAACAAGACGAACTTGGTCCAAAGAAGGCCTACGGATCAAATGGGTGGACGAAGATGGACGAACGAGATGAACTTGGTCCAAAGAAGGCCAACGGATCAAATGGGAGGACGAAGATGGACGAACGAGACGAACTTGGTCCAAAGAAGGCCTAGGGATCAAATGGGAGGACGAAGATGGACGAACGAGACGAACTTGGTCCAAAGAAGGCCAACGGATCAAATGGGAGGACGAAGATGGACGAACGAGACGAACTTGGTCCAAAGAAGGCCTAGGGATCAAATGGGAGGACGAAGATGGACGAACGAGACGAACTTGGTCCAAAGAAGGCCTTTGGATCAAATGGGAGGACGAAGATGGACGAACGAGACGAACTTGGTCCAAAGAATGCCAACGGATCAAATGGGAGGACGAAGATGGACGAACGAGACGAACTTGGCGCAAAGAAGCCCAACGGATCAAATGGGAGGACGAAAAGGGATGAACGAGACGAACTTGGTCCAAAGAAGGCCTACGGATCAAATGGGTGGACGAAGATGGACGAACGAGACGAACTTGGTCCAAGGAAAGCCTAGGTACCAAATGGGAGGACGAAGATGGACGAACGAGACGAACTTGGTCCAAAGAAGGCCTACGGATCAAATGGGAGGACGAAGATAGACGAACGAGACGAACTTGGTCCAAAGAAGGCCAACGGATCAAATGGGAGGACGAAGATGGACGAACGAGACGAACTTGGTCCAAAGAAGGCCAACGGATCAAATGGGAGGACGAAGATGGACGAACCAGACGAACTTGGTGCAAAGAAGCCCAACGGATCAAATGGGAGGACGAAAAGGGATGAACGAGACGAACTTGGTCCAAAGAAGGCCTACGGATCAAATGGGAGGACGAAGATGGACGAACGAGACGAACTTGGTCCAAAGAAGGCCAACGGATCAAATGGGAGGACGAAGATGGACGAACGAGACGAACTTGGTCCAAAGAAGGCCTAGGGATCAAATGGGAGGACGAAGATGGACGAACGAGACGAACTTGGTCCAAAGAAGGCCTTTGGATCAAATGGGAGGACGAAGATGGACGAACGAGACGAACTTGCTCCAAAGAATGCCAACGGATCAAATGGGAAGACGAAGATGGACGAACGAGACGAACTTGGTGCAAAGAAGCCCAACGGATCAAATGGGAGGACGAAAAGGGATGAACGAGACGAACTTGGTCCAAAGAAGGCCTACGGATCAAAGGGGTGGACGAAGATGGACGAACGAGACGAACTTGGTCCAAGGAAAGCCTAGGTACCAAATGGGAGGACGAAGATGGACGAACGAGACGAACTTGGTCCAAAGAAGGCCTACGGATCAAATGGGAGGACGAAGATAGACGAACGAGACGAACTTGGTCCAAAGAAGGCCAACGGATCAAATGGGAGGACGAACGAGACGAACTTGGTCCAAAGAAGGCCAACGGATCAAATGGGAGGACGAAGATGGACGAACCAGACGAACTTGGTGCAAAGAAGCCCAACGGATCAAATGGGAGGACGAAAAGGGATGAACGAGACGAACTTGGTCCAAAGAAGGCCTACGGATCAAATGGGAGGACGAAGATGGACGAACGAGACGAACTTGGTCCAAAGAAGGCCTAGGGATCAAATGGGAGGACGAAGATGGACGAACAAGACGAACTTGGTCCAAAGAAGGCCTACGGATCAAATGGGTGGACGAAGATGGATGAACGAGATTAACTTGGTCCAAAGAAGGCCAACGGATCAAATGGGAGGACGAAGATGGACGAACGAGACGAACTTGGTCCAAAGAAGGCCAACGGATCAAATGGGAGGACGAAGATGGACGAACGAGACGAACTTGGTCCAAAGAAGGCCTACGGAGCAAATGGGAGGACGAAGATGGACGAACGAGACGAACTTGGTCCAAAGAAGGCCTACGGATCAAATGGGAGGACGAAGATGGACGAACGAGACGAACTTGGTCCAAAGAAGGCCAACGGATCAAATGGGAGGACGAAGATGGACGAACGAGACGAACTTGGTCCAAAGAAGGCCTAGGGATCAAATGGGAGGACGAAGATGGACGAACGAGACGAACTTGGTCCAAAGAAGGCCTTTGGATCAAATGGGAGGACGAAGATGGACGAACGAGACGAACTTGGTCCAAAGAATGCCAACGGATCAAATGGGAAGACGAAGATGGACGAACGAGACGAACTTGGTGCAATGAAGCCCAACGGATCAAATGGGAGGACGAAAAGGGATGAACGAGACGAACTTGGTCCAAAGAAGGCCTACGGATCAAATGGGTGGACGAAGATGGACGAACGAGACGAACTTGGTCCAAGGAAAGCCTAGGTACCAAATGGGAGGACGAAGATGGACGAACGAGACGAACTTGGTCCAAAGAAGGCCTACGGATCAAATGGGAGGACGAAGATGGACGAACGAGATGAACTTGGTCCAAAGAAGGCCAACGGATCAAATGGGAGGACGAAGATGGACGAACGAGACGAACTTGGTGCAAAGAAGCCCAACGGATCAAATGGGAGGACGAAAAGGGATGAACGAGACGAACTTGGTCCAAAGAAGGCCAACGGATCAAATGGGTGGACGAAGATGGACGAACGAGACGAACTTGGTGCAAAGAAGCCCAACGGATCAAATGGGAGGACGAAAAGGGATGAACGAGACGAACTTGGTCCAAAGAAGGCCTACGGATCAAATGGGAGGACGAAGTTGGACGAATGAGACGAACTTGGTCCAAAGAAGGCCAACGGATCAAATGGGAGGACGAAGATGGACGAACGAGACGAACTTGGCCCAAAGAAGGCCTACGGATCAAATGGGAGGACGAAGATGGAGGAACGAGACGAACTTGGTCCAAAGAAGGCCTAGGGTTCAAATGGGAGGACGAAGATGGACGAACGAGACGAACTTGGTCCAAAGAAGGCCAACGGATCAAATGGGAGGACGAAGATGGACGAACGAGACGAACTTGGTCCAAAGAAGGCCTAGGGATCAAATGGGAGGACGAAGATGGACGAACGAGACGAACTTGGTCCAAAGAAGGCCTAGGGATCAAATGGGAGGACGAAGATGGACGAACGAGACGAACTTGGTCCAAAGAAGGCCTTCGGACCAAATGGGAGGACGAAGATGGACGAACCAGACGAACTTGGTCCAAAGAAGGCCTACGGATCAAATGGGAGGACGAAGTTGGACGAATGAGACGAACTTGGTCCAAAGAAGGCCAACGGATCAAATGGGAGGACGAAGATGGACGAACGAGACGAACTTGGCCCAAAGAAGGCCTACGGATCAAATGGGAGGACGAAGATGGAGGAACGAGACGAACTTGGTCCAAAGAAGGCCTAGGGTTCAAATGGGAGGACGAAGATGGACGAACGAGACGAACTTGGTCCAAAGAAGGCCAACGGATCAAATGGGAGGACGAAGATGGACGAACGAGACGAACTTGGTCCAAAGAAGGCCTAGGGATCAAATGGGAGGACGAAGATGGACGAACGAGACGAACTTGGTCCAAAGAAGGCCTAGGGATCAAATGGGAGGACGAAGATGGACGAACGAGACGAACTTGGTCCAAAGAAGGCCTTCGGACCAAATGGGAGGACGAAGATGGACGAACCAGACGAAGTTGGTCCAAAGAAGGCCAACGGATCAAATGGGAGGATGAAAAGGGATGAACGAGACGAACTTGGTCCAAAGAAGGCCTTCGGATCAAATGGGAGGACGAAGATGGACGAACCAGACGAAGTTGGTCCAAAGAAGGCCAACGGATCAAATGGGAGGATGAAAAGGGATGAACGAGACGAACTTGGTCCAAAGAAGGCCTACGGATCAAATGGGAGGACAAAGATGGACGAACGAGACGAACTTGGTCCAAAGAAGGCCTAGGGATCAAATGGGAGGACGAAGATGGACGAACGAGACGAACTTGGTCCAAAGAAGGCCTTCGGACCAAATGGGAGGACGAAGATGGACGAACCAGACGAAGTTGGTCCAAAGAAGGCCAACGGATCAAATGGGAGGATGAAAAGGGATGAACGAGACGAACTTGGTCCAAAGAAGGCCTTCGGATCAAATGGGAGGACGAAGATGGACGAACCAGACGAAGTTGGTGCAAAGAAGCCCAAGGATCAAATGGGAGGATGAAAAGGGATGAACGAGACGAACTTGGTCCAAAGAAGGCCTTCGGATCAAATGGGAGGACGAAGATGGACGAACGAGACGAACTTGGTCCAAAGAAGGCCAACGGATCAAATGGGAGGACGAAGATGGACGAACGAGACGAACTTGGTGCAAAGAAGCCCAACGGATCAAATGGGAGGACGAAAAGGGATGAACGAGACGAACTTGGTCCAAAGAAGGCCAACGGATCAAATGGGTGGACGAAGATGGAAGAACGAGACGAACTTGGTGTAAAGAAGCCCAACGGATCAAATGGGAGGACGAAAAGGGATGAACGAGACGAACTTGGTCCAAAGAAGGCCTACGGATCAAATGGGAGGACGAAGATGGACGAACGAGACGAACTTGGTCCAAAGAAGGCCTAGGGATCAAATGAGAGGACGAAGATGGACAAACGAGACGAACTTGGTCCAAAGAAGGCCAACGGATCAAATGGGAGGACGAAGATGGACGAACGAGACGAACTTGGTCCAAAGAAGGCCTAGGGATCAAATGGGAGGACGAAAAGGGATGCACGAGACGAACTTGGTCCAAAGAAGGCCTACGGATCAAATGGGCGGACGAAGATGGACGAACGAGACGAACTTGGTGCAAAGAAGCCCAACGGATCAAATGGGAGGACGAAAAGGGATGAACGAGACGAACTTGGTCCAAAGAAGGCCTACGGATCAAATGGGAGGACGAAGATGGACGAACGAGACGAACTTGGTCCAAAGAAGGCCTAGGGTTCAAATGGGAGGACGAAGATGGACGAACGAGACGAACTTGGTCCAAAGAAGGCCAACGGATCAAATGGGAGGACGAAGATGGACGAACGAGACGAACTTGGTCCAAAGAAGGCCTAGGGATCAAATGGGAGGACGAAGATGGACGAACCAGACGAACTTGGTCCAAAGAAGGCCTACGGATCAAATGGGAGGACGAAGATGGACGAACGAGACGAACTTGGTCCAAAGAAGGCCAACGGATCAAATGGGAGGACGAAGATGGACGAACGAGACGAACTTGGTCCAAAGAAGGCCTAGGGATCAAATGGGAGGACGAAGATGGACGAACGAGACGAACTTGGTCCAAAGAAGGCCTTCGGATCAAATGGGAGGACGAATATGGACGAACGAGACGAACTTGGTCCAAAGAAGGCCAACGGATCAAATGGGAGGACGAAGATGGACGAACGAGACGAACTTGGTGCAAAGAAGCCCAACGGATCAAATGGGAGGACGAAAAGGGATGAACGAGACGAACATGGTCCAAAGAAGGCCTACGGATCAAATGGGTGGACGAAGATGGACGAACGAGACGAACTTGGTCCAAGGAAGGCCTAGGGATCAAATGGGAGGACGAAGATGGACGAACGAGACGAACTTGGTCCAAAGAAGGCCAACGGATCAAATGGGAGGACGAAGATGGACGAACGAGACGAACTTGGTCCAAAGAAGGCCAACGGATCAAATGGGAGGACGAAGATGGACGAACGAGACGAACTTGGTGCAAAGAAGCCCAACGGATCAAATGGGAGGACGAAAAGGGATGAACGAGACGAACTTGGTCCAAAGAAGGCCTACGGATCAAATGGGAGGACGAAGATGGACGAACGAGACGAACTTGGTCCAAAGAAGGCCTAGGGATCAAATGGGAGGACGAAAATGGACGAACGAGACGAACTTGGTCCAAAGAAGGCCTACGGATCAAATGGGAGGACGAAGATAGACGAACGAGACGAACTTGGTCCAAAGAAGGCCAACGGATCAAATGGGAGGACGAAGATGGACGAACGAGACGAACTTGGTGCAAAGAAGCCCAACGGATCAAATGGGAGGACGAAAAGGGATGAACGAGACGAACTTGGTCCAAAGAAGGCCTACGGATCAAATGGGAGGACGAAGATGGACGAACGAGACGAACTTGGTCCAAAGAAGGCCTAGGGATCAAATGGGAGGACGAAGATGGACGAACAAGACGAACTTGGTCCAAAGAAGGCCTACGGATCAAATGGGTGGACGAAGATGGACGAACGAGATGAACTTGGTCCAAAGAAGGCCAACGGATCAAATGGGAGGACGAAGATGGACGAACGAGACGAACTTGGTCCAAAGAAGGCCTAGGGATCAAATGGGAGGACGGAGATGGACGAACGAGACGAACTTGGTCCAAAGAAGGCCAACGGATCAAATGGGAGGACGAAGATGGACGAACGAGACGAACTTGGTCCAAAGAAGGCCTAGGGATCAAATGGGAGGACGAAGATGGACGAACGAGACGAACTTGGTCCAAAGAAGGCCTTTGGATCAAATGGGAGGACGAAGATGGACGAACGAGACGAACTTGGTCCAAAGAATGCCAACGGATCAAATGGGAGGACGAAGATGGACGAACGAGACGAACTTGGTGCAAAGAAGCCCAACGGATCAAATGGGAGGACGAAAAGGGATGAACGAGACGAACTTGGTCCAAAGAAGGCCTACGGATCAAATGGGTGGACGAAGATGGACGAACGAGACGAACTTGGTCCAAGGAAAGCCTAGGTACCAAATGGGAGGACGAAGATGGACGAACGAGACGAACTTGGTCCAAAGAAGGCCTACGGATCAAATGGGAGGACGAAGATAGACGAACGAGACGAACTTGGTCCAAAGAAGGCCAACGGATCAAATGGGAGGACGAAGATGGACGAACGAGACGAACTTGGTCCAAAGAAGGCCTACGGATCAAATGGGAGGACGAAGATGGACCAACGAGACAAACTTGGTCCAAAGAAGGCCTAGGGATCAAATGGGAGGACGAAGATGGACGAACGAGACGAACTTGGTCCAAAGAAGGCCAACGGATCAAATGGGAGGACGAAGATGGACGAACGAGACGAACTTGGTCCAAAGAAGGCCTACGGATCAAATGGGAGGACGAAGATGGAGGAACGAGACGAACTTGGTCCAAAGAAGGCCTTCGGATCAAATGGGAGGACGAAGATGGACGAACGAGACGAACTTGGTCCAAAGAAGGCCAATGGATCAAATGGGAGGACGAAGATGGACGAACGAGACGAACTTGGTCCAAAGAAGGCCTACGGATCAAATGGGAGGACGAAGATGGACGAACGAGACGAACTTGGTCCAAAGAAGGCCTAGGGATCAAATGGGAGGACGAAGATGGACGAACGAGACGAACTTGGTCCAAAGAAGGCCTTCGGACCAAATGGGAGGACGAAGATGGACGAACGAGACGAAGTTGGTCCAAAGAAGGCCAACGGATCAAATGGGAGGATGAAAAGGGATGAACGAGACGAACTTGGTCAAAAGAAGGCCTTCGGATCAAATGGGAGGACGAAGATGGACGAACCAGACGAAGTTGGTGCAAAGAAGCCCAAGGATCCAATGGGAGGATGAAAAGGGATGAACGAGACGAACTTGGTCCAAAGAAGGCCAACGGATCAAATGGGAGGACGAAGATGGACGAACGAGACGAACTTGGTGCAAAGAAGCCCAACGGATCAAATGGGAGGACGAAAAGGGATGAACTAGACGAACTTGGTCCAAAGAAGGCCTACGGATCAAATGGGAGGACGAAGATGGACGAACGAGACGAACTTGGTCCAAAGAAGGCCTACGGATCAAATGGGAGGACGAAGATGGACGAACGAGACGAACTTGGTCCAAAGAAGGCCAACGGATCAAATGGGAGGACGAAGATGGACGAACGAGACGAACTTGGTGCAAAGAAGCCCAACGGATCATATGGGAGGACGAAAAGGGATGAACGAGACGAACTTGGTCCAAAGAAGGCCTACGGATCAAATGGGAGGATGAAGATGGACGAACGAGACGAACTTGGTCCAAAGAAGGCCAACGGATCAAATGGGAGGACGAAGATGGACGAACGAGACGAACTTGGTCCAAAGAAGGCCAACGGATCAAATGGGAGGACGAAGAAGGAGACGAACTTGGTGCAAAGAAGCCCAACGGATCATATGGGAGGACGAAGATGGACGAACGAGACGAACTTGGTGCAAAGAAGCCCAACGGATCAAATGGGAGGACGAAAAGGGATGAACGAGACGAACTTGGTCCAAAGAAGGCCTACGGATCAAATGGCTGGACGAAGATGGACGAACGAGACGAACTTTGTGCAAAGAAGCCCAACGGATCAAATGGGAGGACGAAGATGGACGAACGAGACGAACTTGGTGCAAAGAAGGCCAACGGATCAAATGGGAGGATGAAAAGGGATGAACGAGACGAACTTGGTCCAAAGAAGGCCTTCGGATCAAATGGGAGGACGAAGATGGACGAACCAGACGAAGTTGGTGCAAAGAAGCCCAAGGATCAAATGGGAGGATGAAAAGGGATGAACGAGACAAACTTGGTCCAAAGAAGGCCTTCGGATCAAATGGGAGGACGAAGATGGACGAACGAGACGAACTTGGTCCAAAGAAGGCCAACAGATCAAATGGGAGGACGAAGATGGACGAACGAGACGAACTTGGTGCAAAGAAGCCCAACGGATCAAATGGGAGGACGAAAAGGGATGAACGAGACGAACTTGGTCCAAAGAAGGCCTACGGATCAAATTGGTGGACGAAGATGGACGAACGAGACGAACTTGGTCCAAAGAAGGCCTACGGATCAAATGGGAGGACGAAGATGGACGAACGAGACGAACTTGGTCCAAAGAAGGCCTACGGATCAAATGGGAGGACGAAGATGGACGAACGAGACGAACTTGGTCCAAAGAAGGCCAACGGATCAAATGGGAGGACGAAGATGGACGAACGAGACGAACCTGGTGCAAAGAAGCCCAACAGATCATATGGGAGGACGAAAAGGGATGAACGAGACGAACTTGGTCCAAAGAAGGCCTACGGATCAAATGGGAGGACGAAGATGGACGAACGAGACGAACTTGGTCCAAAGAAGGCCAACGGATCAAATGGGAGGACGAAGATGGACGAACGAGACGAACTTGGTCCAAAGAAGGCCAACGGATCAAATGGGAGGACGAAGATGGACGAATGAGACGAACTTGGTGCAAAGAAGCCCAACGGATCATATGGGAGGATGAAGATGGACGAACGAGACGAACTTGGTCCAAAGAAGGCCAACGGATCAAATGGGAGGACGAAGATGGACGAACGAGACGAACTTGGTGCAAAGAAGCCCAACGGATCAAATGGGAGGACGAAAAGGGATGAACGAGACGAACTTGGTCCAAAGAAGGCCTACGGATCAAATGGCTGGACGAAGATGGACGAACGAGACGAACTTGGTGCAAAGAAGCCCAACGGATCAAATGGGAGGACGAAGATGGACGAACGAGACGAACTTGGTGCAAAGAAGCCCAACGGATCAAATGGGAGGACGAAAAGGGATGAACGAGACGAACTTGGTCCAAAGAAGGCCAACGGATCAAATGGGAGGACGAAGATGGACGAACGAGACGAACGACGAACGAGACGAACTTGGTCCAAAGAAGGCCTAGGGATCAAATTGGAGGACGAAGATGGACGAACGAGACGAACTTGGTCCAAAGAAGGCCTTCGGATCAAATGGGAGGACGAAGATGGACGAACGAGACGAACTTGGTCCAAAGAAGCCCAACGGATCAAATGGGAGGACGAAAAGGGATGAACGAGACGAACTTGGTCCAAAGAAGGCCTACGGATCAAATGGGTGGACGAAGATGGACGAACGAGACGAACTTGGTCCAAAGAAGGCCTACGGATCAAATGGGACGACGAAGATGGACGAACGAGACGAACTTGGTCCAAAGAAGGCCAACGGGTCAAATGGGAGGACGAAGATGGACGAACGAGACGAACTTGGTCCAAGGAAGGCCTAGGGATCAAATGGGAGGACGAAGATGGACGAACGAGACGAACTTGGTCCAAAGAAGGCCTACGGATCAAATGGGAGGACGAAGATGGACGAACGAGACGAACTTGGTCCAAAGAAGGCCAACGGATCAAATGGGAGGACGAAGATGGACGAACGAGACGAACTTGGTCCAAAGAAGGCCTACGGATCAAATGGGAGGACGAAGATGGACGAACGAGACGAACTTGGTCCAAAGAAGGCCAACGGATCAAATGGGAGGACGAAGATGGACGAACGAGACGAACTTGGTCCAAAGAAGGCCAACGGATCAAATGGGAGGACGAAGATGGACGAATGAGACGAACTTGGTGCAAAGAAGCCCAACGGATCATATGGGAGGACGAAAAGCGATGAACGAGACGAACTTGGTCCAAAGAAGGCCTACGGATCAAATGGCTGGACGAAGATGGACGAACGAGACGAACTTGGTGCAAAGAAGCCCAACGGATCAAATGGGAGGACGAAGATGGACGAACGAGACGAACTTGGTGCAAAGAAGCCCAACGGATCAAATGGGAGGACGAAAAGGGATGAACGAGACGAACTTGGTCCAAAGAAGGCCAACGGATCAAATGGGAGGACGAAGATGGACGAACGAGACGAACGACGAACGAGACGAACTTGGTCCAAAGAAGGCCTAGGGATCAAATTGGAGGACGAAGATGGACGAACGAGACGAACTTGGTGCAAAGAAGCCCAACGGATCATATGGGAGGACGAAAAGGGATGAACGAGACGAAGTTGGTCCAAAGAAGGCCAACGGATCAAATGGGAGGACGAAGATGGACGAACGAGACGAACTTGGTGCAAAGAAGCCCAACGGATCATATGGGAGGACGAAAAGGGATGAACGAGACGAACTTGGTCCAAAGAAGGCCTACGGATCAAATGGGAGGACGAAGATGGACGAACGAGACGAACTTGGTCCAAAGAAGGCCAACGGATCAAATGGGAGGACGAAGATGGACGAACGAGACGAACTTGGTGCAAAGAAGCCCAACGGATCAAATGGGAGGACGAAGATGGACGAACGAGACGAACTTGGTCCAAAGAAGGCCTACGGATCAAATGGGAGGACGAAGATGGACGAACGAGACGAACTTGGTCCAAAGAAGGCCAACGGATCAAATGGGAGGACGAAGATGGACGAACGAGACGAACTTGGTGCAAAGAAGCCCAACGGATCATATGGGAGGACGAAAAGGGATGAACGAGACGAACTTGGTCCAAAGAAGGCCAACGGATCAAATGGGAGGACGAAGATGGACGAACGAGACGAACTTGGTGCAAAGAAGCCCAACGGATCATATGGGAGGACGAAAAGGGATGAACGAGACGAACTTGGTCCAAAGAAGGCCTACGGATCAAATGGGAGGACGAAGATGGACGAACGAGACGAACTTGGTCCAAAGAAGGCCAACGGATCAAATGGGAGGACGAAGATGGACGAACGAGACGAACTTGGTGCAAAGAAGCCCAACGGATCAAATGGGAGGACGAAAAGGGATGAACGAGACGAACTTGGTCCAAAGAAGGCCTACGGATCAAATGGCTGGACGAAGATGGACGAACGAGACGAACTTGGTGCAAAGAAGCCCAACGGATCAAATGGGAGGACGAAGATGGACGAACGAGACGAACTTGGTGCAAAGAAGCCCAACGGATCAAATGGGAGGACGAAAAGGGATGAACGAGACGAACTTGGTCCAAAGAAGGCCAACGGATCAAATGGGAGGACGAAGATGGACGAACGAGACGAACGACGAACGAGACGAACTTGGTCCAAAGAAGGCCTAGGGATCAAATTGGAGGACGAAGATGGACGAACGAGACGAACTTGGTCCAAAGAAGGCCTTCGGATCAAATGGGAGGACGAAGATGGACGAACGAGACGAACTTGGTCCAAAGAAGGCCAACGGATCAAATGGGAGGACGAAGATGGACGAACGAGACGAACTTGGTGCAAAGAAGCCCAACGGATCAAATGGGAGGACGAAAAGGGATGAACGAGACGAACTTGGTCCAAAGAAGGCCTACGGATCAAATGGGTGGACGAAGATGGACGAACGAGACGAACTTGGTCCAAAGAAGGCCTACAGATCAAATGGGAGGACGAAGATGGACGAACGAGACGAACTTGGTCCAAAGAAGGCCAACGGATCAAATGGGAGGACGAAGATGGACGAACGAGACGAACTTGGTCCAAGGAAGGCCTAGGGATCAAATGGGAGGACGAAGATGGACGAACGAGACGAACTTGGTCCACAGAAGGCCTACGGATCAAATGGGAGGACGAAGATGGACGAACGAGACGAACTTGGTCCAAAGAAGGCCAACGGATCAAATGGGAGGACGAAGATGGACGAACGAGACGAACTTGGTCCAAGGAAGGCCTAGGGATCAAATGGGAGGACGAAGATGGACGAACGAGACGAACTTGGTCCACAGAAGGCCTACGGATCAAATGGGAGGACGAAGATGGACGAACGAGACGAACTTGGTCCAAAGAAGGCCAACGGATCAAATGGGAGGACGAAAAGGGATGAACGAGACGAACTTGGTCCAAAGAAGGCCTACGGATCAAATGGCTGGACGAAGATGGACGAACGAGACGAACTTGGTGCAAAGAAGCCCAACGGATCAAATGGGAGGACGAAGATGGACGAACGAGACGAACTTGGTGCAAAGAAGCCCAACGGATCAAATGGGAGGACGAAAAGGGATGAACGAGACGAACTTGGTCCAAAGAAGGCCAACGGATCAAATGGGAGGACGAAGATGGACGAACGAGACGAACGACGAACGAGACGAACTTGGTCCAAAGAAGGCCTAGGGATCAAATTGGAGGACGAAGATGGACGAACGAGACGAACTTGGTCCAAAGAAGGCCTTCGGATCAAATGGGAGGACGAAGATGGACGAACGAGACGAACTTGGTCCAAAGAAGGCCAACGGATCAAATGGGAGGACGAAGATGGACGAACGAGACGAACTTGGTGCAAAGAAGCCCAACGGATCAAATGGGAGGACGAAAAGGGATGAACGAGACGAACTTGGTCCAAAGAAGGCCTACGGATCAAATGGGTGGACGAAGATGGACGAACGAGACGAACTTGGTCCAAAGAAGGCCTACGGATCAAATGGGACGACGAAGATGGACGAACGAGACGAACTTGGTCCAAAGAAGGCCAACGGGTCAAATGGGAGGACGAAGATGGACGAACGAGACGAACTTGGTCCAAGGAAGGCCTAGGGATCAAATGGGAGGACGAAGATGGACGAACGAGACGAACTTGGTCCAAAGAAGGCCTACGGATCAAATGGGAGGACGAAGATGGACGAACGAGACGAACTTGGTCCAAAGAAGGCCAACGGATCAAATGGGAGGACGAAGATGGACGAACGAGACGAACTTGGTCCAAAGAAGGCCTACGGATCAAATGGGAGGACGAAGATGGACGAACGAGACGAACTTGGTCCAAAGAAGGCCAACGGATCAAATGGGAGGACGAAGATGGACGAACGAGACGAACTTGGTCCAAAGAAGGCCAACGGATCAAATGGGAGGACGAAGATGGACGAATGAGACGAACTTGGTGCAAAGAAGCCCAACGGATCATATGGGAGGACGAAAAGCGATGAACGAGACGAACTTGGTCCAAAGAAGGCCTACGGATCAAATGGCTGGACGAAGATGGACGAACGAGACGAACTTGGTGCAAAGAAGCCCAACGGATCAAATGGGAGGACGAAGATGGACGAACGAGACGAACTTGGTGCAAAGAAGCCCAACGGATCAAATGGGAGGACGAAAAGGGATGAACGAGACGAACTTGGTCCAAAGAAGGCCAACGGATCAAATGGGAGGACGAAGATGGACGAACGAGACGAACGACGAACGAGACGAACTTGGTCCAAAGAAGGCCTAGGGATCAAATTGGAGGACGAAGATGGACGAACGAGACGAACTTGGTGCAAAGAAGCCCAACGGATCATATGGGAGGACGAAAAGGGATGAACGAGACGAAGTTGGTCCAAAGAAGGCCAACGGATCAAATGGGAGGACGAAGATGGACGAACGAGACGAACTTGGTGCAAAGAAGCCCAACGGATCATATGGGAGGACGAAAAGGGATGAACGAGACGAACTTGGTCCAAAGAAGGCCTACGGATCAAATGGGAGGACGAAGATGGACGAACGAGACGAACTTGGTCCAAAGAAGGCCAACGGATCAAATGGGAGGACGAAGATGGACGAACGAGACGAACTTGGTGCAAAGAAGCCCAACGGATCAAATGGGAGGACGAAGATGGACGAACGAGACGAACTTGGTCCAAAGAAGGCCTACGGATCAAATGGGAGGACGAAGATGGACGAACGAGACGAACTTGGTCCAAAGAAGGCCAACGGATCAAATGGGAGGACGAAGATGGACGAACGAGACGAACTTGGTGCAAAGAAGCCCAACGGATCATATGGGAGGACGAAAAGGGATGAACGAGACGAACTTGGTCCAAAGAAGGCCAACGGATCAAATGGGAGGACGAAGATGGACGAACGAGACGAACTTGATGCAAAGAAGCCCAACGGATCATATGGGAGGACGAAAAGGGATGAACGAGACGAACTTGGTCCAAAGAAGGCCTACGGATCAAATGGGAGGACGAAGATGGACGAACGAGACGAACTTGGTCCAAAGAAGGCCAACGGATCAAATGGGAGGACGAAGATGGACGAACGAGACGAACTTGGTGCAAAGAAGCCCAACGGATCAAATGGGAGGACGAAAAGGGATGAACGAGACGAACTTGGTCCAAAGAAGGCCTACGGATCAAATGGCTGGACGAAGATGGACGAACGAGACGAACTTGGTGCAAAGAAGCCCAACGGATCAAATGGGAGGACGAAGATGGACGAACGAGACGAACTTGGTGCAAAGAAGCCCAACGGATCAAATGGGAGGACGAAAAGGGATGAACGAGACGAACTTGGTCCAAAGAAGGCCAACGGATCAAATGGGAGGACGAAGATGGACGAACGAGACGAACGACGAACGAGACGAACTTGGTCCAAAGAAGGCCTAGGGATCAAATTGGAGGACGAAGATGGACGAACGAGACGAACTTGGTCCAAAGAAGGCCTTCGGATCAAATGGGAGGACGAAGATGGACGAACGAGACGAACTTGGTCCAAAGAAGGCCAACGGATCAAATGGGAGGACGAAGATGGACGAACGAGACGAACTTGGTGCAAAGAAGCCCAACGGATCAAATGGGAGGACGAAAAGGGATGAACGAGACGAACTTGGTCCAAAGAAGGCCTACGGATCAAATGGGTGGACGAAGATGGACGAACGAGACGAACTTGGTCCAAAGAAGGCCTACAGATCAAATGGGAGGACGAAGATGGACGAACGAGACGAACTTGGTCCAAAGAAGGCCAACGGATCAAATGGGAGGACGAAGATGGACGAACGAGACGAACTTGGTCCAAGGAAGGCCTAGGGATCAAATGGGAGGACGAAGATGGACGAACGAGACGAACTTGGTCCACAGAAGGCCTACGGATCAAATGGGAGGACGAAGATGGACGAACGAGACGAACTTGGTCCAAAGAAGGCCAACGGATCAAATGGGAGGACGAAGATGGACGAACGAGACGAACTTGGTCCAAGGAAGGCCTAGGGATCAAATGGGAGGACGAAGATGGACGAACGAGACGAACTTGGTCCACAGAAGGCCTACGGATCAAATGGGAGGACGAAGATGGACGAACGAGACGAACTTGGTCCAAAGAAGGCCAACGGATCAAATGGGAGGACGAAAAGGGATGAACGAGACGAACTTGGTCCAAAGAAGGCCTACGGATCAAATGGCTGGACGAAGATGGACGAACGAGACGAACTTGGTGCAAAGAAGCCCAACGGATCAAATGGGAGGACGAAGATGGACGAACGAGACGAACTTGGTGCAAAGAAGCCCAACGGATCAAATGGGAGGACGAAAAGGGATGAACGAGACGAACTTGGTCCAAAGAAGGCCAACGGATCAAATGGGAGGACGAAGATGGACGAACGAGACGAACGACGAACGAGACGAACTTGGTCCAAAGAAGGCCTAGGGATCAAATTGGAGGACGAAGATGGACGAACGAGACGAACTTGGTCCAAAGAAGGCCTTCGGATCAAATGGGAGGACGAAGATGGACGAACGAGACGAACTTGGTCCAAAGAAGGCCAACGGATCAAATGGGAGGACGAAGATGGACGAACGAGACGAACTTGGTGCAAAGAAGCCCAACGGATCAAATGGGAGGACGAAAAGGGATGAACGAGACGAACTTGGTCCAAAGAAGGCCTACGGATCAAATGGGTGGACGAAGATGGACGAACGAGACGAACTTGGTCCAAAGAAGGCCAACGGATCAAATGGGAGGACGAAGATGGACGAACGAGACGAACTTGGTCCAAGGAAGGCCTACGGATCAAATGGGAGGACGAAGATGGACGAACGAGACGAACTTGGTCCAAAGAAGGCCTACGGATCAAATGGGAGGACGAAGATGGACGAACGAGACGAACTTGGTCCAAAGAAGGCCAACGGATCAAATGGGAGGACGAAGATGGACGAACGAGACGAACTTGGTCCAAAGAAGGCCAACGGATCATATGGGAGGACGAAAAGCGATGAACGAGACGAACTTGGTCCAAAGAAGGCCTACGGATCAAATGGGAGGAGGAAGATGGACGAACGAGACGAACTTGGTCCAAAGAAGGCCAACGGATCAAATGGGAGGACGAAGATGGACGAACGAGACGAACTTGGTCCAAAGAAGGCCTACGGATCAAATGGGAGGACGAAGATGGACGAACGAGACGAACTTGGTCCAAAGAAGGCCAACGGATCAAATGGGAGGACGAAGATGGACGAACGAGACGAACTTGGTGCAAAGAAGCCCAACGGATCATATGGGAGGACGAAAAGGGATGAACGAGACGAACTTGGTCCAAAGAAGGCCAACGGATCAAATGGGAGGACGAAGATGGACGAACGAGACGAACTTGGTGCAAAGAAGCCCAACGGATCATATGGGAGGACGAAAAGGGATGAACGAGACGAACTTGGTCCAAAGAAGGCCTACGGATCAAATGGGAGGACGAAGATGGACGAACGAGACGAACTTGGTCCAAAGAAGGCCAACGGATCAAATGGGAAGACGAAGATGGACGAACGAGACGAACTTGGTGCAAAGAAGCCCAACGGATCAAATGGGAGGACGAAAAGGGATGAACGAGACGAACTTGGTCCAAAGAAGGCCTACGGATCAAATGGCTGGACGAAGATGGACGAACGAGACGAACTTGGTGCAAAGAAGCCCAACGGATCAAATGGGAGGACGAAGATGGACGAACGAGACGAACTTGGTGCAAAGAAGCCCAACGGATCAAATGGGAGGACGAAGATGGACGAACGAGACGAACTTGGTCCAAAGAAGGCCAACGGATCATATGGGAGGACGAAAAGCGATGAACGAGACGAACTTGGTCCAAAGAAGGCCTACGGATCAAATGGGAGGAGGAAGATGGACGAACGAGACGAACTTGGTCCAAAGAAGGCCAACGGATCAAATGGGAGGACGAAGATGGACGAACGAGACGAACTTGGTCCAAAGAAGGCCTACGGATCAAATGGGAGGACGAAGATGGACGAACGAGACGAACTTGGTCCAAAGAAGGCCAACGGATCAAATGGGAGGACGAAGATGGACGAACGAGACGAACTTGGTGCAAAGAAGCCCAACGGATCATATGGGAGGACGAAAAGGGATGAACGAGACGAACTTGGTCCAAAGAAGGCCAACGGATCAAATGGGAGGACGAAGATGGACGAACGAGACGAACTTGGTGCAAAGAAGCCCAACGGATCATATGGGAGGACGAAAAGGGATGAACGAGACGAACTTGGTCCAAAGAAGGCCTACGGATCAAATGGGAGGACGAAGATGGACGAACGAGACGAACTTGGTCCAAAGAAGGCCAACGGATCAAATGGGAAGACGAAGATGGACGAACGAGACGAACTTGGTGCAAAGAAGCCCAACGGATCAAATGGGAGGACGAAAAGGGATGAACGAGACGAACTTGGTCCAAAGAAGGCCAACGGATCAAATGGGAGGACGAAGATGGACGAACGAGACGAACGACGAACGAGACGAACTTGGTCCAAAGAAGGCCTAGGGATCAAATTGGAGGACGAAGATGGACGAACGAGACGAACTTGGTCCAAAGAAGGCCAACGGATCAAATGGGAGGACGAAGATGGACGAACGAGACGAACTTGGTGCAAAGAAGCCCAACGGATCAAATGGGAGGACGAAAAGGGATGAACGAGACGAACTTGGTCCAAAGAAGGCCTACGGATCAAATGGGTGGACGAAGATGGACGAACGAGACGAACTTGGTCCAAAGAAGGCCTACGGATCAAATGGGAGGACGAAGATGGACGAACGAGACGAACTTGGTCCAAAGAAGGCCAACGGATCAAATGGGAGGACGAAGATGGACGAACGAGACGAACTTGGTCCAAGGAAGGCCTAGGGATCAAATGGGAGGACGAAGATGGACGAACGAGACGAACTTGGTCCACAGAAGGCCTACGGATCAAATGGGAGGACGAAGATGGACGAACGAGACGAACTTGGTCCAAAGAAGGCCAACGGATCAAATGGGAGGACGAAGATGGACGAACGAGACGAACTTGGTCCAAAGAAGGCCTACGGATCAAATGGGAGGACGAAGATGGACGAACGAGACGAACTTGGTCCAAAGAAGGCCAACGGATCAAATGGGAGGACGAAGATGGACGAACGAGACGAACTTGGTCCAAAGAAGGCCAACGGATCAAATGGGAGGACGAAGATGGACGAATGAGACGAACTTGGTGCAAAGAAGCCCAACGGATCATATGGGAGGACGAAAAGGGATGAACGAGACGAACTTGGTCCAAAGAAGGCCTACGGATCAAATGGGAGGATGAAGATGGACGAACGAGACGAACTTGGTCCAAAGAAGGCCAACGGATCAAATGGGAGGACGAAGATGGACGAACGAGACGAACTTGGTGCAAAGAAGCCCAACGGATCAAATGGGAGGACGAACTGGGATGAACGAGACGAACTTGGTCCAAAGAAGGCCTAGGGATCAAATGGGAGGACGAAGATGGACGAACGAGACGAACTTGGTCCAAAGAAGGCCTACGGATCAAATGGGAGGACGAAGATGGACGAACGAGACGAACTTGGTCCAAAGAAGGCCAACGGATCAAATGGGAGGACGAAAAGGGACGAACGAGACGAACTTGGTCCAAAGAAGGCCAACGGATCAAATGGGAGGACGAAGATGGACGAACGAGACGAACTTGGTGCAAAGAAGCCCAACGGATCAAATGGGAGGACGAAAAGGGATGAACGAGACGAACTTGGTCCAAAGAAGGCCAACGGATCAAATGGGAGGACGAAGATGGACGAACGAGACGAACGACGAACGAGACGAACTTGGTCCAAAGAAGGCCTAGGGATCAAATTGGAGGACGAAGATGGACGAACGAGACGAACTTGGTCCAAAGAAGGCCTTCGGATCAAATGGGAGGACGAAGATGGACGAACGAGACGAACTTGGTCCAAAGAAGCCCAACGGATCAAATGGGAGGACGAAAAGGGATGAACGAGACGAACTTGGTCCAAAGAAGGCCTACGGATCAAATGGGTGGACGAAGATGGACGAACGAGACGAACTTGGTCCAAAGAAGGCCTACGGATCAAATGGGACGACGAAGATGGACGAACGAGACGAACTTGGTCCAAAGAAGGCCAACGGGTCAAATGGGAGGACGAAGATGGACGAACGAGACGAACTTGGTCCAAGGAAGGCCTAGGGATCAAATGGGAGGACGAAGATGGACGAACGAGACGAACTTGGTCCAAAGAAGGCCTACGGATCAAATGGGAGGACGAAGATGGACGAACGAGACGAACTTGGTCCAAAGAAGGCCAACGGATCAAATGGGAGGACGAAGATGGACGAACGAGACGAACTTGGTCCAAAGAAGGCCTACGGATCAAATGGGAGGACGAAGATGGACGAACGAGACGAACTTGGTCCAAAGAAGGCCAACGGATCAAATGGGAGGACGAAGATGGACGAACGAGACGAACTTGGTCCAAAGAAGGCCAACGGATCAAATGGGAGGACGAAGATGGACGAATGAGACGAACTTGGTGCAAAGAAGCCCAACGGATCATATGGGAGGACGAAAAGCGATGAACGAGACGAACTTGGTCCAAAGAAGGCCTACGGATCAAATGGCTGGACGAAGATGGACGAACGAGACGAACTTGGTGCAAAGAAGCCCAACGGATCAAATGGGAGGACGAAGATGGACGAACGAGACGAACTTGGTGCAAAGAAGCCCAACGGATCAAATGGGAGGACGAAAAGGGATGAACGAGACGAACTTGGTCCAAAGAAGGCCAACGGATCAAATGGGAGGACGAAGATGGACGAACGAGACGAACGACGAACGAGACGAACTTGGTCCAAAGAAGGCCTAGGGATCAAATTGGAGGACGAAGATGGACGAACGAGACGAACTTGGTGCAAAGAAGCCCAACGGATCATATGGGAGGACGAAAAGGGATGAACGAGACGAAGTTGGTCCAAAGAAGGCCAACGGATCAAATGGGAGGACGAAGATGGACGAACGAGACGAACTTGGTGCAAAGAAGCCCAACGGATCATATGGGAGGACGAAAAGGGATGAACGAGACGAACTTGGTCCAAAGAAGGCCTACGGATCAAATGGGAGGACGAAGATGGACGAACGAGACGAACTTGGTCCAAAGAAGGCCAACGGATCAAATGGGAGGACGAAGATGGACGAACGAGACGAACTTGGTGCAAAGAAGCCCAACGGATCAAATGGGAGGACGAAGATGGACGAACGAGACGAACTTGGTCCAAAGAAGGCCTACGGATCAAATGGGAGGACGAAGATGGACGAACGAGACGAACTTGGTCCAAAGAAGGCCAACGGATCAAATGGGAGGACGAAGATGGACGAACGAGACGAACTTGGTGCAAAGAAGCCCAACGGATCATATGGGAGGACGAAAAGGGATGAACGAGACGAACTTGGTCCAAAGAAGGCCAACGGATCAAATGGGAGGACGAAGATGGACGAACGAGACGAACTTGGTGCAAAGAAGCCCAACGGATCATATGGGAGGACGAAAAGGGATGAACGAGACGAACTTGGTCCAAAGAAGGCCTACGGATCAAATGGGAGGACGAAGATGGACGAACGAGACGAACATGGTCCAAAGAAGGCCAACGGATCAAATGGGAGGACGAAGATGGACGAACGAGACGAACTTGGTGCAAAGAAGCCCAACGGATCAAATGGGAGGACGAAAAGGGATGAACGAGACGAACTTGGTCCAAAGAAGGCCTACGGATCAAATGGCTGGACGAAGATGGACGAACGAGACGAACTTGGTGCAAAGAAGCCCAACGGATCAAATGGGAGGACGAAGATGGACGAACGAGACGAACTTGGTGCAAAGAAGCCCAACGGATCAAATGGGAGGACGAAAAGGGATGAACGAGACGAACTTGGTCCAAAGAAGGCCAACGGATCAAATGGGAGGACGAAGATGGACGAACGAGACGAACGACGAACGAGACGAACTTGGTCCAAAGAAGGCCTAGGGATCAAATTGGAGGACGAAGATGGACGAACGAGACGAACTTGGTCCAAAGAAGGCCTTCGGATCAAATGGGAGGACGAAGATGGACGAACGAGACGAACTTGGTCCAAAGAAGGCCAACGGATCAAATGGGAGGACGAAGATGGACGAACGAGACGAACTTGGTGCAAAGAAGCCCAACGGATCAAATGGGAGGACGAAAAGGGATGAACGAGACGAACTTGGTCCAAAGAAGGCCTACGGATCAAATGGGTGGACGAAGATGGACGAACGAGACGAACTTGGTCCAAAGAAGGCCTACGGATCAAATGGGAGGACGAAGATGGACGAACGAGACGAACTTGGTCCAAAGAAGGCCAACGGATCAAATGGGAGGACGAAGATGGACGAACGAGACGAACTTGGTCCAAGGAAGGCCTAGGGATCAAATGGGAGGACGAAGATGGACGAACGAGACGAACTTGGTCCACAGAAGGCCTACGGATCAAATGGGAGGACGAAGATGGACGAACGAGACGAACTTGGTCCAAAGAAGGCCAACGGATCAAATGGGAGGACGAAGATGGACGAACGAGACGAACTTGGTCCAAGGAAGGCCTAGGGATCAAATGGGAGGACGAAGATGGACGAACGAGACGAACTTGGTCCACAGAAGGCCTACGGATCAAATGGGAGGACGAAGATGGACGAACGAGACGAACTTGGTCCAAAGAAGGCCAACGGATCAAATGGGAGGACGAAAAGGGATGAACGAGACGAACTTGGTCCAAAGAAGGCCTACGGATCAAATGGCTGGACGAAGATGGACGAACGAGACGAACTTGGTGCAAAGAAGCCCAACGGATCAAATGGGAGGACGAAGATGGACGAACGAGACGAACTTGGTGCAAAGAAGCCCAACGGATCAAATGGGAGGACGAAAAGGGATGAACGAGACGAACTTGGTCCAAAGAAGGCCAACGGATCAAATGGGAGGACGAAGATGGACGAACGAGACGAACGACGAACGAGACGAACTTGGTCCAAAGAAGGCCTAGGGATCAAATTGGAGGACGAAGATGGACGAACGAGACGAACTTGGTCCAAAGAAGGCCTTCGGATCAAATGGGAGGACGAAGATGGACGAACGAGACGAACTTGGTCCAAAGAAGGCCAACGGATCAAATGGGAGGACGAAGATGGACGAACGAGACGAACTTGGTGCAAAGAAGCCCAACGGATCAAATGGGAGGACGAAAAGGGATGAACGAGACGAACTTGGTCCAAAGAAGGCCTACGGATCAAATGGGTGGACGAAGATGGACGAACGAGACGAACTTGGTCCAAAGAAGGCCAACGGATCAAATGGGAGGACGAAGATGGACGAACGAGACGAACTTGGTCCAAGGAAGGCCTACGGATCAAATGGGAGGACGAAGATGGACGAACGAGACGAACTTGGTCCAAAGAAGGCCTACGGATCAAATGGGAGGACGAAGATGGACGAACGAGACGAACTTGGTCCAAAGAAGGCCAACGGATCAAATGGGAGGACGAAGATGGACGAACGAGACGAACTTGGTCCAAAGAAGGCCAACGGATCATATGGGAGGACGAAAAGCGATGAACGAGACGAACTTGGTCCAAAGAAGGCCTACGGATCAAATGGGAGGAGGAAGATGGACGAACGAGACGAACTTGGTCCAAAGAAGGCCAACGGATCAAATGGGAGGACGAAGATGGACGAACGAGACGAACTTGGTCCAAAGAAGGCCTACGGATCAAATGGGAGGACGAAGATGGACGAACGAGACGAACTTGGTCCAAAGAAGGCCAACGGATCAAATGGGAGGACGAAGATGGACGAACGAGACGAACTTGGTGCAAAGAAGCCCAACGGATCATATGGGAGGACGAAAAGGGATGAACGAGACGAACTTGGTCCAAAGAAGGCCAACGGATCAAATGGGAGGACGAAGATGGACGAACGAGACGAACTTGGTGCAAAGAAGCCCAACGGATCATATGGGAGGACGAAAAGGGATGAACGAGACGAACTTGGTCCAAAGAAGGCCTACGGATCAAATGGGAGGACGAAGATGGACGAACGAGACGAACTTGGTCCAAAGAAGGCCAACGGATCAAATGGGAAGACGAAGATGGACGAACGAGACGAACTTGGTGCAAAGAAGCCCAACGGATCAAATGGGAGGACGAAAAGGGATGAACGAGACGAACTTGGTCCAAAGAAGGCCTACGGATCAAATGGCTGGACGAAGATGGACGAACGAGACGAACTTGGTGCAAAGAAGCCCAACGGATCAAATGGGAGGACGAAGATGGACGAACGAGACGAACTTGGTGCAAAGAAGCCCAACGGATCAAATGGGAGGACGAAAAGGGATGAACGAGACGAACTTGGTCCAAAGAAGGCCAACGGATCAAATGGGAGGACGAAGATGGACGAACGAGACGAACGACGAACGAGACGAACTTGGTCCAAAGAAGGCCTAGGGATCAAATTGGAGGACGAAGATGGACGAACGAGACGAACTTGGTCCAAAGAAGGCCTTCGGATCAAATGGGAGGACGAAGATGGACGAACGAGACGAACTTGGTCCAAAGAAGGCCAACGGATCAAATGGGAGGACGAAGATGGACGAACGAGACGAACTTGGTGCAAAGAAGCCCAACGGATCAAATGGGAGGACGAAAAGGGATGAACGAGACGAACTTGGTCCAAAGAAGGCCTACGGATCAAATGGGTGGACGAAGATGGACGAACGAGACGAACTTGGTCCAAAGAAGGCCTACGGATCAAATGGGAGGACGAAGATGGACGAACGAGACGAACTTGGTCCAAAGAAGGCCAACGGATCAAATGGGAGGACGAAGATGGACGAACGAGACGAACTTGGTCCAAGGAAGGCCTAGGGATCAAATGGGAGGACGAAGATGGACGAACGAGACGAACTTGGTCCACAGAAGGCCTACGGATCAAATGGGAGGACGAAGATGGACGAACGAGACGAACTTGGTCCAAAGAAGGCCAACGGATCAAATGGGAGGACGAAGATGGACGAACGAGACGAACTTGGTCCAAAGAAGGCCTACGGATCAAATGGGAGGACGAAGATGGACGAACGAGACGAACTTGGTCCAAAGAAGGCCAACGGATCAAATGGGAGGACGAAGATGGACGAACGAGACGAACTTGGTCCAAAGAAGGCCAACGGATCAAATGGGAGGACGAAGATGGACGAATGAGACGAACTTGGTGCAAAGAAGCCCAACGGATCATATGGGAGGACGAAAAGGGATGAACGAGACGAACTTGGTCAAAAGAAGGCCTACGGATCAAATGGGAGGATGAAGATGGACGAACGAGACGAACTTGGTCCAAAGAAGGCCAACGGATCAAATGGGAGGACGAAGATGGACGAACGAGACGAACTTGGTGCAAAGAAGCCCAACGGATCAAATGGGAGGACGAACTGGGATGAACGAGACGAACTTGGTCCAAAGAAGGCCTACGGATCAAATGGCTGGACGAAGATGGACGAACGAGACGAACTTGGTGCAAAGAAGCCCAACGGATCAAATGGGAGGACGAAGATGGACGAACGAGACGAACTTGGTGCAAAGAAGCCCAACGGATCAAATGGGAGGACGAAAAGGGATGAACGAGACGAACTTGGTCCAAAGAAGGCCAACGGATCAAATGGGAGGACGAAGATGGACGAACGAGACGAACGACGAACGAGACGAACTTGGTCCAAAGAAGGCCTAGGGATCAAATTGGAGGACGAAGATGGACGAACGAGACGAACTTGGTCCAAAGAAGGCCTTCGGATCAAATGGGAGGACGAAGATGGACGAACGAGACGAACTTGGTCCAAAGAAGGCCAACGGATCAAATGGGAGGACGAAGATGGACGAACGAGACGAACTTGGTGCAAAGAAGCCCAACGGATCAAATGGGAGGACGAAAAGGGATGAACGAGACGAACTTGGTCCAAAGAAGGCCTACGGATCAAATGGGTGGACGAAGATGGACGAACGAGACGAACTTGGTCCAAAGAAGGCCTACGGATCAAATGGGAGGACGAAGATGGACGAACGAGACGAACTTGGTCCAAAGAAGGCCAACGGATCAAATGGGAGGACGAAGATGGACGAACGAGACGAACTTGGTCCAAGGAAGGCCTAGGGATCAAATGGGAGGACGAAGATGGACGAACGAGACGAACTTGGTCCAAAGAAGGCCTACGGATCAAATGGGAGGACGAAGATGGACGAACGAGACGAACTTGGTCCAAAGAAGGCCAACGGATCAAATGGGAGGACGAAGATGGACGAACGAGACGAACTTGGTCCAAAGAAGGCCTACGGATCAAATGGGAGGACGAAGATGGACGAACGAGACGAACTTGGTCCAAAGAAGGCCAACGGATCAAATGGGAGGACGAAGATGGACGAATGAGACGAACTTGGTGCAAAGAAGCCCAACGGATCATATGGGAGGATGAAGATGGACGAACGAGACGAACTTGGTCCAAAGAAGGCCAACGGATCAAATGGGAGGACGAAGATGGACGAACGAGACGAACTTGGTGCAAAGAAGCCCAACGGATCAAATGGGAGGACGAAAAGGGATGAACGAGACGAACTTGGTCCAAAGAAGGCCTACGGATCAAATGGCTGGACGAAGATGGACGAACGAGACGAACTTGGTGCAAAGAAGCCCAACGGATCAAATGGGAGGACGAAGATGGACGAACGAGACGAACTTGGTGCAAAGAAGCCCAACGGATCAAATGGGAGGACGAAAAGGGATGAACGAGACGAACTTGGTCCAAAGAAGGCCAACGGATCAAATGGGAGGACGAAGATGGACGAACGAGACGAACGACGAACGAGACGAACTTGGTCCAAAGAAGGCCTAGGGATCAAATTGGAGGACTAAGATGGACGAACGAGACGAACTTGGTCCAAAGAAGGCCTTCGGATCAAATGGGAGGACGAAGATGGACGAACGAGACGAACTTGGTCCAAAGAAGCCCAACGGATCAAATGGGAGGACGAAAAGGGATGAACGAGACGAACTTGGTCCAAAGAAGGCCTACGGATCAAATGGGTGGACGAAGATGGACGAACGAGACGAACTTGGTCCAAAGAAGGCCTACGGATCAAATGGGACGACGAAGATGGACGAACGAGACGAACTTGGTCCAAAGAAGGCCAACGGGTCAAATGGGAGGACGAAGATGGACGAACGAGACGAACTTGGTCCAAGGAAGGCCTAGGGATCAAATGGGAGGACGAAGATGGACGAACGAGACGAACTTGGTCCAAAGAAGGCCTACGGATCAAATGGGAGGACGAAGATGGACGAACGAGACGAACTTGGTCCAAAGAAGGCCAACGGATCAAATGGGAGGACGAAGATGGACGAACGAGACGAACTTGGTCCAAAGAAGGCCTACGGATCAAATGGGAGGACGAAGATGGACGAACGAGACGAACTTGGTCCAAAGAAGGCCAACGGATCAAATGGGAGGACGAAGATGGACGAACGAGACGAACTTGGTGCAAAGAAGCCCAACGGATCATATGGGAGGACGAAAAGCGATGAACGAGACGAACTTGGTCCAAAGAAGGCCTACGGATCAAATGGGAGGAGGAAGATGGACGAACGAGACGAACTTGGTCCAAAGAAGGCCAACGGATCAAATGGGAGGACGAAGATGGACGAACGAGACGAACTTGGTCCAAAGAAGGCCTACGGATCAAATGGGAGGACGAAGATGGACGAACGAGACGAACTTGGTCCAAAGAAGGCCAACGGATCAAATGGGAGGACGAAGATGGACGAACGAGACGAACTTGGTGCAAAGAAGCCCAACGGATCATATGGGAGGACGAAAAGGGATGAACGAGACGAACTTGGTCCAAAGAAGGCCAACGGATCAAATGGGAGGACGAAGATGGACGAACGAGACGAACTTGGTGCAAAGAAGCCCAACGGATCATATGGGAGGACGAAAAGGGATGAACGAGACGAACTTGGTCCAAAGAAGGCCTACGGATCAAATGGGAGGACGAAGATGGACGAACGAGACGAACTTGGTCCAAAGAAGGCCAACGGATCAAATGGGAGGACGAAGATGGACGAACGAGACGAACTTGGTGCAAAGAAGCCCAACGGATCAAATGGGAGGACGAAAAGGGATGAACGAGACGAACTTGGTCCAAAGAAGGCCTACGGATCAAATGGCTGGACGAAGATGGACGAACGAGACGAACTTGGTGCAAAGAAGCCCAACGGATCAAATGGGAGGACGAAGATGGACGAACGAGACAAACTTGGTGCAAAGAAGCCCAACGGATCAAATGGGAGGACGAAAAGGGATGAACGAGACGAACTTGGTCCAAAGAAGGCCAACGGATCAAATGGGAGGACGAAGATGGACGAACGAGACGAACGACGAACGAGACGAACTTGGTCCAAAGAAGGCCTAGGGATCAAATTGGAGGACGAAGATGGACGAACGAGACGAACTTGCTTCCAAAGAAGGCCTTCGGATCAAATGGGAGGACGAAGATGGACGAACGAGACGAACTTGGTCCAAAGAAGCCCAACGGATCAAATGGGAGGACGAAAAGGGATGAACGAGACGAACTTGGTCCAAAGAAGGCCTACGGATCAAATGGGTGGACGAAGATGGACGAACGAGACGAACTTGGTCCAAAGAAGGCCTACGGATCAAATGGGACGACGAAGATGGACGAACGAGACGAACTTGGTCCAAAGAAGGCCAACGGGTCAAATGGGAGGACGAAGATGGACGAACGAGACGAACTTGGTCCAAGGAAGGCCTAGGGATCAAATGGGAGGAGGAAGATGGACGAACGAGACGAACTTGGTCCAAAGAAGGCCTACGGATCAAATGGGAGGACGAAGATGGACGAACGAGACGAACTTGGTCCAAAGAAGGCCAACGGATCAAATGGGAGGACGAAGATGGACGAACGAGACGAACTTGGTCCAAAGAAGGCCTACGGATCAAATGGGAGGACGAAGATGGACGAACGAGACGAACTTGGTCCAAAGAAGGCCAACGGATCAAATGGGAGGACGAAGATGGACGAACGAGACGAACTTGGTCCAAAGAAGGCCAACGGATCAAATGGGAGGACGAAGATGGACGAATGAGACGAACTTGGTGCAAAGAAGCCCAACGGATCATATGGGAGGACGAAAAGCGATGAACGAGACGAACTTGGTCCAAAGAAGGCCTACGGATCAAATGGGAGGAGGAAGATGGACGAACGAGACGAACTTGGTCCAAAGAAGGCCAACGGATCAAATGGGAGGACGAAGATGGACGAACGAGACGAACTTGGTCCAAAGAAGGCCTACGGATCAAATGGGAGGACGAAGATGGACGAACGAGACGAACTTGGTCCAAAGAAGGCCAACGGATCAAATGGGAGGACGAAGATGGACGAACGAGACGAACTTGGTGCAAAGAAGCCCAACGGATCATATGGGAGGACGAAAAGGGATGAACGAGACGAACTTGGTCCAAAGAAGGCCAACGGATCAAATGGGAGGACGAAGATGGACGAACGAGACGAACTTGGTGCAAAGAAGCCCAACGGATCATATGGGAGGACGAAAAGGGATGAACGAGACGAACTTGGTCCAAAGAAGGCCTACGGATCAAATGGGAGGACGAAGATGGACGAACGAGACGAACTTGGTCCAAAGAAGGCCAACGGATCAAATGGGAGGACGAAGATGGACGAACGAGACGAACTTGGTGCAAAGAAGCCCAACGGATCAAATGGGAGGACGAAAAGGGATGAACGAGACGAACTTGGTCCAAAGAAGGCCTACGGATCAAATGGCTGGACGAAGATGGACGAACGAGACGAACTTGGTGCAAAGAAGCCCAACGGATCAAATGGGAGGACGAAGATGGACGAACGAGACGAACTTGGTGCAAAGAAGCCCAACGGATCAAATGGGAGGACGAAAAGGGATGAACGAGACGAACTTGGTCCAAAGAAGGCCAACGGATCAAATGGGAGGACGAAGATGGACGAACGAGACGAACGACGAACGAGACGAACTTGGTCCAAAGAAGGCCTAGGGATCAAATTGGAGGACGAAGATGGACGAACGAGACGAACTTGGTCCAAAGAAGGCCTTCGGATCAAATGGGAGGACGAAGATGGACGAACGAGACGAACTTGGTCCAAAGAAGGCCAACGGATCAAATGGGAGGACGAAGATGGACGAACGAGACGAACTTGGTGCAAAGAAGCCCAACGGATCGAATGGGAGGACGAAAAGGGATGAACGAGACGAACTTGGTCCAAAGAAGGCCTACGGATCAAATGGGTGGACGAAGATGGACGAACGAGACGAACTTGGTCCAAAGAAGGCCTACGGATCAAATGGGAGGACGAAGATGGACGAACGAGACGAACTTGGTCCAAAGAAGGCCAACGGATCAAATGGGAGGACGAAGATGGACGAACGAGACGAACTTGGTCCAAGGAAGGCCTAGGGATCAAATGGGAGGACGAAGATGGACGAACGAGACGAACTTGGTCCACAGAAGGCCTACGGATCAAATGGGAGGACGAAGATGGACGAACGAGACGAACTTGGTCCAAAGAAGGCCAACGGATCAAATGGGAGGACGAAGATGGACGAACGAGACGAACTTGGTCCAAAGAAGGCCTACGGATCAAATGGGAGGACGAAGATGGACGAACGAGACGAACTTGGTCCAAAGAAGGCCAACGGATCAAATGGGAGGACGAAGATGGACGAACGAGACGAACTTGGTCCAAAGAAGGCCAACGGATCAAATGGGAGGACGAAGATGGACGAACGAGACGAACTTGGTCCAAAGAAGGCCAACGGATCAAATGGGAGGACGAAGATGGACGAATGAGACGAACTTGGTGCAAAGAAGCCCAACGGATCATATGGGAGGACGAAAAGGGATGAACGAGACGAACTTGGTCCAAAGAAGGCCTACGGATCAAATGGGAGGATGAAGATGGACGAACGAGACGAACTTGGTCCAAAGAAGGCCAACGGATCAAATGGGAGGACGAAGATGGACGAACGAGACGAACTTGGTGCAAAGAAGCCCAACGGATCAAATGGGAGGACGAAAAGGGATGAACGAGACGAACTTGGTCCAAAGAAGGCCTACGGATCAAATGGCTGGACGAAGATGGACGAACGAGACGAACTTGGTGCAAAGAAGCCCAACGGATCAAATGGGAGGACGAAGATGGACGAACGAGACGAACTTGGTGCAAAGAAGCCCAACGGATCAAATGGGAGGACGAAAAGGGATGAACGAGACGAACTTGGTCCAAAGAAGGCCAACGGATCAAATGGGAGGACGAAGATGGACGAACGAGACGAACGACGAACGAGACGAACTTGGTCCAAAGAAGGCCTAGGGATCAAATTGGAGGACGAAGATGGACGAACGAGACGAACTTGGTCCAAAGAAGGCCTTCGGATCAAATGGGAGGACGAAGATGGACGAACGAGACGAACTTGGTCCAAAGAAGGCCAACGGATCAAATGGGAGGACGAAGATGGACGAACGAGACGAACTTGGTCCAAGGAAGGCCTAGGGATCAAATGGGAGGACGAAGATGGACGAACGAGACGAACTTGGTCCAAAGAAGGCCTACGGATCAAATGGGAGGACGAAGATGGACGAACGAGACGAACTTGGTCCAAAGAAGGCCAACGGATCAAATGGGAGGACGAAAAGGGATGAACGAGACGAACTTGGTCCAAAGAAGGCCTACGGATCAAATGGGTGGACGAAGATGGACGAACGAGACGAACTTGGTGCAAAGAAGGCCTACGGATCAAATGGGAGGACGAAAAGGGATGAACGAGACGAACTTGGTCCAAAGAAGGCCTACGGATCAAATGGCTGGACGAAGATGGACGAACGAGACGAACTTGGTGCAAAGAAGCCCAACGGATCAAATGGGAGGACGAAGATGGACGAACGAGACGAACTTGGTGCAAAGAAGCCCAACGGATCAAATGGGAGGACGAAAAGGGATGAACGAGACGAACTTGGTCCAAAGAAGGCCAACGGATCAAATGGGTGGACGAAGATGGACGAACGAGACGAACTTGGTCCAAAGAAGGCCTACGGATCAAATGGGAGGACGAAGATGGACGACCGAGACGAACTTGGTCCAAAGAAGGCCAACGGATCAAATGGGAGGACGAAGATGGACGAACGAGACGAACTTGGTCCAAGGAAGGCCTAGGGATCAAATGGGAGGACGAAGATGGACGAACGAGACGAACTTGGTCCAAAGAAGGCCTACGGATCAAATGGGAGGACGAAGATGGACGAACGAGACGAACTTGGTCCAAGGAAGGCCTAGGGATCAAATGGGAGGACGAAGATGGACGAACGAGACGAACTTGGTCCAAAGAAGGCCTACGGATCAAATGGGAGGACGAAGATGGACGAACGAGACGAACTTGGTCCAAAGAAGGCCAACGGATCAAATGGGAGGACGAAAAGGGATGAACGAGACGAACTTGGTCCAAAGAAGGCCTACGGATCAAATGGGTGGACGAAGATGGACGAACGAGACGAACTTGGTGCAAAGAAGGCCTACGGATCAAATGGGAGGACGAAAAGGGATGAACGAGACGAACTTGGTCCAAAGAAGGCCAACGGATCAAATGGGAGGACGAAAAGGGATGAACGAGACGAACTTGGTCCAAAGAAGGCCTACGGATCAAATGGGTGGACGAAGATGGACGAACGAGACGAACTTGGTGCAAAGAAGCCCAACGGATCAAATGGGAGGACGAAAAGGGATGAACGAGACGAACTTGGTCCAAAGAAGGCCTACGGATCAAATGGGTGGACGAAGATGGACGAACGAGACGAACTTGGTCCAAAGAAGGCCTACGGATCAAATGGGAGGACGAAGATGGACGAACGAGACGAACTTGGTCCAAAGAAGGCCAACGGATCAAATGGGAGGACGAAGATGGACGAACGAGACGAACTTGGTCCAAGGAAGGCCTAGGGATCAAATGGGAGGACGAAGATGGACGAACGAGACGAACTTGGTCCAAAGAAGGCCTACGGATCAAATGGGAGGACGAAGATGGACGAACGAGACGAACTTGGTCCAAAGAAGGCCAACGGATCAAATGGGAGGACGAAGATGGACGAACGAGACGAACTTGGTCCAAAGAAGGCCTACGGATCAAATGGGAGGACGAAGATGGACGAACGAGACGAACTTGGTCCAAAGAAGGCCAACGGATCAAATGGGAGGACGAAGATGGACGAACGAGACGAACTTGGTGCAAAGAAGCCCAACGGATCATATGGGAGGACGAAAAGGGATGAACGAGACGAACTTGGTCCAAAGAAGGCCTACGGATCAAATGGGAGGACGAAGATGGACGAACGAGACGAACTTGGTCCAAAGAAGGCCAACGGATCAAATGGGAGGACGAAGATGGACGAACGAGACGAACTTGGTGCAAAGAAGCCCAACGGATCAAATGGGAGGACGAAAAGGGATGAACGAGACGAACTTGGTCCAAAGAAGGCCAACGGATCAAATGGGTGGACGAAGATGGACGAACGAGACGAACTTGGTCCAAAGAAGGCCTACGGATCAAATGGGAGGACGAAGATGGACGAACGAGACGAACTTGGTCCAAAGAAGGCCAACGGATCAAATGGGAGGACGAAGATGGACGAACGAGACGAACTTGGTCCAAGGAAGGCCTAGGGATCAAATGGGAGGACGAAGATGGACGAACGAGACGAACTTGGTCCAAAGAAGGCCTACGGATCAAATGGGAGGACGAAGATGGACGAACGAGACGAACTTGGTCCAAGGAAGGCCTAGGGATCAAATGGGAGGACGAAGATGGACGAACGAGACGAACTTGGTCCAAAGAAGGCCTACGGATCAAATGGGAGGACGAAGATGGACGAACGAGACGAACTTGGTCCAAAGAAGGCCAACGGATCAAATGGGAGGACGAAAAGGGATGAACGAGACGAACTTGGTCCAAAGAAGGCCTACGGATCAAATGGGTGGACGAAGATGGACGAACGAGACGAACTTGGTGCAAAGAAGGCCTACGGATCAAATGGGAGGACGAAAAGGGATGAACGAGACGAACTTGGTCCAAAGAAGGCCAACGGATCAAATGGGAGGACGAAAAGGGATGAACGAGACGAACTTGGTCCAAAGAAGGCCTACGGATCAAATGGGTGGACGAAGATGGACGAACGAGACGAACTTGGTGCAAAGAAGCCCAACGGATCAAATGGGAGGACGAAAAGGGATGAACGAGACGAACTTGGTCCAAAGAAGGCCTACGGATCAAATGGGTGGACGAAGATGGACGAACGAGACGAACTTGGTCCAAAGAAGGCCTACGGATCAAATGGGAGGACGAAGATGGACGAACGAGACGAACTTGGTCCAAAGAAGGCCAACGGATCAAATGGGAGGACGAAGATGGACGAACGAGACGAACTTGGTCCAAGGAAGGCCTAGGGATCAAATGGGAGGACGAAGATGGACGAACGAGACGAACTTGGTCCAAAGAAGGCCTACGGATCAAATGGGAGGACGAAGATGGACGAACGAGACGAACTTGGTCCAAAGAAGGCCAACGGATCAAATGGGAGGACGAAGATGGACGAACGAGACGAACTTGGTCCAAAGAAGGCCTACGGATCAAATGGGAGGACGAAGATGGACGAACGAGACGAACTTGGTCCAAAGAAGGCCAACGGATCAAATGGGAGGACGAAGATGGACGAACGAGACGAACTTGGTGCAAAGAAGCCCAACGGATCATATGGGAGGACGAAAAGGGATGAACGAGACGAACTTGGTCCAAAGAAGGCCTACGGATCAAATGGGAGGACGAAGATGGACGAACGAGACGAACTTGGTCCAAAGAAGGCCAACGGATCAAATGGGAGGACGAAGATGGACGAACGAGACGAACTTGGTGCAAAGAAGCCCAACGGATCAAATGGGAGGACGAAAAGGGATGAACGAGACGAACTTGGTCCAAAGAAGGCCTACGGATCAAATGGCTGGACGAAGATGGACGAACGAGACGAACTTGGTGCAAAGAAGCCCAACGGATCAAATGGGAGGACGAAGATGGACGAACGAGACGAACTTGGTGCAAAGAAGCCCAACGGATCAAATGGGAGGACGAAAAGGGATGAACGAGACGAACTTGGTCCAAAGAAGGCCAACGGATCAAATGGGAGGACGAAGATGGACGAACGAGACGAACGACGAACGAGACGAACTTGGTCCAAAGAAGGCCTAGGGATCAAATTGGAGGACGAAGATGGACGAACGAGACGAACTTGGTCCAAAGAAGGCCTTCGGATCAAATGGGAGGACGAAGATGGACGAACGAGACGAACTTGGTCCAAAGAAGGCCAACAGATCAATTGGGAGGACGAAGATGGACGAACGAGACGAACTTGGTGCAAAGAAGCCCAACGGATCAAATGGGAGGACGAAAAGGGATGAACGAGACGAACTTGGTCCAAAGAAGGCCTACGGATCAAAAGGCTGGACGAAGATGGACGAACGAGACGAACTTGGTCCAAAGAAGGCCGTTGGATCAAATGGGAGGACGAAGATGGACGAACGAGACGAACTTGGTCCAAAGAAGGCCTACGGATCAAATGGGAGGACGAAGATGGACGAACGAGACGAACTTGGTCGAAAGAAGGCCAACGGATCAAATGGGAGGACGAAGATGGACGAACGAGACGAACTTGGTCCAAAGAAGGCCAACGGATCAAATGGGAGGACGAAGATGGACGAACGAGACGAACTTGGTCCAAAGAAGGCCAACGGATCAAATGGGAGGACGAAGATGGACGAACGAGACGAACTTGGTCCAAAGAAGGCTTACGGATCAAATGGGAGGACGAAGATGGACCAACGAGACAAACTTGGTCCAAAGAAGGCCTAGGGATCAAATGGGAGGACGAAGATGGACGAACGAAACGAACTTGGTCCAAAGAAGGCCAACGGATCAAATGGGAGGACGAAGATGGACGAACGAGACGAACTTGGTCCAAAGAAGGCCTACGGATCAAATGGGAGGACGAAGATGGACGAACGAGACGAACTTGGTCCAAAGAAGGCCAACGGATCAAATGGGAGGACGAAGATGGACGAACCAGACGAACTTGGTCCAAAGAAGGCCTTTGGATCAAATGGGAGGACGAAGATGGACGAACGAGACGAACTTGGTCCAAAGAAGCCCAACGGATCAAATGGGAGGACGAAGATGGACGAACGAGACCAACTTGGTCCAAAGAAGGCCTACGGATCAAATGGGAGGACGAAGATGGACGAACGAGACGAATTTGGTCCAAATAAGGCCAACGGATCAAATGGGAGGACGAAGATGGACGAACGAGACGAACTTGGTCCAAAGAAGGCCCAGGGATCACATGGGAGGACGAAGATGGACGAACGAGACGAACTTGGTCCAAAGAAGGCCAACAGATCAAATGGGAGGACGAAGATGGACGAACGAGACGAACTTGGTCCAAAGAAGGCCTACGGATCAAATGGGAGGACGAAGATGGACCAACGAGACAAACTTGTCCAAAGAAGGCCTAGGGATCAAATGGGAGGACGAAGATGGACGAACGAGACGAACTTGGTCCAAAGAAGGCCAACGGATCAAATGGAAGGACGAAGATGGACGAACGAGACGAACTTGGTGCAAAGAAGCCCAACGGATCAAGTGGGAGGACGAAGATGGACGAACGAGACGAACTTGGTGCAAAGAAGCCCAACGGATCAAATGGGAGGACGAAAAGGGACGAACGAGACAAACTTGGTGCAAAGAAGGCCTACGGATCAAAAGGGAGGACGAAGATGGACGAACGAGACGAACTTGGTCCAAAGAAGGCCTAGGGATCAAATGGGAGGACGAAGATGGACGAACGAGACGAACTTGGTCCAAAGAAGGCCTTCGGATCAAATGGGAGGACGAAGATGGACGAACCAGACGAAGTTGGTGCAAAGAAGCCCAACGGATCAAATGGGAGGACGAAAAGGGATGAACGAGACGAACTTTGTCCAAAGAAGGCCTACGGATCAAATGGCTGGACGAAGATGGACGAACGAGACGAACTTGGTGCAAAGAAGCCCAACGGATCAAATGGGAGGACGAAGATGGACGAACGAGACGAACTTGGTCCAAAGAAGGCCTACGGATCAAATGGGAGGACGAAGATGGACGAACGAGACGAACTTGGTCCAAAGAAAGCCTAGGGATCAAATGGGAGGACGAAGATGGACGAACGAGACGAACTTGGTCCAAAGAAGGCCGACGGATCAAATGGGAGGACGAAGATGGACGAACGAGACGAACTTGGTCCAAAGAAGGCCTAGGGATCAAATGGGAGGACGAAGATGGACCAACGAGACAAACTTGTCCAAAGAAGGCATAGGGATCAAATGGGAGGACGAAGATGGACGAACGAGACGAACTTGGTCCAAAGAAGGCCAACGGATCAAATGGGAGGACGAAGATGGACGAACGAGACGAACTTGGTCCAAAGAAGGCCTAGGGATCAAATGGGAGGACGAAGATGGACGAACGAGACGAACTTGGTCAAAAGAAGGCCAACGGATCAAATGGGAGGACGAAGATGGACGAACGAGACGAACTTGGTGCAAAGAAGCCCAACGGATCAAATGGGAGGACGAAAAGGGATGAACGAGACGAACTTGGTCCAAACAAGGCCTACGGATCAAATGGCTGGACGAAGATGGACGAACGAGACGAACTTGGTGCAAAGAAGCCCAACAGATCAAATGGGAGGACGAAGATGGACGAACGAGACGAACTTGGTCCAAAGAAGGCCTACGGATCAAATGGGAGGACGAAGATGGACGAACGAGACGAACTTGGTCCAAAGAAAGACTAGGGATCAAATGGGAGGACGAAGATGGACGAACGAGACGAACTTGGTCCAAAGAAGGCCGACGGATCAAATGGGAGGACGAAGATGGACGAACGAGACGAACTTGGTCCAAAGAAGGCCTAGGGATCAAATGGGAGGACGAAGATGGACGAACGAGACGAACTTGGTCCAAAGAAGACCTACGGATCAAATGGGAGGACGAAGATGGACGAACGAGACGAACTTGGTCCAAAGAAGGCCAACGGATCAAATGGGAGGACGAAGATGGACGAACGAGACGAACTTGGTCCAAAGAAGGCCTAGGGATCAAATGGGAGGACGAAGATGGACGAACGAGACGAACTTGGTGCAAAGAAGCCCAACGGATCAAATGGGAGGACGAAAAGGGATGAACGAGACGAACTTGGTCCAAAGAAGGCCAACGGATCAAATGGGAGGACGAAGATGGACGAACGAGACGAACGACGAACGAGACGAACTTGGTCCAAAGAAGGCCTAGGGATCAAATTGGAGGACGAAGATGGACGAACGAGACGAACTTGGTCCAAAGAAGGCCTTCGGATCAAATGGGAGGACGAAGATGGACGAACGAGACGAACTTGGTCCAAAGAAGGCCAACAGATCAATTGGGAGGACGAAGATGGACGAACGAGACGAACTTGGTGCAAAGAAGCCCAACGGATCAAATGGAAGGACGAAAAGGGATGAACGAGACGAACTTGGTCCAAAGAAGGCCTACGGATCAAAAGGCTGGACGAAGATGGACGAACGAGACGAACTTGGTCCAAAGAAGGCCGTTGGATCAAATGGGAGGACGAAGATGGACGAACGAGACGAACTTGGTCCAAAGAAGGCCTACGGATCAAATGGGAGGACGAAGATGGACGAACGAGACGAACTTGGTCGAAAGAAGGCCAACGGATCAAATGGGAGGACGAAGATGGACGAACGAGACGAACTTGGTCCAAAGAAGGCCAACGGATCAAATGGGAGGACGAAGATGGACGAACGAGACGAACTTGGTCCAAAGAAGGCCTACGGATCAAATGGGAGGACGAAGATGGACCAACGAGACAAACTTGGTCCAAAGAAGGCCTAGGGATCAAATGGGAGGACGAAGATGGACGAACGAAACGAACTTGGTCCAAAGAAGGCCAACGGATGAAATGGGAGGACGAAGATGGACGAACGAGACGAACTTGGTCCAAAGAAGGCCTACGGATCAAATGGGAGGACGAAGATGGACGAACGAGACGAACTTGGTCCAAAGAAGGCCAACGGATCAAATGGGAGGACGAAGATGGACGAACCAGACGAACTTGGTCCAAAGAAGGCCTTTGGATCAAATGGGAGGACGAAGATGGACGAACGAGACGAACTTGGTCCAAAGAAGCCCAACGGATCAAATGGGAGGACGAAGATGGACGAACGAGACGAACTTGGTCCAAAGAAGGCCTACGGATCAAATGGGAGGACGAAGATGGACGAACGAGACGAATTTGGTCCAAATAAGGCCAACGGATCAAATGGGAGGACGAAGATGGACGAACGAGACGAACTTGGTCCAAAGAAGGCCCAGGGATCACATGGGAGGACGAAGATGGACGAACGAGACGAACTTGGTCCAAAGAAGGCCAACGGATCAAATGGGAGGACGAAGATGGACGAACGAGACGAACTTGGTCCAAAGAAGGCCTACGGATCAAATGGGAGGACGAAGATGGACCAACGAGACAAACTTGTCCAAAGAAGGCCTAGGGATCAAATGGGAGGACGAAGATGGACGAACGAGACGAACTTGGTCCAAAGAAGGCCAACGGATCAAATGGAAGGACGAAGATGGACGAACGAGACGAACTTGGTGCAAAGAAGCCCAACGGATCAAGTGGGAGGACGAAGATGGACGAACGAGACGAACTTGGTGCAAAGAAGCCCAACGGATCAAATGGGAGGACGAAAAGGGACGAACGAGACAAACTTGGTGCAAAGAAGGCCTACGGATCAAAAGGGAGGACGAAGATGGACGAACGAGACGAACTTGGTCCAAAGAAGGCCTAGGGATCAAATGGGAGGACGAAGATGGACGAACGAGACGAACTTGGTCCAAAGAAGGCCTTCGGATCAAATGGGAGGACGAAGATGGACGAACCAGACGAAGTTGGTGCAAAGAAGCCCAACGGATCAAATGGGAGGACGAAAAGGGATGAACGAGACGAACTTGGTCCAAAGAAGGCCTACGGATCAAATGGCTGGACGAAGATGGACGAACGAGACGAACTTGGTGCAAAGAAGCCCAACGGATCAAATGGGAGGACGAAGATGGACGAACGAGACGAACTTGGTCCAAAGAAGGCCTACGGATCAAATGGGAGGACGAAGATGGACGAACGAGACGAACTTGGTCCAAAGAAAGCCTAGGGATCAAATGGGAGGACGAAGATGGACGAACGAGACGAACTTGGTCCAAAGAAGGCCGACGGATCAAATGGGAGGACGAAGATGGACGAACGAGACGAACTTGGTCCAAAGAAGGCCTAGGGATCAAATGGGAGGACGAAGATGGACCAACGAGACAAACTTGTCCAAAGAAGGCATAGGGATCAAATGGGAGGACGAAGATGGACGAACGAGACGAACTTGGTCCAAAGAAGGCCAACGGATCAAATGGGAGGACGAAGATGGACGAACGAGACGAACTTGGTCCAAAGAAGGCCAACGGATCAAATGGGAGGACGAAGATGGACGAACGAGACGAACTTGGTCCAAAGAAGGCCTAGGGATCAAATGGGAGGACGAAGATGGACGAACGAGACGAACTTGGTCAAAAGAAGGCCAACGGATCAAATGGGAGGACGAAGATGGACGAACGAGACGAACTTGGTGCAAAGAAGCCCAACGGATCAAATGGGAGGACGAAAAGGGATGAACGAGACGAACTTGGTCCAAACAAGGCCTACGGATCAAATGGCTGGACGAAGATGGACGAACGAGACGAACTTGGTGCAAAGAAGCCCAACAGATCAAATGGGAGGACGAAGATGGACGAACGAGACGAACTTGGTCCAAAGAAGGCCTACGGATCAAATGGGAGGACGAAGATGGACGAACGAGACGAACTTGGTCCAAAGAAAGCCTAGGGATCAAATGGGAGGACGAAGATGGACGAACGAGACGAACTTGGTCCAAAGAAGGCCGACGGATCAAATGGGAGGACGAAGATGGACGAACGAGACGAACTTGGTCCAAAGAAGGCCTAGGGATCAAATGGGAGGACGAAGATGGACGAACGAGACGAACTTGGTCCAAAGAAGACCTACGGATCAAATGGGAGGACGAAGATGGACGAACGAGACGAACTTGGTCCAAAGAAGGCCTAGGGATCAAATGGGAGGACGAAGATGGACGAACGAGACTAACTTGGTCCAAAGAAGGCCAACGGATCAAATGGGAGGACGAAGATGGACGAACGAGACTAACTTGGTCCAAAGAAGGCCAACGGATCAAATGGGAGGACGAAGATGGACGAACGAGACGAACTTGGTCCAAAGAAGGCCTACGGATCAAATGGGAGGACGAAGATGGAGGAACGAGACGAACTTGGTCCAAAGAAGGCCTTCGGATCAAATGGGAGGACGAAGATGGACGAACGAGACTAACTTGGTCCAATGAAGGCCAACGGATCAAATGGGAGGATGAAGATGGAGGAACGAGACGAACTTGGTCCAAAGAAGGCCTTCGGATCAAATGGGAGGACTAAGATGGACGAATGAGACGAACTTGGTCCAAAGAAGGCCAACGGATCAAATGGGAGGACGAAGATGGACGAACGAGATGAACTTGGTCCAAAGAAGGCCAACGGATCAAATGGGAGGACGAAGATGGACGAACGAGATGAACTTGGTCCAAAGAAGGCCAACGGATCAAATGGGAGGACGAAGATGGACGAACGAGACGAACTTGGTCCAAAGAAGGCCTACGGATCAAATGGGAGGACGAAGATGGAGGAACGAGACGAACTTGGTCCAAAGAAGGCCTTCGGATCAAACGGGAGGACGAAGATGGACGAACGAGACGAACATGGTCCAAAGAAGGCCAACGGATCAAATGGGAGGACGAAGATGGACGAACGAGACGAACTTGGTGCAAAGAAGCCCAACGGATCAAATGGGAGGACGAAAAGGGATGAACGAGACGAACTTGGTCCAAAGAAGGCCTACAGATCAAATGGGAGGACGAAGATGGACGAACGAGACGAACTTGGTCCAAAGAAGGCCAACGGATCAAATGGGAGGACGAAGATGGACGAACGAGACGAACTTGGTCCAAAGAAGGCCAACGGATCAAATGGGAGGACGAAGATGGACGAACGAGACGAACTTGGTCCAAAGAAGGCCTACTGATCAAATGGGAGGACGAAGATGGAGGAACGAGACGAACTTGGTCCAAAGAAGGCCTTCGGATCAAATGGGAGGACGAAGATGGACGAACGAGACGAACATGGTCCAAAGAAGGCCAACGGATCAATTGGGAGGACGAAGATGGACGAACGAGACGAACTTGGAGCAAAGAAGCCCAACGGATCAAATGGGAGGACGAAAAGGGATGAACGAGACGAACTTGGTCCAAAGAAGGCCTACGGATCAAATGGGAGGACGAAGATGGACGAACGAGACGAACTTGGTCCAAAGAAGGCCTAGGGATCAAATGGGAGGACGAAGATGGACGAACGAGACGAACTTGGTCCAAAGAAGGCCTTCGGATCAAATGGGAGGACGAAGATGGACGAACCAGACGAAGTTGGTGCAAAGAAGCCCAAGGATCAAATGGGAGGACGAAAAGGAATGAACGAGACAAACTTGGTCCAAAGAAGGCCTACGGATCAAATGGGAGGACGAAGATGGACGAACGAGACGAACTTGGTCCAAAGAAAGCCTAGGGATCAAATGGGAGGACAAAGATGGACGAACGAGACGAACTTGGTCCAAAGAAGGCCAACGGATCAAATGGGAGGACGAAGATGGACGAACGAGACGAACTTGGTCCAAAGAAGGCCTAGGGATCAAATGGGAGGACGAAGATGGACGAATGAGACGAACTTGGTCCAAAGAAGGCCTACGGATCAAATGGGAGGACGAAGATGGACGAACGAGACGAACTTGGTCCAAAGAAGGCCAACGGATCAAATGGGAGGACGAAGATGGACGAACGAGACGAACTTGGTCCAAAGATGGCCTAGGGATCAAATGGGAGGACGAAGATGGACGAACGAGACGAACTTGGTCCAAAGAAGGCCAACGGATCAAATGGGAGGACGAAGATGGACGAACGAGACGAACTTGGTGCAAAGAAGCCCAACGGATCAAATGGGAGGACGAAAAGGGATGAACGAGATGAACTTAGTCCAAACAAGGCCTACGGATCAAATGGCTGGACGAAGATGGACGAACGAGACGAACGTGGTGCAAAGAAGCCCAACGGATCAAATGGGAGGACGAAGATGGACGAACGAGACGAACTTGGTCCAAAGAAGGCCTACGGATCAAATGGGAGGACGAAGATGGACGAACGAGACGAACTTGGTCCAAAGAAAGCCTAGGGATCAAATGGGAGGACGAAGATGGATGAACGAGACGAACTTGGTCCAAAGAAGGCCTAGGGATCAAATGGGAGGACGAGGATGGACGAACGAGACGAACTTGGTCCAAAGAAGGCCTACGGATCAAATGGGAGGACGAAGATGGACGAACGAGACGAACTTGGTCCAAAGAAGGCTAACGGATCAAATGGGAGGACGAAGATGGACGAACGAGACGAACTTGGTCCAAAGAAGGCCTAGGGATCAAATGGGAGGACGAAGATGGACGAACGAGACGAACTTGGTCCAAAGAAGGCCTACGGATCAAATGGGAGGACGAAGATGGACGAACGAGACGAACTTGGTCCAAAGAAGGCCAACGGATCAAATGGGAGGACGAAGATGGACGAACGAGACGAACTTGGTCCAAAGAAGGCCTAGGGATCAAATGGGAGGACGAAGATGGACGAACGAGACGAACTTGGTCCAAAGAAGGCCTTTGGATCAAATGGGAGGACGAAGATGGACGAACGAGACGAACTTGGTCCAAAGAAGGCCTACGGATCAAATGGGAGGACGAAGATGGAGGAACGAGACGAACTTGGTCCAAAGAAGGCCTACGGATCAAATGGGAGGACGAAGATGGAGGAACGAGACGAACTTGGTCCAAAGAAGGCCTTCGGATCAAATGGGAGGACGAAGACGGACGAACGAGACGAACTTGGTCCAAAGAAGGCCAACGGATCAAATGGGAGGACGAAGATGGACGAACGAGACGAACTTGGTCCAAAGAAGGCCTACGGATCAAATGGGAGGACGAAGATGGACGAACGAGACGAACTTGGTCCAAAGAAGGCCTAGGGATCAAATGGGAGGACGAAGATGGACGAACGAGACGAACTTGGTCCAAAGAAGGCCTACGGATCAAATGGGAGGACGAAGATGGACGAACGAGACGAACTTGGTCCAAAGAAAGCCTAGGGATCAAATGGGAGGACAAAGATGGACGAACGAGACGAACTTGGTCCAAAGAAGGCCAACGGATCAAATGGGAGGACGAAGATGGACGAATGAGACGAACTTGGTCCAAAGAAGGCCTACGGATCAAATGGGAGGACGAAGATGGACGAACGAGACGAACTTGGTCCAAAGAAGGCCAACGGATCAAATGGGAGGACGAAGATGGACGAACGAGACGAACTTGGTCCAAAGATGGCCTAGGGATCAAATGGGAGGACGAAGATGGACGAACGAGACGAACATGGTCCAAAGAAGGCCAACGGATCAAATGGGAGGACGAAGATGGACGAACGAGACGAACTTGGTGCAAAGAAGCCCAACGGATCAAATGGGAGGACGAAAAGGGATGAACGAGATGAACTTAGTCCAAACAAGGCCTACGGATCAAATGGCTGGACGAAGATGGACGAACGAGACGAACGTGGTGCAAAGAAGCCCAACGGATCAAATGGGAGGACGAAGATGGACGAACGAGACGAACTTGGTCCAAAGAAGGCCTACGGATCAAATGGGAGGACGAAGATGGACGAACGAGACGAACTTGGTCCAAAGAAAGCCTAGGGATCAAATGGGAGGACGAAGATGGAAGAACGAGACGAACTTGGTCCAAAGAAGGCCTAGGGATCAAATGGGAGGACGAGGATGGACGAACGAGACGAACTTGGTCCAAAGAAGGCCTACGGATCAAATGGGAGGACGAAGATGGACGAACGAGACGAACTTGGTCCAAAGAAGGCTAACGGATCAAATGGGAGGACGAAGATGGACGAACGAGACGAACTTGGTCCAAAGAAGGCCTAGGGATCAAATGGGAGGACGAAGATGGACGAACGAGACGAACTTGGTCCAAAGAAGGCCTACGGATCAAATGGGAGGACGAAGATGGACGAACGAGACGAACTTGGTCCAAAGAAGGCCAACGGATCAAATGGGAGGACGAAGATGGACGAACGAGACGAACTTGGTCCAAAGAAGGCCTTCGGATCAAATGGGAGGACGAAGATGGACGAACGAGACGAACTTGGTCCAAAGAAGGCCTTTGGATCAAATGGGAGGACGAAGATGGACGAACGAGACGAACTTGGTCCAAAGAAGGCCTACGGATCAAATGGGAGGACGAAGATGGAGGAACGAGACGAACTTGGTCCAAAGAAGGCCTACGGATCAAATGGGAGGACGAAGACGGAGGAACGAGACGAACTTGGTCCAAAGAAGGCCTTCGGATCAAATGGGAGGACGAAGACGGACGAACGAGACGAACTTGGTCCAAAGAAGGCCAACGGATCAAATGGGAGGACGAAGATGGACGAACGAGACGAACTTGGTCCAAAGAAGGCCTACGGATCAAATGGGAGGACGAAGATGGACGAACGAGACGAACTTGGTCCAAAGAAGGCCTAGGGATCAAATGGGAGGACGAAGATGGACGAACGAGACGAACTTGGTCCAAAGAAGGCCTACGGATCAAATGGGAGGACGAAGATGGACGAACGAGACGAACTTGGTCCAAAGAAGGCCAACGGATCAAATGGGAGGACGAAGATGGACGAACGAGACGAACTTGGTCCAAAGAAGGCCTAGGGATCAAATGGGAGGACGAAGATGGACGAACGAGACGAACTTGGTCCAAAGAAGGCCTACGGATCAAATGGGAGGACGAAGATGGACGAACGAGACTAACTTGGTCCAAAGAAGGCCAACGGATCAAATGGGAGGACGAAGACGGACGAACGAGACGAACTTGGTCCAAAGAAGGCCTAGGGATCAAATGGGAGGACGAAGATGGACGAAGGAGACGAACTTGGTCCAAAGAAGGCCTTTGCATCAAATGGAAGGACGAAGATGGACGAACGAGACGAACTTGGTCCAAAGAAGGCCTACGGATCAAATGGGAGGACGAAGATGGACGAACGAGACTAACTTAGTCCAAAGAAGGCCAACGGATCAAATGGGAGGACGAAGATGGACGAACGAGACGAACTTGGTCCAAAGAAGGCCTAGGGATCAAATGGGAGGACGAAGATGGACGAACGAGACGAACTTGGTCCAAAGAAGGCCTTTGGATCAAATGGGAGGACGAAGATGGACGAACGAGACGAACTTGGTCCAAAGAAGGCCTACGGATCAAATGGGAGGACGAAGATGGAGGAACGAGACGAACTTGGTCCAAAGAAGGCCTACGGATCAAATGGGAGGACGAAGACGGAGGAACGAGACGAACTTGGTCCAAAGAAGGCCTTCGGATCAAATGGGAGGACGAAGACGGACGAACGAGACGAACTTGGTCCAAAGAAGGCCAACGGATCAAATGGGAGGACGAAGATGGACGAACGAGACGAACTTGGTCCAAAGAAGGCCTACGGATCAAATGGGAGGACGAAGATGGACGAACGAGACGAACTTGGTCCAAAGAAGGCCTAGGGATCAAATGGGAGGACGAAGATGGACGAACGAGACGAACTTGGTCCAAAGAAGGCCTACGGATCAAATGGGAGGACGAAGATGGACGAACGAGACGAACTTGGTCCAAAGAAGGCCAACGGATCAAATGGGAGGACGAAGATGGACGAACGAGACGAACTTGGTCCAAAGAAGGCCTAGGGATCAAATGGGAGGACGAAGATGGACGAACGAGACGAACTTGGTCCAAAGAAGGCCTACGGATCAAATGGGAGGACGAAGATGGACGAACGAGACTAACTTGGTCCAAAGAAGGCCAACGGATCAAATGGGAGGACGAAGACGGACGAACGAGACGAACTTGGTCCAAAGAAGGCCTAGGGATCAAATGGGAGGACGAAGATGGACGAAGGAGACGAACTTGGTCCAAAGAAGGCCTTTGCATCAAATGGAAGGACGAAGATGGACGAACGAGACGAACTTGGTCCAAAGAAGGCCTACGGATCAAATGGGAGGACGAAGATGGACGAACGAGACTAACTTAGTCCAAAGAAGGCCAACGGATCAAATGGGAGGACGAAGATGGACGAACGAGACGAACTTGGTCCAAAGAAGGCCTAGGGATCAAATGGGAGGACGAAGATGGACGAACGAGACGAACTTGGTCCAAAGAAGGCCTTTGGATCAAATGGGAGGACGAAGATGGACGAACGAGACGAACTTGGTCCAAAGAAGGCCTACGGATCAAATGGGAGGATGAAGATGGACGAACGAGACGAACTTGGTCCAAAGAAGGCCTACGGATCAAATGGGAGGACGAAGATGGACGAACGAGACGAACTTGGTCCAAAGAAAGCCTAGGGATCAAATGGGAGGACGAAGATGGAGGAACGAGACGAACTTGGTCCAAAGAAGGCCTAGGGATCAAATGGGAGGACGAGGATGGACGAACGAGACGAACTTGGTCCAAAGAAGGCCTACGGATCAAATGGGAGGACGAAGATGGACGAACGAGACGAACTTGGTCCAAAGAAGGCGAACGGATCAAATGGGAGGACGAAGATGGACGAACGAGACGAACTTGGTCCAAAGAAGGCCTAGGGATCAAATGGGAGGACGAAGATGGACGAACGAAGGCGAACGGATCAAATGGGAGGACGAAGATGGACGAACGAGACGAACTTGGTCCAAAGAAGGCCTAGGGATCAAATGGGAGGACGAAGATGGACGAACGAGACGAACTTGGTCCAAAGAAGGCCAACGGATCAAATGGGAGGACGAAGATGGACGAACGAGACGAACTTGGTCCAAAGAAGGCCTAGGGATCAAATGGGAGGACGAAGATGGACGAACGAGACGAACTTGGTCCAAAGAAGGCCTTTGGATCAAATGGGAGGACGAAGATGGACGAACGAGACGAACTTGGTCCAAAGAAGGCCTACGGATCAAATGGGAGGACGAAGATGGAGGAACGAGACGAACTTGGTCCAAAGAAGGCCTACGGATCAAATGGGAGGACGAAGATGGAGGAACGAGACGAACTTGGTCCAAAGAAGGCCTTCGGATCAAATGGGAGGACGAAGACGGACGAACGAGACGAACTTGGTCCAAAGAAGGCCAACGGATCAAATGGGAGGACGAAGATGGACGAACGAGACGAACTTGGTCCAAAGAAGGCCTACGGATCAAATGGGAGGACGAAGATGGACGAACGAGACGAACTTGGTCCAAAGAAGGCCTAGGGATCAAATGGGAGGACGAAGATGGACGAACGAGACGAACTTGGTCCAAAGAAGGCCTACGGATCAAATGGGAGGACGAAGATGGACGAACGAGACGAACTTGGTCCAAAGAAGGCCAACGGATCAAATGGGAGGACGAAGATGGACGAACGAGACGAACTTGGTCCAAAGAAGGCCTACGGATCAAATGGGAGGACGAAGATGGACGAACGAGACTAACTTGGTCCAAAGAAGGCCAACGGATCAAATGGGAGGACGAAGACGGACGAACGAGACGAACTTGGTCCAAAGAAGGCCTAGGGATCAAATGGGAGGACGAAGATGGACGAAGGAGACGAACTTGGTCCAAAGAAGGCCTTTGCATCAAATGGAAGGACGAAGATGGACGAACGAGACGAACTTGGTCCAAAGAAGGCCTACGGATCAAATGGGAGGACGAAGATGGACGAACGAGACTAACTTGGTCCAAAGAAGGCCAACGGATCAAATGGGAGGACGAAGATGGACGAACGAGACGAACTTGGTCCAAAGAAGGCCTAGGGATCAAATGGGAGGACGAAGATGGACGAACGAGACGAACTTGGTCCAAAGAAGGCCTTTGGATCAAATGGGAGGACGAAGATGGACGAACGAGACGAACTTGGTCCAAAGAAGGCCTACGGATCAAATGGGAGGACGAAGATGGAGGAACGAGACGAACTTGGTCCAAAGAAGGCCTACGGATCAAATGGGAGGACGAAGATGGACGAACGAGACGAACTTGGTCCAAAGAAAGCCTAGGGATCAAATGGGAGGACGAAGATGGAGGAACGAGACGAACTTGGTCCAAAGAAGGCCTAGGGATCAAATGGGAGGACGAGGATGGACGAACGAGACGAACTTGGTCCAAAGAAGGCCTACGGATCAAATGGGAGGACGAAGATGGACGAACGAGACGAACTTGGTCCAAAGAAGGCTAACGGATCAAATGGGAGGACGAAGATGGACGAACGAGACGAACTTGGTCCAAAGAAGGCCAACGGATCAAATGGGAGGACGAAGATGGACGAACGAAACGAACTTGGTCCAAAGAAGGCCTTTGGATCAAATGGGAGGACGAAGATGGACGAACGAGACGAACTTGGTCCAAAGAAGGCCTACGGATCAAATGGGAGGACGAAGATGGAGGAACGAGACGAACTTGGTCCAAAGAAGGCCTACGGATCAAATGGGAGGACGAAGATGGAGGAACGAGACGAACTTGGTCCAAAGAAGGCCTTCGGATCAAATGGGAGGACGAAGACGGACGAATGAGACGAACTTGGTCCAAAGAAGGCCAACGGATCAAATGGGAGGACGAAGATGGACGAACGAGACGAACTTGGTCCAAAGAAGGCCTACGGATCAAATGGGAGGACGAAGATGGACGAACGAGACGAACTTGGTCCAAAGAAGGCCTAGGGATCAAATGGGAGGACGAAGATGGACGAACGAGACGAACTTGGTCCAAAGAAGGCCAACGGATCAAATGGGAGGACGAAGATGGACGAACGAGACGAACTTGGTCCAAAGAAGGCCTAGGGATCAAATGGGAGGACGAAGATGGACGAACGAGACGAACTTGGTCCAAAGAAGGCCTACGGATCAAATGGGAGGACGAAGATGGACGAACGAGACTAACTTGGTCCAAAGAAGGCCAACGGATCAAATGGGAGGACGAAGACGGACGAACGAGACGAACTTGGTCCAAAGAAGGCCTAGGGATCAAATGGGAGGACGAAGATGGACGAAGGAGACGAACTTGGTCCAAAGAAGGCCTTTGCATCAAATGGAAGGACGAAGATGGACGAACGAGACGAACTTGGTCCAAAGAAGGCCTACGGATCAAATGGGAGGACGAAGATGGACGAACGAGACTAACTTGGTCCAAAGAAGGCCAACGGATCAAATGGGAGGACGAAGATGGACGAACGAGACGAACTTGGTCCAAAGAAGGCCTAGGGATCAAATGGGAGGACGAAGATGGACGAACGAGACGAACTTGGTCCAAAGAAGGCCTTTGGATCAAATGGGAGGACGAAGATGGACGAACGAGACGAACTTGGTCCAAAGAAGGCCTACGGATCAAATGGGAGGACGAAGATGGACCAACGAGACGAACTTGGTCCAAAGAAGGCCTAGGGATCAAATGGGAGGACGAAGATGGACGAACGAGACGAACTTGGTCCAAAGAAGGCCTAGGGATCAAATGGGAGGACGAAGATGGACGAACGAAGGCGAACGGATCAAATGGGAGGACGAAGATGGACGAACGAGACGAACTTGGTCCAAAGAAGGCCTAGGGATCAAATGGGAGGACGAAGATGGACGAACGAGACGAACTTGGTCCAAAGAAGGCCAACGGATCAAATGGGAGGACGAAGATGGACGAACGAGACGAACTTGGTCCAAAGAAGGCCTAGGGATCAAATGGGAGGACGAAGATGGACGAACGAGACGAACTTGGTCCAAAGAAGGCCTTTGGATCAAATGGGAGGACGAAGATGGACGAACGAGACGAACTTGGTCCAAAGAAGGCCTACGGATCAAATGGGAGGACGAAGATGGAGGAACGAGACGAACTTGGTCCAAAGAAGGCCTACGGATCAAATGGGAGGACGAAGATGGAGGAACGAGACGAACTTGGTCCAAAGAAGGCCTTCGGATCAAATGGGAGGACGAAGACGGACGAACGAGACGAACTTGGTCCAAAGAAGGCCAACGGATCAAATGGGAGGACGAAGATGGACGAACGAGACGAACTTGGTCCAAAGAAGGCCTAGGGATCAAATGGGAGGACGAAGATGGACGAACGAGACGAACTTGGTCCAAAGAAGGCCTTTGGATCAAATGGGAGGACGAAGATGGACGAACGAGACGAACTTGGTCCAAAGAAGGCCTACGGATCAAATGGGAGGACGAAGATGGAGGAACGAGACGAACTTGGTCCAAAGAAGGCCAACGGATCAAATGGGAGGATGAAGATGGACGAACGAGACGAACTTGGTCCAAAGAAGGCCTACGGATCAAATGGGAGGACGAAGATGGACGAACGAGACGAACTTGGTCCAAAGAAAGCCTAGGGATCAAATGGGAGGACGAAGATGGAGGAACGAGACGAACTTGGTCCAAAGAAGGCCTAGGGATCAAATGGGAGGACGAGGATGGACGAACGAGACGAACTTGGTCCAAAGAAGGCCTACGGATCAAATGGGAGGACGAAGATGGACGAACGAGACGAACTTGGTCCAAAGAAGGCTAACGGATCAAATGGGAGGACGAAGATGGACGAACGAGACGAACTTGGTCCAAAGAAGGCCTAGGGATCAAATGGGAGGACGAAGATGGACGAACGAGACGAACTTGGTCCAAAGAAGGCCTACGGATCAAATGGGAGGACGAAGATGGACGAACGAGACGAACTTGGTCCAAAGAAGGCCAACGGATCAAATGGGAGGACGAAGATGGACGAACGAAACGAACTTGGTCCAAAGAAGGCCTTTGGATCAAATGGGAGGACGAAGATGGACGAACGAGACGAACTTGGTCCAAAGAAGGCCTACGGATCAAATGGGAGGACGAAGATGGAGGAACGAGACGAACTTGGTCCAAAGAAGGCCTACGGATCAAATGGGAGGACGAAGATGGAGGAACGAGACGAACTTGGTCCAAAGAAGGCCTTCGGATCAAATGGGAGGACGAAGACGGACGAATGAGACGAACTTGGTCCAAAGAAGGCCAACGGATCAAATGGGAGGACGAAGATGGACGAACGAGACGAACTTGGTCCAAAGAAGGCCTACGGATCAAATGGGAGGACGAAGATGGACGAACGAGACGAACTTGGTCCAAAGAAGGCCTAGGGATCAAATGGGAGGACGAAGATGGACGAACGAGACGAACTTGGTCCAAAGAAGGCCAACGGATCAAATGGGAGGACGAAGATGGACGAACGAGACGAACTTGGTCCAAAGAAGGCCTAGGGATCAAATGGGAGGACGAAGATGGACGAACGAGACGAACTTGGTCCAAAGAAGGCCTACGGATCAAATGGGAGGACGAAGATGGACGAACGAGACTAACTTGGTCCAAAGAAGGCCAACGGATCAAATGGGAGGACGAAGACGGACGAACGAGACGAACTTGGTCCAAAGAAGGCCTAGGGATCAAATGGGAGGACGAAGATGGACGAAGGAGACGAACTTGGTCCAAAGAAGGCCTTTGCATCAAATGGAAGGACGAAGATGGACGAACGAGACGAACTTGGTCCAAAGAAGGCCTACGGATCAAATGGGAGGACGAAGATGGACGAACGAGACTAACTTGGTCCAAAGAAGGCCAACGGATCAAATGGAAGGACGAAGATGGACGAACGAGACGAACTTGGTCCAAAGAAGGCCTAGGGATCAAATGGGAGGACGAAGATGGACGAACGAGACGAACTTGGTCCAAAGAAGGCCTTTGGATCAAATGGGAGGACGAAGATGGACGAACGAGACGAACTTGGTCCAAAGAAGGCCTACGGATCAAATGGGAGGACGAAGATGGACCAACGAGACGAACTTGGTCCAAAGAAGGCCTAGGGATCAAATGGGAGGACGAAGATGGACGAACGAGACGAACTTGGTCCAAAGAAGGCCAACGGATCAAATGGGAGGACGAAGATGGACGAACGAGACGAACTTGGTCCAAAGAAGGCCTACGGATCAAATGGGAGGACGAAGATGGACGAACGAGACGAACTTGGTCCAAAGAAGGCCAACGGATCAAATGGGAGGACGAAGATGGACGAACGAGACGAACTTGGTCCAAAGAAGGCCTAGGGATCAAATGGGAGGACGAAGATGGACGAACGAGACGAACTTGGTCCAAAGAAGGCCTACGGATCAAATGGGAGGACGAAGATGCAGGAACGAGACGAACTTGGTCCAAAGAAGGCCTACGGATCAAATGGGAGGACGAAGATGGAGGAACGAGACGAACTTGGTCCAAAGAAGGCCTTCGGATCAAATGGGAGGACGAAGATGGACGAACGAGACGAACTTGGTCCAAAGAAGGCCAACGGATCAAATGGGAGGACGAAGATGGACGAACGAGACGAACTTGGTCCAAAGAAGGCCTACGGATCAAATGGGAGGACGAAGATGGAGGAACGAGACGAACTTGGTCCAAAGAAGGCCAACGGATCAAATGGGAGGATGAAGATGGACGAACGAGACGAACTTGGTCCAAAGAAGGCCTACGGATCAAATGGGAGGACGAAGATGGACCAACGAGACAAACTTGGTCCAAAGAAGGCCTAGGGATCAAATGGGAGGACGAAGATGGACGAACGAGACGAACTTGGTCCAAAGAAGGCCAACGGATCAAATGGGAGGACGAAGATGGACGAACGAGACGAACTTGGTCCAAAGAAGGCCAACGGATCAAATGGGAGGACGAAGATGGACGAACGAGACGAACTTGGTCCAAAGAAGGCCTACGGATCAAATGGGAGGACGAAGATGGACGAACGAGACTAACTTGGTCCAAAGAAGGCTAACGGATCAAATGGGAGGACGAAGATGGACGAACGAGACGAACTTGGTCCAAAGAAGGCCTAGGGATCAAATGGGAGGACGAAGATGGACGAACGAGACGAACTTGGTCCAAAGAAGGCCTTTGGATCAAATGGGAGGACGAAGATGGACGAACGAGACGAACTTGGTCCAAAGAAGGCCTTTGGATCAAATGGAAGGACGAAGATGGACGAACGAGACGAACTTGGTCCAAAGAAGGCCTACGGATCAAATGGGAGGACGAAGATGGACGAACGAGACTAACTTGGTCCAAAGAAGGCCAACGGATCAAATGGGAGGACGAAGATGGACGAACGAGACGAACTTGGTCCAAAGAAGGCCTAGGGATCAAATGGGAGGACGAAGATGGACGAACGAGACGAACTTGGTCCAAAGAAGGCCTTTGGATCAAATGGGAGGACGAAGATGGACGAACGAGACGAACTTGGTCCAAAGAAGGCCTACGGATCAAATGGGAGGACGAAGATGGAGGAACGAGACGAACTTGGTCCAAAGAAGGCCTTCGGATCAAATGGGAGGACGAAGATGGACGAACGAGACGAACATGGTCCAAAGAAGGCCAACGGATCAAATGGGAGGACGAAGATGGACGAACGAGACGAACTTGGTCCAAAGAAGGCCTACGGATCAAATGGGAGGACGAAGATGGACGAACGAAACGAACTTGGTCCAAAGAAGGCCTTTGGATCAAATGGGAGGACGAAGATGGACGAACGAGACGAACTTGGTCCAAAGAAGGCCTACGGATCAAATGGGAGGACGAAGATGGAGGAACGAGACGAACTTGGTCCAAAGAAGGCCTACGGATCAAATGGGAGGACGAAGATGGAGGAACGAGACGAACTTGGTCCAAAGAAGGCCTTCGGATCAAATGGGAGGACGAAGACGGACGAACGAGACAAACTTGGTCCAAAGAAGGCCAACGGATCAAATGGGAGGACGAAGATGGACGAACGAGACGAACTTGGTCCAAAGAAGGCCTACGGATCAAATGGGAGGACGAAGATGGACGAACGAGACGAACTTGGTCCAAAGAAGGCCTAGGGATCAAATGGGAGGACGAAGATGGACGAACGAGACGAACTTGGTCCAAAGAAGGCCTACGGATCAAATGGGAGGACGAAGATGGACGAACGAGACGAACTTGGTCCAAAGAAGGCCAACGGATCAAATGGGAGGACGAAGATGGACGAACGAGACGAACTTGGTCCAAAGAAGGCCTAGGGATCAACTGGGAGGACGAAGATGGACGAACGAGACGAACTTGGTCCAAAGAAGGCCTACGGATCAAATGGGAGGACGAAGATGGACGAACGAGACTAACTTGGTCCAAAGAAGGCCAACGGATCAAATGGGAGGACGAAGACGGACGAACGAGACGAACTTGGTCCAAAGAAGGCCTAGGGATCAAATGGGAGGACGAAGATGGACGAAGGAGACGAACTTGGTCCAAAGAAGGCCTTTGCATCAAATGGAAGGACGAAGATGGACGAACGAGACGAACTTGGTCCAAAGAAGGCCTACGGATCAAATGGGAGGACGAAGATGGACGAACGAGACTAACTTGGTCCAAAGAAGGCCAACGGATCAAATGGGAAGACGAAGATGGACGAACGAGACGAACTTGGTCCAAAGAAGGCCTAGGGATCAAATGGGAGGACGAAGATGGACGAACGAGACGAACTTGGTCCAAAGAAGGCCTTTGGATCAAATGGGAGGACGAAGATGGACGAACGAGACGAACTTGGTCCAAAGAAGGCCTACGGATCAAATGGGAGGACGAAGATGGACCAACGAGACAAACTTGGTCCAAAGAAGGCCTAGGGATCAAATGGGAGGACGAAGATGGACGAACGAGACGAACTTGGTCCAAAGAAGGCCAACGGATCAAATGGGAGGACGAAGATGGACGAACGAGACGAACTTGGTCCAAAGAAGGCCTATGGATCAAATGGGAGGACGAAGATGGACGAACGAGACGAACTTGGTCCAAAGAAGGCCTTTGGATCAAATGGGAGGACGAAGATGGACGAACGAGACGAACTTGGTCCAAAGAAGGCCTTTGGATCAAATGGAAGGACGAAGATGGACGAACGAGACGAACTTGGTCCAAAGAAGGCCTACGGATCAAATGGGAGGACGAAGATGGACGAACGAGACTAACTTGGTCCAAAAAAGGCCAACGGATCAAATGGGAGGACGAAGATGGACGAACGAGACGAACTTGGTCCAAAGAAGGCCTAGGGATCAAATGGGAGGACGAAGATGGACGAACGAGACGAACTTGGTCCAAAGAAGGCCTTTGGATCAAATGGGAGGACGAAGATGGACGAACGAGACGAACTTGGTCCAAAGAAGGCCTACGGATCAAAAGGGAGGACGAAGATGGAGGAACGAGACGAACTTGGTCCAAAGAAGGCCTTCGGATCAAATGGGAGGACGAAGATGGACGAACGAGACGAACATGGTCCAAAGAAGGCCAACGGATCAAATGGGAGGACGAAGATGGACGAACGAGACGAACTTGGTCCAAAGAAGGCCTACGGATCAAATGGGAGGACGAAGATGGACGAACGAAACGAACTTGGTCCAAAGAAGGCCTTTGGATCAAATGGGAGGACGAAGATGGACGAACGAGACGAACTTGGTCCAAAGAAGGCCTACGGATCAAATGGGAGGACGAAGATGGAGGAACGAGACGAACTTGGTCCAAAGAAGGCCTACGGATCAAATGGGAGGACGAAGATGGAGGAACGAGACGAACTTGGTCCAAAGAAGGCCTTCGGATCAAATGGGAGGACGAAGACGGACGAACGAGACAAACTTGGTCCAAAGAAGGCCAACGGATCAAATGGGAGGACGAAGATGGACGAACGAGACGAACTTGGTCCAAAGAAGGCCTACGGATCAAATGGGAGGACGAAGATGGACGAACGAGACGAACTTGGTCCAAAGAAGGCCTAGGGATCAAATGGGAGGACGAAGATGGACGAACGAGACGAACTTGGTCCAAAGAAGGCCTACGGATCAAATGGGAGGACGAAGATGGACGAACGAGACGAACTTGGTCCAAAGAAGGCCAACGGATCAAATGGGAGGACGAAGATGGACGAACGAGACGAACTTGGTCCAAAGAAGGCCTAGGGATCAACTGGGAGGACGAAGATGGACGAACGAGACGAACTTGGTCCAAAGAAGGCCTACGGATCAAATGGGAGGACGAAGATGGACGAACGAGACTAACTTGGTCCAAAGAAGGCCAACGGATCAAATGGGAGGACGAAGACGGACGAACGAGACGAACTTGGTCCAAAGAAGGCCTAGGGATCAAATGGGAGGACGAAGATGGACGAAGGAGACGAACTTGGTCCAAAGAAGGCCTTTGCATCAAATGGAAGGACGAAGATGGACGAACGAGACGAACTTGGTCCAAAGAAGGCCTACGGATCAAATGGGAGGACGAAGATGGACGAACGAGACTAACTTGGTCCAAAGAAGGCCAACGGATCAAATGGGAAGACGAAGATGGACGAACGAGACGAACTTGGTCCAAAGAAGGCCTAGGGATCAAATGGGAGGACGAAGATGGACGAACGAGACGAACTTGGTCCAAAGAAGGCCTTTGGATCAAATGGGAGGACGAAGATGGACGAACGAGACGAACTTGGTCCAAAGAAGGCCTACGGATCAAATGGGAGGACGAAGATGGACCAACGAGACAAACTTGGTCCAAAGAAGGCCTAGGGATCAAATGGGAGGACGAAGATGGACGAACGAGACGAACTTGGTCCAAAGAAGGCCAACGGATCAAATGGGAGGACGAAGATGGACGAACGAGACGAACTTGGTCCAAAGAAGGCCTATGGATCAAATGGGAGGACGAAGATGGACGAACGAGACGAACTTGGTCCAAAGAAGGCCAACGGATCAAATGGGAGGACGAAGATGGACGAACGAGACGAACTTGGTCCAAAGAAGGCCTAGGGATCAAATGGGAGGACGAAGATGGACGAACGAGACGAACTTGGTCCAAAGAAGGCCAACGGATCAAATGGGAGGACGAAGATGGACGAACGAGACGAACTTGGTCCAAAGAAGGCCTAGGGATCAAATGGGAGGACGAAGATGGACGAACGAGACGAACTTGGTCCAAAGAAGGCCTACGGATCAAATGGGAGGACGAAGATGGACGAACGAGACGAACTTGGTCCAAAGAAGGCCTACGGATCAAATGGGAGGACGAAGATGCAGGAACGAGACGAACTTGGTCCAAAGAAGGCCTACGGATCAAATGGGAGGACGAAGATGGAGGAACGAGACGAACTTGGTCCAAAGAAGGCCTTCGGATCAAATGGGAGGACGAAGATGGACGAACGAGACGAACTTGGTCCAAAGAAGGCCAACGGATCAAATGGGAGGACGAAGATGGACGAACGAGACGAACTTGGTCCAAAGAAGGCCTACGGATCAAATGGGAGGACGAAGATGGAGGAACGAGACGAACTTGGTCCAAAGAAGGCCAACGGATCAAATGGGAGGATGAAGATGGACGAACGAGACGAACTTGGTCCAAAGAAGGCCTACGGATCAAATGGGAGGACGAAGATGGACCAACGAGACAAACTTGGTCCAAAGAAGGCCTAGGGATCAAATGGGAGGACGAAGATGGACGAACGAGACGAACTTGGTCCAAAGAAGGCCAACGGATCAAATGGGAGGACGAAGATGGACGAACGAGACGAACTTGGTCCAAAGAAGGCCTACGGATCAAATGGGAGGACGAAGATGGACGAACGAGACGAACTTGGTCCAAAGAAGGCCAACGGATCAAATGGGAGGACGAAGATGGACGAACGAGACGAACTTGGTCCAAAGAAGGCCTAGGGATCAAATGGGAGGACGAACGAGACGAACTTGGTCCAAAGAAGGCCTACGGATCAAATGGGAGGACGAAGATGGACGAACGAGACTAACTTGGTCTAAAGAAGGCTAACGGATCAAATGGGAGGACGAAGATGGACGAACGAGACGAACTTGGTCCAAAGAAGCCCTTTGGATCAAATGGGAGGACGAAGATGGAGGAACGAGACGAACTTGGTCCAAAGAAGGCCTTTGGATCAAATGGAAGGACGAAGATGGACGAACGAGACGAACTTGGTCCAAAGAAGGCCTACGGATCAAATGGGAGGACGAAGATGGACGAACGAGACTAACTTGGTCCAAAGAAGGCCAACGGATCAAATGGGAGGACGAAGATGGACGAACGAGACGAACTTGGTCCAAAGAAGGCCTAGGGATCAAATGGGAGGACGAAGATGGACGAACGAGACGAACTTGGTCCAAAGAAGGCCTTTGGATCAAATGGGAGGACGAAGATGGACGAACGAGACGAACTTGGTCCAAAGAAGGCCTACGGATCAAATGGGAGGACGAAGATGGAGGAACGAGACGAACTTGGTCCAAAGAAGGCCTTCGGATCAAATGGGAGGACGAAGATGGACGAACGAGACGAACTTGGTCCAAAGAAGGCCAACGGATCAAATGGGAGGACGAAGATGGACGAACGAGACGAACTTGGTCCAAAGAAGGCCTACGGATCAAATGGGAGGACGAAGATGGACGAACGAAACGAACTTGGTCCAAAGAAGGCCTTTGGATCAAATGGGAGGACGAAGATGGACGAACGAGACGAACTTGGTCCAAAGAAGGCCTACGGATCAAATGGGAGGACGAAGATGGAGGAACGAGACGAACTTGGTCCAAAGAAGGCCTACGGATCAAATGGGAGGACGAAGACGGAGGAACGAGACGAACTTGGTCCAAAGAAGGCCTTCGGATCAAATGGGAGGACGAAGACGGACGAACGAGACAAACTTGGTCCAAAGAAGGCCAACGGATCAAATGGGAGGACGAAGATGGACGAACGAGACGAACTTGGTCCAAAGAAGGCCTACGGATCAAATGGGAGGACGAAGATGGACGAACGAGACGAACTTGGTCCAAAGAAGGCCTACGGATCAAATGGGAGGACGAAGATGGACGAACGAGACGAACTTGGTCCAAAGAAGGCCAACGGATCAAATGGGAGGACGAAGATGGACGAACGAGACGAACTTGGTCCAAAGAAGGCCTAGGGATCAACTGGGAGGACGAAGATGGACGAACGAGACGAACTTGGTCCAAAGAAGGCCTAGGGATCAAATGGGAGGACGAAGATGGACGAAGGAGACGAACTTGGTCCAAAGAAGGCCTTTGCATCAAATGGAAGGACGAAGATGGACGAACGAGACGAACTTGGTCCAAAGAAGGCCTACGGATCAAATGGGAGGACGAAGATGGACGAACGAGACTAACTTGGTCCAAAGAAGGCCAACGGATCAAATGGGAAGACGAAGATGGACGAACGAGACGAACTTGGTCCAAAGAAGGCCTAGGGATCAAATGGGAGGACGAAGATGGACGAACGAGACGAACTTGGTCCAAAGAAGGCCTATGGATCAAATGGGAGGACGAAGATGGACGAACGAGACGAACTTGGTCCAAAGAAGGCCAACGGATCAAATGGGAGGACGAAGATGGACGAACGAGACGAACTTGGTCCAAAGAAGGCCTAGGGATCAAATGGGAGGACGAAGATGGACGAACGAGACGAACTTGGTCCAAAGAAGGCCAACGGATCAAATGGGAGGACGAAGATGGACGAACGAGACGAACTTGGTCCAAAGAAGGCCTAGGGATCAAATGGGAGGACGAAGATGGACGAACGAGACGAACTTGGTCCAAAGAAGGCCTACGGATCAAATGGGAGGACGAAGATGCAGGAACGAGACGAACTTGGTCCAAAGAAGGCCTACGGATCAAATGGGAGGACGAAGATGGAGGAACGAGACGAACTTGGTCCAAAGAAGGCCTTCGGATCAAATGGGAGGACGAAGATGGACGAACGAGACGAACTTGGTCCAAAGAAGGCCAACGGATCAAATGGGAGGACGAAGATGGACGAACGAGACGAACTTGGTCCAAAGAAGGCCTACGGATCAAATGGGAGGACGAAGATGGAGGAACGAGACGAACTTGGTCCAAAGAAGGCCAACGGATCAAATGGGAGGAGGAAGATGGACGAACGAGACGAACTTGGTCCAAAGAAGGCCTACGGATCAAATGGGAGGACGAAGATGGACCAACGAGACAAACTTGGTCCAAAGAAGGCCTAGGGATCAAATGGGAGGACGAAGATGGACGAACGAGACGAACTTGGTCCAAAGAAGGCCAACGGATCAAATGGGAGGACGAAGATGGACGAACGAGACGAACTTGGTCCAAAGAAGGCCTACGGATCAAATGGGAGGACGAAGATGGACGAACGAGACGAACTTGGTCCAAAGAAGGCCAACGGATCAAATGGGAGGACGAAGATGGACGAACGAGACGAACTTGGTCCAAAGAAGGCCTTTGGATCAAATGGGAGGACGAAGATGGAGGAACGAGACGAACTTGGTCCAAAGAAGGCCTTTGGATCAAATGGAAGGACGAAGATGGACGAACGAGACGAACTTGGTCCAAAGAAGGCCTACGGATCAAATGGGAGGACGAAGATGGACGAACGAGACTAACTTGGTCCAAAGAAGGCCAACGGATCAAATGGGAGGACGAAGATGGACGAACGAGACGAACTTGGTCCAAAGAAGGCCTAGGGATCAAATGGGAGGACGAAGATGGACGAACGAGACGAACTTGGTCCAAAGAAGGCCTTTGGATCAAATGGGAGGACGAAGATGGACGAACGAGACGAACTTGGTCCAAAGAAGGCCTACGGATCAAATGGGAGGACGAAGATGGAGGAACGAGACGAACTTGGTCCAAAGAAGGCCTTCGGATCAAATGGGAGGACGAAGATGGACGAACGAGACGAACTTGGTCCAAAGAAGGCCAACGGATCAAATGGGAGGACGAAGATGGACGAACGAGACGAACTTGGTCCAAAGAAGGCCTACGGATCAAATGGGAGGACGAAGATGGACGAACGAAACGAACTTGGTCCAAAGAAGGCCTTTGGATCAAATGGGAGGACGAAGATGGACGAACGAGACGAACTTGGTCCAAAGAAGGCCTACGGATCAAATGGGAGGACGAAGATGGAGGAACGAGACGAACTTGGTCCAAAGAAGGCCTACGGATCAAATGGGAGGACGAAGATGGAGGAACGAGACGAACTTGGTCCAAAGAAGGCCTTCGGATCAAATGGGAGGACGAAGACGGACGAACGAGACAAACTTGGTCCAAAGAAGGCCAACGGATCAAATGGGAGGACGAAGATGGACGAACGAGACGAACTTGGTCCAAAGAAGGCCTACGGATCAAATGGGAGGACGAAGATGGACGAACGAGACGAACTTGGTCCAAAGAAGGCCTAGGGATCAAATGGGAGGACGAAGATAGACGAACGAGACGAACTTGGTCCAAAGAAGGCCTACGGATCAAATGGGAGGACGAAGATGGACGAACGAGACGAACTTGGTCCAAAGAAGGCCAACGGATCAAATGGGAGGACGAAGATGGACGAACGAGACGAACTTGGTCCAAAGAAGGCCTAGGGATCAACTGGGAGGACGAAGATGGACGAACGAGACGAACTTGGTCCAAAGAAGGCCTACGGATCAAATGGGAGGACGAAGATGGACGAACGAGACTAACTTGGTCCAAAGAAGGCCAACGGATCAAATGGGAGGACGAAGACGGACGAACGAGACGAACTTGGTCCAAAGAAGGCCTAGGGATCAAATGGGAGGACGAAGATGGACGAAGGAGACGAACTTGGTCCAAAGAAGGCCTTTGCATCAAATGGAAGGACGAAGATGGACGAACGAGACGAACTTGGTCCAAAGAAGGCCTACGGATCAAATGGGAGGACGAAGATGGACGAACGAGACTAACTTGGTCCAAAGAAGGCCAACGGATCAAATGGGAAGACGAAGATGGACGAACGAGACGAACTTGGTCCAAAGAAGGCCTAGGGATCAAATGGGAGGACGAAGATGGACGAACGAGACGAACTTGGTCCAAAGAAGGCCTTTGGATCAAATGGGAGGACGAAGATGGACGAACGAGACGAACTTGGTCCAAAGAAGGCCTACGGATCAAATGGGAGGACGAAGATGGACCAACGAGACAAACTTGGTCCAAAGAAGGCCTAGGGATCAAATGGGAGGACGAAGATGGACGAACGAGACGAACTTGGTCCAAAGAAGGCCAACGGATCAAATGGGAGGACGAAGATGGACGAACGAGACGAACTTGGTCCAAAGAAGGCCTATGGATCAAATGGGAGGACGAAGACGGACGAACGAGACGAACTTGGTCCAAAGAAGGCCAACGGATCAAATGGGAGGACGAAGATGGACGAACGAGACGAACTTGGTCCAAAGAAGGCCTAGGGATCAAATGGGAGGACGAAGATGGACGAACGAGACGAACTTGGTCCAAAGAAGGCCTACGGATCAAATGGGAGAACGAAGATGGAGGAACGAGACGAACTTGGTCCAAAGAAGGCCTACGGATCAAATGGGAGGACGAAGATGGAGGAACGAGACGAACTTGGTCCAAAGAAGGCCTTCGGATCAAATGGGGGACGAAGACGGACGAACGAGACGAACTTGGTCCAAAGAAGGCCAACGGATCAAATGGGAGGACGAAGATGGACGAACGAGACGAACTTGGTCCAAAGAAGGCCTACGGATCAAATGGGAGGACGAAGATGGAGGAACGAGACGAACTTGGTCCAAAGAAGGCCAACGGATCAAATGGGAGGATGAAGATGGACGAACGAGACGAACTTGGTCCAAAGAAGGCCTACGGATCAAATGGGAGGACGAAGATGGACCAACGAGACAAACTTGGTCCAAAGAAGGCCTAGGGATCAAATGGGAGGACGAAGATGGACGAACGAGACGAACTTGGTCCAAAGAAGGCCAACGGATCAAATGGGAGGACGAAGATGGACGAACGAGACGAACTTGGTCCAAAGAAGGCCTACGGATCAAATGGGAGGACGAAGATGGACGAACGAGACGAACTTGGTCCAAAGAAGGCCAACGGATCAAATGGGAGGACGAAGATGGACGAACGAGACGAACTTGGTCCAAAGAAGGCCTAGGGATCAAATGGGAGGACGAAGATGGACGAACGAGACGAACTTGGTCCAAAGAAGGCCTACGGATCAAATGGGAGGACGAAGTTGGACGAACGAGACTAACTTGGTCCAAAGAAGGCTAACGGATCAAATGGGAGGACGAAGATGGACGAACGAGACGAACTTGGTCCAAAGAAGGCCTAGGGATCAAATGGGAGGACGAAGATGGACGAACGAGACGAACTTGGTCCAAAGAAGGCCTTTGGATCAAATGGGAGGACGAAGATGGAGGAACGAGACGAACTTGGTCCAAAGAAGGCCTTTGGATCAAATGGAAGGACGAAGATGGACGAACGAGACGAACTTGGTCCAAAGAAGGCCTACGGATCAAATGGGAGGACGAAGATGGACGAACGAGACTAACTTGGTCCAAAGAAGGCCAACGGATCAAATGGGAGGACGAAGATGGACGAACGAGACGAACTTGGTCCAAAGAAGGCCTAGGGATCAAATGGGAGGACGAAGATGGACGAACGAGACTAACTTGGTCCAAAGAAGGCCAACGGATCAAATGGGAGGACGAAGATGGACCAACGAGACAAACTTGGTCCAAAGAAGGCCTAGGGATCAATTGGGAGGACGAAGATGGACGAACGAGACGAACTTGGTCCAAAGAAGGCCAACGGATCAAATGGGAGGACGAAGATGGACGAACGAGACGAACTTGGTCCAAAGAAGGCCTACGGATCAAATGGGAGGACGAAGATGGACGAACGAGACGAACTTGGTCCAAAGAAGGCCAACGGATCAAATGGGAGGACGAAGATGGACGAACGAGACGAACTTGGTCCAAAGAAGGCCTACGGATCAAATGGGAGGACGAAGATGGACGAACGAGACGAACTTGGTCCAAAGAAGGCCTAGGGATCAAATGGGAGGACGAAGACGGACGAACGAGACGAACTTGGTCCAAAGAAGGCCTACGGATCAAATGGGAGGACGAAGATGGAGGAACGAGACGAACTTGGTCCAAAGAAGGCCAACGGATCAAATGGGAGGACGAAGATGGACGAACGAGACGAACTTGGTCCAAAGAAGGCCTACGGATTAAATGGGAGGACGAAGATGGACGAACGAGACGAACTTGGTCCAAAGAAGGCCAACGGATCAAATGGGAGGACGAAGACGGACGAACGAGACGAACTTGGTCCAAAGAAGGCCTTTGGATCAAATGGGAGGACGAAGATGGACGAACGAGACGAACTTGGTCCAAAGAAGGCCTACGGATCAAATGGGAGGACGAAGATGGACCAACGAGACAAACTTGGTCCAAAGAAGGCCTAGGGATCAAATGGGAGGACGAAGATGGACGAACGAGACGAACTTGGTCGAAAGAAGGCCAACGGATCAAATGGGAGGACGAAGATGGACGAACGAGACGAACTTGGTCCAAAGAAGGCCTACGGATCAAATGGGAGGACGAAGATGGACGAACGAGACGAACTTGGTCCAAAGAAGGCCAACGGATCAAATGGGAGGACGAAGATGGACGAACGAGACGAACTTGGTCCAAAGAAGGCCTATGGATCAAATGGGAGGACGAAGACGGACGAACGAGACGAACTTGGTCCAAAGAAGGCCAACGGATCAAATGGGAGGACGAAGATGGACGAACGAGACGAACTTGGTCCAAAGAAGGCCTAGGGATCAAATGGGAGGACGAAGATGGACGAACGAGACGAACTTGGTCCAAAGAAGGCCTACGGATCAAATGGGAGAACGAAGATGGAGGAACGAGACGAACTTGGTCCAAAGAAGGCCTACGGATCAAATGGGAGGACGAAGAGGGAGGAACGAGACGAACTTGGTCCAAAGAAGGCCTTCGGATCAAATGGGGGACGAAGACGGACGAACGAGACGAACTTGGTCCAAAGAAGGCCAACGGATCAAATGGGAGGACGAAGATGGACGAACGAGACGAACTTGGTCCAAAGAAGGCCTACGGATCAAATGGGAGGACGAAGATGGAGGAACGAGACGAACTTGGTCCAAAGAAGGCCAACGGATCAAATGGGAGGATGAAGATGGACGAACGAGACGAACTTGGTCCAAAGAAGGCCTACGGATCAAATGGGAGGACGAAGATGGACCAACGAGACAAACTTGGTCCAAAGAAGGCCTAGGGATCAAATGGGAGGACGAAGATGGACGAACGAGACGAACTTGGTCCAAAGAAGGCCAACGGATCAAATGGGAGGACGAAGATGGACGAACGAGACGAACTTGGTCCAAAGAAGGCCTACGGATCAAATGGGAGGACGAAGATGGACGAACGAGACGAACTTGGTCCAAAGAAGGCCAACGGATCAAATGGGAGGACGAAGATGGACGAACGAGACGAACTTGGTCCAAAGAAGGCCTAGGGATCAAATGGGAGGACGAAGATGGACGAACGAGACGAACTTGGTCCAAAGAAGGCCTACGGATCAAATGGGAGGACGAAGTTGGACGAACGAGACTAACTTGGTCCAAAGAAGGCTAACGGATCAAATGGGAGGACGAAGATGGACGAACGAGACGAACTTGGTCCAAAGAAGGCCTAGGGATCAAATGGGAGGACGAAGATGGACGAACGAGACGAACTTGGTCCAAAGAAGGCCTTTGGATCAAATGGGAGGACGAAGATGGAGGAACGAGACGAACTTGGTCCAAAGAAGGCCTTTGGATCAAATGGAAGGACGAAGATGGACGAACGAGACGAACTTGGTCCAAAGAAGGCCTACGGATCAAATGGGAGGACGAAGATGGACGAACGAGACTAACTTGGTCCAAAGAAGGCCAACGGATCAAATGGGAGGACGAAGATGGACGAACGAGACGAACTTGGTCCAAAGAAGGCCTAGGGATCAAATGGGAGGACGAAGATGGACGAACGAGACTAACTTGGTCCAAAGAAGGCCAACGGATCAAATGGGAGGACGAAGATGGACCAACGAGACAAACTTGGTCCAAAGAAGGCCTAGGGATCAATTGGGAGGACGAAGATGGACGAACGAGACGAACTTGGTCCAAAGAAGGCCAACGGATCAAATGGGAGGACGAAGATGGACGAACGAGACGAACTTGGTCCAAAGAAGGCCAACGGATCAAATGGGAGGACGAAGATGGACGAACGAGACGAACTTGGTCCAAAGAAGGCCTACGGATTAAATGGGAGGACGAAGATGGACGAACGAGACGAACTTGGTCCAAAGAAGGCCAACGGATCAAATGGGAGGACGAAGACGGACGAACGAGACGAACTTGGTCCAAAGAAGGCCTTTGGATCAAATGGGAGGACGAAGATGGACGAACGAGACGAACTTGGTCCAAAGAAGGCCTACGGATCAAATGGGAGGACGAAGATGGACCAACGAGACTAACTTGGTCCAAAGAAGGCCAACGGATCAAATGGGAGGACGAAGATGGACCAACGAGACAAACTTGGTCCAAAGAAGGCCTAGGGATCAATTGGGAGGACGAAGATGGACGAACGAGACGAACTTGGTCCAAAGAAGGCCTAGGGATCAAATGGGAGGACGAAGACGGACGAACGAGACGAACTTGGTCCAAAGAAGGCCTACGGATCAAATGGGAGGACGAAGATGGAGGAACGAGACGAACTTGGTCCAAAGAAGGCCAACGGATCAAATGGGAGGACGAAGATGGACGAACGAGACGAACTTGGTCCAAAGAAGGCCTACGGATTAAATGGGAGGACGAAGATGGACGAACGAGACGAACTTGGTCCAAAGAAGGCCAACGGATCAAATGGGAGGACGAAGACGGACGAACGAGACGAACTTGGTCCAAAGAAGGCCTTTGGATCAAATGGGAGGACGAAGATGGACGAACGAGACGAACTTGGTCCAAAGAAGGCCTACGGATCAAATGGGAGGACGAAGATGGACCAACGAGACAAACTTGGTCCAAAGAAGGCCTAGGGATCAAATGGGAGGACGAAGATGGACGAACGAGACGAACTTGGTCGAAAGAAGGCCAACGGATCAAATGGGAGGACGAAGATGGACGAACGAGACGAACTTGGTCCAAAGAAGGCCTACGGATCAAATGGGAGGACGAAGATGGACGAACGAGACGAACTTGGTCCAAAGAAGGCCAACGGATCAAATGGGAGGACGAAGATGGACGAACGAGACGAACTTGGTCCAAAGAAGGCCTATGGATCAAATGGGAGGACGAAGACGGACGAACGAGACGAACTTGGTCCAAAGAAGGCCAACGGATCAAATGGGAGGACGAAGATGGACGAACGAGACGAACTTGGTCCAAAGAAGGCCTAGGGATCAAATGGGAGGACGAAGATGGACGAACGAGACGAACTTGGTCCAAAGAAGGCCTACGGATCAAATGGGAGAACGAAGATGGAGGAACGAGACGAACTTGGTCCAAAGAAGGCCTACGGATCAAATGGGAGGACGAAGAGGGAGGAACGAGACGAACTTGGTCCAAAGAAGGCCTTCGGATCAAATGGGGGACGAAGACGGACGAACGAGACGAACTTGGTCCAAAGAAGGCCAACGGATCAAATGGGAGGACGAAGATGGACGAACGAGACGAACTTGGTCCAAAGAAGGCCTACGGATCAAATGGGAGGACGAAGATGGAGGAACGAGACGAACTTGGTCCAAAGAAGGCCAACGGATCAAATGGGAGGATGAAGATGGACGAACGAGACGAACTTGGTCCAAAGAAGGCCTACGGATCAAATGGGAGGACGAAGATGGACCAACGAGACAAACTTGGTCCAAAGAAGGCCTAGGGATCAAATGGGAGGACGAAGATGGACGAACGAGACGAACTTGGTCCAAAGAAGGCCAACGGATCAAATGGGAGGACGAAGATGGACGAACGAGACGAACTTGGTCCAAAGAAGGCCAACGGATCAAATGGGAGGACGAAGATGGACGAACGAGACGAACTTGGTCCAAAGAAGGCCAACGGATCAAATGGGAGGACGAAGATGGACGAACGAGACGAACTTGGTCCAAAGAAGGCCTAGGGATCAAATGGGAGGACGAAGATGGACGAACGAGACGAACTTGGTCCAAAGAAGGCCTACGGATCAAATGGGAGGACGAAGTTGGACGAACGAGACTAACTTGGTCCAAAGAAGGCTAACGGATCAAATGGGAGGACGAAGATGGACGAACGAGACGAACTTGGTCCAAAGAAGGCCTAGGGATCAAATGGGAGGACGAAGATGGACGAACGAGACGAACTTGGTCCAAAGAAGGCCTTTGGATCAAATGGGAGGACGAAGATGGAGGAACGAGACGAACTTGGTCCAAAGAAGGCCTTTGGATCAAATGGAAGGACGAAGATGGACGAACGAGACGAACTTGGTCCAAAGAAGGCCTACGGATCAAATGGGAGGACGAAGATGGACGAACGAGACTAACTTGGTCCAAAGAAGGCCAACGGATCAAATGGGAGGACGAAGATGGACGAACGAGACGAACTTGGTCCAAAGAAGGCCTAGGGATCAAATGGGAGGACGAAGATGGACGAACGAGACTAACTTGGTCCAAAGAAGGCCAACGGATCAAATGGGAGGACGAAGATGGACCAACGAGACAAACTTGGTCCAAAGAAGGCCTAGGGATCAATTGGGAGGACGAAGATGGACGAACGAGACGAACTTGGTCCAAAGAAGGCCAACGGATCAAATGGGAGGACGAAGATGGACGAACGAGACGAACTTGGTCCAAAGAAGGCCTACGGATCAAATGGGAGGACGAAGATGGACGAACGAGACGAACTTGGTCCAAAGAAGGCCAACGGATCAAATGGGAGGACGAAGATGGACGAACGAGACGAACTTGGTCCAAAGAAGGCCTACGGATCAAATGGGAGGACGAAGATGGACGAACGAGACGAACTTGGTCCAAAGAAGGCCTAGGGATCAAATGGGAGGACGAAGATGGACGAACGAGACGAACTTGGTCCAAAGAAGGCCTAGGGATCAAATGGGAGGACGAAGACGGACGAACGAGACGAACTTGGTCCAAAGAAGGCCTACGGATCAAATGGGAGGACGAAGATGGAGGAACGAGACGAACTTGGTCCAAAGAAGGCCAACGGATCAAATGGGAGGACGAAGATGGACGAACGAGACGAACTTGGTCCAAAGAAGGCCTACGGATTAAATGGGAGGACGAAGATGGACGAACGAGACGAACTTGGTCCAAAGAAGGCCAACGGATCAAATGGGAGGACGAAGACGGACGAACGAGACGAACTTGGTCCAAAGAAGGCCTTTGGATCAAATGGGAGGACGAAGATGGACGAACGAGACGAACTTGGTCCAAAGAAGGCCTACGGATCAAATGGGAGGACGAAGATGGACCAACGAGACAAACTTGGTCCAAAGAAGGCCTAGGGATCAAATGGGAGGACGAAGATGGACGAACGAGACGAACTTGGTCGAAAGAAGGCCAACGGATCAAATGGGAGGACGAAGATGGACGAACGAGACGAACTTGGTCCAAAGAAGGCCTACGGATCAAATGGGAGGACGAAGATGGACGAACGAGACGAACTTGGTCCAAAGAAGGCCAACGGATCAAATGGGAGGACGAAGATGGACGAACGAGACGAACTTGGTCCAAAGAAGGCCTAGGGATCAAATGGGAGGACGAAGATGGACGAACGAGACGAACTTGGTCCAAAGAAGGCCTACGGATCAAATGGGAGGACGAAGATGGAGGAACGAGACGAACTTGGTCCAAAGAAGGCCTACGGATCAAATGGGAGGACGAAGACGGACGAACGAGACGAACTTGGTCCAAAGAAGGCCTTCGGATCAAATGGGAGGACGAAGACGGACGAACGAGACGAACTTGGTCCAAAGAAGGCCTACGGATCAAATGGGAGGACGAAGATGGAGGAACGAGACGAACTTGGTCCAAAGAAGGCCAACGGATCAAATGGGAGGATGAAGATGGACGAACGAGACGAACTTGGTCTAAAGAAGGCCTACGGATCAAATGGGAGGACGAAGATGGACCAACGAGACAAACTTGGTCCAAAGAAGGCCTAGGGATCAAATGGGAGGACGAAGATGGACGAAGATGGACGAACGAGACGAACTTGGTCCAAAGAAGGCCAACGGATCAAATGGGAGGACGAAGATGGACGAACGAGACGAACTTGGTCCAAAGAAGGCCTACGGATCAAATGGGAGGACGAAGATGGACGAACGAGACGAACTTGGTCCAAAGAAGGCCAACGGATCAAATGGGAGGACGAAGATGGACGAACGAGACGAACTTGGTCCAAAGAAGGCCTAGGGATCAAATGGGAGGACGAAGATGGACGAACGAGACGAACTTGGTCCAAAGAAGGCCTACGGATCAAATGGGAGGACGAAGATGGACGAACGAGACTAACTTGGTCCAAAGAAGGCTAACGGATCAAATGGGAGGACGAAGATGGAGGAACGAGACGAACTTGGTCCAAAGAAGGCCTTTGGATCAAATGGAAGGACGAAGATGGACGAACGAGACGAACTTGGTCCAAAGAAGGCCTACGGATCAAATGGGAGGGCGAATATGGACGAACGAGACTAACTTGGTCCAAAGAAGGCCAACGGATCAAATGGGAGGACGAAGATGGACGAACGAGACGAACTTGGTCCAAAGAAGGCCTAGGGATCAAATGGGAGGACGAAGATGGACGAACGAGACGAACTTGGTCCAAAGAAAGCCTAGGGATCAAATGGGAGGACGAAGATGGATGAACGAGACGAACTTGGTCCAAAGAAGGCCTAGGGATCAAATGGGAGGACGAGGATGGACGAACGAGACGAACTTGGTCCAAAGAAGGCCTACGGATCAAATGGGAGGACGAAGATGGACGAACGAGACGAACTTGGTCCAAAGAAGGCTAACGGATCAAATGGGAGGACGAAGATGGACGAACGAGACGAACTTGGTCCTAAGAAGGCCTAGGGATCAAATGGGAGGACGAAGATGGACGAACGAGACGAACTTGGTCCAAAGAAGGCCTACGGATCAAATGGGAGGACGAAGATGGACGAACGAGACGAACTTGGTCCAAAGAAGGCCAACGGATCAAATGGGAGGACGAAGATGGACGAACGAGACGAACTTGGTCCAAAGAAGGCCTACGGATCAAATGGGAGGACGAAGATGGACGAACGAGACTAACTTGGTCCAAAGAAGGCTAACGGATCAAATGGGAGGACGAAGATGGAGGAACGAGACGAACTTGGTCCAAAGAAGGCCTTTGGATCAAATGGGAGGACGAAGATGGACGAACGAGACGAACTTGGTCCAAAGAAGGCCAACGGATCAAATGGGAGGACGAAGATGGACGAACGAGACGAACTTGGTCCAAAGAAGGCCTAGGGATCAAATGGGAGGACGAAGATGGACGAACGAGACGAACTTGGTCCAAAGAAGGCCTACGGATCAAATGGGAGGACGAAGATGGACGAACGAGACTAACTTGGTCCAAAGAAGGCCAACGGATCAAATGGGAGGACGAAGATGGACGAACGAGACGAACTTGGTCCAAAGAAGGCCTAGGGATCAAATGGGAGGACGAAGATGGACGAACGAGACGAACTTGGGCCAAAGAAGGCCTACGGATCAAATGGGAGGACGAAGATGGACGAACGAGACGAACTTGGTCCAAAGAAGGCCAACGGATCAAATGGGAGGACGAAGATGGACGAACGAGACGAACTTGGTCCAAAGAAGGCCTAGGGATCAAATGGGAGGACGAAGATGGACGAACGAGACGAACTTGGTCCAAAGAAGGCCTACGGATCAAATGGGAGGACGAAGATGGACGAACGAGACTAACTTGGTCCAAAGAAGGCTAACGGATCAAATGGGAGGACGAAGATGGAGGAACGAGACGAACTTGGTCCAAAGAAGGCCTTTGGATCAAATGGAAGGACGAAGATGGACGAACGAGACGAACTTGGTCCAAAGAAGGCCTACGGATCAAATGGGAGGGCGAATATGGACGAACGAGACTAACTTGGTCCAAAGAAGGCCAACGGATCAAATGGGAGGACGAAGATGGACGAACGAGACGAACTTGGTCCAAAGAAGGCCTAGGGATCAAATGGGAGGACGAAGATGGACGAACGAGACGAACTTGGTCCAAAGAAAGCCTAGGGATCAAATGGGAGGACGAAGATGGATGAACGAGACGAACTTGGTCCAAAGAAGGCCTAGGGATCAAATGGGAGGACGAGGATGGACGAACGAGACGAACTTGGTCCAAAGAAGGCCTACGGATCAAATGGGAGGACGAAGATGGACGAACGAGACGAACTTGGTCCAAAGAAGGCTAACGGATCAAATGGGAGGACGAAGATGGACGAACGAGACGAACTTGGTCCAAAGAAGGCCTAGGGATCAAATGGGAGGACGAAGATGGACGAACGAGACGAACTTGGTCCAAAGAAGGCCTACGGATCAAATGGGAGGACGAAGATGGACGAACGAGACGAACTTGGTCCAAAGAAGGCCAACGGATCAAATGGGAGGACGAAGATGGACGAACGAGACGAACTTGGTCCAAAGAAGGCCTAGGGATCAAATGGGAGGACGAAGATGGACGAACGAGACGAACTTGGTCCAAAGAAGGCCTTTGGATCAAATGGGAGGACGAAGATGGACGAACGAGACGAACTTGGTCCAAAGAAGGCCTACGGATCAAATGGGAGGACGAAGATGGAGGAACGAGACGAACTTGGTCCAAAGAAGGCCTTCGGATCAAATGGGAGGACGAAGACGGAGGAACGAGACGAACTTGGTCCAAAGAAGGCCAACGGATCAAATGGGAGGACGAAGACGGACGAACGAGACGAACTTGGTCCAAAGAAGGCCTACGGATCAAATGGGAGGACGAAGATGGACGAACGAGACGAACTTGGTCCAAAGAAGGCCTAGGGATCAAATGGGAGGACGAAGATGGACGAACGAGACGAACTTGGTCCAAAGAAGGCCTACGGATCAAATGGGAGGACGAAGATGGACGAACGAGACGAACTTGGTCCAAAGAAGGCCAACGGATCAAATGGGAGGACGAAGATGGACGAACGAGACGAACTTGGTCCAAAGAAGGCCTAGGGATCAAATGGGAGGACGAAGATGGACGAACGAGACTAACTTGGTCCAAAGAAGGCCAACGGATCAAATGGGAGGACGAAGACGGACGAACGAGACGAACTTGGTCCAAAGAAGGCCTAGGGATCAAATGGGAGGACGAAGATGGACGAAGGAGACGAACTTGGTCCAAAGAAGGCCTTTGCATCAAATGGAAGGACGAAGATGGACGAACGAGACGAACTTGGTCCAAAGAAGGCCTACGGATCAAATGGGAGGACGAAGATGGACGAACGAGACTAACTTGGTCCAAAGAAGGCCAACGGATCAAATGGGAGGACGAAGATGGAGGAACGAGACGAACTTGGTCCAAAGAAGGCCTACGGATCAAATGGGAGGACGAAGATGGAGGAACGAGACGAACTTGGTCCAAAGAAGGCCTTCGGATCAAATGGGAGGACGAAGACGGACGAACGAGACGAACTTGGTCCAAAGAAGGCCAACGGATCAAATGGGAGGACGAAGATGGACGAACGAGACGAACTTGGTCCAAAGAAGGCCTACGGATCAAATGGGAGGACGAAGATGGAGGAACGAGACGAACTTGGTCCAAAGAAGGCCAACGGATCAAATGGGAGGACGAAGATGGACGAACGAGACGAACTTGGTCCAAAGAAGGCCTACGGATCAAATGGGAGGACGAAGATGGACGAACGAGACGAACTTGGTCCAAAGAAGGCCAACGGATCAAATGGGAGGACGAAGATGGACGAACGAGACGAACTTGGTCCAAAGAAGGCCTACGGATCAAATGGGAGGACGAAGATGGACGAACGAGACGAACTTGGTCCAAAGAAGGCCAACGGATCAAATGGGAGGACGAAGATGGACGAACGAGACGAACTTGGTCCAAAGAAGGCCTAGGGATCAAATGGGAGGACGAAGATGGACGAACGAGACGAACTTGGTCCAAAGAAGGCCTACGGATCAAATGGGAGGACGAAGATGGACGAACGAGACTAACTTGGTCCAAAGAAGGCTAACGGATCAAATGGGAGGACGAAGATGGAGGAACGAGACGAACTTGGTCCAAAGAAGGCCTTTGGATCAAATGGAAGGACGAAGATGGACGAACGAGACGAACTTGGTCCAAAGAAGGCCTACGGATCAAATGGGAGGGCGAAGATGGACGAACGAGACTAACTTGGTCCAAAGAAGGCCAACGGATCAAATGGGAGGACGAAGATGGACGAACGAGACGAACTTGGTCCAAAGAAGGCCTAGGGATCAAATGGGAGGACGAAGATGGACGAACGAGACGAACTTGGTCCAAAGAAAGCCTAGGGATCAAATGGGAGGACGAAGATGGATGAACGAGACGAACTTGGTCCAAAGAAGGCCTAGGGATCAAATGGGAGGACGAGGATGGACGAACGAGACGAACTTGGTCCAAAGAAGGCCTACGGATCAAATGGGAGGACGAAGATGGACGAACGAGACGAACTTGGTCCAAAGAAGGCTAACGGATCAAATGGGAGGACGAAGATGGACGAACGAGACGAACTTGGTCCAAAGAAGGCCTAGGGATCAAATGGGAGGACGAAGATGGACGAACGAGACGAACTTGGTCCAAAGAAGGCCTACGGATCAAATGGGAGGACGAAGATGGACGAACGAGACGAACTTGGTCCAAAGAAGGCCAACGGATCAAATGGGAGGACGAAGATGGACGAACGAGACGAACTTGGTCCAAAGAAGGCCTAGGGATCAAATGGGAGGACGAAGATGGACGAACGAGACGAACTTGGTCCAAAGAAGGCCTACGGATCAAATGGGAGGACGAAGATGGAGGAACGAGACGAACTTGGTCCAAAGAAGGCCTACGGATCAAATGGGAGGACGAAGATGGAGGAACGAGACGAACATGGTCCAAAGAAGGCCTTCGGATCAAATGGGAGGACGAAGACGGACGAACGAGACGAACTTGGTCCAAAGAAGGCCAACGGATCAAATGGGAGGACGAAGATGGACGAACGAGACGAACTTGGTCCAAAGAAGGCCTACGGATCAAATGGGAGGACGAAGATGGACGAACGAGATGAACTTGGTCCAAAGAAGGCCTAGGGATCAAATGGGAGGACGAAGATGGACGAACGAGACGAACTTGGTCCAAAGAAGGCCTACGGATCAAATGGGAGGACGAAGATGGACGAACGAGACGAACTTGGTCCAAAGAAGGCCAACGGATCAAATGGGAGGACGAAGATGGACGAACGAGACGAACTTGGTCCAAAGAAGGCCTAGGGATCAAATGGGAGGACGAAGATGGACGAACGAGACGAACTTGGTCCAAAGATGGCCTACGGATCAAATGGGAGGACGAAGATGGACGAACGAGACTAACTTGGTCCAAAGAAGGCCAACGGATCAAATGGGAGGACGAAGACGGACGAACGAGACGAACTTGGTCCAAAGAAGGCCTAGGGATCAAATGGGAGGACGAAGATGGACGAACGAGACGAACTTGGTCCAAAGAAGGCTAACGGATCAAATGGGAGGACGAAGATGGACGAACGAGACGAACTTGGTCCAAAGAAGGCCAACGGATCAAATGGGAGGACGAAGATGGACGAACGAGACGAACTTGGTCCAAAGAAGGCCTAGGGATCAAATGGGAGGACGAAGATGGACGAACGAGACGAACTTGGTCCAAAGAAGGCCTTTGGATCAAATGGGAGGACGAAGATGGAGGAACGAGACGAACTTGGTCCAAAGAAGGCCTACGGATCAAATGGGAGGACGAAGATGGAGGAACGAGACGAACTTGGTCCAAAGAAGGCCTACGGATCAAATGGGAGGACGAAGATGGAGGAACGAGACGAGCTTGGTCCAAAGAAGGCCTTCGGATCAAATGGGAGGACGAAGACGGACGAACGAGACGAACTTGGTCCAAAGAAGGCCAACGGATCAAATGGGAGGACGAAGATGGACGAACGAGACGAACTTGGTCCAAAGAAGGCCTACGGATCAAATGGGAGGACGAAGATGGACGAACGAGACGAACTTGGTCCAAAGAAGGCCTAGGGATCAAATGGGAGGACGAAGATGGACGAACGAGACGAACTTGGTCCAAAGAAGGCCTACGGATCAAATGGGAGGACGAAGATGGACGAACGAGACGAACTTGGTCCAAAGAAGGCCAACGGATCAAATGGGAGGACGAAGATGGACGAACGAGACGAACTTGGTCCAAAGAAGGCATAGGGATCAAATGGGAGGACGAAGATGGACGAACGAGACGAACTTGGTCCAAAGAAGGCCTACGGATCAAATGGGAGGACGAAGATGGACGAACGAGACTAACTTGGTCCAAAGAAGGCCAACGGATCAAATGGGAGGACGAAGACGGACGAACGAGACGAACTTGGTCCAAAGAAGGCCTAGGGATCAAATGGGAGGACGAAGATGGACGAAGGAGACGAACTTGGTCCAAAGAAGGCCTTTGCATCAAATGGAAGGACGAAGATGGACGAACGAGACGAACTTGGTCCAAAGAAGGCCTACGGATCAAATGGGAGGACGAAGATGGACGAACGAGACTAACTTGGTCCAAAGAAGGCCAACGGATCAAATGGGAGGACGAAGATGGAGGAACGAGACGAACTTGGTCCAAAGAAGGCCTACGGATCAAATGGGAGGACGAAGATGGAAGAACGAGACGAACTTGGTCCAAAGAAGGCCTTCGGATCAAATGGGAGGACGAAGACGGACGAACGAGAGGAACTTGGTCCAAAGAAGGCCAACGGATCAAATGGGAGGACGAAGATGGACGAACGAGACGAACTTGGTCCAAAGAAGGCCTACGGATCAAATGGGAGGACGAAGATGGAGGAACGAGACGAACTTGGTCCAAAGAAGGCCAACGGATCAAATGGGAGGATGAAGATGGACGAACGAGACGAACTTGGTCCAAAGAAGGCCTACGGATCAAATGGGAGGACGAAGATGGACCAACGAGACAAACTTGGTCCAAAGAAGGCCTAGGGATCAAATGGGAGGACGAAGATGGACGAACGAGACGAACTTGGTCCAAAGAAGGCCAACGGATCAAATGGGAGGACGAAGATGGACGAACGAGACGAACTTGGTCCAAAGAAGGCCTACGGATAAAATGGGAGGACGAAGATGGACGAACGAGACGAACTTGGTCCAAAGAAGGCCAACGGATCAAATGGGAGGACGAAGATGGACGAACGAGACGAACTTGGTCCAAAGAAGGCCTAGGGATCAAATGGGAGGACGAAGATGGACGAACGAGACGAACTTGGTCCAAAGAAGGCCTACGGATCAAATGGGAGGACGAAGATGGACGAACGAGACTAACTTGGTCCAAAGAAGGCTAACGGATCAAATGGGAGGACGAAGATGGAGGAACGAGACGAACTTGGTCCAAAGAAGGCCTTTGGATCAAATGGAAGGACGAAGATGGACGAACGAGACGAACTTGGTCCAAAGAAGGCCTACGGATCAAATGGGAGGGCGAAGATGGACGAACGAGACTAACTTGGTCCAAAGAAGGCCAACGGATCAAATGGGAGGACGAAGATGGACGAACGAGACGAACTTGGTCCAAAGAAGGCCTAGGGATCAAATGGGAGGACGAAGATGGACGAACGAGACGAACTTGGTCCAAAGAAAGCCTAGGGATCAAATGGGAGGACGAAGATGGAAGAACGAGACGAACTTGGTCCAAAGAAGGCCTAGGGATCAAATGGGAGGACGAGGATGGACGAACGAGACGAACTTGGTCCAAAGAAGGCCTACGGATCAAATGGGAGGACGAAGATGGACGAACGAGACGAACTTGGTCCAAAGAAGGCTAACGGATCAAATGGGAGGACGAAGATGGACGAACGAGACGAACTTGGTCCAAAGAAGGCCTAGGGATCAAATGGGAGGACGAAGATGGACGAACGAGACGAACTTGGTCCAAAGAAGGCCTACGGATCAAATGGGAGGACGAAGATGGACGAACGAGACGAACTTGGTCCAAAGAAGGCCAACGGATCAAATGGGAGGACGAAGATGGACGAACGAGACGAACTTGGTCCAAAGAAGGCCTAGGGATCAAATGGGAGGACGAAGATGGACGAACGAGACGAACTTGGTCCAAAGAAGGCCTTTGGATCAAATGGGAGGACGAAGATGGACGAACGAGACGAACTTGGTCCAAAGAAGGCCTACGGATCAAATGGGAGGACGAAGATGGAGGAACGAGACGAACTTGGTCCAAAGAAGGCCTACGGATCAAATGGGAGGACGAAGATGGAGGAACGAGACGAACTTGGTCCAAAGAAGGCCTTCGGATCAAATGGGAGGACGAAGACGGACGAACGAGACGAACTTGGTCCAAAGAAGGCCAACGGATCAAATGGGAGGACGAAGATGGACGAACGAGACGAACTTGGTCCAAAGAAGGCCTACGGATCAAATGGGAGGACGAAGATGGACGAACGAGACGAACTTGGTCCAAAGAAGGCCTAGGGATCAAATGGGAGGACGAAGATGGACGAACGAGACGAACTTGGTCCAAAGAAGGCCAACGGATCAAATGGGAGGACGAAGATGGACGAACGAGACGAACTTGGTCCAAAGAAGGCCTAGGGATCAAATGGGAGGACGAAGATGGACGAACGAGACGAACTTGGTCCAAAGAAGGCCTACGGATCAAATGGGAGGACGAAGATGGACGAACGAGACTAACTTGGTCCAAAGAAGGCCAACGGATCAAATGGGAGGACGAAGACGGACGAACGAGACGAACTTGGTCCAAAGAAGGCCTAGGGATCAAATGGGAGGACGAAGATGGACGAAGGAGACGAACTTGGTCCAAAGAAGGCCTTTGCATCAAATGGAAGGACGAAGATGGACGAACGAGACGAACTTGGTCCAAAGAAGGCCTACGGATCAAATGGGAGGACGAAGATGGACGAACGAGACTAACTTGGTCCAAAGAAGGCCAACGGATCAAATGGGAGGACGAAGATGGACGAACGAGACGAACTTGGTCCAAAGAAGGCCTAGGGATCAAATGGGAGGACGAAGATGGACGAACGAGACGAACTTGGTCCAAAGAAGGCCTTTGGATCAAATGGGAGGACGAAGATGGACGAACGAGACGAACTTGGTCCAAAGAAGGCCTACGGATCAAATGGGAGGACGAAGATGGAGGAACGAGACGAACTTGGTCCAAAGAAGGCCAACAGATCAAATGGGAGGATGAAGATGGACGAACGAGACGAACTTGGTCCAAAGAAGGCCTACGGATCAAATGGGAGGACGAAGATGGACGAACGAGACGAACTTGGTCCAAAGAAAGCCTAGGGAACAAATGGGAGGACGAAGATGGAGGAACGAGACGAACTTGGTCCAAAGAAGGCCTACGGATCAAATGGGAGGACGAAGATGGAGGAACGAGACGAACTTGGTCCAAAGAAGGCCTTCGGATCAAATGGGAGGACGAAGATGGACGAACGAGACTAACTTGGTCCAAAGAAGGCCAACGGATCAAATGGGAGGACGAAGACGGACGAACGAGACGAACTTGGTCCAAAGAAGGCCTAGGGATCAAATGGGAGGACGAAGATGGACGAAGGAGACGAACTTGGTCCAAAGAAGGCCTTTGCATCAAATGGAAGGACGAAGATGGACGAACGAGACGAACTTGGTCCAAAGAAGGCCTACGGATCAAATGGGAGGACGAAGATGGAGGAACGAGACGAACTTGGTCCAAAGAAGGCCTAGGGATCAAATGGGAGGACGAAGATGGACGAACGAGACGAACTTGGTCCAAAGAAGGCCTACGGATCAAATGGGAGGACGAAGATGGACGAACGAGACGAACTTGGTCCAAAGAAGGCCAACGGATCAAATGGGAGGACGAAGATGGACGAACGAGACGAACTTGGTCCAAAGAAGGCCTAGGGATCAAATGGGAGGACGAAGATGGACGAACGAGACGAACTTGGTCCAAAGAAGGCCTTTGGATCAAATGGGAGGACGAAGATGGACGAACGAGACGAACTTGGTCCAAAGAAGGCCTACGGATCAAATGGGAGGACGAAGATGGAGGAACGAGACGAACTTGGTCCAAAGAAGGCCTACGGATCAAATGGGAGGACGAAGATGGAGGAACGAGACGAACTTGGTCCAAAGAAGGCCTTCGGATCAAATGGGAGGACGAAGACGGACGAACGAGACGAACTTGGTCCAAAGAAGGCCAACGGATCAAATGGGAGGACGAAGATGGACGAACGAGACGAACTTGGTCCAAAGAAGGCCTACGGATCAAATGGGAGGACGAAGATGGACGAACGAGAAGAACTTGGTCCAAAGAAGGCCTAGGGATCAAATGGGAGGACGAAGATGGACGAACGAGACGAACTTGGTCCAAAGAAGGCCAACGGATCAAATGGGAGGACGAAGATGGACGAACGAGACGAACTTGGTCCAAAGAAGGCCTAGGGATCAAATGGGAGGACGAAGATGGACGAACGAGACGAACTTGGTCCAAAGAAGGCCTACGGATCAAATGGGAGGACGAAGATGGACGAACGAGACTAACTTGGTCCAAAGAAGGCCAACGGATCAAATGGGAGGACGAAGACGGACGAACGAGACGAACTTGGTCCAAAGAAGGCCTAGGGATCAAATGGGAGGACGAAGATGGACGAAGGAGACGAACTTGGTCCAAAGAAGGCCTTTGCATCAAATGGAAGGACGAAGATGGACGAACGAGACGAACTTGGTCCAAAGAAGGCCTACGGATCAAATGGGAGGACGAAGATGGACGAACGAGACTAACTTGGTCCAAAGAAGGCCAACGGATCAAATGGGAGGACGAAGATGGACGAACGAGACGAACTTGGTCCAAAGAAGGCCTAGGGATCAAATGGGAGGACGAAGATGGACGAACGAGACGAACTTGGTCCAAAGAAGGCCTTTGGATCAAATGGGAGGACGAAGATGGACGAACGAGACGAACTTGGTCCAAAGAAGGCCTACGGATCAAATGGGAGGACGAAGATGGAGGAACGAGACGAACTTGGTCCAAAGAAGGCCAACAGATCAAATGGGAGGATGAAGATGGACGAACGAGACGAACTTGGTCCAAAGAAGGCCTACGGATCAAATGGGAGGACGAAGATGGACGAACGAGACGAACTTGGTCCAAAGAAAGCCTAGGGAACAAATGGGAGGACGAAGATGGAGGAACGAGACGAACTTGGTCCAAAGAAGGCCTAGGGATCAAATGGGAGGACGAGGATGGACGAACGAGACGAACTTGGTCCAAAGAAGGCCTAGGGATCAAATGGGAGGACGAAGATGGACGAACGAGACGAACTTGGTCCAAAGAAGGCCTACGGATCAAATGGGAGGACGAAGATGGACGAACGAGACGAACTTGGTCCAAAGAAGGCCAACGGATCAAATGGGAGGACGAAGATGGACGAACGAGACGAACTTGGTCCAAAGAAGGCCTAGGGATCAAATGGGAGGACGAAGATGGACGAACGAGACGAACTTGGTCCAAAGAAGGCCTACGGATCAAATGGGAGGACGAAGATGGACGAACGAGACTAACTTGGTCCAAAGAAGGCTAACGGATCAAATGGGAGGACGAAGATGGAGGAACGAGACGAACTTGGTCCAAAGAAGGCCTTTGGATCAAATGGAAGGACGAAGATGGACGAACGAGACGAACTTGGTCCAAAGAAGGCCTACGGATCAAATGGGAGGGCGAAGATGGACGAACGAGACTAACTTGGTCCAAAGAAGGCCAACGGATCAAATGGGAGGACGAAGATGGACGAACGAGACGAACTTGGTCCAAAGAAGGCCTAGGGATCAAATGGGAGGACGAAGATGGACGAACGAGACGAACTTGGTCCAAAGAAAGCCTAGGGATCAAATGGGAGGACGAAGATGGAAGAACGAGACGAACTTGGTCCAAAGAAGGCCTAGGGATCAAATGGGAGGACGAGGATGGACGAACGAGACGAACTTGGTCCAAAGAAGGCCTACGGATCAAATGGGAGGACGAAGATGGACGAACGAGACGAACTTGGTCCAAAGAAGGCTAACGGATCAAATGGGAGGACGAAGATGGACGAACGAGACGAACTTGGTCCAAAGAAGGCCTAGGGATCAAATGGGAGGACGAAGATGGACGAACGAGACGAACTTGGTCCAAAGAAGGCCTACGGATCAAATGGGAGGACGAAGATGGACGAACGAGACGAACTTGGTCCAAAGAAGGCCTAGGGATCAAATGGGAGGACGAAGATGGACGAACGAGACGAACTTGGTCCAAAGAAGGCCTTTGGATCAAATGGGAGGACGAAGATGGACGAACGAGACGAACTTGGTCCAAAGAAGGCCTACGGATCAAATGGGAGGACGAAGATGGAGGAACGAGACGAACTTGGTCCAAAGAAGGCCTACGGATCAAATGGGAGGACGAAGATGGAGGAACGAGACGAACTTGGTCCAAAGAAGGCCTTCGGATCAAATGGGAGGACGAAGACGGACGAACGAGACGAACTTGGTCCAAAGAAGGCCAACGGATCAAATGGGAGGACGAAGATGGACGAACGAGACGAACTTGGTCCAAAGAAGGCCTACGGATCAAATGGGAGGACGAAGATGGACGAACGAGACGAACTTGGTCCAAAGAAGGCCTAGGGATCAAATGGGAGGACGAAGATGGACGAACGAGACGAACTTGGTCCAAAGAAGGCCTACGGATCAAATGGGAGGACGAAGATGGACGAACGAGACGAACTTGGTCCAAAGAAGGCCAACGGATCAAATGGGAGGACGAAGATGGACGAACGAGACGAACTTGGTCCAAAGAAGGCCTAGGGATCAAATGGGAGGACGAAGATGGACGAACGAGACGAACTTGGTCCAAAGAAGGCCTACGGATCAAATGGGAGGACGAAGATGGACGAACGAGACTAACTTGGTCCAAAGAAGGCCAACGGATCAAATGGGAGGACGAAGACGGACGAACGAGACGAACTTGGTCCAAAGAAGGCCTAGGGATCAAATGGGAGGACGAAGATGGACGAAGGAGACGAACTTGGTCCAAAGAAGGCCTTTGCATCAAATGGAAGGACGAAGATGGACGAACGAGACGAACTTGGTCCAAAGAAGGCCTACGGATCAAATGGGAGGACGAAGATGGACGAACGAGACTAACTTGGTCCAAAGAAGGCCAACGGATCAAATGGGAGGACGAAGATGGACGAACGAGACGAACTTGGTCCAAAGAAGGCCTAGGGATCAAATGGGAGGACGAAGATGGACGAACGAGACGAACTTGGTCCAAAGAAGGCCTTTGGATCAAATGGGAGGACGAAGATGGACGAACGAGACGAACTTGGTCCAAAGAAGGCCTACGGATCAAATGGGAGGACGAAGATGGAGGAACGAGACGAACTTGGTCCAAAGAAGGCCAACGGATCAAATGGGAGGATGAAGATGGACGAACGAGACGAACTTGGTCCAAAGAAGGCCTACGGATCAAATGGGAGGACGAAGATGGACGAACGAGACGAACTTGGTCCAAAGAAAGCCTAGGGAACAAATGGGAGGACGAAGATGGAGGAACGAGACGAACTTGGTCCAAAGAAGGCCTAGGGATCAAATGGGAGGACGAGGATGGACGAACGAGACGAACTTGGTCCAAAGAAGGCCTAGGGATCAAATGGGAGGACGAGGATGGACGAACGAGACGAACTTGGTCCAAAGAAGGCCTACGGATCAAATGGGAGGACGAAGATGGACGAACGAGACGAACTTGGTCCAAAGAAGGCTAACGGATCAAATGGGAGGACGAAGATGGACGAACGAGACGAACTTGGTCCAAAGAAGGCCTAGGGATCAAATGGGAGGACGAAGATGGACGAACGAGACGAACTTGGTCCAAAGAAGGCCTACGGATCAAATGGGAGGACGAAGATGGACGAACGAGACGAACTTGGTCCAAAGAAGGCCAACGGATCAAATGGGAGGACGAAGATGGACGAACGAGACGAACTTGGTCCAAAGAAGGCCTAGGGATCAAATGGGAGGACGAAGATGGACGAACGAGACGAACTTGGTCCAAAGAAGGCCTACGGATCAAATGGGAGGACGAAGATGGAGGAACGAGACGAACTTGGTCCAAAGAAGGCCTACGGATCAAATGGGAGGACGAAGATGGAGGAACGAGACGAACTTGGTCCAAAGAAGGCCTTCGGATCAAATGGGAGGACGAAGACGGACGAACGAGACGAACTTGGTCCAAAGAAGGCCAACGGATCAAATGGGAGGACGAAGATGGACGAACGAGACGAACTTGGTCCAAAGAAGGCCTACGGATCAAATGGGAGGACGAAGATGGACGAACGAGACGAACTTGGTCCAAAGAAGGCCTAGGGATCAAATGGGAGGACGAAGATGGACGAACGAGACGAACTTGGTCCAAAGAAGGCCTACGGATCAAATGGGAGGACGAAGATGGACGAACGAGACGAACTTGGTCCAAAGAAGGCCAACGGATCAAATGGGAGGACGAAGATGGACGAACGAGACGAACTTGGTCCAAAGAAGGCCTAGGGATCAAATGGGAGGACGAAGATGGACGAACGAGACTAACTTGGTCCAAAGAAGGCCAACGGATCAAATGGGAGGACGAAGACGGACGAACGAGACGAACTTGGTCCAACGAAGGCCTAGGGATCAAATGGGAGGACGAAGATGGACGAAGGAGACGAACTTGGTCCAAAGAAGGCCTACGGATCAAATGGGAGGACGAAGATGGACGAACGAGACGAACTTGGTCCAAAGAAAGCCTAGGGATCAAATGGGAGGACGAAGATGGAGGAACGAGACGAACTTGGTCCAAAGAAGGCCTAGGGATCAAATGGGAGGACGAGGATGGACGAACGAGACGAACTTGGTCCAAAGAAGGCCTACGGATCAAATGGGAGGACGAAGATGGACGAACGAGACGAACTTGGTCCAAAGAAGGCTAACGGATCAAATGGGAGGACGAAGATGGACGAACGAGACGAACTTGGTCCAAAGAAGGCCTAGGGATCAAATGGGAGGACGAAGATGGACGAACGAGACGAACTTGGTCCAAAGAAGGCCTACGGATCAAATGGGAGGACGAAGATGGACGAACGAGACGAACTTGGTCCAAAGAAGGCCAACGGATCAAATGGGAGGACGAAGATGGACGATCGAAACGAACTTGGTCCAAAGAAGGCCTTTGGATCAAATGGGAGGACGAAGATGGACGAACGAGACGAACTTGGTCCAAAGAAGGCCTACGGATCAAATGGGAGGACGAAGATGGAGGAACCAGACGAACTTGGTCCAAAGAAGGCCTACGGATCAAATGGGAGGACGAAGATGGAGGAACGAGACGAACTTGGTCCAAAGAAGGCCTTTGGATCAAATGGGAGGACGAAGATGGACGAACGAGACGAACTTGGTCCAAAGAAGGCCTACGGATCAAATGGGAGGACGAAGATGGAGGAACGAGACGAACTTGGTCCAAAGAAGGCCTACGGATCAAATGGGAGGACGAAGATGGAGGAACGAGACGAACTTGGTCCAAAGAAGGCCTTCGGATCAAATGGGAGGACGAAGACGGACGAACGAGACGAACTTGGTCCAAAGAAGGCCAACGGATCAAATGGGAGGACGAAGATGGACGAACGAGACGAACTTGGTCCAAAGAAGGCCTACGGATCAAATGGGAGGACGAAGATGGACGAACGAGACGAACTTGGTCCAAAGAAGGCCTAGGGATCAAATGGGAGGACGAAGATGGACGAACGAGACGAACTTGGTCCAAAGAAGGCCTACGGATCAAATGGGAGGACGAAGATGGACGAACGAGACGAACTTGGTCCAAAGAAGGCCAACGGATCAAATGGGAGGACGAAGATGGACGAACGAGACGAACTTGGTCCAAAGAAGGCCTAGGGATCAAATGGGAGGACGAAGATGGACGAACGAGACTAACTTGGTCCAAAGAAGGCCAACGGATCAAATGGGAGGACGAAGACGGACGAACGAGACGAACTTGGTCCAACGAAGGCCTAGGGATCAAATGGGAGGACGAAGATGGACGAAGGAGACGAACTTGGTCCAAAGAAGGCCTACGGATCAAATGGGAGGACGAAGATGGACGAACGAGACGAACTTGGTCCAAAGAAAGCCTAGGGATCAAATGGGAGGACGAAGATGGAGGAACGAGACGAACTTGGTCCAAAGAAGGCCTAGGGATCAAATGGGAGGACGAGGATGGACGAACGAGACGAACTTGGTCCAAAGAAGGCCTACGGATCAAATGGGAGGACGAAGATGGACGAACGAGACGAACTTGGTCCAAAGAAGGCTAACGGATCAAATGGGAGGACGAAGATGGACGAACGAGACGAACTTGGTCCAAAGAAGGCCTAGGGATCAAATGGGAGGACGAAGATGGACGAACGAGACGAACTTGGTCCAAAGAAGGCCTACGGATCAAATGGGAGGACGAAGATGGACGAACGAGACGAACTTGGTCCAAAGAAGGCCAACGGATCAAATGGGAGGACGAAGATGGACGATCGAAACGAACTTGGTCCAAAGAAGGCCTTTGGATCAAATGGGAGGACGAAGATGGACGAACGAGACGAACTTGGTCCAAAGAAGGCCTACGGATCAAATGGGAGGACGAAGATGGAGGAACGAGACGAACTTGGTCCAAAGAAGGCCTACGGATCAAATGGGAGGACGAAGATGGAGGAACGAGACGAACTTGGTCCAAAGAAGGCCTAGGGATCAAATGGGAGGACGAAGATGGACGAACGAGACTAACTTGGTCCAAAGAAGGCCAACGGATCAAATGGGAGGACGAAGATGGACGAACGAGACGAACTTGGTCCAAAGAAGGCCTACGGATCAAATGGGAGGACGAAGATGGACGAACGAGACGAACTTGGTCCAAAGAAGGCCTACGGATCAAATGGGAGGACGAAGATGGACGAACGAGACGAACTTGGTCCAAAGAAGGCCTAGGGATCAAATGGGAGGACGAAGATGGACGAACGAGACGAACTTGGTCCAAAGAAGGCCTACGGATCAAATGGGAGGACGAAGATGGACGAACGAGACGAACTTGGTCCAAAGAAGGCCAACGGATCAAATGGGAGGACGAAGATGGACGAACGAGACGAACTTGGTCCAAAGAAGGCCTAGGGATCAAATGGGAGGACGAAGATGGACGAACGAGACTAACTTGGTCCAAAGAAGGCCAACGGATCAAATGGGAGGACGAAGACGGACGAACGAGACGAACTTGGTCCAACGAAGGCCTAGGGATCAAATGGGAGGACGAAGATGGACGAAGGAGACGAACTTGGTCCAAAGAAGGCCTACGGATCAAATGGGAGGACGAAGATGGACGAACGAGACGAACTTGGTCCAAAGAAAGCCTAGGGATCAAATGGGAGGACGAAGATGGAGGAACGAGACGAACTTGGTCCAAAGAAGGCCTAGGGATCAAATGGGAGGACGAGGATGGACGAACGAGACGAACTTGGTCCAAAGAAGGCCTACGGATCAAATGGGAGGACGAAGATGGACGAACGAGACGAACTTGGTCCAAAGAAGGCTAACGGATCAAATGGGAGGACGAAGATGGACGAACGAGACGAACTTGGTCCAAAGAAGGCCTAGGGATCAAATGGGAGGACGAAGATGGACGAACGAGACGAACTTGGTCCAAAGAAGGCCTACGGATCAAATGGGAGGACGAAGATGGACGAACGAGACGAACTTGGTCCAAAGAAGGCCAACGGATCAAATGGGAGGACGAAGATGGACGATCGAAACGAACTTGGTCCAAAGAAGGCCTTTGGATCAAATGGGAGGACGAAGATGGACGAACGAGACGAACTTGGTCCAAAGAAGGCCTACGGATCAAATGGGAGGACGAAGATGGAGGAACGAGACGAACTTGGTCCAAAGAAGGCCTACGGATCAAATGGGAGGACGAAGATGGAGGAACGAGACGAACTTGGTCCAAAGAAGGCCTTCGGATCAAATGGGAGGACGAAGACGGACGAACGAGACGAACTTGGTCCAAAGAAGGCCAACGGATCAAATGGGAGGACGAAGATGGACGAACGAGACGAACTTGGTCCAAAGAAGGCCTAGGGATCAAATGGGAGGACGAAGATGGACGAACGAGACGAACTTGGTCCAAAGAAGGCCTAGGGATCAAATGGGAGGACGAAGATGGAGGAACGAGACGAACTTGGTCCAAAGAAGGCCTTCGGATCAAATGGGAGGACGAAGACGGACGAACGAGACGAACTTGGTCCAAAGAAGGCCAACGGATCAAATGGGAGGACGAAGATGGACGAACGAGACGAACTTGGTCCAAAGAAGGCCTAGGGATCAAATGGGAGGACGAAGATGGACGAACGAGACGAACTTGGTCCAAAGAAGGCCTTTGGATCAAATGGGAGGACGAAGATGGACGAACGAGACGAACTTGGTCCAAAGAAGGCCTACGGATCAAATGGGAGGACGAAGATGGACCAACGAGACAAACTTGGTCCAAAGAAGGCCAACGGATCAAATGGGAGGACGAAGATGGACGAACGAGACGAACTTGGTCCAAAGAAGGCCTAGGGATCAAATGGGAGGACGAAGATGGAGGAACGAGACGAACTTGGTCCAAAGAAGGCCTTCGGATCAAATGGGAGGACGAAGACGGACGAACGAGACGAACTTGGTCCAAAGAAGGCCAACGGATCAAATGGGAGGACGAAGATGGACGAACGAGACGAACTTGGTCCAAAGAAGACCTACGGATCAAATGGGAGGACGAAGATGGACGAACGAGACGAACTTGGTCCAAAGAAGGCCTAGGGATCAAATGGGAGGACGAAGATGGACGAACGAGACGAACTTGGTCCAAAGAAGGCCAACGGATCAAATGGGAGGACGAAGATGGACGAACGAGACGAACTTGGTCCAAAGAAGGCCTAGGGATCAAATGGGAGGACGAAGATGGACGAACGAGACGAACTTGGTCCAAAGAAGGCCTACGGATCAAATGGGAGGACGAAGATGCAGGAACGAGACGAACTTGGTCCAAAGAAGGCCTACGGATCAAATGGGAGGACGAAGATGGAGGAACGAGACGAACTTGGTCAAAAGAAGGCCTTCGGATCAAATGGGAGGACGAAGATGGACGAACGAGACGAACTTGGTCCAAAGAAGGCCTACGGATCAAATGGGAGGACGAAGATGGAGGAACGAGACGAACTTGGTCCAAAGAAGGCCAACGGATCAAATGGGAGGATGAAGATGGACGAACGAGACGAACTTGGTCCAAAGAAGGCCTACGGATCAAATGGGAGGACGAAGATGGACCAACGAGACAAACTTGGTCCAAAGAAGGCCTAGGGATCAAATGGGAGGACGAAGATGGACGAACGAGACGAACTTGGTCCAAAGAAGGCCAACGGATCAAATGGGAGGACGAAGATGGACGAACGAGACGAACTTGGTCCAAAGAAGGCCAACGGATCAAATGGGAGGACGAAGATGGACGAACGAGACGAACTTGGTCCAAAGAAGGCCTAGGGATCAAATGGGAGGACGAAGATGGACGAACGAGACGAACTTGGTCCAAAGAAGGCCTACGGATCAAATGGGAGGACGAAGATGGACGAACGAGACTAACTTGGTCCAAAGAAGGCTAACGGATCAAATGGGAGGACGAAGATGGACGAACGAGACGAACTTGGTCCAAAGAAGGCCTAGGGATCAAATGGGAGGACGAAGATGGACGAACGAGACGAACTTGGTCGAAAGAAGGCCTTTGGATCAAATGGGAGGACGAAGATGGAGGAACGAGACGAACTTGGTCCAAAGAAGGCCTTTGGATCAAATGGAAGGACGAAGATGGACGAACGAGACGAACTTGGTCCAAAGAAGGCCTACGGATCAAATGGGAGGACGAAGATGGACGAACGATACTAACTTGGTCCAAAGAAGGCCAACGGATCAAATGGGAGGACGAAGATGGACGAACGAGACGAACTTGGTCCAAAGAAGGCCTAGGGATCAAATGGGAGGACGAAGATGGACGAACGAGACGAACTTGGTCCAAAGAAGGCCTTTGGATAAAATGGGAGGACGAAGATGGACGAACGAGACGAACTTGGTCCAAAGAAGGCCAACGGATCAAATGGGAGGACGAAGATGGACGAACGAGACGAACTTGGTCCAAAGAAGCCCTACGGATCAAATGGGAGGACGAAGATGGACGAACGAAACGAACTTGGTCCAAAGAAGGCCTTTGGATCAAATGGGAGGACGAAGATGGACGAACGAGACGAACTTGGTCCAAAGAAGGCCTACGGATCAAATGGGAGGACGAAGATGGAGGAACGAGACGAACTTGGTCCAAGAAGGCCTACGGATCAAATGGGAGGACGAAGATGGAGGAACGAGACGAACTTGGTCCAAAGAAGGCCTTTGGATCAAATGGGAGGACGAAGATGGACGAACGAGACGAACTTGGTCCAAAGAAGGCCTACGGATCAAATGGGAGGACGAAGATGGACGAACGAGACGAACTTGGTCCAAAGAAGGCCAACGGATCAAATGGGAGGACGAAGATGGACGAACGAGACGAACTTGGTCCAAAGAAGGCCTACGGATCAAATGGGAGGACGAAGATGGACCAACGAGACAAACTTGGTCCAAAGAAGGCCAACGGATCAAATGGGAGGACGAAGATGGACGAACGAGACGAACTTGGTCCAAAGAAGGCCTTTGGATCAAATGGGAGGACGAAGATGGACGAACGAGACGAACTTGGTCCAAAGAAGGCCTACGGATCAAATGGGAGGACGAAGATGGACGAACGAGACGAACTTGGTCCAAAGAAGGCCTTCGGATCAAATGGGAGGACGAAGATGGACGAACGAGAGGAACTTGGTCCAAAGAAGGCCAACGGATCAAATGGGAGGACGAAGATGGACGAACGAGACGAACTTGGTCCAAAGAAGGCCTACGGATCAAATGGGAGGACGAAGATGGACGAACGAGACGAACTTGGTCCAAAGAAGGCCTACGGATCAAATGGGAGGACGAAGATGGAGGAACGAGACGAACTTGGTCCAAAGAAGGCCTACGGATCAAATGGGAGGACGAAGATGGAGGAACGAGACGAACTTGGTCCAAAGAAGGCCTTCGGATCAAATGGGAGGACGAAGATGGACGAACGAGACGAACTTGGTCCAAAGAAGGCCAACGGATCAAATGGGAGGACGAAGATGGACGAACGAGACGAACTTGGTCCAAAGAAGGCCTACGGATCAAATGGGAGGACGAAGATGGAGGAACGAGACGAACATGGTCCAAAGAAGGCCAACGGATCAAATGGGAGGATGAAGATGGACGAACGAGACGAACTTGGTCCAAAGAAGGCCTACGGATCAAATGGGAGGACGAAGATGGACGAACGAGACGAACTTGGTCCAAAGAAGGCCTAGGGATCAAATGGGAGGACGAAGATGGACGAACGAGACGAACTTGGTCCAAAGAAGGCCTTTGGATCAAATGGGAGGACGAAGATGGACGAACGAGACGAACTTGGTCCAAAGAAGGCCTACGGATCAAATGGGAGGGCGAAGATGGAGGAACGAGACGAACTTGGTCCAAAGAAGGCCTTCGGATCAAATGGGAGGACGAAGATGGACGAACGAGACGAACTTGGTCCAAAGAAGGCCAGCGGATCAAATGGGAGGACGAAGATGGACGAACGAGACGAACTTGGTCCAAAGAAGGCCAACGGATCAAATGGGAGGACGAAGATGGACGAACGAGACGAACTTGGTCCAAATAAGGCCTACGGATCAAATGGGAGGACGAAGATGGACGAACGAGACGAACTTGGTCCAAAGAAGGCCAACGGATCAAATGGGAGGACGAAGATGGACGAACGAGACGAACTTGGTCCAAAGAAGGCCTAGGGATCAAATGGGAGGACGAAGATGGACGAACGAGACGAACTTGGTCCAAAGAAGGCCTACGGATCAAATGGGAGGACGAAGATGGACGAACGAAACTAACTTGGTCCAAAGAAGGCTAACGGATCAAATGGGAGGACGAAGATGGACGAACGAGACGAACTTGGTCCAAAGAAGGCCTAGGGATCAAATGGGAGGACGAAGATGGACGAACGAGACGAACTTGGTCCAAAGAAGGCCTTTGGATCAAATGGGAGGACGAAGATGGAGGAACGAGACGAACTTGGTCCAAAGAAGGCCTTTGGATCAAATGGAAGGACGAAGATGGACGAACGAGACGAACTTGGTCCAAAGAAGGCCTACGGATCAAATGGGAGGACGAAGATGGACGAACGAGACTAACTTGGTCCAAAGAAGGCCAACGGATCAAATGGGAGGACGAAGATGGACGAACGAGACGAACTTGGTCCAAAGAAGGCCTACGGATCAAATGGGAGGACGAAGATGGAGGAACGAGACGAACTTGGTCCAAGAAGGCCTACGGATCAAATGGGAGGACGAAGATGGAGGAACGAGACGAACTTGGTCCAAAGAAGGCCTTTGGATCAAATGGGAGGACGAAGATGGACGAACGAGACGAACTTGGTCCAAAGAAGGCCTACGGATCAAATGGGAGGACGAAGATGGAGGACCGAGACGAACTTGGTCCAAAGAAGGCCTTCGGATCAAATGGGAGGACGAAGATGGACGAACGAGACGAACTTGGTCCAAAGAAGGCCAACGGATCAAATGGGAGGATGAAGATGGACGAACGAGACGAACTTGGTCCAAAGAAGGCCTACGGATCAAATGGGAGGACGAAGATGGACCAACGAGACAAACTTGGTCCAAAGAAGGCCAACGGATCAAATGGGAGGACGAAGATGGACGAACGAGACGAACTTGGTCCAAAGAAGGCCTACGGATCAAATGGGAGGACGAAGATGGAGGAACGAGACGAACTTGGTCCAAAGAAGGCCTTCGGATCAAATGGGAGGACGAAGATGGACGAACGAGAGGAACTTGGTCCAAAGAAGGCCAACGGATCAAATGGGAGGACGAAGATGGACGAACGAGACGAACTTGGTCCAAAGAAGGCCTACGGATCAAATGGGAGGACGAAGATGGACGAACGAGACGAACTTGGTCCAAAGAAGGCCTACGGATCAAATGGGAGGACGAAGATGGAGGAACGAGACGAACTTGGTCCAAAGAAGGCCTACGGATCAAATGGGAGGACGAAGATGGAGGAACGAGACGAACTTGGTCCAAAGAAGGCCTTCGGATCAAATGGGAGGACGAAGATGGACGAACGAGAGGAACTTGGTCCAAAGAAGGCCAACGGATCAAATGGGAGGACGAAGATGGACGAACGAGACGAACTTGGTCCAAAGAAGGCCTACGGATCAAATGGGAGGACGAAGATGGACGAACGAAACTAACTTGGTCCAAAGAAGGCTAACGGATCAAATGGGAGGACGAAGATGGACGAACGAGACGAACTTGGTCCAAAGAAGGCCTAGGGATCAAATGGGAGGACGAAGATGGACGAACGAGACGAACTTGGTCCAAAGAAGGCCTTTGGATCAAATGGGAGGACGAAGATGGACGAACGAGACGAACTTGGTCCAAAGAAGGCCTACGGATCAAATGGGAGGACGAAGATGGAGGAACGAGACGAACTTGGTCCAAAGAAGGCCTACGGATCAAATGGGAGGACGAAGATGGAGGAACGAGACGAACTTGGTCCAAAGAAGGCCTTCGGATCAAATGGGAGGACGAAGATGGACGAACGAGACGAACTTGGTCCAAAGAAGGCCAACGGATCAAATGGGAGGACGAAGATGGACGAACGAGACGAACTTGGTCCAAAGAAGGCCTACGGATCAAATGGGAGGACGAAGATGGAGGAACGAGACGAACATGGTCCAAAGAAGGCCAACGGATCAAATGGGAGGATGAAGATGGACGAACGAGACGAACTTGGTCCAAAGAAGGCCTACGGATCAAATGGGAGGACGAAGATGGACCAACGAGACAAACTTGGTCCAAAGAAGGCCTAGGGATCAAATGGGAGGACGAAGATGGACGAACGAGACGAACTTGGTCCAAAGAAGGCCAACGGATCAAATGGGAGGACGAAGATGGACGAACGAGACGAACTTGGTCCAAATAAGGCCTACGGATCAAATGGGAGGACGAAGATGGACGAACGAGACGAACTTGGTCCAAAGAAGGCCAACGGATCAAATGGGAGGACGAAGATGGACGAACGAGACGAACTTGGTCCAAAGAAGGCCTAGGGATCAAATGGGAGGACGAAGATGGACGAACGAGACGAACTTGGTCCAAAGAAGGCCTACGGATCAAATGGGAGGACGAAGATGGACGAACGAAACTAACTTGGTCCAAAGAAGGCTAACGGATCAAATGGGAGGACGAAGATGGACGAACGAGACGAACTTGGTCCAAAGAAGGCCTAGGGATCAAATGGGAGGACGAAGATGGACGAACGAGACGAACTTGGTCCAAAGAAGGCCTTTGGATCAAATGGGAGGACGAAGATGGAGGAACGAGACGAACTTGGTCCAAAGAAGGCCTTTGGATCAAATGGAAGGACGAAGATGGACGAACGAGACGAACTTGGTCCAAAGAAGGCCTACGGATCAAATGGGAGGACGAAGATGGACGAACGAGACTAACTTGGTCCAAAGAAGGCCAACGGATCAAATGGGAGGACGAAGATGGACGAACGAGACGAACTTGGTCCAAAGAAGGCCTACGGATCAAATGGGAGGACGAAGATGGAGGAACGAGACGAACTTGGTCCAAGAAGGCCTACGGATCAAATGGGAGGACGAAGATGGAGGAACGAGACGAACTTGGTTCAAAGAAGGCCTTTGGATCAAATGGGAGGACGAAGATGGACGAACGAGACGAACTTGGTCCAAAGAAGGCCTACGGATCAAATGGGAGGACGAAGATGGAGGAACGAGACGAACTTGGTCCAAAGAAGGCCTTCGGATCAAATGGGAGGACGAAGATGGACGAACGAGACGAACTTGGTCCAAAGAAGGCCAACGGATCAAATGGGAGGATGAAGATGGACGAACGAGACGAACTTGGTCCAAAGAAGGCCTACGGATCAAATGGGAGGACGAAGATGGACCAACGAGACAAACTTGGTCCAAAGAAGGCCAACGGATCAAATGGGAGGACGAAGATGGACGAACGAGACGAACTTGGTCCAAAGAAGGCCTTTGGATCAAATGGGAGGACGAAGATGGACGAACGAGACGAACTTGGTCCAAAGAAGGCCTACGGATCAAATGGGAGGACGAAGATGGAGGAACGAGACGAACTTGGTCCAAAGAAGGCCTTCGGATCAAATGGGAGGACGAAGATGGACGAACGAGAGGAACTTGGTCCAAAGAAGGCCAACGGATCAAATGGGAGGACGAAGATGGACGAACGAGACGAACTTGGTCCAAAGAAGGCCTACGGATCAAATGGGAGGACAAAGATGGACGAACGAGACGAACTTGGTCCAAAGAAGGCCTACGGATCAAATGGGAGGACGAAGATGGAGGAACGAGACGAACTTGGTCCAAAGAAGGCCTACGGATCAAATGGGAGGACGAAGATGGAGGAACGAGACGAACTTGGTCCAAAGAAGGCCTTCGGATCAAATGGGAGGACGAAGATGGACGAACGAGACGAACTTGGTCCAAAGAAGGCCAACGGATCAAATGGGAGGACGAAGATGGACGAACGAGACGAACTTGGTCCAAAGAAGGCCTACGGATCAAATGGGAGGACGAAGATGGAGGAACGAGACGAACATGGTCCAAAGAAGGCCAACGGATCAAATGGGAGGATGAAGATGGACGAACGAGACGAACTTGGTCCAAAGAAGGCCTACGGATCAAATGGGAGGACGAAGATGGACCAACGAGACAAACTTGGTCCAAAGAAGGCCTAGGGATCAAATGGGAGGACGAAGATGGACGAACGAGACGAACTTGGTCCAAAGAAGGCCAACGGATCAAATGGGAGGACGAAGATGGACGAACGAGACGAACTTGGTCCAAATAAGGCCTACGGATCAAATGGGAGGACGAAGATGGACGAACGAGACGAACTTGGTCCAAAGAAGGCCAACGGATCAAATGGGAGGACGAAGATGGACGAACGAGACGAACTTGGTCCAAAGAAGGCCTAGGGATCAAATGGGAGGACGAAGATGGACGAACGAGACGAACTTGGTCCAAAGAAGGCCTACGGATCAAATGGGAGGACGAAGATGGACGAACGAAACTAACTTGGTCCAAAGAAGGCTAACGGATCAAATGGGAGGACGAAGATGGACGAACGAGACGAACTTGGTCCAAAGAAGGCCTAGGGATCAAATGGGAGGACGAAGATGGACGAACGAGACGAACTTGGTCCAAAGAAGGCCTTTGGATCAAATGGGAGGACGAAGATGGAGGAACGAGACGAACTTGGTCCAAAGAAGGCCTTTGGATCAAATGGAAGGACGAAGATGGACGAACGAGACGAACTTGGTCCAAAGAAGGCCTACGGATCAAATGGGAGGACGAAGATGGACGAACGAGACTAACTTGGTCCAAAGAAGGCCAACGGATCAAATGGGAGGACGAAGATGGACGAACGAGATGAACTTGGTCCAAAGAAGGCCTAGGGATCAAATGGGAGGACGAAGATGGACGAACGAGACGAACTTGGTCCAAAGAAGGCCTTTGGATCAAATGGGAGGACGAAGATGGACGAACGAGACGAACTTGGTCCAAAGAAGGCCTACGGATAAAATGGGAGGACGAAGATGGAGGAACGAGACGAACTTGGTCCAAAGAAGGCCTTCGGATCAAATGGGAGGACGAAGATGGACGAACGAGACGAACTTGGTCCAAAGAAGGCCAACGGATCAAATGGGAGGACGAAGATGGACGAACGAGACGAACTTGGTCCAAAGAAGGCCTACGGATCAAATGGGAGGACGAAGATGGACGAACGAAACGAACTTGGTCCAAAGAAGGCCTTTGGATCAAATGGGAGGACGAAGATGGACGAACGAGATGAACTTGGTCCAAAGAAGGCCTACGGATCAAATGGGAGGACGAAGATGGAGGAACGAGACGAACTTGGTCCAAAGAAGGCCTACGGATCAAATGGGAGGACGAAGATGGACGAACGAGACGAACTTGGTCCAAAGAAGGCCTAGGGATCAAATGGGAGGACGAAGATGGACGAACGAGACGAACTTGGTCCAAAGAAGGCCAACGGATCAAATGGGAGGACGAAGATGGACGAACGAGACGAACTTGGTCCAAAGAAGGCCAACGGATCAAATGGGAGGACGAAGATGGACGAACGAGACGAACTTGGTCCAAAGAAGGCCTAGGGATCAAATGGGAGGACGAAGATGGACGAACGAGACGAACTTGGTCCAAAGAAGGCCTACGGATCAAATGGGAGGACGAAGATGCAGGAACGAGACGAACTTGGTCCAAAGAAGGCCTACGGATCAAATGGGAGGACGAAGATGGAGGAACGAGACGAACTTGGTCAAAAGAAGGCCTTCGGATCAAATGGGAGGACGAAGATGGACGAACGAGACGAAATTGGTCCAAAGAAGGCCAACGGATCAAATGGGAGGACGAAGATGGACGAACGAGACGAACTTGGTCCAAAGAAGGGCTACGGATCAAATGGGAGGACGAAGATGGAGGAACGAGACGAACTTGGTCCAAAGAAGGCCAACGGATCAAATGGGAGGATGAAGATGGACGAACGAGACGAACTTGGTCCAAAGAAGGCCTACGGATCAAATGGGAGGACGAAGATGGACCAACGAGACAAACTTGGTCCAAAGAAGGCCTAGGGATCAAATGGGAGGACGAAGATGGACGAACGAGACGAACTTGGTCCAAAGAAGGCCAACGGATCAAATGGGAGGACGAAGATGGACGAACGAGACGAACTTGGTCCAAAGAAGGCCAACGGATCAAATGGGAGGACGAAGATGGACGAACGAGACGAACTTGGTCCAAAGAAGGCCTAGGGATCAAATGGGAGGACGAAGATGGACGAACGAGACGAACTTGGTCCAAAGAAGGCCTACGGATCAAATGGGAGGACGAAGATGGACGAACGAGACTAACTTGGTCCAAAGAAGGCTAACGGATCAAATGGGAGGACGAAGATGGACGAACGAGACGAACTTGGTCCAAAGAAGGCCTAGGGATCAAATGGGAGGACGAAGATGGACGAACGAGACGAACTTGGTCGAAAGAAGGCCTTTGGATCAAATGGGAGGACGAAGATGGAGGAACGAGACGAACTTGGTCCAAAGAAGGCCTTTGGATCAAATGGAAGGACGAAGATGGACGAACGAGACGAACTTGGTCCAAAGAAGGCCTACGGATCAAATGGGAGGACGAAGATGGACGAACGATACTAACTTGGTCCAAAGAAGGCCAACGGATCAAATGGGAGGACGAAGATGGACGAACGAGACGAACTTGGTCCAAAGAAGGCCTAGGGATCAAATGGGAGGACGAAGATGGACGAACGAGACGAACTTGGTCCAAAGAAGGCCTTTGGATCAAATGGGAGGACGAAGATGGACGAACGATACGAACTTGGTCCAAAGAAGGCCAACGGATCAAATGGGAGGACGAAGATGGACGAACGAGACGAACTTGGTCCAAAGAAGCCCTACGGATCAAATGGGAGGACGAAGATGGACGAACGAAACGAACTTGGTCCAAAGAAGGCCTTTGGATCAAATGGGAGGACGAAGATGGACGAACGAGACGAACTTGGTCCAAAGAAGGCCTACGGATCAAATGGGAGGACGAAGATGGAGGAACGAGACGAACTTGGTCCAAGAAGGCCTACGGATCAAATGGGAGGACGAAGATGGAGGAACGAGACGAACTTGGTCCAAAGAAGGCCTTTGGATCAAATGGGAGGACGAAGATGGACGAACGAGACGAACTTGGTCCAAAGAAGGCCTACGGATCAAATGGGAGGACGAAGATGGAGGAACGAGACGAACTTGGTCCAAAGAAGGCCTTCGGATCAAATGGGAGGACGAAGATGGACGAACGAGACGAACTTGGTCCAAAGAAGGCCAACGGATCAAATGGGAGGATGAAGATGGACGAACGAGACGAACTTGGTCCAAAGAAGGCCTACGGATCAAATGGGAGGACGAAGATGGACCAACGAGACAAACTTGGTCCAAAGAAGGCCTAGGGATCAAATGGGAGGACGAAGATGGACGAACGAGACGAACTTGGTGCAAAGAAGGCCAACGGATCAAATGGGAGGACGAAGATGGACGAACGAGACGAACTTGGTCCAAAGAAGGCCTTTGGATCAAATGGGAGGACGAAGATGGACGAACGAGACGAACTTGGTCCAAAGAAGGCCTACGGATCAAATGGGAGGACGAAGATGGAGGAACGAGACGAACTTGGTCCAAAGAAGGCCTTCGGATCAAATGGGAGGACGAAGATGGACGAACGAGAGGAACTTGGTCCAAAGAAGGCCAACGGATCAAATGGGAGGACGAAGATGGACGAACGAGACGAACTTGGTCCAAAGAAGGCCTACGGATCAAATGGGAGGACGAAGATGGACGAACGAGACGAACTTGGTCCAAAGAAGGCCTACGGATCAAATGGGAGGACGAAGATGGAGGAACGAGACGAACTTGGTCCAAAGAAGGCCTACGGATCAAATGGGAGGACGAAGATGGAGGAACGAGACGAACTTGGTCCAAAGAAGGCCTTCGGATCAAATGGGAGGACGAAGATGGACGAACGAGACGAACTTGGTCCAAAGAAGGCCAACGGATCAAATGGGAGGACGAAGATGGACGAACGAGACGAACTTGGTCCAAAGAAGGCCTACGGATCAAATGGGAGGACGAAGATGGAGGAACGAGACGAACATGGTCCAAAGAAGGCCAACGGATCAAATGGGAGGATGAAGATGGACGAACGAGACGAACTTGGTCCAAAGAAGGCCTACGGATCAAATGGGAGGACGAAGATGGACCAACGAGACAAACTTGGTCCAAAGAAGGCCTAGGGATCAAATGGGAGGACGAAGATGGACGAACGAGACGAACTTGGTCCAAAGAAGGCCAACGGATCAAATGGGAGGACGAAGATGGACGAACGAGACGAACTTGGTCCAAATAAGGCCTACGGATCAAATGGGAGGACGAAGATGGACGAACGAGACGAACTTGGTCCAAAGAAGGCCAACGGATCAAATGGGAGGACGAAGATGGACGAACGAGACGAACTTGGTCCAAAGAAGGCCTAGGGATCAAATGGGAGGACGAAGATGGACGAACGAGACGAACTTGGTCCAAAGAAGGCCTACGGATCAAATGGGAGGACGAAGATGGACGAACGAAACTAACTTGGTCCAAAGAAGGCTAACGGATCAAATGGGAGGACGAAGATGGACGAACGAGACGAACTTGGTCCAAAGAAGGCCTAGGGATCAAATGGGAGGACGAAGATGGACGAACGAGACGAACTTGGTCCAAAGAAGGCCTTTGGATCAAATGGGAGGACGAAGATGGAGGAACGAGACGAACTTGGTCCAAAGAAGGCCTTTGGATCAAATGGAAGGACGAAGATGGACGAACGAGACGAACTTGGTCCAAAGAAGGCCTACGGATCAAATGGGAGGACGAAGATGGACGAACGAGACTAACTTGGTCCAAAGAAGGCCAACGGATCAAATGGGAGGACGAAGATGGACGAACGAGACGAACTTGGTCCAAAGAAGGCCTAGGGATCAAATGGGAGGACGAAGATGGACGAACGAGACGAACTTGGTCCAAAGAAGGCCTTTGGATCAAATGGGAGGACGAAGATGGACGAACGAGACGAACTTGGTCCAAAGAAGGCATACGGATCAAATGGGAGGACGAAGATGGAGGAACGAGACGAACTTGGTCCAAAGAAGGCCTTCGGATCAAATGGGAGGACGAAGATGGACGAACGAGACGAACTTGGTCCAAAGAAGGCCAACGGATCAAATGGGAGGACGAAGATGGACGAACGAGACGAACTTGGTCCAAAGAAGGCCTACGGATCAAATGGGAGGACGAAGATGGACGAACGAAACGAACTTGGTCCAAAGAAGGCCTTTGGATCAAATGGGAGGACGAAGATGGACGAACGAGATGAACTTGGTCCAAAGAAGGCCTACGGATCAAATGGGAGGACGAAGATGGAGGAACGAGACGAACTTGGTCCAAAGAAGGCCTACGGATCAAATGGGAGGACGAAGATGGAGGAACGAGACGAACTTGGTCCAAAGAAGGCCTTCGGATCAAATGGGAGGACGAAGACGGACGAACGAGACGAACTTGGTCCAAAGAAGGCCAACGGATCAAATGGGAGGACGAAGATGGACGAACAAGACGAACTTGGTCCAAAGAAGGCCTACGGATCAAATGGGAGGACGAAGATGGACGAACGAGACGAACTTGGTCCAAAGAAGGCCTAGGGATCAAATGGGAGGACGAAGATGGACGAACGAGACGAACTTGGTCCAAAGAAGGCCTACGGATCAAATGGGAGGACGAAGATGGACGAACGAGACGAACTTGGTCCAAAGAAGGCCAACGGATCAAATGGGAGGACGAAGATGGACGAACGAGACGAACTTGGTCCAAAGAAGGCCTAGGGATCAAATGGGAGGACGAAGATGGAAGAACGAGACGAACTTGGTCCAAAGAAGGCCTACGGATCAAATGGGAGGACGAAGATGGACGAACGAGACTAACTTGGTCCAAAGAAGGCCAACGGATCAAATGGGAGGACGAAGACGGACGAACGAGACGAACTTGGTCCAAAGAAGGCCTAGGGATCAAATGGGAGGACGAAGATGGACGAAGGAGACGAACTTGGTCCAAAGAAGGCCTTTGCATCAAATGGAAGGACGAAGATGGATGAACGAGACGAACTTGGTCCGAAGGCCTACGGATCAAATGGGAGGACGAAGATGGACGAACGAGACTAACTTGGTCCAAAGAAGGCCAACGGATCAAATGGGAGGACGAAGATGGACGAACGAGACGAACTTGGTCCAAAGAAGGCCTAGGGATCAAATGGGAGGACGAAGATGGACGAACGAGACGAACTTGGTCCAAAGAAGGCCTTTGGATCAAATGGGAGGACGAAGATGGACGAACGAGACGAACTTGGTCCAAAGAAGGCCAACGGATCAAATGGGAGGACGAAGATGGACGAACGAGACGAACTTGGTCCAAAGAAGGCCTAGGGATCAAATGGGAGGACGAAGATGGACGAACGAGACGAACTTGGTCCAAAGAAGGCCTACGGATCAAATGGGAGGACGAAGATGGAGGAACGAGACGAACTTGGTCCAAAGAAGGCCTACGGATCAAATGGGAGGACGAAGATGGAGGAACGAGACGAACTTGGTCCAAAGAAGGCCTTCGGATCAAATGGGAGGACGAAGACGGACGAACGAGACGAACTTGGTCCAAAGAAGGCCAACGGATCAAATGGGAGGACGAAGATGGACGAACGAGACGAACTTGGTCCAAAGAAGGCCTACGGATCAAATGGGAGGACGAAGATGGAGGAACGAGACGAACTTGGTCCAAAGAAGGCCAACGGATCAAATGGGAGGAGGAAGATGGACGAACGAGACGAACTTGGTCCAAAGAAGGCCTACGGATCAAATGGGAGGACGAAGATGGACCAACGAGACAAACTTGGTCCAAAGAAGGCCTAGGGATCAAATGGGAGGACGATGATGGACGAACGAGACGAACTTGGTCCAAAGAAGGCCAACGGATCAAATGGGAGGACGAAGATGGACGAACGAGACGAACTTGGTCCAAAGAAGGCCTACGGATCAAATGGGAGGACGAAGATGGACGAACGAGACGAACTTGGTCCAAAGAAGGCCAACGGATCAAATGGGAGGACGAAGATGGACGAACGAGACGAACTTGGTCCAAAGAAGGCCTAGGGATCAAATGGGAGGACGAAGATGGACGAACGAGACGAACTCGGTCCAAAGAAGGCCTACGGATCAAATGGGAGGACGAAGATGGACGAACGAGACTAACTTGGTCCAAAGAAGGCTAACGGATCAAATGGGAGGACGAAGATGGACGAACGAGACGAACTTGGTCCAAAGAAGGCCTAGGGATCAAATGGGAGGACGAAGATGGACGAACGAGACGAACTTGGTCCAAAGAAGGCCTTTGGATCAAATGGGAGGACGAAGATGGAGGAACGAGACGAACTTGGTCCAAAGAAGGCCTTTGGATCAAATGGAAGGACGAAGATGGACGAACGAGACGAACTTGGTCCAAAGAAGGCCTACGGATCAAATGGGAGGACGAAGATGGACGAACGAGACTAACTTGGTCCAAAGAAGGCCAACGGATCAAATGGGAGGACGAAGATGGACGAACGAGACGAACTTGGTCCAAAGAAGGCCTAGGGATCAAATGGGAGGACGAAGATGGACGAACGAGACTAACTTGGTCCAAAGAAGGCCAACGGATCAAATGGGAGGACGAAGATGGACCAACGAGACAAACTTGGTCCAAAGAAGGCCTAGGGATCAAATGGGAGGACGAAGATGGACGAACGAGACGAACTTGGTCCAAAGAAGGCCAACGGATCAAATGGGAGGACGAAGATGGACGAACGAGACGAACTTGGTCCAAAGAAGGCCTACGGATCAAATGGGAGGACGAAGATGGACGAACGAGACGAACTTGGTCCAAAGAAGGCCAACGGATCAAATGGGAGGACGAAGATGGACGAACGAGACGAACTTGGTCCAAAGAAGGCCTACGGATCAAATGGGAGGACGAAGATGGACGAACGAGACGAACTTGGTCCAAGGAAGGCCAACGGATCAAATGGGAGGACGAAGATGGACGAACGAGACGAACTTGGTCCAAAGAAGGCCTAGGGATCAAATGGGAGGACGAAGATGGACGAACGAGACGAACTTGGTCCAAAGAAGGCCTACGGATCAAATGGGAGGACGAAGATGGAGGAACGAGACGAACTTGGTCCAAAGAAGGCCAACGGATCAAATGGGAGGACGAAGATGGACGAACGAGACGAACTTGGTCCAAAGAAGGCCAACGGATCAAATGGGAGGACGAAGACGGACGAACGAGACGAACTTGGTCCAAAGAAGGCCTTTGGATCAAATGGGAGGACGAAGATGGACGAACGAGACGAACTTGGTCCAAAGAAGGCCTACGGATCAAATGGGAGGACGAAGATGGACCAACGAGACAAACTTGGTCCAAAGAAGGCCTAGGGATCAAATGGGAGGACGAAGATGGACGAACGAGACGAACTTGGTCGAAAGAAGGCCAACGGATCAAATGGGAGGACGAAGATGGACGAACGAGACGAACTTGGTCCAAAGAAGGCCTACGGATCAAATGGGAGGACGAAGATGGACGAACGAGACGAACTTGGTCCAAAGAAGGCCAACGGATCAAATGGGAGGACGAAGATGGACGAACGAGACGAACTTGGTCCAAAGAAGGCCTAGGGATCAAATGGGAGGACGAAGATGGACGAACGAGACGAACTTGGTCCAAAGAAGGCCTACGGATCAAATGGGAGGACGAAGATGGACGAACGAGACGAACTTGGTCCAAAGAAGGCCAACGGATCAAATGGGAGGACGAAGATGGACGAACGAGACGAACTTGGTCCAAAGAAGGCCTAGGGATCAAATGGGAGGACGAAGATGGAAGAACGAGACGAACTTGGTCCAAAGAAGGCCTACGGATCAAATGGGAGGACGAAGATGGACGAACGAGACTAACTTGGTCCAAAGAAGGCCAACGGATCAAATGGGAGGACGAAGACGGACGAACGAGACGAACTTGGTCCAAAGAAGGCCTAGGGATCAAATGGGAGGACGAAGATGGACGAAGGAGACGAACTTGGTCCAAAGAAGGCCTTTGCATCAAATGGAAGGACGAAGATGGATGAACGAGACGAACTTGGTCCGAAGGCCTACGGATCAAATGGGAGGACGAAGATGGACGAACGAGACTAACTTGGTCCAAAGAAGGCCAACGGATCAAATGGGAGGACGAAGATGGACGAACGAGACGAACTTGGTCCAAAGAAGGCCTAGGGATCAAATGGGAGGACGAAGATGGACGAACGAGACGAACTTGGTCCAAAGAAGGCCTTTGGATCAAATGGGAGGACGAAGATGGACGAACGAGACGAACTTGGTCCAAAGAAGGCCAACGGATCAAATGGGAGGACGAAGATGGACGAACGAGACGAACTTGGTCCAAAGAAGGCCTAGGGATCAAATGGGAGGACGAAGATGGACGAACGAGACGAACTTGGTCCAAAGAAGGCCTACGGATCAAATGGGAGGACGAAGATGGAGGAACGAGACGAACTTGGTCCAAAGAAGGCCTACGGATCAAATGGGAGGACGAAGATGGAGGAACGAGACGAACTTGGTCCAAAGAAGGCCTTCGGATCAAATGGGAGGACGAAGACGGACGAACGAGACGAACTTGGTCCAAAGAAGGCCAACGGATCAAATGGGAGGACGAAGATGGACGAACGAGACGAACTTGGTCCAAAGAAGGCCTACGGATCAAATGGGAGGACGAAGATGGAGGAACGAGACGAACTTGGTCCAAAGAAGGCCAACGGATCAAATGGGAGGAGGAAGATGGACGAACGAGACGAACTTGGTCCAAAGAAGGCCTACGGATCAAATGGGAGGACGAAGATGGACCAACGAGACAAACTTGGTCCAAAGAAGGCCTAGGGATCAAATGGGAGGACGATGATGGACGAACGAGACGAACTTGGTCCAAAGAAGGCCAACGGATCAAATGGGAGGACGAAGATGGACGAACGAGACGAACTTGGTCCAAAGAAGGCCTACGGATCAAATGGGAGGACGAAGATGGACGAACGAGACGAACTTGGTCCAAAGAAGGCCAACGGATCAAATGGGAGGACGAAGATGGACGAACGAGACGAACTTGGTCCAAAGAAGGCCTAGGGATCAAATGGGAGGACGAAGATGGACGAACGAGACGAACTCGGTCCAAAGAAGGCCTACGGATCAAATGGGAGGACGAAGATGGACGAACGAGACTAACTTGGTCCAAAGAAGGCTAACGGATCAAATGGGAGGACGAAGATGGACGAACGAGACGAACTTGGTCCAAAGAAGGCCTAGGGATCAAATGGGAGGACGAAGATGGACGAACGAGACGAACTTGGTCCAAAGAAGGCCTTTGGATCAAATGGGAGGACGAAGATGGACGAACGAGACGAACTTGGTCCAAAGAAGGCCTTTGGATCAAATGGAAGGACGAAGATGGACGAACGAGACGAACTTGGTCCAAAGAAGGCCTACGGATCAAATGGGAGGACGAAGATGGACGAACGAGACTAACTTGGTCCAAAGAAGGCCAACGGATCAAATGGGAGGACGAAGATGGACGAACGAGACGAACTTGGTCCAAAGAAGGCCTAGGGATCAAATGGGAGGACGAAGATGGACGAACGAGACTAACTTGGTCCAAAGAAGGCCAACGGATCAAATGGGAGGACGAAGATGGACCAACGAGACAAACTTGGTCCAAAGAAGGCCTAGGGATCAAATGGGAGGACGAAGATGGACGAACGAGACGAACTTGGTCCAAAGAAGGCCAACGGATCAAATGGGAGGACGAAGATGGACGAACGAGACGAACTTGGTCCAAAGAAGGCCTACGGATCAAATGGGAGGACGAAGATGGACGAACGAGACGAACTTGGTCCAAAGAAGGCCAACGGATCAAATGGGAGGACGAAGATGGACGAACGAGACGAACTTGGTCCAAAGAAGGCCTACGGATCAAATGGGAGGACGAAGATGGACGAACGAGACGAACTTGGTCCAAGGAAGGCCAACGGATCAAATGGGAGGACGAAGATGGACGAACGAGACGAACTTGGTCCAAAGAAGGCCTAGGGATCAAATGGGAGGACGAAGATGGACGAACGAGACGAACTTGGTCCAAAGAAGGCCTACGGATCAAATGGGAGGACGAAGATGGAGGAACGAGACGAACTTGGTCCAAAGAAGGCCAACGGATCAAATGGGAGGACGAAGATGGACGAACGAGACGAACTTGGTCCAAAGAAGGCCAACGGATCAAATGGGAGGACGAAGACGGACGAACGAGACGAACTTGGTCCAAAGAAGGCCTTTGGATCAAATGGGAGGACGAAGATGGACGAACGAGACGAACTTGGTCCAAAGAAGGCCTACGGATCAAATGGGAGGACGAAGATGGACCAACGAGACAAACTTGGTCCAAAGAAGGCCTAGGGATCAAATGGGAGGACGAAGATGGACGAACGAGACGAACTTGGTCGAAAGAAGGCCAACGGATCAAATGGGAGGACGAAGATGGACGAACGAGACGAACTTGGTCCAAAGAAGGCCTACGGATCAAATGGGAGGACGAAGATGGACGAACGAGACGAACTTGGTCCAAAGAAGGCCAACGGATCAAATGGGAGGACGAAGATGGACGAACGAGACGAACTTGGTCCAAAGAAGGCCTAGGGATCAAATGGGAGGACGAAGATGGACGAACGAGACGAACTTGGTCCAAAGAAGGCCTACGGATCAAATGGGAGGACGAAGATGGAGGAACGAGACGAACTTGGTCCAAAGAAGGCCTACGGATCAAATGGGAGGACGAAGAGGGAGGAACGAGACGAACTTGGTCCAAAGAAGGCCTTCGGATCAAATGGGAGGACGAAGACGGACGAACGAGACGAACTTGGTCCAAAGAAGGCCAACGGATCAAATGGGAGGACGAAGATGGACGAACGAGACGAACTTGGTCCAAAGAAGGCCTACGGATCAAATGGGAGGACGAAGATGGAGGAACGAGACGAACTTGGTCCAAAGAAGGCCAACGGATCAAATGGGAGGATGAAGATGGACGAACGAGACGAACTTGGTCCAAAGAAGGCCTACGGATCAAATGGGAGGACGAAGATGGACCAACGAGACAAACTTGGTCCAAAGAAGGCCTAGGGATCAAATGGGAGGACGAAGATGGACGAACGAGACGAACTTGGTCCAAAGAAGGCCAACGGATCAAATGGGAGGACGAAGATGGACGAACGAGACGAACTTGGTCCAAAGAAGGCCTACGGATCAAATGGGAGGACGAAGATGGACGAACGAGACGAACTTGGTCCAAAGAAGGCCTAGGGATCAAATGGGAGGACGAAGATGGACGAACGAGACGAACTTGGTCCAAAGAAGGCCTACGGATCAAATGGGAGGACGAAGATGGACGAACGAGACTAACTTGGTCCAAAGAAGGCTAACGGATCAAATGGGAGGACGAAGATGGACGAACGAGACGAACTTGGTCCAAAGAAGGCCTAGGGATCAAATGGGAGGACGAAGATGGACGAACGAGACGAACTTGGTCCAAAGAAGGCCTTTGGATCAAATGGGAGGACGAAGATGGACGAACGAGACGAACTTGGTCCAAAGAAGGCCTTTGGATCAAATGGAAGGACGAAGATGGACGAACGAGACGAACTTGGTCCAAAGAAGGCCTACGGATCAAATGGGAGGGCGAAGATGGACGAACGAGACTAACTTGGTCCAAAGAAGGCCAACGGATCAAATGGGAGGACGAAGATGGACGAACGAGACGAACTTGGTCCAAAGAAGGCCTAGGGATCAAATGGGAGGACGAAGATGGACGAACGAGACGAACTTGGTCCAAAGAAGGCCTAGGGATCAAATGGGAGGACGAAGATGGACGAACGAGACGAACTTGGTCCAAAGAAGGCCTACGGATCAAATGGGAGGACGAAGATGGAGGAACGAGACGAACTTGGTCCAAAGAAGGCCTACGGATCAAATGGGAGGACGAAGATGGAGGAACGAGACGAACTTGGTCCAAAGAAGGCCTTCGGATCAAATGGGAGGACGAAGACGGACGAACGAGACGAACTTGGTCCAAAGAAGGCCAACGGATCAAATGGGAGGACGAAGATGGACGAACGAGACGAACTTGGTCCAAAGAAGGCCTACGGATCAAATGGGAGGACGAAGATGGAGGAACGAGACGAACTTGGTCCAAAGAAGGCCAACGGATCAAATGGGAGGAGGAAGATGGACGAACGAGACGAACTTGGTCCAAAGAAGGCCTACGGATCAAATGGGAGGACGAAGATGGACCAACGAGACAAACTTGGTCCAAAGAAGGCCTAGGGATCAAATGGGAGGACGATGATGGACGAACGAGACGAACTTGGTCCAAAGAAGGCCAACGGATCAAATGGGAGGACGAAGATGGACGAACGAGACGAACTTGGTCCAAAGAAGGCCTACGGATCAAATGGGAGGACGAAGATGGACGAACGAGACGAACTTGGTCCAAAGAAGGCCAACGGATCAAATGGGAGGACGAAGATGGACGAACGAGACGAACTTGGTCCAAAGAAGGCCTAGGGATCAAATGGGAGGACGAAGATGGACGAACGAGACGAACTCGGTCCAAAGAAGGCCTACGGATCAAATGGGAGGACGAAGATGGACGAACGAGACTAACTTGGTCCAAAGAAGGCTAACGGATCAAATGGGAGGACGAAGATGGACGAACGAGACGAACTTGGTCCAAAGAAGGCCTAGGGATCAAATGGGAGGACGAAGATGGACGAACGAGACGAACTTGGTCCAAAGAAGGCCTTTGGATCAAATGGGAGGACGAAGATGGACGAACGAGACGAACTTGGTCCAAAGAAGGCCTTTGGATCAAATGGAAGGACGAAGATGGACGAACGAGACGAACTTGGTCCAAAGAAGGCCTACGGATCAAATGGGAGGACGAAGATGGACGAACGAGACTAACTTGGTCCAAAGAAGGCCAACGGATCAAATGGGAGGACGAAGATGGACGAACGAGACGAACTTGGTCCAAAGAAGGCCTAGGGATCAAATGGGAGGACGAAGATGGACGAACGAGACTAACTTGGTCCAAAGAAGGCCAACGGATCAAATGGGAGGACGAAGATGGACCAACGAGACAAACTTGGTCCAAAGAAGGCCTAGGGATCAAATGGGAGGACGAAGATGGACGAACGAGACGAACTTGGTCCAAAGAAGGCCAACGGATCAAATGGGAGGACGAAGATGGACGAACGAGACGAACTTGGTCCAAAGAAGGCCTACGGATCAAATGGGAGGACGAAGATGGACGAACGAGACGAACTTGGTCCAAAGAAGGCCAACGGATCAAATGGGAGGACGAAGATGGACGAACGAGACGAACTTGGTCCAAAGAAGGCCTACGGATCAAATGGGAGGACGAAGATGGACGAACGAGACGAACTTGGTCCAAGGAAGGCCAACGGATCAAATGGGAGGACGAAGATGGACGAACGAGACGAACTTGGTCCAAAGAAGGCCTAGGGATCAAATGGGAGGACGAAGATGGACGAACGAGACGAACTTGGTCCAAAGAAGGCCTACGGATCAAATGGGAGGACGAAGATGGAGGAACGAGACGAACTTGGTCCAAAGAAGGCCAACGGATCAAATGGGAGGACGAAGATGGACGAACGAGACGAACTTGGTCCAAAGAAGGCCAACGGATCAAATGGGAGGACGAAGACGGACGAACGAGACGAACTTGGTCCAAAGAAGGCCTTTGGATCAAATGGGAGGACGAAGATGGACGAACGAGACGAACTTGGTCCAAAGAAGGCCTACGGATCAAATGGGAGGACGAAGATGGACCAACGAGACAAACTTGGTCCAAAGAAGGCCTAGGGATCAAATGGGAGGACGAAGATGGACGAACGAGACGAACTTGGTCGAAAGAAGGCCAACGGATCAAATGGGAGGACGAAGATGGACGAACGAGACGAACTTGGTCCAAAGAAGGCCTACGGATCAAATGGGAGGACGAAGATGGACGAACGAGACGAACTTGGTCCAAAGAAGGCCTAGGGATCAAATGGGAGGACGAAGATGGACGAACGAGACGAACTTGGTCCAAAGAAGGCCTACGGATCAAATGGGAGGACGAAGATGGAGGAACGAGACGAACTTGGTCCAAAGAAGGCCTACGGATCAAATGGGAGGACGAAGAGGGAGGAACGAGACGAACTTGGTCCAAAGAAGGCCTTCGGATCAAATGGGAGGACGAAGACGGACGAACGAGACGAACTTGGTCCAAAGAAGGCCAACGGATCAAATGGGAGGACGAAGATGGACGAACGAGACGAACTTGGTCCAAAGAAGGCCTACGGATCAAATGGGAGGACGAAGATGGAGGAACGAGACGAACTTGGTCCAAAGAAGGCCAACGGATCAAATGGGAGGATGAAGATGGACGAACGAGACGAACTTGGTCCAAAGAAGGCCTACGGATCAAATGGGAGGACGAAGATGGACCAACGAGACAAACTTGGTCCAAAGAAGGCCTAGGGATCAAATGGGAGGACGAAGATGGACGAACGAGACGAACTTGGTCCAAAGAAGGCCAACGGATCAAATGGGAGGACGAAGATGGACGAACGAGACGAACTTGGTCCAAAGAAGGCCTACGGATCAAATGGGAGGACGAAGATGGACGAACGAGACGAACTTGGTCCAAAGAAGGCCTAGGGATCAAATGGGAGGACGAAGATGGACGAACGAGACGAACTTGGTCCAAAGAAGGCCTACGGATCAAATGGGAGGACGAAGATGGACGAACGAGACTAACTTGGTCCAAAGAAGGCTAACGGATCAAATGGGAGGACGAAGATGGACGAACGAGACGAACTTGGTCCAAAGAAGGCCTAGGGATCAAATGGGAGGACGAAGATGGACGAACGAGACGAACTTGGTCCAAAGAAGGCCTTTGGATCAAATGGGAGGACGAAGATGGACGAACGAGACGAACTTGGTCCAAAGAAGGCCTTTGGATCAAATGGAAGGACGAAGATGGACGAACGAGACGAACTTGGTCCAAAGAAGGCCTACGGATCAAATGGGAGGGCGAAGATGGACGAACGAGACTAACTTGGTCCAAAGAAGGCCAACGGATCAAATGGGAGGACGAAGATGGACGAACGAGACGAACTTGGTCCAAAGAAGGCCTAGGGATCAAATGGGAGGACGAAGATGGACGAACGAGACGAACTTGGTCCAAAGAAGGCCTTTGGATCAAATGGGAGGACGAAGATGGACGAACGAGACGAACTTGGTCCAAAGAAGGCCTACGGATCAAATGGGAGGACGAAGATGGAGGAACGAGACGAACTTGGTCCAAAGAAGGCCTTCGGATCAAATGGGAGGACGAAGATGGACGAACGAGACGAACTTGGTCCAAAGAAGGCCAACGGATCAAATGGGAGGACGAAGATGGACGAACGAGACGAACTTGGTCCAAAGAAGGCCTACGGATCAAATGGGAGGAGGAAGATGGACGAACGAGACGAACTTGGTCCAAAGAATGCCTAGGGATCAAATGGGAGGACGAAGATGGACGAACGAGACGAACTTGGTCCAAAGAAGGCCTACGGATCAAATGGGAGGACGAAGATAGAGGAACGAGACGAACTTGGTCCAAAGAAGGCCTTCGGATCAAATGGGAGGACGAAGATGGACGAACGAGACGAACTTGGTCCAAAGAAGGCCTACGGATCAAATGGGAGGACGAAGATGGACCAACGAGACAAACTTGGTCCAAAGAAGGCCTAGGGATCAAATGGGAGGACGAAGATGGACGAACGAGACGAACTTGGTCCAAAGAAGGCCAACAGATCAAATGGGAGGACGAAGATGGACGAACGAGACGAACTTGGTCCAAAGAAGGCCTACGGATCAAATGGGAGGACGAAGATGGACGAACGAGACGAACTTGGTCCAAAGAAGGCCAACGGATCAAATGGGAGGACGAAGATGGACGAACGAGACGAACTTGGTCCAAAGAAGGCCTAGGGATCAAATGGGAGGACGAAGATGGACGAACGAGACGAACTTGGTCCAAAGAAGGCCTACGGATCAAATGGGAGGACTGTAATGTCTGTAATTTTTGTTTCTTTCTTAATTTTATTTTATGTATGTGATGTGTGTTTGAATAGGATAAAATATATTTTATTAAGGATAATGAAATAGATGAAGCTCTCTGACATTGGGAGGTGATGGTTTGAGTTGGACGGTTAGATACAGAGAGAATTCTGGTTGCCGTAAAGAGACGAAAGAGTGGCTTTGTGAAGTAGAAACCCTAGATTTAGGTTAAGAAAAAGATTTGAAGGTATAAATAGTGATTTTATAATATTCGAGGATTTTAGAAATGTATTCGGGAATTTTCTGAAGAACGCATAAAAATATTACTGTTTTGGTCCCTATAGTTTGACTAGGTTGAACTGTGAGTGGATATGGAGACCAGAACATATCTAGAAATATTTTTGAGGATGCCAAATGATGTTTCCTAATATTTTAGAATTTTAGAAATTATTTTGGAAATTTTTGGAATGACAGATGAAGAATTGCAGTTTTGGTCCCTGTAGAACGAGAACTGGATAGCAAGGAGAGCAGGTGAATGCCAAAAGCTTAGGAAATGATTCAAAATCAACCAAAAGTGTACCCAATGGTATTCTTATAATATCTATGATTTTTAGAAATTTTCTGGGATTTTTCTGAGAAAGTTGATTTTTACCCTAAGTTACGGGTTACGGTAAAAATCGAAAAGTTACCGTAGTGTTTCTAAGCTTGATCTTTTTGAACCAAGACTTTTGTGACATCTTATTTACATGGCTTAGGACTTATTACAAGGTTCATGAGAGGTTTTACCCCAATAGGTTAGGTTTGGACAATTTTTACTATGAGATACAAAAGTTACCACACTTAATTACCCTTGGAGAGTTACCATTTACCATGGCCAAGGAAAAAAATTAATTTACCCCCTTGGACTGCTGTGCTGCGCCAGATTAGAAGAGGAAGAGGGTAGAATTCTCTTGAAGCATGACTCATGGGCATGGACCAATAGGAATCAAGCAAGTGAACCATGTAATGATTAAATGGGAAAAAATCAAAAGAAGATAGGAAGAGAAAGGGAGAGGGAGCTGTGTGGTAGAGAGGAGGAAGGAGAAGAAGACCTTCATGTTCTTGAGCTCATGCAACCAACTCCATAGCCAAACCTTGAGTGATTCTTCCAAAATCCTTGTCCAAATACACTAGTTTTCAAGTCTTGAATCATAGGATTAGTGGACAAGAAGCTAACAAGAAACAAACAAGGAAGAGAAGGGAAGGAAGAAGGAAGAGCTTGGAGTAGGATTTTCTTCAAGTTTGGTAAGGGGAAATCTCTTCTTACATGAGTATATAAAGCTTGGTTGACATATTTAGGGCTTTGATGGTATGATTTTGATTATGATGATGGTAAACTTGTTCTAGGGTTCACGATGTTTGGTAAGGTATGTGGTCATAAATTCTTATGAAGATGATTGAGCTTTGAGCTATGTGTGTGTTTGGTGTGAACCTTGTGATGATTTGAATGGATTAGAGAAGTGCTTGATGTTGTTTAGGTTTGGTATTTGATTATGTTTGTGCTCTTGGCATGAAGATTGATATGCTCTTGTTGATGAGTGTATTCATGGCTTGAATATGGCATGAGATTGTTGTGAAAATAATGAACCTCATTTATTTGGATCCAATTGAACTTAACCATGCAAAGAAGAGATTGGTTACATCATTTTTGTGAAAATCGCAAGTCTGGTACGCCCTGGGTGTGGCTGTTTTCGTGGCTGGGAAATTCTGGAAAACAGGGGACAGCTCTGTTCATACCGCGGGTGTGAAAAGCTCTTGCGCCTGTGAACAGTTCTGGACCCAGGTTTTTGAAAATTAGTATTTTTGGTAAAAATCAAGTTTTCCCAATATTTTTCATAAACATACTTAAGAGAAAATGATTATTTGAACATTAAAGAATGGTATGTATGTTACTTAAGTTGAATTTTAGAACTTAAACATGGATTTGAATAAATATATTTTGAAAAAAGATCAATATTTCAAAGAGAGTAAAAATGTGATAAAAGCCATGTTGAATGAGCACAAAGAGATGTTGAATGAGCACAAAGAGATGTGAATGAGCACAAAGAGATGTGAATTATCATGAATGATGATAATGTGATAACCTAGAGTGAAGGTTATATGTGATTGTGCAAGTAATAACCTAGAGAAAAGGTTAAAGTGATTACAAGACAAACCAAAGCTTAAAAATGCTTGAGAATGGTGATTTTGTATGCTTAATGTGATGTGCCATTTTGCATAAAGAGAAAGAGAATTTGGCAAGTGGCCAATGTGATGAGCATTACAACCCGGATGGGGTTGAGAATAGGGATAGTCTGGCCACAGTAGCCTAAAGGGATTATCCAGGTTGCGAAACCCCTCAGATGGCCAGGTAGGAGATATCCCCTGAGCCGAGGCAAGTCGCATAACCCGGCTTGGATAAATCTGACGGACTTGACTATTCATGATATGGTGAAACGTAGCTTATCTGAATGATTACTATGAAGTCTGGAGGGACTCTCTGGTAAGTCTGATAAGTCTGCTACGGCCAATCGCTCAATGGTGTTGGAGGTAGGGAAGTCTCCTTGGAGCACTACGAGGGTGATGTGAGGGGAAATAGAAGTGACATGCATTGTATTATACATGAGTTGAGGATAAATTGATCGATGCTGAGATTTGCATTATGATTGTGAATATTTTATTGTGCTGAGATTGATGCTGTGACTGTGATTATTTAATTGTACCTATGAGAACATATGGTTTTTCAGGTAAATGTTATACTTCTGAATCAAGAAAGGGTGAGTAGTAGATCATTAATATTGCTATTATGTCTGATAAGTTTGGTAGAGTTTGTATTGATTGTCTCTATGCTTTATTGTTTATGTATGATGATTTTTCACCCTTGCCTATATGTTTTGTGCTCTTGTTTTGAACATGATTCATATAGATGGGAGATCCTCCGGCAGGGTTGACCAAAGTCCGTAGACTTAGTTTCTGGCCCAGAGGGGCAGAAGGAGAGGGGTGGATTATCAACCCCGAGACACAGTGGGGTACATATTTAGGTTATGTTACGTCGCTAGAAACGTCCACTGAAGGACCGCATAGATGGACTGTAGAAAATATTATATTAGATGTAAAGATGCCTATACAGGAGCTGTGGGATGCCTGGAGAGAGAAGGAGAGGCAGAGGCAACAGGTGCCTCAACCAGAGCCTACACACCGATCCGAGCCAAAGCAGCAGGAGACTACAAGACCAGGTCCACTGCACCAGAGAACTAGGACTCCTCCTTGTAAGAGGTTTTACGGGAAATGGAGACAAACGGCGCGTAAGAGTACAGTACGCCGTGCACAGCCACTGAAGATCACATCCTCCGAGAAGAGGCCAATGGAGAAGACACCTACCCCTCAGCCTGATAGCAAGGGAACGGGGAAGCAGATAGTGGAAGAGGAAAGTGATCCTTCAGAGGAGTCAGTGGGTAGTGTGTAGGAGTGGTGAGGACATAGTGTGCGGAGTGACTTTGTTTTGTTTTGGTTATGTAGTAGTTGACTCTATACCGGTGTGGGCTTATGCTTAGAGTATTTTGGATGACTGTACTTTATACTATATGACTTTATCAGTTGACCAGTGATGTATATGTACACTTGAGATCAGTAGTGTATCTGATGTATATTATTCTTTTAGTAGTTATTTTCTCTTGTTTTTCATTTCGTTAATGATACGTTACGACATGAAAGAGTTTTCGAAATCGAAACAACGTAAGTGAGAGTTTCAAGTAAAAATAAAATAAAATAAAATAATACATAAGGCTCATGTTTCCTTTAAAGAAAAAAAATTTATACTCATTTTTTGGAAGATCAACTTGGGATAAGTCAAGGAAGAATTTCCTTAAAATGAAAATCAATATGACGTATTTTGGATAAATCAGGTTACTTATGTTGTAATATCCTTTTATGAGAAAGGGTGTTGCAATTAGTGGTATCAGAGCCAGGTTGAGTCATGTAGGGATGTTTAGGGTGTAGGTACATTATGCTAGGTTGTGTGAACTCTGACTGATATTGAGATGTGAACTTTGATTGACTCTGATTGCTTTGTAATGTGTGTATGTTGATTGTATTGCTTGGGTGGATTCGGGATTGTACCTTTATTGGTTAAACTGCAGGAATCCATGGCTCGTAATGCCGAAGCGATAGAAAGGGCAGTAGGTGCCATGAACCAGATGGCAGCAACTATGGCACAACAAGCTGAACGTGCCGAACAACGAGAGATTCAGAATCAGTTGAGAGCCGCTAGGGCTGCAGAGAATAAGGGGCTGTTTGATTTTAAGAAACACGATCCACCTCAGTTTGATGGGGAACCGAATCCTGAAAAAGCTGATTTGTGGATACAGGAGATTGAGAAAATCTTTCTTGCTTTACATTGTGCTGAGGAAGTTAAGGTACCCTATGCTACTTATCTGCTGATTGGTGATGCGGAGTACTGGTGGAAAGGAGTGCAACAGTTACTGGAGGCTGAGCACCAGGCTGTGACTTGGGAAATTTTTCGTACTAGATTCCTGGAGAAATATTTTCCTCAGAGTGCTAGAACTCAGAAAGAACTGGAATTTCTGAATCTACAACAGAAAGAGATGACTGTAGATGCTTATGCAGCAAAGTTTGAAACCCTGGCTAAGTACTTTCGTTTCTTTCAGCTTCAACCTGATGAAGGGTGGAAGTGTGAAAGGTTCGAAAAGGGTTTACGGTATGAGATTAAGGAAGTAGTGTCACCTTTGGAAATTCGTCAATTTCAACCCCTGGTGGAGAAGTGTAGGAAGATTGAGATTCTGAAAAAGGAGAAGGGTATGAGGAGTGATGTGGGTGGACCCTCGAGGTTTAGGCCACAAAATCAAAAAGGGAAACAATTCCAAAGGAAGCCGTATGCAAGACCAGGAAATGTTGGAAATCAGCAGCAGAATCGCGGTGTAGCATCTGCTGGCTGGAGTGGGAACCGTGGGAATCAAGGACTGAATGAGATAAAATGTTTTAATTGTGGGAAGACAGGACATTACTCTACTAGCTGTACTCAGAGGGGAGTAACTTGTTTCAGATGTGGAAAGGTGGGGCATATGTCTAAGGATTGTAGAGCACCGAAGTCAGAACCATCAGTGAACAATATGCAGGCGGTGAGGCCAAGGACAAAGGGACGTGTTTATACCTTGAGTGGCATTGAAGCTTCGAAATCGGATGATCTTATACAAGGTACATGCGACATAGCTGGTAATCTTTTAATTGTACTGTATGATTCAGGCGCAACGCATTCGTTTATATCCTTTGATTGTGTGAAACGGCTAAATTTGCCTACTTCTTTGATGTCATATGATTTGGTTGTTTCCTTACCTGTTGCTAAACCAGTCATTGTAAATACTATTTGTCTAAATTGTCCAGTCACCATACTCGGTAGGAAATATCACATCGATCTAATATGTTTACCTTTGGTCCAGTTAGATATTGTCTTGGGAATGGATTGGTTGTCTGTTAATCATGTTTTCTTAGATTGTGCTAATAAAACCTTAGTTTTTCCAAATTCTGAAGTTTCTGGACTTATGTCTGCCAACCAAGTGAAAGCTTCTTTGAAAGAAGGAGCAAAAGGATACATGTTATTTTCCTTGTTGAAATTCGAGAGTGAGAAAGAACTGAATAATGTGCCAGTAGTGAGAGAATTCTCCGAAGTGTTTCCGGAAGATGTTCCAGGTTTGCCACCTGAGAGAGAGGTTGAGTTTACTATAGACTTAGTACCCGGATCAGGTCCAATCTCTATAGCTCCATATAGAATGTCACCAATGGAATTGGCTGAGCTGAAAAAGCAACTAGAGGATTTATTGTCTAAGCAGTTTATTAGACCAAGTGTTTCTCCGTGGGGTGCACCAGTGTTGTTGGTAAAGAAGAAGGATGGAACTTCTAGGTTGTGTGTAGATTACAGACAGCTGAATAAGATAACGATCAAGAATAAATATCCTTTGCCACGTATTGATGACTTGATGGATCAACTGCGTGGAGCTTCTGTATTCTCTAAGATAGATCTAAGAACAGGGTATCATCAGATTAGAGTAAAAGCTGAGGATGTACCTAAGACTGCTTTTAGAACCCGATATGGGCATTATGAGTATCTTGTGATGCCATTTGGTGTGACTAATGCACCAGCAATATTCATGGACTACATGAATAGGGTTTTTAGTCCGTTCTTAGACAGGTTTGTGGTGGTGTTTATTGATGATATTTTGATTTATTCAAAGAGTGAGGAGGAACATGAAGAACATTTGCGACAAGTGTTGCAAGTTTTGAGTGAGCATAAGTTGTATGCTAAGTTGTCTAAGTGTGAATTCTGGTTGAGAAAAGTACAGTTTTTAGGTCATGTAATTTCTAAAGAAGGTATAGCGGTAGATCCTGAAAAGGTAGAAGCGGTACTTTCGTGGGAAAGACCAAAGACTGTAACTGAGATTCGTAGCTTTGTAGGGTTAGCTGGGTATTACAGGAGATTTATTCAAGGATTTTCAAAGATAGTAGCTCCTTTGACTAAGTTGACCCGAAAAGATCAACCTTTCGTTTGGACTGAGGAGTGTGAGAAAAGTTTTCTTGAGTTGAAAGAAAGGTTAACGACCTCACCTGTGTTAGTGTTACCTAATCCGGAAGAACCTATGGAGGTATTTTGTGATGCTTCTTATCAGGGACTAGGTGGTGTGTTAATGCAAAATGGGAGAGTTGTATCTTATGCATCTCGTCAGTTGAAAACTCATGAAAGGAATTATCCAACCCATGATCTCGAGTTAGCTTCAGTGGTGTTTGCTTTGAAGATTTGGAGACATTACCTTTATGGGTTAACTTTTACCGTGTTTAGTGATCATAAGAGTTTGAAGTACTTATTTGATCAAAAGGAGTTAAATATGAGACAGAGGAGATGGATAGAATTTCTTAAGGACTATGATTTTAATCTGATGTATCATCCAGGAAAGGCGAACGTTGTGGCCGATGCTTTGAGTAGGAAGTCTGTGCATATGTCGGTCATGATGATTAAAGAGTTAGAATTGATAGAGAATTTCCGTGATCTGAATTTATCAATGGATGTATACAGAGATAGGATTTCACTGAGTATGATTAAGGTGACAAGTGAATTGATGAAAGAGATCAAGGAACAACAAGCAACTGATGAGCATTTGATCGAAAAGAGAGAGTTGCTTGAACAAGGAAAGGTTACGGAGTTTAGTATAGGGAGTGATGGTATTTTAAGATGTAAGGGTAGAGTTTGTGTACCAAATAATTCTGAGATGAGAAGGTTAATTCTTGATGAGTCACATAAAAGTAAGCTAAGTATTCATCTTGGATTTAATAAGATGTACCAAGATTTGAAACAAAGATACTGGTGGCCAGGAATGAAGAAGCAAGTGGCTGAATATGTAGTATCTTGTTTGACTTGTCAAAAAGCAAAAATAGAACATCGAAAACCTGCAGGAATGATGCAATCTCTAGAAATACCTGAGTGGAAATGGGAAGGAATATCTATGGATTTTGTATCTGGGTTGCCTAGAACTCGGAAAGGATTTGATGCAGTCTGGGTGATCATAGATAGATTAACTAAGTCGTCTCATTTTCTTCCTATCAACATGAAGTATTCTTTAGAGAAGTTGGCCCAGTTGTACATAAAAGAGATTGTTAGACTACATGGAGTGCCTTCTAGCATAGTTTCGGACAGAGATCCAAGGTTTACTTCTAGATTTTGGCAAAGTATGCAGAATGCATTAGGGACTAGGCTTAAATTGAGTTCTGCTTATCATCCTCAGACGGATGGTCAAACAGAAAGAACAATTCAATCCCTAGAAGATCTGCTGAGAGCTTGTGTTTTGGATCACAAAGAGGGTTGGGATGAACTGTTGCCATTAATTGAGTTTACTTATAACAACAGTTATCATTCTAGTATAGGAATGGCACCATATGAGGCTTTATATGGGAGGAAATGCCAAACACCTTTGTGTTGGTATCAGGATGGAGAGAGTATGATAGTGGGACCAGAAGTTGTGCAAGAAACAACGGAGAAAGTGAAACAGATTAGAGAGAGAATGCGAGTGGCACAGAGTCGGCAAAAGAGTTATTCTGACAAGAGAAGGAGGCCACTTGAATTTCAGGAAGGTGAACATGTTTTCTTGAGAGTCACACCAGTGACTGGGGTTGGTAGAGCCATAAAATCTAGAAAACTTACTCCAAAATTCATAGGACCATATCAAATTCTTCGTCGGGTAGGTCCTGTAGCCTATAAAATTTCTTTACCACCTTTTCTTTCAAATCTCCATGATGTTTTTCATGTGTCACAACTGAAGAAGTATATATCTGATCCCTCTCACGTGATTGAGTCTGATATCGTACAATTAAAAGAGAATCTGACGTATGAAGCATATCCTGTGCGGATTGAAGATAGAAGGATCAAGCAGCTCAGGGATAAGCAAATTCCTTTAGTCAAGGTTATTTGGGATAGTACTACTGGTGATGCAACATGGGAATTGGAAGATAAAATGCAGGAGCAATATCCAGAGTTGTTTTTAGGTACGTAAATTTCGAGGACGAAATTTTTTTTTAGAGGGGGAGAATTGTAATGTCTGTAATTTTTGTTTCTGTCTTAATTTTATTTTATGTATGTGATGTGTGTTTGAATAGGATAAAATATATTTTATTAAGGATAATGAAATAGATGAAGCTCTCTGACATTGGGAGGTGATGGTTTGAGTTGGACGGTTAGATACAGAGAGAATTCTGGTTGCCGCAAATAGACGAAAGAGTGGCTTTGTGAAGTAGAAACCCTAGATTTAGGTTAAGAAAAAGATTTGAAGGTATAAATAGTGATTTTATAATATTCGAGGATTTTAGAAATGTATTCGGGAATTTTCTGAAGAACGCATAAAAATATTACTGTTTTGGTCCCTATAGTTTGACTAGGTTGAACTGTGAGTGGATATGGAGACCAGAACATATCTAGAAATATTTTTGAGGATGCCAAATGATGTTTCCTAATATTTTAGAATTTTAGAAATTATTTTGGAAATTTTTGGAATGACAGATGAAGAATTGCAGTTTTGGTCCCTGTAGAACGAGAACTGGATAGCAAGGAGAGCAGGTGAATGCCAGAAGCTTAGGAAATGATTCAAAATCAACCAAAAGAGTACCCAATGGTATTCTTATAATATCTATGATTTTTAGAAATTTTCTGGGATTTTTCTGAGAAAGTTGATTTTTACCCTAAGTTACGGGTTACGGTAAAAATCGAAAAGTTACCGTAGTGTTTCTAAGCTTGATCTTTTTGAACCAAGACTTTTGTGACATCTTATTTACATGGCTTAGGACTTATTACAAGGTTCATGAGAGGTTTTACCCCAATAGGTTAGGTTTGGACAATTTTTACTATGAGATACAAAAGTTACCACACTTAATTACCCTTGGAGAGTTACCATTTACCATGGCCAAGGAAAAAAATTAATTTACCCCCTTGGACTGCTGTGCTGCGCCATATTAGAAGAGGAAGAGGGTAGAATTCTCTTGAAGCATGACTCATGGGCATGGACCAATAGGAATCAAGCAAGTGAACCATGTAATGATTAAATGGGAAAAAATCAAAAGAAGATAGGAAGAGAAAGGGAGAGGGAGCCGTGTGGTAGAGAGGAGGAAGGAGAAGAAGACCTTCATGTTCTTGAGCTCATGCAACCAACTCCATAGCCAAACCTTGAGTGATTCTTCCAAAATCCTTGTCCAAATACACTAGTTTTCAAGTCTTGAATCATAGGATTAGTGGACAAGAAGCTAACAAGAAACAAACAAGGAAGAGAAGGGAAGGAAGAAGGAAGAGCTTGGAGTAGGATTTTCTTCAAGTTTGGTAAGGGGAAATCTCTTCTTACATGAGTATATAAAGCTTGGTTGACATATTTAGGGCTTTGATGGTATGATTTTGATTATGATGATGGTAAACTTGTTCTAGGGTTCACGATGTTTGGTAAGGTATGTGGTCATAAATTCTTATGAAGATGATTGAGCTTTGAGCTATGTGTGTGTTTGGTGTGAACCTTGTGATGATTTGAATGGATTAGAGAAGTGCTTGATGTTGTTTAGGTTTGGTATTTGATTATGTTTGTGCTCTTGGCATGAAGATTGATATGCTCTTGTTGATGAGTGTATTCATGGCTTGAATATGGCATGAGATTGTTGTGAAAATAATGAACCTCATTTATTTGGATCCAATTGAACTTAACCATGCAAAGAAGAGATTGGTTACATCATTTTTGTGAAAATCGCAAGTCTGGTACGCCCTGGGTGTGGCTGTTTTCGTGGCTGGGAAATTCTGGAAAACAGGGGACAGCTCTGTTCATACCGCGGGTGTGAAAAGCTCTTGCGCCTGTGAACAGTTCTGGACCCAGGTTTTTGAAAATTAGTATTTTTGGTAAAAATCAAGTTTTCCCAATATTTTTCATAAACATACTTAAGAGAAAATGATTATTTGAACATTAAAGAATGGTATGTATGTTACTTAAGTTGAATTTTAGAACTTAAACATGGATTTGAATAAATATATTTTGAAAAAAGATCAATATTTCAAAGAGAGTAAAAATGTGATAAAAGCCATGTTGAATGAGCACAAAGAGATGTTGAATGAGCACAAAGAGATGTGAATGAGCACAAAGAGATGTGAATTATCATGAATGATGATAATGTGATAACCTAGAGTGAAGGTTATATGTGATTGTGCAAGTAATAACCTAGAGAAAAGGTTAAAGTGATTACAAGACAAACCAAAGCTTAAAAATGCTTGAGAATGGTGATTTTGTATGCTTAATGTGATGTGCCATTTTGCATAAAGAGAAAGAGAATTTGGCAAGTGGCCAATGTGATGAGCATTACAACCCGGATGGGGTTGAGAATAGGGATAGTCTGGCCACAGTAGCCTAAAGGGATTATCCAGGTTGCGAAACCCCTCAGATGGCCAGGTAGGAGATATCCCCTGAGCCGAGGCAAGTCGCATAACCCGGCTTGGATAAATCTGACGGACTTGACTATTCATGATATGGTGAAACGTAGCTTATCTGAATGATTACTATGAAGTCTGGAGGGACTCTCTGGTAAGTCTGATAAGTCTGCTACGGCCAATCGCTCAATGGTGTTGGAGGTAGGGAAGTCTCCTTGGAGCACTACGAGGGTGATGTGAGGGGAAATAGAAGTGACATGCATTGTATTATACATGAGTTGAGGATAAATTGATCGATGCTGAGATTTGCATTATGATTGTGAATATTTTATTGTGCTGAGATTGATGCTGTGACTGTGATTATTTAATTGTACCTATGAGAACATATGGTTTTTCAGGTAAATGTTATACTTCTGAATCAAGAAAGGGTGAGTAGTAGATCATTAATATTGCTATTATGTCTGATAAGTTTGGTAGAGTTTGTATTGATTGTCTCTATGCTTTATTGTTTATGTATGATGATTTTTCACCCTTGCCTATATGTTTTGTGCTCTTGTTTTGAACATGATTCATATAGATGGGAGATCCTCCGGCAGGGTTGACCAAAGTCCGTAGACTTAGTTTCTGGCCCAGAGGGGCAGAAGGAGAGGGGTGGATTATCAACCCCGAGACACAGTGGGGTACATATTTAGGTTATGTTACGTCGCTAGAAACGTCCACTGAAGGACCGCATAGATGGACTGTAGAAAATATTATATTAGATGTAAAGATGCCTATACAGGAGCTGTGGGATGCCTGGAGAGAGAAGGAGAGGCAGAGGCAACAGGTGCCTCAACCAGAGCCTACACACCGATCCGAGCCAAAGCAGCAGGAGACTACAAGACCAGGTCCACTGCACCAGAGAACTAGGACTCCTCCTTGTAAGAGGTTTTACGGGAAATGGAGACAAACGGCGCGTAAGAGTACAGTACGCCGTGCACAGCCACTGAAGATCACATCCTCCGAGAAGAGGCCAATGGAGAAGACACCTACCCCTCAGCCTGATAGCAAGGGAACGGGGAAGCAGATAGTGGAAGAGGAAAGTGATCCTTCAGAGGAGTCAGTGGGTAGTGTGTAGGAGTGGTGAGGACATAGTGTGCGGAGTGACTTTGTTTTGTTTTGGTTATGTAGTAGTTGACTCTATACCGGTGTGGGCTTATGCTTAGAGTATTTTGGATGACTGTACTTTATACTATATGACTTTATCAGTTGACCAGTGATGTATATGTACACTTGAGATCAGTAGTGTATCTGATGTATATTATTCTTTTAGTAGTTATTTTCTCTTGTTTTTCATTTCGTTAATGATACGTTACGACATGAAAGAGTTTTCGAAATCGAAACAACGTAAGTGAGAGTTTCAAGTAAAAATAAAATAAAATAAAATAATACATAAGGCTCATGTTTCCTTTAAAGAAAAAAAATTTATACTCATTTTTTGGAAGATCAACTTGGGATAAGTCAAGGAAGAATTTCCTTAAAATGAAAATCAATATGACGTATTTTGGATAAATCAGGTTACTTATGTTGTAATATCCTTTTATGAGAAAGGGTGTTGCAAGGACGAAGATGGACGAACGAGACTAACTTGGTCCAAAGAAGGCCAACGGATCAAATGGGAGGACGAAGATGGACGAACGAGACGAACTTGGTCCAAAGAAGGCCTAGGGATCAAATGGGAGGACGAAGATGGAGGAACGAGACGAACTTGGTCCAAAGAAGGCCTTCGGATCAAATGGGAGGACGAAGATGGACGAACGAGACGAACTTGGTCCAAAGAAGGCCAACGGATCAAATGGGAGGACGAAGATGGACGAACGAGACGAACTTGGTCCAAAGAAGGCCTTTGGATCAAATGGGAGGACGAAGATGGACGAACGAGACGAACTTGGTCCAAAGAAGGCCAACGGATCAAATGGGAGGACGAAGATGGACGAACGAGACGAACTTGGTGCAAAGAAGCCCAACGGATCAAATGGGAGGACGAAAAGGAATGAACGAGACGAACTTGGTCCAAACAAGGCCTACGGATCAAATGGCTGGACGAAGATCGACGAACGAGACGAACTTGGTGCAAAGAAGCCCAACGGATCAAATGGGAGGACGAAGATGGACGAACGAGACGAACTTGGTCCAAAGAAGGCCTACGGATCAAATGGGAGGACGAAGATGGACGAACGAGACGAACTTGGTCCAAAGAAGGCCTACGGATCAAATGGGAGGACGAAGATGGACGAACGAGACGAACTTGGTCCAATGAAGGCCAACGGATCAATTGGGAGGACGAAGATGGACGAACGAGACGAACTTGGTCCAAAGAAGGCCTACGGATCAAATGGGAGGACGAAGATGGACGAACGAGACGAACTTGGTCCAAAGAAGGCCTACGGATCAAATGGGAGGACGAAGATGGACGAACGAGACTAACTTGGTCCAAAGAAGGCCAACGGATCAAATGGGAGGACGAAGACGGACGAACGAGACGAACTTGGTCCAAAGAAGGCCTAGGGATCAAATGGGAGGACGAAGATGGACGAACGAGACGAACTTGGTCCAAAGAAGGCCTACGGATCAAATGGGAGGACGAAGATGGACGAACGAGACTAACTTGGTCCAAAGAAGGCCAACGGATCAAATGGGAGGACGAAGATGGACGAACGAGACGAAATTGGTCCAAAGAAGGCCTAGGGATCAAATGGGAGGACGAAGATGGACGAACGAGACGAACTTGGTCCAAAGAAGGCCTTTGGATCAAATGGGAGGACGAAGATGGACGAACGAGACGAACTTGGTCCAAAGAAGGCCTTCGGATCAAATGGGAGGACGAAGATGGACGAACGAGACGATTTTGGTCCAAAGAAGGCCAACGGATCAAATGGGAGGACAAAGATGGACGAACGAGACGAACTTGGTCCAAAGAAGGCCTACGGATCAAATGGGAGGACGAAGATGGACGAACGAGACGAACTTGGTCCAAAGAAAGCCTAGGGATCAAATGCGAGGACGAAGATAGAGGAACGAGACGAACTTGGTCCAAAGAAGGCCTTCGGATCAAATGGGAGGACGAAGATGGACGAACGAGACGAACTTGGTCCAAAGAAGGCCAACGGATAAAATGGGAGGACGAAGATGGACGAACGAGACGAACTTGGTCCAAAGAAGGCCTACGGATCAAATGGGAGGACGAAGATGGACCAACGAGACAAACTTGGTCCAAAGAAGGCCTAGGGATCAAATTGGAGGACGATGATGGACGAACTTGACGAACTTGGTCCAAAGAAGGCCAACGGATCAAATGGGAGGACGAAGATGGACGAACGAGACGAACTTGGTCCAAAGAAGGCCTACGGATCAAATGGGAGGACGAAGATGGACGAACGAGACGAACTTGGTCCAAAGAAGGCCAACGGATCAAATGGGAGGACGAAGATGGACGAACGAGACGAACTTGGTCTAAAGAAGGCCTAGGGATCAAATGGGAGGACGAAGATGGACGAACGAGACAAACTTGGTCCAAAGAAGGCCAACGGATCAAATGGGAGGACGAAGATGGACGAACGAGACGAACTTGGTCCAAAGAAGGCCAACGGATCAAATGGGAGGACGAAGATGGACGAACGAGACGAACTTGGTCCAAAGAAGGCCTTTGGATCAAATGGGAGGACGAAGATGGACGAACGAGACGAACTTGGTCCAAAGAAGGCCAACGGATCAAATGGGAGGACGAAGATGGACGAACGAGACGAACTTAGTGCAAAGAAGCCCAACGGATCAAATGGGAGGACGAAAAGGGATGAACGAGACGAACTTGGTCCAAACAAGGCCTACGGATCAAATGGCTGGACGAAGATCGACGAACGAGACGAACTTGGTGCAAAGAAGCCCAACGGATCAAATGGGAGGACGAAGATGGACGAACGAGACGAACTTGGTCCAAAGAAGGCCTACGGATCAAATGGGAGGACGAAGATGGACGAACGAGACGAACTTGGTCCAAAGAAGGCCAACGGATCAAATGGGAGGACGAAGATGGACGAACGAGACGAACTTGGTCCAAAGAAGGCCTACGGATCAAATGGGAGGACGAAGATGGACGAACGAGACGAACTTGGTCCAAAGAAGGCCAACGGATCAAATGGGAGGACGAAGATTGACGAACGAGACGAACTTGGTCCAAAGAAGGCCTACGGATCAAATGGGAGGACGAAGATGGACGAACGAGACGAACTTGGTCCAAAGAAGGCCTACGGATGAGGACGAAGATGGACGAACGAGACTAACTTGGTCCAAAGAAGGCCAACGGATCAAATGGGAGGACGAAGACGGACGAACGAGACGAACTTGGTCCAAAGAAGGCCTAGGGATCAAATGGGAGGACGAAGATGGACGAACGAGACGAACTTGGTCCAAAGAAGGCCTTTGGATCAAATGGAAGGACGAAGATGGACGAACGAGACGATTTTGGTCCAAAGAAGGCCTTCGGATCAAATGGGAGGACAAAGATGGACGAACGAGACGAACTTGGTCCAAAGAAGGCCTACGGATCAAATGGGAGGACGAAGATGGACGAACGAGACGAACTTGGTCCAAAGAAAGCCTAGGGATCAAATGGGAGGACGAAGATAGAGGAACGAGACGAACTTGGTCCAAAGAAGGCCTTCGGATCAAATGGGAGGACGAAGATGGACGAACGAGACGAACTTGGTCCAAAGAAGGCCAACGGATAAAATGGGAGGACGAAGATGGACGAACGAGACGAACTTGGTCCAAAGAAGGCCTACGGATCAAATGGGAGGACGAAGATGGACCAACGAGACAAACTTGGTCCAAAGAAGGCCTACGGATCAAATGGGAGGACGAAGATGGACGAACGAGACTAACTTGGTCCAAAGAAGGCCAACGGATCAAATGGGAGGACGAAGACGGACGAACGAGACGAACTTGGTCCAAAGAAGGCCTAGGGATCAAATGGGAGGACGAAGATGGACGAACGAGACGAACTTGGTCCAAAGAAGGCCTTTGGATCAAATGGAAGGACGAAGATGGACGAACGAGACGAAATTGGTCCAAAGAAGGCCTAGGGATCAAATGGGAGGACGAAGATGGACGAACGAGACGAACTTGGTCCAAAGAAGGCCTTTGGATCAAATGGGAGGACGAAGATGGACGAACGAGACGAACTTGGTCCAAAGAAGGCCTTCTGATCAAATGGGAGGACGAAGATGGACGAACGAGACGATTTTGGTCCAAAGAAGGCCAACGGATCAAATGGGAGGACAAAGATGGACGAACGAGACGAACTTGGTCCAAAGAAGGCCTACGGATCAAATGGGAGGACGAAGATGGACGAACGAGACGAACTTGGTCCAAACAAGGCCTACGGATCAAATGGCTGGACGAAGATCGACGAACGAGACGAACTTGGTGCAAAGAAGCCCAACGGATCAAATGGGAGGACGAAGATGGACGAACGAGACGAACTTGGTCCAAAGAAGGCCTACGGATCAAATGGGAGGACGAAGATGGACGAACGAGACGAACTTGGTCCAAAGAAGGCCAACGGATCAAATGGGAGGACGAAGATGGACGAACGAGACGAACTTGGTCCAAAGAAGGCCTACGGATCAAATGGGAGGACGAAGATGGACGAACGAGACGAACTTGGTCCAAAGAAGGCCAACGGATCAAATGGGAGGACGAAGATTGACGAACGAGACGAACTTGGTCCAAAGAAGGCCTACGGATCAAATGGGAGGACGAAGATGGACGAACGAGACGAACTTGGTCCAAAGAAGGCCTACGGATGAGGACGAAGATGGACGAACGAGACTAACTTGGTCCAAAGAAGGCCAACGGATCAAATGGGAGGACGAAGACGGACGAACGAGACGAACTTGGTCCAAAGAAGGCCTAGGGATCAAATGGGAGGACGAAGATGGACGAACGAGACGAACTTGGTCCAAAGAAGGCCTTTGGATCAAATGGAAGGACGAAGATGGACGAACGAGACGATTTTGGTCCAAAGAAGGCCTTCGGATCAAATGGGAGGACAAAGATGGACGAACGAGACGAACTTGGTCCAAAGAAGGCCTACGGATCAAATGGGAGGACGAAGATGGACGAACGAGACGAACTTGGTCCAAAGAAAGCCTAGGGATCAAATGGGAGGACGAAGATAGAGGAACGAGACGAACTTGGTCCAAAGAAGGCCTTCGGATCAAATGGGAGGACGAAGATGGACGAACGAGACGAACTTGGTCCAAAGAAGGCCAACGGATAAAATGGGAGGACGAAGATGGACGAACGAGACGAACTTGGTCCAAAGAAGGCCTACGGATCAAATGGGAGGACGAAGATGGACCAACGAGACAAACTTGGTCCAAAGAAGGCCTACGGATCAAATGGGAGGACGAAGATGGACGAACGAGACTAACTTGGTCCAAAGAAGGCCAACGGATCAAATGGGAGGACGAAGACGGACGAACGAGACGAACTTGGTCCAAAGAAGGCCTAGGGATCAAATGGGAGGACGAAGATGGACGAACGAGACGAACTTGGTCCAAAGAAGGCCTTTGGATCAAATGGAAGGACGAAGATGGACGAACGAGACGAAATTGGTCCAAAGAAGGCCTAGGGATCAAATGGGAGGACGAAGATGGACGAACGAGACGAACTTGGTCCAAAGAAGGCCTTTGGATCAAATGGGAGGACGAAGATGGACGAACGAGACGAACTTGGTCCAAAGAAGGCCTTCTGATCAAATGGGAGGACGAAGATGGACGAACGAGACGATTTTGGTCCAAAGAAGGCCAACGGATCAAATGGGAGGACAAAGATGGACGAACGAGACGAACTTGGTCCAAAGAAGGCCTACGGATCAAATGGGAGGACGAAGATGGACGAACGAGACGATTTTGGTCCAAAGAAGGCCAACGGATCAAATGGGAGGACAAAGATGGACGAACGAGACGAACTTGGTCCAAAGAAGGCCAACGGATCAAATGGGAGGACGAAGATGGACGAACGAGACGAACTTGGTCCAAAGAAGGCCTACGGATCAAATGGGAGGACGAAGATGGACGAACGAGACGAACTTGGTCCAAAGAAGGCCAACGGATCAAATGGGAGGACGAAGACGGACGAACGAGACGAACTTGGTCCAAAGAAGGCCTAGGGATCAAATGGGAGGACGAAGATGGACGAACGAGACGAACTTGGTCCAAAGAAGGCCTTCGGATCAAATGGGAGGACGAAGATGGACGAACGAGACGATTTTGGTCCAAAGAAGGCCAACGGATCAAATGGGAGGACAAAGATGGACGAACGAGACGAACTTGGTCCAAAGAAGGCCTACGGATCAAATGGGAGGACGAAGATGGACGAACGAGACGAACTTGGTCCAAAGAAAGCCTAGGGATCAAATGGGAGGACGAAGATAGAGGAACGAGACGAACTTGGTCCAAAGAAGGCCTTCGGATCAAATGGGAGGACGAAGATGGACGAACGAGACGAACTTGGTCCAAAGAAGGCCAACGGATAAAATGGGAGGACGAAGATGGACGAACGAGACGAACTTGGTCCAAAGAAGGCCTACGGATCAAATGGGAGGACGAAGATGGACCAACGAGACAAACTTGGTCCAAAGAAGGCCTACGGATCAAATGGGAGGACGAAGATGGACGAACGAGACTAACTTGGTCCAAAGAAGGCCAACGGATCAAATGGGAGGACGAAGACGGACGAACGAGACGAACTTGGTCCAAAGAAGGCCTAGGGATCAAATGGGAGGACGAAGATGGACGAACGAGACGAACTTGGTCCAAAGAAGGCCTTTGGATCAAATGGAAGGACGAAGATGGACGAACGAGACGAAATTGGTCCAAAGAAGGCCTAGGGATCAAATGGGAGGACGAAGATGGACGAACGAGACGAACTTGGTCCAAAGAAGGCCTTTGGATCAAATGGGAGGACGAAGATGGACGAACGAGACGAACTTGGTCCAAAGAAGGCCTACGGATCAAATGGGAGGACGAAGATGGACGAACGAGACCAACTTGGTCCAAAGAAGGCCAACGGATCAAATGGGAGGACGAAGATGGACGAACGAGACGAACTTGGTCCAAAGAAGGCCTTTGGATCAAATGGGAGGACGAAGATGGACGAACGAGACGAACTTGGTCCAAAGAAGGCCAACGGATCAAATGGGAGGACGAAGATGGACGAACGAGACGAACTTGGTGCAAAGAAGCCCAACGGATCAAATGGGAGGACGAAAAGGGATGAACGAGACGAACTTGGTCCAAACAAGGCCTACGGATCAAATGGCTGGACGAAGATCGACGAACGAGACGAACTTGGTGCAAAGAAGCCCAACGGATCAAATGGGAGGACGAAGATGGACGAACGAGACGAACTTGGTCCAAAGAAGGCCTACGGATCAAATGGGAGGACGAAGATGGACGAACGAGACGAACTTGGTCCAAAGAAGGCCAACGGATCAAATGGGAGGACGAAGATGGACGAACGAGACGAACTTGGTCCAAAGAAGGCCTACGGATCAAATGGGAGGACGAAGATGGACGAACGAGACGAACTTGGTCCAAAGAAGGCCAACGGATCAAATGGGAGGACGAAGATGGACGAACGAGACGAACTTGGTCCAAAGAAGGCCTACGGATCAAATGGGAGGACGAAGATGGACGAACGAGACGAACTTGGTCCAAAGAAGGCCAACGGATCAAATGGGAGGACGAAGATGGACGAACGAGACGAACTTGGTCCAAAGAAGGCCAACGGATCAAATGGGAGGACGAAGACGGACGAACGAGACGAACTTGGTCCAAAGAAGGCCTAGGGATCAAATGGGAGGACGAAGATGGACGAACGAGACGAACTTGGTCCAAAGAAGGCCTTTGGATCAAATGGAAGGACGAAGATGGACGAACGAGACGAAATTGGTCCAAAGAAGGCCTAGGGATCAAATGGGAGGACGAAGATGGACGAACGAGACGAACTTGGTCCAAAGAAGGCCTTTGGATCAAATGGGAGGACGAAGATGGACGAAGGAGACGAACTTGGTCCAAAGAAGGCCTTCGGATCAAATGGGAGGACGAAGATGGACGAACGAGACGATTTTGGTCCAAAGAAGGCCAACGGATCAAATGGGAGGACAAAGATGGACGAACGAGACGAACTTGGTCCAAAGAAGGCCTACGGATCAAATGGGAGGACGAAGATGGACGAACGAGACGAACTTGGTCCAAAGAAAGCCTAGGGATCAAATGGGAGGACGAAGATAGAGGAACGAGACGAACTTGGTCCAAAGAAGGCCTTCGGATCAAATGGGAGGACGAAGATGGACGAACGAGACGAACTTGGTCCAAAGAAGGCCAACGGATAAAATGGGAGGACTAAGATGGACGAACGAGACGAACTTGGTCCAAAGAAGGCCTACGGATCAAATGGGAGGACGAAGATGGACCAACGAGACAAACTTGGTCCAAAGAAGGCCTAGGGATCAAATGGGAGGACGATGATGGACGAACTTGACGAACTTGGTCCAAAGAAGGCCAACGGATCAAATGGGAGGACGAAGATGGACGAACGAGACGAACTTGGTCCAAAGAAGGCCTTCGGATCAAATGGGAGGACGAAGATGGACGAACGAGACGAACTTGGTCCAAAGAAGGCCAACGGATAAAATGGGAGGACTAAGATGGACGAACGAGACGAACTTGGTCCAAAGAAGGCCTACGGATCAAATGGGAGGACGAAGATGGACCAACGAGACAAACTTGGTCCAAAGAAGGCCTAGGGATCAAATGGGAGGACGATGATGGACGAACTTGACGAACTTGGTCCAAAGAAGGCCAACGGATCAAATGGGAGGACGAAAAGGGATGAACGAGACGAACTTGGTCCAAACATGGCCTACGGATCAAATGGCTGGACGAGATCGACGAACGAGACGAACTTGGTGCAAAGAAGCCCAACGGATCAAATGGGAGGACGAAGATGGACGAACGAGACGAACTTGGTCCAAAGAAGGCCTACGGATCAAATGGGAGGACGAAGATGGACGAACGAGACGAACTTGGTCCAAAGAAGGCCAACGGATCAAATGGGAGGACGAAGATGGACGAACGAGACGAACTTGGTCCAAAGAAGGCCTACGGATCAAATGGGAGGACGAAGATGGACGAACGAGACGAACTTGGTCCAAAGAAGGCCAACGGATCAAATGGGAGGACGAAGATGGACGAACGAGACGAACTTGGTGCAAAGAAGGCCTACGGATCAAATGGGAGGACGAAGATGGACGAACGAGACGAACTTGGTCCAAAGAAGGCCTACGGATCAAATGGGAGGACGAAGATGGACGAACGAGACTAACTTGGTCCAAAGAAGGCCAACGGATCAAATGGGAGGACGAAGACGGACGAACGAGACGAACTTGGTCCAAAGAAGGCCTAGGGATCAAATGTGAGGACGAAGATGGACGAACGAGACGAACTTGGTCCAAAGAAGGCCAACGGATCAAATGGGAGGACGAAGATGGACGAACGAGACGAAATTGGTCCAAAGAAGGCCTACGGATCAAATGGGAGGACGAAGATGGACGAACGAGACGAACTTGGTCCAAAGAAGGCCAACGGATCAAATGGGAGGACGAAGATGGACGAACGAGACGAACTTGGTCCAAAGAAGGCCTACGGATCAAATGGGAGGACGAAGATGGACGAACGAGACGAACTTGGTCCAAAGAAGGCCTACGGATCAAATGGGAGGACGAAGATGGACGAACGAGACTAACTTGGTCCAAAGAAGGCCAACGGATCAAATGGGAGGACGAAGACGGACGAACGAGACGAACTTGGTCCAAAGAAGGCCTAGGGATCAAATGGGAGGACGAAGATGGACGAACGAGACGAACTTGGTCCAAAGAAGGCCTTTGGATCAAATGGAAGGACGAAGATGGACGAACGAGACGAACTTGGTCCAAAGAAGGCCTACGGATCAAATGGAGGACGAAGATGGACGAACGAGACTAACTTGGTCCAAAGAAGGCCAACGGATCAAATGGGAGGACGAAGATGGACGAACGAGACGAACTTGGTCCAAAGAAGGCCTAGGGATCAAATGGGAGGACGAAGATGGACGAACGAGACGAACTTGGTCCAAAGAAGGCCTTTGGATCAAATGGGAGGAAGAAGATGGACGAACGAGACGAACTTGGTCCAAAGAAGGCCTACGGATCAAATGGGAGGACGAGGATGGAGGAACGAGACGAACTTGGTCCAAAGAAGGCCTTCGGATCAAATGGGTGGACGAAGATGGACGAACGAGACGATTTTGGCCCAAAGAAGGCCAACGGATCAAATGGGAGGACAAAGATGGACGAACGAGACGAACTTGGTCCAAAGAAGGCCTACGGATCAAATGGGAGGACGAAGATGGACGAACGAGACGAACTTGGTCCAAAGAAAGCCTAGGGATCAAATGGGAGGACGAAGATAGAGGAACGAGACGAACTTGGTCCAAAGAAGGCCTTCGGATCAAATGGGAGGACGAAGATGGACGAACGAGACGAACTTGGTCCAAAGAAGGCCAACGGATCAAATGGGAGGACGAAGATGGACGAACGAGACGAACTTGGTCCAAAGAAGGCCTACGGATCAAATGGGAGGATGAAGATGGACCAACGAGACAAACTTGGTCCAAAGAAGGCCTAGGGATCAAATGGGAGGACGAAGATGGACGAACGAGACGAACTTGGTGCAAAGAAGCCCAACGGATCAAATGGGAGGACGAAAAGGGATGAACGAGACGAACTTGGTCCAAACAAGGCCTACGGATCAAATGGCTGGACGAAGATCGACGAACGAGACGAACTTGGTGCAAAGAAGCCCAACGGATCAAATGGGAGGACGAAGATGGACGAACGAGACGAACTTGGTCCAAAGAAGGCCTACGGATCAAATGGGAGGACGAAGATGGACGAACGAGACGAACTTGGTCCAAAGAAGGCCAACGGATCAAATGGGAGGACGAAGATGGACGAACGAGACGAACTTGGTCCAAAGAAGGCCTACGGATCAAATGGGAGGACGAAGATGGACGAACGAGACGAACTTGGTCCAAAGAAGGCCTACGGATCAAATGGGAGGACGAAGATGGACGAACGAGACGAACTTGGTCCAAAGAAGGCCAACGGATCAAATGGGAGGACGAAGACGGACGAACGAGACGAACTTGGTCCAAAGAAGGCCTAGGGATCAAATGGGAGGACGAAGATGGACGAACGAGACGAACTTGGTCCAAAGAAGGCCTTTGGATCAAATGGAAGGACGAAGATGGACGAACGAGACGAAATTGGTCCAAAGAAGGCCTAGGGATCAAATGGGAGGACGAAGATGGACGAACGAGACGAACTTGGTCCAAAGAAGGCCTTTGGATCAAATGGGAGGACGAAGATGGACGAAGGAGACGAACTTGGTCCAAAGAAGGCCTTCGGATCAAATGGGAGGACGAAGATGGACGAACGAGACGATTTTGGTCCAAAGAAGGCCAACGGATCAAATGGGAGGACAAAGATGGACGAACGAGACGAACTTGGTCCAAAGAAGGCCTACGGATCAAATGGGAGGACGAAGATGGACGAACGAGACGAACTTGGTCCAAAGAAGGCCTACGGATCAAATGGGAGGACGAAGATGGACGAACGAGACTAACTTGGTCCAAAGAAGGCCAACGGATCAAATGGGAGGACGAAGACGGACGAACGAGACGAACTTGGTCCAAAGAAGGCCTAGGGATCAAATGGGAGGACGAAGATGGACGAACGAGACGAACTTGGTCCAAAGAAGGCCTTTGGATCAAATGGAAGGACGAAGATGGACGAACGAGACGAACTTGGTCCAAAGAAGGCCTACGGATCAAATGGAGGACGAAGATGGACGAACGAGACTAACTTGGTCCAAAGAAGGCCAACGGATCAAATGGGAGGACGAAGATGGACGAACGAGACGAACTTGGTCCAAAGAAGGCCTAGGGATCAAATGGGAGGACGAAGATGGACGAACGAGACGAACTTGGTCCAAAGAAGGCCTTTGGATCAAATGGGAGGAAGTAGATGGACGAACGAGACGAACTTGGTCCAAAGAAGGCCTACGGATCAAATGGGAGGACGAGGATGGAGGAACGAGACGAACTTGGTCCAAAGAAGGCCTTCGGATCAAATGGGTGGACGAAGATGGACGAACGAGACGATTTTGGCCCAAAGAAGGCCAACGGATCAAATGGGAGGACAAAGATGGACGAACGAGACGAACTTGGTCCAAAGAAGGCCTACGGATCAAATGGGAGGACGAAGATGGACGAACGAGACGAACTTGGTCCAAAGAAAGCCTAGGGATCAAATGGGAGGACGAAGATAGAGGAACGAGACGAACTTGGTCCAAAGAAGGCCTTCGGATCAAATGGGAGGACGAAGATGGACGAACGAGACGAACTTGGTCCAAAGAAGGCCTACGGATCAAATGGGAGGACGAAGATGGACGAACGAGACGAACTTGGTCCAAAGAAAGCCTAGGGATCAAATGGGAGGACGAAGATAGAGGAACGAGACGAACTTGGTCCAAAGAAGGCCTTCGGATCAAATGGGAGGACGAAGATGGACGAACGAGACGAACTTGGTCCAAAGAAGGCCAACGGATCAAATGGGAGGACGAAGATGGACGAACGAGACGAACTTGGTCCAAAGAAGGCCTACGGATCAAATGGGAGGATGAAGATGGACCAACGAGACAAACTTGGTCCAAAGAAGGCCTAGGGATCAAATGGGAGGACGAAGATGGACGAACGAGACGAACTTGGTGCAAAGAAGCCCAACGGATCAAATGGGAGGACGAAAAGGGATGAACGAGACGAACTTGGTCCAAACAAGGCCTACGGATCAAATGGCTGGACGAAGATCGACGAACGAGACGAACTTGGTGCAAAGAAGCCCAACGGATCAAATGGGAGGACGAAGATGGACGAACGAGACGAACTTGGTCCAAAGAAGGCCTACGGATCAAATGGGAGGACGAAGATGGACGAACGAGACGAACTTGGTCCAAAGAAGGCCAACGGATCAAATGGGAGGACGAAGATGGACGAACGAGACGAACTTGGTCCAAAGAAGGCCTACGGATCAAATGGGAGGACGAAGATGGACGAACGAGACGAACTTGGTCCAAAGAAGGCCTACGGATCAAATGGGAGGACGAAGATGGACGAACGAGACGAACTTGGTCCAAAGAAGGCCAACGGATCAAATGGGAGGACGAAGACGGACGAACGAGACGAACTTGGTCCAAAGAAGGCCTAGGGATCAAATGGGAGGACGAAGATGGACGAACGAGACGAACTTGGTCCAAAGAAGGCCTTTGGATCAAATGGAAGGACGAAGATGGACGAACGAGACGAAATTGGTCCAAAGAAGGCCTAGGGATCAAATGGGAGGACGAAGATGGACGAACGAGACGAACTTGGTCCAAAGAAGGCCTTTGGATCAAATGGGAGGACGAAGATGGACGAAGGAGACGAACTTGGTCCAAAGAAGGCCTTCGGATCAAATGGGAGGACGAAGATGGACGAACGAGACGATTTTGGTCCAAAGAAGGCCAACGGATCAAATGGGAGGACAAAGATGGACGAACGAGACGAACTTGGTCCAAAGAAGGCCTACGGATCAAATGGGAGGACGAAGATGGACGAACGAGACGAACTTGGTCCAAAGAAGGCCTACGGATCAAATGGGAGGACGAAGATGGACGAACGAGACTAACTTGGTCCAAAGAAGGCCAACGGATCAAATGGGAGGACGAAGACGGACGAACGAGACGAACTTGGTCCAAAGAAGGCCTAGGGATCAAATGGGAGGACGAAGATGGACGAACGAGACGAACTTGGTCCAAAGAAGGCCTTTGGATCAAATGGAAGGACGAAGATGGACGAACGAGACGAACTTGGTCCAAAGAAGGCCTACGGATCAAATGGAGGACGAAGATGGACGAACGAGACTAACTTGGTCCAAAGAAGGCCAACGGATCAAATGGGAGGACGAAGATGGACGAACGAGACGAACTTGGTCCAAAGAAGGCCTAGGGATCAAATGGGAGGACGAAGATGGACGAACGAGACGAACTTGGTCCAAAGAAGGCCTTTGGATCAAATGGGAGGAAGTAGATGGACGAACGAGACGAACTTGGTCCAAAGAAGGCCTACGGATCAAATGGGAGGACGAGGATGGAGGAACGAGACGAACTTGGTCCAAAGAAGGCCTTCGGATCAAATGGGTGGACGAAGATGGACGAACGAGACGATTTTGGCCCAAAGAAGGCCAACGGATCAAATGGGAGGACAAAGATGGACGAACGAGACGAACTTGGTCCAAAGAAGGCCTACGGATCAAATGGGAGGACGAAGATGGACGAACGAGACGAACTTGGTCCAAAGAAAGCCTAGGGATCAAATGGGAGGACGAAGATAGAGGAACGAGACGAACTTGGTCCAAAGAAGGCCTTCGGATCAAATGGGAGGACGAAGATGGACGAACGAGACGAACTTGGTCCAAAGAAGGCCAACGGATCAAATGGGAGGACGAAGATGGACGAACGAGACGAACTTGGTCCAAAGAAGGCCTACGGATCAAATGGGAGGATGAAGATGGACCAACGAGACAAACTTGGTCCAAAGAAGGCCTAGGGATCAAATGGGAGGACGAAGATGGACGAACGAGACGAACTTGGTGCAAAGAAGCCCAACGGATCAAATGGGAGGACGAAAAGGGATGAACGAGACGAACTTGGTCCAAACAAGGCCTACGGATCAAATGGCTGGACGAAGATCGACGAACGAGACGAACTTGGTGCAAAGAAGCCCAACGGATCAAATGGGAGGACGAAGATGGACGAACGAGACGAACTTGGTCCAAAGAAGGCCTACGGATCAAATGGGAGGACGAAGATGGACGAACGAGACGAACTTGGTCCAAAGAAGGCCAACGGATCAAATGGGAGGACGAAGATGGACGAACGAGACGAACTTGGTCCAAAGAAGGCCTACGGATCAAATGGGAGGACGAAGATGGACGAACGAGACGAACTTGGTCCAAAGAAGGCCTACGGATCAAATGGGAGGACGAAGATGGACGAACGAGACGAACTTGGTCCAAAGAAGGCCAACGGATCAAATGGGAGGACGAAGACGGACGAACGAGACGAACTTGGTCCAAAGAAGGCCTAGGGATCAAATGGGAGGACGAAGATGGACGAACGAGACGAACTTGGTCCAAAGAAGGCCTTTGGATCAAATGGAAGGACGAAGATGGACGAACGAGACGAAATTGGTCCAAAGAAGGCCTAGGGATCAAATGGGAGGACGAAGATGGACGAACGAGACGAACTTGGTCCAAAGAAGGCCTTTGGATCAAATGGGAGGACGAAGATGGACGAAGGAGACGAACTTGGTCCAAAGAAGGCCTTCGGATCAAATGGGAGGACGAAGATGGACGAACGAGACGATTTTGGTCCAAAGAAGGCCAACGGATCAAATGGGAGGACAAAGATGGACGAACGAGACGAACTTGGTCCAAAGAAGGCCTACGGATCAAATGGGAGGACGAAGATGGACGAACGAGACGAACTTGGTCCAAAGAAAGCCTAGGGATCAAATGGGAGGACGAAGATAGAGGAACGAGACGAACTTGGTCCAAAGAAGGCCTTCGGATCAAATGGGAGGACGAAGATGGACGAACGAGACGAACTTGGTCCAAAGAAGGCCTACGGATCAAATGGGAGGACGAAGATGGACCAACGAGACAAACTTGGTCCAAAGAAGGCCTAGGGATCAAATGGGAGGACGATGATGGACGAACTTGACGAACTTGGTCCAAAGAAGGCCAACGGATCAAATGGGAGGACGAAGATGGACGAACGAGACGAACTTGGTCCAAAGAAGGCCTACGGATCAAATGGGAGGACGAAGATGGACGAACGAGACGAACTTGGTCCAAAGAAGGCCAACGGATCAAATGGGAGGACGAAGATGGACGAACGAGACGAACTTGGTCTAAAGAAGGCCTAGGGATCAAATGGGAGGACGAAGATGGACGAACGAGACGAACTTGGTCCAAAGAAGGCCTACAGATCAAATGGGAGGACGAAGATGGACGAACGAGACAAACTTGGTCCAAAGAAGGCCAACGGATCAAATGGGAGGACGAAGATGGACGAACGAGACGAACTTGGTGCAAAGAAGCCCAACGGATGAAATGGGAGGACGAAAAGGGATGAACGAGACGAACTTGGTCCAAACATGGCCTACGGATCAAATGGCTGGACGAGATCGACGAACGAGACGAACTTGGTGCAAAGAAGCCCAACGGATCAAATGGGAGGACGAAGATGGACGAACGAGACGAACTTGGTCCAAAGAAGGCCTACGGATCAAATGGGAGGACGAAGATGGACGAACGAGACGAACTTGGTCCAAAGAAGGCCAACGGATCAAATGGGAGGACGAAGATGGACGAACGAGACGAACTTGGTCCAAAGAAGGCCTACGGATCAAATGGGAGGACGAAGATGGACGAACGAGACGAACTTGGTCCAAAGAAGGCCAACGGATCAAATGGGAGGACGAAGATGGACGAACGAGACGAACTTGGTCCAAAGAAGGCCTACGGATCAAATGGGAGGACGAAGATGGACGAACGAGACTAACTTGGTCCAAAGAAGGCCAACGGATCAAATGGGAGGACGAAGACGGACGAACGAGACGAACTTGGTCCAAAGAAGGCCTAGGGATCAAATGTGAGGACGAAGATGGACGAACGAGACGAACTTGGTCCAAAGAAGGCCAACGGATCAAATGGGAGGACGAAGATGGACGAACGAGACGAACTTGGTCCAAAGAAGGCCTACGGATCAAATGGGAGGACGAAGATGGACGAACGAGACGAACTTGGTCCAAAGAAGGCCAACGGATCAAATGGGAGGACGAAGATGGACGAACGAGACGAACTTGGTCCAAAGAAGGCCTACGGATCAAATGGGAGGACGAAGATGGACGAACGAGACGAACTTGGTCCAAAGAAGGCCTACGGATCAAATGGGAGGACGAAGATGGACGAACGAGACTAACTTGGTCCAAAGAAGGCCAACGGATCAAATGGGAGGACGAAGACGGACGAACGAGACGAACTTGGTCCAAAGAAGGCCTAGGGATCAAATGGGAGGACGAAGATGGACGAACGAGACGAACTTGGTCCAAAGAAGGCCTTTGGATCAAATGGAAGGACGAAGATGGACGAACGAGACGAACTTGGTCCAAAGAAGGCCTACGGATCAAATGGAGGACGAAGATGGACGAACGAGACTAACTTGGTCCAAAGAAGGCCAACGGATCAAATGGGAGGACGAAGATGGACGAACGAGACGAACTTGGTCCAAAGAAGGCCTAGGGATCAAATGGGAGGACGAAGATGGACGAACGAGACGAACTTGGTCCAAAGAAGGCCAACGGATCAAATGGGAGGACGAAGATGGACGAACGAGACGAACTTGGTCTAAAGAAGGCCTAGGGATCAAATGGGAGGACGAAGATGGACGAACGAGACGAACTTGGTCCAAAGAAGGCCTTTGGATCAAATGGAAGGACGAAGATGGACGAACGAGACGAAATTGGTCCAAAGAAGGCCTAGGGATCAAATGGGAGGACGAAGATGGACGAACGAGACGAACTTGGTCCAAAGAAGGCCTTTGGATCAAATGGGAGGACGAAGATGGACGAAGGAGACGAACTTGGTCCAAAGAAGGCCTTCGGATCAAATGGGAGGACGAAGATGGACGAACGAGACGATTTTGGTCCAAAGAAGGCCAACGGATCAAATGGGAGGACAAAGATGGACGAACGAGACGAACTTGGTCCAAAGAAGGCCTACGGATCAAATGGGAGGACGAAGATGGACGAACGAGACGAACTTGGTCCAAAGAAGGCCTACGGATCAAATGGGAGGACGAAGATGGACGAACGAGACTAACTTGGTCCAAAGAAGGCCAACGGATCAAATGGGAGGACGAAGACGGACGAACGAGACGAACTTGGTGCAAAGAAGCCCAACGGATCAAATGGGAGGACGAAAAGGGATGAACGAGACGAACTTGGTCCAAACAAGGCCTACGGATCAAATGGCTGGACGAAGATCGACGAACGAGACGAACTTGGTCCAAAGAAGGCCTTCGGATCAAATGGGAGGACGAAGATGGACGAACGAGACGAACTTGGTCCAAAGAAGGCCTACGGATCAAATGGGAGGATGAAGATGGACCAACGAGACAAACTTGGTCCAAAGAAGGCCTAGGGATCAAATGGGAGGACGAAGATGGACGAACGAGACGAACTTGGTGCAAAGAAGCCCAACGGATCAAATGGGAGGACGAAAAGGGATGAACGAGACGAACTTGGTCCAAACAAGGCCTACGGATCAAATGGCTGGACGAAGATCGACGAACGAGACGAACTTGGTGCAAAGAAGCCCAACGGATCAAATGGGAGGACGAAGATGGACGAACGAGACGAACTTGGTCCAAAGAAGGCCTACGGATCAAATGGGAGGACGAAGATGGACGAACGAGACGAACTTGGTCCAAAGAAGGCCAACGGATCAAATGGGAGGACGAAGATGGACGAACGAGACGAACTTGGTCCAAAGAAGGCCTACGGATCAAATGGGAGGACGAAGATGGACGAACGAGACGAACTTGGTCCAAAGAAGGCCAACGGATCAAATGGGAGGACGAAGATGGACGAACGAGACGAACTTGGTCCAAAGAAGGCCTACGGATCAAATGGGAGGACGAAGATGGACGAACGAGACGAACTTGGTCCAAAGAAGGCCTACGGATCAAATGGGAGGACGAAGATGGACGAACGAGACGAACTTGGTCCAAAGAAGGCCAACGGATCAAATGGGAGGACGAAGACGGACGAACGAGACGAACTTGGTCCAAAGAAGGCCTAGGGATCAAATGGGAGGACGAAGATGGACGAACGAGACGAACTTGGTCCAAAGAAGGCCTTTGGATCAAATGGAAGGACGAAGATGGACGAACGAGACGAAATTGGTCCAAAGAAGGCCTAGGGATCAAATGGGAGGACGAAGATGGACGAACGAGACGAACTTGGTCCAAAGAAGGCCTTTGGATCAAATGGGAGGACGAAGATGGACGAAGGAGACGAACTTGGTCCAAAGAAGGCCTTCGGATCAAATGGGAGGACGAAGATGGACGAACGAGACGATTTTGGTCCAAAGAAGGCCAACGGATCAAATGGGAGGACAAAGATGGACGAACGAGACGAACTTGGTCCAAAGAAGGCCTACGGATCAAATGGGAGGACGAAGATGGACGAACGAGACGAACTTGGTCCAAAGAAAGCCTAGGGATCAAATGGGAGGACGAAGATAGAGGAACGAGACGAACTTGGTCCAAAGAAGGCCTTCGGATCAAATGGGAGGACGAAGATGGACGAACGAGACGAACTTGGTCCAAAGAAGGCCAACGGATAAAATGGGAGGACTAAGATGGACGAACGAGACGAACTTGGTCCAAAGAAGGCCTACGGATCAAATGGGAGGACGAAGATGGACGAACGAGACAAACTTGGTCCAAAGAAGGCCAACGGATCAAATGGGAGGACGAAGATGGACGAACGAGACGAACTTGGTCCAAAGAAGGCCTTTGGATCAAATGGGAGGACGAAGATGGACGAACGAGACGAACTTGGTCCAAAGAAGGCCAACGGATCAAATGGGAGGACGAAGATGGACGAACGAGACGAACTTGGTGCAAAGAAGCCCAACGGATCAAATGGGAGGACGAAAAGGGATGAACGAGACGAACTTGGTCCAAACATGGCCTACGGATCAAATGGCTGGACGAGATCGACGAACGAGACGAACTTGGTGCAAAGAAGCCCAACGGATCAAATGGGAGGACGAAGATGGACGAACGAGACGAACTTGGTCCAAAGAAGGCCTACGGATCAAATGGGAGGACGAAGATGGACGAACGAGACGAACTTGGTCCAAAGAAGGCCAACGGATCAAATGGGAGGACGAAGATGGACGAACGAGACGAACTTGGTCCAAAGAAGGCCTACGGATCAAATGGGAGGACGAAGATGGACGAACGAGACGAACTTGGTCCAAAGAAGGCCAACGGATCAAATGGGAGGACGAAGATGGGCGAACGAGACGAACTTGGTCCAAAGAAGGCCTACGGATCAAATGGGAGGACGAAGATGGACGAACGAGACGAACTTGGTCCAAAGAAGGCCTACGGATCAAATGGGAGGACGAAGATGGACGAACGAGACTAACTTGGTCCAAAGAAGGCCAACGGATCAAATGGGAGGACGAAGACGGACGAACGAGACGAACTTGGTCCAAAGAAGGCCTAGGGATCAAATGTGAGGACGAAGATGGACGAACGAGACGAACTTGGTCCAAAGAAGGCCAACGGATCAAATGGGAGGACGAAGATGGACGAACGAGACGAACTTGGTCCAAAGAAGGCCTACGGATCAAATGGGAGGACGAAGATGGACGAACGAGACGAACTTGGTCCAAAGAAGGCCTACGGATCAAATGGGAGGACGAAGATGGACGAACGAGACTAACTTGGTCCAAAGAAGGCCAACGGATCAAATGGGAGGACGAAGACGGACGAACGAGACGAACTTGGTCCAAAGAAGGCCTAGGGATCAAATGGGAGGACGAAGATGGACGAACGAGACGAACTTGGTCCAAAGAAGGCCTTTGGATCAAATGGAAGGACGAAGATGGACGAACGAGACGAACTTGGTCCAAAGAAGGCCTACGGATCAAATGGAGGACGAAGATGGACGAACGAGACTAACTTGGTCCAAAGAAGGCCAACGGATCAAATGGGAGGACGAAGATGGACGAACGAGACGAACTTGGTCCAAAGAAGGCCTAGGGATCAAATGGGAGGACGAAGATGGACGAACGAGACGAACTTGGTCCAAAGAAGGCCTTTGGATCAAATGGGAGGAAGAAGATGGACGAACGAGACGAACTTGGTCCAAAGAAGGCCTACGGATCAAATGGGAGGACGAGGATGGAGGAACGAGACGAACTTGGTCCAAATGATGGCCTCCTTGTTGTAACAACTTGGCCAATGACTTGAATTCACCACTTAGATTCTGGTTGTGACTAAGAACTTGTGATTTTCAATCTTTAAGAAAGAAAAACAAGAAAGGATGGTTCTTATTTTAACAAGAAACTAGTGAACAGAATAAGAACAAGTGAACAAAAAAGGAAGTGAGAATTAAGAGTTCTTGTTATAACAAGCAAACAAGAGAGCAATTTAGCAAGCAAGGAACAAGAAGAATGGATGGGAGGCAAGGGGCGCCACCTTGGTCTAATCCAAGACAAGGATAAGCCTATGGAAATGAGGATCACCACAAGAAAGGATTCTTGGTAAGATCAAAGTCTGGTTCAATCCAGAACCAAAGAGTAAGGACTCAATTACACAAGGTAATGTTTTTGCTCAAAATCAAAGTTGTCTTTCAAGGCACCATGCGCCCCCTATTTATAGTGAGGGAGGCTGGTCTGATTACAAGTGCAGACTTGGGCTATGCCTTTCAAGGCTTACAAGGAATCCTAGGTGCTCATTAAGGAGCAATTACAAGCAATAAAATGGCTGCCAACCAGCCCCTTCTATGCGCCCCAATCCAAGGAATCCTAGGCTAGAATTAACAAGCAATTACAAGGCAATTACATGTAATTATATGGCTGCTCCCTAGCTCACTAATGATGCAAGGAATCTTAAGAAACCAAATCAGTTTGGCTGCTGACCATGGCCTTCAATATGCGCTTAACTCCTCCTCAATGCAGCCACCATGGCTGTTACACTTTTAATGTGGTGTTTGGAGCATTCATGCCTTTGTCTTGATTGCTATGAATTCTTTGTCTTGTGTAACTCCTTCTTGCCTTGATGTGCTTTGATTCACTTTGTCTTCCTTGACTTCATTTAAGCGCCCACCATGCAGCCTTTATTAAGTCCCTCTTGCTTTTATTCAAGCAACCACTTAAAGTGGATTAAACACACCAAAAATTAACAAGGAATTAAATAACTTAGTGCCTTGGTCCCAAATAAATCAATTGGTCACATGCACTTTATTTAAAACAAAATAACATGGCTGGTTTCATGAGTGTTGCGCCTCCTCCATAGCTTGGATGACAAGCATGGTCTTTGGTGCAATTACTTCTTTGTCCATGTTGGAAATTGTCTTAGTCATGAATTGGACTAAGCCTTCTTGGACCTTTCTTGACATTGCCCTAGTCATTGGGCCTCCTAGGCTTTGAATGGCTTCTTGGACCTCCATGTCCTCATCATTCGCCCCCTCTTGAAAAGAATTCGACCTCGAATTGAAGTCTTCATCACCTACATCAAAAGGAGACAAGTCAGCAACATTGAAAGTGGCACTAACACCATACTCACCAGGAAGGTCAATCTTGTAAGCATTATCATTAACTTTGGCAATCACTTGGAAAGGGCCATCGCCCCTAGGCATTAACTTAGATTTCCTTTGTGAAGGAAACCTTTCCTTTCTCATATGGATCCAAACCCAATCTCCGGGTTCAAAGGTAACCCGTTTGCGCCCTTTATTAGCACTCTTGGCATAGCTTTCATTTTTCTTTTCAATTTGCAGCTTAATTTTCTCATGCAAACTTTTCACAAATTCAGCTTTTGCTTTGCCATCTTTATGCTTCAACAGAGATGTGTTAGGTAAAGGTAACAAATCAAGAGGAGTCAAAGGATTATAACCATACACAATCTCAAATGGGGAATGATTTGTAGTACTATGGACAGCCCTATTATAAGCAAATTCAACATGGGGCAGCCATGTTTCCCACATTTTCAAATTCTTTGAAAGCACAGCCCTTAAAAGAGTAGAGAGAGTTCTGTTTACTACCTCAGTTTGCCCATCAGTTTGGGGATGACAAGTTGTAGAGAATAGTAACTTAGTTCCCACCTTACCCCACAAAGTTCTCCAGAAGTGGCTTAGAAACTTAGCGTCACGATCGGACACTATACTCTTTGGTAGGCCATGTAGGCGCACCACCTCTTTGAAAAACAAATCAGCAATGTGGCAAGCATCATCCACCTTTTTGCATGGGATGAAGTGTGCCATTTTTGAGAACCTGTCCACAACAACAAAAATAGAATCTTTTCCAGTCTTTGTTTTTGGCAGCCCCAAAACAAAGTCCATGGAAAGGTCAATCCAAGGATATTCAGGAACAGGTAAAGGAGTATACAAACCATGGGGTAAAACTTTGGATTTGGCCTTTTTGCAAACAATACACCTTTCACAATACTTTTGCACATCAACTTTCATGTGAGGCCAATAAAAATGTTCTTGTAAAAATTCCAAAGTTTTAGGAACACCAAAATGTCCCATTAACCCCCCCTCATGCGCCTCTTTGACCAAGAGGTCTCTAATGGATCCTTTTGGCACACACAACCTTTTCTCTTTAAACAAATAATCATTGTGCCTAAAAAATCCATTATGGGCAGCATGCACACAATCAACATATTTTTCAGAAAAATCAAGATCATGCTCATACAATTCCTTAATGTGCTCAAGACCAAAAACTTTAGTTTCAAGAGTAGAGAGTAATGCATACCTTCTTGATAATGCATCAGCCACAACATTTGCCTTACCCTTCTTGTGCTTAATCACATAAGGAAATTGCTCCAAAAATTCAATCCATTTAGCATGCCTCTTGTTCAACTTACCTTGTCCTTTTAAGTACTTCAAGGACTCATGATCACTATGAATGACAAATTCTTTTGGCAGCAAGTAATGTTGCCATGTTTGCAATGCCCTTATTAAGGCATACAATTCCTTATCATAAGTTGAGTAATTTAGGGCAGCCCCTTTTAATTTCTCACTATAATAAGCAATTGGATGTCCTTCTTGCATTAAAACAGCCCCAATTCCAACATTGGAAGCATCACACTCAATTTCAAAAGATTTTGAAAAATTAGGCAATGCTAGAATTGGTGCTTGGGTGAGCTTTTCTTTAAGAATTGAAAAAGCTTGTTCTTGCTTCTCACCCCATTTAAAACCAACTTCCTTTTTAACAATTTCATTAAGAGGTGCAGCAATAGTACTAAAGTCCTTAACAAACCTCCTATAGAAACTTGCTAAACCATGAAAGCTTCTTACCTCAGTCACATTTTTGGGTGTGGGCCATTCTTGGATTGCCTTCACCTTTGCTTCATCCACATGCACTCCTTGAGAGCTTATAACAAAGCCTAGAAAAATAACTTGTTTCGTGCAAAAAACACATTTTTCCAAATTTGCAAACAAGTTTTCTTTTCTTAGCACATTCAAAACAGCCCTTAGATGAATGCAATGGTCTTCTAAATTTTTGCTATATATCAAGATATCATCAAAATATACAACAACAAATTTGCCCAAGAATTCTCTCAAAACATGGTTCATTAATCTCATGAAAGTGCTAGGTGCATTTGTTAAACCAAAAGGCATAACTAACCACTCATATAAACCATACTTTGTTTTGAAAGCAGTTTTCCATTCATCCCCTTCCCTTATCCTAATTTGATGGTACCCACTTTTCAAATCAATTTTAGAGAACAAGCATGCACCAAACAATTCATCAAGCAAGTCATCTAATCTTGGAATAGGATGCCTATACTTAACAGTAATATTGTTAACAGCTCTACAATCAGTGCACATTCTCCAGCTACCATCTTTCTTAGGGACTAAAATAACAGGGACAGCACAAGGACTTAAGCTTTCTCTTACCCAACCTTTACTTACCAATTCAGCCACTTGCTTTTGTATCTCTTGCGTTTGTTGGGGGTTGCTCCGGTAGGCTGGCCTATTAGGCAAAGTGGCGCCTGGGATGAGATCAATGTGGTGCTCAATCCCTCTCAAAGGTGGCAGCCCACTTGGTACCTCCTTAGGAAACAAGTCCTCAAATTCCTGCAAAAGAAAATCTATGCATTTTGGCACTTCTTTGGTGTTAGGTAAATTTTCCAACAAGGCCACCTCTTTGCTAAAAAGCAAATATAGGGGCTGGTTTGTGACAAAAGCTTCTTTAACCTCTCCTTTTGTCGCCATCAAACTTTCTTTCTTTTCTCCATTTTTCTTTTTGTCACTCTTTTTTCTCTCTTTTTCTTTGGCGATCTTTTCTTTTTCTTCTTTTTCTTTTTCTATTTCTTTTTCTTTTTCACATTTTTCTCTCAATTTCTTTTGATCATCTCTCACCTCACTTGGGCTCAAAGGAGCCAAAACAACTCTTTTTCCATGATGAACAAAGAAATACTTGTTGGTGTGCCCTTCATGACTTGCTTTCTTGTCAAATTGCCAAGGCCTTCCCAACAACACATGGCTGGCCTCCATTGGTACAACATCACAAACAGCCACATCCTCATATTTACCAATCGAAAAAGAAATTTCTACTTGCTTGTCCACAACCATCTCAACATCATTAACAAGCCATTGAAGCTTATATGGCTTGGGGTGGGGTTTAGTTTCTATTTGCAGTTTGGAAACTAATCTTGTACTAGCAACATTTGTACAACTCCCACCATCAATAATAAGGGAACATACCTTGCCTTTTATGAGGCATCTTGAGTGAAAAATGTTTTCCCTTTGAGTTGCCTCTTCTTCCTTGACCATGGCTTCTAGCACCCTCTTCATCATAAGCAACTCTCCACTTGGTATTTGGGCCTCCTCCTCTTCACCACCCTCTTCATACTCTTCGCCCTCTTCCTCTTCCTCCTCAACCTCCTCTACCATCATAATTCTCTTGGTAGGACATTGTGATGCAATGTGTCCTAAGCCTTGGCACTTGAAACACTTAACAGCCCGGTTAGTTGAATTTTGAGAAGGACTAGTTATAGTGTTTTTACCTTTTGGATCAGCCGTGGCTTCTTTGGATGATGAGGCACCTTCATTCTTTGGGTGATTCTTCCAATTGGAAGTGGTAGTGCTTCTTCTTAATTGGCCCTTCCTTTTGAGTTGTTGTTCTACCTTTGTGGCTTGATGTAACAAATCGTCCAATTGGACATAGTGTTGTAGCTCCACTATATCACTAATGTCACGATTTAGACCATGCAAGAATCTGGCCATGGTTGCTTCTTCATCCTCCTCCACATTTGCTCTAATTTTCGCCACCTCCATCTCCTTAAAGTACTCATCTACACTCTTATTACCTTGGGTGAGTCGCTGTAACTTGTTGTGCAACTCTCTGTTGTAATAAGATGGGACGAATCTCCTTCTCATGAGCCTTTTCATCTCCTCCCATGTGGCAATGGGTTGCTCATTGTTCCTTCTCCTTTCCTTCACCAATTGATCCCACCACACCAAGGCATAATCTGTAAATTCAATAGAAGCAACCTGCACCTTTTGAAGATCAGTGTAATTATAACAGGAAAAAATTTGTTCAATTTTAGTTTCCCATTCTAAATACGCCTCAGGATCATTCCTTCCAACGAACTGTGGTACTTTTATTTTTATACCACTCAACCTCTCTTCTCTATTATCATCACGCCTTCTCCTCCGATCCTCCCCATCACTATTGTTTTGTGAGTTTTCCAATTGATCAATTCTCTCATTGATACCTACCAACTCTTGTTTTAATAGTTCACTCATTTTTGCCGTGAGGGCTTCTAAAAGTAAACGATTTTGAGGATCCATAACTCTTTTAGTTCTTTAGAGAAACCAGAAAGTGAAACAACACAAGAAACCAATCAAAATAATAATCCACACACCAAAATAGCTTAGAGTAACAAAGGTAAAAACAAGAAACAAAAGAAACTGAACAAAAATTGTGAGAACTAGAACAAATTAGAACTCACTCAAAGAACAAAATTGAGAAAAAAAGAATCAAAGTGCAGCAAGAACAAAACACAACCAGAATTCAAAACACAAATATATTTTTTTTTTTTTTTGAATTTTCGTAGCCCTTTTTTTTCTTTTTTTTTTTTATAACAAACTAAGAATCAAAACACAAAGATAAGATTAGATAAACCTGGGCTTCTTTTTTTGTAACAATTCGAACCAAAGCTTTGATACCAAAATGATGGCCTCCTTGTTGTAACAACTTGGCCAATGACTTGAATTCACCACTTAGATTCTGGTTGTGACTAAGAACTTGTGATTTTCAATCTTTAAGAAAGAAAAACAAGAAAGGATGGTTCTTATTTTAACAAGAAACTAGTGAACAGAATAAGAACAAGTGAACAAAAAAGGAAGTGAGAATTAAGAGTTCTTGTTATAACAAGCAAACAAGAGAGCAATTTAGCAAGCAAGGAACAAGAAGAATGGATGGGAGGCAAGGGGCGCCACCTTGGTCTAATCCAAGACAAGGATAAGCCTATGGAAATGAGGATCACCACAAGAAAGGATTCTTGGTAAGATCAAAGTCTGGTTCAATCCAGAACCAAAGAGTAAGGACTCAATTACACAAGGTAATGTTTTTGCTCAAAATCAAAGTTGTCTTTCAAGGCACCATGCGCCCCCTATTTATAGTGAGGGAGGCTGGTCTGATTACAAGTGCAGACTTGGGCTATGCCTTTCAAGGCTTACAAGGAATCCTAGGTGCTCATTAAGGAGCAATTACAAGCAATAAAATGGCTGCCAACCAGCCCCTTCTATGCGCCCCAATCCAAGGAATCCTAGGCTAGAATTAACAAGCAATTACAAGGCAATTACATGTAATTATATGGCTGCTCCCTAGCTCACTAATGATGCAAGGAATCTTAAGAAACCAAATCAGTTTGGCTGCTGACCATGGCCTTCAATATGCGCTTAACTCCTCCTCAATGCAGCCACCATGGCTGTTACACTTTTAATGTGGTGTTTGGAGCATTCATGCCTTTGTCTTGATTGCTATGAATTCTTTGTCTTGTGTAACTCCTTCTTGCCTTGATGTGCTTTGATTCACTTTGTCTTCCTTGACTTCATTTAAGCGCCCACCATGCAGCCTTTATTAAGTCCCTCTTGCTTTTATTCAAGCAACCACTTAAAGTGGATTAAACACACCAAAAATTAACAAGGAATTAAATAACTTAGTGCCTTGGTCCCAAATAAATCAATTGGTCACATGCACTTTATTTAAAACAAAATAACATGGCTGGTTTCATGAGTGTTGCGCCTCCTCCATAGCTTGGATGACAAGCATGGTCTTTGGTGCAATTACTTCTTTGTCCATGTTGGAAATTGTCTTAGTCATGAATTGGACTAAGCCTTCTTGGACCTTTCTTGACATTGCCCTAGTCATTGGGCCTCCTAGGCTTTGAATGGCTTCTTGGACCTCCATGTCCTCATCACCAAAGAAGGCCTTCGGATCAAATGGGTGGACGAAGATGGACGAACGAGACGATTTTGGCCCAAAGAAGGCCAACGGATCAAATGGGAGGACAAAGATGGACGAACGAGACGAACTGATGAGGACATGGAGGTCCAAGAAGCCATTCAAAGCCTAGGAGGCCCAATTACTAGGGCAATGTCAAGAAGGGTCCAAGAAGGCTTAGTCCAATTCATGACTAAGACAATTTCCAACATGGACAAAGAAGTAATTGCACCAAAGACCATGCTTGTCATCCAAGCTATGGAGGAGGCGCAACACTCATGAAACCAGCCATGTTATTCTGTTTTAAATAAAGTGCATGTGACCAATTGATTTATTTGGGACCAAGGCACTAAGTTATTTAATTCCTTTTTTATTTTTGTGTGTTTAATCCACTTCAAGTGGTGGTGTGTGACGCAAAGAGGAGGGTCCCATAACTCTCAACAGCTCTTTGTGTAATTCAAGTGATCTGATGACAAGGAAAGACAAAGGAATTCAAGGCAATCAAGGCAAGAAGGAGTTACACAAGACAAAGGAGTAAATACTCCAACAGCACACTAAAAGTGTAACAGCCACATACTCAAGTGCAATCAAAATGGTGGCTGTGAAACCTTCCTAGTCATGAAGAGCAATCAAAGAGGAAGCTACCATCTGACCAAGCAAGGCGCCCCATCTCCCCTGGCCAGGTGCATTGCGCCACCTTGGAGCTGGTCAGCAGCCAACCAATTAATTGTAAATGCTTCTTTATGATAGCCTAGGATTCCATGTAGACCTTCAGCTGGTCAGCAGCCATTGTAATTGTTCTTTATGATAGCCTAGGATTCCTTGTAGACATTGAGCTGGTCAGCAGCCATTGTAATTGCTCTTTATGCTAGCCTAGGATTCCTTGTAGCCTTGAATGGCAAAGAATTGGTCACTTCTTTGTAATCAGAACCAGCCTCCCTCACTATATATAGGGGGCGCATGGAGCATGGAAAAAAAAACTTTGATTTTGAGCAAAAACATTACCTTGTGTAATTGAGTCCTTACTCTTTGGTTCTGGATTGAACCAGACTTTGATCTTACCAAGAATCCTTTCTTGTGGTGATCATCATTTCCATAGGCTTATCCTTGTCTTGGATTAGACCAAGGTGGCGCCCCTTGCCTCCCATCCATTCTTCTTGTCCCTTGCTTCCTAAATTGCTCTCTTGTTTGCTTGTTATAACAAGAACTCTTAATTCTCACTTCCTTTTGTACACTTGAATCTTGTTCTACTCACTTGTGATCTTGTTAAAATAAGAATCATCCTTTCTTGCTTTTCTTTCTTAAAGATTGATTTTACAAGTTCTTAGTCACAACCAGAATCTAAGTGGTGAATTCAAGTCATTGGCCAAGTTGTTACAACAAGGAGGCCATCATTTGGCATCAAAGCTTTGGTTCGAATTGTTACAAAAAGAAACCCAGGTTTATCTAATCTTATCTTTGTGTTCTGATTTCTTGTTTTTGAAAAAAAAAAAAAGAAAAAAAAAGGCTGCGAAAATTCAAAAGAAAAAAAAATATTTGTGTTTTGAATTCTGGTTGTGTTTTATTCTTGCTGCACTTTGATTCCTATTTTCTCAATTTTGTTCTTTGAGTGAGTTCTAATTTGTTCTAGTTCTCACAATTTTTTGTTCAGTTTCTTTTGTTTCTTGTTTTTTTTTTTACCTTTGCTACTCTAAGCTATTTTGGTGTGTGGATTATTATTTTGATTGGTTTCTTGGTTGTTTCACTTTCTGGTTTCTCTAAAGAACTAAAAGAGTTATGGATCCTCAAAATCGTTTACTTTTAGAAGCCCTCACGGCAAAAATGAGTGAACTATTAAAACAAGAATTGGTAGGTATCAATGAGAGACTTGATCAATTGGAAAACTCACAAAACAATAGTGATGGGGAGGATCGGAGGAGAAGGCGTGATGATAATAGAGAAGAGAGGTTGAGTGGTATAAAAATAAAAGTACCACAGTTTGTTGGAAGGAATGATCCCGAGGCGTATTTAGAATGGGAAACTAAAATTGAACAAATTTTTTCCTGTTATAATTACACTGATCTTCAAAAGGTGCAGGTTGCTTCTATTGAATTTACAGATTATGCCTTGGTGTGGTGGGATCAATTGGTGAAGGAAAGGAGAAGGTACAATGAGCAACCCATTGCCACATGGGAAGAGATGAAAAGGCTCATGAGAAGGAGATTTGTCCCATCTTATTACAACAGAGAGTTGCACAACAAGTTACAGCGACTCACCCAAGGTAATAAGAGTGTAGATGAGTACTTTAAGGAGATGGAGGTGGCGAAAATTAGAGCAAATGTGGAGGAGGATGAAGAAGCAACCATGGCCAGATTCTTGCATGGACTAAATCGTGACATTAGTGATATAGTGGAACTACAACACTATGTCCAATTGGACGATTTGTTACATCAAGCCACAAAGGTAGAACAACAACTCAAAAGGAAGGGCCAAATAAGAAGAAGCACTACCACTTCCAATTGGAAGAATCACCCAAAGAATGAAGGTGCCTCATCATCCAAAGAAGCCACGGCTGATCCAAAAGGTAAAAACACTATAACTAGTCCTTCTCAAAATTCAACTAATCGGGCTGTTAAGTGTTTCAAGTGCCAAGGCTTAGGACACATTGCATCTCAATGTCCTACCAAGAGAATTATGATGGTAGAGGAGGTTGAGGAGGAAGAGGAAGAGGGCGAAGAGTATGAAGAGGGTGGTGAAGAGGAGGAGGCCCAAATACCAAGTGGAGAGTTGCTTATGATGAAGAGGGTGCTAGAAGCCATGGTCAAGGAAGAAGAGGCAACTCAAAGGGAAAACATTTTTCACTCAAGATGCCTCATAAAAGGCAAGGTATGTTCCCTTATTATTGATGGTGGAAGTTGTACAAATGTTGCTAGTACAAGGTTAGTTTCCAAACTGCAAATAGAAACTAAACCCCACCCCAAGCCATATAAGCTTCAATGGCTTGTTAATGATGTTGAGATGGTTGTGGACAAGCAAGTAGAAATTTCTTTTTCAATTGGTAAATATGAGGATGTGGCTGTTTGTGATGTTGTACCAATGGAGGCCAGCCATGTGTTGTTGGGAAGGCCTTGGCAATTTGACAAGAAAGCAAGTCATGAAGGGCACACCAACAAGTATTCTTTTGTTCATCATGGAAAAAGAATTGTATTGGCTCCTTTGAGCCCAAGTGAGGTGAGAGATGATCAAAAGAAATTGAGAGAAAAATGTGAAAAAGAAAAAGAAATAGAAAAAGAAAAAGAAAAGATCGCCAAAGAAAAAGAGAGAAAAAAGAGTGACAAAAAGAAAAATGAAGAAAAGAAAGAAAGTTTGATGGCGACAAAAGGAGAGGTTAAAGAAGCTTTTGTCACAAACCAGCCCCTATATTTGCTTTATAGCAAAGAGGTGGCCTTGTTGGAAAATTTACCTAACACCAAAGAATTGCCAAAATGCATAGATTTTCTTTTACAGGAATTTGAGGACTTGTTTCCTAAGGAGGTACCAAGTGGGCTGCCACCTTTGAGAGGGATTGAGCACCACATTGATCTCATCCCAGGCGCCACTTTGCCTAATAGGCCAGCCTATCGGAGCAACCCCCAACAAACGCAAGAGATACAAAAGCAAGTGGCTGAATTGGTAAGTAAAGGTTGGGTAAGAGAAAGTTTAAGTCCTTGTGTTGTCCCTGTTATTTTAGTCCCTAAGAAAGATGGTAGCTGGAGAATGTGCACTGATTGTAGAGCTGTTAACAATATTACTGTTAAGTATAGGCATCCTATTCCAAGATTAGATGACTTGCTTGATGAATTGTTTGGTGCATGCTTGTTCTCTAAAATTGATTTGAAAAGTGGGTACCATCAAATTAGGATAAGGGAAGGGGATGAATGGAAAACTGCTTTCAAAACAAAGTATGGTTTATATGAGTGGTTAGTTATGCCTTTTGGTTTAACAAATGCACCCAGCACTTTCATGAGATTAATGAACCATGTTTTGAGAGAATTCTTGGGTAAATTTGTTGTTGTATATTTTGATGATATCTTGATATATAGCAAAAATTTAGAAGACCATTGCATTCATCTAAGGGCTGTTTTGAATGTGCTAAGAAAAGAAAACTTGTTTGCAAATTTGGAAAAATGTGTTTTTTGCACGAAACAAGTTATTTTTCTAGGCTTTGTTATAAGCTCTCAAGGAGTGCATGTGGATGAAGCAAAGGTGAAGGCAATTCAAGAATGGCCCACACCTAAAAATGTGACTGAGGTAAGAAGCTTTCATGGTTTAGCAAGTTTCTATAGGAGGTTTGTTAAGGACTTTAGTACTATTGCTGCACCTCTTAATGAAATTGTTAAAAAGGAAGTTGGTTTTAAATGGGGTGAGAAACAAGAACAAGCTTTTTCAATTCTTAAAGAAAAGCTCACCCAAGCACCAATTCTAGCATTGCCTAATTTTTCAAAATCTTTTGAAATTGAGTGTGATGCTTCCAATGTTGGAATTGGGGCTGTTTTAATGCAAGAAGGACATCCAATTGCTTATTATAGTGAGAAATTAAAAGGGGCTGCCCTAAATTACTCAACTTATGATAAGGAATTGTATGCCTTAGTAAGGGCATTGCAAACATGGCAACATTACTTGCTGCCAAAAGAATTTGTCATTCATAGTGATCATGAGTCCTTGAAATACTTAAAAGGACAAGGTAAGTTGAACAAGAGGCATGCTAAATGGGTTGAATTTTTGGAGCAATTTCCTTATGTGATTAAGCACAAGAAGGGTAAGGCAAATGTTGTGGCTGATGCATTATCAAGAAGGTATGCATTACTCTCTACTCTTGAAACTAAAGTTTTTGGTCTTGAACACATTAAGGAATTGTATGAGCATGATCTTGATTTTTCTGAAAAATATGTTGATTGTGTTCATGCTGCCCATAATGGATTTTTTAGGCACAATGATTATTTGTTTAAAGAGAAAAGGTTGTGTGTGCCAAAAGGATCCATTAGAGACCTCTTGGTCAAAGAGGCGCATGAGGGGGGGTTAATGGGACATTTTGGTGTTCCTAAAACTTTGGAATTTTTACAAGAACATTTTTATTGGCCTCACATGAAAGTTGATGTGCAAAAGTATTGTGAAAGGTGTATTGTTTGCAAAAAGGCCAAATCCAAAGTTTTACCCCATGGTTTGTATACTCCTTTACCTGTTCCTGAATATCCTTGGATTGACCTTTCCATGGACTTTGTTTTAGGGCTGCCAAGAACAAAGACTGGAAAAGATTCTATTTTTGTTGTTGTGGACAGGTTCTCAAAAATGGCACACTTCATCCCATGCAAAAAGGTGGATGATGCTTCCCACATTGCTGATTTGTTCTTCAAAGAGGTGGTGCGCCTACATGGCCTACCAAAGAGTATAGTGTCCGATCGTGACGCTAAGTTTCTAAGCCACTTCTGGAGAACTTTGTGGGGTAAGGTGGGAACTAAGTTACTATTCTCTACAACTTGTCATCCCCAAACTGATGGGCAAACTGAGGTAGTAAACAGAACTCTCTCTACTCTCTTAAGGGTTGTGCTTTCAAAGAATTTGAAAATGTGGGAAACATGGCTGCCCCATGTTGAATTTGCTTATAATAGGGCTGTCCATAGTACTACAAATCATTCCCCATTTGAGATTGTGTATGGTTATAATCCTTTGACTCCACTTGATCTATTACCATTACCTAACACATCTCTGTTGAAACATAAAGATGGCAAAGCAAAAGCTGAATTTGTGAAAAATTTGCATGAGAAAATTAAGCTGCAAATTGAAAAGAAAAATGAAAGCTATGCCAAGAGTGCTAATAAAGGGCGCAAACGGGTTACCTTTGAACCCGGAGATTGGGTTTGGATCCATATGAGAAAGGAAAGGTTTCCTTCACAAAGGAAATCTAAGTTAATGCCTAGGGGCGATGGCCCTTTCCAAGTGATTGCCAAAGTTAATGATAATGCTTACAAGATTGACCTTCCTGGTGAGTATGGTGTTAGTGCCACTTTCAATGTTGCTGACTTGTCTCCTTTTGATGTAGGTGATGAAGACTTCAATTCGAGGTCGAATTCTTTTCAAGAGGGGGCGAATGATGAGGACATGGAGGTCCAAGAAGCCATTCAAAGCCTAGGAGGCCCAATTACTAGGGCAATGTCAAGAAGGGTCCAAGAAGGCTTAGTCCAATTCATGACTAAGACAATTTCCAACATGGACAAAGAAGTAATTGCACCAAAGACCATGCTTGTCATCCAAGCTATGGAGGAGGCGCAACACTCATGAAACCAGCCATGTTATTCTGTTTTAAATAAAGTGCATGTGACCAATTGATTTATTTGGGACCAAGGCACTAAGTTATTTAATTCCTTTTTTATTTTTGTGTGTTTAATCCACTTCAAGTGGTGGTGTGTGACGCAAAGAGGAGGGTCCCATAACTCTCAACAGCTCTTTGTGTAATTCAAGTGATCTGATGACAAGGAAAGACAAAGGAATTCAAGGCAATCAAGGCAAGAAGGAGTTACACAAGACAAAGGAGTAAATACTCCAACAGCACACTAAAAGTGTAACAGCCACATACTCAAGTGCAATCAAAATGGTGGCTGTGAAACCTTCCTAGTCATGAAGAGCAATCAAAGAGGAAGCTACCATCTGACCAAGCAAGGCGCCCCATCTCCCCTGGCCAGGTGCATTGCGCCACCTTGGAGCTGGTCAGCAGCCAACCAATTAATTGTAAATGCTTCTTTATGATAGCCTAGGATTCCATGTAGACCTTCAGCTGGTCAGCAGCCATTGTAATTGTTCTTTATGATAGCCTAGGATTCCTTGTAGACATTGAGCTGGTCAGCAGCCATTGTAATTGCTCTTTATGCTAGCCTAGGATTCCTTGTAGCCTTGAATGGCAAAGAATTGGTCACTTCTTTGTAATCAGAACCAGCCTCCCTCACTATATATAGGGGGCGCATGGAGCATGGAAAAAAAACTTTGATTTTGAGCAAAAACATTACCTTGTGTAATTGAGTCCTTACTCTTTGGTTCTGGATTGAACCAGACTTTGATCTTACCAAGAATCCTTTCTTGTGGTGATCATCATTTCCATAGGCTTATCCTTGTCTTGGATTAGACCAAGGTGGCGCCCCTTGCCTCCCATCCATTCTTCTTGTCCCTTGCTTCCTAAATTGCTCTCTTGTTTGCTTGTTATAACAAGAACTCTTAATTCTCACTTCCTTTTGTACACTTGAATCTTGTTCTACTCACTTGTGATCTTGTTAAAATAAGAATCATCCTTTCTTGCTTTTCTTTCTTAAAGATTGATTTTACAAGTTCTTAGTCACAACCAGAATCTAAGTGGTGAATTCAAGTCATTGGCCAAGTTGTTACAACAAGGAGGCCATCACGAACTTGGTCCAAAGAAGGCCTACGGATCAAATGGGAGGACGAAGATGGACGAACGAGACGAACTTGGTCCAAAGAAAGCCTAGGGATCAAATGGGAGGACGAAGATAGAGGAACGAGACGAACTTGGTCCAAAGAAGGCCTTCGGATCAAATGGGAGGACGAAGATGGACGAACGAGACGAACTTGGTCCAAAGAAGGCCAACGGATCAAATGGGAGGACGAAGATGGACGAACGAGACGAACTTGGTCCAAAGAAGGCCTACGGATCAAATGGGAGGATGAAGATGGACCAACGAGACAAACTTGGTCCAAAGAAGGCCTAGGGATCAAATGGGAGGACGATGATGGACGAACTTGACGAACTTGGTCCAAAGAAGGCCAACGGATCAAATGGGAGGACGAAGATGGACGAACGAGACGAACTTGGTCCAAAGAAGGCCTACGGATCAAATGGGAGGACGAAGATGGACGAACGAGACGAACTTGGTCCAAAGAAGGCCAACGGATCAAATGGGAGGACGAAGATGGACGAACGAGACGAACTTGGTCCAAAGAAGGCCTAGTGATCAAATGGGAGGACGAAGATGGACGAACGAGACGAACTTGGTCCAAAGAAGGCCTACGGATCAAATGGGAGGACGAAGATGGACGAACGAGACTAACTTGGTCCAAAGAAGGCCAACGGATCAAATGGGAGGACGAAGATGGACGAACGAGACGAACTTGGTCCAAAGAAGGCCTAGGGATCAAATGGGAGGACGAAGATGGACGAACGAGACGAACTTGGTCCAAAGAAGGCCTTTGGATCAAATGGGAGGACGAAGATGGAGGAACGAGACGAACTTGGTCCAAAGAAGGCCTTCGGATCAAATGGGAGGACGAAGATGGACGAACGAGACGAACTTGGTCCAAAGAAGGCCAACGGATCAAATGGGAGGACGAAGATGGACGAACGAGACGAACTTGGTCCAAAGAAGGCCTACGGATCAAATGGGAGGACGAAGATGGACGAACGAGACGAACTTGGTCCAAAGAAGGCCTACGGATCAAATGGGAGGACGAAGAGGGACGAACGAGACTAACTTGGTCCAAAGAAGGCCAACGGATCAAATGGGAGGACGAAGACGGACGAACGAGACGAACTTGGTCCAAAGAAGGCCTAGGGATCAAATGTGAGGACGAAGATGGACGAACGAGACGAACTTGGTCCAAAGAAGGCCAACGGATCAAATGGGAGGACGAAGATGGACGAACGAGACGAACTTGGTCCAAAGAAGGCCTACGGATCAAATGGGAGGACGAAGATGGACGAACGAGACGAACTTGGTCCAAAGAAGGCCAACGGATCAAATGGGAGGACGAAGATGGACGAACGAGACGAACTTGGTCCAAAGAAGGCCTACGGATCAAATGGGAGGACAAAGATGGACGAACGAGACGAACTTGGTCCAAAGAAGGCCAACGGATCAAATGGGAGGACGAAGATGGACGAACGAGACGAACTTGGTCCACAGAAGGCCTACGGATCAAATGGGAGGACGAAGATGGACGAACGAGACGAACTTGGTCCAAAGAAGGCCTACGGATCAAATGGGAGGACGAAGACGGATGAACGAGACGAACTTGGTCCAAAGAAGGCCTAGGGATCAAATGGGAGGACGAAGATGGACGAACGAGACGAACTTGGTCCAAAGAAGGCCTTTGGATCAAATGGAAGGACGAAGATGGACGAACGAGACGAACTTGGTCCAAAGAAGGCCTACGGATCAAATGGGAGGACGAAGATGGACGAACGAGACTAACTTGGTCCAAAGAAGGCCAACGGATCAAATGGGAGGACGAAGATGGACGAACGAGACGAACTTGGTCCAAAGAAGGCCTTTGGATCAAATGGGAGGAAGAAGATGGACGAACGAGACGAACTTGGTCCAAAGAAGGCCTACGGATCAAATGGGAGGACGAGGATGGAGGAACGAGACGAACTTGGTCCAAAGAAGGCCTTCGGATCAAATGGGTGGACGAAGATGGACGAACGAGACGATTTTGGCCCAAAGAAGGCCAACGGATCAAATGGGAGGACAAAGATGGACGAACGAGACGAACTTGGTCCAAAGAAGGCCTACGGATCAAATGGGAGGACGAAGATGGACGAACGAGACGAACTTGGTCCAAAGAAAGCCTAGGGATCAAATGGGAGGACGAAGATGGACGAACGAGACGAACTTGGTCCAAAGAAGGCCAACGGATCAAATGGGAGGACGAAGATGGACGAACGAGACGAACTTGGTCCAAAGAAGGCCTACGGATCAAATGGGAGGATGAAGATGGACCAACGAGACAAACTTGGTCCAAAGAAGGCCTAGGGATCAAATGGGAGGACGATGATGGACGAACTTGACGAACTTGGTCCAAAGAAGGCCAACGGATCAAATGGGAGGACGAAGATGGACGAACGAGACGAACTTGGTCCAAAGAAGGCCTACGGATCAAATGGGAGGACGAAGATGGACGAACGAGACGAACTTGGTCCAAAGAAGGCCAACGGATCAAATGGGAGGACGAAGATGGACGAACGAGACGAACTTGGTCCAAAGAAGGCCTAGTGATCAAATGGGAGGACGAAGATGGACGAACGAGACGAACTTGGTCCAAAGAAGGCCTACGGATCAAATGGGAGGACGAAGATGGACGAACGAGACGAACTTGGTCCAAAGAAAGCCTAGGGATCGAATGGGAGGACAAAGATGGACGAACGAGACGAAGTTGGTCCAAAGAAGGCCAACGGATCAAATGGGAGGACGAAGATGGACGAACGAGACGAACTTGGTCCAAAGAAGGCCTAGGGATCAAATGGGAGGACGAAGATGGACGAACGAGACGAACTTGGTCCAAAGAAGGCCTTTGGATCAAATGGGAGGACGAAGATGGAGGAACGAGACGAACTTGGTCCAAAGAAGGCCTTCGGATCAAATGGGAGGACGAAGATGGACGAACGAGACGAACTTGGTCCAAAGAAGGCCAACGGATCAAATGGGAGGACGAAGATGGACGAACGAGACGAACTTGGTCCAAAGAAGGCCAACGGATAAAATGGGAGGACGAAGATGGACGAACGAGATGAACTTGGTGCAAAGAAGCCCAACGGATCAAATGGGAGGACGAAAAGGGATGAACGAGATGAACTTGGTGCAAAGAAGCCCAACGGATCAAATGGGAGGACGAAAAGGGATGAACGAGACGAACTTGGTCCAAAGAAGGCCTACGGATCAAATGGGAGGACGAAGATGGACGAACGAGACGAACTTGGTCCAAAGAAGGCATAGGGATCAAATGGGAGGACGAAGATGGACGAACGAGACGAACTTGGTCCAAAGAAGGCCTTCGGATCAAATGGGAGGACGAAGATGGACGAACCAGACGAAGTTGGTGCAAAGAAGCCCAAGGATCAAATGGGAGGACGAAAAGGGATGAACGAGACAAACTTGGTCCAAAGAAGGCCTACGGATCAAATGGGAGGACGAAGATGGACGAACGAGACGAACTTGGTCCAAAGAAAGCCTAGGGATCAAATGGGAGGACAAAGATGGACGAACGAGACGAACTTGGTCCAAAGAAGGCCAACGGATCAAATGGGAGGACGAAGATGGACGAACGAGACGAACTTGGTCCAAAGAAGGCCTAGGGATCAAATGGGAGGACGAAGATGGACGAACGAGACGAACTTGGTGCAATGAAGCCCAACGGATCAAATGGGAGGACGAAAAGGGATGAACGAGACGAACTTGGTCCAAACAAGGCCTACGGATCAAATGGCTGGACGAAGATGGACGAACGAGACGAACTTGGTGCAAAGAAGCCCAACGGATCAAATGGGAGGACGAAGATGGACGAACGAGACGAACTTGGTCCAAAGAAGGCCTACGGATCAAATGGGAGGACGAAGATGGACGAACGAGACGAACTTGGTCCAAAGAAAGCCTAGGGATCAAATGGGAGGACGAAGATGGACGAACGAGACGAACTTGGTCCAAAGAAGGCCAACGGATCAAATGGGAGGACGAAGATGGACGAACGAGACGAACTTGGTCCAAAGAAGGCCAACGGATCAAATGGGAGGACGAAGATGGACGAACGAGACGAACTTGGTCCAAAGAAGGCCTACGGATCAAATGGGAGGACGAAGATGGAGGAACGAGACGAACTTGGTCCAAAGAAGGCCTTCGGATCAAATGGGAGGACGACGATGGACGAACGAGACGAACTTGGTCCAAAGAAGGCCAACGGATCAAATGGGAGGACGAAGATGGACGAACGAGATGAACTTGGTGCAAAGAAGCCCAACGGATCAAATGGGCGGACGAAAAGGGATGAACGAGACGAACTTGGTCCAAAGAAGGCCTACGGATCAAATGGGAGGACGAAGATGGACGAACGGGACGAACTTGGTCCAAAGAAGGCCTAGGGATCAAATGGGAGGACGAAGATGGACGAACGAGACGAACTTGGTCCAAAGAAGGCCTTCGGATCAAATGGGAGGATGAAGATGGACGAACCAGACGAAGTTGGTGCAAAGAAGCCCAAGGATCAAATGGGAGGACGAAAAGGGATGAACGAGACAAACTTGGTGTAAAGAAGGCCTACGGATCAAATGGGAGGACGAAGATGGACGAACGAGACGAACTTGGTCCAAAGAAAGCCTAGGGATCAAATGGGAGGACAAAGATGGACGAACGAGACGAACTTGGTCCAAAGAAGGCCAACGGATCAAATGGGAGGACGAAGATGGACGAACGAGACGAACTTGGTCCAAAGAAGGCCTAGGGATCAAATGGGAGGACGAAGATGGACGAACGAGACGAACTTGATGCAATGAAGCCCAACGGATCAAATGGGAGGACGAAAAGGGATGAACGAGACGAACTTGGTCCAAACAAGGCCTACGGATCAAATGGCTGGACGAAAATGGACGAACGAGACGAACTTGGTGCAAAGAAGCCCAACGGATCAAATGGGAGGACGAAGATGGACGAACGAGACGAACTTGGTCCAAAGAAGGCCTACGGATCAAATGGGAGGACGAAGATGGACGAACGAGACGAACTTGGTCCAAAGAAAGCCTAGGGATCAAATGGGAGGACGAAGATGGACGAACGAGACGAACTTGGTCCAAAGAAGGCCAACGGATCAAATGGGAGGACGAAGATGGACGAACGAGACGAACTTGGTCCAAAGAAGGCCAACGGATCAAATGGGAGGACCAAGATGGACGAACGAGACGAACTTGGTCCAAAGAAGGCCTACGGATCAAATGGGAGGACGAAGATGGAGGAACGAGACGAACTTGGTCCAAAGAAGGCCTTCGGATCAAATGGGAGGACGAAGATGGACGAACGAGACGAACTTGGTCCAAAGAAGGCCAACGGATCAAATGGGAGGACGAAGATGGACGAACGAGATGAACTTGGTGCAAAGAAGCCCAACGGATCAAATGGGAGGACGAAAAGGGATGAACGAGACGAACTTGGTCCAAAGAAGGCCTACGGATCAAATGGGAGGACGAAGATGGACGAACGAGACGAACTTGGTCCAAAGAAGGCCTAGGGATCAAATGGGAGGACGAAGATGGACGAACGAGACGAACTTGGTCCAAAGAAGGCCTTCGGATCAAATGGGATGACGAAGATGGACGAACCAGACGAAGTTGGTGCAAAGAAGCCCAAGGATCAAATGGGAGGACGAAAAGTGATGAACGAGACAAACTTGGTCCAAAGAAGGCCTACGGATCAAATGGGAGGACGAAGATGGACGAACGAGACGAACTTGGTCCAAAGAAAGCCTAGGGATCAAATGGGAGGACAAAGATGGACGAACGAGACGAACTTGGTCCAAAGAAGGCCAACGGATCAAATGGGAGGACGAAGATGGACGAACGAGACGAACTTGGTCCAAAGAAGGCCTAGGGATCAAATGGGAGGACGAAGATGGACGAACGAGACGAACTTGGTCCAAAGAAGGCCTAGGGATCAAATGGGAGGACGAAGATGGACGAACGAGACGAACTTGGTCCAAAGAAGGCCTACGGATCAAATGGGAGGACGAAGATGGACGAACGAGACGAACTTGGTTCAAAGAAGGCCAACGGATCAAATGGGAGGACGAAGATGGACGAACGAGACGAACTTGGTCCAAAGAAGGCCAACGGATCAAATGGGAGGACGAAGATGGACGAACGAGACGAACTTGGTGCAAAGAAGCCCAACGGATCAAATGGGAGGACGAAAAGGGATGAACGAGACGAACTTGGTCCAAACAAGGCCTACGGATCAAATGGCTGGACGAAGATGGACGAACGAGACGAACTTGGTGCAAAGAAGCCCAACGGATCAAATGGGAGGACGAAGATGGACGAACGAGACGAACTTGGTCCAAAGAAGGCCTACGGATCAAATGGGAGGACGAAGATGGACGAACGAGACGAACTTGGTCCAAAGAAAGCCTAGGGATCAAATGGGAGGACGAAGATGGACGAACGAGACGAACTTGGTGCAAAGAAGCCCAACGGATCAAATGGGAGGACGAAAAGGGATGAACGAGACGAACTTGGTCCAAAGAAGGCCTACGGATCAAATGGGAGGACGAAGATGGACGAACGAGACGAACTTGGTCCAAAGAAGGCCTAGGGATCAAATGGGAGGACGAAGATGGACGAACGAGACGAACTTGGTCCAAAGAAGGCCTAGGGATCAAATGGGAGGACGAAGATGGACGAACGAGACGAACTTGGTCCAAAGAAGGCCTTCGGATCAAATGGGAGGACGAAGATGGACGAACCAGACGAAGTTGGTGCAAAGAAGCCCAAGGATCAAATGGGAGGACGAAAAGGGATGAACGAGACAAACTTGGTCCAAAGAAGGCCTACGGATCAAATGGGAGGACGAAGATGGAGGAACGAGACGAACTTGGTCCAAAGAAGGCCTTCGGATCAAATGGGAGGACGAAGATGGACGAACGAGACGAACTTGGTCCAAAGAAGGCCAACGGATCAAATGGGAGGACGAAGATGGACGAACGAGACGAACTTGGTCCAAAGAAGGCCAACGGATCAAATGGGAGGACGAAGATGGACGAACGAGACGAACTTGGTCCAAAGAAGGCCTACGGATCAAATGGGAGGACGAAGATGGAGGAACGAGACGAACTTGGTCCAAAGAAGGCCTTCGGATCAAATGGGAGGACGAAGATGGACGAACGAGACGAACTTGGTCCAAAGAAGGCCAACGGATCAAATGGGAGGACGAAGATGGACGAACGAGATGAACTTGGTGCAAAGAAGCCCAACGGATCAAATGGGAGGACGAAGATGGACGAACGAGACGAACTTGGTCCAAAGAAGGCCTACGGATCAAATGGGAGGACGAAGATGGACGAACGAGACGAACTTGGTCCAAAGAAAGCCTAGGGATCAAATGGGAGGACGAAGATGGACGAACGAGACGAACTTGGTCCAAAGAAGGCCAACGGATCAAATGGGAGGACGAAGATGGACGAACGAGACGAACTTGGTCCAAAGAAGGCCAACGGATCAAATGGGAGGACGAAGATGGACGAACGAGACGAACTTGGTCCAAAGAAGGCCTACGGATCAAATGGGAGGACGAAGATGGAGGAACGAGACGAACTTGGTCCAAAGAAGGCCTTCGGATCAAATGGGAGGACGAAGATGGACGAACGAGACGAACTTGGTCCAAAGAAGGCCAACGGATCAAATGGGAGGACGAAGATGGACGAACGAGATGAACTTGGTGCAAAGAAGCCCAACGGATCAAATGGGAGGACGAAAAGGGATGAACGAGACGAACTTGGTCCAAAGAAGGCCTACGGATCAAATGGGAGGACGAAGATGGACGAACGAGACGAACTTGGTCCAAAGAAGGCCTAGGGATCAAATGGGAGGACGAAGATGGACGAACGAGACGAACTTGGTCCAAAGAAGGCCTTCGGATCAAATGGGAGGACGAAGATGGACGAACCAGACGAAGTTGGTGCAAAGAAGCCCAAGGATCAAATGGGAGGACGAAAAGTGATGAACGAGACAAACTTGGTCCAAAGAAGGCCTACGGATCAAATGGGAGGACGAAGATGGACGAACGAGACGAACTTGGTCCAAAGAAAGCCTAGGGATCAAATGGGAGGACAAAGATGGACGAACGAGACGAACTTGGTCCAAAGAAGGCCAACGGATCAAATGGGAGGACGAAGATGGACGAACGAGACGAACTTGGTCCAAAGAAGGCCTAGGGATCAAATGGGAGGACGAAGATGGACGAACGAGACGAACTTGGTCCAAAGAAGGCCTACGGATCAAATGGGAGGACGAAGATGGACGAACGAGACGAACTTGGTTCAAAGAAGGCCAACGGATCAAATGGGAGGACGAAGATGGACGAACGAGACGAACTTGGTCCAAAGAAGGCCAACGGATCAAATGGGAGGACGAAGATGGACGAACGAGACGAACTTGGTGCAAAGAAGCCCAACGGATCAAATGGGAGGACGAAAAGGGATGAACGAGACGAACTTGGTCCAAACAAGGCCTACGGATCAAATGGCTGGACGAAGATGGACGAACGAGACGAACTTGGTGCAAAGAAGCCCAACGGATCAAATGGGAGGACGAAGATGGACGAACGAGACGAACTTGGTCCAAAGAAGGCCTACGGATCAAATGGGAGGACGAAGATGGACGAACGAGACGAACTTGGTCCAAAGAAAGCCTAGGGATCAAATGGGAGGACGAAGATGGACGAACGAGACGAACTTGGTGCAAAGAAGCCCAACGGATCAAATGGGAGGACGAAAAGGGATGAACGAGACGAACTTGGTCCAAAGAAGGCCTACGGATCAAATGGGAGGACGAAGATGGACGAACGAGACGAACTTGGTCCAAAGAAGGCCAACGGATCAAATGGGAGGACGAAGATGGACGAACGAGACGAACTTGGTCCAAAGAAGGCCAACGGATCAAATGGGAGGACCAAGATGGACGAACGAGACGAACTTGGTCCAAAGAAGGCCTACGGATCAAATGGGAGGACGAAGATGGAGGAACGAGACGAACTTGGTCCAAAGAAGGCCTTCGGATCAAATGGGAGGACGAAGATGGACGAACGAGACGAACTTGGTCCAAAGAAGGCCAACGGATCAAATGGGAGGACGAAGATGGACGAACGAGATGAACTTGGTGCAAAGAAGCCCAACGGATCAAATGGGAGGACGAAAAGGGATGAACGAGACGAACTTGGTCCAAAGAAGGCCTACGGATCAAATGGGAGGACGAAGATGGACGAACGAGACGAACTTGGTCCAAAGAAGGCCTAGGGATCAAATGGGAGGACGAAGATGGACGAACGAGACGAACTTGGTCCAAAGAAGGCCTTCGGATCAAATGGGATGACGAAGATGGACGAACCAGACGAAGTTGGTGCAAAGAAGCCCAAGGATCAAATGGGAGGACGAAAAGTGATGAACGAGACAAACTTGGTCCAAAGAAGGCCTACGGATCAAATGGGAGGACGAAGATGGACGAACGAGACGAACTTGGTCCAAAGAAAGCCTAGGGATCAAATGGGAGGACAAAGATGGACGAACGAGACGAACTTGGTCCAAAGAAGGCCAACGGATCAAATGGGAGGACGAAGATGGACGAACGAGACGAACTTGGTCCAAAGAAGGCCTAGGGATCAAATGGGAGGACGAAGATGGACGAACGAGACGAACTTGGTCCAAAGAAGGCCTAGGGATCAAATGGGAGGACGAAGATGGACGAACGAGACGAACTTGGTCCAAAGAAGGCCTACGGATCAAATGGGAGGACGAAGATGGACGAACGAGACGAACTTGGTGCAAAGAAGGCCAACGGATCAAATGGGAGGACGAAGATGGACGAACGAGACGAACTTGGTCCAAAGAAGGCCAACGGATCAAATGGGAGGACGAAGATGGACGAACGAGACGAACTTGGTGCAAAGAAGCCCAACGGATCAAATGGGAGGACGAAAAGGGATGAACGAGACGAACTTGGTCCAAACAAGGCCTACGGATCAAATGGCTGGACGAAGATGGACGAACGAGACGAACTTGGTGCAAAGAAGCCCAACGGATCAAATGGGAGGACGAAGATGGACGAACGAGACGAACTTGGTCCAAAGAAGGCCTACGGATCAAATGGGAGGACGAAGATGGACGAACGAGACGAACTTGGTCCAAAGAAAGCCTAGGGATCAAATGGGAGGACGAAGATGGACGAACGAGACGAACTTGGTGCAAAGAAGCCCAACGGATCAAATGGGAGGACGAAAAGGGATGAACGAGACGAACTTGGTCCAAAGAAGGCCTACGGATCAAATGGGAGGACGAAGATGGACGAACGAGACGAACTTGGTCCAAAGAAGGCCTAGGGATCAAATGGGAGGACGAAGATGGACGAACGAGACGAACTTGGTCCAAAGAAGGCCTAGGGATCAAATGGGAGGACGAAGATGGACGAACGAGACGAACTTGGTCCAAAGAAGGCCTTCGGATCAAATGGGAGGACGAAGATGGACGAACCAGACGAAGTTGGTGCAAAGAAGCCCAAGGATCAAATGGGAGGACGAAAAGGGATGAACGAGACAAACTTGGTCCAAAGAAGGCCTACGGATCAAATGGGAGGACGAAGATGGAGGAACGAGACGAACTTGGTCCAAAGAAGGCCTTCGGATCAAATGGGAGGACGAAGATGGACGAACGAGACGAACTTGGTCCAAAGAAGGCCAACGGATCAAATGGGAGGACGAAGATGGACGAACGAGACGAACTTGGTCCAAAGAAGGCCAACGGATCAAATGGGAGGACGAAGATGGACGAACGAGACGAACTTGGTCCAAAGAAGGCCTACGGATCAAATGGGAGGACGAAGATGGAGGAACGAGACGAACTTGGTCCAAAGAAGGCCTTCGGATCAAATGGGAGGACGAAGATGGACGAACGAGACGAACTTGGTCCAAAGAAGGCCAACGGATCAAATGGGAGGACGAAGATGGACGAACGAGATGAACTTGGTGCAAAGAAGCCCAACGGATCAAATGGGAGGACGAAGATGGACGAACGAGACGAACTTGGTCCAAAGAAGGCCTACGGATCAAATGGGAGGACGAAGATGGACGAACGAGACGAACTTGGTCCAAAGAAAGCCTAGGGATCAAATGGGAGGACGAAGATGGACGAACGAGACGAACTTGGTCCAAAGAAGGCCAACGGATCAAATGGGAGGACGAAGATGGACGAACGAGACGAACTTGGTCCAAAGAAGGCCAACGGATCAAATGGGAGGACGAAGATGGACGAACGAGACGAACTTGGTCCAAAGAAGGCCTACGGATCAAATGGGAGGACGAAGATGGAGGAACGAGACGAACTTGGTCCAAAGAAGGCCTTCGGATCAAATGGGAGGACGAAGATGGACGAACGAGACGAACTTGGTCCAAAGAAGGCCAACGGATCAAATGGGAGGACGAAGATGGACGAACGAGATGAACTTGGTGCAAAGAAGCCCAACGGATCAAATGGGAGGACGAAAAGGGATGAACGAGACGAACTTGGTCCAAAGAAGGCCTACGGATCAAATGGGAGGACGAAGATGGACGAACGAGACGAACTTGGTCCAAAGAAGGCCTAGGGATCAAATGGGAGGACGAAGATGGACGAACGAGACGAACTTGGTCCAAAGAAGGCCTTCGGATCAAATGGGAGGACGAAGATGGACGAACCAGACGAAGTTGGTGCAAAGAAGCCCAAGGATCAAATGGGAGGACGAAAAGTGATGAACGAGACAAACTTGGTCCAAAGAAGGCCTACGGATCAAATGGGAGGACGAAGATGGACGGACGAGACGAACTTGGTCCAAAGAAAGCCTCGGGATCAAATGGGAGGACAAAGATGGACGAACGAGACGAACTTGGTCCAAAGAAGGCCAACGGATCAAATGGGAGGACGAAGATGGACGAACGAGACGAACTTGGTCCAAAGAAGGCCTAGGGATCAAATGGGAGGACGAAGATGGACGAACGAGACGAACTTGGTCCAAAGAAGGCCTACGGATCAAATGGGAGGACGAAGATGGACGAACGAGACGAACTTGGTTCAAAGAAGGCCAACGGATCAAATGGGAGGACGAAGATGGACGAACGAGACGAACTTGGTCCAAAGAAGGCCAACGGATCAAATGGGAGGACGAAGATGGACGAACGAGACGAACTTGGTGCAAAGAAGCCCAACGGATCAAATGGGAGGACGAAAAGGGATGAACGAGACGAACTTGGTCCAAACAAGGCCTACGGATCAAATGGCTGGACGAAGATGGACGAACGAGACGAACTTGGTGCAAAGAAGCCCAACGGATCAAATGGGAGGACGAAGATGGACGAACGAGACGAACTTGGTCCAAAGAAGGCCTACGGATCAAATGGGAGGACGAAGATGGACGAACGAGACGAACTTGGTCCAAAGAAAGCCTAGGGATCAAATGGGAGGACGAAGATGGACGAACGAGACGAACTTGGTGCAAAGAAGCCCAACGGATCAAATGGGAGGACGAAAAGGGATGAACGAGACGAACTTGGTCCAAAGAAGGCCTACGGATCAAATGGGAGGACGAAGATGGACGAACGAGACGAACTTGGTCCAAAGAAGGCCTAGGGATCAAATGGGAGGACGAAGATGGACGAACGAGACGAACTTGGTCCAAAGAAGGCCTAGGGATCAAATGGGAGGACGAAGATGGACGAACGAGACGAACTTGGTCCAAAGAAGGCCTTCGGATCAAATGGGAGGACGAAGATGGACGAACCAGACGAAGTTGGTGCAAAGAAGCCCAAGGATCAAATGGGAGGACGAAAAGGGATGAACGAGACAAACTTGGTCCAAAGAAGGCCTACGGATCAAATGGGAGGACGAAAAGGGAGGAACGAGACGAACTTGGTCCAAAGAAGGCCTACGGATCAAATGGGAGGACCAAGATGGACGAACGAGACGAACTTGGTCCAAAGAAGGCCTACGGATCAAATGGGAGGACGAAGATGGAGGAACGAGACGAACTTGGTCCAAAGAAGGCCTTCGGATCAAATGGGAGGACGAAGATGGACGAACGAGACGAACTTGGTCCAAAGAAGGCCAACGGATCAAATGGGAGGACGAAGATGGACGAACGACATGAACTTGGTGCAAAGAAGCCCAACGGATCAAATGGGAGGACGAAAAGGGATGAACGAGACGAACTTGGTCCAAAGAAGGCCTACGGATCAAATGGGAGGACGAAGATGGACGAACGAGACGAACTTGGTCCAAAGAAGGCCTAGGGATCAAATGGGAGGACGAAGATGGACGAACGAGACGAACTTGGTCCAAAGAAGGCCTTCGGATCAAATGGGAGGACGAAGATGGACGAACCAGACGAAGTTGGTGCAAAGAAGCCCAAGGATCAAATGGGAGGACGAAAAGGGATGAACGAGACAAACTATGTCCAAAGAAGGCCTAGGGATCAAATGGGAGGACGAAGATGGACGAACGAGACGAACTTGGTCCAAAGAAGGCCTACGGATCAAATGGGAGGACGAAGATGGACGAACGAGACGAACTTGGTTCAAAGAAGGCCAACGGATCAAATGGGAGGACGAAGATGGACGAACGAGACGAACTTGGTCCAAAGAAGGCCTAGGGATCAAATGGGAGGACGAAGATGGACGAACGAGACGAACTTGGTCCAAAGAAGGCCAACGGATCAAATGGGAGGACGAAGATGGACGAACGAGACGAACTTGGTCCAAAGAAAGCCTAGGGATCAAATGGGAGGACGGAGATGGACGAACGAGACGAACTTGGTCCAAAGAAGGCCAACGGATCAAATGGGAGGACGAAGATGGACGAACGAGACGAACTTGGTCCAAAGAAGGCCAACGGATCAAATGGGAGGACGAAGATGGACGAACGAGACGAACTTGGTCCAAAGAAGGCCTACGGATCAAATGGGAGGACGAAGATGGAGGAACGAGACGAACTTGGTCCAAAGAAGGCCTTCGGATCAAATGGGAGGACGAAGATGGACGAACGAGACGAACTTGGTCCAAAGAAGGCCAACGGATCAAATGGGAGGACGAAGATGGACGAACGAGATGAACTTGGTGCAAAGAAGCCCAACGGATCAAATGGGAGGACGAAAAGGGATGAACGAGACGAACTTGGTCCAAAGAAGGCCTTCGGATCAAATGGGAGGACGAAGATGGACGAACGAGACGAACTTGGTCCAAAGAAGGCCTAGGGATCAAATGGGAGGACGAAGATGGACGAACGAGACGAACTTGGTCCAAAGAAGGCCTTCGGATCAAATGGGAGGACGAAGATGGACGAACCAGACGAAGTTGGTGCAAAGAAGCCCAAGGATCAAATGGGAGGACGAAAAGGGATGAACGAGACAAACTTGGTCCAAAGAAGGCCTACGGATCAAATGGGAGGACGAAGATGGACGAACGAGACGAACTTGGTCCAAAGAAAGCCTAGGGATCAAATGGGAGGACAAAGATGGACGAACGAGACGAACTTGGTCCAAAGAAGGCCAACGGATCAAATGGGAGGACGAAGATGGACGAACGAGACGAACTTGGTCCAAAGAAGGCCTAGGGATCAAATGGGAGGACGAAAAGGGATGAACGAGACGAACTTGGTCCAAACAAGGCCTACGGATCAAATGGCTGGACGAAGATGGACGAACGAGACGAACTTGGTGCAAAGAAGCCCAACGGATCAAATGGGAGGACGAAGATGGACGAACGAGACGAACTTGGTCCAAAGAAGGCCTACGGATCAAATGGGAGGACGAAGATGGACGAACGAGACGAACTTGGTTCAAAGAAGGCCTAGGGATGAAATGGGAGGACGAAGATGGACGAACGAGACGAACTTGGTCCAAAGAAGGCCAACGGATCAAATGGGAGGACGAAGATGGACGAACGAGACGAACTTGGTCCAAAGAAAGCCTAGGGATCAAATGGGAGGACGAAGATGGACGAACGAGACGAACTTGGTCCAAAGAAGGCCAACGGATCAAATGGGAGGACGAAGATGGACGAACGAGACGAACTTGGTCCAAAGAAGGCCTAGGGATCAAATGGGAGGACGAAAAGGGATGAACGAGACGAACTTGGTCCAAACAAGGCCTACGGATCAAATGGCTGGACGAAGATGGACTAACGAGACGAACTTGGTGCAAAGAAGCCCAACGGATCAAATGGGAGGACGAAGATGGACGAACGAGACGAACTTGGTGCAAAGAAGCCCAACGGATCAAATGGGAGGACGAAGATGGACGAACGAGACGAACTTGGTCCAAAGAAGGCCTACGGATCAAATGGGAGGACGAAGATGGACGAACGAGACGAACTTGGTTCAAAGAAGGCCAACGGATCAAATGGGAGGACGAAGATGGACGAACGAGACGAACTTGGTCCAAAGAAAGCCTAGGGATCAAATGGGAGGACGAAGATGGACGAACGAGACGAACTTGGTCCAAAGAAGGCCAACGGATCAAATGGGAGGACGAAGATGGACGAACGAGACGAACTTGGTCCAAAGAAGGCCTACGGATCAAATGGGAGGACGAAGATGGAGGAACGAGACGAACTTGGTCCAAAGAAGGCCTTCGGATCAAATGGGAGGACGAAGATGGACGAACGAGACGAACTTGGTCCAAAGAAGGCCAACGGATCAAATGGGAGGACGAAGATGGATGAACGACATGAACTTGGTGCAAAGAAGCCCAACGGATCAAATGGGAGGACGAAAAGGGATGAACGAGACGAACTTGGTCCAAAGAAGGCCTACGGATCAAATGGGAGGACGAAGATGGACGAACGAGACGAACTTGGTCCAAAGAAGGCCTAGGGATCAAATGGGAGGACGAAGATGGACGAACGAGACGAACTTGGTCCAAAGAAGGCCTTCGGATCAAATGGGAGGACGAAGATGGACGAACCAGACGAAGTTGGTGCAAAGAAGCCCAAGGATCAAATGGGAGGACGAAAAGGGATGAACGAGACAAACTTGGTCCAAAGAAGGCCTAGGGATCAAATGGGAGGACGAAGATGGACGAACGAGACGAACTTGGTCCAAAGAAGGCCTACGGATCAAATGGGAGGACGAAGATGGACGAACGAGACGAACTTGGTTCAAAGAAGGCCAACGGATCAAATGGGAGGACGAAGATGGACGAACGAGACGAACTTGGTCCAAAGAAGGCCTAGGGATCAAATGGGAGGACGAAGATGGACGAACGAGACGAACTTGGTCCAAAGAAGGCCAACGGATCAAATGGGAGGACGAAGATGGACGAACGAGACGAACTTGGTCCAAAGAAAGCCTAGGGATCAAATGGGAGGACGAAGATGGACGAACGAGACGAACTTGGTCCAAAGAAGGCCAACGGATCAAATGGGAGGACGAAGATGGACGAACGAGACGAACTTGGTCCAAAGAAGGCCAACGGATCAAATGGGAGGACGAAGATGGACGAACGAGACGAACATGGTCCAAAGAAGGCCTACGGATCAAATGGGAGGACGAAGATGGAGGAACGAGACGAACTTGGTCCAAAGAAGGCCTTCGGATCAAATGGGAGGACGAAGATGGACGAACGAGACGAACTTGGTCCAAAGAAGGCCAACGGATCAAATGGGAGGACGAAGATGGACGAACGAGATGAACTTGGTGCAAAGAAGCCCAACGGATCAAATGGGAGGACGAAAAGGGATGAACGAGACGAACTTGGTCCAAAGAAGGCCTACGGATCAAATGGGAGGACGAAGATGGACGAACGAGACGAACTTGGTCCAAAGAAGGCCTAGGGATCAAATGGGAGGACGAAGATGGACGAACGAGACGAACTTGGTCCAAAGAAGGCCTTCGGATCAAATGGGAGGACGAAGATGGACGAACCAGACGAAGTTGGTGCAAAGAAGCCCAAGGATCAAATGGGAGGACGAAAAGGGATGAACGAGACAAACTTGGTCCAAAGAAGGCCTACGGATCAAATGGGAGGACGAAGATGGACGAACGAGACGAACTTGGTCCAAAGAAAGCCTAGGGATCAAATGGGAGGACAAAGATGGACGAACGAGACGAACTTGGTCCAAAGAAGGCCAACGGATCAAATGGGAGGACGAAGATGGACGAACGAGACGAACTTGGTCCAAAGAAGGCCTACGGATCAAATGGGAGGACGAAGATGGACGAACGAGACGAACTTGGTTCAAAGAAGGCCAACGGATCAAATGGGAGGACGAAGATGGACGAACGAGACGAACTTGGTCCAAAGAAGGCCAACGGATCAAATGGGAGGACGAAGATGGACGAACGAGACGAACTTGGTCCAAAGAAAGCCTAGGGATCAAATGGGAGGACGAAGATGGACGAACGAGACGAACTTGGTCCAAAGAAGGCCAACGGATCAAATGGGAGGACGAAGATGGACGAACGAGACGAACTTGGTCCAAAGAAGGCCTACGGATCAAATGGGAGGACGAAGATGGAGGAACGAGACGAACTTGGTCCAAAGAAGGCCTTCGGATCAAATGGGAGGACGAAGATGGACGAACGAGACGAACTTGGTCCAAAGAAGGCCAACGGATCAAATGGGAGGACGAAGATGGACGAACGAGATGAACTTGGTGCAAAGAAGCCCAACGGATCAAATGGGAGGACGAAAAGGGATGAACGAGACGAACTTGGTCCAAAGAAGGCCTACGGATCAAATGGGAGGACGAAGATGGACGAACGAGACGAACTTGGTCCAAAGAAGGCCTAGGGATCAAATGGGAGGACGAAGATGGACGAACGAGACGAACTTGGTCCAAAGAAGGCCTTCGGATCAAATGGGAGGACGAAGATGGACGAACCAGACGAAGTTGGTGCAAAGAAGCCCAAGGATCAAATGGGAGGACGAAAAGGGATGAACGAGACAAACTTGGTCCAAAGAAGGCCTACGGATCAAATGGGAGGACGAAGATGGACGAACGAGACGAACTTGGTCCAAAGAAAGCCTAGGGATCAAATGGGAGGACAAAGATGGACGAACGAGACGAACTTGGTCCAAAGAAGGCCAACGGATCAAATGGGAAGACGAAGATGGACGAACGAGACGAACTTGGTCCAAAGAAGGCCTAGGGATCAAATGGGAGGACGAAAAGGGATGAACGAGACGAACTTGGTCCAAACAAGGCCTACGGATCAAATGGCTGGACGAAGATGGACGAACGAGACGAACTTGGTGCAAAGAAGCCCAACGGATCAAATGGGAGGACGAAGATGGACGAACGAGACGAACTTGGTCCAAAGAAGGCCTACGGATCAAATGGGAGGACGAAGATGGACGAACGAGACGAACTTGGTCCAAAGAAAGCCTAGGGATCAAATGGGAGGACGAAGATGGACGAACGAGACGAACTTGGTCCAAAGAAGGCCTAGGGATCAAATGGGAGGACGAAGATGGACGAACGAGACGAACTTGGTCCAAAGAAGGCCTTCGGATCAAATGGGAGGACGAAGATGGACGAACCAGACGAAGTTGGTGCAAAGAAGCCCAAGGATCAAATGGGAGGACGAAAAGGGATGAACGAGACAAACTTGGTCCAAAGAAGGCCTACGGATCAAATGGGAGGACGAAGATGGACGAACGAGACGAACTTGGTCCAAAGAAAGCCTAGGGATCAAATGGGAGGACAAAGATGGACGAACGAGACGAACTTGGTCCAAAGAAGGCCAACGGATCAAATGGGAGGACGAAGATGGACGAACGAGACGAACTTGGTCCAAAGAAGGCCTACGGATCAAATGGGAGGACGAAGATGGACGAACGAGACGAACTTGGTTCAAAGAAGGCCAACGGATCAAATGGGAGGACGAAGATGGACGAACGAGACGAACTTGGTCCAAAGAAGGCCAACGGATCAAATGGGAGGACGAAGATGGACGAACGAGACGAACTTGGTCCAAAGAAAGCCTAGGGATCAAATGGGAGGACGAAGATGGACGAACGAGACGAACTTGGTCCAAAGAAGGCCAACGGATCAAATGGGAGGACGAAGATGGACGAACGAGACGAACTTGGTCCAAAGAAGGCCTACGGATCAAATGGGAGGACGAAGATGGAGGAACGAGACGAACTTGGTCCAAAGAAGGCCTTCGGATCAAATGGGAGGACGAAGATGGACGAACGAGACGAACTTGGTCCAAAGAAGGCCAACGGATCAAATGGGAGGACGAAGATGGACGAACGAGATGAACTTGGTGCAAAGAAGCCCAACGGATCAAATGGGAGGACGAAAAGGGATGAACGAGACGAACTTGGTCCAAAGAAGGCCTACGGATCAAATGGGAGGACGAAGATGGACGAACGAGACGAACTTGGTCCAAAGAAGGCCTAGGGATCAAATGGGAGGACGAAGATGGACGAACGAGACGAACTTGGTCCAAAGAAGGCCTTCGGATCAAATGGGAGGACGAAGATGGACGAACCAGACGAAGTTGGTGCAAAGAAGCCCAAGGATCAAATGGGAGGACGAAAAGGGATGAACGAGACAAACTTGGTCCAAAGAAGGCCTACGGATCAAATGGGAGGACGAAGATGGACGAACGAGACGAACTTGGTCCAAAGAAAGCCTAGGGATCAAATGGGAGGACAAAGATGGACGAACGAGACGAACTTGGTCCAAAGAAGGCCAACGGATCAAATGGGAAGACGAAGATGGACGAACGAGACGAACTTGGTCCAAAGAAGGCCTAGGGATCAAATGGGAGGACGAAAAGGGATGAACGAGACGAACTTGGTCCAAACAAGGCCTACGGATCAAATGGCTGGACGAAGATGGACGAACGAGACGAACTTGGTGCAAAGAAGCCCAACGGATCAAATGGGAGGACGAAGATGGACGAACGAGACGAACTTGGTCCAAAGAAGGCCTACGGATCAAATGGGAGGACGAAGATGGACGAACGAGACGAACTTGGTCCAAAGAAAGCCTAGGGATCAAATGGGAGGACGAAGATGGACGAACGAGACGAACTTGGTGCAAAGAAGCCCAACGGATCAAATGGGAGGACGAAAAGGGATGAACGAGACGAACTTGGTCCAAAGAAGGCCTACGGATCAAATGGGAGGACGAAGATGGACGAACGAGACGAACTTGGTCCAAAGAAGGCCTAGAGATCAAATGGGAGGACGAAAAGGGATGAACGAGACGAACTTGGTCCAAACAAGGCCTACGGATCAAATGGCTGGACGAAGATGGACGAACGAGACGAACTTGGTGCAAAGAAGCCCAACGGATCAAATGGGAGGACGAAGATGGACGAACGAGACGAACTTGGTCCAAAGAAGGCCTACGGATCAAATGGGAGGACGAAGATGGACGAACGAGACGAACTTGGTTCAAAGAAGGCCAACGGATCAAATGGGAGGACGAAGATGGACGAACGAGACGAACTTGGTCCAAAGAAGGCCAACGGATCAAATGGGAGGACGAAGATGGACGAACGAGACGAACTTGGTCCAAAGAAAGCCTAGGGATCAAATGGGAGGACGAAGATGGACGAACGAGACGAACTTGGTCCAAAGAAGGCCAACGGATCAAATGGGAGGACGAAGATGGACGAACGAGATGAACTTGGTGCAAAGAAGCCCAACGGATCAAATGGGAGGACGAAAAGGGATGAACGAGACGAACTTGGTCCAAAGAAGGCCTACGGATCAAATGGGAGGACGAAGATGGACGAACGAGACGAACTTGGTCCAAAGAAGGCCTAGGGATCAAATGGGAGGACGAAGATGGACGAACGAGACGAACTTGGTCCAAAGAAGGCCTTCGGATCAAATGGGAGGACGAAGATGGACGAACCAGACGAAGTTGGTGCAAAGAAGCCCAAGGATCAAATGGGAGGACGAAAAGGGATGAACGAGACAAACTTGGTCCAAAGAAGGCCTACGGATCAAATGGGAGGACGAAGATGGACGAACGAGACGAACTTGGTCCAAAGAAAGCCTAGGGATCAAATGGGAGGACAAAGATGGACGAACGAGACGAACTTGGTCCAAAGAAGGCCAACGGATCAAATGGGAAGACGAAGATGGACGAACGAGACGAACTTGGTCCAAAGAAGGCCTAGGGATCAAATGGGAGGACGAAAAGGGATGAACGAGACGAACTTGGTCCAAACAAGGCCTACGGATCAAATGGCTGGACGAAGATGGACGAACGAGACGAACTTGGTGCAAAGAAGCCCAACGGATCAAATGGGAGGACGAAGATGGACGAACGAGACGAACTTGGTCCAAAGAAGGCCTACGGATCAAATGGGAGGACGAAGATGGACGAACGAGACGAACTTGGTCCAAAGAAAGCCTAGGGATCAAATGGGAGGACGAAGATGGACGAACGAGACGAACTTGGTGCAAAGAAGCCCAACGGATCAAATGGGAGGACGAAAAGGGATGAACGAGACGAACTTGGTCCAAAGAAGGCCTACGGATCAAATGGGAGGACGAAGATGGACGAACGAGACGAACTTGGTCCAAAGAAGGCCTAGGGATCAAATGGGAGGACGAAAAGGGATGAACGAGACGAACTTGGTCCAAACAAGGCCTACGGATCAAATGGCTGGACGAAGATGGACGAACGAGACGAACTTGGTGCAAAGAAGCCCAACGGATCAAATGGGAGGACGAAGATGGACGAACGAGACGAACTTGGTCCAAAGAAGGCCTACGGATCAAATGGGAGGACGAAGATGGACGAACGAGACGAACTTGGTTCAAAGAAGGCCAACGGATCAAATGGGAGGACGAAGATGGACGAACGAGACGAACTTGGTCCAAAGAAGGCCAACGGATCAAATGGGAGGACGAAGATGGACGAACGAGACGAACTTGGTCCAAAGAAAGCCTAGGGATCAAATGGGAGGACGAAGATGGACGAACGAGACGAACTTGGTCCAAAGAAGGCCAACGGATCAAATGGGAGGACGAAGATGGACGAACGAGACGAACTTGGTCCAAAGAAGGCCTACGGATCAAATGGGAGGACGAAGATGGAGGAACGAGACGAACTTGGTCCAAAGAAGGCCTTCCGATCAAATGGGAGGACGAAGATGGACGAACGAGACGAACTTGGTCCAAAGAAGGCCAACGGATCAAATGGGAGGACGAAGATGGACGAACGAGATGAACTTGGTGCAAAGAAGCCCAACGGATCAAATGGGAGGACGAAAAGGGATGAACGAGACGAACTTGGTCCAAAGAAGGCCTACGGATCAAATGGGAGGACGAAGATGGACGAACGAGACGAACTTGGTCCAAAGAAGGCCTAGGGATCAAATGGGAGGACGAAAAGGGATGAACGAGACGAACTTGGTCCAAACAAGGCCTACGGATCAAATGGCTGGACGAAGATGGACGAACGAGACGAACTTGGTGCAAAGAAGCCCAACGGATCAAATGGGAGGACGAAGATGGACGAACGAGACGAACTTGGTGCAAAGAAGCCCAACGGATCAAATGGGAGGACGAAGATGGACGAACGAGACGAACTTGGTCCAAAGAAGGCCTACGGATCAAATGGGAGGACGAAGATGGACGAACGAGACGAACTTGGTTCAAAGAAGGCCAACGGATCAAATGGGAGGACGAAGATGGACGAACGAGACGAACTTGGTCCAAAGAAGGCCAACGGATCAAATGGGAGGACGAAGATGGACGAACGAGACGAACTTGGTCCAAAGAAAGCCTAGGGATCAAATGGGAGGACGAAGATGGACGAACGAGACGAACTTGGTCCAAAGAAGGCCAACGGATCAAATGGGAGGACGAAGATGGACGAACGAGACGAACTTGGTCCAAAGAAGGCCTACGGATCAAATGGGAGGACGAAGATGGAGGAACGAGACGAACTTGGTCCAAAGAAGGCCTTCGGATCAAATGGGAGGACGAAGATGGACGAACGAGATGAACTTGGTGCAAAGAAGCCCAACGGATCAAATGGGAGGACGAAAAGGGTTGAACGAGACGAACTTGGTCCAAAGAAGGCCTACGGATCAAATGGGAGGACGAAGATGGACGAACGAGACGAACTTGGTCCAAAGAAGGCCTAGGGATCAAATGGGAGGACGAAGATGGACGAACGAGACGAACTTGGTCCAAAGAAGGCCTTCGGATCAAATGGGAGGACGAAGATGGACGAACCAGACGAAGTTGGTGCAAAGAAGCCCAAGGATCAAATGGGAGGACGAAAAGGGATGAACGAGACAAACTTGGTTCAAAGAAGGCCTACGGATCAAATGGGAGGACGAAGATGGACGAACGAGACGAACTTGGTCCAAAGAAAGCCTAGGGATCAAATGGGAGGACAAAGATGGACGAACGAGACGAACTTGGTCCAAAGAAGGCCAACGGATCAAATGGGAAGACGAAGATGGACGAACGAGACGAACTTGGTCCAAAGAAGGCCTAGGGATCAAATGGGAGGACGAAAAGGGATGAACGAGACGAACTTGGTCCAAACAAGGCCTACGGATCAAATGGCTGGACGAAGATGGACGAACGAGACGAACTTGGTGCAAAGAAGCCCAACGGATCAAATGGGAGGACGAAGATGGACGAACGAGACGAACTTGGTCCAAAGAAGGCCTACGGATCAAATGGGAGGACGAAGATGGACGAACGAGACGAACTTGGTCCAAAGAAAGCCTAGGGATCAAATGGGAGGACGAAGATGGACGAACGAGACGAACTTGGTGCAAAGAAGCCCAACGGATCAAATGGGAGGACGAAAAGGGATGAACGAGACGAACTTGGTCCAAAGAAGGCCTACGGATCAAATGGGAGGACGAAGATGGACGAACGAGACGAACTTGGTCCAAAGAAGGCCTCGGGATCAAATGGGAGGACGAAAAGGGATGAACGAGACGAACTTGGTCCAAACAAGGCCTACGGATCAAATGGCTGGACGAAGATGGACGAACGAGACGAACTTGGTGCAAAGAAGCCCAACGGATCAAATGGGAGGACGAAGATGGACGAACGAGACGAACTCGGTGCAAAGAAGCCCAACGGATCAAATGGGAGGACGAAGATGGACGAACGAGACGAACTTGGTCCAAAGAAGGCCTACGGATCAAATGGGAGGACGAAGATGGACGAACGAGACGAACTTGGTTCAAAGAAGGCCAACGGATCAAATGGGAGGACGAAGATGGACGAACGAGACGAACTTGGTCCAAAGAAGGCCAACGGATCAAATGGGAGGACGAAGATGGACGAACGAGACGAACTTGGTCCAAAGAAGGCCTACGGATCAAATGGGAGGACGAAGATGGAGGAACGAGACGAACTTGGTCCAAAGAAGGCCTTCCGATCAAATGGGAGGACGAAGATGGACGAACGAGACGAACTTGGTCCAAAGAAGGCCAACGGATCAAATGGGAGGACGAAGATGGACGAACGAGATGAACTTGGTGCAAAGAAGCCCAACGGATCAAATGGGAGGACGAAAAGGGATGAACGAGACGAACTTGGTCCAAAGAAGGCCTACGGATCAAATGGGAGGACGAAGATGGACGAACGAGACGAACTTGGTCCAAAGAAGGCCTAGGGATCAAATGGGAGGACGAAGATGGACGAACCAGACGAAGTTGGTGCAAAGAAGCCCAAGGATCAAATGGGAGGACGAAAAGGGATGAACGAGACAAACTTGGTCCAAAGAAGGCCTACGGATCAAATGGGAGGACGAAGATGGACGAACGAGACGAACTTGGTCCAAAGAAAGCCTAGGGATCAAATGGGAGGACAAAGATGGACGAACGAGACGAACTTGGTCCAAAGAAGGCCAACGGATCAAATGGGAAGACGAAGATGGACGAACGAGACGAACTTGGTCCAAAGAAGGCCTAGGGATCAAATGGGAGGACGAAAAGGGATGAACGAGACGAACTTGGTCCAAACAAGGCCTACGGATCAAATGGCTGGACGAAGATGGACGAACGAGACGAACTTGGTGCAAAGAAGCCCAACGGATCAAATGGGAGGACGAAGATGGACGAACGAGACGAACTTGGTCCAAAGAAGGCCTACGGATCAAATGGGAGGACGAAGATGGACGAACGAGACGAACTTGGTCCAAAGAAAGCCTAGGGATCAAATGGGAGGACGAAGATGGACGAACGAGACGAACTTGGTGCAAAGAAGCCCAACGGATCAAATGGGAGGACGAAAAGGGATGAACGAGACGAACTTGGTCCAAAGAAGGCCTAGGGATCAAATGGGAGGACGAAGATGGACGAACGAGACGAACTTGGTCCAAAGAAGGCCTAGGGATCAAATGGGAGGACGAAGATGGACGAACGAGACGAACTTGGTCCAAAGAAGGCCTAGGGATCAAATGGGAGGACGAAAAGGGATGAACGAGACGAACTTGGTCCAAACAAGGCCTACGGATCAAATGGCTGGACGAAGATGGACGAACGAGACGAACTTGGTGCAAAGAAGGCCTACGGATCAAATGGGAGGACGAAGATGGACGAACGAGACGAACTTGCTCCAAAGAAGGCCTACGGAGCAAATGGGAGGACGAAGATGGAGGAACGAGGCGAACTTGGTCCAAAGAAGGCCTAGGGATCAAATGGGAGGACGAAGATGGACGAACGAGGCGAACATGGTCCAAAGAAGGCCTACGGAGCAAATGGGAGGACGAAGATGGACGAACGAGGCGAACATGGTCCAAAGAAGGCCTACGGAGCAAATGGGAGGACGAAGATGGACGAACGAGACGAACTTGGTCCAAAGAAGGCATAGGGATCAAATGGGAGGACGAAGATGGACGAACGAGACGAACTTGGTCCAAAGAAGGCCTAGGGATCAAATGGGAGGACGAAAAGGGATGAACGAGACGAACTTGGTCCAAACAAGGCCTAGGGATCAAATGGCTGGACGAAGATGGACGAACGAGACGAACTTGGTGCAAAGAAGCCCAACGGATCAAATGGGAGGACGAAGATGGACGAACGAGACGAACTTGGTCCAAAGAAGGCCTACGGATCAAATGGGAGGACGAAGATGGACGAACGAGACGAACTTGGTCCAAAGAAAGCCTAGGGATCAAATGGGAGGACGAAGATGGACGAACGAGACGAACTTGGTGCAAAGAAGCCCAACGGATCAAATGGGAGGACGAAAAGGGATGAACGAGACGAACTTGGTCCAAAGAAGGCCTACGGATCAAATGGGAGGACGAAGATGGACGAACGAGACGAACTTGGTCCAAAGAAGGCCTAGGGATCAAATGGGAGGACGAAGATGGACGAACGAGACGAACTTGGTCCAAAGAAGGCCTAGGGACCAAATGGGAGGACGAAGATGGACGAACGAGACGAACTTGGTCCAAAGAAGGCCTAGGGATCAAATGGGAGGACGAAAAGGGATGAACGAGACGAACTTGGTCCAAACAAGGCCTACGGATCAAATGGCTGGACGAAGAGGGACGAACGAGACGAACTTGGTGCAAAGAAGGCCTACGGATCAAATGGGAGGACGAAGATGGACGAACGAGACGAACTTCGTCCAAAGAAGGCCTACGGATCAAATGGGAGGACGAAGATGGACGAACGAGACGAACTTGCTCCAAAGAAGGCCTACGGAGCAAATGGGAGGACGAAGATGGAGGAACGAGGCGAACTTGGTCCAAAGAAGGCCTAGGGATCAAATGGGAGGACGAAGATGGACGAACGAGGCGAACATGGTCCAAAGAAGGCCTACGGAGCAAATGGGAGGACGAAGATGGACGAACGAGACGAACTTGGTCCAAAGAAGGCATAGGGATCAAATGGGAGGACGAAGATGGACGAACGAGACGAACTTGGTCCAAAGAAGGCCTAGGGATCAAATGGGAGGACGAAAAGGGATGAACGAGACGAACTTGGTCCAAACAAGGCCTACGGATCAAATGGCTGGACGAAGATGGACGAACGAGACGAACTTGGTGCAAAGAAGGCCAACGGATCAAATGGGAGGACGAAGATGGACGAACGAGACGAACTTGGTCCAAAGAAGGCCTACGGATCAAATGGGAGGACGAAGATGGACGAACGAGACGAACTTGGTCCAAAGAAAGCCTAGGGATCAAATGGGAGGACGAAGATGGACGAACGAGACGAACTTGGTGCAAAGAAGCCCAACGGATCAAATGGGAGGACGAAAAGGGATGAACGAGACGAACTTGGTCCAAAGAAGGCCTACAGATCAAATGGGAGGACGAAGATGGACGAACGAGACGAACTTGGTCCAAAGAAGGCCTAGGGATCAAATGGGAGGACGAAGATGGACGAACGAGACGAACTTGGTCCAAAGAAGGCCTAGGGATCAAATGGGAGGACGAAAAGGGATGAACGAGACGAACTTGGTCCAAACAAGGCCTACGGATCAAATGGCTGGACGAAGATGGACGAACGAGACGAACTTGGTGCAAAGAAGCCCAACGGATCAAATGGGAGGACGAAGATGGACGAACGAGACGAACTTGGTCCAAAGAAGGCCTACGGATCAAATGGGAGGACGAAGATGGACGAACGAGACGAACTTGGTCCAAAGAAAGCCTAGGGATCAAATGGGAGGACGAAGATGGACGAACGAGACGAACTTGGTGCAAAGAAGCCCAACGGATCAAATGGGAGGACGAAAAGGGATGAACGAGACGAACTTGGTCCAAAGAAGGCCTACGGATCAAATGGGAGGACGAAGATGGACGAACGAGACGAACTTGGTCCAAAGACGAACTTGGTCCAAAGAAGGCCTTCGGATCAAATGGGAGGACGAAGAAGGACGAACCAGACGAAGTTGGTGCAAAGAAGCCCAAGGATCAAATGGGAGGACGAAAAGGGATGAACGAGACAAACTTGGTCCAAAGAAGGCCTACGGATCAAATGGGAGGACGAAGATGGACGAAGGAGACGAACTTGGTCCAAAGAAAGCCTAGGGATCGAATGGGAGGACAAAGATGGACGAACGAGACGAAGTTGGTCCAAAGAAGGCCAACGGATCAAATGGGAGGACGAAGATGGACGAACGAGACGAACTTGGTCCAAAGAAGGCCTAGGGATCAAATGGGAGGACGAAGATGGACGAACGAGACGAACTTGGTCCAAAGAAGGCCTACGGATCAAATGGGAGGACGAAGATGGACGAACGAGACGAACTTGGTTCAAAGAAGGCCAACGGATCAAATGGGAGGACGAAGATGGACGAACGAGACGAACTTGGTCCAAAGAAGGCCAACGGATCAAATGGGAGGACGAAGATGGACGAACGAGACGAACCTGGTCCAAAGAAAGCCTAGGGATCAAATGGGAGGACGAAGATGGACGAACGAGACGAACTTGGTCCAAAGAAAGCCTTTGGATCAAATGGGAGGACGAAGATGGACGAACCAGACGAAGTTAGTGCAAAGAAGCCCAAGGATCAAATGGGAGGACGAAAAGGGATGAACGAGACAAACATGGTCCAAAGAAGGCCTACGGATCAAATGGGAGGACGAAGATGGACGAACGAGACGAACTTGGTCCAAAGAAAGCCTAGGGATCAAATGGGAGGACGAAGATGGACGAACGAGACGAACTTGGTCCAAAGAAGGCCTAGGGATCAAATGGGAGGACGAAAAGGGATGAACGAGACGAACTTGGTCCAAACAAGGCCTACGGATCAAATGGCTGGACGAAGATGGACGAACGAGACGAACATGGTGCAAAGAAGCCCAACGGATCAAATGGGAGGACGAAAAGGGATCAACGAGACGAACTTGGTCCAAACAAGGCCTACGGATCAAATGGCTGGACGAAGATGGACGAACGAGACGAACTTGGTGCAAAGAAACCCAACGGATCAAATGGGAGGACGAAGATGGACGAACGAGACGAACTTGGTCCAAAGAAGGCCTACGGATCAAATGGGAGGACGAAGATGGACGAACGAGACGAACTTGGTCCAAAGAAAGCCTAGGGATCAAATGGGAGGACGAAGATGGACGAACGAGACGAACTTGGTCCAAAGAAGGCCTAGGGATCAAATGGGAGGACGAAGATGGACGAACGAGACGAACTTGGTCCAAAGAAGGCCTACGGATCAAATGGGAGGACGAAGATGGACGAACGAGACGAACTTGGTCCAAAGAAGGCCAACGGATCAAATGGGAGGACGAAGTTGGACGAACGAGACGAACTTGGTCCAAAGAAGGCCTAGGGATCAAATGGGAGGACGAAGATGGACGAACGAGACTAACTTGGTCCAAAGAAGGCCAACGGATCAAATGGGAGGACGAAGATGGGCGAACGAGACGAACTTGGTCCAAAGAAGGCATAGGGATCAAATGGGAGGACGAAGATGGAGGAACGAGACGAACTTGGTCCAAAGTAGGCCTTCGGATCAAATGGGAGGACGAAGATGGACGAACGAGACGAACTTGGTCCAAAGAAGGCCAACGGATCAAATGGGAGGACAAAGATGGACGAACGAGATGAACTTGGTGCAAAGAAGCCCAACGGATCAAATGGGAGGACGAAAAGGGATGAACGAGACGAACTTGGTCCAAAGAAGGCCTACGGATCAAATGGGAGGACGAAGATGGACGAACGAGACGAACTTGGTCCAAAGAAGGCCTAGGGATCAAATGGGAGGACGAAGATGGACGAACGAGACGAAGTTGGTGCAAAGAAGCCCAAGGATCAAATGGGAGGACGAAAAGGGATGAACGAGACAAACTTGGTCCAAAGAAGGCCTATGGATCAAATGGGAGGACGAAGATGGACGAAGGAGACGAACTTGGTCCAAAGAAAGCCTAGGGATCGAATGGGAGGACAAAGATGGACGAACGAGACGAAGTTGGTCCAAAGAAGGCCAACGGATCAAATGGGAGGACGAAGATGGACGAACGGGACGAACTTGGTCCAAAGAAGGCCTAGGGATCAAATGGGAGGACGAAGATGGACGAACGAGACGAACTTGGTCCAAAGAAGGCCTACGGATCAAATGGGAGGACGAAGATGGACGAACGAGACGAACTTGGTTCAAAGAAGGCCAACGGATCAAATGGGAGGACGAAGATGGACGAACGAGACGAACTTGGTCCAAAGAAGGCCAACGGATCAAATGGGAGGACGAAGATGGACGAACGAGACGAACTTGGTCCAAAGAAAGCCTAGGGATCAAATGGGAGGACGAAGATGGACGAACGAGACGAACTTGGTCCAAAGAAAGCCTTTGGATCAAATGGGAGGACGAAGATGGACGAACCAGACGAAGTTAGTGCAAAGAAGCCCAAGGATCAAATGGGAGGACGAAAAGGGATGAACGAGACAAACATGGTCCAAAGAAGGCCTACGGATCAAATGGGAGGACGAAGATGGACGAACGAGACGAACTTGGTCCAAAGAAAGCCTAGGGATCAAATGGGAGGACGAAGATGGACGAACGAGACGAACTTGGTCCAAAGAAGGCCTAGGGATCAAATGGGAGGACGAAAAGGGATGAACGAGACGAACTTGGTCCAAACAAGGCCTACGGATCAAATGGCTGGACGAAGATGGACGAACGAGACGAACATGGTGCAAAGAAGCCCAACGGATCAAATGGGAGGACGAAAAGGGATCAACGAGACGAACTTGGTCCAAACAAGGCCTACGGATCAAATGGCTGGACGAAGATGGACGAACGAGACGAACTTGGTGCAAAGAAACCCAACGGATCAAATGGGAGGACGAAGATGGACGAACGAGACGAACTTGGTCCAAAGAAGGCCTACGGATCAAATGGGAGGACGAAGATGGACGAACGAGACGAACTTGGTCCAAAGAAAGCCTAGGGATCAAATGGGAGGACGAAGATGGACGAACGAGACGAACTTGGTCCAAAGAAGGCCTAGGGATCAAATGGGAGGACGAAGATGGACGAACGAGACGAACTTGGTCCAAAGAAGGCCTACGGATCAAATGGGAGGACGAAGATGGACGAACGAGACGAACTTGGTCCAAAGAAGGCCAACGGATCAAATGGGAGGACGAAGTTGGACGAACGAGACGAACTTGGTCCAAAGAAGGCCTAGGGATCAAATGGGAGGACGAAGATGGACGAACGAGACTAACTTGGTCCAAAGAAGGCCAACGGATCAAATGGGAGGACGAAGATGGGCGAACGAGACGAACTTGGTCCAAAGAAGGCATAGGGATCAAATGGGAGGACGAAGATGGAGGAACGAGACGAACTTGGTCCAAAGTAGGCCTTCGGATCAAATGGGAGGACGAAGATGGACGAACGAGACGAACTTGGTCCAAAGAAGGCCAACGGATCAAATGGGAGGACAAAGATGGACGAACGAGATGAACTTGGTGCAAAGAAGCCCAACGGATCAAATGGGAGGACGAAAAGGGATGAACGAGACGAACTTGGTCCAAAGAAGGCCTACGGATCAAATGGGAGGACGAAGATGGACGAACGAGACGAACTTGGTCCAAAGAAGGCCTAGGGATCAAATGGGAGGACGAAGATGGACGAACGAGACGAAGTTGGTGCAAAGAAGCCCAAGGATCAAATGGGAGGACGAAAAGGGATGAACGAGACAAACTTGGTCCAAAGAAGGCCTATGGATCAAATGGGAGGACGAAGATGGACGAACGAGACGAACTTGGTCCAAAGAAAGCCTAGGGATCAAATGGGAGGACAAAGATGGACGAACGAGATGAACTTGGTCCAAAGAAGGCCAACGGATCAAATGGGAGGACGAAGATGGACGAACGAGACGAACTTGGTCCAAAGAAGGCCTAGGGATCAAATGGGAGGACGAAGATGGACGAACGAGACGAACTTGGTGCAAAGAAGCCCAACGGATCAAATGGGAGGACGAAAAGGGATGAACGAGACGAACTTGGTCCAAACAAGGCCTACGGATCAAATGGCTGGACGAAGATGGACGAACGAGACGAACTTGGTGCAAAGAAGGCCTAGGGATCAAATGGGAGGACGAAGATGGAGGAACGAGGCGAACTTGGTCCAAAGAAGGCCTAGGGATCAAATGGGAGGACGAAGATGGACGAACGAGGCGAACATGGTCCAAAGAAGGCCTACGGAGCAAATGGGAGGACGAAGATGGACGAACGAGACGAACTTGGTCCAAAGAAGGCCTAGGGATCAAATGGGAGGACGAAGATGGACGAACGAGACGAACTTGGTCCAAAGAAGGCCTAGGGATCAAATGGGAGGACGAAAAGGGATGAACGAGACGAACTTGGTCCAAACAAGGCCTACGGATCAAATGGCTGGACGAAGATGGACGAACGAGACGAACTTGGTGCAAAGAAGCCCAGCGGATCAAATGGGAGGACGAAGATGGACGAACGAGACGAACTTGGTCCAAAGAAGGCCTACGGATCAAATGGGAGGACGAAGATGGACGAACGAGACGAACTTGGTCCAAAGAAAGCCTAGGGATCAAATGGGACGACGAAGATGGACGAACGAGACGAACTTGGTGCAAAGAAGCCCAACGGATCAAATGGGAGGTCGAAAAGGGATGAACGAGACGAACTTGGTCCAAAGAAGGCCTACGGATCAAATGGGAGGACGAAGATGGACGAACGAGACGAACTTGGTCCAAAGAAGGCCTAGGGATCAAATGGGAGGACGAAGATGGACGAACGAGGCGAACATGGTCCAAAGAAGGCCTACGGAGCAAATGGGAGGACGAAGATGGACGAACGAGACGAACTTGGTCCAAAGAAGGCCTAGGGATCAAATGGGAGGACGAAAAGGGATGAACGAGACGAACTTGGTCCAAACAAGGCCTACGGATCAAATGGCTGGACGAAGATGGACGAACGAGACGAACTTGGTGCAAAGATGCCCAACGGATCAAATGGGAGGACGAAGATGGACGAACGAGACGAACTTGGTCCAAAGAAGGCCTACGGATCAAATGGGAGGACGAAGATGGACGAACGAGACGAACTTGGTCCAAAGAAAGCCTAGGGATCAAATGGGAGGACGAAGATGGACGAACGAGACGAACTTGGTGCAAAGAAGCCCAACGGATCAAATGGGAGGACGAAAAGGGATGAACGAGACGAACTTGGTCCAAAGAAGGCCTACGGATCAAATGGGAGGACGAAGATGGACGAACGAGACGAACTTGGTCCAAAGAAGGCCTAGGGATCAAATGGGAGGACGAAGATGGACGAACGAGACGAACTTGGTCCAAAGAAGGCCTAGGGATCAAATGGGAGGACGAAGATGGACGAACGAGGCGAACATGGTCCAAAGAAGGCCTACGGAGCAAATGGGAGGACGAAGATGGACGAACGAGACGAACTTGGTCCAAAGAAGGCCTAGGGATCAAATGGGAGGACGAAGATGGACGAACGAGACGAACTTGGTCCAAAGAAGGCCTAGGGATCAAATGGGAGGACGAAAAGGGATGAACGAGACGAACTTGGTCCAAACAAGGCCTATGGATCAAATGGCTGGACGAAGATGGACGAACGAGACGAACTTGGTGCAAAGAAGCCCAACGGATCAAATGGGAGGACGAAGATGGACGAACGAGACGAACTTGGTCCAAAGAAGGCCTACGGATCAAATGGGAGGACGAAGATGGACGAACGAGACGAACTTGGTCCAAAGAAAGCCTAGGGATCAAATGGGAGGACGAAGATGGACGAACGAGACGAACTTGGTGCAAAGAAGCCCAACGGATCAAATGGGAGGACGAAAAGGGATGAACGAGACGAACTTGGTCCAAAGAAGGCCTACGGATCAAATGGGAGGACGAAGATGGACGAACGAGACGAACTTGGTCCAAAGAAGGCCTAGGGATCAAATGGGAGGACGAAGATGGACGAACGAGACGAACTTGGTCCAAAGAAGGCCTAGGGATCAAATGGGAGGACGAAGATGGACGAACGAGACGAACTTGGTCCAAAGAAGGCCTAGGGATCAAATGGGAGGACGAAAAGGGATGAACGAGACGAACTTGGTCCAAACAAGGCCTACGGATCAAATGGGAGGACGAAGATGGACGAAGGAGACGAACTTGGTCCAAAGAAAGCCTAGGGATCGAATGGGAGGACAAAGATGGACGAACGAGACGAAGTTGGTCCAAAGAAGGCCAACGGATCAAATGGGAGGACGAAGATGGACGAACGAGACGAACTTGGTCCAAAGAAGGCCTAGGGATCAAATGGGAGGACGAAGATGGACGAACGAGACGAACTTGGTCCAAAGAAGGCCTACGGATCAAATGGGAGGACGAAGATGGACGAACGAGACGAACTTGGTTCAAAGAAGGCCAACGGATCAAATGGGAGGACGAAGATGGACGAACGAGACGAACTTGGTCCAAAGAAGGCCTAGGGATCAAATGGGAGGACGAAGATGGACGAACGAGACGAACTTGGTCCAAAGGAGGCCTTCGGATCAAATGGGAGGACGAAGAAGGACGAACCAGACGAAGTTGGTGCAAAGAAGCCCAAGGATCAAATGGGAGGACGAAAAGGGATGAACGAGACAAACTTGGTCCAAAGAAGGCCTACGGATCAAATGGGAGGACGAAGATGGACGAAGGAGACGAACTTGGTCCAAAGAAAGCCTAGGGATCGAATGGGAGGACAAAGATGGACGAACGAGACGAAGTTGGTCCAAAGAAGGCCAACGGATCAAATGGGAGGACGAAGATGGACGAACGAGACGAACTTGGTCCAAAGAAGGCCTAGGGATCAAATGGGAGGACGAAGATGGACGAACGAGACGAACTTGGTCCAAAGAAGGCCTACGGATCAAATGGGAGGACGAAGATGGACGAACGAGACGAACTTGGTTCAAAGAAGGCCAACGGATCAAATGGGAGGACGAAGATGGACGAACGAGACGAACTTGGTCCAAAGAAGGCCTAGGGATCAAATGGGAGGACGAAGATGGACGAACGAGACGAACTTGGTGCAAAGAAGCCCAACGGATCAAATGGGAGGACGAAAAGGGATGAACGAGACGAACTTGGTCCAAAGAAGGCCTAGGGATCAAATGGGAGGACGAAGATGGACGAACGAGACGAACTTGGTCCAAAGAAGGCCTAGGGATCAAATGGGAGGACGAAGATGGACGAACGAGACGAACTTGGTCCAAAGAAGGCCTAGGGATCAAATGGGAGGACGAAGATGGAGGAACGAGACGAACTTGGTCCAAAGAAGGCCTAGGGATCAAATGGGAGGACGAAAAGGGATGAACGAGACGAACTTGGTCCAAACAAGGCCTACGGATCAAATGGCTGGACGAAGATGGACGAACGAGACGAACTTGGTGCAAAGAAGCCCAACGGATCAAATGGGAGGACGAAGATGGACGAACGAGACGAACTTGGTCCAAAGAAGGCCTACGGATCAAATGGGAGGACGAAGATGGACGAACGAGACGAACTTGGTCCAAAGAAAGCCTAGGGATCAAATGGGAGGACGAAGATGGACGAACGAGACGAACTTGGTGCAAAGAAGCCCAACGGATCAAATGGGAGGACGAAAAGGGATGAACGAGACGAACTTGGTCCAAAGAAGGCCTAGGGATCAAATGGGAGGACGAAGATGGACGAACGAGACGAACTTGGTCCAAAGAAGGCCTAGGGATCAAATGGGAGGACGAAGACGGACGAACGAGACGAACTTGGTCCAAAGAAGGCCTAGGGATCAAATGGGAGGACGAAAAGGGATGAACGAGACGAACTTGGTCCAAACAAGGCCTACGGATCAAATGGCTGGACGAAGATGGACGAACGAGACGAACTTGGTGCAAAGAAGCCCAACGGATCAAATGGGAGGACGAAGATGGACGAACGAGACGAACTTGGTCCAAAGAAGGCCTACGGATCAAATGGGAGGACGAAGATGGGCGAACGAGACGAACTTGGTCCAAAGAACGCATAGGGATCAAATGGGAGGACGAAGATGGACGAACGAGACGAACTTGGTGCAAAGAAGCCCAACGGATCAAATGGGAGGACGAAAAGGGATGAACGAGACGAACTTGGTCCAAAGAAGGCCTACGGATCAAATGGGAGGACGAAGATGGACGAACGAGACGAACTTGGTCCAAAGAAGGCCTAGGGATCAAATGGGAGGACGAAGATGGACGAACGAGACGAACTTGGTCCAAAGAAGGCCTTCGGATCAAATGGGAGGACGAAGAAGGACGAACCAGACGAAGTTGGTGCAAAGAAGCCCAAGGATCAAATGGGAGGACGAAAAGGGATGAACGAGACAAACTTGGTCCAAAGAAGGCCTACGGATCAAATGGGAGGACGAAGATGGACGAAGGAGACGAACTTGGTCCAAAGAAGGCCTAGGGATCAAATGGGAGGACGAAGATGGACGAACGAGACGAACTTGGTCCAAAGAAGGCCTTCGGATCAAATGGGAGGACGAAGAAGGACGAACCAGACGAAGTTGGTGCAAAGAAGCCCAAGGATCAAATGGGAGGACGAAAAGGGATGAACGAGACAAACTTGGTCCAAAGAAGGCCTACGGATCAAATGGGAGGACGAAGATGGACGAAGGAGACGAACTTGGTCCAAAGAAAGCCTAGGGATCGAATGGGAGGACAAAGATGGACGAACGAGACGAAGTTGGTCCAAAGAAGGCCAACGGATCAAATGGGAGGACGAAGATGGACGAACGAGACGAACTTGGTCCAAAGAAGGCCTAGGGATCAAATGGGAGGACGAAGATGGACGAACGAGACGAACTTGGTCCAAAGAAGGCCTACGGATCAAATGGGAGGACGAAGATGGACGAACGAGACGAACTTGGTTCGAAGAAGGCCAACGGATCAAATGGGAGGACGAAGATGGACGAACGAGACGAACTTGGTCCAAAGAAGGCCTAGGGATCAAATGGGAGGACGAAGATGGACGAACGAGACGAACTTGGTCCAAAGAAGGCCTAGGGATCAAATGGGAGGACGAAGATGGACGAACGAGACGAACTTGGTCCAAAGAAGGCCTAGGGATCAAATGGGAGGACGAAAAGGGATGAACGAGACGAACTTGGTCCAAACAAGGCCTACGGATCAAATGGCTGGACGAAGATGGACGAACGAGACGAACTTGGTGCAAAGAAGCCCAACGGATCAAATGGGAGGACGAAGATGGACGAACGAGACGAACTTGGTCCAAAGAAGGCCTAGGGATCAAATGGGAGGACGAAGATGGACGAACGAGACGAACTTGGTCCAAAGAAGGCCTACGGATCAAATGGGAGGACGAAGATGGACGAACGAGACGAACTTGGTCCAAAGAAGGCCTACGGATCAAATGGGAGGACGAAGATGGACGAACGAGACGAACTTGGTCCAAAGAAAGCCTAGGGATCAAATGGGAGGACGAAGATGGACGAACGAGACGAACTTGGTGCAAAGAAGCCCAACGGATCAAATGGGAGGACGAAAAGGGATGAACGAGACGAACTTGGTCCAAAGAAGGCCTAGGGATCAAATGGGAGGACGAAGATGGACGAACGAGACGAACTTGGTCCAAAGAAGGCCTAGGGATCAAATGGGAGGACGAAGATGGACGAACGAGACGAACTTGGTCCAAACAAGGCCTACGGATCAAATGGGAGGACGAAGATGGACGAACGAGACGAAGTTGGTCCAAAGAAGGCCAACGGATCAAATGGGAGGACGAAGATGGACGAACGAGACGAACTTGGTCCAAAGAAGGCCTAGGGATCAAATGGGAGGACGAAGATGGACGAACGAGACGAACTTGGTTCAAAGAAGGCCAACGGATCAAATGGGAGGACGAAGATGGACGAACGAGACGAACTTGGTCCAAAGAAGGCCTAGGGATCAAATGGGAGGACGAAGATGGACGAACGAGACGAACTTGGTCCAAAGAAGGCCTTCGGATCAAATGGGAGGACGAAGAAGGACGAACCAGACGAAGTTGGTGCAAAGAAGCCCAAGGATCAAATGGGAGGACGAAAAGGGATGAACGAGACAAACTTGGTCCAAAGAAGGCCTACGGATCAAATGGGAGGACGAAGATGGACGAAGGAGACGAACTTGGTCCAAAGAAAGCCTAGGGATCGAATGGGAGGACAAAGATGGACGAACGAGACGAAGTTGGTCCAAAGAAGGCCAACGGATCAAATGGGAGGACGAAGATGGACGAACGAGACGAACTTGGTCCAAAGAAGGCCTAGGGATCAAATGGGAGGACGAAGATGGACGAACGAGACGAACTTGGTCCAAAGAAGGCCTACGGATCAAATGGGAGGACGAAGATGGACGAACGAGACGAACTTGGTTCAAAGAAGGCCAACGGATCAAATGGGAGGACGAAGATGGACGAACGAGATGAACTTGGTCCAAAGAAGGCCTAGGGATCAAATGGGAGGACGAAGATGGACGAACGAGACGAACTTGGTGCAAAGAAGCCCAACGGATCAAATGGGAGGACGAAAAGGGATGAACGAGACGAACTTGGTCCAAAGAAGGCCTAGGGATCAAATGGGAGGACGAAGATGGACGAACGAGACGAACTTGGTCCAAAGAAGGCCTAGGGATCAAATGGGAGGACGAAGATGGACGAACGAGACGAACTTGGTCCAAAGAAGGCCTAGGGATCAAATGGGAGGACGAAGATGGAGGAACGAGACGAACTTGGTCCAAAGAAGGCCTAGGGATCAAATGGGAGGACGAAAAGGGATGAACGAGACGAACTTGGTCCAAACAAGGCCTACGGATCAAATGGCTGGACGAAGATGGACGAACGAGACGAACTTGGTGCAAAGAAGCCCAACGGATCAAATGGGAGGACGAAGATGGACGAACGAGACGAACTTGGTCCAAAGAAGGCCTACGGATCAAATGGGAGGACGAAGATGGACGAACGAGACGAACTTGGTCCAAAGAAAGCCTAGGGATCAAATGGGAGGACGAAGATGGACGAACGAGACGAACTTGGTGCAAAGAAGGCCTACGGATCAAATGGGAGGACGAAGATGGACGAACGAGACGAACTTGGTCCAAAGAAGGCCTACGGATCAAATGGGAGGACGAAGATGGACGAACGAGACGAACTTGGTCCAAAGAACGCCTAGGGATCAAATGGGAGGACGAAGATGGACGAACGAGACGAACTTGGTGCAAAGAAGCCCAACGGATCAAATGGGAGGACGAAAAGGGATGAACGAGACGAACTTGGTCCAAAGAAGGCCTACGGATCAAATGGGAGGACGAAGATGGACGAACGAGACGAACTTGGTCCAAAGAACGCCTAGGGATCAAATGGGAGGACGAAGATGGACGAACGAGACGAACTTGGTGCAAAGAAGCCCAACGGATCAAATGGGAGGACGAAAAGGGATGAACGAGACGAACTTGGCCCAAAGAAGGCCTACGGATCAAATGGGAGGACGAAGATGGACGAACGAGACGAACTTGGTCCAAAGAAGGCCTAGGGATCAAATGGGAGGACGAAGATGGACGAACGAGACGAACTTGGTCCAAAGAAGGCCTTCGGATCAAATGGGAGGACGAAAAAGGACGAACCAGACGAAGTTGGTGCAAAGAAGCCCAAGGATCAAATGGGAGGACGAAAAGGGATGAACGAGACAAACTTGGTCCAAAGAAGGCCTACGGATCAAATGGGAGGACGAAGATGGACGAAGGAGACGAACTTGGTCCAAAGAAGGCCTAGGGATCAAATGGGAGGACGAAGATGGACGAACGAGACGAACTTGGTCCAAAGAAGGCCTAGGGATCAAATGGGAGGACGAAGATGGACGAACGAGACGAACTTGGTCCAAAGAAGGCCTAGGGATCAAATGGGAGGACGAAAAGGGATGAACGAGACGAACTTGGTCCAAACAAGGCCTACGGATCAAATGGCTGGACGAAGATGGACGAACGAGACGAACTTGGTGCAAAGAAGCCCAACGGATCAAATGGGAGGACGAAGATGGACGAACGAGACGAACTTGGTCCAAAGAAGGCCTACGGATCAAATGGGAGGACGAAGATGGACGAACGAGACGAACTTGGTCCAAAGAACGCCTAGGGATCAAATGGGAGGACGAAGATGGACGAACGAGACGAACTTGGTGCAAAGAAGCCCAACGGATCAAATGGGAGGACGAAAAGGGATGAACGAGACGAACTTGGTCCAAAGAAGGCCTACGGATCAAATGGGAGGACGAAGATGGACGAACGAGACGAACTTGGTCCAAAGAAGGCCTAGGGATCAAATGGGAGGACGAAGATGGACGAACGAGACGAACTTGGTCCAAAGAAGGCCTTCGGATCAAATGGGAGGACGAAGAAGGACGAACCAGACGAAGTTGGTGCAAAGAAGCCCAAGGATCAAATGGGAGGACGAAAAGGGATGAACGAGACAAACTTGGTCCAAAGAAGGCCTACGGATCAAATGGGAGGACGAAGATGGACGAAGGAGACGAACTTGGTCCAAAGAAGGCCTAGGGATCAAATGGGAGGACGAAGATGGACGAACGAGACGAACTTGGTCCAAAGAAGGCCTTCGGATCAAATGGGAGGACGAAGAAGGACGAACCAGACGAAGTTGGTGCAAAGAAGCCCAAGGATCAAATGGGAGGACGAAAAGGGATGAACGAGACAAACTTGGTCCAAAGAAGGCCTACGGATCAAATGGGAGGACGAAGATGGACGAAGGAGACGAACTTGGTCCAAAGAAAGCCTAGGGATCGAATGGGAGGACAAAGATGGACGAACGAGACGAAGTTGGTCCAAAGAAGGCCAACGGATCAAATGGGAGGACGAAGATGGACGAACGAGACGAACTTGGTCCAAAGAAGGCCTAGGGATCAAATGGGAGGACGAAGATGGACGAACGAGACGAACTTGGTCCAAAGAAGGCCTACGGATCAAATGGGAGGACGAAGATGGACGAACGAGACGAACTTGGTTCAAAGAAGGCCAACGGATCAAATGGGAGGACGAAGATGGACGAACGAGACGAACTTGGTCCAAAGAAGGCCTAGGGATCAAATGGGAGGACGAAGATGGACGAACGAGACGAACTTGGTGCAAAGAAGCCCAACGGATCAAATGGGAGGACGAAAAGGGATGAACGAGACGAACTTGGTCCAAAGAAGGCCTAGGGATCAAATGGGAGGACGAAGATGGACGAACGAGACGAACTTGGTCCAAAGAAGGCCTAGGGATCAAATGGGAGGACGAAGATGGACGAACGAGACGAACTTGGTCCAAAGAAGGCCTAGGGATCAAATGGGAGGACGAAGATGGAGGAACGAGACGAACTTGGTCCAAAGAAGGCCTAGGGATCAAATGGGAGGACGAAAAGGGATGAACGAGACGAACTTGGTCCAAACAAGGCCTACGGATCAAATGGCTGGACGAAGATGGACGAACGAGACGAACTTGGTGCAAAGAAGCCCAACGGATCAAATGGGAGGACGAAGATGGACGAACGAGACGAACTTGGTCCAAAGAAGGCCTACGGATCAAATGGGAGGACGAAGATGGACGAACGAGACGAACTTGGTCCAAAGAAAGCCTAGGGATCAAATGGGAGGACGAAGATGGACGAACGAGACGAACTTGGTGCAAAGAAGCCCAACGGATCAAATGGGAGGACGAAAAGGGATGAACGAGACGAACTTGGTCCAAAGAAGGCCTAGGGATCAAATGGGAGGACGAAGATGGACGAACGAGACGAACTTGGTCCAAAGAAGGCCTAGGGTTCAAATGGGAGGACGAAGATGGACGAACGAGACGAACTTGGTCCAAAGAAGGCCTAGGGATCAAATGGGAGGACGAAGATGGACGAACGAGACGAACTTGGTCCAAAGAAGGCCTAGGGATCAAATGGGAGGACGAAAAGGGATGAACGAGACGAACTTGGTCCAAACAAGGCCTACGGATCAAATGGCTGGACGAAGATGGACGAACGAGACGAACTTGGTGCAAAGAAGCCCAACGGATCAAATGGGAGGACGAAGATGGACGAACGAGACGAACTTGGTCCAAAGAAGGCCTACGGATCAAATGGGAGGACGAAGATGGACGAACGAGACGAACTTGGTCCAAAGAACGCCTAGGGATCAAATGGGAGGACGAAGATGGACGAACGAGACGAACTTGGTGCAAAGAAGCCCAACGGATCAAATGGGAGGACGAAAAGGGATGAACGAGACGAACTTGGTCCAAAGAAGGCCTACGGATCAAATGGGAGGACGAAGATGGACGAACGAGACGAACTTGGTCCAAAGAAGGCCTAGGGATCAAATGGGAGGACGAAGATGGACGAACGAGACGAACTTGGTCCAAAGAAGGCCTTCGGATCAAATGGGAGGACGAAGAAGGACGAACCAGACGAAGTTGGTGCAAAGAAGCCCAAGGATCAAATGGGAGGACGAAAAGGGATGAACGAGACAAACTTGGTCCAAAGAAGGCCTACGGATCAAATGGGAGGACGAAGATGGACGAAGGAGACGAACTTGGTCCAAAGAAAGCCTAGGGATCGAATGGGAGGACAAAGATGGACGAACGAGACGAAGTTGGTCCAAAGAAGGCCAACGGATCAAATGGGAGGACGAAGATGGACGAACGAGACGAACTTGGTCCAAAGAAGGCCTAGGGATCAAATGGGAGGACGAAGATGGACGAACGAGACGAACTTGGTCCAAAGAAGGCCTACGGATCAAATGGGAGGACGAAGATGGACGAACGAGACGAACTTGGTTCAAAGAAGGCCAACGGATCAAATGGGAGGACGAAGATGGACGAAGGAGACGAACTTGGTCCAAAGAAGGCCTAGGGATCAAATGGGAGGACGAAGATGGACGAACGAGACGAACTTGGTCCAAAGAAGGCCAACGGATCAAATGGGAGGACGAAGATGGACGAACGAGACGAACTTGGTCCAAAGAAAGCCTAGGGATCAAATGGGAGGACGAAGATGGACGAACGAGACGAACTTGGTCCAAAGAAGGCCTTTGGATCAAATGGGAGGACGAAGATGGACGAACCAGACGAAGTTAGTGCAAAGAAGCCCAAGGATCAAATGGGAGGACGAAAAGGGATGAACGAGACAAACTTGGTCCAAAGAAGGCCTACGGATCAAATGGGAGGACGAAGATGGACGAACGAGACGAACTTGGTCCAAAGAAGGCCTTTGGATCAAATGGGAGGACGAAGATGGACGAACCAGACGAAGTTAGTGCAAAGAAGCCCAAGGATCAAATGGGAGGACGAAAAGGGATGAACGAGACAAACTTGGTCCAAAGAAGGCCTACGGATCAAATGGGAGGACGAAGATGGACGAACGAGACGAACTTGGTCCAAAGAAAGCCTAGGGATCAAATGGGAGGACGAAGATGGACGAACGAGATGAACTTGGTGCAAAGAAGGCCTACGGATCAAATGGGAGGACGAAGATGGACGAACGAGACGAACTTGGTCCAAAGAAAGCCTAGGGATCAAATGGGAGGACGAAGATGGACGAACGAGACGAACTTGGTCCAAAGAAGGCCTAGGGATCAAATGGGAGGACGAAAAGGGATGAACGAGACGAACTTGGTCCAAACAAGGCCTACGGATCAAATGGCTGGACGAAGATGGACGAACGAGACGAACATGGTGCAAAGAAGCCCAACGGATCAAATGGGAGGACGAAAAGGGATGAACGAGACGAACTTGGTCCAAACAAGGCCTACGGATCAAATGGCAGGACGAAGATGGACGAACGAGACGAACTTGGTGCAAAGAAACCCAACGGATCAATTGGGAGGACGAAGATGGACGAACGAGACGAACTTGGTCCAAAGAAGGCCTACGGATCAAATGGGAGGACGAAGATGGACGAACGAGACGAACTTGGTCCAAAGAAAGCCTAGGGATCAAATGGGAGGACAAAGATGGACGAACGAGACGAACTTGGTCCAAAGAAGGCCTAGGGATCAAATGGGAGGACGAAGATGGACGAACGAGACGAACTTGGTCCAAAGAAGGCCTACGGATCAAATGGGAGGACGAAGATGGACGAACGAGACGAACTTGGTCCAAAGAAGGCCAACGGATCAAATGGGAGGAGGAAGTTGGACGAACGAGACGAACTTGGTCCAAAGAAGGCCTAGGGATCAAATGGGAGGACGAAGATGGACGAACGAGACTAACTTGGTCCAAAGAAGGCCAACGGATCAAATGGGAGGACGAAGATGGGCGAACGAGACGAACTTAGTCCAAAGAAGGCCTAGGGATCAAATGGGAGGACGAAGATGGACGAACGAGACGAACTTGGTCCGAAGAAGGCCAACTGATCAAATGGGAGGACGAAGATGGACGAACGAGACGAACTTGGTCCAAAGAAGGCCTACGGATCAAATGGGAGGACGAAGATGGAGGAACGAGACGAACTTGGTCCAAAGAAGGCCTTCGGATCAAATGGGAGGACGAAGATGGACGAACGAGACGAACTTGGTGCAAAGAAGCCCAACGGATCAAATGGGAGGACGAAAAGGGATGAACGAGACGAACTTGGTCCAAAGAAGGCCTACGGATCAAATGGGAGGACGAAGATGGACGAACGAGACGAACTTGGTCCAAAGAAGGCCTAGGGATCAAATGGGAGGACGAAGATGGACGAACGAGACGAACTTGGTCCAAAGAAGGCCTACGGATCAAATGGGAGGACGAAGATGGACGAACGAGACGAACTTGGTCCAAAGAAGGCCAACGGATCAAATGGGAGGACGAAGTTGGACGAACGAGACGAACTTGGTCCAAAGAAGGCCTAGGGATCAAATGGGAGGACGAAGATGGACGAACGAGACGAACTTGGTCCAAAGACGGCCTAGGGATCAAATGGGAGGACGAAGATGGACGAACGAGACGAACTTGGTCCAAAGAAGGCCTAGGGATCAAATGGGAGGACGAAAAGGGATGAACGAGACGAACTTGGTCCAAACAAGGCCTACGGATCAAATGGCTGGACGAAGATGGACGAACGAGACGAACTTGGTGCAAAGAAGCCCAACGGATCAAATGGGAGGACGAAGATGGACGAACGAGACGAACTTGGTCCAAAGAAGGCCTACGGATCAAATGGGAGGACGAAGATGGACGAACGAGACGAACTTGGTCCAAAGAACGCCTAGGGATCAAATGGGAGGACGAAGATGGACGAACGAGACGAACTTGGTGCAAAGAAGCCCAACGGATCAAATGGGAGGACGAAAAGGGATGAACGAGACGAACTTGGTCCAAAGAAGGCCTACGGATCAAATGGGAGGACGAAGATGGACGAACGAGACGAACTTGGTCCAAAGAAGGCCTAGGGATCAAATGGGAGGACGAAGATGGACGAACGAGACGAACTTGGTCCAAAGAAGGCCTTCGGATCAAATGGGAGGACGAAGAAGGACGAACCAGACGAAGTTGGTGCAAAGAAGCCCAAGGATCAAATGGGTGGACGAAAAGGGATGAACGAGACAAACTTGGTCCAAAGAAGGCCTACGGATCAAATGGGAGGACGAAGATGGACGAAGGAGACGAACTTGGTCCAAAGAAAGCCTAGGGATCGAATGGGAGGACAAAGATGGACGAACGAGACGAAGTTGGTCCAAAGAAGGCCAACGGATCAAATGGGAGGACGAAGATGGACGAACGAGACGAACTTGGTCCAAAGAAGGCCTAGGGATCAAATGGGAGGACGAAGATGGACGAACGAGACGAACTTGGTCCAAAGAAGGCCTAGGGATCAAATGGGAGGACGAAGATGGACGAACGAGACGAACTTGGTCCAAAGAAGGCCTACGGATCAAATGGGAGGACGAAGATGGACGAACGAGACGAACTTGGTCCAAAGAAGGCCAACGGATCAAATGGGAGGACGAAGATGGACGAACGAGACGAACTTGGTCCAAAGAAGGCCTACGGATCAAATGGGAGGACGAAGATGGACGAACGAGACGAACTTGGTCCAAAGAAGGCCAACGGATCAAATGGGAGGATGAAGTTGGACGAACGAGACGAACTTGGTCCAAAGAAGGCCTAGGGATCAAATGGGAGGACGAAGATGGACGAACGAGACTAACTTGGTCCAAAGAAGGCCAACGGATCAAATGGGAGGACGAAGATGGGCGAACGAGACGAACTTAGTCCAAAGAAGGCCTAGGGATCAAATGGGAGGACGAAGATGGACGAACGAGACGAACTTGGTCCGAAGAAGGCCAACGGATCAAATGGGAGGACGAAGATGGACGAACGAGACGAACTTGGTCCCAAGAAGGCCTACGGATCAAATGGGAGGACGAAGATGGAGGAACGAGACGAACTTGGTCCAAAGAAGGCCTTCGGATCAAATGGGAGGACGAAGATGGACGAACGAGACGAACTTGGTGCAAAGAAGCCCAACGGATCAAATGGGAGGACGAAAAGGGATGAACGAGACGAACTTGGTCCAAAGAAGGCCTACGGATCAAATGGGAGGACGAAGATGGACGAACGAGACGAACTTGGTCCAAAGAAGGCCTAGGGATCAAATGGGAGGACGAAGATGGACGAACGAGACGAACTTGGTCCAAAGAAGGCCTACGGATCAAATGGGAGGACGAAGATGGACGAACGAGACGAACTTGGTCCAAAGAAGGCCAACGGATCAAATGGGAGGACGAAGTTGGACGAACGAGACGAACTTGGTCCAAAGAAGGCCTAGGGATCAAATGGGAGGACGAAGATGGACGAACGAGACGAACTTGGTCCAAAGAAGGCCTAGGGATCAAATGGGAGGACGAAGATGGACGAACGAGACGAACTTGGTCCAAAGAAGGCCTAGGGATCAAATGGGAGGACGAAAAGGGATGAACGAGACGAACTTGGTCCAAACAAGGCCTACGGATCAAATGGCTGGACGAAGATGGACGAACGAGACGAACTTGGTGCAAAGAAGCCCAACGGATCAAATGGGAGGACGAAGATGGACGAACGAGACGAACTTGGTCCAAAGAAGGCCTACGGATCAAATGGGAGGACGAAGATGGACGAACGAGACGAACTTGGTCCAAAGAACGCCTAGGGATCAAATGGGAGGACGAAGATGGACGAACGAGACGAACTTGGTGCAAAGAAGCCCAACGGATCAAATGGGAGGACGAAAAGGGATGAACGAGACGAACTTGGTCCAAAGAAGGCCTACGGATCAAATGGGAGGACGAAGATGGACGAACGAGACGAACTTGGTCCAAAGAAGGCCTAGGGATCAAATGGGAGGACGAAGATGGACGAACGAGACGAACTTGGTCCAAAGAAGGCCTTCGGATCAAATGGGAGGACGAAGAAGGACGAACCAGACGAAGTTGGTGCAAAGAAGCCCAAGGATCAAATGGGAGGACGAAAAGGGATGAACGAGACAAACTTGGTCCAAAGAAGGCCTACGGATCAAATGGGAGGACGAAGATGGACGAACGAGACGAACTTGGTCCAAAGAAGGCCTAGGGATCAAATGGGAGGACGAAGATGGACGAACGAGACGAACTTGGTCCAAAGAAGGCCAACGGATCAAATGGGAGGACGAAGATGGAGGAACGAGACGAACTTGGTCCAAAGAAGGCCTTCGGATCAAATGGGAGGACGAAGATGGACGAACGAGACGAACTTGGTCGAAAGAAGGCCAACGGATCAAATGGGAGGACGAAGTTGGACGAACGAGATGAACTTGGTCCAAAGAAGGCCTAGGGATCAAATGGGAGGACGAAGATGGACGAACGAGACTAACTTGGTCCAAAGAAGGCCAACGGATCAAATGGGAGGACGAAGATGGGCGAACGAGACGAACTTGGTCCAAAGAAGGCCTAGGGATCAAATGGGAGGACGAAGATGGACGAACGAGACGAACTTGGTCCCAAGAAGGCCAACGGATCAAATGGGAGGACGAATATGGACGAACGAGACGAACTTGGTCCAAAGAAGGCCTAGGGATCAAATGGGAGGACGAAGATGGACGAACGAGACGAACTTGGTCCAAAGAAGGCCAACGGATCAAATGGGAGGACGAAGATGGAGGAACGAGACGAACTTGGTCCAAAGAAGGCCTTCGGATCAAATGGGAGGACGAAGATGGACGAACGAGACGAACTTGGTCGAAAGAAGGCCAACGGATCAAATGGGAGGACGAAGTTGGACGAACGAGATGAACTTGGTCCAAAGAAGGCCTAGGGATCAAATGGGAGGACGAAGATGGACGAACGAGACTAACTTGGTCCAAAGAAGGCCAACGGATCAAATGGGAGGACGAAGATGGGCGAACGAGACGAACTTGGTCCAAAGAAGGCCTAGGGATCAAATGGGAGGACGAAGATGGACGAACGAGACGAACTTGGTCCCAAGAAGGCCAACGGATCAAATGGGAGGACGAATATGGACGAACGAGACGAACTTGGTCCAAAGAAGGCCTAGGGATCAAATGGGAGGACGAAGATGGACGAACGAGACGAACTTGGTCCAAAGAAGGCCTACGGATCAAATGGGAGGACGAAGATGGACGAACGAGACGAACTTGGTCCAAAGAACGCCTAGGGATCAAATGGGAGGACGAAGATGGACGAACGAGACGAACTTGGTGCAAAGAAGCCCAACGGATCAAATGGGAGGACGAAAAGGGATGAACGAGACGAACTTGGTCCAAAGAAGGCCTACGGATCAAATGGGAGGACGAAGATGGACGAACGAGACGAACTTGGTCCAAAGAAGGCCTAGGGATCAAATGGGAGGACGAAGATGGACGAACGAGACGAACTTGGTCCAAAGAAGGCCTTCGGATCAAATGGGAGGACGAAGAAGGACGAACCAGACGAAGTTGGTGCAAAGAAGCCCAAGGATCAAATGGGAGGACGAAAAGGGATGAACGAGACAAACTTGGTCCAAAGAAGGCCTACGGATCAAATGGGAGGACGAAGATGGACGAACGAGACGAACTTGGTCCAAAGAAGGCCTAGGGATCAAATGGGAGGACGAAGATGGACGAACGAGACGAACTTGGTCCAATGAAGGCCAACGGATCAAATGGGAGGACAAAGATGGACGAACGAGATGAACTTGGTGCAAAGAAGCCCAACGGATCAAATGGGAGGACGAAAAGGGATGAACGAGACGAACTTGGTCCAAAGAAGGCCTACGGATCAAATGGGAGGACGAAGATGGACGAACGAGACGAACTTGGTCCAAAGAAGGCCTAGGGATCAAATGGGAGGACGAAGATGGACGAACGAGACGAACTTGGTCCAAAGAAGGACTACAGATCAAATGGGAGGACGAAGATGGACGAACGAGACTAACTTGGTCCAAAGAAGGCCAACGGATCAAATGGGAGGACGAAGATGGGCGAACGAGACGAACTTGGTCCAAAGAAGGCCAACGGATCAAATGGGAGGACGAATATGGACGAACGAGACGAACTTGGTCCAAAGAAGGCCTAGGGATCAAATGGGAGGACGAAGATGGACGAACGAGACGAACTTGGTCCAAAGAAGGCCAACGGATCAAATGGGAGGACGAAGATGGACGAACGAGACGAACTTGGTCCAAGAAGGCCTACGGATCAAATGGGAGGACGAAGATGGAGGAACGAGACGAACTTGGTCCAAAGAAGGCCTTCGGATCAAATGGGAGGACGAAGATGGACGAACGAGACGAACTTGGTCCAAAGAAGGCCAACGGATCAAATGGGAGGACGAAAAGGGATGAACGAGACGAACTTGGTCCAAAGAAGGCCTACGGATCAAATGGGAGGACGAAGATGGACGAACGAGACGAACTTGGTCCAAAGAAGGCCTAGGGATCAAATGGGAGGACGAAGATGGACGAACGAGACGAACTTGGTCCAAAGAAGGCCTTCGGATCAAATGGGAGGACGAAGATGGACGAACCAGACAAAGTTGGTGCAAAGAAGCCCAAGGATCAAATGGGAGGACGAAAAGGGATGAACGAGACAAACTTGGTCCAAAGAAGGCCTACGGATCAAATGGGAGGACGAAGATGGACGAACGAGACGAACTTGGTCCAAAGAAAGCCTAGGGATCAAATGGGAGGACAAAGATGGACGAACGAGACGAACTTGGTCCAAAGAAGGCCAACGGATCAAATGGGAGGACGAAGATGGACGAACGAGACGAACTTGGTCCAAAGAAGGCCTAGGGATCAAATGGGAGGACGAAGATGGACGAACGAGACGAACTTGGTGCAAAGAAGCCCAACGGATCAAATGGGAGGACGAAAAGGGATGAACGAGACGAACTTGGTCCAAACAAGGCCTACGGATCAAATGGCTGGACGAAGATGGACGAACGAGACGAACTTGGTGCAAAGAAGCCCAACGGATCAAATGGGAGGACGAAGATGGACGAACGAGACGAACTTGGTCCAAAGAAAGCCTAGGGATCAAATGGGAGGACGAAGATGGACGAACGAGACGAACTTGGTCCAAAGAAGGCCAACGGATCAAATGGGAGGACGAAGATGGACGAACGAGACGAACTTGGTCCAAAGAAGGCCTAGGGATCAAATGGGAGGACGAAGATGGAGGAACGAGACGAACTTGGTCCAAAGAAGGCCTTCGGATCAAATGGGAGGACGAAGATGGACGAACGAGACGAACTTGGTCCAAAGAAGGCCAACGGATCAAATGGGAGGACGAAGATGGACGAACGAGATGAACTTGGTGCAAAGAAGCCCAACGGATCAAATGGGAGGACGAAAAGGGATGAACGAGACGAACTTGGTCCAAAGAAGGCCTACGGATCAAATGGGAGGACGAAGATGGACGAACGAGACGAACTTAGTCCAAAGAAGGCCTAGGGATCAAATGGGAGGACGAAGATGGACGAACGAGACGAACTTGGTCCAAAGAAGGCCTTCGGATCAAATGGGAGGACGAAGATGGACGAACCAGACGAAGTTGTTGCAAATAAGCCCAAGGATCAAATGGGAGGACGAAAAGGGATGAACGAGACAAACTTGGTCCAAAGAAGGCCTACGGATCAAATGGGAGGACGAAGATGGACGAACGAGACAAACTTGGTCCAAAGAAGGCCTACGGATCAAATGGGAGGACGAAGTTGGACGAACGAGATGAACTTGGACCAAAGAAGGCCTAGGGATCAAATGGGAGGACGAAGATGGACGAACGAGACTAACTTGGTCCAAAGAAGGCCAACGGATCAAATGGGAGGACGAAGATGGGCGAACGAGACGAACTTGGTCCAAAGAAGGCCTGGGGATCAAATGGGAGGACGAAGATGGACGAACGAGACGAACTTGGTCCAAAGAAGGCCTAGGGATCAAATGGGAGGACGAAGATGGAGGAACGAGACGAAGTTGGTCCAAAGAAGGCCTTCGGATCAAATGGGAGGACGAAGATGGACGAACGAGACGAACTTGGTCCAAAGAAGGCCAACGGATCAAATGGGAGGACGAAGATGGACGAACGAGATGAACTTGGTGCAAAGAAGCCCAACGGATCAAATGGGAGGACGAAAAGGGATGAACGAGACGAACTTGGTCCAAAGAAGGCCTACGGATCAAATGGGAGGACGAAGATAGACGAACGAGACGAACTTGGTCCAAAGAAGGCCTAGGGATCAAATGGGAGGACGAAGATGGACGAACGAGACGAACTTGGTCCAAAGAAGGCCTTCGGATCAAATGGGAGGACGAAGATGGACGAACCAGACGAAGTTGTTGCAAAGAAGGCCTACGGATCAAATGGGAGGACGAAGATGGACGAACGAGACAAACTTGGTCCAAAGAAGGCCTACGGATCAAATGGGAGGACGAAGATGGACGAACGAGACAAACTTGGTCCAAAGAAGGCCTACGGATCAAATGGGAGGACGAAGAGGGACGAACGAGACTAACTTGGTCCAAAGAAGGCCAACGGATCAAATGGGAGGACGAAGACGGACGAACGAGACAAACTTGGTCCAAAGAAGGCCTAGGGATCAAATGGGAGGACGAAGATGGACGAACGAGACTAACTTGGTCCAAAGAAGGCCAACGGATCAAATGGGAGGACGAAGACGGACGAACGAGACGAACTTGGTCCAAAGAAGGCCTAGGGATCAAATGGGAGGACGAAGATGGACGAACGAGACGAACTTGGTCCAAAGAAGGCCTTCGGATCAAATGGGAGGACGAAGACGGACGAACGAGACGAACTTGGTCCAAAGAAGGCCTAGGGATCAAATGGGAGGACGAAGATGGACGAACGAGACGAACTTGGCCCCAAGAAGGCCAACAGATCAAATGGGAGGACGAAGATGGACGAACGAGACGAACTTGGTCCAAAGAAGGCCTACGGATCAAATGGGAGGACGAAGATGGAGGAACGAGACGAACTTGGTCCAAAGAAGGCCTTCGGATCAAATGGGAGGACGAAGATGGACGAACGAGACGAACTTGGTCCAATGAAGGCCAACGGATCAAATGGGAGGACAAAGATGGACGAACGAGATGAACTTGGTGCAAAGAAGCCCAACGGATCAAATGGGAGGACGAAAAGGGATGAACGAGACGAACTTGGTCCAAAGAAGGCCTACGGATCAAATGGGAGGACGAAGATGGACGAACGAGACGAACTTGGTCCAAAGAAGGCCTAGGGATCAAATGGGAGGACGAAGATGGACGAACGAGACGAACTTGGTCCAAAGAAGGCCTTCGGATCAAATGGGAGGACGAAGATGGACGAACCAGACGAAGTTGTTGCAAATAAGCCCAAGGATCAAATGGGAGGACGAAAAGGGATGAACGAGACAAACTTGGTCCAAAGAAGGCCTACGGATCAAATGGGAGGACGAAGATGGACGAACGAGACAAACTTGGTCCAAAGAAGGCCTACGGATCAAATGGGAGGACGAAGATGGACGAACGAGACGAACTTGGTCCAAAGAAGGCCAACGGATCAAATGGGAGGACGAAGATGGACGAACGAGACGAACTTGGTCCAAAGAAGGCCTAGGGATCAAATGGGAGGACGAAGATGGAGGAACGAGACGAACTTGGTCCAAAGAAGGCCTTCGGATCAAATGGGAGGACGAAGATGGACGAACGAGACGAACTTGGTCCAAAGAAGGCCAACGGATCAAATGGGAGGACGAAGATGGACGAACGAGATGAACTTGGTGCAAAGAAGCCCAACGGATCAAATGGGAGGACGAAAAGGGATGAACGAGACGAACTTGGTCCAAAGAAGGCCTACGGATCAAATGGGAGGACGAAGATGGACGAACGAGACGAACTTGGTCCAAAGAAGGCCTACGGATCAAATGGGAGGACGAAGATGGACGAACGAGACGAACTTGGTCCAAAGAAGGCCTAGGGATCAAATGGGAGGACGAAGATGGACGAACGAGACGAACTTGGTCCAAAGAAGGCCTTCGGATCAAATGGGAGGACGAAGATGGACGAACCAGACGAAGTTGTTGCAAATAAGCCCAAGGATCAAATGGGAGGACGAAAAGGGATGAACGAGACAAACTTGGTCCAAAGAAGGCCTACGGATCAAATGGGAGGACGAAGATGGACGAACGAGACAAACTTGGTCCAAAGAAGGCCTACGGATCAAATGGGAGGACGAAGATGGACGAACGAGACTAACTTGGTCAAAAGAAGGCCAACGGATCAAATGGGAGGACGAAGACGGACGAACGAGACGAACTTGGTCCAAAGAAGGCCTAGGGATCAAATGGGAGGACGAAGATGGACGAACGAGACTAACTTGGTCCAAAGAAGGCCAACGGATCAAATGGGAGGACGAAGACGGACGAACGAGACGAACTTGGTCCAAAGAAGGCCTAGGGATCAAATGGGAGGACGAAGATGGACGAACGAGACGAACTTGGTCCAAAGAAGGCCTTCGGATCAAATGGGAGGACGAAGACGGACGAACGAGACGAACTTGGTCCAAAGAAGGCCTAGGGATCAAATGGGAGGACGAAGATGGACGAACGAGACGAACTTGGCCCCAAGAAGGCCAACAGATCAAATGGGAGGACGAAGATGGACGAACGAGACGAACTTGGTCCAAAGAAGGCCTACGGATCAAATGGGAGGACGAAGATGGAGGAACGAGACGAACTTGGTCCAAAGAAGGCCTTCGGATCAAATGGGAGGACGAAGATGGACGAACGAGACGAACTTGGTCCAAAGAAGGCCAACGGATCAAATGGGAGGACGAAAAGGGATGAACGAGACGAACTTGGTCCAAAGAAGGCCTACGGATCAAATGGGAGGACGAAGATGGACGAACGAGACGAACTTGGTCCAAAGAAGGCCTAGGGATCAAATGGGAGGACGAAGATGGACGAACGAGACGAACTTGGTCCAAAGAAGGCCTTCGGATCAAATGGGAGGACGAAGATGGACGAACCAGACAAAGTTGGTGCAAAGAAGCCCAAGGATCAAATGGGAGGACGAAAAGGGATGAACGAGACAAACTTGGTCCAAAGAAGGCCTACGGATCAAATGGGAGGACGAAGATGGACGAACGAGACGAACTTGGTCCAAAGAAAGCCTAGGGATCAAATGGGAGGACAAAGATGGACGAACGAGACGAACTTGGTCCAAAGAAGGCCAACGGATCAAATGGGAGGACGAAGATGGACGAACGAGACGAACTTGGTCCAAAGAAGGCCTAGGGATCAAATGGGAGGACGAAGATGGACGAACGAGACGAACTTGGTGCAAAGAAGCCCAACGGATCAAATGGGAGGACGAAAAGGGATGAACGAGACGAACTTGGTCCAAACAAGGCCTACGGATCAAATGGCTGGACGAAGATGGACGAACGAGACGAACTTGGTGCAAAGAAGCCCAACGGATCAAATGGGAGGACGAAGATGGACGAACGAGACGAACTTGGTCCAAAGAAAGCCTAGGGATCAAATGGGAGGACGAAGATGGACGAACGAGACGAACTTGGTCCAAAGAAGGCCAACGGATCAAATGGGAGGACGAAGATGGACGAACGAGACGAACTTGGTCCAAAGAAGGCCTAGGGATCAAATGGGAGGACGAAGATGGAGGAACGAGACGAACTTGGTCCAAAGAAGGCCTTCGGATCAAATGGGAGGACGAAGATGGACGAACGAGACGAACTTGGTCCAAAGAAGGCCAACGGATCAAATGGGAGGACGAAGATGGACGAACGAGATGAACTTGGTGCAAAGAAGCCCAACGGATCAAATGGGAGGACGAAAAGGGATGAACGAGACGAACTTGGTCCAAAGAAGGCCTACGGATCAAATGGGAGGACGAAGATGGACGAACGAGACGAACTTAGTCCAAAGAAGGCCTAGGGATCAAATGGGAGGACGAAGATGGACGAACGAGACGAACTTGGTCCAAAGAAGGCCTTCGGATCAAATGGGAGGACGAAGATGGACGAACCAGACGAAGTTGTTGCAAATAAGCCCAAGGATCAAATGGGAGGACGAAAAGGGATGAACGAGACAAACTTGGTCCAAAGAAGGCCTACGGATCAAATGGGAGGACGAAGATGGACGAACGAGACAAACTTGGTCCAAAGAAGGCCTACGGATCAAATGGGAGGACGAAGTTGGACGAACGAGATGAACTTGGACCAAAGAAGGCCTAGGGATCAAATGGGAGGACGAAGATGGACGAACGAGACTAACTTGGTCCAAAGAAGGCCAACGGATCAAATGGGAGGACGAAGATGGGCGAACGAGACGAACTTGGTCCAAAGAAGGCCTGGGGATCAAATGGGAGGACGAAGATGGACGAACGAGACGAACTTGGTCCAAAGAAGGCCTAGGGATCAAATGGGAGGACGAAGATGGAGGAACGAGACGAAGTTGGTCCAAAGAAGGCCTTCGGATCAAATGGGAGGACGAAGATGGACGAACGAGACGAACTTGGTCCAAAGAAGGCCAACGGATCAAATGGGAGGACGAAGATGGACGAACGAGATGAACTTGGTGCAAAGAAGCCCAACGGATCAAATGGGAGGACGAAAAGGGATGAACGAGACGAACTTGGTCCAAAGAAGGCCTACGGATCAAATGGGAGGACGAAGATAGACGAACGAGACGAACTTGGTCCAAAGAAGGCCTAGGGATCAAATGGGAGGACGAAGATGGACGAACGAGACGAACTTGGTCCAAAGAAGGCCTTCGGATCAAATGGGAGGACGAAGATGGACGAACCAGACGAAGTTGTTGCAAAGAAGGCCTACGGATCAAATGGGAGGACGAAGATGGACGAACGAGACAAACTTGGTCCAAAGAAGGCCTACGGATCAAATGGGAGGACGAAGATGGACGAACGAGACAAACTTGGTCCAAAGAAGGCCTACGGATCAAATGGGAGGACGAAGAGGGACGAACGAGACTAACTTGGTCCAAAGAAGGCCAACGGATCAAATGGGAGGACGAAGACGGACGAACGAGACAAACTTGGTCCAAAGAAGGCCTAGGGATCAAATGGGAGGACGAAGATGGACGAACGAGACTAACTTGGTCCAAAGAAGGCCAACGGATCAAATGGGAGGACGAAGACGGACGAACGAGACGAACTTGGTCCAAAGAAGGCCTAGGGATCAAATGGGAGGACGAAGATGGACGAACGAGACGAACTTGGTCCAAAGAAGGCCTTCGGATCAAATGGGAGGACGAAGACGGACGAACGAGACGAACTTGGTCCAAAGAAGGCCTAGGGATCAAATGGGAGGACGAAGATGGACGAACGAGACGAACTTGGCCCCAAGAAGGCCAACAGATCAAATGGGAGGACGAAGATGGACGAACGAGACGAACTTGGTCCAAAGAAGGCCTACGGATCAAATGGGAGGACGAAGATGGAGGAACGAGACGAACTTGGTCCAAAGAAGGCCTTCGGATCAAATGGGAGGACGAAGATGGACGAACGAGACGAACTTGGTCCAATGAAGGCCAACGGATCAAATGGGAGGACAAAGATGGACGAACGAGATGAACTTGGTGCAAAGAAGCCCAACGGATCAAATGGGAGGACGAAAAGGGATGAACGAGACGAACTTGGTCCAAAGAAGGCCTACGGATCAAATGGGAGGACGAAGATGGACGAACGAGACGAACTTGGTCCAAAGAAGGCCTAGGGATCAAATGGGAGGACGAAGATGGACGAACGAGACGAACTTGGTCCAAAGAAGGCCTTCGGATCAAATGGGAGGACGAAGATGGACGAACCAGACGAAGTTGTTGCAAATAAGCCCAAGGATCAAATGGGAGGACGAAAAGGGATGAACGAGACAAACTTGGTCCAAAGAAGGCCTACGGATCAAATGGGAGGACGAAGATGGACGAACGAGACAAACTTGGTCCAAAGAAGGCCTACGGATCAAATGGGAGGACGAAGATGGACGAACGAGACGAACTTGGTCCAAAGAAGGCCAACGGATCAAATGGGAGGACGAAGATGGACGAACGAGACGAACTTGGTCCAAAGAAGGCCTAGGGATCAAATGGGAGGACGAAGATGGAGGAACGAGACGAACTTGGTCCAAAGAAGGCCTTCGGATCAAATGGGAGGACGAAGATGGACGAACGAGACGAACTTGGTCCAAAGAAGGCCAACGGATCAAATGGGAGGACGAAGATGGACGAACGAGATGAACTTGGTGCAAAGAAGCCCAACGGATCAAATGGGAGGACGAAAAGGGATGAACGAGACGAACTTGGTCCAAAGAAGGCCTACGGATCAAATGGGAGGACGAAGATGGACGAACGAGACGAACTTGGTCCAAAGAAGGCCTACGGATCAAATGGGAGGACGAAGATGGACGAACGAGACGAACTTGGTCCAAAGAAGGCCTAGGGATCAAATGGGAGGACGAAGATGGACGAACGAGACGAACTTGGTCCAAAGAAGGCCTTCGGATCAAATGGGAGGACGAAGATGGACGAACCAGACGAAGTTGTTGCAAATAAGCCCAAGGATCAAATGGGAGGACGAAAAGGGATGAACGAGACAAACTTGGTCCAAAGAAGGCCTACGGATCAAATGGGAGGACGAAGATGGACGAACGAGACAAACTTGGTCCAAAGAAGGCCTACGGATCAAATGGGAGGACGAAGATGGACGAACGAGACTAACTTGGTCAAAAGAAGGCCAACGGATCAAATGGGAGGACGAAGACGGACGAACGAGACGAACTTGGTCCAAAGAAGGCCTAGGGATCAAATGGGAGGACGAAGATGGACGAACGAGACTAACTTGGTCCAAAGAAGGCCAACGGATCAAATGGGAGGACGAAGACGGACGAACGAGACGAACTTGGTCCAAAGAAGGCCTAGGGATCAAATGGGAGGACGAAGATGGACGAACGAGACGAACTTGGTCCAAAGAAGGCCTTCGGATCAAATGGGAGGACGAAGACGGACGAACGAGACGAACTTGGTCCAAAGAAGGCCTAGGGATCAAATGGGAGGACGAAGATGGACGAACGAGACGAACTTGGCCCCAAGAAGGCCAACAGATCAAATGGGAGGACGAAGATGGACGAACGAGACGAACTTGGTCCAAAGAAGGCCTACGGATCAAATGGGAGGACGAAGATGGAGGAACGAGACGAACTTGGTCCAAAGAAGGCCTTCGGATCAAATGGGAGGACGAAGATGGACGAACGAGACGAACTTGGTCCAATGAAGGCCAACGGATCAAATGGGAGGACAAAGATGGACGAACGAGATGAACTTGGTGCAAAGAAGCCCAACGGATCAAATGGGAGGACGAAAAGGGATGAACGAGACGAACTTGGTCCAAAGAAGGCCTACGGATCAAATGGGAGGACGAAGATGGACGAACGAGACGAACTTGGTCCAAAGAAGGCCTAGGGATCAAATGGGAGGACGAAGATGGACGAACGAGACGAACTTGGTCCAAAGAAGGCCTTCGGATCAAATGGGAGGACGAAGATGGACGAACGAGACGAACTTGGTCCAAAGAAGGACTACAGATCAAATGGGAGGATGAAGATGGACGAACGAGACTAACTTGGTCCAAAGAAGGCCAACGGATCAAATGGGAGGACGAAGATGGGCGAACGAGACGAACTTGGTCCAAAGAAGGCCTAGGGATCAAATGGGAGGACGAATATGGACGAACGAGACGAACTTGGTCCAAAGAAGGCCTAGGGATCAAATGGGAGGACGAAGATGGACGAACGAGACGAACATGGTCCAAAGAAGGCCAACGGATCAAATGGGAGGACGAAGATGGACGAACGAGACGAACTTGGTCCAAAGAAGGCCTACGGATCAAATGGGAGGACGAAGATGGAGGAACGAGACGAACTTGGTCCAAAGAAGGCCTTCGGATCAAATGGGAGGACGAAGATGGACGAACGAGACGAACTTGGTCCAAAGAAGGCCAACGGATCAAATGGGAGGACGAAAAGGGATGAACGAGACGAACTTGGTCCAAAGAAGGCCTACGGATCAAATGGGAGGACGAAGATGGACGAACGAGACGAACTTTGTCCAAAAAAGGCCTAGGGATCAAATGGGAGGACGAAGATGGACGAACGAGACGAACTTGGTCCAAAGAAGGCCTTCGGATCAAATGGGAGGACGAAGATGGACGAACCAGACGATGTTGGTGCAAAGAAGCCCAAGGATCAAATGGGAGGACGAAAAGGGATGAACGAGACAAACTTGGTCCAAAGAAGGCCTACGGATCAAATGGGAGGACGAAGATGGACGAACGAGACGAACTTGGTCCAAAGAAAGCCTAGGGATCAAATGGGAGGACAAAGATGGACGAACGAGACGAACTTGGTCCAAAGAAGGCCAACGGATCAAATGGGAGGACGAAGATGGACGAACGAGACGAACTTGGTCCAAAGAAGGCTTAGGGATCAAATGGGAGGACGAAGATGGACGAACGAGACGAACTTGGTGCAAAGAAGCCCAACGGATCAAATGGGAGGACGAAAAGGGATGAACGAGACGAACTTGGTCCAAACAAGGCCTACGGATCAAATGGCTGGACGAAGATGGACGAACGAGACGAACTTGGTGCAAAGAAGCCCAACGGATCAAATGGGAGGACGAAGATGGACGAACGAGACGAACTTGGTCCAAAGAAAGCCTAGGGATCAAATGGGAGGACGAAGATGGACGAACGAGACGAACTTGGTCCAAAGAAGGCCAACGGATCAAATGGGAGGACGAAGATGGACGAACGAGACGAACTTGGTCCAAAGAAGGCCTAGGGATCAAATGGGAGGACGAAGATGGAGGAACGAGACGAAGTTGGTCCAAAGAAGGCCTTCGGATCAAATGGGAGGACGAAGATGGACGAACGAGACGAACTTGGTCCAAAGAAGGCCAACGGATCAAATGGGAGGACGAAGATGGACGAACGAGATGAACTTGGTGCAAAGAAGCCCAACGGATCAAATGGGAGGACGAAAAGGGATGAACGAGACGAACTTGGTCCAAAGAAGGCCTACGGATCAAATGGGAGGACGAAGATAGACGAACGAGACGAACTTGGTCCAAAGAAGGCCTAGGGATCAAATGGGAGGACGAAGATGGACGAACGAGACGAACTTGGTCCAAAGAAGGCCTTCGGATCAAATAGGAGGACGAAGATGGACGAACCAGACGAAGTTGTTGCAAATAAGCCCAAGGATCAAATGGGAGGACGAAGATGGACGAACGAGACGAACTTGGTCCAAAGAAGGCCTTCGGATCAAATGGGAGGACGAAGATGGACGAACCAGACGAAGTTGTTGCAAATAAGCCCAAGGATCAAATGGGAGGACGAAAAGGGATGAACGAGACAAACTTGGTCCAAAGAAGGCCTACGGATCAAATGGGAGGACGAAGATGGACGAACGAGACAAACTTGGTCCAAAGAAGGCCTAGGGATCAAATGGGAGGACGAAGATGGACGAACGAGACTAACTTGGTCCAAAGAAGGCCAACGGATCAAATGGGAGGACGAAGACGGACGAACGAGACGAACTTGGTCCAAAGAAGGCCTAGGGATCAAATGGGAGGACGAAGATGGACGAACGAGACGAACTTGGTCCAAAGAAGGCCTTCGGATCAAATGGGAGGACGAAGACGGACGAACGAGACGAACTTGGTCCAAAGAAGGCCTAGGGATCAAATGGGAGGACAAAGATGGACGAACGAGACGAACTTGGTCCAAAGAAGGCCAACGGATCAAATGGGAGGACGAAGATGGACGAACGAGACGAACTTGGTCCAAAGAAGGCCTAGGGATCAAATGGGAGGACGAAGATGGACGAACGAGACGAACTTTGTGCAAAGAAGCCCAACGGATCAAATGGGAGGACGAAAAGGGATGAACGAGACGAACTTGGTCCAAACAAGGCCTACGGATCAAATGGCTGGACGAAGATGGACGAACGAGACGAACTTGGTGCAAAGAAGCCCAACGGATCAAATGGGAGGACGAAGATGGACGAACGAGACGAACTTGGTCCAAAGAAGGCCTACGGATCAAATGGGAGGACGAAGATGGACGAACGAGACGAACTTGGTCCAAAGAAGGCCAACGGATCAAATGGGAGGACGAAGATGGACGAACGAGACGAACTTGGTCCAAAGAAGGCCAACGGATCAAATGGGAGGACGAAGATGGACGAACGAGACGAACTTGGTCCAAAGAAGGCCTAGGGATCAAATGGGAGGACGAAGATGGAGGAACGAGACGAACTTGGTCCAAAGAAGGCCTTCGGATCAAATGGGAGGACGAAGATGGACGAACGAGACGAACTTGGTCCAAAGAAGGCCAACGGATCAAATGGGAGGACGAAGATGGACGAACGAGATGAACTTGGTGCAAAGAAGCCCAACGGATCAAATGGGAGGACGAAAAGGGATGAACGAGACGAACTTGGTCCAAAGAAGGCCTACGGATCAAATGGGAGGACGAAGATGGACGAACGAGACGAACTTGGTCCAAAGAAGGCCTACGGATCAAATGGGAGGACGAAGATGGACGAACGAGACGAACTTGGTCCAAAGAAGGCCTAGGGATCAAATCGGAGGACGAAGATGGACGAACGAGACGAACTTGGTCCAAAGAAGGCCTTCGGATCAAATGGGAGGACGAAGATGGACGAACCAGACGAAGTTGGTGCAAAGAAGCCCAAGGATCAAATGGGAGGACGAAAAGGGATGAACGAGACAAACTTGGTCCAAAGAAGGCCTACGGATCAAATGGGAGGACGAAGATGGACGAAAGAGACGAACTTGGTCCAAAGAAGGCCTAGGGATCAAATGGGAGGACGAAGATGGACGAACGAGACGAACTTGGTCCAAAGAAGGCCTAGGGATCAAATGGGAGGACGAAGATGGACGAACGAGACGAACTTGGTCCAAAGAAGGCCTTCGGATCAAATGGGAGGACGAAGATGGACGAACCAGACGAAGTTGGTGCAAAGAAGCCCAAGGATCAAATGGGAGGACGAAAAGGGATGAACGAGACAAACTTGGTCCAAAGAAGGCCTACGGATCAAATGGGAGGACGAAGATGGACGAACGAGACGAACTTGGTCCAAAGAAAGCCTAGGGATCAAATGGGAGGACAAAGATGGACGAACGAGACGAACTTGGTCCAAAGAAGGCCAACGGATCAAATGGGAGGACGAAGATGGACGAACGAGACGAACTTGGTCCAAAGAAGGCCTAGGGATCAAATGGGAGGACGAAGATGGACGAACGAGGCGAACTTGGTCCAAAGAAGGCCTAGGGATCAAATGGGAGGACGAAGATGGAGGAACGAGACGAACTTGGTCCAAAGAAGGCCTTCGGATCAAATGGGAGGACGAAGATGGACGAACGAGACGAACTTGGTCCAAAGAAGGCCAACGGATCAAATGGGAGGACGAAGATGGACGAACGAGATGAACTTGGTGCAAAGAAGCCCAGCGGATCAAATGGGAGGACGAAAAGGGATGAACGAGACGAACTTGGTCCAAAGAAGGCCTACGGATCAAATGGGAGGACGAAGATGGACGAACGAGACGAACTTGGTCCAAAGAAGGCCTACGGATCAAATGGGAGGACGAAGATGGACGAACGAGACGAACTTGGTCCAAAGAAGGCCAACGGATCAAATGGGAGGACGAAGATGGACGAACGAGACGAACTTGGTCCAAAGAAGGCCTACGGATCAAATGGGAGGACGAAGATGGAGGAACGAGACGAACTTGGTCCAAAGAAGGCCTTCGGATCAAATGGGAGGACGAAGATGGACGAACGAGACGAACTTGGTCCAAAGAAGGACTACAGATCAAATGGGAGGATGAAGATGGACGAACGAGACTAACTTGGTCCAAAGAAGGCCAACGGATCAAATGGGAGGACGAAGATGGGCGAACGAGACGAACTTGGTCCAAAGAAGGCCTAGGGATCAAATGGGAGGACGAATATGGACGAACGAGACGAACTTGGTCCAAAGAAGGCCTAGGGATCAAATGGGAGGACGAAGATGGACGAACGAGACGAACTTGGTCCAAAGAAGGCCAACGGATCAAATGGGAGGACGAAGATGGACGAACGAGACGAACTTGGTCCAAAGAAGGCCTACGGATCAAATGGGAGGACGAAGATGGAGGAACGAGACGAACTTGGTCCAAAGAAGGCCTTCGGATCAAATGGGAGGACGAAGATGGACGAACGAGACGAACTTGGTCCAAAGAAGGCCAACGGATCAAATGGGAGGACGAAAAGGGATGAACGAGACGAACTTGGTCCAAAGAAGGCCTACGGATCAAATGGGAGGACGAAGATGGACGAACGAGACGAACTTGGTCCAAAAAAGGCCTAGGGATCAAATGGGAGGACGAAGATGGACGAACGAGACGAACTTGGTCCAAAGAAGGCCTTCGGATCAAATGGGAGGACGAAGATGGACGAACCAGACGAAGTTGGTGCAAAGAAGCCCAAGGATCAAATGGGAGGACGAAAAGGGATGAACGAGACAAACTTGGTCCAAAGAAGGCCTACGGATCAAATGGGAGGACGAAGATGGACGAACGAGACGAACTTGGTCCAAAGAAAGCCTAGGGATCAAATGGGAGGACAAAGATGGACGAACGAGACGAACTTGGTCCAAAGAAGGCCAACGGATCAAATGGGAGGACGAAGATGGACGAACGAGACGAACTTGGTCCAAAGAAGGCCTAGGGATCAAATGGGAGGACGAAGATGGACGAACGAGACGAACTTGGTGCAAAGAAGCCCAACGGATCAAATGGGAGGACGAAAAGGGATGAACGAGACGAACTTGGTCCAAACAAGGCCTACGGATCAAATGGCTGGACGAAGATGGACGAACGAGACGAACTTGGTGCAAAGAAGCCCAACGGATCAAATGGGAGGACGAAGATGGACGAACGAGACGAACTTGGTCCAAAGAAAGCCTAGGGATCAAATGGGAGGACGAAGATGGACGAACGAGACGAACTTGGTCCAAAGAAGGCCAACGGATCAAATGGGAGGACGAAGATGGACGAACGAGACGAACTTGGTCCAAAGAAGGCCTAGGGATCAAATGGGAGGACGAAGATGGAGGAACGAGACGAACTTGGTCCAAAGAAGGCCTTCGGATCAAATGGGAGGACGAAGATGGACGAACGAGACGAACTTGGTCCAAAGAAGGCCAACGGATCAAATGGGAGGACGTAGATGGACAAACGAGATGAACTTGGTGCAAAGAAGCCCAACGGATCAAATGGGAGGACGAAAAGGGATGAACGAGACGAACTTGGTCCAAAGAAGGCCTACGGATCAAATGGGAGGACGAAGATAGACGAACGAGACGAACTTGGTCCAAAGAAGGCCTAGGGATCAAATGGGAGGACGAAGATGGACGAACGAGACGAACTTGGTCCAAAGAAGGCCTTCGGATCAAATGGGAGGACGAAGATGGACGAACCAGACGAAGTTGTTGCAAATAAGCCCAAGGATCAAATGGGAGGACGAAAAGGGATGAACGAGACAAACTTGGTCCAAAGAAGGCCTACGGATCAAATGGGAGGACGAAGATGGACGAACGAGACAAACTTGGTCCAAAGAAGGCCTACGGATCAAATGGGAGGACGAAGATGGACGAACGAGACTAACTTGGTCCAAAGAAGGCCAACGGATCAAATGGGAGGACGAAGACGGACGAACGAGACGAACTTGGTCCAAAGAAGGCCTAGGGATCAAATGGGAGGACGAAGATGGACGAACGAGACGAACTTGGTCCAAAGAAGGCCTTCGGATCAAATGGGAGGACGAAGACGGACGAACGAGACGAACTTGGTCCAAAGAAGGCCTAGGGATCAAATGAGAGGACGAAGATGGACGAACGAGACGAACTTGGTCCAAAGAAGGCCTTCGGATCAAATGGGAGGACGAAGATGGACGAACCAGACGAAGTTGGTGCAAAGAAGCCCAAGGATCAAATGGGAGGACGAAAAGGGATGAACGAGACAAACTTGGTCCAAAGAAGGCCTACGGATCAAATGGGAGGACGAAGATGGACGAACGAGACGAACTTGGTCCAAAGAAAGCCTAGGGATCAAATGGGAGGACAAAGATGGACGAACAAGACGAACTTGGTCCAAAGAAGGCCAACGGATCAAATGGGAGGACGAAGATGGACGAACGAGACGAACTTGGTCCAAAGAAGGCCTAGGGATCAAATGGGAGGACGAAGATGGACGAACGAGACGACCTTTGTGCAAAGAAGCCCAACGGATCAAATGGGAGGACGAAAAGGGATGAACGAGACGAACTTGGTCCAAACAAGGCCTACGGATCAAATGGCTGGACGAAGATGGACGAACGAGACGAACTTGGTGCAAAGAAGCCCAACGGATCAAATGGGAGGACGAAGATGGACGAACGAGACGAACTTGGTCCAAAGAAGGCCTACGGATCAAATGGGAGGACGAAGATGGACGAACGAGACGAACTTGGTCCAAAGAAGGCCAACGGATCAAATGGGAGGACGAAGATGGACGAACGAGACGAACTTGGTCCAAAGAAGGCCAACGGATCAAATGGGAGGACGAAGATGGACGAACGAGACGAACTTGGTCCAAAGAAGGCCTAGGGATCAAATGGGAGGACGAAGATGGAGGAACGAGACGAACTTGGTCCAAAGAAGGCCTTCGGATCAAATGGGAGGACGAAGATGGACGAACGAGACGAACTTGGTCCAAAGAAGGCCAACGGATCAAATGGGAGGACGAAGATGGACGAACGAGATGAACTTGGTGCAAAGAAGCCCAACGGATCAAATGGGAGGACGAAAAGGGATGAACGAGACGAACTTGGTCCAAAGAAGGCCTACGGATCAAATGGGAGGACGAAGATGGACGAACGAGACGAACTTGGTCCAAAGAAGGCCTACGGATCAAATGGGAGGACGAAGATGGACGAACGAGACGAACTTGGTCCAAAGAAGGCCTAGGGATCAAATCGGAGGACGAAGATGGACGAACGAGACGAACTTGGTCCAAAGAAGGCCTTCGGATCAAATGGGAGGACGAAGATGGACGAACCAGACGAAGTTGGTGCAAAGAAGCCCAAGGATCAAATGGGAGGACGAAAAGGGATGAACGAGACAAACTTGGTCCAAAGAAGGCCTACGGATCAAATGGGAGGACGAAGATGGACGAAAGAGACGAACTTGGTCCAAAGAAGGCCTAGGGATCAAATGGGAGGACGAAGATGGACGAACGAGACGAACTTGGTCCAAAGAAGGCCTAGGGATCAAATGGGAGGACGAAGATGGACGAACGAGACGAACTTGGTCCAAAGAAGGCCTTCGGATCAAATGGGAGGACGAAGATGGACGAACCAGACGAAGTTGGTGCAAAGAAGCCCAAGGATCAAATGGGAGGACGAAAAGGGATGAACGAGACAAACTTGGTCCAAAGAAGGCCTACGGATCAAATGGGAGGACGAAGATGGACGAACGAGACGAACTTGGTCCAAAGAAAGCCTAGGGATCAAATGGGAGGACAAAGATGGACGAACGAGACGAACTTGGTCCAAAGAAGGCCAACGGATCAAATGGGAGGACGAAGATGGACGAACGAGACGAACTTGGTCCAAAGAAGGCCTAGGGATCAAATGGGAGGACGAAGATGGACGAACGAGGCGAACTTGGTCCAAAGAAGGCCTAGGGATCAAATGGGAGGACGAAGATGGAGGAACGAGACGAACTTGGTCCAAAGAAGGCCTTCGGATCAAATGGGAGGACGAAGATGGACGAACGAGACGAACTTGGTCCAAAGAAGGCCAACGGATCAAATGGGAGGACGAAGATGGACGAACGAGATGAACTTGGTGCAAAGAAGCCCAGCGGATCAAATGGGAGGACGAAAAGGGATGAACGAGACGAACTTGGTCCAAAGAAGGCCTACGGATCAAATGGGAGGACGAAGATGGACGAACGAGACGAACTTGGTCCAAAGAAGGCCTACGGATCAAATGGGAGGACGAAGATGGACGAACGAGACGAACTTGGTCCAAAGAAGGCCAACGGATCAAATGGGAGGACGAAGATGGACGAACGAGACGAACTTGGTCCAAAGAAGGCCTACGGATCAAATGGGAGGACGAAGATGGAGGAACGAGACGAACTTGGTCCAAAGAAGGCCTTCGGATCAAATGGGAGGACGAAGATGGACGAACGAGACGAACTTGGTCCAAAGAAGGACTACAGATCAAATGGGAGGATGAAGATGGACGAACGAGACTAACTTGGTCCAAAGAAGGCCAACGGATCAAATGGGAGGACGAAGATGGGCGAACGAGACGAACTTGGTCCAAAGAAGGCCTAGGGATCAAATGGGAGGACGAATATGGACGAACGAGACGAACTTGGTCCAAAGAAGGCCTAGGGATCAAATGGGAGGACGAAGATGGACGAACGAGACGAACTTGGTCCAAAGAAGGCCAACGGATCAAATGGGAGGACGAAGATGGACGAACGAGACGAACTTGGTCCAAAGAAGGCCTACGGATCAAATGGGAGGACGAAGATGGAGGAACGAGACGAACTTGGTCCAAAGAAGGCCTTCGGATCAAATGGGAGGACGAAGATGGACGAACGAGACGAACTTGGTCCAAAGAAGGCCAACGGATCAAATGGGAGGACGAAAAGGGATGAACGAGACGAACTTGGTCCAAAGAAGGCCTACGGATCAAATGGGAGGACGAAGATGGACGAACGAGACGAACTTGGTCCAAAAAAGGCCTAGGGATCAAATGGGAGGACGAAGATGGACGAACGAGACGAACTTGGTCCAAAGAAGGCCTTCGGATCAAATGGGAGGACGAAGATGGACGAACCAGACGAAGTTGGTGCAAAGAAGCCCAAGGATCAAATGGGAGGACGAAAAGGGATGAACGAGACAAACTTGGTCCAAAGAAGGCCTACGGATCAAATGGGAGGACGAAGATGGACGAACGAGACGAACTTGGTCCAAAGAAAGCCTAGGGATCAAATGGGAGGACAAAGATGGACGAACGAGACGAACTTGGTCCAAAGAAGGCCAACGGATCAAATGGGAGGACGAAGATGGACGAACGAGACGAACTTGGTCCAAAGAAGGCCTAGGGATCAAATGGGAGGACGAAGATGGACGAACGAGACGAACTTGGTGCAAAGAAGCCCAACGGATCAAATGGGAGGACGAAAAGGGATGAACGAGACGAACTTGGTCCAAACAAGGCCTACGGATCAAATGGCTGGACGAAGATGGACGAACGAGACGAACTTGGTGCAAAGAAGCCCAACGGATCAAATGGGAGGACGAAGATGGACGAACGAGACGAACTTGGTCCAAAGAAAGCCTAGGGATCAAATGGGAGGACGAAGATGGACGAACGAGACGAACTTGGTCCAAAGAAGGCCAACGGATCAAATGGGAGGACGAAGATGGACGAACGAGACGAACTTGGTCCAAAGAAGGCCTAGGGATCAAATGGGAGGACGAAGATGGAGGAACGAGACGAACTTGGTCCAAAGAAGGCCTTCGGATCAAATGGGAGGACGAAGATGGACGAACGAGACGAACTTGGTCCAAAGAAGGCCAACGGATCAAATGGGAGGACGTAGATGGACAAACGAGATGAACTTGGTGCAAAGAAGCCCAACGGATCAAATGGGAGGACGAAAAGGGATGAACGAGACGAACTTGGTCCAAAGAAGGCCTACGGATCAAATGGGAGGACGAAGATAGACGAACGAGACGAACTTGGTCCAAAGAAGGCCTAGGGATCAAATGGGAGGACGAAGATGGACGAACGAGACGAACTTGGTCCAAAGAAGGCCTTCGGATCAAATGGGAGGACGAAGATGGACGAACCAGACGAAGTTGTTGCAAATAAGCCCAAGGATCAAATGGGAGGACGAAAAGGGATGAACGAGACAAACTTGGTCCAAAGAAGGCCTACGGATCAAATGGGAGGACGAAGATGGACGAACGAGACAAACTTGGTCCAAAGAAGGCCTACGGATCAAATGGGAGGACGAAGATGGACGAACGAGACTAACTTGGTCCAAAGAAGGCCAACGGATCAAATGGGAGGACGAAGACGGACGAACGAGACGAACTTGGTCCAAAGAAGGCCTAGGGATCAAATGGGAGGACGAAGATGGACGAACGAGACGAACTTGGTCCAAAGAAGGCCTTCGGATCAAATGGGAGGACGAAGACGGACGAACGAGACGAACTTGGTCCAAAGAAGGCCTAGGGATCAAATGAGAGGACGAAGATGGACGAACGAGACGAACTTGGTCCAAAGAAGGCCTTCGGATCAAATGGGAGGACGAAGATGGACGAACCAGACGAAGTTGGTGCAAAGAAGCCCAAGGATCAAATGGGAGGACGAAAAGGGATGAACGAGACAAACTTGGTCCAAAGAAGGCCTACGGATCAAATGGGAGGACGAAGATGGACGAACGAGACGAACTTGGTCCAAAGAAAGCCTAGGGATCAAATGGGAGGACAAAGATGGACGAACAAGACGAACTTGGTCCAAAGAAGGCCAACGGATCAAATGGGAGGACGAAGATGGACGAACGAGACGAACTTGGTCCAAAGAAGGCCTAGGGATCAAATGGGAGGACGAAGATGGACGAACGAGACGACCTTTGTGCAAAGAAGCCCAACGGATCAAATGGGAGGACGAAAAGGGATGAACGAGACGAACTTGGTCCAAACAAGGCCTACGGATCAAATGGCTGGACGAAGATGGACGAACGAGACGAACTTGGTGCAAAGAAGCCCAACGGATCAAATGGGAGGACGAAGATGGACGAACGAGACGAACTTGGTCCAAAGAAGGCCTACGGATCAAATGGGAGGACGAAGATGGACGAACGAGACGAACTTGGTCCAAAGAAGGCCAACGGATCAAATGGGAGGACGAAGATGGACGAACGAGACGAACTTGGTCCAAAGAAGGCCAACGGATCAAATGGGAGGACGAAGATGGACGAACGAGACGAACTTGGTCCAAAGAAGGCCTAGGGATCAAATGGGAGGACGAAGATGGAGGAACGAGACGAACTTGGTCCAAAGAAGGCCTTCGGATCAAATGGGAGGACGAAGATGGACGAACGAGACGAACTTGGTCCAAAGAAGGCCAACGGATCAAATGGGAGGACGAAGATGGACGAACGAGATGAACTTGGTGCAAAGAAGCCCAACGGATCAAATGGGAGGACGAAAAGGGATGAACGAGACGAACTTGGTCCAAAGAAGGCCTACGGATCAAATGGGAGGACGAAGATGGACGAACGAGACGAACTTGGTCCAAAGAAGGCCTACGGATCAAATGGGAGGACGAAGATGGACGAACGAGACGAACTTGGTCCAAAGAAGGCCTAGGGATCAAATGGGAGGACGAAGATGGACGAACGAGACGAACTTGGTCCAAAGAAGGCCTTCGGATCAAATGGGAGGACGAAGATGGACGAACCAGACGAAGTTGGTGCAAAGAAGCCCAAGGATCAAATGGGAGGACGAAAAGGGATGAACGAGACAAACTTGGTCCAAAGAAGGCCTACGGATCAAATGGGAGGACGAAGATGGACGAATGAGACGAACTTGGTCCAAAGAAGGCCTAGGGATCAAATGGGAGGACGAAGATGGAAGAACGAGACGAACTTGGTCCAAAGAAGGCCTAGGGATCAAATGGGAGGACGAAGATGGACGAACGAGACGAACTTGGTCCAAAGAAGGCCTTCGGATCAAATGGGAGGACGAAGATGGACGAACCAGACGAAGTTGGTGCAAAGAAGCCCAAGGATCAAATGGGAGGACGAAAAGGGATGAACGAGACAAACTTGGTCCAAAGAAGGCCTACGGATCAAATGGGAGGACGAAGATGGACGAACGAGACGAACTTGGTCCAAAGAAAGCCTAGGGATCAAATGGGAGGACAAAGATGGACGAACGAGACGAACTTGGTCCAAAGAAGGCCAACGGATCAAATGGGAGGACGAAGATGGACGAACGAGACGAACTTGGTCCAAAGAAGGCCTAGGGATCAAATGGGAGGACGAAGATGGACGAACGAGGCGAACTTGGTCCAAAGAAGGCCTAGGGATCAAATGGGAGGACGAAGATGGAGGAACGAGACGAACTTGGTCCAAAGAAGGCCTTCGGATCAAATGGGAGGACGAAGATGGACGAACGAGACGAACTTGGTCCAAAGAAGGCCAACGGATCAAATGGGAGGACGAAGATGGACGAACGAGATGAACTTGGTGCAAAGAAGCCCAACGGATCAAATGGGAGGACGAAAAGGGATGAACGAGACGAACTTGGTCCAAAGAAGGCCTACGGATCAAATGGGAGGACGAAGATGGACGAACGAGACGAACTTGGTCCAAAGAAGGCCTACGGATCAAATGGGAGGACGAAGATGGACGAACGAGACGAACTTGGTCCAAAGAAGGCCTAGGGATCAAATGGGAGGACGAAGATGGACGAACGAGACGAACTTGGTCCAAAGAAGGCCTTCGGATCAAATGGGAGGACGAAGATGGACGAACCAGACGAAGTTGGTGCAAAGAAGCCCAAGGATCAAATGGGAGGACGAAAAGGGATGAACGAGACAAACTTGGTCCAAAGAAGGCCTACGGATCAAATGGGAGGACGAAGATGGACGAACGAGACGAACTTGGTCCAAAGAAGGCCTAGGGATCAAATGGGAGGACGAAGATGGACGAACGAGACGAACTTGGTCCAAAGAAGGCCTAGGGATCAAATGGGAGGACGAAGATGGACGAACGAGACGAACTTGGTCCAAAGAAGGCCTTCGGATCAAATGGGAGGACGAAGATGGACGAACCAGACGAAGTTGGTGCAAAGAAGCCCAAGGATCAAATGGGAGGACGAAAAGGGATGAACGAGACAAACTTGGTCCAAAGAAGGCCTACGGATCAAATGGGAGGACGAAGATGGACGAACGAGACGAACTTGGTCCAAAGAAGGCCTTCGGATCAAATGGGAGGACGAAGATGGACGAACCAGACGAAGTTGGTGCAAAGAAGCCCAAGGATCAAATGGGAGGACGAAAAGGGATGAACGAGACAAACTTGGTCCAAAGAAGGCCTACGGATCAAATGGGAGGACGAAGATGGACGAATGAGACGAACTTGGTCCAAAGAAGGCCTAGGGATCAAATGGGAGGACGAAGATGGACGAACGAGACGAACTTGGTCCAAAGAAGGCCTAGGGATCAAATGGGAGGACGAAGATGGACGAACGAGACGAACTTGGTCCAAAGAAGGCCTTCGGATCAAATGGGAGGACGAAGATGGACGAACCAGACGAAGTTGGTGCAAAGAAGCCCAAGGATCAAATGGGAGGACGAAAAGGGATGAACGAGACAAACTTGGTCCAAAGAAGGCCTACGGATCAAATGGGAGGACGAAGATGGACGAACGAGACGAACTTGGTCCAAAGAAAGCCTAGGGATCAAATGGGAGGACAAAGATGGACGAACGAGACGAACTTGGTCCAAAGAAGGCCAACGGATCAAATGGGAGGACGAAGATGGACGAACGAGACGAACTTGGTCCAAAGAAGGCCTAGGGATCAAATGGGAGGACGAAGATGGACGAACGAGGCGAACTTGGTCCAAAGAAGGCCTAGGGATCAAATGGGAGGACGAAGATGGAGGAACGAGACGAACTTGGTCCAAAGAAGGCCTTCGGATCAAATGGGAGGACGAAGATGGACGAACGAGACGAACTTGGTCCAAAGAAGGCCAACGGATCAAATGGGAGGACGAAGATGGACGAACGAGATGAACTTGGTGCAAAGAAGCCCAACGGATCAAATGGGAGGACGAAAAGGGATGAACGAGACGAACTTGGTCCAAAGAAGGCCTACGGATCAAATGGGAGGACGAAGATGGACGAACGAGACGAACTTGGTCCAAAGAAGGCCTACGGATCAAATGGGAGGACGAAGATGGACGAACGAGACGAACTTGGTCCAAAGAAGGCCTAGGGATCAAATGGGAGGACGAAGATGGACGAACGAGACGAACTTGGTCCAAAGAAGGCCTTCGGATCAAATGGGAGGACGAAGATGGACGAACCAGACGAAGTTGGTGCAAAGAAGCCCAAGGATCAAATGGGAGGACGAAAAGGGATGAACGAGACAAACTTGGTCCAAAGAAGGCCTACGGATCAAATGGGAGGACGAAGATGGACGAACGAGACGAACTTGGTCCAAAGAAGGCCTAGGGATCAAATGGGAGGACGAAGATGGACGAACGAGACGAACTTGGTCCAAAGAAGGCCTAGGGATCAAATGGGAGGACGAAGATGGACGAACGAGACGAACTTGGTCCAAAGAAGGCCTTCGGATCAAATGGGAGGACGAAGATGGACGAACCAGACGAAGTTGGTGCAAAGAAGCCCAAGGATCAAATGGGAGGACGAAAAGGGATGAACGAGACAAACTTGGTCCAAAGAAGGCCTACGGATCAAATGGGAGGACGAAGATGGACGAACGAGACGAACTTGGTCCAAAGAAAGCCTAGGGATCAAATGGGAGGACAAAGATGGACGAACGAGATGAACTTGGTCCAAAGAAGGCCAACGGATCAAATGGGAGGACGAAGATGGACGAACGAGACGAACTTGGTCCAAAGAAGGCCTAGGGATCAAATGGGAGGACGAAGATGGACGAACGAGACGAACTTGGTACAAAGAAGCCCAACGGATCAAATGGGAGGACGAAAAGGGATGAACGAGACGAACTTGGTCCAAACAAGGCCTACGGATCAAATGGCTGGACGAAGATGGACGAACGAGACGAACTTGGTGCAAAGAAGCCCAACGGATCAAATGGGAGGTCGAAGATGGACGAACGAGACGAACTTGGTCCAAAGAAAGCCTAGGGATCAAATTGGAGGACGAAGATGGACGAACGAGACGAACTTGGTCCAAAGAAAGCCTAGGGATCAAATGGGAGGACAAAGATGGACGAACGAGACGAACTTGGTCCAAAGAAGGCCAACGGATCAAATGGGAGGACGAAGATGGACGAACGAGACGAACTTGGTCCAAAGAAGGCCTAGGGATCAAATGGGAGGACGAAGATGGACGAACGAGACGAACTTTGTGCAAAGAAGCCCAACGGATCAAATGGGAGGACGAAAAGGGATGAACGAGACGAACTTGGTCCAAACAAGGCCTACGGATCAAATGGCTGGACGAAGATGGACGAACGAGACGAACTTGGTGCAAAGAAGCCCAACGGATCAAATGGGAGGACGAAGATGGACGAACGAGACGAACTTGGTCCAAAGAAGGCCTACGGATCAAATGGGAGGACGAAGATGGACGAACGAGACGAACTTGGTCCAAAGAAGGCCAACGGATCAAATGGGAGGACGAAGATGGACGAACGAGACGAACTTGGTCCAAAGAAGGCCTAGGGATCAAATGGGAGGACGAAGATGGAGGAACGAGACGAACTTGGTCCAAAGAAGGCCTTCGGATCAAATGGGAGGACGAAGATGGACGAACGAGACGAACTTGGTCCAAAGAAGGCCAACGGATCAAATGGGAGGACGAAGATGGACGAACGAGATGAACTTGGTGCAAAGAAGCCCAACGGATCAAATGGGAGGACGAAAAGGGATGAACGAGACGAACTTGGTCCAAAGAAGGCCTACGGATCAAATGGGAGGACGAAGATGGACGAACGAGACGAACTTGGTCCAAAGAAGGCCTACGGATCAAATGGGAGGACGAAGATGGACGAACGAGACGAACTTGGTCCAAAGAAGGCCTAGGGATCAAATGGGAGGACGAAGATGGACGAACGAGACGAACTTGGTCCAAAGAAGGCCTTCGGATCAAATGGGAGGACGAAGATGGACGAACCAGACGAAGTTGGTGCAAAGAAGCCCAAGGATCAAATGGGAGGACGAAAAGGGATGAACGAGACAAACTTGGTCCAAAGAAGGCATACGGATCAAATGGGAGGACGAAGATGGACGAATGAGACGAAGTTGGTCCAAAGAAGGCCTAGGGATCAAATGGGAGGACGAAGATGGACGAACGAGACGAACTTGGTCCAAAGAAGGCCTTCGGATCAAATGGGAGGACGAAGATGGACGAACCAGACGAAGTTGGTGCAAAGAAGCCCAAGGATCAAATGGGAGGACGAAAAGGGATGAACGAGACAAACTTGGTCCAAAGAAGGCCTACGGATCAAATGGGAGGACGAAGATGGACGAACGAGACGAACTTGGTCCAAAGAAAGCCTAGGGATCAAATGGGAGGACAAAGATGGACGAACGAGACGAACTTGGTCCAAAGAAGGCCAACGGATCAAATGGGAGGACGAAGATGGACGAACGAGACGAACTTGGTCCAAAGAAGGCCTTCGGATCAAATGGGAGGACGAAGATGGACGAACCAGACGAAGTTGGTGCAAAGAAGCCCAAGGATCAAATGGGAGGACGAAAAGGGATGAACGAGACAAACTTGGTCCAAAGAAGGCCTGCGGATCAAATGGGAGGACGAAGATGGACGAACGAGACGAACTAGGTCCAAAGAAGGCCTAGGGATCAAATGGGAGGACGAAGATGGACGAACGAGACGAACTTGGTCCAAAGAAGGCCTAGGGATCAAATGGGAGGACGAAGATGGACGAACGAGACGAACTTGGTCCAAAGAAGGCCTTCGGATCAAATGGGAGGACGAAGATGGACGAACCAGACGAAGTTGGTGCAAAGAAGCCCAAGGATCAAATGGTACGGATCAAATGGGAGGACGAAGATGGACGAACGAGACGAACTTGGTCCAAAGAAAGCCTAGGGATCAAATGGGAGGACAAAGATGGACGAACGAGACGAACTTGGTCCAAAGAAGGCCAACGGATCAAATGGGAGGACGAAGATGGACGAACGAGACGAACTTGGTCCAAAGAAGGCCTAGGGATCAAATGGGAGGACGAAGATGGACGAACGAGGCGAACTTGGTCCAAAGAAGGCCTAGGGATCAAATGGGAGGACGAAGATGGAGGAACGAGACGAACTTGGTCCAAAGAAGGCCTTCGGATCAAATGGGAGGACGAAGATGGACGAACGAGACGAACTTGGTCCAAAGAAGGCCAACGGATCAAATGGGAGGACGAAGATGGACGAACGAGACGAACTTGGTCCAAAGAAAGCCTAGGGATCAAATGGGAGGACAAAGATGGACGAACGAGACGAACTTGGTCCAAAGAAGGCCAACGGATCAAATGGGAGGACGAAGATGGACGAACGAGACGAACTTGGTCCAAAGAAGGCCTAGGGATCAAATGGGAGGACGAAGATGGACGAACGAGACGAACTTTGTGCAAAGAAGCCCAACGGATCAAATGGGAGGACGAAAAGGGATGAACGAGACGAACTTGGTCCAAACAAGGCCTACGGATCAAATGGCTGGACGAAGATGGACGAACGAGACGAACTTGGTGCAAAGAAGCCCAACGGATCAAATGGGAGGACGAAGATGGACGAACGAGACGAACTTGGTCCAAAGAAGGCCTACGGATCAAATGGGAGGACGAAGATGGACGAACGAGACGAACTTGGTCCAAAGAAAGCCTAGGGATCAAATGGGAGGACAAAGATGGACGAACGAGACGAACTTGGTCCAAAGAAGGCCAACGGATCAAATGGGAGGACGAAGATGGACGAACGAGACGAACTTGGTCCAAAGAAGGCCTAGGGATCAAATGGGAGGACGAAGATGGACGAACGAGACGAACTTTGTGCAAAGAAGCCCAACGGATCAAATGGGAGGACGAAAAGGGATGAACGAGACGAACTTGGTCCAAACAAGGCCTACGGATCAAATGGCTGGACGAAGATGGACGAACGAGACGAACTTGGTGCAAAGAAGCCCAACGGATCAAATGGGAGGACGAAGATGGACGAACGAGACGAACTTGGTCCAAAGAAGGCCTACGGATCAAATGGGAGGACGAAGATGGACGAACGAGACGAACTTGATCCAAAGAAGGCCAACGGATCAAATGGGAGGACGAAGATGGACGAACGAGACGAACTTGGTCCAAAGAAGGCCTAGGGATCAAATGGGAGGACGAAGATGGAGGAACGAGACGAACTTGGTCCAAAGAAGGCCTTCGGATCAAATGGGAGGACGAAGATGGACGAACGAGACGAACTTGGTCCAAAGAAGGCCAACGGATCAAATGGGAGGACGAAGATGGACGAACGAGATGAACTTGGTGCAAAGAAGCCCAACGGATCAAATGGGAGGACGAAAAGGGATGAACGAGACGAACTTGGTCCAAAGAAGGCCTACGGATCAAATGGGAGGACGAAGATGGACGAACGAGACGAACTTGGTCCAAAGAAGGCCTACGGATCAAATGGGAGGACGAAGATGGACGAACGAGACGAACTTGGTCCAAAGAAGGCCTAGGGATCAAATGGGAGGACGAAGATGGACGAACGAGACGAACTTGGTCCAAAGAAGGCCTTCGGATCAAATGGGAGGACGAAGATGGACGAACCAGACGAAGTTGGTGCAAAGAAGCCCAAGGATCAAATGGGAGGACGAAAAGGGATGAACGAGACAAACTTGGTCCAAAGAAGGCATACGGATCAAATGGGAGGACGAAGATGGACGAAGGAGACGAACTTGGTCCAAAGAAGGCCTAGGGATCAAATGGGAGGACGAAGATGGACGAACGAGACGAACTTGGTCCAAAGAAGGCCTTCGGATCAAATGGGAGGACGAAGATGGACGAACCAGACGAAGTTGGTGCAAAGAAGCCCAAGGATCAAATGGGAGGACGAAAAGGGATGAACGAGACAAACTTGGTCCAAAGAAGGCCTACGGATCAAATGGGAGGACGAAGATGGACGAACGAGACGAACTTGGTCCAAAGAAAGCCTAGGGATCAAATGGGAGGACAAAGATGGACGAACGAGACGAACTTGGTCCAAAGAAGGCCAACGGATCAAATGGGAGGACGAAGATGGACGAACGAGACGAACTTGGTCCAAAGAAGGCCTAGGGATCAAATGGGAGGACGAAGATGGACGAACGAGGCGAACTTGGTCCAAAGAAGGCCTAGGGATCAAATGGGAGGACGAAGATGGAGGAACGAGACGAACTTGGTCCAAAGAAGGCCTTCGGATCAAATGGGAGGACGAAGATGGACGAACGAGACGAACTTGGTCCAAAGAAGGCCAACGGATCAAATGGGAGGACGAAGATGGACGAACGAGATGAACTTGGTGCAAAGAAGCCCAACGGATCAAATGGGAGGACGAAAAGGGATGAACGAGACGAACTTGGTCCAAAGAAGGCCTACGGATCAAATGGGAGGACGAAGATGGACGAACGAGACGAACTTGGTCCAAAGAAGGCCTAGGGATCAAATGGGAGGACGAAGATGGACGAACGAGACGAACTTGGTCCAAAGAAGGCCTTCGGATCAAATGGGAGGACGAAGATGGACGAACCAGACGAAGTTGGTGCAAAGAAGCCCAAGGATCAAATGGGAGGACGAAAAGGGATGAACGAGACAAACTTGGTCCAAAGAAGGCCTGCGGATCAAATGGGAGGACGAAGATGGACGAACGAGACGAACTTGGTCCAAAGAAGGCCTAGGGATCAAATGGGAGGACGAAGATGGACGAACGAGACGAACTTGGTCCAAAGAAGGCCTAGGGATCAAATGGGAGGACGAAGATGGACGAACGAGACGAACTTGGTCCAAAGAAGGCCTTCGGATCAAATGGGAGGACGAAGATGGACGAACCAGACGAAGTTGGTGCAAAGAAGCCCAAGGATCAAATGGGAGGACGAAAAGGGATGAACGAGACAAACTTGGTCCAAAGAATCCAAAGAAAGCCTAGGGATCAAATGGGAGGACAAAGATGGACGAACGAGACGAACTTGGTCCAAAGAAGGCCAACGGATCAAATGGGAGGACGAAGATGGACGAACGAGACGAACTTGGTCCAAAGAAGGCCTAGGGATCAAATGGGAGGACGAAGATGGACGAACGAGACGAACTTGGTACAAAGAAGCCCAACGGATCAAATGGGAGGACGAAAAGGGATGAACGAGACGAACTTGGTCCAAACAAGGCCTACGGATCAAATGGCTGGACGAAGATGGACGAACGAGACGAACTTGGTGCAAAGAAGCCCAACGGATCAAATGGGAGGACGAAGATGGACGAACGAGACGAACTTGGTCCAAAGAAAGCCTAGGGATCAAATGGGAGGACGAAGATGGACGAACGAGACGAACTTGGTCCAAAGAAGGCCAACGGATCAAATGGGAGGACGAAGATGGACGAACGAGACGAACTTGGTCCAAAAGGCCAACGGATCAAATGGGAGGACGAAGATGGACGAACGAGACGAACTTGGTCCAAAGAAGGCCTAGGGATCAAATGGGAGGACGAAGATGGAGGAACGAGACGAACTTGGTCCAAAGAAGGCCTTCGGATCAAATGGGAGGACGAAGATGGACGAACGAGACGAACTTGGTCCAAAGAAGGCCAACGGATCAAATGGGAGGACGAAGATGGACGAACGAGATGAACTTGGTGCAAAGAAGGCCTTCGGATCAAATGGGAGTATGAAGATGGACGAACGAGACGAACTTGGTCCAAAGAAGGCCAACGGATCAAATGGGAGGACGAAGATGGACGAACGAGATGAACTTGGTGCAAAGAAGCCCAACAGATCAAATGGGAGGACGAAAAGGGATGAACGAGACGAACTTGGTCCAAAGAAGGCCTACGGATCAAATGGGAGGACGAAGATGGACGAACGAGACGAACTTGGTCCAAAGAAGGCCTTCGGATCAAATGGGAGGACGAAGATGGACGAACCAGACGAAGTTGGTGCAAAGAAGCCCAAGGATCAAATGGGAGGACGAAAAGGGATGAACGAGACAAACTTGGTCCAAAGAAGGCCTACGGTTCAAATGGGAGGACGAAGATGGACGAACGAGACAAACTTGGTCCAAAGAAAGCCTAGGGATCAAATGGGAGGACAAAGATGGACGAACGAGACGAACTTGGTCCAAAGAAGGCCTAGGGATCAAATGGGAGGACGAAGATGGACGAACGAGACGAACTTGGTCCAAAGAAGGCCTACGGATCAAATGGGAGGACGAAGATGGACGAACGAGACGAACTTGGTTCAAAGAAGGCCAACGGATCAAATGGGAGGACGAAGATGGACGAACGAGACGAACTTGGTGCAAAGAAGCCCAACGGATCAAATGGGAGGACGAAAAGGGATGAATGAGACGAACTTGGTCCAAACAAGGCCTACGGATCAAATGGCTGGACGAAGATGGACGAACGAGACGAACTTGGTCCAAAGAAGGCCTAGGGATCAAATGGGAGGACGAAGATGGACGAACGAGACGAACTTGGTCCAAAGAAGGCCTTCGGGTCAAATGGGAGGACGAAGATGGACGAACCAGACGAAGTTGGTGCAAAGAAGCCCAAGGATCAAATGGGAGGACGAAAAGGGATGAACGAGACAAACTTGGTCCAAAGAAGGCATACGGATCAAATGGGAGGACGAAGATGGACGAATGAGACGAACTTGGTCCAAAGAAGGCCTAGGGATCAAATGGGAGGACGAAGATGGACGAACGAGACGAACTTGGTCCAAAGAAGGCCTAGGGATCAAATGGGAGGACGAAGATGGACGAACGAGACGAACTTGGTCCAAAGAAGGCCTTCGGATCAAATGGGAGGACGAAGATGGACGAACCAGACGAAGTTGGTGCAAAGAAGCCCAAGGATCAAATGGGAGGACGAAAAGGGATGAACGAGACAAACTTGGTCCAAAGAAGGCCTACGGATCAAATGGGAGGACGAAGATGGACGAACGAGACGAACTTGGTCCAAAGAAAGCCTAGGGATCAAATGGGAGGACAAAGATGGACGAACGAGACGAACTTGGTCCAAAGAAGGCCAACGGATCAAATGGGAGGACGAAGATGGACGAACGAGACGAACTTGGTCCAAAGAAGGCCTAGGGATCAAATGGGAGGACGAAGATGGACGAACGAGGCGAACTTGGTCCAAAGAAGGCCTAGGGATCAAATGGGAGGACGAAGATGGAGGAACGAGACGAACTTGGTCCAAAGAAGGCCTTCGGATCAAATGGGAGGACGAAGATGGACGAACGAGACGAACTTGGTCCAAAGAAGGCCAACGGATCAAATGGGAGGACGAAGATGGACGAACGAGATGAACTTGGTGCAAAGAAGCCCAACGGATCAAATGGGAGGACGAAAAGGGATGAACGAGACGAACTTGGTCCAAAGAAGGCCTACGGATCAAATGGGAGGACGAAGATGGACGAACGAGACGAACTTGGTCCAAAGAAGGCCTAGGGATCAAATGGGAGGACGAAGATGGACGAACGAGACGAACTTGGTCCAAAGAAGGCCTTCGGATCAAATGGGAGGACGAAGATGGATGAACCAGACGAAGTTGGTGCAAAGAAGCCCAAGGATCAAATGGGAGGACGAAAAGGGATGAACGAGACAAACTTGGTCCAAAGAAGGCCTGCGGATCAAATGGGAGGACGAAGATGGACGAACGAGACGAACTTGGTCCAAAGAAGGCCTAGGGATCAAATGGGAGGACGAAGATGGACGAACGAGACGAACTTGGTCCAAAGAAGGCCTTCGGATCAAATGGGAGGACGAAGATGGACGAACCAGACGAAGTTGGTGCAAAGAAACCCAAGGATCAAATGGGAGGACGAAAAGGGATGAACGAGACAAACTTGGTCCAAAGAAGGCCTACGGATCAAATGGGAGGACGAAGATGGACGAACGAGACGAACTTGGTCCAAAGAAAGCCTAGGGATCAAATGGGAGGACAAAGATGGACGAACGAGACGAACTTGGTCCAAAGAAGGCCAACGGATCAAATGGGAGGACGAAGATGGACGAACGAGACGAACTTGGTCCAAAGAAGGCCTAGGGATCAAATGGGAGGACGAAGATGGACGAACGAGACGAACTTGGTACAAAGAAGCCCAACGGATCAAATGGGAGGACGAAAAGGGATGAACGAGACGAACTTGGTCCAAACAAGGCCTACGGATCAAATGGCTGGACGAAGATGGACGAACGAGACGAACTTGGTGCAAAGAAGCCCAACGGATCAAATGGGAGGACGAAGATGGACGAACGAGACGAACTTGGTCCAAAGAAAGCCTACGGATCAAATGGGAGGACGAAGATGGAGGAACGAGACGAACTTGGTCCAAAGAAGGCCTTCGGATCAAATGGGAGGACGAAGATGGACGAACGAGACGAACTTGGTCCAAAGAAGGCCAACGGATCAAATGGGAGGACGAAGATGGACGAACGAGATGAACTTGGTGCAAAGAAGCCCAACGGATCAAATGGGAGGACGAAAAGGGATGAACGAGACGAACTTGGTCCAAAGAAGGCCTACGGATCAAATGGGAGGACGAAGATGGACGAACGAGACGAACTTGGTCCAAAGAAGGCCTAGGGATCAAATGGGAGGACGAAGATGGACGAACGAGACGAACTTGGTCCAAAGAAGGCCTTCGGATCAAATGGGAGGACGAAGATGGACGAACCAGACGAAGTTGGTGCAAAGAAGCCCAAGGATCAAATGGGAGGACGAAAAGGGATGAACGAGACAAACTTGGTCCAAAGAAGGCCTGCGGATCAAATGGGAGGACGAAGATGGACGAACGAGACGAACTTGGTCCAAAGAAGGCCTAGGGATCAAATGGGAGGACGAAGATGGACGAACGAGACGAACTTGGTCCAAAGAAGGCCTAGGGATCAAATGGGAGGACGAAGATGGACGAACGAGACGAACTTGGTCCAAAGAAGGCCTTCGGATCAAATGGGAGGACGAAGATGGACGAACCAGACGAAGTTGGTGCAAAGAAGCCCAAGGATCAAATGGGAGGACGAAAAGGGATGAACGAGACAAACTTGGTCCAAAGAAGGCCTACGGATCAAATGGGAGGACGAAGATGGACGAACGAGACGAACTTGGTCCAAAGAAAGCCTAGGGATCAAATGGGAGGACAAAGATGGACGAACGAGACGAACTTGGTCCAAAGAAGGCCAACGGATCAAATGGGAGGACGAAGATGGACGAACGAGACGAACTTGGTCCAAAGAAGGCCTAGGGATCAAATGGGAGGACGAAGATGGACGAACGAGACGAACTTGGTACAAAGAAGCCCAACGGATCAAATGGGAGGACGAAAAGGGATGAACGAGACGAACTTGGTCCAAACAAGGCCTACGGATCAAATGGCTGGACGAAGATGGACGAACGAGACGAACTTGGTGCAAAGAAGCCCAACGGATCAAATGGGAGGACGAAGATGGACGAACGAGACGAACTTGGTCCAAAGAAAGCCTAGGGATCAAATGGGAGGACGAAGATGGACGAACGAGACGAACTTGGTCCAAAGAAGGCCAACGGATCAAATGGGAGGACGAAGATGGACGAACGAGACGAACTTGGTCCAAAAGGCCAACGGATCAAATGGGAGGACGAAGATGGACGAACGAGACGAACTTGGTCCAAAGAAGGCCTAGGGATCAAATGGGAGGACGAAGATGGAGGAACGAGACGAACTTGGTCCAAAGAAGGCCTTCGGATCAAATGGGAGGACGAAGATGGACGAACGAGACGAACTTGGTCCAAAGAAGGCCAACGGATCAAATGGGAGGACGAAGATGGACGAACGAGATGAACTTGGTGCAAAGAAGGCCTTCGGATCAAATGGGAGTATGAAGATGGACGAACGAGACGAACTTGGTCCAAAGAAGGCCAACGGATCAAATGGGAGGACGAAGATGGACGAACGAGATGAACTTGGTGCAAAGAAGCCCAACAGATCAAATGGGAGGACGAAAAGGGATGAACGAGACGAACTTGGTCCAAAGAAGGCCTACGGATCAAATGGGAGGACGAAGATGGACGAACGAGACGAACTTGGTCCAAAGAAGGCCTTCGGATCAAATGGGAGGACGAAGATGGACGAACCAGACGAAGTTGGTGCAAAGAAGCCCAAGGATCAAATGGGAGGACGAAAAGGGATGAACGAGACAAACTTGGTCCAAAGAAGGCCTACGGTTCAAATGGGAGGACGAAGATGGACGAACGAGACAAACTTGGTCCAAAGAAAGCCTAGGGATCAAATGGGAGGACAAAGATGGACGAACGAGACGAACTTGGTCCAAAGAAGGCCTAGGGATCAAATGGGAGGACGAAGATGGACGAACGAGACGAACTTGGTCCAAAGAAGGCCTACGGATCAAATGGGAGGACGAAGATGGACGAACGAGACGAACTTGGTTCAAAGAAGGCCAACGGATCAAATGGGAGGACGAAGATGGACGAACGAGACGAACTTGGTGCAAAGAAGCCCAACGGATCAAATGGGAGGACGAAAAGGGATGAATGAGACGAACTTGGTCCAAACAAGGCCTACGGATCAAATGGCTGGACGAAGATGGACGAACGAGACGAACTTGGTCCAAAGAAGGCCTAGGGATCAAATGGGAGGACGAAGATGGACGAACGAGACGAACTTGGTCCAAAGAAGGCCTTCGGATCAAATGGGAGGACGAAGATGGACGAACCAGACGAAGTTGGTGCAAAGAAGCCCAAGGATCAAATGGGAGGACGAAAAGGGATGAACGAGACAAACTTGGTCCAAAGAAGGCATACGGATCAAATGGGAGGACGAAGATGGACGAATGAGACGAACTTGGTCCAAAGAAGGCCTAGGGATCAAATGGGAGGACGAAGATGGACGAACGAGACGAACTTGGTCCAAAGAAGGCCTAGGGATCAAATGGGAGGACGAAGATGGACGAACGAGACGAACTTGGTCCAAAGAAGGCCTTCGGATCAAATGGGAGGACGAAGATGGACGAACCAGACGAAGTTGGTGCAAAGAAGCCCAAGGATCAAATGGGAGGACGAAAAGGGATGAACGAGACAAACTTGGTCCAAAGAAGGCCTACGGATCAAATGGGAGGACGAAGATGGACGAACGAGACGAACTTGGTCCAAAGAAAGCCTAGGGATCAAATGGGAGGACAAAGATGGACGAACGAGACGAACTTGGTCCAAAGAAGGCCAACGGATCAAATGGGAGGACGAAGATGGACGAACGAGACGAACTTGGTCCAAAGAAGGCCTAGGGATCAAATGGGAGGACGAAGATGGACGAACGAGGCGAACTTGGTCCAAAGAAGGCCTAGGGATCAAATGGGAGGACGAAGATGGAGGAACGAGACGAACTTGGTCCAAAGAAGGCCTTCGGATCAAATGGGAGGACGAAGATGGACGAACGAGACGAACTTGGTCCAAAGAAGGCCAACGGATCAAATGGGAGGACGAAGATGGACGAACGAGATGAACTTGGTGCAAAGAAGCCCAACGGATCAAATGGGAGGACGAAAAGGGATGAACGAGACGAACTTGGTCCAAAGAAGGCCTACGGATCAAATGGGAGGACGAAGATGGACGAACGAGACGAACTTGGTCCAAAGAAGGCCTAGGGATCAAATGGGAGGACGAAGATGGACGAACGAGACGAACTTGGTCCAAAGAAGGCCTTCGGATCAAATGGGAGGACGAAGATGGATGAACCAGACGAAGTTGGTGCAAAGAAGCCCAAGGATCAAATGGGAGGACGAAAAGGGATGAACGAGACAAACTTGGTCCAAAGAAGGCCTGCGGATCAAATGGGAGGACGAAGATGGACGAACGAGACGAACTTGGTCCAAAGAAGGCCTAGGGATCAAATGGGAGGACGAAGATGGACGAACGAGACGAACTTGGTCCAAAGAAGGCCTTCGGATCAAATGGGAGGACGAAGATGGACGAACCAGACGAAGTTGGTGCAAAGAAACCCAAGGATCAAATGGGAGGACGAAAAGGGATGAACGAGACAAACTTGGTCCAAAGAAGGCCTACGGATCAAATGGGAGGACGAAGATGGACGAACGAGACGAACTTGGTCCAAAGAAAGCCTAGGGATCAAATGGGAGGACAAAGATGGACGAACGAGACGAACTTGGTCCAAAGAAGGCCAACGGATCAAATGGGAGGACGAAGATGGACGAACGAGACGAACTTGGTCCAAAGAAGGCCTAGGGATCAAATGGGAGGACGAAGATGGACGAACGAGACGAACTTGGTACAAAGAAGCCCAACGGATCAAATGGGAGGACGAAAAGGGATGAACGAGACGAACTTGGTCCAAACAAGGCCTACGGATCAAATGGCTGGACGAAGATGGACGAACGAGACGAACTTGGTGCAAAGAAGCCCAACGGATCAAATGGGAGGACGAAGATGGACGAACGAGACGAACTTGGTCCAAAGAAAGCCTACGGATCAAATGGGAGGACGAAGATGGACGAACGAGACGAACTTGGTCCAAAGAAGGCCAACGGATCAAATGGGAGGACGAAGATGGACGAACGAGACGAACTTGGTCCAAAGAAGGCCTAGGGATCAAATGGGAGGACGAAGATGGAGGAACGAGACGAACTTGGTCCAAAGAAGGCCTTCGGATCAAATGGGAGGACGAAGATGGACGAACGAGACGAACTTGGTCCAAAGAAGGCCAACGGATCAAATGGGAGGACGAAGATGGACGAACGAGATGAACTTGGTGCAAAGAAGGCCTTCGGATCAAATGGGAGTATGAAGATGGACGAACGAGACGAACTTGGTCCAAAGAAGGCCAACGGATCAAATGGGAGGACGAAGATGGACGAACGAGATGAACTTGGTGCAAAGAAGCCCAACAGATCAAATGGGAGGACGAAAAGGGATGAACGAGACGAACTTGGTCCAAAGAAGGCCTACGGATCAAATGGGAGGACGAAGATGGACGAACGAGACGAACTTGGTCCAAAGAAGGCCTTCGGATCAAATGGGAGGACGAAGATGGACGAACCAGACGAAGTTGGTGCAAAGAAGCCCAAGGATCAAATGGGAGGACGAAAAGGGATGAACGAGACAAACTTGGTCCAAAGAAGGCCTACGGTTCAAATGGGAGGACGAAGATGGACGAACGAGACAAACTTGGTCCAAAGAAAGCCTAGGGATCAAATGGGAGGACAAAGATGGACGAACGAGACGAACTTGGTCCAAAGAAGGCCTAGGGATCAAATGGGAGGACGAAGATGGACGAACGAGACGAACTTGGTCCAAAGAAGGCCAACGGATCAAATGGGAGGACGAAGATGGACGAACGAGACGAACTTGGTGCAAAGAAACCCAACGGATCAAATGGGAGGACGAAAAGGGATGAATGAGACGAACTTGGTCCAAACAAGGCCTACGGATCAAATGGCTGGACGAAGATGGACGAACGAGACGAACTTGGTCCAAAGAAGGCCTAGGGATCAAATGGGAGGACGAAGATGGACGAACGAGACGAACTTGGTCCAAAGAAGGCCTTCGGATCAAATGGGAGGACGAAGATGGACGAACCAGACGAAGTTGGTGCAAAGAAGCCCAAGGATCAAATGGGAGGACGAAAAGGGATGAACGAGACAAACTTGGTCCAAAGAAGGCCTACGGATCAAATGGGAGGACGAAGATGGACGAACGAGACGAACTTGGTCCAAAGAAAGCCTAGGGATCAAATGGGAGGACAAAGATGGACGAACGAGACGAACTTGGTCCAAAGAAGGCCAACGGATCAAATGGGAGGACGAAGATGGACGAACGAGACGAACTTGGTCCAAAGAAGGCCTAGGGATCAAATGGGAGGACGAAGATGGACGAACGAGACGAACTTTGTGCAAAGAAGCCCAACGGATCAAATGGGAGGACGAAAAGGGATGAACGAGACGAACTTGGTCCAAACAAGGCCTACGGATCAAATGGCTGGACGAAGATGGACGAACGAGATGAACTTGGTGCAAAGAAGCCCAACGGATCAAATGGGAGGACGAAAAGGGATGAACGAGACGAACTTGGTCCAAAGAAGGCCTACGGATCAAATGGGAGGACGAAGATGGACGAACGAGACGAACTTGGTCCAAAGAAGGCCTAGGGATCAAATGGGAGGACGAAGATGGACGAACGAGACGAACTTGGTCCAAAGAAGGCCTTCGGATCAAATGGGAGGACGAAGATGGACGAACCAGACGAAGTTGGTGCAAAGAAGCCCAAGGATCAAATGGGAGGACGAAAAGGCATGAACGAGACAAACTTGGTCCAAAGAAGGCCTACGGATCAAATGGGAGGACGAAGATGGACGAACGAGACGAACTTGGTCCAAAGAAGGCCTAGGGATCAAATGGGAGGACGAAGATGGACGAACGAGACGAACTTGGTCCAAAGAAGGCCTAGGGATCAAATGGGAGGACGAAGATGGACGAACGAGACGAACTTGGTCCAAAGAAGGCCTTCGGATCAAATGGGAGGACGAAGATGGACGAACCAGACGAAGTTGGTGCAAAGAAGCCCAAGGATCAAATGGGAGGACGAAAAGGGATGAACGAGACAAACTTGGTCCAAAGAAGGCCTACGGATCAAATGGGAGGACGAAGATGGACGAACGAGACGAACTTGGTCCAAAGAAAGCCTAGGGATCAAATGGGAGGACAAAGATGGACGAACGAGACGAACTTGGTCCAAAGAAGGCCAACGGATCAAATGGGAGGACGAAGATGGACGAACGAGACGAACTTGGTCCAAAGAAGGCCTAGGGATCAACTGGGAGGACGAAGATGGACGACCGAGACGAACTTGGTGCAAAGAAGCCCAACGGATCAAATGGGAGGACGAAAAGGGATGAACGAGACGAACTTGGTCCAAACAAGGCCTACGGATCAAATGGCTGGACGAAGATGGACGAACGAGACGAACTTGGTGCAAAGAAGCCCAACGGATCAAATGGGAGGACGAAGATGGACGAACGAGACGAACTTGGTCCAAAGAAAGCCTAGGGATCAAATGGGAGGACGAAGATGGACGAACGAGACGAACTTGGTCCAAAGAAGGCCAACGGATCAAATGGGAGGACGAAGATGGACGAACGAGACGAACTTGGTCCAAAGAAGGCCAACGGATCAAATGGGAGGACGAAGATGGACGAACGAGACGAACTTGGTCCAAAGAAGCCCTAGGGATCAAATGGGAGGACGAAGATGGAGGAACGAGACGAACTTGGTCCAAAGAAGGCCTAGGGATCAAATGGGAGGACGAAGATGGACGAACGAGACGAACTTGGTCCAAAGAAGGCCTAGGGATCAAATGGGAGGACGAAGATGGACGAACGAGACGAACTTGGTCCAAAGAAGGCCTTCGGATCAAATGGGAGGACGAAGATGGACGAACCAGACGAAGTTGGTGCAAAGAAGCCCAAGGATCAAATGGGAGGACGAAAAGGGATGAACGAGACAAACTTGGTCCAAAGAAGGCCTACGGATCAAATGGGAGGACGAAGATGGACGAACGAGACGAACTTGGTCCAAAGAAAGCCTAGGGATCAAATGGGAGGACAAAGATGGACGAACGAGACGAACTTGGTCCAAAGAAGGCCAACGGATCAAATGGGAGGACGAAGATGGACGAACGAGACGAACTTGGTCCAAAGAAGGCCTAGGGATCAAATGGGAGGACGAAGATGGACGAACGAGACGAACTTGGTGCAAAGAAGCCCAACGGATCAAATGGGAGGACGAAAAGGGATGAACGAGACGAACTTGGTCCAAACAAGGCCTACGGATCAAATGGCTGGACGAAGATGGACGAACGAGACGAACTTGGTGCAAAGAAGCCCAACGGATCAAATGGGAGGACGAAGATGGACGAACGAGACGAACTTGGTCCAAAGAAAGCCTAGGGATCAAATGGGAGGACGAAGATGGACGAACGAGACGAACTTGGTCCAAAGAAGGCCAACGGATCAAATGGGAGGACGAAGATGGACGAACGAGACGAACTTGGTCCAAAGAAGGCCTTCGGATCAAATGGGAGGACGAAGATGGACGAACGAGACGAACTTGGTCCAAAGAAGGCCAACGGATCAAATGGGAGGACGAAGATGGACGAACGAGATGAACTTGGTGCAAAGAAGGCCTTCGGATCAAATGGGAGTACGAAGATGGACGAACGAGACGAACTTGGTCCAAAGAAGGCCAACGGATCAAATGGGAGGACGAAGATGGACGAACGAGATGAACTTGGTGCAAAGAAGCCCAACAGATCAAATGGGAGGACGAAAAGGGATGAACGAGACGAACTTGGTCCAAAGAAGGCCTACGGATCAAATGGGAGGACGAAGATGGACGAACGAGACGAACTTGGTCCAAAGAAGGCCTTCGGATCAAATGGGAGGACGAAGATGGACGAACCAGACGAAGTTGGTGCAAAGAAGCCCAAGGATCAAATGGGAGGACGAAAAGGGATGAACGAGACAAACTTGGTCCAAAGAAGGCCTACGGTTCAAATGGGAGGACGAAGATGGACGAACGAGACAAACTTGGTCCAAAGAAAGCCTAGGGATCAAATGGGAGGACAAAGATGGACGAACGAGACGAACTTGGTCCAAAGAAGGCCTAGGGATCAAATGGGAGGACGAAGATGGACGAACGAGACGAACTTGGTCCAAAGAAGGCCTACGGATCAAATGGGAGGACGAAGATGGACGAACGAGATGAACTTGGTTCAAAGAAGGCCAACGGATCAAATGGGAGGACGAAGATGGACGAACGAGACGAACTTGGTCCAAAGAAGGCCAACGGATCAAATGGGAGGACGAAGATGGACGAACGAGACGAACTTGGTGCAAAGAAGCCCAACGGATCAAATGGGAGGACGAAAAGGGATGAATGAGACGAACTTGGTCCAAACAAGGCCTACGGATCAAATGGCTGGACGAAGATGGACGAATGAGACGAACTTGGTCCAAAGAAGGCCTAGGGATCAAATGGGAGGACGAAGATGGACAAACGAGACGAACTTGGTCCAAAGAAGGCCTTCGGATCAAATGGGAGGACGAAGATGGACGAACGAGACAAACTTGGTCCAAAGAAAGCCTAGGGATCAAATGGGAGGACAAAGATGGACGAACGAGACGAACTTGGTCCAAAGAAGGCCTAGGGATCAAATGGGAGGACGAAGATGGACGAACGAGACGAACTTGGTCCAAAGAAGGCCTACGGATCAAATGGGAGGACGAAGATGGACGAACGAGACGAACTTGGTGCAAAGAAGGCCAACGGATCAAATGGGAGGACGAAGATGGACGAACGAGACGAACTTGGTCCAAAGAAGGCCAACGGATCAAATGGGAGGACGAAAAGGGATGAACGAGACGAACTTGGTCCAAACAAGGCCTACGGATCAAATGGCTGGACGAAGATGGACGAACGAGACGAACTTGGTGCAAAGAAGCCCAACGGATCAAATGGGAGGACGAAGATGGACGAACGAGACGAACTTGGTCCAAAGAAAGCCTAGGGATCAAATGGGAGGACGAAGATGGACGAACGAGACGAACTTGGTCCAAAGAAGGCCAACGGATCAAATGGGAGGACGAAGATGGACGAACGAGACGAACTTGGTCCAAAGAAGGCCAACGGATCAAATGGGCGGACGAAGATGGACGAACGAGACGAACTTGGTCCAAAGAAGGCCTAGGGATCAAATGGGAGGACGAAGATGGAGGAACGAGACGAACTTGGTCCAAAGAAGGCCTTCGGATCAAATGGGAGGACGAAGATGGACGAACGAGACGAACTTGGTCCAAAGAAGGCCAACGGATCAAATGGGAGGACGAAGATGGACGAACGAGATGAACTTGGTGCAAAGAAGGCCTTCGGATCAAATGGGAGTACGAAGATGGACGAACGAGACGAACTTAGTCCAAAGAAGGCCAACGGATCAAATGGGAGGACGAAGATGGACGAACGAGATGAACTTGGTGCAAAGAAGCCCAACAGATCAAATTGGAGGACGAAAAGGGATGAACGAGACGAACTTGGTCCAAAGAAGGCCTACGGATCAAATGGGAGGACGAAGATGGACGAACGAGACGAACTTGGTCCAAAGAAGGCCTTCGGATCAAATGGGAGGACGAAGATGGACGAACCAGACGAAGTTGGTGCAAAGAAGCCCAAGGATCAAATGGGAGGACGAAAAGGGATGAACGAGACAAACTTGGTCCAAAGAAGGCCTACGGTTCAAATGGGAGGACGAAGATGGACGAACGAGACAAACTTGGTCCAAAGAAAGCCTAGGGATCAAATGGGAGGACAAAGATGGACGAACGAGACGAACTTGGTCCAAAGAAGGCCTAGGGATCAAATGGGAGGACGAAAATGGACGAACGAGACGAACTTGGTCCAAAGAAGGCCTACGGATCAAATGGGAGGAACGAGACGAACTTGGTTCAAAGAAGGCCAACGGATCAAATGGGAGGACGAAGATGGACGAACGAGACGAACTTGGTCCAAAGAAGGCCAACGGATCAAATGGGAGGACGAAGATGGACGAACGAGACGAACTTGGTGCAAAGAAGCCCAACGGATCAAATGGGAGGACGAAAAGGGATGAATGAGACGAACTTGGTCCAAACAAGGCCTACGGATCAAATGGATGGACGAAGATGGACGAACGAGACGAACTTGGTCCAAAGAAGGCCTAGGGATCAAATGGGAGGACGAAGATGGACGAACGAGACGAACTTGGTCCAAAGAAGGCCTTCGGATCAAATGGGAGGACGAAGATGGACGAACCAGACGAAGTTGGTGCAAAGAAGCCCAAGGATCAAATGGGAGGACGAAAAGGGATGAACGAGACAAACTTGGTCCAAAGAAGGCCTACGGATCAAATGGGAGGACGAAGATGGACGAACGAGACGAACTTGGTCCAAAGAAGGCCAACGGATCAAATGGGAGGACGAAGATGGACGAACGAGACGAACTTGGTCCAAAGAAGGCCAACGGATCAAATGGGAGGACGAAGATGGACGAACGAGACGAACTTGGTCCAAAGAAGGCCTAGGGATCAAATGGGAGGACGAAGATGGACGAACGAGACGAACTTGGTGCAGAGAAGCCCAACGGATCAAATGGGAGGACGAAAAGGGACGAACGAGACGAACTTGGTCCAAACAAGGCCTACGGATCAAATGGCTGGACGAAGATGGACGAACGAGACGAACTTGGTGCAAAGAAGCCCAACGGATCAAATGGGAGGACGAAGATGGACGAACGAGACGAACTTGGTCCAAAGAAGGCCTACGGATCAAATGGGAGGACGAAGATGGACGAACGAGACGAACTTGGTCCAAAGAAAGCCTAGGGATCAAATGGGAGGACGAAGATGGACGAACGAGACGAACTTGGTCCAAAGAAGGCCAACGGATCAAATGGGAGGACGAAGATGGACGAACGAGACGAACTTGGTCCAAAGAAGGCCAACGGATCAAATGGGAGGACGAAGATGGACGAACGAGATGAACATGGTGCAAAAAAGCCCAACGGATCAAATGGGAGGACGAAAAGGGATGAACGAGACGAACTTGGTCCAAAGAAGGCCTACGGATCAAATGGGAGGACGAAGATGGACGAACGAGACGAACTTGGTCCAAAGAAGGCCTAGGGATCAAATGGGAGGACGAAGATGGACGAACGAGACGAACTTGGTCCAAAGAAGGCCTTCGGATCAAATGGGAGGACGAAGATGGACGAACCAGACGAAGTTGGTGCAAAGAAGCCCAAGGATCAAATGGGAGGACGAAAAGGGATGAACGAGACAAACTTGATCCAAAGAAGGCCTACGGATCAAATGGGAGGACGAAGATGGACGAACGAGACAAACTTGGTCCAAAGAAAGCCTAGGGATCAAATGGGAGGACAAAGATGGACGAACGAGACGAACTTGGTCCAAAGAAGGCCTAGGGATCAAATGGGAGGACGAAGATGGACGAACGAGACGAACTTGGTCCAAAGAAGGCCTACGGATCAAATGGGAGGACGAAGATGGACGAACGAGACGAACTTGGTGCAAAGAAGGCCAACGGATCAAATGGGAGGACGAAGATGGACGAACGAGACGAACTTGGTCCAAAGAAGGCCAACGGATCAAATGGGAGGACGAAGATGGACGAACGAGACGAACTTGGTGCGAAGAAGCCCAACGGATCAAATGGGAGGACGAAAAGGGATGAACGAGACGAACTTGGTCCAAACAAGGCCTACGGATCAAATGGCTGGACGAAGATGGACGAACGAGACGAACTTGGTGCAAAGAAGCCAAACGGATCAAATGGGAGGACGAAGATGGACGAACGAGACGAACTTGGTCCAAAGAAGGCCAATGGATCAAATGGGAGGACGAAGATGGACGAACGAGACGAACTTGGTGCAAAGAAGCCCAACGGATCAAATGGGAGGACGAAAAGGGATGAACGAGACGAACTTGGTCCAAACAAGGCCTACGGATCAAATGGCTGGACGAAGATGGACGAACGAGACGAACTTGGTGCAAAGAAGCCCAACGGATCAAATGGGAGGACGAAGATGGACGAACGAGACGAACTTGGTCCAAAGAAAGCCTAGGGATCAAATGGGAGGACGAAGATGGACGAACGAGACGAACTTGGTCCAAAGAAGGCCAACGGATCAAATGGGAGGACGAAGATGGACGAACGAGACGAACTTGGTCCAAAGAAGGCCAACGGATCAAATGGGCGGACGAAGATGGACGAACGAGACGAACTTGGTCCAAAGAAGGCCTAGGGATCAAATGGGAGGACGAAGATGGAGGAACGAGACGAACTTGGTCCAAAGAAGGCCTTCGGATCAAATGGGAGGACGAAGATGGACGAACGAGACGAACTTGGTCCAAAGAAGGCCAACGGATCAAATGGGAGGACGAAGATGGACGAACGAGATGAACTTGGTGCAAAGAAGGCCTTCGGATCAAATGGGAGTACGAAGATGGACGAACGAGACGAACTTGGTCCAAAGAAGGCCAACGGATCAAATGGGAGGACGAAGATGGACGAACGAGATGAACTTGGTGCAAAGAAGCCCAACAGATCAAATGGGAGGACGAAAAGGGATGAACGAGACGAACTTGGTCCAAAGAAGGCCTACGGATCAAATGGGAGGACGAAGATGGACGAACGAGACGAACTTGGTCCAAAGAAGGCCTTCGGATCAAATGGGAGGACGAAGATGGACGAACCAGACGAAGTTGGTGCAAAGAAGCCCAAGGATCAAATGGGAGGACGAAAAGGGATGAACGAGACAAACTTGGTCCAAAGAAGGCCTACGGTTCAAATGGGAGGACGAAGATGGACGAACGAGACAAACTTGGTCCAAAGAAAGCCTAGGGATCAAATGGGAGGACAAAGATGGACGAACGAGACGAACTTGGTCCAAAGAAGGCCTAGGGATCAAATGGGAGGACGAAAATGGACGAACGAGACGAACTTGGTCCAAAGAAGGCCTACGGATCAAATGGGAGGAACGAGACGAACTTGGTTCAAAGAAGGCCAACGGTTCAAATGGGAGGACGAAGATGGACGAACGAGACGAACTTGGTCCAAAGAAGGCCAACGGATCAAATGGGAGGACGAAGATGGACGAACGAGACGAACTTGGTGCAAAGAAGCCCAACGGATCAAATGGGAGGACGAAAAGGGATGAATGAGACGAACTTGGTCCAAACAAGGCCTACGGATCAAATGGATGGACGAAGATGGACGAACGAGACGAACTTGGTCCAAAGAAGGCCTAGGGATCAAATGGGAGGACGAAGATGGACGAACGAGACGAACTTGGTCCAAAGAAGGCCTTCGGATCAAATGGGAGGACGAAGATGGACGAACCAGACGAAGTTGGTGCAAAGAAGCCCAAGGATCAAATGGGAGGACGAAAAGGGATGAACGAGACAAACTTGGTCCAAAGAAGGCCTACGGATCAAATGGGAGGACGAAGATGGACGAACGAGACGAACTTGGTCCAAAGAAAGCCTAGGGATCAAATGGGAGGACAAAGATGGACGAACGAGACGAACTTGGTCCAAAGAAGGCCTAGGGATCAAATGGGAGGACGAAGATGGACGAACGAGACGAACTTGGTGCAGAGAAGCCCAACGGATCAAATGGGAGGACGAAAAGGGACGAACGAGACGAACTTGGTCCAAACAAGGCCTACGGATCAAATGGCTGGACGAAGATGGACGAACGAGACGAACTTGGTGCAAAGAAGCCCAACGGATCAAATGGGAGGACGAAGATGGACGAACGAGACGAACTTGGTCCAAAGAAGGCCTACGGATCAAATGGGAGGACGAAGATGGACGAACGAGACGAACTTGGTCCAAAGAAAGCCTAGGGATCAAATGGGAGGACGAAGATGGACGAACGAGACGAACTTGGTCCAAAGAAGGCCAACGGATCAAATGGGAGGACGAAGATGGACGAACGAGACGAACTTGGTCCAAAGAAGGCCAACGGATCAAATGGGAGGACGAAGATGGACGAACGAGACGAACTTGGTCCAAAGAAGGCCAACGGATCAAATGGGAGGACGAAGATGGACGAACGAGATGAACATGGTGCAAAAAAGCCCAACGGATCAAATGGGAGGACGAAAAGGGATGAACGAGACGAACTTGGTCCAAAGAAGGCCTACGGATCAAATGGGAGGACGAAGATGGACGAACGAGACGAACTTGGTCCAAAGAAGGCCTAGGGATCAAATGGGAGGACGAAGATGGACGAACGAGACGAACTTGGTCCAAAGAAGGCCTTCGGATCAAATGGGAGGACGAAGATGGACGAACCAGACGAAGTTGGTGCAAAGAAGCCCAAGGATCAAATGGGAGGACGAAAAGGGATGAACGAGACAAACTTGATCCAAAGAAGGCCTACGGATCAAATGGGAGGACGAAGATGGACGAACGAGACAAACTTGGTCCAAAGAAAGCCTAGGGATCAAATGGGAGGACAAAGATGGACGAACGAGACGAACTTGGTCCAAAGAAGGCCTAGGGATCAAATGGGAGGACGAAGATGGACGAACGAGACGAACTTGGTCCAAAGAAGGCCTACGGATCAAATGGGAGGACGAAGATGGACGAACGAGACGAACTTGGTGCAAAGAAGGCCAACGGATCAAATGGGAGGACGAAGATGGACGAACGAGACGAACTTGGTCCAAAGAAGGCCAACGGATCAAATGGGAGGACGAAGATGGACGAACGAGACGAACTTGGTGCAAAGAAGCCCAACGGATCAAATGGGAGGACGAAAAGGGATGAACGAGACGAACTTGGTCCAAACAAGGCCTACGGATCAAATGGCTGGACGAAGATGGACGAACGAGACGAACTTGGTGCAAAGAAGCCAAACGGATCAAATGGGAGGACGAAGATGGACGAACGAGACGAACTTGGTCCAAAGAAGGCCTACGGATCAAATGGGAGGACGAAGATGGACGAACGAGACGAACTTAGTCCAAAGAAAGCCTAGGGATCAAATGGGAGGACGAAGATGGACGAACGAGACGAACTTGGTGCAAAGAAGCCCAACGGATCAAATGGGAGGACGAAAAGGGATGAACGAGACGAACTTGGTCCAAAGAAGGCCTACGGATCAAATGGGAGGACGAAGATGGACGAACGAGACGAACTTGGTCCAAAGAAGGCCTAGGGATCAAATGGGAGGACGAAGATGGACGAACGAGACGAACTTGGTCCAAAGAAGGCCTAGGGATCAAATGGGAGGACGAAGATGGACGAACGAGACGAACTTGGTCCAAAGAAGGCCTTCGGATCAAATGGGAGGACGAAGATGGACGAACCAGACGAAGTTGGTGCAAAGAAGCCCAAGGATCAAATGGGAGGACGAAAAGGGATGAACGAGACGAACTTGGTCCAAACAAGACCTACGGATCAAATGGCTGGACGAAGATGGACGAACGAGACGAACTTGGTGCAAAGAAGCCCAACGGATCAAATGGGAGGACGAAGATGGACGAACGAGACGAACATGGTCCAAAGAAGGCCTAGGGATCAAATGGGAGGACGAAAATGGACGAACGAGACGAACTTGGTCCAAAGAAGGCCTACGGATCAAATGGGAGGAACGAGACGAACTTGGTTCAAAGAAGGCCAACGGATCAAATGGGAGGACGAAGATGGACGAACGAGACGAACTTGGTCCAAAGAAGGCCAACGGATCAAATGGGAGGACGAAGATGGACGAACGAGACGAACTTGGTGCAAAGAAGCCCAACGGATCAAATGGGAGGACGAAAAGGGATGAATGAGACGAACTTGGTCCAAACAAGGCCTACGGATCAAATGGATGGACGAAGATGGACGAACGAGACGAACTTGGTCCAAAGAAGGCCTAGGGATCAAATGGGAGGACGAAGATGGACGAACGAGACGAACTTGGTCCAAAGAAGGCCTTCGGATCAAATGGGAGGACGAAGATGGACGAACCAGACGAAGTTGGTGCAAAGAAGCCCAAGGATCAAATGGGAGGACGAAAAGGGATGAACGAGACAAACTTGGTCCAAAGAAGGCCTACGGATCAAATGGGAGGACGAAGATGGACGAACGAGACGAACTTGGTCCAAAGAAAGCCTAGGGATCAAATGGGAGGACAAAGATGGACGAACGAGACGAACTTGGTCCAAAGAAGGCCAACGGATCAAATGGGAGGACGAAGATGGACGAACGAGACGAACTTGGTGCAGAGAAGCCCAACGGATCAAATGGGAGGACGAAAAGGGACGAACGAGACGAACTTGGTCCAAACAAGGCCTACGGATCAAATGGCTGGACGAAGATGGACGAACGAGACGAACTTGGTGCAAAGAAGCCCAACGGATCAAATGGGAGGACGAAGATGGACGAACGAGACGAACTTGGTCCAAAGAAGGCCTACGGATCAAATGGGAGGACGAAGATGGACGAACGAGATGAACTTGGTGCAAAGAAGCCCAACAGATCAAATGGGAGGACGAAAAGGGATGAACGAGACGAACTTGGTCCAAAGAAGGCCTACGGATCAAATGGGAGGACGAAGATGGACGAACGAGACGAACTTGGTCCAAAGAAGGCCTTCGGATCAAATGGGAGGACGAAGATGGACGAACCAGACGAAGTTGGTGCAAAGAAGCCCAAGGATCAAATGGGAGGACGAAAAGGGATGAACGAGACAAACTTGGTCCAAAGAAGGCCTACGGTTCAAATGGGAGGACGAAGATGGACGAACGAGACAAACTTGGTCCAAAGAAAGCCTAGGGATCAAATGGGAGGACAAAGATGGACGAACGAGACGAACTTGGTCCAAAGAAGGCCTAGGGATCAAATGGGAGGACGAAAATGGACGAACGAGACGAACTTGGTCCAAAGAAGGCCTACGGATCAAATGGGAGGAACGAGACGAACTTGGTTCAAAGAAGGCCAACGGATCAAATGGGAGGACGAAGATGGACGAACGAGACGAACTTGGTCCAAAGAAGGCCAACGGATCAAATGGGAGGACGAAGATGGACGAACGAGACGAACTTGGTGCAAAGAAGCCCAACGGATCAAATGGGAGGACGAAAAGGGATGAATGAGACGAACTTGGTCCAAACAAGGCCTACGGATCAAATGGATGGACGAAGATGGACGAACGAGACGAACTTGGTCCAAAGAAGGCCTAGGGATCAAATGGGAGGACGAAGATGGACGAACGAGACGAACTTGGTCCAAAGAAGGCCTTCGGATCAAATGGGAGGACGAAGATGGACGAACCAGACGAAGTTGGTGCAAAGAAGCCCAAGGATCAAATGGGAGGACGAAAAGGGATGAACGAGACAAACTTGGTCCAAAGAAGGCCTACGGATCAAATGGGAGGACGAAGATGGACGAACGAGACGAACTTGGTCCAAAGAAAGCCTAGGGATCAAATGGGAGGACAAAGATGGACGAACGAGACGAACTTGGTCCAAAGAAGGCCAACGGATCAAATGGGAGGACGAAGATGGACGAACGAGACGAACTTGGTCCAAAGAAGGCCTAGGGATCAAATGGGAGGACGAAGATGGACGAACGAGACGAACTTGGTGCAGAGAAGCCCAACGGATCAAATGGGAGGACGAAAAGGGACGAACGAGACGAACTTGGTCCAAACAAGGCCTACGGATCAAATGGCTGGACGAAGATGGACGAACGAGACGAACTTGGTGCAAAGAAGCCCAACGGATCAAATGGGAGGACGAAGATGGACGAACGAGACGAACTTGGTCCAAAGAAAGCCTAGGGATCAAATGGGAGGACGAAGATGGACGAACGAGACGAACTTGGTCCAAAGAAGGCCAACGGATCAAATGGGAGGACGAAGATGGACGAACGAGACGAACTTGGTCCAAAGAAGGCCAACGGATCAAATGGGAGGACGAAGATGGACGAACGAGACGAACATGGTCCAAAGAAGGCCTAGGGATCAAATGGGAGGACGAAGATGGAGGAACGAGACGAACTTGGTCCAAAGAAGGCCTTCGGATCAAATGGGAGGACGAAGATGGACGAACGAGACGAACTTGGTCCAAAGAAGGCCAACGGATCAAATGGGAGGACGAAGATGGACGAACGAGATGAACATGGTGCAAAAAAGCCCAACGGATCAAATGGGAGGACGAAAAGGGATGAACGAGACGAACTTGGTCCAAAGAAGGCCTACGGATCAAATGGGAGGACGAAGATGGACGAACGAGACGAACTTGGTCCAAAGAAGGCCTAGGGATCAAATGGGAGGACGAAGATGGACGAACGAGACGAACTTGGTCCAAAGAAGGCCTTCGGATCAAATGGGAGGACGAAGATGGACGAACCAGACGAAGTTGGTGCAAAGAAGCCCAAGGATCAAATGGGAGGACGAAAAGGGATGAACGAGACAAACTTGATCCAAAGAAGGCCTACGGATCAAATGGGAGGACGAAGATGGACGAACGAGACAAACTTGGTCCAAAGAAAGCCTAGGGATCAAATGGGAGGACAAAGATGGACGAACGAGACGAACTTGGTCCAAAGAAGGCCTAGGGATCAAATGGGAGGACGAAGATGGACGAACGAGACGAACTTGGTCCAAAGAAGGCCTACGGATCAAATGGGAGGACGAAGATGGACGAACGAGACGAACTTGGTGCAAAGAAGGCCAACGGATCAAATGGGAGGACGAAGATGGACGAACGAGACGAACTTGGTCCAAAGAAGGCCAACGGATCAAATGGGAGGACGAAGATGGACGAACGAGACGAACTTGGTGCAAAGAAGCCCAACGGATCAAATGGGAGGACGAAAAGGGATGAACGAGACGAACTTGGTCCAAACAAGGCCTACGGATCAAATGGCTGGACGAAGATGGACGAACGAGACGAACTTGGTGCAAAGAAGCCAAACGGATCAAATGGGAGGACGAAGATGGACGAACGAGATGAACTTGGTCCAAAGAAGGCCTACGGATCAAATGGGAGGACGAAGATGGACGAACGAGACGAACTTAGTCCAAAGAAAGCCTAGGGATCAAATGGGAGGACGAAGATGGACGAACGAGACGAACTTGGTGCAAAGAAGCCCAACGGATCAAATGGGAGGACGAAAAGGGATGAACGAGACGAACTTGGTCCAAAGAAGGCCTACGGATCAAATGGGAGGACGAAGATGGACGAACGAGACGAACTTGGTCCAAAGAAGGCCTAGGGATCAAATGGGAGGACGAAGATGGACGAACGAGACGAACTTGGTCCAAAGAAGGCCTAGGGATCAAATGGGAGGACGAAGATGGACGAACGAGACGAACTTGGTCCAAAGAAGGCCTTCGGATCAAATGGGAGGACGAAGATGGACGAACCAGACGAAGTTGGTGCAAAGAAGCCCAAGGATCAAATGGGAGGACGAAAAGGATGAACGAGACGAACTTGGTCCAAACAAGACCTACGGATCAAATGGCTGGACGAAGATGGACGAACGAGACGAACTTGGTGCAAAGAAGCCCAACGGATCAAATGGGAGGACGAAGATGGACGAACGAGACGAACTTGGTCCAAAGAAGGCCTAGGGATCAAATGGGAGGACGAAGATGGACGAACGAGACGAACTTGGTCCAAAGAAGGCCTACGGATCAAATGGGAGGAACGAGACGAACTTGGTTCAAAGAAGGCCAACGGATCAAATGGGAGGACGAAGATGGACGAACGAGACGAACTTGGTCCAAAGAAGGCCAACGGATCAAATGGGAGGACGAAGATGGACGAACGAGACGAACTTGGTGCAAAGAAGCCCAACGGATCAAATGGGAGGACGAAAAGGGATGAATGAGACGAACTTGGTCCAAACAAGGCCTACGGATCAAATGGATGGACGAAGATGGACGAACGAGACGAACTTGGTCCAAAGAAGGCCTAGGGATCAAATGGGAGGACGAAGATGGACGAACGAGACGAACTTGGTCCAAAGAAGGCCTTCGGATCAAATGGGAGGACGAAGATGGACGAACCAGACGAAGTTGGTGCAAAGAAGCCCAAGGATCAAATGGGAGGACGAAAAGGGATGAACGAGACAAACTTGGTCCAAAGAAGGCCTACGGATCAAATGGGAGGACGAAGATGGACGAACGAGACGAACTTGGTCCAAAGAAAGCCTAGGGATCAAATGGGAGGACAAAGATGGACGAACGAGACGAACTTGGTCCAAAGAAGGCCAACGGATCAAATGGGAGGACGAAGATGGACGAACGAGACGAACTTGGTCCAAAGAAGGCCTAGGGATCAAATGGGAGGACGAAGATGGACGAACGAGACGAACTTGGTGCAGAGAAGCCCAACGGATCAAATGGGAGGACGAAAAGGGACGAACGAGACGAACTTGGTCCAAACAAGGCCTACGGATCAAATGGCTGGACGAAGATGGACGAACGAGACGAACTTGGTGCAAAGAAGCCCAACGGATCAAATGGGAGGACGAAGATGGACGAACGAGACGAACTTGGTCCAAAGAAGGCCTACGGATCAAATGGGAGGACGAAGATGGACGAACGAGACGAACTTGGTCCAAAGAAAGCCTAGGGATCAAATGGGAGGACGAAGATGGACGAACGAGACGAACTTGGTCCAAAGAAGGCCAACGGATCAAATGGGAGGACGAAGATGGACGAACGAGACGAACTTGGTCCAAAGAAGGCCAACGGATCAAATGGGAGGACGAAGATGGACGAACGAGACGAACATGGTCCAAAGAAGGCCTAGGGATCAAATGGGAGGACGAAGATGGAGGAACGAGACGAACTTGGTCCAAAGAAGGCCTTCGGATCAAATGGAAGGACGAAGATGGACGAACGAGACGAACTTGGTCCAAAGAAGGCCAACGGATCAAATGGGAGGACGAAGATGGACGAACGAGATGAACATGGTGCAAAAAAGCCCAACGGATCAAATGGGAGGACGAAAAGGGATGAACGAGACGAACTTGGTCCAAAGAAGGCCTACGGATCAAATGGGAGGACGAAGATGGACGAACGAGACGAACTTGGTCCAAAGAAGGCCTAGGGATCAAATGGGAGGACGAAGATGGACGAACGAGACGAACTTGGTCCAAAGAAGGCCTTCGGATCAAATGGGAGGACGAAGATGGACGAACCAGACGAAGTTGGTGCAAAGAAGCCCAAGGATCAAATGGGAGGACGAAAAGGGATGAACGAGACAAACTTGATCCAAAGAAGGCCTACGGATCAAATGGGAGGACGAAGATGGACGAACGAGACAAACTTGGTCCAAAGAAAGCCTAGGGATCAAATGGGAGGACAAAGATGGACGAACGAGACGAACTTGGTCCAAAGAAGGCCTAGGGATCAAATGGGAGGACGAAGATGGACGAACGAGACGAACTTGGTCCAAAGAAGGCCTACGGATCAAATCGGAGGACGAAGATGGACGAACGAGACGAACTTGGTGCAAAGAAGGCCAACGGATCAAATGGGAGGACGAAGATGGACGAACGAGACGAACTTGGTCCAAAGAAGGCCAACGGATCAAATGGGAGGACGAAGATGGACGAACGAGACGAACTTGGTGCAAAGAAGCCCAACGGATCAAATGGGAGGACGAAAAGGGATGAACGAGACGAACTTGGTCCAAACAAGGCCTACGGATCAAATGGCTGGACGAAGATGGACGAACGAGACGAACTTGGTGCAAAGAAGCCAAACGGATCAAATGGGAGGACGAAGATGGACGAACGAGACGAACTTGGTCCAAAGAAGGCCTACGGATCAAATGGGAGGACGAAGATGGACGAACGAGACGAACTTAGTCCAAAGAAAGCCTAGGGATCAAATGGGAGGACGAAGATGGTCGAACGAGACGAACTTGGTGCAAAGAAGCCCAACGGATCAAATGGGAGGACGAAAAGGGATGAACGAGACGAACTTGGTCCAAAGAAGGCCTACGGATCAAATGGGAGGACGAAGATGGACGAACGAGACGAACTTGGTCCAAAGAAGGCCTAGGGATCAAATGGGAGGACGAAGATGGACGAACGAGACGAACTTGGTCCAAAGAAGGCCTTCGGATCAAATGGGAGGACGAAGATGGACGAACCAGACGAAGTTGGTGCAAAGAAGCCCAAGGATCAAATGGGAGGACGAAAAGGGATGAACGAGACGAACTTGGTCCAAACAAGGCCTACGGATCAAATGGCTGGACGAAGATGGACGAACGAGACGAACTTGGTGCAAAGAAGCCCAACGGATCAAATGGGAGGACGAAGATGGACGAACGAGACGAACTTGGTCCAAAGAAGGCCTAGGGATCAAATGGGAGGACGAAGATGGACGAACGAGACGAACTTGGTCCAAAGAAGTCCTAGGGATCAAATGGGAGGACGAAGATGGACGAACGAGACTAACTTGGTCCAAAGAAGGCCAACGGATCAAATGGGAGGACGAAGATGGGCGAACGAGACGAACTTGGTCCAAAGAAGGCCTACGGATCAAATGGGAGGACGAAGATGGACGAACGAGACGAACTTGGTCCAAAGAAGGCCAACGGATCAAATGGGAGGACGAAGATGGACGAACGAGACGAACTTGGTCCAAAGAAGGCCAACGGATCAAATGGGAGGACGAAGATGGACGAACGAGACGAACTTGGTCCAAAGAACGCCTACGGATCAAATGGGAGGACGAAGATGGACGAACGAGACGAACTTGGTCCAAAGAAGGCCAACGGATCAAATGGGAGGACGAAGATGGACGAACGAGACGAACTTGGTCCAAAGAAGGCCAACGGATCAAATGGGAGGACGAAGATGGACGAACGAGACGAACTTGGTCCAAAGAAGGCCTACGGATCAAATGGGAGGACGAAGATGGACGAACGAGACGAACTTGGTCCAAAGAAGGCCAACGGATCAAATGGGAGGACGAAGATGGTCGAACGAGACGAACTTGGTCCAAAGAAGGCCTAGGGATCAAATGGGAGGACGAAGATGGACGAACGAGACGAACTTGGTCCAAAGAAGGCCTTTGGATCAAATGGGAGGACGAAGATGGACGAACGAGACGAACTTGGTCCAAAGACTGCCAACGGATCAAATGGGAGGATGAAGATGGACGAACGAGACGAACTTGGTGCAAAGAAGCCCAACGGATCAAATGGGAGGACGAAAAGGGATGAACGAGACGAACTTGGTCCGTAGAAGGCCTACGGATCAAATGGGTGGACGAAGATGGACGAACGAGACGAACTTGGTCCAAAGAAAGCCTACGGATCAAATGGGAGGACGAAGACGGACGAACGAGACGAACTTGGTCCAAAGAAGGCCAACGGATCAAATGGGAGGACGAAGATGGACGAACGAGACGAACTTGGTCCAAAGAAGGCCTTCGGATCAAATGGGAGGACGAAGATGGACGAACGAGACGAACTTGGTCCAAAGAAGGCCAACGGATCAAATGGGAGGACGAAGATGGACGAACGAGACGAACTTGGTGCAAAGAAGCCCAACGGATCAAATGGGAGGACGAAAAGGGATGAACGAGACGAACTTGGTCCAAAGAAGGCGTACGGATCAAATGGGAGGACGAAGATGGACGAACGAGACGAACTTGGTCCAAAGAAGGCCTTCGGATCAAATGGGAGGACGAAGATGGGCGAACGAGACGAACTTGGTCCAAAGAAGGCCTTCGGATCAAATGGGACGACGAAGATGGACGAACCAGACGAAGTTGGTGCAAAGAAGCCCAAGGATCAAATGGGAGGACGAAAAGGGATGAACGAGACAAACTTGGTCCAAAGAAGGCCTACGGATCAAATGGGAGGACGAAGATGGAGGAACGAGACGAACATGGTCCAAAGAAAGCCTAGGGATCGAATGGGAGGAAAAAGATGGACGAACGATACGAACTTGGTCCAAAGAAGGCCAACGGATCAAATGGGAGGACGAAGATGGACGAACGAGACGAACTTGGTCCAAAGAAGGCCTAGGGATCAAATGGGAGGACGAAGATGGACGAACGAGACGAACTTGGTCCAAAGAAGGCCTTCGGATAAAATGGGAGGACGAAGATGGAAGAACCAGACGAACTTGGTCCAAAGAAGGCCTACGGATCAAATGGGAGGGCGAAGATGGACCAACGAGACGAACTTGGTCCAAAGAAGGCCTAGGGATCAAATGGGAGGACCAAGATGGACGAACGAGACGAATTGGTCCAAAGAAGGCCAACGGATCAAATGGGAGGACGAAGATGGACGAACGAGACGAACTTGGTCCAAAGAAGGCCTAGGGATCAAATGGGAGGACGAAGATGGAGGAACGAGACGAACTTGGTCCAAAGAAGGCCTAGGGATCAAATGGGAGGACGAAGATGGACGAACGAGACGAACTTGGTCCAAAGAAGGCCTTCGGATCAAATGGGAGGACGAAGATGGACGAACCAGATGAACTTGGTCCAAAGAAGGCCTACGGATCAAATGGGAGGGCGAAGATGGACCAACGAGACGAACTTGGTCCAAAGAAGGCCGAGGGATCAAATGGGAGGACAAAGATGGACGAACGAGACGAATTGGTCCAAAGAAGGCCAACGGATCAAATGGGAGGACGAAGATGGGCGAACGAGACGAACTTGGTCCAAAGAAGGCCTTCGGATCAAATGGGACGACGAAGATGGACGAACCAGATGAAGTTGGTGCAAAGAAGCCCAAGGATCAAATGGGAGGACGAAAAGGGATGAACGAGACAAACTTGGTCCAAAGAAGGCCTACTGATCAAATGGGAGGACAAAGATGGACGAACGAGACGAACTTGGTCCAAAGAAAGCCTAGGGATCGAATGGGAGGACAAAGATGGACGAACGAGACGAACTTGGTCCAAAGAAGGCCAACGGATCAAATGGGAGGACGAAGATGGACGAACGAGACGAACTTGGTCCAAAGAAGGCCTAGGGATCAAATGGGAGGACGAAGATGGACGAACGAGACGAACTTGGTCCAAAGAAGGCCTTCGGATCAAATGGGAGGACGAAGATGGACGAACCAGACGAAGTTGGTGCAAAGAAGCCCAAGGATCAAATGGGAGGACGAAAAGGGATGAACGAGACGAACTTGGTCCAAACAAGGCCTACGGATCAAATGGCTGGACGAAGATGGACGAACGAGACGAACTTGGTGCAAAGAAGCCCAACGGATCAAATGGGGAGGACGAAGATGGACGAACGAGACGAACTTGGTCCAAAGAAGGCCTAGGGATCAAATGGGAGGACGAAGATGGACGAACGAGACGAACTTGGTCCAAAGAAGTCCTAGGGATCAAATGGGAGGACGAAGATGGACGAACGAGACTAACTTGGTCCAAAGAAGGCCAACGGATCAAATGGGAGGACGAAGATGGGCGAACGAGACGAACTTGGTCCATAGAAGGCCTACGGATCAAATGGGAGGACGAAGTTGGACGAACGAGACGAACTTGGTCCAAAGAAGGCCAACGGATCAAATGGGAGGACGAAGATGGACGAACGAGACGAACTTGGTCCAAAGAAGGCCAACGGATCAAATGGGAGGACGAAGATGGACGAACGAGACGAACTTGGTCCAAAGAAGGCCTACGGATCAAATGGGAGGACGAAGATGGACGAACGAGACGAACTTGGTCCAAAGAAGGCCAACGGATCAAATGGGAGGACGAAGATGGTCGAACGAGACGAACTTGGTCCAAAGAAGGCCTAGGGATCAAATGGGAGGACGAAGATGGACGAACGAGACGAACTTGGTCCAAAGAAGGCCTTTGGATCAAATGGGAGGACGAAGATGGACGAACGAGACGAACTTGGTCCAAAGACTGCCAACGGATCAAATGGGAGGATGAAGATGGACGAACGAGACGAACTTGGTGCAAAGAAGCCCAACGGATCAAATGGGAGGACGAAAAGGGATGAACGAGACGAACTTGGTCCATAGAAGGCCTACGGATCAAATGGGTGGACGAAGATGGACGAACGAGACGAACTTGGTCCAAGGAAGGCCTAGGGATCAAATGGGAGGACGAAGAGGGACGAACGAGACGAACTTGGTCCAAAGAAAGCCTACGGATCAAATGGGAGGACGAAGACGGACGAACGAGACGAACTTGGTCCAAAGAAGGCCAACGGATCAAATGGGAGGACGAAGATGGACGAACGAGACGAACTTGGTCCAAAGAAGGCCAACGGATCAAATGGGAGGACGAAGATGGACGAACGAGACGAACTTGGTCCAAAGAAGGCCTTCGGATCAAATGGGAGGACGAAGATGGACGAACGAGACGAACTTGGTCCAAAGAAGGCCAACGGATCAAATGGGAGGACGAAGATGGACGAACGAGACGAACTTGGTGCAAAGAAGCCCAACGGATCAAATGGGAGGACGAAAAGGGATGAACGAGACAAACTTGGTCCAAAGAAGGCCTACGGATCAAATGGGAGGACAAAGATGGACGAACGAGACGAACTTGGTCCAAAGAAAGCCTAGGGATCGAATGGGAGGACAAAGATGGACGAACGAGACGAACTTGGTCCAAAGAAGGCCAACGGATCCAATGGGAGGACGAAGATGGACGAACGAGACGAACTTGGTCCAAAGAAGGCCTAGGGATCAAATGGGAGGACGAAGATGGACGAACGAGACGAACTTGGTCCAAAGAAGGCCTTCGGATCAAATGGGAGGACGAAGATGGACGAACCAGACGAAGTTGGTGCAAAGAAGCCCAAGGATCAAATGGGAGGACGAAAAGGGATGAACGAGACGAACTTGGTCCAAACAAGGCCTACGGATCAAATGGCTGGACGAAGATGGACGAACGAGACGAACTTGGTGCAAAGAAGCCCAACGGATCAAATGGGAGGACGAAGATGGACGAACGAGACGAACTTGGTCCAAAGAAGGCCTAGGGATCAAATGGGAGGACGAAGATGGACGAACGAGACGAACTTGGTCCAAAGAAGTCCTAGGGATCAAATGGGAGGACGAAGATGGACGAACGAGACTAACTTGGTCCAAAGAAGGCCAACGGATCAAATGGGAGGACGAAGATGGGCGAACGAGACGAACTTGGTCCAAAGAAGGCCTACGGATCAAATGGGAGGACGAAGATGGACGAACGAGATGAACTTGGTCCAAAGAAGGCCAACGGATCAAATGGGAGGACGAAGATGGATGAACGAGACGAACTTGGTCCAAAGAAGGCCAACGGATCAAATGGGAGGACGAAGATGGACGAACGAGACGAACTTGGTCCAAAGAAGGCCTACGGATCAAATGGGAGGACGAAGATGGACGAACGAGACGAACTTGGTCCAAAGAAGGCCAACGGATCAAATGGGAGGACGAAGATGGTCGAACGAGACGAACTTGGTCCAAAGAAGGCCTAGGGATCAAATGGGAGGACGAAGATGGACGAACGAGAGGAACTTGGTCCAAAGAAGGCCTTTGGATCAAATGGGAGGACGAAGATGGACGAACGAGACGAACTTGGTCCAAAGACTGCCAACGGATCAAATGGGAGGATGAAGATGGACGAACGAGACGAACTTGGTGCAAAGAAGCCCAACGGATCAAATGGGAGGACGAAAAGGGATGAACGAGACGAACTTGGTCCATAGAAGGCCTACGGATCAAATAGGTGGACGAAGATGGACGAACGAGACGAACTTGGTCCAAGGAAGGCCTAGGGATCAAATGGGAGGACGAAGAGGGACGAACGAGACGAACTTGGTCCAAAGAAAGCCTACGGATCAAATGGGAGGACGAAGACGGACGAACGAGACGAACTTGGTCCAAAGAAGGCCAACGGATCAAATGGGAGGACGAAGATGGACGAACGAGACGAACTTGGTCCAAAGAAGGCCAACGGATCAAATGGGAGGACGAAGATGGACGAACGAGACGAACTTGGTCCAAAGAAGGCCTTCGGATCAAATGGGAGGACGAAGATGGACGAACGAGACGAACTTGGTCCAAAGAAGGCCAACGGATCAAATGGGAGGACGAAGATGGACGAACGAGACGAACTTGGTGCAAAGAAGCCCAACGGATCAAATGGGAGGACGAAAAGGGATGAACGAGACGAACTTGGTCCAAAGAAGGCCTACGGATCAAATGGGAGGACGAAGATGGACGAACGAGACGAACTTGGTCCAAAGAAGGCCTTCGGATCAAATGGGAGGACGAAGATGGGCGAACGAGACGAACTTGGTCCAAAGAAGGCCTTCGGATCAAATGGGACGACGAAGATGGACGAACCAGACGAAGTTGGTGTAAAGAAGCCCAAGGATCAAATGGGAGGACGAAAAGGGATGAACGAGACAAACTTGGTCCAAAGAAGGCCTACGGATCAAATGGGAGGACGAAGATGGAGGAACGAGACGAACTTGGTCCAAAGAAAGCCTAGGGATCGAATGGGAGGACAAAGATGGACGAACGAGACGAACTTGGTCCAAAGAAGGCCAACGGATCAAATGGGAGGACGAAGATGGACGAACGAGACGAACTTGGTCCAAAGAAGGCCTTCGGATAAAATGGGAGGACGAAGATGGACGAACCAGACGAACTTGGTCCAAAGAAGGCCTACGGATCAAATGGGAGGGCGAAGATGGACCAACGAGACGAACTTGGTCCAAAGAAGGCCTAGGGATCAAATGGGAGGACCAAGATGGACGAACGAGACGAATTGGTCCAAAGAAGGCCAACGGATCAAATGGGAGGACGAAGATGGACGAACGAGACGAACTTGGTCCAAAGAAGGCCTAGGGATCAAATGGGAGGACGAAGATGGAGGAACGAGACGAACTTGGTCCAAAGAAGGCCTAGGGATCAAATGGGAGGACGAAGATGGACGAACGAGACGAACTTGGTCCAAGGAAGGCCTTCGGATCAAATGGGAGGACGAAGATGGACGAACCAGACGAACTTGGTCCAAAGAAGGCCTTCGGATCAAATGGGAGGGCGAAGATGGACCAACGAGACGAACTTGGTCCAAAGAAGGCCTAGGGATCAAATGGGAGGACAAAGATGGACGAACGAGACGAATTGGTCCAAAGAAGGCCAACGGATCAAATGGGAGGACGAAGATGGGCGAACGAGACGAACTTGGTCCAAAGAAGGCCTTCGGATCAAATGGGACGACGAAGATGGACGAACCAGACGAAGTTGGTGCAAAGAAGCCCAAGGATCAAATGGGAGGACGAAAAGGGATGAACGAGACAAACTTGGTCCAAAGAAGGCCTACGGATCAAATGGGAGGACAAAGATGGACGAACGAGACGAACTTGGTCCAAAGAAAGCCTAGGGATCGAATGGGAGGACAAAGATGGACGAACGAGACGAACTTGGTCCAAAGAAGGCCAACGGATCAAATGGGAGGACGAAGATGGACGAACGAGACGAACTTGGTCCAAAGAAGGCCTAGGGATCAAATGGGAGGACGAAGATGGACGAACGAGACGAACTTGGTCCAAAGAAGGCCTACGGATCAAATGGGAGGACGAAGATGGACGAACGAGACGAACTTGGTTCAAAGAAGGCCAACAGATCAAATGGGAGGACGAAGATGGACGAACGAGACGAACTTGGTCCAAAGAAGGCCTAGGGATCAAATGGGAGGACGAAGATGGACGAACGAGACGAACTTGGTCCAAAGAAGGCCAACGGATCAAATGGGAGGACGAAGATGGACGAACGAGACGAACTTGGTCCAAAGAAGGCCTTCGGATCAAATGGGAGGACGAAGATGGACGAACGAGACGAACTTGGTCCAAAGAAGGCCAACGGATCAAATGGGAGGACGAAGATGGACGAACGAGAAGAACTTGGTGCAAAGAAGCCCAACGGATCAAATGGGAGGACGAAAAGGGATGAACGAGACGAACTTGGTCCAAAGAAGGCCTACGGATCAAATGGGAGGACGAAGATGGACGAACGAGACGAACTTGGTCCAAAGAAGGCCTTCGGATCAAATGGGAGGACGAAGATGGACGAACGAGACGAACTTGGTCCAAAGAAGGCCTAGGGATCAAATGGGAGGACGAAGATGGACGAACGAGACGAACTTGGTCCAAAGAAGGCCTTCGGATAAAATGGGAGGACGAAGATGGACGAACCAGACGAACTTGGTCCAAAGAAGGCCTACGGATCAAATGGGAGGGCGAAGATGGACCAACGAGACGAACTTGGTCCAAAGAAGGCCTAGGGATCAAATGGGAGGACAAAGATGGACGAACGAGACGAATTGGTCCAAAGAAGGCCAACGGATCAAATGGGAGGACGAAGATGGACGAACGAGACGAACTTGGTCCAAAGAAGGCCTAGGGATCAAATGGGAGGACGAAGATGGAGGAACGAGACGAACTTGGTCCAAAGAAGGCCTAGGGATCAAATGGGAGGACGAAGATGGACGAACGAGACGAACTTGGTCCAAAGAAGGCCTTCGGATCAAATGGGAGGACGAAGATGGACGAACCAGACGAACTTGGTCCAAAGAAGGCCTACGGATCAAATGGGAGGGCGAAGATGGACCAACGAGACGAACTTGGTCCAAAGAAGGCCTAGGGATCAAATGGGAGGACAAATATGGACGAACGAGACGAATTGGTCCAAAGAAGGCCAACGGATCAAATGGGAGGACGAAGATGGACGAACGAGACGAACTTGGTCCAAAGAAGGCCTAGGGATCAAATGGGAGGACGAAGATGGAGGAACGAGACGAACTTGGTCCAAAGAAGGCCTTCGGATCAAATGGGAGGACGAAGATGGACGAACGAGACGAACTTGGTCCAAAGAAGGCCAACGGATTAAATGGGAGGACGAAGATGGACGAACGAGACGAACTTGGTGCAAAGAAGCCCAACGGATCAAATGGGAGGACGAAAAGGGATGAACGAGACGAACTTGGTCCAAAGAAGGCCTACGGATCAAATGGGAGGACGAAGATGGACGAACGAGACGAACTTGGTCCAAAGAAGGCTTTCGGATCAAATGGGAGGACGAAGATGGACGAACGAGACGAACTTGGTCCAAAGAAGGCCTAGGGATCAAATGGGAGGACGAAGATGGACGAACGAGACGAACTTGGTCCAAAGAAGGCCTTCGGATCAAATGGGAGGACGAAGATGGACGAACCAGACGAACTTGGTGCAAAGAAGCCCAAGGATCAAATGGGAGGACGAAAAGGGATGAACGAGACGAACTTGGTCCAAAGAAGGCCTACGGATCAAATGGGAGGACGAAGATGGACGAACGAGACGAACTTGGTCCAAAGAAGGCCTTCGGATCAAATGGGAGGACGAAGATGGACGAACCAGACGAACTTGGTCCAAAGAAGGCCTACGGATCAAATGGGAGGGCGAAGATGGACCAACGAGACGAACTTGGTCCAAAGAAGGCCTAGGGATCAAATGGGAGGACGAAGATGGACGAACGAGACGAATTGGTCCAAAGAAGGCCAACGGATCAAATGGGAGGACGAAGTTGGACGAACGAGACGAACTTGGTCCAAAGAAGGCCTAGGGATCAAATGGGAGGACGAAGATGGAGGAACGAGACGAACTTGGTCCAAAGAAGGCCTACGGATCAAATGGGAGGACGAAGATGGACGAACGAGACGAACTTGGTCCAAAGAAGGCCAACGGATCAAATGGGAGGACGAAGATGGTCGAACGAGACGAACTTGGTCCAAAGAAGGCCTAGGGATCAAATGGGAGGAAGAAGATGGACGAACGAGACGAACTTGGTCCAAAGAAGGCCTTTGGACCAAATGGGAGGACGAAGATGGACGAACTTGGTCCAAAGAATGCCAACGGATCAAATGGGAGGACGAAGATGGACGAACGAGACGAACTTGGTGCAAAGAAGCCCAACGGATCAAATGGGAGGATGAAAAGGGATGAACGAGACGAACTTGGTCCAAAGAAGGCCTACGGATCAAATGGGTGGACGAAGATGGACGAACGAGACGAACTTGGTCCAAGGAAGGCCTAGGGATCAAATGGGAGGACGAAGATGGACGAACGAGACGAACTTGGTCCAAAGAAAGCCTACGGATCAAATGGGAGAACGAAGACGGACGAACGAGACGAACTTGGTCCAAAGAAAGCCTACGGATCAAATGGGAGGACGAAGACGGACGAACGAGACGAACTTGGTCCAAAGAAGGCCAACGGATCAAATGGGAGGACGAAGATGGACGAACGAGACGAACTTGGTCCAAAGAAACCCTACGGATCAAATGGGAGGACGAAGATGGACGAACGAGACGAACTTGGTCCAAAGAAGGCCAACGGATCAAATGGGAGGACGAAGATGGACGAACGAGACGAACTTGGTCCAAAGAAGGCCTAGGGATCAAATGGGAGGACGAAGATGGACGAACGAGACGAACTTGGTCCAAAGAAGGCCAACGGATCAAATGGGAGGACGAAGATGGACGAACGAGACGAACTTGGTCCAAAGAAGGCCTTCGGATCAAATGGGAGGACGAAGATGGACGAACGAGACGAACTTGGTCCAAAGAAGGCCAACGGATCAAATGGGAGGACGAAGATGGAAGAACGAGACGAACTTGGTGCAAAGAAGCCCAACGGATCAAATGGGAGGACGAAAAGGGAGGAACGAGACGAACTTGGTCCAAAGAAGGCCTACGGATCAAATGGGAGGACGAAGATGGACGAACGAGACGAACTTGGTCCAAAGAAGGCCTTCGGATCAAATGGGAGGACGAAGATGGGCGAACGAGACGAACTTGGTCCAAAGAAGGCCTTCGGATCAAATGGGAGGACGAAGATGGACGAACCAGACGAAGTTGGTGCAAAGAAGCCCAAGGATCAAATGGGAGGACGAAAAGGGATGAACGAGACAAACTTGGTCCAAAGAAGGCCTAGGGATCAAATGGGAGGACGAAGATGGACGAACGAGACGAACATGGTCCAAAGAAAGCCTACGGATCCAATGGGAGGACGAAGACGGACGAACGAGACGAACTTGGTCCAAAGAAGGCCAACGGATCAAATGGGAGGACGAAGATGGACGAACGAGACGAACTTGGTCCAAAGAAGGCCTAGGGATCAAATGGGAGGACGAAGATGGACGAACGAGACGAACTTGGTCCAAAGAAGGCCAACGGATCAAATGGGAGGACGAAGATGGACGAACGAGACGAACTTGGTCCAAAGAAGGCCTAGGGATCAAATGGGAGGACGAAGATGGAGGAACGAGACGAACTTGGTCCAAAGAAGGCCTTCGGATCAAATGGGAGGACGAAGATGGACGAACGAGACGAACTTGGTCCAAAGAAGGCCAACGGATCAAATGGGAGGACGAAGATGGACGAACGAGACGAACTTGGTGCAAAGAAGCCCAACGGATCAAATGGGAGGACGAAAAGGGATGAACGAGACGAACTTGGTCCAAAGATGGCCTACGGATCAATTGGGAGGACGAAGATGGGCGAACGAGACGAACTTGGTCCAAAGAAGGCCTTCGGATCAAATGGGACGACGAAGATGGACGAACCAGACGAAGTTGGTGCAAAGAAGCCCAAGGATCAAATGGGAGGACGAAAAGGGATGAACGAGACAAACTTGGTCCAAAGAAGGCCTACGGATCAAATGGGAGGATGAAGATGGACGAACGAGACGAACTTGGTCCAAAGAAAGCCTAGGGATCGAATGGGAGGACAAAGATGGACGAACGAGACGAACTTGGTCCAAAGAAGGCCAACGGATCAAATAGGAGGACGAAGATGGACGAACGAGACGAACTTGGTCCAAAGAAGGCCTAGGGATCAAATGGGAGGACGAAGATGGACGAACGAGACGAACTTGGTCCAAAGAAGGCCTACGGATCAAATGGGAGGACGAAGATGGACGAACGAGACGAACTTGGTTCAAAGAAGGCCAACGGATCAAATGGGAGGACGTTGATGGACGAACGAGACGAACTTGGTCCAAAGAAGGCCTAGGGATCAAATGGGAGGACGAAGATGGACGAACGAGACGAACTTGGTCCAAAGAAGGCCAACGGATCAAATGGGAGGACGAAGATGGACGAACGAGACAAAATTGGTGCAAAGAAGCCCAACGGATCAAATGGGAGGACGAAAAGGGATGAACGAGACGAACTTGGTCCAAACAAGGCCTACGGATCAAATGGCTGGACGAAGATGGACGAACGAGACGAACTTGGTGCAAAGAAGCCCAACGGATCAAATGGGAGGACGAAGATGGACGAACGAGACGAACTTGGTCCAAAGAAGGCCTAGGGATCAAATGGGAGGACGAAGATGGACGAACGAGACGAACTTGGTCAAAGAAGCCCAACGGATCAAATGGGAGGACGAAGATGGACGAACGAGACGAGCTTGGTCCAAAGAAGGCCTAGGGATCAAATGGGAGGACGAAGATGGACGAACGAGACGAACTTGGTCAAAGAAGGCCTTCGGATCAAATGGGAGGACGAAGATGGACGAACGAGACGAACTTGGTCCAAAGAAGGCCAACGGATCAAATGGGAGGACGAAGTTGGACGAACGAGACGAACTTGGTCCAAAGTAGGCCTAGGGATCAAATGGGAGGACGAAGATGGACGAACGAGACGAACTTGGTCCAAAGAAGGCCAACGGATCAAATGGGAGGACGAAGATGGACGAACGAGACGAACTTGGTCCAAAGAAGGCCTTCGGATCAAATGGGAGGACGAAGATGGACGAACGAGACGAACTTGGTCCAAAGAAGGCCAACGGATCAAATGGGAGGACGAAGATGGAAGAACGAGACGAACTTGGTGCAAAGAAGCCCAACGGATCAAATGGGAGGACGAAAAGGGAGGAACGAGACGAACTTGGTCCAAAGAAGGCCTACGGATCAAATGGGAGGACGAAGATGGACGAACGAGACGAACTTGGTCCAAAGAAGGCCTTCGGATCAAATGGGAGGACGAAGATGGGCGAACGAGACGAACTTGGTCCAAAGAAGGCCTTCGGATCAAATGGGAGGACGAAGATGGACGAACCAGACGAAGTTGGTGCAAAGAAGCCCAAGGATCAAATGGGAGGACGAAAAGGGATGAACGAGACAAACTTGGTCCAAAGAAGGCCTAGGGATCAAATGGGAGGACGAAGATGGACGAACGAGACGAACATGGTCCAAAGAAAGCCTACGGATCCAATGGGAGGACGAAGACGGACGAACGAGACGAACTTGGTCCAAAGAAGGCCAACGGATCAAATGGGAGGACGAAGATGGACGAACGAGACGAACTTGGTCCAAAGAAGGCCTAGGGATCAAATGGGAGGACGAAGATGGACGAACGAGACGAACTTGGTCCAAAGAAGGCCAACGGATCAAATGGGAGGACGAAGATGGACGAACGAGACGAACTTGGTCCAAAGAAGGCCTAGGGATCAAATGGGAGGACGAAGATGGAGGAACGAGACGAACTTGGTCCAAAGAAGGCCTTCGGATCAAATGGGAGGACGAAGATGGACGAACGAGACGAACTTGGTCCAAAGAAGGCCAACGGATCAAATGGGAGGACGAAGATGGACGAACGAGACGAACTTGGTGCAAAGAAGCCCAACGGATCAAATGGGAGGACGAAAAGGGATGAACGAGACGAACTTGGTCCAAAGATGGCCTACGGATCAAATGGGAGGACGAAGATGGGCGAACGAGACGAACTTGGTCCAAAGAAGGCCTAGGGATCCAATGGGAGGACGAAGACGGACGAACGAGACGAACTTGGTCCAAAGAAGGCCAACGGATCAAATGGGAGGACGAAGATGGACGAACGAGACGAACTTGGTCCAAAGAAGGCCTAGGGATCAAATGGGAGGACGAAGATGGACGAACGAGACGAACTTGGTGCAAAGAAGCCCAAGGATCAAATGGGAGGACGAAAAGGGATGAACGAGACAAACTTGGTCCAAAGAAGGCCTACGGATCAAATGGGAGGATGAAGATGGACGAACGAGACGAACATGGTCCAAGGAAGGCCTAGGGATCAAATGGGAGGACGAAGATGGACGAACGAGACGAACTTGGTCCAAAGAAAGCCTACGGATCAAATGGGAGAACGAAGACGGACGAACGAGACGAACTTGGTCCAAAGAAGGCCAACGGATCAAATGGGAGGACGAAGATGGACGAACGAGACGAACTTGGTCCAAAGAAACCCTACGGATCAAATGGGAGGACGAAGATGGACGAACGAGACGAACTTGGTGCAAAGAAGCCCAACGGATCAAATGGGAGGACGAAAAGGGATAAACGAGACGAACTTGGTCCAAAGAAGGCCTACGGATCAAATGGGAGGACGAAGATGGACGAACGAGACGAACTTGGTCCAAAGAAGGCCTAGGGATCAAATGGGAGGACCAAGATGGAGGAACGAGACGAACTTGGTCCAAAGAAGGCCTTCGGATCAAATGGGAGGACGAAGATGGGCGAACGAGACGAACTTGGTCCAAAGAAGGCCTAGGGATCAAATGGGAGGACCAAGATGGAGGAACGAGACGAACTTGGTCCAAAGAAGGCCTTCGGATCAAATGGGAGGACGAAGATGGACGAACGAGACGAACTTGGTCCAAAGAAGGCCTAGGGATCAAATGGGAGGACGAAGATGGACGAACGAGACGAACTTGGTCCAAAGAAGGCCTTCGGATCAAATGGGAGGACGAAGATGGGCGAACGAGACGAACTTGGTCCAAAGAAGGCCTTCGGATCAAATGGGAGGACGAAGATGGACGAACCAGACGAAGTTGGTGCAAAGAAGCCCAAGGATCAAATGGGAGGACGAAAAGGGATGAACGAGACAAACTTGGTCCAAAGAAGGCCTAGGGATCAAATGGGAGGACGAAGATGGACGAACGAGACGAACATGGTCCAAAGAAAGCCTACGGATCCAATGGGAGGACGAAGACGGACGAACGAGACGAACTTGGTCCAAAGAAGGCCAACGGATCAAATAGGAGGACGAAGATGGACGAACGAGACGAACTTGGTCCAAAGAAGGCCAACGGATCAAATGGGAGGACGAAGATGGACGAACGAGACGAACTTGGTCCAAAGAAGGCCTAGGGATCAAATGGGAGGACGAAGATGGAGGAACGAGACGAACTTGGTCCAAAGAAGGCCTTCGGATCAAATGGGAGGACGAAGATGGACGAACGAGACGAACTTGGTCCAAAGAAGGCCAACGGATCAAATGGGAGGACGAAGATGGACGAACGAGACGAACTTGGTGCAAAGAAACCCAACGGATCAAATGGGAGGACGAAAAGGGATGAACGAGACGAACTTGGTCGAAAGATGGCCTACGGATCAAATGGGAGGACGAAGATGGACGAACGAGACGAACTTGGTCCAAAGAAGGCCTTCGGATCAAATGGGAGGACGAAGATGGGCGAACGAGACGAACTTGGTCCAAAGAAGGCCTTCGGATCAAATGGGACGACGAAGATGGACGAACCAGACGAAGTTGGTGCAAAGAAGCCCAAGGATCAAATGGGAGGACGAAAAGGGATGAACGAGACAAACTTGGTCCAAAGAAGGCCTACGGATCAAATGGGAGGACGAAGATGGACGAACGAGACGAACTTGGTCCAAAGAAAGCCTAGGGATCGAATGGGAGGACAAAGATGGACGAACGAGACGAACTTGGTCCAAAGAAGGCCAACGGATCAAATAGGAGGACGAAGATGGACGAACGAGACGAACTTGGTCCAAAGAAGGCCTAGGGATCAAATGGGAGGACGAAGATGGACGAACGAGACGAACTTGGTCCAAAGAAGGCCTACGGATCAAATGGGAGGACGAAGATGGACGAACGAGACGAACTTGGTTCAAAGAAGGCCAACGGATCAAATGGGAGGACGAAGATGGACGAACGAGACGAACTTGGTCCAAAGAAGGCCTAGGGATCAAATGGGAGGACGAAGATGGACGAACGAGACGAACTTGGTCCAAAGAAGGCCAACGGATCAAATGGGAGGACGAAGATGGACGAACGAGACAAAATTGGTGCAAAGAAGCCCAACGGATCAAATGGGAGGACGAAAAGGGATGAACGAGACGAACTTGGTCCAAACAAGGCCTACGGATCAAATGGCTGGACGAAGATGGACGAACGAGACGAACTTGGTGCAAAGAAGCCCAACGGATCAAATGGGAGGACGAAGATGGACGAACGAGACGAACTTGGTCCAAAGAAGGCCTAGGGATCAAATGGGAGGACGAAGATGGACGAACGAGACGAACTTGGTCAAAGAAGCCCAACGGATCAAATGGGAGGACGAAGATGGACGAACGAGACGAACTTGGTCCAAAGAAGGCCTAGGGATCAAATGGGAGGACGAAGATGGACGAACGAGACGAACATGGTCAAAGAAGGCCTACGGATCAAATGGGAGGACGAAGATGGACGAACGAGACGAACTTGGTCCAAAGAAGGCCAACGGATCAAATGGGAGGACGAAGTTGGACGAACGAGACGAACTTGGTCCAAAGTAGGCCTAGGGATCAAATGGGAGGACGAAGATGGACGAACGAGACGAACTTGGTCCAAAGAAGGACTACAGATCAAATGGGAGGACGAAGATGGACGAACGAGACTAACTTGGTCCAAAGAAGGCCAACGGATCAAATGGGAGGACGAAGATGGGCGAACGAGACGAACTTGGTCCAAAGAAGGCCTACGGATCAAATGGGAGGACGAAGATGGACGAACGAGACGAACTTGGTCCAAAGAAGGCCTTCGGATCAAATGGGAGGACGAAGATGGGCGAACGAGACGAACTTGGTCCAAAGAAGGCCTTCGGATCAAATGGGAGGACGAAGATGGACGAACCAGACGAAGTTGGTGCAAAGAAGCCCAAGGATCAAATGGGAGGACGAAAAGGGATGAACGAGACAAACTTGGTCCAAAGAAGGCCTAGGGATCAAATGGGAGGACGAAGATGGACGAACGAGACGAACATGGTCCAAAGAAAGCCTACGGATCCAATGGGAGGACGAAGACGGACGAACGAGACGAACTTGGTCCAAAGAAGGCCTAGGGATCAAATGGGAGGACCAAGATGGAGGAACGAGACGAACTTGGTCCAAAGAAGGCCTTCGGATCAAATGGGAGGACGAAGATGGGCGAACGAGACGAACTTGGTCCAAAGAAGGCCTAGGGATCAAATGGGAGGACCAAGATGGAGGAACGAGACGAACTTGGTCCAAAGAAGGCCTTCGGATCAAATGGGAGGACGAAGATGGACGAACGAGACGAACTTGGTCCAAAGAAGGCCTAGGGATCAAATGGGAGGACGAAGATGGGCGAACGAGACGAACTTGGTCCAAAGAAGGCCTAGGGATCAAATGGGAGGACGAAGATGGACGAACGAGACGAACTTGGTCCAAAGAAGGCCTACGGATCAAATGGGAGGACGAAGATGGACGAACGAGACGAACTTGGTCCAAAGAAGGCCAACGGATCAAATGGGAGGACGAAGATGGACGAACGAGACGAACTTGGTCCAAAGAATGCCAACGGATCAAATGGGAGGACGAAGATGGACGAACGAGACGAACTTGGTGCAAAGAAGCCCAACGGATCGAATGGGAGGACGAAAAGGGACGAACGAGACGAACTTGGTCCAAAGAAGGCCTACGGATCAAATGGGTGGACGAAGATGGACGAACGAGACGAACATGGTCCAAGGAAGGCCTAGGGATCAAATGGGAGGACGAAGATGGACGAACGAGACGAACTTGGTCCAAAGAAAGCCTACGGATCAAATGGGAGAACGAAGACGGACGAACGAGACGAACTTGGTCCAAAGAAGGCCAACGGATCAAATGGGAGGACGAAGATGGACGAACGAGACGAACTTGGTCCAAAGAAACCCTACGGATCAAATGGGAGGACGAAGATGGACGAACGAGACGAACTTGGTGCAAAGAAGCCCAACGGATCAAATGGGAGGACGAAAAGGGATGAACGAGACGAACTTGGTCCAAAGAAGGCCTACGGATCAAATGGGAGGACGAAGATGGACGAACGAGACGAACTTGGTCCAAAGAAGGCCTAGGGATCAAATGGGAGGACCAAGATGGAGGAACGAGACGAACTTGGTCCAAAGAAGGCCTTCGGATCAAATGGGAGGACGAAGATGGACGAACGAGACGAACTTGGTGCAAAGAAGCCCAACGGATCAAATGGGAGGACGAAAAGGGATGAACGAGACGAACTTGGTCCAAAGAAGGCCTACAGATCAAATGGGTGGACGAAGATGGACAAACGAGACGAACTTGGTCCAAGCAAGGCCTAGGGATCAAATGGGAGGACGAAGATGGACGAACGAGACGAACTTGGTCCAAAGAAGGCCAACGGATCAAATGGGAGGACGAAGATGGACGAACGAGACGAACTTGGTCCAAAGAAGGCCTAGGGATCAAATGGGAGGACGAAGATGGACGAACGAGACGAACTTGGTCCAAAGAAGGCCAACGGATCAAATGGGAGGACGAAGATGGACGAACGAGACGAACTTGGTCCAAAGAAGGCCTAGGGATCAAATGGGAGGACGAAGATGGAGGAACGAGACGAACTTGGTCCAAAGAAGGCCTTCGGATCAAATGGGAGGACGAAGATGGACGAACCAGACGAACTTGGTCCAAAGAAGGCCTACGGATCAAATGGGTGGACGAAGATGGACGAACGAGACGAACTTGGTCCAAGGAAGGCCTAGGGATCAAATGGGAGGACGAAGATGGACGAACGAGACGAACTTGGTCCAAAGAAAGCCTACGGATCAAATGGGAGGACGAAGACGGACGAACGAGACGAACTTGGTCCAAAGAAGGCCTACGGATCAAATGGGAGGACGAAGATGGACGAACGAGACGAACTTGGTCCAAAGAATGCCAACGGATCAAATGGGAGGACGAAGAGGGACGAACGAGACGAACTTGGTGCAAAGAAGCCCAACGGATCGAATGGGAGGACGAAAAGGGACGAACGAGACGAACTTGGTCCAAAGAAGGCCTACGGATCAAATGGGTGGACGAAGATGGACGAACGAGACGAACATGGTCCAAGGAAGGCCTAGGGATCAAATGGGAGGACGAAGATGGACGAACGAGACGAACTTGGTCCAAAGAAAGCCTACGGATCAAATGGGAGAACGAAGACGGACGAACGAGACGAACTTGGTCCAAAGAAGGCCAACGGATCAAATGGGAGGACGAAGATGGACGAACGAGACGAACTTGGTCCAAAGAAACCCTACGGATCAAATGGGAGGACGAAGATGGACGAACGAGACGAACTTGGTGCAAAGAAGCCCAACGGATCAAATGGGAGGACGAAAAGGGATGAACGAGACGAACTTGGTCCAAAGAAGGCCTACGGATCAAATGGGAGGACGAAGATGGACGAACGAGACGAACTTGGTCCAAAGAAGGCCTAGGGATCAAATGGGAGGACCAAGATGGAGGAACGAGACGAACTTGGTCCAAAGAAGGCCTTCGGATCAAATGGGAGGACGAAGATGGACGAACGAGACGAACTTGGTGCAAAGAAGCCCAACGGATCAAATGGGAGGACGAAAAGGGATGAACGAGACGAACTTGGTCCAAAGAAGGCCTACAGATCAAATGGGTGGACGAAGATGGACAAACGAGACGAACTTGGTCCAAGCAAGGCCTAGGGATCAAATGGGAGGACGAAGATGGACGAACGAGACGAACTTGGTCCAAAGAAGGCCAACGGATCAAATGGGAGGACGAAGATGGACGAACGAGACGAACTTGGTCCAAAGAAGGCCTAGGGATCAAATGGGAGGACGAAGATGGACGAACGAGACGAACTTGGTCCAAAGAAGGCCAACGGATCAAATGGGAGGACGAAGATGGACGAACGAGACGAACTTGGTCCAAAGAAGGCCTAGGGATCAAATGGGAGGACGAAGATGGAGGAACGAGACGAACTTGGTCCAAAGAAGGCCTTCGGATCAAATGGGAGGACGAAGATGGACGAACCAGACGAACTTGGTCCAAAGAAGGCCTACGGATCAAATGGGTGGACGAAGATGGACGAACGAGACGAACTTGGTCCAAGGAAGGCCTAGGGATCAAATGGGAGGACGAAGATGGACGAACGAGACGAACTTGGTCCAAAGAAAGCCTACGGATCAAATGGGAGGACGAAGACGGACGAACGAGACGAACTTGGTCCAAAGAAGGCCTACGGATCAAATGGGAGGATGAAGACGGACGAACGAGACGAACTTGGTCCAAAGAAGGCCAACGGATCAAATGGGAGGACGAAGATGGACGAACGAGACGAACTTGGTCCAAAGAAACCCTACGGATCAAATGGGAGGACGAAGATGGACGAACGAGACGAACTTGGTCCAAAGAAGGCCAACGGATCAAATGGGAGGACGAAGATGGACGAACGAGACGAACTTGGTCCAAAGAAGGCCTAGGGATCAAATGGGAGGACGAAGATGGACGAACGAGACGAACTTGGTCCAAAGAAGGCCAACGGATCAAATGGGAGGACGAAGATGGACGAACGAGACGAACTTGGTCCAAAGAAGGCCTTCGGATCAAATGGGAGGACGAAGATGGACGAACGAGACGAACTTGGTCCAAAGAAGGCCAACGGATCAAATGGGAGGACGAAGATGGAAGAACGAGACGAACTTGGTGCAAAGAAGTCCAACGGATCAAATGGGAGGACGAAGATGGACGAACGAGACGAACTTGGTCCAAAGAAGGCCTAGGGATCAAATGGGAGGACGAAGATGGACGAACGAGACGAACTTGGTCCAAAGAAGGCCTTCGGATCAAATGGGAGGACGAAGATGGACGAACCAGACGAAGTTGGTGCAAAGAAGCCCAAGGATCAAATGGGAGGACGAAAAGGGATGAACGAGACAAACTTGGTCCAAAGAAGGCCTAGGGATCAAATGGGAGGACGAAGATGGACGAACGAGACGAACATGGTCCAAAGAAAGCCTACGGATCCAATGGGAGGACGAAGACGGACGAACGAGACGAACTTGGTCCAAAGAAGGCCAACGGATCAAATGGCAGGACGAAGATGGACGAACGAGACGAACTTGGTCCAAAGAAGGCCTAGGGATCAAATGGGAGGACGAAGATGGACGAACGAGACGAACTTGGTCCAAAGAAGGCCAACGGATCAAATGGGAGGACGAAGATGGACGAACGAGACGAACTTGGTCCAAAGAAGGCCTAGGGATCAAATGGGAGGACGAAGATGGAGGAACGAGACGAACTTGGTCCAAAGAAGGCCTTCGGATCAAATGGGAGGACGAAGATGGACGAACGAGACGAACTTGGTCCAAAGAAGGCCAACGGATCAAATGGGAGGACGAAGATGGACGAACGAGACGAACTTGGTGCAAAGAAGCCCAACGGATCAAATGGGAGGACGAAAAGGGATGAACGAGACGAACTTGGTCCAAAGATGGCCTACGGATCAAATGGGAGGACGAAGATGGACGAACGAGACGAACTTGGTCCAAAGAAGGCCTTCGGATCAAATGGGAGGACGAAGATGGGCGAACGAGACGAACTTGGTCCAAAGAAGGCCTTCGGATCAAATGGGACGACGAAGATGGACGAACCAGACGAAGTTGGTGCAAAGAAGCCCAAGGATCAAATGGGAGGACGAAAAGGGATGAACGAGACAAACTTGGTCCAAAGAAGGCCTACGGATCAAATGGGAGGACGAAGATGGACGAACGAGACGAACTTGGTCCAAAGAAAGCCTAGGGATCGAATGGGAGGACAAAGATGGACGAACGAGACGAACTTGGTCCAAAGAAGGCCAACGGATCAAATAGGAGGACGAAGATGGACGAACGAGACGAACTTGGTCCAAAGAAGGCCTAGGGATCAAATGGGAGGACGAAGATGGACGAACGAGACGAACTTGGTCCAAAGAAGGCCTACGGATCAAATGGGAGGACGAAGATGGACGAACGAGACGAACTTGGTTCAAAGAAGGCCAACGGATCAAATGGGAGGACGAAGATGGACGAACGAGACGAACTTGGTCCAAAGAAGGCCTAGGGATCAAATGGGAGGACGAAGATGGACGAACGAGACGAACTTGGTCCAAAGAAGGCCAACGGATCAAATGGGAGGACGAAGATGGACGAACGAGACGAAATTGGTGCAAAGAAGCCCAACGGATCAAATGGGAGGACGAAAAGGGATGAACGAGACGAACTTGGTCCAAACAAGGCCTACGGATCAAATGGCTGGACGAAGATGGACGAACGAGACGAACTTGGTGCAAAGAAGTCCAACGGATCAAATGGGAGGACGAAGATGGACGAACGAGACGAACTTGGTCCAAAGAAGGCCTAGGGATCAAATGGGAGGACGAAGATGGACGAACGAGACGAACTTGGTCAAAGAAGCCCAACGGATCAAATGGGAGGACGAAGATGGACGAACGAGACGAACTTGGTCCAAAGAAGGCCTAGGGATCAAATGGGAGGACGAAGATGGACGAACGAGACGAACTTGGTCAAAGAAGGCCTACGGATCAAATGGGAGGACGAAGATGGACGAACGAGACGAACTTGGTCCAAAGAAGGCCAACGGATCAAATGGGAGGACGAAGTTGGACGAACGAGACGAACTTGGTCCAAAGTAGGCCTAGGGATCAAATGGGAGGACGAAGATGGACGAACGAGACGAACTTGGTCCAAAGAAGGACTACAGATCAAATGGGAGGACGAAGATGGACGAACGAGACTAACTTGGTCCAAAGAAGGCCAACGGATCAAATGGGAGGACGAAGATGGGCGAACGAGACGAACTTGGTCCAAAGAAGGCCTAGGGATCAAATGGGAGGACGAAGATGGACGAACGAGACGAACTTGGTCCAAAGAAGGCCTACGGATCAAATGGGAGGACGAAGATGGACGAACGAGACGAACTTGGTCCAAAGAAGGCCAACGGATCAAATGGGAGGACGAAGATGGACGAACGAGACGAACTTGGTCCAAAGAAGGCCTAGGGATCAAATGGGAGGACGAAGATGGACGAACGAGACGAACTTGGTCCAAAGAATGCCAACGGATCAAATGGGAGGACGAAGATGGACGAACGAGACGAACTTGGTGCAAAGAAGCCCAACGGATCGAATGGGAGGACGAAAAGGGACGAACGAGACGAACTTGGTCCAAAGAAGGCCTACGGATCAAATGGGTGGACGAAGATGGACGAACGAGACGAACATGGTCCAAGGAAGGCCTAGGGATCAAATGGGAGGACGAAGATGGACGAACGAGACGAACTTGGTCCAAAGAAAGCCTACGGATCAAATGGGAGAACGAAGACGGACGAACGAGACGAACTTGGTCCAAAGAAGGCCAACGGATCAAATGGGAGGACGAAGATGGACGAACGAGACGAACTTGGTCCAAAGAAACCCTACGGATCAAATGGGAGGACGAAGATGGACGAACGAGACGAACTTGGTGCAAAGAAGCCCAACGGATCAAATGGGAGGACGAAAAGGGATGAACGAGACGAACTTGGTCCAAAGAAGGCCTACGGATCAAATGGGAGGACGAAGATGGACGAACGAGACGAACTTGGTCCAAAGAAGGCCTAGGGATCAAATGGGAGGACCAAGATGGAGGAACGAGACGAACTTGGTCCAAAGAAGGCCTTCGGATCAAATGGGAGGACGAAGAAGGACGAACGAGACGAACTTGGTGCAAAGAAGCCCAACGGATCAAATGGGAGGACGAAAAGGGATGAACGAGACGAACTTGGTCCAAAGAAGGCCTACAGATCAAATGGGTGGACGAAGATGGACAAACGAGACGAACTTGGTCCAAGCAAGGCCTAGGGATCAAATGGGAGGACGAAGATGGACGAACGAGACGAACTTGGTCCAAAGAAGGCCAACGGATCAAATGGGAGGACGAAGATGGACGAACGAGACGAACTTGGTCCAAAGAAGGCCTAGGGATCAAATGGGAGGACGAAGATGGACGAACGAGACGAACTTGGTCCAAAGAATGCCAACGGATCAAATGGGAGGACGAAGATGGACGAACGAGACGAACTTAGTCCAAAGAAGGCCTAGGGATCAAATGGGAGGACGAAGATGGAGGAACGAGACGAACTTGGTCCAAAGAAGGCCTTCGGATCAAATGGGAGGACGAAGATGGACGAACCAGACGAACTTGGTCCAAAGAAGGCCTACGGATCAAATGGGTGGACGAAGATGGACGAACGAGACGAACTTGGTCCAAGGAAGGCCTAGGGATCAAATGGGAGGACGAAGATGGACGAACGAGACGAACTTGGTCCAAAGAAAGCCTACGGATCAAATGGGAGGACGAAGACGGACGAACGAGACGAACTTGGTCCAAAGAAAGCCTACGGATCAAATGGGAGGACGAAGACGGACGAACGAGACGAACTTGGTCCAAAGAAGGCCAACGGATCAAATGGGAGGACGAAGATGGACGAACGAGACGAACTTGGTCCAAAGAAACCCTACGGATCAAATGGGAGGACGAAGATGGACGAACGAGACGAACTTGGTCCAAAGAAGGCCAACGGATCAAATGGGAGGACGAAGATGGACGAACGAGACGAACTTGGTCCAAAGAAGGCCTAGGGATCAAATGGGAGGACGAAGATGGACGAACGAGATGAACTTGGTCCAAAGAAGGCCAACGGATCAAATGGGAGGACGAAGATGGACGAACGAGACGAACTTGGTCCAAAGAAGGCCTTCGGATCAAATGGGAGGACGAAGATGGAAGAACGAGACGAACTTGGTGCAAAGAAGCCCAACGGATCAAATGGGAGGACGAAAAGGGATGAACGAGACGAACTTGGTCCAAAGAAGGCCTACGGATCAAATGGGAGGACGAAGATGGACGAACGAGACGAACTTGGTCCAAAGAAGGCCTTCGGATCAAATGGGAGGACGAAGATGGGCGAACGAGACGAACTTGGTCCAAAGAAGGCCTTCGGATCAAATGGGAGGACGAAGATGGACGAACCAGACGAAGTTGGTGCAAAGAAGCCCAAGGATCAAATGGGAGGACGAAAAGGGATGAACGAGACAAACTTGGTCCAAAGAAGGCCTAGGGATCAAATGGGAGGACGAAGATGGACGAACGAGACGAACATGGTCCAAAGAAAGCCTACGGATCCAATGGGAGGACGAAGACGGACGAACGAGACGAACTTGGTCCAAAGAAGGCCAACGGATCAAATGGCAGGATGAAGATGGACGAACGAGACGAACTTGGTCCAAAGAAGGCCTAGGGATCAAATGGGAGGACGAAGATGGACGAACGAGACGAACTTGGTCCAAAGAAGGCCAACGGATCAAATGGGAGGACGAAGATGGACGAACGAGACGAACTTGGTCCAAAGATGGCCTAGGGATCAAATGGGAGGACGAAGATGGAGGAACGAGACGAACTTGGTCCAAAGAAGGCCTTCGGATCAAATGGGAGGACGAAGATGGACGAACGAGACGAACTTGGTCCAAAGAAGGCCAACGGATCAAATGGGAGGACGAAGATGGACGAACGAGACGAACTTGGTGCAAAGAAGCCCAACGGATCAAATGGGAGGACGAAGATGGACGAACGAGACGAACTTGGTCCAAAGATGGCCTACGGATCAAATGGGAGGACGAAGATGGACGAACGAGACGAACTTGGTCCAAAGAAGGCCTTCAGATCAAATGGGAGGACGAAGACGGGCGAACGAGACGAACTTGGTCCAAAGAAGGCCTTCGGATCAAATGGGACGACGAAGATGGACGAACCAGACGAAGTTGGTGCAAAGAAGCCCAAGGATCAAATGGGAGGACGAAAAGGGATGAACGAGACAAACTTGGTCCAAAGAAGGCCTACGGATCAAATGGGAGGACGAAGATGGACGAACGAGACGAACTTGGTCCAAAGAAAGCCTAGGGATCGAATGGGAGGACAAAGATGGACGAACGAGACGAACTTGGTCCAAAGAAGGCCAACGGATCAAATAGGAGGACGAAGATGGACGAACGAGACGAACTTGGTCCAAAGAAGGCCTAGGGATCAAATGGGAGGACGAAGATGGACGAACGAGACGAACTTGGTCCAAAGAAGGCCTACGGATCAAATGGGAGGACGAAGATGGACGAACGAGACGAACTTGGTGCAAAGAAGGCCAACGGATCAAATGGGAGGACGAAGATGGACGAACGAGACGAACTTGGTCCAAAGAAGGCCTAGGGATCAAATGGGAGGACGAAGATGGACGAACGATACGAACTTGGTCCAAAGAAGGCCAACGGATCAAATGGGAGGACGAAGATGGACGAACGAGACGAAATTGGTGCAAAGAAGCCCAACGGATCAAATGGGAGGACGAAAAGGGATGAACGAGACGAACTTGGTCCAAACAAGGCCTACGGATCAAATGGCTGGACGAAGATGGACGAACGAGACGAACTTGGTGCAAAGAAGCCCAACGGATCAAATGGGAGGACGAAGATGGACGAACGAGACGAACTTGGTCCAAAGAAGGCCTAGGGATCAAATGGGAGGACGAAGATGGACGAACGAGACGAACTTGGTCAAAGAAGCCCAACGGATCAAATGGGAGGACGAAGATGGACGAGCGAGACGAACTTGGTCCAAAGAAGGCCTAGGGATCAAATGGGAGGACGAAGATGGACGAACGAGACGAACTTGGTCAAAGAAGGCCTACGGATCAAATGGGAGGACGAAGATGGACGAACGAGACGAACTTGGTCCAAAGAAGGCCAACGGATCAAATGGGAGGACGAAGTTGGACGAACGAGACGAACTTGGTCCAAAGTAGGCCTAGGGATCAAATGGGAGGACGAAGATGGACGAACGAGACGAACTTGGTCCAAAGAAGGACTACAGATCAAATGGGAGGACGAAGATGGACGAACGAGACTAACTTGGTCCAAAGAAGGCCAACGGATCAAATGGGAGGACGAAGATGGGCGAACGAGACGAACTTGGTCCAAAGAAGGCCTAGGGCTCAAATGGGAGGACGAAGATGGACGAACGAGACGAACTTGGTCCAAAGAAGGCCTACGGATCAAATGGGAGGACGAAGATGGACGAACGAGACGAACTTGGTCCAAAGAAGGCCAACGGATCAAATGGGAGGACGAAGATGGACGAACGAGACGAACTTGGTCCAAAGAAGGCCTAGGGATCAAATGGGAGGACGAAGATGGACGAACGAGACGAACTTGGTCCAAAGAATGCCAACGGATCAAATGGGAGGACGAAGATGGACGAACGAGACGAACTTGGTGCAAAGAAGCCCAACGGATCGAATGGGAGGACGAAAAGGGACGAACGAGACGAACTTGGTCCAAAGAAGGCCTACGGATCAAATGGGTGGACGAAGATGGACGAACGAGACGAACATGGTCCAAGGAAGGCCTAGGGATCAAATGGGAGGACGAAGATGGACGAACGAGACGAACTTGGTCCAAAGAAAGCCTACGGATCAAATGGGAGGACGAAGACGGACGAACGAGACGAACTTGGTCCAAAGAAGGCCAACGGATCAAATGGGAGGACGAAGATGGACGAACGAGACGAACTTGGTCCAAAGAAACCCTACGGATCAAATGGGAGGACGAAGATGGACGAACGAGACGAACTTGGTGCAAAGAAGCCCAACGGATCAAATGGGAGGACGAAAAGGGATGAACGAGACGAACTTGGTCCAAAGAAGGCCTACGGATCAAATGGGAGGACGAAGATGGACGAACGAGACGAACTTGGTCCAAAGAAGGCCTAGGGATCAAATGGGAGGACCAAGATGGAGGAACGAGACGAACTTGGTCCAAAGAAGGCCTTCGGATCAAATGGGAGGACGAAGATGGACGAACGAGACGAACTTGGTGCAAAGAAGCCCAACGGATCAAATGGGAGGACGAAAAGGGATGAACGAGACGAACTTGGTCCAAAGAAGGCCTACAGATCAAATGGGTGGACGAAGATGGACAAACGAGACGAACTTGGTCCAAGCAAGGCCTAGGGATCAAATGGGAGGACGAAGATGGACGAACGAGACGAACTTGGTCCAAAGAAGGCCAACGGATCAAATGGGAGGACGAAGATGGACGAACGAGACGAACTTGGTCCAAAGAAGGCCTAGGGATCAAATGGGAAGACGAAGATGGACGAACGAGACGAACTTGGTCCAAAGAAGGCCAACGGATCAAATGGGAGGACGAAGATGGACGAACGAGACGAACTTGGTCCAAAGAAGGCCTAGGGATCAAATGGGAGGACGAAGATGGAGGAACGAGACGAACTTGGTCCAAAGAAGGCCTTCGGATCAAATGGGAGGACGAAGATGGACGAACCAGACGAACTTGGTCCAAAGAAGGCCTACGGATCAAATGGGAGGCCGAAGATGGACCAACGAGACGAACTTGGTCCAAAGAAGGCCTAGGGATCAAATGGGAGGACAAAGATGGACGAACGAGACGAATTGGTCCAAAGAAGGCCAACGGATCAAATGGGAGGACGAAGATGGAGGAACGAGACGAACTTGGTCCAAAGAAGGCCTTCGGATCAAATGGGAGGACGAAGATGGACGAACGAGATGAACTTGGTCCAAAGAAGGCCAACGGATCAAATGGGAGGACGAAGATGGACGAACGAGACGAACTTGGTGCAAAGAAGCCCAACGGATCAAATGGGAGGACGAAAAGGGATGAACGAGACGAACTTGGTCCAAAGAAGGCCTACGGATCAAATGGGAGGACGAAGATGGATGAACGAGACGAACTTGGTCCAAAGAAGGCCTTCGGATCAAATAGGAGGACGAAGATGGACGAACGAGACGAACTTGGTCCAAAGAAGCCCTAGGGATCAAATGGGAGGACGAAGATGGACGAACGAGACGAACTTGGTCCAAAGAAGGCCTTCGGATCAAATGGGAGGACGAAGATGGACGAACCAGACGAACTTGGTGCAAAGAAGCCCAAGGATCAAATGGGAGGACGAAAAGGGATGAACGAGACGAACTTGGTCCAAAGAAGGCCTACGGATCAAATGGGAGGACGAAGATGGACGAACGAGACGAACTTGGTCCAAAGAAGGCCTTCGGATCAAATGGGAGGACGAAGATGGACGAACCAGACGAACTTGGTCCAAAGAAGGCCTACAGATCAAATGGGAGGGCGAAGATGGACCAACGAGACGAACTTGGTCCAAAGAAGGCCTAGGGATCAAATGGGAGGACGAAGATGGACGAACGAGACGAATTGGTCCAAAGAAGGCCAACGGATCAAATGGGAGGACGAAGATGGATGAACGAGACGAACTTGGTCCAAAGAATGCCAACGGATCAAATGGGAGGACGAAGATGGACGAACGAGACGAACTTGGTGCAAAGAAGCCCAACGGATCGAATGGGAGGACGAAAAGGGACGAACGAGACGAACTTGGTCCAAAGAAGGCCTACGGATCAAATGGGTGGACGAAGATGGACGAACGAGACGAACATGGTCCAAGGAAGGCCTAGGGATCAAATGGGAGGACGAAGATGGACGAACGAGACGAACTTGGTCCAAAGAAAGCCTACGGATCAAATGGGAGGACGAAGACGGACGAACGAGACGAACTTGGTCCAAAGAAGGCCAACGGATCAAATGGGAGGACGAAGATGGACGAACGAGACGAACTTGGTCCAAAGAAACCCTACGGATCAAATGGGAGGACGAAGATGGACGAACGAGACGAACTTGGTGCAAAGAAGCCCAACGGATCAAATGGGAGGACGAAAAGGGATGAACGAGACGAACTTGGTCCAAAGAAGGCCTACGGATCAAATGGGAGGACGAAGATGGACGAACGAGACGAACTTGGTCCAAAGAAGGCCTAGGGATCAAATGGGAGGACCAAGATGGAGGAACGAGACGAACTTGGTCCAAAGAAGGCCTTCGGATCAAATGGGAGGACGAAGATGGACGAACGAGACGAACTTGGTGCAAAGAAGCCCAACGGATCAAATGGGAGGACGAAAAGGGATGAACGAGACGAACTTGGTCCAAAGAAGGCCTACAGATCAAATGGGTGGACGAAGATGGACAAACGAGACGAACTTGGTCCAAGCAAGGCCTAGGGATCAAATGGGAGGACGAAGATGGACGAACGAGACGAACTTGGTCCAAAGAAGGCCAACGGATCAAATGGGAGGACGAAGATGGACGAACGAGACGAACTTGGTCCAAAGAAGGCCTAGGGATCAAATGGGAGGACGAAGATGGACGAACGAGACGAACTTGGTCCAAAGAAGGCCAACGGATCAAATGGGAGGACGAAGATGGACGAACGAGACGAACTTGGTCCAAAGAAGGCCTAGGGATCAAATGGGAGGACGAAGATGGAGGAACGAGACGAACTTGGTCCAAAGAAGGCCTTCGGATCAAATGGGAGGACGAAGATGGACGAACCAGACGAACTTGGTCCAAAGAAGGCCTACGGATCAAATGGGAGGCCGAAGATGGACCAACGAGACGAACTTGGTCCAAAGAAGGCCTAGGGATCAAATGGGAGGACAAAGATGGACGAACGAGACGAATTGGTCCAAAGAAGGCCAACGGATCAAATGGGAGGACGAAGATGGACGAACGAGACGAACTTGGTCCAAAGAAGGCCTAGGGATCAAATGGGAGGACGAAGATGGAGGAACGAGACGAACTTGGTCCAAAGAAGGCCTTCGGATCAAATGGGAGGACGAAGATGGACGAACGAGATGAACTTGGTCCAAAGAAGGCCAACGGATCAAATGGGAGGACGAAGATGGACGAACGAGACGAACTTGGTGCAAAGAAGCCCAACGGATCAAATGGGAGGACGAAAAGGGATGAACGAGACGAACTTGGTCCAAAGAAGGCCTACGGATCAAATGGGAGGACGAAGATGGATGAACGAGACGAACTTGGTCCAAAGAAGGCCTTCGGATCAAATAGGAGGACGAAGATGGACGAACGAGACGAACTTGGTCCAAAGAAGCCCTAGGGATCAAATGGGAGGACGAAGATGGACGAACGAGACGAACTTGGTCCAAAGAAGGCCTTCGGATCAAATGGGAGGACGAAGATGGACGAACCAGACGAACTTGGTGCAAAGAAGCCCAAGGATCAAATGGGAGGACGAAAAGGGATGAACGAGACGAACTTGGTCCAAAGAAGGCCTACGGATCAAATGGGAGGACGAAGATGGACGAACGAGACGAACTTGGTCCAAAGAAGGCCTTCGGATCAAATGGGAGGACGAAGATGGACGAACCAGACGAACTTGGTCCAAAGAAGGCCTACAGATCAAATGGGAGGGCGAAGATGGACCAACGAGACGAACTTGGTCCAAAGAAGGCCTAGGGATCAAATGGGAGGACGAAGATGGACGAACGAGACGAATTGGTCCAAAGAAGGCCAACGGATCAAATGGGAGGACGAAGATGGATGAACGAGACGAACTTGGTCCAAAGAAGCCCTAGGGATCAAATGGGAGGACGAAGATGGACGAACGAGACGAACTTGGTCCAAAGAAGGCCTTCGGATCAAATGGGAGGACGAAGATGGACGAACGAGACGAAATTGGTGCAAAGAAGCCCAACGGATCAAATGGGAGGACGAAAAGGGATGAACGAGACGAACTTGGTCCAAACAAGGCCTACGGATCAAATGGCTGGACGAAGATGGACGAACGAGACGAACTTGGTGCAAAGAAGCCCAACGGATCAAATGGGAGGACGAAGATGGACGAACGAGACGAACTTGGTCCAAAGAAGGCCTAGGGATCAAATGGGAGGACGAAGATGGACGAACGAGACGAACTTGGTCAAAGAAGCCCAACGGATCAAATGGGAGGACGAAGATGGACGAACGAGACGAACTTGGTCCAAAGAAGGCCTAGGGATCAAATGGGAGGACGAAGATGGACGAACGAGACGAACTTGGTCAAAGAAGGCCTACGGATCAAATGGGAGGACGAAGATGGACGAACGAGACGAACTTTGTCCAAAGAAGGCCAACGGATCAAATGGGAGGACGAAGTTGGACGAACGAGACGAACTTGGTCCAAAGTAGGCCTAGGGATCAAATGGGAGGACGAAGATGGACGAACGAGACGAACTTGGTCCAAAGAAGGACTACAGATCAAATGGGAGGACGAAGATGGGCGAACGAGACGAACTTGGTCCAAAGAAGGCCTAGGGATCAAATGGGAGGACGAAGATGGACGAACGAGACGAACTTGGTCCAAAGAAGGCCTACGGATCAAATGGGAGGACGAAGATGGACGAACGAGACGAACTTGGTCCAAAGAAGGCCAACGGATCAAATGGGAGGACGAAGATGGACGAACGAGACGAACTTGGTCCAAAGAAGGCCTAGGGATCAAATGGGAGGACGAAGATGGACGAACGAGACGAACATGGTCCAAAGAATGCCAACGGATCAAATGGGAGGACGAAGATGGACGAACGAGACGAACTTGGTGCAAAGAAGCCCAACGGATCGAATGGGAGGACGAAAAGGGACGAACGAGACGAACTTGGTCCAAAGAAGGCCTACGGATCAAATGGGTGGACGAAGATGGACGAACGAGACGAACATGGTCCAAGGAAGGCCTAGGGATCAAATGGGAGGACGAAGATGGACGAACGAGACGAACTTGGTCCAAAGAAAGCCTACGGATCAAATGGGAGGACGAAGACGGACGAACGAGACGAACTTGGTCCAAAGAAGGCCAACGGATCAAATGGGAGGACGAAGATGGACGAACGAGACGAACTTGGTCCAAAGAAACCCTACGGATCAAATGGGAGGACGAAGATGGACGAACGAGACGAACTTGGTGCAAAGAAGCCCAACGGATCAAATGGGAGGACGAAAAGGGATGAACGAGACGAACTTGGTCCAAAGAAGGCCTACGGATCAAATGGGAGGACGAAGATGGACGAACGAGACGAACTTGGTCCAAAGAAGGCCTAGGGATCAAATGGGAGGACCAAGATGGAGGAACGAGACGAACTTGGTCCAAAGAAGGCCTTCGGATCAAATGGGAGGACGAAGATGGACGAACGAGACGAACTTGGTGCAAAGAAGCCCAACGGATCAAATGGGAGGACGAAAAGGGATGAACGAGACGAACTTGGTCCAAAGAAGGCCTACAGATCAAATGGGTGGACGAAGATGGACAAACGAGACGAACTTGGTCCAAGCAAGGCCAAGGGATCAAATGGGAGGACGAAGATGGACGAACGAGACGAACTTGGTCCAAAGAAGGCCAACGGATCAAATGGGAGGACGAAGATGGACGAACGAGACGAACTTGGTCCAAAGAAGGCCTAGGGATCAAATGGGAGGACGAAGATGGACGAACGAGACGAACTTGGTCCAAAGAAGGCCAACGGATCAAATGGGAGGACGAAGATGGACGAACGAGACGAACTTGGTCCAAAGAAGGCCTAGGGATCAAATGGGAGGACGAAGATGGAGGAACGAGACGAACTTGGTCCAAAGAAGGCCTTCGGATCAAATGGGAGGACGAAGATGGACGAACCAGACGAACTTGGTCCAAAGAAGGCCTACGGATCAAATGGGAGGCCGAAGATGGACCAACGAGACGAACTTGGTCCAAAGAAGGCCTAGGGATCAAATGGGAGGACAAAGATGGACGAACGAGACGAATTGGTCCAAAGAAGGCCAACGGATCAAATGGGAGGACGAAGATGGACGAACGAGACGAACTTGGTCCAAAGAAGGCCTAGGGATCAAATGGGAGGACGAAGATGGACGAACGAGACGAACTTGGTCCAAAGAATGCCAACGGATCAAATGGGAGGACGAAGATGGACGAACGAGACGAACTTGGTGCAAAGAAGCCCAACGGATCGAATGGGAGGACGAAAAGGGACGAACGAGACGAACTTGGTCCAAAGAAGGCCTACGGATCAAATGGGTGGACGAAGATGGACGAACGAGACGAACATGGTCCAAGGAAGGCCTAGGGATCAAATGGGAGGACGAAGATGGACGAACGAGACGAACTTGGTCCAAAGAAAGCCTACGGATCAAATGGGAGGACGAAGACGGACGAACGAGACGAACTTGGTCCAAAGAAGGCCAACGGATCAAATGGGAGGACGAAGATGGACGAACGAGACGAACTTGGTCCAAAGAAACCCTACGGATCAAATGGGAGGACGAAGATGGACGAACGAGACGAACTTGGTGCAAAGAAGCCCAACGGATCAAATGGGAGGACGAAAAGGGATGAACGAGACGAACTTGGTCCAAAGAAGGCCTAGGGATCAAATGGGAGGACGAAGATGGACGAACGAGACGAACTTGGTCCAAAGAAGGCCTAGGGATCAAATGGGAGGACCAAGATGGAGGAACGAGACGAACTTGGTCCAAAGAAGGCCTTCGGATCAAATGGGAGGACGAAGATGGACGAACGAGACGAACTTGGTGCAAAGAAGCCCAACGGATCAAATGGGAGGACGAAAAGGGATGAACGAGACGAACTTGGTCCAAAGAAGGCCTACAGATCAAATGGGTGGACGAAGATGGACAAACGAGACGAACTTGGTCCAAGCAAGGCCTAGGGATCAAATGGGAGGACGAAGATGGACGAACGAGACGAACTTGGTCCAAAGAAGGCCAACGGATCAAATGGGAGGACGAAGATGGACGAACGAGACGAACTTGGTCCAAAGAAGGCCAACGGATCAAATGGGAGGACGAAGATGGACGAACGAGACGAACTTGGTCCAAAGAAGGCCTAGGGATCAACTGGGAGGACGAAGATGGACGAACGAGACGAACTTGGTCCAAAGAAGGCCAACGGATCAAATGGGAGGACGAAGATGGACGAACGAGACGAACTTGGTCCAAAGAAGGCCTAGGGATCAAATGGGAGGACGAAGATGGAGGAACGAGACGAACTTGGTCCAAAGAAGGCCTTCGGATCAAATGGGAGGACGAAGATGGACGAACCAGACGAACTTGGTCCAAAGAAGGCCTACGGATCAAATGGGAGGCCGAAGATGGACCAACGAGACGAACTTGGTCCAAAGAAGGCCTAGGGATCAAATGGGAGGACAAAGATGGACGAACGAGACGAATTGGTCCAAAGAAGGCCAACGGATCAAATGGGAGGACGAAGATGGACGAACGAGACGAACTTGGTCCAAAGAAGGCCTAGGGATCAAATGGGAGGACGAAGATGGAGGAACGAGACGAACTTGGTCCAAAGAAGGCCTTCGGATCAAATGGGAGGACGAAGATGGACGAACGAGATGAACTTGGTCCAAAGAAGGCCAACGGATCAAATGGGAGGACGAAGATGGACGAACGAGACGAACTTGGTGCAAAGAAGCCCAACGGATCAAATGGGAGGACGAAAAGGGATGAACGAGACGAACTTGGTCCAAAGAAGGCCTACGGATCAAATGGGAGGACGAAGATGGATGAACGAGACGAACTTGGTCCAAAGAAGGCCTTCGGATCAAATAGGAGGACGAAGATGGACGAACGAGACGAACTTGGTCCAAAGAAGCCCTAAGGATCAAATGGGAGGACGAAGATGGACGAACGAGACGAACTTGGTCCAAAGAAGGCCTTCGGATCAAATGGGAGGACGAAGATGGACGAACCAGACGAACTTGGTGCAAAGAAGCCCAAGGATCAAATGGGAGGACGAAAAGGGATGAACGAGACGAACTTGGTCCAAAGAAGGCCTACGGATCAAATGGGAGGACGAAGATGGACGAACGAGACGAACTTGGTCCAAAGAAGGCCTTCGGATCAAATGGGAGGACGAAGATGGACGAACCAGACGAACTTGGTCCAAAGAAGGCCTACGGATCAAATGGGAGGGCGAAGATGGACCAACGAGACGAACTTGGTCCAAAGAAGGCCTAGGGATCAAATGGGAGGACGAAGATGGACGAACGAGACGAATTGGTCCAAAGAAGGCCAACGGATCAAATGGGAGGACGAAGATGGATGAACGAGACGAACTTGGTCCAAAGAAGGCCTAGGGATCAAATAGGAGGACGAAGATGGAGGAACGAGACGAACTTGGTCCAAAGAAGGCCTACGGATCAAATGGGTGGACGAAGATGGACGAACGAGACGAACTTGGTCCAAAGAAGGCCAACGGATCAAATGGGAGGACTAAGATGGTCGAACGAGACGAACTTGGTCCAAAGAAGGCCTAGGGATCAAATGGGAGGACGAAGATGGACGAACGAGACGAACTTGGTTCAAAGAAGGCCTTTGGACCAAATGGGAGGACGAAGATGGACGAACGAGACGAACTTGGTCCAAAGAATGCCAACGGATCAAATGGGAGGACGAAGATGGACGAACGAGACGAACTTGGTCCAAAGAAGGCCTACGGATCAAATGGGAGGACGAAGATGGACGAACGAGACGAACTTGGTCCAAAGAAAGCCTAGGGATCGAATGGGAGGACAAAGATGGACGAACGAGACGAACTTGGTCCAAAGAAGGCCAACGGATCAAATGGGAGGACGAAGATGGACGAACGAGACGAACTTGGTTCAAAGAAGGCCAACGGATCTAATGGGAGGACGAAGATGGACGAACGAGACGAACTTGGTCCAAAGAAGGCCTAGGGATCAAATGGGAGGACGAAGATGGACGAACGAGACGAAATTGGTGCAAAGAAGCCCAACGGATCAAATGGGAGGACGAAAAGGGATGAACGAGACGAACTTGGTCCAAACAAGGCCTACGGATCAAATGGCTGGACGAAGATGGACGAACGAGACGAACTTGGTGCAAAGAAGCCCAACGGATCAAATGGGAGGACGAAGATGGACGAACGAGACGAACTTGGTCCAAAGAAGGCCTAGGGATCAAATGGGAGGACGAAGATGGACGAACGAGACGAACTTGGTCAAAGAAGCCCAACGGATCAAATGGGAGGACGAAGATGGACGAACGAGACGAACTTGGTCCAAAGAAGGCCTAGGGATCAAATGGGAGGACGAAGATGGACGAACGAGACGAACTTGGTCAAAGAAGGCCTACGGATCAAATGGGAGGACGAAGATGGACGAACGAGACGAACTTGGTCCAAAGAAGGCCAACGGATCAAATGGGAGGACGAAGTTGGACGAACGAGACGAACTTGGTCCAAAGTAGGCCTAGGGATCAAATGGGAGGACGAAGATGGACGAACGAGACGAACTTGGTCCAAAGAAGGACTACAGATCAAATGGGAGGACGAAGATGGACGAACGAGACTAACTTGGTCCAAAGAAGGCCAACGGATCAAATGGGAGGACGAAGATGGGCGAACGAGACGAACTTGGTCCAAAGAAGGCCTAGGGATCAAATGGGAGGACGAAGATGGACGAACGAGACGAACTTGGTCCAAAGAAGCCCTAGGGATCAAATGGGAGGACGAAGATGGACGAACGAGACGAACTTGGTCCAAAGAAGGCCTTCGGATCAAATGGGAGGACGAAGATGGACGAACCAGACGAACTTGGTGCAAAGAAGCCCAAGGATCAAATGGGAGGACGAAAAGGGATGAACGAGACGAACTTGGTCCAAAGAAGGCCTACGGATCAAATGGGAGGACGAAGATGGACGAACGAGACGAACTTGGTCCAAAGAAGGCCTTCGGATCAAATGGGAGGACGAAGATGGACGAACCAGACGAACTTGGTCCAAAGAAGGCCTACGGATCAAATGGGAGGGCGAAGATGGACCAACGAGACGAACTTGGTCCAAAGAAGGCCTAGGGATCAAATGGGAGGACGAAGATGGACGAACGAGACGAATTGGTCCAAAGAAGGCCAACGGATCAAATGGGAGGACGAAGATGGATGAACGAGACGAACTTGGTCCAAAGAAGGCCTAGGGATCAAATAGGAGGACGAAGATGGAGGAACGAGACGAACTTGGTCCAAAGAAGGCCTACGGATCAAATGGGAGGACGAAGATGGACGAACGAGACGAACTTGGTCCAAAGAAGGCCAACGGATCAAATGGGAGGACGAAGATGGTCGAACGAGACGAACTTGGTCCAAAGAAGGCCTAGGGATCAAATGGGAGGACGAAGATGGACGAACGAGACGAACTTGGTCCAAAGAAGGCCTTTGGACCAAATGGGAGGACGAAGATGGACGAACGAGACGAACTTGGTCCAAAGAATGCCAACGGATCAAATGGGAGGACGAAGATGGACGAACGAGACGAACTTGGTCCAAAGAAGGCCTACGGATCAAATGGGAGGACGAAGATGGACGAACGAGACGAACTTGGTCCAAAGAAAGCCTAGGGATCGAATGGGAGGACAAAGATGGACGAACGAGACGAACTTGGTCCAAAGAAGGCCAACGGATCAAATGGGAGGACGAAGATGGACGAACGAGACGAACTTGGTTCAAAGAAGGCCAACGGATCTAATGGGAGGACGAAGATGGACGAACGAGACGAACTTGGTCCAAAGAAGGCCTAGGGATCAAATGGGAGGACGAAGATGGACGAACGAGACGAAATTGGTGCAAAGAAGCCCAACGGATCAAATGGGAGGACGAAAAGGGATGAACGAGACGAACTTGGTCCAAACAAGGCCTACGGATCAAATGGCTGGACGAAGATGGACGAACGAGACGAACTTGGTGCAAAGAAGCCCAACGGATCAAATGGGAGGACGAAGATGGACGAACGAGACGAACTTGGTCCAAAGAAGGCCTAGGGATCAAATGGGAGGACGAAGATGGACGAACGAGACGAACTTGGTCAAAGAAGCCCAACGGATCAAATGGGAGGACGAAGATGGACGAACGAGACGAACTTGGTCCAAAGAAGGCCTAGGGATCAAATGGGAGGACGAAGATGGACGAACGAGACGAACTTGGTCAAAGAAGGCCTACGGATCAAATGGGAGGACGAAGATGGACGAACGAGACGAACTTGGTCCAAAGAAGGCCAACGGATCAAATGGGAGGACGAAGTTGGACGAACGAGACGAACTTGGTCCAAAGTAGGCCTAGGGATCAAATGGGAGGACGAAGATGGACGAACGAGACGAACTTGGTCCAAAGAAGGACTACAGATCAAATGGGAGGACGAAGATGGACGAACGAGACTAACTTGGTCCAAAGAAGGCCAACGGATCAAATGGGAGGACGAAGATGGGCGAACGAGACGAACTTGGTCCAAAGAAGGCCTAGGGATCAAATGGGAGGACGAAGATGGACGAACGAGACGAACTTGGTCCAAAGAAGGCCTACGGATCAAATGGGAGGACGAAGATGGACGAACGAGACGAACTTGGTCCAAAGAAGGCCTAGGGATCAAATGGGAGGACGAAGATGGACGAACGAGACGAACTTGGTCCAAAGAATGCCAACGGATCAAATGGGAGGACGAAGATGGACGAACGAGACGAACTTGGTGCAAAGAAGCCCAACGGATCGAATGGGAGGACGAAAAGGGACGAACGAGACGAACTTGGTCCAAAGAAGGCCTACGGATCAAATGGGTGGACGAAGATGGACGAACGAGACGAACATGGTCCAAGGAAGGCCTAGGGATCAAATGGGAGGACGAAGATGGACGAACGAGACGAACTTGGTCCAAAGAAAGCCTACGGATCAAATGGGAGGACGAAGACGGACGAACGAGACGAACTTGGTCCAAAGAAGGCCAACGGATCAAATGGGAGGACGAAGATGGACGAACGAGACGAACTTGGTCCAAAGAAACCCTACGGATCAAATGGGAGGACGAAGATGGACGAACGAGACGAACTTGGTGCAAAGAAGCCCAACGGATCAAATGGGAGGACGAAAAGGGATGAACGAGACGAACTTGGTCCAAAGAAGGCCTACGGATCAAATGGGAGGACGAAGATGGACGAACGAGACGAACTTGGTCCAAAGAAGGCCTAGGGATCAAACGGGAGGACCAAGATGGAGGAACGAGACGAACTTGGTCCAAAGAAGGCCTTCGGATCAAATGGGAGGACGAAGATGGACGAACGAGACGAACTTGGTGCAAAGAAGCCCAACGGATCAAATGGGAGGACGAAAAGGGATGAACGAGACGAACTTGGTCCAAAGAAGGCCTACAGATCAAATGGGTGGACGAAGATGGACAAACGAGACGAACTTGGTCCAAGCAAGGCCTAGGGATCAAATGGGAGGACGAAGATGGACGAACGAGACGAACTTGGTCCAAAGAAGGCCAACGGATCAAATGGGAGGACGAAGATGGACGAACGAGACGAACTTGGTCCAAAGAAGGCCTAGGGATCAAATGGGAGGACGAAGATGGACGAACGAGACGAACTTGGTCCAAAGAAGGCCAACGGATCAAATGGGAGGACGAAGATGGACGAACGAGACGAACTTGGTCCAAAGAAGGCCTAGGGATCAAATGGGAGGACGAAGATGGAGGAACGAGACGAACTTGGTCCAAAGAAGGCCTTCGGATCAAATGGGAGGACGAAGATGGACGAACCAGACGAACTTGGTCCAAAGAAGGCCTACGGATCAAATGGGAGGCCGAAGATGGACCAACGAGACGAACTTGGTCCAAAGAAGGCCTAGGGATCAAATGGGAGGACAAAGATGGACGAACGAGACGAATTGGTCCAAAGAAGGCCAACGGATCAAATGGGAGGACGAAGATGGACGAACGAGACGAACTTGGTCCAAAGAAGGCCTAGGGATCAAATGGGAGGACGAAGATGGAGGAACGAGACGAACTTGGTCCAAAGAAGGCCTTCGGATCAAATGGGAGGACGAAGATGGACGAACGAGATGAACTTGGTCCAAAGAAGGCCAACGGATCAAATGGGAGGACGAAGATGGACGAACGAGACGAACTTGGTGCAAAGAAGCCCAACGGATCAAATGGGAGGACGAAAAGGGATGAACGAGACGAACTTGGTCCAAAGAAGGCCTACGGATCAAATGGGAGGACGAAGATGGATGAACGAGACGAACTTGGTCCAAAGAAGGCCTTCGGATCAAATGGGAGGACGAAGATGGACGAACGAGACGAACTTGGTCCAAAGAAGCCCTAGGGATCAAATGGGAGGACGAAGATGGACGAACGAGACGAACTTGGTCCAAAGAAGGCCTTCAGATCAAATGGGAGGACGAAGATGGACGAACCAGACGAACTTGGTGCAAAGAAGCCCAAGGATCAAATGGGAGGACGAAAAGGGATGAACGAGACGAACTTGGTCCAAAGAAGGCCTACGGATCAAATGGGAGGACGAAGATGGACGAACGAGACGAACTTGGTCCAAAGAAGGCCTTCGGATCAAATGGGAGGACGAAGATGGACGAACGAGACGAATTGGTCCAAAGAAGGCCAACGGATCAAATGGGAGGACGAAGATGGATGAACGAGACGAACTTGGTCCAAAGAAGGCCTAGGGATCAAATAGGAGGACGAAGATGGAGGAACGAGACGAACTTGGTCCAAAGAAGGCCTACGGATCAAATGGGAGGACGAAGATGGACGAACGAGACGAACTTGGTCCAAAGAAGGCCAACGGATCAAATGGGAGGACGAAGATGGTCGAACGAGACGAACTTGGTCCAAAGAAGGCCTAGGGATCAAATGGGAGGACGAAGATGGACGAACGAGACGAACTTGGTCCAAAGAAGGCCTTTGGACCAAATGGGAGGACGAAGATGGACGAACGAGACGAACTTGGTCCAAAGAATGCCAACGGATCAAATGGGAGGACGAAGATGGACGAACGAGACGAACTTGGTGCAAAGAAGCCCAACGGATCAAATGGGATGACGAAAAGGGATGAACGAGACGAACTTGGTCCAAAGAAGGCCTACGGATCAAATGGGTGGACGAAGATGGACGAACGAGACGAACTTGGTCCAAAGAAAGCCTACGGATCAAATGGGAGGACGAAGACGGACGAACGAGACGAACTTGGTCCAAAGAAGGCCAACGGATCAAATGGGAGGACGAAGATGGACGAACGAGACGAACTTGGTCCAAAGAAACCCTACGGATCAAATGGGAGGACGAAGATGGACGAACGAGACGAACTTGGTCCAAAGAAGGCCAACGGATCAAATGGGAGGACGAAGTTGGACGAACGAGACGAACTTGGTCAAAAGAAGGCCTAGGGATCAAATGGGAGGACGAAGATGGACGAACGAGACGAACTTGGTCCAAAGAAGGCCAACGGATCAAATGGGAGGACGAAGATGGACGAACGAGACGAACTTGGTCCAAAGAAGGCCTAGGGATCAAATGGGAGGACGAAGATGGAGGAACGAGACGAACTTGGTCCAAAGAAGGCCATCGGATCAAATGGGAGGACGAAGATGGACGAACGAGACGAACTTGGTCCAAAGAAGGCCAACGGATCAAATGGGAGGACGAAGATGGACGAACGAGACGAACTTGGTCCAAAGAAGGCCAACGGATCAAATGGGAGGACGAAGATGGATGAACGAGACGAACTTGGTCCAAAGAAGGCCTAGGGATCAAATAGGAGGACGAAGATGGAGGAACGAGACGAACTTGGTCCAAAGAAGGCCTACGGATCAAATGGGAGGACGAAAATGGACGAACGAGACGAACTTGGTCCAAAGAAGGCCAACGGATCAAATGGGAGGACGAAGTTGGACGAACGAGACGAACTTGGTCCAAAGTAGGCCTAGGGATCAAATGGGAGGACGAAGATGGACGAACGAGACGAACTTGGTCCAAAGAAGGACTACAGATCAAATGGGAGGACGAAGATGGACGAACGAGACTAACTTGGTCCAAAGAAGGCCAACGGATCAAATGGGAGGACGAAGATGGGCGAACGAGACGAACTTGGTCCAAAGAAGGCCTAGGGATCAAATGGGAGGACGAAGATGGACGAACGAGACGAACTTGGTCCAAAGAAGGCCTACGGATCAAATGGGAGGACGAAGATGGACGAACGAGACGAACTTGGTCCAAAGAAGGCCAACGGATCAAATGGGAGGACGAAGATGGACGAACGAGACGAACTTGGTCCAAAGAAGGCCTAGGGATCAAATGGGAGGACGAAGATGGACGAACGAGACGAACTTGGTCCAAAGAAGGCCTAGGGATCAAATGGGAGGACGAAGATGGAGGAACGAGACGAACTTGGTCCAAAGAAGGCCTTCGGATCAAATGGGAGGACGAAGATGGACGAACGAGATGAACTTGGTCCAAAGAAGGCCAACGGATCAAATGGGAGGACGAAGATGGACGAACGAGACGAACTTGGTGCAAAGAAGCCCAACGGATCAAATGGGAGGACGAAAAGGGATGAACGAGACGAACTTGGTCCAAAGAAGGCCTACGGATCAAATGGGAGGACGAAGATGGATGAACGAGACGAACTTGGTCCAAAGAAGGCCTTCGGATCAAATGGGAGGACGAAGATGGACGAACGAGACGAACTTGGTCCAAAGAAGGCCTTCAGATCAAATGGGAGGACGAAGATGGACGAACCAGACGAACTTGGTGCAAAGAAGCCCAAGGATCAAATGGGAGGACGAAAAGGGATGAACGAGACGAACTTGGTCCAAAGAAGGCCTACGGATCAAATGGGAGGACGAAGATGGACGAACGAGACGAACTTGGTCCAAAGAAGGCCTTCGGATCAAATGGGAGGACGAAGATGGACGAACCAGACGAACTTGGTCCAAAGAAGGCCTACGGATCAAATGGGAGGGCGAAGATGGACCAACGAGACGAACATGGTCCAAAGAAGGCCTAGGGATCAAATGGGAGGACGAAGATGGACGAACGAGACGAATTGGTCCAAAGAAGGCCAACGGATCAAATGGGAGGACGAAGATGGATGAACGAGACGAACTTGGTCCAAAGAAGGCCTAGGGATCAAATAGGAGGACGAAGATGGAGGAACGAGACGAACTTGGTCCAAAGAAGGCCTACGGATCAAATGGGAGGACGAAGATGGACGAACGAGACGAACTTGGTCCAAAGAAGGCCAACGGATCAAATGGGAGGACGAAGATGGTCGAACGAGACGAACTTGGTCCAAAGAAGGCCTAGGGATCAAATGGGAGGACGAAGATGGACGAACGAGACGAACTTGGTCCAAAGAAGGCCTTTGGACCAAATGGGAGGACGAAGATGGACGAACGAGACGAACTTGGTCCAAAGAATGCCAACGGATCAAATGGGAGGACGAAGATGGACGAACGAGACGAACTTGGTGCAAAGAAGCCCAACGGATCAAATGGGATGACGAAAAGGGATGAACGAGACGAACTTGGTCCAAAGAAGGCCTACGGATCAAATGGGTGGACGAAGATGGACGAACGAGACGAACTTGGTCCAAAGAAAGCCTACGGATCAAATGGGAGGACGAAGACGGACGAACGAGACGAACTTGGTCCAAAGAAGGCCAACGGATCAAATGGGAGGACGAAGATGGACGAACGAGACGAACTTGGTCCAAAGAAACCCTACGGATCAAATGGGAGGACGAAGATGGACGAACGAGACGAACTTGGTCCAAAGAAGGCCAACGGATCAAATGGGAGGACGAAGTTGGACGAACGAGACGAACTTGGTCAAAAGAAGGCCTAGGGATCAAATGGGAGGACGAAGATGGACGAACGAGACGAACTTGGTCCAAAGAAGGCCAACGGATCAAATGGGAGGACGAAGATGGACGAACGAGACGAACTTGGTCCAAAGAAGGCCTAGGGATCAAATGGGAGGACGAAGATGGAGGAACGAGACGAACTTGGTCCAAAGAAGGCCATCGGATCAAATGGGAGGACGAAGATGGACGAACGAGACGAACTTGGTCCAAAGAAGGCCAACGGATCAAATGGGAGGACGAAGATGGACGAACGAGACGAACTTGGTCCAAAGAAGGCCAACGGATCAAATGGGAGGACGAAGATGGATGAACGAGACGAACTTGGTCCAAAGAAGGCCTAGGGATCAAATAGGAGGACGAAGATGGAGGAACGAGACGAACTTGGTCCAAAGAAGGCCTACGGATCAAATGGGAGGACGAAAATGGACGAACGAGACGAACTTGGTCCAAAGAAGGCCAACGGATCAAATGGGAGGACGAAGTTGGACGAACGAGACGAACTTGGTCCAAAGTAGGCCTAGGGATCAAATGGGAGGACGAAGATGGACGAACGAGACGAACTTGGTCCAAAGAAGGACTACAGATCAAATGGGAGGACGAAGATGGACGAACGAGACTAACTTGGTCCAAAGAAGGCCAACGGATCAAATGGGAGGACGAAGATGGGCGAACGAGACGAACTTGGTCCAAAGAAGGCCTAGGGATCAAATGGGAGGACGAAGATGGACGAACGAGACGAACTTGGTCCAAAGAAGGCCTACGGATCAAATGGGAGGACGAAGATGGACGAACGAGACGAACTTGGTCCAAAGAAGGCCAACGGATCAAATGGGAGGACGAAGATGGACGAACGAGACGAACTTGGTCCAAAGAAGGCCTAGGGATCAAATGGGAGGACGAAGATGGACGAACGAGACGAACTTGGTCCAAAGAATGCCAACGGATCAAATGGGAGGACGAAGATGGACGAACAAGACGAACTTGGTGCAAAGAAGCCCAACGGATCGAATGGGAGGACGAAAAGGGACGAACGAGACGAACTTGGTCCAAAGAAGGCCTACGGATCAAATGGGTGGACGAAGATGGACGAACGAGACGAACATGGTCCAAGGAAGGCCTAGGGATCAAATGGGAGGACGAAGATGGACGAACGAGACGAACTTGGTCCAAAGAAAGCCTACGGATCAAATGGGAGGACGAAGACGGACGAACAAGACGAACTTGGTCCAAAGAAGGCCAACGGATCAAATGGGAGGACGAAGATGGACGAACGAGACGAACTTGGTCCAAAGAAACCCTACGGATCAAATGGGAGGACGAAGATGGACGAACGAGACGAACTTGGTGCAAAGAAGCCCAACGGATCAAATGGGAGGACGAAAAGGGATGAACGAGACGAACTTGGTCCAAAGAAGGCCTACGGATCAAATGGGAGGACGAAGATGGACGAACGAGACGAACTTGGTCCAAAGAAGGCCTAGGGATCAAATGGGAGGACCAAGATGGAGGAACGAGACGAACTTGGTCCAAAGAAGGCCTTCGGATCAAATGGGAGGACGAAGATGGACGAACGAGACGAACTTGGTGCAAAGAAGCCCAACGGATCAAATGGGAGGACGAAAAGGGATGAACGAGACGAACTTGGTCCAAAGAAGGCCTACAGATCAAATGGGTGGACGAAGATGGACAAACGAGACGAACTTGGTCCAAGCAAGGCCTAGGGATCAAATGGGAGGACGAAGATGGACGAACGAGACGAACTTGGTCCAAGGAAGGCCTAGGGATCAAATGGGAGGACGAAGATGGACGAACGAGACGAACTTGGTCCAAAGAAGGCCAACGGATCAAATGGGAGGACGAAGATGGACGAACGAGACGAACTTGGTCCAAAGAAGGCCTAGGGATCAAATGGGAGGACGAAGATGGAGGAACGAGACGATCTTGGTCCAAAGAAGGCCATCGGATCAAATGGGAGGACGAAGATGGACGAACGAGACGAACTTGGTCCAAAGAAGGCCAACGGATCAAATGGGAGGACGAAGATGGACGAACGAGACGATCTTGGTCCAAAGAAGGCCAACGGATCAAATGGGAGGACGAAGATGGAAGAACGAGACGAACTTGGTCCAAAGAAGGCCTAGGGATCAAATAGGAGGACGAAGATGGAGGAACGAGACGAACTTGGTCCAAAGAAGGCCTACGGATCAAATGGGAGGACGAAGATGGACGAACGAGACGAACTTGGTCCAAAGAAGGCCAACGGATCAAATGGGAGGACGAAGTTGGACGAACGAGACGAACTTGGTCCAAAGTAGGCCTAGGGATCAAATGGGAGGACGAAGATGGACGAACGAGACGAACTTGGTCCAAAGAAGGACTACAGATCAAATGGGAGGACGAAGATGGACGAACGAGACTAACTTGGTCCAAAGAAGGCCAACGGATCAAATGGGAGGACGAAGATGGGCGAACGAGACGAACTTGGTCCAAAGAAGGCCTAGGGATCAAATGGGAGGACGAAGATGGACGAACGAGACGAACTTGGTCCAAAGAAGGCCTACGGATCAAATGGGAGGACGAAGATGGACGAACGAGACGAACTTGGTCCAAAGAAGGCCAACGGATCAAATGGGAGGACGAAGATGGACGAACGAGACGAACTTGGTCCAAAGAAGGCCTAGGGATCAAATGGGAGGACGAAGATGGACGAACGAGACGAACTTGGTCCAAAGAATGCCAACGGATCAAATGGGAGGACGAAGATGGACGAACGAGACGAACTTGGTGCAAAGAAGCCCAACGGATCGAATGGGAGGACGAAAAGGGACGAACGAGACGAACTTGGTCCAAAGAAGGCCTACGGATCAAATGGGTGGACGAAGATGGACGAACGAGACGAACATGGTCCAAGGAAGGCCTAGGGATCAAATGGGAGGACGAAGATGGACGAACGAGACGAACTTGGTCCAAAGAAAGCCTACGGATCAAATGGGAGGACGAAGACGGACGAACAAGACGAACTTGGTCCAAAGAAGGCCAACGGATCAAATGGGAGGACGAAGATGGACGAACGAGACGAACTTGGTCCAAAGAAACCCTACGGATCAAATGGGAGGACGAAGATGGACGAACGAGACGAACTTGGTGCAAAGAAGCCCAACGGATCAAATGGGAGGACGAAAAGGGATGAACGAGACGAACTTGGTCCAAAGAAGGCCTACGGATCAAATGGGAGGACGAAGATGGACGAACGAGACGAACTTGGTCCAAAGAAGGCCTAGGGATCAAATGGGAGGACCAAGATGGAGGAACGAGACGAACTTGGTCCAAAGAAGGCCTTCGGATCAAATGGGAGGACGAAGATGGACGAACGAGACGAACTTGGTGCAAAGAAGCCCAACGGATCAAATGGGAGGACGAAAAGGGATGAACGAGACGAACTTGGTCCAAAGAAGGCCTACAGATCAAATGGGTGGACGAAGATGGACAAACGAGACGAACTTGGTCCAAGCAAGGCCTAGGGATCAAATGGGAGGACGAAGATGGACGAACGAGACGAACTTGGTCCAAAGAAGGCCAACGGATCAAATGGGAGGACGAAGATGGACGAACGAGACGAACTTGGTCCAAAGAAGGCCTAGGGATCAAATGGGAGGACGAAGATGGACGAACGAGACGAACTTGGTCCAAAGAAGGCCAACGGATCAAATGGGAGGACGAAGATGGACGAACGAGACGAACTTGGTCCAAAGAAGGCCTAGGGATCAAATGGGAGGACGAAGATGGAGGAACGAGACGAACTTGGTCCAAAGAAGGCCTTCGGATCAAATGGGAGGACGAAGATGGACGAACGAGACGAACTTGGTGCAAAGAAGCCCAACGGATCAAATGGGAGGACGAAAAGGGATGAACGAGACGAACTTGGTCCAAAGAAGGCCTACGGATCAAATGGGAGGACGAAGATGGACGAACGAGACGAATTGGTCCAAAGAAGGCCAACGGATCAAATGGGAGGACGAAGATGGACGAACGAGACGAACTTGGTCCAAAGAAGGCCTAGGGATCAAATGGGAGGACGAAGATGGAGGAACGAGACGAACTTGGTCCAAAGAAGGCCTTCGGATCAAATGGGAGGACGAAGATGGACGAACGAGATGAACTTGGTCCAAAGAAGGCCAACGGATCAAATGGGAGGACGAAGATGGACGAACGAGACGAACTTGGTGCAAAGAAGCCCAACGGATCAAATGGGAGGACGAAAAGGGATGAACGAGACGAACTTGGTCCAAAGAAGGCCTACGGATCAAATGGGAGGACGAAGATGGACGAACGAGACGAACTTGGTCCAAAGATGCCCTAGGGATCAAATGGGAGGACGAAGATGGACGAACGAGACGAACTTGGTCCAAAGAAGGCCTTCGGATCAAATGGGAGGACGAAGATGGACGAACCAGACGAACTTGGTGCAAAGAAGCCCAAGGATCAAATGGGAGGACGAAAAGGGATGAACGAGACGAACTTGGTCCAAAGAAGGCCTACGGATCAAATGGGAGGACGAAGATGGACGAACGAGACGAACTTGGTCCAAAGAAGGCCTTCGGATCAAATGGGAGGACGAAGATGGACGAACCAGACGAACTTGGTCCAAAGAAGGCCTACGGATCAAATGGGAGGGCGAAGATGGACCAACGAGATGAACTTGGTCCAAAGAAGGCCTAGGGATCAAATGGGAGGACGAAGATGGACGAACAAGACGAATTGGTCCAAAGAAGGCCAACGGATCAAATGGGAGGACGAAGATGGATGAACGAGACGAACTTGGTCCAAAGAAGGCCTAGGGATCAAATAGGAGGACGAAGATGGAGGAACGAGACGAACTTGGTCCAAAGAAGGCCTACGGATCAAATGGGAGGACGAAGATGGACGAACGAGACGAACTTGGTCCAAAGAAGGCCAACGGATCAAATGGGAGGACGAAGATGGTCGAACGAGACGAACTTGGTCCAAAGAAGGCCTTTGGACCAAATGGGAGGACGAAGATGGACGAACGAGACGAACTTGGTCCAAAGAATGCCAACGGATCAAATGGGAGGACGAAGATGGACGAACGAGACGAACTTGGTGCAAAGAAGCCCAACGGATCAAATGGGATGACGAAAAGGGATGAACGAGACGAACTTGGTCCAAAGAAGGCCTACGGATCAAATGGGTGGACGAAGATGGACGAACGAGACGAACTTGGTCCAAGGAAGGCCTAGGGATCAAATGGGAGGACGAAGATGGACGAACGAGACGAACTTGGTCCAAAGAAAGCCTACGGATCAAATGGGAGGACGAAGACGGACGAACGAGACGAACTTGGTCCAAAGAAGGCCAACGGATCAAATGGGAGGACGAAGATGGACGAACGAGACGAACTTGGTCAAAAGAAGGCCTAGGGATCAAATGGGAGGACGAAGATGGACGAACGAGACGAACTTGGTCCAAAGAAGGCCAACGGATCAAATGGGAGGACGAAGATGGACGAACGAGACGAACTTGGTCCAAAGAAGGCCTAGGGATCAAATGGGAGGACGAAGATGGAGGAACGAGAGGAACTTGGTCCAAAGAAGGCCATCGGATCAAATGGGAGGACGAAGATGGACGAACGAGACGAACTTGGTCCAAAGAAGGCCAACGGATCAAATGGGAGGACGAAGATGGACGAACGAGACGAACTTGGTGCAAAGAAGCCCAACGGATCAAATGGGAGGACGAAGATGGGCGAATGAGACGAACTTGGTCCAAAGAAGGCCTTCGGATCAAATGGGAGGACGAAGATGGACGAACCAGACGAAGTTGGTGCAAAGAAGCCCAAGGATCAAATGGGAGGACGAAAAGGGATGAACGAGACAAACTTGGTCCAAAGAAGGCCTACGGATCAAATGGGAGGACGAAGATGGACGAACGAGACGAACTTGGTCCAAAGAAAGCCTAGGGATCGAATGGGAGGACAAAGATGGACGAACGAGTCGAACTTGGTCCAAAGAAGGCCAACGGATCAAATGAGAGGACGAAGATGGTCGAACGAGACGAACTTGGTCCAAAGAAGGCCTACGGATCAAATGGGAGGACGAAGATGGACGAACGAGACGAACTTGGTCCAAAGAAAGCCTAGGGATCGAATGGGAGGACAAAGATGGACGAACGAGACGAACTTGGTCCAAAGAAGGCCAACGGATCAAATGGGAGGACGAAGATGGACGAACGAGACGAACTTGGTCCAAAGAAGGCCTAGGGATCAAATGGGAGGACGAAGATGGACGAACGAGACGAACTTGGTCCAAAGAAGGCCTACGGATCAAATGGGAGGACGAAGATGGACGAACGAGACGAACTTGGTTCAAAGAAGGCCAACGGATCAAATGGGAGGACGAAGATGGACGAACGAGACGAACTTGGTCCAAAGAAGGCCTAGGGATCAAATGGGAGGACGAAAAGGGATGAACGAGACGAACTTGGTGCAAAGAAGCCCAACGGATCAAATGGGAGGACGAAAAGGGATGAACGAGACAAACTTGGTCCAAAGAAGGCCTACGGATCAAATGGGAGGACGAAGATGGACGAACGAGACGAACTTGGTCCAAAGAAGGCCAACGGATCAAATGGGAGGACGAAGATGGACGAACGAGACGAACTTGGTCCAAAGAAGGCCTAGGGATCAAATGGGAGGACGAAGATGGACGAACGAGACGAACTTGGTCCAAAGAAGGCCTACGGATCAAATGGGAGGACGAAGATGGACGAACGAGACGAACTTGGTGCAAAGAAGGCCAACGGATCAAATGGGAGGACGAAGATGGACGAACGAGACGAACTTGGTCCAAAGAAGGCCTAGGGATCAAATGGGAGGACGAAGATGGACGAACGAGACGAACTTGGTCCAAAGAAGGCCAACGGATCAAATGGGAGGACGAAGATGGACGAACGAGACGAACTTGGTGCAAAGAAGCCCAACGGATCAAATGGGAGGACGAAAAGGGATGAACGAGACGAACTTGGTCCAAACAAGGCCTACGGATCAAATGGCTGGACGAAGATGGACGAACGAGACGAACTTGGTGCAAAGAAGCCCAACGGATCAAATGGGAGGACGAAGATGGACGAACGAGACGAACTTGGTGCAAAGAAGCCCAACGGATCAAATGGGAGGACGAAGATGGACGAACGAGACGAACTTGGTGCAAAGAAGCCCAACGGATCAAATGGGAGGACGAAAAGGGATGAACGAGACGAACTTGGTCCAAACAAGGCCTACGGATCAAATGGCTGGACGAAGATGGACGAACGAGACGAACTTGGTGCAAAGAAGCCCAACGGATCAAATGGGAGGACGAAGATGGACGAACGAGACGAACTTGGTGCAAAGAAGCCCAACGGATCAAATGGGAGGACGAAGATGGACGAACGAGACGAACTTGGTCCAAAGAAGGCCTAGGGATCAAATGGGAGGACGAAGATGGACGAACGAGACGAACTTGGTCCAAAGAAAGCCTACGGATCAAATGGGAGGACGAAGACGGACGAACGAGACGAACTTGGTCCAAAGAAGGCCAACGGATCAAATGGGAGGACGAAGATGGACGAACGAGACGAACTTGGTCCAAAGAAACCCTACGGATCAAATGGGAGGACGAAGATGGACGAACGAGACGAACTTGGTCCAAAGAAGGCCAACGGATCAAATGGGAGGACGAAGATGGACGAACGAGACGAACTTGGTCAAAAGAAGGCCTAGGGATCAAATGGGAGGACGAAGATGGACGAACGAGACGAACTTGGTCCAAAGAAGGCCAACGGATCAAATGGGAGGACGAAGATGGACGAACGAGACGAACTTGGTCCAAAGAAGGCCTAGGGATCAAATGGGAGGACGAAGATGGAGGAACGAGACGAACTTGGTCCAAAGAAGGCCATCGGATCAAATGGGAGGACGAAGATGGACGAACGAGACGAACTTGGTCCAAAGAAGGCCAACGGATCAAATGGGAGGACGAAGATGGACGAACGAGACGAACTTGGTGCAAAGAAGCCCAACGGATCAAATGGGAGGACGAAGATGGGCGAATGAGACGAACTTGGTCCAAAGAAGGCCTTCGGATCAAATGGGAGGACGAAGATGGACGAACCAGACGAAGTTGGTGCAAAGAAGCCCAAGGATCAAATGGGAGGACGAAAAGGGATGAACGAGACAAACTTGGTCCAAAGAAGGCCTACGGATCAAATGGGAGGACGAAGATGGACGAACGAGACGAACTTGGTCCAAAGAAAGCCTAGGGATCGAATGGGAGGACAAAGATGGACGAACGAGACGAACTTGGTCCAAAGAAGGCCAACGGATCAAATGGGAGGACGAAGATGGACGAACGAGACGAACTTGGTCCAAAGAAGGCCTAGGGATCAAATGGGAGGACGAAGATGGACGAACGAGACGAACTTGGTCCAAAGAAGGCCTAGGGATCAAATGGGAGGACGAAGATGGACGAACGAGACGAACTTGGTTCAAAGAAGGCCAACGGATCAAATGGGAGGACGAAGATGGACGAACGAGACGAACTTGGTCCAAAGAAGGCCTAGGGATCAAATGGGAGGACGAAAAGGGATGAACGAGACGAACTTGGTGCAAAGAAGCCCAACGGATCAAATGGGAGGACGAAAAGGGATGAACGAGACAAACTTGGTCCAAAGAAGGCCTACGGATCAAATGGGAGGACGAAGATGGACGAACGAGACGAACTTGGTCCAAAGAAGGCCAACGGATCAAATGGGAGGACGAAGATGGACGAACGAGACGAACTTGGTCCAAAGAAGGCCTAGGGATCAAATGGGAGGACGAAGATGGACGAACGAGACGAACTTGGTCCAAAGAAGGCCTACGGATCAAATGGGAGGACGAAGATGGACGAACGAGACGAACTTGGTGCAAAGAAGGCCAACGGATCAAATGGGAGGACGAAGATGGACGAACGAGACGAACTTGGTCCAAAGAAGGCCTAGGGATCAAATGGGAGGACGAAGATGGACGAACGAGACGAACTTGGTCCAAAGAAGGCCAACGGATCAAATGGGAGGACGAAGATGGACGAACGAGACGAACTTGGTCCAAAGAAGGCCAACGGATCAAATGGGAGGACGAAGATGGATGAACGAGACGAACTTGGTCCAAACAAGGCCTACGGATCAAATGGCTGGACGAAGATGGACGAACGAGACGAACTTGGTGCAAAGAAGCCCAACGGATCAAATGGGAGGACGAAGATGGACGAACGAGACGAACTTGGTGCAAAGAAGCCCAACGGATCAAATGGGAGGACGAAGATGGACGAACGAGACGAACTTGGTGCAAAGAAGCCCAACGGATCAAATGGGAGGACGAAAAGGGATGAACGAGACGAACTTGGTCCAAACAAGGCCTACGGATCAAATGGCTGGACGAAGATGGACGAACGAGACGAACTTGGTGCAAAGAAGCCCAACGGATCAAATGGGAGGACGAAGATGGACGAACGAGACGAACTTGGTGCAAAGAAGCCCAACGGATCAAATGGGAGGACGAAGATGGACGAACGAGACGAACTTGGTCCAAAGAAGGCCTAGGGATCAAATGGGAGGACGAAGATGGACGAACGAGACGAACTTGGTCCAAAGAAGCCCAACGGATCAAATGGGAGGACGAAGATGGACGAACGAGACGAACTTGGTGCAAAGAAGCCCAACGGATCAAATGGGAGGACGAAGATGGACCAACGAGACGAACTTGGTCCAAAGAAGGCCTAGGGATCAAATGGGAGGACGAAGATGGACGAACGAGACGAATTGGTCCAAAGAAGGCCAACGGATCAAATGGGAGGACGAAGATGGATGAACGAGACGAACTTGGTCCAAAGAAGGCCTAGGGATGAAATAGGAGGACGAAGATGGAGGAACGAGACGAACTTGGTCCAAAGAAGGCCTACGGATCAAATGGGAGGACGAAGATGGACGAACGAGACGAACTTGGTCCAAAGAAGGCCTAGGGATCAAATGGGAGGACGAAGATGGACGAACGAGACGAACTTGGTCCAAAGAAGGCCTTTGGACCAAATGGGAGGACGAAGATGGTCGAACGAGACGAACTTGGTCTAAAGAATGCCAACGGATCAAATGGGAGGACGAAGATGGACGAACGAGACGAACTTGGTGCAAAGAAGCCCAACGGATCAAATGGGATGACGAAAAGGGATGAACGAGACGAACTTGGTCCAAAGAAGGCCTACGGATCAAATGGGTGGACGAAGATGGACGAACGAGACGAACTTGGTCCAAGGAAGGCCTAGGGATCAAATGGGAGGACGAAGATGGACGAACGAGACGAACTTGGTCCAAAGAAAGCCTACGGATCAAATGGGAGGACGAAGACGGACGAACGAGACGAACTTGGTCCAAAGAAGGCCAACGGATCAAATGGGAGGACGAAGATGGACGAACGAGACGAACTTGGTCCAAAGAAACCCTACGGATCAAATGGGAGGACGAAGATGGACGAACGAGACGAACTTGGTCCAAAGAAGGCCAACGGATCAAATGGGAGGACGAAGATGGACGAACGAGACGAACTTGGTCAAAAGAAGGCCTAGGGATCAAATGGGAGGACGAAGATGGACGAACGAGACGAACTTGGTCCAAAGAAGGCCAACGGATCAAATGGGAGGACGAAGATGGAGGAACGAGACGAACTTGGTCCAAAGAAGGCCATCGGATCAAATGGGAGGACAAAGATGGACGAACGAGACGAACTTGCTCCAAAGAAGGCCATCGGATCAAATGGGAGGACGAAGATGGACGAACGAGACGAACTTGGTGCAAAGAAGCCCAACGGATCAAATGGGAGGACGAAGATGGGCGAATGAGACGAACTTGGTCCAAAGAAGGCCTTCGGATCAAATGGGAGGACGAAGATGGACGAACCAGACGAAGTTGGTGCAAAGAAGCCCAAGGATCAAATGGGAGGACGAAAAGGGATGAACGAGACAAACTTGGTCCAAAGAAGGCCTACGGATCAAATGGGAGGACGAAGATGGACGAACGAGACGAACTTGGTCCAAAGAAAGCCTAGGGATCGAATGGGAGGACAAAGATGGACGAACGAGACGAACTTGGTCCAAAGAAGGCCAACGGATCAAATGGGAGGACGAAGATGGACGAACGAGACGAACTTGGTCCAAAGAAGGCCTAGGGATCAAATGGGAGGACGAAGATGGACGAACGAGACGAACTTGGTCCAAAGAAGGCCTACGGATCAAATGGGAGGACGAAGATGGACGAACGAGACGAACTTGGTTCAAAGAAGGCCAACGGATCAAATGGGAGGACGAAGATGGACGAACGAGACGAACTTGGTCCAAAGAAGGCCTAGGGATCAAATGGGAGGACGAAAAGGGATGAACGAGACGAACTTGGTGCAAAGAAGCCCAACGGATCAAATGGGAGGACGAAAAGGGATGAACGAGACAAACTTGGTCCAAAGAAGGCCTACGGATCAAATGGGAGGACGAAGATGGACGAACGAGACGAACTTGGTCCAAAGAAGGCCAACGGATCAAATGGGAGGACGAAGATGGACGAACGAGACGAACTTGGTCCAAAGAAGGCCTAGGGATCAAATGGGAGGACGAAGATGGACGAACGAGACGAACTTGGTGCAAAGAAGGCCAACGGATCAAATGGGAGGACGAAGATGGACGAACGAGACGAACTTGGTCCAAAGAAGGCCTAGGGATCAAATGGGAGGACGAAGATGGACGAACGAGACGAACTTGGTCCAAAGAAGGCCAACGGATCAAATGGGAGGACGAAGATGGACGAACGAGACGAACTTGGTGCAAAGAAGCCCAACGGATCAAATGGGAGGACGAAAAGGGATGAACGAGACGAACTTGGTCCAAACAAGGCCTACGGATCAAATGGCTGGACGAAGATGGACGAACGAGACGAACTTGGTGCAAAGAAGCCCAACGGATCAAATGGGAGGACGAAGATGGACGAACGAGACGAACTTGGTGCAAAGAAGCCCAACGGATCAAATGGGAGGACGAAGATGGACGAACGAGACGAACTTGGTCCAAAGAAGGCCTAGGGATCAAATGGGAGGACGAAGATGGACGAACGAGACGAACTTGGTCCAAAGAAGGCCTACGGATCAAATGGGAGGACGAAGATGGACGAACGAGACGAACTTGGTCCAAAGAAGGCCAACGGATGAAATGGGAGGACGAAGTTGGACGAACGAGACGAACTTGGTCCAAAGAAGGCCTAGGGATCAAATGGGAGGACGAAGATGGACGAACGAGACGAACTTGGTCCAAAGAAGGCCTACAGATCAAATGGGAGGACGAAGATGGGCGAACGAGACGAACTTGGTCCAAAGAAGGCCTAGGGATCAAATGGGAGGACGAAGATGGACGAACGAGACGAACTTGGTCCAAAGAAGGCCTACGGATCAAATGGGAGGACGAAGATGGACGAACGAGACGAACTTGGTCCAAAGAAGGCCAACGGATCAAATGAGAGGACGAAGATGGTCGAACGAGACGAACTTTGTCCAAAGAAGGCCTAGGGATCAAATGGGATGTCGAAGATGGACGAACGAGACGAACTTGGTCCAAAGAAGGCCTTTGGATCAAATGGGAGGACGAAGATGGACGAACGAGACGAACTTGGTCCAAAGAATGCCAACGGATCAAATGGGAGGACGAAGATGGACGAACGAGACGAACTGGGTGCAAAGAAGCCCAACGGATCAAATGGGAGGACGAAAAGGGATGAACGAGACGAACTTGGTCCAAAGAAGGCCTACGGATCAAATGGGTGGACGAAGATGGACGAACGAGACGAACTTGGTCCAAGGAAGGCCTAGGGATCAAATGGGAGGACGAAGATGGACGAACGAGACGAACTTGGTCCAAAGAAGGCCTAGGGATCAAATGGGAGGACGAAGACGGACGAACGAGACGAACTTGGTCCAAAGAAGGCCAACGGATCAAATGGGAGGACGAAGATGGACGAACGAGACGAACTTGGTCCAAAGAAACCCTACGGATCAAATGGGAGGACGAAGATGGACGAACGAGAAGAACTTGGTCCAAAGAAGGCCAACGGATCAAATGGGAGGACGAAGATGGACGAACGAGACAAACTTGGTCCAAAGAAGGCCTAGGGATCAAATGGGAGGACGAAGATGGACGAACGAGACGAACTTGGTCCAAAGAACGCCAACGGATCAAATGGGAGGACGAAGATGGACGAACGAGACGAACTTGGTCCAAAGAAGGCCTAAGGATCAAATGGGAGGACGAAGATGGAGGAACGAGACGAACTTGGTCCAAAGAAGGCCTTCGGATCAAATGGGAGGACGAAGATGGACGAACGAGACGAACTTGGTCCAAAGAAGGCCAACGGATCAAATGGGAGGACGAAGATGGACGAACGAGACGAACTTGGTGCAAAGAAGCCCAACGGATCAAATGGGAGGACGAAAAGGGATGAACGAGACAAACTTGGTCCAAAGAAGGCCTACGGATCAAATGGGAGGACGAAGATGGACGAACGAGACGAACTTGGTCCAAAGAAGGCCTAGGGATCAAATGGGAGGACGAAGATGGACGAACGAGACGAACTTGGTCCAAAGAAGGCCTACGGATCAAATGGGAGGACGAAGATGGACGAACGAGACGAACTTGGTTGAAAGAAGGCCAACGGATCAAATGGGAGGACGAAGATGGACGAACGAGACGAACTTGGTCCAAAGAAGGCCTAGGGATCAAATGGGAGGACGAAGATGGACGAACGAGACGAACTTGGTCCAAAGAAGGCCTACGGATCAAATGGGAGGACGAAGATGGACGAACGAGACGAACTTGGTTCAAAGAAGGCCAACGGATCAAATGGGAGGACGAAGATGGACGAACGAGACGAACTTGGTGCAAAGAAGCCCAACGGATCAAATGGGAGGACGAAAAGGGATGAACGAGACAAACTTGGTCCAAAGAAGGCCTACGGATCAAATGGGAGGACGAAGATGGACGAACGAGACGAACTTGGTCCAAAGAAAGCCTAGGGATCGAATGGGAGGACAAAGATGGACGAACGAGACGAACTTGGTCCAAAGAAGGCCTAGGGATCAAATGGGAGGACGAAGATGGACGAACGAGACGAACTTGGTCCAAAGAAGGCCTACGGATCAAATGGGAGGACGAAGATGGACGAACGAGACGAACTTGGTTCAAAGAAGGCCAACGGATCAAATGGGAGGACGAAGATGGACGAACGAGACGAACTTGGTCCAAAGAAGGCCTAGGGATCAAATGGGAGGACGAAGATGGACGAACGAGACGAACTTGGTCCAAAGAAGGCCAACGGATCAAATGGGAGGACGAAGATGGACGAACGAGACGAACTTGGTGCAAAGAAGCCCAACGGATCAAATGGGAGGACGAAAAGGGATGAACGAGACGAACTTGGTCCAAACAAGGCCTACGGATCAAATGGCTGGACGAAGATGGACGAACGAGACGAACTTGGTGCAAAGAAGCCCAACGGATCAAATGGGAGGACGAAGATGGACGAACGAGACGAACTTGGTGCAAAGAAGCCCAACGGATCAAATGGGAGGACGAAGATGGACGAACGAGACGAACTTGGTCCAAAGAAGGCCTAGGGATCAAATGGGAGGACGAAGATGGACGAACGAGACGAACTTGGTCCAAAGAAGGCCTACGGATCAAATGGGAGGACGAAGATGGACGAACGAGACGAACTTGGTCCAAAGAAGGCCAACGGATCAAATGGGAGGACGAAGTTGGACGAACGAGACGAACTTGGTCCAAAGAAGGCCTAGGGATCAAATGGGAGGACGAAGATGGACGAACGAGACGAACTTGGTCCAAAGAAGGCCTACAGATCAAATGGGAGGACGAAGATGGGCGAACGAGACGAACTTGGTCCAAAGAAGGCCTAGGGATCAAATGGGAGGACGAAGATGGACGAACGAGACGAACTTGGTCCAAAGAAGGCCTACGGATCAAATGGGAGGACGAAGATGGACGAACGAGACGAACTTGGTCCAAAGAAGGCCAACGGATCAAATGAGAGGACGAAGATGGTCGAACGAGACGAACTTGGTCCAAAGAAGGCCTAGGGATCAAATGGGATGACGAAGATGGACGAACGAGACGAACTTGGTCCAAAGAAGGCCTTTGGATCAAATGGGAGGACGAAGATGGACGAACGAGACGAACTTGGTCCAAAGAATGCCAACGGATCAAATGGGAGGACGAAGATGGACGAACGAGACGAACTGGGTGCAAAGAAGCCCAACGGATCAAATGGGAGGACGAAAAGGGATGAACGAGACGAACTTGGTCCAAAGAAGGCCTACGGATCAAATGGGTGGACGAAGATGGACGAACGAGACGAACTTGGTCCAAGGAAGGCCTAGGGATCAAATGGGAGGACGAAGATGGACGAACGAGACGAACTTGGTCCAAAGAAGGCCTAGGGATCAAATGGGAGGACGAAGACGGACGAACGAGACGAACTTGGTCCAAAGAAGGCCAACGGATCAAATGGGAGGACGAAGATGGACGAACGAGACGAACTTGGTGCAAAGAAACCCTACGGATCAAATGGGAGGACGAAGATGGACGAACGAGACGAACTTGGTCCAAAGAAGGCCAACGGATCAAATGGGAGGACGAAGATGGACGAACGAGACCAACTTGGTCCAAAGAAGGCCTAGGGATCAAATGGGAGGACGAAGATGGACGAACGAGACGAACTTGGTCCAAAGAACGCCAACGGATCAAATGGGAGGACGAAGATGGACGAACGAGACGAACTTGGTCCAAAGAAGGCCTAAGGATCAAATGGGAGGACGAAGATGGAGGAACGAGACGAACTTGGTCCAAAGAAGGCCTTCGGATCAAATGGGAGGACGAAGATGGACGAACGAGACGAACTTGGTCCAAAGAAGGCCAACGGATCAAATGGGAGGACGAAGATGGACGAACGAGACGAACTTGGTGCAAAGAAGCCCAACGGATCAAATGGGAGGACGAAAAGGGATGAACGAGACAAACTTGGTCCAAAGAAGGCCTACGGATCAAATGGGAGGACGAAGATGGACGAACGAGACGAACTTGGTCCAAAGAAAGCCTAGGGATCGAATGGGAGGACAAAGATGGACGAACGAGACGAACTTGGTCCAAAGAAGGCCAACGGATCAAATGGGAGGACGAAGATGGACGAACGAGACGAACTTGGTCCAAAGAAGGCCTAGGGATCAAATGGGAGGACGAAGATGGACGAACGAGACGAACTTGGTCCAAAGAAGGCCTACGGATCAAATGGGAGGACGAAGATGGACGAACGAGACGAACTTGGTCCAAAGAAGGCCAACGGATCAAATGGGAGGACGAAGTTGGACGAACGAGACGAACTTGGTCCAAAGAAGGCCTAGGGATCAAATGGGAGGACGAAGATGGACGAACGAGACGAACTTGGTCCAAAGAAGGCCTACAGATCAAATGGGAGGACGAAGATGGGCGAACGAGACGAACTTGGTCCAAAGAAGGCCTAGGGATCAAATGGGAGGACGAAGATGGACGAACGAGACGAACTTGGTCCAAAGAAGGCCTACGGATCAAATGGGAGGACGAAGATGGACGAACGAGACGAACTTGGTCCAAAGAAGGCCAACGGATCAAATGAGAGGACGAAGATGGTCGAACGAGACGAACTTGGTCCAAAGAAGGCCTAGGGATCAAATGGGATGACGAAGATGGACGAACGAGACGAACTTGGTCCAAAGAAGGCCTTTGGATCAAATGGGAGGACGAAGATGGACGAACGAGACGAACTTGGTCCAAAGAATGCCAACGGATCAAATGGGAGGACGAAGATGGACGAACGAGACGAACTGGGTGCAAAGAAGCCCAACGGATCAAATGGGAGGACGAAAAGGGATGAACGAGACGAACTTGGTCCAAAGAAGGCCAACGGATCAAATGGGAGGACGAAGATGGACGAACGAGACGAACTTGGTCCAAAGAAGGCCTAGGGATCAAATGGGAGGACGAAGATGGACGAACGAGACGAACTTGGTCCAAAGAAGGCCTACGGATCAAATGGGAGGACGAAGTTGGACGAACGAGACGAACTTGGTTCAAAGAAGGCCAACGGATCAAATGGGAGGACGAAGATGGACGAACGAGACGAACTTGGTCCAAAGAAGGCCTAGGGATCAAATGGGAGGACGAAGATGGACGAACGAGACGAACTTGGTGCAAAGAAGCCCAACGGATAAAATGGGAGGACGAAGATGGACGAACGAGACGAACTGGGTGCAAAGAAGCCCAACGGATCAAATGGGAGGACGAAAAGGGATGAACGAGACGAACTTGGTTGAAAGAAGGCCAACGGATCAAATGGGAGGACGAAGATGGACGAACGAGACGAACTTGGTCCAAAGAAGGCCTAGAGATCAAATGGGAGGACGAAGATGGACGAACGAGACGAACTTGGTCCAAAGAAGGCCTACGGATCAAATGGGAGGACGAAGATGGACGAACGAGACGAACTTGGTTCAAAGAAGGCCAACGGATCAAATGGGAGGACGAAGATGGACGAACGAGACGAACTTGGTCCAAAGAAGGCCTAGGGATCAAATGGGAGGACGAAGATGGACGAACGAGACGAACTTGGTGCAAAGAAGCCCAACGGATCAAATGGGAGGACGAAAAGGGATGAACGAGACAAACTTGGTCCAAAGAAGGCCTACGGATCAAATGGGAGGACGAAGATGGACGAACGAGACGAACTTGGTCCAAAGAAAGCCTAGGGATCGAATGGGAGGACAAAGATGGACGAACGAGACGAACTTGGTCCAAAGAAGGCCAACGGATCAAATGGGAGGACGAAGATGGACGAACGAGACGAACTTGGTCCAAAGAAGGCCTAGGGATCAAATGGGAGGACGAAGATGGACGAACGAGACGAACTTGGTCCAAAGAAGGCCTACGGATCAAATGGGAGGACGAAGATGGACGAACGAGACGAACTTGGTTCAAAGAAGGCCAACGGATCAAATGGGAGGACGAAGATGGACGAACGAGACGAACTTGGTCCAAAGAAGGCCTAGGGATCAAATGGGAGGACGAAGATGGACGAACGAGACGAACTTGGTCCAAAGAAGGCCTACGGATCAAATGGGAGGACGAAGATGGACGAACGAGACGAACTTGGTTCAAAGAAGGCCAACGGATCAAATGGGAGGACGAAGATGGACGAACGAGACGAACTTGGTCCAAAGAAGGCCTAGGGATCAAATGGGAGGACGAAGATGGACGAACGAGACGAACTTGGTCCAAAGAAGGCCTACGGATCAAATGGGAGGACGAAGATGGACGAACGAGACGAACTTGGTTGAAAGAAGGCCAACGGATCAAATGGGAGGACGAAGATGGACGAACGAGACGAACTTGGTCCAAAGAAGGCCTAGGGATCAAATGGGAGGACGAAGATGGACGAACGAGACGAACTTGGTCCAAAGAAGGCCTAGGGATCAAATGGGAGGACGAAGATGGACGAACGAGACGAACTTGGTGCAAAGAAGCCCAACGGATCAAATGGGAGGACGAAAAGGGATGAACGAGACAAACTTGGTCCAAAGAAGGCCTACGGATCAAATGGGAGGACGAAGATGGACGAACGAGACGAACTTGGTCCAAAGAAAGCCTAGGGATCGAATGGGAGGACGAAGATGGACGAACGAGACGAACTTGGTCCAAAGAAGGCCTAGGGGTCAAATGGGAGGACGAAGATGGACGAACGAGACGAACTTGGTCCAAAGAAGGCCTACGGATCAAATGGGAGGACGAAGATGGACGAACGAGACGAACTTGGTTGAAAGAAGGCCAACGGATCAAATGGGAGGACGAAGATGGACGAACGAGACGAACTTGGTCCAAAGAAGGCCTAGGGATCAAATGGGAGGACGAAGATGGACGAACGAGACGAACTTGGTCCAAAGAAGGCCTAGGGATCAAATGGGAGGACGAAGATGGACGAACGAGACGAACTTGGTGCAAAGAAGCCCAACGGATCAAATGGGAGGACGAAAAGGGATGAACGAGACAAACTTGGTCCAAAGAAGGCCTACGGATCAAATGGGAGGACGAAGATGGACGAACGAGACGAACTTGGTCCAAAGAAAGCCTAGGGATCGAATGGGAGGACGAAGATGGACGAACGAGACGAACTTGGTCCAAAGAAGGCCTAGGGGTCAAATGGGAGGACGAAGATGGACGAACGAGACGAACTTGGTCCAAAGAAGGCCTACGGATCAAATGGGAGGACGAAGATGGACGAACGAGACGAACTTGGTTCAAAGAAGGCCAACGGATCAAATGGGAGGACGAAGATGGACGAACGAGACGAACTTGGTCCAAAGAAGGCCTAGGGATCAAATGGGAGGACGAAGATGGACGAACGAGACGAACTTGGTCCAAAGAAAGCCAACGGATCAAATGGGAGGACGAAGATGGACGAACGAGACGAACTTATTGCAAAGAAGCCCAACGGATCAAATGGGAGGACGAAAAGGGATGAACGAGACGAACTTGGTCCAAACAAGGCCAACGGATCAAATGGCTGGACGAAGATGGACGAACGAGACGAACTTGGTGCAAAGAAGCCCAACGGATCAAATGGGAGGACGAAGATGGACGAACGAGACGAACTTGGTGCAAAGAAGCCCAACGGATCAAATGGGAGGACGAAGATGGACGAACGAGACGAACTTGGTCCAAAGAAGGCCTAGGGATCAAATGGGAGGACGAAGATGGACGAACGAGACGAACTTGGTCCAAAGAAGGCCTACGGATCAAATGGGAGGACGAAGATGGACGAACGAGACGAACTTGGTCCAAAGAAGGCCAACGGATCAAATGGGAGGACGAAGTTGGACGAACGAGACGAACTTGGTCCAAAGAAGGCCTAGGGATCAAATGGGAGGACGAAGATGGACGAACGAGACGAACTTGGTCCAAAGAAGGCCTACAGATCAAATGGGAGGACGAAGATGGGCGAACGAGACGAACTTGGTCCAAAGAAGGCCTAGGGATCAAATGGGAGGACGAAGATGGACGAACGAGACGAACTTGGTCCAAAGAAGGCCTACGGATCAAATGGGAGGACGAAGATGGACGAACGAGACGAACTTGGTCCAAAGAAGGCCAACGGATCAAATGAGAGGACGAAGATGGTCGAACGAGACGAACTTGGCCCAAAGAAGGCCTAGGGATCAAATGGGATGACGAAGATGGACGAACGAGACGAACTTGGTCCAAAGAAGGCCTTTGGATCAAATGGGAGGACGAAGATGGACGAACGAGACGAACTTGGTCCAAAGAATGCCAACGGATCAAATGGGAGGACGAAGATGGACGAACGAGACGAACTGGGTGCAAAGAAGCCCAACGGATCAAATGGGAGGACGAAAAGGGATGAACGAGACGAACTTGGTCCAAAGAAGGCCTACGGATCAAATGGGTGGACGAAGATGGACGAACGAGACGAACTTGGTCCAAGGAAGGCCTAGGGATCAAATGGGAGGACGAAGATGGACGAACGAGACGAACTTGGTCCAAAGAAGGCCTAGGGATCAAATGGGAGGACGAAGACGGACGAACGAGACGAACTTGGTCCAAAGAAGGCCAACGGATCAAATGGGAGGACGAAGATGGACGAACGAGACGAACTTGGTCCTAAGAAACCCTACGGATCAAATGGGAGGACGAAGATGGACGAACGAGACGAACTTGGTCCAAAGAAGGCCAACGGATCAAATGGGAGGACGAAGATGGACGAACGAGACCAACTTGGTCCAAAGAAGGCCTAGGGATCAAATGGGAGGACGAAGATGGACGAACGAGACGAACTTGGTCCAAAGAACGCCAACGGATCAAATGGGAGGACGAAGATGGACGAACGAGACGAACTTGGTCCAAAGAAGGCCTAAGGATCAAATGGGAGGACGAAGATGGAGGAACGAGACGAACTTGGTCCAAAGAAGGCCTTCGGATCAAATGGGAGGACGAAGATGGACGAACGAGACGAACTTGGTCCAAAGAAGGCCAACGGATCAAATGGGAGGACGAAGATGGACGAACGAGACGAACTTGGTGCAAAGAAGCCCAACGGATCAAATGGGAGGACGAAAAGGGATGAACGAGACAAACTTGGTCCAAAGAAGGCCTACGGATCAAATGGGAGGACGAAGATGGACGAACGAGACGAACTTGGTCCAAAGAAAGCCTAGGGATCGAATGGGAGGACAAAGATGGACGAACGAGACGAACTTGGTCCAAAGAAGGCCAACGGATCAAATGGGAGGACGAAGATGGACGAACGAGACGAACTTGGTCCAAAGAAGGCCTAGGGATCAAATGGGAGGACGAAGATGGAGGAACGAGACGAACTTGGTCCAAAGAAGGCCTACGGATCAAATGGGAGGACGAAGATGGACGAACGAGACGAACTTGGTCCAAAGAAGGCCAACGGATCAAATGGGAGGACGAAGTTGGACGAACGAGACGAACTTGGTCCAAAGAAGGCCTAGGGATCAAATGGGAGGACGAAGATGGACGAACGAGACGAACTTGGTCCAAAGAAGGCCTACAGATCAAATGGGAGGACGAAGATGGGCGAACGAGACGAACTTGGTCCAAAGAAGGCCTAGGGATCAAATGGGAGGACGAAGATGGACGAACGAGACGAACTTGGTCCAAAGAAGGCCTACGGATCAAATGGGAGGATGAAGATGGACGAACGAGACGAACTTGGTTCAAAGAAGGCCAACGGATCAAATGAGAGGACGAAGATGGTCGAACGAGACGAACTTGGTCCAAAGAAGGCCTTTGGATCAAATGGGAGGACGAAGATGGACGAACGAGACGAACTTGGTCCAAAGAATGCCAACGGATCAAATGGGAGGACGAAGATGGACGAACGAGACGAACTGGGTGCAAAGAAGCCCAACGGATCAAATGGGAGGACGAAAAGGGATGAACGAGACGAACTTGGTCCAAAGAAGGCCTACGGATCAAATGGGTGGACGAAGATGGACGAACGAGACGAACTTGGTCCAAGGAAGGCCTAGGGATCAAATGGGAGGACGAAGATGGACGAACGAGACGAACTTGGTCCAAAGAAGGCCTAGGGATCAAATGGGAGGACGAAGACGGACGAACGAGACGAACTTGGTCCAAAGAAGGCCAACGGATCAAATGGGAGGACGAAGATGGACGAACGAGACGAACTTGGTCCAAAGAAACCCTACGGATCAAATGGGAGGACGAAGATGGACGAACGAGACGAACTTGGTCCAAAGAAGGCCAACGGATCAAATGGGAGGACGAAGATGGACGAACGAGACCAACTTGGTCCAAAGAAGGCCTAGGGATCAAATGGGAGGACGAAGATGGACGAACGAGACGAACTTGGTCCAAAGAACGCCAACGGATCAAATGGGAGGACGAAGATGGACGAACGAGACGAACTTGGTCCAAAGAAGGCCTAAGGATCAAATGGGAGGACGAAGATGGAGGAACGAGACGAACTTGGTCCAAAGAAGGCCTTCGGATCAAATGGGAGGACGAAGATGGACGAACGAGACGAACTTGGTCCAAAGAAGGCCAACGGATCAAATGGGAGGACGAAGATGGACGAACGAGACGAACTTGGTGCAAAGAAGCCCAACGGATCAAATGGGAGGACGAAAAGGGATGAACGAGACAAACTTGGTCCAAAGAAGGCCTACGGATCAAATGGGAGGACGAAGATGGACGAACGAGACGAACTTGGTCCAAAGAAAGCCTAGGGATCGAATGGGAGGACAAAGATGGACGAACGAGACGAACTTGGTCCAAAGAAGGCCAACGGATCAAATGGGAGGACGAAGATGGACGAACGAGACGAACTTGGTCCAAAGAAGGCCTAGGGATCAAATGGGAGGTCGAAGATGGACGAACGAGACGAACTTGGTCCAAAGAAGGCCTACGGATCAAATGGGAGGACGAAGATGGACGAACGAGACGAACTTGGTTGAAAGAAGGCCAACGGATCAAATGGGAGGACGAAGATGGACGAACGAGACGAACTTGGTCCAAAGAAGGCCTAGGGATCAAATGGGAGGACGAAGATGGACGAACGAGACGAACTTGGTCCAAAGAAGGCCAACGGATCAAATGGGAGGACGAAGATGGACGAACGAGACGAACTTGGTGCAAAGAAGCCCAACGGATCAAATGGGAGGACGAAGATGGAGGAACGAGACGAACTTGGTGCAAAGAAGCCCAACGGATCAAATGGGAGGACGAAAAGGGATGAACGAGACAAACTTGGTCCAAAGAAGGCCTACGGATCAAATGGGAGGACGAAGATGGACGAACGAGACGAACTTGGTCCAAAGAAAGCCTAGGGATCGAATGGGAGGACAAAGATGGACGAACGAGACGAACTTGGTCCAAAGAAGGCCAACGGATCAAATGGGAGGACGAAGATGGACGAACGAGACGAACTTGGTCCAAAGAAGGCCTAGGGATCAAATGGGAGGACGAAGATGGACGAACGAGACGAACTTGGTCCAAAGAAGGCCTACGGATCAAATGGGAGGACGAAGATGGACGAACGAGACGAACTTGGTCCAAAGAAGGCCAACGGATCAAATGGGAGGACGAAGTTGGACGAACGAGACGAACTTGGTCCAAAGAAGGCCTAGGGATCAAATGGGAGGACGAAGATGGACGAACGAGACGAACTTGGTCCAAAGAAGGCCTACAGATCAAATGGGAGGACGAAGATGGGCGAACGAGACGAACTTGGTCCAAAGAAGGCCTAGGGATCAAATGGGAGGACGAAGATGGACGAACGAGACGAACTTGGTCCAAAGAAGGCCTACGGATCAAATGGGAGGACGAAGATGGACGAACGAGACGAACTTGGTCCAAAGAAGGCCAACGGATCAAATGAGAGGACGAAGATGGTCGAACGAGACGAACTTGGTCCAAAGAAGGCCTAGGGATCAAATGGGATGACGAAGATGGACGAACGAAACGAGACGAACTTGGTCCAAAGAAGGCCTTTGGATCAAATGGGAGGACGAAGATGGACGAACGAGACGAACTTGGTCCAAAGAATGCCAACGGATCAAATGGGAGGACGAAGATGGACGAACGAGACGAACTGGGTGCAAAGAAGCCCAACGGATCAAATGGGAGGACGAAAAGGGATGAACGAGACGAACTTGGTCCAAAGAAGGCCTACGGATCAAATGGGTGGACGAAGATGGACGAACGAGACGAACTTGGTCCAAGGAAGGCCTAGGGATCAAATGGGAGGACGAAGATGGACGAACGAGACGAACTTGGTCCAAAGAAGGCCTAGGGATCAAATGGGAGGACGAAGACGGACGAACGAGACGAACTTGGTCCAAAGAAGGCCAACGGATCAAATGGGAGGACGAAGATGGACGAACGAGACGAACTTGGTCCAAAGAAACCCTACGGATCAAATGGGAGGACGAAGATGGACGAACGAGACGAACTTGGTCCAAAGAAGGCCAACGGATTAAATGGGAGGACGAAGATGGACGAACGAGACCAACTTGGTCCAAAGAAGGCCTAGGGATCAAATGGGAGGACGAAGATGGACGAACGAGACGAACTTGGTCCAAAGAACGCCAACGGATCAAATGGGAGGACGAAGATGGACGAACGAGACGAACTTGGTCCAAAGAAGGCCTAAGGATCAAATGGGAGGACGAAGATGGAGGAACGAGACGAACTTGGTCCAAAGAAGGCCTTCGGATCAAATGGGAGGACGAAGATGGACGAACGAGACGAACTTGGTCCAAAGAAGGCCAACGGATCAAATGGGAGGACGAAGATGGACGAACGAGACGAACTTGGTGCAAAGAAGCCCAACGGATCAAATGGGAGGACGAAAAGGGATGAACGAGACAAACTTGGTCCAAAGAAGGCCTACGGATCAAATGGGAGGACGAAGATGGACGAACGAGACGAACTTGGTCCAAAGAAAGCCTAGGGATCGAATGGGAGGACAAAGATGGACGAACGAGACGAACTTGGTCCAAAGAAGGCCAACGGATCAAATGGGAGGACGAAGATGGACGAACGAGACGAACTTGGTCCAAAGAAGGCCTAGGGATCAAATGGGAGGACGAAGATGGACGAACGAGACGAACTTGGTCCAAAGAAGGCCTACGGATCAAATGGGAGGACGAAGATGGACGAACGAGACGAACTTGGTTGAAAGAAGGCCAACGGATCAAATGGGAGGACGAAGATGGACGAACGAGACGAACTTGGTCCAAAGAAGGCCTAGGGATCAAATGGGAGGACGAAGATGGACGAACGAGACGAACTTGGTCCAAAGAAGGCCAACGGATCAAATGGGAGGACGAAGATGGACGAACGAGACGAACTTGGTGCAAAGAAGCCCAACGGATCAAATGGGAGGACGAAGATGGAGGAACGAGACGAACTTGGTCCAAAGAAGGCCTTCGGATCAAATGGGAGGACGAAGATGGACGAACGAGACGAACTTGGTCCAAAGAAGGCCTAGGGATCAAATGGGAGGACGAAGATGGACGAACGAGACGAACTTGGTCCAAAGAAGGCCTACGGATCAAATGGGAGGACGAAGATGGACGAACGAGACGAACTTGGTCCAAAGAAGGCCTAGGGATCAAATGGGAGGAGGAAGATGGACGAACGAGACGAACTTGGTCCAAAGAAGGCCTAGGGATCAAATGGGAGGACGAAGATGGACGAACGAGATGAACTTGGTCCAAAGAAGGCCTTCGGATCAAATGGGAGGACGAAGATGGACGAACGAGACGAACTTGGTCCAAAGAAGGCCTAGGGATCAAATGGGAGGACGAAGATGGACGAACGAGACCAACTTGGTCCAAAGAAGGCCTTCGGATCAAATGGGAGGACGAAGATGGACGAACGAGACGAACATGGTCCAAAGAAGGCCAACGGATCAAATGGGAGGACGAAGATGGACGAACGAGACGAACTTGGTGCAAAGAAGCCCAACGGATCAAATGGGAGGACGAAAAGGGATGAACGAGACGAACTTGATCCAAAGAAGGCCTACGGATCAAATGGGTGGACGAAGATGGACGAACGAGACGAACTTGATCCAAGGAAGGCCTAGGGATCAAATGGGAGGACGAAGATGGACGAACGAGACGAACTTGGTCCAAAGAAGGCCAACGGATCAAATGGGAGGACGAAGATGGACGAACGAGACGAACTTGGTCCAAAGAAGGCATAGGGATCAAATGGGAGGACGAAGATGGACGAACGAGACGAACTTGGTCCAAAGAAGGCCTACGGATCAAATGGGAGGACGAAGATGGACGAACGAGACGAACTTGGTCCAAAGAAGGCCAACGGATCAAATGAGAGGACGAAGATGGTCGAACGAGACGAACTTGGTCCAAAGAAGGCCTACGGATCAAATGGGAGGACGAAGATGGACGAACGAGACGAACTTGGTCCAAAGAAAGCCTAGGGATCGAATGGGAGGACAAAGATGGACGAACGAGACGAACTTGGTCCAAAGAAGGCCAACGGATCAAATGGGAGGACGAAGATGGACGAACGAGACGAACTTGGTCCAAAGAAGGCCTAGGGATCAAATGGGAGGACGAAGATGGACGAACGAGACGAACTTGGTCCAAAGAAGGCCTACGGATCAAATGGGAGGACGAAGATGGACGAACGAGACGAACTTGGTTCAAAGAAGGCCAACGGATCAAATGGGAGGACGAAGATGGACGAACGAGACGAACTTGGTCCAAAGAAGGCCTAGGGATCAAATGGGAGGACGAAAAGGGATGAACGAGACGAACTTGGTGCAAAGAAGCCCAACGGATCAAATGGGAGGACGAAAAGGGATGAACGAGACAAACTTGGTCCAAAGAAGGCCTACGGATCAAATGGGAGGACGAAGATGGACGAACGAGACGAACTTGGTCCAAAGAAGGCCAACGGATCAAATGGGAGGACGAAGATGGACGAACGAGACGAACTTGGTCCAAAGAAGGCCTAGGGATCAAATGGGAGGACGAAGATGGACGAACGAGACGAACTTGGTCCAAAGAAGGCCTACGGATCAAATGGGAGGACGAAGATGGACGAACGAGACGAACTTGGTCCAAAGAAGGCCTAGGGATCAAATGGGAGGACGAAGATGGACGAACGAGACGAACTTGGTCCAAAGAAGGCCAACGGATCAAATGGGAGGACGAAGATGGACGAACGAGACGAACTTGGTGCAAAGAAGCCCAACGGATCAAATGGGAGGACGAAAAGGGATGAACGAGACGAACTTGGTCCAAACAAGGCCTACGGATCAAATGGCTGGACGAAGATGGACGAACGAGACGAACTTGGTGCAAAGAAGCCCAACGGATCAAATGGGAGGACGAAGATGGACGAACGAGACGAACTTGGTGCAAAGAAGCCCAACGGATCAAATGGGAGGACGAAGATGGACGAACGAGACGAACTTGGTCCAAAGAAGGCCTAGGGATCAAATGGGAGGACGAAGATGGACGAACGAGACGAACTTGGTCCAAAGAAGGCCTACGGATCAAATGGGAGGACGAAGATGGACGAACGAGATGAACTTGGTCCAAAGAAGGCCAACGGATCAAATGGGAGGACGAAGTTGGACGAACGAGACGAACTTGGTCCAAAGAAGGCCTAGGGATCAAATGGGAGGACGAAGATGGACGAACGAGACGAACTTGGTCCAAAGAAGGCCTACAGATCAAATGGGAGGACGAAGATGGGCGAACGAGACGAACTTGGTCCAAAGAAGGCCTAGGGATCAAATGGGAGGACGAAGATGGACGAACGAGACGAACTTGGTCCAAAGAAGGCCTACGGATCAAATGGGAGGACGAAGATGGACGAACGAGACGAACTTGGTCCAAAGAAGGCCAACGGATCAAATGAGAGGACGAAGATGGTCGAACGAGACGAACTTGGTCCAAAGAAGGCCTAGGGATCAAATGGGATGACGAAGATGGACGAACGAGACGAACTTGGTCCAAAGAAGGCCTTTGGATCAAATGGGAGGACGAAGATGGACGAACGAGACGAACTTGGTCCAAAGAATGCCAACGGATCAAATGGGAGGACGAAGATGGACGAACGAGACGAACTGGGTGCAAAGAAGCCCAACGGATCAAATGGGAGGACGAAAAGGGATGAACGAGACGAACTTGGTCCAAAGAAGGCCTACGGATCAAATGGGTGGACGAAGATGGACGAACGAGACGAACTTGGTCCAAGGAAGGCCTAGGGATCAAATGGGAGGACGAAGAAGGACGAACGAGACGAACTTGGTCCAAAGAAGGCCTAGGGATCAAATGGGAGGACGAAGACGGACGAACGAGACGAACTTGGTCCAAAGAAGGCCAACGGATCAAATGGGAGGACGAAGATGGACGAACGAGACGAACTTGGTCCAAAGAAACCCTACGGATCAAATGGGAGGACGAAGATGGACGAACGAGACGAACTTGGTTCAAAGAAGGCCAACGGATCAAATGGGAGGACGAAGATGGACGAACGAGACGAACTTGGTCCAAAGAAGGCCTAGGGATCAAATGGGAGGACGAAAAGGGATGAACGAGACGAACTTGGTGCAAAGAAGCCCAACGGATCAAATGGGAGGACGAAAAGGGATGAACGAGACAAACTTGGTCCAAAGAAGGCCTACGGATCAAATGGGAGGACGAAGATGGACGAACGAGACGAACTTGGTCCAAAGAAGGCCAACGGATCAAATGGGAGGACGAAGATGGACGAACGAGACGAACTTGGTCCAAAGAAGGCCTAGGGATCAAATGGGAGGACGAAGATGGACGAACGAGACGAACTTGGTCCAAAGAAGGCCTACGGATCAAATGGGAGGACGAAGATGGACGAACGAGACGAACTTGGTCCAAAGAAGGCCTAGGGATCAAATGGGAGGACGAAGATGGACGAACGAGACGAACTTGGTCCAAAGAAGGCCAACGGATCAAATGGGAGGACGAAGATGGACGAACGAGACGAACTTGGTGCAAAGAAGCCCAACGGATCAAATGGGAGGACGAAAAGGGATGAACGAGACGAACTTGGTCCAAACAAGGCCTACGGATCAAATGGCTGGACGAAGATGGACGAACGAGACGAACTTGGTGCAAAGAAGCCCAACGGATCAAATGGGAGGACGAAGATGGACGAACGAGACGAACTTGGTGCAAAGAAGCCCAACGGATCAAATGGGAGGACGAAGATGGACGAACGAGACGAACTTGGTCCAAAGAAGGCCTAGGGATCAAATGGGAGGACGAAGATGGACGAACGAGACGAACTTGGTCCAAAGAAGGCCTACGGATCAAATGGGAGGACGAAGATGGACGAACGAGATGAACTTGGTCCAAAGAAGGCCAACGGATCAAATGGGAGGACGAAGTTGGACGAACGAGACGAACTTGGTCCAAAGAAGGCCTAGGGATCAAATGGGAGGACGAAGATGGACGAACGAGACGAACTTGGTCCAAAGAAGGCCTACAGATCAAATGGGAGGACGAAGATGGGCGAACGAGACGAACTTGGTCCAAAGAAGGCCTAGGGATCAAATGGGAGGACGAAGATGGACGAACGAGACGAACTTGGTCCAAAGAAGGCCTACGGATCAAATGGGAGGACGAAGATGGACGAACGAGACGAACTTGGTCCAAAGAAGGCCAACGGATCAAATGAGAGGACGAAGATGGTCGAACGAGACGAACTTGGTCCAAAGAAGGCCTAGGGATCAAATGGGATGACGAAGATGGACGAACGAGACGAACTTGGTCCAAAGAAGGCCTTTGGATCAAATGGGAGGACGAAGATGGACGAACGAGACGAACTTGGTCCAAAGAATGCCAACGGATCAAATGGGAGGACGAAGATGGACGAACGAGACGAACTGGGTGCAAAGAAGCCCAACGGATCAAATGGGAGGACGAAAAGGGATGAACGAGACGAACTTGGTCCAAAGAAGGCCTACGGATCAAATGGGTGGACGAAGATGGACGAACGAGACGAACTTGGTCCAAGGAAGGCCTAGGGATCAAATGGGAGGACGAAGAAGGACGAACGAGACGAACTTGGTCCAAAGAAGGCCTAGGGATCAAATGGGAGGACGAAGACGGACGAACGAGACGAACTTGGTCCAAAGAAGGCCAACGGATCAAATGGGAGGACGAAGATGGACGAACGAGACGAACTTGGTCCAAAGAAACCCTACGGATCAAATGGGAGGACGAAGATGGACGAACGAGACGAACTTGGTCCAAAGAAGGCCAACGGATCAAATGGGAGGACGAAGATGGACGAACGAGACAAACTTGGTCCAAAGAAGGCCTAGGGATCAAATGGGAGGACGAAGATGGACGAACGAGACGAACTTGGTCCAAAGAACGCCAACGGATCAAATGGGAGGACGAAGATGGACGAACGAGACGAACTTGGTCCAAAGAAGGCCTAAGGATCAAATGGGAGGACGAAGATGGAGGAACGAGACGAACTTGGTCCAAAGAAGGCCTTCGGATCAAATGGGAGGACGAAGATGGACGAACGAGACGAACTTGGTCCAAAGAAGGCCAACGGATCAAATGGGAGGACGAAGATGGACGAACGAGACGAACTTGGTGCAAAGAAGCCCAACGGATCAAATGGGAGGACGAAAAGGGATGAACGAGACAAACTTGGTCCAAAGAAGGCCTACGGATCAAATGGGAGGACGAAGATGGACGAACGAGACGAACTTGGTCCAAAGAAAGCCTAGGGATCAAATGGGAGGACAAAGATGGACGAACGAGACGAACTTGGTCCAAAGAAGGCCAACGGATCAAATGGGAGGACGAAGATGGACGAACGAGACGAACTTGGTCCAAAGAAGGCCTAGGGATCAAATGGGAGGACGAAGATGGACGAACGAGACGAACTTGGTCCAAAGAAGGCCTACGGATCAAATGGGAGGACGAAGATGGACGAACGAGACGAACTTGGTTGAAAGAAGGCCAACGGATCAAATGGGAGGACGAAGATGGACGAACGAGACGAACTTGGTCCAAAGAAGGCCTAGGGATCAAATGGGAGGACGAAGATGGACGAACGAGACGAACTTGGTCCAAAGAAGGCCTACGGATCAAATGGGAGGACGAAGATGGACGAACGAGACGAACTTGGTTCAAAGAAGGCCAACGGATCAAATGGGAGGACGAAGATGGACGAACGAGACGAACTTGGTCCAAAGAAGGCCTAGGGATCGAATGGGAGGACGAAGATGGACGAACGAGACGAACTTGGTGCAAAGAAGCCCAACGGATCAAATGGGAGGACGAAAAGGGATGAACGAGACAAACTTGGTCCAAAGAAGGCCTACGGATCAAATGGGAGGACGAAGATGGACGAACGAGACGAACTTGGTCCAAAGAAAGCCTAGGGATCGAATGGGAGGACAAAGATGGACGAACGAGACGAACTTGGTCCAAAGAAGGCCAACGGATCAAATGGGAGGACGAAGATGGACGAACGAGACGAACTTGGTCCAAAGAAGGCCTAGGGATCAAATGGGCGGACGAAGATGGACGAACGAGACGAACTTGGTCCAAAGAAGGCCTAGGGATCAAATGGGAGGACGAAGATGGACGAACGAGACGAACTTGGTCCAAAGAAGGCCAACGGATCAAATGGGAGGACGAAGATGGACGAACGAGACGAACTTGGTGCAAAGAAGCCCAACAGATCAAATGGGAGGACGAAAAGGGATGAACGAGACAAACTTGGTCCAAAGAAGGCCTACGGATCAAATGGGAGGACGAAGATGGACGAACGAGACGAACTTGGTCCAAAGAAAGCCTAGGGATCAAATGGGAGGACAAAGATGGACGAACGAGACGAACTTGGTCCAAAGAAGGCCAACGGATCAAATGGGAGGACGAAGATGGACGAACGAGACGAACTTGGTCCAAAGAAGGCCTAGGGATCAAATGGGAGGACGAAGACGGACGAACGAGACGAACTTGGTCCAAAGAAGGCCAACGGATCAAATGGGAGGACGAAGATGGACGAACGAGACGAACTTGGTCCAAAGAAACCCTACGGATCAAATGGGAGGACGAAGATGGACGAACGAGACGAACTTGGTCCAAAGAAGGCCAACGGATCAAATGGGAGGACGAAGATGGACGAACGAGACAAACTTGGTCCAAAGAAGGCCTAGGGATCAAATGGGAGGACGAAGATGGACGAACGAGACGAACTTGGTCCAAAGAACGCCAACGGATCAAATGGGAGGACGAAGATGGACGAACGAGACGAACTTGGTCCAAAGAAGGCCTAAGGATCAAATGGGAGGACGAAGATGGAGGAACGAGACGAACTTGGTCCAAAGAAGGCCTTCGGATCAAATGGGAGGACGAAGATGGACGAACGAGACGAACTTGGTCCAAAGAAGGCCAACGGATCAAATGGGAGGACGAAGATGGACGAACGAGACGAACTTGGTGCAAAGAAGCCCAACGGATCAAATGGGAGGACGAAAAGGGATGAACGAGACAAACTTGGTCCAAAGAAGGCCTACGGATCAAATGGGAGGACGAAGATGGACGAACGAGACGAACTTGGTCCAAAGAAAGCCTAGGGATCAAATGGGAGGACAAAGATGGACGAACGAGACGAACTTGGTCCAAAGAAGGCCAACGGATCAAATGGGAGGACGAAGATGGACGAACGAGACGAACTTGGTCCAAAGAAGGCCTAGGGATCAAATGGGAGGACGAAGATGGACGAACGAGACGAACTTGGTCCAAAGAAGGCCTACGGATCAAATGGGAGGACGAAGATGGACGAACGAGACGAACTTGGTTGAAAGAAGGCCAACGGATCAAATGGGAGGACGAAGATGGACGAACGAGACGAACTTGGTCCAAAGAAGGCCTAGGGATCAAATGGGAGGACGAAGATGGACGAACGAGACGAACTTGGTCCAAAGAAGGCCTACGGATCAAATGGGAGGACGAAGATGGACGAACGAGACGAACTTGGTTCAAAGAAGGCCAACGGATCAAATGGGAGGACGAAGATGGACGAACGAGACGAACTTGGTCCAAAGAAGGCCTAGGGATCGAATGGGAGGACGAAGATGGACGAACGAGACGAACTTGGTGCAAAGAAGCCCAACGGATCAAATGGGAGGACGAAAAGGGATGAACGAGACAAACTTGGTCCAAAGAAGGCCTACGGATCAAATGGGAGGACGAAGATGGACGAACGAGACGAACTTGGTCCAAAGAAAGCCTAGGGATCGAATGGGAGGACAAAGATGGACGAACGAGACGAACTTGGTCCAAAGAAGGCCAACGGATCAAATGGGAGGACGAAGATGGACGAACGAGACGAACTTGGTCCAAAGAAGGCCTAGGGATCAAATGGGCGGACGAAGATGGACGAACGAGACGAACTTGGTCCAAAGAAGGCCTAGGGATCAAATGGGAGGACGAAGATGGACGAACGAGACGAACTTGGTCCAAAGAAGGCCAACGGATCAAATGGGAGGACGAAGATGGACGAACGAGACGAACTTGGTGCAAAGAAGCCCAACAGATCAAATGGGAGGACGAAAAGGGATGAACGAGACAAACTTGGTCCAAAGAAGGCCTACGGATCAAATGGGAGGACGAAGATGGACGAACGAGACGAACTTGGTCCAAAGAAAGCCTAGGGATCAAATGGGAGGACAAAGATGGACGAACGAGACGAACTTGGTCCAAAGAAGGCCAACGGATCAAATGGGAGGACGAAGATGGACGAACGAGACGAACTTGGTCCAAAGAAGGCCTAGGGATCAAATGGGAGGACGAAGATGGACGAACGAGACGAACTTGGTCCAAAGAAGGCCTACGGATCAAATGGGAGGACGAAGATGGACGAACGAGACGAACTTGGTTGAAAGAAGGCCAACGGATCAAATGGGAGGACGAAGATGGACGAACGAGACGAACTTGGTCCAAAGAAGGCCTAGGGATCAAATGGGAGGACGAAGATGGACGAACGAGACGAACTTGGTCCAAAGAAGGCCTACGGATCAAATGGGAGGACGAAGATGGACGAACGAGACGAACTTGGTTCAAAGAAGGCCAACGGATCAAATGGGAGGACGAAGATGGACGAACGAGACGAACTTGGTCCAAAGAAGGCCTAGGGATCGAATGGGAGGACGAAGATGGACGAACGAGACGAACTTGGTGCAAAGAAGCCCAACGGATCAAATGGGAGGACGAAAAGGGATGAACGAGACAAACTTGGTCCAAAGAAGGCCTACGGATCAAATGGGAGGACGAAGATGGACGAACGAGACGAACTTGGTCCAAAGAAAGCCTAGGGATCGAATGGGAGGACAAAGATGGACGAACGAGACGAACTTGGTCCAAAGAAGGCCAACGGATCAAATGGGAGGACGAAGATGGACGAACGAGACGAACTTGGTCCAAAGAAGGCCTAGGGATCAAATGGGAGGACGAAGATGGACGAACGAGACGAACTTGGTCCAAAGAAGGCCTAGGGATCAAATGGGAGGACGAAGATGGACGAACGAGACGAACTTGGTCCAAAGAAGGCCAACGGATCAAATGGGAGGACGAAGATGGACGAACGAGACGAACTTGGTGCAAAGAAGCCCAACGGATCAAATGGGAGGACGAAAAGGGATGAACGAGACGAACTTGGTCCAAACAAGGCCTACGGATCAAATGGCTGGACGAAGATGGACGAACGAGACGAACTTGGTGCAAAGAAGCCCAACGGATCAAATGGGAGGACGAAGATGGACGAACGAGACGAACTTGGTCCAAAGAAGGCCTAGGGATCAAATGGGAGGACGAAGATGGACGAACGAGACGAACTTGGTCCAAAGAAGGCCTACGGATCAAATGGGAGGACGAAGATGGACGAACGAGACGAACTTGGTCCAAAGAAGGCCAACGGATCAAATGGGAGGACGAAGTTGGACGAACGAGACGAACTTGGTCCAAAGAAGGCCTAGGGATCAAATGGGAGGACGAAGATGGACGAACGAGACGAACTTGGTCCAAAGAAGGCCTACAGATCAAATGGGAGGACGAAGATGGGCGAACGAGACGAACTTGGTCCAAAGAAGGCCTAGGGATCAAATGGGAGGACGAAGATGGACGAACGAGACGAACTTGGTCCAAAGAAGGCCTACGGATCAAATGGGAGGACGAAGATGGACGAACGAGACGAACTTGGTCCAAAGAAGGCCAACGGATCAAATGAGAGGACGAAGATGGTCGAACGAGACGAACTTGGTCCAAAGAAGGCCTACGGATCAAATGGGATGACGAAGATGGACGAACGAGACGAACTTGGTCCAAAGAAGGCCTTTGGATCAAATGGGAGGACGAAGATGGACGAACGAGACGAACTTGGTCCAAAGAATGCCAACGGATCAAATGGGAGGACGAAGATGGACGAACGAGACGAACTGGGTGCAAAGAAGCCCAACGGATCAAATGGGAGGACGAAAAGGGATGAACGAGACGAACTTGGTCCAAAGAAGGCCTACGGATCAAATGGGTGTACGAAGATGGACGAACGAGACGAACTTGGTCCAAGGAAGGCCTAGGGATCAAATGGGAGGACGAAGATGGACGAACGAGACGAACTTGGTCCAAAGAAGGCCTAGGGATCAAATGGGAGGACGAAGACGGACGAACGAGACGAACTTGGTCCAAAGAAGGCCAACGGATCAAATGGGAGGACGAAGATGGACGAACGAGACGAACTTGGTCCAAAGAAACCCTACGGATCAAATGGGAGGACGAAGATGGACGAACGAGACGAACTTGGTCCAAAGAAGGCCAACGGATCAAATGGGAGGACGAAGATGGACGAACGAGACCAACTTGGTCCAAAGAAGGCCTAGGGATCAAATGGGAGGACGAAGATGGACGAACGAGACGAACTTGGTCCAAAGAACGCCAACGGATCAAATGGGAGGACGAAGATGGACGAACGAGACGAACTTGGTCCAAAGAAGGCCTAAGGATCAAATGGGAGGACGAAGATGGAGGAACGAGACGAACTTGGTCCAAAGAAGGCCTTCGGATCAAATGGGAGGACGAAGATGGACGAACGAGACGAACTTGGTCCAAAGAAGGCCAACGGATCAAATGGGAGGACGAAGATGGACGAACGAGACGAACTTGGTGCAAAGAAGCCCAACGGATCAAATGGGAGGACGAAAAGGGATGAACGAGACAAACTTGGTCCAAAGAAGGCCTACGGATCAAATGGGAGGACGAAGATGGACGAACGAGACGAACTTGGTCCAAAGAAAGCCTAGGGATCAAATGGGAGGACGAAGATGGACGAACGAGACGAACTTGGTCCAAAGAAGGCCTAGGGATCAAATGGGAGGACGAAGATGGACGAACGAGACGAACTTGGTCCAAAGAAGGCCTACGGATCAAATGGGAGGACGAAGATGGACGAACGAGACGAACTTGGTTGAAAGAAGGCCAACGGATCAAATGGGAGGACGAAGATGGACGAACGAGACGAACTTGGTCCAAAGAAGGCCTAGGGATCAAATGGGAGGACGAAGATGGACGAACGAGACGAACTTGGTCCAAAGAAGGCCAACGGATCAAATGGGAGGACGAAGATGGACGAACGAGACGAACTTGGTGCAAAGAAGCCCAACGGATCAAATGGGAGGACGAAGATGGAGGAACGAGACGAACTTGGTCCAAAGAAGGCCTTCGGATCAAATGGGAGGACGAAGATGGACGAACGAGACGAACTTGGTCCAAAGAAGGCCTACGGATCAAATGGGAGGACGAAGATGGACGAACGAGACGAACTTGGTCCAAAGAAGGCCTTCGGATCAAATGGGAGGACGAAGATGGACGAACCAGACGAACTTGGTGCAAAGAAGCCCAAGGATCAAATGGGAGGACGAAGATGGACGAACGAGACGAACTTGGTCCAAAGAAGGCCTAGGGATCAAATGGGAGGACGAAGATGGACGAACGAGACGAACTTGGTCCAAAGAAGGCCTAGGGATCAAATGGGAGGACGAAGATGGACGAACGAGACGAACTTGGTCCAAAGAAGGCCTTCGGATCAAATGGGAGGACGAAGATGGACGAACCAGACGAACTTGGTGCAAAGAAGCCCAAGGATCAAATGGGAGGACGAAAAGGGATGAACGAGACGAACTTGGTCCAAAGAAGGCCTACGGATCAAATGGGAGGACGAAGATGGACGAACGAGACGAACTTGGTCCAAAGAAGGCCAACGGATCAAAAGGGAGGACGAAGATGGAAGAACGAGACGAACTTGGTCAAAAGAAGGCCTAGGGATCAAATGGGAGCACGAAGATGGACGAACGAGACGAACTTGGTCCAAAGAAGGCCTACGGATCAAATGGGAGGACGAAGATGGACGAACGAGACGAACTTGGTCCAAATAAGGCCAACGGATCAAATGGGAGGACGAAGATGGACGAACGAGACGAACTTGGTCCAAAGAAGGCCTTCGGATCAAATGGCAGGACGAAGATGGACGAACGAGACGAACTTGGTCCAAAGAAGGCCTTCAGATCAAATGGGAGGACGAAGATGGGCGAACGAGACGAACTTGGTCCAAAGAAGGCCTAGGGATCAAATGGGAGGACGAAGATGGACGAACGAGACGAACTTGGTCCAAAGAAGGCCTACGGATCAAATGGGAGGACGAAGATGGACGAACGAGACGAACTTGGTCCAAAGAAGGCCTAGGGATCAAATGGGAGGACGAAGATGGACGAACGAGACGAACTTGGTCCAAAGAAGGCCTAGGGATCAAATGGGAGGACGAAGATGGACGAACGAGACGAACTTGGTCCAAAGAAGGCCTTCGGATCAAATGGGAGGACGAAGATGGACGAACCAGACGAACTTGGTGCAAAGAAGCCCAAGGATCAAATGGGAGGACGAAAAGGGATGAACGAGACGAACTTGGTCCAAACAAGGCCTACGGATCAAATGGCTGGACGAAGATGGACGAACGAGACGAACTTGGTGCAAAGAAGCCCAACGGATCAAATGGGAGGACGAAGATGGACGAACGAGACGAACTTGGTCCAAAGAAGGCCTAGGGATCAAATGGGAGGACGAAGATGGACGAACGAGACGAACTTGGTCCAAAGAAGGCCTACGGATCAAATGGGAGGACGAAGATGGACGAACGAGACGAACTTGGTCCAAAGAAGGCCAACGGATCAAATGGGAGGACGAAGTTGGACGAACGAGACGAACTTGGTCCAAAGAAGGCCTAGGGATCAAATGGGAGGACGAAGATGGACGAACGAGACGAACTTGGTCCAAAGAAGGCCTACAGATCAAATGGGAGGACGAAGATGGGCGAACGAGACGAACTTGGTCCAAAGAAGGCCTAGGGATCAAATGGGAGGACGAAGATGGACGAACGAGACGAACTTGGTCCAAAGAAGGCCTACGGATCAAATGGGAGGACGAAGATGGACGAACGAGACGAACTTGGTCCAAAGAAGGCCAACGGATCAAATGAGAGGACGAAGATGGTCGAACGAGACGAACTTGGTCCAAAGAAGGCCTACGGATCAAATGGGATGACGAAGATGGACGAACGAGACGAACTTGGTCCAAAGAAGGCCTTTGGATCAAATGGGAGGACGAAGATGGACGAACGAGACGAACTTGGTCCAAAGAATGCCAACGGATCAAATGGGAGGACGAAGATGGACGAACGAGACGAACTGGGTGCAAAGAAGCCCAACGGATCAAATGGGAGGACGAAAAGGGATGAACGAGACGAACTTGGTCCAAAGAAGGCCTACGGATCAAATGGGTGTACGAAGATGGACGAACGAGACGAACTTGGTCCAAGGAAGGCCTAGGGATCAAATGGGAGGACGAAGATGGACGAACGAGACGAACTTGGTCCAAAGAAGGCCTAGGGATCAAATGGGAGGACGAAGACGGACGAACGAGACGAACTTGGTCCAAAGAAGGCCAACGGATCAAATGGGAGGACGAAGATGGACGAACGAGACGAACTTGGTCCAAAGAAACCCTACGGATCAAATGGGAGGACGAAGATGGACGAACGAGACGAACTTGGTCCAAAGAAGGCCAACGGATCAAATGGGAGGACGAAGATGGACGAACGAGACCAACTTGGTCCAAAGAAGGCCTAGGGATCAAATGGGAGGACGAAGATGGACGAACGAGACGAACTTGGTCCAAAGAACGCCAACGGATCAAATGGGAGGACGAAGATGGACGAACGAGACGAACTTGGTCCAAAGAAGGCCTAAGGATCAAATGGGAGGACGAAGATGGAGGAACGAGACGAACTTGGTCCAAAGAAGGCCTTCGGATCAAATGGGAGGACGAAGATGGACGAACGAGACGAACTTGGTCCAAAGAAGGCCAACGGATCAAATGGGAGGACGAAGATGGACGAACGAGACGAACTTGGTGCAAAGAAGCCCAACGGATCAAATGGGAGGACGAAAAGGGATGAACGAGACAAACTTGGTCCAAAGAAGGCCTACGGATCAAATGGGAGGACGAAGATGGACGAACGAGACGAACTTGGTCCAAAGAAAGCCTAGGGATCAAATGGGAGGACGAAGATGGACGAACGAGACGAACTTGGTCCAAAGAAGGCCTAGGGATCAAATGGGAGGACGAAGATGGACGAACGAGACGAACTTGGTCCAAAGAAGGCCTACGGATCAAATGGGAGGACGAAGATGGACGAACGAGACGAACTTGGTTGAAAGAAGGCCAACGGATCAAATGGGAGGACGAAGATGGACGAACGAGACGAACTTGGTCCAAAGAAGGCCTAGGGATCAAATGGGAGGACGAAGATGGACGAACGAGACGAACTTGGTCCAAAGAAGGCCAACGGATCAAATGGGAGGACGAAGATGGACGAACGAGACGAACTTGGTGCAAAGAAGCCCAACGGATCAAATGGGAGGACGAAGATGGAGGAACGAGACGAACTTGGTCCAAAGAAGGCCTTCGGATCAAATGGGAGGACGAAGATGGACGAACGAGACGAACTTGGTCCAAAGAAGGCCTACGGATCAAATGGGAGGACGAAGATGGACGAACGAGACGAACTTGGTCCAAAGAAGGCCTTCGGATCAAATGGGAGGACGAAGATGGACGAACCAGACGAACTTGGTGCAAAGAAGCCCAAGGATCAAATGGGAGGACGAAGATGGACGAACGAGACGAACTTGGTCCAAAGAAGGCCTAGGGATCAAATGGGAGGACGAAGATGGACGAACGAGACGAACTTGGTCCAAAGAAGGCCTAGGGATCAAATGGGAGGACGAAGATGGACGAACGAGACGAACTTGGTCCAAAGAAGGCCTTCGGATCAAATGGGAGGACGAAGATGGACGAACCAGACGAACTTGGTGCAAAGAAGCCCAAGGATCAAATGGGAGGACGAAAAGGGATGAACGAGACGAACTTGGTCCAAAGAAGGCCTACGGATCAAATGGGAGGACGAAGATGGACGAACGAGACGAACTTGGTCCAAAGAAGGCCAACGGATCAAAAGGGAGGACGAAGATGGAAGAACGAGACGAACTTGGTCAAAAGAAGGCCTAGGGATCAAATGGGAGCACGAAGATGGACGAACGAGACGAACTTGGTCCAAAGAAGGCCTACGGATCAAATGGGAGGACGAAGATGGACGAACGAGACGAACTTGGTCCAAATAAGGCCAACGGATCAAATGGGAGGACGAAGATGGACGAACGAGACGAACTTGGTCCAAAGAAGGCCTTCGGATCAAATGGCAGGACGAAGATGGACGAACGAGACGAACTTGGTCCAAAGAAGGCCTTCAGATCAAATGGGAGGACGAAGATGGACGAACGAGACGAACTTGGTCCAAAGAAGGCCAACGGATCAAATGGGAGGATGAAGATGGACGAATGAGACGAACTTGGTGCAAAGAAGCCCAACGGATCAAATGGGAGGACGAAAAGGGATGAACGAGACGAACTTGGTCCAAAGAAGGCGTATGGATCAAATGGGTGGACGAAGATGGACGAATGAGATGAACTTGGTCCAAGGAAGGCCTAGGGATCAAATGGGAGGACGAAGATGGACGAACGAGACGAACTTGGTCCAAAGAAGGCCTACGGATCAAATGGGAGGACGAAGATGGACGAACGAGACGAACTTGGTCCAAAGAAGGCCAACGGATCAAATGGGAGGACGATGATGGACGAACGAGACGAACTTGGTCCAAAGAAGGCCTAGGGATCAAATGGGAGGAGGAAGATGGACGAACGAGACGAACTTGGTCCAAAGAAGGCCTAGGGATCAAATGGGAGGACGAAGATGGACGAACGAGACGAACTTGGTCCAAAGAAGGCCTACGGATCAAATGGGAGGACGAAGATGGACGAACGAGACGAACTTGGTCCAAAGAAGGCCAACGGATCAAATGGGAGGACGAAGATGGACGAACGAGACGAACTTGGTCCAAAGAAAGCCTAGGGATCAAATGGGAGGACGAAGATGGACGAACGAGACGAACTTGGTCCAAAGAAGGCCTTCGGATCAAATGGGAGGACGAAGATGGACGAACGAGACGAACTTGGTCCAAAGAAGGCCAACGGATCAAATGGGAGGACGAAGATGGACGAACGAAACGAACTTGGTCAAAAGAAGGCCTAGGGATCAAATGGGAGCACGAAGATGGACGAACGAGACGAACTTGGTCCAAAGAAGGCCTACGGATCAAATGGGAGGACGAAGATGGACGAACGAGACGAACTTGGTCCAAATAAGGCCAACGGATCAAATGGGAGGACGAAGATGGACGAACGAGACGAACTTGGTCCAAAGAAGGCCTAGGGATCAAATGGGAGGACGAAGATGGACGAACGAGACGAACTTGGTCCAAACAAGGCCTTCGGATCAAATGGCAGGACGAAGATGGACGAACGAGACGAACTTGGTCCAAAGAAGGCCTTCAGATCAAATGGGAGGACGAAGATGGACGAACGAGACGAACTTGGTCCAAAGAAGGCCAACGGATCAAATGGGAGGATGAAGATGGACGAATGAGACGAACTTGGTGCAAAGAAGCCCAACGGATCAAATGGGAGGACGAAAAGGGATGAACGAGACGAACTTGGTCCAAAGAAGGCGTATGGATCAAATGGGTGGACGAAGATGGACGAATGAGATGAACTTGGTCCAAAGAAGGCCTACGGATCAAATGGGAGGACGAAGATGGACGAACGAGACGAACTTGGTCCAAAGAAGGCCAACGGATCAAATGGGAGGACGATGATGGACGAACGAGACGAACTTGGTCCAAAGAAGGCCTAGGGATCAAATGGGAGGAGGAAGATGGACGAACGAGACGAACTTGGTCCAAAGAAGGCCTAGGGATCAAATGGGAGGACGAAGATGGACGAACGAGACGAACTTGGTCCAAAGAAGGCCTACGGATCAAATGGGAGGACGAAGATGGACGAACGAGACGAACTTGGTCCAAAGAAGGCCAACGGATCAAATGGGAGGACGAAGATGGACGAACGAGACGAACTTGGTCCAAAGAAAGCCTAGGGATCAAATGGGAGGACGAAGATGGACGAACGAGACGAACTTGGTCCAAAGAAGGCCTTCGGATCAAATGGGAGGACGAAGATGGACGAACGAGACGAACTTGGTCCAAAGAAGGCCAACGGATCAAATGGGAGGACGAAGATGGACGAACGAAACGAATTTGGTGCAAAGAAGCCCAACGGATCAAGTGGGAGGACGAAAAGGGATGAACGAGACGAACTTGGTCCAAAGAAGGCCTACGGATCAAATGGGTGGACGAAGATGGACGAACGAGACGAACTTGGTCCAAGGAAGGCCTAGGGATCAAATGGGAGGACGAAGATGGACGAACGAGACGAACTTGGTCCAAAGAAGGCCTAGGGATCAAATGGGAGGACGAAGATGGACGAACGAGACGAACTTGGTCCAAATAAGGCCAACGGATCAAATGGGAGGACGAAGATGGAAGAACGAGACGAACTTGGTCCAAAGAAGGCCTAGGGATCAAATGGGAGCACGAAGATGGACGAACGAGACGAACTTGGTCCAAGGAAGGCCTAGGGATCAAATGGGAGGACGAAGATGGACGAACGAGACGAACTTGGTCCAAAGAAGGCCTAGGGATCAAATGGGAGGACGAAGATGGACGAACGAGACGAACTTGGTCCAAATAAGGCCAACGGATCAAATGGGAGGACGAAGATGGAAGAACGAGACGAACTTGGTCCAAAGAAGGCCTAGGGATCAAATGGGAGCACGAAGATGGACGAACGAGACGAACTTGGTCCAAAGAAGGCCTACGGATCAAATGGGAGGACGAAGATGGACGAACGAGACGAACTTGGTCCAAATAAGGCCAACGGATCAAATGGGAGGACGAAGATGGACGAACGAGACGAACTTGGTCCAAAGAAGGCCTAGGGATCAAATGGGAGGACGAAGATGGACGAACGAGACGAACTTGGTCCAAAGAAGGCCAACGGATCAAATGGGAGGATGAAGATGGACGAATGAGACGAACTTGGTGCAAAGAAGCCCAACGGATCAAATGGGAGGACGAAAAGGGATGAACGAGACGAACTTGGTCCAAAGAAGGCGTATGGATGAAATGGGTGGACGAAGATGGACGAATGAGATGAACTTGGTCCAAGGAAGGCCTAGGGATCAAATGGGAGGACGAAGATGGACGAACGAGACGAACTTGGTCCAAAGAAGGCCTACGGATCAAATGGGAGGACGAAGATGGACGAACGAGACGAACTTGGTCCAAAGAAGGCCAACGGATCAAATGGGAGGACGATGATGGACGAACGAGACGAACTTGGTCCAAAGAAGGCCTAGGGATCAAATGGGAGGAGGAAGATGGACGAACGAGACGAACTTGGTCCAAAGAAGGCCTAGGGATCAAATGGGAGGACGAAGATGGACGAACGAGACGAACTTGGTCCAAAGAAGGCCTACGGATCAAATGGGAGGACGAAGATGGACGAACGAGACGAACTTGGTCCAAAGAAAGCCTAGGGATCAAATGGGAGGACGAAGATGGACGAACGAGACGAACTTGGTCCAAAGAAGGCCTTCGGATCAAATGGGAGGACGAAGATGGACGAACGAGACGAACTTGGTCCAAAGAAGGCCAACGGATCAAATGGGAGGACGAAGATGGACGAACGAGACGAATTTGGTGCAAAGAAGCCCAACGGATCAAGTGGGAGGACGAAAAGGGATGAACGAGACGAACTTGGTCCAAAGAAGGCCTACGGATCAAATGGGTGGACGAAGATGGACGAACGAGACGAACTTGGTCCAAGGAAGGCCTAGGGATCAAATGGGAGGACGAAGATGGACGAACGAGACGAACTTGGTCCAAAGAAGGCCTACGGATCAAATGGGAGGACGAAGAAGGACGAACGAGACGAACTTGGTCCAAATAAGGCCAACGGATCAAATGGGAGGACGAAGATGGAAGAACGAGACGAACTTGGTCCAAAGAAGGCCTAGGGATCAAATGGGAGCACGAAGATGGACGAACGAGACGAACTTGGTCCAAAGAAGGCCAACGGATCAAATGGGAGGACGAAGATGGACGAACGAGACGAATTTGGTGCAAAGAAGCCCAACGGATCAAGTGGGAGGACGAAAAGGGATGAACGAGACGAACTTGGTCCAAAGAAGGCCTACGGATCAAATGGGTGGACGAAGATGGACGAACGAGACGAACTTGGTCCAAGGAAGGCCTAGGGATCAAATGGGAGGACGAAGATGGACGAACGAGACGAACTTGGTCCAAAGAAGGCCTACGGATCAAATGGGAGGACGAAGATGGACGAACGAGACGAACTTGGTCCAAATAAGGCCAACGGATCAAATGGGAGGACGAAGATGGAAGAACGAGACGAACTTGGTCCAAAGAAGGCCTAGGGATCAAATGGGAGCACGAAGATGGACGAACGAGACGAACTTGGTCCAAAGAAGGCCTAGGGATCAAATGGGAGGACGAAGATGGACGAACGAGACGAACTTGGTCCAAACAAGGCCTTCGGATCAAATGGCAGGACGAAGATGGACGAACGAGACGAACTTGGTCCAAAGAAGGCCTTCAGATCAAATGGGAGGACGAAGATGGACGAACGAGACGAACTTGGTCCAAAGAAGGCCAACGGATCAAATGGGAGGATGAAGATGGACGAATGAGACGAACTTGGTGCAAAGAAGCCCAACGGATCAAATGGGAGGACGAAAAGGGATGAACGAGACGAACTTGGTCCAAAGAAGGCGTATGGATCAAATGGGTGGACGAAGATGGACGAATGAGATGAACTTGGTCCAAAGAAGGCCTACGGATCAAATGGGAGGACGAAGATGGACGAACGAGACGAACTTGGTCCAAAGAAGGCCAACGGATCAAATGGGAGGACGATGATGGACGAACGAGACGAACTTGGTCCAAAGAAGGCCTAGGGATCAAATGGGAGGAGGAAGATGGACGAACGAGACGAACTTGGTCCAAAGAAGGCCTAGGGATCAAATGGGAGGACGAAGATGGACGAACGAGACGAACTTGGTCCAAAGAAGGCCTACGGATCAAATGGGAGGACGAAGATGGACGAACGAGACGAACTTGGTCCAAAGAAGGCCAACGGATCAAATGGGAGGACGAAGATGGACGAACGAGACGAACTTGGTCCAAAGAAAGCCTAGGGATCAAATGGGAGGACGAAGATGGACGAACGAGACGAACTTGGTCCAAAGAAGGCCTTCGGATCAAATGGGAGGACGAAGATGGACGAACGAGACGAACTTGGTCCAAAGAAGGCCAACGGATCAAATGGGAGGACGAAGATGGACGAACGAAACGAATTTGGTGCAAAGAAGCCCAACGGATCAAGTGGGAGGACGAAAAGGGATGAACGAGACGAACTTGGTCCAAAGAAGGCCTACGGATCAAATGGGTGGACGAAGATGGACGAACGAGACGAACTTGGTCCAAGGAAGGCCTAGGGATCAAATGGGAGGACGAAGATGGACGAACGAGACGAACTTGGTCCAAAGAAGGCCTAGGGATCAAATGGGAGGACGAAGATGGACGAACGAGACGAACTTGGTCCAAATAAGGCCAACGGATCAAATGGGAGGACGAAGATGGAAGAACGAGACGAACTTGGTCCAAAGAAGGCCTAGGGATCAAATGGGAGCACGAAGATGGACGAACGAGACGAACTTGGTCCAAGGAAGGCCTAGGGATCAAATGGGAGGACGAAGATGGACGAACGAGACGAACTTGGTCCAAAGAAGGCCTAGGGATCAAATGGGAGGACGAAGATGGACGAACGAGACGAACTTGGTCCAAATAAGGCCAACGGATCAAATGGGAGGACGAAGATGGAAGAACGAGACGAACTTGGTCCAAAGAAGGCCTAGGGATCAAATGGGAGCACGAAGATGGACGAACGAGACGAACTTGGTCCAAAGAAGGCCTACGGATCAAATGGGAGGACGAAGATGGACGAACGAGACGAACTTGGTCCAAATAAGGCCAACGGATCAAATGGGAGGACGAAGATGGACGAACGAGACGAACTTGGTCCAAAGAAGGCCTAGGGATCAAATGGGAGGACGAAGATGGACGAACGAGACGAACTTGGTCCAAAGAAGGCCAACGGATCAAATGGGAGGATGAAGATGGACGAATGAGACGAACTTGGTGCAAAGAAGCCCAACGGATCAAATGGGAGGACGAAAAGGGATGAACGAGACGAACTTGGTCCAAAGAAGGCGTATGGATGAAATGGGTGGACGAAGATGGACGAATGAGATGAACTTGGTCCAAGGAAGGCCTAGGGATCAAATGGGAGGACGAAGATGGACGAACGAGACGAACTTGGTCCAAAGAAGGCCTACGGATCAAATGGGAGGACGAAGATGGACGAACGAGACGAACTTGGTCCAAAGAAGGCCAACGGATCAAATGGGAGGACGATGATGGACGAACGAGACGAACTTGGTCCAAAGAAGGCCTAGGGATCAAATGGGAGGAGGAAGATGGACGAACGAGACGAACTTGGTCCAAAGAAGGCCTAGGGATCAAATGGGAGGACGAAGATGGACGAACGAGACGAACTTGGTCCAAAGAAGGCCTACGGATCAAATGGGAGGACGAAGATGGACGAACGAGACGAACTTGGTCCAAAGAAAGCCTAGGGATCAAATGGGAGGACGAAGATGGACGAACGAGACGAACTTGGTCCAAAGAAGGCCTTCGGATCAAATGGGAGGACGAAGATGGACGAACGAGACGAACTTGGTCCAAAGAAGGCCAACGGATCAAATGGGAGGACGAAGATGGACGAACGAGACGAATTTGGTGCAAAGAAGCCCAACGGATCAAGTGGGAGGACGAAAAGGGATGAACGAGACGAACTTGGTCCAAAGAAGGCCTACGGATCAAATGGGTGGACGAAGATGGACGAACGAGACGAACTTGGTCCAAGGAAGGCCTAGGGATCAAATGGGAGGACGAAGATGGACGAACGAGACGAACTTGGTCCAAAGAAGGCCTACGGATCAAATGGGAGGACGAAGAAGGACGAACGAGACGAACTTGGTCCAAATAAGGCCAACGGATCAAATGGGAGGACGAAGATGGAAGAACGAGACGAACTTGGTCCAAAGAAGGCCTAGGGATCAAATGGGAGCACGAAGATGGACGAACGAGACGAACTTGGTCCAAAGAAGGCCTACGGATCAAATGGGAGGACGAAGATGGAAGAACGAGACGAACTTGGTCAAAAGAAGGCCTAGGGATCAAATGGGAGCACGAAGATGGACGAACGAGACGAACTTGGTCCAAAGAAGGCCTACGGATCAAATGGGAGGACGAAGATGGACGAACGAGACGAACTTGGTCCAAATAAGGCCAACGGATCAAATGGGAGGACGAAGATGGACGAACGAGACGAACTTGGTCCAAAGAAGGCCTAGGGATCAAATGGGAGGACGAAGATGGACGAACGAGACGAACTTGGTCCAAAGAAGGCCTTCGGATCAAATGGCAGGACGAAGATGGACGAACGAGACGAACTTGGTCCAAAGAAGGCCTTCAGATCAAATGGGAGGACGAAGATGGACGAACGAGACGAACTTGGTCCAAAGAAGGCCAACGGATCAAATGGGAGGATGAAGATGGACGAATGAGACGAACTTGGTGCAAAGAAGCCCAACGGATCAAATGGGAGGACGAAAAGGGATGAACGAGACGAACTTGGTCCAAAGAAGGCGTATGGATCAAATGGGTGGACGAAGATGGACGAATGAGATGAACTTGGTCCAAGGAAGGCCTAGGGATCAAATGGGAGGACGAAGATGGACGAACGAGACGAACTTGGTCCAAAGAAGGCCTACGGATCAAATGGGAGGACGAAGATGGACGAACGAGACGAACTTGGTCCAAAGAAGGCCAACGGATCAAATGGGAGGACGATGATGGACGAACGAGACGAACTTGGTCCAAAGAAGGCCTAGGGATCAAATGGGAGGAGGAAGATGGACGAACGAGACGAACTTGGTCCAAAGAAGGCCTAGGGATCAAATGGGAGGACGAAGATGGACGAACGAGACGAACTTGGTCCAAAGAAGGCCTACGGATCAAATGGGAGGACGAAGATGGACAAACGAGACGAACTTGGTCCAAAGAAGGCCAACGGATCAAATGGGAGGACGAAGATGGACGAACGAAACGAACTTGGTCAAAAGAAGGCCTAGGGATCAAATGGGAGCACGAAGATGGACGAACGAGACGAACTTGGTCCAAAGAAGGCCTACGGATCAAATGGGAGGACGAAGATGGACGAACGAGACGAACTTGGTCCAAATAAGGCCAACGGATCAAATGGGAGGACGAAGATGGACGAACGAGACGAACTTGGTCCAAAGAAGGCCTAGGGATCAAATGGGAGGACGAAGATGGACGAACGAGACGAACTTGGTCCAAAGAAGGCCTTCAGATCAAATGGGAGGACGAAGATGGACGAACGAGACGAACTTGGTCCAAAGAAGGCCAACGGATCAAATGGGAGGATGAAGATGGACGAATGAGACGAACTTGGTGCAAAGAAGCCCAACGGATCAAATGGGAGGACGAAAAGGGATGAACGAGACGAACTTGGTCCAAAGAAGGCGTATGGATCAAATGGGTGGACGAAGATGGACGAATGAGATGAACTTGGTCCAAGGAAGGCCTAGGGATCAAATGGGAGGACGAAGATGGACGAACGAGACGAACTTGGTCCAAAGAAGGCCTACGGATCAAATGGGAGGACGAAGATGGACGAACGAGACGAACTTGGTCCAAAGAAGGCCAACGGATCAAATGGGAGGACGATGATGGACGAACGAGACGAACTTGGTCCAAAGAAGGCCTAGGGATCAAATGGGAGGAGGAAGATGGACGAACGAGACGAACTTGGTCCAAAGAAGGCCTAGGGATCAAATGGGAGGACGAAGATGGACGAACGAGACGAACTTGGTCCAAAGAAGGCCTACGGATCAAATGGGAGGACGAAGATGGACAAACGAGACGAACTTGGTCCAAAGAAGGCCAACGGATCAAATGGGAGGACGAAGATGGACGAACGAAACGAACTTGGTCAAAAGAAGGCCTAGGGATCAAATGGGAGCACGAAGATGGACGAACGAGACGAACTTGGTCCAAAGAAGGCCTACGGATCAAATGGGAGGACGAAGATGGACGAACGAGACGAACTTGGTCCAAATAAGGCCAACGGATCAAATGGGAGGACGATGATGGACGAACGAGACGAACTTGGTCCAAAGAAGGCCTAGGGATCAAATGGGAGGACGAAGATGGACGAACGAGACGAACTTGGTCCAAAGAAGGCCTTCGGATCAAATGGGAGGACGAAGATGGACGAACGAGACGAACTTGGTCCAAAGAAGGCCAACGGATCAAATGGGAGGACGAAGATGGACGAACGAAACGAATTTGGTGCAAAGAAGCCCAACGGATCAAGTGGGAGGACGAAAAGGGATGAACGAGACGAACTTGGTCCAAAGAAGGCCTACGGATCAAATGGGTGGACGAAGATGGACGAACGAGACGAACTTGGTCCAAGGAAGGCCTAGGGATCAAATGGGAGGACGAAGATGGACGAACGAGACGAACTTGGTCCAAAGAAGGCCTAGGGATCAAATGGGAGGACGAAGATGGACGAACGAGACGAACTTGGTCCAAATAAGGCCAACGGATCAAATGGGAGGACGAAGATGGAAGAACGAGACGAACTTGGTCCAAAGAAGGCCTAGGGATCAAATGGGAGCACGAAGATGGACGAACGAGACGAACTTGGTCCAAAGAAGGCCTACGGATCAAATGGGAGGACGAAGATGGACGAACGAGACGAACTTGGTCCAAATAAGGCCAACGGATCAAATGGGAGGACGAAGATGGACGAACGAGACGAACTTGGTCCAAAGAAGGCCTAGGGATCAAATGGGAGGACGAAGATGGACGAACGAGACGAACTTCGTCCAAAGAAGGCCTTCGGATCAAATGGCAGGACGAAGATGGACGAACGAGACGAACTTGGTCCAAAGAAGGCCTTCAGATCAAATGGGAGGACGAAGATGGACGAACGAGACGAACTTGGTCCAAAGAAGGCCAACGGATCAAATGGGAGGATGAAGATGGACGAATGAGACGAACTTGGTGCAAAGAAGCCCAACGGATCAAATGGGAGGACGAAAAGGGATGAACGAGACGAACTTGGTCCAAAGAAGGCGTATGGATGAAATGGGTGGACGAAGATGGACGAATGAGATGAACTTGGTCCAAGGAAGGCCTAGGGATCAAATGGGAGGACGAAGATGGACGAACGAGACGAACTTGGTCCAAAGAAGGCCTACGGATCAAATGGGAGGACGAAGATGGACGAACGAGACGAACTTGGTCCAAAGAAGGCCAACGGATCAAATGGGAGGACGATGATGGACGAACGAGACGAACTTGGTCCAAAGAAGGCCTAGGGATCAAATGGGAGGAGGAAGATGGACGAACGAGACGAACTTGGTCCAAAGAAGGCCTAGGGATCAAATGGGAGGACGAAGATGGACGAACGAGACGAACTTGGTCCAAAGAAGGCCTACGGATCAAATGGGAGGACGAAGATGGACGAACGAGACGAACTTGGTCCAAAGAAAGCCTAGGGATCAAATGGGAGGACGAAGATGGACGAACGAGACGAACTTGGTCCAAAGAAGGCCTTCGGATCAAATGGGAGGACGAAGATGGACGAACGAGACGAACTTGGTCCAAAGAAGGCCAACGGATCAAATGGGAGGACGAAGATGGACGAACGAGACGAATTTGGTGCAAAGAAGCCCAACGGATCAAGTGGGAGGACGAAAAGGGATGAACGAGACGAACTTGGTCCAAAGAAGGCCTACGGATCAAATGGGTGGACGAAGATGGACGAACGAGACGAACTTGGTCCAAGGAAGGCCTAGGGATCAAATGGGAGGACGAAGATGGACGAACGAGACGAACTTGGTCCAAAGAAGGCCTACGGATCAAATGGGAGGACGAAGAAGGACGAACGAGACGAACTTGGTCCAAATAAGGCCAACGGATCAAATGGGAGGACGAAGATGGAAGAACGAGACGAACTTGGTCCAAAGAAGGCCTAGGGATCAAATGGGAGCACGAAGATGGACGAACGAGACGAACTTGGTCCAAAGAAGGCCAACGGATCAAATGGGAGGACGATGATGGACGAACGAGACGAACTTGGTCCAAAGAAGGCCTAGGGATCAAATGGGAGGAGGAAGATGGATGAACGAGACGAACTTGGTCCAAAGAAGGCCTAGGGATCAAATGGGAGGACGAAGATGGACGAACGAGACGAACTTGGTCCAAAGAAGGCCTACGGATCAAATGGGAGGACGAAGATGGACGAACGAGACGAACTTGGTCCAAAGAAGGCCAACGGATCAAATGGGAGGACGAAGATGGACGAACGAGACGAACTTGGTCCAAAGAAGGCCTAGGGATCAAATGGGAGGACGAAGATGGACGAACGAGACGAACTTGGTCCAAAGAAGGCCTTCGGATCAAATGGGAGGACGAAGATGGACGAACGAGACGAACTTGGTCCAAAGAAGGCCAACGGATCAAATGGGAGGACGATGATGGACGAACGAGACGAACTTGGTCCAAAGAAGGCCTAGGGATCAAATGGGAGGAGGAAGATGGACGAACGAGACGAACTTGGTCCAAAGAAGGCCTAGGGATCAAATGGGAGGACGAAGATGGACGAACGAGACGAACTTGGTCCAAAGAAGGCCTACGGATCAAATGGGAGGACGAAGATGGACGAACGAGACGAACTTGGTCCAAAGAAGGCCAACGGATCAAATGGGAGGACGAAGATGGACGAACGAGACGAACTTGGTCCAAAGAAAGCCTAGGGATCAAATGGGAGGACGAAGATGGACGAACGAGACGAACTTGGTCCAAAGAAGGCCTTCGGATCAAATGGGAGGACGAAGATGGACGAACGAGACGAACTTGGTCCAAAGAAGGCCAACGGATCAAATGGGAGGACGAAGATGGACGAACGAAACGAATTTGGTGCAAAGAAGCCCAACGGATCAAGTGGGAGGACGAAAAGGGATGAACGAGACGAACTTGGTCCAAAGAAGGCCTACGGATCAAATGGGTGGACGAAGATGGACGAACGAGACGAACTTGGTCCAAGGAAGGCCTAGGGATCAAATGGGAGGACGAAGATGGACGAACGAGACGAACTTGGTCCAAAGAAGGCCTAGGGATCAAATGGGAGGACGAAGATGGACGAACGAGACGAACTTGGTCCAAATAAGGCCAACGGATCAAATGGGAGGACGAAGATGGACGAACGAGACGAACTTGGTCCAAAGAAGGCCTAGGGATCAAATGGGAGGACGAAGATGGACGAACGAGACGAACTTGGTCCAAAGAAGGCCTTCGGATCAAATGGGAGGACGAAGATGGACGAACGAGACGAACTTGGTCCAAAGAAGGCCAACGGATCAAATGGGAGGACGATGATGGACGAACGAGACGAACTTGGTCCAAAGAAGGCCTAGGGATCAAATGGGAGGAGGAAGATGGACGAACGAGACGAACTTGGTCCAAAGAAGGCCTAGGGATCAAATGGGAGGACGAAGATGGACGAACGAGACGAACTTGGTCCAAAGAAGGCCTACGGATCAAATGGGAGGACGAAGATGGACGAACGAGACGAACTTGGTCCAAAGAAGGCCAACGGATCAAATGGGAGGACGAAGATGGACGAACGAGACGAACTTGGTCCAAAGAAAGCCTAGGGATCAAATGGGAGGACGAAGATGGACGAACGAGACGAACTTGGTCCAAAGAAGGCCTTCGGATCAAATGGGAGGACGAAGATGGACGAACGAGACGAACTTGGTCCAAAGAAGGCCAACGGATCAAATGGGAGGACGATGATGGACGAACGAGACGAACTTGGTCCAAAGAAGGCCTAGGGATCAAATGGGAGGAGGAAGATGGACGAACGAGACGAACTTGGTCCAAAGAAGGCCTAGGGATCAAATGGGAGGACGAAGATGGACGAACGAGACGAACTTGGTCCAAAGAAGGCCTACGGATCAAATGGGAGGACGAAGATGGACGAACGAGACGAACTTGGTCCAAAGAAGGCCAACGGATCAAATGGGAGGACGAAGATGGACGAACGAGACGAACTTGGTCCAAAGAAAGCCTAGGGATCAAATGGGAGGACGAAGATGGACGAACGAGACGAACTTGGTCCAAAGAAGGCCTTCGGATCAAATGGGAGGACGAAGATGGACGAACGAGACGAACTTGGTCCAAAGAAGGCCAACGGATCAAATGGGAGGACGAAGATGGACGAACGAAACGAATTTGGTGCAAAGAAGCCCAACGGATCAAGTGGGAGGACGAAAAGGGATGAACGAGACGAACTTGGTCCAAAGAAGGCCTACGGATCAAATGGGTGGACGAAGATGGACGAACGAGACGAACTTGGTCCAAGGAAGGCCTAGGGATCAAATGGGAGGACGAAGATGGACGAACGAGACGAACTTGGTCCAAAGAAGGCCTACGGATCAAATGGGAGGACGAAGATGGACGAACGAGACGAACTTGGTCCAAATAAGGCCAACGGATCAAATGGGAGCACGAAGATGGACGAACGAGACGAACTTGGTCCAAAGAAGGCCTACGGATCAAATGGGAGGACGAAGATGGACGAACGAGACGAACTTGGTCCAAATAAGGCCAACGGATCAAATGGGAGGACGAAGATGGACGAACGAGACGAACTTGGTCCAAAGAAGGCCTAGGGATCAAATGGGAGGACGAAGATGGACGAACGAGACGAACTTGGTCCAAAGAAGGCCTTCGGATCAAATGGCAGGACGAAGATGGACGAACGAGACGAACTTGGTCCAAAGAAGGCCTTCAGATCAAATGGGAGGACGAAGATGGACGAACGAGACGAACTTGGTCCAAAGAAGGCCAACGGATCAAATGGGAGGAGGAAGATGGACGAATGAGACGAACTTGGTGCAAAGAAGCCCAACGGATCAAATGGGAGGACGAAAAGGGATGAACGAGACGAACTTGGTCCAAAGAAGGCGTATGGATCAAATGGGTGGACGAAGATGGACGAATGAGATGAACTTGGTCCAAGGAAGGCCTAGGGATCAAATGGGAGGACGAAGATGGACGAACGAGACGAACTTGGTCCAAAGAAGGCCTACGGATCAAATGGGAGGACGAAGATGGACGAACGAGACGAACTTGGTCCAAAGAAGGCCAACGGATCAAATGGGAGGACGATGATGGACGAACGAGACGAACTTGGTCCAAAGAAGGCCTAGGGATCAAATGGGAGGAGGAAGATGGACGAACGAGACGAACTTGGTCCAAAGAAGGCCTAGGGATCAAATGGGAGGACGAAGATGGACGAACGAGACGAACTTGGTCCAAAGAAGGCCTACGGATCAATTGGGAGGACGAAGATGGACGAACGAGACGAACTTGGTCCAAAGAAGGCCAACGGATCAAATGGGAGGACGAAGATGGACGAACGAGACGAACTTGGTCCAAAGAAAGCCTAGGGATCAAATGGGAGGACGAAGATGGACGAACGAGACGAACTTGGTCCAAAGAAGGCCTTCGGATCAAATGGGAGGACGAAGATGGACGAACGAGACGAACTTGGTCCAAAGAAGGCCTAGGGATCAAATGGGAGGACGAAGATGGACGAACGAGACGAACTTGGTCCAAAGAAGGCCTTCGGATCAAATGGGAGGACGAAGATGGACGAACGAGACGAACTTGGTCCAAAGAAGGCCAACGGATCAAATGGGAGGACGATGATGGACGAACGAGACGAACTTGGTCCAAAGAAGGCCTAGGGATCAAATGGGAGGAGGAAGATGGACGAACGAGACGAACTTGGTCCAAAGAAGGCCTAGGGATCAAATGGGAGGACGAAGATGGACGAACGAGACGAACTTGGTCCAAAGAAGGCCTACGGATCAAATGGGAGGACGAAGATGGACGAACGAGACGAACTTGGTCCAAAGAAGGCCAACGGATCAAATGGGAGGACGAAGATGGACGAACGAGACGAACTTGGTCCAAAGAAAGCCTAGGGATCAAATGGGAGGACGAAGATGGACGAACGAGACGAACTTGGTCCAAAGAAGGCCTTCGGATCAAATGGGAGGACGAAGATGGACGAACGAGACGAACTTGGTCCAAAGAAGGCCAACGGATCAAATGGGAGGACGAAGATGGACGAACGAAACGAATTTGGTGCAAAGAAGCCCAACGGATCAAGTGGGAGGACGAAAAGGGATGAACGAGACGAACTTGGTCCAAAGAAGGCCTACGGATCAAATGGGTGGACGAAGATGGACGAACGAGACGAACTTGGTCCAAGGAAGGCCTAGGGATCAAATGGGAGGACGAAGATGGACGAACGAGACGAACTTGGTCCAAAGAAGGCCTAGGGATCAAATGGGAGGACGAAGATGGACGAACGAGACGAACTTGGTCCAAATAAGGCCAACGGATCAAATGGGAGGACGAAGATGGACGAACGAGACGAACTTGGTCCAAAGAAGGCCTAGGGATCAAATGGGAGGACGAAGATGGACGAACGAGACGAACTTGGTCCAAAGAAGGCCTTCGGATCAAATGGGAGGACGAAGATGGACGAACGAGACGAACTTGGTCCAAAGAAGGCCAACGGATCAAATGGGAGGACGATGATGGACGAACGAGACGAACTTGGTCCAAAGAAGGCCTAGGGATCAAATGGGAGGAGGAAGATGGACGAACGAGACGAACTTGGTCCAAAGAAGGCCTAGGGATCAAATGGGAGGACGAAGATGGACGAACGAGACGAACTTGGTCCAAAGAAGGCCTACGGATCAAATGGGAGGACGAAGATGGACGAACGAGACGAACTTGGTCCAAAGAAGGCCAACGGATCAAATGGGAGGACGAAGATGGACGAACGAGACGAACTTGGTCCAAAGAAAGCCTAGGGATCAAATGGGAGGACGAAGATGGACGAACGAGACGAACTTGGTCCAAAGAAGGCCTTCGGATCAAATGGGAGGACGAAGATGGACGAACGAGACGAACTTGGTCCAAAGAAGGCCAACGGATCAAATGGGAGGACGATGATGGACGAACGAGACGAACTTGGTCCAAAGAAGGCCTAGGGATCAAATGGGAGGAGGAAGATGGACGAACGAGACGAACTTGGTCCAAAGAAGGCCTAGGGATCAAATGGGAGGACGAAGATGGACGAACGAGACGAACTTGGTCCAAAGAAGGCCTACGGATCAAATGGGAGGACGAAGATGGACGAACGAGACGAACTTGGTCCAAAGAAGGCCAACGGATCAAATGGGAGGACGAAGATGGACGAACGAGACGAACTTGGTCCAAAGAAAGCCTAGGGATCAAATGGGAGGACGAAGATGGACGAACGAGACGAACTTGGTCCAAAGAAGGCCTTCGGATCAAATGGGAGGACGAAGATGGACGAACGAGACGAACTTGGTCCAAAGAAGGCCAACGGATCAAATGGGAGGACGAAGATGGACGAACGAAACGAATTTGGTGCAAAGAAGCCCAACGGATCAAGTGGGAGGACGAAAAGGGATGAACGAGACGAACTTGGTCCAAAGAAGGCCTACGGATCAAATGGGTGGACGAAGATGGACGAACGAGACGAACTTGGTCCAAGGAAGGCCTAGGGATCAAATGGGAGGACGAAGATGGACGAACGAGACGAACTTGGTCCAAAGAAGGCCTACGGATCAAATGGGAGGACGAAGATGGACGAACGAGACGAACTTGGTCCAAATAAGGCCAACGGATCAAATGGGAGCACGAAGATGGACGAACGAGACGAACTTGGTCCAAAGAAGGCCTACGGATCAAATGGGAGGACGAAGATGGACGAACGAGACGAACTTGGTCCAAATAAGGCCAACGGATCAAATGGGAGGACGAAGATGGACGAACGAGACGAACTTGGTCCAAAGAAGGCCTAGGGATCAAATGGGAGGACGAAGATGGACGAACGAGACGAACTTGGTCCAAAGAAGGCCTTCGGATCAAATGGCAGGACGAAGATGGACGAACGAGACGAACTTGGTCCAAAGAAGGCCTTCAGATCAAATGGGAGGACGAAGATGGACGAACGAGACGAACTTGGTCCAAAGAAGGCCAACGGATCAAATGGGAGGAGGAAGATGGACGAATGAGACGAACTTGGTGCAAAGAAGCCCAACGGATCAAATGGGAGGACGAAAAGGGATGAACGAGACGAACTTGGTCCAAAGAAGGCGTATGGATCAAATGGGTGGACGAAGATGGACGAATGAGATGAACTTGGTCCAAGGAAGGCCTAGGGATCAAATGGGAGGACGAAGATGGACGAACGAGACGAACTTGGTCCAAAGAAGGCCTACGGATCAAATGGGAGGACGAAGATGGACGAACGAGACGAACTTGGTCCAAAGAAGGCCAACGGATCAAATGGGAGGACGATGATGGACGAACGAGACGAACTTGGTCCAAAGAAGGCCTAGGGATCAAATGGGAGGAGGAAGATGGACGAACGAGACGAACTTGGTCCAAAGAAGGCCTAGGGATCAAATGGGAGGACGAAGATGGACGAACGAGACGAACTTGGTCCAAAGAAGGCCTACGGATCAATTGGGAGGACGAAGATGGACGAACGAGACGAACTTGGTCCAAAGAAGGCCAACGGATCAAATGGGAGGACGAAGATGGACGAACGAGACGAACTTGGTCCAAAGAAAGCCTAGGGATCAAATGGGAGGACGAAGATGGACGAACGAGACGAACTTGGTCCAAAGAAGGCCTTCGGATCAAATGGGAGGACGAAGATGGACGAACGAGACGAACTTGGTCCAAAGAAGGCCAACGGATCAAATGGGAGGACGAAGATGGACGAACGAAACGAACTTGGTCAAAAGAAGGCCTAGGGATCAAATGGGAGCACGAAGATGGACGAACGAGACGAACTTGGTCCAAAGAAGGCCTACGGATCAAATGGGAGGACGAAGATGGACAAACGAGACGAACTTGGTCCAAATAAGGCCAACGGATCAAATGGGAGGACGAAGATGGACGAACGAGACGAACTTGGTCCAAAGAAGGCCAACGGATCAAATGGGAGGATGAAGATGGACGAATGAGACGAACTTGGTGCAAAGAAGCCCAACGGATCAAATGGGAGGACGAAAAGGGATGAACGAGACGAACTTGGTCCAAAGAAGGCGTATGGATCAAATGGGTGGACGAAGATGGACGAATGAGATGAACTTGGTCCAAGGAAGGCCTAGGGATCAAATGGGAGGACGAAGATGGACGAACGAGACGAACTTGGTCCAAAGAAGGCCTACGGATCAAATGGGAGGACGAAGATGGACGAACGAGACGAACTTGGTCCAAAGAAGGCCAACGGATCAAATGGGAGGACGAAGATGGACGAACGAGACGAACTTGGTCCAAAGAAGGCCTAGGGATCAAATGGCAGGACGAAGATGGACGAACGAGACGAACTTGGTCCAAAGAAGGCCTTCAGATCAAATGGGAGGACGAAGATGGACGAACGAGACGAACTTGGTCCAAAGAAGGCCAACGGATCAAATGGGAGGATGAAGATGGACGAATGAGACGAACTTGGTGCAAAGAAGCCCAACGGATCAAATGGGAGGACGAAAAGGGATGAACGAGACGAACTTGGTCCAAAGAAGGCGTATGGATCAAATGGGTGGACGAAGATGGACGAATGAGATGAACTTGGTCCAAGGAAGGCCTAGGGATCAAATGGGAGGACGAAGATGGACGAACGAGACGAACTTGGTCCAAAGAAGGCCTACGGATCAAATGGGAGGACGAAGATGGACGAACGAGACGAACTTGGTCCAAAGAAGGCCAACGGATCAAATGGGAGGACGAAGATGGAAGAACGAGACGAACTTGGTCCAAAGAAGGCCTAGGGATCAAATGGGAGCACGAAGATGGACGAACGAGACGAACTTGGTCCAAAGAAGGCCTACGGATCAAATGGGAGGACGAAGATGGACGAACGAGACGAACTTGGTCCAAATAAGGCCAACGGATCAAATGGGAGGACGAAGATGGACGAACGAGACGAACTTGGTCCAAAGAAGGCCTAGGGATCAAATGGGAGGACGAAGATGGACGAACGAGACGAACTTCGTCCAAAGAAGGCCTTCGGATCAAATGGCAGGACGAAGATGGACGAACGAGACGAACTTGGTCCAAAGAAGGCCTTCAGATCAAATGGGAGGACGAAGATGGACGAACGAGACGAACTTGGTCCAAAGAAGGCCAACGGATCAAATGGGAGGATGAAGATGGACGAATGAGACGAACTTGGTGCAAAGAAGCCCAACGGATCAAATGGGAGGACGAAAAGGGATGAACGAGACGAACTTGGTCCAAAGAAGGCGTATGGATCAAATGGGTGGACGAAGATGGACGAATGAGATGAACTTGGTCCAAGGAAGGCCTAGGGATCAAATGGGAGGACGAAGATGGACGAACGAGACGAACTTGGTCCAAAGAAGGCCTACGGATCAAATGGGAGGACGAAGATGGACGAACGAGACGAACTTGGTCCAAAGAAGGCCAACGGATCAAATGGGAGGACGATGATGGACGAACGAGACGAACTTGGTCCAAAGAAGGCCTAGGGATCAAATGGGAGGAGGAAGATGGACGAACGAGACGAACTTGGTCCAAAGAAGGCCTAGGGATCAAATGGGAGGACGAAGATGGACGAACGAGACGAACTTGGTCCAAAGAAGGCCTACGGATCAAATGGGAGGACGAAGATGGACGAACGAGACGAACTTGGTCCAAAGAAAGCCTAGGGATCAAATGGGAGGACGAAGATGGACGAACGAGACGAACTTGGTCCAAAGAAGGCCAACGGATCAAATGGGAGGACGAAGATGGACGAACGAGACGAATTTGGTGCAAAGAAGCCCAACGGATCAAGTGGGAGGACGAAAAGGGATGAACGAGACGAACTTGGTCCAAAGAAGGCCTACGGATCAAATGGGTGGACGAAGATGGACGAACGAGACGAACTTGGTCCAAGGAAGGCCTAGGGATCAAATGGGAGGACGAAGATGGACGAACGAGACGAACTTGGTCCAAAGAAGGCCTACGGATCAAATGGGAGGACGAAGAAGGACGAACGAGACGAACTTGGTCCAAATAAGGCCAACGGATCAAATGGGAGGACGAAGATGGAAGAACGAGACGAACTTGGTCCAAAGAAGGCCTAGGGATCAAATGGGAGCACGAAGATGGACGAACGAGACGAACTTGGTCCAAAGAAGGCCTACGGATCAAATGGGAGGACGAAGATGGACGAACGAGACGAACTTGGTCCAAAGAAGGCCAACGGATCAAATGGGAGGACGATGATGGACGAACGAGACGAACTTGGTCCAAAGAAGGCCTAGGGATCAAATGGGAGGAGGAAGATGGACGAACGAGACGAACTTGGTCCAAAGAAGGCCTAGGGATCAAATGGGAGGACGAAGATGGACGAACGAGACGAACTTGGTCCAAAGAAGGCCTACGGATCAAATGGGAGGACGAAGATGGACGAACGAGACGAACTTGGTCCAAAGAAGGCCAACGGATCAAATGGGAGGACGAAGATGGACGAACGAGACGAACTTGGTCCAAAGAAGGCCTAGGGATCAAATGGGAGGACGAAGATGGACGAACGAGACGAACTTGGTCCAAAGAAGGCCAACGGATCAAATGGGAGGACGAAGATGGACGAACGAAACGAATTTGGTGCAAAGAAGCCCAACGGATCAAGTGGGAGGACGAAAAGGGATGAACGAGACGAACTTGGTCCAAAGAAGGCCTACGGATCAAATGGGTGGACGAAGATGGACGAACGAGACGAACTTGGTCCAAGGAAGGCCTAGGGATCAAATGGGAGGACGAAGATGGACGAACGAGACGAACTTGGTCCAAAGAAGGCCTAGGGATCAAATGGGAGGACGAAGATGGACGAACGAGACGAACTTGGTCCAAATAAGGCCAACGGATCAAATGGGAGGACAAAGATGGAAGAACGAGACGAACTTGGTCCAAAGAAGGCCTAGGGATCAAATGGGAGCACGAAGATGGACGAACGAGACGAACTTGGTCCAAAGAAGGCCTACGGATCAAATGGGAGGACGAAGATGGACGAACGAGACGAACTTGGTCCAAATAAGGCCAACGGATCAAATGGGAGGACGAAGATGGACGAACGAGACGAACTTGGTCCAAAGAAGGCCTAGGGATCAAATGGGAGGACGAAGATGGACGAACGAGACGAACTTGGTCCAAAGAAGGCCTTCGGATCAAATGGCAGGACGAAGATGGACGAACGAGACGAACTTGGTCCAAAGAAGGCCTTCAGATCAAATGGGAGGACGAAGATGGACGAACGAGACGAACTTGGTCCAAAGAAGGCCAACGGATCAAATGGGAGGATGAAGATGGACGAATGAGACGAACTTGGTGCAAAGAAGCCCAACGGATCAAATGGGAGGACGAAAAGGGATGAACGAGACGAACTTGGTCCAAAGAAGGCGTATGGATCAAATGGGTGGACGAAGATGGACGAATGAGATGAACTTGGTCCAAGGAAGGCCTAGGGATCAAATGGGAGGACGAAGATGGACGAACGAGACGAACTTGGTCCAAAGAAGGCCTACGGATCAAATGGGAGGACGAAGATGGACGAACGAGACGAACTTGGTCCAAAGAAGGCCAACGGATCAAATGGGAGGACGATGATGGACGAACGAGACGAACTTGGTCCAAAGAAGGCCTAGGGATCAAATGGGAGGAGGAAGATGGACGAACGAGACGAACTTGGTCCAAAGAAGGCCTAGGGATCAAATGGGAGGACGAAGATGGACGAACGAGACGAACTTGGTCCAAAGAAGGCCTACGGATCAAATGGGAGGACGAAGATGGACGAACGAGACGAACTTGGTCCAAAGAAAGCCTAGGGATCAAATGGGAGGACGAAGATGGACGAACGAGACGAACTTGGTCCAAAGAAGGCCTTCGGATCAAATGGGAGGACGAAGATGGACGAACGAGACGAACTTGGTCCAAAGAAGGCCAACGGATCAAATGGGAGGACGAAGATGGACGAACGAGACGAATTTGGTGCAAAGAAGCCCAACGGATCAAGTGGGAGGACGAAAAGGGATGAACGAGACGAACTTGGTCCAAAGAAGGCCTACGGATCAAATGGGTGGACGAAGATGGACGAACGAGACGAACTTGGTCCAAAGAAGGCCTACGGATCAAATGGGAGGACGAAGAAGGACGAACGAGACGAACTTGGTCCAAAGAAGGTGGACGAACGAGACGAACTTGGTCCAAAGAAGGCCTAGGGATCAAATGGGAGGACGAAGATGGACGAACGAGACGAACTTGGTCCAAAGAAGGCCAACGGATCAAATGGGAGGACGAAGATGGACGAACGAGACGAACTTGGTCCAAAGAAGGCCTAGGGATCAAATGGGAGGACGAAGATGGACGAACGAGACGAACTTGGTCCAAAGAAGGCCTACGGATCAAATGGGAGGACGAAGATCGACGAACGAGACGAACTTGGCCCAAAGAAGGCCTAAGGATCAAATGGGAGGACGAAGATGGACGAACGAGACGAACTTGGTCCACAGAAGGCCAACGGATCAAATGGGAGGACGAAGATGGACGAACGAGACGAACTTGGTCCAAAGAAGGCCTACGGATCAAATGGGAGGACGAAGATGGACGAACGAGACGAACTTGGTCCAAAGAAGGCCTAGGGATCAAATGGGAGGACGAAGATGGACGAACGAGACGAACATGGTCCAAAGAAGGCCTAGGGATCAAATGGGAGGACGAAGATGGACGAACGAGACGAACTTGGTCCAAAGAAGGCCTTCAGATCAAATGGGAGGACGAAGATGGACGAACGAGACGAACTTGGTCCAAAGAAGGCCTACGGATCAAATGGGAGGACGAAGATCGACGAACGAGACGAACTTGGCCCAAAGAAGGCCTACGGATCAAATGGGAGGACGAAGATGGACGAACGAGACGAACTTGGTCCAAAGAAGGCCTAGGGATCAAATGGCAGGACGAAGATGGACGAACGAGACGAACTTGGTCCAAAGAAGGCCTACGGATCAAATGGGAGGACGAAGATGGACGAACGAGACGAACTTGGTCCAAAGAAGGCCAACGGATCAAATGGGAGGACGAAGATGGACGAACGAGACGAACTTGGTCCAAAGAAAGCCTAGGGATCAAATGGGAGGACGAAGATGGACGAACGAGACGAACTTGGTCCAAAGAAGGCCTTCGGATCAAATGGGAGGACGAAGATGGACGAACGAGACGAACTTGGTCCAAAGAAGGCCAACGGATCAAATGGGAGGACGAAGATGGACGAACGAGACGAACTTGGTGCAAAGAAGCCCAACGGATCAAATGGGAGGACGAAAAGGGATGAACGAGACGAACTTGGTCCAAAGAAGGCCTACGGATCAAATGGGTGGACGAAGATGGACGAACGAGACGAACTTGGTCCAAGGAAGGCCTAGGGATCAAATGGGAGGACGAAGATGGACGAACGAGACGAACGAGACGAACTTGGTCCAAAGAAGGCCTACGGATCAAATGGGAGGACGAAGATGGACGAACGAGACGAACTTGGTCCAAAGAAGGCCTAGGGATCAAATGGGAGGACGAAGATGGACGAACGAGACGAACTTGGTCCAAAGAAGGCCAACGGATCAAATGGGAGGACGAAGATGGACGAACGAGACGAACTTGGTCCAAAGAAGGCCTAGGGATCAAATGGGAGGACGAAGATGGACGAACGAGACGAACTTGGTCCAAAGAAGGCCTACAGATCAAATGGGAGGACGAAGATCGACGAACGAGACGAACTTGGTCCAAAGAAGGCCAACGGATCAAATGGGAGGACGAAGATGGACGAACGAGACGAACTTGGCCCAAAGAAGGCCTAGGGATCAAATGGGAGGACGAAGATGGACGAACGAGACGAACTTGGTCCAAAGAAGGCCAACGGATCAAATGGGAGGACGAAGATGGACGAACGAGACGAACTTGGTCCAAAGAAGGCCTACGGATCAAATGGGAGGACGAAGATGGACGAACGAGATGAACTTGGTCCAAAGAAGGCCTAGGGATCAAATGGGAGGACGAAGATGGACGTACGAGACGAACTTAGTCCAAAGAAGGCCAACGGATCAAATGGGAGGACGAAGATGGACGAACGAGACGAACTTGGTCCAAAGAAGGCCAATGGATCAAATGGGAGGACGAAGATGGACGAACGAGACGAACTTGGTCCAAAGAAGGCCTAGGGATGAAATGGGAGGACGAAGATGGACGAACGAGACGAACTTGGTCCAAAGAAGGCCTAGGGATCAAATGGGAGGACGAAGATGGACGAACGAGACGAACTTGGTCCAAAGATGGCCTACGGATCAAATGGGAGGACGAAGATGGACGAACAAGACGAACTTGGTCCAAAGAAGGCCAACGGATGAAATGGGAGGACGAAGATGGACGAACGAGACGAACTTGGTCCAAAGAAGGCCTAGGGATCAAATGGGAGGACGAAGATGGACGAACGAGACGAACTTGGTCCAAAGAAGGCCTATGGATCAAATGGGAGGACGAAGATGGACGAACGAGATGAACTTGGTCCAAAGAAGGCCTTCGGATCAAATGGGAGGACGAAGATGGACGAACGAGACGAACTTGGTCCAAAGAAGGCCTAGGGATCAAATGGGAGGACGAAGACGGACGAACGAGACGAACTTGGTCCATAGAAGGCCTAGGGTTCAAATGGGAGGACGAAGACGGACGAACGAGACGAACTTGGTCCAAAGAAGGCCTAGGGATCAAATGGGAGGACGAAGATGGACGAACGAGACGAACTTGGTCCAAAGAAGGCCTACGGATCAAATGGGAGGACGAAGATGGACGAACGAGACTAACTTGGTCCAAAGAAAGCCTAGGGATCAAATGGGAGGACGAAGATGGACGAATGAGACGAACTTGGTCCAAAGAAGGCCTTCGGATCAAATGGGAGGACGAAGATGGACGAACGAGACGAACTTGGTCCAAAGAAGGCCAACGGATCAAATGGGAGGACGAAGATGGACGAACGAGACGAACTTGGTGCAAAGAAGCCCAACGGATCAAATGGGAGGACGAAAAGGGATGAACGAGACGAACTTGGTCCAAAGAAGGCCTACGGATCAAATGGGTGGACGAAGATGGACGAACGAGACGAACTTGGTCCAAGGAAGGCCTAGGGATCAAATGGGAGGACGAAGATGGACGAACGAGACGAACGAGACGAACTTGGTCCAAAGAAGGCCTACGGATCAAATGGGAGGACGAAGATGGACGAACGAGACGAACTTGGTCCAAAGAAGGCCTAGGGATCAAATGGGAGGACGAAGATGGACGAACGAGACGAACTTGGTCCAAAGAAGGCCAACGGATCAAATGGGAGGACGAAGATGGACGAACGAGACGAACTTGGTCCAAAGAAGGCCTAGGGATCAAATGGGAGGACGAAGATGGACGAACGAGACGAACTTGGTCCAAAGAAGGCCTACAGATCAAATGGGAGGACGAAGATCGACGAACAAGACGAACTTGGTCCAAAGAAGGCCAACGGATCAAATGGGAGGACGAAGATGGACGAACGAGACGAACTTGGCCCAAAGAAGGCCTAGGGATCAAATGGGAGGACGAAGATGGACGAACGAGACGAACTTGGTCCAAAGAAGGCCAACGGATCAAATGGGAGGACGAAGATGGACGAACGAGACGAACTTGGTCCAAAGAAGGCCTACGGATCAAATGGGAGGACGAAGATGGACGAACGAGATGAACTTGGTCCAAAGAAGGCCTAGGGATCAAATGGGAGGACGAAGATGGACGTACGAGACGAACTTAGTCCAAAGAAGGCCAACGGATCAAATGGGAGGACGAAGATGGACGAACGAGACGAACTTGGTCCAAAGAAGGCCAATGGATCAAATGGGAGGACGAAGATGGACGAACGAGACGAACTTGGTCCAAAGAAGGCCTAGGGATCAAATGGGAGGACGAAGATGGACGAACGAGACGAACTTGGTCCAAAGAAGGCCTAGGGATCAAATGGGAGGACGAAGATGGACGAACGAGACGAACTTGGTCCAAAGAAGGCCAACGGATGAAATGGGAGGACGAAGATGGACGAACGAGACGAACTTGGTCCAAAGAAGGCCTAGGGATCAAATGGGAGGACGAAGATGGACGAACGAGACGAACTTGGTCCAAAGAAGGCCTAGGGATCAAATGGGAGGACGAAGATGGACGAACGAGACGAACTTGGTCCAAAGAAGGCCTTCGGATCAAATGGGAGGACGAAGATGGACGAACGAGACGAACTTGGTCCAAAGAAGGCCTAGGGATCAAATGGGAGGACGAAGACGGACGAACGAGACGAACTTGGTCCAAAGAAGGCCTAGGGATCAAATGGGAGGACGAAGACGGACGAACGAGACGAACTTGGTCCAAAGAAGGCCTAGGGATCAAATGGGAGGACGAAGATGGACGAACGAGACGAACTTGGTCCAAAGAAGGCCTACGGATCAAATGGGAGGACGAAGATGGACGAACGAGACGAACTTGGTCCAAAGAAGGCCTTCGGATCAAATGGGAGGACGAAGATGGACGAACGAGACGAACTTGGTGCAAAGAAGCCCAACGGATCAAATGGGAGGACGAAAAGGGATGAACGAGACGAACTTGGTCCAAAGAAGGCCTACGGATCAAATGGGAGGACGAAGATGGACGAACGAGACGAACTTGGTCCAAGCAAGGCCTAGGGATCAAATGGGAGGACGAAGATGGACGAACGAGACGAACTTGGTCCAAAGAAGGCCTTCGGATCAAATGGGAGGACGAAGATGGACGAACGAGACGAACTTGGTCCAAAGAAGGCCAACGGATCAAATGGGAGGACGAAGATGGACGAACGAGACGAACTTGGTCCAAAGAAGGCCTAGGGATCAAATGGGAGGACGAAGATGGGTGAACGAGACGAACTTGGTCCAAAGAAGGCCTTCGGATCAAATGGGAGGACGAAGATGGACGAACGAGACGAACTTGGTCCAAAGAAGGCCTAGGGATCAAATGGGAGGACGAAGATGGACGAACGAGACGAACTTGGTCCAAAGAAGGCCTACGGATCAAATGGGAGGACGAAGATCGACGAACGAGACGAACTTGGCCCAAAGACGAACTTGGCCCAAAGAAGGCCTAAGGATCAAATGGGAGGACGAAGATGGACGAACGAGACGAACTTGGTCCAAAGAAGGCCAACGGATCAAATGGGAGGACGAAGATGGACGAACGAGACGAACTTGGTCCAAAGAAGGCCTACGGATCAAAGGGGAGGACGAAGATGGACGAACGAGACGAACTTGGTCCAAAGAAGGCCAACGGATCAAATGGGAGGACGAAGATGGACGAACGAGACGAACTTGGTCCAAAGAAGGCCTAGGGATCAAATGGGAGGACGAAGATGGACGAACGAGACGAACTTGGTCCAAAGAAGGCCTACAGATCAAATGGGAGGACGAAGATCGACGAACGAGACGAACTTGGTCCAAAGAAGGCCAACGGATCAAATGGGAGGACGAAGATGGACGAACGAGACGAACTTGGCCCAAAGAAGGCCTAGGGATCAAATGGGAGGACGAAGATGGACGAACGAGACGAACTTGGTCCAAAGAAGGCCAACGGATCAAATGGGAGGACGAAGATGGACGAACGAGACGAACTTGGTCCAAAGAAGGCCTACGGATCAAATGGGAGGACGAAGATGGACGAACGAGATGAACTTGGTCCAAAGAAGGCCTAGGGATCAAATGGGAGGACGAAGATGGACGTACGAGACGAACTTAGTCCAAAGAAGGCCAACGGATCAAATGGGAGGACGAAGATGGACGAACGAGACGAACTTGGTCCAAAGAAGGCCAATGGATCAAATGGGAGGACGAAGATGGACGAACGAGACGAACTTGGTCCAAAGAAGGCCTAGGGATGAAATGGGAGGACGAAGATGGACGAACGAGACGAACTTGGTCCAAAGAAGGCCTAGGGATCAAATGGGAGGACGAAGATGGACGAACGAGACGAACTTGGTCCAAAGATGGCCTACGGATCAAATGGGAGGACGAAGATGGACGAACAAGACGAACTTGGTCCAAAGAAGGCCAACGGATGAAATGGGAGGACGAAGATGGACGAACGAGACGAACTTGGTCCAAAGAAGGCCTAGGGATCAAATGGGAGGACGAAGATGGACGAACGAGACGAACTTGGTCCAAAGAAGGCCTATGGATCAAATGGGAGGACGAAGATGGACGAACGAGATGAACTTGGTCCAAAGAAGGCCTTCGGATCAAATGGGAGGACGAAGATGGACGAACGAGACGAACTTGGTCCAAAGAAGGCCTAGGGATCAAATGGGAGGACGAAGACGGACGAACGAGACGAACTTGGTCCATAGAAGGCCTAGGGTTCAAATGGGAGGACGAAGACGGACGAACGAGACGAACTTGGTCCAAAGAAGGCCTAGGGATCAAATGGGAGGACGAAGATGGACGAACGAGACGAACTTGGTCCAAAGAAGGCCTACGGATCAAATGGGAGGACGAAGATGGACGAACGAGACTAACTTGGTCCAAAGAAAGCCTAGGGATCAAATGGGAGGACGAAGATGGACGAACGAGACGAACTTGGTCCAAAGAAGGCCTTCGGATCAAATGGGAGGACGAAGATGGACGAACGAGACGAACTTGGTCCAAAGAAGGCCAACGGATCAAATGGGAGGACGAAGATGGACGAACGAGACGAACTTGGTGCAAAGAAGCCCAACGGATCAAATGGGAGGACGAAAAGGGATGAACGAGACGAACTTGGTCCAAAGAAGGCCTACGGATCAAATGGGTGGACGAAGATGGACGAACGAGACGAACTTGGTCCAAGGAAGGCCTAGGGATCAAATGGGAGGACGAAGATGGACGAACGAGACGAACGAGACGAACTTGGTCCAAAGAAGGCCTACGGATCAAATGGGAGGACGAAGATGGACGAACGAGACGAACTTGGTCCAAAGAAGGCCTAGGGATCAAATGGGAGGACGAAGATGGACGAACGAGACGAACTTGGTCCAAAGAAGGCCTAGGGATCAAATGGGAGGACGAAGATGGACGAACGAGATGAACTTGGTCCAAAGAAGGCCTTCGGATCAAATGGGAGGACGAAGATGGACGAACGAGACGAACTTGGTCCAAAGAAGGCCTAGGGATCAAATGGGAGGACGAAGACGGACGAACGAGACGAACTTGGTCCAAAGAAGGCCTAGGGATCAAATGGGAGGACGAAGACGGACGAACGAGACGAACTTGGTCCAAAGAAGGCCTAGGGATCAAATGGGAGGACGAAGATGGACGAACGAGACGAACTTGGTCCAAAGAAGGCCTACGGATCAAATGGGAGGACGAAGATGGACGAACGAGACGAACTTGGTCCAAAGAAGGCCTTCGGATCAAATGGGAGGACGAAGATGGACGAACGAGACGAACTTGGTGCAAAGAAGCCCAACGGATCAAATGGGAGGACGAAAAGGGATGAACGAGACGAACTTGGTCCAAAGAAGGCCTACGGATCAAATGGGAGGACGAAGATGGACGAACGAGACGAACTTGGTCCAAGCAAGGCCTAGGGATCAAATGGGAGGACGAAGATGGACGAACGAGACGAACTTGGTCCAAAGAAGGCCTTCGGATCAAATGGGAGGACGAAGATGGACGAACGAGACGAACTTGGTCCAAAGAAGGCCAACGGATCAAATGGGAGGACGAAGATGGACGAACGAGACGAACTTGGTCCAAAGAAGGCCTAGGGATCAAATGGGAGGACGAAGATGGGTGAACGAGACGAACTTGGTCCAAAGAAGGCCTTCGGATCAAATGGGAGGACGAAGATGGACGAACGAGACGAACTTGGTCCAAAGAAGGCCTAGGGATCAAATGGGAGGACGAAGATGGACGAACGAGACGAACTTGGTCCAAAGAAGGCCTACGGATCAAATGGGAGGACGAAGATCGACGAACGAGACGAACTTGGCCCAAAGACGAACTTGGCCCAAAGAAGGCCTAAGGATCAAATGGGAGGACGAAGATGGACGAACGAGACGAACTTGGTCCAAAGAAGGCCAACGGATCAAATGGGAGGACGAAGATGGACGAACGAGACGAACTTGGTCCAAAGAAGGCCTACGGATCAAAGGGGAGGACGAAGATGGACGAACGAGACGAACTTGGTCCAAAGAAGGCCTAGGGATCAAATGGGAGGACGAAGATGGACGAACGAGACGAACTTGGACGAACGAGACGAACTTGGTCCAAAGATGGCCTACGGATCAAATGGGAGGACGAACGAGACGAACTTGGTCCAAAGAAGGCCTTCGGATCAAATGGGAGGACGAAGATGGACGAACGAGACGAACTTGGTCCAAAGAAGGCCAACGGATCAAATGGGAGGACGAAGATGGACGAACGAGACGAACTTGGTCCAAAGAAGGCCTAGGGATCAAATGGGAGGACGAAGATGGACGAACGAGACGAACTTGGTCCAAAGAAGGCCTTCGGATCAAATGGGAGGACGAAGATGGACGAACGAGACGAACTTGGTCCAAAGAAGGCCTAGGGATCAAATGGGAGGACGAAGACGGACGAACGAGACGAACTTGGTCCATAGAAGGCCTAGGGTTCAAATGGGAGGACGAAGACGGACGAACGAGACGAACTTGGTCCAAAGAAGGCCTAGGGATCAAATGGGAGGACGAAGATGGACGAACGAGACGAACTTGGTCCAAAGAAGGCCTACGGATCAAATGGGAGGACGAAGATGGACGAACGAGACTAACTTGGTCCAAAGAAAGCCTAGGGATCAAATGGGAGGACGAAGATGGACGAACGAGACGAACTTGGTCCAAAGAAGGCCTTCGGATCAAATGGGAGGACGAAGATGGACGAACGAGACGAACTTGGTCCAAAGAAGGCCAACGGATCAAATGGGAGGACGAAGATGGACGAACGAGACGAACTTGGTGCAAAGAAGCCCAACGGATCAAATGGGAGGACGAAAAGGGATGAACGAGACGAACTTGGTCCAAAGAAGGCCTACGGATCAAATGGGTGGACGAAGATGGACGAACGAGACGAACTTGGTCCAAGGAAGGCCTAGGGATCAAATGGGAGGACGAAGATGGACGAACGAGACGAACGAGACGAACTTGGTCCAAAGAAGGCCTACGGATCAAATGGGAGGACGAAGATGGACGAACGAGACGAACTTGGTCCAAAGAAGGCCTTCGGATCAAATGGGAGGACGAAGATGGACGAACGAGACGAACTTGGTCCAAAGAAGGCCAACGGATCAAATGGGAGGACGAAGATGGACGAACGAGACGAACTTGGTCCAAGGAAGGCCTAGGGATCAAATGGGAGGACGAAGATGGACGAACGAGACGAACGAGACGAACTTGGTCCAAAGAAGGCCTACGGATCAAATGGGAGGACGAAGATGGACGAACGAGACGAACTTGGTCCAAAGAAGGCCTTCGGATCAAATGGGAGGACGAAGATGGACGAACGAGACGAACTTGGTCCAAAGAAGGCCAACGGATCAAATGGGAGGACGAAGATGGACGAACGAGACGAACTTGGTCCAAAGAAGGCCAACGGATCAAATGGGAGGACGAAGATGGACGAACGAGACGAACTTGGTCCAAAGAAGGCCTAGGGATCAAATGGGAGGACGAAGATGGACGAACGAGACGAACTTGGTCCAAAGAAGGCCTACAGATCAAATGGGAGGACGAAGATCGACGAACGAGACGAACTTGGTCCAAAGAAGGCCAACGGATCAAATGGGAGGACGAAGATGGACGAACGAGACGAACTTGGCCCAAAGAAGGCCTAGGGATCAAATGGGAGGACGAAGATGGACGAACGAGACGAACTTGGTCCAAAGAAGGCCAACGGATCAAATGGGAGGACGAAGATGGACGAACGAGACGAACTTGGTCCAAAGAAGGCCTACGGATCAAATGGGAGGACGAAGATGGACGAACGAGATGAACTTGGTCCAAAGAAGGCCTAGGGATCAAATGGGAGGACGAAGATGGACGTACGAGACGAACTTAGTCCAAAGAAGGCCAACGGATCAAATGGGAGGACGAAGATGGACGAACGAGACGAACTTGGTCCAAAGAAGGCCAATGGATCAAATGGGAGGACGAAGATGGACGAACGAGACGAACTTGGTCCAAAGAAGGCCTAGGGATCAAATGGGAGGACGAAGATGGACGAACGAGACGAACTTGGTCCAAAGAAGGCCTAGGGATCAAATGGGAGGACGAAGATGGACGAACGAGACGAACTTGGTCCAAAGATGGCCTACGGATCAAATGGGAGGACGAAGATGGACGAACAAGACGAACTTGGTCCAAAGAAGGCCAACGGATGAAATGGGAGGACGAAGATGGACGAACGAGACGAACTTGGTCCAAAGAAGGCCTAGGGATCAAATGGGAGGACGAAGATGGACGAACGAGACGAACTTGGTCCAAAGAAGGCCTAGGGATCAAATGGGAGGACGAAGATGGACGAACGAGATGAACTTGGTCCAAAGAAGGCCTTCGGATCAAATGGGAGGACGAAGATGGACGAACGAGACGAACTTGGTCCAAAGAAGGCCTAGGGATCAAATGGGAGGACGAAGACGGACGAACGAGACGAACTTGGTCCAAAGAAGGCCTAGGGATCAAATGGGAGGACGAAGACGGACGAACGAGACGAACTTGGTCCAAAGAAGGCCTAGGGATCAAATGGGAGGACGAAGATGGACGAACGAGACGAACTTGGTCCAAAGAAGGCCTACGGATCAAATGGGAGGACGAAGATGGACGAACGAGACGAACTTGGTCCAAAGAAGGCCTTCGGATCAAATGGGAGGACGAAGATGGACGAACGAGACGAACTTGGTGCAAAGAAGCCCAACGGATCAAATGGGAGGACGAAAAGGGATGAACGAGACGAACTTGGTCCAAAGAAGGCCTACGGATCAAATGGGAGGACGAAGATGGACGAACGAGACGAACTTGGTCCAAGCAAGGCCTAGGGATCAAATGGGAGGACGAAGATGGACGAACGAGACGAACTTGGTCCAAAGAAGGCCTTCGGATCAAATGGGAGGACGAAGATGGACGAACGAGACGAACTTGGTCCAAAGAAGGCCAACGGATCAAATGGGAGGACGAAGATGGACGAACGAGACGAACTTGGTCCAAAGAAGGCCTAGGGATCAAATGGGAGGACGAAGATGGGTGAACGAGACGAACTTGGTCCAAAGAAGGCCTTCGGATCAAATGGGAGGACGAAGATGGACGAACGAGACGAACTTGGTCCAAAGAAGGCCTAGGGATCAAATGGGAGGACGAAGATGGACGAACGAGACGAACTTGGTCCAAAGAAGGCCTACGGATCAAATGGGAGGACGAAGATCGACGAACGAGACGAACTTGGCCCAAAGACGAACTTGGCCCAAAGAAGGCCTAAGGATCAAATGGGAGGACGAAGATGGACGAACGAGACGAACTTGGTCCAAAGAAGGCCAACGGATCAAATGGGAGGACGAAGATGGACGAACGAGACGAACTTGGTCCAAAGAAGGCCTACGGATCAAAGGGGAGGACGAAGATGGACGAACGAGACGAACTTGGTCCAAAGAAGGCCTAGGGATCAAATGGGAGGACGAAGATGGACGAACGAGACGAACTTGGACGAACGAGACGAACTTGGTCCAAAGATGGCCTACGGATCAAATGGGAGGACGAACGAGACGAACTTGGTCCAAAGAAGGCCTTCGGATCAAATGGGAGGACGAAGATGGACGAACGAGACGAACTTGGTCCAAAGAAGGCCAACGGATCAAATGGGAGGACGAAGATGGACGAACGAGACGAACTTGGTCCAAAGAAGGCCTAGGGATCAAATGGGAGGACGAAGATGGACGAACGAGACGAACTTGGTCCAAAGAAGGCCTTCGGATCAAATGGGAGGACGAAGATGGACGAACGAGACGAACTTGGTCCAAAGAAGGCCTAGGGATCAAATGGGAGGACGAAGACGGACGAACGAGACGAACTTGGTCCATAGAAGGCCTAGGGTTCAAATGGGAGGACGAAGACGGACGAACGAGACGAACTTGGTCCAAAGAAGGCCTAGGGATCAAATGGGAGGACGAAGATGGACGAACGAGACGAACTTGGTCCAAAGAAGGCCTACGGATCAAATGGGAGGACGAAGATGGACGAACGAGACTAACTTGGTCCAAAGAAAGCCTAGGGATCAAATGGGAGGACGAAGATGGACGAACGAGACGAACTTGGTCCAAAGAAGGCCTTCGGATCAAATGGGAGGACGAAGATGGACGAACGAGACGAACTTGGTCCAAAGAAGGCCAACGGATCAAATGGGAGGACGAAGATGGACGAACGAGACGAACTTGGTGCAAAGAAGCCCAACGGATCAAATGGGAGGACGAAAAGGGATGAACGAGACGAACTTGGTCCAAAGAAGGCCTACGGATCAAATGGGTGGACGAAGATGGACGAACGAGACGAACTTGGTCCAAGGAAGGCCTAGGGATCAAATGGGAGGACGAAGATGGACGAACGAGACGAACGAGACGAACTTGGTCCAAAGAAGGCCTACGGATCAAATGGGAGGACGAAGATGGACGAACGAGACGAACTTGGTCCAAAGAAGGCCTTCGGATCAAATGGGAGGACGAAGATGGACGAACGAGACGAACTTGGTCCAAAGAAGGCCAACGGATCAAATGGGAGGACGAAGATGGACGAACGAGACGAACTTGGTGCAAAGAAGCCCAACGGATCAAATGGGAGGACGAAAAGGGATGAACGAGACGAACTTGGTCGAAAGAAGGCCTTCGGATCAAATGGGTGGACGAAGATGGACGAACGAGACGAACTTGGTCCAAGGAAGGCCTAGGGATCAAATGGGAGGACGAAGATGGACGAACGAGACGAACGAGACGAACTTGGTCCAAAGAAGGCCTACGGATCAAATGGGAGGACGAAGATGGACGAACGAGACGAACTTGGTCCAAAGAAGGCCTAGGGATCAAATGGGAGGACGAAGATGGACGAACGAGACGAACTTGGTCCAAAGAAGGCCAACGGATCAAATGGGAGGACGAAGATGGACGAACGAGACGAACTTGGTCCAAAGAAGGCCTAGGGATCAAATGGGAGGACGAAGATGGACGAACGAGACGAACTTGGTCCAAAGAAGGCCTACAGATCAAATGGGAGGACGAAGATCGACGAACGAGACGAACTTGGTCCAAAGAAGGCCAACGGATCAAATGGGAGGACGAAGATGGACGAACGAGACGAACTTGGCCCAAAGAAGGCCTAGGGATCAAATGGGAGGACGAAGATGGACGAACGAGACGAACTTGGTCCAAAGAAGGCCAACGGATCAAATGGGAGGACGAAGATGGACGAACGAGACGAACTTGGTCCAAAGAAGGCCTACGGATCAAATGGGAGGACGAAGATGGACGAACGAGATGAACTTGGTCCAAAGAAGGCCTAGGGATCAAATGGGAGGACGAAGATGGACGTACGAGACGAACTTAGTCCAAAGAAGGCCAACGGATCAAATGGGAGGACGAAGATGGACGAACGAGACGAACTTGGTCCAAAGAAGGCCAATGGATCAAATGGGAGGACGAAGATGGACGAACGAGACGAACTTGGTCCAAAGAAGGCCTAGGGATCAAATGGGAGGACGAAGATGGACGAACGAGACGAACTTGGTCCAAAGAAGGCCTAGGGATCAAATGGGAGGACGAAGATGGACGAACGAGACGAACTTGGTCCAAAGATGGCCTACGGATCAAATGGGAGGACGAAGATGGACGAACAAGACGAACTTGGTCCAAAGAAGGCCAACGGATGAAATGGGAGGACGAAGATGGACGAACGAGACGAACTTGGTCCAAAGAAGGCCTAGGGATCAAATGGGAGGACGAAGATGGACGAACGAGACGAACTTGGTCCAAAGAAGGCCTAGGGATCAAATGGGAGGACGAAGATGGACGAACGAGAGGAACTTGGTCCAAAGAAGGCCTTCGGATCAAATGGGAGGACGAAGATGGACGAACGAGACGAACTTGGTCCAAAGAAGGCCTAGGGATCAAATGGGAGGACGAAGACGGACGAACGAGACGAACTTGGTCCAAAGAAGGCCTAGGGATCAAATGGGAGGACGAAGATGGACGAACGAGACGAACTTGGTCCAAAGAAGGCCTACGGATCAAATGGGAGGACGAAGATGGACGAACGAGATGAACTTGGTCCAAAGAAGGCCTAGGGATCAAATGGGAGGACGAAGATGGACGTACGAGACGAACTTAGTCCAAAGAAGGCCAACGGATCAAATGGGAGGACGAAGATGGACGAACGAGACGAACTTGGTCCAAAGAAGGCCAATGGATCAAATGGGAGGACGAAGATGGACGAACGAGACGAACTTGGTCCAAAGAAGGCCTAGGGATCAAATGGGAGGACGAAGATGGACGAACGAGACGAACTTGGTCCAAAGAAGGCCTAGGGATCAAATGGGAGGACGAAGATGGACGAACGAGACGAACTTGGTCCAAAGATGGCCTACGGATCAAATGGGAGGACGAAGATGGACGAACAAGACGAACTTGGTCCAAAGAAGGCCAACGGATGAAATGGGAGGACGAAGATGGACGAACGAGACGAACTTGGTCCAAAGAAGGCCTAGGGATCAAATGGGAGGACGAAGATGGACGAACGAGACGAACTTGGTCCAAAGAAGGCCTAGGGATCAAATGGGAGGACGAAGATGGACGAACGAGATGAACTTGGTCCAAAGAAGGCCTTCGGATCAAATGGGAGGACGAAGATGGACGAACGAGACGAACTTGGTCCAAAGAAGGCCTAGGGATCAAATGGGAGGACGAAGACGGACGAACGAGACGAACTTGGTCCAAAGAAGGCCTAGGGATCAAATGGGAGGACGAAGACGGACGAACGAGACGAACTTGGTCCAAAGAAGGCCTAGGGATCAAATGGGAGGACGAAGATGGACGAACGAGACGAACTTGGTCCAAAGAAGGCCTACGGATCAAATGGGAGGACGAAGATGGACGAACGAGACGAACTTGGTCCAAAGAAGGCCTTCGGATCAAATGGGAGGACGAAGATGGACGAACGAGACGAACTTGGTGCAAAGAAGCCCAACGGATCAAATGGGAGGACGAAAAGGGATGAACGAGACGAACTTGGTCCAAAGAAGGCCTACGGATCAAATGGGAGGACGAAGATGGACGAACGAGACGAACTTGGTCCAAGCAAGGCCTAGGGATCAAATGGGAGGACGAAGATGGACGAACGAGACGAACTTGGTCCAAAGAAGGCCTTCGGATCAAATGGGAGGACGAAGATGGACGAACGAGACGAACTTGGTCCAAAGAAGGCCAACGGATCAAATGGGAGGACGAAGATGGACGAACGAGACGAACTTGGTCCAAAGAAGGCCTAGGGATCAAATGGGAGGACGAAGATGGGTGAACGAGACGAACTTGGTCCAAAGAAGGCCTAGGGATCAAATGGGAGGACGAAGATGGACGAACGAGACGAACTTGGTCCAAAGAAGGCCTACGGATCAAATGGGAGGACGAAGATCGACGAACGAGACGAACTTGGCCTAAAGACGAACTTGGCCCAAAGAAGGCCTAAGGATCAAATGGGAGGACGAAGATGGACGAACGAGACGAACTTGGTCCAAAGAAGGCCAACGGATCAAATGGGAGGACGAAGATGGACGAACGAGACGAACTTGGTCCAAAGAAGGCCTACGGATCAAATGGGAGGACGAAGATGGACGAACGAGACGAACTTGGTCCAAAGAAGGCCTAGGGATCAAATGGGAGGACGAAGATGGACGAACGAGACGAACTTGGACGAACGAGACGAACTTGGTCCAAAGATGGCCTACGGATCAAATGGGAGGACGAACGAGACGAACTTGGTCCAAAGAAGGCCTTCGGATCAAATGGGAGGACGAAGATGGACGAACGAGACGAACTTGGTCCAAAGAAGGCCAACGGATCAAATGGGAGGACGAAGATGGACGAACGAGACGAACTTGGTCCAAAGAAGGCCTAGGGATCAAATGGGAGGACGAAGATGGACGAACGAGACGAACTTGGTCCAAAGAAGGCCTTCGGATCAAATGGGAGGACGAAGATGGACGAACGAGACGAACTTGGTCCAAAGAAGGCCTAGGGATCAAATGGGAGGACGAAGACGGACGAACGAGACGAACTTGGTCCATAGAAGGCCTAGGGTTCAAATGGGAGGACGAAGACGGACGAACGAGACGAACTTGGTCCAAAGAAGGCCTAGGGATCAAATGGGAGGACGAAGATGGACGAACGAGACGAACTTGGTCCAAAGAAGGCCTACGGATCAAATGGGAGGACGAAGATGGACGAACGAGACTAACTTGGTCCAAAGAAAGCCTAGGGATCAAATGGGAGGACGAAGATGGACGAACGAGACGAACTTGGTCCAAAGAAGGCCTTCGGATCAAATGGGAGGACGAAGATGGACGAACGAGACGAACTTGGTCCAAAGAAGGCCAACGGATCAAATGGGAGGACGAAGATGGACGAACGAGACGAACTTGGTGCAAAGAAGCCCAACGGATCAAATGGGAGGACGAAAAGGGATGAACGAGACGAACTTGGTCCAAAGAAGGCCTACGGATCAAATGGGTGGACGAAGATGGACGAACGAGACGAACTTGGTCCAAGGAAGGCCTAGGGATCAAATGGGAGGACGAAGATGGACGAACGAGACGAACGAGACGAACTTGGTCCAAAGAAGGCCTACGGATCAAATGGGAGGACGAAGATGGACGAACGAGACGAACTTGGTCCAAAGAAGGCCTAGGGATCAAATGGGAGGACGAAGATGGACGAACGAGACGAACTTGGTCCACAGAAGGCCAACGGATCAAATGGGAGGACGAAGATGGACGAACGAGACGAACTTGGTCCAAAGAAGGCCTAGGGATCAAATGGGAGGACGAAGATGGACGAACGAGACGAACTTGGTCCAAAGAAGGCCTACAGATCAAATGGGAGGACGAAGATCGACGAACGAGACGAACTTGGTCCAAAGAAGGCCAACGGATCAAATGGGAGGACGAAGATGGACGAACGAGACGAACTTGGCCCAAAGAAGGCCTAGGGATCAAATGGGAGGACGAAGATGGACGAACGAGACGAACTTGGTCCAAAGAAGGCCAACGGATCAAATGGGAGGACGAAGATGGACGAACGAGACGAACTTGGTCCAAAGAAGGCCTACGGATCAAATGGGAGGACGAAGATGGACGAACGAGATGAACTTGGTCCAAAGAAGGCCTAGGGATCAAATGGGAGGACGAAGATGGACGTACGAGACGAACTTAGTCCAAAGAAGGCCAACGGATCAAATGGGAGGACGAAGATGGACGAACGAGACGAACTTGGTCCAAAGAAGGCCAACGGATCAAATGGGAGGACGAAGATGGACGAACGAGACGAACTTGGTCCAAAGAAGGCCTAGGGATCAAATGGGAGGACGAAGATGGACGAACGAGACGAACTTGGTCCAAAGAAGGCCTAGGGATCAAATGGGAGGACGAAGATGGACGAACGAGACGAACTTGGTCCAAAGATGGCCTACGGATCAAATAGGAGGACGAAGATGGACGAACAAGACGAACTTGGTCCAAAGAAGGCCAACGGATGAAATGGGAGGACGAAGATGGACGAACGAGACGAACTTGGTCCAAAGAAGGCCTAGGGATCAAATGGGAGGACGAAGATGGACGAACGAGACGAACTTGGTCCAAAGAAGGCCTAGGGATCAAATGGGAGGACGAAGATGGACGAACGAGATGAACTTGGTCCAAAGAAGGCCTTCGGATCAAATGGGAGGACGAAGATGGACGAACGAGACGAACTTGGTCCAAAGAAGGCCTAGGGATCAAATGGGAGGACGAAGACGGACGAACGAGACGAACTTGGTCCAAAGAAGGCCTAGGGATCAAATGGGAGGACGAAGACGGACGAACGAGACGAACTTGGTCCAAAGAAGGCCTAGGGATCAAATGGGAGGACGAAGATGGACGAACGAGACGAACTTGGTCCAAAGAAGGCCTACGAATCAAATGGGAGGACGAAGATGGACGAACGAGACGAACTTGGTCCAAAGAAGGCCTTCGGATCAAATGGGAGGACGAAGATGGACGAACGAGACGAACTTGGTGCAAAGAAGCCCAACGGATCAAATGGGAGGACGAAAAGGGATGAACGAGACGAACTTGGTCCAAAGAAGGCCTACGGATCAAATGGGAGGACGAAGATGGATGAACGAGACGAACTTGGTCCAAGCAAGGCCTAGGGATCAAATGGGAGGACGAAGATGGACGAACGAGACGAACTTGGTCCAAAGAAGGCCTTCGGATCAAATGGGAGGACGAAGATGGACGAACGAGACGAACTTGGTCCAAAGAAGGCCAACGGATCAAATGGGAGGACGAAGATGGACGAACGAGACGAACTTGGTCCAAAGAAGGCCTAGGGATCAAATGGGAGGACGAAGATGGGTGAACGAGACGAACTTGGTCCAAAGAAGGCCTTCGGATCAAATGGGAGGACGAAGATGGACGAACGAGACGAACTTGGTCCAAAGAAGGCCTAGGGATCAAATGGGAGGACGAAGATGGACGAACGAGACGAACTTGGTCCAAAGAAGGCCTACGGATCAAATGGGAGGACGAAGATCGACGAACGAGACGAACTTGGCCCAAAGACGAACTTGGCCCAAAGAAGGCCTAAGGATCAAATGGGAGCACGAAGATGGACGAACGAGACGAACTTGGTCCAAAGAAGGCCAACGGATCAAATGGGAGGACGAAGATGGACGAACGAGACGAACTTGGTCCAAAGAAGGCCTACGGATCAAATGGGAGGACGAAGATGGACGAACGAGACGAACTTGGTCCAAAGAAGGCCTAGGGATCAAATGGGAGGACGAAGATGGACGAACGAGACGAACTTGGACGAACGAGACGAACTTGGTCCAAAGATGGCCTACGGATCAAATGGGAGGACGAACGAGACGAACTTGGTCCAAAGAAGGCCAACGGATCAAATGGGAGGACGAAGATGGACGAACGAGACGAACTTGGTCCAAAGAAGGCCTAGGGATCAAATGGGAGGACGAAGATGGACGAACGAGACGAACTTGGTCCAAAGAAGGCCTACGGATCAAATGGGAGGACGAAGATCGACGAACGAGACGAACTTGGCCCAAAGAAGGCCTAAGGATCAAATGGGAGGACGAAGATGGACGAACGAGACGAACTTGGTCCAAAGAAGGCCAACGGATCAAATGGGAGGACGAAGATGGACGAACGAGACGAACTTGGTCCAAAGAAGGCCTACGGATCAAATGGGAGGACGAAGATGGACGAACGAGACGAACTTGGTCCAAAGAAGGCCTAGGGATCAAATGGGAGGACGAAGATGGACGAACGAGACGAACATGGTCCAAAGAAGGCCTAGGGATCAAATGGGAGGACGAAGATGGACTAACGAGACGAACTTGGTCCAAAGAAGGCCTTCAGATCAAATGGGAGGACGAAGATGGACGAACGAGACGAACTTGGTCCAAAGAAGGCCTACGGATCAAATGGGAGGACGAAGATCGACGAACGAGACGAACTTGGCCCAAAGAAGGCCTACGGATCAAATGGGAGGACGAAGATGGACGAACGAGACGAACTTGGTCCAAAGAAGGCCTAGGGATCAAATGGCAGGACGAAGAAGGACGAACGAGACGAACTTGGTCCAAAGAAGGCCTACGGATCAAATGGGAGGACGAAGATGGACGAACGAGACGAACTTGGTCCAAAGAAGGCCAACGGATCAAATGGGAGGACGAAGATGGACGAACGAGACGAACTTGGTCCAAAGAAAGCCTAGGGATCAAATGGGAGGACGAAGATGGACGAACGAGACGAACTTGGTCCAAAGAAGGCCTTCGGATCAAATGGGAGGACGAAGATGGACGAACGAGACGAACTTGGTCCAAAGAAGGCCAACGGATCAAATGGGAGGACGAAGATGGACGAACGAGACGAACTTGGTGCAAAGAAGCCCAACGGATCAAATGGGAGGACGAAAAGGGATGAACGAGACGAACTTGGTCCAAAGAAGGCCTACGGATCAAATGGGTGGACGAAGATGGACGAACGAGACGAACTTGGTCCAAGGAAGGCCTAGGGATCAAATGGGAGGACGAAGATGGACGAACGAGACGAACTTGGTCCAAAGAAGGCCTACGGATCAAATGGGAGGACGAAGATGGACGAACGAGACGAACTTGGTCCAAAGAAGGCCTAGGGATCAAATGGGAGGACGAAGATGGACGAACGAGACGAACTTGGTCCAAAGAAGGCCTAGGGATCAAATGGGAGGACGAAGATGGACGAACGAGATGAACTTGGTCCAAAGAAGGCCTTCGGATCAAATGGGAGGACGAAGATGGACGAACGAGACGAACTTGGTCCAAAGAAGGCCTAGGGATCAAATGGGAGGACGAAGACGGACGAACGAGACGAACTTGGTCCAAAGAAGGCCTAGGGATCAAATGGGAGGACGAAGACGGACGAACGAGACGAACTTGGTCCAAAGAAGGCCTAGGGATCAAATGGGAGGACGAAGATGGACGAACGAGACGAACTTGGTCCAAAGAAGGCCTACGAATCAAATGGGAGGACGAAGATGGACGAACGAGACGAACTTGGTCCAAAGAAGGCCTTCGGATCAAATGGGAGGACGAAGATGGACGAACGAGACGAACTTGGTGCAAAGAAGCCCAACGGATCAAATGGGAGGACGAAAAGGGATGAACGAGACGAACTTGGTCCAAAGAAGGCCTACGGATCAAATGGGAGGACGAAGATGGATGAACGAGACGAACTTGGTCCAAGCAAGGCCTAGGGATCAAATGGGAGGACGAAGATGGACGAACGAGACGAACTTGGTCCAAAGAAGGCCTTCGGATCAAATGGGAGGACGAAGATGGACGAACGAGACGAACTTGGTCCAAAGAAGGCCAACGGATCAAATGGGAGGACGAAGATGGACGAACGAGACGAACTTGGTCCAAAGAAGGCCTAGGGATCAAATGGGAGGACGAAGATGGGTGAACGAGACGAACTTGGTCCAAAGAAGGCCTTCGGATCAAATGGGAGGACGAAGATGGACGAACGAGACGAACTTGGTCCAAAGAAGGCCTAGGGATCAAATGGGAGGACGAAGATGGACGAACGAGACGAACTTGGTCCAAAGAAGGCCTACGGATCAAATGGGAGGACGAAGATCGACGAACGAGACGAACTTGGCCCAAAGACGAACTTGGCCCAAAGAAGGCCTAAGGATCAAATGGGAGGACGAAGATGGACGAACGAGACGAACTTGGTCCAAAGAAGGCCAACGGATCAAATGGGAGGACGAAGATGGACGAACGAGACGAACTTGGTCCAAAGAAGGCCTACGGATCAAATGGGAGGACGAAGATGGACGAACGAGACGAACTTGGTCCAAAGAAGGCCTAGGGATCAAATGGGAGGACGAAGATGGACGAACGAGACGAACTTGGACGAACGAGACGAACTTGGTCCAAAGATGGCCTACGGATCAAATGGGAGGACGAACGAGACGAACTTGGTCCAAAGAAGGCCAACGGATCAAATGGGAGGACGAAGATGGACGAACGAGACGAACTTGGTCCAAAGAAGGCCTAGGGATCAAATGGGAGGACGAAGATGGACGAACGAGACGAACTTGGTCCAAAGAAGGCCTACGGATCAAATGGGAGGACGAAGATCGACGAACGAGACGAACTTGGCCCAAAGAAGGCCTAAGGATCAAATGGGAGGACGAAGATGGACGAACGAGACGAACTTGGTCCAAAGAAGGCCAACGGATCAAATGGGAGGACGAAGATGGACGAACGAGACGAACTTGGTCCAAAGAAGGCCTACGGATCAAATGGGAGGACGAAGATGGACGAACGAGACGAACTTGGTCCAAAGAAGGCCTAGGGATCAAATGGGAGGACGAAGATGGACGAACGAGACGAACATGGTCCAAAGAAGGCCTAGGGATCAAATGGGAGGACGAAGATGGACTAACGAGACGAACTTGGTCCAAAGAAGGCCTTCAGATCAAATGGGAGGACGAAGATGGACGAACGAGACGAACTTGGTCCAAAGAAGGCCTACGGATCAAATGGGAGGACGAAGATCGACGAACGAGACGAACTTGGCCCAAAGAAGGCCTACGGATCAAATGGGAGGACGAAGATGGACGAACGAGACGAACTTGGTCCAAAGAAGGCCTAGGGATCAAATGGCAGGACGAAGAAGGACGAACGAGACGAACTTGGTCCAAAGAAGGCCTACGGATCAAATGGGAGGACGAAGATGGACGAACGAGACGAACTTGGTCCAAAGAAGGCCAACGGATCAAATGGGAGGACGAAGATGGACGAACGAGACGAACTTGGTCCAAAGAAAGCCTAGGGATCAAATGGGAGGACGAAGATGGACGAACGAGACGAACTTGGTCCAAAGAAGGCCTTCGGATCAAATGGGAGGACGAAGATGGACGAACGAGACGAACTTGGTCCAAAGAAGGCCAACGGATCAAATGGGAGGACGAAGATGGACGAACGAGACGAACTTGGTGCAAAGAAGCCCAACGGATCAAATGGGAGGACGAAAAGGGATGAACGAGACGAACTTGGTCCAAAGAAGGCCTACGGATCAAATGGGTGGACGAAGATGGACGAACGAGACGAACTTGGTCCAAGGAAGGCCTAGGGATCAAATGGGAGGACGAAGATGGACGAACGAGACGAACTTGGTCCAAAGAAGGCCTAGGGATCAAATGGGAGGACGAAGATGGACGAACGAGACGAACTTGGTCCAAAGAAGGCCAACGGATCAAATGGGAGGACGAAGATGGACGAACGAGACGAACTTGGTCCAAAGAAGGCCTAGGGATCAAATGGGAGGACGAAGATGGACGAACGAGACGAACTTGGTCCAAAGAAGGCCAACGGATCAAATGGGAGGACGAAGATGGACGAACGAGACGAACTTGGTCCAAAGAAGGCCTAGGGATCAAATGGGAGGACGAAGATGGACGAACGAGACGAACTTGGTCCAAAGAAGGCCTACAGATCAAATGGGAGGACGAAGATCGACGAACGAGACGAACTTGGTCCAAAGAAGGCCAACGGATCAAATGGGAGGACGAAGATGGACGAACGAGACGAACTTGGCCCAAAGAAGGCCTAGGGATCAAATGGGAGGACGAAGATGGACGAACGAGACGAACTAGGTCCAAAGAAGGCCAACGGATCAAATGGGAGGACGAAGATGGACGAACGAGACGAACTTGGTCCAAAGAAGGCCTACGGATCAAATGGGAGGACGAAGATGGACGAACGAGATGAACTTGGTCCAAAGAAGGCCTAGGGATCAAATGGGAGGACGAAGATGGACGTACGAGACGAACTTAGTCCAAAGAAGGCCAACGGATCAAATGGGAGGACGAAGATGGACGAACGAGACGAACTTGGTCCAAAGAAGGCCAATGGATCAAATGGGAGGACGAAGATGGACGAACGAGACGAACTTGGTCCAAAGAAGGCCTAGGGATCAAATGGGAGGACGAAGATGGACGAACGAGACGAACTTGGTCCAAAGAAGGCCTAGGGATCAAATGGGAGGACGAAGATGGACGAACGAGACGAACTTGGTCCAAAGATGGCCTACGGATCAAATGGGAGGACGAAGATGGACGAACAAGACGAACTTGGTCCAAAGAAGGCCAACGGATGAAATGGGAGGACGAAGATGGACGAACGAGACGAACTTGGTCCAAAGAAGGCCTAGGGATCAAATGGGAGGACGAAGATGGACGAACGAGACGAACTTGGTCCAAAGAAGGCCTAGGGATCAAATGGGAGGACGAAGATGGACGAACGAGATGAACTTGGTCCAAAGAAGGCCTTCGGATCAAATGGGAGGACGAAGATGGACGAACGAGACGAACTTGGTCCAAAGAAGGCCTAGGGATCAAATGGGAGGACGAAGATGGACGAACGAGACGAACTTGGTCCAAAGAAGGCCTTCGGATCAAATGGGAGGACGAAGATGGACGAACGAGACGAACTTGGTGCAAAGAAGCCCAACGGATCAAATGGGAGGACGAAAAGGGAGGAACGAGACGAACTTGGTCCAAAGAAGGCCTACGGATCAAATGGGAGGACGAAGATGGACGAACGAGACGAACTTGGTCCAAGCAAGGCCTAGGGATCAAATGGGAGGACGAAGATGGACGAACGAGACGAACTTGGTCCAAAGAAGGCCTTCGGATCAAATGGGAGGACGAAGATGGACGAACGAGACGAACTTGGTCCAAAGAAGGCCAACGGATCAAATGGGAGGACGAAGATGGACGAACGAGACGAACTTGGTCCAAAGAAGGCCTAGGGATCAAATGGGAGGACGAAGATGGACGAACGAGACGAACTTGGTCCAAAGAAGGCCTAGGGATCAAATGGGAGGACGAAGAGGGACGAACGAGACGAACTTGGTCCAAAGAAGGCCTAGGGATCAAATGGGAGGACGAAGACGGACGAACGAGACGAACTTGGTCCAAAGAAGGCCTTCGGATCAAATGGGAGGACGAAGATGGACGAACCAGACGAACTTGGTGCAAAGAAGCCCAACGGATCAAATGGGAGGACGAAAAGGGATGAACGAGACGAACTTGGTCCAAAGAAGGCCTACGGATCAAATGGGTGGACGAAGATGGACGAACGAGACGAACTTGGTCCAAGGAAGGCCTAGGGATCAAATGGGAGGACGAAGATGGACGAACGAGACGAACTTGGTCCAAAGAAGGCCTACGGATCAAATGGGAGGACGAAGATGGACGAACGAGACGAACTTGGTCCAAAGAAGGCCTAGGGATCAAATGGGAGGACGAAGATGGACGAACGAGACGAACTTGGTCCAAAGAAGGCCTAGGGATCAAATGGGAGGACGAAGATGGACGAACGAGACGAACTTGGTCCAAAGAAGGCCAACGGATCAAATGGGAGGACGAAGATGGACGAACGAGACGAACTTGGCCCAAAGAAGGCCTAGGGATCAAATGGCAGGACGAAGATGGACGAACGAGACGAACTTGGTCCAAAGAAGGCCAACGGATCAAATGGGAGGACGAAGATGGACGAACGAGACGAACTTGGTCCAAAGATGGCCTACGGATCAAATGGGAGGACGAACGAGACGAACTTGGTCCAAAGAAGGCCTTCGGATCAAATGGGAGGACGAAGATGGACGAACGAGACGAACTTGGTCCAAAGAAGGCCAACGGATCAAATGGGAGGACGAAGATGGACGAACGAGACGAACTTGGTGCAAAGAAGGCCAACGGATCAAATGGGAGGACGAAAAGGGATGAACGAGACGAACTTGGTCCAAAGAAGGCCTACGGATCAAATGGGTGGACGAAGATGGACAAACGAGACGAACTTGGTCCAAGCAAGGCCTAGGGATCAAATGGGAGGACGAAGATGGACGAACGAGACGAACTTGGTCCAAAGAAGGCCTACGGATCAAATGGGAGGACGAAGTTGGACGAACGAGACGAACTTTGTCCAAAGAAGGCCTAGGGATCAAATGGGAGGACGAAGATGGACGAACGAGACGAACTTGGTCCAAAGAAGGCCAACGGATCAAATGGGAGGACGAAGATGGACGAACGAGACGAACTTGGTCCAAAGAAGGCCTAGGGATCAAATGGGAGGACGAAGATGGACGAACGAGACGAACTTGGTCCAAAGAAGGCCTACGGATCAAATGGGAGGACGAAGATCGACGAACGAGACGAACTTGGCCCAAAGAAGGCCTAAGGATCAAATGGGAGGACGAAGATGGACGAACGAGACGAACTTGGTCCAAAGAAGGCCAACAGATCAAATGGGAGGACGAAGATGGACGAACGAGACGAACTTGGTCCAAAGAAGGCCAACGGATCAAATGGGAGGACGAAGATGGACGAACGAGACGAACTTGGCCCAAAGAAGGCCTAGGGATCAAATGGGAGGACGAAGATGGACGAACGAGACGAACTTGGTCCAAAGAAGGCCAACGGATCAAATGGGAGGACGAAGATGGACGAACGAGACGAACTTGGTCCAAAGAAGGCCTACGGATCAAATGGGAGGACGAAGATGGACGAACGAGATGAACTTGGTCCAAAGAAGGCCTAGGGATCAAATGGGAGGACGAAGATGGACGTACGAGACGAACTTAGTCCAAAGAAGGCCAACGGATCAAATGGGAGGACGAAGATGGACGAACGAGACGAACTTGGTCCAAAGAAGGCCAATGGATCAAATGGGAGGACGAAGATGGACGAACGAGACGAACTTGGTCCAAAGAAGGCCTAGGGATCAAATGGGAGGACGAAGATGGACGAACGAGACGAACTTGGTCCAAAGATGGCCTACGGATCAAATGGGAGGACGAAGATGGACGAACGAGATGAACTTGGTCCAAAGAAGGCCAACGGATGAAATGGGAGGACGAAGATGGACGAACGAGACGAACTTGGTCCAAAGAAGGCCTAGGGATCAAATGGGAGGACGAAGATGGACGAACGAGACGAACTTGGTCCAAAGAAGGCCTAGGGATCAAATGGGAGGACGAAGATGGACGAACGAGAAGAACTTGGTCCAAAGAAGGCCTTCGGATCAAATGGGAGGACGAAGAAGGACGAACGAGACGAACTTGGTCCAAAGAAGGCCTAGGGATCAAATGGGAGGACGAAGACGGACGAACGAGACGAACTTGGTCCAAAGAAGGCCTAGGGATCAAATGGGAGGACGAAGACGGACGAACGAGACGAACTTGGTCCAAAGAAGGCCTAGGGATCAAATGGGAGGACGAAGATGGACGAACGAGACGAACTTGGTCCAAAGAAGGCCTACGGATCAAATGGGAGGACGAAGATGGACGAACGAGACGAACTTGGTACAAAGAAGGCCTTCGGATCAAATGGGAGGACGAAGATGGACGAACGAGACGAACTTGGTGCAAAGAAGCCCAACGGATCAAATGGGAGGACGAAAAGGGATGAACGAGACGAACTTGGTCCAAAGAAGGCCTACGGATCAAATGGGAGGACGAAGATGGACGAACGAGACGAACTTGGTCCAAAGAAGGCCTTCGGATCAAATGGGAGGACGAAGATGGACGAACGAGACGAACTTGGTCCAAAGAAGGCCAACGGATCAAATGGGAGGACGAAGATGGACGAACGAGACGAACTTGGTCCAATGAAGGCCTAGGGATCAAATGGGAGGACGAAGATGGGTGAACGAGACGAACTTGGTCCAAAGAAGGCCTTCGGATCAAATGGGAGGACGAAGATGGACGAACGAGACGAACTTGGTCCAAAGAAGGCCTAGGGATCAAATGGGAGGACGAAGATGGACGAACGAGACGAACTTGGTCCAAAGAAGGCCTAGGGATCAAATGGGAGGACGAAGACGGACGAACGAGACGAACTTGGTCCAAAGAAGGCCTTCGGATCAAATGGGAGGACGAAGATGGATGAACCAGACGAACTTGGTGCAAAGAAGCCCAACGGATCAAATGGGAGGACGAAAAGGGATGAACGAGACGAACTTGGTCCAAAGAAGGCCTACGGATCAAATGGGTGGACGAAGATGGACGAACGAGACGAACTTGGTCCAAGGAAGGCCTAGGGATCAAATGGGAGGACGAAGATGGACGAACGAGACGAACTTGGTCCAAAGAAGGCCTACGGATCAAATGGGAGGACGAAGATGGACGAACGAGACGAACTTGGTCCAAAGAAGGCCTAGGGATCAAATGGGAGGACGAAGATGGACGAACGAGACGAACTTGGTCCAAAGAAGGCCAACGGATCAAATGGGAGGACGAAGATGGACGAACGAGACGAACTTGGTCCAAAGAAGGCCTAGGGATCAAATGGGAGGACGAAGATGGACGAACGAGACGAACTTGGTCCAAAGAAGGCCAACGGATCAAATGGGAGGACGAAGATGGACGAACGAGACGAACTTGGTCCAAAGAAGGCCTAGGGATCAAATGGGAGGACGAAGATGGACGAACGAGACGAACTTGGTCCAAAGAAGGCCTACGGATCAAATGGGAGGACGAAGATCGACGAACGAGACGAACTTGGTCCAAAGAAGGCCAACGGATCAAATGGGAGGACGAAGATGGACGAACGAGACGAACTTGGCCCAAAGAAGGCCTAGGGATCAAATGGCAGGACGAAGATGGACGAACGAGACGAACTTGGTCCAAAGAAGGCCAACGGATCAAATGGGAGGACGAAGATGGACGAACGAGACGAACTTGGTCCAAAGATGGCCTACGGATCAAATGGGAGGACGAACGAGACGAACTTGGTCCAAAGAAGGCCTTCGGATCAAATGGGAGGACGAAGATGGACGAACGAGACGAAGTTGGTCCAAAGAAGGCCAACGGATCAAATGGGAGGACGAAGATGGACGAACGAGACGAACTTGGTGCAAAGAAGGCCAACGGATCAAATGGGAGGACGAAAAGGGATGAACGAGACGAACTTGGTCCAAAGAAGGCCTACGGATCAAATGGGTGGACGAAGATGGACAAACGAGACGAACTTGGTCCAAGCAAGGCCTAGGGATCAAATGGGAGGACGAAGATGGACGAACGAGACGAACTTGGTCCAAAGAAGGCCTACGGATCAAATGGGAGGACGAAGATGGACGAACGAGACGAACTTGGTCCAAAGAAGGCCAACGGATCAAATGGGAGGACGAAGATGGACGAACGAGACGAACTTGGTCCAAAGAAGGCCTACGGATCAAAAGGGAGGACGAAGATGGACGAACGAGACGAACTTGGTCCAAAGAAGGCCAACGGATCAAATGGGAGGACGAAGATGGACGAACGAGACGAACTTGGTCCAAAGAAGGCCTAGGGATCAAATGGGAGGACGAAGATGGACGAACGAGACGAACTTGGTCCAAAGAAGGCCTAGGGATCAAATGGGAGGACGAAGATGGACGAACGAGACGAACTTGGTCCAAAGAAGGCCAACGGATCAAATGGGAGGACGAAGATGGACGAACGAGACGAACTTGGTGCAAAGAAGCCCAACGGATCAAATGGGAGGACGAAAAGGGATGAACGAGACGAACTTGGTCCAAAGAAGGCCTACGGATCAAATGGGTGGACGAAGACGGACAAACGAGACGAACTTCGTCCAAGCAAGGCCTAGGGATCAAATGGGAGGACGAAGATGGACGAACGAGACGAACTTGGTCCAAAGAAGGCCTACGGATCAAATGGGAGGACGAAGTTGGACGAACGAGACGAACTTTGTCCAAAGAAGGCCTAGGGATCAAATGGGAGGACGAAGATGGACGAACGAGACGAACTTGGTCCAAAGAAGGCCAACGGATCAAATGGGAGGACGAAGATGGACGAACGAGACGAACTTGGTCCAAAGATGGCCTACGGATCAAATGGGAGGACGAACGAGACGAACTTGGTCCAAAGAAGGCCTTCGGATCAAATGGGAGGACGAAGATGGACGAACGAGACGAACTTGGTCCAAAGAAGGCCAACGGATCAAATGGGAGGACGAAGATGGACGAACGAGACGAACTTGGCCCAAAGAAGGCCTAGGGATCAAATGGCAGGACGAAGATGGACGAACGAGACGAACTTGGTCCAAAGAAGGCCAACGGATCAAATGGGAGGACGAAGATGGACGAACGAGACGAACTTGGCCCAAAGAAGGCCTAGGGATCAAATGGCAGGACGAAGATGGACGAACGAGACGAACTTGGTCCAAAGAAGGCCAACGGATCAAATGGGAGGACGAAGATGGACGAACGAGACGAACTTGGTCCAAAGATGGCCTACGGATCAAATGGGAGGACGAACGAGACGAACTTGGTCCAAAGAAGGCCTTCGGATCAAATGGGAGGACGAAGATGGACGAACGAGACGAAGTTGGTCCAAAGAAGGCCAACGGATCAAATGGGAGGACGAAGATGGACGAACGAGACGAACTTGGTGCAAAGAAGGCCAACGGATCAAATGGGAGGACGAAAAGGGACGAACGAGACGAACTTGGTCCAAAGAAGGCCTACGGATCAAATGGGTGGACGAAGATGGACAAACGAGACGAACTTGGTCCAAGCAAGGCCTAGGGATCAAATGGGAGGACGAAGATGGACGAACGAGACGAACTTGGTCCAAAGAAGGCCTACGGATCAAATGGGAGGACGAAGATGGACGAACGAGACGAACTTGGTCCAAAGAAGGCCAACGGATCAAATGGGAGGACGAAGATGGACGAACGAGACGAACTTGGTCCAAAGAAGGCCTACGGATCAAATGGGAGGACGAAGATGGACGAACGAGACGAACTTGGTCCAAAGAAGGCCAACGGATCAAATGGGAGGACGAAGATGGACGAACGAGACGAACTTGGTCCAAAGAAGGCCTAGGGATCAAATGGGAGGACGAAGATGGACGAACGAGACGAACTTGGTCCAAAGAAGGCCTAGGGATCAAATGGGAGGACGAAGATGGACGAACGAGACGAACTTGGTCCAAAGAAGGCCAACGGATCAAATGGGAGGACGAAGATGGACGAACGAGACGAACTTGGTGCAAAGAAGCCCAACGGATCAAATGGGAGGACGAAAAGGGATGAACGAGACGAACTTGGTCCAAAGAAGGCCTACGGATCAAATGGGTGGACGAAGACGGACAAACGAGACGAACTTCGTCCAAGCAAGGCCTAGGGATCAAATGGGAGGACGAAGATGGACGAACGAGACGAACTTGGTCCAAAGAAGGCCTACGGATCAAATGGGAGGACGAAGTTGGACGAACGAGACGAACTTTGTCCAAAGAAGGCCTAGGGATCAAATGGGAGGACGAAGATGGACGAACGAGACGAACTTGGTCCAAAGAAGGCCAACGGATCAAATGGGAGGACGAAGATGGACGAACGAGACGAACTTGGTCCAAAGAAGGCCAACGGAAATGGGAGGACGAAGATGGACGAACGATACGAACTTGGTCCAAAGAAGGCCTAGGGATCAAATGGGAGGACGAAGATGGACGAACGAGACGAACTTGGTCCAAAGAAGGCCTACGGATCAAATGGGAGGACGAAGATGGACGAACGAGACGAACTTCGTCCAAAGAAAGCCAACGGATCAAATGGGAGGACGAAGATGGACGAACGAGACGAACTTGGTCCAAAGAAGGCCTAGGGATCAAATGGGAGGACGAAGATGGACGAACGAGACGAACTTGGTCCAAAGAAGGCCTTCGGATCAAATGGGAGGACGAAGATGGACGAACCAGACGAACTTGGTGCAAAGAAGCTCAAGGATCAAATGGGAGGACGAAAAGGGATGAACGAGACGAACTTGGTCCAAAGAAGGCCTACGGATCAAATGGGAGGACGAAGATGGACGAACGAGACGAACTTGGTCCAAGCAAGGCCTAGGGATCAAATGGGAGGACGAAGATGGACGAACGAGACGAACTTGGTCCAAAGAAGGCCTTCGGATCAAATGGGAGGACGAAGATGGACGAACGAGACGAACTTGGTCCAAAGAAGGCCAACGGATCAAATGGGAGGACGAAGATGGACGAACGAGACGAACTTGGTCCAAAGAAGGCCTACGGATCAAATGGGAGGACGAAGATGGACGAACGAGACGAACTTGGTCCAAAGAAGGCCAACGGATCAAATGGGAGGACGAAGATGGACGAACGAGACGAACTTGGTCCAAAGAAGGCCTAGGGATCAAATGGGAGGACGAAGATGGACGAACGAGACGAACTTGGTCCAAAGAAGGCCAACGGATCAAATGGGAGGACGAAGATGGACGAACGAGACGAACTTGGTGCAAAGAAGCCCAACGGATCAAATGGGAGGACGAAAAGGGATGAACGAGACGAACTTGGTCCAAAGAAGGCCTACGGATCAAATGGGTGGACGAAGACGGACAAACGAGACGAACTTCGTCCAAGCAAGGCCTAGGGATCAAATGGGAGGACGAAGATGGACGAACGAGACGAACTTGGTCCAAAGAAGGCCTACGGATCAAATGGGAGGACGAAGTTGGACGAACGAGACGAACTTTGTCCAAAGAAGGCCTAGGGATCAAATGGGAGGACGAAGATGGACGAACGAGACGAACTTGGTCCAAAGAAGGCCAACGGATCAAATGGGAGGACGAAGATGGACGAACGAGACGAACTTGGTCCAAAGAAGGCCAACGGAAATGGGAGGACGAAGATGGACGAACGATACGAACTTGGTCCAAAGAAGGCCTAGGGATCAAATGGGAGGACGAAGATGGACGAACGAGACGAACTTGGTCCAAAGAAGGCCTACGGATCAAATGGGAGGACGAAGATGGACGAATGAGACGAACTTCGTCCAAAGAAAGCCAACGGATCAAATGGGAGGACGAAGATGGACGAACGAGACGAACTTGGTCCAAAGAAGGCCTAGGGATCAAATGGGAGGACGAAGATGGACGAACGAGACGAACTTGGTCCAAAGAAGGCCTTCGGATCAAATGGGAGGACAAAGATGGACGAACCAGACGAACTTGGTGCAAAGAAGCTCAAGGATCAAATGGGAGGACGAAAAGGGATGAACGAGACGAACTTGGTCCAAAGAAGGCCTACGGATCAAATGGGAGGACGAAGATGGACGAACGAGACGAACTTGGTCCAAGCAAGGCCTAGGGATCAAATGGGAGGACGAAGATGGACGAACGAGACGAACTTGGTCCAAAGAAGGCCTTCGGATCAAATGGGAGGACGAAGATGGACGAACGAGACGAACTTGGTCCAAAGAAGGCCAACGGATCAAATGGGAGGACGAAGATGGACGAACGAGACGAACTTGGTCCAAAGAAGGCCTAGGGATCAAATGGGAGGACGAAGATGGGTGAACGAGACGAACTTGGTCCAAAGAAGGCCTTCGGATCAAATGGGAGGACGAAGATGGACGAACGAGACGAACTTGGTCCAAAGAAGGCCTAGGGATCAAATGGGAGGACGAAGATGGACGAACGAGACGAACTTGGTCCAAAGAAGGCCTAGGGATCAAATGGGAAGACGAAGACGGACGAACGAGACGAACTTGGTCCAAAGAAGGCCTTCGGATCAAATGGGAGGACGAAGATGGACGAACCAGACGAACTTGGTGCAAAGAAGCCCAAGGATCAAATTGGAGGACGAAAAGGGATGAACGAGACGAACTTGGTCCAAAGAAGGCCTACGGATCAAATGGGAGGACGAAGATGGACGAACGAGACGAACTTGGTCCAAAGAAAGCCAAGGGATCAAATCGGAGGACGAATATGGACGAACGAGACGAACTTGGTCCAAAAAAGGCCAACGGATCAAAAGGGAGGACGAAGATGGAAGAACGAGACGAACTTGGTCCAAAGAAGGCCTAGGGATCAAATGGGAGGACGAAGATGGACGAACGAGACGAACTTGGTCCAAAGAAGGCCTACGGATCAAATGGGAGGACGAAGATGGACGAACGAGACGAACTTGGTCCAAAGAAGGCCAACGGATCAAATGGGAGGACGAAGATGGACGAACGAGACGAACTTGGTCCAAAGAAGGCCAACGGATCAAATGGGAGGACGAAGATGGACGAACGAGACGAACTTGGTCCAAAGAAGGCCTAGGGATCAAATGGGAGGACGAAGATGGACGAACGAGACGAACTTGGTTCAAAGAAGGCCTACGGATCAAATGGGAGGACGAAGATCGACGAACGAGACGAACTTGGTCCAAAGAAGGCCAACGGATCAAATGGGAGGACGAAGATGGATGAACGAGACGAACTTGGCCCAAAGAAGGCCTAGGGATCAAATGGGAGGACGTAGATGGACGAACGAGACGAACTTGGTCCAAAGAAGGCCAACGGATCAAATGGGAGGACGAAGATGGACGAACGAGACGAACTTGGTCCAAAGATGGCCTACGGATCAAATGGGAGGACGAAGATGGACGAACGAGACGAACTTGGTCCAAAGAAGGCCTACGGATCAAATGGGAGGACGAAGATGGACGAACGAGACGAACTTGGTCCAAAGAAGGCCTAGGGATCAAATGGGAGGACGAAGATGGACGAACGAGACGAACGAGACGAACGAGACGAACATGGTCCAAAGAAGGCCAACGGATCAAATGGGAGGACGAAGATGGACGAACGAGACGAACTTGGTGCAAAGAAGCCCAACGGATCAAATGGGAGGACGAAAAGGGTTGAACGAGACGAACTTGGTCCAAAGAAGGCCTACGGATCAAATGGGTGGACGAAGATGGACAAACGAGACGAACTTGGTCCAAGCAAGGCCTAGGGATCAAATGGGAGGACGAAGATGGACGAACGAGACGAACTTGGTCCAAAGAAGGCCTACGGATCAAATGGGAGGACGAAGTTGGACGAACGAGACGAACTTTGTCCAAAGAAGGCCTAGGGATCAAATGGGAGGACGAAGATGGACGAACGAGACGAACTTGGTCCAAAGAAGGCCAACGGATCAAATGGGAGGACGAAGATGGACGAACGAGACGAACTTGGTCCAAAGAAGGCCTAGGGATCAAATGGGAGGACGAAGATGGACGAACGAGACGAACTTGGTCCAAAGAAGGCCTAGGGATCAAATGGGAGGACGAAGATGGACGAACGAGACGAACTTGGTCCAAAGAAGGCCAACGGATCAAATGGGAGGACGAAGATGGACGAACGAGACGAACTTGGTGCAAAGAAGCCCAACGGATCAAATGGGAGGACGAAAAGGGATGAACGAGACGAACTTGGTCCAAAGAAGGCCTACGGATCAAATGGGTGGACGAAGACGGACAAACGAGACGAACTTCGTCCAAGCAAGGCCTAGGGATCAAATGGGAGGACGAAGATGGACGAACGAGACGAACTTGGTCCAAAGAAGGCCTACGGATCAAATGGGAGGACGAAGATGGACGAACGAGACGAACTTGGTCCAAAGAAGGCCAACGGATCAAATGGGAGGACGAAGATGGACGAACGAGACGAACTTGGTCCAAAGAAGGCCAACGGATCAAATGGGAGGACGAAGATGGACGAACGAGACGAACTTGGTCCAAAGAAGGCCTAGGGATCAAATGGGAGGACGAAGATGGACGAACGAGACGAACTTGGTTCAAAGAAGGCCTACGGATCAAATGGGAGGACGAAGATCGACGAACGAGACGAACTTGGTCCAAAGAAGGCCAACGGATCAAATGGGAGGACGAAGATGGACGAACGAGACGAACTTGGCCCAAAGAAGGCCTAGGGATCAAATGGGAGGACGTAGATGGACGAACGAGACGAACTTGGTCCAAAGAAGGCCAACGGATCAAATGGGAGGACGAAGATGGACGAACGAGACGAACTTGGTCCAAAGATGGCCTACGGATCAAATGGGAGGACGAAGATGGACGAACGAGACGAACTTGGTCCAAAGAAGGCCTACGGATCAAATGGGAGGACGAAGATGGACGAACGAGACGAACTTGGTCCAAAGAAGGCCTAGGGATCAAATGGGAGGACGAAGATGGACGAACGAGACGAACGAGACGAACGAGACGAACATGGTCCAAAGAAGGCCAACGGATCAAATGGGAGGACGAAGATGGACGAACGAGACGAACTTGGTGCAAAGAAGCCCAACGGATCAAATGGGAGGACGAAAAGGGTTGAACGAGACGAACTTGGTCCAAAGAAGGCCTACGGATCAAATGGGTGGACGAAGATGGACAAACGAGACGAACTTGGTCCAAGCAAGGCCTAGGGATCAAATGGGAGGACGAAGATGGACGAACGAGACGAACTTGGTCCAAAGAAGGCCTACGGATCAAATGGGAGGACGAAGTTGGACGAACGAGACGAACTTTGTCCAAAGAAGGCCTAGGGATCAAATGGGAGGACGAAGATGGACGAACGAGACGAACTTGGTCCAAAGAAGGCCAACGGATCAAATGGGAGGACGAAGATGGACGAACGAGACGAACTTGGTCCAAAGAAGGCCTAGGGATCAAATGGGAGGACGAAGATGGACGAACGAGACGAACTTGGTCCAAAGAAGGCCTAGGGATCAAATGGGAGGACGAAGATGGACGAACGAGACGAACTTGGTCCAAAGAAGGCCAACGGATCAAATGGGAGGACGAAGATGGACGAACGAGACGAACTTGGTGCAAAGAAGCCCAACGGATCAAATGGGAGGACGAAAAGGGATGAACGAGACGAACTTGGTCCAAAGAAGGCCTACGGATCAAATGGGTGGACGAAGACGGACAAACGAGACGAACTTCGTCCAAGCAAGGCCTAGGGATCAAATGGGAGGACGAAGATGGACGAACGAGACGAACTTGGTCCAAAGAAGGCCTACGGATCAAATGGGAGGACGAAGTTGGACGAACGAGACGAACTTTGTCCAAAGAAGGCCTAGGGATCAAATGGGAGGACGAAGATGGACGAACGAGACGAACTTGGTCCAAAGAAGGCCAACGGATCAAATGGGAGGACGAAGATGGACGAACGAGACGAACTTGGTCCAAAGAAGGCCTAGGGATCAAATGGGAGGACGAAGATGGACGAACGAGACGAACTTGGTCCAAAGAAGGCCTAGGGATCAAATGGGAGGACGAAGATGGACGAACGAGACGAACTTGGTCCAAAGAAGGCCAACGGATCAAATGGGAGGACGAAGATGGACGAACGAGACGAACTTGGTGCAAAGAAGCCCAACGGATCAAATGGGAGGACGAAAAGGGATGAACGAGACGAACTTGGTCCAAAGAAGGCCTACGGATCAAATGGGTGGACGAAGACGGACAAACGAGACGAACTTCGTCCAAGCAAGGCCTAGGGATCAAATGGGAGGACGAAGATGGACGAACGAGACGAACTTGGTCCAAAGAAGGCCTACGGATCAAATGGGAGGACGAAGATGGACGAACGAGACGAACTTGGTCCAAAGAAGGCCAACGGATCAAATGGGAGGACGAAGATGGACGAACGAGACGAACTTGGTCCAAAGAAGGCCAACGGATCAAATGGGAGGACGAAGATGGACGAACGAGACGAACTTGGTCCAAAGAAGGCCTAGGGATCAAATGGGAGGACGAAGATGGACGAACGAGACGAACTTGGTTCAAAGAAGGCCTACGGATCAAATGGGAGGACGAAGATCGACGAACGAGACGAACTTGGTCCAAAGAAGGCCAACGGATCAAATGGGAGGACGAAGATGGACGAACGAGACGAACTTGGCCCAAAGAAGGCCTAGGGATCAAATGGGAGGACGTAGATGGACGAACGAGACGAACTTGGTCCAAAGAAGGCCAACGGATCAAATGGGAGGACGAAGATGGACGAACGAGACGAACTTGGTCCAAAGATGGCCTACGGATCAAATGGGAGGACGAAGATGGACGAACGAGACGAACTTGGTCCAAAGAAGGCCTACGGATCAAATGGGAGGACGAAGATGGACGAACGAGACGAACTTGGTCCAAAGAAGGCCTAGGGATCAAATGGGAGGACGAAGATGGACGAACGAGACGAACGAGACGAACGAGACGAACATGGTCCAAAGAAGGCCAACGGATCAAATGGGAGGACGAAGATGGACGAACGAGACGAACTTGGTGCAAAGAAGCCCAACGGATCAAATGGGAGGACGAAAAGGGTTGAACGAGACGAACTTGGTCCAAAGAAGGCCTACGGATCAAATGGGTGGACGAAGATGGACAAACGAGACGAACTTGGTCCAAGCAAGGCCTAGGGATCAAATGGGAGGACGAAGATGGACGAACGAGACGAACTTGGTCCAAAGAAGGCCTACGGATCAAATGGGAGGACGAAGTTGGACGAACGAGACGAACTTTGTCCAAAGAAGGCCTAGGGATCAAATGGGAGGACGAAGATGGACGAACGAGACGAACTTGGTCCAAAGAAGGCCAACGGATCAAATGGGAGGACGAAGATGGACGAACGAGACGAACTTGGTCCAAAGAAGGCCTAGGGATCAAATGGGAGGACGAAGATGGACGAACGAGACGAACTTGGTCCAAAGAAGGCCTAGGGATCAAATGGGAGGACGAAGATGGACGAACGAGACGAACTTGGTCCAAAGAAGGCCAACGGATCAAATGGGAGGACGAAGATGGACGAACGAGACGAACTTGGTGCAAAGAAGCCCAACGGATCAAATGGGAGGACGAAAAGGGATGAACGAGACGAACTTGGTCCAAAGAAGGCCTACGGATCAAATGGGTGGACGAAGACGGACAAACGAGACGAACTTCGTCCAAGCAAGGCCTAGGGATCAAATGGGAGGACGAAGATGGACGAACGAGACGAACTTGGTCCAAAGAAGGCCTACGGATCAAATGGGAGGACGAAGTTGGACGAACGAGACGAACTTTGTCCAAAGAAGGCCTAGGGATCAAATGGGAGGACGAAGATGGACGAACGAGACGAACTTGGTCCAAAGAAGGCCAACGGATCAAATGGGAGGACGAAGATGGACGAACGAGACGAACTTGGTCCAAAGAAGGCCAACGGAAATGGGAGGACGAAGATGGACGAACGATACGAACTTGGTCCAAAGAAGGCCTAGGGATCAAATGGGAGGACGAAGATGGACGAACGAGACGAACTTGGTCCAAAGAAGGCCTACGGATCAAATGGGAGGACGAAGATGGACGAACGAGACGAACTTCGTCCAAAGAAAGCCAACGGATCAAATGGGAGGACGAAGATGGACGAACGAGACGAACTTGGTCCAAAGAAGGCCTAGGGATCAAATGGGAGGACGAAGATGGACGAACGAGACGAACTTGGTCCAAAGAAGGCCTTCGGATCAAATGGGAGGACGAAGATGGACGAACCAGACGAACTTGGTGCAAAGAAGCTCAAGGATCAAATGGGAGGACGAAAAGGGATGAACGAGACGAACTTGGTCCAAAGAAGGCCTACGGATCAAATGGGAGGACGAAGATGGACGAACGAGACGAACTTGGTCCAAGCAAGGCCTAGGGATCAAATGGGAGGACGAAGATGGACGAACGAGACGAACTTGGTCCAAAGAAGGCCTTCGGATCAAATGGGAGGACGAAGATGGACGAACGAGACGAACTTGGTCCAAAGAAGGCCAACGGATCAAATGGGAGGACGAAGATGGACGAACGAGACGAACTTGGTCCAAAGAAGGCCTAGGGATCAAATGGGAGGACGAAGATGGGTGAACGAGACGAACTTGGTCCAAAGAAGGCCTTCGGATCAAATGGGAGGACGAAGATGGACGAACGAGACGAACTTGGTCCAAAGAAGGCCTAGGGATCAAATGGGAGGACGAAGATGGACGAACGAGACGAACTTGGTCCAAAGAAGGCCTAGGGATCAAATGGGAAGACGAAGACGGACGAACGAGACGAACTTGGTCCAAAGAAGGCCTTCGGATCAAATGGGAGGACGAAGATGGACGAACCAGACGAACTTGGTGCAAAGAAGCCCAAGGATCAAATTGGAGGACGAAAAGGGATGAACGAGACGAACTTGGTCCAAAGAAGGCCTACGGATCAAATGGGAGGACGAAGATGGACGAACGAGACGAACTTGGTCCAAAGAAAGCCTAGGGATCAAATCGGAGGACGAATATGGACGAACGAGACGAACTTGGTCCAAAAAAGGCCAACGGATCAAAAGGGAGGACGAAGATGGAAGAACGAGACGAACTTGGTCCAAAGAAGGCCTAGGGATCAAATGGGAGGACGAAGATGGACGAACGAGACGAACTTGGTCCAAAGAAGGCCTACGGATCAAATGGGAGGACGAAGATGGACGAACGAGACGAACTTGGTCCAAAGAAGGCCAACGGATCAAATGGGAGGACGAAGATGGACGAACGAGACGAACTTGGTCCAAAGAAGGCCAACGGATCAAATGGGAGGACGAAGATGGACGAACGAGACGAACTTGGTCCAAAGAAGGCCTAGGGATCAAATGGGAGGACGAAGATGGACGAACGAGACGAACTTGGTCCAAAGAAGGCCTACGGATCAAATGGGAGGACGAAGATGGACGAACGAGACGAACTTCGTCCAAAGAAAGCCAACGGATCAAATGGGAGGACGAAGATGGACGAACGAGACGAACTTGGTCCAAAGAAGGCCTAGGGATCAAATGGGAGGACGAAGATGGACGAACGAGACGAACTTGGTCCAAAGAAGGCCTTCGGATCAAATGGGAGGACGAAGATGGACGAACCAGACGAACTTGGTGCAAAGAAGCTCAAGGATCAAATGGGAGGACGAAAAGGGATGAACGAGACGAACTTGGTCCAAAGAAGGCCTACGGATCAAATGGGAGGACGAAGATGGACGAACGAGACGAACTTGGTCCAAGCAAGGCCTAGGGATCAAATGGGAGGACGAAGATGGACGAACGAGACGAACTTGGTCCAAAGAAGGCCTTCGGATCAAATGGGAGGACGAAGATGGACGAACGAGACGAACTTGGTCCAAAGAAGGCCAACGGATCAAATGGGAGGACGAAGATGGACGAACGAGACGAACTTGGTCCAAAGAAGGCCTAGGGATCAAATGGGAGGACGAAGATGGGTGAACGAGACGAACTTGGTCCAAAGAAGGCCTTCGGATCAAATGGGAGGACGAAGATGGACGAACGAGACGAACTTGGTCCAAAGAAGGCCTAGGGATCAAATGGGAGGACGAAGATGGACGAACGAGACGAACTTGGTCCAAAGAAGGCCTAGGGATCAAATGGGAAGACGAAGATGGACGAACGAGACGAACTTGGTCCAAAGAAGGCCTACGGATCAAATGGGAGGACGAAGATGGACGAACGAGACGAACTTGGTCCAAAGAAGGCCAACGGATCAAATGGGAGGACGAAGATGGACGAACGAGACGAACTTGGTCCAAAGAAGGCCAACGGATCAAATGGGAGGACGAAGATGGACGAACGAGACGAACTTGGTCCAAAGAAGGCCTAGGGATCAAATGGGAGGACGAAGATGGACGAACGAGACGAACATGGTTCAAAGAAGGCCTACGGATCAAATGGGAGGACGAAGATCGACGAACGAGACGAACTTGGTCCAAAGAAGGCCAACGGATCAAATGGGAGGACGAAGATGGACGAACGAGACGAACTTGGCCCAAAGAAGGCCTAGGGATCAAATGGGAGGACGTAGATGGACGAACGAGACGAACTTGGTCCAAAGAAGGCCAACGGATCAAATGGGAGGACGAAGATGGACGAACGAGACGAACTTGGTCCAAAGATGGCCTACGGATCAAATGGGAGGACGAAGATGGACGAACGAGACGAACTTGGTCCAAAGAAGGCCTACGGATCAAATGGGAGGACGAAGATGGACGAACGAGACGAACTTGGTCCAAAGAAGGCCTAGGGATCAAATGGGAGGACGAAGATGGACGAACGAGACGAACGAGACGAACGAGACGAACATGGTCCAAAGAAGGCCAACGGATCAAATGGGAGGACGAAGATGGACGAACGAGACGAACTTGGTGCAAAGAAGCCCAACGGATCAAATGGGAGGACGAAAAGGGTTGAACGAGACGAACTTGGTCCAAAGAAGGCCTACGGATCAAATGGGTGGACGAAGATGGACAAACGAGACGAACTTGGTCCAAGCAAGGCCTAGGGATCAAATGGGAGGACGAAGATGGACGAACGAGACGAACTTGGTCCAAAGAAGGCCTACGGATCAAATGGGAGGACGAAGTTGGACGAACGAGACGAACTTTGTCCAAAGAAGGCCTAGGGATCAAATGGGAGGACGAAGATGGACGAACGAGACGAACTTGGTCCAAAGAAGGCCAACGGATCAAATGGGAGGACGAAGATGGACGAACGAGACGAACTTGGTCCAAAGAAGGCCTAGGGATCAAATGGGAGGACGAAGATGGACGAACGAGACGAACTTGGTCCAAAGAAGGCCTACGGATCAAATGGGAGGACGAAGATGGACGAACGAGACGAACTTGGTCCAAAGAAAGCCAACGGATCAAATGGGAGGACGAAGATGGACGAACGAGACGAACTTGGTCCAAAGAAGGCCTAGGGATCAAATGGGAGGACGAAGATGGACGAACGAGACGAACTTGGTCCAAAGCAAGGCCTAGGGATCAAATGGGAGGACGAAGATGGACGAACGAGACGAACTTGGTCCAAAGAAGGCCTACGGATCAAATGGGAGGACGAAGTTGGACGAACGAGACGAACTTTGTCCAAAGAAGGCCTAGGGATCAAATGGGAGGACGAAGATGGACGAACGAGACGAACTTGGTCCAAAGAAGGCCAACGGATCAAATGGGAGGACGAAGATGGACGAACGAGACGAACTTGGTCCAAAGAAGGCCAACGGAAATGGGAGGACGAAGATGGACGAACGATACGAACTTGGTCCAAAGAAGGCCTAGGGATCAAATGGGAGGACGAAGATGGACGAACGAGACGAACTTGGTCCAAAGAAGGCCTACGGATCAAATGGGAGGACGAAGATGGACGAACGAGACGAACTTCGTCCAAAGAAAGCCAACGGATCAAATGGGAGGATGAAGATGGACGAACGAGACGAACTTGGTCCAAAGAAGGCCTAGGGATCAAATGGGAGGACGAAGATGGACGAACGAGACGAACTTGGTCCAAAGAAGGCCTTCGGATCAAATGGGAGGACGAAGATGGACGAACCAGACGAACTTGGTGCAAAGAAGCTCAAGGATCAAATGGGAGGACGAAAAGGGATGAACGAGACGAACTTGGTCCAAAGAAGGCCTACGGATCAAATGGGAGGACGAAGATGGACGAACGAGACGAACTTGGTCCAAGCAAGGCCTAGGGATCAAATGGGAGGACGAAGATGGACGAACGAGACGAACTTGGTCCAAAGAAGGCCTTCGGATCAAATGGGAGGACGAAGATGGACGAACGAGACGAACTTGGTCCAAAGAAGGCCAACGGATCAAATGGGAGGACGAAGATGGACGAACGAGACGAACTTGGTCCAAAGAAGGCCTAGGGATCAAATGGGAGGACGAAGATGGGTGAACGAGACGAACTTGGTCCAAAGAAGGCCTTCGGATCAAATGGGAGGACGAAGATGGACGAACGAGACGAACTTGGTCCAAAGAAGGCCTAGGGATCAAATGGGAGGACGAAGACGGACGAACGAGACGAACTTGGTCCAAAGAAGGCCTAGGGATCAAATGGGAAGACGAAGACGGACGAACGAGACGAACTTGGTCCAAAGAAGGCCTTCGGATCAAATGGGAGGACGAAGATGGACGAACCAGACGAACTTGGTGCAAAGAAGCCCAAGGATCAAATTGGAGGACGAAAAGGGATGAACGAGACGAACTTGGTCCAAAGAAGGCCTACGGATCAAATGGGAGGACGAAGATGGACGAACGAGACGAACTTGGTCTAAAGAAAGCCTAGGGATCAAATGGGAGGACGAATATGGACGAACGAGACGAACTTGGTCCAAAAAAGGCCAACGGATCAAAAGGGAGGACGAAGATGGAAGAACGAGACGAACTTGGTCCAAAGAAGGCCTAGGGATCAAATGGGAGGACGAAGATGGACGAACGAGACGAACTTGGTCCAAAGAAGGCCTACGGATCAAATGGGAGGACGAAGATGGACGAACGAGACGAACTTGGTCCAAAGAAGGCCAACGGATCAAATGGGAGGACGAAGATGGACGAACGAGACGAACTTGGTCCAAAGAAGGCCTAGGGATCAAATGGGAGGACGAAGATGGACGAACGAGACGAACTTGGTTCAAAGAAGGCCTACGGATCAAATGGGAGGACGAAGATCGACGAACGAGACGAACTTGGTCCAAAGAAGGCCAACGGATCAAATGGGAGGACGAAGATGGACGAACGAGACGAACTTGGCCCAAAGAAGGCCTAGGGATCAAATGGGAGGACGTAGATGGACGAACGAGACGAACTTGGTCCAAAGAAGGCCAACGGATCAAATGGGAGGACGAAGATGGACGAACGAGACGAACTTGGTCCAAAGATGGCCTACGGATCAAATGGGAGGACGAAGATGGACGAACGAGACGAACTTGGTCCAAAGAAGGCCTACGGATCAAATGGGAGGACGAAGATGGACGAACGAGACGAACTTGGTCCAAAGAAGGCCTAGGGATCAAATGGGAGGACGAAGATGGACGAACGAGACGAACGAGACGAACGAGACGAACATGGTCCAAAGAAGGCCAACGGATCAAATGGGAGGACGAAGATGGATGAACGAGACGAACTTGGTGCAAAGAAGCCCAACGGATCAAATGGGAGGACGAAAAGGGATGAACGAGACGAACTTGGTCCAAAGAAGGCCTACGGATCAAATGGGTGGACGAAGATGGACAAACGAGACGAACTTGGTCCAAGCAAGGCCTAGGGATCAAATGGGAGGACGAAGATGGACGAACGAGACGAACTTGGTCCAAAGAAGGCCTACGGATCAAATGGGAGGACGAAGTTGGACGAACGAGACGAACTTTGTCCAAAGAAGGCCTAGGGATCAAATGGGAGGACGAAGATGGACGAACGAGACGAACTTGGTCCAAAGAAGGCCAACGGATCAAATGGGAGGACGAAGATGGACGAACGAGACGAACTTGGTCCAAAGAAGGCCTAGGGATCAAATGGGAGGACGAAGATGGACGAACGAGACAAACTTGGTCCAAAGAAGGCCTACGGATCAAATGGGAGGACGAAGATGGACGAACGAGACGAACTTGGTCCAAAGAAAGCCAACGGATCAAATGGGAGGACGAAGATGGACGAACGAGACGAACTTGGTCCAAAGAAGGCCTAGGGATCAAATGGGAGGACGAAGATGGACGAACGAGACGAACTTGGTCCAAAGAAGGCCTTCGGATCAAATGGGAGGACGAAGATGGACGAACGAGACGAACTTGGTGCAAAGAAGCTCAAGGATCAAATGGGAGGACGAAAAGGGATGAACGAGACGAACTTGGTCCAAAGAAGGCCTACGGATCAAATGGGAGGACGAAGATGGACGAACGAGACGAACTTGGTCCAAAGAAGGCCAACGGATCAAATGGGTGGACGAAGATGGACGAACGAGACGAACTTGGTCCAAAGAAAGCCTAGGGATTAAATGGGAGGATGAAGATGGACGAACGAGACGAACTTGGTCCAAAGAAGGCCTTCGGATCAAATGGGAGGACGAAGATGGACGAACGAGTCGAACTTGGTCCAAAGAAGGCCAACGGATCAAATGGGAGGACGAAGATGGACGAACGAGACGAACTTGGTGCAAAGAAGCCCAACGGATCAAATGGGAGGACGAAAAGGGATGAACGAGACGAACTTGGTCCAAAGAAGGCCTACGGATCAAATGGGTGGACGAAGTTGGACGAACAAGACGAACTTGGTCCAAAGAAGGCCTAGGGATCAAATGGGAGGACGAAGATGGACGAACGAGACGAACTTGGTCCAAAGAAGGCCTAGGGATCAAATGGGAGGACGAAGATGGACGAACGAGACGAACTTGGTCCAAAGAAGGCCTTCGGATCAAATGGGAGGACGAAGATGGACGAACCAGACGAACTTGGTGCAAAGAAGCTCAAGGATCAAATGGGAGGGCGAAAAGGGATGAACGAGACGAACTTGGTCCAAAGAAGGCCTACGGATCAAATGGGAGGACGAAGATGGACGAACGAGACGAACTTGGTACAAGCAAGGCCTAGGGATCAAATGGGAGGACGAAGATGGACGAACGAGACGAACTTGGTCCAAAGAAGGCCTAGGGATCAAATGGGAGGACGAAGATGGACGAACGAGACGAACTTGGTCCAAAGAAGGCCAACGGATCAAATGGGAGGACGAAGATGGACGAACGAGACGAACTTGGTGCAAAGAAGCCCAACGGATCAAATGGGAGGACGAAAAGGGATGAACGAGACGAACTTGGTCCAAAGAAGGCCTACGGATCAAATGGGTGGACGAAGACGGACAAACGAGACGAACTTGGTCCAAGCAAGGCCTAGGGATCAAATGGGAGGACGAAGATGGACGAACGAGACGAACTTGGTCCAAAGAAGGCCTACGGATCAAATGGGAGGACGAAGTTGGACGAACGAGACGAACTTTGTCCAAAGATGGCCTAGGGATCAAATGGGAGGACGAAGATGGACGAACGAGACGAACTTGGTCCAAAGAAGGCCTTCGGATCAAATGGGAGGACGAAGATGGACGAACCAGACGAACTTGGTGCAAAGAAGCTCAAGGATCAAATGGGAGGACGAAAAGGGATGAACGAGACGAACTTGGTCCAAAGAAGGCCTACGGATCAAATGGGAGGACGAAGATGGACGAACGAGACGAACTTGCTACAAGCAAGGCCTAGGGATCAAATGGGAGGACGAAGATGGACGAACGAGACGAACTTGGTCCAAAGAAGGCCTAGGGATCAAATGGGAGGACGAAGATGGACGAACGAGACGAACTTGGTCCAAAGAAGGCCAACGGATCAAATGGGAGGACGAAGATGGACGAACGAGACGAACTTGGTGCAAAGAAGCCCAACGGATCAAATGGGAGGACGAAAAGGGATGAACGAGACGAACTTGGTCCAAAGAAGGCCTACGGATCAAATGGGTGGACGAAGACGGACAAACGAGACGAACTTGGTCCAAGCAAGGCCTAGGGATCAAATGGGAGGACGAAGATGGACGAACGAGACGAACTTGGTCCAAAGAAGGCCTACGGATCAAATGGGAGGACGAAGTTGGACGAACGAGACGAACTTTGTCCAAAGATGGCCTAGGGATCAAATGGGAGGACGAAGATGGACGAACGAGACGAACTTGGTCCAAAGAAGGCCAACGGATCAAATGGGAGGACGAAGATGGACGAACGAGACGAACTTGGTCCAAAGAAGGCCAACGGAAATGGGAGGACGAAGATGGACGAACGATACGAACTTGGTCCAAAGAAGGCCTAGGGATCAAATGGGAGGACGAAGATGGACGAACGAGACGAACTTGGTCCAAAGAAGGCCTACGGATCAAATGGGAGGACGAAGATGGACGAACGAGACGAACTTCATCCAAAGAAAGCCAACGGATCAAATGGGAGGACGAAGATGGACGAACGAGACGAACTTGGTCCAAAGAAGGCCTAGGGATCAAATGGGAGGACGAAGATGGACGAACGAGACGAACTTGGTCCAAAGAAGGCCTAGGGATCAAATGGGAGGACGAAGATGGACGAACGAGACGAACTTGGTCCAAAGAAGGCCTTCGGATCAAATGGGAGGACGAAGATGGACGAACCAGACGAACTTGGTGCAAAGAAGCTCAAGGATCAAATGGGAGGACGAAAAGGGATGAACGAGACGAACTTGGTCCAAAGAAGGCCTACGGATCAAATGGGAGGACGAAGATGGACGAACGAGACGAACTTGGTCCAAGCAAGGCCTAGGGATCAAATGGGAGGACGAAGATGGACGAACGAGACGAACTTGGTCCAAAGAAGGCCTTCGGATCAAATGGGAGGACGAAGATGGACGAACGAGACGAACTTGGTCCAAAGAAGGCCAACAGATCAAATGGGAGGACGAAGATGGACGAACGAGACGAACTTGGTCCAAAGAAGGCCTAGGGATCAAATGGGAGGACGAAGATGGGTGAACGAGACGAACTTGGTCCAAAGAAGGCCTTCGGATCAAATGGGAGGACGAAATGGACGAACGAGACGAACTTGGTCCAAAGAAGGCCTACGGATCAAAAGGGAGGACGAAGATGGAAGAACGAGACGAACTTGGTCCAAAGAAGGCCTAGGGATCAAATGGGAGGACGAAGATGGACGAACGAGACGAACTTGGTCCAAAGAAGGCCTACGGATCAAATGGGAGGACGAAGATGGACGAACGAGACGAACTTGGTCCAAAGAAGGCCTACGGATCAAAAGGGAGGACGAAGATGGAAGAACGAGACGAACTTGGTCCAAAGAAGGCCTAGGGATCAAATGGGAGGACGAAGATGGACGAACGAGACGAACTTGGTCCAAAGATGGCCTACGGATCAAATGGGAGGACGAAGATGGACGAACGAGACGAACTTGGTCCAAAGAAGGCCAACGGATCAAATGGGAGGACGAAGATGGACGAACGAGACGAACTTGGTCCAAAGAAGGCCAACGGATCAAATGGGAGGACGAAGATGGACGAACGAGACGAACTTGGTCCAAAGAAGGCCTAGGGATCAAATGGGAGGACGAAGATGGACGAACGAGACGAACTTGGTTCAAAGAAGGCCTACGGATCAAATGGGAGGACGAAGATCGACGAACGAGACGAACTTGGTCCAAAGAAGGCCAACGGATCAAATGGGAGGACGAAGATGGACGAACGAGACGAACTTGGCCCAAAGAAGGCCTAGGGATCAAATGGGAGGACGTAGATGGACGAACGAGACGAACTTGGTCCAAAGAAGGCCAACGGATCAAATGGGAGGACGAAGATGGACGAACGAGACGAACTTGGTCCAAAGAAGGCCTAGGGATCAAATGGGAGGACGAAGATGGACGAACGAGACGAACTTGGTCCAAAGAAGGCCTTCGGATCAAATGGGAGGACGAAGATGGACGAACGAGACGAACTTGGTCCAAAGAAGGCCAACGGATCAAATGGGAGGACGAAGATGGACGAACGAGACGAACTTTGTGCAAAGAAGCCCAACGGATCAAATGGGAGGACGAAAAGGGATGAACGAGACGAACTTGGTCCAAAGAAGGCCTACGGATCAAATGGGTGGACGAAGATGGACAAACGAGACGAACTTGGTCCAAGCAAGGCCTAGGGATCAAATGGGAGGACGAAGATGGACGAACGAGACGAACTTGGTCCAAAGAAGGCCTACGGATCAAATGGGAGGACGAAGTTGGACGAACGAGACGAACTTTGTCCAAAGAAGGCCTAGGGATCAAATGGGAGGACGAAGATGGACGAACGAGACGAACTTGGTCCAAAGAAGGCCAACGGATCAAATGGGAGGACGAAGATGGACGAACGAGACGAACTTGGTCCAATGAAGGCCAACGGATCAAATGGGAGGACGAAGATGGACGAACGAGACGAACTTGGTCCAAAGAAGGCCTAGGGATCAAATGGGAGGACGAAGATGGACGAACGAGACGAACTTGGTCCAAAGAAGGCCTACGGATCAAATGGGAGGACGAAGATGGACGAACGAGACGAACTTCATCCAAAGAAAGCCAACGGATCAAATGGGAGGACGAAGATGGACGAACGAGACGAACTTGGTCCAAAGAAGGCCTAGGGATCAAATGGGAGGACGAAGATGGACGAACGAGACGAACTTGGTCCAAAGAAGGCCTAGGGATCAAATGGGAGGACGAAGATGGACGAACGAGACGAACTTGGTCCAAAGAAGGCCTTCGGATCAAATGGGAGGACGAAGATGGACAAACCAGACGAACTTGGTGCAAAGAAGCTCAAGGATCAAATGGGAGGACGAAAAGGGATGAACGAGACGAACTTGGTCCAAAGAAGGCCTACGGATCAAATGGGAGGACGAAGATGGACGAACGAGACGAACTTGGTCCAAGCAAGGCCTAGGGATCAAATGGGAGGACGAAGATGGACGAACGAGACGAACTTGGTCCAAAGAAGGCCTTCGGATCAAATGGGAGGACGAAGATGGACGAACGAGACGAACTTGGTCCAAAGAAGGCCAACAGATCAAATGGGAGGACGAAGATGGACGAACGAGACGAACTTGGTCCAAAGAAGGCCTAGGGATCAAATGGGAGGACGAAGATGGGTGAACGAGACGAACTTGGTCCAAAGAAGGCCTTCGGATCAAATGGGAGGACGAAATGGACGAACGAGACGAACTTGGTCCAAAGAAGGCCTAGGGATCAAATGGGAGGACGAAGATGGACGAACGAGACGAACTTGGTCCAAAGAAGGCCTAGGGATCAAATGGGAGGACGAAGACGGACGAACGAGACGAACTTGGTCCAAAGAAAGCCTAGGGATCAAATGGGAGGACGAATATGGACGAACGAGATGAACTTGGTCCAAAAAAGGCCAACGGATCAAAAGGGAGGACGAAGATGGAAGAACGAGACGAACTTGGTCCAAAGAAGGCCTAGGGATCAAATGGGAGGACGAAGATGGACGAACGAGACGAACTTGGTCCAAAGAAGGCCTACGGATCAAATGGGAGGACGAAGATGGACGAACGAGACGAACTTGGTCCAAAGAAGGCCAACGGATCAAATGGGAGGACGAAGATGGACGAACGAGACGAACTTGGCCCAAAGAAGGCCTAGGGATCAAATGGGAGGACGTAGATGGACGAACGAGACGAACTTGGTCCAAAGAAGGCCAACGGATCAAATGGGAGGACGAAGATGGACGAACGAGACGAACTTGGTCCAAAGATGGCCTACGGATCAAATGGGAGGACGAAGATGGACGAACGAGACGAACTTGGTCCAAAGAAGGCCTAGGGATCAAATGGGAGGACGAAGATGGACGAACGAGACGAACTTGGTCCAAAGAAGGCCTTCGGATCAAATGGGAGGACGAAGATGGACGAACGAGACGAACTTGGTCCAAAGAAGGCCAACGGATCAAATGGGAGGACGAAGATGGACGAACGAGACGAACTTTGTGCAAAGAAGCCCAACGGATCAAATGGGAGGACGAAAAGGGATGAACGAGACGAACTTGGTCCAAAGAAGGCCTACGGATCAAATGGGTGGACGAAGATGGACAAACGAGACGAACTTGGTCCAAGCAAGGCCTAGGGATCAAATGGGAGGACGAAGATGGACGAACGAGACGAACTTGGTCCAAAGAAGGCCTACGGATCAAATGGGAGGACGAAGTTGGACGAACGAGACGAACTTTGTCCAAAGAAGGCCTAGGGATCAAATGGGAGGACGAAGATGGACGAACGAGACGAACTTGGTCCAATGAAGGCCAACGGATCAAATGGGAGGACGAAGATGGACGAACGAGACGAACTTGGTCCAAAGAAGGCCTAGGGATCAAATGGGAGGACGAAGATGGACGAACGAGACGAACTTGGTCCAAAGAAGGCCTACGGATCAAATGGGAGGACGAAGATGGACGAACGAGACGAACTTCATCCAAAGAAAGCCAACGGATCAAATGGGAGGACGAAGATGGACGAACGAGACGAACTTGGTCCAAAGAAGGCCTAGGGATCAAATGGGAGGACGAAGATGGACGAACGAGACGAACTTGGTCCAAAGAAGGCCTAGGGATCAAATGGGAGGACGAAGATGGACGAACGAGACGAACTTGGTCCAAAGAAGGCCTTCGGATCAAATGGGAGGACGAAGATGGACAAACCAGACGAACTTGGTGCAAAGAAGCTCAAGGATCAAATGGGAGGACGAAAAGGGATGAACGAGACGAACTTGGTCCAAAGAAGGCCTACGGATCAAATGGGAGGACGAAGATGGACGAACGAGACGAACTTGGTCCAAGCAAGGCCTAGGGATCAAATGGGAGGACGAAGATGGACGAACGAGACGAACTTGGTCCAAAGAAGGCCTTCGGATCAAATGGGAGGACGAAGATGGACGAACGAGACGAACTTGGTCCAAAGAAGGCCAACAGATCAAATGGGAGGACGAAGATGGACGAACGAGACGAACTTGGTCCAAAGAAGGCCTAGGGATCAAATGGGAGGACGAAGATGGGTGAACGAGACGAACTTGGTCCAAAGAAGGCCTTCGGATCAAATGGGAGGACGAAATGGACGAACGAGACGAACTTGGTCCAAAGAAGGCCTAGGGATCAAATGGGAGGACGAAGATGGACGAACGAGACGAACTTGGTCCAAAGAAGGCCTAGGGATCAAATGGGAGGACGAAGACGGACGAACGAGACGAACTTGGTCCAAAGAAAGCCTAGGGATCAAATGGGAGGACGAATATGGACGAACGAGATGAACTTGGTCCAAAAAAGGCCAACGGATCAAAAGGGAGGACGAAGATGGAAGAACGAGACGAACTTGGTCCAAAGAAGGCCTAGGGATCAAATGGGAGGACGAAGATGGACGAACGAGACGAACTTGGTCCAAAGAAGGCCTACGGATCAAATGGGAGGACGAAGATGGACGAACGAGACGAACTTGGTCCAAAGAAGGCCAACGGATCAAATGGGAGGACGAAGATGGACGAACGAGACGAACTTGGTCCAAAGAAGGCCAACGGATCAAATGGGAGGACGAAGATGGACGAACGAGACGAACTTGGTCCAAAGAAGGCCAACGGATCAAATGGGAGGACGAAGATGGACGAACGAGACGAACTTGGTTCAAAGAAGGCCTACGGATCAAATGGGAGGACGAAGATCGACGAACGAGACGAACTTGGTCCAAAGAAGGCCAACGGATCAAATGGGAGGACGAAGATGGACGAACGAGACGAACTTGGCCCAAAGAAGGCCTAGGGATCAAATGGGAGGACGTAGATGGACGAACGAGACGAACTTGGTCCAAAGAAGGCCAACGGATCAAATGGGAGGACGAAGATGGACGAACGAGACGAACTTGGTCCAAAGATGGCCTACGGATCAAATGGGAGGACGAAGATGGACGAACGAGACGAACTTGGTCCAAAGAAGGCCTAGGGATCAAATGGGAGGACGAAGATGGACGAACGAGACGAACTTGGTCCAAAGAAGGCCTTCGGATCAAATGGGAGGACGAAGATGGACGAACGAGACGAACTTGGTCCAAAGAAGGCCAACGGATCAAATGGGAGGACGAAGATGGACGAACGAGACGAACTTTGTGCAAAGAAGCCCAACGGATCAAATGGGAGGACGAAAAGGGATGAACGAGACGAACTTGGTCCAAAGAAGGCCTACGGATCAAATGGGTGGACGAAGATGGACAAACGAGACGAACTTGGTCCAAGCAAGGCCTAGGGATCAAATGGGAGGACGAAGATGGACGAACGAGACGAACTTGGTCCAAAGAAGGCCTACGGATCAAATGGGAGGACGAAGTTGGACGAACGAGACGAACTTTGTCCAAAGAAGGCCTAGGGATCAAATGGGAGGACGAAGATGGACGAACGAGACGAACTTGGTCCAAAGAAGGCCAACGGATCAAATGGGAGGACGAAGATGGACGAACGAGACGAACTTGGTCCAATGAAGGCCAACGGATCAAATGGGAGGACGAAGATGGACGAACGAGACGAACTTGGTTCAAAGAAGGCCTACGGATCAAATGGGAGGACGAAGATCGACGAACGAGACGAACTTGGTCCAAAGAAGGCCAACGGATCAAATGGGAGGACGAAGATGGACGAACGAGACGAAATTGGCCCAAAGAAGGCCTAGGGATCAAATGGGAGGACGTAGATGGACGAACGAGACGAACTTGGTCCAAAGAAGGCCAACGGATCAAATGGGAGGACGAAGATGGACGAACGAGACGAACTTGGTCCAAAGATGGCCTACGGATCAAATGGGAGGACGAAGATGGACGAACGAGACGAACTTGGTCCAAAGAAGGCCTAGGGATCAAATGGGAGGACGAAGATGGACGAACGAGACGAACTTGGTCCAAAGAAGGCCTTCGGATCAAATGGGAGGACGAAGATGGACGAACGAGACGAACTTGGTCCAAAGAAGGCCAACGGATCAAATGGGAGGACGAAGATGGACGAACGAGACGAACTTTGTGCAAAGAAGCCCAACGGATCAAATGGGAGGACGAAAAGGGATGAACGAGACGAACTTGGTCCAAAGAAGGCCTACAGATCAAATGGGTGGACGAAGATGGACAAACGAGACGAACTTGGTCCAAGCAAGGCCTAGGGATCAAATGGGAGGACGAACGAGACGAACTTGGTCCAAAGAAGGCCTACGGATCAAATGGGAGGACGAAGTTGGACGAACGAGACGAACTTTGTCCAAAGAAGGCCTAGGGATCAAATGGGAGGACGAAGATGGACGAACGAGACGAACTTGGTCCAAAGAAGGCCAACGGATCAAATGGGAGGACGAAGATGGACGAACGAGACGAATTGGTCCAATGAAGGCCAACGGATCAAATGGGAGGACGAAGATGGACGAACGAGACGAACTTGGTCCAAAGAAGGCCTAGGGATCAAATGGGAGGACGAAGATGGACGAACGAGACGAACTTGGTCCAAAGAAGGCCTACGGATCAAATGGGAGGACGAAGATGGACGAACGAGACGAACTTGGTCCAAAGAAAGCCAACGGATCAAATGGGAGGACGAAGATGGACGAACGAGACGAACTTGGTCCAAAGAAGGCCTAGGGATCAAATGGGAGGACGAAGATGGACGAACGAGACGAACTTGGTCCAAAGAAGGCCTAGGGATCAAATGGGAGGACGAAGATGGACGAACGAGACGAACTTGGTCCAAAGAAGGCCTTCGGATCAAATGGGAGGACGAAGATGGACGAACGAGACGAACTTGGTGCAAAGAAGCTCAAGGATCAAATGGGAGGACGAAAAGGGATGAACGAGACGAACTTGGTCCAAAGAAGGCCTACGGATCAAATGGAAGGACGAAGATGGACGAACGAGACGAACTTGGTCCAAGCAAGGCCTAGGGATCAAATGGGAGGACGAAGATGGACGAACGAGACGAACTTGGTCCAAAGAAGGCCAACGGATCAAATGGGAGGACGAAGATGGACCAACGAGACGAACTTGGTCCAAAGAAGGCCAACGGATCAAATGGGAGGACGAAGATGGACGAACGAGACGAACTTGGTCCAAAGAAGGCCTAGGGATCAAATGGAAGGACGAAGATGGACGAACGAGACGAACTTGGTCCAAAGAAGGCCAACGGATCAAATGGGAGGACGAAGATGGACGAACGAGACGAACTTGGTCCAACGAAGGCCTAGGGATCAAATGGGAGGACGAAGATGGACGAACGAGACGAACTTGGTCCAAAGAAGGCCTACGGATCAAATGGGAGGACGAAGATGGACGAACGAGACGAACTTGGTCCAAAGAAGGCCAACGGATCAAATGGGAGGACGAAGATGGACGAACGAGACGAACTTGGTCCAAAGAAGGCCAACGGATCAAATGGGAGGACGAAGATGGACGAACGAGACGAACTTGGTCCAAAGAAGGCCTAGGGATCAAATGGTGAGGACGAAGATGGACGAACGAGACGAACTTGGTTCAAAGAAGGCCTACGGATCAAATGGGAGGACGAAGATCGACGAACGAGACGAACTTGGTCCAAAGAAGGCCAACGGATCAAATGGGAGGACGAAGATGGACGAACGAGACGAACTTGGCCCAAAGAAGGCCTAGGGATCAAATGGGAGGACGTAGATGGACGAACGAGACGAACTTGGTCCAAAGAAGGCCAACGGATCAAATGGGAGGACGAAGATGGACGAACGAGACGAACTTGGTCCAAAGATGGCCTACAGATCAAATGGGAGGACGAAGATGGACGAACGAGACGAACTTGGTCCAAAGAAGGCCTAGGGATCAAATGGGAGGACGAAGATGGACGAACGAGACGAACTTGGTCCAAAGAAGGCCTTCGGATCAAATGGGAGGACGAAGATGGACGAACGAGACGAACTTGGTCCAAAGAAGGCCAACGGATCAAATGGGAGGACGAAGATGGACGAACGAGACGAACTTTGTGCAAAGAAGCCCAACGGATCAAATGGGAGGACGAAAAGGGATGAACGAGACGAACTTGGTCCAAAGAAGGCCTACGGATCAAATGGGTGGACGAAGATGGACAAACGAGACGAACTTGGTCCAAGCAAGGCCTAGGGATCAAATGGGAGGACGAAGATGGACGAACGAGACGAACTTGGTCCAAAGAAGGCCTACGGATCAAATGGGAGGACGAAGTTGGACGAACGAGACGAACTTTGTCCAAAGAAGGCCTAGGGATAAAATGGGAGGACGAAGATGGACGAACGAGACGAACTTGGTCCAAAGAAGGCCAACGGATCAAATGGGAGGACGAAGATGGACGAACGAGACGAACTTGGTCCAATGAAGGCCAACGGATCAAATGGGAGGACGAAGATGGACGAACGAGACGAACTTGGTTCAAAGAAGGCCTACGGATCAAATGGGAGGACGAAGATCGACGAACGAGACGAACTTGGTCCAAAGAAGGCCAACGGATCAAATGGGAGGACGAAGATGGACGAACGAGACGAACTTGGCCCAAAGAAGGCCTAGGGATCAAATGGGAGGACGTAGATGGACGAACGAGACGAACTTGGTCCAAAGAAGGCCAACGGATCAAATGGGAGGACGAAGATGGACGAACGAGACGAACTTGGTCCAAAGATGGCCTACGGATCAAATGGGAGGACGAAGATGGACGAACGAGACGAACTTGGTCCAAAGAAGGCCTAGGGATCAAATGGGAGGACGAAGATGGACGAACGAGACGAACTTGGTCCAAAGAAGGCCTTCGGATCAAATGGGAGGACGAAGATGGACGAACGAGACGAACTTGGTCCAAAGAAGGCCAACGGATCAAATGGGAGGACGAAGATGGACGAACGAGACGAACTTTGTGCAAAGAAGCCCAACGGATCAAATGGGAGGACGAAAAGGGATGAACGAGACGAACTTGGTCCAAAGAAGGCCTACGGATCAAATGGGTGGACGAAGATGGACAAACGAGACGAACTTGGTCCAAGCAAGGCCTAGGGATCAAATGGGAGGACGAAGATGGACGAACGAGACGAACTTGGTCCAAAGAAGGCCTACGGATCAAATGGGAGGACGAAGTTGGACGAACGAGACGAACTTTGTCCAAAGAAGGCCTAGGGATCAAATGGGAGGACGAAGATGGACGAACGAGACGAACTTGGTCCAAAGAAGGCCAACGGATCAAATGGGAGGACGAAGATGGACGAACGAGACGAACTTGGTCCAATGAAGGCCAACGGATCAAATGGGAGGACGAAGATGGACGAACGAGACGAACTTGGTCCAAAGAAGGCCTAGGGATCAAATGGGAGGACGAAGATGGACGAACGAGACGAACTTGGTCCAAAGAAGGCCTACGGATCAAATGGGAGGACGAAGATGGACGAACGAGACGAACTTGGTCCAAAGAAGGCCTAGGGATCAAATGGGAGGACGAAGATGGACGAACGAGACGAACTTGGTCCAAAGAAGGCCTAGGGATCAAATGGGAGGACGAAGATGGACGAACGAGACGAATTTGGTCCAAAGAAGGCCTTCGGATCAAATGGGAGGACGAAGATGGACGAACGAGACGAACTTGGTGCAAAGAAGCTCAAGGATCAAATGGGAGGACGAAAAGGGATGAACGAGACGAACTTGGTCCAAAGAAGGCCTACGGATCAAATGGAAGGACGAAGATGGACGAACGAGACGAACTTGGTCCAAGCAAGGCCTAGGGATCAAATGGGAGGACGAAGATGGACGAACGAGACGAACTTGGTCCAAAGAAGGCCAACGGATCAAATGGGAGGACGAAGATGGACGAACGAGACGAACTTGGTCCAAAGAAGGCCAACGGATCAAATGGGAGGACGAAGATGGACGAACGAGACGAACTTGGTCCAAAGAAGGCCTAGGGATCAAATGGAAGGACGAAGATGGACGAACGAGACGAACTTGGTCCAAAGAAGGCCAACGGCTCAAATGGGAGGACGAAGATGGACGAACGAGACGAACTTGGTCCAAAGAAGGCCAACGGATCAAATGGGAGGACGAAGATGGACGAACGAGACGAACTTGGTCCAACGAAGGCCTAGGGATCAAATGGGAGGACGAAGATGGACGAACGAGACGAACTTGGTCCAAAGAAGGCCTACGGATCAAATGGGAGGACGAAGATGGACGAACGAGACGAACTTGGTCCAAAGAAGGCCAACGGATCAAATGGGAGGACGAAGATGGACGAACGAGACGAACTTGGTCCAAAGAAGGCCAACGGATCAAATGGGAGGACGAAGATGGACGAACGAGACGAACTTGGTCCAAAGAAGGCCTAGGGATCAAATGGGAGGACGAAGATGGACGAACGAGACGAACTTGGTTCAAAGAAGGCCTACGGATCAAATGGGAGGACGAAGATCGACGAACGAGACGAACTTGGTCCAAAGAAGGCCAACGGATCAAATGGGAGGACGAAGATGGACGAACGAGACGAACTTGGCCCAAAGAAGGCCTAGGGATCAAATGGGAGGACGTAGATGGACGAACGAGACGAACTTGGTCCAAAGAAGGCCAACGGATCAAATGGGAGGACGAAGATGGACGAACGAGACGAACTTGGTCCAAAGATGGCCTACAGATCAAATGGGAGGACGAAGATGGACGAACGAGACGAACTTGGTCCAAAGAAGGCCTAGGGATCAAATGGGAGGACGAAGATGGACGAACGAGACGAACTTGGTCCAAAGAAGGCCTTCGGATCAAATGGGAGGACGAAGATGGACGAACGAGACGAACTTGGTCCAAAGAAGGCCAACGGATCAAATGGGAGGACGAAGATGGACGAACGAGACGAACTTTGTGCAAAGAAGCCCAACGGATCAAATGGGAGGACGAAAAGGGATGAACGAGACGAACTTGGTCCAAAGAAGGCCTACGGATCAAATGGGTGGACGAAGATGGACAAACGAGACGAACTTGGTCCAAGCAAGGCCTAGGGATCAAATGGGAGGACGAAGATGGACGAACGAGACGAACTTGGTCCAAAGAAGGCCTACGGATCAAATGGGAGGACGAAGTTGGACGAACGAGACGAACTTTGTCCAAAGAAGGCCTAGGGATCAAATGGGAGGACGAAGATGGACGAACGAGACGAACTTGGTCCAAAGAAGGCCAACGGATCAAATGGGAGGACGAAGATGGACGAACGAGACGAACTTGGTCCAATGAAGGCCAACGGATCAAATGGGAGGACGAAGATGGACGAACGAGACGAACTTGGTTCAAAGAAGGCCTACGGATCAAATGGGAGGACGAAGATCGACGAACGAGACGAACTTGGTCCAAAGAAGGCCAACGGATCAAATGGGAGGACGAAGATGGACGAACGAGACGAACTTGGCCCAAAGAAGGCCTAGGGATCAAATGGGAGGACGTAGATGGACGAACGAGACGAACTTGGTCCAAAGAAGGCCAACGGATCAAATGGGAGGACGAAGATGGACGAACGAGACGAACTTCGTCCAAAGAAGCCCAACGGATCAAATGGGAGGACGAAAAGGGATGAACGAGACGAACTTGGTCCAAAGAAGGCCTACGGATCAAATGGGTGGACGAAGATGGACAAACGAGACGAACTTGGTCCAAGCAAGGCCTAGGGATCAAATGGGAGGACGAAGATGGACGAACGAGACGAACTTGGTCCAAAGAAGGCCTACGGATCAAATGGGAGGACGAAGTTGGACGAACGAGACGAACTTTGTCCAAAGAAGGCCTAGGGATCAAATGGGAGGACGAAGATGGACGAACGAGACGAACTTGGTCCAAAGAAGGCCAACGGATCAAATGGGAGGACGAAGATGGACGAACGAGACGAACTTGGTCCAATGAAGGCCAACGGATCAAATGGGAGGACGAAGATGGACGAACGAGACGAACTTGGTCCAAAGAAGGCCTAGGGATCAAATGGGAGGACGAAGATGGACGAACGAGACGAACTTGGTCCAAAGAAGGCCTACGGATCAAATGGGAGGACGAAGATGGACGAACGAGACGAACTTGGTCCAAAGAAGGCCTAGGGATCAAATGGGAGGACGAAGATGGACGAACGAGACGAACTTGGTCCAAAGAAGGCCTAGGGATCAAATGGGAGGACGAAGATGGACGAACGAGACGAATTTGGTCCAAAGAAGGCCTTCGGATCAAATGGGAGGACGAAGATGGACGAACGAGACGAACTTGGTGCAAAGAAGCTCAAGGATCAAATGGGAGGACGAAAAGGGATGAACGAGACGAACTTGGTCCAAAGAAGGCCTACGGATCAAATGGAAGGACGAAGATGGACGAACGAGACGAACTTGGTCCAAGCAAGGCCTAGGGATCAAATGGGAGGACGAAGATGGACGAACGAGACGAACTTGGTCCAAAGAAGGCCAACGGATCAAATGGGAGGACGAAGATGGACCAACGAGACGAACTTGGTCCAAAGAAGGCCAACGGATCAAATGGGAGGACGAAGATGGACGAACGAGACGAACTTGGTCCAAAGAAGGCCTAGGGATCAAATGGAAGGACGAAGATGGACGAACGAGACGAACTTGGTCCAAAGAAGGCCAACGGATCAAATGGGAGGACGAAGATGGACGAACGAGACGAACTTGGTCCAAAGAAGGCCAACGGATCAAATGGGAGGACGAAGATGGACGAACGAGACGAACTTGGTCCAACGAAGGCCTAGGGATCAAATGGGAGGACGAAGATGGACGAACGAGACGAACTTGGTCCAAAGAAGGCCTACGGATCAAATGGGAGGACGAAGATGGACGAACGAGACGAACTTGGTCCAAAGAAAGCCAACGGATCAAATGGGAGGACGAAGATGGACGAACGAGACGAACTTGGTCCAAAGAAGGCCTAGGGATCAAATGGGAGAACGAAGATGGACGAACGAGACGAACTTGGTCCAAAGAAGGCCTAGGGATCAAATGGGAGGACGAAGATGGACGAACGAGACGAACTTGGTCCAAAGAAGGCCTTCGGATCAAATGGGAGGACGAAGATGGACGAACGAGTCGAACTTGGTGCAAAGAAGCTCAAGGATCAAATGGGAGGACGAAAAGGGATGAACGAGACGAACTTGGTCCAAAGAAGGCCTACGGATCAAATGGAAGGACGAAGATGGACGAACGAGACGAACTTGGTCCAAGCAAGGCCTAGGGATCAAATGGGAGGACGAAGATGGACGAACGAGACGAACTTGGTCCAAAGAAAGCCTTCGGATCAAATGGGAGGACGAAGATGGACGAACGAGACGAACTTGGTCCAAAGAAGGCCAACGGATCAAATGGGAGGACGAAGATGGACGAACGAGACGAACTTGGTCCAAAGAAGGCCTAGGGATCAAATGGGAGGACGAAGATGGACGAACGAGACGAACTTGGTCCAAAGAAGGCCTTCGGATCAAATGGGAGGACGAAGATGGACGAACGAGACGAACTTGGTCCAAAGAAGGCCAACGGATCAAATGGGAGGACGAAGATGGACGAACGAGACGAACTTGGTCCAAAGAAGGCCTAGGGATCAAATGGGAGGACGAAGATGGACGAACGAGACGAACTTGGTCCAAAGAAGGCCTAGGGATCAAATGGGAGGACGAAGACGGACGAACGAGACGAACTTGGTCCAAAGAAGGCCTTCGGATCAAATGGGAGGACGAAGATGGACGAACCAGACGAACTTGGTGCAAAGAAGCCCAAGGATCAAATTGGAGGACGAAAAGGGATGAACGAGACGAACTTGGTCCAAAGAAGGCCTACGGATCAAATGGGAGGACGAAGATGGACGAACGAGACGAACTTGGTCCAAAGAAAGCCTAGGGATCAAATGGGAGGACGAATATGGACGAACGAGACGAACTTGGTCCAAAAAAGGCCAACGGATCAAAAGGGAGGACGAAGATGGAAGAACGAGACGAACTTGGTCCAAAGAAGGCCTAGGGATCAAATGGGAGGACGAAGATGGACGAACGAGACGAACTTGGTCCAAAAAAGGCCTACGGATCAAATGGGAGGACGAAGATGGACGAACGAGACGAACTTGGTCCAAAGAAGGCCAACGGATCAAATGGGAGGACGAAGATGGACGAACGAGACGAACTTGGTCCAAAGAAGGCCTAGGGATCAAATGGGAGGACGAAGATGGACGAACGAGACGAACTTGGTCCGAAGAAGGCCTTCGGATCAAATGGCAGGACGAAGATGGACGAACGAGACGAACTTGGTCCAAAGAAGGCCTTCAGATCAAATGGGTGGACGAAGATGGACGAACGAGACGAACTTGGTCCAAAGAAGGGCAAGGATCAAATGGGAGGACGAAGATGGACGAATGAGACGAACTTGGTGCAAAGAAGCCCAACGGATCAAATGGGAGGACGAAAAGGGATGAACGAGACGAACTTGGTCCAAAGAAGGCGTATGGATCAAATGGGTGGACGAAGATGGACGAACGAGACGAACTTGGTCCAAGGAAGGCCTAGGGATCAAATGGGAGGACGAAGATGGACGAACGAGACGAACTTGGTCCAAAGAAGGCCTACGGATCAAATGGGAGGACGAAGATGGACGAACGAGACGAACTTGGTCCAAAGAAGGCCAACGGATCAAATGGGAGGACGAAGATGGACGAACGAGACGAACTTGGTCCAAAGAAGGCCTAGGGATCAAATGGGAGGATGAAGATGGACGAACGAGACGAACTTGGTCCAAAGAAGGCCAACGGATCAAATGGGTGGACGAAGATGGACGAACGAGACGAACTTGGTCCAAAGAAAGCCTAGGGATCAAATGGGAGGACGAAGATGGACGAACGAGACGAACTTGGTCCAAAGAAAGCCTAGGGATCAAATGGGAGGACGAATATGGACGAACGAGACGAACTTGGTCCAAAAAAGGCCAACGGATCAAAAGGGAGGACGAAGATGGAAGAACGAGACGAACTTGGTCCAAAGAAGGCCTAGGGATCAAATGGGAGGACGAAGATGGACGAACGAGACGAACTTGGTCCAAAAAAGGCCTACGGATCAAATGGGAGGACGAAGATGGACGAACGAGACGAACTTGGTCCAAAGAAGGCCAACGGATCAAATGGGAGGACGAAGATGGACGAACGAGATGAACTTGGTCCAAAGAAGGCCTAGGGATCAAATGGGAGGACGAAGATGGACGAACGAGACGAACTTGGTCCGAAGAAGGCCTTCGGATCAAATGGCAGGACGAAGATGGACGAACGAGACGAACTTGGTCCAAAGAAGGCCTTCCGATCAAATGGGAGGACGAAGATGGACGAACGAGACGAACTTGGTCCAAAGAAGGCCAAGGATCAAATGGGAGGACGAAGATGGACGAATGAGACGAACTTGGTGCAAAGAAGCCCAACGGATCAAATGGGAGGACGAAAAGGGATGAACGAGACGAACTTGGTCCAAAGAAGGCGTATGGATCAAATGGGTGGACGAAGATGGACGAACGAGACGAACTTGGTCCAAGGAAGGCCTAGGGATCAAATGGGAGGACGAAGATGGACGAACGAGACGAACTTGGTCCAAAGAAGGCCAACGGATCAAATGGGAGGACGAAGATGGACGAACGAGACGAACTTGGTCCAAAGAAGGCCTAGGGATCAAATGGGAGGACGAAGATGGACGAACGAGACGAACTTGGTCCAAAGAAGGCCTTCGGATCAAATGGGAGGACGAAGATGGACGAACGAGACGAACTTGGTCCAAAGAAGGCCAACGGATCAAATGGGAGGACGAAGATGGACGAACGAGACGAACTTGGTCCAAAGAAGGCCTAGGGATCAAATGGGAGGACGAAGATGGACGAACGAGACGAACTTGGTCCAAAGAAGGCCTAGGGATCAAATGGGAGGACGAAGACGGTACGAACGAGACGAACTTGGTCCAAAGAAGGCCTTCGGATCAAATGGGAGGACGAAGATGGACGAACCAGACGAACTTGGTGCAAAGAAGCCCAAGGATCAAATTGGAGGACGAAAAGGGATGAACGAGACGAACTTGGTCCAAAGAAGGCCTACGGATCAAATGGGAGGACGAAGATGGACGAACGAGACGAACTTGGTCCAAAGAAAGCCTAGGGATCAAATGGGAGGACGAATATGGACGAACGAGACGAACTTGGTCCAAAAAAGGCCAACGGATCAAAAGGGAGGACGAAGATGGAAGAACGAGACGAACTTGGTCCAAAGAAGGCCTAGGGATCAAATGGGAGGACGAAGATGGACGAACGAGACGAACTTGGTCCAAAAAAGGCCTACGGATCAAATGGGAGGACGAAGATGGACGAACGAGACGAACTTGGTCCAAAGAAGGCCAACGGATCAAATGGTGAGGACGAAGATGGACGAACGAGACGAACTTGGTCCAAAGAAGGCCTAGGGATCAAATGGGAGGACGAAGATGGACGAACGAGACGAACTTGGTCCGAAGAAGGCCTTCGGATCAAATGGCAGGACGAAGATGGACGAACGAGACGAACTTGGTCCAAAGAAGGCCTTCAGATCAAATGGGTGGGACGAAGATGGACGAACGAGACGAACTTGTCCAAAGAAGGGCAAGGATCAAATGGGAGGACGAAGATGGACGAATGAGACGAACTTGGTGCCAAAGAAGCCCAACGGATCAAATGTGGAGGACGAAAAGGGATGAACGAGACGAACTTGGTCCAAAGAAGGCGTATGGATCAAATGGGGTGGACGAAGATGGACGAACGAGACGAACTTGGTCCAAGGAAGGCCTAGGGATCAAATGGGAGGACGAAGATGGACGAACGAGACGAACTTGGTCCAAAGAAGGCCTACGGATCAAATGGGAGGACGAAGATGGACGAACGAGACGAACTTGGTCCAAAGAAGGCCAACGGATCAAATGGGAGGACGAAGATGGACGAACGAGACGAACTTGGTCCAAAGAAGGCCTAGGGATCAAATGGGAGGATGAAGATGGACGAACGAGACGAACTTGGTCCAAAGAAGGCCAACGGATCAAATGGGTGGACGAAGATGGACGAACGAGACGAACTTGGTCCAAAGAAAGCCTAGGGATCAAATGGGAGGACGAAGATGGACGAACGAGACGAACTTGGTCCAAAGAAAGCCTAGGGATCAAATGGGAGGACGAATATGGACGAACGAGACGAACTTGGTCCAAAAAAGGCCAACGGATCAAAAGGGAGGACGAAGATGGAAGAACGAGACGAACTTGGTCCAAAGAAGGCCTAGGGATCAAATGGGAGGACGAAGATGGACGAACGAGACGAACTTGGTCCAAAAAAGGCCTACGGATCAAATGGGAGGACGAAGATGGACGAACGAGACGAACTTGGTCCAAAGAAGGCCAACGGATCAAATGGGAGGACGAAGATGGACGAACGAGACGAACTTGGTCCAAAGAAGGCCTAGGGATCAAATGGGAGGACGAAGATGGACGAACGAGACGAACTTGGTCCGAAGAAGGCCTTCGGATCAAATGGCAGGACGAAGATGGACGAACGAGACGAACTTGGTCCAAAGAAGGCCTTCCGATCAAATGGGAGGACGAAGATGGACGAACGAGACGAACTTGGTCCAAAGAAGGCCAAGGATCAAATGGTGAGGACGAAGATGGACGAATGAGACGAACTTGGTGCAAAGAAGCCCAACGGATCAAATGGGAGGACGAAAAGGGATGAACGAGACGAACTTGGTCCAAAGAAGGCGTATGGATCAAATGGGTGGACGAAGATGGACGAACGAGACGAACTTGGTCCAAGGAAGGCCTAGGGATCAAATGGGAGGACGAAGATGGACGAACGAGACGAACTTGGTCCAAAGAAGGCCTACGGATCAAATGGGAGGACGAAGATGGACGAACGAGACGAACTTGGTCCAAAGAAGGCCAACGGATCAAATGGGAGGACGAAGATGGACGAACGAGACGAACTTGGTCCAAAGAAGGCCTAGGGATCAAATGGGAGGACGAAGATGGACGAACGAGACGAACTTGGTCCAAAGAAGGCCAACGGATCAAATGGGTGGACGAAGATGGACGAACGAGACGAACTTGGTCCAAAGAAAGCCTAGGGATCAAATGGGAGGACGAAGATGGACGAACGAGACGAACTTGGTCCAAAGAAGGCCTTCGGATCAAATGGGAGGACGAAGATGGATGAACGAGACGAACTTGGTCCAAAGAAGGCCAACGGATCAAATGGGGGGACGAAGATGGACGAACGAGATGAACTTGGTGCAAAGAAGCCCAACGGATCAAATGGGAGGACGAAAAGGGACGAACGAGACGAACTTGGTCCAAAGAAAGCCTAGGGATCAAATGGGAGGACGAAGATGGACGAACGAGACGAACTTGGTCCAAAGAAGGCCTTCGGATCAAATGGGAGGACGAAGATGGACGAACGAGACTAACTTGGTCCAAAGAAGGCCAACGGATCAAATGGGGGGACGAAGATGGACGAACGAGATGAACTTGGTGCAAAGAAGCCCAACGGATCAAATGGGAGGACGAAAAGGGATGAACGAGACGAACTTGGTCCAAAGAAGGCCTACGGATCAAATGGGTGGACGAAGATGGACGAACGAGACGAACTTGGTCCAAGGAAGGCCTAGGGATCAAATGGGAGGACGAAGATGGACGAACGAGACGAACTTGGTCCAAAGAAGGCCTACGGATCAAATGGGAGGACGAAGATGGACGAACGAGACGAACTTGGTCCAAAGAAGGCCTAGGGATCAAATGGGAGGACGAAGATGGAAGAACGAGACGAACTTGGTCCAAAGAAGGCCTAGGGATCAAATGGGAGGACGAAGATGGACGAACGAGACGAACTTGGTCCAAAGAAGGCCTACGGATCAAATGGGAGGACGAAGATGGACGAACGAGACGAACTTGGTCCAAAGAAGGCCAACGGATCAAATGGGAGGACGAAGATGGACGAACGAGACGAACTTGGTCCAAAGAAGGCCTAGGGATCAAATGGGAGGACGAAGATGGACGAACGAGACGAACTTGGTCCGAAGAAGGCCTTCGGATCAAATGGCAGGACGAAGATGGACGAACGAGACGAACTTGGTCCAAAGAAGGCCTTCAGATCAAATGGGAGGACGAAGATGGACGAACTTGGTCCAAAGAAGGCCAAGGATCAAATGGGAGGACGAAGATGGACGAATGAGACGAACTTGGTGCAAAGAAGCCCAACGGATCAAATGGGAGGACGAAAAGGGATGAACGAGACGAACTTGGTCCAAAGAAGGCGTATGGATCAAATGGGTGGACGAAGATGGACGAACGAGACGAACTTGGTCCAAGGAAGGCCTAGGGATCAAATGGGAGGACGAAGATGGACGAACGAGACGAACTTGGTCCAAAGAAGGCCTACGGGTCAAATGGGAGGACGAAGATGGACGAACGAGACGAACTTGGTCCAAAGAAGGCCAACGGATCAAATGGGAGGACGAAGATGGACGAACGAGACGAACTTGGTCCAAAGAAGGCCTAGGGATCAAATGGGAGGACGAAGATGGACGAACGAGACGAACTTGGTCCAAAGAAGGCCAACGGATCAAATGGGTGGACGAAGATGGACGAACGAGACGAACTTGGTCCAAAGAAAGCCTAGGGATCAAATGGGAGGACGAAGATGGACGAACGAGACGAACTTGGTCCAAAGAAGGCCTTTGGATCAAATGGGAGGACGAAGATGGACGAACGAGACGAACTTGGTCCAAAGAAGGCCAACGGATCAAATGGGGGGACGAAGATGGACGAACGAGATGAACTTGGTGCAAAGAAGCCCAACGGATCAAATGGGAGGACGAAAAGGGATGAACGAGACGAACTTGGTCCAAAGAAGGCCTACGGATCAAATGGGTGGACGAAGATGGACGAACGAGACGAACTTGGTCCAAGGAAGGCCTAGGGATCAAATGGGAGGACGAAGATGGACGAACGAGATGAACTTGGTCCAAAGAAGGCCTACGGATCAAATGGGAGGACGAAGATGGACGAACGAGACGAACTTGGTCCAAAGAAGGCCTAGGGATCAAATGGGAGGACGAAGATGGACGAACGAGACGAACTTGGTCCAAAGAAGGCCAACGGATCAAATGGGAGGACGAAGATGGACGAACGAGACGAACTTGGTCCAAAGAAGGCCTAGGGATCAAATGGGAGGACGAAGATGGACGAACGAGACGAACTTGGTCCAAAGAAGGCCAACAGATCAAATGGGAGGACGAAGATGGACGAACGAGACGAACTTGGCCCAAAGAAGGCCTAGGGATCAAATGGGAGGACGAAGATGGACGAACGAGACGAACTTGGTCCAAAGAAGGCCTAGGGATCAAATGGGAGGACGAAGATGGACGAACGAGACGAACTTGGTCCAAAGAAGGCCTTCGGATCAAATGGGAGGACGAAGATCGACGAACGAGACGAACTTGGTCCAAAGAAGGCCTAGCGATCAAATGGGAGGACGAAGATGGACGAACGAGACGAACTTGGTCCAAAGAAGGCCAACGGATCAAATGGGTGGACGAAGATGGACGAACGAGACGAACTTGGTCCAAAGAAAGCCTAGGGATCAAATGGGAGGACGAAGATGGACGAACGAGACGAACTTGGTCCAAAGAAGGCCTTCGGATCAAATGGGAGGACGAAGATGGACGAACGAGACTAACTTGGTCCAAAGAAGGCCAACGGATCAAATGGGGGGACGAAGATGGACGAACGAGATGAACTTGGTGCAAAGAAGCCCAACGGATCAAATGGGAGGACGAAAAGGGATGAACGAGACGAACTTGGTCCAAAGAAGGCCTACGGATCAAATGGGTGGACGAAGATGGACGAACGAGACGAACTTGGTCCAAGGAAGGCCTAGGGATCAAATGGGAGGACGAAGATGGACGAACGAGACGAACTTGGTCCAAAGAAGGCCTACGGATCAAATGGGAGGACGAAGATGGACGAACGAGACGAACTTGGTCCAAAGAAGGCCTAGGGATCAAATGGGAGGACGAAGATGGAAGAACGAGACGAACTTGGTCCAAAGAAGGCCTAGGGATCAAATGGGAGGACGAAGATGGACGAACGAGACGAACTTGGTCCAAAGAAGGCCAACGGATCAAATGGGAGGACGAAGATGGACGAACGAGACGAACTTGGTCCAAAGAAGGCCAACGGATCAAATGGGAGGACGAAGATGGACGAACGAGACGAACTTGGTCCGAAGAAGGCCTTCGGATCAAATGGCAGGACGAAGATGGACGAACGAGACGAACTTGGTCCAAAGAAGGCCTTCAGATCAAATGGGAGGACGAAGATGGACGAACGAGACGAACTTGGTCCAAAGAAGGCCAAGGATCAAATGGGAGGACGAAGATGGACGAATGAGACGAACTTGGTGCAAAGAAGCCCAACGGATCAAATGGGAGGACGAAAAGGGATGAACGAGACGAACTTGGTCCAAAGAAGGCGTATGGATCAAATGGGTGGACGAAGATGGACGAACGAGACGAACTTGGTCCAAGGAAGGCCTAGGGATCAAATGGGAGGACGAAGATGGACGAACGAGACGAACTTGGTCCAAAGAAGGCCTACGGATCAAATGGGAGGACGAAGATGGACGAACGAGACGAACTTGGTCCAAAGAAGGCCAACGGATCAAATGGGAGGACGAAGATGGACGAACGAGACGAACTTGGTCCAAAGAAGGCCTAGGGATCAAATGGGAGGACGAAGATGGACGAACGAGACGAACTTGGTCCAAAGAAGGCCAACGGATCAAATGGGTGGACGAAGATGGACGAACGAGACGAACTTGGTCCAAAGAAAGCCTAGGGATCAAATGGGAGGACGAAGATGGACGAACGAGACGAACTTGGTCCAAAGAAGGCCTTCGGATCAAATGGGAGGACGAAGATGGACGAACGAGACGAACTTGGTCCAAAGAAGGCCGACGGATCAAATGGGGGGACGAAGATGGACGAACGAGATGAACTTGGTGCAAAGAAGCCCAACGGATCAAATGGGAGGACGAAAAGGGATGAACGAGACGAACTTGGTCCAAAGAAGGCCTACGGATCAAATGGGTGGACGAAGATGGACGAACGAGACGAACTTGGTCCAAGGAAGGCCTAGGGATCAAATGGGAGGACGAAGATGGACGAACGAGATGAACTTGGTCCAAAGAAGGCCTACGGATCAAATGGGAGGACGAAGATGGACGAACGAGACGAACTTGGTCCAAAGAAGGCCTAGGGATCAAATGGGAGGACGAAGATGGACGAACGAGACGAACTTGGTCCAAAGAAGGCCAACGGATCAAATGGGAGGACGAAGATGGACGAACGAGACGAACTTGGCCCAAAGAAGGCCTAGGGATCAAATGGGAGGACGAAGATGGACGAACGAGACGAACTTGGTCCAAAGAAGGCCAACAGATCAAATGGGAGGACGAAGATGGACGAACGAGACGAACTTGGCCCAAAGAAGGCCTAGGGATCAAATGGGAGGACGAAGATGGACGAACGAGACGAACTTGGTCCAAAGAAGGCCTAGGGATCAAATGGGAGGACGAAGATGGACGAACGAGACGAACTTGGTCCAAAGAAGGCCTTCGGATCAAATGGGAGGACGAAGATCGACGAACGAGACGAACTTGGTCCAAAGAAGGCCTAGCGATCAAATGGGAGGACGAAGATGGACGAACGAGACGAACTTGGTCCAAAGAAGGCCAACGGATCAAATGGGTGGACGAAGATGGACGAACGAGACGAACTTGGTCCAAAGAAAGCCTAGGGATCAAATGGGAGGACGAAGATGGACGAACGAGACGAACTTGGTCCAAAGAAGGCCTTCGGATCAAATGGGAGGACGAAGATGGACGAACGAGACTAACTTGGTCCAAAGAAGGCCAACGGATCAAATGGGGGGACGAAGATGGACGAACGAGATGAACTTGGTGCAAAGAAGCCCAACGGATCAAATGGGAGGACGAAAAGGGATGAACGAGACGAACTTGGTCCAAAGAAGGCCTACGGATCAAATGGGTGGACGAAGATGGACGAACGAGACGAACTTGGTCCAAGGAAGGCCTAGGGATCAAATGGGAGGACGAAGATGGACGAACGAGACGAACTTGGTCCAAAGAAGGCCTACGGATCAAATGGGAGGACGAAGATGGACGAACGAGACGAACTTGGTCCAAAGAAGGCCTAGGGATCAAATGGGAGGACGAAGATGGAAGAACGAGACGAACTTGGTCCAAAGAAGGCCTAGGGATCAAATGGGAGGACGAAGATGGACGAACGAGACGAACTTGGTCCAAAGAAGGCCAACGGATCAAATGGGAGGACGAAGATGGACGAACGAGACGAACTTGGTCCAAAGAAGGCCTAGGGATCAAATGGGAGGACGAAGATGGACGAACGAGACGAACTTGGTCCAAAGAAGGCCAACGGATCAAATGGGAGGACGAAGATGGACGAACGAGACGAACTTGGTCCGAAGAAGGCCTTCGGATCAAATGGCAGGACGAAGATGGACGAACGAGACGAACTTGGTCCAAAGAAGGCCTTCAGATCAAATGGGAGGACGAAGATGGACGAACGAGACGAACTTGGTCCAAAGAAGGCCAAGGATCAAATGGGAGGACGAAGATGGACGAATGAGACGAACTTGGTGCAAAGAAGCCCAACGGATCAAATGGGAGGACGAAAAGGGATGAACGAGACGAACTTGGTCCAAAGAAGGCGTATGGATCAAATGGGTGGACGAAGATGGACGAACGAGACGAACTTGGTCCAAGGAAGGCCTAGGGATCAAATGGGAGGACGAAGATGGACGAACGAGACGAACTTGGTCCAAAGAAGGCCTACGGGTCAAATGGGAGGACGAAGATGGACGAACGAGACGAACTTGGTCCAAAGAAGGCCAACGGATCAAATGGGAGGACGAAGATGGACGAACGAGACGAACTTGGTCCAAAGAAGGCCTAGGGATCAAATGGGAGGACGAAGATGGACGAACGAGACGAACTTGGTCCAAAGAAGGCCAACGGATCAAATGGGTGGACGAAGATGGACGAACGAGACGAACTTGGTCCAAAGAAAGCCTAGGGATCAAATGGGAGGACGAAGATGGACGAACGAGACGAACTTGGTCCAAAGAAGGCCTTCGGATCAAATGGGAGGACGAAGATGGACGAACGAGACGAACTTGGTCCAAAGAAGGCCAACGGATCAAATGGGGGGACGAAGATGGACGAACGAGATGAACTTGGTGCAAAGAAGCCCAACGGATCAAATGGGAGGACGAAAAGGGATGAACGAGACGAACTTGGTCCAAAGAAGGCCTACGGATCAAATGGGTGGACGAAGATGGACGAACGAGACGAACTTGGTCCAAGGAAGGCCTAGGGATCAAATGGGAGGACGAAGATGGACGAACGAGATGAACTTGGTCCAAAGAAGGCCTACGGATCAAATGGGAGGACGAAGATGGACGAACGAGACGAACTTGGTCCAAAGAAGGCCTAGGGATCAAATGGGAGGACGAAGATGGACGAACGAGACGAACTTGGTCCAAAGAAGGCCAACGGATCAAATGGGAGGACGAAGATGGACGAACGAGACGAACTTGGTCCAAAGAAGGCCTAGGGATCAAATGGGAGGACGAAGATGGACGAACGAGACGAACTTGGTCCAAAGAAGGCCAACAGATCAAATGGGAGGACGAAGATGGACGAACGAGACGAACTTGGCCCAAAGAAGGCCTAGGGATCAAATGGGAGGACGAAGATGGACGAACGAGACGAACTTGGTCCAAAGAAGGCCTTCGGATCAAATGGGAGGACGAAGATCGACGAACGAGACGAACTTGGTCCAAAGAAGGCCTAGCGATCAAATGGGAGGACGAAGATGGACGAACGAGACGAACTTGGTCCAAAGAAGGCCAACGGATCAAATGGGTGGACGAAGATGGACGAACGAGACGAACTTGGTCCAAAGAAAGCCTAGGGATCAAATGGGAGGACGAAGATGGACGAACGAGACGAACTTGGTCCAAAGAAGGCCTTCGGATCAAATGGGAGGACGAAGATGGACGAACGAGACTAACTTGGTCCAAAGAAGGCCAACGGATCAAATGGGGGGACGAAGATGGACGAACGAGATGAACTTGGTGCAAAGAAGCCCAACGGATCAAATGGGAGGACGAAAAGGGATGAACGAGACGAGCTTGGTCCAAAGAAGGCCTACGGATCAAATGGGTGGACGAAGATGGACGAACGAGACGAACTTGGTCCAAGGAAGGCCTAGGGATCAAATGGGAGGACGAAGATGGACGAATGAGACGAACTTGGTCCAAAGAAGGCCTACGGATCAAATGGGAGGACGAAGATGGACGAACGAGACGAACTTGGTCCAAAGAAGGCCTAGGGATCAAATGGGAGGACGAAGATGGACGAACGAGACGAACTTGGTCCGAAGAAGGCCTTCGGATCAAATGGCAGGACGAAGATGGACGAACGAGACGAACTTGGTCCAAAGAAGGCCTTCAGATCAAATGGGAGGACGAAGATGGACGAACGAGACGAACTTGGTCCAAAGAAGGCCAAGGATCAAATGGGAGGACGAAGATGGACGAATGAGACGAACTTGGTGCAAAGAAGCCCAACGGATCAAATGGGAGGACGAAAAGGGATGAACGAGACGAACTTGGTCCAAAGAAGGCGTATGGATCAAATGGGTGGACGAAGATGGATGAACGAGACGAACTTGGTCCAAGGAAGGCCTAGGGATCAAATGGGAGGACGAAGATGGACGAACGAGACGAACTTGGTCCAAAGAAGGCCTACGGATTAAATGGGAGGACGAAGATGGACGAACGAGACGAACTTGGTCCAAAGAAGGCCAACGGATCAAATGGGAGGACGAAGATGGACGAACGAGACGAACTTGGTCCAAAGAAGGCCTAGGGATCAATTGGGAGGACGAAGATGGACGAACGAGACGAACTTGGTCCAAAGAAGGCCAACGGATCAAATGGGTGGACGAAGATGGACGAACGAGACGAACTTGGTCCAAAGAAAGCCTAGGGATCAAATGGGAGGACGAAGATGGACGAACGAGACGAACTTGGTCCAAAGAAGGCCTTCGGATCAAATGGGAGGACGAAGATGGACGAACGAGACGAACTTGGTCCAAAGAAGGCCAACGGATCAAATGGGGGGACGAAGATGGACGAACGAGATGAACTTGGTGCAAAGAAGCCCAACGGATCAAATGGGAGGACGAAAAGGGATGAACGAGACGAACTTGGTCCAAAGAAGGCCTACGGATCAAATGGGTGGACGAAGATGGACGAACGAGACGAACTTGGTCCAAGGAAGGCCTAGGGATCAAATGGGAGGACGAAGATGGACGAACGAGACGAACTTGGTCCAAAGAAGGCCTACGGATCAAATGGGAGGACGAAGATGGACGAACGAGACGAACTTGGTCCAAAGAAGGCCTAGGGATCAAATGGGAGGACGAAGATGGACGAACGAGACGAACTTGGTCCAAAGAAGGCCAACGGATCAAATGGGAGGACGAAGATGGACGAACGAGACGAACTTGGTCCAAAGAAGGCCTAGGGATCAAATGGGAGGACGAAGATGGACGAACGAGACGAACTTGGTCCAAAGAAGGCCTTCGGATCAAATGGGAGGACGAAGATCGACGAACGAGACGAACTTGGTCCAAAGAAGGCCTAGGGATCAAATGGGAGGACGAAGATGGACGAACGAGACGAACTTGGTCCAAAGAAGGCCAACGGATCAAATGGGTGGACGAAGATGGACGAACGAGACGAACTTGGTCCAAAGAAAGCCTAGGGATCAAATGGGAGGACGAAGATGGACGAAAGAGACGAACTTGGTCCAAAGAAGGCCTTCGGATCAAATGGGAGGACGAAGATGGACGAACGAGACGAACTTGGTCCAAAGAAGGCCAACGGATCAAATGGGGGGACGAAGATGGACGAACGAGATGAACTTGGTGCAAAGAAGCCCAACGGATCAAATGGGAGGACGAAAAGGGATGAACGAGACGAACTTGGTCCAAAGAAGGCCTACGGATCAAATGGGTGGACGAAGATGGAAGAACGAGACGAACTTGGTCCAAAGAAGGCCTAGGGATCAAATGGGAGGACGAAGATGGACGAACGAGGCCTACGGATCAAATGGGAGGACGAAGATGGACGAACGAGACGAACTTGGTCCAAAGAAGGCCAACGGATCAAATGGGAGGACGAAGATGGACGAACGAGACGAACTTGGTCCAAAGAAGGCCTAGGGATCAAATGGGAGGACGAAGATGGACGAACGAGACGAACTTGGTCCGAAGAAGGCCTTCGGATCAAATGGCAGGACGAAGATGGACGAACGAGACGAACTTGGTCCAAAGAAGGCCTTCAGATCAAATGGGAGGACGAAGATGGACGAACGAGACGAACTTGGTCCAAAGAAGGCCAAGGATCAAATGGGAGGACGAAGATGGACGAATGAGACGAACTTGGTGCAAAGAAGCCCAACGGATCAAATGGGAGGACGAAAAGGGATGAACGAGACGAACTTGGTCCAAAGAAGGCGTATGGATCAAATGGGTGGACGAAGATGGACGAACGAGACGAACTTGGTCCAAGGAAGGCCTAGGGATCAAATGGGAGGACGAAGATGGACGAACGAGACGAACTTGGTCCAAAGAAGGCCTACGGATCAAATGGGAGGACGAAGATGGACGAACGAGACGAACTTGGTCCAAAGAAGGCCAACGGATCAAATGGGAGGACGAAGATGGACGAACGAGACGAACTTGGTCCAAAGAAGGCCTAGGGATCAAATGGGAGGACGAAGATGGACGAACGAGACGAACTTGGTCCAAAGAAGGCCAACGGATCAAATGGGTGGACGAAGATGGACGAACGAGACGAACTTGGTCCAAAGAAAGCCTAGGGATCAAATGGGAGGACGAAGATGGACGAACGAGACGAACTTGGTCCAAAGAAGGCCTTCGGATCAAATGGGAGGACGAAGATGGACGAACGAGACGAACTTGGTCCAAAGAAGGCCAACGGATCAAATGGGGGGACGAAGATGGACGAACGAGATGAACTTGGTGCAAAGAAGCCCAACGGATCAAATGGGAGGACGAAAAGGGATGAACGAGACGAACTTGGTCCAAAGAAGGCCTACGGATCAAATGGGTGGACGAAGATGGACGAACGAGACGAACTTGGTCCAAGGAAGGCCTAGGGATCAAATGGGAGGACGAAGATGCACGAACGAGACGAACTTGGTCCAAAGAAGGCCTACGGATCAAATGGGAGGACGAAGATGGACGAACGAGACGAACTTGGTCCAAAGAAGGCCTAGGGATCAAATGGGAGGACGAAGATGGACGAACGAGACGAACTTGGTCCAAAGAAGGCCAACGGATCAAATGGGAGGACGAAGATGGACGAACGAGACGAACTTGGTCCAAAGAAGGCCTAGGGATCAAATGGGAGGACGAAGATGGACGAACGAGACGAACTTGGTCCAAAGAAGGCCAACAGATCAAATGGGAGGACGAAGATGGACGAACGAGACGAACTTGGCCCAAAGAAGGCCTAGGGATCAAATGGGAGGACGAAGATGGACGAACGAGACGAACTTGGTCCAAAGAAGGCCTAGGGATCAAATGGGAGGACGAAGATGGACGAACGAGACGAACTTGGTCCAAAGAAGGCCTTCGGATCAAATGGGAGGACGAAGATCGACGAACGAGACGAACTTGGTCCAAAGAAGGCCAACGGATCAAATGGGAGGACGAAGATGGACGAACGAGACGAACTTGGCCCAAAGAAGGCCTAGGGATCAAATGGGAGGACGAAGATGGACGAATGAGACGAACTTGGTCCAAAGAAGGCCAACGGATCAAATGGGAGGACGAAGATGGACGAACGAGACGAACTTGGTCCAAAGATGGCCTACGGATCAAATGGGAGGACGAAGATGGACGAACGAGACGAACTTGGTCCAAAGAAGGCCTAGGGATCAAATGGGAGGACGAAGATGGACGAACGAGACGAACATGGTCCAAAGAAGGCCTTCGGATCAAATGGGAGGACGAAGATGGACGAACGAGACGAACTTGGTCCAAAGAAGGCCAACGGATCAAATGGGAGGACGAAGATGGACGAACGAGACGAACTTGGTGCAAAGAAGCCCAACGGATCAAATGGGAGGACGAAAAGGGATGAACGAGACGAACTTGGTCCAAAGAAGGCCTACGGATCAAATGGGTGGACGAAGATGGACAAACGAGACGAACTTGGTCCAAGCAAGGCCTAGGGATCAAATGGGAGGACGAAGATGGACGAACGAGACGAACTTGGTCCAAAGAAGGCCAACGGATCAAATGGGAGGACGAAGATGGACGAACGAGACGAACTTGGTCCAAAGAAGGCCTAGGGATCAAATGGGAGGACGAAGATGGACGAACGAGACGAACTTGGTCCAAAGAAGGCCTACGGATCAAATGGGAGGACGAAGATGGACGAACGAGACGAACTTGGTCCAAAGAAAGCCAACGGATCAAATGGGAGGACGAAGATGGACGAACGAGACGAACTTGGTCCAAAGAAGGCCTAGGGATCAAATGGGAGGACGAAGATGGACGAACGAGACGAACTTGGTCCAAAGAAGGCCTAGGGATCAAATGGGAGGACGAAGATGGACGAACGAGACGAACTTGGTCCAAAGAAGGTCTTCGGATCAAATGGGAGGACGAAGATGGACGAACCAGACGAACTTGGTGCAAAGAAGCTCAAGGATCAAATGGGAGGACGAAAAGGGATGAACGAGACGAACTTGGTCCAAAGAAGGCCTACGGATCAAATGGGAGGACGAAGATGGACGAACGAGACGAACTTGGTCCAAAGAAAGCTTAGGGATCAAATGGGAGGACGAAGATGGACGAACGAGACGAACTTGGTCCAAAGAAGGCCTAGGGATCAAATGGGAGGACGAAGATGGACGAACGAGACGAACTTGGTCCAAAGAAGGCCTACGGATCAAATGGGAGGACGAAGATGGACGAACGAGACGAACTTGGTCCAAAGAAGGCCAACAGATCAAATGGGAGGACGAAGATGGACGAACGAGACGAACTTGGCCCAAAGAAGGCCTAGGGATCAAATGGGAGGACGAAGATGGACGAACGAGACGAACTTGGTCCAAAGAAGGCCTAGGGATCAAATGGGAGGACGAAGATGGACGAACGAGACGAACTTGGTCCAAAGAAGGCCTTCGGATCAAATGGGAGGACGAAGATCGACGAACGAGACGAACTTGGTCCAAAGAAGGCCAACGGATCAAATGGGAGGACGAAGATGGACGAACGAGACGAACTTGGTCCAAAGAAGGCCAACGGATCAAATGGGGGGACGAAGATGGACGAACGAGATGAACTTGGTGCAAAGAAGCCCAACGGATCAAATGGGAGGACGAAAAGGGATGAACGAGACGAACTTGGTCCAAAGAAGGCCTACGGATCAAATGGGTGGACGAAGATGGACGAACGAGACGAACTTGGTCCAAGGAAGGCCTAGGGATCAAATGGGAGGACGAAGATGGACGAACGAGACGAACTTGGTCCAAAGAAGGCCTACGGATCAAATGGGAGGACGAAGATGGACGAACGAGACGAACTTGGTCCAAAGAAGGCCTAGGGATCAAATGGGAGGACGAAGATGGACGAACGAGACGAACTTGGTCCAAAGAAGGCCAACGGATCAAATGGGAGGACGAAGATGGACGAACGAGACGAACTTGGTCCAAAGAAGGCCTAGGGATCAAATGGGAGGACGAAGATGGACGAACGAGACGAACTTGGTCCAAAGAAGGCCTTCGGATCAAATGGGAGGACGAAGATCGACGAACGAGACGAACTTGGTCCAAAGAAGGCCTAGGGATCAAATGGGAGGACGAAGATGGACGAACGAGACGAACTTGGTCCAAAGAAGGCCAACGGATCAAATGGGTGGACGAAGATGGACGAACGAGACGAACTTGGTCCAAAGAAAGCCTAGGGATCAAATGGGAGGACGAAGATGGACGAAAGAGACGAACTTGGTCCAAAGAAGGCCTTCGGATCAAATGGGAGGACGAAGATGGACGAACGAGACGAACTTGGTCCAAAGAAGGCCAACGGATCAAATGGGGGGACGAAGATGGACGAACGAGATGAACTTGGTGCAAAGAAGCCCAACGGATCAAATGGGAGGACGAAAAGGGATGAACGAGACGAACTTGGTCCAAAGAAGGCCTACGGATCAAATGGGTGGACGAAGATGGAAGAACGAGACGAACTTGGTCCAAAGAAGGCCTAGGGATCAAATGGGAGGACGAAGATGGACGAACGAGGCCTACGGATCAAATGGGAGGACGAAGATGGACGAACGAGACGAACTTGGTCCAAAGAAGGCCAACGGATCAAATGGGAGGACGAAGATGGACGAACGAGACGAACTTGGTCCAAAGAAGGCCTAGGGATCAAATGGGAGGACGAAGATGGACGAACGAGACGAACTTGGTCCGAAGAAGGCCTTCGGATCAAATGGCAGGACGAAGATGGACGAACGAGACGAACTTGGTCCAAAGAAGGCCTTCAGATCAAATGGGAGGACGAAGATGGACGAACGAGACGAACTTGGTCCAAAGAAGGCCAAGGATCAAATGGGAGGACGAAGATGGACGAATGAGACGAACTTGGTGCAAAGAAGCCCAACGGATCAAATGGGAGGACGAAAAGGGATGAACGAGACGAACTTGGTCCAAAGAAGGCGTATGGATCAAATGGGTGGACGAAGATGGACGAACGAGACGAACTTGGTCCAAGGAAGGCCTAGGGATCAAATGGGAGGACGAAGATGGACGAACGAGACGAACTTGGTCCAAAGAAGGCCTACGGATCAAATGGGAGGACGAAGATGGACGAACGAGACGAACTTGGTCCAAAGAAGGCCAACGGATCAAATGGGAGGACGAAGATGGACGAACGAGACGAACTTGGTCCAAAGAAGGCCTAGGGATCAAATGGGAGGACGAAGATGGACGAACGAGACGAACTTGGTCCAAAGAAGGCCAACGGATCAAATGGGTGGACGAAGATGGACGAACGAGACGAACTTGGTCCAAAGAAAGCCTAGGGATCAAATGGGAGGACGAAGATGGACGAACGAGACGAACTTGGTCCAAAGAAGGCCTTCGGATCAAATGGGAGGACGAAGATGGACGAACGAGACGAACTTGGTCCAAAGAAGGCCAACGGATCAAATGGGGGGACGAAGATGGACGAACGAGATGAACTTGGTGCAAAGAAGCCCAACGGATCAAATGGGAGGACGAAAAGGGATGAACGAGACGAACTTGGTCCAAAGAAGGCCTACGGATCAAATGGGTGGACGAAGATGGACGAACGAGACGAACTTGGTCCAAGGAAGGCCTAGGGATCAAATGGGAGGACGAAGATGCACGAACGAGACGAACTTGGTCCAAAGAAGGCCTACGGATCAAATGGGAGGACGAAGATGGACGAACGAGACGAACTTGGTCCAAAGAAGGCCTAGGGATCAAATGGGAGGACGAAGATGGACGAACGAGACGAACTTGGTCCAAAGAAGGCCAACGGATCAAATGGGAGGACGAAGATGGACGAACGAGACGAACTTGGTCCAAAGAAGGCCTAGGGATCAAATGGGAGGACGAAGATGGACGAACGAGACGAACTTGGTCCAAAGAAGGCCAACAGATCAAATGGGAGGACGAAGATGGACGAACGAGACGAACTTGGCCCAAAGAAGGCCTAGGGATCAAATGGGAGGACGAAGATGGACGAACGAGACGAACTTGGTCCAAAGAAGGCCTAGGGATCAAATGGGAGGACGAAGATGGACGAACGAGACGAACTTGGTCCAAAGAAGGCCTTCGGATCAAATGGGAGGACGAAGATCGACGAACGAGACGAACTTGGTCCAAAGAAGGCCAACGGATCAAATGGGAGGACGAAGATGGACGAACGAGACGAACTTGGCCCAAAGAAGGCCTAGGGATCAAATGGGAGGACGAAGATGGACGAATGAGACGAACTTGGTCCAAAGAAGGCCAACGGATCAAATGGGAGGACGAAGATGGACGAACGAGACGAACTTGGTCCAAAGATGGCCTACGGATCAAATGGGAGGACGAAGATGGACGAACGAGACGAACTTGGTCCAAAGAAGGCCTAGGGATCAAATGGGAGGACGAAGATGGACGAACGAGACGAACATGGTCCAAAGAAGGCCTTCGGATCAAATGGGAGGACGAAGATGGACGAACGAGACGAACTTGGTCCAAAGAAGGCCAACGGATCAAATGGGAGGACGAAGATGGACGAACGAGACGAACTTGGTGCAAAGAAGCCCAACGGATCAAATGGGAGGACGAAAAGGGATGAACGAGACGAACTTGGTCCAAAGAAGGCCTACGGATCAAATGGGTGGACGAAGATGGACAAACGAGACGAACTTGGTCCAAGCAAGGCCTAGGGATCAAATGGGAGGACGAAGATGGACGAACGAGACGAACTTGGTCCAAAGAAGGCCAACGGATCAAATGGGAGGACGAAGATGGACGAACGAGACGAACTTGGTCCAAAGAAGGCCTAGGGATCAAATGGGAGGACGAAGATGGACGAACGAGACGAACTTGGTCCAAAGAAGGCCTACGGATCAAATGGGAGGACGAAGATGGACGAACGAGACGAACTTGGTCCAAAGAAAGCCAACGGATCAAATGGGAGGACGAAGATGGACGAACGAGACGAACTTGGTCCAAAGAAGGCCTAGGGATCAAATGGGAGGACGAAGATGGACGAACGAGACGAACTTGGTCCAAAGAAGGCCTAGGGATCAAATGGGAGGACGAAGATGGACGAACGAGACGAACTTGGTCCAAAGAAGGTCTTCGGATCAAATGGGAGGACGAAGATGGACGAACCAGACGAACTTGGTGCAAAGAAGCTCAAGGATCAAATGGGAGGACGAAAAGGGATGAACGAGACGAACTTGGTCCAAAGAAGGCCTACGGATCAAATGGGAGGACGAAGATGGACGAACGAGACGAACTTGGTCCAAAGAAAGCTTAGGGATCAAATGGGAGGACGAAGATGGACGAACGAGACGAACTTGGTCCAAAGAAGGCCAACGGATCAAATGGGAGGACGAAGATGGACGAACGAGACGAACTTGGTCCAAGCAAGGCCTAGGGATCAAATGGGAGGACGAAGATGGACGAACGAGACGAACTTGGTCCAAAGATGGCCTACGGATCAAATGGGAGGACGAAGATGGACGAACGAGACGAACTTGGTCCAAAGAAGGCCTAGGGATCAAATGGGAGGACGAAGATGGACGAACGAGACGAACTTGGTCCAAAGAAGGCCTTCGGATCAAATGGGAGGACGAAGATGGACGAACGAGACGAACTTGGTCCAAAGAAGGCCAACGGATCAAATGGGAGGACGAAGATGGACGAACGAGACGAACTTGGTGCAAAGAAGCCCAACGGATCAAATGGGAGGACGAAAAGGGATGAACGAGACGAACTTGGTCCAAAGAAGGCCTACGGATCAAATGGGAGGACGAAGATGGACGAACGAGACGAACTTGGTCCAAAGAAAGCTTAGGGATGAAATGGGAGGACGAAGATGGACGAACGAGACGAACTTGGTCCAAAGAAGGCCAACGGATCAAATGGGAGGACGAAGATGGACGAACGAGACGAACTTGGCCCAAAGAAGGCCTAGGGATCAAATGGGAGGACGAAGATGGACGAAGGAGACGAACTTGGTCCAAAGAAGGCCAACGGATCAAATGGGAGGATGAAGATGGACGAACGAGACGAACTTGGTCCAAAGAAGGCCAACGGATCAAATGGGAGGACGAAGATGGACGAACGAGACGAACTTGGTGCAAAGAAGCCCAACGGATCAAATGGGAGGACGAAAAGGGATGAACGAGACGAACTTGGTCCAAAGAAGGCCTACGGATCAAATGGGAGGACGAAGATGGACGAACCAGACGAACTTGGTGCAAAGAAGCTCAAGGATCAAATGGGAGGACGAAAAGGGATGAACGAGACGAACTTGGTCCAAAGAAGGCCTACGGATCAAATGGGAGGACGAAGATGGACGAACGAGACGAACTTGGTCCAAAGAAAGCTTAGGGATCAAATGGGAGGACGAAGATGGACGAACGAGACGAACTTGGTCCAAAGAAGGCCAACGGATCAAATGGGAGGACGAAGATGGACGAACGAGACGAACTTGGCCCAAAGAAGGCCTATGGATCAAATGGGAGGACGAAGATGGACGAACGAGACGAACTTGGTCCAAAGAAGGCCTAGGGATCAAATGGGAGGACGAAGATGGACGAACGAGACGAACTTGGTCCAAAGAAGGCCTTCGGATCAAATGGGAGGACGAAGATGGACGAACCAGACGAACTTGGTGCAAAGAAGCTCAAGGATCAAATGGGAGGACGAAAAGGGATGAACGAGACGAACTTGGTCCAAAGAAGGCCTACGGATCAAATGGGAGGACGAAGATGGACGAACCAGACGAACTTGGTGCAAAGAAGCTCAAGGATCAAATGGGAGGACGAAAAGGGATGAACGAGACGAACTTGGTCCAAAGAAGGCCTACGGATCAAATGGGAGGACGAAGATGGACGAACCAGACGAACTTGGTGCGAAGAAGCTCAAGGATCAAATGGGAGGACGAAAAGGGATGAACGAGACGAACTGGGTCCAAAGAAGGCCTACGGATCAAATGGGAGGACGAAGATGGACGAACGAGACGAACTTGGTCCAAAGAAAGCTTAGGGATCAAATGGGAGGACGAAGATGGACGAACGAGACGAACTTGGTCCAAAGAAGGCCAACGGATCAAATGGGAGGATGAAGATGGACGAACGAGACGAACTTGGTCCAAAGAAGGCCTTCGGATCAAATGGGAGGACGAAGATGGACGAACGAGACGAACTTGGTCCAAAGAAGGCTAACGGATCAAATGGGAGGACGAAGATGGACGAACGAGACGAACTTGGTGCAAAGAAGCCCAACGGATCAAATGGGAGGACGAAAAGGGATGAACGAGACGAACTTGGTCCAAAGAAGGTCTACGGATCAAATGGCTGGACGAAGATGGACGAACGAGACGAACTTGGTGCAAAGAAGCCCAACGGATCAAATGGGAGGACGAAGATGGACGAACGAGACGAACTTGGTCCAAAGAAGGCCTACGGATCAAATGGGAGGACGAAGATGGACGAACGAGACGAACTTGGTCCAAAGAAGGCCAACGGATCAAATGGGAGGACGAAGATGGACGAACGAGACGAACTTGGTGCAAAGAAGCCCAACGGATCAAATGGGAGGACGAAAAGGGATGAACGAGACGAACTTGGTCCAAAGAAGGCCTACGGATCAAATGGGAGGACGAAGATGGACGAACGAGACGAACTTGGTCCAAAGAAAGCTTAGGGATCAAATGGGAGGACGAAGATGGACGAACGAGACGAACTTGGTCCAAAGAAGGCCAACGGATCAAATGGGAGGACGAAGATGGACGAACGAGACGAACTTGGCCCAAAGAAGGCCTATGGATCAAATGGGAGGACGAAGATGGACGAACGAGACGAACTTGGTCCAAAGAAGGCCTTCGGATCAAATGGGAGGACGAAGATGGACGAACCAGACGAACTTGGTGCAAAGAAGCTCAAGGATCAAATGGGAGGACGAAAAGGGATGAACGAGACGAACTTGGTCCAAAGAAGGCCTACGGATCAAATGGGAGGACGAAGATGGACGAACCAGACGAACTTGGTGCAAAGAAGCTCAAGGATCAAATGGGAGGACGAAAAGGGATGAACGAGACGAACTTGGTCCAAAGAAGGCCTACGGATCAAATGGGAGGACGAAGATGGACGAACCAGACGAACTTGGTGCGAAGAAGCTCAAGGATCAAATGGGAGGACGAAAAGGGATGAACGAGACGAACTTGGTCCAAAGAAGGCCTACGGATCAAATGGGAGGACGAAGATGGACGAACGAGACGAACTTGGTCCAAAGAAAGCTTAGGGATCAAATGGGAGGACGAAGATGGACGAACGAGACGAACTTGGTCCAAAGAAGGCCAACGGATCAAATGGGAGGACGAAGATGGACGAACGAGACGAACTTGGTCCAAAGAAGGCCTACGGATCAAATGGGAGGACGAAGATGGACGAACGAGACGAACTTGGTCCAAAGAAGGCCAACGGATCAAATGGGAGGATGAAGATGGACGAACGAGACGAACTTGGTCCAAAGAAGGCCTTCGGATCAAATGGGAGGACGAAGATGGACGAACGAGACGAACTTGGTCCAAAGAAGGCTAACGGATCAAATGGGAGGACGAAGATGGACGAACGAGACGAACTTGGTGCAAAGAAGCCCAACGGATCAAATGGGAGGACGAAAAGGGATGAACGAGACGAACTTGGTCCAAAGAAGGTCTACGGATCAAATGGCTGGACGAAGATGGACGAACGAGACGAACTTGGTGCAAAGAAGCCCAACGGATCAAATGGGAGGACGAAGATGGACGAACGAGACGAACTTGGTCCAAAGAAGGCCTACGGATCAAATGGGAGGACGAAGATGGACGAACGAGACGAACTTGGTCCAAAGAAAGCCTAGGGATCAAATGGGAGGACGAAGATGGACGAACGAGACGAACTTGGTCCAAAGAAGGCCTACGGATCAAATGGGAGGACGAAGATGGACGAACGAGACGAACTTGGTCCAAAGAAGGCCAACGGATCAAATGGGAGGACGAAGATGGACGAACGAGACGAACTTGGTCCAAAGAAGGCCTAGGGATCAAATGGGAGGACGAAGACGGACGAACGAGAGGAACTTGGTCCAAAGAAGGCCTTCGGATCAAATGGGAGGACGAAGATGGACGAACGAGACGAACTTGGTCCAAAGAAGGCCAACGGATCAAATGGGAGGACGAAGATGGACGAACGAGACGAACTTGGTGCAAAGAAGGCCTAGGGATCAAATGGGAGGACGAAGATGGACGAACGAGACGAACTTGGTGCAAAGAAGCCCAACGGATCAAATGGGAGGACGAAGACGGACGAACGAGACGAACTTGGTCCAAAGAAGGCCAACGGATCAAATGGGAGGACGAAGATGGACGAACGGGACGAACTTGGTCCAAAGAAGGCCAACGGATCAAATGGGTGGACGAAGATGGACGAACGAGACGAACTTGGTCCAAAGAAAGCCTAGGGATCAAATGGGAGGACGAAGATGGACGAACGAGACGAACTTGGTCCAAAGAAGGCCTTCGGATCAAATGGGAGGACGAAGATGGACGAACGAGACTAACTTGGTCCAAAGAAGGCCAACGGATCAAATGGGGGGACGAAGATGGACGAACGAGATGAACTTGGTGCAAAGAAGCCCAACGGATCAAATGGGAGGACGAAAAGGGATGAACGAGACGAACTTGGTCCAAAGAAGGCCTACGGATCAAATGGGTGGACGAAGATGGACGAACGAGACGAACTTGGTCCAAGGAAGGCCTAGGGATCAAATGGGAGGACGAAGATGGACGAACGAGACGAACTTGGTCCAAAGAAGGCCTACGGATCAAATGGGAGGACGAAGATGGACGAACGAGACGAACTTGGTCCAAAGAAGGCCTAGGGATCAAATGGGAGGACGAAGATGGAAGAACGAGACGAACTTGGTCCAAAGAAGGCCTAGGGATCAAATGGGAGGACGAAGATGGACGAACGAGACGAACTTGGTCCAAAGAAGGCCTACGGATCAAATGGGAGGACGAAGATGGACGAACGAGACGAACTTGGTCCAAAGAAGGCCAACGGATCAAATGGGAGGACGAAGATGGACGAACGAGACGAACTTGGTCCAAAGAAGGCCTAGGGATCAAATGGGAGGACGAAGATGGACGAACGAGACGAACTTGGTCCGAAGAAGGCCTTCGGATCAAATGGCAGGACGAAGATGGACGAACGAGACGAACTTGGTCCAAAGAAGGCCTTCAGATCAAATGGGAGGACGAAGATGGACGAACGAGACGAACTTGGTCTAAAGAAGGCCAAGGATCAAATGGGAGGACGAAGATGGACGAATGAGACGAACTTGGTGCAAAGAAGCCCAACGGATCAAATGGGAGGACGAAAAGGGATGAACGAGACGAACTTGGTCCAAAGAAGGCGTATGGATCAAACGGGTGGACGAAGATGGACGAACGAGACGAACTTGGTCCAAGGAAGGCCTAGGGATCAAATGGGAGGACGAAGATGGACGAACGAGACGAACTTGGTCCAAAGAAGGCCTACGGATCAAATGGGAGGACGAAGATGGACGAACGAGACGAACTTGGTCCAAAGAAGGCCAACGGATCAAATGGGAGGACGAAGATGGACGAACGAGACGAACTTGGTCCAAAGAAGGCCTAGGGATCAAATGGGAGGACGAAGATGGACGAACGAGACGAACTTGGTCCAAAGAAGGCCAACGGATCAAATGGGTGGACGAAGATGGACGAACGAGACGAACTTGGTCCAAAGAAGGCCTTCGGATCAAATGGGAGGACGAAGATGGACGAACGAGACGAACTTGGTCCAAAGAAGGCCAACGGATCATATGGGGGGACGAAGATGGACGAACGAGATGAACTTGGTGCAAAGAAGCCCAACGGATCAAATGGGAGGACGAAAAGGGATGAACGAGACGAACTTGGTCCAAAGAAGGCCTACGGATCAAATGGGTGGACGAAGATGGACGAACGAGACGAACTTGGTCCAAAGAAGGCCTACGGATCAAATGGGAGGACGAAGATGGACGAACGAGACGAACTTGGTCCAAAGAAGGCCTAGGGATCAAATGGGAGGACGAAGATGGACGAACGAGACGAACTTGGTCCAAAGAAGGCCAACGGATCAAATGGGAGGACGAAGATGGACGAACGAGACGAACTTGGTCCAAAGAAGGCCTAGGGATCAAATGGGAGGACGAAGATGGACGAACGAGACGAACTTGGTCCAAAGAAGGCCAACAGATCAAATGGGAGGACGAAGATGGACGAACGAGACGAACTTGGCCCAAAGAAGGCCTAGGGATCAAATGGGAGGACGAAGATGGACGAACGAGACGAACTTGGTCCAAAGAAGGCCTAGGGATCAAATGGGAGGACGAAGATGGACGAACGAGACGAACTTGGTCCAAAGAAGGCCTTCGGATCAAATGGGAGGACGAAGATCGACGAACGAGACGAACTTGGTCCAAAGAAGGCCTAGGGATCAAATGGGAGGACGAAGATGGACGAACGAGACGAACTTGGTCCAAAGAAGGCCAACGGATCAAATGGGTGGACGAAGATGGACGAACGAGACGAACTTGGTCCAAAGAAAGCCTAGGGATCAAATGGGAGGACGAAGATGGACGAACGAGACTAACTTGGTCCAAAGAAGGCCAACGGATCAAATGGGGGGACGAAGATGGACGAACGAGATGAACTTGGTGCAAAGAAGCCCAACGGATCAAATGGGAGGACGAAAAGGGATGAACGAGACGAACTTGGTCCAAAGAAGGCCTACGGATCAAATGGGTGGACGAAGATGGACGAACGAGACGAACTTGGTCCAAGGAAGGCCTAGGGATCAAATGGGAGGACGAAGATGGACGAACGAGACGAACTTGGTCCAAAGAAGGCCTACGGATCAAATGGGAGGACGAAGATGGACGAACGAGACGAACTTGGTCCAAGGAAGGCCTAGGGATCAAATGGGAGGACGAAGATGGACGAACGAGACGAACTTGGTCCAAAGAAGGCCAACAGATCAAATGGGAGGACGAAGATGGACGAACGAGACGAACTTGGTCCAAGGAAGGCCTAGGGATCAAATGGGAGGACGAAGATGGACGAACGAAACGAACTTGGTCCAAAGAAGGCCAACCGATCAAATGGGAGGACGAAGATGGACGAACGAGACGAACTTAGTCCAAAGAAGGCCAACAGATCAAATGGGAGGACGAAGATGGACGAACGAGACGAACTTGGTCCAAAGAAGGCCAACGGATCAAATGGGAGGACGAAGATGGACGAACGAGACGAACTTGGTGCAAAGAAGCCCAACGGATCAAATGGGAGGACGAAAAGGGATGAACGAGACGAACTTGGTCCAAAGAAGGCCTACGGATCAAATGGGAGGACGAAGATGGACGAACGAGACGAACTTGGTCCAAAGAAGGCCTAGGGATCAAATGGGAGGACGAAGATGGACGAACGAGACGAACTTGGTCCAAAGAAGGCCAACAGATCAAATGGGAGGACGAAGATGGACGAACGAGACGAACTTGGTCCAAAGAAGGCCTAGGGATCAAATTGGAGGACGAAGATGGACGAACGAGACGAACTTGGTCCAAAGAAGGCCTTCGGATCAAATGGGAGGACGAAGATGGACGAACGAGACGAACTTGGTCCAAAGAAGGCCAACGGATCAAATGGGAGGACGAAGATGGACGAACGAGACGAACTTGGTGCAAAGAAGCCCAACGGATCAAATGGGAGGACGAAAAGGGATGAACGAGACGAACTTGGTCCAAAGAAGTCCTACGGATCAAATGGCTGGACGAAGATGGACGAACGAGACAAACTTGGTGCAAAGAAGCCCAACGGATCAAATGGGAGGACGAAGATGGACGAACGAGACGAACTTGGTCCAAAGAAGGCCTACGGATCAAATGGGAGGACGAAGATGGACGAACGAGACGAACTTGGTCCAAAGAAGGCCTAGGGATCAAATGGGAGGACGAAGATGGAAGAACGAGACGAACTTGGTCCAAAGAAGGCCTAGGGATCAAATGGGAGGACGAAGATGGACGAACGAGACGAACTTGGTCCAAAGAAGGCCTACGGATCAAATGGGAGGACGAAGATGGACGAACGAGACGAACTTGGTCCAAAGAATTCCAACGGATCAAATGGGAGGACGAAGATGGACGAACGAGACGAACTTGGTCCAAAGAAGGCCTAGGGATCAAATGGGAGGACGAAGATGGACGAACGAGACGAACTTGGTCCGAAGAAGGCCTTCGGATCAAATGGCAGGACGAAGATGGACGAACGAGACGAACTTGGTCCAAAGAAGGCCTTCAGATCAAATGGGAGGACGAAGATGGACGAACGAGACGAACTTGGTCCAAAGAAGGCCAAGGATCAAATGGGAGGACGAAGATGGACGAATGAGACGAACTTGGTGCAAAGAAGCCCAACGGATCAAATGGGAGGACGAAAAGGGATGAACGAGACGAACTTGGTCCAAAGAAGGCGTATGGATCAAATGGGTGGACGAAGATGGACGAACGAGACGAACTTGGTCCAAGGAAGGCCTAGGGATCAAATGGGAGGACGAAGATGGACGAACGAGACGAACTTGGTCCAAAGAAGGCCTACGGATCAAATGGGAGGACGAAGATGGACGAACGAGACGAACTTGGTCCAAAGAAGGCCAACGGATCAAATGGGAGGACGAAGATGGACGAACGAGACGAACTTGGTCCAAAGAAGGCCTAGGGATCAAATGGGAGGACGAAGATGGACGAACGAGACGAACTTGGTCCAAAGAAGGCCAACGGATCAAATGGGTGGACGAAGATGGACGAACGAGACGAACTTGGTCCAAAGAAAGCCTAGGGATCAAATGGGAGGACGAAGATGGACGAACGAGACGAACTTGGTGCAAAGAAGGCCTTCGGATCAAATGGGAGGACGAAGATGGACGAACGAGACGAACTTGGTCCAAAGAAGGCCAACGGATCAAATGGGGGGACGAAGATGGACGAACGAGATGAACTTGGTGCAAAGAAGCCCAACGGATCAAATGGGAGGACGAAAAGGGATGAACGAGACGAACTTGGTCCAAAGAAGGCCTACGGATCAAATGGGTGGACGAAGATGGACGAACGAGACGAACTTGGTCCAAGGAAGGCCTAGGGATCAAATGGGAGAAAGAAGGCCTACGGATCAAATGGGAGGACGAAGATGGACGAACGAGACGAACTTGGTCCAAAGAAGGCCTACGGATCAAATGGGAGGACGAAGATGGACGAACGAGACGAACTTGGTCCAAAGAAGGCCAACGGATCAAATGGGAGGACGAAGATGGACGAACGAGACGAACTTGGTCCAAAGAAGGCCTAGGGATCAAATGGGAGGACGAAGATGGACGAACGAGACGAACTTGGTCCAAAGAAGGCCTACGGATCAAATGGGAGGACGAAGATGGACGAACGAGACGAACTTGCTCCAAAGAAAGCCTAGGGATCAAATGGGAGGACGAAGATGGACGAACGAGACGAACTTGGTCCAAAGAAGGCCTAGGGATCAAATGGGAGGACGAAGATGGACGAACGAGACGAACTTGGTCCAAAGAAGGCCTACGGATCAAATGGGAGGACGAAGATGGACGAACGAGACGAACTTGGTCCAAAGAATTCCAACGGATCAAATGGGAGGACGAAGATGGACGAACGAGACGAACTTGGTCCAAAGAAGGCCTAGGGATCAAATGGGAGGACGAAGATGGACGAACGAGACGAACTTGGTCCGAAGAAGGCCTTCGGATCAAATGGCAGGACGAAGATGGACGAACGAGACGAACTTGGTCCAAAGAAGGCCTTCAGATCAAATGGGAGGACGAAGATGGACGAACGAGACGAACTTGGTCCAAAGAAGGCCAAGGATCAAATGGGAGGACGAAGATGGACGAATGAGACGAACTTGGTGCAAAGAAGCCCAACGGATCAAATGGGAGGACGAAAAGGGATGAACGAGACGAACTTGGTCCAAAGAAGGCGTATGGATCAAATGGGTGGACGAAGATGGACGAACGAGACGAACTTGGTCCAAGGAAGGCCTAGGGATCAAATGGGAGGACGAAGATGGACGAACGAGACGAACTTGGTCCAAAGAAGGCCTACGGATCAAATGGGAGGACGAAGATGGACGAACGAGACGAACTTGGTCCAAAGAAGGCCAACGGATCAAATGGGAGGACGAAGATGGACGAACGAGACGAACTTGGTCCAAAGAAGGCCTAGGGATCAAATGGGAGGACGAAGATGGACGAACGAGACGAACTTGGTCCAAAGAAGGCCAACGGATCAAATGGGTGGACGAAGATGGACGAACGAGACGAACTTGGTCCAAAGAAAGCCTAGGGATCAAATGGGAGGACGAAGATGGACGAACGAGACGAACTTGGTGCAAAGAAGGCCTTCGGATCAAATGGGAGGACGAAGATGGACGAACGAGACGAACTTGGTCCAAAGAAGGCCAACGGATCAAATGGGGGGACGAAGATGGACGAACGAGATGAACTTGGTGCAAAGAAGCCCAACGGATCAAATGGGAGGACGAAAAGGGATGAACGAGACGAACTTGGTCCAAAGAAGGCCTACGGATCAAATGGGTGGACGAAGATGGACGAACGAGACGAACTTGGTCCAAGGAAGGCCTAGGGATCAAATGGGAGAAAGAAGGCCTACGGATCAAATGGGAGGACGAAGATGGACGAACGAGACGAACTTGGTCCAAAGAAGGCCTACGGATCAAATGGGAGGACGAAGATGGACGAACGAGACGAACTTGGTCCAAAGAAGGCCAACGGATCAAATGGGAGGACGAAGATGGACGAACGAGACGAACTTGGTCCAAAGAAGGCCTAGGGATCAAATGGGAGGACGAAGATGGACGAACGAGACGAACTTGGTCCAAAGAAGGCCAACAGATCAAATGGGAGGACGAAGATGGACGAACGAGACGAACTTGGCCCAAAGAAGGCCTAGGGATCAAATGGGAGGACGAAGATGGACGAACGAGACGAACTTGGTCCAAAGAAGGCCTAGGGATCAAATGGGAGGACGAAGATGGACGAACGAGACGAACTTGGTCCAAAGAAGGCCTTCGGATCAAATGGGAGGACGAAGATCGACGAACGAGACGAACTTGGTCCAAAGAAGGCCTAGGGATCAAATGGGAGGACGAAGATGGACGAACGAGACGAACTTGGTCCAAAGAAGGCCAACGGATCAAATGGGTGGACGAAGATGGACGAACGAGACGAACTTGGTCCAAAGAAAGCCTAGGGATCAAATGGGAGGACGAAGATGGACGAACGAGACGAACTTGGTCCAAAGAAGGCCTTCGGATCAAATGGGAGGACGAAGATGGACGAACGAGACTAACTTGGTCCAAAGAAGGCCAACGGATCAAATGGGGGGACGAAGATGGACGAACGAGATGAACTTGGTGCAAAGAAGCCCAACGGATCAAATGGGAGGACGAAAAGGGATGAACGAGACGAACTTGGTCCAAAGAAGGCCTACGGATCAAATGGGTGGACGAAGATGGACGAACGAGACGAACTTGGTCCAAGGAAGGCCTAGGGATCAAATGGGAGGACGAAGATGGACGAACGAGACGAACTTGGTCCAAAGAAGGCCTACGGATCAAATGGGAGGACGAAGATGGACGAACGAGACGAACTTGGTCCAAAGAAGGCCTAGGGATCAAATGGGAGGACGAAGATGGAAGAACGAGACGAACTTGGTCCAAAGAAGGCCTAGGGATCAAATGGGAGGACGAAGATGGACGAACGAGACGAACTTGGTCCAAAGAAGGCCAACGGATCAAATGGGAGGACGAAGATGGACGAACGAGACGAACTTGGTCCAAAGAAGGCCTAGGGATCAAATGGGAGGACGAAGATGGACGAACGAGACGAACTTGGTCCGAAGAAGGCCTTCGGATCAAATGGCAGGACGAAGATGGACGAACGAGACGAACTTGGTCCAAAGAAGGCCTTCAGATCAAATGGGAGGACGAAGATGGACGAACGAGACGAACTTGGTCCAAAGAAGGCCAAGGATCAAATGGGAGGACGAAGATGGACGAATGAGACGAACTTGGTGCAAAGAAGCCCAACGGATCAAATGGGAGGACGAAAAGGGATGAACGAGACGAACTTGGTCCAAAGAAGGCGTATGGATCAAATGGGTGGACGAAGATGGATGAACGAGACGAACTTGGTCCAAGGAAGGCCTAGGGATCAAATGGGAGGACGAAGATGGACGAACGAGACGAACTTGGTCCAAAGAAGGCCTACGGATTAAATGGGAGGACGAAGATGGACGAACGAGACGAACTTGGTCCAAAGAAGGCCAACGGATCAAATGGGAGGACGAAGATGGACGAACGAGACGAACTTGGTCCAAAGAAGGCCAACGGATCAAATGGGTGGACGAAGATGGACGAACGAGACGAACTTGGTCCAAAGAAAGCCTAGGGATCAAATGGGAGGACGAAGATGGACGAACGAGACGAACTTGGTCCAAAGAAGGCCTTCGGATCAAATGGGAGGACGAAGATGGACGAACGAGACGAACTTGGTCCAAAGAAGGCCAACGGATCAAATGGGGGGACGAAGATGGACGAACGAGATGAACTTGGTGCAAAGAAGCCCAACGGATCAAATGGGAGGACGAAGATGGACGAACGAGATGAACTTGGTGCAAAGAAGCCCAACGGATCAAATGGGAGGACGAAAAGGGATGAACGAGACGAACTTGGTCCAAAGAAGGCCTACGGATCAAATGGGTGGACGAAGATGGACGAACGAGACGAACTTGGTCCAAGGAAGGCCTAGGGATCAAATGGGAGGACGAAGATGGACGAACGAGACGAACTTGGTCCAAAGAAGGCCTACGGATCAAATGGGAGGACGAAGATGGACGAACGAGACGAACTTGGTCCAAAGAAGGCCTAGGGATCAAATGGGAGGACGAAGATGGACGAACAAGACGAACTTGGTCCAAAGAAGGCCAACGGATCAAATGGGAGGACGAAGATGGACGAACGAGACGAACTTGGTCCAAAGAAGGCCTAGGGATCAAATGGGAGGACGAAGATGGACGAACGAGACGAACTTGGTCCAAAGAAGGCCTTCGGATCAAATGGGAGGACGAAGATCGACGAACGAGACGAACTTGGTCCAAAGAAGGCCTAGGGATCAAATGGGAGGACGAAGATGGACGAACGAGACGAACTTGGTCCAAAGAAGGCCAACGGATCAAATGGGTGGACGAAGATGGACGAACGAGACGAACTTGGTCCAAAGAAAGCCTAGGGATCAAATGGGAGGACGAAGATGGACGAACCAGACGAACTTGGTCCAAAGAAGGCCAACGGATCAAATGGGAGGACGAAGATGGACGAACGAGACGAACTTGGTCCAAAGAAGGCCTAGGGATCAAATGGGAGGACGAAGATGGACGAACGAGACGAACTTGGTCCGAAGAAGGCCTTCGGATCAAATGGCAGGACGAAGATGGACGAACGAGACGAACTTGGTCCAAAGAAGGCCTTCAGATCAAATGGGAGGACGAAGATGGACGAACGAGACGAACTTGGTCCAAAGAAGGCCAAGGATCAAATGGGAGGACGAAGATGGACGAATGAGACGAACTTGGTGCAAAGAAGCCCAACGGATCAAATGGGAGGACGAAAAGGGATGAACGAGACGAACTTGGTCCAAAGAAGGCGTATGGATCAAATGGGTGGACGAAGATGGACGAACGAGACGAACTTGGTCCAAGGAAGGCCTAGGGATCAAATGGGAGGACGAAGATGGACGAACGAGACGAACTTGGTCCAAAGAAGGCCTACGGATCAAATGGGAGGACGAAGATGGACGAACGAGACGAACTTGGTCCAAAGAAGGCCAACGGATCAAATGGGAGGACGAAGATGGACGAACGAGACGAACTTGGTCCAAAGAAGGCCTAGGGATCAAATGGGAGGACGAAGATGGACGAACGAGACGAACTTGGTCCAAAGAAGGCCAACGGATCAAATGGGTGGACGAAGATGGACGAACGAGACGAACTTGGTCCAAAGAAAGCCTAGGGATCAAATCGGAGGACGAAGATGGACGAACGAGACGAACTTGGTCCAAAGAAGGCCTTCGGATCAAATGGGAGGACGAAGATGGACGAACGAGACGAACTTGGTCCAAAGAAGGCCTAGGGATCAAATGGGAGGACGAAGATGGACGAACGAGACGAACTTGGTCCAAAGAAGGCCAACAGATCAAATGGGAGGACGAAAAGGGATGAACGAGACGAACTTGGTCCAAAGAAGGCCTACGGATCAAATGGGAGGACGAAGATGGACGAACGAGACGAACTTGGTCCAAAGAAGGCCTACGGATCAAATGGGAGGACGAAGATGGACGAACGAGACGAACTTGGTCCAAAGAAGGCCTAGGGATCAAATGGGAGGACGAAGATGGACGAACGAGACGAACTTGGTCCAAAGAAGGCCAACGGATCAAATGGGAGGACGAAGATGGACGAACGAGACGAACTTGGTCCAAAGAAGGCCTAGGGATCAAATGGGAGGACGAAGATGGACGAACGAGACGAACTTGGTCCAAAGAAGGCCAACAGATCAAATGGGAGGACGAAGATGGACGAACGAGACGAACTTGGCCCAAAGAAGGCCTAGGGATCAAATGGGAGGACGAAGATGGACGAACGAGACGAACTTGGTCCAAAGAAGGCCTAGGGATCAAATGGGGAGGACGAAGATGGACGAACGAGACGAACTTGGTCCAAAGAAGGCCTTCGGATCAAATGGGAGGACGAAGATCGACGAACGAGACGAACTTGGTCGAAAGAAGGCCAACGGATCAAATGGGAGGACGAAGATGGACGAACGAGACGAACTTGGCCCAAAGAAGGCCTAGGGATCAAATGGGAGGACGAAGATGGACGAATGAGACGAACTTGGTCCAAAGAAGGCCAACGGATCAAATGGGAGGACGAAGATGGACGAACGAGACGAACTTGGTCAAAGATGGCCTACGGATCAAATGGGAGGACGAAGATGGACGAACGAGACGAACTTGGTCCAAAGAAGGCCTAGGGATCAAATGGGAGGACGAAGATGGACGAACGAGACGAACATGGTCCAAAGAAGGCCTTCGGATCAAATGGGAGGACGAAGATGGACGAACGAGACGAACTTGGTCCAAAGAAGGCCAACGGATCAAATGGGAGGACGAAGATGGACGAACGAGACGAACTTGGTGCAAAGAAGCCCAACGGATCAAATGGGAGGACGAAAAGGGATGAACGAGACGAACTTGGTCCAAAGAAGGCCTACGGATCAAATGGGTGGACGAAGATGGACAAACGAGACGAACTTGGTCCAAGCAAGGCCTAGGGATCAAATGGGAGGACGAAGATGGACGAACGAGACGAACTTGGTCCAAAGAAGGCCTAGGGATCAAATGGGAGGACGAAGATGGACGAACGAGACGAACTTGGTCCAAAGAAGGCCAACGGATCAAATGGGTGGACGAAGATGGACGAACGAGACGAACTTGGTCCAAAGAAAGCCTAGGGATCAAATGGGAGGACGAAGATGGACGAACGAGACGAACTTGGTCCAAAGAAGGCCTTCGGATCAAATGGGAGGACGAAGATGGACGAACGAGACGAACTTGGTCCAAAGAAGGCCAACGGATCAAATGGGGGGACGAAGATGGACGAACGAGATGAACTTGGTGCAAAGAAGCCCAACGGATCAAATGGGAGGACGAAAAGGGAATGAACGAGACGAACTTGGTCCAAAGAAGGCCTACGGATCAAATGGGTGGACGAAGATGGACGAACGAGACGAACTTGGTCCAAGGAAGGCCTAGGGATCAAATGGGAGGACGAAGATGGACGAACGAGACGAACTTGGTCCAAAGAAGGCCTACGGATCAAATGGGAGGACGAAGATGGACGAACGAGACGAACTTGGTCCAAAGAAGGCCTAGGGATCAAATGGGAGGACGAAGATGGACGAACGAGACGAACTTGGTCCAAAGAAGGCCAACGGATCAAATGGGAGGACGAAGATGGACGAACGAGACGAACTTGGTCCAAAGAAGGCCTAGGGATCAAATGGGAGGACGAAGATGGACGAACGAGACGAACTTGGTCCAAAGAAGGCCAACAGATCAAATGGGAGGACGAAGATGGACGAACGAGACGAACTTGGCCCAAAGAAGGCCTAGGGATCAAATGGGAGGACGAAGATGGACGAACGAGACGAACTTGGTCCAAAGAAGGCCTAGGGATCAAATGGGAGGACGAAGATGGACGAACGAGACGAACTTGGTCCAAAGAAGGCCTTCGGATCAAATGGGAGGACGAAGATCGACGAACGAGACGAACTTGGTCGAAAGAAGGCCAACGGATCAAATGGGAGGACGAAGATGGACGAACGAGACGAACTTGGCCCAAAGAAGGCCTAGGGATCAAATGGGAGGACGAAGATGGACGAATGAGACGAACTTGGTCCAAAGAAGGCCAACGGATCAAATGGGAGGACGAAGATGGACGAACGAGACGAACTTGGTCCAAAGATGGCCTACGGATCAAATGGGAGGACGAAGATGGACGAACGAGACGAACTTGGTCCAAAGAAGGCCTAGGGATCAAATGGGAGGACGAAGATGGACGAACGAGACGAACATGGTCCAAAGAAGGCCTTCGGATCAAATGGGAGGACGAAGATGGACGAACGAGACGAACTTGGTCCAAAGAAGGCCAACGGATCAAATGGGAGGACGAAGATGGACGAACGAGACGAACTTGGTGCAAAGAAGCCCAACGGATCAAATGGGAGGGACGAAAAGGGAATGAACGAGACGAACTTGGTCCAAAGAAGGCCTACGGATCAAATGGGTGGACGAAGATGGACAAACGAGACGAACTTGGTCCAAGCAAGGCCTAGGGATCAAATGGGAGGACGAAGATGGACGAACGAGACGAACTTGGTCCAAAGAAGGCCAACGGATCAAATGGGAGGACGAAGATGGACGAACGAGACGAACTTGGTCCAAAGAAGGCCTAGGGATCAAATGGGAGGACGAAGATGGACGAACGAGACGAACTTGGTCCAAAGAAGGCCTACGGATCAAATGGGAGGACGAAGATGGACGAACGAGACGAACTTGGTCCAAAGAAAGCCAACGGATCAAATGGGAGGACGAAGATGGACGAACGAGACGAACATGGTCCAAAGAAGGCCTAGGGATCAAATGGGAGGACGAAGATGGACGAACGAGACGAACTTGGTCCAAAGAAGGCCTAGGGATCAAATGGGAGGACGAAGATGGACGAACGAGACGAACTTGGTCCAAAGAAGGTCTTCGGATCAAATGGGAGGACGAAGATGGACGAACCAGACGAACTTGGTGCAAAGAAGCTCAAGGATCAAATGGGAGGACGAAAAGGGATGAACGAGACGAACTTGGTCCAAAGAAGGCCTACGGATCAAATGGGAGGACGAAGATGGACGAACGAGACGAACTTGGTCCAAAGAAAGCTTAGGGATCAAATGGGAGGACGAAGATGGACGAACGAGACGAACTTGGTCCAAAGAAGGCCAACGGATCAAATGGGAGGACGAAGATGGACGAACGAGACGAACTTGGTCCAAGCAAGGCCTAGGGATCAAATGGGAGGACGAAGATGGACGAACGAGACGAACTTGGTCCAAAGATGGCCTACGGATCAAATGGGAGGACGAAGATGGACGAACGAGACGAACTTGGTCCAAAGAAGGCCTAGGGATCAAATGGGAGGACGAAGATGGACGAACGAGACGAACTTGGTCCAAAGAAGGCCTTCGGATCAAATGGGAGGACGAAGATGGACGAACGAGACATACTTGGTCCAAAGAAGGCCAACGGATCAAATGGGGAGGACGAAGATGGACGAACGAGACGAACTTGGTGCAAAGAAGCCCAACGGATCAAATGGGGAGGACGAAAAGGGATGAACGAGACGAACTTGGTCCAAAGAAGGCCTACGGATCAAATGGGAGGACGAAGATGGACGAACGAGACGAACTTGGTCCAAAGAAAGCTTAGGGATGAAATGGGAGGACGAAGATGGACGAACGAGACGAACTTGGTCCAAAGAAGGCCAACGGATCAAATGGGAGGACGAAGATGGACGAACGAGACGAACTTGGCCCAAAGAAGGCCTAGGGATCAAATGGGGGGGACGAAGATGGACGAAGGAGACGAACTTGGTCCAAAGAAGGCCAACGGATCAAATGGGAGGATGAAGATGGACGAACGAGACGAACTTGGTCCAAAGAAGGCCAACGGATCAAATGGGAGGACGAAGATGGACGAACGAGACGAACTTGGTGCAAAGAAGCCCAACGGATCAAATGGGAGGACGAAAAGGGATGAACGAGACGAACTTGGTCCAAAGAAGGCCTACGGATCAAATGGGAGGACGAAGATGGACGAACCAGACGAACTTGGTGCAAAGAAGCTCAAGGATCAAATGGGAGGACGAAAAGGGATGAACGAGACGAACTTGGTCCAAAGAAGGCCTACGGATCAAATGGGAGGACGAAGATGGACGAACGAGACGAACTTGGTCCAAAGAAAGCTTAGGGATCAAATGGGAGGACGAAGATGGACGAACGAGACGAACTTGGTCCAAAGAAGGCCAACGGATCAAATGGGAGGACGAAGATGGACGAACGAGACGAACTTGGCCCAAAGAAGGCCTATGGATCAAATGGGAGGACGAAGATGGACGAATGAGACGAACTTGGTCCAAAGAAGGCCAACGGATCAAATGGGAGGACGAAGATGGACGAACGAGACGAACTTGGTCCAAAGATGGCCTACGGATCAAATGGGAGGACGAAGATGGACGAACGAGACGAACTTGGTCCAAAGAAGGCCTAGGGATCAAATGGGAGGACGAAGATGGACGAACGAGACGAACTTGGTGCAAAGAAGGCCTTCGGATCAAATGGGAGGACGAAGATGGACGAACGAGACGAACTTGGTCCAAAGAAGGCCAACGGATCAAATGGGAGTACGAAGATGGACGAACGAGACGAACTTGGTGCAAAGAAGCCCAACGGATCAAATGGGAGGACGAAAAGGGATGAACGAGACGAACTTGGTCCAAAGAAGGCCTACGGATCAAATGGGTGGACGAAGATGGACAAACGAGACGAACTTGGTCCAAGCAAGGCCTAGGGATCAAATGGGAGGACGAAGATGGACGAACGAGACGAACTTGGTCCAAAGAAGGCCTACGGATCAAATGGGAGGACGAAGTTGGACGAACGAGACGAACTTTGTCCAAAGAAGGCCTAGGGATCAAATGGGAGGACGAAGATGGACGAACGAGACGAACTTGGTCCAAAGAAGGCCAACGGATCAAATGGGAGGACGAAGATGGACGAACGAGACGAACTTGGTCCAAAGAAGGCCAACGGATCAAATGGGAGGACGAAGATGGACGAACGAGACGAACTTGGTCCAAAGAAGGCCTAGGGATCAAATGGGAGGACGAAGATGGACGAACGAGACGAACTTGGTCCAAAGAAGGCCTACGGATCAAATGGGAGGACGAAGATGGACGAACGAGACGAACTTGGTCCAAAGAAAGCCAACGGATCAAATGGGAGGACGAAGATGGACGAACGAGACGAACTTGGTCCAAAGAAGGCCTAGGGATCAAATGGGAGGACGAAGATGGACGAACGAGACGAACTTGGTCCAAAGAAGGCCTTCGGATCAAATGGGAGGACGAAGATGGACGAACCAGACGAACTTGGTGCAAAGAAGCTCAAGGATCAAATGGGAGGACGAAAAGGGATGAACGAGACGAACTTGGTCCAAAGAAGGCCTACGGATCAAATGGGAGGACGAAGATGGACGAACCAGACGAACTTGGTGCAAAGAAGCTCAAGGATCAAATGGGAGGACGAAAAGGGATGAACGAGACGAACTTGGTCCAAAGAAGGCCTACGGATCAAATGGGAGGACGAAGATGGACGAACCAGACGAACTTGGTGCAAAGAAGCTCAAGGATCAAATGGGAGGACGAAAAGGGATGAACGAGACGAACTTGGTCCAAAGAAGGCCTACGGATCAAATGGGGAGGACGAAGATGGACGAACGAGACGAACTTGGTCCAAAGAAAGCTTAGGGATCAAATGGGAGGACGAAGATGGACGAACGAGACGAACTTGGTCCAAAGAAGGCCAACGGATCAAATGGGAGGACGAAGATGGACGAACGAGACGAACTTGGTCCAAAGAAGGCCTACGGATCAAATGGGAGGACGAAGATGGACGAACGAGACGAACTTGGTCCAAAGAAGGCCAACGGATCAAATGGGAGGAGGAAGATGGACGAACGAGACGAACTTGGTCCAAAGAAGGCCTTCGGATCAAATGGGAGGACGAAGATGGACGAACGAGACGAACTTGGTCCAAAGAAGGCTAACGGATCAAATGGGAGGACGAAGATGGACGAACGAGACGAACTTGGTGCAAAGAAGCCCAACGGATCAAATGGGAGGACGAAAAGGGATGAACGAGACGAACTTGGTCCAAAGAAGGTCTACGGATCAAATGGCTGGACGAAGATGGACGAACGAGACGAACTTGGTGCAAAGAAGCCCAACGGATCAAATGGGAGGACGAAGATGGACGAACGAGACGAACTTGGTCCAAAGAAGGCCTACGGATCAAATGGGAGGACGAAGATGGACGAACGAGACGAACTTGGTCCAAAGAAAGCCTAGGGATCAAATGGGAGGACGAAGATGGACGAACGAGACGAACTTGGTCCAAAGAAGGCCAACGGATCAAATGGGAGGACGAAGATGGACGAACGAGACGAACTTGGTCCAAAGAAGGCCTAGGGATCAAATGGGAGGACGAAGACAGACGAACGAGAGGAACTTGGTCCAAAGAAGGCCTTCGGATCAAATGGGAGGACGAAGATGGACGAACGAGACGAACTTGGTCCAAAGAAGGCCAACGGATCAAATGGGAGGACGAAGATGGACGAACGAGACGAACTTGGTGCAAAGAAGGCCTAGGGATCAAATGGGACGACGAAGATGGACGAACGAGACGAACTTGGTGCAAAGAAGCCCAACGGATCAAATGGGAGGACGAAGACGGACGAACGAGACGAACTTGGTCCAAAGAAGGCCAACGGATCAAATGGGAGGACGAAGATGGACGAACGAGACAAACTTGGTCCAAAGAAGGCCTACGGATCAAATGGGAGGACGAAGATGGACGAACGAGACGAACTTGGTCCAAAGAAGGCCTAGGGATCAAATGGGAGGACAAAGATGGACGAACGAGACGAACTTGGTCCAAAGAAGGCCAACGGATCAAATGGGAGGACGAAGATGGACGAACGAGACGAACTTGGTCCAAAGAAGGCCTAGGGGTCAAATGGGAGGACGAAGATGGACGAACGAGACGAACTTGGTCCAAGGAAGGCCTACGGATCAAATGGGAGGACGAAGATGGACGAACGAGACGAACTTGGTCCAAAGAAGGCCAACGGATCAAATGGGAGGACGAAGATGGACGAACGAGACGAACTTGGTCCAAAGAAGGCCTACGGATCAAATGGGAGGACGAAGATGGACGAACGAGACGAACTTGGTCCAAAGAAGGCCAACGGATCAAATGGGAGGAGGAAGATGGACGAACGAGACGAACTTGGTCCAAAGAAGGCCTTCGGATCAAATGGGAGGACGAAGATGGACGAACGAGACGAACTTGGTCCAAAGAAGGCTAACGGATCAAATGGGAGGACGAAGATGGACGAACGAGACGAACTTGGTGCAAAGAAGCCCAACGGATCAAATGGGAGGACGAAAAGGGATGAACGAGACGAACTTGGTCCAAAGAAGGTCTACGGATCAAATGGCTGGACGAAGATGGACGAACGAGACGAACTTGGTGCAAAGAAGCCCAACGGATCAAATGGGAGGACGAAGATGGACGAACGAGACGAACTTGGTCCAAAGAAGGCCTACGGATCAAATGGGAGGACGAAGATGGACGAACGAGACGAACTTGGTCCAAAGAAAGCCTAGGGATCAAATGGGAGGACGAAGATGGACGAACGAGACGAACTTGGTCCAAAGAAGGCCAACGGATCAAATGGGAGGACGAAGATGGACGAACGAGACGAACTTGGTCCAAAGAAGGCCTAGGGATCAAATGGGAGGACGAAGACAGACGAACGAGAGGAACTTGGTCCAAAGAAGGCCTTCGGATCAAATGGGAGGACGAAGATGGACGAACGAGACGAACTTGGTCCAAAGAAGGCCAACGGATCAAATGGGAGGACGAAGATGGACGAACGAGACGAACTTGGTGCAAAGAAGGCCTAGGGATCAAATGGGACGACGAAGATGGACGAACGAGACGAACTTGGTGCAAAGAAGCCCAACGGATCAAATGGGAGGACGAAGACGGACGAACGAGACGAACTTGGTCCAAAGAAGGCCAACGGATCAAATGGGAGGACGAAGATGGACGAACGAGACAAACTTGGTCCAAAGAAGGCCTACGGATCAAATGGGAGGACGAAGATGGACGAACGAGACGAACTTGGTCCAAAGAAGGCCTAGGGATCAAATGGGAGGACAAAGATGGACGAACGAGACGAACTTGGTCCAAAGAAGGCCAACGGATCAAATGGGAGGACGAAGATGGACGAACGAGACGAACTTGGTCCAAAGAAGGCCTAGGGGTCAAATGGGAGGACGAAGATGGACGAACGAGACGAACTTGGTCCAAGGAAGGCCTACGGATCAAATGGGAGGACGAAGATGGACGAACGAGACGAACTTGGTCCAAAGAAGGCCTACGGATCAAATGGGAGGACGAAGATGGACGAACGAGACGAACTTGGTCCAAAGAAGGCCAACGGATCAAATGGGAGGACGAAGATGGACGAACGAGACGAACTTGGTCCAAAGAAGGCCAACGGATCAAATGGGAGGACGAAGATGGACGAACGAGACGAACTTGGTGCAAAGAAGCCCAACGGATCAAATGGGAGGACGAAAAGGGATGAACGAGACGAACTTGGTCCAAAGAAGGCCTATGGATCAAATGGGAGGACGAAGATGGACGAACGAGACGAACTTGGTCCAAAGAAGGCCTAGGGATCAAATGGGAGGACGAAGATGGACGAACGAGACGAACTTGGTCCAAAGAAGGCCAACGGATCAAATGGGAGGACGAAGATGGACGAACGAGACGAACTTGGTCCAAAGAAGGCCTACGGATCAAATGGGAGGACGAAGATGGACGAACGAGACGAACTTGGTCCAAAGAAGGCCTTCGGATCAAATGGGAGGACGAAGATGGACGAACGAGACGAACTTGGTCCAAAGAAGGCCAACGGATCAAATGGGAGGACGAAGATGGACGAACGAGACGAACTTGGTGCAAAGAAGCCCAACGGATCAAATGGGAGGACGAAAAGGGATGAACGAGACGAACTTGGTCCAAAGAAGGCCTACGGATCAAATGGGAGGACGAAGATGGACGAACCAGACGAACTTGGTGCAAAGAAGCTCAAGGATCAAATGGGAGGACGAAAAGGGATGAACGAGACGAACTTGGTCCAAAGAAGGCCTACGGATCAAATGGGAGGACGAAGATGGACGAACCAGACGAACTTGGTGCAAAGAAGCTCAAGGATCAAATGGGAGGACGAAAAGGGATGAACGAGACGAACTTGGTCCAAAGAAGGCCTACGGATCAAATGGGAGGACGAAGATGGACGAACGAGACGAACTTGGTCCAAAGAAAGCTTAGGGATCAAATGGGAGGACGAAGATGGACGAACGAGACGAACTTGGTCCAAAGAAGGCCAACGGATCAAATGGGAGGACGAAGATGGACGAACGAGATGAACTTGGTCCAAAGAAGGCCTACGGATCAAATGGGAGGACGAAGATGGACGAACGAGACGAACTTGGTCCAAAGAAGGCCAACGGATCAAATGGGAGGAGGAAGATGGACGAACGAGACGAACTTGGTCCAAAGAAGGCCTTCGGATCAAATGGGAGGACGAAGATGGACGAACGAGACGAACTTGGTCCAAAGAAGGCTAACGGATCAAATGGGAGGACGAAGATGGACGAACGAGACGAACTTGGTGCAAAGAAGCCCAACGGATCAAATGGGAGGACGAAAAGGGATGAACGAGACGAACTTGGTCCAAAGAAGGTCTACGGATCAAATGGCTGGACGAAGATGGACGAACGAGACGAACTTGGTGCAAAGAAGCCCAACGGATCAAATGGGAGGACGAAGATGGACGAACGAGACGAACTTGGTCCAAAGAAGGCCTACGGATCAAATGGGAGGACGAAGATGGACGAACGAGACGAACTTGGTCCAAAGAAAGCCTAGGGATCAAATGGGAGGACGAAGATGGACGAACGAGACGAACTTGGTCCAAAGAAGGCCAACGGATCAAATGGGAGGACGAAGATGGACGAACGAGACGAACTTGGTCCAAAGAAGGCCTAGGGATCAAATGGGAGGACGAAGACGGACGAACGAGAGGAACTTGGTCCAAAGAAGGCCTTCGGATCAAATGGGAGGACGAAGATGGACGAACGAGACGAACTTGGTCCAAAGAAGGCCAACGGATCAAATGGGAGGACGAAGATGGACGAACGAGACGAACTTGGTGCAAAGAAGCCCAACGGATCAAATGGGAGGACGAAGACGGACGAACGAGACGAACTTGGTCCAAAGAAGCCCAACGGATCAAATGGGAGGACGAAGATGGACGAACGAGACAAACTTGGTCCAAAGAAGGCCTACGGATCAAATGGGAGGACGAAGATGGACGAACGAGACGAACTTGGTCCAAAGAAGGCCTAGGGATCAAATGGGAGGACAAAGATGGACGAACGAGACGAACTTGGTCCAAAGAAGGCCAACGGATCAAATGGGAGGACGAAGATGGACGAACGAGACGAACTTGGTCCAAAGAAGGCCTAGGGGTCAAATGGGAGGACGAAGATGGACGAACGAGACGAACTTGGTGCAAAGAAGCCCAACGGATCAAATGGGAGGACGAAGATGGACGAACGAGACGAACTTGGTCCAAAGAAGGCCAACGGATCAAATGGGAGGAGGAAGATGGACGAACGAGACGAACTTGGTCCAAAGAAGGCCTTCGGATCAAATGGGAGGACGAAGATGGACGAACGAGACGAACTTGGTCCAAAGAAGGCTAACGGATCAAATGGGAGGACGAAGATGGACGAACGAGACGAACTTGGTGCAAAGAAGCCCAACGGATCAAATGGGAGGACGAAAAGGGATGAACGAGACGAACTTGGTCCAAAGAAGGTCTACGGATCAAATGGCTGGACGAAGATGGACGAACGAGACGAACTTGGTGCAAAGAAGCCCAACGGATCAAATGGGAGGACGAAGATGGACGAACGAGACGAACTTGGTCCAAAGAAGGCCTACGGATCAAATGGGAGGACGAAGATGGACGAACGAGACGAACTTGGTCCAAAGAAATCCTAGGGATCAAATGGGAGGACGAAGATGGACGAACGAGACGAACTTGGTCCAAAGAAGGCCAACGGATCAAATGGGAGGACGAAGATGGACGAACGAGACGAACTTGGTCCAAAGAAGGCCTAGGGATCAAATGGGAGGACGAAGACGGACGAACGAGAGGAACTTGGTCCAAAGAAGGCCTTCGGATCAAATGGGAGGACGAAGATGGACGAACGAGACGAACTTGGTCCAAAGAAGGCCAACGGATCAAATGGGAGGACGAAGATGGACGAACGAGACGAACTTGGTGCAAAGAAGGCCTAGGGATCAAATGGGAGGACGAAGATGGACGAACGAGACGAACTTGGTGCAAAGAAGCCCAACGGATCAAATGGGAGGACGAAGACGGACGAACGAGACGAACTTGGTCCAAAGAAGGCCAACGGATCAAATGGGAGGACGAAGATGGACGAACGAGACAAACTTGGTCCAAAGAAGGCCTACGGATCAAATGGGAGGACGAAGATGGACGAACGAGACGAACTTGGTCCAAAGAAGGCCTAGGGATCAAATGGGAGGACAAAGATGGACGAACGAGACGAACTTGGTCCAAAGAAGGCCAACGGATCAAATGGGAGGACGAAGATGGACGAACGAGACGAACTTGGTCCAAAGAAGGCCTAGGGGTCAAATGGGAGGACGAAGATGGACGAACGAGACGAACTTGGTCCAAGGAAGGCCTACGGATCAAATGGGAGGACGAAGATGGACGAACGAGACGAACTTGGTCCAAAGAAGGCCAACGGATCAAATGGGAGGACGAAGATGGACGAACGAGACGAACTTGGTCCAAAGAAGGCCAACGGATCAAATGGGAGGACGAAGATGGACGAACGAGACGAACTTGGTGCAAAGAAGCCCAACGGATCAAATGGGAGGACGAAAAGGGATGAACGAGACGAACTTGGTCCAAAGAAGGCCTACGGATCAAATGGGAGGACGAAGATGGACGAACGAGACGAACTTGGTCCAAAGAAGGCCAACGGATCAAATGGGAGGACGAAGATGGACGAACGAGACGAACTTGGTCCAAAGAAGGCCTACGGATCAAATGGGAGGACGAAGATGGACGAACGAGACGAACTTGGTCCAAAGAAGGCCTTCGGATCAAATGGGAGGACGAAGATGGACGAACGAGACGAACTTGGTCCAAAGAAGGCCTAGGGATCAAATGGGAGGACGAAGATGGACGAACGAGACGAACTTGGTCCAAAGAAGGCCTTCGGATCAAATGGGAGGACGAAGATGGACGAACCAGACGAACTTGGTGCAAAGAAGCTCAAGGATCAAATGGGAGGACGAAAAGGGATGAACGAGACGAACTTGGTCCAAAGAAGACCTACGGATCAAATGGGAGGACGAAGATGGACGAACCAGACGAACTTGGTGCAAAGAAGCTCAAGGATCAAATGGGAGGACGAAAAGGGATGAACGAGACGAACTTGGTCCAAAGAAGGCCTACGGATCAAATGGGAGGACGAAGATGGACGAACCAGACGAACTTGGTGCAAAGAAGCTCAAGGATCAAATGGGAGGACGAAAAGGGATGAACGAGACGAACTTGGTCCAAAGAAGGCCTACGGATCAAATGGGAGAACGAAGATGGACGAACGAGACGAACTTGGTCCAAAGAAAGCTTAGGGATCAAATGGGAGGACGAAGATGGACGAACGAGACGAACTTGGTCCAAAGAAGGCCAACGGATCAAATGGGAGGACGAAGATGGACGAACGAGACGAACTTGGTCCAAAGAAGGCCTACGGATCAAATGGGAGGACGAAGATGGACGAACGAGACGAACTTGGTCCAAAGAAGGCCAACGGATCAAATGGGAGGAGGAAGATGGACGAACGAGACGAACTTGGTCCAAAGAAGGCCTTCGGATCAAATGGGAGGACGAAGATGGACGAACGAGACGAACTTGGTCCAAAGAAGGCTAACGGATCAAATGGGAGGACGAAGATGGACGAACGAGACGAACTTGGTGCAAAGAAGCCCAACGGATCAAATGGGAGGACGAAAAGGGATGAACGAGACGAACTTGGTCCAAAGAAGGTCTACGGATCAAATGGCTGGACGAAGATGGACGAACGAGACGAACTAGGTGCAAAGAAGCCCAACGGATCAAATGGGAGGACGAAGACGGACGAACGAGACGAACTTGGTCCAAAGAAGGCCAACGGATCAAATGGGAGGACGAAGATGGACGAACGAGACAAACTTGGTCCAAAGAAGGCCTACGGATCAAATGGGAGGACGAAGATGGACGAACGAGACGAACTTGGTCCAAAGAAGGCCTAGGGATCAAATGGGAGGACAAAGATGGACGAACGAGACGAACTTGGTCCAAAGAAGGCCAACGGATCAAATGGGAGGACGAAGATGGACGAACGAGACGAACTTGGTCCAAAGAAGGCCTAGGGGTCAAATGGGAGGACGAAGATGGACGAACGAGACGAACTTGGTCCAAGGAAGGCCTACGGATCAAATGGGAGGACGAAGATGGACGAACGAGACGAACTTGGTCCAAAGAAGGCCTACGGATCAAATGGGAGGACGAAGATGGACGAACGAGACGAACTTGGTCCAAAGAAGGCCAACGGATCAAATGGGAGGACGAAGATGGACGAACGAGACGAACTTGGTCCAAAGAAGGCCAACGGATCAAATGGGAGGACGAAGATGGACGAACGAGACGAACTTGGTGCAAAGAAGCCCAACGGATCAAATGGGAGGACGAAAAGGGATGAACGAGACGAACTTGGTCCAAAGAAGGCCTACGGATCAAATGGGAGGACGAAGATGGACGAACGAGACGAACTTGGTCCAAAGAAGGCCAACGGATCAAATGGGAGGACGAAGATGGACGAACGAGACGAACTTGGTCCAAAGAAGGCCTACGGATCAAATGGGAGGACGAAGATGGACGAACGAGACGAACTTGGTCCAAAGAAGGCCTTCGGATCAAATGGGAGGACGAAGATGGACGAACGAGACGAACTTGGTCCAAAGAAAGCCTAGGGATCAAATGGGAGGACGAAGATGGACGAACGAGACGAACTTGGTCCAAAGAAGGCCTTCGGATCAAATGGGAGGACGAAGATGGACGAACCAGACGAACTTGGTGCAAAGAAGCTCAAGGATCAAATGGGAGGACGAAAAGGGATGAACGAGACGAACTTGGTCCAAAGAAGGCCTACGGATCAAATGGGAGGACGAAGATGGACGAACCAGACGAACTTGGTGCAAAGAAGCTCAAGGATCAAATGGGAGGACGAAAAGGGATGAACGAGACGAACTTGGTCCAAAGAAGGCCTACGGATCAAATGGGAGGACGAAGATGGACGAACCAGACGAACTTGGTGCAAAGAAGCTCAAGGATCAAATGGGAGGACGAAAAGGGATGAACGAGACGAACTTGGTCCAAAGAAGGCCTACGGATCAAATGGGAGGACGAAGATGGACGAACGAGACGAACTTGGTCCAAAGAAAGCTTAGGGATCAAATGGGAGGACGAAGATGGACGAACGAGACGAACTTGGTCCAAAGAAGGCCAACGGATCAAATGGGAGGACGAAGATGGACGAACGAGACGAACTTGGTCCAAAGAAGGCCTACGGATCAAATGGGAGGACGAAGATGGACGAACGAGACGAACTTGGTCCAAAGAAGGCCAACGGATCAAATGGGAGGAGGAAGATGGACGAACGAGACGAACTTGGTCCAAAGAAGGCCTTCGGATCAAATGGGAGGACGAAGATGGACGAACGAGACGAACTTGGTCCAAAGAAGGCTAACGGATCAAATGGGAGGACGAAGATGGACGAACGAGACGAACTTGGTCCAAAGAAGCCTACGGATCAAATGGGAGAACGAAGATGGACGAACGAGACGAACTTGGTCCAAAGAAGCCCAATGGATCAAATGGGAGGACGAAGATGGACGAACGAGACGAACTTGGTGCAAAGAAGCCCAACGGATCAAATGGGAGGACGAAAAGGGATGAACGAGACGAACTTGGTCCAAAGAAGGTCTACGGATCAAATGGCTGGACGAAGATGGACGAACGAGACGAACTTGGTGCAAAGAAGCCCAACGGATCAAATGGGAGGACGAAGACGGACGAACGAGACGAACTTGGTCCAAAGAAGGCCAACGGATCAAATGGGAGGACGAAGATGGACGAACGAGACAAACTTGGTCCAAAGAAGGCCTACGGATCAAATGGGAGGACGAAGATGGACGAACGAGACGAACTTGGTCCAAAGAAGGCCTAGGGATCAAATGGGAGGACAAAGATGGACGAACGAGACGAACTTGGTCCAAAGAAGGCCAACGGATCAAATGGGAGGACGAAGATGGACGAACGAGACGAACTTGGTCCAAAGAAGGCCTAGGGGTCAAATGGGAGGACGAAGATGGACGAACGAGACGAACTTGGTCCAAGGAAGGCCTACGGATCAAATGGGAGGACGAAGATGGACGAACGAGACGAACTTGGTCCAAAGAAGGCCTACGGATCAAATGGGAGGACGAAGATGGACGAACGAGACGAACTTGGTCCAAAGAAGGCCAACGGATCAAATGGGAGGACGAAGATGGACGAACGAGACGAACTTGGTCCAAAGAAGGCCAACGGATCAAATGGGAGGACGAAGATGGACGAACGAGACGAACTTGGTGCAAAGAAGCCCAACGGATCAAATGGGAGGACGAAAAGGGATGAACGAGACGAACTTGGTCCAAAGAAGGCCTACGGATCAAATGGGAGGACGAAGATGGACGAACGAGACGAACTTGGTCCAAAGAAGGCCAACGGATCAAATGGGAGGACGAAGATGGACGAACGAGACGAACTTGGTCCAAAGAAGGCCTACGGATCAAATGGGAGGACGAAGATGGACGAACGAGACGAACTTGGTCCAAAGAAGGCCTTCGGATCAAATGGGAGGACGAAGATGGACGAACGAGACGAACTTGGTCCAAAGAAGGCCTAGGGATCAAATGGGAGGACGAAGATGGACGAACGAGACGAACTTGGTCCAAAGAAGGCCTTCGGATCAAATGGGAGGACGAAGATGGACGAACCAGACGAACATGGTGCAAAGAAGCTCAAGGATCAAATGGGAGGACGAAAAGGGATGAACGAGACGAACTTGGTCCAAAGAAGGCCTACGGATCAAATGGGAGGACGAAGATGGACGAACCAGACGAACTTGGTGCAAAGAAGCTCAAGGATCAAATGGGAGGACGAAAAGGGATGAACGAGACGAACTTGGTCCAAAGAAGGCCTACGGATCAAATGGGAGGACGAAGATGGACGAACCAGACGAACTTGGTGCAAAGAAGCTCAAGGATCAAATGGGAGGACGAAAAGGGATGAACGAGACGAACTTGGTCCAAAGAAGGCCTACGGATCAAATGGGAGGACGAAGATGGACGAACCAGACGAACTTGGTGCAAAGAAGCTCAAGGATCAAATGGGAGGACGAAAAGGGATGAACGAGACGAACTTGGTCCAAAGAAGGCCTACGGATCAAATGGGAGGACGAAGATGGACGAACGAGACGAACTTGGTCCAAAGAAAGCTTAGGGATCAAATGGGAGGACGAAGATGGACGAACGAGACGAACTTGGTCCAAAGAAGGCCAACGGATCAAATGGGAGGACGAAGATGGACGAACGAGACGAACTTGGTCCAAAGAAGGCCTACGGATCAAATGGGAGGACGAAGATGGACGAACGAGACGAACTTGGTCCAAAGAAGGCCAACGGATCAAATGGGAGGAGGAAGATGGACGAACGAGACGAACTTGGTCCAAAGAAGGCCTTCGGATCAAATGGGAGGACGAAGATGGACGAACGAGACGAACTTGGTCCAAAGAAGGCTAACGGATCAAATGGGAGGACGAAGATGGACGAACGAGACGAACTTGGTCCAAAGAAGCCTACGGATCAAATGGGAGAACGAAGATGGACGAACGAGACGAACTTGGTCCAAAGAAGCCCAATGGATCAAATGGGAGGACGAAGATGGACGAACGAGACGAACTTGGTGCAAAGAAGCCCAACGGATCAAATGGGAGGACGAAAAGGGATGAACGAGACGAACTTGGTCCAAAGAAGGTCTACGGATCAAATGGCTGGACGAAGATGGACGAACGAGACGAACTTGGTGCAAAGAAGCCCAACGGATCAAATGGGAGGACGAAGACGGACGAACGAGACGAACTTGGTCCAAAGAAGGCCAACGGATCAAATGGGAGGACGAAGATGGACGAACGAGACAAACTTGGTCCAAAGAAGGCCTACGGATCAAATGGGAGGACGAAGATGGACGAACGAGACGAACTTGGTCCAAAGAAGGCCTAGGGATCAAATGGGAGGACAAAGATGGACGAACGAGACGAACTTGGTCCAAAGAAGGCCAACGGATCAAATGGGAGGACGAAGATGGACGAACGAGACGAACTTGGTCCAAAGAAGGCCTAGGGGTCAAATGGGAGGACGAAGATGGACGAACGAGACGAACTTGGTCCAAGGAAGGCCTACGGATCAAATGGGAGGACGAAGATGGACGAACGAGACGAACTTGGTCCAAAGAAGGCCTACGGATCAAATGGGAGGACGAAGATGGACGAATGAGACGAACTTGGTCCAAAGAAGGCCAACGGATCAAATGGGAGGACGAAGATGGACGAACGAGACGAACTTGGTCCAAAGAAGGCCAACGGATCAAATGGGAGGACGAAGATGGACGAACGAGACGAACTTGGTGCAAAGAAGCCCAACGGATCAAATGGGAGGACGAAAAGGGATGAACGAGACGAACTTGGTCCAAAGAAGGCCTACGGATCAAATGGGAGGACGAAGATGGACGAACGAGACGAACTTGGTCCAAAGAAGGCCAACGGATCAAATGGGAGGACGAAGATGGACGAACGAGACGAACTTGGTCCAAAGAAGGCCTACGGATCAAATGGGAGGACGAAGATGGACGAACGAGACGAACTTGGTCCAAAGAAGGCCTTCGGATCAAATGGGAGGACGAAGATGGACGAACGAGACGAACTTGGTCCAAAGAAGGCCTAGGGATCAAATGGGAGGACGAAGATGGACGAACGAGACGAACTTGGTCCAAAGAAGGCCTTCGGATGAAATGGGAGGACGAAGATGGACGAACCAGACGAACATGGTGCAAAGAAGCTCAAGGATCAAATGGGAGGACGAAAAGGGATGAACGAGACGAACTTGGTCCAAAGAAGGCCTACGGATCAAATGGGAGGACGAAGATGGACGAACCAGACGAACTTGGTGCAAAGAAGCTCAAGGATCAAATGGGAGGACGAAAAGGGATGAACGAGACGAACTTGGTCCAAAGAAGGCCTACGGATCAAATGGGAGGACGAAGATGGACGAACCAGACGAACTTGGTGCAAAGAAGCTCAAGGATCAAATGGGAGGACGAAAAGGGATGAACGAGACGAACTTGGTCCAAAGAAGGCCTACGGATCAAATGGGAGGACGAAGATGGACGAACGAGACGAACTTGGTCCAAAGAAAGCTTAGGGATCAAATGGGAGGACGAAGATGGACGAACGAGACGAACTTGGTCCAAAGAAGGCCAACGGATCAAATGGGAGGACGAAGATGGACGAACGAGACGAACTTGGTCCAAAGAAGGCCTACGGATCAAATGGGAGGACGAAGATGGACGAACGAGACGAACTTGGTCCAAAGAAGGCCAACGGATCAAATGGGAGGAGGAAGATGGACGAACGAGACGAACTTGGTCCAAAGAAGGCCTTCGGATCAAATGGGAGGACGAAGATGGACGAACGAGACGAACTTGGTCCAAAGAAGGCTAACGGATCAAATGGGAGGACGAAGATGGACGAACGAGACGAACTTGGTGCAAAGAAGCCCAACGGATCAAATGGGAGGACGAAAAGGGATGAACGAGACGAACTTGGTCCAAAGAAGGTCTACGGATCAAATGGCTGGACGAAGATGGACGAACGAGACGAACTTGGTGCAAAGAAGCCCAACGGATCAAATGGGAGGACGAAGATGGACGAACGAGACGAACTTGGTCCAAAGAAGGCCTACGGATCAAATGGGAGGACGAAGATGGACGAACGAGACGAACTTGGTCCAAAGAAAGCCTAGGGATCAAATGGGAGGACGAAGATGGACGAACGAGACGAACTTGGTCCAAAGAAGGCCAACGGATCAAATGGGAGGACGAAGATGGACGAACGAGACGAACTTGGTCCAAAGAAGGCCTAGGGATCAAATGGGAGGACGAAGACGGACGAACGAGAGGAACTTGGTCCAAAGAAGGCCTTCGGATCAAATGGGAGGACGAAGATGGACGAACGAGACGAACTTGGTCCAAAGAAGGCCAACGGATCAAATGGGAGGACGAAGATGGACGAACGAGACGAACTTGGTGCAAAGAAGGCCTAGGGATCAAATCGGAGGACGAAGATGGACGAACGAGACGAACTTGGTGCAAAGAAGCCCAACGGATCAAATGGGAGGACGAAGACGGACGAACGAGACGAACTTGGTCCAAAGAAGGCCAACGGATCAAATGGGAGGACGAAGATGGACGAACGAGACAAACTTGGTCCAAAGAAGGCCTACGGATCAAATGGGAGGACGAAGATGGACGAACGAGACGAACTTGGTCCAAAGAAGGCCTAGGGATCAAATGGGAGGACAAAGATGGACGAACGAGACGAACTTGGTCCAAAGAAGGCCAACGGATCAAATGGGAGGACGAAGATGGACGAACGAGACGAACTTGGTCCAAAGAAGGCCTAGGGGTCAAATGGGAGGACGAAGATGGACGAACGAGACGAACTTGGTCCAAGGAAGGCCTACGGATCAAATGGGAGGACGAAGATGGACGAACGAGACGAACTTGGTCCAAAGAAGGCCTACGGATCAAATGGGAGGACGAAGATGGACGAACGAGACGAACTTGGTCCAAAGAAGGCCAACGGATCAAATGGGAGGACGAAGATGGACGAACGAGACGAACTTGGTCCAAAGAAGGCCAACGGATCAAATGGGAGGACGAAGATGGACGAACGAGACGAACTTGGTGCAAAGAAGCCCAACGGATCAAATGGGAGGACGAAAAGGGATGAACGAGACGAACTTGGTCCAAAGAAGGCCTACGGATCAAATGGGAGGACGAAGATGGACGAACGAGACGAACTTGGTCCAAAGAAGGCCTAGGGATCAAATGGGAGGACGAAGATGGACGAACGAGACGAACTTGGTCCAAAGAAGGCCAACGGATCAAATGGGAGGACGAAGATGGACGAACGAGACGAACTTGGTCCAAAGAAGGCCTACGGATCAAATGGGAGGACGAAGATGGACGAACGAGACGAACTTGGTCCAAAGAAGGCCTTCGGATCAAATGGGAGGACGAAGATGGACGAACGAGACGAACTTGGTCCAAAGAAGGCCAACGGATCAAATGGGAGGACGAAGATGGACGAACGAGACGAACTTGGTGCAAAGAAGCCCAACGGATCAAATGGGAGGACGAAAAGGGATGAACGAGACGAACTTGGTCCAAAGAAGGCCTACGGATCAAATGGGAGGACGAAGATGGACGAACCAGACGAACTTGGTGCAAAGAAGTTCAAGGATCAAATGGGAGGACGAAAAGGGATGAACGAGACGAACTTGGTCCAAAGAAGGCCTACGGATCAAATGGGAGGACGAAGATGGACGAACCAGACGAACTTGGTGCAAAGAAGCTCAAGGATCAAATGGGAGGACGAAAAGGGATGAACGAGACGAACTTGGTCCAAAGAAGGCCTACGGATCAAATGGGAGGACGAAGATGGACGAACGAGACGAACTTGGTCCAAAGAAAGCTTAGGGATCAAATGGGAGGACGAAGATGGACGAACGAGACGAACTTGGTCCAAAGAAGGCCAACGGATCAAATGGGAGGACGAAGATGGACGAACGAGACGAACTTGGTCCAAAGAAGGCCTACGGATCAAATGGGAGGACGAAGATGGACGAACGAGACGAACTTGGTCCAAAGAAGGCCAACGGATCAAATGGGAGGAGGAAGATGGACGAACGAGACGAACTTGGTCCAAAGAAGGCCTTCGGATCAAATGGGAGGACGAAGATGGACGAACGAGACAAACTTGGTCCAAAGAAGGCCTAGGGATCAAATGGGAGGACGAAGATGGACGAACGAGACGAACTTGGTCCAAAGAAGGCCTTCGGATGAAATGGGAGGACGAAGATGGACGAACCAGACGAACATGGTGCAAAGAAGCTCAAGGATCAAATGGGAGGACGAAAAGGGATGAACGAGACGAACTTGGTCCAAAGAAGGCCTACGGATCAAATGGGAGGACGAAGATGGACGAACCAGACGAACTTGGTGCAAAGAAGCTCAAGGATCAAATGGGAGGACGAAAAGGGATGAACGAGACGAACTTGGTCCAAAGAAGGCCTACGGATCAAATGGGAGGACGAAGATGGACGAACCAGACGAACTTGGTGCAAAGAAGCTCAAGGATCAAATGGGAGGACGAAAAGGGATGAACGAGACGAACTTGGTCCAAAGAAGGCCTACGGATCAAATGGGAGGACGAAGATGGACGAACCAGACGAACTTGGTGCAAAGAAGCTCAAGGATCAAATGGGAGGACGAAAAGGGATGAACGAGACGAACTTGGTCCAAAGAAGGCCTACGGATCAAATGGGAGGACGAAGATGGACGAACGAGACGAACTTGGTCCAAAGAAAGCTTAGGGATCAAATGGGAGGACGAAGATGGACGAACGAGACGAACTTGGTCCAAAGAAGGCCAACGGATCAAATGGGAGGACGAAGATGGACGAACGAGACGAACTTGGTCCAAAGAAGGCCTACGGATCAAATGGGAGGACGAAGATGGACGAACGAGACGAACTTGGTCCAAAGAAGGCCAACGGATCAAATGGGAGGAGGAAGATGGACGAACGAGACGAACTTGGTCCAAAGAAGGCCTTCGGATCAAATGGGAGGACGAAGATGGACGAACGAGACGAACTTGGTCCAAAGAAGGCTAACGGATCAAATGGGAGGACGAAGATGGACGAACGAGACGAACTTGGTGCAAAGAAGCCCAACGGATCAAATGGGAGGACGAAAAGGGATGAACGAGACGAACTTGGTCCAAAGAAGGTCTACGGATCAAATGGCTGGACGAAGATGGACGAACGAGACGAACTTGGTGCAAAGAAGCCCAACGGATCAAATGGGAGGACGAAGATGGACGAACGAGACGAACTTGGTCCAAAGAAGGCCTACGGATCAAATGGGAGGACGAAGATGGACGAACGAGACGAACTTGGTCCAAAGAAAGCCTAGGGATCAAATGGGAGGACGAAGATGGACGAACGAGACGAACTTGGTCCAAAGAAGGCCAACGGATCAAATGGGAGGACGAAGATGGACGAACGAGACGAACTTGGTCCAAAGAAGGCCTAGGGATCAAATGGGAGGACGAAGACGGACGAACGAGAGGAACTTGGTCCAAAGAAGGCCTTCGGATCAAATGGGAGGACGAAGATGGACGAACGAGACGAACTTGGTCCAAAGAAGGCCAACGGATCAAATGGGAGGACGAAGATGGACGAACGAGACGAACTTGGTGCAAAGAAGGCCTAGGGATCAAATCGGAGGACGAAGATGGACGAACGAGACGAACTTGGTGCAAAGAAGCCCAACGGATCAAATGGGAGGACGAAGACGGACGAACGAGACGAACTTGGTCCAAAGAAGGCCAACGGATCAAATGGGAGGACGAAGATGGACGAACGAGACAAACTTGGTCCAAAGAAGGCCTACGGATCAAATGGGAGGACGAAGATGGACGAACGAGACGAACTTGGTCCAAAGAAGGCCTAGGGATCAAATGGGAGGACAAAGATGGACGAACGAGACGAACTTGGTCCAAAGAAGGCCAACGGATCAAATGGGAGGACGAAGATGGACGAACGAGACGAACTTGGTCCAAAGAAGGCCTAGGGGTCAAATGGGAGGACGAAGATGGACGAACGAGACGAACTTGGTCCAAGGAAGGCCTACGGATCAAATGGGAGGACGAAGATGGACGAACGAGACGAACTTGGTCCAAAGAAGGCCTACGGATCAAATGGGAGGACGAAGATGGACGAACGAGACGAACTTGGTCCAAAGAAGGCCAACGGATCAAATGGGAGGACGAAGATGGACGAACGAGACGAACTTGGTCCAAAGAAGGCCAACGGATCAAATGGGAGGACGAAGATGGACGAACGAGACGAACTTGGTGCAAAGAAGCCCAACGGATCAAATGGGAGGACGAAAAGGGATGAACGAGACGAACTTGGTCCAAAGAAGGCCTACGGATCAAATGGGAGGACGAAGATGGACGAACGAGACGAACTTGGTCCAAAGAAGGCCTAGGGATCAAATGGGAGGACGAAGATGGACGAACGAGACGAACTTGGTCCAAAGAAGGCCAACGGATCAAATGGGAGGACGAAGATGGACGAACGAGACGAACTTGGTCCAAAGAAGGCCTACGGATCAAATGGGAGGACGAAGATGGACGAACGAGACGAACTTGGTCCAAAGAAGGCCTTCGGATCAAATGGGAGGACGAAGATGGACGAACGAGACGAACTTGGTCCAAAGAAGGCCAACGGATCAAATGGGAGGACGAAGATGGACGAACGAGACGAACTTGGTGCAAAGAAGCCCAACGGATCAAATGGGAGGACGAAAAGGGATGAACGAGACGAACTTGGTCCAAAGAAGGCCTACGGATCAAATGGGAGGACGAAGATGGACGAACCAGACGAACTTGGTGCAAAGAAGCTCAAGGATCAAATGGGAGGACGAAAAGGGATGAACGAGACGAACTTGGTCCAAAGAAGGCCTACGGATCAAATGGGAGGACGAAGATGGACGAACCAGACGAACTTGGTGCAAAGAAGCTCAAGGATCAAATGGGAGGACGAAAAGGGATGAACGAGACGAACTTGGTCCAAAGAAGGCCTACGGATCAAATGGGAGGACGAAGATGGACGAACGAGACGAACTTGGTCCAAAGAAAGCTTAGGGATCAAATGGGAGGACGAAGATGGACGAACGAGACGAACTTGGTCCAAAGAAGGCCAACGGATCAAATGGGAGGACGAAGATGGACGAACGAGACGAACTTGGTCCAAAGAAGGCCTACGGATCAAATGGGAGGACGAAGATGGACGAACGAGACGAACTTGGTCCAAAGAAGGCCAACGGATCAAATGGGAGGAGGAAGATGGACGAACGAGACGAACTTGGTCCAAAGAAGGCCTTCGGATCAAATGGGAGGACGAAGATGGACGAACGAGACGAACTTGGTCCAAAGAAGGCTAACGGATCAAATGGGAGGACGAAGATGGACGAACGAGACGAACTTGGTGCAAAGAAGCCCAACGGATCAAATGGGAGGACGAAAAGGGATGAACGAGACGAACTTGGTCCAAAGAAGGTCTACGGATCAAATGGCTGGACGAAGATGGACGAACGAGACGAACTTGGTGCAAAGAAGCCCAACGGATCAAATGGGAGGACGAAGATGGACGAACGAGACGAACTTGGTCCAAAGAAGGCCTACGGATCAAATGGGAGGACGAAGATGGACGAACGAGACGAACTTGGTCCAAAGAAAGCCTAGGGATCAAATGGGAGGACGAAGATGGACGAACGAGACGAACTTGGTCCAAAGAAGGCCTAGGGATCAAATGGGAGGACGAAGACGGACGAACGAGAGGAACTTGGTCCAAAGAAGGCCTTCGGATCAAATGGGAGGACGAAGACGGACGAACGAGACGAACTTGGTCCAAAGAAGGCCAACGGATCAAATGGGAGGACGAAGATGGACGAACGAGACGAACTTGGTGCAAAGAAGCCCAACGGATCAAATGGGAGGACGAAGACGGACGAACGAGACGAACTTGGTCCAAAGAAGGCCAACGGATCAAATGGGAGGACGAAGATGGACGAACGAGACAAACTTGGTCCAAAGAAGGCCTACGGATCAAATGGGAGGACGAAGATGGACGAACGAGACGAACTTGGACCAAAGAAGGCCTAGGGATCAAATGGGAGGACAAAGATGGACGAACGAGACGAACTTGGTCCAAAGAAGGCCAACGGATCAAATGGGAGGACGAAGATGGACGAACGAGACGAACTTGGTCCAAAGAAGGCCTAGGGGTCAAATGGGAGGACGAAGATGGACGAACGAGACGAACTTGGTCCAAGGAAGGCCTACGGATCAAATGGGAGGACGAAGATGGACGAACGAGACGAACTTGGTCCAAAGAAGGCCTACGGATCAAATGGGAGGACGAAGATGGACGAACGAGACGAACTTGGTCCAAAGAAGGCCAACGGATCAAATGGGAGGACGAAGATGGACGAACGAGACGAACTTGGTCCAAAGAAGGCCAACGGATCAAATGGGAGGACGAAGATGGACGAACGAGACGAACTTGGTGCAAAGAAGCCCAACGGATCAAATGGGAGGACGAAAAGGGATGAACGAGACGAACTTGGTCCAAAGAAGGCCTACGGATCAAATGGGAGGACGAAGATGGACGAACGAGACGAACTTGGTCCAAAGAAGGCCAACGGATCAAATGGGAGGACGAAGATGGACGAACGAGACGAACTTGGTCCAAAGAAGGCCTACGGATCAAATGGGAGGACGAAGATGGACGAACGAGACGAACTTGGTCCAAAGAAGGCCTTCGGATCAAATGGGAGGACGAAGATGGACGAACGAGACGAACTTGGTCCAAAGAAGGCCAACGGATCAAATGGGAGGACGAAGATGGACGAACGAGACGAACTTGGTGCAAAGAAGCCCAACGGATCAAATGGGAGGACGAAAAGGGATGAACGAGACGAACTTGGTCCAAAGAAGGCCTACGGATCAAATGGCTGGACGAAGATGGACGAACGAGACAAACTTGGTGCAAAGAAGCCCAACGGATCAAATGGGAGGACGAAGATGGACGAACGAGACGAACTTGGTCCAAAGAAGGCCTACGGATCAAATGGGAGGACGAAGATGGACGAACGAGACGAACTTGCTCCAAAGAAAGCCTAGGGATCAAATGGGAGGACGAAGATGGACGAACGAGACGAACTTGGTCCAAAGAAGTCCGACGGATCAAATGGGAGGACGAAGATGGACGAACGAGACGAACTTGGTCCAAAGAAGGCCTAGGGATCAAATGGGAGGACGAAGATGGACGAACGAGACGAACTTGGTCCAAAGAAGGCCTACGGATCAAATGGGAGGACGAAGATGGACGAACGAGACGAACTTGGTCCAAAGAAGGCCTAGGGATCAAATGGGAGGACGAAGATGGACGAACGAGAGGAACTTGGTCCAAAGAAGGCCTTCGGATCAAATGGGAGGACGAAGATGGACGAACGAGACGAACTTGGTCCAAAGAAGGCCAACGGATCAAATGGGAGGACGAAGATGGACGAACGAGACAAACTTGGTGCAAAGAAGCCCAACGGATCAAATGGGAGGACGAAAAGGGATGAACGAGACGAACTTGGTCCAAAGAAGGCCTAGGGATCAAATGGGTGGACGAAGATGGACGAACGAGACGAACTTGGTCCAAGGAAGGCCTAGGGATCAAATGGGAGGACGAAGATGGACGAACGAGACGAACTTGGTCCAAAGAAGGCCTAGGGATCAAATGGGAGGACGAAGATGGACGAACGAGACGAACTTGGTCCAAAGAAGGCCTAGGGATCAAATGGGAGGACGAAGATGGACGAACGAGACGAACTTGGTCCAAGGAAGGCCTAGGGATCAAATGGGAGGACGAAGATGGACGAACGAGACGAACTTGGTCCAAAGAAGGCCAACGGATCAAATGGGAGGACGAAGATGGACGAACGAGACGAACTTGGTGCAAAGAAGCCCAACGGATCAAATGGGAGGACGAAAAGGGATGAACGAGACGAACTTGGTCCAAAGAAGGCCTACGGATCAAATGGCTGGACGAAGATGGACGAACGAGACAAACTTGGTGCAAAGAAGCCCAACGGATCAAATGGGAGGACGAAGATGGACGAACGAGACGAACTTGGTCCAAAGAAGGCCTACGGATCAAATGGGAGGACGAAGATGGACGAACGAGACGAACTTGCTCCAAAGAAAGCCTAGGGATCAAATGGGAGGACGAAGATGGACGAACGAGACGAACTTGGTCCAAAGAAGGCCTAGGGATCAAATGGGAGGACGAAGATGGACGAACGAGACGAACTTGGTCCAAAGAAGGCCTACGGATCAAATGGGAGGACGAAGATGGACGAACGAGACGAACTTGCTCCAAAGAAAGCCTAGGGATCAAATGGGAGGACGAAGATGGACGAACGAGACGAACTTGCTCCAAAGAAAGCCTAGGGATCAAATGGGAGGACGAAGATGGACGAACGAGACGAACTTGGTCCAAAGAAGTCCGACGGATCAAATGGGAGGACGAAGATGGACGAACGAGACGAACTTGGTCCAAAGAAGGCCTAGGGATCAAATGGGAGGACGAAGATGGACGAACGAGACGAACTTGGTCCAAAGAAGGCCTACGGATCAAATGGGAGGACGAAGATGGACGAACGAGACGAACTTGGTCCAAAGAAGGCCTAGGGATCAAATGGGAGGACGAAGATGGACGAACGAGAGGAACTTGGTCCAAGGAAGGCCTTCGGATCAAATGGGAGGACGAAGATGGACGAACGAGACGAACTTGGTGCAAAGAAGCCCAACGGATCAAATGGGAGGACGAAAAGGGATGAACGAGACGAACTTGGTCCAAAGAAGGCCTAGGGATCAAATGGGTGGACGAAGATGGACGAACGAGACGAACTTGGTCCAAGGAAGGCCTAGGGATCAAATGGGAGGACGAAGATGGACGAACGAGACGAACTTGGTCCAAAGAAGGCCTAGGGGTCAAATGGGAGGACGAAGATGGACGAACGAGACGAACTTGGTCCAAGGAAGGCCTAGGGATCAAATGGGAGGACGAAGATGGACAACGAGACGAACTTGGTCCAAAGAAGGCCTACGGATCAAATGGGAGGACGAAGATGGACGAACGAGACGAACTTGGTCCAAAGAAGGCCTACGGATCAAATGGGAGGACGAAGATGGACGAACGAGACGAACTTGGTCCAAAGAAGGCCTAGGGATCAAATGGGAGGACGAAGATGGACGAACGAGAGGAACTTGGTCCAAAGAAGGCCTTCGGATCAAATGGGAGGACGAAGATGGACGAACGAGACGAACTTGGTCCAAAGAAGGCCAACGGATCAAATGGGAGGACGAAGATGGACGAACGAGACAAACTTGGTGCAAAGAAGCCCAACGGATCAAATGGGAGGACGAAAAGGGATGAACGAGACGAACTTGGTCCAAAGAAGGCCTAGGGATCAAATGGGTGGACGAAGATGGACGAACGAGACGAACTTGGTCCAAGGAAGGCCTTGGGATCAAATGGGAGGACGAAGATGGACGAACGAGACGAACTTGGTCCAAAGAAGGCCTAGGGATCAAATGGGAGGACGAAGATGGACGAACGAGACGAACTTGGTCCAAAGAAGGCCTAGGGATCAAATGGGAGGACGAAGATGGACGAACGAGACGAACTTGGTCCAAGGAAGGCCTAGGGATCAAATGGGAGGACGAAGATGGACGAACGAGACGAACTTGGTCCAAAGAAGGCCAACGGATCAAATGGGAGGACGAAGATGGACGAACGAGACGAACTTGGTGCAAAGAAGCCCAACGGATCAAATGGGAGGACGAAAAGGGATGAACGAGACGAACTTGGTCCAAAGAAGGCCTACGGATCAAATGGCTGGACGAAGATGGACGAACGAGACAAACTTGGTGCAAAGAAGCCCAACGGATCAAATGGGAGGACGAAGATGGACGAACGAGACGAACTTGGTCCAAAGAAGGCCTACGGATCAAATGGGAGGACGAAGATGGACGAACGAGACGAACTTTCTCCAAAGAAAGCCTAGGGATCAAATGGGAGGACGAAGATGGACGAACGAGACGAACTTGGTCCAAAGAAGTCCGACGGATCAAATGGGAGGACGAAGATGGACGAACGAGACGAACTTGGTCCAAAGAAGGCCTAGGGATCAAATGGGAGGACGAAGATGGACGAACGAGACGAACTTGGTCCAAGGAAGGCCTAGGGATCAAATGGGAGGACGAAGATGGACGAACGAGACGAACTTGGTCCAAAGAAGGCCTAGGGGTCAAATGGGAGGACGAAGATGGACGAACGAGACGAACTTGGTCCAAGGAAGGCCTAGGGATCAAATGGGAGGACGAAGATGGACGAACGAGACGAACTTGCTCCAAAGAAAGCCTAGGGATCAAATGGGAGGACGAAGATGGACGAACGAGACGAACTTGGTCCAAAGAAGTCCGACGGATCAAATGGGAGGACGAAGATGGACGAACGAGACGAACTTGGTCCAAAGAAGGCCTAGGGATCAAATGGGAGGACGAAGATGGACGAACGAGACGAACTTGGTCCAAAGAAGGCCTACGGATCAAATGGGAGGACGAAGATGGACGAACGAGACGAACTTGGTCCAAAGAAGGCCTAGGGATCAAATGGGAGGACGAAGATGGACGAACGAGAGGAACTTGGTCCAAGGAAGGCCTTCGGATCAAATGGGAGGACGAAGATGGACGAACGAGACGAACTTGGTGCAAAGAAGCCCAACGGATCAAATGGGAGGACGAAAAGGGATGAACGAGACGAACTTGGTCCAAAGAAGGCCTAGGGATCAAATGGGTGGACGAAGATGGACGAACGAGACGAACTTGGTCCAAGGAAGGCCTAGGGATCAAATGGGAGGACGAAGATGGACGAACGAGACGAACTTGGTCCAAAGAAGGCCTAGGGGTCAAATGGGAGGACGAAGATGGACGAACGAGACGAACTTGGTCCAAGGAAGGCCTAGGGATCAAATGGGAGGACGAAGATGGACAACGAGACGAACTTGGTCCAAAGAAGGCCTACGGATCAAATGGGAGGACGAAGATGGACGAACGAGACGAACTTGGTCCAAAGAAGGCCAACAGATCAAATGGGAGGACGAAGATGGACGAACGAGACGAACTTGGTCCAAAGAAGGCCTAGGGGTCAAATGGGAGGACGAAGATGGACGAACGAGACGAACTTGGTCCAAAGAAGGCCTAGGGATCAAATGGGAGGACGAAGATGGACGAACGAGACGAACTTGGTCCAAAGAAGGCCTACGGATCAAATGGGAGGACGAAGATGGACGAACGAGACGAACTTGGTCCAAAGAAGGCCTAGGGATCAAATGGGAGGACGAAGATGGACGAACGAGAGGAACTTGGTCCAAAGAAGGCCTTCGGATCAAATGGGAGGACGAAGATGGACGAACGAGACGAACTTGGTCCAAAGAAGGCCAACGGATCAAATGGGAGGACGAAGATGGACGAACGAGACAAACTTGGTGCAAAGAAGCCCAACGGATCAAATGGGAGGATGAAAAGGGATGAACGAGACGAACTTGGTCCAAAGAAGGCCTAGGGATCAAATGGGTGGACGAAGATGGACGAACGAGACGAACTTGGTCCAAGGAAGGCCTTGGGATCAAATGGGAGGACGAAGATGGACGAACGAGACGAACTTGGTCCAAAGAAGGCCTAGGGATCAAATGGGAGGACGAAGATGGACGAACGAGACGAACTTGGTCCAAAGAAGGCCTAGGGATCAAATGGGAGGACGAAGATGGACGAACGAGACGAACTTGGTCCAAGGAAGGCCTAGGGATCAAATGGGAGGACGAAGATGGACGAACGAGACGAACTTGGTCCAAAGAAGGCCAACGGATCAAATGGGAGGACGAAGATGGACGAACGAGACGAACTTGGTGCAAAGAAGCCCAACGGATCAAATGGGAGGACGAAAAGGGATGAACGAGACGAACTTGGTCCAAAGAAGGCCTACGGATCAAATGGCTGGACGAAGATGGACGAACGAGACAAACTTGGTGCAAAGAAGCCCAACGGATCAAATGGGAGGACGAAGATGGACGAACGAGACGAACTTGGTCCAAAGAAGGCCTACGGATCAAATGGGAGGACGAAGATGGACGAACGAGACGAACTTTCTCCAAAGAAAGCCTAGGGATCAAATGGGAGGACGAAGATGGACGAACGAGACGAACTTGGTCCAAAGAAGTCCGACGGATCAAATGGGAGGACGAAGATGGACGAACGAGACGAACTTGGTCCAAAGAAGGCCTAGGGATCAAATGGGAGGACGAAGATGGACGAACGAGACGAACTTGGTCCAAGGAAGGCCTAGGGATCAAATGGGAGGACGAAGATGGACGAACGAGACGAACTTGGTCCAAAGAAGGCCTAGGGGTCAAATGGGAGGACGAAGATGGACGAACGAGACGAACTTGGTCCAAGGAAGGCCTAGGGATCAAATGGGAGGACGAAGATGGACAACGAGACGAACTTGGTCCAAAGAAGGCCTACGGATCAAATGGGAGGACGAAGATGGACGAACGAGACGAACTTGGTCCAAAGAAGGCCAACAGATCAAATGGGAGGACGAAGATGGACGAACGAGACGAACTTGGTCCAAAGAAGGCCTAGGGGTCAAATGGGAGGACGAAGATGGACGAACGAGACGAACTTGGTCCAAAGAAGGCCTAGGGATCAAATGGGAGGACGAAGATGGACGAACGAGACGAACTTGGTCCAAAGAAGGCCTACGGATCAAATGGGAGGACGAAGATGGACGAACGAGACGAACTTGGTCCAAAGAAGGCCTAGGGATCAAATGGGAGGACGAAGATGGACGAACGAGAGGAACTTGGTCCAAAGAAGGCCTTCGGATCAAATGGGAGGACGAAGATGGACGAACGAGACGAACTTGGTCCAAAGAAGGCCAACGGATCAAATGGGAGGACGAAGATGGACGAACGAGACAAACTTGGTGCAAAGAAGCCCAACGGATCAAATGGGAGGACGAAAAGGGATGAACGAGACGAACTTGGTCCAAAGAAGGCCTAGGGATCAAATGGGTGGACGAAGATGGACGAACGAGACGAACTTGGTCCAAGGAAGGCCTAGGGATCAAATGGGAGGACGAAGATGGACGAACGAGACGAACTTGGTCCAAAGAAGGCCTAGGGATCAAATGGGAGGACGAAGATGGACGAACGAGACGAACTTGGTCCAAAGAAGGCCTAGGGATCAAATGGGAGGACGAAGATGGACGAACGAGACGAACTTGGTCCAAGGAAGGCCTAGGGATCAAATGGGAGGACGAAGATGGACGAACGAGACGAACTTGGTCCAAAGAAGGCCAACGGATCAAATGGGAGGACGAAGATGGACGAACGAGACGAACTTGGTGCAAAGAAGCCCAACGGATCAAATGGGCGGACGAAAAGGGATGAACGAGACGAACTTGGTCCAAAGAAGGCCTACGGATCAAATGGCTGGACGAAGATGGACGAACGAGACAAACTTGGTGCAAAGAAGCCCAACGGATCAAATGGGAGGACGAAGATGGACGAACGAGACGAACTTGGTCCAAAGAAGGCCTACGAATCAAATGGGAGGACGAAGATGGACGAACGAGACGAACTTGCTCCAAAGAAAGCCTAGGGATCAAATGGGAGGACGAAGATGGACGAACGAGACGAACTTGGTCCAAAGAAGTCCGACGGATCAAATGGGAGGACGAAGATGGACGAACGAGACGAACTTGGTCCAAAGAAGGCCTAGGGATCAAATGGGAGGACGAAGATGGACGAACGAGACGAACTTGGTCCAAAGAAGGCCTACGGATCAAATGGGAGGACGAAGATGGACGAACGAGACGAACTTGGTCCAAAGAAGGCCTAGGGATCAAATGGGAGGACGAAGATGGACGAACGAGAGGAACTTGGTCCAAAGAAGGCCTTCGGATCAAATGGGAGGACGAAGATGGACGAACGAGACGAACTTGGTCCAAAGAAGGCCAACGGATCAAATGGGAGGACGAAGATGGACGAACGAGACAAACTTGGTGCAAAGAAGCCCAACGGATCAAATGGGAGGACGAAAAGGGATGAACGAGACGAACTTGGTCCAAAGAAGGCCTAGGGATCAAATGGGTGGACGAAGATGGACGAACGAGACGAACTTGGTCCAAGGAAGGCCTAGGGATCAAATGGGAGGACGAAGATGGACGAACGAGACGAACTTGGTCCAAAGAAGGCCTAGGGATCAAATGGGAGGACGAAGATGGACGAACGAGACGAACTTGGTCCAAAGAAGGCCTAGGGATCAAATGGGAGGACGAAGATGGACGAACGAGACGAACTTGGTCCAAGGAAGGCCTAGGGATCAAATGGGAGGACGAAGATGGACGAACGAGACGAACTTTGTCCAAAGAAGGCCTAGGGGTCAAATGGGAGGACGAAGATGGACGAACGAGACGAACTTGGTCCAAGGAAGGCCTAGGGATCAAATGGGAGGACGAAGATGGACAACGAGACGAACTTGGTCCAAAGAAGGCCTACGGATCAAATGGGAGGACGAAGATGGACGAACGAGACGAACTTGGTCCAAAGAAGGCCAACAGATCAAATGGGAGGACGAAGATGGACGAACGAGACGAACTTGGTCCAAAGAAGGCCTAGGGGTCAAATGGGAGGACGAAGATGGACGAACGAGACGAACTTGGTCCAAAGAAGGCCTAGGGATCAAATGGGAGGACGAAGATGGACGAACGAGACGAACTTGGTCCAAAGAAGGCCTAGGGATCAAATGGGAGGACGAAGATGGACGAACGAGACGAACTTGGTCCAAAGAAGGCCTACGGATCAAATGGGAGGACGAAGATGGACGAACGAGACGAACTTGGTCCAAAGAAGGACAACGGATCAAATGGGAGGAAGAAGATGGACGAACGAGACGAACTTGGTCCAAAGAAGGCCTAGGGATCAAATGGGAGGACGAAGATGGACGAACGAGAGGAACTTGGTCCAAAGAAGGCCTTCGGATCAAATGGGAGGACGAAGATGGACGAACGAGAGGAACTTGGTCCAAAGAAGGCCTTCGGATCAAATGGGAGGACGAAGATGGACGAACGAGACGAACTTGGTCCAAAGAAGGCCAACGGATCAAATGGGAGGACGAAGATGGACGAACGAGACAAACTTGGTGCAAAGAAGCCCAACGGATCAAATGGGAGGACGAAAAGGGATGAACGAGACGAACTTGATCCAAAGAAGGCCTACGGAGCAAATGGGTGGACGAAGATGGACGAACGAGATGAACTTGATCCAAGGAAGGCCTAGGGATCAAATGGGAGGACGAAGATGGACGAACGAGACGAACTTGGTCCAAGGAAGGCCTAGGGATCAAATGGGAGGACGAAGATGGACGAACGAGACGAACTTGGTCCAAAGAAGGCCTACGGATCAAATGGGAGGACGAAGATGGACGAACGAGACGAACTTGTTCCAAGGAAGGCCTAGGGATCAAATGGGAGGACGAAGATGGACGAACGAGACGAACTTGGTCCAAGGAAGGCCTAGGGATCAAATGGGAGGACGAAGATGGACGAACGAGACGAACTTGGTCCAAAGAAGGCCTAGGGATCAAATGGGAGGACGAAGATGGACGAACGAGACGAACTTGGTCCAAAGAAGGCCTACGGATCAAATGGGAGGACGAAGATGGACGAACGAGAGGAACTTGGTCCAAAGAAGGCCTTCGGATCAAATGGGAGGACGAAGATGGAGGAACGAGACAAACTTGGTGCAAAGAAGCCCAAAGGATCAAATGGGAGGACAAAAAGGGATGAACGAGACGAACTTGGTCCAAAGAAGGCCAACGGATCAAATGGGTGGACGAAGATGGACGAACGAGACGAACTTGGTCCAAGGAAGGCCTAGGGATCAAATGGGAGGACGATGATGGACGAACGATACGAACTTGGTCCAAAGAAGGCCTAGGGATCAAATGGGAGGACGAAGATGGACGAACGAGACGAACTTGGTCCAAGGAAGGCCTAGGGATCAAATGGGAGGACGAAGATGGACGAACGAGACGAACTTGGTCCAAGGAAGGCCTAGGGATCAAATGGGAGGACGAAGATGGACGAACGAGACGAACTTGGTCCAAAGAAGGCCAACCGATCAAATGGGAGGACGAAGATGGACGAACGAGACGAACTTGGTCCAAGGAAGGCCTAGGGATCAAATGGGAGGACGAAGATGGACGAACGAGACGAACTTGGTCCAAAGAAGGCCAACAGATCAAATGGGAGGACGAAGATGGACGAACGAGACGAACTTGGTCCAAAGAAGGCCAACAGATCAAATGGGAGGACGAAGATGGACGAACGAGACGAACTTGGTCCAAAGAAGGCCAACGGATCAAATGGGAGGACGAAGATGGACGAACGAGACGAACTTGGTGCAAAGAAGCCCAACGGATCAAATGGGAGGACGAAAAGGGATGAACGAGACGAACTTGGTCCAAAGAAGGCCTACGGATCAAATGGGAGGACGAAGATGGACGAACGAGACGAACTTGGTCCAAAGAAGGCCTAGGGATCAAATGGGAGGACGAAGATGGACGAACGAGACGAACTTGGTCCAAAGAAGGCCAACCGATCAAATGGGAGGACGAAGATGGACGAACGAGACGAACTTGGTCCAAAGAAGGCCTAGGGATCAAATGGGAGGACGAAGATGGACGAACGAGACGAACTTGGTCCAAAGAAGGCCTTCGGATCAAATGGGAGGACGAAGATGGACGAACGAGACGAACTTGGTCCAAAGAAGGCCAACGGATCAAATGGGAGGACGAAGATGGACGAACGAGACGAACTTGGTGCAAAGAAGCCCAACGGATCAAATGGGAGGACGAAAAGGGATGAACGAGACGAACTTGGTCCAAAGAAGGCCTACGGATCAAATGGCTGGACGAAGATGGACGAACGAGACAAACTTGGTGCAAAGAAGCCCAACGGATCAAATGGGAGGACGAAGATGGACGAACGAGACGAACTTGGTCCAAAGAAGGCCTACGGATCAAATGGGAGGACGAAGATGGACGAACGAGACGAACTTGCTCCAAAGAAAGCCTAGGGATCAAATGGGAGGACGAAGATGGACGAACGAGACGAACTTGGTCCAAAGAAGTCCGACGGATCAAATGGGAGGACGAAGATGGACGAACGAGACGAACTTGGTCCAAAGAAGGCCTAGGGATCAAATGGGAGGACGAAGATGGACGAACGAGAGGAACTTGGTCCAAAGAAGGCCTTCGGATCAAATGGGAGGACGAAGATGGACGAACGAGACGAACTTGGTCCAAAGAAGGCCAACGGATCAAATGGGAGGACGAAGATGGACGAACGAGACAAACTTGGTGCAAAGAAGCCCAACGGATCAAATGGGAGGACGAAAAGGGATGAACGAGACGAACTTGGTCCAAAGAAGGCCTACGGATCAAATGGGTGGACGAAGATGGACGAACGAGACGAACTTGGTCCAAGGAAGGCCTAGGGATCAAATGGGAGGACGAAGATGGACGAACGAGACGAACTTGGTCCAAAGAAGGCCTAGGGATCAAATGGGAGGACGAAGATGGACGAACGAGACGAACTTGGTCCAAAGAAGGCCTAGGGATCAAATGGGAGGACGAAGATAGACGAACGAGACGAACTTGGTCCAAGGAAGGCCTAGGGATCAAATGGGAGGACGAAGATGGACGAACGAGACGAACTTGGTCCAAAGAAGGCCTAGGGGTCAAATGGGAGGACGAAGATGGACGAACGAGACGAACTTGGTCCAAGGAAGGCCTAGGGATCAAATGGGAGGACGAAGATGGACAACGAGACGAACTTGGTCCAAAGAAGGCCTACGGATCAAATGGGAGGACGAAGATGGACGAACGAGACGAACTAGGTCCAAAGAAGGCCAACAGATCAAATGGGAGGACGAAGATGGACGAACGAGACGAACTTGGTCCAAAGAAGGCCTAGGGGTCAAATGGGAGGACGAAGATGGACGAACGAGACGAACTTGGTCCAAAGAAGGCCTAGGGATCAAATGGGAGGACGAAGATGGACGAACGAGACGAACTTGGTCCAAAGAAGGCCTACGGATCAAATGGGAGGACGAAGATGGACGAACGAGACGAACTTGGTCCAAAGAAGGACAACGGATCAAATGGGAGGACGAAGATGGACGAACGAGACGAACTTGGTCCAAAGAAGGCCTAGGGATCAAATGGGAGGACGAAGATGGACGAACGAGACGAACTTGGTCCAAAGAAGGCCAACGGATCAAATGGGAGGACGAAGATGGACGAACGAGACGAACTTGGTCCAAGGAAGGCCTAGGGATCAAATGGGAGGACGAAGATGGACGAACGAGACGAACTTGGTCCAAAGAAGGCCTAGGGATCAAATGGGAGGACGAAGATGGACGAACGAGACGAACTTGGTCCAAAGAAGGCCTACGGATCAAATGGGAGGACGAAGATGGACGAACGAGAGGAACTTGGTCCAAAGAAGGCCTTCGGATCAAATGGGAGGACGAAGATGGAGGAACGAGACAAACTTGGTGCAAAGAAGCCCAAAGGATCAAATGGGAGGACAAAAAGGGATGAACGAGACGAACTTGGTCCAAAGAAGGCCAACGGATCAAATGGGTGGACGAAGATGGACGAACGAGACGAACTTGGTCCAAGGAAGGCCTAGGGATCAAATGGGAGGACGATGATGGACGAACGATACGAACTTGGTCCAAAGAAGGCCTAGGGATCAAATGGGAGGACGAAGATGGACGAACGAGACGAACTTGGTCCAAGGAAGGCCTAGGGATCAAATGGGAGGACGAAGATGGACGAACGAGACGAACTTGGTCCAAGGAAGGCCTAGGGATCAAATGGGAGGACGAAGATGGACGAACGAGACGAACTTGGTCCAAAGAAGGCCAACCGATCAAATGGGAGGACGAAGATGGACGAACGAGACGAACTTGGTCCAAGGAAGGCCTAGGGATCAAATGGGAGGACGAAGATGGACGAACGAGACGAACTTGGTCCAAAGAAGGCCAACAGATCAAATGGGAGGACGAAGATGGACGAACGAGACGAACTTGGTCCAAAGAAGGCCAACAGATCAAATGGGAGGACGAAGATGGACGAACGAGACGAACTTGGTCCAAAGAAGGCCAAAGGATCAAATGGGAGGACGAAGATGGACGAACGAGACGAACTTGGTGCAAAGAAGCCCAACGGATCAAATGGGAGGACGAAAAGGGATGAACGAGACGAACTTGGTCCAAAGAAGGCCTACGGATCAAATGGGAGGACGAAGATGGACGAACGAGACGAACTTGGTCCAAAGAAGGCCTAGGGATCAAATGGGAGGACGAAGATGGACGAACGAGACGAACTTGGTCCAAAGAAGGCCAACAGATCAAATGGGAGGACGAAGATGGACGAACGAGACGAACTTGGTCCAAAGAAGGCCTAGGGATCAAATGGGAGGACGAAGATGGACGAACGAGACGAACTTGGTCCAAAGAAGGCCTTCGGATCAAATGGGAGGACGAAGATGGACGAACGAGACGAACTTGGTCCAAAGAAGGCCAACGGATCAAATGGGAGGACGAAGATGGACGAACGAGACGAACTTGGTGCAAAGAAGCCCAACGGATCAAATGGGAGGACGAAAAGGGATGAACGAGACGAACTTGGTCCAAAGAAGGCCTACGGATCAAATGGCTGGACGAAGATGGACGAACGAGACAAACTTGGTGCAAAGAAGCCCAACGGATCAAATGGGAGGACGAAGATGGACGAACGAGACGAACTTGGTCCAAAGAAGGCCTACGGATCAAATGGGAGGACGAAGATGGACGAACGAGACGAACTTGCTCCAAAGAAAGCCTAGGGATCAAATGGGAGGACGAAGATGGACGAACGAGACGAACTTGGTCCAAAGAAGTCCGACGGATCAAATGGGAGGACGAAGATGGACGAACGAGACGAACTTGGTCCAAAGAAGGCCTAGGGATCAAATGGGAGGACGAAGATGGACGAACGAGAGGAACTTGGTCCAAAGAAGGCCTTCGGATCAAATGGGAGGACGAAGATGGACGAACGAGACGAACTTGGTCCAAAGAAGGCCAACGGATCAAATGGGAGGACGAAGATGGACGAACGAGACAAACTTGGTGCAAAGAAGCCCAACGGATCAAATGGGAGGACGAAAAGGGATGAACGAGACGAACTTGGTCCAAAGAAGGCCTACGGATCAAATGGGTGGACGAAGATGGACGAACGAGACGAACTTGGTCCAAGGAAGGCCTAGGGATCAAATGGGAGGACGAAGATGGACGAACGAGACGAACTTGGTCCAAAGAAGGCCTAGGGATCAAATGGGAGGACGAAGATGGACGAACGAGACGAACTTGGTCCAAAGAAGGCCTAGGGATCAAATGGGAGGACGAAGATAGACGAACGAGACGAACTTGGTCCAAGGAAGGCCTAGGGATCAAATGGGAGGACGAAGATGGACGAACGAGACGAACTTGGTCCAAAGAAGGCCTAGGGGTCAAATGGGAGGACGAAGATGGACGAACGAGATGAACTTGGTCCAAGGAAGGCCTAGGGATCAAATGGGAGGACGAAGATGGACAACGAGACGAACTTGGTCCAAAGAAGGCCTACGGATCAAATGGGAGGACGAAGATGGACGAACGAGACGAACTAGGTCCAAAGAAGGCCAACAGATCAAATGGGAGGACGAAGATGGACGAACGAGACGAACTTGGTCCAAAGAAGGCCTAGGGGTCAAATGGGAGGACGAAGATGGACGAACGAGACGAACTTGGTCCAAAGAAGGCCTAGGGATCAAATGGGAGGACGAAGATGGACGAACGAGACGAACTTGGTCCAAAGAAGGCCTACGGATCAAATGGGAGGACGAAGATGGACGAACGAGACGAACTTGGTCCAAAGAAGGACAACGGATCAAATGGGAGGACGAAGATGGACGAACGAGACGAACTTGGTCCAAAGAAGGCCTAGGGATCAAATGGGAGGACGAAGATGGACGAACGAGAGGAACTTGGTCCAAAGAAGGCCTTCGGATCAAATGGGAGGACGAAGATGGACGAACGAGACGAACTTGGTCCAAAGAAGGCCAACGGATCAAATGGGAGGACGAACATGGACGAACGAGACAAACTTGGTGCAAAGAAGCCCAACGGATCAAATGGGAGGACGAAAAGGGATGAACGAGACGAACTTGATCCAAAGAAGGCCTACGGATCAAATGGGTGGACGAAGATGGACGAACGAGATGAACTTGATCCAAGGAAGGCCTAGGGATCAAATGGGAGGACGAAGATGGACGAACGAGACGAACTTGGTCCAAGGAAGGCCTAGGGATCAAATGGGAGGACGAAGATGGACGAACGAGACGAACTTGGTCCAAAGAAGGCCTAGGGATCAAATGGGAGGACGAAGATGGACGAACGAGACGAACTTGGTCCAAAGAAGGCCTAGGGATCAAATGGGAGGACGAAGATAGACGAACGAGACGAACTTGGTCCAAGGAAGGCCTAGGGATCAAATGGGAGGACGAAGATGGACGAACGAGACGAACTTGGTCCAAAGAAGGCCTAGGGGTCAAATGGGAGGACGAAGATGGACGAACGAGATGAACTTGGTCCAAGGAAGGCCTAGGGATCAAATGGGAGGACGAAGATGGACAACGAGACGAACTTGGTCCAAAGAAGGCCTACGGATCAAATGGGAGGACGAAGATGGACGAACGAGACGAACTAGGTCCAAAGAAGGCCAACAGATCAAATGGGAGGACGAAGATGGACGAACGAGACGAACTTGGTCCAAAGAAGGCCTAGGGGTCAAATGGGAGGACGAAGATGGACGAACGAGACGAACTTGGTCCAAAGAAGGCCTAGGGATCAAATGGGAGGACGAAGATGGACGAACGAGACGAACTTGGTCCAAAGAAGGCCTACGGATCAAATGGGAGGACGAAGATGGACGAACGAGACGAACTTGGTCCAAAGAAGGACAACGGATCAAATGGGAGGACGAAGATGGACGAACGAGACGAACTTGGTCCAAAGAAGGCCTAGGGATCAAATGGGAGGACGAAGATGGACGAACGAGAGGAACTTGGTCCAAAGAAGGCCTTCGGATCAAATGGGAGGACGAAGATGGACGAACGAGACGAACTTGGTCCAAAGAAGGCCAACGGATCAAATGGGAGGACGAACATGGACGAACGAGACAAACTTGGTGCAAAGAAGCCCAACGGATCAAATGGGAGGACGAAAAGGGATGAACGAGACGAACTTGATCCAAAGAAGGCCTACGGATCAAATGGGTGGACGAAGATGGACGAACGAGATGAACTTGATCCAAGGAAGGCCTAGGGATCAAATGGGAGGACGAAGATGGACGAACGAGACGAACTTGGTCCAAGGAAGGCCTAGGGATCAAATGGGAGGACGAAGATGGACGAACGAGACGAACTTGGTCCCAAGAAGGCCTAGGGATCAAATGGGAGGACGAAGATGGACGAACGAGACGAACTTGTTCCAAGGAAGGCCTAGGGATCAAATGGGAGGACGAAGATAGACGAACGAGACGAACTTGGTCCAAAGAAGGCCTAGGGATCAAATGGGAGGACGAAGATGGACGAACGAGACGAACTTGGTCCAAAGAAGGCCAACGGATCAAATGGGAGGACGAAGATGGACGAACGAGACGAACTTGGTCCAAAGAAGGCCTAGGGATCAAATGGGAGGACGAAGATGGACGAACGAGACGAACTTGGTCCAAAGAAGGCCAACGGATCAAATGGGAGGACGAAGATGGACGAACGAGACGAACTTGGTCCAAGGAAGGCCTAGGGATCAAATGGGAGGACGAAGATGGACGAACGAGACGAACTTGGTCCAAGGAAGGCCTAGGGATCAAATGGGAGGACGAAGATGGACGAACGAGACGAACTTGGTCCAAAGAAGGCCTAGGGGTCAAATGGGAGGACGAAGATGGACGAACGAGACGAACTTGGTCCAAGGAAGGCCTAGGGATCAAATGGGAGGACGAAGATGGACGAACGAGACGAACTTGGTCCAAAGAAGGCCTACGGATCAAATGGGAGGACGAAGATGGACGAACGAGAGGAACTTGGTCCAAAGAAGGCCTTCGGATCAAATGGGAGGACGAAGATGGACGAACGAGACGAACTTGGTCCAACGAAGGCCAACGGATCAAATGGGAGGACGAAGATGGAGGAACGAGACAAACTTGGTGCAAAGAAGCCCAAAGGATCAAATGGGAGGACGAAAAGGGAGGAACGAGACGAACTTGGTCCAAAGAAGGCCAACGGATCAAATGGGTGGACGAAGATGGACGAACGAGACGAACTTGGTCCAAGGAAGGCCTAGGGATCAAATGGGAGGACGAAGATGGACAAACGAGACGAACTTGGTCCAAAGAAGGCCTAGGGATCAAATGGGAGGACGAAGATGGACGAACGAGACGAACTTGGTCCAAGGAAGGCCTAGGGATCAAATGGGAGGACGAAGATGGACGAACGAGACGAACTTGGTCCAAAGAAGGCCAACAGATCAAATGGGAGGACGAAGATGGACGAACGAGACGAACTTGGTCCAAAGAAGGCCAACGAATCAAATGGGAGGACGAAGATGGACGAACGAGACGAACTTGGTCCAAAGAAGGCCAACGAATCAAATGGGAGGACGAAGATGGACGAACGAACGAACGAGACGAACTTGGTGCAAAGAAGCCCAACGGATCAAATGGGAGGACGAAAAGGGATGAACGAGACGAACTTGGTCCAAAGAAGGCCTACGGATCAAATGGGTGGACGAAGATGGACGAACGAGACGAACTTGGTCCAAGGAAGGCCTAGGGATCAAATGGGAGGACGAAGATGGACGAACGAGACGAACTTGGTCCAAAGAAGGCCTACGGATCAAATGGGAGGACGAAGATGGACGAACGAGATGAACTTGGTCCAAAGAAGGCCTTCGGATCAAATGGGAGGACGAAGATGGACGAACGAGACGAACTTGGTCCAAAGAAGGCCTTCGGATCAAATGGGAGGACGAAGACGGACGAACGAGACGAACATGGTCCAAAGAAGGCCAACGGATCAAATGGGAGGACGAAGATGCACGAACGAGACGAACTTGGTGCAAAGAAGCCCAACGGATCAAATGGGAGGACGAAAAGGGATTAACGAGACGAACTTGGTCCAAAGAAGGCCTACGGATCAAATGGATGGACGAAGATGGACGAACGAGACGAACTTGGTCCAAGGAAGGCCTAGGGATCAAATGGGAGGACGAAGATGGACGAACGAGACGAACTTGGTCCAAAGAAGGCCTACGGATCAAATGGGAGGACGAAGATGGACGAACGAGACGAACTTGGTCCAAAGAAGGCCTAGGGATCAAATGGGAGGATGAAGATGGACGAACGAGACGAACTTGGTCCAAAGAAGGCCTAGGGATCAAATGGGAGGACGAAGATGGACGAACGAGATGAACTTGGTCCAAAGAAGGCCTTCAGATCAAATGGGAGGACGAAGATGGACGAACGAGACGAACTTGGTCCAAAGAAGGCCTAGCGATCAAATGGGAGGACGAAGATGGACGAACGAGACGAACTTGGTCCAAAGAAGGCCTTCGGATCAAATGGGAGGACGAAGATGGACGAACGAGACGAACATGGTCCAAAGAAGGCCAACGGATCAAATGGGAGGACGAAGATGGACGAACGAGACGAACTTGGTGCAAAGAAGCCCAACGGATCAAATGGGAGGACGAAAAGGGATGAACGAGACGAACTTGATCCAAAGAAGGCCTACGGATCAAATGGGTGGACGAAGATGGACGAACGAGACGAACTTGATCCAAGGAAGGCCTAGGGATCAAATGGGAGGACGAAGATGGACGAACGAGACGAACTTGGTCCAAAGAAGGCCAACGGATCAAATGGGAGGACGAAGATGGACGAACGAGACGAACTTGGTCCAAAGAAGGCATAGGGATCAAATGGGACGACGAAGATGGACGAACGAGACGAACTAGGTCCAAAGAAGGCCTACGGATCAAATGGGAGGACGAAGATGGACGAACGAGACGAACTTGGTCCAAAGAAGGCCTAGGGATCAAATGGGAGGACAAAGATGGACGAACGAGACGAACTTGGTCCAAAGAAGGCCAACGGATCAAATGGGAGGACGAAGATGGACGAACGAGACGAACTTGGTCCAAAGAAGGCCTAGGGATCAAATGGGAGGACGAAGATGGACGAACGAGACGAACTTGGTCCAAAGAAGGCCTTCGGATCAAATGGGAGGACGAAGATGGACGAACGAGAGGAACTTGGTCCAAAGAAGGCCTTCGGATCAAATGGGAGGACGAAGATGGAGGAACGAGACAAACTTGGTGCAAAGAAGCCCAAAGGATCAAATGGGAGGACAAAAAGGGATGAACGAGACGAACTTGGTCCAAAGAAGGCCAACGGATCAAATGGGTGGACGAAGATGGACGAACGAGACGAACTTGGTCCAAGGAAGGCCTAGGGATCAAATGGGAGGACGAAGATGGACGAACGATACGAACTTGGTCCAAAGAAGGCCTAGGGATCAAATGGGAGGACGAAGATGGACGAACGAGACGAACTTGGTCCAAGGAAGGCCTAGGGATCAAATGGGAGGACGAAGATGGACGAACGAGACGAACTTGGTCCAAGGAAGGCCTAGGGATCAAATGGGAGGACGAAGATGGACGAACGAGACGAACTTGGTCCAAAGAAGGCCAACAGATCAAATGGGAGGACGAAGATGGACGAACGAGACGAACTTGGTCCAAGGAAGGCCTAGGGATCAAATGGGAGGACGAAGATGGACGAACGAGACGAACTTGGTCCAAAGAAGGCCAACAGATCAAATGGGAGGACGAAGATGGACGAACGAGACGAACTTGGTCCAAAGAGGCCAACAGATCAAATGGGAGGACGAAGATGGACGAACGAGACGAACTTGGTCCAAAGAAGGCCAACGGATCAAATGGGAGGACGAAGATGGACGAACGAGACGAACTTGGTGCAAAGAAGCCCAACGGATCAAATGGGAGGACGAAAAGGGATGAACGAGACGAACTTGGTCCAAAGAAGGCCTAGGGATCAAATGGGAGGACGAAGATGGACGAACGAGACGAACTTGGTCCAAAGAAGGCCAACAGATCAAATGGGAGGACGAAGATGGACGAACGAGACGAACTTGGTCCAAAGAAGGCCTAGGGATCAAATGGGAGGACGAAGATGGACGAACGAGACGAACTTGGTCCAAAGAAGGCCTTCGGATCAAATGGGAGGACGAAGATGCACGAACGAGACGAACTTGGTCCAAAGAAGGCCAACGGATCAAATGGGAGGACGAAGATGGACGAACGAGACGAACTTGGTGCAAAGAAGCCCAACGGATCAAATGGGAGGACGAAAAGGGATGAACGAGACGAACTTGGTCCAAAGAAGGCCTACGGATCAAATGGCTGGATGAAGATGGACGAACGAGACAAACTTGGTGCAAAGAAGCCCAACGGATCAAATGGGAGGACGAAGATGGACGAACGAGACGAACTTGGTCCAAAGAAGGCCTACGGATCAAATGGGAGGACGAAGATGGACGAACGAGACGAACTTGCTCCAAAGAAAGCCTAGGGATCAAATGGGAGGACGAAGATGGACGAACGAGACGAACTTGGTCCAAAGAAGTCCGACGGATCAAATGGGAGGACGAAGATGGACGAACGAGACGAACTTGGTCCAAAGAAGGCCTAGGGATCAAATGGGAGGACGAAGATGGACGAACGAGACGAACTTGGTCCAAAGAAGGCCTACGGATCAAATGGGAGGACGAAGATGGACGAACGAGACGAACTTGGTCCAAAGAAGGACAACGGATCAAATGGGAGGACGAAGATGGACGAACGAGACGAACTTGGTCCAAAGAAGGCCTAGGGATCAAATGGGAGGACGAAGATGGACGAACGAGAGGAACTTGGTCCAAAGAAGGCCTTCGGATCAAATGGGAGGACGAAGATGGACGAACGAGACGAACTTGGTCCAAAGAAGGCCAACGGATCAAATGGGAGGACGAAGATGGACGAACGAGACAAACTTGGTGCAAAGAAGCCCAACGGATCAAATGGGAGGACGAAAAGGGATGAACGAGACGAACTTGGTCCAAAGAAGGCCTACGGATCAAATGGGTGGACGAAGATGGACGAACGAGACGAACTTGGTCCAAGGAAGGCCTAGGGATCAAATGGGAGGACGAAGATGGACGAACGAGACGAACTTGGTCAAAGGAAGGCCTAGGGATCAAATGGGAGGACGAAGATGGACAACGAGACGAACTTGGTCCAAAGAAGGCCTACGGATCAAATGGGAGGACGAAGATGGACGAACGAGACGAACTTGGTCCAAAGAAGGCCAACAGATCAAATGGGAGGACGAAGATGGACGAACGAGACGAACTTGGTCCAAAGAAGGCCTAGGGGTCAAATGGGAGGACGAAGATGGACGAACGAGACGAACTTGGTCCAAAGAAGGCCTAGGGATCAAATGGGAGGACGAAGATGGACGAACGAGACGAACTTGGTCCAAAGAAGGCCTACGGATCAAATGGGAGGACGAAGATGGACGAACGAGACGAACTTGGTCCAAAGAAGGACAACGGATCAAATGGGAGGACGAAGATGGACGAACGAGACGAACTTGGTCCAAAGAAGGCCTAGGGATCAAATGGGAGGACGAAGATGGACGAACGAGAGGAACTTGGTCCAAAGAAGGCCTTCGGATCAAATGGGAGGACGAAGATGGACGAACGAGACGAACTTGGTCCAAAGAAGGCCAACGGATCAAATGGGAGGACGAAGATGGACGAACGAGACAAACTTGGTGCAAAGAAGCCCAACGGATCAAATGGGAGGACGAAAAGGGATGAACGAGACGAACTTGATCCAAAGAAGGCCTACGGATCAAATGGGTGGACGAAGATGGACGAACGAGATGAACTTGATCCAAGGAAGGCCTAGGGATCAAATGGGAGGACGAAGATGGACGAACGAGACGAACTTGGTCCAAGGAAGGCCTAGGGATCAAATGGGAGGACGAAGATGGACGAACGAGAGGAACTTGGTCCAAAGAAGGCCTTCGGATCAAATGGGAGGACGAAGATGGACGAACGAGACGAACTTGGTCCAAAGAAGGCCAACGGATCAAATGGGAGGACGAAGATGGACGAACGAGACAAACTTGGTGCAAAGAAGCCCAACGGATCAAATGGGAGGACGAAAAGGGATGAACGAGACGAACTTGATCCAAAGAAGGCCTACGGATCAAATGGGTGGACGAAGATGGACGAACGAGACGAACTTGATCCAAGGAAGGCCTAGGGATCAAATGGGAGGACGAAGATGGACGAACGAGACGAACTTGGTCCAAAGAAGGCCAACGGATCAAATGGGAGGACGAAGATGGACGAACGAGACGAACTTGGTCCAAAGAAGGCATAGGGATCAAATGGGAGGACGAAGATGGACGAACGAGACGAACTAGGTCCAAAGAAGGCCTACGGATCAAATGGGAGGACGAAGATGGACGAACGAGACGAACTTGGTCCAAAGAAGGCCTAGGGATCAAATGGGAGGACAAAGATGGACGAACGAGACGAACTTGGTCCAAAGAAGGCCAACGGATCAAATGGGAGGACGAAGATGGACGAACGAGACGAACTTGGTCCAAAGAAGGCCTAGGGATCAAATGGGAGGACGAAGATGGACGAACGAGACGAACTTGGTCCAAAGAAGGCCTTCGGATCAAATGGGAGGACGAAGATGGACGAACGAGAGGAACTTGGTCCAAAGAAGGCCTTCGGATCAAATGAGAGGACGAAGATGGAGGAACGAGACAAACTTGGTGCAAAGAAGCCCAAAGGATCAAATGGGAGGACAAAAAGGGATGAACGAGACGAACTTGGTCCAAAGAAGGCCAACGGATCAAATGGGTGGACGAAGATGGACGAACGAGACGAACTTGGTCCAAGGAAGGCCTAGGGATCAAATGGGAGGACGAAGATGGACGAACGATACGAACTTGGTCCAAAGAAGGCCTAGGGATCAAATGGGAGGACGAAGATGGACGAACGAGACGAACTTGGTCCAAGGAAGGCCTAGGGATCAAATGGGAGGACGAAGATGGACGAACGAGACGAACTTGGTCCAAGGAAGGCCTAGGGATCAAATGGGAGGACGAAGATGGACGAACGAGACGAACTTGGTCCAAAGAAGGCCAACAGATCAAATGGGAGGACGAAGATGGACGAACGAGACGAACTTGGTCCAAGGAAGGCCTAGGGATCAAATGGGAGGACGAAGATGGACGAACGAGACGAACTTGGTCCAAAGAAGGCCAACAGATCAAATGGGAGGACGAAGATGGACGAACGAGACGAACTTGGTCCAAAGAGGCCAACAGATCAAATGGGAGGACGAAGATGGACGAACGAGACGAACTTGGTCCAAAGAAGGCCAACGGATCAAATGGGAGGACGAAGATGGACGAACGAGACGAACTTGGTGCAAAGAAGCCCAACGGATCAAATGGGAGGACGAAAAGGGATGAACGAGACGAACTTGGTCCAAAGAAGGCCTACGGATCAAATGGGAGGACGAAGATGGACGAACGAGACGAACTTGGTCCAAAGAAGGCCTAGGGATCAAATGGGAGGACGAAGATGGACGAACGAGACGAACTTGGTCCAAAGAAGGCCAACAGATCAAATGGGAGGACGAAGATGGACGAACGAGACGAACTTGGTCCAAAGAAGGCCTAGGGATCAAATGGGAGGACGAAGATGGACGAACGAGACGAACTTGGTCCAAAGAAGGCCTTCGGATCAAATGGGAGGACGAAGATGGACGAACGAGACGAACTTGGTCCAAAGAAGGCCAACGGATCAAATGGGAGGACGAAGATGGACGAACGAGACGAACTTGGTGCAAAGAAGCCCAACGGATCAAATGGGAGGACGAAAAGGGATGAACGAGACGAACTTGGTCCAAAGAAGGCCTACGGATCAAATGGCTGGACGAAGATGGACGAACGAGACAAACTTGGTGCAAAGAAGCCCAACGGATCAAATGGGAGGACGAAGATGGACGAACGAGACGAACTTGGTCCAAAGAAGGCCTACGGATCAAATGGGAGGACGAAGATGGACGAACGAGACGAACTTGCTCCAAAGAAAGCCTAGGGATCAAATGGGAGGACGAAGATGGACGAACGAGACGAACTTGGTCCAAAGAAGTCCGACGGATCAAATGGGAGGACGAAGATGGACGAACGAGACGAACTTGGTCCAAAGAAGGCCTAGGGATCAAATGGGAGGACGAAGATGGACGAACGAGACGAACTTGGTCCAAAGAAGGCCTACGGATCAAATGGGAGGACGAAGATGGACGAACGAGACGAACTTGGTCCAAAGAAGGACAACGGATCAAATGGGAGGACGAAGATGGACGAACGAGACGAACTTGGTCCAAAGAAGGCCTAGGGATCAAATGGGAGGACGAAGATGGACGAACGAGAGGAACTTGGTCCAAAGAAGGCCTTCGGATCAAATGGGAGGACGAAGATGGACGAACGAGACGAACTTGGTCCAAAGAAGGCCAACGGATCAAATGGGAGGACGAAGATGGACGAACGAGACAAACTTGGTGCAAAGAAGCCCAACGGATCAAATGGGAGGACGAAAAGGGATGAACGAGACGAACTTGGTCCAAAGAAGGCCTACGGATCAAATGGGTGGACGAAGATGGACGAACGAGACGAACTTGGTCCAAGGAAGGCCTAGGGATCAAATGGGAGGACGAAGATGGACGAACGAGACGAACTTGGTCCAATGAAGGCCTAGGGATCAAATGGGAGGACGAAGATGGACGAACGAGACGAACTTGGTCCAAAGAAGGCCTAGAGATCAAATGGGAGGACGAAGATAGACGAACGAGACGAACTTGGTCCAAGGAAGGCCTAGGGATCAAACGGGAGGACGAAGATGGACGAACGAGACGAACTTGGTCCAAAGAAGGCCTAGGGATCAAATGGGAGGACAAAGATGGACGAACGAGACGAACTTGGTCCAAAGAAAGCCAACAGATCAAATGGGAGGACGAAGATGGACGAACGAGACGAACTTGGTCCAAAGAAGGCCTAGGGATCAAATGGGAGGACGAAGATGGACGAACGAGACGAACTTGGTCCAAAGAAGGCCTTCGGATCAAATGGGAGGACGAAGATGGACGAACGAGAGGAACTTGGTCCAAAGAAGGCCTTCGGATCAAATGGGAGGACGAAGATGGAGGAACGAGACAAACTTGGTGCAAAGAAGCCCAAAGGATCAAATGGGAGGACAAAAAGGGATGAACGAGACGAACTTGGTCCAAAGAAGGCCAACGGATCAAATGGGTGGACGAAGATGGACGAACGAGACGAACTTGGTCCAAGGAAGGCCTAGGGATCAAATGGGAGGACGAAGATGGACGAACGATACGAACTTGGTCCAAAGAAGGCCTAGGGATCAAATGGGAGGACGAAGATGGACGAACGAGACGAACTTGGTCCAAGGAAGGCCTAGGGATCAAATGGGAGGACGAAGATGGACGAACGAGACGAACTTGGTCCAAGGAAGGCCTAGGGATCAAATGGGAGGACGAAGATGGACGAACGAGACGAACTTGGTCCAAAGAAGGCCAACAGATCAAATGGGAGGACGAAGATGGACGAACGAGACGAACTTGGTCCAAGGAAGGCCTAGGGATCAAATGGGAGGACGAAGATGGACGAACGAGACGAACTTGGTCCAAAGAAGGCCAACAGATCAAATGGGAGGACGAAGATGGACGAACGAGACGAACTTGGTCCAAAGAGGCCAACAGATCAAATGGGAGGACGAAGATGGACGAACGAGACGAACTTGGTCCAAAGAAGGCCAACGGATCAAATGGGAGGACGAAGATGGACGAACGAGACGAACTTGGTGCAAAGAAGCCCAACGGATCAAATGGGAGGACGAAAAGGGATGAACGAGACGAACTTGGTCCAAAGAAGGCCTACGGATCAAATGGGAGGACGAAGATGGACGAACGAGACGAACTTGGTCCAAAGAAGGCCTAGGGATCAAATGGGAGGACGAAGATGGACGAACGAGACGAACTTGGTCCAAAGAAGGCCAACAGATCAAATGGGAGGACGAAGATGGACGAACGAGACGAACTTGGTCCAAAGAAGGCCTAGGGATCAAATGGGAGGACGAAGATGGACGAACGAGACGAACTTGGTCCAAAGAAGGCCTTCGGATCAAATGGGAGGACGAAGATGGACGAACGAGACGAACTTGGTCCAAAGAAGGCCAACGGATCAAATGGGAGGACGAAGATGGACGAACGAGACGAACTTGGTGCAAAGAAGACCAACGGATCAAATGGGAGGACGAAAAGGGATGAACGAGACGAACTTGGTCCAAAGAAGGCCTACGGATCAAATGGCTGGACGAAGATGGACGAACGAGACAAACTTGGTGCAAAGAAGCCCAACGGATCAAATGGGAGGACGAAGATGGACGAACGAGACGAACTTGGTCCAAAGAAGGCCTACGGATCAAATGGGAGGACGAAGATGGACGAACGAGACGAACTTGCTCCAAAGAAAGCCTAGGGATCAAATGGGAGGACGAAGATGGACGAACGAGACGAACTTGGTCCAAAGAAGTCCGACGGATCAAATGGGAGGACGAAGATGGACGAACGAGACGAACTTGGTCCAAAGAAGGCCTAGGGATCAAATGGGAGGACGAAGATGGACGAACGAGACGAACTTGGTCCAAAGAAGGCCAACGGATCAAATGGGAGGACGAAGATGGACGAACGAGACGAACTTGGTCCAAAGAAGGCCTAGGGATCAAATGGGAGGACGAAGATGGACGAACGAGAGGAACTTGGTGCAAAGAAGGCCTTCGGATCAAATGGGAGGACGAAGATGGACGAACGAGACGAACTTGGTCCAAAGAAGGCCAACGAATCAAATGGGAGGACGAAGATGGACGAACGAGACAAACTTGGTGCAAAGAAGCCCAACGGATCAAATGGGAGGACGAAAAGGGATGAACGAGACGAACTTGGTCCAAAGAAGGCCTACGGATCAAATGGGTGGACGAAGATGGACGAACGAGACGAACTTGGTCCAAGGAAGGCCTAGGGATCAAATGGGAGGACGAAGATGGACGAACGAGACGAACTTGGTCCAAAGAAGGCCTAGGGATCAAATGGGAGGACGAAGATGGACGAACGAGACGAACTTGGTCCAAAGAAGGCCTAGGGATCAAATGGGAGGACGAAGATAGACGAACGAGACGAACTTGGTCCAAGGAAGGCCTAGGGATCAAACGGGAGGACGAAGATGGACGAACGAGACGAACTTGGTCCAAAGAAGGCCTAGGGGTCAAATGGGAGGACGAAGATGGACGAACGAGACGAACTTGGTCCAAGGAAGGCCTAGGGATCAAATGGGAGGACGAAGATGGACAACGAGACGAACTTGGTCCAAAGAAGGCCTACGGATCAAATGGGAGGACGAAGATGGACGAACGAGACGAACTTGGTCCAAAGAAGGCCAACAGATCAAATGGGAGGACGAAGATGGACGAACGAGACGAACTTGGTCCAAAGAAGGCCTAGGGGTCAAATGGGAGGACGAAGATGGACGAACGAGACGAACTTGGTCCAAAGAAGGCCTAGGGATCAAATGGGAGGACGAAGATGGACGAACGAGACGAACTTGGTCCCAAGAAGGCCTACGGATCAAATGGGAGGACGAAGATGGACGAACGAGACGAACTTGGTCCAAAGAAGGACAACGGATCAAATGGGAGGACGAAGATGGACGAACGAGACGAACTTGGTCCAAAGAAGGCCTAGGGATCAAATGGGAGGACGAAGATGGACGAACGAGAGGAACTTGGTCCAAAGAAGGCCTTCGGATCAAATGGGAGGACGAAGATGGACGAACGAGACGAACTTGGTCCAAAGAAGGCCAACGGATCAAATGGGAGGACGAAGATGGACGAACGAGACAAACTTGGTGCAAAGAAGCCCAACGGATCAAATGGGAGGACGAAAAGGGATGAACGAGACGAACTTGATCCAAAGAAGGCCTACGGATCAAATGGGTGGACGAAGATGGACGAACGAGATGAACTTGATCCAAGGAAGGCCTAGGGATCAAATGGGAGGACGAAGATGGACGAACGAGACGAACTTGGTCCAAGGAAGGCCTAGGGATCAAATGGGAGGACGAAGATGGACGAACGAGACGAACTTGGTCCAAAGAAGGCCTAGGGATCAAATGGGAGGACGAAGATGGACGAACGAGACGAACTTGTTCCAAGGAAGGCCTAGGGATCAAATGGGAGGACGAAGATGGACGAACGAGACGAACTTGGTCCAAGGAAGGCCTAGGGATCAAATGGGAGGACGAAGATGGACGAACGAGACGAACTTGGTCCAAAGAAGGCCTAGGGGTCAAATGGGAGGACGAAGATGGACGAACGAGACGAACTTGGTCCAAGGAAGGCCTAGGGATCAAATGGGAGGACGAAGATGGACGAACGAGACGAACTTGGTCCAAAGAAGGCCTACGGATCAAATGGGAGGACGAAGATGGACGAACGAGAGGAACTTGGTCCAAAGAAGGCCTTCGGATCAAATGGGAGGACGAAGATGGACGAACGAGACGAACTTGGTCCAAAGAAGGCCAACGGATCAAATGGGAGGACGAAGATGGAGGAACGAGACAAACTTGGTGCAAAGAATCCCAAAGGATCAAATGGGAGGACGAAAAGGGATGAACGAGACGAACTTGGTCCAAAGAAGGCCAACGGATCAAATGGGTGGACGAAGATGGACGAACGAGACGAACTTGGTCCAAGGAAGGCCTAGGGATCAAATGGGAGGACGAAGATGGACGAACAAGACGAACTTGGTCCAAAGAAGGCCTAGGGATCAAATGGGAGGACGAAGATGGACGAACGAGACGAACTTGGTCCAAGGAAGGCCTAGGGATCAAATGGGAGGACGAAGATGGACGAACGAGACGAACTTGGTCCAAGGAAGGCCTAGGGATCAAATGGGAGGACGAAGATGGACGAACGAGACGAACTTGGTCCAAAGAAGGCCAACAGATCAAATGGGAGGACGAAGATGGACCAACGAGACGAACTTGGTCCAAAGAAGGCCAACGAATCAAATGGGAGGACGAAGATGGACGAACGAGACGAACTTGGTCCAAAGAAGGCCAACGAATCAAATGGGAGGACGAAGATGGACGAACGAACGAACGAGACGAACTTGGTGCAAAGAAGCCCAACGGATCAAATGGGAGGACGAAAAGGGATGAACGAGACGAACTTGGTCCAAAGAAGGCCTACGGATCAAATGGGTGGACGAAGATGGACGAACGAGACGAACTTGGTCCAAGGAAGGCCTAGGGATCAAATGGGAGGACGAAGATGGACGAACGAGACGAACTTGGTCCAAGGAAGGCCTAGGGATCAAATGGGAGGACGAAGATGGACGAACGAGACGAACTTGGTCCAAAGAAGGCCTAGGGGTCAAATGGGAGGACGAAGATGGACGAACGAGACGAACTTGGTCCAAAGAAGGCCTAGGGATCAAATGGGAGGACGAAGATGGACGAACGAGACGAACTTGTTCCAAGGAAGGCCTAGGGATCAAATGGGAGGACGAAGATGGACGAACGAGACGAACTTGGTCCTAGGAAGGCCTAGGGATCAAATGGGAGGACGAAGATGGACGAACGAGACGAACTTGGTCCAAGGAAGGCCTAGGGATCAAATGGGAGGACGAAGATGGACGAACGAGACGAACTTGGTCCAAAGAAGGCCTAGGGGTCAAATGGGAGGACGAAGATGGACGAACGAGACGAACTTGGTCCAAGGAAGGCCTACGGATCAAATGGGAGGACGAAGATGGACGAACGAGAGGAACTTGGTCCAAAGAAGGCCTTCGGATCAAATGGGAGGACGAAGATGGACGAACGAGACGAACTTGGTCCAAAGAAGGCCAACGGATCAAATGGGAGGACGAAGATGGAGGAACGAGACAAACTTGGTGCAAAGAAGCCCAAAGGATCAAATGGGAGGACGAAAAGGGATGAACGAGACGAACTTGGTGCAAAGAAGGCCAACGGATCAAATGGGTGGACGAAGATGGACGAACGAGACGAACTTGGTCCAAGGAAGGCCTAGGGATCAAATGGGAGGACGAAGATGGACGAACAAGACGAACTTGGTCCAAAGAAGGCCTAGGGATCAAATGGGAGGACGAAGATGGACGAACGAGACGAACTTGGTCCAAGGAAGGCCTAGGGATCAAATGGGAGGACGAAGATGGACGAACGAGACGAACTTGGTCCAAGGAAGGCCTAGGGATCAAATGGGAGGACGAAGATGGACGAACGAGACGAACTTGGTCCAAAGAAGGCCAACAGATCAAATGGGAGGACGAAGATGGACAAACGAGACGAACTTGGTCCAAAGAAGGCCAACGAATCAAATGGGAGGACGAAGATGGACGAACGAGACGAACTTGGTCCAAAGAAGGCCAACGAATCAAATGGGAGGACGAAGATGGACGAACGAACGAACGAGACGAACTTGGTGCAAAGAAGCCCAACGGATCAAATGGGAGGACGAAAAGGGATGAACGAGACGAACTTGGTCCAAAGAAGGCCTACGGATCAAATGGGTGGACGAAGATGGACGAACGAGACGAACTTGGTCCAAGGAAGGCCTAGGGATCAAATGGGAGGACGAAGATGGACGAACGAGACGAACTTGGTCCAAAGAAGGCCTACGGATCAAATGGGAGGACGAAGATGGACGAACGAGACGAACTTCGTCCAAAGAAGGCCAACGGATCAAATGGGAGGACGAAGATGGACGAACGAGACGAACTTGGTCCAAAGAAGGCCTACGGATCAAATGGGAGGACGAAGATGGACGAACGAGACGAACTTGGTCCAAAGAAGGCCAACGGATCAAATGGGAGGACGAAGATGGACGAACGAGACGAACTTGGTCCAAAGAAGGCCAACGGATCAAATGGGAGGACGAAGATGCACGAACGAGACGAACTTGGTGCAAAGAAGCCCAACGGATCAAATGGGAGGACGAAAAGGGATTAACGAGACGAACTTGGTCCAAAGAAGGCCTACGGATCAAATGGGTGGACGAAGATGGACGAACGAGACGAACTTGGTCCAAGGAAGGCCTAGGGATCAAATGGGAGGACGAAGATGGACGAACGAGACGAACTTGGTCCAAAGAAGGCCTACGGATCAAATGGGAGGATGAAGATGGACGAACGAGACGAACTTGGTCCAAAGAAGGCCTAGGGATCAAATGGGAGGATGAAGATGGACGAACGAGACGAACTTGGTCCAAAGAAGGCCTAGGGATCAAATGGGAGGACGAAGATGGACGAACGAGACGAACTTGGTCCAAAGAAGGCCTTCGGATCAAATGGGAGGACGAAGATGGACGAACGAGACGAACTTGGTCCAAAGAAGGCCTAGGGATCAAATGGGAGGACGAAGATGGACGAACGAGACGAACTTGGTCCAAAGAAGGCCTTCGGATCAAATGGGAGGACGAAGATGGACGAACGAGACGAACATGGTCCAAAGAAGGCCAACGGATCAAATGGGAGGACGAAGATGGACGAACGAGACGAACTTGGTGCAAAGAAGCCCAACGGATCAAATGGGGGGACGAAAAGGGATGAACGAGACGAACTTGATCCAAAGAAGGCCTACGGATCAAATGGGTGGATGAAGATGGACGAACGAGACGAACTTGCTCCAAGGAAGGCCTAGGGATCAAATGGGAGGACGAAGATGGACGAACGAGACGAACTTGGTCCAAAGAAGGCCAACGGATCAAATGGGAGGACGAAGATGGACGAACGAGACGAACTTGGTCCAAAGAAGGCATAGGGATCAAATGGGAGGACGAAGATGGACGAACGAGACGAACTAGGTCCAAAGAAGGCCTACGGATCAAATGGGAGGACGAAGATGGACGAACGAGACGAACTTGGTCCAAAGAAGGCCTAGGGATCAAATGGGAGGACAAAGATGGACGAACGAGACGAACTTGGTCCAAAGAAGGCCAACGGATCAAATGGGAGGACGAAGATGGACGAACGAGACGAACTTGGTCCAAAGAAGGCCTAGGGATCAAATGGGAGGACGAAGATGGACGAACGAGACGAACTTGGTCCAAAGAAGGCCTTCGGATCAAATGGGAGGACGAAGATGGACGAACGAGACGAACTTGGTCCAAAGAAGGTCAACGGATCAAATGGGAGGACGAAGATGGACGAACGAGACGAACTTGGTGCAAAGAAGGCCAACGGATCAAATGGGAGGACGAAGATGGACGAACGAGACGAACTTGGTCCAAAGAAGGCCTAGGGATCAAATGGGAGGACGAAGATGGACGAACGAGACGAACTTGGTCCAAAGAAGGCCTTCGGATCAAATGGGAGGACGAAGATGGACGAACGAGACGAACTTGGTCCAAAGAAGGTCAACGGATCAAATGGGAGGACGAAGATGGACGAACGAGACGAACTTGGTGCAAAGAAGCCCAACGGATCAAATGGGAGGATGAAAGGGGATGAATGAGACGAACTTGGTCCAAAGAAGGCCTACGGATCAAATGGGTGGACGAAGATGGACGAACGAGACGAATTTGGTCCAAAGAAGGCCAACGGATCAAATGGGAGGACGAAGATGGACGAACGAGACGAACTTGGTGCAAAGAAGCCCAACGGATCAAATGGGAGGACGAAAAGGGATGAACGAGACGAACTTGGTCCAAAGAAGGCCTACAGATCAAATGGGAGGACGAAGATGGACGAACGAGACGAACTTGGTCCAAGGAAGGCCTAGGGATCAAATGGGAGGACGAAGATGGACGAACGAGACGAACTTGGTCCAAAGAAGGCCAACAGATCAAATGGGAGGACGAAGATGGACAAACGAGACGAACTTGGTCCAAAGAAGGCCAACGAATCAAATGGGAGGACGAAGATGGACGAACGAGACGAACTTGGTCCAAAGAAGGCCAACGAATCAAATGGGAGGACGAAGATGGACGAACGAACGAACGAGACGAACTTGGTGCAAAGAAGCCCAACGGATCAAATGGGAGGACGAAAAGGGATGAACGAGACGAACTTGGTCCAAAGAAGGCCTACGGATCAAACGGGAGGACGAAGATGGACGAACGAGACGAACTTGGTCCAAAGAAGGCCTAGGGGTCAAATGGGAGGACGAAGATGGACGAACGAGACGAACTTGGTCCAAGGAAGGCCTAGGGATCAAATGGGAGGACGAAGATGGACAACGAGACGAACTTGGTCCAAAGAAGGCCTACGGATCAAATGGGAGGACGAAGATGGACGAACGAGACGAACTTGGTCCAAAGAAGGCCAACAGATCAAATGGGAGGACGAAGATGGACGAACGAGACGAACTTGGTCCAAAGAAGGCCTAGGGGTCAAATGGGAGGACGAAGATGGACGAACGAGACGAACTTGGTCCAAAGAAGGCCTAGGGATCAAATGGGAGGACGAAGATGGACGAACGAGACGAACTTGGTCCCAAGAAGGCCTACGGATCAAATGGGAGGACGAAGATGGACGAACGAGACGAACTTGGTCCAAAGAAGGACAACGGATCAAATGGGAGGACGAAGATGGACGAACGAGACGAACTTGGTCCAAAGAAGGCCTAGGGATCAAATGGGAGGACGAAGATGGACGAACGAGAGGAACTTGGTCCAAAGAAGGCCTTCGGATCAAATGGGAGGACGAAGATGGACGAACGAGACGAACTTGGTCCAAAGAAGGCCAACGGATCAAATGGGAGGACGAAGATGGACGAACGAGACAAACTTGGTGCAAAGAAGCCCAACGGATCAAATGGGAGGACGAAAAGGGATGAACGAGACGAACTTGATCCAAAGAAGGCCTACGGATCAAATGGGTGGACGAAGATGGACGAACGAGATGAACTTGATCCAAGGAAGGCCTAGGGATCAAATGGGAGGACGAAGATGGACGAACGAGACGAACTTGGTCCAAGGAAGGCCTAGGGATCAAATGGGAGGACGAAGATGGACGAACGAGACGAACTTGGTCCAAAGAAGGCCTAGGGATCAAATGGGAGGACGAAGATGGACGAACGAGACGAACTTGTTCCAAGGAAGGCCTAGGGATCAAATGGGAGGACGAAGATGGACGAACGAGACGAACTTGGTCCAAGGAAGGCCTAGGGATCAAATGGGAGGACGAAGATGGACGAACGAGACGAACTTGGTCCAAAGAAGGCCTAGGGGTCAAATGGGAGGACGAAGATGGACGAACGAGACGAACTTGGTCCAAGGAAGGCCTAGGGATCAAATGGGAGGACGAAGATGGACGAACGAGACGAACTTGGTCCAAAGAAGGCCTACGGATCAAATGGGAGGACGAAGATGGACGAACGAGAGGAACTTGGTCCAAAGAAGGCCTTCGGATCAAATGGGAGGACGAAGATGGACGAACGAGACGAACTTGGTCCAAAGAAGGCCAACGGATCAAATGGGAGGACGAAGATGGAGGAACGAGACAAACTTGGTGCAAAGAAGCCCAAAGGATCAAATGGGAGGACGAAAAGGGATGAACGAGACGAACTTGGTCCAAAGAAGGCCAACGGATCAAATGGGTGGACGAAGATGGACGAACGAGACGAACTTGGTCCAAGGAAGGCCTAGGGATCAAATGGGAGGACGAAGATGGACGAACAAGACGAACTTGGTCCAAAGAAGGCCTAGGGATCAAATGGGAGGACGAAGATGGACGAACGAGACGAACTTGGTCCAAGGAAGGCCTAGGGATCAAATGGGAGGACGAAGATGGACGAACGAGACGAACTTGGTCCAAGGAAGGCCTAGGGATCAAATGGGAGGACGAAGATGGACGAACGAGACGAACTTGGTCCAAAGAAGGCCAACAGATCAAATGGGAGGACGAAGATGGACCAACGAGACGAACTTGGTCCAAAGAAGGCCAACGAATCAAATGGGAGGACGAAGATGGACGAACGAGACGAACTTGGTCCAAAGAAGGCCAACGAATCAAATGGGAGGACGAAGATGGACGAACGAACGAACGAGACGAACTTGGTGCAAAGAAGCCCAACGGATCAAATGGGAGGACGAAAAGGGATGAACGAGACGAACTTGGTCCAAAGAAGGCCTACGGATCAAATGGGTGGACGAAGATGGACGAACGAGACGAACTTGGTCCAAGGAAGGCCTAGGGATCAAATGGGAGGACGAAGATGGACGAACGAGACGAACTTGGTCCAAGGAAGGCCTAGGGATCAAATGGGAGGACGAAGATGGACGAACGAGACGAACTTGGTCCAAAGAAGGCCTAGGGGTCAAATGGGAGGACGAAGATGGACGAACGAGACGAACTTGGTCCAAAGAAGGCCTAGGGATCAAATGGGAGGACGAAGATGGACGAACGAGACGAACTTGTTCCAAGGAAGGCCTAGGGATCAAATGGGAGGACGAAGATGGACGAACGAGACGAACTTGGTCCTAGGAAGGCCTAGGGATCAAATGGGAGGACGAAGATGGACGAACGAGACGAACTTGGTCCAAGGAAGGCCTAGGGATCAAATGGGAGGACGAAGATGGACGAACGAGACGAACTTGGTCCAAAGAAGGCCTAGGGGTCAAATGGGAGGACGAAGATGGACGAACGAGACGAACTTGGTCCAAGGAAGGCCTACGGATCAAATGGGAGGACGAAGATGGACGAACGAGAGGAACTTGGTCCAAAGAAGGCCTTCGGATCAAATGGGAGGACGAAGATGGACGAACGAGACGAACTTGGTCCAAAGAAGGCCAACGGATCAAATGGGAGGACGAAGATGGAGGAACGAGACAAACTTGGTGCAAAGAAGCCCAAAGGATCAAATGGGAGGACGAAAAGGGATGAACGAGACGAACTTGGTGCAAAGAAGGCCAACGGATCAAATGGGTGGACGAAGATGGACGAACGAGACGAACTTGGTCCAAGGAAGGCCTAGGGATCAAATGGGAGGACGAAGATGGACGAACAAGACGAACTTGGTCCAAAGAAGGCCTAGGGATCAAATGGGAGGACGAAGATGGACGAACGAGACGAACTTGGTCCAAGGAAGGCCTAGGGATCAAATGGGAGGACGAAGATGGACGAACGAGACGAACTTGGTCCAAGGAAGGCCTAGGGATCAAATGGGAGGACGAAGATGGACGAACGAGACGAACTTGGTCCAAAGAAGGCCAACAGATCAAATGGGAGGACGAAGATGGACAAACGAGACGAACTTGGTCCAAAGAAGGCCAACGAATCAAATGGGAGGACGAAGATGGACGAACGAGACGAACTTGGTCCAAAGAAGGCCAACGAATCAAATGGGAGGACGAAGATGGACGAACGAACGAACGAGACGAACTTGGTGCAAAGAAGCCCAACGGATCAAATGGGAGGACGAAAAGGGATGAACGAGACGAACTTGGTCCAAAGAAGGCCTACGGATCAAATGGGTGGACGAAGATGGACGAACGAGACGAACTTGGTCCAAGGAAGGCCTAGGGATCAAATGGGAGGACGAAGATGGACGAACGAGACGAACTTGGTCCAAAGAAGGCCTACGGATCAAATGGGAGGACGAAGATGGACGAACGAGACGAACTTCGTCCAAAGAAGGCCAACGGATCAAATGGGAGGACGAAGATGGACGAACGAGACGAACTTGGTCCAAAGAAGGCCTACGGATCAAATGGGAGGACGAAGATGGACGAACGAGACGAACTTGGTCCAAAGAAGGCCAACGGATCAAATGGGAGGACGAAGATGGACGAACGAGACGAACTTGGTCCAAAGAAGGCCAACGGATCAAATGGGAGGACGAAGATGCACGAACGAGACGAACTTGGTGCAAAGAAGCCCAACGGATCAAATGGGAGGACGAAAAGGGATTAACGAGACGAACTTGGTCCAAAGAAGGCCTACGGATCAAATGGGTGGACGAAGATGGACGAACGAGACGAACTTGGTCCAAGGAAGGCCTAGGGATCAAATGGGAGGACGAAGATGGACGAACGAGACGAACTTGGTCCAAGGAAGGCCTAGGGATCAAATGGGAGGACGAAGATGGACGAACGAGACGAACTTGGTCCAAAGAAGGCCAACAGATCAAATGGGAGGACGAAGATGGACAAACGAGACGAACTTGGTCCAAAGAAGGCCAACGAATCAAATGGGAGGACGAAGATGGACGAACGAGACGAACTTGGTCCAAAGAAGGCCAACGAATCAAATGGGAGGACGAAGATGGACGAACGAACGAACGAGACGAACTTGGTGCAAAGAAGCCCAACGGATCAAATGGGAGGACGAAAAGGGATGAACGAGACGAACTTGGTCCAAAGAAGGCCTACGGATCAAATGGGTGGACGAAGATGGACGAACGAGACGAACTTGGTCCAAGGAAGGCCTAGGGATCAAATGGGAGGACGAAGATGGACGAACGAGACGAACTTGGTCCAAAGAAGGCCTACGGATCAAATGGGAGGACGAAGATGGACGAACGAGACGAACTTCGTCCAAAGAAGGCCAACGGATCAAATGGGAGGACGAAGATGGACGAACGAGACGAACTTGGTCCAAAGAAGGCCTACGGATCAAATGGGAGGACGAAGATGGACGAACGAGACGAACTTGGTCCAAAGAAGGCCAACGGATCAAATGGGAGGACGAAGATGGACGAACGAGACGAACTTGGTCCAAAGAAGGCCAACGGATCAAATGGGAGGACGAAGATGCACGAACGAGACGAACTTGGTGCAAAGAAGCCCAACGGATCAAATGGGAGGACGAAAAGGGATTAACGAGACGAACTTGGTCCAAAGAAGGCCTACGGATCAAATGGGTGGACGAAGATGGACGAACGAGACGAACTTGGTCCAAGGAAGGCCTAGGGATCAAATGGGAGGACGAAGATGGACGAACGAGACGAACTTGGTCCAAAGAAGGCCTACGGATCAAATGGGAGGATGAAGATGGACGAACGAGACGAACTTGGTCCAAAGAAGGCCTAGGGATCAAATGGGAGGATGAAGATGGACGAACGAGACGAACTTGGTCCAAAGAAGGCCTAGGGATCAAATGGGAGGACGAAGATGGACGAACGAGACGAACTTGGTCCAAAGAAGGCCTTCGGATCAAATGGGAGGACGAAGATGGACGAACGAGACGAACTTGGTCCAAAGAAGGCCTAGGGATCAAATGGGAGGACGAAGATGGACGAACGAGACGAACTTGGTCCAAAGAAGGCCTTCGGATCAAATGGGAGGACGAAGATGGACGAACGAGACGAACATGGTCCAAAGAAGGCCAACGGATCAAATGGGAGGACGAAGATGGACGAACGAGACGAACTTGGTGCAAAGAAGCCCAACGGATCAAATGGGGGGACGAAAAGGGATGAACGAGACGAACTTGATCCAAAGAAGGCCTACGGATCAAATGGGTGGATGAAGATGGACGAACGAGACGAACTTGCTCCAAGGAAGGCCTAGGGATCAAATGGGAGGACGAAGATGGACGAACGAGACGAACTTGGTCCAAAGAAGGCCAACGGATCAAATGGGAGGACGAAGATGGACGAACGAGACGAACTTGGTCCAAAGAAGGCATAGGGATCAAATGGGAGGACGAAGATGGACGAACGAGACGAACTAGGTCCAAAGAAGGCCTACGGATCAAATGGGAGGACGAAGATGGACGAACGAGACGAACTTGGTCCAAAGAAGGCCTAGGGATCAAATGGGAGGACAAAGATGGACGAACGAGACGAACTTGGTCCAAAGATGGCCAACGGATCAAATGGGAGGACGAAGATGGACGAACGAGACGAACTTGGTCCAAAGAAGGCCTAGGGATCAAATGGGAGGACGAAGATGGACGAACGAGACGAACTTGGTCCAAAGAAGGCCTTCGGATCAAATGGGAGGACGAAGATGGACGAACGAGACGAACTTGGTCCAAAGAAGGTCAACGGATCAAATGGGAGGACGAAGATGGACGAACGAGACGAACTTGGTGCAAAGAAGGCCAACGGATCAAATGGGAGGACGAAGATGGACGAACGAGACGAACTTGGTCCAAAGAAGGCCTAGGGATCAAATGGGAGGACGAAGATGGACGAACGAGACGAACTTGGTCCAAAGAAGGCCTTCGGATCAAATGGGAGGACGAAGATGGACGAACGAGACGAACTTGGTCCAAAGAAGGTCAACGGATCAAATGGGAGGACGAAGATGGACGAACGAGACGAACTTGGTGCAAAGAAGCCCAACGGATCAAATGGGAGGATGAAAGGGGATGAATGAGACGAACTTGGTCCAAAGAAGGCCTACGGATCAAATGGGTGGACGAAGATGGACGAACGAGACGAATTTGGTCCAAAGAAGGCCAACGGATCAAATGGGAGGACGAAGATGGACGAACGAGACGAACTTGGTGCAAAGAAGCCCAACGGATCAAATGGGAGGACGAAAAGGGATGAACGAGACGAACTTGGTCCAAAGAAGGCCTACAGATCAAATGGGAGGACGAAGATGGACGAACGAGACGAACTTGGTCCAAGGAAGGCCTAGGGATCAAATGGGAGGACGAAGATGGACGAACGAGACGAACTTGGTCCAAAGAAGGCCAACAGATCAAATGGGAGGACGAAGATGGACAAACGAGACGAACTTGGTCCAAAGAAGGCCAACGAATCAAATGGGAGGACGAAGATGGACGAACGAGACGAACTTGGTCCAAAGAAGGCCAACGAATCAAATGGGAGGACGAAGATGGACGAACGAACGAACGAGACGAACTTGGTGCAAAGAAGCCCAACGGATCAAATGGGAGGACGAAAAGGGATGAACGAGACGAACTTGGTCCAAAGAAGGCCTACGGATCAAATGGGTGGACGAAGATGGACGAACGAGACGAACTTGGTCCAAGGAAGGCCTAGGGATCAAATGGGAGGACGAAGATGGACGAACGAGACGAACTTGGTCCAAAGAAGGCCTACGGATCAAATGGGAGGACGAAGATGGACGAACGAGACGAACTTCGTCCAAAGAAGGCCAACGGATCAAATGGGAGGACGAAGATGGACGAACGAGACGAACTTGGTCCAAAGAAGGCCTACGGATCAAATGGGAGGACGAAGATGGACGAACGAGACGAACTTGGTCCAAAGAAGGCCAACGGATCAAATGGGAGGACGAAGATGGACGAACGAGACGAACTTGGTCCAAAGAAGGCCAACGGATCAAATGGGAGGACGAAGATGCACGAACGAGACGAACTTGGTGCAAAGAAGCCCAACGGATCAAATGGGAGGACGAAAAGGGATTAACGAGACGAACTTGGTCCAAAGAAGGCCTACGGATCAAATGGGTGGACGAAGATGGACGAACGAGACGAACTTGGTCCAAGGAAGGCCTAGGGATCAAATGGGAGGACGAAGATGGACGAACGAGACGAACTTGGTCCAAAGAAGGCCTACGGATCAAATGGGAGGATGAAGATGGACGAACGAGACGAACTTGGTCCAAAGAAGGCCTAGGGATCAAATGGGAGGATGAAGATGGACGAACGAGACGAACTTGGTCCAAAGAAGGCCTAGGGATCAAATGGGAGGACGAAGATGGACGAACGAGACGAACTTGGTCCAAAGAAGGCCTTCGGATCAAATGGGAGGACGAAGATGGACGAACGAGACGAACTTGGTCCAAAGAAGGCCTAGGGATCAAATGGGAGGACGAAGATGGACGAACGAGACGAACTTGGTCCAAAGAAGGCCTTCGGATCAAATGGGAGGACGAAGATGGACGAACGAGACGAACATGGTCCAAAGAAGGCCAACGGATCAAATGGGAGGACGAAGATGGACGAACGAGACGAACTTGGTGCAAAGAAGCCCAACGGATCAAATGGGGGGACGAAAAGGGATGAACGAGACGAACTTGATCCAAAGAAGGCCTACGGATCAAATGGGTGGATGAAGATGGACGAACGAGACGAACTTGGTGCAAAGAAGGCCAACGGATCAAATGGGAGGACGAAGATGGACGAACGAGACGAACTTGGTCCAAAGAAGGCCTAGGGATCAAATGGGAGGACGAAGATGGACGAACGAGACGAACTTGGTCCAAAGAAGGCCAACGGATCAAATGGGAGGACGAAGATGGACGAACGAGACGAACTTGGTCCAAAGAAGGCATAGGGATCAAATGGGAGGACGAAGATGGACGAACGAGACGAACTAGGTCCAAAGAAGGCCTACGGATCAAATGGGAGGACGAAGATGGACGAACGAGACGAACTTGGTCCAAAGAAGGCCTAGGGATCAAATGGGAGGACAAAGATGGACGAACGAGACGAACTTGGTCCAAAGAAGGCCAACGGATCAAATGGGAGGACGAAGATGGACGAACGAGACGAACTTGGTCCAAAGAAGGCCTAGGGATCAAATGGGAGGACGAAGATGGACGAACGAGACGAACTTGGTCCAAAGAAGGCCTTCGGATTAAATGGGAGGACGAAGATGGACGAACGAGACGAACTTGGTCCAAAGAAGGTCAACGGATCAAATGGGAGGACGAAGATGGACGAACGAGACGAACTTGGTGCAAAGAAGGCCAACGGATCAAATGGGAGGACGAAGATGGACGAACGAGACGAACTTGGTCCAAAGAAGGCCTAGGGATCAAATGGGAGGACGAAGATGGACGAACGAGACGAACTTGGTCCAAAGAAGGCCTTCGGATCAAATGGGAGGACGAAGATGGACGAACGAGACGAACTTGGTCCAAAGAAGGTCAACGGATCAAATGGGAGGACGAAGATGGACGAACGAGACGAACTTGGTGCAAAGAAGCCCAACGGATCAAATGGGAGGATGAAAGGGGATGAATGAGACGAACTTGGTCCAAAGAAGGCCTACGGATCAAATGGGTGGACGAAGATGGACGAACGAGACGAATTTGGTCCAAAGAAGGCCAACGGATCAAATGGGAGGACGAAGATGGACGAACGAGACGAACTTGGTGCAAAGAAGCCCAACGGATCAAATGGGAGGACGAAAAGGGATGAACGAGACGAACTTGGTCCAAAGAAGGCCTACAGATCAAATGGGAGGACGAAGATGGACGAACGAGACGAACTTGGTCCAAGGAAGGCCTAGGAATCAAATGGGAGGACGAAGATGGACGAACGAGACGAACTTGGTCCAAAGAAGGCCTACGGATCAAATGGGACGACGAAGATGGACGAACGAGACGAACTTGGTCCAAAGAAGGCCAACGGATCAAATGGGAGGACGAAGATGGACGAACGAGACGAACTTGGTCCAAAGAAGGCCAACGGATCAAATGGGAGGACGAAGATGGACGAACGAGACGAACTTGGTCCAAAGAAAGCCAACGGATCAAATGGGAGGACGAAGATGGACGAACGAGACGAACTTGGTCCAAAGAAGGCCAACGGATCAAATGGGAGGACGAAGATGGACGAACGAGACGAACTTGGTCCAAAGAAAGCCAACGGATCAAATGGGAGGACGAAGATGGACGAACGAGAGGAACTTGGTCCAAAGAAGGCCTTCGGATCAAATGGGAGGACGAAGATGGACGAACGAGACGAACTTGGTCCAAAGAAGGCCAACGGATCAAATGGGAGGACGAAGATGGACGAACGAGACAAACTTGGTGCAAAGAAGCCCAACGGATCAAATGGGAGGACGAAAAGGGATGAACGAGACGAACTTGGTCCAAAGAAGGCCAACGGATCAAATGGGAGGACGAAGATGGAGGAACGAGACAAACTTGGTGCAAAGAAGCCCAAAGGATCAAATGGGAGGACGAAAAGGGATGAACGAGACGAACTTGGTCCAAAGAAGGCCAACGGATCAAATGGGTGGACGAAGATGGACGAACGAGACGAACTTGGTCCAAGGAAGGCCTAGGGATCAAATGGGAGGACGAAGATGGACGAACGAGACGAACTTGGTCCAAAGAAGGCCTAGGGATCAAATGGGAGGAAGAAGATGGACGAACGAGACGAACTTGGTCCAAGGAAGGCCTAGGGATCAAATGGGAGGACGAAGATGGACGAACGAGACGAACTTGGTCCAAGGAAGGCCTAGGGATCAAATGGGAGGACGAAGATGGACGAACGAGACGAACTTGGTCCAAAGAAGGCCAACAGATCAAATGGGAGGACGAAGATGGACGAACGAGACGAACTTGGTCCAAAGAAGGCCAACGAATCAAATGGGAGGACGAAGATGGACGAACGAGACGAACTTGGTCCAAAGAAGGCCAACGAATCAAATGGGAGGACGAAGATGGACGAACGAACGAACGAGACGAACTTGGTGCAAAGAAGCCCAACGGATCAAATGGGAGGACGAAAAGGGATGAACGAGACGAACTTGGTCCAAAGAAGGCCTACGGATCAAATGGGTGGACGAAGATGGACGAACGAGACGAACTTGGTCCAAGGAAGGCCTAGGGATCAAATGGGAGGACGAAGATGGACGAACGAGACGAACTTGGTCCAAAGAAGGCCTACGGATCAAATGGGAGGACGAAGATGGACGAACGAGACGAACTTCGTCCAAAGAAGGCCAACGGATCAAATGGGAGGACGAAGATGGACGAACGAGACGAACTTGGTCCAAAGAAGGCCTACGGATCAAATGGGAGGACGAAGATGGACGAACGAGACGAACTTGGTCCAAAGAAGGCCAACGGATCAAATGGGAGGACGAAGATGCACGAACGAGACGAACTTGGTGCAAAGAAGCCCAACGGATCAAATGGGAGGACGAAAAGGGATTAACGAGACGAACTTGGTCCAAAGAAGGCCTACGGATCAAATGGGTGGACGAAGATGGACGAACGAGACGAACTTGGTCCAAGGAAGGCCTAGGGATCAAATGGGAGGACGAAGATGGACGAACGAGACGAACTTGGTCCAAAGAAGGCCTACGGATCAAATGGGAGGACGAAGATGGACGAACGAGACGAACTTGGTCCAAAGAAGGCCTAGGGATCAAATGGGAGGAGGAAGATGGACGAACGAGACGAACTTGGTCCAAAGAAGGCCTAGGGATCAAATGGGAGGACGAAGATGGACGAACGAGATGAACTTGGTCCAAAGAAGGCCTTCGGATCAAATGGGAGGACGAAGATGGACGAACGAGACGAACTTGGTCCAAAGAAGGCCTAGGGATCAAATGGGAGGACGAAGATGGACGAACGAGACGAACTTGGTCCAAAGAAGGCCTTCGGATCAAATGGGAGGACGAAGATGGACGAACGAGACGAACATGGTCCAAAGAAGGCCAACGGATCAAATGGGAGGACGAAGATGGACGAACGAGACGAACTTGGTGCAAAGAAGCCCAACGGATCAAATGGGAGGACGAAAAGGGATGAACGAGACGAACTTGATCCAAAGAAGGCCTACGGATCAAATGGGTGGACGAAGATGGACGAACGAGACGAACTTGATCCAAGGAAGGCCTAGGGATCAAATGGGAGGACGAAGATGGACGAACGAGACGAACTTGGTCCAAAGAAGGCCAACGGATCAAATGGGAGGACGAAGATGGACGAACGAGACGAACTTGGTCCAAAGAAGGCATAGGGATCAAATGGGAGGACGAAGATGGACGAACGAGACGAACTTGGTCCAAAGAAGGCCTAGGGATCAAATGGGAGGACGAAGATGGACGAACGAGACGAACTTGGTCCAAAGAAGGCCTAGGGATCAAATGGGAGGACAAAGATGGACGAACGAGACGAACTTGGTCCAAAGAAGGCCAACGGATCAAATGGGAGGACGAAGATGGACGAACGAGACGAACTTGGTCCAAAGAAGGCCTTCGGATCAAATGGGAGGACGAAGATGGACGAACGAGACGAACTTGGTCCAAAGAAGGTCAACGGATCAAATGGGAGGACGAAGATGGACGAACGAGACGAACTTGGTGCAAAGAAGCCCAACGGATCAAATGGGAGGATGAAAGGGGATGAATGAGACGAACTTGGTCCAAAGAAGGCCTACGGATCAAATGGGTGGACGAAGATGGACGAACGAGACGAATTTGGTCCAAAGAAGGCCAACGGATCAAATGGGAGGACGAAGATGGACGAACGAGACGAACTTGGTGCAAAGAAGCCCAACGGATCAAATGGGAGGACGAAAAGGGATGAACGAGACGAACTTGGTCCAAAGAAGGCCTACAGATCAAATGGGAGGACGAAGATGGACGAACGAGACGAACTTGGTCCAAGGAAGGCCTAGGAATCAAATGGGAGGACGAAGATGGACGAACGAGACGAACTTGGTCCAAAGAAGGCCTACGTATCAAATGGGAGGACGAAGATGGACGAACGAGACGAACTTGGTCCAAAGAAGGCCAACGGATCAAATGGGAGGACGAAGATGGACGAACGAGACGAACTTGGTCCAAAGAAGGCCAACGGATCAAATGGGAGGACGAAGATGGACGAACGAGACGAACTTGGTCCAAAGAAAGCCAACGGATCAAATGGGAGGACGAAGATGGACGAACGAGACGAACTTGGTCCAAACAAGGCCTATGGATCAAATGGGAGGACGAAGATGGACGAACGAGACGAACTTGGTCCAAAGAAGGCCAACGGATCAAATGGGAGGACGAAGATGGACGAACGAGACGAATTTGGTCCAAAGAAGGCCTAGGGATCAAATGGGAGGACGAAGATGGACGAACGAGAGGAACTTGGTCCAAAGAAGGCCTTCGGATCAAATGGGAGGACGAAGATGGACGAACGAGACGAACTTGGTCCAAAGAAGGCCAACGGATCAAATGGGAGGACGAAGATGGACGAACGAGACGAACTTGGTCCAAAGAAGGCCAACGAATCAAATGGGAGGACGAAGATGGACGAACGAACGAACGAGACGAACTTGGTGCAAAGAAGCCCAACGGATCAAATGGGAGGACGAAAAGGGATGAACGAGACGAACTTGGTCCAAAGAAGGCCTACGGATCAAATGGGTGGACGAAGATGGACGAACGAGACGAACTTGGTCCAAGGAAGGCCTAGGGATCAAATGGGAGGACGAAGATGGACGAACGAGACGAACTTGGTCCAAAGAAGGCCTACGGATCAAATGGGAGGACGAAGATGGACGAACGAGACGAACTTCGTCCAAAGAAGGCCAACGGATCAAATGGGAGGACGAAGATGGACGAACGAGACGAACTTGGTCCAAAGAAGGCCTACGGATCAAATGGGAGGACGAAGATGGACGAACGAGACGAACTTGGTCCAAAGAAGGCCAACGGATCAAATGGGAGGACGAAGATGGACGAACGAGACGAACTTGGTCCAAAGAAGGCCAACGGATCAAATGGGAGGACGAAGATGCACGAACGAGACGAACTTGGTGCAAAGAAGCCCAACGGATCAAATGGGAGGACGAAAAGGGATTAACGAGACGAACTTGGTCCAAAGAAGGCCTAGGGATCAAATGGGAGGACGAAGATGGACGAACGAGATGAACTTGGTCCAAAGAAGGCCTTCGGATCAAATGGGAGGACGAAGATGGACGAACGAGACGAACTTGGTCCAAAGAAGGCCTAGGGATCAAATGGGAGGACGAAGATGGACGAACGAGACGAACTTGGTCCAAAGAAGGCCTAGGGATCAAATGGGAGGACGAAGATGGACGAACGAGATGAACTTGGTCCAAAGAAGGCCTTCGGATCAAATGGGAGGACGAAGATGGACGAACGAGACGAACTTGGTCCAAAGAAGGCCTAGGGATCAAATGGGAGGACGAAGATGGACGAACGAGACGAACTTGGTCCAAAGAAGGCCTTCGGATCAAATGGGAGGACGAAGATGGACGAACGAGACGAACATGGTCCAAAGAAGGCCAACGGATCAAATGGGAGGACGAAGATGGACGAACGAGACGAACTTGGTGCAAAGAAGCCCAACGGATCAAATGGGAGGACGAAAAGGGATGAACGAGACGAACTTGATCCAAAGAAGGCCTACGGATCAAATGGGTGGACGAAGATGGACGAACGAGACGAACTTGATCCAAGGAAGGCCTAGGGATCAAATGGGAGGACGAAGATGGACGAACGAGACGAACTTGGTCCAAAGAAGGCCAACGGATCAAATGGGAGGACGAAGATGGACGAACGAGACGAACTTGGTCCAAAGAAGGCATAGGGATCAAATGGGAGGACGAAGATGGACGAACGAGACGAACTTGGTCCAAAGAAGGCCTAGGGATCAAATGGGAGGACGAAGATGGACGAACGAGACGAACTTGGTCCAAAGAAGGCCTAGGGATCAAATGGGAGGACAAAGATGGACGAACGAGACAAACTTGGTCCAAAGAAGGCCAACGGATCAAATGGGAGGACGAAGATGGACGAACGAGACGAACTTGGTCCAAAGAAGGCCTTCGGATCAAATGGGAGGACGAAGATGGACGAACGAGACGAACTTGGTCCAAAGAAGGTCAACGGATCAAATGGGAGGACGAAGATGGACGAACGAGACGAACTTGGTGCAAAGAAGCCCAACGGATCAAATGGGAGGATGAAAGGGGATGAATGAGACGAACTTGGTCCAAAGAAGGCCTACGGATCAAATGGGTGGACGAAGATGGACGAACGAGACGAATTTGGTCCAAAGAAGGCCAACGGATCAAATGGGAGGACGAAGATGGACGAACGAGACGAACTTGGTGCAAAGAAGCCCAACGGATCAAATGGGAGGACGAAAAGGGATGAACGAGACGAACTTGGTCCAAAGAAGGCCTACAGATCAAATGGGAGGACGAAGATGGACGAACGAGACGAACTTGGTCCAAGGAAGGCCTAGGAATCAAATGGGAGGACGAAGATGGACGAACGAGACGAACTTGGTCCAAAGAAGGCCTACGGATCAAATGGGAGGACGAAGATGGACGAACGAGACGAACTTGGTCCAAAGAAGGCCAACGGATCAAATGGGAGGACGAAGATGGACGAACGAGACGAACTTGGTCCAAAGAAGGCCAACGGATCAAATGGGAGGACGAAGATGGACGAACGAGACGAACTTGGTCCAAAGAAAGCCAACGGATCAAATGGGAGGACGAAGATGGACGAACGAGACGAACTTGGTCCAAACAAGGCCTATGGATCAAATGGGAGGACGAAGATGGACGAACGAGACGAACTTGGTCCAAAGAAGGCCAACGGATCAAATGGGAGGACGAAGATGGACGAACGAGACGAATTTGGTCCAAAGAAGGCCTAGGGATCAAATGGGAGGACGAAGATGGACGAACGAGAGGAACTTGGTCCAAAGAAGGCCTTCGGATCAAATGGGATGACGAAGATGGACGAACGAGACGAACTTGGTCCAAAGAAGGCCAACGGATCAAATGGGAGGACGAAGATGGACGAACGAGACGAACTTGGTGCAAAGAAGGCCAACGGATCAAATGGGAGGACGAAGATGGACGAACGAGACGAACTTGGTCCAAAGAAGGCCTACGGATCAAATGGGAGGACGAAGATGGACGAACGAGACGAACTTGGTCCATAGAAGGCCTACGGATCAAATGGAAGGACGAAGATGGACGAACGAGACGAACTTGGTCCAAAGAAGGCCTAGGGATCAAATGGGAGGACGAAGATGGACGAACGAGACGAACTTGGTCCAAAGAAGGCCTTCGGATGAAATGGGAGGACGAAGATGGACGAACGAGACGAACTTGGTCCAAAGAAGGCCTAGGGATCAAATGGGAGGACGAAGATGGACGAACGAGACGAACTTGGTCCAAAGAAGGCCTTCGGATCAAATGGGAGGACGAAGATGGACGAACGAGACGAACTTGGTGCAAAGAAGCCCAACGGATCAAATGGGAGGACGAAAAGGGATGAACGAGACGAACTTGGTCCAAAGAAGGCCAACGGATCAAATGGGAGGACGAAGATGGACGAACGAGACGAACTTGGTGCAAAGAAGGCCAACGGATCAAATGGGAGGACGAAGATGGACGAACGAGACGAACTTGGTGCAAAGAAGGCCAACGGATCAAATGGGAGGACGAAGATGGACGAACGAGACGAACTTGGTCCAAAGAAGGCCTACGGATCAAATGGGAGGACGAAGATGGACGAACGAGACGAACTTGGTCCAAAGAAGGCCTACGGATCAAATGGAAGGACGAAGATGGACGAACGAGACGAACTTGGTCCAAAGAAGGCGTAGGGATCAAATGGGAGGACGAAGATGGACGAACGAGACGAACTTGGTCCAAAGAAGGCCTTCGGATGAAATGGGAGGACGAAGATGGACGAACGAGACGAACTTGGTCCAAAGAAGGCCTAGGGATCAAATGGGAGGACGAAGATGGACGAACGAGACGAACTTGGTCCAAACAAGGCCTATGGATCAAATGGGAGGACGAAGATGGACGAACGAGACGAACTTGGTCCAAAGAAGGCCAACGGATCAAATGGGAGGACGAAGATGGACGAACGAGACGAATTTGGTCCAAAGAAGGCCTAGGGATCAAATGGGAGGACGAAGATGGACGAACGAGAGGAACTTGGTCCAAAGAAGGCCTTCGGATCAAATGGGAGGACGAAGATGGACGAACGAGACGAACTTGGTCCAAAGAAGGCCAACGGATCAAATGGGAGGACGAAGATGGACGAACGAGACGAACTTGGTGCAAAGAAGGCCAACGGATCAAATGGGAGGACGAAGATGGACGAACGAGACGAACTTGGTCCAAAGAAGGCCTACGGATCAAATGGGAGGACGAAGATGGACGAACGAGACGAACTTGGTGAAGATGGACGAACGAGACGAACTTGGTCCAAAGAAGGCCTACGGATCAAATGGAAGGACGAAGATGGACGAACGAGACGAACTTGGTCCAAAGAAGGCCTAGGGATCAAATGGGAGGACGAAGATGGACGAACGAGACGAACTTGGTCCAAAGAAGGCCTTCGGATGAAATGGGAGGACGAAGATGGACGAACGAGACGAACTTGGTCCAAAGAAGGCCTAGGGATCAAATGGGAGGACGAAGATGGACGAACGAGACGAACTTGGTCCAAAGAAGGCCTTCGGATCAAATGGGAGGACGAAGATGGACGAACGAGACGAACTTGGTGCAAAGAAGCCCAACGGATCAAATGGGAGGACGAAAAGGGATGAACGAGACGAACTTGGTCCAAAGAAGGCCAACGGATCAAATGGGAGGACGAAGATGGACGAACGAGACGAACTTGGTGCAAAGAAGGCCAACGGATCAAATGGGAGGACGAAGATGGACGAACGAGACGAACTTGGTCCAAAGAAGGCCTACGGATCAAATGGGAGGACGAAGATGGACGAACGAGACGAACTTGGTCCAAAGAAGGCCAACGGATCAAATGGGAGGACGAAGATGGACGAACGAGACGAACTTGGTCCAAAGAAGGCCTACGGATCAAATGGGAGGACGAAGATGGACGAACGAGACGAACTTGGTCCAAAGAAGGCCTTCGGATGAAATGGGAGGACGAAGATGGACGAACGAGACGAACTTGGTCCAAAGAAGGCCTAGGGATCAAATGGGAGGACGAAGATGGACGAACGAGACGAACTTGGTCCAAAGAAGGCCTTCGGATGAAATGGGAGGACGAAGATGGACGAACGAGACGAACTTGGTCCAAAGAAGGCCTAGGGATCAAATGGGAGGACGAAGATGGACGAACGAGACGAACTTGGTCCAAACAAGGCCTATGGATCAAATGGGAGGACGAAGATGGACGAACGAGACGAACTTGGTCCAAAGAAGGCCAACGGATCAAATGGGAGGACGAAGATGGACGAACGAGACGAATTTGGTCCAAAGAAGGCCTAGGGATCTAATGGGAGGACGAAGATGGACGAACGAGAGGAACTTGGTCCAAAGAAGGCCTTCGGATCAAATGGGAGGACGAAGATGGACGAACGAGACGAACTTGGTCCAAAGAAGGCCAACGGATCAAATGGGAGGACGAAGATGGACGAACGAGACGAACTTGGTGCAAAGAAGGCCAACGGATCAAATGGGAGGACGAAGATGGACGAACGAGACGAACTTGGTCCAAAGAAGGCCTACGGATCAAATGGGAGGACGAAGATGGACGAACGAGACGAACTTGGTCCAAAGAAGGCCTACGGATCAAATGGAAGGACGAAGATGGACGAACGTGACGAACTTGGTCCAAAGAAGGCCTAGGGATCAAATGGGAGGACGAAGATGGACGAACGAGACGAACTTGGTCCAAAGAAGGCCTTCGGATGAAATGGGAGGACGAAGATGGACGAACGAGACGAACTTGGTCCAAAGAAGGCCTAGGGATCAAATTGGAGGACGAAGATGGACGAACGAGACGAACTTGGTCCAAAGAAGGCCTTCGGATCAAATGGGAGGACGAAGATGGACGAACGAGACGAACTTGGTGCAAAGAAGCCCAACGGATCAAATGGGAGGACGAAAAGGGATGAACGAGACGAACTTGGTCCAAAGAAGGCCAACGGATCAAATGGGAGGACGAAGATGGACGAACGAGACGAACTTGGTGCAAAGAAGGCCAACGGATCAAATGGGAGGACGAAGATGGACGAACGAGACGAACTTGGTCCAAAGAAGGCCTACGGATCAAATGGGAGGACGAAGATGGACGAACGAGACGAACTTGGTCCAAAGAAGGCCTACGGATCAAATGGAAGGACGAAGATGGACGAACGAGACGAACTTGGTCCAAAGAAGGCCTAGGGATCAAATGGGAGGACGAAGATGGACGAACGAGACGAACTTGGTCCAAAGAAGGCCTTCGGATGAAATGGGAGGACGAAGATGGACGAACGAGACGAACTTGGTCCAAAGAAGGCCTAGGGATCAAATGGGAGGACGAAGATGGACGAACGAGACGAACTTGGTCCAAAGAAGGCCTTCGGATCAAATGGGAGGTCGAAGATGGACGAACGAGACGAACTTGGTGCAAAGAAGGCCAACGGATCAAATGGGAGGACGAAAAGGGATGAACGAGACGAACTTGGTCCAAAGAAGGCCAACGGATCAAATGGGAGGACGAAGATGGACGAACGAGACGAACTTGGTGCAAAGAAGGCCAACGGATCAAATGGGAGGACGAAGATGGACGAACGAGACGAACTTGGTCCAAAGAAGGCCTACGGATCAAATGGGAGGACGAAGATGGACGAACGAGACGAACTTGGTCCAAAGAAGGCCTACGGATCAAATGGAAGGACGAAGATGGACGAACGAGACGAACTTGGTCCAAAGAAGGCCTAGGGATCAAATGGGAGGACGAAGATGGACGAACGAGACGAACTTGGTCCAAAGAAGGCCTTCGGATGAAATGGGAGGACGAAGATGGACGAACGAGACGAACTTGGTCCAAAGAAGGCCTAGGGATCAAATGGGAGGACGAAGATGGACGAACGAGACGAACTTGGTCCAAAGAAGGCCTTCGGATCAAATGGGAGGACGAAGATGGACGAACGAGACGAACTTGGTGCAAAGAAGCCCAACGGATCAAATGGGAGGACGAAAAGGGATGAACGAGACGAACTTGGTCCAAAGAAGGCCTACGGATCAAATGGGTGGACGAAGATGGACGAACGAGACGAACTTGGTCCAAGGAAGGCCTAGGGATCAAATGGGAGGACGAAGATGGACGAACGAGACGAACTTGGTCCAAAGATGGCCTACGGATCAAATGGGAGGACGAAGATGGACGAACGAGACGAACTTGGTCCAAAGAAGGCGAACGGATCAAATGGGAGGACGAAGATGGACGAACGAGACGAACTTGGTCCAAAGAAGGCCTAGGGATCAAATGGGAGGACGAAGATGGACGAACGAGACGAACTTGGTCCAAAGAAGGCCAACGGATCAAATGAGAGGACGTAGATGGACGAACGAGACGAACTTGGTCCAAAGAAGGCCTAGGGATCAAATGGGAGGACGAAGATGGACGAACGAGTCGAACTTGGTCCAAAGAAGGCCCTCGGATCAAATGGGAGGACGAAGATGGACGAACGAGACGAACTTGGTCCAAAGAAGGCCTTCGGATCAAATGGGAGGACGAAGATGGACGAAAGAGACGAACTTGGTCCAAAGAAGGCCAACGGATCAAATGGGAGGACGAAGATGGACGAACGAGACGAACTTGGTGCAAAGAAGCCCAACGGATCAAATGGGAGGACGAAAGGGAATGAACGAGACGAACTTGGTCCAAAGAAGGCCTACGGATCAAATGGGAGGACGAAGATGGACGAACGAGAGGAACATGGTCCAAAGAAGGCCTTCGGATCAAATGGGAGGACGAAGATGGACGAACGAGACGAACTTGGTCCAAAGAAGGCCAACGGATCAAATGGGAGGACGAAGATGGACGAACGAGACAAACTTGGTGCAAAGAAGCCCAACGGATCAAATGGGAGGACGAAAAGGGATGAACGAGACGAACTTGGTCCAAAGAAGGCCAACGGATCAAATGGGTGGACGAAGATGGACGAACGAGACGAACTTGGTCCAAGGAAGGCCTAGGGATCAAATGGGAGGACGAAGATGGACGAACGAGACGAACTTGGTCCAAAGAAGGCCTAGGGATCAAATGGGAGGACGAAGATGGACGAACGAGACGAACTTGGTCCAAAGAAGGCCTAGGGATCAAATGGGAGGACGAAGATGGACGAACGAGACGAACTTGGTCCAAGGAAGGCCTAGGGATCAAATGGGAGGACGAAGATGGACGAACGAGACGAACTTGGTCCAAGGAAGGCCTACGGATCAAATGGGAGGACGAAGATGGACGAACGAGACGAACTTGGTCCAACGAAGGCCAACCGATCAAATGGGAGGACGAAGATGGACGAACGAGACGAACTTGGTCCAAAGAAGGCCAACGAATCAAATGGGAGGACGAAGATGGACGAACGAGACGAACTTGGTCCAAAGAAGGCCAACGGATCAAATGGGAGGACGAAGATGGACGAACGAGACGAAATTGGTGCAAAGAAGCCCAACGGATCAAATGGGAGGACGAAAAGGGATGAACGAGACGAACTTGGTCCAAAGAAGGCCTACGGATCAAATGGGTGGACGAAGATGGACGAACGAGACGAACTTGGTCCAAGGAAGGCCTAGGGATCAAATGGGAGGACGAAGATGGACGAACGAGACGAACTTGGTCCAAAGAAGGCCTACGGATCAAATGGGAGGACGAAGATGGACGAACGAGACGAACTTCGTCAAAAGAAGGCCAACGAATCAAATGGGAGGACGAAGATGGACGAACGAGACGAACTTGGTCCAAAGAAGGCCTACGGATCAAATGGGAGGACGAAGATGGACGAACGAGACGAACTTGGTCCAAAGAAGGCCAACGGATCAAATGGGAGGACGAAGATGGACGAACGAGACGAACTTGGTCCAAAGAAGGCCAACGGATCAAATGGGAGGACGAAGATGCACGAACGAGACGAACTTGGTGCAAAGAAGCCCAACGGATCAAATGGGAGGACGAAAAGGGATTAACGAGACGAACTTGGTCCAAAGAAGGCCTACGGATCAAATGGGTGGACGAAGATGGACGAACGAGACGAACTTGGTCCAAGGAAGGCCTAGGGATCAAATGGGAGGACGAAGATGGACGAACGAGACGAACTTGGTCCAAAGAAGGCCTACGGATCAAATGGGAGGATGAAGATGGACGAACGAGACGAACTTGGTCCAAAGAAGGCCTAGGGATCAAATGGGAGGACGAAGATGGACGAACGAGATGAACTTGGTCCAAAGAAGGCCTTCGGATCAAATGGGAGGACGAAGATGGACGAACGAGACGAACTTGGTCCAAAGAAGGCCTAGGGATCAAATGGGAGGACGAAGATGGACGAACGAGACGAACATGGTCCAAAGAAGGCCAACGGATCAAATGGGAGGACGAAGATGGACGAACGAGACGAACTTGGTGCAAAGAAGCCCAACGGATCAAATGGGAGGACGAAAAGGGATGAACGAGACGAACTTGATCCAAAGAAGGCCTACGGATCAAATGGGTGGACGAAGATGGACGAACGAGACGAACTTGATCCAAGGAAGGCCTAGGGATCAAATGGGAGGACGAAGATGGACGAACGAGACGAACTTGGTCCAAAGAAGGCCAACGGATCAAATGGGAGGACGAAGATGGACGAACGAGACGAACTTGGTCCAAAGAAGGCATAGGGATCAAATGGGAGGACGAAGATGGACGAACGAGACGAACTAGGTCCAAAGAAGGCCTACGGATCAAATGGGAGGATGAAGATGGACGAACGAGACGAACTTGGTCCAAAGAAGGCCTAGGGATCAAATGGGAGGACAAAGATGGACGAACGAGACGAACTTAGTCCAAAGAAGGCCAACGGATCAAATGGGAGGACGAAGATGGACGAACGAGACGAACTTGGTCCAAAGAAGGCCTAGGGATCAAATGGGAGGACGAAGATGGACGAACGAGACGAACTTGGTCCAAAGAAGGCCTTCGGATCAAATGGGAGGACGAAGATGGACGAACGAGACGAACTTCGTCCAAAGAAGGTCAACGGATCAAATGGGAGGACGAAGATGGACGAACGAGACGAACTTGGTGCAAAGAAGCCCAACGGATCAAATGGGAGGATGAAAAGGGATGAATGAGACGAACTTGGTCCAAAGAAGGCCTACGGATCAAATGGGTGGACGAAGATGGACGAACGAGACGAATTTGGTCCAAAGAAGGCCAACGGATCAAATGGGAGGACGAAGATGGACGAACGAGACGAACTTGGTGCAAAGAAGCCCAACGGATCAAATGGGAGGACGAAAAGGGATGAACGAGACGAACTTGGTCCAAAGAAGGCCTACAGATCAAATGGGAGGACGAAGATGGACGAACGAGACGAACTTGGTCCAAGGAAGGCCTAGGAATCAAATGGGAGGACGAAGATGGACGAACGAGACGAACTTGGTCCAAAGAAGGCCTACGGATCAAATGGGAGGACGAAGATGGACGAACGAGACGAACTTGGTCCAAAGAAGGCCTAGGGATCAAATGGGAGGATGAAGATGGACGAACGAGACGAACTTGGTCCAAAGAAGGCCTAGGGATCAAATGGGAGGACGAAGATGGACGAACGAGATGAACTTGGTCCAAAGAAGGCCTTCGGATCAAATGGGAGGACGAAGATGGACGAACGAGACGAACTTGGTCCAAAGAAGGCCTTCGGATGAAATGGGAGGACGAAGATGGACGAACGAGACGAACTTGGTCCAAAGAAGGCCTAGGGATCAAATGGGAGGACGAAGATGGACGAACGAGACGAACTTGGTCCAAAGAAGGCCTTCGGATCAAATGGGAGGTCGAAGATGGACGAACGAGACGAACTTGGTGCAAAGAAGGCCAACGGATCAAATGGGAGGACGAAAAGGGATGAACGAGACGAACTTGGTCCAAAGAAGGCCAACGGATCAAATGGGAGGACGAAGATGGACGAACGAGACGAACTTGGTGCAAAGAAGGCCAACGGATCAAATGGGAGGACGAAGATGGACGAACGAGACGAACTTGGTCCAAAGAAGGCCTACGGATCAAATGGGAGGACGAAGATGGACGAACGAGACGAACTTGGTCCAAAGAAGGCCTACGGATCAAATGGAAGGACGAAGATGGACGAACGAGACGAACTTGGTCCAAAGAAGGCCTAGGGATCAAATGGGAGGACGAAGATGGACGAACGAGACGAACTTGGTCCAAAGAAGGCCTTCGGATGAAATGGGAGGACGAAGATGGACGAACGAGACGAACTTGGTCCAAAGAAGGCCTAGGGATCAAATGGGAGGACGAAGATGGACGAACGAGACGAACTTGGTCCAAAGAAGGCCTTCGGATCAAATGGGAGGACGAAGATGGACGAACGAGACGAACTTGGTGCAAAGAAGCCCAACGGATCAAATGGGAGGACGAAAAGGGATGAACGAGACGAACTTGGTCCAAAGAAGGCCTACGGATCAAATGGGTGGACGAAGATGGACGAACGAGACGAACTTGGTCCAAGGAAGGCCTAGGGATCAAATGGGAGGACGAAGATGGACGAACGAGACGAACTTGGTCCAAAGATGGCCTACGGATCAAATGGGAGGACGAAGATGGACGAACGAGACGAACTTGGTCCAAAGAAGGCGAACGGATCAAATGGGAGGACGAAGATGGACGAACGAGACGAACTTGGTCCAAAGAAGGCCTAGGGATCAAATGGGAGGACGAAGATGGACGAACGAGACGAACTTGGTCCAAAGAAGGCCAACGGATCAAATGAGAGGACGTAGATGGACGAACGAGACGAACTTGGTCCAAAGAAGGCCTAGGGATCAAATGGGAGGACGAAGATGGACGAACGAGTCGAACTTGGTCCAAAGAAGGCCCTCGGATCAAATGGGAGGACGAAGATGGACGAACGAGACGAACTTGGTCCAAAGAAGGCCTTCGGATCAAATGGGAGGACGAAGATGGACGAAAGAGACGAACTTGGTCCAAAGAAGGCCAACGGATCAAATGGGAGGACGAAGATGGACGAACGAGACGAACTTGGTGCAAAGAAGCCCAACGGATCAAATGGGAGGACGAAAGGGAATGAACGAGACGAACTTGGTCCAAAGAAGGCCTACGGATCAAATGGGAGGACGAAGATGGACGAACGAGAGGAACATGGTCCAAAGAAGGCCTTCGGATCAAATGGGAGGACGAAGATGGACGAACGAGACGAACTTGGTCCAAAGAAGGCCAACGGATCAAATGGGAGGACGAAGATGGACGAACGAGACAAACTTGGTGCAAAGAAGCCCAACGGATCAAATGGGAGGACGAAAAGGGATGAACGAGACGAACTTGGTCCAAAGAAGGCCAACGGATCAAATGGGTGGACGAAGATGGACGAACGAGACGAACTTGGTCCAAGGAAGGCCTAGGGATCAAATGGGAGGACGAAGATGGACGAACGAGACGAACTTGGTCCAAAGAAGGCCTAGGGATCAAATGGGAGGACGAAGATGGACGAACGAGACGAACTTGGTCCAAAGAAGGCCTAGGGATCAAATGGGAGGACGAAGATGGACGAACGAGACGAACTTGGTCCAAGGAAGGCCTAGGGATCAAATGGGAGGACGAAGATGGACGAACGAGACGAACTTGGTCCAAGGAAGGCCTACGGATCAAATGGGAGGACGAAGATGGACGAACGAGACGAACTTGGTCCAACGAAGGCCAACCGATCAAATGGGAGGACGAAGATGGACGAACGAGACGAACTTGGTCCAAAGAAGGCCAACGAATCAAATGGGAGGACGAAGATGGACGAACGAGACGAACTTGGTCCAAAGAAGGCCAACGGATCAAATGGGAGGACGAAGATGGACGAACGAGACGAAATTGGTGCAAAGAAGCCCAACGGATCAAATGGGAGGACGAAAAGGGATAAACGAGACGAACTTGGTCCAAAGAAGGCCTACGGATCAAATGGGTGGACGAAGATGGACGAACGAGACGAACTTGGTCCAAGGAAGGCCTAGGGATCAAATGGGAGGACGAAGAAGGACGAACGAGACGAACTTGGTCCAAAGAAGGCCTACGGATCAAATGGGAGGACGAAGATGGACGAACGAGACGAACTTCGTCAAAAGAAGGCCAACGAATCAAATGGGAGGACGAAGATGGACGAACGAGACGAACTTGGTCCAAAGAAGGCCTACGGATCAAATGGGAGGACGAAGATGGACGAACGAGACGAACTTGGTCCAAAGAAGGCCAACGGATCAAATGGGAGGACGAAGATGGACGAACGAGACGAACTTGGTCCAAAGAAGGCCAACGGATCAAATGGGAGGACGAAGATGCACGAACGAGACGAACTTGGTGCAAAGAAGCCCAACGGATCAAATGGGAGGACGAAAAGGGATTAACGAGACGAACTTGGTCCAAAGAAGGCCTACGGATCAAATGGGTGGACGAAGATGGACGAACGAGACGAACTTGGTCCAAGGAAGGCCTAGGGATCAAATGGGAGGACGAAGATGGACGAACGAGACGAACTTGGTCCAAAGAAGGCCTACGGATCAAATGGGAGGATGAAGATGGACGAACGAGACGAACTTGGTGCAAAGAAGCCCAACGGATCAAATGGGAGGACGAAAAGGGATGAACGAGACGAACTTGGTCCAAAGAAGGCCTACAGATCAAATGGGAGGACGAAGATGGACGAACGAGACGAACTTGGTCCAAGGAAGGCCTAGGAATCAAATGGGAGGACGAAGATGGACGAACGAGACGAACTTGGTCCAAAGAAGGCCTACGGATCAAATGGGAGGACGAAGATGGACGAACGAGACGAACATGGTCCAAAGAAGGCCAACGGATCAAATGGGAGGACGAAGATGGACGAACGAGACGAACTTGGTGCAAAGAAGCCCAACGGATCAAATGGGAGGACGAAAAGGGATGAACGAGACGAACTTGATCCAAAGAAGGCCTACGGATCAAATGGGTGGACGAAGATGGACGAACGAGACGAACTTGATCCAAGGAAGGCCTAGGGATCAAATGGGAGGACGAAGATGGACGAACGAGACGAACTTGGTCCAAAGAAGGCCAACGGATCAAATGGGAGGACGAAGATGGACGAACGAGACGAACTTGGTCCAAAGAAGGCATAGGGATCAAATGGGAGGACGAAGATGGACGAACGAGACGAACTAGGTCCAAAGAAGGCCTACGGATCAAATGGGAGGATGAAGATGGACGAACGAGACGAACTTGGTCCAAAGAAGGCCTAGGGATCAAATGGGAGGACAAAGATGGACGAACGAGACGAACTTGGTCCAAAGAAGGCCAACGGATCAAATGGGAGGACGAAGATGGACGAACGAGACGAACTTGGTCCAAAGAAGGCCTAGGGATCAAATGGGAGGACGAAGATGGACGAACGAGACGAACTTGGTCCAAAGAAGGCCTTCGGATCAAATGGGAGGACGAAGATGGACGAACGAGACGAACTTCGTCCAAAGAAGGTCAACGGATCAAATGGGAGGACGAAGATGGACGAACGAGACGAACTTGGTGCAAAGAAGCCCAACGGATCAAATGGGAGGATGAAAAGGGATGAATTAGACGAACTTGGTCCAAAGAAGGCCTACGGATCAAATGGGTGGACGAAGATGGACGAACGAGACGAATTTGGTCCAAAGAAGGCCAACGGATCAAATGGGAGGACGAAGATGGACGAACGAGACGAACTTGGTGCAAAGAAGCCCAACGGATCAAATGGGAGGACGAAAAGGGATGAACGAGACGAACTTGGTCCAAAGAAGGCCTACAGATCAAATGGGAGGACGAAGATGGACGAACGAGACGAACTTGGTCCAAGGAAGGCCTAGGAATCAAATGGGAGGACGAAGATGGACGAACGAGACGAACTTGGTCCAAAGAAGGCCTACGGATCAAATGGGAGGACGAAGATGGACGAACGAGACGAACTTGGTCCAAAGAAGGCCTAGGGATCAAATGGGAGGATGAAGATGGACGAACGAGACGAACTTGGTCCAAAGAAGGCCTAGGGATCAAATGGGAGGACGAAGATGGACGAACGAGATGAACTTGGTCCAAAGAAGGCCTTCGGATCAAATGGGAGGACGAAGATGGACGATCGAGACGAACTTGGTCCAAAGAAGGCCTAGGGATCAAATGGGAGGACGAAGATGGACGAACGAGACGAACTTGGTCCAAAGAAGGCCTTCGGATCAAATGGGAGGACGAAGATGGACGAACGAGACGAACATGGTCCAAAGAAGGCCAACGGATCAAATGGGAGGACGAAGATGGACGAACGAGACGAACTTGGTGCAAAGAAGCCCAACGGATCAAATGGGAGGACGAAAAGGGATGAACGAGACGAACTTGATCCAAAGAAGGCCTACGGATCAAATGGGTGGACGAAGATGGACGAACGAGACGAACTTGATCCAAGGAAGGCCTAGGGATCAAATGGGAGGACGAAGATGGACGAACGAAACGAACTTGGTCCAAAGAAGGCCAACGGATCAAATGGGAGGACGAAGATGGACGAACGAGACGAACTTGGTCCAAAGAAGGCATAGGGATCAAATGGGAGGACGAAGATGGACGAACGAGACGAACTAGGTCCAAAGAAGGCCTACGGATCAAATGGGAGGACGAAGATGGACGAACGAGACGAACTTGGTCCAAAGAAGGCCTAGGGATCAAATGGGAGGACAAAGATGGACGAACGAGACGAACTTGGTCCAAAGAAGGCCAACGGATCAAATGGGAGGACGAAGATGGACGAACGAGACGAACTTGGTCCAAAGAAGGCCTAGGGATCAAATGGGAGGACGAAGATGGACGAACGAGACGAACTTGGTCCAAAGAAGGCCTTCGGATCAAATGGGAGGACGAAGATGGACGAACGAGACGAACTTGGTCCAAAGAAGGTCAACGGATCAAATGGGAGGACGAAGATGGACGAACGAGACGAACTTGGTGCAAAGAAGCCCAACGGATCAAATGGGAGGATGAAAAGGGATGAATGAGACGAACTTGGTCCAAAGAAGGCCTACGGATCAAATGGGTGGACGAAGATGGACGAACGAGACGAATTTGGTCCAAAGAAGGCCAACGGATCAAATGGGAGGACGAAGATGGACGAACGAGACGAACTTGGTGCAAAGAAGCCCAACGGATCAAATGGGAGGACGAAAAGGGATGAACGAGACGAACTTGGTCCAAAGAAGGCCTACAGATCAAATGGGAGGACGAAGATGGACGAACGAGACGAACTTGGTCCAAGGAAGGCCTAGGAATCAAATGGGAGGACGAAGATGGACGAACGAGACGAACTTGGTCCAAAGAAGGCCTACGGATCAAATGGGAGGACGAAGATGGACGAACGAGACGAACTTGGTCCAAAGAAGGCCAACGGATCAAATGGGAGGACGAAGATGGACGAACGAGACGAACTTGGTCCAAAGAAGGCCTTCGGATCAAATGGGAGGACGAAGATGGACGAACGAGACGAACTTGGTCCAAAGAAGGTCAACGGATCAAATGGGAGGACGAAGATGGACGAACGAGACGAACATGGTGCAAAGAAGCCCAACGGATCAAATGGGAGGATGAAAAGGGAGGAATGAGACGAACTTGGTCCAAAGAAGGCCTACGGATCAAATGGGTGGACGAAGATGGACGAACGAGACGAATTTGGTCCAAAGAAGGCCAACGGATCAAATGGGAGGACGAAGATGGACGAACGAGACGAACTTGGTGCAAAGAAGCCCAACGGATCAAATGGGAGGACGAAAAGGGATGAACGAGACGAACTTGGTCCAAAGAAGGCCTACAGATCAAATGGGAGGACGAAGATGGACGAACGAGACGAACTTGGTCCAAGGAAGGCCTAGGAATCAAATGGGAGGACGAAGATGGACGAACGAGACGAACTTGGTCCAAAGAAGGCCTACGGATCAAATGGGAGGACGAAGATGGACGAACGAGACGAACTTGGTCCAAAGAAGGCCAACGGATCAAATGGGAGGACGAAGATGGACGAACGAGACGAACTTGGTCCAAAGAAGGCCAACGGATCAAATGGGAGGACGAAGATGGACGAACGAGACGAACTTGGTCCAAACAAGGCCTATGGATCAAATGGGAGGATGAAGATGGACGAACGAGACGAACTTGGTCCAAAGAAGGCCAACGGATCAAATGGGAGGACGAAGATGGACGAACGAGACGAATTTGGTCCAAAGAAGGCCAAGGGATCAAATGGGAGGACGAAGATGGACGAACGAGACGAATTTGGTCCAAAGAAGGCCTTCGGATTAAATGGGAGGACGAAGATGGACGAACGAGACGAACTTGGTCCAAAGAAGGCCAACGGATCAAATAGGAGGACGAAGATGGACGAACGAGACGAACTTGGTCCAAAGAAGGCCTACGGATCAAATGGGAGGACGAAGATGGACGAACGAGACGAACTTGGTCCAAAGAAGGCCTTCGGATTAAATGGGAGGACGAAGATGGACGAACGAGACGAACTTGGTCCAAAGAAGGCCTAGGGATCAAATGGGAGGACGAAGATGGACGAACGAGACGAACTTGGTCCAAAGAAGGCCTTCGGATCAAATGGGAGGACGAAGATGGACGAACGAGACGAACTTGGTGCAAAGAAGCCCAACGGATCAAATGGGAGGACGAAAAGGGATGAACGAGACGAACTTGGTCCAAAGAAGGCCTACGGATCAAATGGGTGGACGAAGATGGACGAACGAGACGAACTTGGTCCAAGGAAGGCCTAGGGATCAAATGGGAGGACGAAGATGGACGAACGAGACGAACTTGGTCCAAAGATGGCCTACGGATCAAATGGGAGGACGAAGATGGACGAACGAGACGAACTTGGTCCAAAGAAGGCGAACGGATCAAATGGGAGGACGAAGATGGACGAACGAGACGAACTTGGTCCAAAGAAGGCCTACGGATCAAATGGGAGGACGAAGATGGACGAACGAGACGAACTTGGTCCAAAGAAGGCCTAGGGATCAAATGGGAGGACGAAGATGGACGAACGAGACGAACTTGGTCCAAAGAAGGCCAACGGATCAAATGAGAGGACGAAGATGGACGAACGAGACGAACTTGGTCCAAAGAAGGCCTAGGGATCAAATGGGAGGACGAAGATGGACGAACGAGTCGAACTTGGTCCAAAGAAGGCCCTCGGATCAAATGGGAGGACGAAGATGGACGAACGAGACGAACTTGGTCCAAAGAAGGCCTAGGGATCAAATGGGAGGACGAAGATGGACGAACGAGACGAACTTGGTCCAAAGAAGGCCTTCGGATCAAATGGGAGGACGAAGATGGACGAACGAGACGAACTTGGTCCAAAGAAGGCCAACGGATCAAATGGGAGGACGAAGATGGACGAACGAGACGAACTTGGTGCAAAGAAGCCCAACGGATCAAATGGGAGGACGAAAGGGGATGAACGAGACGAACTTGGTCCAAAGAAGGCCTACGGATCAAATGGGTGGACGAAGATGGACGAACGAGACGAACTTGGTCCAAGGAAGGCCTAGGGATCAAATGGGAGGACAAAGATGGACGAACGAGACGAACTTGGTCCAACGAAGGCCTACGGATCAAATGGGAGGGCGAAGATGGACGAACGAGACGAACTTGGTCCAAAGAAGGCCTACGGATCAAATGGGAGGACGAAGATGGACGAACGAGACGAACTTGGTCCAAAGAAGGCCTTCGGATTAAATGGGAGGACGAAGATGGACGAACGAGACGAACTTGGTCCAAAGAAGGCCTAGGGATCAAATGGGAGGACGAAGATGGACGAACGAGACGAACTTGGTCCAAAGAAGGCCAACGGATCAAATGAGAGGACGAAGATGGACGAACGAGACGAACTTGGTCCAAAGAAGGCCTAGGGATCAAATGGGAGGACGAAGATGGACGAACGAGACGAACTTGGTCCAAAGAAGGCCTTCGGATCAAATGGGAGGACGAAGATGGACGAACGAGACGAACTTGGTCCAAAGAAGGCCAACGGATCAAATGGGAGGACGAAGATGGACGAACGAGACGAACTTGGTCCAAAGAAGGCCTTCGGATCAAATGGGAGGACGAAGATGGACGAACGAGACGAACTTGGTCCAAAGAAGGCCAACGGATCAAATGGGAGGACGAAGATGGACGAACGAGACGAACTTGGTGCAAAGAAGCCCAACGGATCAAATGGGAGGACGAAAGGGGATGAACGAGACGAACTTGGTCCAAAGAAGGCCTACGGATCAAATGGGAGGACGAAGATGGACGAACGAGAGGAACTTGGTCCAAAGAAGGCCTTCGGATCAAATGGGAGGACGAAGATGGACGAACGAGACGAACTTGGTCCAAAGGAGGCCAACGGATCAAATGGGAGGACGAAGATGGACGAACGAGACGAACTTGGTCCAAAGAAGGCCTACGGATCAAATGGGAGGACGAAGATGGACGAACGACACGAACTTGGTCCAAAGAAGGCCTTCGGATTAAATGGGAGGACGAAGATGGACGAACGAGACGAACTTGGTCCAAAGAAGGCCTAGGGATCAAATGGGAGGACGAAGATGGACGAACGAGACGAACTTGGTCCAAAGAAGGCCTTCGGATCAAATGGGAGGACGAAGATGGACGAACGAGACGAACTTGGTGCAAAGAAGCCCAACGGATCAAATGGGAGGACGAAAAGGGATGAACGAGACGAACTTGGTCCAAAGAAGGCCTACGGATCAAATGGGTGGACGAAGATGGACGAACGAGACGAACTTGGTCCAAGGATGGCCTAGGGATCAAATGGGAGGACGAAGATGGACGAACGAGACGAACTTGGTCCAAAGATGGCCTACGGATCAAATGGGAGGACGAAGATGGAAGAACGAGACGAACTTGGTCCAAAGAAGGCGAACGGATCAAATGGGAGGACGAAGATGGACGAACGAGACGAACTTGGTCCAAAGAAGGCCTACGGATCAAATGGGAGGACGAAGATGGACGAACGAGACGAACTTGGTCCAAAGAAGGCCTAGGGATCAAATGGGAGGACGAAGATGGACGAACGAGTCGAACTTGGTCCAAAGAAGGCCCTCGGATCAAATGGGAGGACGAAGATGGACGAACGAGACGAACTTGGTCCAAAGAAGGCCTAGGGATCAAATGGGAGGACGAAGATGGACGAACGAGACGAACTTGGTCCAAAGAAGGCCTTCGGATCAAATGGGAGGACGAAGATGGACGAACGAGACGAACTTGGTCCAAAGAAGGCCTAGGGATCAAATGGGAGGACGAAGATGGACGAACGAGTCGAACTTGGTCCAAAGAAGGCCCTCGGATCAAATGGGAGGACGAAGATGGACGAACGAGTCGAACTTGGTCCAAAGAAGGCCCTCGGATCAAATGGGAGGACGAAGATGGACGAACGAGACGAACTTGGTCCAAAGAAGGCCTAGGGATCAAATGGGAGGACGAAGATGGACGAACGAGACGAACTTGGTCCAAAGAAGGCCTTCGGATCAAATGGGAGGACGAAGATGGACGAACGAGACGAACTTGGTCCAAAGAAGGCCAACGGATCAAATGGGAGGACGAAGATGGACGAACGAGACGAACTTGGTGCAAAGAAGCCCAACGGATTAAATGGGAGGACGAAAGGGGATGAACGAGACGAACTTGGTCCAAAGAAGGCCTACGGATCAAATGGGTGGACGAAGATGGACGAACGAGACGAACTTGGTCCAAGGAAGGCCTAGGGATCAAATGGGAGGACAAAGATGGACGAACGAGACGAACTTGGTCCAAAGAAGGCCTACGGATCAAATGGGAGGACGAAGATGGACGAACGAGACGAACTTGGTCCAAAGAAGGCCTACGGATCAAATGGGAGGACGAAGATGGACGAACGAGACGAACTTGGTCCAAAGAAGGCCTTCGGATTAAATGGGAGGACGAAGATGGACGAACGAGACGAACTTGGTCCAAAGAAGGCCTAGGGATCAAATGGGAGGACGAAGATGGACGAACGAGACGAACTTGGTCCAAAGAAGGCCTTCGGATCACATGGGAGGACGAAGATGGACGAACGAGACGAACTTGGTGCAAAGAAGCCCAACGGATCAAATGGGAGGACGAAAAGGGATGAACGAGACGAACTTGGTCCAAAGAAGGCCTACGGATCAAATGGGTGGACGAAGATGGACGAACGAGACGAACTTGTTCCAAGGAAGGCCTAGGGATCAAATGGGAGGACGAAGATGGACGAACGAGACGAACTTGGTCCAAAGATGGCCTACGGATCAAATGGGAGGACGAAGATGGACGAACGAGACGAACTTGGTCCAAAGAAGGCCAACGGATCAAATGAGAGGACGAAGATGGACGAACGAGACGAACTTGGTCCAAAGAAGGCCTAGGGATCAAATGGGAGGACGAAGATGGACGAACGAGTCGAACTTGGTCCAAAGAAGGCCCTCGGATCAAATGGGAGGACGAAGATGGACGAACGAGACGAACTTGGTCCAAAGAAGGCCTAGGGATCAAATGGGAGGACGAAGATGGACGAACGAGACGAACTTGGTCCAAAGAAGGCCTTCGGATCAAATGGGAGGACGAAGATGGACGAACGAGACGAACTTGGTCCAAAGAAGGCCAACGGATCAAATGGGAGGACGAAGATGGACGAACGAGACGAACTTGGTGCAAAGAAGCCCAACGGATCAAATGGGAGGACGAAAGGGGATGAACGAGACGAACTTGGTCCAAAGAAGGCCTACGGATCAAATGGGTGGACGAAGATGGACGAACGAGACGAACTTGGTCCAAGGAAGGCCTAGGGATCAAATGGGAGGACAAAGATGGACGAACGAGACGAACTTGGTCCAAAGAAGGCCTACGGATCAAATGGGAGGACGAAGATGGACGAACGAGACGAACTTGGTCCAAAGAAGACCTAGGGATCAAATGGGAGGACGAAGATGGACGAACGAGACGAACTTGGTCCAAAGAAGGCCAACGGATCAAATGGGAGGACGAAGATGGACGAACGAGACGAACTTGGTCCAAAGAAACCCTACGGATCAAATGGGAGAACGAAGATGGACGAACGAGACGAACTTGGTCCAAAGAAGGCCTAGGGATCAAATGGGAGGACGAAGATGGACGAACGAGACGAACTTGGTCCAAAGAAGGCCTACGGATCAAATGGGAGGACGAAGATGGACGAACGAGACGAACTTGGTCCAAAGAAGGCCTACGGATCAAATGGGAGGACGAAGATGGACGAACGAGACGAACTTGGTCCAAAGAAGGCCTTCGGATTAAATGGGAGGACGAAGATGGACGAACGAGACGAACTTGGTCCAAAGAAGGCCTAGGGATCAAATGGGAGGACGAAGATGGACGAACGAGACGAACTTGGTGCAAAGAAGGCCAACGGATCAAATGGGAGGACGAAGATGGACGAACTAGACGAACTTGGTGCAAAGAAGCCCAACGGATCAAATGGGAGGACGAAAAGGGATGAACGAGACGAACTTGGTCCAAAGAAGGCCTACGGATCAAATGGGTGGACGAAGATGGACGAACGAGACGAACTTGGTCCAAGGAAGGCCTAGGGATCAAATGGGAGGACGAAGATGGACGAAAGAGACGAACTTGGTCCAAAGAAGGCCTTCGGATCAAATGGGAGGACGAAGATGGACGAACGAGACGAACTTGGTCCAAAGAAGACCTAGGGATCAAATGGGAGGACGAAGATGGACGAACGAGACGAACTTGGTCCAAAGAAGGCCAACGGATCAAATGGGAGGACGAAGATGGACGAACGAGACGAACTTGGTCTAAAGAAGGCATAGGGATCAAATGGGAGGACGAAGATGGACGAACGAGACGAACTAGGTCCAAAGAAGGCCTACGGATCAAATGGGAGGACGAAGATGGACGAACGAGACGAACTTGGTCCAAAGAAGGCCTTCGGATCAAATGGGAGGACGAAGATGGACGAACGAGACGAACTTGATCCAAAGAAGGCCAACGGATCAAATGGGAGGACGAAGATGGACGAACGAGACGAACTTGGTGCAAAGAAGCCCAACGGATCAAATGGGAGGACGAAAGGGGATGAACGAGACGAACTTGGTCCAAAGAAGGCCTACGGATCAAATGGGTGGACGAAGATGGACGAACGAGACGAACTTGGTCCAAGGAAGGCCTAGGGATCAAATGGGAGGACAAAGATGGACGAACGAGACGAACTTGGTCCAAAGAAGGCCTACGGATCAAATGGGAGGACGAAGATGGACGAACGAGACGAACTTGGTCCAAAGAAGGCCTACGGATCAAATGGGAGGACGAAGATGGACGAACGAGACGAACTTGGTCCAAAGAAGGCCTTCGGATTAAATGGGAGGACGAAGATGGACGAACGAGACGAACTTGGTCCAAAGAAGGCCTAGGGATCAAATGGGAGGACGAAGATGGACGAACGAGACGAACTTGGTGCAAAGAAGGCCAACGGATCAAATGGGAGGACGAAGATGGACGAACGAGACGAACTTGGTCCAAAGAAGGCCTACGGATCAAATGGGAGGACGAAGATGGACGAACGAGACGAACTTGGTCCAAAGAAGGCCTACGGATCAAATGGGAGGACGAAAATGGACGAACGAGACGAACTTGGTCCAAAGAAGGCCTTCGGATTAAATGGGAGGACAAAGATGGACGAACGAGACGAACTTGGTCCAAAGAAGGCCTAGGGATCAAATGGGAGGACGAAGATGGACGAACGAGACGAACTTGGTCCAAAGAAGGCCTTCGGATCAAATGGGAGGACGAAGATGGACGAACGAGACGAACTTGGTGCAAAGAAGCCCAACGGATCAAATGGGAGGACGAAAAGGGATGAACGAGACGAACTTGGTCCAAAGAAGGCCTACGGATCAAATGGGTGGACGAAGATGGACGAACGAGACGAACTTGGTCCAAGGAAGGCCTAGGGATCAAATGGGAGGACGAAGATGGACGAACGAGACGAACTTGGTCCAAAGATGGCCTACGGATCAAATGGGAGGACGAAGATGGACGAACGAGACGAACTTGGTCCAAAGAAGGCGAACGGATCAAATGGGAGGACGAAGATGGACGAACGAGACGAACTTGGTCCAAAGAAGGCCTACGGATCAAATGGGAGGACGAAGATGGACGAACGAGACGAACTTGGTCCAAAGAAGGCCTAGGGATCAAATGGGAGGACGAAGATGGACGAACGAGACGAACTTGGTCCAAAGAAGGCCAACGGATCAAATGAGAGGACGAAGATGGACGAACGAGACGAACTTGGTCCAAAGAAGGCCTAGGGATCAAATGGGAGGACGAAGATGGACGAACGAGTCGAACTTGGTCCAAAGAAGGCCCTCGGATCAAATGGGAGGACGAAGATGGACGAACGAGACGAACTTGGCCCAAAGAAGGCCTAGGGATCAAATGGGAGGACGAAGATGGACGAACGAGACGAACTTGGTCCAAAGAAGGCCTTCGGATCAAATGGGAGGACGACGATGGACGAACGAGACGAACTTGGTCCAAAGAAGGCCAACGGATCAAATGGGAGGACGAAGATGGACGAACGAGACGAACTTGGTGCAAAGAAGCCCAACGGATCAAATGGGAGGACGAAAGGGGATGAACGAGACGAACTTGGTCCAAAGAAGGCCTACGGATCAAATGGGTGGACGAAGATGGACGAACGAGACGAACTTGGTCCAAAGAAGGCCTACGGATCAAATGGGTGGACGAAGATGGACGAACGAGACGAACTTGGTCCAAAGAAGGCCTAGGGATCAAATGGGAGGACGAAGATGGACGAACGAGACGAACTTGGTCCAAAGAAGGCCTACGGATCAAATGGGAGGACGAAGATGGACGAACGAGACGAACTTGGTCCAAAGAAGGCCTACGGATCAAATGGGAGGACGAAGATGGACGAACGAGACGAACTTGGTCCAAAGAAGGCCTTCGGATTAAATGGGAGGACGAAGATGGACGAACGAGACGAACTTGGTCCAAAGAAGGCCTAGGGATCAAATGGGAGGACGAAGATGGACGAACGAGACGAACTTGGTCCAAAGAAGGCCTTCAGATCAAATGGGAGGACGAAGATGGACGAACGAGACGAACTTGGTGCAAAGAAGCCCAACGGATCAAATGGGAGGACGAAAAGGGATGAACGAGACGAACTTGGTCCAAAGAAGGCCTACGGATCAAATGGGTGGACGAAGATGGACGAACGAGACGAACTTGGTCCAAGGGAGGCCTAGGGATCAAATGGGAGGACGAAGATGGACGAACGAGACGAACTTGGTCCAAAGATGGCCTACGGATCAAATGGGAGGACGAAGATGGACGAACGAGACGAACTTGGTCCAAAGAAGGCCAACGGATCAAATGAGAGGACGAAGATGGACGAACGAGACGAACTTGGTCCAAAGAAGGCCTAGGGATCAAATGGGAGGACGAAGATGGACGAACGAGTCGAACTTGGTCCAAAGAAGGCCCTCAGATCAAATGGGAGGACGAAGATGGACGAACGAGACGAACTTGGTCCAAAGAAGGCCGAGGGATCAAATGGGAGGACGAAGATGGACGAACGAGACGAACTTGGTCCAAAGAAGGCCTTCGGATCAAATGGGAGGACGAAGATGGACGAACGAGACGAACTTGGTCCAAAGAAGGCCAACGGATCAAATGGGAGGACGAAGATGGACGAACGAGACGAACTTGGTGCAAAGAAGCCCAACGGATCAAATGGGAGGACGAAAGGGGATGAACGAGACGAACTTGGTCCAAAGAAGGCCTACGGATCAAATGGGTGGACGAAGATGGACGAACGAGACGAACTTGGTCCAAGGAAGGCCTAGGGATCAAATGGGAGGACAAAGATGGACGAACGAGACGAACTTGGTCCAAAGAAGGCCTACGGATCAAATGGGAGGACGAAGATGGACGAACGAGACGAACTTGGTCCAAAGAAGGCCTACGGATCAAATGGGAGGACGAAGATGGACGAACGAGACGAACTTGGTCCAAAGAAGGCCTACGGATCAAATGGGAGGACGAAGATGGACGAACGAGACGAACTTGGTCCAAAGAAGGCCAACGGATCAAATGGGGGAACGAAGATGGACGAACGAGACGAACTTGGTGCAAAGAAGCCCAAAGGATCAAATGGGAGGACGAAGAAGGACGAACGAGACGAACTTGGTCCAAAGAAGGCCTACGGATGAAATGGGAGGAGGAAGATGGACGAACGAGACGAACTTGGTCCAAAGAAGGCCTATGGATCAAATGGGAGGACGAAGATGGACGAACGAGTCGAACTTGGTCCAAAGAAGGCCAACAGATGAAATGGGAGGAGGAAGATGGACGAACGAGACGAACTTGGTCCAAAGAAGGCCTAGGGATCAAATGGAAGACGAAGATGGACGAACGAGACGAACTTGGTCCAAAGAAGGCCTTCGGATCAATTGGGAGGACGAAGATGGACGAACGAGACGAACTTGGTCCAAAGAAGGCCAACGGATCAAATGGGAGGACGAAGATGGACGAACTAGACGAACTTGGTGCAAAGAAGCCCAACGGATCAAATGGGAGGACGAAAAGGGATGAACGAGACGAACTTGGTCCAAAGAAGGCCTACGGATCAAATGGGTGGACGAAGATGGACGAACGAGACGAACTTGGTCCAAGGAAGGCCTAGGGATCAAATGGGAGGACGAAGATGGACGAACGAGACGAACTTGGTCCAATGAAGGCCTTCGGATCAAATGGGAGGACGAAGATGGACGAACGAGACGAACTTGGTCCAAAGAAGACCTAGGGATCAAATGGGAGGACGAAGATGGACGAACGAGACGAACTTGGTCCAAAGAAGGCCTTCGGATCAATTGGGAGGACGAAGATGGACGAACGAGACGAACTTGGTCCAAAGAAGGCCAACGGATCAAATGGGAGGACGAAGATGGACGAACTAGACGAACTTGGTGCAAAGAAGCCCAACGGATCAAATGGGAGGACGAAAAGGGATGAACGAGACGAACTTGGTCCAAAGAAGGCCTACGGATCAAATGGGTGGACGAAGATGGACGAACGAGACGAACTTGGTCCAAGGAAGGCCTAGGGATCAAATGGGAGGACGAAGATGGACGAACGAGACGAACTTGGTCCAATGAAGGCCTTCGGATCAAATGGGAGGACGAAGATGGACGAACGAGACGAACTTGGTCCAAAGAAGACCTAGGGATCAAATGGGAGGACGAAGATGGACGAACGAGACGAACTTGGTCCAAAGAAGGCCAACGGATCAAATGGGAGGACGAAGATGGACGAACGAGACGAACTTGGTCCAAAGAAGGCATAGGGATCAAATGGGAGGACGAAGATGGACGAACGAGACGAACTAGGTCCAAAGAAGGCCTACGGATCAAATGGGAGGACAAAGATGGACGAACGAGACGAACTTGGTCCAAAGAAGGCCTAGGGATCAAATGGGAGGACGAAGATGGACGAACGAGACGAACTTGGTCCAAAGAAGGCCTTCGGATCAAATGGGAGGACGAAGATGGACGAACGAGACGAACTTGGTCCAAAGAAGGCCAACGGATCAAATGGGAGGACGAAGATGGACGAATGAGACGAACTTGGTGCAAAGAAGCCCAACGGATCAAATGGGAGGACGAAAAGTGATGAACGAGACGAACTTGGTCCAAAGAAGGCCAACGGATCAAATGGGAGGACGAAGATGGACGAACGAGACGAACTTGGTGCAAAGAAGGCCAACGGATCAAATGGGAGGACGAAGATGGACGAACGACACGAACTTGGTCCAAAGAAGGCCTACGGATCAAATGGGTGGACGAAGATGGACGAACGAGACGAACTTGGTCCAAAGAAAGCCTACGGATCAAATGGGAGGACGAAGATGGACGAACGAGACGAACTTGGTCCAAAGAAGGCCTACGGATCAAATGGGAGGACGAAGATGGACGAACGAGACGAACTTGGTCCAAAGAAGGCCTTCGGATTAAATGGGAGGACGAAGATGGACGAACGAGACGAACTTGGTCCAAAGAAGGCCTAGGGATCAAATGGGAGGACGAAGATGGACGAACGAGACGAACTTGGTCCAAAGAAGGCCTTCGGATCAAATGGGAGGACGAAGATGGACGAACGAGACGAACTTGGTGCAAAGAAGCCCAACGGATCAAATGGGAGGACGAAAAGGGATGAACGAGACGAACTTGGTCCAAAGAAGGCCTACGGATCAAATGGGTGGACGAAGATGGACGAACGAGACGAACTTGGTCCAAGGAAGGCCTAGGGATCAAATGGGAGGACGAAGATGGACGAACGAGACGAACTTGGTCCAAAGATGGCCTACGGATCAAATGGGAGGACGAAGATGGACGAACGAGACGAACTTGGTCCAAAGAAGGCGAACGGATCAAATGGGAGGACGAAGATGGACGAACGAGACGAACTTGGTCCAAAGAAGGCCTAGGGATCAAATGGGAGGACGAAGATGGACGAACGAGACGAACTTGGTCCAAAGAAGGCCAACGGATCAAATGAGAGGACGAAGATGGACGAACGAGACGAACTTGGTCCAAAGAAGGCCTAGGGATCAAATGGGAGGACGAAGATGGACGAACGAGTCGAACTTGGTCCAAAGAAGGCCCTCGGATCAAATGGGAGGACGAAGATGGACGAACGAGACGAACTTGGTCCAAAGAAGGCCTAGGGATCAAATGGGAGGACGAAGATGGACGAACGAGACGAACTTGGTCCAAAGAAGGCCTTCGGATCAAATGGGAGGACGAAGATGGACGAACGAGACGAACTTGGTGCAAAGAAGCCCAACGGATCAAATGGGAGGACGAAAGGGGATGAACGAGATGAACTTGGTCCAAAGAAGGCCTACGGATCAAATGGGTTGACGAAGATGGACGAACGAGACGAACTTGGTCTAAGGAAGGCCTAGGGATCAAATGGGAGGACGAAGATGGACGAACGAGACGAACTTGGTCCAAAGAAGACCTAGGGGTCAAATGGGAGGACGAAGATGGACGAACGAGACGAACTTGGTCCAAAGAAGGCCAACAGATCAAATGGGAGGACGAAGATGGACGAACGAGACGAACTTGGTCCAAAGAAACCCTACGGATCAAATGGGAGGACGAAGATGGACGAACGAGACGAACTTGGTCCAAAGAAGGCCTAGGGATCAAATGGGAGGACGAAGATGGACGAACGAGACGAACTTGGTCCAAAGAAGGCCAACGGATCAAATGAGAGGACGAAGATGGACGAACGAGACGAACTTGGTCCAAAGAAGGCCTAGGGATCAAATGGGAGGACGAGGATGGACGAACGAGTCGAACATGGTCCAAAGAAGGTCCTCGGATCAAATGGGAGGACGAAGATGGACGAACGAGACGAACTTGGTCCAAAGAAGGCCTAGGGATCAAATGGGAGGACGAAGATGGACGAACGAGACGAACTTGGTCCAAAGAAGGCCTTCGGATCAATTGGGAGGACGAAGATGGACGAACGAGATGAACTTGGTCCAAAGAAGGCCAACGGATCAAATGGGAGGACGAAGATGGACGAACGAGACGAACTTGGTGCAAAGAAGCCCAACGGATCAAATGGGAGGACGAAAAGGGATGAACGAGACGAACTTGGTCCAAAGAAGGCCTACGGATCAAATGGGTGGACGAAGATGGACGAACGAGACGAACTTGGTCCAAGGAAGGCCTAGGGATCAAATGGGAGGACGAAGATGGACGAACGAGACGAACTTGGTCCAAAGAAGACCTAGGGATCAAATGGGAGGACGAAGATGGACGAACGAGACGAACTTGGTCCAAAGAAGGCCAACGGATCAAATGGGAGGACGAAGATGGACGAACGAGACGAACTTGGTCCAAAGAAGGCATAGGGATCAAATGGGAGGACGAAGATGGACGAACGAGACGAACTTGGTCCAAAGAAGGCCTACGGATCAAATGGGAGGACGAACATGGACGAACGAGACGAACTTGGTCCAAAGAAGGCCTTCGGATCAAATGGGAGGACGAAGATGGACGAACGAGACGAACTTGGTCCAAAGAAGGCCTTCGGATCAAATGGGAGGACGAAGATGGACGAACGAGACGAACTTGGTCCAAAGAAGGCCAACGGATCAAATGGGAGGACGAAGATGGACGAACGAGACGAACTTGGTCCAAAGAAGGCCAACGGATCAAATGGGAGGACGAAGATGGACGAACGAGACGAACTTGGTGCAAAGAAGCCCAACGGATCAAATGGGAGGACGAAAAGGGATGAACGAGACGAACTTGGTCCAAAGAAGGCCTACAGATCAAATGGGTGGACGAAGATGGACGAATGAGACGAACTTGTTCCAAGGAAGGCCTAGGGATCAAATGGGAGGACGAAGATGGACGAACGAGACGAACTTGGTCCAAAGAAGGCCTACGGATCAAATGGGAGGACGAAGATGGACGAACGAGACGAACTTGGTCCAAAGAAGACCTAGGGATCAAATGGGAGGACGAAGATGGACGAACGAGACGAACTTGGTCCAAAGAAGGCCAACGGATCAAATGGGAGGACGAAGATGGACGAACGATACGAACTTGGTCCAAAGAAGGCATAGGGATCAAATGGGAGGACGAAGATGGACGAACGAGACGAACTAGGTCCAAAGAAGGCCAACGGATCAAATGGGAGGACGAAGATGGACGAACGAGACGAACTTGGTCCAAAGAAGGCCTAGGGATCAAATGGGAGGACGAAGATGGATGAACGAGACGAACTTGGTCCAAAGAAGGCCTAGGGATCAAATGGGAGGACGAAGATGGACGAACGAGACGAACTTGGTCCAAAGAAGGCCAACGGATCAAATGAGAGGACGAAGATGGACGAACGAGACGAACTTGGTCCAAAGAAGGCCTAGGGATCAAATGGGAGGACGAGGATGGACGAACGAGTCGAACATGGTCCAAAGAAGGTCCTCGGATCAAATGGGAGGACGAAGATGGACGAACGAGACGAACTTGGTCCAAAGAAGGCCTAGGGATCAAATGGGAGGACGAAGATGGATGAACGAGACGAACTTGGTCCAAAGAAGGCCTTCGGATCAATTGGGAGGACGAAGATGGACGAACGAGACGAACTTGGTCCAAAGAAGGCCAACGGATCAAATGGGAGGACGAAGATGGACGAACGAGACGAACTTGGTGCAAAGAAGCCCAACGGATCAAATGGGAGGACGAAAAGGGATGAACGAGACGAACTTGGTCCAAAGAAGGCCTACGGATCAAATGGGTGGACGAAGATGGACGAACGAGACGAACTTGGTCCAAGGAAGGCCTAGGGATCAAATGGGAGGACGAAGATGGACGAACGAGACGAACTTGGTCCAAAGAAGGCCTTCGGATCAAATGGGAGGACGAAGATGGACGAACGAGACGAACTTGGTCCAAAGAAGACCTAGGGATCAAATGGGAGGACGAAGATGGACGAACGAGACGAACTTGGTCCAAAGAAGGCCAACGGATCAAATGGGAGGACGAAGATGGACGAACGAGACGAACTTGGTCCAAAGAAGGCATAGGGATCAAATGGGAGGACGAAGATGGACGAACGAGACGAACTAGGTCCAAAGAAGGCCTACGGATCAAATGGGAGGACGAAGATGGACGAACGAGACGAACTTGGTCCAAAGAAGGCCTAGGGATCAAATGGGAGGACGAAGATGGACGAACGAGACGAACTTGGTCCAAAGAAGGCCTTCGGATCAAATGGGAGGACGAAGATGGACGAACGAGACGAACTTGGTCCAAAGAAGGCCAACGGATCAAATGGGAGGACGAAGATGGACGAACGAGACGAACTTGGTCCAAAGAAGGCCAACGGATCAAATGGGAGGACGAAGATGGACGAACGAGACGAACTTGGTGCAAAGAAGCCCAACGGATCAAATGGGAGGACGAAAAGGGATGAACGAGACGAACTTGGTCCAAAGAAGGCCTACAGATCAAATGGGTGGACGAAGATGGACGAATGAGACGAACTTGTTCCAAGGAAGGCCTAGGGATCAAATGGGAGGACGAAGATGGACGAACGAGACGAACTTGGTCCAAAGAAGGCCTACGGATCAAATGGGAGGACGAAGATGGACGAACGAGACGAACTTGGTCCAAAGAAGACCTAGGGATCAAATGGGAGGACGAAGATGGACGAACGAGACGAACTAGGTCCAAAGAAGGCCTACGGATCAAATGCGAGGACGAAGATGGACGAACGAGACGAACTTGGTCCAAAGAAGACCTAGGGATCAAATGGGAGGACGAAGATGGACGAACGAGACGAACTTGGTCCTAAGAAGGCCTTCGGATCAAATGGGAGGACGAAGATGGACGAACGAAACGAACTTGGTCCAAAGAAGGCCAACGGATCAAATGGGAGGACGAAGATGGACGAACGAGACGAACTTGGTCCAAAGAAGGCCAACGGATCAAATGGGAGGACGAAGATGGACGAACGAGACGAACTTGGTGCAAAGAAGCCCAACGGATCAAATGGGAGGACGAAAAGGGATGAACGAGACGAACTTGGTCCAAAGAAGGCCTACGGATCAAATGGGTGGACGAAGATGGACGAACGAGACGAACTTGTTGCAAGGAAGGCCTAGGGATCAAATGGGAGGACGAAGATGGACGAACGAGACGAACTTGGTCCAAAGAAGGCCTACGGATCAAATGGGAGGACGAAGATGGACGAACGAGACGAACTTGGTCCAAAGAAGACCTAGGGATCAAATGGGAGGACGAAGATGGACGAACGAGACGAACTTGGTCCAAAGAAGGCCAACGGATCAAATGGGAGGACGAAGATGGACGAACGAGACGAACTTGGTCCAAAGAAGGCATAGGGATCAAATGGGAGAACGAAGATGGACGAACGAGACGAACTAGGTCCAAAGAAGGCCTACGGATCAAATGGGAGGACGAAGATGGACGAACGAGACGAACTTGGTCCAAAGAAGGCCTAGGGATCAAATGGGAGGACGAAGATGGATGAACGAGACGAACTTGGTCCAAAGAAGGCCTTCGGATCAAATGGGAGGACGAAGATGGACGAACGAGACGAACTTGGTCCAAAGAAGGCCTAGGGATCAAATGGGAGGACGAAGATGGACGAACGAGACGAACTTGGTCCAAAGAAGGCCTTCGGATCAAATGGGAGGACGAAGATGGACGAACGAGACGAACTTGGTCCAAAGAAGGCCAACGGATCAAATGGGAGGACGAAGATGGATGAACGAGACGAACTTGGTGCAAAGAAGCCCAACGGATCAAATGGGAGGACGAAAAGGGATGAACGAGACGAACTTGGTCCAAAGAAGGCCTACGGATCAAATGGGAGGACGAAGATGGACGAACGAGACGAACTTGGTCCAAAGAAGGCCTAGGGATCAAATGGGAGGACGAAGATGGACGAACGAGACGAACTTGGTCCAAAGAAGGCCAACGGATCAAATGGGAGGACGAAGATGGACGGACGAGACGAACTTGGTCCCAAGAAGGCATAGGGATCAAATGGGAGGACGAAGATGGACGAACGAGACGAACTAGGTCCAAAGAAGGCCTACGGATCAAATGCGAGGACGAAGATGGACGAACGAGACGAACTTGGTCCAAAGAAGGCCTAGGGATCAAATGGGAGGACGAAGATGGACGAACGAGACGAACTTGGTCCAAAGAAGGCCTAGGGATCAAATGGGAGGATGAAGATGGACGAACGAGACGAAATTGGTCCAAAGAAGGCCAACGGATCAAATGGGAGGACGAAGATGGACGAACGAGATGAACTTGGTCCAAAGAAGGCCTACGGATCAAATGGGAGGACGAAGATGGACGAACGAGACGAACTTGGTCCAAAGAAGGCCTAGGGATCAAATGGGAGGATGAAGATGGACGAACGAGACGAACTTGGTCCAAAGGAGGCCAACGGATCAAATGGGAGGACGAAGATGGACGAACGAGACGAACTTGGTCCAAAGAAGGCCTAGGGATCAAATGGGAGGACGAAGATGGACGAACGAGACGAACTTGGTCCTAAGAAGGCCTTCGGATCAAATGGGAGGACGAAGATGGACGAACGAAACGAACTTGGTCCAAAGAAGGCCAACGGATCAAATGGGAGGACGAAGATGGACGAACGAGACGAACTTGGTCCAAAGAAGGCCAACGGATCAAATGGGAGGACGAAGATCGACGAACGAGACGAACTTGGTGCAAAGAAGCCCAACGGATCAAATGGGAGGACGAAAAGGGATGAACGAGACGAACTTGGTCCAAAGAAGGCCTACGGATCAAATGGGTGGACGAAGATGGACGAACGAGACGAACTTGTTCCAAGGAAGGCCTAGGGATCAAATGGGAGGACGAAGATGGACGAACGAGACGAACTTGGTCTAAAGAAGGCCTACGGATCAAATGGGAGGACGAAGATGGACGAACGAGACGAACTTGGTCCAAAGAAGACCTAGGGATCAAATGGGAGGACGAAGATGGACGAACGAGACGAACTTGGTCCAAAGAAGGCCAACGGATCTAATGGGAGGACGAAGATGGACGAACGAGACGAACTTGGTCCAAAGAAGGCATAGGGATCAAATGGGAGGACGAAGATGGACGAACGAGACGAACTAGGTCCAAAGAAGGCCTACGGATCAAATGGGAGGACGAAGATGGACGAACGAGACGAACTTGGTCCAAAGAAGGCCTAGGGATCAAATGGGAGGACGAAGATGGAGGAACGAGACGAACTTGGTCCAAAGAAGGCCTTCGGATCAAATGGGAGGACGAAGATGGACGAACGAGACGAACTTGGTCCAAAGAAGGCCTAGGGATCAAATGGGAGGACGAAGATGGACGAACGAGACGAACTTGGTCCAAAGAAGGCCTTCGGATCAAATGGGAGGACGAAGATGGACGAACGAGACGAACTTGGTCCAAAGAAGGCCAACGGATCAAATGGGAGGACGAAGATGGATGAACGAGACGAACTTGGTGCAAAGAAGCCCAACGGATCAAATGGGAGGACGAAAAGGGATGAACGAGACGAACTTGGTCCAAAGAAGGCCTACGGATCAAATGGGAGGACGAAGATGGACGAACGAGACGAACTTGGTCCAAAGAAGGCCTAGGGATCAAATGGGAGGACGAAGATGGACGAACGAGACGAACTTGGTCCAAAGAAGGCCAACGGATCAAATGGGAGGACGAAGATGGACGGACGAGACGAACTTGGTCCCAAGAAGGCATAGGGATCAAATGGGAGGACGAAGATGGACGAACGAGACGAACTAGGTCCAAAGAAGGCCTACGGATCAAATGCGAGGACGAAGATGGACGAACGAGACGAACTTGGTCCAAAGAAGGCCTAGGGATCAAATGGGAGGACGAAGATGGACGAACGAGACGAACTTGGTCCAAAGAAGGCCTACGGATCAAATGGGAGGACGAAGATGGACGAACGAGACGAACTTGGTCCAAAGAAGGCCCAAAGAAGGCCTAGGGATCAAATGGGAGGATGACGATGGACGAACGAGACGAAATTGGTCCAAAGAAGGCCAACGGATCAAATGGGAGGACGAAGATGGACGAACGAGATGAACTTGGTCCAAAGAAGGCCTACGGATCAAATGGGAGGACGAAGATGGACGAACGAGACGAACTTGGTCCAAAGAAGGCCTAGGGATCAAATGGGAGGATGAAGATGGACGAACGAGACGAACTTGGTCCAAAGAAGGCCAACGGATCAAATGGGAGGACGAAGATGGACGAACGAGACGAACTTGGTCCAAAGAAGGCCTAGGGATCAAATGGGAGGACGAAGATGGACGAACGAGACGAACTTGGTCCTAAGAAGGCCTTCGGATCAAATGGGAGGACGAAGATGGACGAACGAAACGAACTTGGTCCAAAGAAGGCCAACGGATCAAATGGGAGGACGAAGATGGACGAACGAGACGAATTTGGTCCAAAGAAGGCCAACGGATCAAATGGGAGGACGAAGATGGACGAACGAGACGAACTTGGTGCAAAGAAGCCCAACGGATCAAATGGGAGGACGAAAAGGGATGAACGAGACGAACTTGGTCCAAAGAAGGCCTACGGATCAAATGGGTGGACGAAGATGGACGAACGAGACGAACTTGTTCCAAGGAAGGCCTAGGGATCAAATGGGAAGACGAAGATGGACGAACGAGACGAACTTGGTCCAAAGAAGGCCTACGGATCAAATGGGAGGACGAAGATGGACGAACGAGACGAACTTGGTCCAAAGAAGACCTAGGGATCAAATGGGAGGACGAAGATGGACGAACGAGACGAACTTGGTCCAAAGAAGGCCAACGGATCAAATGGGAGGACGAAGATGGACGAACGAGACGAACTTGGTCCAAAGAAGGCATAGGGATCAAATGGGAGGACGAAGATGGACGAACGAGACGAACTAGGTCCAAAGAAGGCCTACGGATCAAATGGGAGGACGAAGATGGACGAACGAGACGAACTTGGTCCAAAGAAGGCCTAGGGATCAAATGGGAGGACGAAGATGGATGAACGAGACGAACTTGGTCCAAAGAAGGCCTTCGGATCAAATGGGAGGACGAAGATGGACGAACGAGACGAACTTGGTCCAAAGAAGGCCTAGGGATCAAATGGGAGGACGAAGATGGACGAACGAGACGAACTTGGTCCAAAGAAGGCCTTCGGATCAAATGGGAGGACGAAGATGGACGAACGAGACGAACTTGGTCCAAAGAAGGCCAACGGATCAAATGGGAGGACGAAGATGGATGAACGAGACGAACTTGGTGCAAAGAAGCCCAACGGATCAAATGGGAGGACGATAAGGGATGAACGAGACGAACTTGGTCCAAAGAAGGCCTACGGATCAAATGGGAGGACGAAGATGGACGAACGAGACGAACTTGGTCCAAAGAAGGCCTAGGGATCAAATGGGAGGACGAAGATGGACGAACGAGACGAACTTGGTCCAAAGAAGGCCTTCGGATCAAATGGGAGGACGAAGATGGACGAACGAGACGAACTTGGTCCAAAGAAGGCCTAGGGATCAAATGGGAGGACGAAGATGGACGAACGAGACGAACTAGGTCCAAAGAAGGCCTACGGATCAAATGCGAGGACGAAGATGGACGAACGAGACGAACTTGGTCCAAAGAAGGCATAGGGATCAAATGGGAGGACGAAGATGGACGAACGAGACGAACTAGGTCCAAAGAAGGCCTACGGATCAAATGGGAGGACGAAGATGGACGAACGAGACGAACTTGGTCCAAAGAAGGCCTAGGGATCAAATGGGAGGACGAAGATGGATGAACGAGACGAACTTGGTCCAAAGAAGGCCTTCGGATCAAATGGGAGGACGAAGATGGACGAACGAGACGAACTTGGTCCAAAGAAGGCCTAGGGATCAAATGGGAGGACGAAGATGGACGAACGAGACGAACTTGGTCCAAAGAAGGCCTTCGGATCAAATGGGAGGACGAAGATGGACGAACGAGACGAACTTGGTCCAAAGAAGGCCAACGGATCAAATGGGAGGACGAAGATGGATGAACGAGACGAACTTGGTGCAAAGAAGCCCAACGGATCAAATGGGAGGACGATAAGGGATGAACGAGACGAACTTGGTCCAAAGAAGGCCTACGGATCAAATGGGAGGACGAAGATGGACGAACGAGACGAACTTGGTCCAAAGAAGGCCTAGGGATCAAATGGGAGGACGAAGATGGACGAACGAGACGAACTTGGTCCAAAGAAGGCCTTCGGATCAAATGGGAGGACGAAGATGGACGAACGAGACGAACTTGGTCCAAAGAAGGCCAACGGATCAAATGGGAGGACGAAGATGGATGAACGAGACGAACTTGGTGCAAAGAAGCCCAACGGATCAAATGGGAGGACGATAAGGGATGAACGAGACGAACTTGGTCCAAAGAAGGCCTACGGATCAAATGGGAGGACGAAGATGGACGAACGAGACGAACTTGGTCCAAAGAAGGCCTAGGGATCAAATGGGAGGACGAAGATGGACGAACGAGACGAACTTGGTCCAAAGAAGGCCTTCGGATCAAATGGGAGGACGAAGATGGACGAACGAGACGAACTTGGTCCAAAGAAGGCCTAGGGATCAAATGGGAGGACGAAGATGGACGAACGAGACGAACTAGGTCCAAAGAAGGCCTACGGATCAAATGCGAGGACGAAGATGGACGAACGAGACGAACTTGGTCCAAAGAAGGCCTTCGGATCAAATGGGAGGACGAAGATGGACGAACGAGACGAACTTGGTCCAAAGAAGGCCAACGGATCAAATGGGAGGACGAAGATGGATGAACGAGACGAACTTGGTGCAAAGAAGCCCAACGGATCAAATGGGAGGACGAAAAGGGATGAACGAGACGAACTTGGTCCAAAGAAGGCCTACGGATCAAATGGGAGGACGAAGATGGACGAACGAGACGAACTTGGTCCAAAGAAGGCCTAGGGATCAAATGGGAGGACGAAGATGGACGAACGAGACGAACTTGGTCCAAAGAAGGCCAACGGATCAAATGGGAGGACGAAGATGGACGGACGAGACGAACTTGGTCCCAAGAAGGCATAGGGATCAAATGGGAGGACGAAGATGGACGAACGAGACGAACTTGGTCCAAAGAAGGCCTAGGGATCAAATGGGAGGACGAAGATGGACGAATGAGACGAACTTGGTCCAAAGAAGGCCAACGGATCAAATGGGAGGACGAAGATGGACGGACGAGACGAACTTGGTCCCAAGAAGGCATAGGGATCAAATGGGAGGACGAAGATGGACGAACGAGACGAACTAGGTCCAAAGAAGGCCTACGGATCAAATGCGAGGACGAAGATGGACGAACGAGACGAACTTGGTCCAAAGAAGGCCTAGGGATCAAATGGGAGGACGAAGATGGACGAACGAGACGACCTTGGTCCAAAGAAGGCCTAGGGATCAAATGGGAGGATGAAGATGGACGAACGAGACGAAATTGGTCCAAAGAAGGCCAACGGATCAAATGGGAGGACGAAGATGGACGAACGAGATGAACTTGGTCCAAAGAAGGCCTACGGATCAAATGGGAGGACGAAGATGGACGAACGAGACGAACTTGGTCCAAAGAAGGCCTAGGGATCAAATGGGAGGATGAAGATGGACGAACGAGACGAACTTGGTCCAAAGGAGGCCAACGGATCAAATGGGAGGACGAAGATGGACGAACGAGACGAACTTGGTCCAAAGAAGGCCTAGGGATCAAATGGGAGGACGAAGATGGACGAACGAGACGAACTTGGTCCTAAGAAGGCCTTCGGATCAAATGGGAGGACGAAGATGGACGAACGAAACGAACTTGGTCCAAAGAAGGCCAACGGATCAAATGGGAGGACGAAGATGGACGAACGAGACGAACTTGGTCCAAAGAAGGCCAACGGATCAAATGGGAGGACGAAGATGGACGAACGAGACGAACTTGGTGCAAAGAAGCCCAACGGATCAAATGGGAGGACGAAAAGGGATGAACGAGACGAACTTGGTCCAAAGAAGGCCTACGGATCAAATGGGTGGACGAAGATGGACGAACGAGACGAACTTGTTCCAAGGAAGGCCTAGGGATCAAATGGGAGGACGAAGATGGACGAACGAGACGAACTTGGTCTAAAGAAGGCCTACGGATCAAATGGGAGGACGAAGATGGACGAACGAGACGAACTTGGTCCAAAGAAGACCTAGGGATCAAATGGGAGGACGAAGATGGACGAACGAGACGAACTTGGTCCAAAGAAGGCCAACGGATCTAATGGGAGGACGAAGATGGACGAACGAGACGAACTTGGTCCAAAGAAGGCATAGGGATCAAATGGGAGGACGAAGATGGACGAACGAGACGAACTTGGTCCAAAGAAGGCCTTCGGATCAAATGGGAGGACGAAGATGGACGAACGAGACGAACTTGGTCCAAAGAAGGCCAACGGATCAAATGGGAGGACGAAGATGGATGAACGAGACGAACTTGGTGCAAAGAAGCCCAACGGATCAAATGGGAGGACGAAAAGGGATGAACGAGACGAACTTGGTCCAAAGAAGGCCTACGGATCAAATGGGAGGACGAAGATGGACGAACGAGACGAACTTGGTCCAAAGAAGGCCTAGGGATCAAATGGGAGGACGAAGATGGACGAACGAGACGAACTTGGTCCAAAGAAGGCCAACGGATCAAATGGGAGGACGAAGATGGACGGACGAGACGAACTTGGTCCCAAGAAGGCATAGGGATCAAATGGGAGGACGAAGATGGACGAACGAGACGAACTAGGTCCAAAGAAGGCCTACGGATCAAATGCGAGGACGAAGATGGACGAACGAGACGAACTTGGTCCAAAGAAGGCCTAGGGATCAAATGGGAGGACGAAGATGGACGAACGAGACGAACTTGGTCCAAAGAAGGCCTACGGATCAAATGGGAGGACGAAGATGGACGAACGAGACGAACTTGGTCCAAAGAAGGCCCAAAGAAGGCCTAGGGATCAAATGGGAGGATGAAGATGGACGAACGAGACGAAATTGGTCCAAAGAAGGCCAACGGATCAAATGGGAGGACGAAGATGGACGAACGAGATCAACTTGGTCCAAAGAAGGCCTACGGATCAAATGGGAGGACGAAGATGGACGAACGAGACGAACTTGGTCCAAAGAAGGCCTAGGGATCAAATGGGAGGATGAAGATGGACGAACGAGACGAACTTGGTCCAAAGAAGGCCAACGGATCAAATGGGAGGACGAAGATGGACGAACGAGACGAACTTGGTCCAAAGAAGGCCTAGGGATCAAATGGGAGGACGAAGATGGACGAACGAGACGAACTTGGTCCTAAGAAGGCCTTCGGATCAAATGGGAGGACGAAGATGGACGAACGAAACGAACTTGGTCCAAAGAAGGCCAACGGATCAAATGGGAGGACGAAGATGGACGAACGAGACGAATTTGGTCCAAAGAAGGCCAACGGATCAAATGGGAGGACGAAGATGGACGAACGAGACGAACTTGGTGCAAAGAAGCCCAACGGATCAAATGGGAGGACGAAAAGGGATGAACGAGACGAACTTGGTCCAAAGAAGGCCTACGGATCAAATGGGTGGACGAAGATGGACGAACGAGACGAACTTGTTCCAAGGAAGGCCTAGGGATCAAATGGGAGGACGAAGATGGACGAACGAGACGAACTTGGTCCAAAGAAGGCCTACGGATCAAATGGGAGGACGAAGATGGACGAACGAGACGAACTTGGTCCAAAGAAGACCTAGGGATCAAATGGGAGGACGAAGATGGACGAACGAGACGAACTTGGTCCAAAGAAGGCCAACGGATCAAATGGGAGGACGAAGATGGACGAACGAGACGAACTTGGTCCAAAGAAGGCATAGGGATCAAATGGGAGGACGAAGATGGACGAACGAGACGAACTAGGTCCAAAGAAGGCCTACGGATCAAATGGGAGGACGAAGATGGACGAACGAGACGAACTTGGTCCAAAGAAGGCCTAGGGATCAAATGGGAGGACGAAGATGGATGAACGAGACGAACTTGGTCCAAAGAAGGCCTTCGGATCAAATGGGAGGACGAAGATGGACGAACGAGACGAACTTGGTCCAAAGAAGGCCTAGGGATCAAATGGGAGGACGAAGATGGACGAACGAGACGAACTTGGTCCAAAGAAGGCCTACGGATCAAATGGGAGGACGAAGATGGACGAACGAGACGAACTTGGTCCAAAGAAGGCCCAAAGAAGGCCTAGGGATCAAATGGGAGGATGAAGATGGACGAACGAGACGAAATTGGTCCAAAGAAGGCCAACGGATCAAATGGGAGGACGAAGATGGACGAACGAGATCAACTTGGTCCAAAGAAGGCCTACGGATCAAATGGGAGGACGAAGATGGACGAACGAGACGAACTTGGTCCAAAGAAGGCCTAGGGATCAAATGGGAGGATGAAGATGGACGAACGAGACGAACTTGGTCCAAAGAAGGCCAACGGATCAAATGGGAGGACGAAGATGGACGAACGAGACGAACTTGGTCCAAAGAAGGCCTAGGGATCAAATGGGAGGACGAAGATGGACGAACGAGACGAACTTGGTCCTAAGAAGGCCTTCGGATCAAATGGGAGGACGAAGATGGACGAACGAAACGAACTTGGTCCAAAGAAGGCCAACGGATCAAATGGGAGGACGAAGATGGACGAACGAGACGAATTTGGTCCAAAGAAGGCCAACGGATCAAATGGGAGGACGAAGATGGACGAACGAGACGAACTTGGTGCAAAGAAGCCCAACGGATCAAATGGGAGGACGAAAAGGGATGAACGAGACGAACTTGGTCCAAAGAAGGCCTACGGATCAAATGGGTGGACGAAGATGGACGAACGAGACGAACTTGTTCCAAGGAAGGCCTAGGGATCAAATGGGAGGACGAAGATGGACGAACGAGACGAACTTGGTCCAAAGAAGGCCTACGGATCAAATGGGAGGACGAAGATGGACGAACGAGACGAACTTGGTCCAAAGAAGACCTAGGGATCAAATGGGAGGACGAAGATGGACGAACGAGACGAACTTGGTCCAAAGAAGGCCAACGGATCAAATGGGAGGACGAAGATGGACGAACGAGACGAACTTGGTCCAAAGAAGGCATAGGGATCAAATGGGAGGACGAAGATGGACGAACGAGACGAACTAGGTCCAAAGAAGGCCTACGGATCAAATGGGAGGACGAAGATGGACGAACGAGACGAACTTGGTCCAAAGAAGGCCTAGGGATCAAATGGGAGGACGAAGATGGATGAACGAGACGAACTTGGTCCAAAGAAGGCCTTCGGATCAAATGGGAGGACGAAGATGGACGAACGAGACGAACTTGGTCCAAAGAAGGCCTAGGGATCAAATGGGAGGACGAAGATGGACGAACGAGACGAACTTGGTCCAAAGAAGGCCTTCGGATCAAATGGGAGGACGAAGATGGACGAACGAGACGAACTTGGTCCAAAGAAGGCCAACGGATCAAATGGGAGGACGAAGATGGATGAACGAGACGAACTTGGTGCAAAGAAGCCCAACGGATCAAATGGGAGGACGAAAAGGGATGAACGAGACGAACTTGGTCCAAAGAAGGCCTACGGATCAAATGGGAGGACGAAGATGGACGAACGAGACGAACTTGGTCCAAAGAAGGCCTAGGGATCAAATGGGAGGACGAAGATGGACGAACGAGACGAACTTGGTCCAAAGAAGGCCTTCGGATCAAATGGGAGGACGAAGATGGACGAACGAGACGAACTTGGTCCAAAGAAGGCCTAGGGATCAAATGGGAGGACGAAGATGGACGAACGAGACGAACTAGGTCCAAAGAAGGCCTACGGATCAAATGCGAGGACGAAGATGGACGAACGAGACGAACTTGGTCCAAAGAAGGCCTAGGGATCAAATGGGAGGACGAAGATGGACGAACGAGACGAACTTGGTCCAAAGAAGGCCTACGGATCAAATGGGAGGACGAAGATGGACGAACGAGACGAACTTGGTCCTAAGAAGGCCTTCGGATCAAATGGGAGGACGAAGATGGACGAACGAAACGAACTTGGTCCAAAGAAGGCCAACGGATCAAATGGGAGGACGAAGATGGACGAACGAGACGAACTTGGTCCAAAGAAGGCCTAGGGATCAAATGGGAGGACGAAGATGGACGAACGAGACGAACTTGGTCCAAAGAAGGCCAACGGATCAAATGGGAGGACGAAGATGGACGGACGAGACGAACTTGGTCCCAAGAAGGCATAGGGATCAAATGGGAGGACGAAGATGGACGAACGAGACGAACTAGGTCCAAAGAAGGCCTACGGATCAAATGCGAGGACGAAGATGGACGAACGAGACGAACTTGGTCCAAAGAAGGCCTAGGGATCAAATGGGAGGACGAAGATGGACGAACGAGACGAACTTGGTCCAAAGAAGGCCTACGGATCAAATGGGAGGACGAAGATGGACGAACGAGACGAACTTGGTCCAAAGAAGGCCCAAAGAAGGCCTAGGGATCAAATGGGAGGATGAAGATGGACTAACGAGACGAAATTGGTCCAAAGAAGGCCAACGGATCAAATGGGAGGACGAAGATGGACGATCGAGATGAACTTGGTCCAAAGAAGGCCTACGGATCAAATGGGAGGACGAAGATGGACGAACGAGACGAACTTGGTCCAAAGAAGGCCTAGGGATCAAATGGGAGGATGAAGATGGACGAACGAGACGAACTTGGTCCAAAGAAGGCCAACGGATCAAATGGGAGGACGAAGATGGACGAACGAGACGAACTTGGTCCAAAGAAGGCCTAGGGATCAAATGGGAGGACGAAGATGGACGAACGAGACGAACTTGGTCCTAAGAAGGCCTTCGGATCAAATGGGAGGACGAAGATGGACGAACGAAACGAACTTGGTCCAAAGAAGGCCAACGGATCAAATGGGAGGACGAAGATGGACGAACGAGACGAACTTGGTCCAAAGAAGGCCAACGGATCAAATGGGAGGACGAAGATGGACGAACGAGACGAACTTGGTGCAAAGAAGCCCAACGGATCAAATGGGAGGACGAAAAGGGATGAACGAGACGAACTTGGTCCAAAGAAGGCCTACGGATCAAATGGGTGGACGAAGATGGACGAACGAGACGAACTTGTTCCAAGGAAGGCCTAGGGATCAAATGGGAGGACGAAGATGGACGAACGAGACGAACTTGGTCCAAAGAAGGCCTACGGATCAAATGGGAGGACGAAGATGGACGAACGAGACGAACTTGGTGCAAAGAAGACCTAGGGATCAAATGGGAGGACGAAGATGGACGAACGAGACGAACTTGGTCCAAAGAAGGCCAACGGATCAAATGGGAGGACGAAGATGGACGAACGAGACGAACTTGGTCCAAAGAAGGCATAGGGATCAAATGGGAGGACGAAGATGGACGAACGAGACGAACTAGGTCCAAAGAAGGCCTACGGATCAAATGGGAGGACGAAGATGGACGAACGAGACGAACTTGGTCCAAAGAAGGCCTAGGGATCAAATGGGAGGACGAAGATGGACGAACGAGACGAACTTGGTCCAAAGAAGGCCTTCGTATCAAATGGGAGGACGAAGATGGACGAACGAGACGAACTTGGTCCAAAGAAGGCCAACGGATCAAATGGGAGGACGAAGATGGATGAACGAGACGAACTTGGTGCAAAGAAGCCCAACGGATCAAATGGGAGGACGAAAAGGGATGAACGAGACGAACTTGGTCCAAAGAAGGCCTACGGATCAAATGGGAGGACGAAGATGGACGAACGAGACGAACTTGGTCCAAAGAAGGCCTAGGGATCAAATGGGAGGACGAAGATGGACGAACGAGACGAACTTGGTCCAAAGAAGGCCTTCGGATCAAATGGGAGGACGAAGATGGACGAACGAGACGAACTTGGTCCAAAGAAGGCCTAGGGATCAAATGGGAGGACGAAGATGGACGAACGAGACGAACTAGGTCCAAAGAAGGCCTACGGATCAAATGCGAGGACGAAGATGGACGAACGAGACGAACTTGGTCCAAAGAAGGCCTAGGGATCAAATGGGAGGACGAAGATGGACGAACGAGACGAACTTGGTCCAAAGAAGGCCTACGGATCAAATGGGAGGACGAAGATGGACGAACGAGACGAACTTGGTCCTAAGAAGGCCTTCGGATCAAATGGGAGGACGAAGATGGACGAACGAAACGAACTTGGTCCAAAGAAGGCCAACGGATCAAATGGGAGGACGAAGATGGACGAACGAGACGAACTTGGTCCAAAGAAGGCCAACGGATCAAATGGGAGGACGAAGATGGACGAACGAGACGAACTTGGTGCAAAGAAGCCCAACGGATCAAATGGGAGGACGAAAAGGGATGAACGAGACGAACTTGGTCCAAAGAAGGCCTACGGATCAAATGGGTGGACGAAGATGGACGAACGAGACGAACTTGTTCCAAGGAAGGCCTAGGGATCAAATGGGAGGACGAAGATGGACGAACGAGACGAACTTGGTCCAAAGAAGGCCAACGGATCAAATGGGAGGACGAAGATGGACGAACGAGACGAACTTGGTCCAAAGAAGGCCAACGGATCAAATGGGAGGACGAAGATGGATGAACGAGACGAACTTGGTGCAAAGAAGCCCAACGGATCAAATGGGAGGACGAAAAGGGATGAACGAGACGAACTTGGTCCAAAGAAGGCCTACGGATCAAATGGGAGGACGAAGATGGACGAACGAGACGAACTTGGTCCAAAGAAGGCCTAGGGATCAAATGGGAGGATGAAGATGGACGAACGAGACGAAATTGGTCCAAAGAAGGCCAACGGATCAAATGGGAGGACGAAGATGGACGAACGAGATGAACTTGGTCCAAAGAAGGCCTACGGATCAAATGGGAGGACGAAGATGGACGAACGAGACGAACTTGGTCCAAAGAAGGCCTAGGGATCAAATGGGAGGATGAAGATGGACGAACGAGACGAACTTGGTCCAAAGAAGGCCAACGGATCAAATGGGAGGACGAAGATGGACGAACGAGACGAACTTGGTCCAAAGAAGGCCTAGGGATCAAATGGGAGGACGAAGATGGACGAACGAGACGAACTTGGTCCTAAGAAGGCCTTCGGATCAAATGGGAGGACGAAGATGGACGAACGAAACGAACTTGGTCCAAAGAAGGCCAACGGATCAAATGGGAGGACGAAGATGGACGAACGAGACGAACTTGGTCCAAAGAAGGCCAACGGATCAAATGGGAGGACGAAGATGGACGAACGAGACGAACTTGGTGCAAAGAAGCCCAACGGATCAAATGGGAGGACGAAAAGGGATGAACGAGACGAACTTGGTCCAAAGAAGGCCTACGGATCAAATGGGTGGACGAAGATGGACGAACGAGACGAACTTGTTCCAAGGAAGGCCTAGGGATCAAATGGGAGGACGAAGATGGACGAACGAGACGAACTTGGTCCAAAGAAGGCCTACGGATCAAATGGGAGGACGAAGATGGACGAACGAGACGAACTTGGTCCAAAGAAGACCTAGGGATCAAATGGGAGGACGAAGATGGACGAACGAGACGAACTTGGTCCAAAGAAGGCCAACGGATCAAATGGGAGGACGAAGATGGACGAACGAGACGAACTTGGTCCAAAGAAGGCATAGGGATCAAATGGGAGGACGAAGATGGACGAACGAGACGAACTAGGTCCAAAGAAGGCCTACGGATCAAATGGGAGGACGAAGATGGACGAACGAGACGAACTTGGTCCAAAGAAGGCCTAGGGATCAAATGGGAGGACGAAGATGGACGAACGAGACGAACTTGGTCCAAAGAAGGCCTTCGGATCAAATGGGAGGACGAAGATGGACGAACGAGACGAACTTGGTCCAAAGAAGGCCAACGGATCAAATGGGAGGACGAAGATGGATGAACGAGACGAACTTGGTGCAAAGAAGCCCAACGGATCAAATGGGAGGACGAAAAGGGATGAACGAGACGAACTTGGTCCAAAGAAGGCCTACGGATCAAATGGGAGGACGAAGATGGACGAACGAGACGAACTTGGTCCAAAGAAGGCCTAGGGATCAAATGGGAGGACGAAGATGGACGAACGAGACGAACTTGGTCCAAAGAAGGCCTTCGGATCAAATGGGAGGACGAAGATGGACGAACGAGACGAACTTGGTCCAAAGAAGGCCTAGGGATCAAATGGGAGGACGAAGATGGACGAACGAGACGAACTAGGTCCAAAGAAGGCCTACGGATCAAATGCGAGGACGAAGATGGACGAACGAGACGAACTTGGTCCAAAGAAGGCCTAGGGATCAAATGGGAGGACGAAGATGGACGAACGAGACGAACTTGGTCCAAAGAAGGCCTACGGATCAAATGGGAGGACGAAGATGGACGAACGAGACGAACTTGGTCCTAAGAAGGCCTTCGGATCAAATGGGAGGACGAAGATGGACGAACGAAACGAACTTGGTCCAAAGAAGGCCAACGGATCAAATGGGAGGACGAAGATGGACGAACGAGACGAACTTGGTCCAAAGAAGGCCAACGGATCAAATGGGAGGACGAAGATGGACGAACGGGACGAACTTGGTGCAAAGAAGCCCAACGGATCAAATGGGAGGACGAAAAGGGATGAACGAGACGAACTTGGTCCAAAGAAGGCCTACGGATCAAATGGGTGGACGAAGATGGACGAACGAGACGAACTTGTTCCAAGGAAGGCCTAGGGATCAACTGGGAGGACGAAGATGGACGAACGAGACGAACTTGGTCCAAAGAAGACCTAGGGATCAAATGGGAGGACGAAGATGGACGAACGAGACGAACTTGGTCCAAAGAAGGCCAACGGATCAAATGGGAGGACGAAGATGGACGAACGAGACGAACTTGGTCCAAAGAAGGCATAGGGATCAAATGGGAGGACGAAGATGGACGAACGAGACGAACTTGGTCCAAAGAAGGCCTAGGGATCAAATGGGAGGACGAAGATGGAGGAACGAGACCAACTTGGTGCAAAGAAGCCCAACGGATCAAATGGGAGGACGAAAAGGGATGAACGAGACGAACTTGGTCCAAAGAAGGCCTACGGATCAAATGGGAGGACGAAGATGGACGAACGAGACGAACTTGGTCCAAAGAAGGCCTAGGGATCAAATGGGAGGACGAAGATGGACGAACGAGACGAACTTGGTCCAAAGAAGGCCTTCGGATCAAATGGGAGGACGAAGATGGACGAACGAGACGAACTTGGTCCAAAGAAGGCCTAGGGATCAAATGGGAGGACGAAGATGGACGAACGAGACGAACTAGGTCCAAAGAAGGCCTACGGATCAAATGCGAGGACGAAGATGGACGAACGAGACGAACTTGGTCCAAAGAAGGCCTAGGGATCAAATGGGAGGACGAAGATGGACGAACGAGACGAACTTGGTCCAAAGAAGGCCTACGGATCAAATGGGAGGACGAAGATGGACGAACGAGACGAACTTGGTCCTAAGAAGGCCTTCGGATCAAATGGGAGGACGAAGATGGACGAACGAAACGAACTTGGTCCAAAGAAGGCCAACGGATCAAATGGGAGGACGAAGATGGACGAACGAGACGAACTTGGTCCAAAGAAGGCCTAGGGATCAAATGGGAGGACGAAGATGGACGAACGAGACGAACTTGGTCCAAAGAAGGCCTTCGGATCAAATGGGAGGACGAAGATGGACGAACGAGACGAACTTGGTCCAAAGAAGGCCAACGGATCAAATGGGAGGACGAAGATGGATGAACGAGACGAACTTGGTGCAAAGAAGCCCAACGGATCAAATGGGATGACGAAAAGGGATGAACGAGACGAACTTGGTCCAAAGAAGGCCTACGGATCAAATGGGAGGACGAAGATGGACGAACGAGACGAACTTGGTCCAAAGAAGGCCTAGGGATCAAATGGGAGGACGAAGATGGACGAACGAGACGAACTTGGTCCAAAGAAGGCCAACGGATCAAATGGGAGGACGAAGATGGACGGACGAGACGAACTTGGTCCCAAGAAGGCATAGGGATCAAATGGGAGGACGAAGATGGACGAACGAGACGAACTAGGTCCAAAGAAGGCCTACGGATCAAATGCGAGGACGAAGATGGACGAACGAGACGAACTTGGTCCAAAGAAGGCCTACGGATCAAATGGGAGGACGAAGATGGACGAACGAGACGAACTTGGTCCAAAGAAGGCCCAAAGAAGGCCTAGGGATCAAATGGGAGGATGAAGATGGACGAACGAGACGAAATTGGTCCAAAGAAGGCCAACGGATCAAATGGGAGGACGAAGATGGACGAACGAGAGGAACTTGGTCCAAAGAAGGCCTACGGATCAAATGGGAGGACGAAGATGGACGAACGAGACGAACTTGGTCCAAAGAAGGCCTAGGGATCAAATGGGAGGATGAAGATGGACGAACGAGACGAACTTGGTCCAAAGAAGGCCAACGGATCAAATGGGAGGACGAAGATGGACGAACGAGACGAACTTGGTCCAAAGAAGGCCTAGGGATCAAATGGGAGGACGAAGATGGACGAACGAGACGAACTTGGTCCTAAGAAGGCCTTCGGATCAAATGGGAGGACGAAGATGGACGAACGAGACGAACTTGGTCCAAAGAAGGCCAACGGATCAAATGGGAGGACGAAGATGGACGAACGAGACGAACTTGGTCCAAAGAAGGCCAACGGATCAAATGGGAGGACGAAGATGGACGAACGAGACGAACTTGGTGCAAAGAAGCCGAACGGATCAAATGGGAGGACGAAAAGGGATGAACGAGACGAACTTGGTCCAAAGAAGGCCTACGGATCAAATGGGTGGACGAAGATGGACGAACGAGACGAACTTGTTCCAAGGAAGGCCTAGGGATCAAATGGGAGGACGAAGATGGACGAACGAGACGAACTTGGTCCAAAGAAGGCCTACGGATCAAATGGGAGGACGAAGATGGACGAACGAGACGAACTTGGTCCAAAGAAGACCTAGGGATCAAATGGGAGGACGAAGATGGACGAACGAGACGAACTTGGTCCAAAGAAGGCCAACGGATCAAATGGGAGGACGAAGATGGACGAACGAGACGAACTTGGTCCAAAGAAGGCATAGGGATCAAATGGGAGGACGAAGATGGACGAACGAGACGAACTAGGTCCAAAGAAGGCCTACGGATCAAATGGGAGGACGAAGATGGACGAACGAGACGAACTTGGTCCAAAGAAGGCCTAGGGATCAAATGGGAGGACGAAGATGGACGAACGAGACGAACTTGGTCCAAAGAAGGCCTTCGGATCAAATGGGAGGACGAAGATGGACGAACGAGACGAACTTGGTCCAAAGAAGGCCAACGGATCAAATGGGAGGACGAAGATGGATGAACGAGACGAACTTGGTGCAAAGAAGCCCAACGGATCAAATGGGAGGACGAAAAGGGATGAACGAGACGAACTTGGTCCAAAGAAGGCCTACGGATCAAATGGGAGGACGAAGATGGACGAACGAGACGAACTTGGTCCAAAGAAGGCCTAGGGATCAAATGGGAGGACGAAGATGGACGAACGAGACGAACTTGGTCCAAAGAAGGCCTTCGGATCAAATGGGAGGACGAAGATGGACGAACGAGACGAACTTGGTCCAAAGAAGGCCTAGGGATCAAATGGGAGGACGAAGATGGACGAACGAGACGAACTAGGTCCAAAGAAGGCCTACGGATCAAATGCGAGGACGAAGATGGACGAACGAGACGAACTTGGTCCAGGGATCAAATGGGAGGACGAAGATGGACGAACGAGACGAACTTGGTCCAAAGAAGGCCTTCGGATCAAATGGGAGGACGAAGATGGACGAACGAGATGAACTTGGTCCAAAGAAGGCCTAGGGATCAAATGGGAGGACGAAGATGGACGAACGAGACGAACTTGGTCCAAAGAAGGCCTTCGGATCAAATGGGAGGACGAAGATGGACGAACGAGACGAACTTCGTCCAAAGAAGGCCAACGGATCAAATGGGAGGACGAAGATGGACGAACGAGACGAACTTGGTGCAAAGAAGCCCAACGGATCAAATGGGAGGACGAAAAGGGATGAACGAGACGAACTTGGTCCAAACAAGGCCTACGGATCAAATGGGTGGACGAAGATGGACGAATGAGACGAACTTGGTCCAAGGAAGGCCTAGGGATCAAATGGGAGGACGAAGATGGACGAACGAGACGATCTTGGTCCAAAGAAGGCCTACGGATCAAATGGTAGGACGAAGATGGACGAACGAGACGAACTTGGTCCAAAGAAGACCTAGGGATCAAATGGGAGGACGAAGATGGACGAACGAGACGAACTTGGTCCAAAGAAGGCCAACGGATCAAATGGGAGGAAGAAGATGGACGAACGAGACGAACTTGGTCCAAAGAAGGCATAGGGATCAAATGGGAGGACGAAGATGGACGAACGAGACGAACTAGGTCCAAAGAAGGCCTACGGATCAAATGGGAGGACGAAGATGGACGAACGAGACGAACTTGGTCCAAAGAAGGCCTAGGGATCAAATGGGAGGACGAAGATGGACGAACGAGACGAACTTGGTCCAAAGAAGGCCTTCGGATCAAATGGGAGGACGAAGATCGACGAACGAGACGAACATGGTCCAAAGAAGGCCTAGGGATCAAATGTGAGGACGAAGATGGACGAACGAGACGAACATGGTCCAAAGAAGGCCTACGGATCAAATGGGAGGACGAAGATGGACGAACGAGACGAACTTGGTCCAAAGAAGGCCAACGGATCAAATGGGAGGACGAAGATGGATGAACGAGACGAACTTGGTCCAAAGAAGGCCTTCGGATCAAATGGGAGGACGAAGATGGACGAACGAGACGAACTTGGTCCAAAGAAGGCCAACGGATCAAATGGGAGGACGAAGACGGACGAACGAGACGAACTTGGTCCAAAGAAGGCCTTCGGATCAAATGGGAGGACGAAGATGGACGAACGAGACGAACTTGGTCCAAAGAAGGCCAACGGATCAAATGGGAGGACGAAGATGGACGAACGAGACGAACTTGGTGCAAAGAAGCCCAACGGATCAAATGGGAGGACGAAAAGGGATGAACGAGACGAACTTGGTCCAAAGAAGGCCTACGGATCAAATGGGTGGACGAAGATGGACGAACGAGACGAACTTGGTCCAAGGAAGGACTAGGGATCAAATGGGAGGACGAAGATGGACGAACGAGACGAACTTGGTCCAAAGAAGGCCTACGGATCAAATGGGAGGACGAAGATGGACGAACGAGACGAACTTGGTCCAAAGAAGACCTAGGGATCAAATGGGAGGACGAAGATGGACGAACGAGACGAACTTGGTCCAAAGAAGGCCAACGGATCAAATGGGAGGAAGAAGATGGACGAACGAGACGAACTTGGTCCAAAGAAGGCATAGGGATCAAATGGGAGGACGAAGATGGACGAACGAGACGAACTAGGTCCAAAGAAGGCCAACGGATCAAATGGGAGGACGAAGATGGACGAACGAGACGAACTTGGTCCAAAGAATGCCTAGGGATCAAATGGGAGGACGAAGATGGACGAACGAGACGAACTTGGTCCAAAGAAGGCATACGGATCAAATGGGTGGACGAAGATGGACGAACGAGACGAACTTGGTCCAAAGAAGGCCAACGGATCAAATGGGAGGACGAAGATGGACGAACGAGACGAACTTGGTCCAAAGAAGGCCTAGGGATCAAATGGGAGGACGAAGATGGACGAACGAGACGAACATGGTCCAAAGAAGGCCTATGGATCAAATGGGAGGACGAAGATGGACGAACGAGACGAACTTGGTCCAAAGAAGGCCAACGGATCAAATGGGAGGACGAAGATGGATGAACGAGACGAACTTGGTCCAAAGAAGGCCTTCGGATCAAATGGGAGGACGAAGATGGACGAACGAGACGAACTTGGTCCAAAGAAGGCCAACGGATCAAATGGGGGGACGAAGATGGATGAACGAGACGAACTTGGTGCAAAGAAGCCCAACTGATCAAATGGGAGGACGAAAAGGGATGAACGAGACGAACTTGGTCCAAAGTAGGCCTACGGATCAAATGGGTGGACGAAGATGGACGAACGAGACGAACTTGGTCCAAGGAAGGCCTAGGGATCAAATGGGAGGACGAAGATGGACGAACGAGACGAACTTGGTCCAAAGAAGGCATACGGATCAAATGGGAGGACGAAGATGGACGAACGAGACGAACTTGGTCCAAAGAAGGCCAACGGATCAAATGGGAGGACGAAGATGGACGAACGAGACGAACTTGGTCCAAAGAAGGCCAACGGATCAAATGGGAGGACGAAGATGGACGAACAAGACGAACTTGGTCCAAAGAAGGCATAGGGATCACATGGGAGGACGAAGATGGACGAACGAGACGAACTAGGTCCAAAGAAGGCCTACGGATCAAATGGGAGGACGAAGATGGACGAACGAGACGAACTTGGTCCAAAGAAGGCCTAGGGATCAAATGGGAGGACGAAGATGGACGAACGAGAAGAACTTGGTCCAAAGAAGGCCTACGGATCAAATGGGAGGACGAAGATGGACGAAGGAGACGAACTTGGTCCAAAGAAGGGCTAGGGATCAAATGGGAGGAGGAAGATGGACGAACGAGGCGAACTTGGTCCAAAGAAGGCCAACGGATGAAATGGGAGGACGAAGATGGACTAACCAGACGAACTTAGTGCAAAGAAGCCCAACGGATCAAATGGGAGGACGAAAAGGGATGAACGAGACGAACTTGGCCCAAAGAAGGCCTACGGATCAAATGGGAGGACGAAGATGGACGAACGAGACGAACTTGGTCCAAAGAAGGCCTAGGGATCAAATGGGAGGACGAAGATGGACGAACGAGACGAACTTGGTCCAAAGAAGGCCTACGGATCAAATGGGTGGACGAAGATGGACGAACGAGACGAACTTGGTCCAAAGAAGGCCAACGGATCAAATGGGAGGACGAAGATGGACGAACGAGACGAACTTGGTCCAAAGAAGGCCAACGGATCAAATGGGAGGACGAAGATGGACGAACGAGACGAACTTGGTCCAAAGAAGGCCTTCGGATCAAATGGGAGGACGAAGATGGACGAACGAGACGAACTTGGTCCAAAGAAGGCCAACGGATCAAATGGGAGGAAGAAGATGGACGAACGAGACGAACTTGGTCCAAAGAAGGCATAGGGATCAAATGGGAGGACGAAGATGGACGAACGAGACGAACTAGGTCCAAAGAAGGCCAACGGATCAAATGGGAGGACGAAGATGGACGAACGAGACGAACTTGGTCCAAAGAATGCCTAGGGATCAAATGGGAGGACGAAGATGGACGAACGAGACGAACTTGGTCCAAAGAAGGCATACGGATCAAATGGGTGGACGAAGATGGACGAACGAGACGAACTTGGTCCAAAGAAGGCCAACGGATCAAATGGGAGGACGAAGATGGACGAACGAGACGAACTTGGTCCAAAGAAGGCCTAGGGATCAAATGGGAGGACGAAGATGGACGAACGAGACGAACATGGTCCAAAGAAGGCCTATGGATCAAATGGGAGGACGAAGATGGACGAACGAGACGAACTTGGTCCAAAGAAGGCCAACGGATCAAATGGGAGGACGAAGATGGATGAACGAGACGAACTTGGTCCAAAGAAGGCCTTCGGATCAAATGGGAGGACGAAGATGGACGAACGAGACGAACTTGGTCCAAAGAAGGCCAACGGATCAAATGGGGGGACGAAGATGGATGAACGAGACGAACTTGGTGCAAAGAAGCCGAACTGATCAAATGGGAGGACGAAAAGGGATGAACGAGACGAACTTGGTCCAAAGTAGGCCTACGGATCAAATGGGTGGACGAAGATGGACGAACGAGACGAACTTGGTCCAAGGAAGGCCTAGGGATCAAATGGGAGGACGAAGATGGACGAACGAGACGAACTTGGTCCAAAGAAGGCCTTCGGATCAAATGGGAGGACGAAGATGGACGAACGAGACGAACTTGGTCCAAAGAAGGCCAACGGATCAAATGGGAGGACGAAGATGGACGAACGAGACGAACTTGGTCCAAAGAAGGCCAACGGATCAAATGGGAGGACGAAGATGGATGAACGAGACGAACTTGGTCCAAAGAAGGCCTTCGGATCAAATGGGAGGACGAAGATGGACGAACGAGACGAACTTGGTCCAAAGAAGGCCAACGGATCAAATGGGAGGAAGAAGATGGACGAACGAGACGAACTTGGTCCAAAGAAGGCATAGGGATCAAATGGGAGGACGAAGATGGACGAACGAGAAGAACTAGGTCCAAAGAAGGCCAACGGATCAAATGGGAGGACGAAGATGGACGAACGAGACGAACTTGGTCCAAAGAATGCCTAGGGATCAAATGCGAGGACGAAGATGGACGAACGAGACGAACTTGGTCCAAAGAAGGCATACGGATCAAATGGGTGGACGAAGATGGACGAACGAGACGAACTTGGTCCAAAGAAGGCCAACGGATCAAATGGGAGGACGAAGATGGACGAACGAGACGAACTTGGTCCAAAGAAGGCCTAGGGATCAAATGGGAGGACGAAGATGGACGAACGAGACGAACATGGTCCAAAGAAGGCCTACGGATCAAATGGGAGGACGAAGATGGACGAACGAGACGAACTTGGTCCAAAGAAGGCCAACGGATCAAATGGGAGGACGAAGATGGATGAACGAGACGAACTTGGTCCAAAGAAGGCCTTCGGATCAAATGGGAGGACGAAGATGGACGAACGAGACGAACTTGGTCCAAAGAAGGCCAACGGATCAAATGGGGGGACGAAGATGGATGAACGAGACGAACTTGGTGCAAAGAAGCCCAACTGATCAAATGGGAGGACGAAAAGGGATGAACGAGACGAACTTGGTCCAAAGTAGGCCTACGGATCAAATGGGTGGACGAAGATGGACGAACGAGACGAACTTGGTCCAAGGAAGGCCTAGGGATCAAATGGGAGGACGAAGATGGACGAACGAGACGAACTTGGTCCAAAGAAGGCATACGGATCAAATGGGAGGACGAAGATGGACGAACGAGACGAACTTGGTCCAAAGAAGGCCAACGGATCAAATGGGAGGACGAAGATGGACGAACGAGACGAACTTGGTCCAAAGAAGGCCAACGGATCAAATGGGAGGACGAAGATGGACGAACAAGACGAACTTGGTCCAAAGAAGGCATAGGGATCACATGGGAGGACGAAGATGGACGAACGAGACGAACTAGGTCCAAAGAAGGCCTACGGATCAAATGGGAGGACGAAGATGGACGAACGAGACGAACTTGGTCCAAAGAAGGCCTAGGGATCAAATGGGAGGACGAAGATGGACGAACGAGAAGAACTTGGTCCAAAGAAGGCCTACGGATCAAATGGGAGGACGAAGATGGACGAAGGAGACGAACTTGGTCCAAAGAAGGGCTAGGGATCAAATGGGAGGAGGAAGATGGACGAACGAGGCGAACTTGGTCCAAAGAAGGCCAACGGATGAAATGGGAGGACGAAGATGGACTAACCAGACGAACTTAGTGCAAAGAAGCCCAACGGATCAAATGGGAGGACGAAAAGGGATGAACGAGACGAACGTGGTCCAAAGAAGGCCTAGGGATCAAATGGGAGGACGAAGATGGACGAACCAGACGAACTTGGTGCAAAGAAGCCCAACGGATCAAATGGGAGGACGAAAAGGGATGAACGAGACGAACTTGGTCCAAAGAAGGCCTACGGATCAAATGGGTGGACGAAGATGGACGAACGAGACGAACTTGGTCCAAGGAAGGCCAACGGATCAAATGGGAGGACGAAGATGGACGAACGAGACGAACTTGGTCCAAAGAAGGACTAGGGATCAAATGGGAGGACGAAGATGGACGAACGAGACGAACTTGGTCCAAAGATGGCCTTCGGATCAAATGGGACGACGAAGATGGACGAACGAACGAACTTGGTCCAAAGAAGGCCAACGGATCAAATGGGAGGACGAAGATCGACGAACGAGACGAAATTGGTGCAAAGAAGCCCAACGGATCAAATGGGAGGACGAAAAGGGATGAACGAGACGAACATGGTCCAAAGAAGGCCTACAGATCAAATGGATGGACGAAGATGGACGAACGAGACGAACTTGGTCCAAGGAAGGCCTAGGGATCAAATGGGAGGACGAAGATGGACGAACGAGACGAACTTGGTCCAACGAAGGCCTACGGATCAAATGGGAGGACGAAGATGGACGAACGAGACGAACTTGGTCCAAAGAAGGCCAATGGATCAAATGGGAGGACGAAGATGGACGAACGAGACGAACTTGGTCCAAAGAAGGCCTACGGATCAAATGGGAGGACGAAGATGGACAAACGAGACGAACTTGGTCCAAAGAAGACCTAGGGATCAAATGGGAGGACGAAGATGGACGAACGAGACGAACTTGGTCCAAAGAATGCCTAGGGATCAAATGGGAGGACGAAGATGGACGAATGAGACGAACTTGGTCCAAAGAAGGCATACGGATCAAATGGGTGGACGAAGATGGACGAACGAGACGAACTTGGTCCAAAGAAGGCCAACGGATCAAATGGGAGGACGAAGATGGACGAACGAGACGAACTTGGTCCAAAGAAGGCCTAGGGATCAAATGGGAGGACGAAGATGGACGAACGAGACGAACATGGTCCAAAGAAGGCCTATGGATCAAATGGGAGGACGAAGATGGACGAACGAGACGAACTTGGTCCAAAGAAGGCCAACGGATCAAATGGGAGGACGAAGATGGAGGAACGAGACGAACTTGGTCCAAAGAAGGCCAACGGATCAAATGGGGGGACGAAGATGGATGAACGAGACGAACTTGGTGCAAAGAAGCCCAACTGATCAAATGGGAGGACGAAAAGGGATGAACGAGACGAACTTGGTCCAAAGTAGGCCTACGGATCAAATGGGTGGACGAAGATGGACGAACGAGACGAACTTGGTCCAAGGAAGGCCTAGGGATCAAATGGGAGGACGAAGATGGACGAACGAGACGAACTTGGTCCAAAGAAGGCATACGGATCAAATGGGAGGACGAAGATGGACGAACGAGACGAACTTGGTCCAAAGAAGGCCAACGGATCAAATGGGAGGACGAAGATGGACGAACGAGACGAACTTGGTCCAAAGAAGGCCAACGGATCAAATGGGAGGACGAAGATGGACGAACAAGACGAACTTGGTCCAAAGAAGGCATAGGGATCACATGGGAGGACGAAGATGGACGAACGAGACGAACTAGGTCCAAAGAAGGCCTACGGATCAAATGGGAGGACGAAGATGGACGAACGAGACGAACTTGGTCCAAAGAAGGCCTAGGGATCAAATGGGAGGACGAAGATGGACGAACGAGAAGAACTTGGTCCAAAGAAGGCCTACGGATCAAATGGGAGGACGAAGATGGACGAAGGAGACGAACTTGGTCCAAAGAAGGGCTAGGGATCAAATGGGAGGAGGAAGATGGACGAACGAGGCGAACTTGGTCCAAAGAAGGCCAACGGATGAAATGGGAGGACGAAGATGGACTAACCAGACGAACTTAGTGCAAAGAAGCCCAACGGATCAAATGGGAGGACGAAAAGGGATGAACGAGACGAACGTGGTCCAAAGAAGGCCTAGGGATCAAATGGGAGGACGAAGATGGACGAACCAGACGAACTTGGTGCAAAGAAGCCCAACGGATCAAATGGGAGGACGAAAAGGGATGAACGAGACGAACTTGGTCCAAAGAAGGCCTACGGATCAAATGGGTGGACGAAGATGGACGAACGAGACGAACTTGGTCCAAGGAAGGCCAACGGATCAAATGGGAGGACGAAGATGGACGAACGAGACGAACTTGGTCCAAAGAAGGACTAGGGATCAAATGGGAGGACGAAGATGGACGAACGAGACGAACTTGGTCCAAAGATGGCCTTCGGATCAAATGGGACGACGAAGATGGACGAACGAACGAACTTGGTCCAAAGAAGGCCAACGGATCAAATGGGAGGACGAAGATCGACGAACGAGACGAAATTGGTGCAAAGAAGCCCAACGGATCAAATGGGAGGACGAAAAGGGATGAACGAGACGAACATGGTCCAAAGAAGGCCTACAGATCAAATGGATGGACGAAGATGGACGAACGAGACGAACTTGGTCCAAGGAAGGCCTAGGGATCAAATGGGAGGACGAAGATGGACGAACGAGACGAACTTGGTCCAACGAAGGCCTACGGATCAAATGGGAGGACGAAGATGGACGAACGAGACGAACTTGGTCCAAAGAAGGCCAATGGATCAAATGGGAGGACGAAGATGGACGAACGAGACGAACTTGGTCCAAAGAAGGCCTACGGATCAAATGGGAGGACGAAGATGGACAAACGAGACGAACTTGGTCCAAAGAAGACCTAGGGATCAAATGGGAGGACGAAGATGGACGAACGAGACGAACTTGGTCCAAAGAATGCCTAGGGATCAAATGGGAGGACGAAGATGGACGAATGAGACGAACTTGGTCCAAAGAAGGCATACGGATCAAATGGGTGGACGAAGATGGACGAACGAGACGAACTTGGTCTAAAGAAGGCCAACGGATCAAATGGGAGGACGAAGATGGACGAACGAGACGAACTTGGTCCAAAGAAGGCCTAGGGATCAAATGGGAGGACGAAGATGGACGAACGAGACGAACATGGTCCAAAGAAGGCCTATGGATCAAATGGGAGGACGAAGATGGACGAACGAGACGAACTTGGTCCAAAGAAGGCCAACGGATCAAATGGGAGGACGAAGATGGAGGAACGAGACGAACTTGGTCCAAAGAAGGCCTTCGGATCAAATGGGAGGACGAAGATGGACGAACGAGACGAACTTGGTCCAAAGAAGGCCAACGGATCAAATGGGGGGACGAAGAGGGATGAACGAGACGAACTTGGTGCAAAGAAGCCCAACTGATCAAATGGGAGGACGAAAAGGGATGAACGAGACGAACTTGGTCCAAAGTAGGCCTACGGATCAAATGGGTGGACGAAGATGGACGAACGAGACGAACTTGGTCCAAGGAAGGCCTAGGGATCAAATGGGACGACGAAGATGGACGAACGAGACGAACTTGGTCCAAAGAAGGCCAACGGATCAAATGGGAGGACGAAGATGGACGAACGAGACGAACTTGGTCCAAAGAAGGCCAACGGATCAAATGGGAGGACGAAGATGGACGAACGAGACGAACTTGGTCCAAAGAAGGCCAACGGATCAAATGGGAGGACGAAGATGGACGAACAAGACGAACTTGGTCCAAAGAAGGCATAGGGATCACATGGGAGGACGAAGATGGACGAACGAGACGAACTAGGTCCAAAGAAGGCCTACGGATCAAATGGGAGGACGAAGATGGACGAACGAGACGAACTTGGTCCAAAGAAGGCCTAGGGATCAAATGGGAGGACGAAGATGGACGAACGAGAAGAACTTGGTCCAAAGAAGGCCTACGGATCAAATGGGAGGACGAAGATGGACGAAGGAGACGAACTTGGTCCAAAGAAGGGCTAGGGATCAAATGGGAGGAGGAAGATGGACGAACGAGGCGAACTTGGTCCAAAGAAGGCCAACGGATGAAATTGGAGGACGAAGATGGACTAACCAGACGAACTTACTGCAAAGAAGCCCAACGGATCAAATGGGAGGACGAAAAGGGATGAACGAGACGAACTTGGCCCAAAGAAGGCCTACGGATCAAATGGGAGGACGAAGATGGACGAACGAGACGAACTTGGTCCAAAGAAGGCCTAGGGATCAAATGGGAGGACGAAGATGGACGAACGAGACGAACTTGGTCCAAAGAAGGCCTACGGATCAAATGGGTGGACGAAGATGGACGAACGAGACGAACTTGGTCCAAAGAAGGCCAACGGATCAAATGGGAGGACGAAGATGGACGAACGAGACGAACTTGGTCCAAAGAAGGCCAACGGATCAAATGGGAGGACGAAGATGGATGAACGAGACGAACGTGGTCCAAAGAAGGCCTAGGGATCAAATGGGAGGACGAAGATGGACGAACCAGACGAACTTGGTGCAAAGAAGCCCAACGGATCAAATGGGAGGACGAAAAGGGATGAACGAGACGAACTTGGTCCAAAGAAGGCCTACAGATCAAATGGGTGGACGAAGATGGACGAACGAGACGAACTTGGTCCAAGGAAGGCCAACGGATCAAATGGGAGGACGAAGATGGACGAACGAGACGAACTTGGTCCAAAGAAGGACTAGGGATCAAATGGGAGAACGAAGATGGACGAACGAGACGAACTTGGTCCAAAGATGGCCTTCGGATCAAATGGGAGGACGAAGATGGACGAACGAACGAACTTGGTCCAAAGAAGGCCAACGGATCAAATGGGAGGACGAAGATCGACGAACGAGACGAAATTGGTGCAAAGAAGCCCAACGGATCAAATGGGAGGACGAAAAGGGATGAACGAGACGAACATGGTCCAAAGAAGGCCTACGGATCAAATGGATGGACGAAGATGGACGAACGAGACGAACTTGGTCCAAGGAAGGCCTAGGGATCAAATGGGAGGACGAAGATGGACGAACGAGACGAACATTGTCCAACGAAGGCCTACGGATCAAATGGGAGGACGAAGATGGACGAACGAGACGAACTTGGTCCAAAGAAGGCCAATGGATCAAATAGGAGGACGAAGATGGACGAACGAGACGAACTTGGTCCAAAGAAGGCCTACGGATCAAATGGGAGGACGAAGATGGACAAACGAGACGAACTTGGTCCAAAGAAGACCTAGGGATCAAATGGGAGGACGAAGATGGACGAACGAGACGAACTTGGTCCAAAGAAGCCCAACGGATCAAATGGGAGGACGAAGATGGAGGAACGAGACGAACTTGGTCCAAAGAAGGCCTAGGGATCAAATGGGAGGACGAAGATGGAGGAACGAGACGAACTTGGTCCAAAGAAGGCCTTCGGATCAAATGGGAGGACGAAGATGGACGAACGAGACGAACTTGGTCCAAAGAAGGCCAACGGATCAAATGGGAGGACGAAGATGGACGAACGAGACGAACTTGGTGCAAAGAAACCCAACGGATCAAATGGGAGGACGAAAAGGGATGAACGAGACGAACTTGGTCCAAAGAAGGCCTACGGATCAAATGGGTGGACGAAGATGGACGAACGAGACGAACTTGGTGCAAAAAAGCCCAACGGATCAAATGGGAGGACGAAGATGGACGAACGAGACGAACTTGGTCCAAAGAAGGCCTAGGGATCAAATGGGAGGACGAAGATGGACGAACGAGACGAACTTGGTCCAAAGAAGGCCAACGGATGAAATGGGAGGACGAAGATGGACGAACGAGACGAACTTGGTCCAAAGAAGGCCTAGTGATCAAATGGGAGGACGAAGATGGACGAACGAGACGAACTTGGTCCAAAGAAGGCCTTCGGATCAAATGGGAGGACGAAGATGGACGAACGAACGAACTTGGTCCAAAGAAGGCCAACGGATCAAATGGGAGGACGAAGATCGACGAACGAGACGAAATTGGTGCAAAGAAGCCCAACGGATCATATGGGAGGACGAAAAGGGATGAACGAGACGAACATGGTCCAAAGAAGGCCTACGGATCAAATGGATGGACGAAGATGGACGAACGAGACGAACTTGGTCCAAGGAAGGCCTAGGGATCAAATGGGAGGACGAAGTTGGACGAACGAGACGAACTTGGTCCAACGAAGGCCTACGGATCAAATGGGAGGACGAAGATGGACGAACGAGACGAACTTGGTCCAAAGAAGGCCAATGGATCAAATGGGAGGACGAAGATGGAGGAACGAGGTGAACTTGGTCCAAAGAAGGCCTGGGATCAAATGGAGGACGAAGATGGACGAACGAGACGAACTTGGTCCAAAGAAGGCCTACGGATCAAATGGGAGGACGAAGATGGACGAACGAGACGAACTTGGTCCAAAGAAGACCTAGGGATCAAATGGGAGGACGAAGATGGAGGAACGAGACGAACTTGGTCCAAAGAAGGCCTAGGGATCAAATGGGTGGACGAAGATGGAGGAACGAGACCAACTTGGTGCAAAGAAGCCCAACGGATCAAATGGGAGGACGAAAAGGGATGAACGAGACGAACTTGGTCCAAAGAAGGCCTACGGATCAAATGGGTGGACGAAGATGGACGAACGAGACGAACTTGGTGTAAAGAAGCCCAACGGATCAAATGGGAGGACGAAAAGGGATGAACGAGACGAACTTGGTCCAAAGAAGGCCTACAGATCAAATGGGAGGACGAAGATGGACGAACGAGACGAACTTGGTCCAAAGAAGGCCTAGGGATCAAATGGGAGGACGAAGATGGACGAACGAGACGAACGAGACGAACGAGACGAACATGGTCCAAAGAAGGCCAACGGATCAAATGGGAGGACGAAGATGGACGAACGAGACGAACTTGGTCCAAAGAAGGCCTAGTGATCAAATGGGAGGACGAAGATGGACGAACGAGACGAACTTGGTCCAAAGAAGGCCTACGGATCAAATGGGAGGACGAAGATGGACGAACGAGACGAACTTGGTCCAAAGAAGGCCAACGGATCAAATGGGAGGACGAAGATGGACGAACGAGACGAACTTGGTCCAAAGAAGGCATAGGGATCAAATGGGAGGACGAAGATGGACGAACGAGACGAACTTGGTCGAAAGAAGGCCTTCGGATCAAATGGGAGGACGAAGATGGACGAACGAGACGAACTTGGTGCAAAGAAACCCAACGGATCAAATGGGAGGACGAAAAGGGATGAAGGAGACGAACTTAGTCCAAAGAAGGCCTACGGATCAAATGGGAGGACGAAGATGGACGAACGAGACGAACTTGGTGCAAAGAAGCCCAACGGATCAAATGGGAGGGCGAAAAGGGATGAACGAGACGAACTTGGTCCAAAGAAGGCCTACGGATCAAATGGGAGGACGAAGATGGACGAACGAGACGAACTTGGTCCAAAGAAGGCCTAGGGATCAAATGGGAGGACGAAGATGGACGAACGAGACGAACTTGGTCCAAAGAATGCCTAGGGATCAAATGGGAGGACGAAGATGGACGAATGAGACGAACTTGGTCCAAAGAAGGCATACGGATCAAATGGGTGGACGAAGATGGACGAACGAGACGAACTTGGTCCAAAGAAGGCCAACGGATCAAATGGGAGGACGAAGATGGACGAACGAGACGAACTTGGTCCAAAGAAGGCCTAGGGATCAAATGGGAGGACGAAGATGGACGAACGAGACGAACATGGTCCAAAGAAGGCCTATGGATCAAATGGGAGGACGAAGATGGACGAACGAGACGAACTTGGTCCAAAGAAGGCCAACGGATCAAATGGGAGGACGAAGATGGAGGAACGAGACGAACTTGGTCCAAAGAAGGCCTTCGGATCAAATGGGAGGACGAAGATGGACGAACGAGACGAACTTGGTCCAAAGAAGGCCAACGGATCAAATGGGGGGACGAAGAGGGATGAACGAGACGAACTTGGTGCAAAGAAGCCCAACTGATCAAATGGGAGGACGAAAAGGGATGAACGAGACGAACTTGGTCCAAAGTAGGCCTACGGATCAAATGGGTGGACGAAGATGGACGAACGAGACGAACTTGGTCCAAGGAAGGCCTAGGGATCAAATGGGACGACGAAGATGGACGAACGAGACGAACTTGGTCCAAAGAAGGCATACGGATCAAATGGGAGGACGAAGATGGACGAACGAGACGAACTTGGTCCAAAGAAGGCCAACGGATCAAATGGGAGGACGAAGATGGACGAACGAGACGAACTTGGTCCAAAGAAGGCCAACGGATCAAATGGGAGGACGAAGATGGACGAACAAGACGAACTTGGTCCAAAGAAGGCATAGGGATCACATGGGAGGACGAAGATGGACGAACGAGACGAACTAGGTCCAAAGAAGGCCTACGGATCAAATGGGAGGACGAAGATGGACGAACGAGACGAACTTGGTCCAAAGAAGGCCTAGGGATCAAATGGGAGGACGAAGATGGACGAACGAGAAGAACTTGGTCCAAAGAAGGCCTACGGATCAAATGGGAGGACGAAGATGGACGAAGGAGACGAACTTGGTCCAAAGAAGGGCTAGGGATCAAATGGGAGGAGGAAGATGGACGAACGAGGCGAACTTGGTCCAAAGAAGGCCAACGGATGAAATGGGAGGACGAAGATGGACTAACCAGACGAACTTACTGCAAAGAAGCCCAACGGATCAAATGGGAGGACGAAAAGGGATGAACGAGACGAACTTGGCCCAAAGAAGGCCTACGGATCAAATGGGAGGACGAAGATGGACGAACGAGACGAACTTGGTCCAAAGAAGGCCTAGGGATCAAATGGGAGGACGAAGATGGACGAACGAGACGAACTTGGTCCAAAGAAGGCCTACGGATCAAATGGGTGGACGAAGATGGACGAACGAGACGAACTTGGTCCAAAGAAGGCCAACGGATCAAATGGGAGGACGAAGATGGACGAACGAGACGAACTTGGTCCAAAGAAGGCCAACGGATCAAATGGGAGGACGAAGATGGATGAACGAGACGAACGTGGTCCAAAGAAGGCCTAGGGATCAAATGGGAGGACGAAGATGGACGAACCAGACGAACTTGGTGCAAAGAAGCCCAACGGATCAAATGGGAGGACGAAAAGGGATGAACGAGACGAACTTGGTCCAAAGAAGGCCTACAGATCAAATGGGTGGACGAAGATGGACGAACGAGACGAACTTGGTCCAAGGAAGGCCAACGGATCAAATGGGAGGACGAAGATGGACGAACGAGACGAACTTGGTCCAAAGAAGGACTAGGGATCAAATGGGAGGACGAAGATGGACGAACGAGACGAACTTGGTCCAAAGATGGCCTTCGGATCAAATGGGAGGACGAAGATGGACGAACGAACGAACTTGGTCCAAAGAAGGCCAACGGATCAAATGGGAGGACGAAGATCGACGAACGAGACGAAATTGGTGCAAAGAAGCCCAACGGATCAAATGGGAGGACGAAAAGGGATGAACGAGACGAACATGGTCCAAAGAAGGCCTACGGATCAAATGGATGGACGAAGATGGACGAACGAGACGAACTTGGTCCAAGGAAGGCCTAGGGATCAAATGGGAGGACGAAGATGGACGAACGAGACGAACATGGTCCAACGAAGGCCTACGGATCAAATGGGAGGACGAAGATGGACGAACGAGACGAACTTGGTCCAAAGAAGGCCAAGGGATCAAATAGGAGGACGAAGATGGACGAACGAGACGAACTTGGTCCAAAGAAGGCCTACGGATCAAATGGGAGGACGAAGATGGACAAACGAGACGAACTTGGTCCAAAGAAGACCTAGGGATCAAATGGGAGGACGAAGATGGACGAACGAGACGAACTTGGTCCAAAGAAGCCCAACGGATCAAATGGGAGGACGAAGATGGAGGAACGAGACGAACTTGGTCCAAAGAAGGCCTAGGGATCAAATGGGAGGACGAAGATGGAGGAACGAGACGAACTTGGTCCAAAGAAGGCCTTCGGATCAAATGGGAGGACGAAGATGGACGAACGAGACGAACTTGGTCCAAAGAAGGCCAACGGATCAAATGGGAGGACGAAGATGGACGAACGAGACGAACTTGGTGCAAAGAAACCCAACGGATCAAATGGGAGGACGAAAAGGGATGAACGAGACGAACTTGGTCCAAAGAAGGCCTACGGATCAAATGGGTGGACGAAGATGGACGAACGAGACGAACTTGGTGCAAAAAAGCCCAACGGATCAAATGGGAGGACGAAGATGGACGAACGAGACGAACTTGGTCCAAAGAAGGCCTAGGGATCAAATGGGAGGACGAAGATGGACGAACGAGACGAACTTGGTCCAAAGAAGGCCAACGGATGAAATGGGAGGACGAAGATGGACGAACGAGACGAACTTGGTCCAAAGAAGGCCTAGTGATCAAATGGGAGGACGAAGATGGACGAACGAGACGAACTTGGTCCAAAGAAGGCCTTCGGATCAAATGGGAGGACGAAGATGGACGAACGAACGAACTTGGTCCAAAGAAGGCCAACGGATCAAATGGGAGGACGAAGATCGACGAACGAGACGAAATTGGTGCAAAGAAGCCCAACGGATCATATGGGAGGACGAAAAGGGATGAACGAGACGAACATGGTCCAAAGAAGGCCTACGGATCAAATGGATGGACGAAGATGGACGAACGAGACGAACTTGGTCCAAGGAAGGCCTAGGGATCAAATGGGAGGACGAAGTTGGACGAACGAGACGAACTTGGTCCAACGAAGGCCTACGGATCAAATGGGAGGACGAAGATGGACGAACGAGACGAACTTGGTCCAAAGAAGGCCAATGGATCAAATGGGAGGACGAAGATGGAGGAACGAGGTGAACTTGGTCCAAAGAAGGCCTGGGATCAAATGGAGGACGAAGATGGACGAACGAGACGAACTTGGTCCAAAGAAGGCCTACGGATCAAATGGGAGGACGAAGATGGACGAACGAGACGAACTTGGTCCAAAGAAGACCTAGGGATCAAATGGGAGGACGAAGATGGACGAACGAGACGAACTTGGTCCAAAGAAGCCCAACGGATCAAATGGGAGGACGAAGATGGAGGAACGAGACGAACTTGGTCCAAAGAAGGCCTAGGGATCAAATGGGTGGACGAAGATGGAGGAACGAGACCAACTTGGTGCAAAGAAGCCCAACGGATCAAATGGGAGGACGAAAAGGGATGAACGAGACGAACTTGGTCCAAAGAAGGCCTACGGATCAAATGGGTGGACGAAGATGGACGAACGAGACGAACTTGGTGTAAAGAAGCCCAACGGATCAAATGGGAGGACGAAAAGGGATGAACGAGACGAACTTGGTCCAAAGAAGGCCTACAGATCAAATGGGAGGACGAAGATGGACGAACGAGACGAACTTGGTCCAAAGAAGGCCTAGGGATCAAATGGGAGGACGAAGATGGACGAACGAGACGAACGAGACGAACGAGACGAACATGGTCCAAAGAAGGCCAACGGATCAAATGGGAGGACGAAGATGGACGAACGAGACGAACTTGGTCCAAAGAAGGCCTAGTGATCAAATGGGAGGACGAAGATGGACGAACGAGACGAACTTGGTCCAAAGAAGGCCTACGGATCAAATGGGAGGACGAAGATGGACGAACGAGACGAACTTGGTCCAAAGAAGGCCAACGGATCAAATGGGAGGACGAAGATGGACGAACGAGACGAACTTGGTCCAAAGAAGGCATAGGGATCAAATGGGAGGACGAAGATGGACGAACGAGACGAACTTGGTCGAAAGAAGGCCTTCGGATCAAATGGGAGGACGAAGATGGACGAACGAGACGAACTTGGTGCAAAGAAACCCAACGGATCAAATGGGAGGACGAAAAGGGATGAAGGAGACGAACTTGGTCCAAAGAAGGCCTACGGATCAAATGGGAGGACGAAGATGGACGAACGAGACGAACTTGGTGCAAAGAAGCCCAACGGATCAAATGGGAGGGCGAAAAGGGATGAACGAGACGAACTTGGTCCAAAGAAGGCCTACGGATCAAATGGGAGGACGAAGATGGACGAACGAGACGAACTTGGTCCAAAGAAGGCCTAGGGATCAAATGGGAGGACGAAGATGGACGAACGAGACGAACTTGGTCCAAAGAAGGCCAACGGATCAAATGGGAGGACGAAGATGGACGAACGAGACGAACTTGGTCCAAAGAAGGCCTAGTGATCAAATGGGAGGACGAAGATGGACGAACGAGACGAACTTGGTCCAAAGAAGGCCTTCGGATCAAATGGGAGGACGAAGATGGACGAACGAACGAACTTGGTCCAAAGAAGGCCAACGGATCAAATGGGAGGACGAAGATCGACGAACGAGACGAAATTGGTGCAAAGAAGCCCAACGGATCATATGGGAGGACGAAAAGGGATGAACGAGACGAACATGGTCCAAAGAAGGCCGACGGATCAAATGGATGGACGAAGATGGACGAACGAGACGAACTTGGTCCAAGGAAGGCCTAGGGATTAAATGGGAGGACGAAGTTGGACGAACGAGACGAACTTGGTCCAACGAAGGCCTACGGATCAAATGGGAGGACGAAGATGGACGAACGAGACGAACTTGGTCCAAAGAAGGCCAATGGATCAAATCGGAGGACGAAGATGGAGGAACGAGGTGAACTTGGTCCAAAGAAGGCCTGGGATCAAATGGAGGACGAAGATGGACGAACGAGACGAACTTGGTCCAAAGAAGGCCTAGGGATCAAATGGGAGGACGAAGATGGACGAACGAGACGAACGAGACGAACGAGACGAACATAGTCCAAAGAAGGCCAACGGATCAAATGGGAGGACGAAGATGGACGAACGAGACGAACTTGGTCCAAAGAAGGCCTAGTGATCAAATGGGAGGACGAAGATGGACGAACGAGACGAACTTGGTCCAAAGAAGGCCTACGGATCAAATGGGAGGACGAAGATGGACGAACGAGACGAACTTGGTCCAAAGAAGGCCAACGGATCAAATGGGAGGACGAAGATGGACGAACGAGACGAACTTGGTCCAAAGAAGGCATAGGGATCAAATGGGAGGACGAAGATGGACGAACGAGACGAACTTGGTCGAAAGAAGGCCTTCGGATCAAATGGGAGGACGAAGATGGACGAACGAGACGAACTTGGTGCAAAGAAACCCAACGGATCAAATGGGAGGACGAAAAGGGATGAAGGAGACGAACTTGGTCCAAAGAAGGCCTACGGATCAAATGGGAGGACGAAGATGGACGAACGAGACGAACTTGGTGCAAAGAAGCCCAACGGATCAAATGGGAGGGCGAAAAGGGATGAACGAGACGAACTTGGTCCAAAGAAGGCCTACGGATCAAATGGGAGGACGAAGATGGACGAACGAGACGAACTTGGTCCAAAGAAGGCCAACGGATCAAATGGGAGGACGAAGATGGACGAACGAGACGAACTTGGTGCAAAGAAACCCAACGGATCAAATGGGAGGACGAAAAGGGATGAACGAGACGAACTTGGTCCAAAGAAGGCCTACGGATCAAATGGGTGGACGAAGATGGACGAACGAGACGAACTTGGTGCAAAAAAGCCCAACGGATCAAATGGGAGGACGAAGATGGACGAACGAGACGAACTTGGTCCAAAGAAGGCCTAGGGATCAAATGGGAGGACGAAGATGGACGAACGAGACGAACTTGGTCCAAAGAAGGCCAACGGATGAAATGGGAGGACGAAGATGGACGAACGAGACGAACTTGGTCCAAAGAAGGCCTAGTGATCAAATGGGAGGACGAAGATGGACGAACGAGACGAACTTGGTCCAAAGAAGGCCTTCGGATCAAATGGGAGGACGAAGATGGACGAACGAACGAACTTGGTCCAAAGAAGGCCAACGGATCAAATGGGAGGACGAAGATCGACGAACGAGACGAAATTGGTGCAAAGAAGCCCAACGGATCATATGGGAGGACGAAAAGGGATGAACGAGACGAACATGGTCCAAAGAAGGCCTACGGATCAAATGGATGGACGAAGATGGACGAACGAGACGAACTTGGTCCAAGGAAGGCCTAGGGATCAAATGGGAGGACGAAGTTGGACGAACGAGACGAACTTGGTCCAACGAAGGCCTACGGATCAAATGGGAGGACGAAGATGGACGAACGAGACGAACTTGGTCCAAAGAAGGCCAATGGATCAAATGGGAGGACGAAGATGGAGGAACGAGGTGAACTTGGTCCAAAGAAGGCCTGGGATCAAATGGAGGACGAAGATGGACGAACGAGACGAACTTGGTCCAAAGAAGGCCTACGGATCAAATGGGAGGACGAAGATGGACGAACGAGACGAACTTGGTCCAAAGAAGACCTAGGGATCAAATGGGAGGACGAAGATGGACGAACGAGACGAACTTGGTCCAAAGAAGCCCAACGGATCAAATGGGAGGACGAAGATGGAGGAACGAGACGAACTTGGTCCAAAGAAGGCCTAGGGATCAAATGGGTGGACGAAGATGGAGGAACGAGACCAACTTGGTGCAAAGAAGCCCAACGGATCAAATGGGAGGACGAAAAGGGATGAACGAGACGAACTTGGTCCAAAGAAGGCCTACGGATCAAATGGGTGGACGAAGATGGACGAACGAGACGAACTTGGTGTAAAGAAGCCCAACGGATCAAATGGGAGGACGAAAAGGGATGAACGAGACGAACTTGGTCCAAAGAAGGCCTACAGATCAAATGGGAGGACGAAGATGGACGAACGAGACGAACTTGGTCCAAAGAAGGCCTAGGGATCAAATGGGAGGACGAAGATGGACGAACGAGACGAACGAGACGAACGAGACGAACATGGTCCAAAGAAGGCCAACGGATCAAATGGGAGGACGAAGATGGACGAACGAGACGAACTTGGTCCAAAGAAGGCCTAGTGATCAAATGGGAGGACGAAGATGGACGAACGAGACGAACTTGGTCCAAAGAAGGCCTACGGATCAAATGGGAGGACGAAGATGGACGAACGAGACGAACTTGGTCCAAAGAAGGCCAACGGATCAAATGGGAGGACGAAGATGGACGAACGAGACGAACTTGGTCCAAAGAAGGCATAGGGATCAAATGGGAGGACGAAGATGGACGAACGAGACGAACTTGGTCGAAAGAAGGCCTTCGGATCAAATGGGAGGACGAAGATGGACGAACGAGACGAACTTGGTGCAAAGAAACCCAACGGATCAAATGGGAGGACGAAAAGGGATGAAGGAGACGAACTTGGTCCAAAGAAGGCCTACGGATCAAATGGGAGGACGAAGATGGACGAACGAGACGAACTTGGTGCAAAGAAGCCCAACGGATCAAATGGGAGGGCGAAAAGGGATGAACGAGACGAACTTGGTCCAAAGAAGGCCTACGGATCAAATGGGAGGACGAAGATGGACGAACGAGACGAACTTGGTCCAAAGAAGGCCTAGGGATCAAATGGGAGGACGAAGATGGACGAACGAGACGAACTTGGTCCAAAGAAGGCCAACGGATCAAATGGGAGGACGAAGATGGACGAACGAGACGAACTTGGTCCAAAGAAGGCCTAGTGATCAAATGGGAGGACGAAGATGGACGAACGAGACGAACTTGGTCCAAAGAAGGCCTTCGGATCAAATGGGAGGACGAAGATGGACGAACGAACGAACTTGGTCCAAAGAAGGCCAACGGATCAAATGGGAGGACGAAGATCGACGAACGAGACGAAATTGGTGCAAAGAAGCCCAACGGATCATATGGGAGGACGAAAAGGGATGAACGAGACGAACATGGTCCAAAGAAGGCCGACGGATCAAATGGATGGACGAAGATGGACGAACGAGACGAACTTGGTCCAAGGAAGGCCTAGGGATTAAATGGGAGGACGAAGTTGGACGAACGAGACGAACTTGGTCCAACGAAGGCCTACGGATCAAATGGGAGGACGAAGATGGACGAACGAGACGAACTTGGTCCAAAGAAGGCCAATGGATCAAATGGGAGGACGAAGATGGAGGAACGAGGTGAACTTGGTCCAAAGAAGGCCTGGGATCAAATGGAGGACGAAGATGGACGAACGAGACGAACTTGGTCCAAAGAAGGCCTAGGGATCAAATGGGAGGACGAAGATGGACGAACGAGACGAACGAGACGAACGAGACGAACATGGTCCAAAGAAGGCCAACGGATCAAATGGGAGGACGAAGATGGACGAACGAGACGAACTTGGTCCAAAGAAGGCCTAGTGATCAAATGGGAGGACGAAGATGGACGAACGAGACGAACTTGGTCCAAAGAAGGCCTACGGATCAAATGGGAGGACGAAGATGGACGAACGAGACGAACTTGGTCCAAAGAAGGCCAACGGATCAAATGGGAGGACGAAGATGGACGAACGAGACGAACTTGGTCCAAAGAAGGCATAGGGATCAAATGGGAGGACGAAGATGGACGAACGAGACGAACTTGGTCGAAAGAAGGCCTTTGGATCAAATGGGAGGACGAAGATGGACGAACGAGACGAACTTGGTGCAAAGAAACCCAACGGATCAAATGGGAGGACGAAAAGGGATGAAGGAGACGAACTTGGTCCAAAGAAGGCCTACGGATCAAATGGGAGGACGAAGATGGACGAACGAGACGAACTTGGTGCAAAGAAGCCCAACGGATCAAATGGGAGGGCGAAAAGGGATGAACGAGACGAACTTGGTCCAAAGAAGGCCTACGGATCAAATGGGAGGACGAAGATGGACGAACGAGACGAACTTGGTCCAAAGAAGGCCTAGGGATCAAATGGGAGGACGAAGATGGACGAACGAGACGAACTTGGTCCAAAGAAGGCCAACGGATCAAATGGGAGGACGAAGATGGACGAACGAGACGAACTTGGTCCAAAGAAGGCCTAGTGATCAAATGGGAGGACGAAGATGGACGAACGAGACGAACTTGGTCCAAAGAAGGCCTTCGGATCAAATGGGAGGACGAAGATGGACGAACGAACGAACTTGGTCCAAAGAAGGCCAACGGATCAAATGGGAGGACGAAGATCGACGAACGAGACGAAATTGGTGCAAAGAAGCCCAACGGATCATATGGGAGGACGAAAAGGGATGAACGAGACGAACATGGTCCAAAGAAGGCCGACGGATCAAATGGATGGACGAAGATGGACGAACGAGACGAACTTGGTCCAAGGAAGGCCTAGGGATTAAATGGGAGGACGAAGTTGGACGAACGAGACGAACTTGGTCCAACGAAGGCCTACGGATCAAATGGGAGGACGAAGATGGACGAACGAGACGAACTTGGTCCAAAGAAGGCCAATGGATCAAATGGGAGGACGAAGATGGAGGAACGAGGTGAACTTGGTCCAAAGAAGGCCTGGGATCAAATGGAGGACGAAGATGGACGAACGAGACGAACTTGGTCCAAAGAAGGCCTACGGATCAAATGGGAGGACGAAGATGGACGAACGAGACGAACTTGGTCCAAAGAAGACCTAGGGATCAAATGGGAGGACGAAGATGGACGAACGAGACGAACTTGGTCCAAAGAAGCCCAACGGATCAAATGAGAGGACGAAGATGGATGAACGAGACGAACTTGGTCCAAAGAAGGCCTAGGGATCAAATGGGAGGACGAAGATGGAGGAACGAGACCAACTTGGTGCAAAGAAGCCCAACGGATCAAATGGGAGGACGAAAAGGGATGAACGAGACGAACTTGGTATAAAGAAGGCCTACGGATCAAATGGGTGGACGAAGATGGACGAACGAGATGAACTTGGTGCAAAGAAGCCCAACGGATCAAATGGGAGGACGAAAAGGGATGAACGAGACGAACTTGGTCCAAAGAAGGCCTACGGATCAAATGGGAGGACGAAGATGGACGAACGAGACGAACTTGGTGCAAAGAAGCCCAACGGATCAAATGGGAGGGCGAAAAGGGATGAACGAGACGAACTTGGTCCAAAGAAGGCCTACGGATCAAATGGGAGGACGAAGATGGACGAACGAGACGAACTTGGTCCAAAGAAGGCCTAGGGATCAAATGGGAGGACGAAGATGGACGAACGAGACGAACTTGGTCCAAAGAAGGCCAACGGATCAAATGGGAGGACGAAGATGGACGAACGAGACGAACTTGGTCCAAAGAAGGCCTAGTGATCAAATGGGAGGACGAAGATGGACGAACGAGACGAACTTGGTCCAAAGAAGGCCTTCGGATCAAATGGGAGGACGAAGATGGACGAACGAACGAACTTGGTCCAAAGAAGGCCAACGGATCAAATGGGAGGACGAAGATCGACGAACGAGACGAAATTGGTGCAAAGAAGCCCAACGGATCATATGGGAGGACGAAAAGGGATGAACGAGACGAACATGGTCCAAAGAAGGCCTACGGATCAAATGGATGGACGAAGATGGACGAACGAGACGAACTTGGTCCAAGGAAGGCCTAGGGATTAAATGGGAGGACGAAGTTGGACGAACGAGACGAACTTGGTCCAACGAAGGCCTACGGATCAAATGGGAGGACGAAGATGGACGAACGAGACGAACTTGGTCCAAAGAAGGCCAATGGATCAAATGGGAGGACGAAGATGGAGGAACGAGGTGAACTTGGTCCAAAGAAGGCCTGGGATCAAATGGAGGACGAAGATGGACGAACGAGACGAACTTGTTCCAAAGAAGGCCTACGGATCAAATGGGAGGACGAAGATGGACGAACGAGACGAACTTGGTCCAAAGAAGACCTAGGGATCAAATGGGAGGACGAAGATGGACGAACGAGACGAACTTGGTCCAAAGAAGCCCAACGGATCAAATGGGAGGACGAAGATGGAGGAACGAGACGAACTTGGTCCAAAGAAGGCCTAGGGATCAAATGGGAGGACGAAGATGGAGGAACGAGACCAACTTGGTGCAAAGAAGCCCAACGGATCAAATGGGAGGACGAAAAGGGATGAACGAGACGAACTTGGTCCAAAGAAGGCCTACGGATCAAATGGGTGGACGAAGATGGACGAACGAGACGAACTTGGTGCAAAGAAGCCCAACGGATCAAATGGGAGGACGAAAAGGGATGAACGAGACGAACTTGGTCCAAAGAAGGCCTACGGATCAAATGGGAGGACGAAGATGGACGAACGAGACGAACTTGGTCCAAAGAAGGCCTAGGGATCAAATGGGAGGACGAAGATGGACGAACGAGACGAACTTGGTGCAAAGAAACCCAACGGATCAAATGGGAGGACGAAAAGGGATGAACGAGACGAACTTGGTCCAAAGAAGGCCTACGGATCAAATGGGAGGACGAAGATGGACGAACGAGACGAACTTGGTGCAAAGAAGCCCAACGGATCAAATGGGAGGACGAAAAGGGATGAACGAGACGAACTTGGTCCAAAGAAGGCCTACGGATCAAATGGGAGGACGAAGATGGACGAACGAGACGAACTTGGTCCAAAGAAGGCCTAGGGATCAAATGGGAGGACGAAGATGGACGAACGAGACGAACTTGGTCCAAAGAAGGCCAACGGATCAAATGGGAGGACGAAGATGGACGAACGAGACGAACTTGGTCCAAAGAAGGCCTAGTGATCAAATGGGAGGACGAAGATGGACGAACGAGACGAACTTGGTCCAAAGAAGGCCTTCGGATCAAATGGGAGGACGAAGATGGACGAACGAACGAACTTGGTCCAAAGAAGGCCAACGGATCAAATGGGAGGACGAAGATCGACGAACGAGACGAAATTGGTGCAAAGAAGCCCAACGGATCATATGGGAGGACGAAAAGGGATGAACGAGACGAACATGGTCCAAAGAAGGCCTACAGATCAAATGGATGGACGAAGATGGACGAACGAGACGAACTTGGTCCAAGGAAGGCATAGGGATTAAATGGGAGGACGAAGTTGGACGAACGAGACGAACTTGGTCCAACGAAGGCCTACGGATCAAATGGGAGGACGAAGATGGACGAACGAGACGAACTTGGTCCAAAGAAGGCCAATGGATCAAATGGGAGGACGAAGATGGAGGAACGAGGTGAACTTGGTCCAAAGAAGGCCTGGGATCAAATGGAGGACGAAGATGGACGAACGAGACGAACTTGGTCCAAAGAAGGCCTACGGATCAAATGGGAGGACGAAGATGGACGAACGAGACGAACTTGGTCCAAAGAAGACCTAGGGATCAAATGGGAGGACGAAGATGGACGAACGAGACGAACTTGGTCCAAAGAAGCCCAACGGATCAAATGGGAGGACGAAGATGGAGGAACGAGACGAACTTGGTCCAAAGAAGGCCTAGGGATCAAATGGGAGGACGAAGATGGAGGAACGAGACCAACTTGGTGCAAAGAAGCCCAACGGATCAAATGGGAGGACGAAAAGGGATGAACGAGACGAACTTGGTCCAAAGAAGGCCTACGGATCAAATGGGTGGACGAAGATGGACGAACGAGACGAACTTGGTGCAAAGAAGCCCAACGGATCAAATGGGAGGACGAAAAGGGATGAACGAGACGAACTTGGTCCAAAGAAGGCCTACGGATCAAATGGGAGGACGAAGATGGACGAACGAGACGAACTTGGTCCAAAGAAGGCCTAGGGATCAAATGGGAGGACGAAGATGGACGAACGAGACGAACTTGGTGCAAAGAAACCCAACGGATCAAATGGGAGGACGAAAAGGGATGAACGAGACGAACTTGGTCCAAAGAAGGCCTACGGATCAAATGGGAGGACGAAGATGGACGAACGAGACGAACTTGGTGCAAAGAAGCCCAACGGATCAAATGGGAGGACGAAAAGGGATGAACGAGACGAACTTGGTCCAAAGAAGGCCTACGGATCAAATGGGAGGACGAAGATGGACGAACGAGACGAACTTGGTCCAAAGAAGGCCTAGGGATCAAATGGGAGGACGAAGATGGACGAACGAGACGAACTTGGTCCAAAGAAGGCCAACGGATCAAATGGGAGGACGAAGATGGACGAACGAGACGAACTTGGTCCAAAGAAGGCCTAGTGATCAAATGGGAGGACGAAGATGGACGAACGAGACGAACTTGGTCCAAAGAAGGCCTAGTGATCAAATGGGAGGACGAAGATGGACGAACGAGACGAACTTGGTCCAAAGAAGGCCTTCGGATCAAATGGGAGGACGAAGATGGACGAACGAACGAACTTGGTCCAAAGAAGGCCAACGGATCAAATGGGAGGACGAAGATCGACGAACGAGACGAAATTGGTGCAAAGAAGCCCAACGGATCATATGGGAGGACGAAAAGGGATGAACGAGACGAACATGGTCCAAAGAAGGCCTACGGATCAAATGGATGGACGAAGATGGACGAACGAGACGAACATGGTCCAAGGAAGGCCTAGGGATCAAATGGGAGGACGAAGTTGGACGAACGAGACGAACTTGGTCCAACGAAGGCCTACGGATCAAATGGGAGGACGAAGATGGACGAACGAGACGAACTTGGTCCAAAGAAGGCCAATGGATCAAATGGGAGGACGAAGATGGAGGAACGAGGTGAACTTGGTCCAAAGAAGGCCTGGGATCAAATGGAGGACAAAGATGGACGAACGAGACGAACTTGGTCCAAAGAAGGCCTACGGATCAAATGGGAGGACGAAGATGGACGAACGAGACGAACTTGGTCCAAAGAAGACCTAGGGATCAAATGGGAGGACGAAGATGGACGAACGAGACGAACTTGGTCCAAAGAAGCCCAACGGATCAAATGGGAGGACGAAGATGGAGGAACGAGACGAACTTGGTCCAAAGAAGGCCTAGGGATCAAATGGGAGGACGAAGATGGAGGAACGAGACCAACTTGGTGCAAAGAAGCCCAACGGATCAAATGGGAGGACGAAAAGGGATGAACGAGACGAACTTGGTCCAAAGAAGGCCTACGGATCAAATGGGTGGACGAAGATGGACGAACGAGACGAACTTGGTGCAAAGAAGCCCAACGGATCAAATGGGAGGACGAAAAGGGATGAACGAGACGAACTTGGTCCAAAGAAGGCCTACGGATCAAATGGGAGGACGAAGATGGACGAACGAGACGAACTTGGTCCAAAGAAGGCCTAGGGATCAAATGGGAGGACGAAGATGGACGAACGAGACGAACGAGACGAACGAGACGAACATGGTCCAAAGAAGGCCAACGGATCAAATGGGAGGACGAAGATGGACGAACGAGACGAACTTGGTCCAAAGAAGGCCTAGTGATCAAATGGGAGGACGAAGATGGACGAACGAGACGAACTTGGTCGAAAGAAGGCCTTCGGATCAAATGGGAGGACGAAGATGGACGAACGAGACGAACTTGGTCCAAAGAAGGCCAACGGATCAAATGGGAGGACGAAGATGGACGAACGAGACGAACTTGGTGCAAAGAAACCCAACGGATCAAATGGGAGGACGAAGATGGACGAACGAGACGAACTTGGTGCAAAGAAACCCAACGGATCAAATGGGAGGACGAAAAGGGATGAACGAGACGAACTTGGTCCAAAGAAGGCCTATGGATCAAATGGGAGGACGAAGATGGACGAACGAGACGAACTTGGTGCAAAGAAGCCCAACGGATCAAATGGGAGGACGAAAAGGGATGAACGAGACGAACTTGGTCCAAAGAAGGCCTACGGATCAAATGGGAGGACGAAGATGGACGAACGAGACGAACTTGGTCCAAAGAAGGCCTAGGGATCAAATGGGAGGACGAAGATGGACGAACGAGACGAACTTGGTCCAAAGAAGGCCAACGGATCAAATGGGAGGATGAAGATGGACGAACGAGACGAACTTGGTCCAAAGAAGGCCTAGTGATCAAATGGGAGGACGAACGAGACGAACTTGGTCCAAAGAAGGCCTTCGGATCAAATGGGAGGACGAAGATGGACGAACGAACGAACTTGGTCCAAAGAAGGCCAACGGATCAAATGGGAGGACGAAGATCGACGAACGAGACGAAATTGGTGCAAAGAAGCCCAACGGATCATATGGGAGGACGAAAAGGGATGAACGAGACGAACATGGTCCAAAGAAGGCCTACGGATCAAATGGATGGACGAAGATGGACGAACGAGACGAACTTGGTCCAAGGAAGGCCTAGGGATTAAATGGGAGGACGAAGTTGGACGAACGAGACAAACTTGGTCCAACGAAGGCCTACGGATCAAATGGGAGGACGAAGATGGACGAACGAGACGAACTTGGTCCAAAGAAGGCCAATGGATCAAATGGGAGGACGAAGATGGAGGAACGAGGTGAACTTGGTCCAAAGAAGGCCTGGGATCAAATGGAGGACGAAGATGGACGAACGAGACGAACTTGGTCCAAAGAAGGCCTACGGATCAAATGGGAGGACGAAGATGGACGAACGAGACGAACTTGGTCCGAAGAAGACCTAGGGATCAAATGGGAGGACGAAGATGGACGAACGAGACGAACTTGGTCCAAAGAAGCCCAACGGATCAAATGGGAGGACGAAGCAGGAGGAACGAGACGAACTTGGTCCAAAGAAGGCCTAGGGATCAAATGGGAGGACGAAGATGGAGGAACGAGACCAACTTGGTGCAAAGAAGCCCAACGGATCAAATGGGAGGACGAAAAGGGATGAACGAGACGAACTTGGTCCAAAGAAGGCCTACGGATCAAATGGGTGGACGAAGATGGACGAACGAGACGAACTTGGTGCAAAGAAGCCCAACGGATCAAATGGGAGGACGAAAAGGGATGAACGAGACGAACTTGGTCCAAAGAAGGCCTACGGATCAAATGGGAGGACGAAGATGGACGAACGAGACGAACTTGGTCCAAAGAAGGCCTAGGGATCAAATGGGAGGACGAAGATGGACGAACGAGACGAACTTGGTGCAAAGAAACCCAACGGATCAAATGGGAGGACGAAAAGGGATGAACGAGACGAACTTGGTCCAAAGAAGGCCTACGGATCAAATGGGAGGACGAAGATGGACGAACGAGACGAACTTGGTGCAAAGAAGCCCAACGGATCAAATGGACGAACGAGACGAACTTGGTCCAAAGAAGGCCTAGGGATCAAATGGGAGGACGAAGATGGACGAACGAGACGAACTTGGTCCAAAGAAGGCCAACGGATCAAATGGGAGGACGAAGATGGACGAACGAGACGAACTTGGTCCAAAGAAGGCCTAGTGATCAAATGGGAGGACGAAGATGGACGAACGAGACGAACTTGGTCCAAAGAAGGCCTTCGGATCAAATGGGAGGACGAAGATGGACGAACGAACGAACTTGGTCCAAAGAAGGCCAACGGATCAAATGGGAGGACGAAGATCGACGAACGAGACGAAATTGGTGCAAAGAAGCCCAACGGATCATATGGGAGGACGAAAAGGGATGAACGAGACGAACATGGTCCAAAGAAGGCCTACGGATCAAATGGATGGACGAAGATGGACGAACGAGACGAACTTGGTCCAAGGAAGGCCTAGGGATCAAATGGGAGGACGAAGTTGGACGAACGAGACGAACTTGGTCCAACGAAGGCCTACGGATCAAATGGGAGGACGAAGATGGACGAACGAGACGAACTTGGTCCAAAGAAGGCCTACGGATCAAATGGGAGGACGAAGATGGACGAACGAGACGAACTTGGTCCAAAGAAGACCTAGGGATCAAATGGGAGGACGAAGATGGACGAACGAGACGAACTTGGTCCAAAGAAGCCCAACGGATCAAATGGGAGGACGAAGATGGAGGAACGAGACGAACTTGGTCCAAAGAAGGCCTAGGGATCAAATGGGAGGACGAAGATGGACGAACGAGACGAACTTGGTCCAAAGAAGCCCAACGGATCAAATGGGAGGACGAAGATGGAGGAACGAGACGAACTTGGTCCAAAGAAGGCCTAGGGATCAAATGGGAGGACGAAGATGGAGGAACGAGACCAACTTGGTGCAAAGAAGCCCAACGGATCAAATGGGAGGACGAAAAGGGATGAACGAGACGAACTTGGTCCAAAGAAGGCCTACGGATCAAATGGGAGGACGAAGATGGACGAACGAGACGAACTTGGTCCAAAGAAGGCCTAGGGATCAAATGGGAGGACGAAGATGGACGAACGAGACGAACTTGGTCCAAAGAAGGCCTACGGATCAAATGGGAGGACGAAGATGGACGAACGAGACGAACTTGGTCCAAAGAAGACCTAGGGATCAAATGGGAGGACGAAGATGGACGAACGAGACGAACTTGGTCCAAAGAAGCCCAACGGATCAAATGGGAGGACGAAGATGGAGGAACGAGACGAACTTGGTCCAAAGAAGGCCTAGGGATCAAATGGGAGGACGAAGATGGAGGAACGAGACCAACTTGGTGCAAAGAAGCCCAACGGATCAAATGGGAGGACGAAAAGGGATGAACGAGACGAACTTGGTCCAAAGAAGGCCTAGGGATCAAATGGGAGGACGAAGATGGACGAACGAGACGAACTTGGTCCAAAGAAGGCCAACGGATCAAATGGGAGGACGAAGATGGACGAACGAGACGAACTTGGTCCAAAGAAGGCCTAGTGATCAAATGGGAGGACGAAGATGGACGAACGAGACGAACTTGGTCCAAAGAAGGCCTTCGGATCAAATGGGAGGACGAAGATGGACGAACGAACGAACTTGGTCCAAAGAAGGCCAACGGATCAAATGGGAGGACGAAGATCGACGAACGAGACGAAATTGGTGCAAAGAAGCCCAACGGATCATATGGGAGGACGAAAAGGGATGAACGAGACGAACATGGTCCAAAGAAGGCCTAGGGATCAAATGGGAGGACGAAGTTGGACGAACGAGACGAACTTGGTCCAACGAAGGCCTACGGATCAAATGGGAGGACGAAGATGGACGAACGAGACGAACTTGGTCCAAAGAAGGCCAATGGATCAAATGGGAGGACGAAGATGGAGGAACGAGGTGAACTTGGTCCAAAGAAGGCCTGGGATCAAATGGAGGACGAAGATGGACGAACGAGACGAACTTGGTCCAAAGAAGGCCTACGGATCAAATGGGAGGACGAAGATGGACGAACGAGACGAACTTGGTCCAAAGAAGACCTAGGGATCAAATGGGAGGACGAAGATGGACGAACGAGACGAACTTGGTCCAAAGAAGCCCAACGGATCAAATGGGAGGACGAAGATGGAGGAACGAGACGAACTTGGTCCAAAGAAGGCCTAGGGATCAAATGGGAGGACGAAGATGGAGGAACGAGACCAACTTGGTGCAAAGAAGCCCAACGGATCAAATGGGAGGACGAAAAGGGATGAACGAGACGAACTTGGTCCAAAGAAGGCCTACGGATCAAATGGGTGGACGAAGATGGACGAACGAGACGAACTTGGTGCAAAGAAGCCCAACGGATCAAATGGGAGGACGAAAAGGGATGAACGAGACGAACTTGGTCCAAAGAAGGCCTACGGATCAAATGGGAGGACGAAGATGGACGAACGAGACGAACTTGGTCCAAAGAAGGCCTAGGGATCAAATGGGAGGACGAAGATGGACGAACGAGACGAACGAGACGAACGAGACGAACATGGTCCAAAGAAGGCCAACGGATCAAATGGGAGGACGAAGATGGACGAACGAGACGAACTTGGTCCAAAGAAGGCCTAGTGATCAAATGGGAGGACGAAGATGGACGAACGAGACGAACTTGGTCGAAAGAAGGCCTTCGGATCAAATGGGAGGACGAAGATGGACGAACGAGACGAACTTGGTCCAAAGAAGGCCAACGGATCAAATGGGAGGACGAAGATGGACGAACGAGACGAACTTGGTGCAAAGAAACCCAACGGATCAAATGGGAGGACGAAGATGGACGAACGAGACGAACTTGGTGCAAAGAAACCCAACGGATCAAATGGGAGGACGAAAAGGGATGAACGAGACGAACTTGGTCCAAAGAAGGCCTACGGATCAAATGGGAGGACGAAGATGGACGAACGAGACGAACTTGGTGCAAAGAAGCCCAACGGATCAAATGGGAGGACGAAAAGGGATGAACGAGACGAACTTTGATATGGACTAGGAAGGATCGCCTTGAAGTTCAGATTAGAGGAAGGATATTGACGCCACACTCAAGAAAAAGATGAGAAGGTGAGTGATAAGTCATGAAATTTTGATCGCCACAAGTTGCCTTGATAAGATCAGATTTGGTTCTTTGCCCAAGAACACAAGGGAAGCTCTCACAATAGGAGAAAACTCTAATTTTCATTCAGATTCAACTTTTCTTTGGCTTTACATTGAGTCCTTATTTATAGGCTAGGTGGGCTGCTGAACAATCAATTCCCACTACATTAAAACTAGAAATAAACTCCCATTAACTATCATAATGGCTAGGGACTCTTAAATTCTCTTAAAACTGACCCTAGGGAAGCTAAAAGGACTTCTGAAAATTGAGCTCAAAATAGTGTACGAAAATGAAAAAGAAATTGGGCTCATGTGCAAAAGAAAGTGCAGCCCAAATGATTACAACCTTAACAAAAAGAAATAAAACTGAATCAGCCCAACTCCTTTATTCCTCAAGTTGGATCATGTAATTCAGCCCATCCCTTCATTCTTCAATTTGGATCAAGTAGTTAACCAATCTGGGCTTGAATCCTTCTAGGCTTGATTTTGCTTCAATCAGAGTTGTCACCATTTGATCTAAGGCCTCATTAGCTTTGTTGGTACGAGTCCTTGTCATTGGCCCACCAAGGCCTTGTAATGCTTTATTGTCCATGCTTCTAGGTTGATCCTCATCATACCCTCCTTCTTTAAGAGAACTCGTCCTCGAGTTTGTTTTCTCATCAAAGCCTACAGGAAGGAATAACATGTCAATGATTTGAAGAATAACGTGAATCTTCCCACCAGGATCAAATGGGGAGTGATAGAAACTTCCAAATGTGACAAGTGAAGGAAACACATTTTCATCTTGTCCATTCAATATTTCATCACAATCATAGCCAATACAAGGAGTTTTAAAGGCTAAGTCATACCTCTTGGAAGTAACACTCATGAACAAGTTTTCCTTCGTAGACTTAGACTTTGGAACAAGATCAAAATTAGTACTTTGCTCATGCAAAGGCTCCATATGTTGAGCCATATTGTCATTCGTGTCAAGACAAACAAATGACGAATCCTTTTGAATGAAGACAATCTTTTCAAACATATTAGGGACATCATTTGGAAGCAAAAAGGAATTTCCAAGAATAGGTAGAATAAGAATATGTGTAGTAATGGTCCCATCAAGTAAGGCCACATGCAAACCTTTATTGCTCCTTGCAAAACCAAGAGTGCTACTATTATTGGGAACACAATGTTCTCCATTCAAAACATGTTTCTTGGTTTCAATAGAACAAGAGTCTTGCAATTCAAGAGAATAATAATTAAAACCAACATAAGTAGAAGAAAAACAAGACTTATGCATGTTGGTGATCAATGGAGCACTTGGAATAAGACCCACTTGTTGCCCAATCTTTTTCATTGATTGGAAACCTTGTGGAATGCCTTTGGAAGAGATACCTTGAAATTCCTTCACAAGAGAACAAACACCAAGAGGCAAAGAAGAATTAAGGTTAGCATTAGCATCAAAACAATGAGAATCCTTTGCTAACTTAGCTCTTTTAACCTCACTCTCTTTTATGAAAAGACTCTCCACTTTTCTCTTTAATTTTTCCTCACTTTTATTATCTTCATTGTTTTCTCTCTTTTCCTCCTCCTCAAAATTGATAACACTTTTTTTCACACAATCTTTTTCACTTTCTTTTTCTATCAACTCATTTTTTTCTTTACTTTCATCCTTCTTTTCTCCACTCTTATTTTCGCCCTTTTCTTCTCTCCTCTCTTTCTTTTCTTTCCTCTCTTGAATTCCCCCATTCTTTTTATTCTCCAAATCTTTCTTCAAATGCTCCCAATACCTTTCAAAATTAGAAGCTCTCCTTTTCATTTTCTCTTCCTTTCTCAACCTCTTTTCATACTCCTTAACTTCCTCAAGCTTGTCTTCTCTTTCTCCTCTCATATGATTTTTCCTTCTTCTATCATGTTCTCTCTCATATTCATGCCTCCTTTCTCCCGAATATTCACTTTCACTATGAGAAGAATTTCTACGTGTAGCTCTTTTCCTCTCCACTTGATCAAGTCTTTCAAGAAATTCATTGGTTTGTCTACGCATCAACCTCTCCATGTGTTGGGTTAAAGCCTCCATTTGTAACCTCATAGCCGCAGCCCTTGGAGAAGTAGGAATACTTCCATCACCTTTTCTTTCCATTTCTCAAAAATTGAAATTGAGCAAAACAGAAATTTTGTAGTTCATAAGAGGACCTCACCACTCCCTTACGTGTTTCACTCAAGATTGTGGTTCACTCGTGTTTACAAGCTATTTGGCTTTTATGTGATATGCACTCTTGCCTTTTTCCACTCAACTTCCTCTTACAAGCTCTTAAGAAAGAACCTTATCAATGATTTTTCTCAAGACAACAAGAAGTGACCAGTATAATCAAGAGCAAGAATGACATAAAGCAAAAGGAACAAGGATCAAAAGGAAACCCAAATGGAACAAAACAAACTTTGACAAAGAGGAAATTTAGAGTCCTTTCAATCACAATTAAATCTTCTTTTCCTCTATCTTTTCCACACTCTTAAAACTGTCCAGAATTTTTTTTTTTCGATTTTTTTTTTCACCTTTTTTTTTTTGTTAAATCAGCAACTCAATGATAAGACAATTCTGGCAGCAACTTTTTTTTTAATTTTTTTTTGTACGATTTTTTTTTTCAACAAGACTAGGACTCAAAATGAAAAGAAATCTGATGCAATTCTAATAACAAGGATGGAAAGACAACAAAGACAGAATTGGAGAAACAAAGAAACAACTCAAAAAGATCAAACAGAAAATTTGACACAAAGGATTAAGACAAAAGACAAGTAATCTTGACAATGAAATGGACAAGAGTATTCAAATAGGAAAGAGCTAGATGGAATTGAAAAGAACGAAAAACCAGAATAAAGAAAACGAAACAGAGAATAGTATTTTTTTTTATGGTTTTAACAAAAGAAAAGCCACACCTGAGATTCAAGGAGCCAAAGCTTTGATACCAAATGATATGGACTAGGAAGGATCGCCTTGAAGTTCAGATTAGAGGAAGGATATTGACGCCACACTCAAGAAAAAGATGAGAAGGTGAGTGATAAGTCATGAAATTTTGATCGCCACAAGTTGCCTTGATAAGATCAGATTTGGTTCTTTGCCCAAGAACACAAGGGAAGCTCTCACAATAGGAGAAAACTCTAATTTTCATTCAGATTCAACTTTTCTTTGGCTTTACATTGAGTCCTTATTTATAGGCTAGGTGGGCTGCTGAACAATCAATTCCCACTACATTAAAACTAGAAATAAACTCCCATTAACTATCATAATGGCTAGGGACTCTTAAATTCTCTTAAAACTGACCCTAGGGAAGCTAAAAGGACTTCTGAAAATTGAGCTCAAAATAGTGTACGAAAATGAAAAAGAAATTGGGCTCATGTGCAAAAGAAAGTGCAGCCCAAATGATTACAACCTTAACAAAAAGAAATAAAACTGAATCAGCCCAACTCCTTTATTCCTCAAGTTGGATCATGTAATTCAGCCCATCCCTTCATTCTTCAATTTGGATCAAGTAGTTAACCAATCTGGGCTTGAATCCTTCTAGGCTTGATTTTGCTTCAATCAGAGTTGTCACCATTTGATCTAAGGCCTCATTAGCTTTGTTGGTACGAGTCCTTGTCATTGGCCCACCAAGGCCTTGTAATGCTTTATTGTCCATGCTTCTAGGTTGATCCTCATCAAACTTGGTCCAAAGAAGGCCTACGGATCAAATGGGAGGACGAAGATGGACGAACGAGACGAACTTGGTCCAAAGAAGGCCTAGGGATCAAATGGGAGGACGAAGATGGACGAACGAGACGAACTTGGTCCAAAGAAGGCCAACGGATCAAATGAGAGGACGAAGATGGACGAACGAGACGAACTTGGTCCAAAGAAGGCCTAGTGATCAAATGGGAGGACGAACGAGACGAACTTGGTCCAAAGAAGGCCTTCGGATCAAATGGGAGGACGAAGATGGACGAACGAACGAACTTGGTCCAAAGAAGGCCAACGGATCAAATGGGAGGACGAAGATCGACGAACGAGACGAAATTGGTGCAAAGAAGCCCAACGGATCATATGGGAGGACGAAAAGGGACGAACGAGACGAACATGGTCCAAAGAAGGCCTACGGATCAAATGGATGGACGAAGATGGACGAACGAGACGAACTTGGTCCAAGGAAGGCCTAGGGATCAAATGGGAGGACGAAGTTGGACGAACGAGACGAACTTGGTCCAACGAAGGCCTACGGATCAAATGGGAGGACGAAGATGGACGAACGAGACGAACTTGGTCCAAAGAAGGCCAATGGATCAAATGGGAGGACGAAGATGGAGGAACGAGGTGAACTTGGTCCAAAGAAGGCCTGGGATCAAATGGAGGACGAAGATGGACGAACGAGACGAACTTGGTCCAAAGAAGGCCTACGGATCAAATGGGAGGACGAAGATGGACGAACGAGACGAACTTGGTCCAAAGAAGACCTAGGGATCAAATGGGAGGACGAAGATGGACGAACGAGACGAACTTGGTCCAAAGAAGCCCAACGGATCAAATGGGAGGACGAAGATGGAGGAACGAGACGAACTTGGTCCAAAGAAGGCCTAGGGATCAAATGGGAGGACGAAGATGGAGGAACGAGACCAACTTGGTGCAAAGAAGCCCAACGGATCAAATGGGAGGACGAAAAGGGATGAACGAGACGAACTTGGTCCAAAGAAGGCCTACGGATCAAATCGGTGGACGAAGATGGACGAACGAGACGAACTTGGTGCAAAGAAGCCCAACGGATCAAATGGGAGGACGAAAAGGGATGAACGAGACGAACTTGGTCCAAAGAAGGCCTACGGATCAAATGGGAGGACGAAGATGGACGAACGAGACGAACTTGGTCCAAAGAAGGCCTAGGGATCAAATGGGAGGACGAAGATGGACGAACGAGACGAACGAGACGAACGAGACGAACATGGTCCAAAGAAGGCCAACGGATCAAATGGGAGGACGAAGATGGACGAACGAGACGAACTTGGTCCAAAGAAGGCCTAGTGATCAAATGGGAGGACGAAGATGGACGAACGAGACGAACTTGGTCCAAAGAAGGCCAACGGATCAAATGGGAGGACGAAGATGGACGAACGAGACGAACTTGGTCCAAAGAAGGCATAGGGATCAAATGGGAGGACGAAGATGGACGAACGAGACGAACTTGGTCGAAAGAAGGCCTTCGGATCAAATGGGAGGACGAAGATGGACGAACGAGACGAACTTGGTCCAAAGAAGGCCAACGGATCAAATGGGAGGACGAAGATGGACGAACCAGATGAACTTGGTGCAAAGAAGCCCAAGGATCAAATGGGAGGACGAAAAGGGATGAACGAGATGAACTTGGTCCAAAGAAGGCCTAGGGATCAAATGGGAGGACGAAGATGGACGAACGAGACGAACTTGGTCCAAAGAAGGCCTAGGGATCAAATGGGAGGACGAAGATGGACGAACGAGACGAACTTGGTCCAAAGAAGGCCTACGGATCAAATGGGTGGACGAAGATGGACGAACGAGACGAACTTGGTCCAAGGAAGGCCTAGGGATCAAATGGGAGGACGAAGATGGACGAACGAGACGAACTTTGTCCAACGAAGGCCTACGGATCAAATGGGAGGACGAAGATGGACGAACGAGACGAACTTGGTCCAAAGAAGGCCAACGGATCAAATGGGAGGACGAAGATGGACGAACGAGACGAACTTGGTCCAAAGAAGGCCTACGGATCAAATGGGAGGACGAAGATGGACGAACGAGACGAACTTGGTCCAAAGAAGGCCAACGGATCAAATGCGAGGACGAAGATGGACGAACGAGACGAACTTGGTGCAAAGAAGCCCAACGGATCAAATGGGAGGACGAAAAGGGAGGAACGAGACGAACTTGGTCCAAAGAAGGCCTACGGATCAAATGGGAGGACGAAAAGGGATGAACGAGACGAACTTGGTCCAAAGAAGGCCTACGGATCAAATGGGTGGACGAAGATGGACGAACGAGACGAACTTGGTGCAAAGAAGCCCAACGGATCAAATGGGAGGACGAAACGGGATGAACGAGACGAACTTGGTCCAAAGAAGGCCTACGGATCAAATGGGAGGACGAAGATGGACGAACGAGACGAACTTGGTCCAAAGAAGGCCTAGGGATCAAATGGGAGGACGAAGATGGACGAACGAGACGAACTTGGTCCAAAGAAGGCCTACGGATCAAATGGGAGGACGAAGATGGACGAACGAGACGAACTTGGTCCAAAGAAGGCCAACGGATCAAATGCGAGGACGAAGATGGACGAACGAGACGAACTTGGTGCAAAGAAGCCCAACGGATCAAATGGGAGGACGAAAAGGGAGGAACGAGACGAACTTGGTCCAAAGAAGGCCTACGGATCAAATGGGAGGACGAAAAGGGATGAACGAGACGAACTTGGTCCAAAGAAGGCCTACGGATCAAATGGGTGGACGAAGATGGACGAACGAGACGAACTTGGTGTAAAGAAGCCCAACGGATCAAATGGGAGGACGAAAAGGGATGAACGAGACGAACTTGGTCCAAAGAAGGCCTACGGATCAAATGGGAGGACGAAGATGGACGAACGAGACGAACTTGGTCCAAAGAAGGCCTAGGGATCAAATGGGAGGACGAAGATGGACGAACGAGACGAACTTGGTCCAAAGAAGGCGAACGGATCAAATGGGAGGACGAAGATGGACGAACGAGACGAACTTGGTCCAAAGAAGGCCTAGTGATCAAATGGGAGGACGAAGATGGACGAACGAGACGAACTTGGTCCAAAGAAGGCCTACGGATCAAATGGGAGGACGAAGATGGACGAACGAGACGAACTTGGTCCAAAGAAGGCCAACGGATCAAATGGGAGGACGAAGATGGACGAACGAGACGAACTTGGTCGAAAGAAGGCCTTCGGATCAAATGGGAGGACGAAGATGGACGAACGAGACGAACTTGGTCCTAAGAAGGCCAACGGATCAAATGGGAGAACGAAGATGGACGAACCAGATGAACTTGGTGCAAAGAAGCCCAAGGATCAAATGGGAGGACGAAAAGGGATGAACGAGACGAACTTGGTCCAAAGAAGGCCTACGGATCAAATGGGAGGACGAAGATGGACGAACGAGACGAACTTGGTCCAAAGAAGGCCAACGGATCAAATGGGAGGACGAAGATGGACGAACGAGACGAACTTGGTCCAAAGAAGGCCTACGGATCAAATGGGAGGACGAAGATGGACGAACGAGACGAACTTGGTCCAAAGAAGGCCAACGGATCAAATGCGAGGACGAAGATGGACGAACGAGACGAACTTGGTGCAAAGAAGCCCAACGGATCAAATGGGAGGACGAAAAGGGAGGAACGAGACGAACTTGGTCCAAAGAAGGCCTACGGATCAAATGGGAGGACGAAGACGGACGAACGAGTCGAACTTGGTCCAAAGAAGGCCTAGGGATCAAATGGGAGGACGAAGATGGACGAACGAGACGAACTTGGTCCAAAGAAGGCCTACGGATCAAATGGGTGGACGAAGATGGACGAACGAGACGAACTTGGTCCAAGGAAGGCCTAGGGATCAAATGGGAGGACGAAGATGGACGAAGGAGACGAACTTGGTCCAAAGAAGGCCTACGGATCAAATGGGAGGACGAAGATGGACGAACGAGACGAACTTGGTCCAAAGAAGGCCAACGGATCAAATGGGAGGACGAAGATGGACGAACTTGGTCCAAAGAAGGCCTACGGATCAAATGGGAGGTCGAAGATGGACGAACGGGACGAACTTGGTCCAAAGAAGGCCAACGGATCAAATGGGAGGACGAAGATGGACGAACGAGACGAACTTGGTGCAAAGAAGCCCAACGGATCAAATGGGAGGACGAAAAGGGATGAACGAGAGGAACTTGGTCCAAAGAAGGCCAACGGATCAAATGGGAGGACCAAGATGGACGAACGAGACGAACTTGGTCCAAAGAAGCCCAATGGATCAAATGGGAGGACGAAGATGGACGAACGAGGCGAACTTGGTCCAAAGAAGGCCTAGAGATCAAATGGGAGGACGAAGATGGACGAACGAGACGAACTTGGTCCAAAGAAGGCCAACGGATCAAATGGGAGGACGAAGATGGACGAACAAGACGAACTTAATGCAAAGAAGCCCAACGGATCAAATGGGAGGACGAAAAGGGATGAACGAGACGAACTTGGTCCAAAGAAGGCCTACGGATCAAATGGGAGGACGAAGATGGCCGAACGAGACGAACTTGGTCCAAAGAAAGCCTAGGGATCAAATGGGAGGACGAAGATGGACGAACGAGACGAACTTGGTCCAAAGAAGGCCTACGGATCAAATGGGAGGACGAAGATGGACGAACGAGTCTAACTTGGTCCAAAGATGGCCAACGGATGAAATGGGAGGAGGATGATGGACGAACGAGACGAACTTGGTCCAAAGAAGGTTTAGGGATCAAATGGGAGGACGAAGATGGACGAACGAGACGAACTTGGTCCAAAGAAGGCCTACGGATCAAATGGGAGGACGAAGATGGACGAACGAGACGAACTTGGTCCAAAGAAGGCCTACGGATCAAATGGGAGGACGAAGATGGACGAACGAGACGAACTTGGTCCAAGGAAGGCCAACGGATCAAATGGGAGGACGAAGATGGACGAACGAGACGAACTTTGTCCAAGGAAGGCCTACGGATCAAATGGGAGGACGAAGATGGACGAACGAGACGAACTTGGTCCAAAGAAGGCCAACGGATCAAATGGGAGGACGAAGATGGACGAATGAGACGAACTTGGTGCAAAGAAGCCCAACGGATCAAATGGGAGGACGAAAAGGGAGGAACGAGACGAACTTGGTCCAGAGAAGGCCTACGGATCAAATGGGAGGACGAAGATGGACGAACGAGTCGAACTTGGTCCAAAGAAGGCCTAGGGATCAAATGGGAGGACGAAGATGGACGAACGAGATGAACTTGGTCCAAAGAAGGCCTACGGATCAAATGGGTGGACGAAGATGGACGAACGAGACGAACTTGGTCCAAAGAAGTCCAACGGATCAAATGGGAGGACGAAAAGGGAGGAACGAGACGAACTTGGTCCAAAGAAGGCCTACGGATCAAATGGGAGGACGAAGATGGACGAACGAGTCGAACTTGGTCCAAAGAAGGCCTAGGGATCAAATGGGAGGGCGAAGATGGACGAACGAGACGAACTTGGTCCAAAGAAGGCCTACGGATCAAATGGGTGGACGAAGATGGACGAACGTGACGAACTTGGTCCAAGGAAGGCCTAGGGATCAAATGGGAGGACGAAGATGGACGAACGAGACGAACTTGGTCCAAAGAAGGCCTACGGATCAAATGGGAGGACGAAGATGGACGAACGAGACGAACTTGGTCCAAAGAAGGCCAACGGATCAAATGGGAGGACGAAGATGGACGAACGAGACGAACTTGGTCCAAAGAAGGCCTAGGGATCAAATGGGAGGACGAAGATGGACGAACGAGACGAACCTGGTCCAAAGAAGGCCAACGGACGAAGATGGACGAACGAGACGAACCTGGTCCAAAGAAGGCCAACGGATCAAATGGGAGGATGAAGATGGACGAACAAGACGAACTTAGTGCAAAGAAGCCCAACGGATCAAATGGGAGGACGAAAAGGGATGAACGAGACGAACTTGGTCCAAAGAAGGCCTACGGATCAAATGGGAGGACGAAGATGGACGAACGAGACGAACTTGGTCCAAAGAAGGCCAACGGATCAAATGGGAGGACGAAGATGGACGAACTTGGTCCAAAGAAGGCCTACGGATCAAATGGGAGGTCGAAGATGGACGAACGGGACGAACTTGGTCCAAAGAAGGCCAACAGATCAAATGGGAGGACGAAGATGGACGAACGAGACGAACTTGGTGCAAAGAAGCCCAACGGATCAAATGGGAGGACGAAAAGGGATGAACGAGACGAACTTGGTCCAAAGAAGGCCAACGGATCAAATGGGAGGACCAAGATGGACGAACGAGACGAACTTGGTCCAAAGAAGCCCAATGGATCAAATGGGAGGACGAAGATGGACGAACGGGGCGAACTTGGTCCAAAGAAGGCCTAGAGATCAAATGGGAGGACGAAGATGGACGAACGAGACGAACTTGGTCCAAAGAAGGCCAACGGATCAAATGGGAGGACGAAGATGGACGAACAAGACGAACTTAATGCAAAGAAGCCCAACGGATCAAATGGGAGGACGAAAAGGGATGAACGAGACGAACTTGGTCCAAAGAAGGCCTACGGATCAAATGGGAGGACGAAGATGGACGAACGAGACGAACTTGGTCCAAAGAATGCCAACGGATCAAATGGGAGAACAAAGATGGACGAACCAGATGAACTTGGTGCAAAGAAGCCCAAGGATCAAATGGGAGGACGAAAAGGGATGAACGAGACGAACTTGGTCCAAAGAAGGCCTACGGATCAAATGGGAGGACGAAGATGGACGAACGAGACGAACTTGGTCCAAAGAAGGCCTACGGATCAAATGGCAGGACGAAGATGGACGAACGAGACGAACTTGGTCCAAAGAAGGCCAACGGATCAAATGGGAGGACGAAGATGGACGAACGAGACGAACTTGGTCCAAAGAAGGCCTACGGATCAAATGGGAGGACGAAGATCGACGAACGAGACGAACTTGGTCCAAAGAAGGCCAACGGATCAAATGCGAGGACGAAGATGGACGAACGAGACGAACTTGGTGCAAAGAAGCCCAACGGATCAAATGGGAGGACGAAAAGGGAGGAACGAGACGAACTTGGTCCAAAGAAGGCCTACGGATCAAATGGGAGGACGAAGATGGACGAACGAGTCGAACTTGGTCCAAAGAAGGCCTAGGGATCAAATGGGAGGACGAAGATGGACGAACGAGACGAACTTGGTCCAAAGAAGGCCTACGGATCAAATGGGTGGACGAAGATGGACGAACGAGACGAACTTGGTCCAAGGATGGCCTAGGGATCAAATGGGAGGACGAAGATGGATGAAGGAGACGAACTTGGTCCAAAGAAGGCCTACGGATCAAATGGGAGGACGAAGATGGACGAACGAGACGAACTTGGTCCAAAGAAGGCCAACGGATCAAATGGGAGGACGAAGATGGACGAACTTGGTCCAAAGAAGGCCTACGGATCAAATGGGAGGTCGAAGATGGACGAACGGGACGAACTTGGTCCAAAGAAGGCCAACGGATCAAATGGGAGGACGAAGATGGACGAACGAGACGAACTTGGTCCAAAGAAGGCATAGGGATCAAATGGGAGGACGAAGATGGACGAACGAGACGAACTTGGTCGAAAGAAGGCCTTCGGATCAAATGGGAGGACGAAGATGGACGAACGAGACGAACTTGGTCCAAAGAAGGCCAACGGATCAAATGGGAGGACGAAGATGGACGAACCAGATGAACTTGGTGCAAAGAAGCCCAAGGATCAAATGGGAGGACGAAAAGGGATGAACGAGATGAACTTGGTCCAAAGAAGGCCTAGGGATCAAATGGGAGGACGAAGATGGACGAACGAGACGAACTTGGTCCAAAGAAGGCCTAGGGATCAAATGGGAGGACGAAGATGGACGAACGAGACGAACTTGGTCCAAAGAAGGCCTACGGATCAAATGGGTGGACGAAGATGGACGAACGAGACGAACTTGGTCCAAGGAAGGCCTAGGGATCAAATGGGAGGACGAAGATGGACGAACGAGACGAACTTTGTCCAACGAAGGCCTACGGATCAAATGGGAGGACGAAGATGGACGAACGAGACGAACTTGGTCCAAAGAAGGCCAACGGATCAAATGGGAGGACGAAGATGGACGAACGAGACGAACTTGGTCCAAAGAAGGCCTACGGATCAAATGGGAGGACGAAGATGGACGAACGAGACGAACTTGGTCCAAAGAAGGCCAACGGATCAAATGCGAGGACGAAGATGGACGAACGAGACGAACTTGGTGCAAAGAAGCCCAACGGATCAAATGGGAGGACGAAAAGGGAGGAACGAGACGAACTTGGTCCAAAGAAGGCCTACGGATCAAATGGGAGGACGAAAAGGGATGAACGAGACGAACTTGGTCCAAAGAAGGCCTACGGATCAAATGGGTGGACGAAGATGGACGAACGAGACGAACTTGGTGCAAAGAAGCCCAACGGATCAAATGGGAGGACGAAAAGGGATGAACGAGACGAACTTGGTCCAAAGAAGGCCTACGGATCAAATGGGAGGACGAAGATGGACGAACGAGACGAACTTGGTCCAAAGAAGGCCTAGGGATCAAATGGGAGGACGAAGATGGACGAACGAGACGAACTTGGTCCAAAGAAGGCCTACGGATCAAATGGGAGGACGAAGATGGACGAACGAGACGAACTTGGTCCAAAGAAGGCCAACGGATCAAATGCGAGGACGAAGATGGACGAACGAGACGAACTTGGTGCAAAGAAGCCCAACGGATCAAATGGGAGGACGAAAAGGGAGGAACGAGACGAACTTGGTCCAAAGAAGGCCTACGGATCAAATGGGAGGACGAAAAGGGATGAACGAGACGAACTTGGTCCAAAGAAGGCCTACGGATCAAATGGGTGGACGAAGATGGACGAACGAGACGAACTTGGTGTAAAGAAGCCCAACGGATCAAATGGGAGGACGAAAAGGGATGAACGAGACGAACTTGGTCCAAAGAAGGCCTACGGATCAAATGGGAGGACGAAGATGGACGAACGAGACGAACTTGGTCCAAAGAAGGCCTAGGGATCAAATGGGAGGACGAAGATGGACGAACGAGACGAACTTGGTCCAAAGAAGGCGAACGGATCAAATGGGAGGACGAAGATGGACGAACGAGACGAACTTGGTCCAAAGAAGGCCTAGTGATCAAATGGGAGGACGAAGATGGACGAACGAGACGAACTTGGTCCAAAGAAGGCCTACGGATCAAATGGGAGGACGAAGATGGACGAACGAGACGAACTTGGTCCAAAGAAGGCCAACGGATCAAATGGGAGGACGAAGATGGACGAACGAGACGAACTTGGTCGAAAGAAGGCCTTCGGATCAAATGGGAGGACGAAGATGGACGAACGAGACGAACTTGGTCCTAAGAAGGCCAACGGATCAAATGGGAGAACGAAGATGGACGAACCAGATGAACTTGGTGCAAAGAAGCCCAAGGATCAAATGGGAGGACGAAAAGGGATGAACGAGACGAACTTGGTCCAAAGAAGGCCTACGGATCAAATGGGAGGACGAAGATGGACGAACGAGACGAACTTGGTCCAAAGAAGGCCAACGGATCAAATGGGAGGACGAAGATGGACGAACGAGACGAACTTGGTCCAAAGAAGGCCTACGGATCAAATGGGAGGACGAAGATGGACGAACGAGACGAACTTGGTCCAAAGAAGGCCAACGGATCAAATGCGAGGACGAAGATGGACGAACGAGACGAACTTGGTGCAAAGAAGCCCAACGGATCAAATGGGAGGACGAAAAGGGAGGAACGAGACGAACTTGGTCCAAAGAAGGCCTACGGATCAAATGGGAGGACGAAGACGGACGAACGAGTCGAACTTGGTCCAAAGAAGGCCTAGGGATCAAATGGGAGGACGAAGATGGACGAACGAGACGAACTTGGTCCAAAGAAGGCCTACGGATCAAATGGGTGGACGAAGATGGACGAACGAGACGAACTTGGTCCAAGGAAGGCCTAGGGATCAAATGGGAGGACGAAGATGGACGAAGGAGACGAACTTGGTCCAAAGAAGGCCTACGGATCAAATGGGAGGACGAAGATGGACGAACGAGACGAACTTGGTCCAAAGAAGGCCAACGGATCAAATGGGAGGACGAAGATGGACGAACTTGGTCCAAAGAAGGCCTACGGATCAAATGGGAGGTCGAAGATGGACGAACGGGACGAACTTGGTCCAAAGAAGGCCAACGGATCAAATGGGAGGACGAAGATGGACGAACGAGACGAACTTGGTGCAAAGAAGCCCAACGGATCAAATGGGAGGACGAAAAGGGATGAACGAGATGAACTTGGTCCAAAGAAGGCCAACGGATCAAATGGGAGGACCAAGATGGACGAACGAGACGAACTTGGTCCAAAGAAGCCCAATGGATCAAATGGGAGGACGAAGATGGACGAACGAGGCGAACTTGGTCCAAAGAAGGCCTAGAGATCAAATGGGAGGACGAAGATGGACGAACGAGACGAACTTGGTCCAAAGAAGGCCAACGGATCAAATGGGAGGACGAAGATGGACGAACAAGACGAACTTAATGCAAAGAAGCCCAACGGATCAAATGGGAGGACGAAAAGGGATGAACGAGACGAACTTGGTCCAAAGAAGCCTACGGATCAAATGGGAGGACGAAGATGGCCGAACGAGACGAACTTGGTCCAAAGAAAGCCTAGGGATCAAATGGGAGGACGAAGATGGACGAACGAGACGAACTTGGTCCAAAGAAGGCCTACGGATCAAATGGGAGGACGAAGATGGACGAACGAGTCTAACTTGGTCCAAAGATGGCCAACGGATGAAATGGGAGGAGGATGATGGACGAACGAGACGAACTTGGTCCAAAGAAGGTTTAGGGATCAAATGGGAGGACGAAGATGGACGAACGAGACGAACTTGGTCCAAAGAAGGCCTACGGATCAAATGGGAGGACGAAGATGGACGAACGAGACGAACTTGGTCCAAAGAAGGCCTACGGATCAAATGGGAGGACGAAGATGGACGAACGAGACGAACTTGGTCCAAGGAAGGCCAACGGATCAAATGGGAGGACGAAGATGGACGAACGAGACGAACTTTGTCCAAGGAAGGCCTACGGATCAAATGGGAGGACGAAGATGGACGAACGAGACGAACTTGGTCCAAAGAAGGCCAACGGATCAAATGGGAGGACAAAGATGGACGAATGAGACGAACTTGGTGCAAAGAAGCCCAACGGATCAAATGGGAGGACGAAAAGGGAGGAACGAGACGAACTTGGTCCAGAGAAGGCCTACGGATCAAATGGGAGGACGAAGATGGACGAACGAGTCGAACTTGGTCCAAAGAAGGCCTAGGGATCAAATGGGAGGACGAAGATGGACGAACGAGACGAACTTGGTCCAAAGAAGGCCTACGGATCAAATGGGTGGACGAAGATGGACGAACGAGACGAACTTGGTCCAAAGAAGGCCTACGGATCAAATGGGAGGACGAAGATGGACGAACGAGACGAACTTGGTCCAAAGAAGTCCAACGGATCAAATGGGAGGACGAAAAGGGAGGAACGAGACGAACTTGGTCCAAAGAAGGCCTACGGATCAAATGGGAGGACGAAGATGGACGAACGAGTCGAACTTGGTCCAAAGAAGGCCTAGGGATCAAATGGGAGGGCGAAGATGGACGAACGAGACGAACTTGGTCCAAAGAAGGCCTACGGATCAAATGGGTGGACGAAGATGGACGAACGAGACGAACTTGGTCCAAGGAAGGCCTAGGGATCAAATGGGAGGACGAAGATGGACGAACGAGACGAACTTGGTCCAAAGAAGGCCTACGGATCAAATGGGAGGACGAAGATGGACGAACGAGACGAACTTGGTCCAAAGAAGGCCAACGGATCAAATGGGAGGACGAAGATGGACGAACGAGACGAACTTGGTCCAAAGAAGGCCTAGGGATCAAATGGGAGGACGAAGATGGACGAACGAGACGAACCTGGTCCAAAGAAGGCCAACGGATCAAATGGGAGGATGAAGATGGACGAACAAGACGAACTTAGTGCAAAGAAGCCCAACGGATCAAATGGGAGGACGAAAAGGGATGAACGAGACGAACTTGGTCCAAAGAAGGCCTACGGATCAAATGGGAGGACGAAGATGGACGAACGAGACGAACTTGGTCCAAAGAAGGCCAACGGATCAAATGGGAGGACGAAGATGGACGAACTTGGTCCAAAGAAGGCCTACGGATCAAATGGGAGGTCGAAGATGGACGAACGGGACGAACTTGGTCCAAAGAAGGCCAACAGATCAAATGGGAGGACGAAGATGGACGAACGAGACGAACTTGGTGCAAAGAAGCCCAACGGATCAAATGGGAGGACGAAAAGGGATGAACGAGACGAACTTGGTCCAAAGAAGGCCAACGGATCAAATGGGAGGACCAAGATGGACGAACGAGACGAACTTGGTCCAAAGAAGCCCAATGGATCAAATGGGAGGACGAAGATGGACGAACGGGGCGAACTTGGTCCAAAGAAGGCCTAGAGATCAAATGGGAGGACGAAGATGGACGAACGAGACGAACTTGGTCCAAAGAAGGCCAACGGATCAAATGGGAGGACGAAGATGGACGAACAAGACGAACTTAATGCAAAGAAGCCCAACGGATCAAATGGGAGGACGAAAAGGGATGAACGAGACGAACTTGGTCCAAAGAAGGCCTACGGATCAAATGGGAGGACGAAGATGGACGAACGAGACGAACTTGGTCCAAAGAATGCCAACGGATCAAATGGGAGAACAAAGATGGACGAACCAGATGAACTTGGTGCAAAGAAGCCCAAGGATCAAATGGGAGGACGAAAAGGGATGAACGAGACGAACTTGGTCCAAAGAAGGCCTACGGATCAAATGGGAGGACGAAGATGGACGAACGAGACGAACTTGGTCCAAAGAAGGCCTACGGATCAAATGGGAGGACGAAGATGGACGAACGAGACGAACTTGGTCCAAAGAAGGCCAACGGATCAAATGGGAGGACGAAGATGGACGAACGAGACGAACTTGGCCCAAAGAAGGCCTACGGATCAAATGGGAGGACGAAGATCGACGAACGAGACGAACTTGGTCCAAAGAAGGCCAACGGATCAAATGCGAGGACGAAGATGGACGAACGAGACGAACTTGGTGCAAAGAAGCCCAACGGATCAAATGGGAGGACGAAAAGGGAGGAACGAGACGAACTTGGTCCAAAGAAGGCCTACGGATCAAATGGGAGGACGAAGATGGACGAACGAGTCGAACTTGGTCCAAAGAAGGCCTAGGGATCAAATGGGAGGACGAAGATGGACGAACGAGACGAACTTGGTCCAAAGAAGGCCTACGGATCAAATGGGTGGACGAAGATGGACGAACGAGACGAACTTGGTCCAAGGAAGGCCTAGGGATCAAATGGGAGGACGAAGATGGACGAAGGAGACGAACATGGTCCAAAGAAGGCCTACGGATCAAATGGGAGGACGAAGATGGACGAACGAGACGAACTTGGTCCAAGGAAGGCCAACGGATCAAATGGGAGGACGAAGATGGACGAACTTGGTCCAAAGAAGGCCTACGGATCAAATGGGAGGTCGAAGATGGACGAACGGGACGAACTTGGTCCAAAGAAGGCCAACGGATCAAATGGGAGGACGAAGATGGACGAACGAGACGAACTTGGTGCAAAGAAGCCCAACGGGTCAAATGGGAGGACGAAAAGGGATGAACGAGACGAACTTGGTCCAAAGAAGGCCAACGGATCAAATGGGAGGACCAAGATGGACGAACGAGACGAACTTGGTCCAAAGAAGCCCAATGGATCAAATGGGAGGACGAAGATGGACGAACGAGGCGAACTTGGTCCAAAGAAGGCCTAGAGATCAAATGGGAGGACGAAGATGGACGAACGAGATGAACTTGGTCCAAAGAAGGCCAACGGATCAAATGGGAGGACGAAGATGGACGAACAAGACGAACTTAATGCAAAGAAGCCCAACGGATCAAATGGGAGGACGAAAAGGGATGAACGAGACGAACTTGGTCCAAAGAAGGCCTACGGATCAAATGGGAGGACGAAGATGGACGAACGAGACGAACTTGGTCCAAAGAAGGCCAACGGATCAAATGGGAGAACGAAGATGGACGAACCAGATGAACTTGGTGCAAAGAAGCCCAAGGATCAAATGGGAGGACGAAAAGGGATGAACGAGACGAACTTGGTCCAAAGAAGGCCTACGGATCAAATGGGAGGACGAAGATGGACGAACGAGACGAACTTGGTCCAAAGAAGGCCTACGGATCAAATGGGAGGACGAAGATGGACGAACGAGACGAACTTGGTCCAAAGAAGGCCAACGGATCAAATGGGAGGACGAAGATGGACGAACTTCGTCCAAAGAAGGCCTACGGATCAAATGGGAGGTCGAAGATGGACGAACGGGACGAACTTGGTCCAAAGAAGGCCAACGGATCAAATGGGAGGACGAAGATGGACGAACGAGACGAACTTGGTGCAAAGAAGCCCAACGGGTCAAATGGGAGGACGAAAAGGGATGAACGAGACGAACTTGGTCCAAAGAAGGCCAACGGATCAAATGTGAGGACCAAGATGGACGAACGAGACGAACTTGGTCCAAAGAAGCCCAATGGATCAAATGGGAGGACGAAGATGGACGAACGAGGCGAACTTGGTCCAAAGAAGGCCTAGAGATCAAATGGGAGGACGAAGATGGACGAACGAGAGGAACTTGGTCCAAAGAAGGCCAACGGATCAAATGGGAGGACGAAGATGGACGAACAAGACGAACTTGGTCCAAAGAAGTCCAACGGATCAAATGGGAGGACGAAAAGGGAGGAACGAGACGAACTTGGTCCAAAGAAGGCCTACGGATCAAATGGGAGGACGAAAAGGGAGGAACGAGACGAACTTGGTCCAAAGAAGGCCTAGGGATCAAATGGGAGGGCGAAGATGGACGAACGAGACGAACTTGGTCCAAAGAAGGCCTACGGATCAAATGGGTGGACGAAGATGGACGAACGAGACGAACTTGGTCATAAGAAGTCCAACGGATCAAATGGGAGGACGAAAAGGGAGGAACGAGACGAACTTGGTCCAAAGAAGGCCTACGGATCAAATGGGAGGACGAAGATGGACGAACGAGTCGAACTTGGTCCAAAGAAGGCCTAGGGATCAAATGGGAGGGCGAAGATGGACGAACGAGACGAACTTGGTCCAAAGAAGGCCTACGGATCAAATGGGTGGACGAAGATGGACGAACGAGACGAACTTGGTCCAAAGAAGGCCAACGGATCAAATGGGAGGATGAAGATGGACGAACAAGACGAACTTAGTGCAAAGAAGCCCAACGGATCAAATGGGAGGACGAAAAGGGATGAACGAGACGAACTTGGTCCAAAGAAGGCCTACGGATCAAATGGGAGGACGAAGATGGACGAACGAGACGAACTTGGTCCAAAGAAGGCCTACGGATCAAATGGGAGGACGAAGATGGACGAACGAGACGAACTTGGTCCAAAGAAGGCCAACGGATCAAATGGGAGGACGAAGATGGACGAACGAGACGAACTTGGTCCAAAGAAGGCCTACGGATCAAATGGGAGGACGAAGATCGACGAACGAGACGAACTTGGTCCAAAGAAGGCGAACGGATCAAATGCGAGGACGAAGATGGACGAACGAGACGAACTTGGTGCAAAGAAGCCCAACGGATCAAATGGGAGGACGAAAAGGGAGGAACGAGACGAACTTGGTCCAAAGAAGGCCTACGGATCACATGGGAGGACGAAGATGGACGAACGAGTCGAACTTGGTCCAAAGAAGGCCTAGGGATCAAATGGGAGGACGAAGATGGACGAACGAGACGAACTTGGTCCAAAGAAGGCCTACGGATCAAATGGGTGGACGAAGATGGACGAACGAGACGAACTTGGTCCAAGGAAGGCCTAGGGATCAAATGGGAGGACGAAGATGGACGAAGGAGACGAACTTGGTCCAAAGAAGGCCTACGGATCAAATGGGAGGACGAAGATGGACGAACGAGACGAACTTGGTCCAAAGAAGGCCAACGGATCAAATGGGAGGACGAAGATGGACGAACTTGGTCCAAAGAAGGCCTACGGATCAAATGGGAGGTCGAAGATGGACGAACGGGACGAACTTGGTCCAAAGAAGGCCAACGGATCAAATGGGAGGACGAAGATGGACGAACGAGACGAACTTGGTGCAAAGAAGCCCAACGGGTCAAATGGGAGGACGAAAAGGGATGAACGAGACGAACTTGGTCCAAAGAAGGCCAACGGATCAAATGGGAGGACCAAGATGGACGAACGAGACGAACTTGGTCCAAAGAAGCCCAATGGATCAAATGGGAGGACGAAGATGGACGAACGAGGCGAACTTGGTCCAAAGAAGGCCTAGAGATCAAATGGGAGGACGAAGATGGACGAACGAGATGAACTTGGTCCAAAGAAGGCCAACGGATCAAATGGGAGGACGAAGATGGACGAACAAGACGAACTTAATGCAAAGAAGCCCAACGGATCAAATGGGAGGACGAAAAGGGATGAACGAGACGAACTTGGTCCAAAGAAGGCCTACGGATCAAATGGGAGGACGAAGATGGACGAACGAGACGAACTTGGTCCAAAGAAGGCCAACGGATCAAATGGGAGAACGAAGATGGACGAACCAGATGAACTTGGTGCAAAGAAGCCCAAGGATCAAATGGGAGGACGAAAAGGGATGAACGAGACGAACTTGGTCCAAAGAAGGCCTACGGATCAAATGGGAGGACGAAGATGGACGAACGAGACGAACTTGGTCCAAAGAAGGCCTACGGATCAAATGGGAGGACGAAGATGGACGAACGAGACGAACTTGGTCCAAAGAAGGCCAACGGATCAAATGGGAGGACGAAGATGGACGAACTTGGTCCAAAGAAGGCCTACGGATCAAATGGGAGGTCGAAGATGGACGAACGGGACGAACTTGGTCCAAAGAAGGCCAACGGATCAAATGGGAGGACGAAGATGGACGAACGAGACGAACTTGGTGCAAAGAAGCCCAACGGGTCAAATGGGAGGACGAAAAGGGATGAACGAGACGAACTTGGTCCAAAGAAGGCCAACGGATCAAATGTGAGGACCAAGATGGACGAACGAGACGAACTTGGTCCAAAGAAGCCCAATGGATCAAATGGGAGGACGAAGATGGACGAACGAGGCGAACTTGGTCCAAAGAAGGCCTAGAGATCAAATGGGAGGACGAAGATGGACGAACGAGATGAACTTGGTCCAAAGAAGGCCAACGGATCAAATGGGAGGACGAAGATGGACGAACAAGACGAACTTGGTCCAAAGAAGTCCAACGGATCAAATGGGAGGACGAAAAGGGAGGAACGAGACGAACTGGGTCCAAAGAAGGCCTACGGATCAAATGGGAGGACGAAAAGGGAGGAACGAGACGAACTTGGTCCAAAGAAGGCCTAGGGATCAAATGGGAGGGCGAAGATGGACGAACGAGACGAACTTGGTCCAAAGAAGGCCTACGGATCAAATGGGTGGACGAAGATGGACGAACGAGACGAACTTGGTCATAAGAAGTCCAACGGATCAAATGGGAGGACGAAAAGGGAGGAACGAGACGAACTTGGTCCAAAGAAGGCCTACGGATCAAATGGGAGGACGAAGATGGACGAACGAGTCGAACTTGGTCCAAAGAAGGCCTAGGGATCAAATGGGAGGGCGAAGATGGACGAACGAGACGAACTTGGTCCAAAGAAGGCCTACGGATCAAATGGGTGGACGAAGATGGACGAACGAGACGAACTTGGTCCAAAGAAGGCCAACGGATCAAATGGGAGGATGAAGATGGACGAACAAGACGAACTTAGTGCAAAGAAGCCCAACGGATCAAATGGGAGGACGAAAAGGGATGAACGAGACGAACTTGGTCCAAAGAAGGCCTACGGATCAAATGGGAGGACGAAGATGGACGAACGAGACGAACTTGGTCCAAGGAAGGCCAATGGATCAAATGCGAGGACGAAGATAGACGAACGAGACGAACTTGGTGCAAAGAAGCCCAACGGATCAAATGGGAGGACGAAAAGGGAGGAACGAGACGAACTTGGTCCAAAGAAGGCCTACGGATCAAATGGGAGGACGAAGATGGACGAACGAGTCGAACTTGGTCCAAAGAAGGCCTAGGGATCAAATGGGAGGACGAAGATGGACGAACGAGACGAACTTGGTCCAAAGAAGGCCTACGGATCAAATGGGTGGACGAAGATGGACGAACGAGACGAACTTGGTCCAAGGAAGGCCTAGGGATCAAATGGGAGGACGAAGATGGACGAAGGAGACGAACTTGGTCCAAAGAAGGCCTACGGATCAAATGGGAGGACGAAGATGGACGAACGAGACGAACTTGGTCCAAAGAAGGCCAACGGATCAAATGGGAGGACGAAGATGGACGAACTTGGTCCAAAGAAGGCCTCCGGATCAAATGGGAGGTCGAAGATGGACGAACGGGACGAACTTGGTCCAAAGAAGGCCAACGGATCAAATGGGAGGACGAAGATGGACGAACGAGACGAACTTGGTGCAAAGAAGCCCAACGGATCAAATGGGAGGACGAAAAGGGATGAACGAGACGAACTTGGTCCAAAGAAGGCCAACGGATCAAATGGGAGGACCAAGATGGACGAACGAGACGAACTTGGTCCAAAGAAGCCCAATGGATGAAATGGGAGGACTAAGATGGACGAACGAGGCGAACTTGGTCCAAAGAAGGCCTAGAGATCAAATGGGAGGACGAAGATGGACGAACGAGACGAACTTGGTCCAAAGAAGGCCAACGGATCAAATGGGAGGACGAAGATGGACGAACAAGACGAACTTAATGCAAAGAAGCCCAACGGATCAAATGGGAGGACGAAAAGTGATGAACGAGACGAACTTGGTCCAAAGAAGGCCTACGGATCAAATGGGAGGACGAAGATGGACGAACGAGACGAACTTGGTCCAAAGATGGCCAACGGATGAAATGGGAGGAGGATGATGGACGAACGAGACGAACTTGGTCCAAAGAAGGTTTAGGGATCAAATGGGAGGACGAAGATGGACGAACGAGACGAACTTGGTCCAAACAAGGCCTACGGATCAAATGGGAGGACGAAGATGGACGAACGAGACGAACTTGGTCCAAAGAAGGCCTACGGATCAAATGGGAGGACGAAGATGGACGAACGAGACGAACTTGGTCCAAGGAAGGCCAACGGATCAAATGGGAGGACGAAGATGGACGAACGAGACGAACTTTGTCCAAGGAAGGCCTACGGATCAAATGGGAGGACGAAGATGGACGAACGAGACGAACTTGGTCCAAAGAAGGCCAACGGATCAAATGGGAGGACGAAGATGGACGAATGAGACGAACTTGGTGCAAAGAAGCCCAACGGATCAAATGGGAGGACGAAAAGGGAGGAACGAGACGAACTTGGTCCAGAGAAGGCCTACGGATCAAATGGGAGGACGAAGATGGACGAACGAGTCGAACTTGGTACACAGAAGGCCTAGGGATCAAATGGGAGGACGAAGATGGACGAACGAGACGAACTTGGTCCAAAGAAGGCCTACGGATCAAATGGGTGGACGAAGATGGACGAACGAGACGAACTTGGTCCAAAGAAGGCCTACGGATCAAATGGGAGGACGAAGATGGACGAACGAGACGAACTTGGTCCAAAGAAGTCCAACGGATCAAATGGGAGGACGAAAAGGGAGGAACGAGACGAACTTGGTCCAAAGAAGGCCTACGGATCAAATGGGAGGACGAAGATGGACGAACGAGTCGAACTTGGTCCAAAGAAGGCCTAGGGATCAAATGGGAGGGCGAAGATGGACGAACGAGACGAACTTGGTCCAAAGAAGGCCTACGGATCAAATGGGTGGACGAAGATGGACGAACGAGACGAACTTGGTCCAAGGAAGGCCTAGGGATCAAATGGGAGGACGAAGATGGACGAACGAGACGAACTTGGTCCAAAGAAGGCCTACGGATCAAATGGGAGGACGAAGATGGACGAACGAGACGAACTTGGTCCAAAGAAGGCCAACGGATCAAATGGGAGGACGAAGATGGACGAACGAGACGAACTTGGTCCAAAGAAGGCCTACGGATCAAATGGGAGGACGAAGATGGACGAACGAGACGAACTTGGTCCAAAGAAGGCCAACGGATCAAATGGGAGGACGAAGATGGACGAACTTGGTCCAAAGAAGGCCTACGGATCAAATGGGAGGTCGAAGATGGACGAACGGGACGAACTTGGTCCAAAGAAGGCCAACGGATCAAATGGGAGGACGAAGATGGACGAACGAGACGAACTTGGTGCAAAGAAGCCCAACGGATCAAATGGGAGGACGAAAAGGGATGAACGAGACGAACTTGGTCCAAAGAAGGCCAACGGATCAAATGGGAGGACCAAGATGGACGAACGAGACGAACTTGGTCCAAAGAAGGCCAACGGATCAAATGGGAGGACGAAGATGGACGAACAAGACGAACTTAATGCAAAGAAGCCCAACGGATCAAATGGGAGGACGAAAAGTGATGAACGAGACGAACTTGGTCCAAAGAAGGCCTACGGATCAAATGGGAGGACGAAGATGGACGAACGAGACGAACTTGGTCCAAAGATGGCCAACGGATGAAATGGGAGGAGGATGATGGACGAACGAGACGAACTTGGTCCAAAGAAGGTTTAGGGATCAAATGGGAGGACGAAGATGGACGAACGAGACGAACTTGGTCCAAACAAGGCCTACGGATCAAATGGGAGGACGAAGATGGACGAACGAGACGAACTTGGTCCAAAGAAGGCCTACGGATCAAATGGGAGGACGAAGATGGACGAACGAGACGAACTTGGTCCAAGGAAGGCCAACGGATCAAATGGGAGGACGAAGATGGACGAACGAGACGAACTTTGTCCAAGGAAGGCCTACGGATCAAATGGGAGGACGAAGATGGACGAACGAGACGAACTTGGTCCAAAGAAGGCCAACGGATCAAATGGGAGGACGAAGATGGACGAATGAGACGAACTTGGTGCAAAGAAGCCCAACGGATCAAATGGGAGGACGAAAAGGGAGGAACGAGACGAACTTGGTCCAGAGAAGGCCTACGGATCAAATGGGAGGACGAAGATGGACGAACGAGTCGAACTTGGTACACAGAAGGCCTAGGGATCAAATGGGAGGACGAAGATGGACGAACGAGACGAACTTGGTCCAAAGAAGGCCTACGGATCAAATGGGTGGACGAAGATGGACGAACGAGACGAACTTGGTCCAAAGAAGGCCTACGGATCAAATGGGAGGACGAAGATGGACGAACGAGACGAACTTGGTCCAAAGAAGTCCAACGGATCAAATGGGAGGACGAAAAGGGAGGAACGAGACGAACTTGGTCCAAAGAAGGCCTACGGATCAAATGGGAGGACGAAGATGGACGAACGAGTCGAACTTGGTCCAAAGAAGGCCTAGGGATCAAATGGGAGGGCGAAGATGGACGAACGAGACGAACTTGGTCCAAAGAAGGCCTACGGATCAAATGGGTGGACGAAGATGGACGAACGAGACGAACTTGGTCCAAGGAAGGCCTAGGGATCAAATGGGAGGACGAAGATGGACGAACGAGACGAACTTGGTCCAAAGAAGGCCTACGGATCAAATGGGAGGACGAAGATGGACGAACGAGACGAACTTGGTCCAAAGAAGGCCAACGGATCAAATGGGAGGACGAAGATGGACGAACGAGACGAACTTGGTCCAAAGAAGGCCTACGGATCAAATGGGAGGACGAAGATGGACGAACGAGACGAACTTGGTCCAAAGAAGGCCAACGGATCAAATGGGAGGACGAAGATGGACGAACTTGGTCCAAAGAAGGCCTACGGATCAAATGGGAGGTCGAAGATGGACGAACGGGACGAACTTGGTCCAAAGAAGGCCAACGGATCAAATGGGAGGACGAAGATGGACGAACGAGACGAACTTGGTGCAAAGAAGCCCAACGGATCAAATGGGAGGACGAAAAGGGATGAACGAGACGAACTTGGTCCAAAGAAGGCCAACGGATCAAATGGGAGGACCAAGATGGACGAACGAGACGAACTTGGTCCAAAGAAGCCCAATGGATCAAATGGGAGGACGAAGATGGACGAACGAGGCGAACTTGGTCCAAAGAAGGCCTAGAGATCAAATGGGAGGACGAAGATGGACGAACGAGACGAACTTGGTCCAAAGAAGGCCAACGGATCAAATGGGAGGACGAAGATGGACGAACAAGACGAACTTAATGCAAAGAAGCCCAACGGATCAAATGGGAGGACGAAAAGGGATGAACGAGACGAACTTGGTCCAAAGAAGGCCTACGGATCAAATGGGAGGACGAAGATGGACGAACGAGACGAACTTGGTCCAAAGAAGGCCAACGGATCAAATGGGAGAACGAAGATGGACGAACCAGATGAACTTGGTGCAAAGAAGCCCAAGGATCAAATGGGAGGACGAAAAGGGATGAACGAGACGAACTTGGTCCAAAGAAGGCCTACGGATCAAATGGGAGGACGAAGATGGACGAACGAGACGAACTTGGTCCAAAGAAGGCCTACGGATCAAATGGGAGGACGAAGATGGACGAACGAGACGAACTTGGTCCAAAGAAGGCCTACGGATCAAATGGGAGGACGAAGATGGACGAACGAGACGAACTTGGTCCAAAGAAGGCCAACGGATCAAATGCGAGGACGAAGATGGACGAACGAGACGAACATGGTGCAAAGAAGCCCAACGGATCAAATGGGAGGACGAAAAGGGAGGAACGAGACGAACTTGGTCCAAAGAAGGCCTACGGATCAAATGGGAGGACGAAGATGGACGAACGAGTCGAACTTGGTCCAAAGAAGGCCTAGGGATCAAATGGGAGGACGAAGATGGACGAACGAGACGAACTTGGTCCAAAGAAGGCCTACGGATCAAATGGGTGGACGAAGATGGACGAACGAGACGAACTTGGTCCAAGGAAGGCCTAGGGATCAAATGGGAGGACGAAGATGGACGAAGGAGACGAACTTGGTCCAAAGAAGGCCTACGGATCAAATGGGAGGACGAAGATGGACGAACGAGACGAACTTGGTCCAAAGAAGGCCAACGGATCAAATGGGAGGACGAAGATGGACGAACTTGGTCCAAAGAAGGCCTACGGATCAAATGGGAGGTCGAAGATGGACGAACGGGACGAACTTGGTCCAAAGAAGGCCAACGGATCAAATGGGAGGACGAAGATGGACGAACGAGACGAACTTGGTGCAAAGAAGCCCAACGGATCAAATGGGAGGACGAAAAGGGATGAACGAGACGAACTTGGTCCAAAGAAGGCCAACGGATCAAATGGGAGGACCAAGATGGATGAACGAGACGAACTTGGTCCAAAGAAGCCCAATGGATCAAATGGGAGGACGAAGATGGACGAACGAGGCGAACTTGGTCCAAAGAAGGCCTAGAGATCAAATGGGAGGACGAAGATGGACGAACGAGACGAACTTGGTCCAAAGAAGGCCAACGGATCAAATGGGAGGACGAAGATGGACGAACAAGACGAACTTAATGCAAAGAAGCCCAACGGATCAAATGGGAGGACGAAAAGGGATGAACGAGACGAACTTGGTCCAAAGAAGGCCTACGGATCAAATGGGAGGACGAAGATGGACGAACGAGACGAACTTGGTCCAAAGAAAGCCTAGGGATCAAATGGGAGGACGAAGATGGACGAACGAGACGAACTTGGTCCAAAGAAGGCCTACGGATCAAATGGGAGGATGAAGATGGACGAACGAGTCTAACTTGGTCCAAAGATGGCCAACGGATGAAATGGGAGGAGGATGATGGACGAACGAGACGAACTTGGTCCAAAGAAGGTTTAGGGATCAAATGGGAGGACGAAGATGGACGAACGAGACGAACTTGGTCCAAAGAAGGCCTACGGATCAAATGGGAGGACGAAGATGGACGAACGAGACGAACTTGGTCCAAGGAAGGCCAACGGATCAAATGGGAGGACGAAGATGGACGAACGAGACGAACTTTGTCCAAGGAAGGCCTACGGATCAAATGGGAGGACGAAGATGGACGAACGAGACGAACTTGGTCCAAAGAAGGCCAACGGATCAAATGGGAGGACGAAGATGGACGAAGGAGACGAACTTGGTGCAAAGAAGCCCAACGGATCAAATGGGAGGACGAAAAGGGAGGAACGAGACGAACTTGGTCCAAAGAAGGCCTACGGATCAAATGGGAGGCGAAGATGGACGAACGAGTCGAACTTGGTCCAAAGAAGGCCTAGGGATCAAATGGGAGGACGAAGATGGACGAACGAGACGAACTTGGTCCAAAGAAGGCCTGCGGATCAAATGGGTGGACGAAGATGGACGAACGAGACGAACTTGGTCCAAAGAAGGCCTACGGATCAAATGGGAGGACGAAGATGGACGAACGAGACGAACTTGGTCCAAAGAAGTCCAACGGATCAAATGGGAGGACGAAAAGGGAGGAACGAGACGAACTTGGTCCAAAGAAGGCCTACGGATCAAATGGGAGGACGAAGATGGACGAACGAGTCGAACTTGGTCCAAAGAAGGCCTAGGGATCAAATGGGAGGACGAAGATGGACGAACGAGACGAACTTGGTCCAAAGAAGGCCTACGGATCAAATGGGTGGACGAAGATGGACGAACGAGACGAACTTGGTCCAAGAAAGGCCTAGGGATCAAATGGGAGGACGAAGATGGACGAACGAGACGAACTTGGTCCAAAGAAGGCCTACGGATCAAATGGGAGGACGAAGATGGACGAACGAGACAAACTTGGTCCAAAGAAGGCCAACGGATCAAATGGGAGGACGAAGATGGACGAACGAGACGAACTTGGTCCAAAGAAGGCCTAGGGATCAAATGGGAGGACGAAGATGGACGAACGAGACGAACTTGGTCCAAAGAAGGCCAACGAATCAAATGGGAGGATGAAGATGGACGAACAAGACGAACTTAGTGCAAAGAAGCCCAACGGATCAAATGGGAGGACGAAAAGGGATGAACGAGACGAACTTGGTCCAAAGAAGGCCTACGGATCAAATGGGAGGACGAAGATGGACGACGGAGACGAACTTGGTCCAAAGAAGGCCAACGGATCAAATGGGAGTACGAAGATGGACGAACCTGGTCCAAAGAAGGCCTACGGATCAAATGGGAGGTCGAAGATGGACGAACGGGATGAACTTGGTCCAAAGAAGGCCAACGGATCAAATGGGAGGACGAAGATGGACGAACGAGACGAACTTGGTGCAAAGAAGCCCAACGGATCAAATGGGAGGACGAAAAGGGATGAACGAGACGAACTTGGTCCAAAGAAGGCCAACGGATCAAATGGGAGGACCAAGATGGACGAACGAGACGAACTTGGTCCAAAGAAGCCCAATGGATCAAATGGGAGGACGAAGATGGACGAACGAGGCGAACTTGGTCCAAAGAAGGCCTAGAGATCAAATGGGTGGACGAAGATGGACGAACGAGACGAACTTGGTCCAAAGAAGGCCAACGGATCAAATGGGAGGACGAAGATGGACGAACAAGACGAACTTAATGCAAAGAAGCCCAACGGATCAAATGGGAGGACGAAAAGGGATGAACGAGACGAACTTGGTCCAAAGAAGGCCTACGGATCAAATGGGAGGACGAAGATGGACGAACGAGACGAACTTGGTCCAAAGAAAGCCTAGGGATCAAATGGGAGGACGAAGATGGACGAACGAGACGAACTTGGTCCAAAGAAGGCTTACGGATGAAATGGGAGGACGAAGATGGACGAACGAGTCTAACTTGGTCCAAAGATGGCCAACGGATGAAATGGGAGGAGGATGATGGACGAACGAGACGAACTTGGTCCAAAGAAGGTTTAGGGATCAAATGGGAGGACGAAGATGGACGAACGAGACGAACTTGGTCCAAAGAAGGCCTACGGATCAAATGGGAGGACGAAGATGGACGAACGAGACGAACTTGGTCCAAAGAAGGCCTACGGATCAAATGGGAGGACGAAGATGGACGAACGAGACGAACTTGGTCCAAGGAAGGCCAACGGATCAAATGGGAGGACGAAGATGGACGAACGAGACGAACTTTGTCCAAGGAAGGCCTACGGATCAAATGGGAGGACGAAGATGGACGAACGAGACGAACTTGGTCCAAAGAAGGCCAACGGATCAAATGGGAGGACGAAGATGGACGACTGAGACGAACTTGGTGCAAAGAAGCCCAACGGATCAAATGGGAGGACGAAAAGGGAGGAACGAGACGAACTTGGTCCAAAGAAGGCCTACGGATCAAATGGGAGGACGAAGATGGACGAACGAGTCGAACTTGGTCCAAAGAAGGCCTAGGGATCAAATGGGAGGACGAAGATGGACGAACGAGACGAACTTGGTCCAAAGAAGGCCTAGGGATCAAATGGGAGGACGAAGATGGACGAACGAGACGAACTTGGTCCAAAGAAGGCCTACGGATCAAATGGGAGGACGAAGATGGACGAACGAGACGAACTTGGTCCAAAGAAGGCCTACGGATCAAATGGGAGGACGAAGATGGACGAACGAGACGAACTTGGTCCAAAGAAGGCCTAGGGATCAAATGGGAGGACGAAGATGGACGAACGAGACGAACTTGGTCCAAAGAAGGCCAACGGATCAAATGGGAGGATGAAGATGGACGAACAAGACGAACTTAGTGCAAAGAAGCCCAACGGATCAAATGGGAGGACGAAAAGGGATGAACGAGACGAACTTGGTCCAAAGAAGGCCTACGGATCAAATGGGAGGACGAAGATGGACGAACGAGTCTAACTTGGTCCAAAGATGGCCAACGGATGAAATGGGAGGAGGAAGATGGACGAACGAGACGAACTTGGTCCAAAGAAGGCCTACGGATCAAATGCGAGGACGAAGATGGACGAACGAGACGAACTTGGTCCAAAGAAGGCCTACGGATCAAATGGGAGGACGAAGATGGATGAACGAGACGAACTTGGTCCAAAGAAGGCCAACGGATCAAATGGGAGGACGAAGATGGACGAACGAGACGAACTTGGTCCAAGGAAGGCCTACGGATCAAATGGGAGGACGAAGATGGACGAACGAGACGAACTTGGTCCAAAGAAGGCCAACGGATCAAATGGGAGGACGAAGATGGACGAATGAGACGAACTTGGTGCAAAGATGCCCAACGGATCAAATGGGAGGACGAAAAGGGAGGAACGAGACCAACTTGGTCCAAAGAAGGCCTACGGATCAAATGGGAGGACGAAGATGGACGAACGAGTCGAACTTGGTCCAAAGAGGGCCTAGGGATCAAATGGGAGGACGAAGATGGACGAACGAGACGAACTTGGTCCAAAGAAGGCCTACGGATCAAATGGGTGGACGAAGATGGACGAACGAGACGAACTTGGTCCAAGGAAGGCCTAGGGATCAAATGGGAGGACGAAGATGGACGAACGAGACGAACTTGGTCCAAAGAAGGCCTGCGGATCAAATGGGAGGACGAAGATGGACGAACGAGACAAACTTGGTCCAAAGAAGGCCAACGGATCAAATGGGAGGACGAAGATGGACGAACGAGACGAACTTGGTCCAAAGAAGGCCTAGGGATCAAATGGGAGGACGAAGATGGACGAACGAGACGAACTTGGTCCAAAGAAGGCCAACGGATCAAATGGGAGGATGAAGATGGACGAACAAGACGAACTTAGTGCAAAGAAGCCCAACGGATCAAATGGGAGGACGAAAAGGGATGAACGAGACGAACTTGGTCCAAAGAAGGCCTACGGATCAAATGGGAGGACGAAGATGGACGAACGAGACGAACTTGGTCCAAAGAAGGCCAACGGATCAAATGGGAGGACGAAGATGGACGAACCTGGTCCAAAGAAGGCCTACGGATCAAATGGGAGGTCGAAGATGGACGAACGGGATGAACTTGGTCCAAAGAAGGCCAACGGATCAAATGGGAGGACGAAGATGGACGAACGAGACGAACTTTGTGCAAAGAAGCCCAACGGATCAAATGGGAGGACGAAAAGGGATGAACGAGACGAACTTGGTCCAAAGAAGGCCAACGGATCAAATGGGAGGACCAAGATGGACGAACGAGACGAACTTGGTCCAAAGAAGCCCAATGGATCAAATGGGAGGACGAAGATGGACGAACGAGGCGAACTTGGTCCAAAGAAGGCCTAGAGATCAAATGGGTGGACGAAGATGGACGAACGAGACGAACTTGGTCCAAAGAAGGCCAACGGATCAAATGGGAGGACGAAGATGGACGAACAAGACGAACTTAATGCAAAGAAGCCCAACGGATCAAATGGGAGGACGAAAAGGGATGAACGAGACGAACTTGGTCCAAAGAAGGCCTACGGATCAAATGGGAGGACGAAGATGGACGAACGAGACGAACTTGGTCCAAAGAAAGCCTAGGGATCAAATGGGAGGACGAAGATGGACGAACGAGACGAACTTGGTCCAAAGAAGGCTTACGGATCAAATGGGAGGACGAAGATGGACGAACGAGTCTAACTTGGTCCAAAGGTGGCCAACGGATGAAATGGGAGGAGGATGATGGACGAACGAGACGAACTTGGTCCAAAGAAGGTTTTGGGATCAAATGGGAGGACGAAGATGGACGAACGAGACGAACTTGGTCCAAAGAAGGCCTACGGATCAAATGGGAGGACGAAGATGGACGAACGAGACGAACTTGGTCCAAAGAAGGCCTACGGATCAAATGGGAGGACGAAGATGGACGAACGAGACGAACTTGGTCCAAGGAAGGCCAACGGATCAAATGGGAGGACGAAGATGGACGAACGAGACGAACTTTGTCCAAGGAAGGCCTACGGATCAAATGGGAGGACGAAGATGGACGAACGAGACGAACTTGGTCCAAAGAAGGCCAACGGATCAAATGGGAGGACGAAGATGGACGACTGAGACGAACTTGGTGCAAAGAAGCCCAACGGATCAAATGGGAGGACGAAAAGGGAGGAACGAGACGAACTTGGTCCAAAGAAGGCCTACGGATCAAATGGGAGGACGAAGATGGACGAACGAGTCGAACTTGGTCCAAAGAAGGCCTAGGGATCAAATGGGAGGACGAAGATGGACGAACGAGACGAACTTGGTCCAAAGAAGGCCTACGGATCAAATGGGTGGACGAAGATGGACGAACGAGACGAACTTGGTCCAAGGAAGGCCTAGGGATCAAATGGGAGGACGAAGATGGACGAACGAGACGAACTTGGTCCAAAGAAGGCCTACGGATCAAATGGGAGGACGAAGATGGACGAACGAGACGAACTTGGTCCAAAGAAGGCCTACGGATCAAATGGGAGGACGAAGATGGACGAACGAGACGAACTTGGTCCAAAGAAGGCCTAGGGATCAAATGGGAGGACGAAGATGGACGAACGAGACGAACTTGGTCCAAAGAAGGCCAACGGATCAAATGGGAGGATGAAGATGGACGAACAAGACGAACTTAGTGCAAAGAAGCCCAACGGATCAAATGGGAGGACGAAAAGGGATGAACGAGACGAACTTGGTCCAAAGAAGGCCTACGGATCAAATGGGAGGACGAAGATGGACGAACGAGTCTAACTTGGTCCAAAGATGGCCAACGGATGAAATGGGAGGAGGAAGATGGACGAACGAGACGAACTTGGTCCAAAGAAGGCCTACGGATCAAATGCGAGGACGAAGATGGACGAACGAGACGAACTTGGTCCAAAGAAGGCCTACGGATCAAATGGGAGGACGAAGATGGATGAACGAGACGAACTTGGTCCAAAGAAGGCCAACGGATCAAATGGGAGGACGAAGATGGACGAACGAGACGAACTTGGTCCAAGGAAGGCCTACGGATCAAATGGGAGGACGAAGATGGACGAACGAGACGAACTTGGTCCAAAGAAGGCCAACGGATCAAATGGGAGGACGAAGATGGACGAATGAGACGAACATGGTGCAAAGATGCCCAACGGATCAAATGGGAGGACGAAAAGGGAAGAACGAGACCAACTTGGTCCAAAGAAGGCCTACGGATCAAATGGGAGGACGAAGATGGACGAACGAGTCGAACTTGGTCCAAAGAAGGCCTAGGGATCAAATGGGAGGACGAAGATGGACGAACGAGACGAACTTGGTCCAAAGAAGGCCTACGGATCAAATGGGTGGACGAAGATGGACGAACGAGACGAACTTGGTCCAAGGAAGGCCTAGGGATCAAATGGGAGGACGAAGATGGACGAACGAGACGAACTTGGTCCAAAGAAGGCCTACGGATCAAATGGGAGGACGAAGATGGACGAACGAGACGAACTTGGTCCAAAGAAGGCCTACGGATCAAATGGGAGGACGAAGATGGACGAACGAGACGAACTTGGTCCAAAGAAGGCCAACGGATCAAATGGGAGGACGAAGATGGACGAACTTGGTCCAAAGAAGGCCTACGGATCAAATGGGAGGACGAAGATGGACGAACGGGACGAACTTGGTCCAAAGAAGGCCTAGGGATCAAATGGGAGGACGAAGATGGACGAACGAGACGAACTTGGTCCAAAGAAGGCCAACGGATCAAATGGGAGGACGAAGATGGACGAACGAGACGAACTTGGTGCAAAGAAGCCCAACGGATCAAATGGGAGGACGAAAAGGGATGAACGAGACGAACTTGGTCCAAAAAAGGCCAACGGATCAAATGGGAGGACCAAGATGGACGAACGAGACGAACTTGGTCCAAAGAAGCGCAATGGATCAAATGGGGGGACGAAGATGGACGAACGAGGCGAACTTGGTCCAAAGAAGGCCTAGGGATCAAATGGGAGGACGAAGATGGAGGAACGAGGCGAACTTGGTACAAAGAAGGCCTACGGATCAAATGGGAGGACAAAGATGGACGAACGAGACGAACTTGGTCCAAAGATGGCCTAGGGATCAAATGGGAGGACGAAGATGGACGAACGAGACGAACTTAGTGCAAAGAAGCCCAACGGATCAAATGGGAGGACGAAAAGGGATGAAGGAGACGAACTTGGTCCAAAGAAGGCCTACGGATCAAATGGGAGGACGAAGATGGACGAACGAGACGAACTTGGTCCAAAGAAAGCCTAGGGATCAAATGGGAGGACGAAGATGGACGAACGAGACGAACTTGGTCCAGAGAAGGCCTACGGATCAAATGGGAGGACGAAGATGGACGAACGAGACGAACTTGGTCCAAAGAAGGCCTACGGATCAAATGGGTGGACGAAGATGGACGAACGAGACGAACTTGGTCCAAAGAAGCCCAATGGATCAAATGGGAGGACGAAGATGGACGAACGAGGCGAACATGGTCCAAAGAAGGCCTAGGGATCAAATGGGAGGACGAAGATGGAGGAACGAGGTGAATTTGGTACAAAGAAGGCCTACGGATCAAATGGGAGGACAAAGATGGACGAACGAGACGAACTTGGTCCAAAGATGGCCTAGGGATCAAATGGGAGGACGAAGATGGACGAACGAGACGAACTTGGTGCAAAGAAGCCCAACGGATCAAATGGGAGGACGAAAAGGGACGAACGACACGAACTTGGTCCAAAGAAGGCCTACGGATCAAATGGGAGGACGAAGATGGACGAACGAGACGAACTTGGTCCAAAGAAGGCCAACGGATCAAATGGGAGGACGAAGATGGACGAACGAGACGAACTTGGTCCAAAGAAGGCCAACGGATCAAATGGGAGGACGAAGATGGACGAACAAGACGAACTTAATGCAAAGAAGCCCAACGGATCAAATGGGAGGACGAAAAGGGATGAACGAGACGAACTTGGTCCAAAGAAGGCCTACGGATCAAATGGGAGGACGAAGATGGACGAACGAGTCTAACTTGGTCCAAAGATGGCCAACGGATGAAATGGGAGGAGGAAGACGGACGAACGAGACGAACTTGGTCCAAAGAAGGTTTAGGGATCAAATGGTAGGACGAAGATGGACGAACGAGACGAACTTGGTCCAAAGAAGGCCTACGGATCAAATGGGAGAACGAAGATGGACGAACGAGACGAACTTGGTCCAAAGAAGGCCTACGGATCAAATGGGAGGACGAAGATGGACGAACGAGACGAACTTGGTCCAAAGAAGGCCAACGGATCAAATGGGAGGACGAAGATGGACGAACGAGACGAACTTGGTCCAAGGAAGGCCTACGGATCAAATGGGAGGACGAAGATGGACGAACGAGACGAACTTGGTCCAAAGAAGGCCAACGGATCAAATGGGAGGACGAAGATGGACGAATGAGACGAACTTGGTGCAAAGAAGCCCAACGGATCAAATGGGAGGACGAAAAGGGAGGAACGAGACGAACTTGGTCCAAAGAAGGCCTACGGATCAAATGGGAGGACAAAGATGGACGAACGAGTCGAACTTCGTCCAAAGAAGGCCTAGGGATCAAATGGGAGGACGAAGATGGACGAACGAGACGAACTTGGTCCAAAGAAGGCCTACGGATCAAATGGGTGGACGAAGATGGACGAACGAGACGAACTTGGTCCAAGGAAGGCCTAAGGATCAAATGGGAGCACGAAGATGGACAACGAGACGAACTTGGTCCAAAGAAGGCCTACGGATCAAATGGGAGCACGAAGATGGACGAACGAGACGAACTTGGTCCAAAGAAGGCCTACGGATCAAATGGGAGGACGAAGATGGACGAACGAGACGAACTTGGTCCAAAGAAGGCCAACGGATCAAATGGGAGGACGAAGATGGACGAACTTGGTCCAAAGAAGGCCTACGGATCAAATGGGAGGACGAAGATGGACGAACGGGACGAACTTGGTCCAAAGAAGGCCAACGGATCAAATGGGAGGACGAAGATGGACGAACGAGACGAACTTGGTGCAAAGAAGCCCAACGGATCAAATGGGAGGACGAAACGGGATGAACGAGACAAACTTGGTCCAAAGAAGGCCAACGGATCAAATGGGAGGACCAAGATGGACGAACGAGACGAACTTGGTCCAAAGAAGCCCAATGGATCAAATGGGAGGACGAAGATGGACGAACGAGGGGAACTTGGTCCAAAGAAGGCCTAGGGATCAAATGGGAGGACGAAGATGGAGGAACGAGGTGAACTTGGTACAAAGAAGGCCTACGGATCAAATGGGAGGACAAAGATGGACGAACGAGACGAACTTGGTCCAAAGATGGCCTAGGGATCAAATGGGAGGACGAAGATGGACGAACGAGACGAACTTAGTGCAAAGAAGCCCAACGGATCAAATGGGAGGACGAAGATGGACGAACGAGACGAACTTGGTCCAAGGAAGGCCTACGGATCAAATGGGAGGACGAAGATGGACGAACGAGACGAACTTGGTCCAAAGAAGGCCTACGGATCAAATGGGAGGACGAAGATGGACGAACGAGTCTAACTTGGTCCAAAGATGGCCAACGGATGAAATGGGAGGAGGAAGATGGACGAACGAGACGAACTTGGTCCAAAGAAGGTTTAGGGATCAAATGGGAGGACGAAGATGGACGAACGAGACGAACTTGGTCCAAAGAAGGCCTACGGATCAAATGGGAGGACGAAGATGGACGAACGAGACGAACTTGGTCCAAAGAAGGCCTACGGATCAAATGGGAGGACGAAGATGGACGAACGAGACGAACTTGGTCCAAAGAAGGCCAACGGATCAAATGGGAGGACGAAGATGGACGAATGAGACGAACTTGGTCCAAGGAAGGCCTACGGATCAAATGGGAGGACGAAGATGGACGAACGAGACGAACTTGGTCCAAAGAAGGCCAACGGATCAAATGGGAGGACGAAGATGGACGAATGAGACGAACTTGGTGCAAAGAAGCCCAACGGATCAAATGGGAGGACGAAAAGGGAGGAACGAGACGAACTTGGTCCAAAGAAGGCCTACGGATCAAATGGGAGGACGAAGATGGACGAACGAGTCGAACTTCGTCCAAAGAAGGCCTAGGGATCAAATGGGAGGACGAAGATGGACGAACGAGACGAACTTGGTCCAAAGAAGGCCTACGGATCAAATGGGTGGACGAAGATGGACGAACGAGACGAACTTGGTCCAAGGAAGGCCTAGGGATCAAATGGGAGCACGAAGATGGACAACGAGACGAACTTGGTCCAAAGAAGGCCTACGGATCAAATGGGAGCACGAAGATGGACGAACGAGACGAACTTGGTCCAAAGAAGGCCTACGGATCAAATGGGAGGACGAAGATGGACGAACGAGACGAACTTGGTCCAAAGAAGGCCAACGGATCAAATGGGAGGACGAAGATGGACGAACTTGGTCCAAAGAAGGCCTACGGATCAAATGGGAGGACGAAGATGGACGAACGGGACGAACTTGGTCCAAAGAAGGCCAACGGATCAAATGGGAGGACGAAGATGGACGAACGAGACGAACTTGGTGCAAAGAAGCCCAACGGATCAAATGGGAGGACGAAACGGGATGAACGAGACAAACTTGGTCCAAAGAAGGCCAACGGATCAAATGGGAGGACCAAGATGGACGAACGAGACGAACTTGGTCCAAAGAAGCCCAATGGATCAAATGGGAGGACGAAGATGGACGAACGAGGGGAACTTGGTCCAAAGAAGGCCTAGGGATCAAATGGGAGGACGAAGATGGAGGAACGAGGTGAACTTGGTACAAAGAAGGCCTACGGATCAAATGGGAGGACAAAGATGGACGAACGAGACGAACTTGGTCCAAAGATGGCCTAGGGATCAAATGGGAGGACGAAGATGGACGAACGAGACGAACTTAGTGCAAAGAAGCCCAACGGATCAAATGGGAGGACGAAGATGGACGAACGAGACGAACTTGGTCCAAGGAAGGCCTACGGATCAAATGGGAGGACGAAGATGGACGAACGAGACGAACTTGGTCCAAAGAAGGCCTACGGATCAAATGGGAGGACGAAGATGGACGAACGAGTCTAACTTGGTCCAAAGATGGCCAACGAATGAAATGGGAGGAGGAAGATGGACGAACGAGACGAACTTGGTCCAAAGAAGGTTTAGGGATCAAATGGGAGGACGAAGATGGACGAACGAGACGAACTTGGTCCAAAGAAGGCCTACGGATCAAATGGGAGGACGAAGATGGACGAACGAGACGAACTTGGTCCAAAGAAGGCCTACTGATCAAATGGGAGGACGAAGATGGACGAACGAGACGAACTTGGTCCAAAGAAGGCCAACGGATCAAATGGGAGGACGAAGATGGACGAACGAGACGAACTTGGTCCAAGGAAGGCCAACGGATCAAATGGGAGGACGAAGATGGACGAACGAGACGAACTTGGTCCAAGGAAGGCCTACGGATCAAATGGGAGGACGAAGATGGACGAACGAGACGAACTTGGTCCAAAGAAGGCCAACGGATCAAATGGGAGGACGAAGATGGACGAATGAGACGAACTTGGTGCAAAGAAGCCCAACGGATCAAATGGGAGGACGAAAAGGGAGGAACGAGACGAACTTGGTCCAAAGAAGGCCTACGGATCGAATGGGAGGACGAAGATGGACGAACGAGTCGAACTTGGTCCAAAGAAGGCCTAGGGATCAAATGGGAGGACGAAGATGGAGGAACGAGGTGAACTTGGTACAAAGAAGGCCTACGGATCAAATGGGAGGACAAAGATGGACGAACGAGACGAACTTGGTCCAAAGATGGCCTAGGGATCAAATGGGAGGACGAAGATGGACGAACGAGACGAACTTAGTGCAAAGAAGCCCAACGGATCAAATGGGAGGACGAAGATGGACGAACGAGACGAACTTGGTCCAAGGAAGGCCTACGGATCAAATGGGAGGACGAAGATGGACGAACAAGACGAACTTGGTCCAAAGAAGGCCTACGGATCAAATGGGAGGACGAAGATGGACGAACGAGATGAACTTGGTCCAAAGAAGGCCAACGGATCAAATGGGAGGACGAAGATGGACGAACAAGACGAACTTAGTGCAAAGAAGCCCAACGGATCAAATGGGAGGACGAAAAGGGATGAACGAGACGAACTTGGTCCAAAGAAGGCCTACGGATCAAATGGGAGGACGAAGATGGACGAACGAGACGAACTTGGTCCAAAGAAAGCCTAGGGATCAAATGGGAGGACGAAGATGGACGAACGAGACGAACTTGGTCCAAAGAAGCCCAATGGATCAAATGGGAGGACGAAGATGGACGAACGAGGCGAACTTGGTCCAAAGAAGGCCTAGGGATCAAATGGGAGGATGAAGATGGACGAACGAGACGAACTTGGTCCAAAGAAGGCCAACGGATCAAATGGGAGGACGAAGATGGACGAACAAGACGAACTTAGTGCAAAGAAGCCCAACGGATCAAATGGGAGGACGAAAAGGGATGAACGAGACGAACTTGGTCCAAAGAAGGCCTACGGATCAAATGGGAGGACGAAGATGGACGAACGAGACGAACTTGGTCCAAAGAAAGCCTAGGGATCAAATGGGAGGACGAAGATGGACAAACGAGACGAACTTGGTCCAAAGAAGGCCTACGGATCAAATGGGAGGACGAAGATGGACGAACGAGTCTAACTTGGTCCAAAGAAGGCCAACGGATGAAATGGTAGGAGGAAGATGGACGAACGAGACGAACTTGGTCCAAAGAAGGCCTAGGGATCAAATGGGAGGACGAAGATGGACGAACAAGACGAACTTGGTCCAAAGAAGGCCTACGGATCAAATGGGAGGACGAAGATGGACGAACGAGATGAACTTGGTCCAAAGAAGGCCAACGGATCAAATGGGAGGACGAAGATGGACGAACAAGACGAACTTAGTGCAAAGAAGCCCAACGGATCAAATGGGAGGACGAAAAGGGATGAACGAGACGAACTTGGTCCAAAGAAGGCCTACGGATCAAATGGGAGGACGAAGATGGACAAACGAGACGAACTTGGCCCAAAGAAAGCCTAGGGATCAAATGGGAGGACGAAGATGGACGAACGAGACGAACTTGGTCCAAAGAAGCCCAATGGATCAAATGGGAGGACGAAGATGGACGAACGAGGCGAACTTGGTCCAAAGAAGGCCTAGGGATCAAATGGGAGGACGAAGATGGACGAACGAGACGAACTTGGTCCAAAGAAGGCCAACGGATCAAATGGGAGGACGAAGATGGACGAACAAGACGAACTTAGTGCAAAGAAGCCCAACGGATCAAATGGGAGGACGAAAAGGGATGAACGAGACGAACTTGGTCCAAAGAAGGCCTACGGATCAAATGGGAGGACGAAGATGGAAGAACGAGACGAACTTGGTCCAAAGAAAGCCTAGGGATCAAATGGGAGGACGAAGATGGACAAACGAGACGAACTTGGTCCAAAGAAGGCCTACGGATCAAATGGGAGGACGAAGATGGACGAACGAGTCTAACTTGGTCCAAAGAAGGCCAACGGATGAAATGGGAGGAGGAAGATGGACGAACGAGACGAACTTGGTCCAAAGAAGGCCTAGGGATCAAATGGGAGGACGAAGATGGACGAACGAGACGAACTTGGTCCAAAGAAGGCCTACGGATCAAATGGGAGGACGAAGATGGACGAACGAGTCGAACTTGGTCGAAAGAAGGCCAACGGATGAAATGGGAGCAGGAAGATGGACGAACGAGACGAACTTGGTCCAAAGAAGGCCTAGGGATCAAATGGGAGGACGAAGATGGACGAACGAGACGAACTTGGTCCAAAGAAGGCCTACGGATCAAATGGGAGGACGAAGATGGACGAAGGAGACGAACTTGGTCCAAAGAAGGACTACGGATCAAATGGGAGGACGAAGATGGACGAACGAGACGAACTTGGTCCAAAGAAGGCCTACGGATCAAATGGGAGGACGAAGATGGACGAACGAGACGAACTTGGTGCAAAGAAGCCCAACGGATCAAATGGGAGGACGAAAAGGGATGAACGAGACGAACTTGGTCCAAAGAAGGCCTACGGATCAAATGGGAGGACGAAAAGGGATGAACGAGACGAACTTGGTCCAAAGAAGGCCTACGGATCAAATGGGAGGACGAAGATGGACGAACGAGACGAACTTGGTCCAAAGAAGGCCTACGGATCAAATGGGAGGACGAAGATGGACGAACGAGACGAACTTGGTGCAAAGAAGCCCAACGGATCAAATGGGAGGACGAAAAGGGATGAACGAGACGAACTTTGTCCAAAGAAGGCCAACGGATCAAATGGGAGGACCAAGATGGACGAACGAGACGAACTTGGTCCAAAGAAGCCCAATGGATCAAATGGGAGGACGAAGATGGACGAACGAGGCGAACTTGGTCCAAAGAAGGCCTAGGGATCAAATGGGAGGACGAAGATGGACGAACGAGACGAACTTGGTCCAAAGAAGGCCTACGGATCAAATGGGAGGACGAAGATGGACGAAGGAGACGAACTTGGTCCAAAGAAGGACTACGGATCAAATGGGAGGACGAAGATGGACGAACGAGACGAACTTGGTCCAAAGAAGGCCTACGGATCAAATGGGAGGACGAAGATGGACGAACGAGTCGAACTTCGTCCAAAGAAGGCCTAGGGATCAAATGGGAGGACGAAGATGGACGAAGGAGACGAACTTGGTCCAAAGAAGGCCTACGGATCAAATGGGTGGACGAAGATGGACGAACGAGACGAACTTGGTCCAAGGAAGGCCTAGGGATCAAATGGGAGCACGAAGATGGACAACGAGACGAACTTGGTCCAAAGAAGGCCTACGGATCAAATGGGAGCACGAAGATGGACGAACGAGACGAACTTGGTCCAAAGAAGGCCTACGGATCAAATGGGAGGACGAAGATGGACGAACGAGACGAACTTGGTCCAAAGAAGGCCAACGGATCAAATGGGAGGACGAAGATGGACGAACTTGGTCCAAAGAAGGCCTACGGATCAAATGGGAGGACGAAGATGGACGAACTGGACGAACTTGGTCCAAAGAAGGCCAACGGATCAAATGGGAGGACGAAGATGGACGAACGAGACGAACTTGGTGCAAAGAAGCCCAACGGATCAAATGGGAGGACGAAACGGGATGAACGAGACAAACTTGGTCCAAAGAAGGCCAACGGATCAAATGGGAGGACCAAGATGGACGAACGAGACGAACTTGGTCCAAAGAAGCCCAATGGATCAAATGGGAGGACGAAGATGGACGAACGAGGGGAACTTGGTCCAAAGAAGGCCTAGGGATCAAATGGGAGGACGAAGATGGAGGAACGAGGTGAACTTGGTACAAAGAAGGCCTACGGATCAAATGGGAGGACAAAGATGGACGAACGAGACGAACTTGGTCCAAAGATGGCCTAGGGATCAAATGGGAGGACGAAGATGGACGAACGAGACGAACTTAGTGCAAAGAAGCCCAACGGATCAAATGGGAGGACGAAGATGGACGAACGAGACGAACTTGGTCCAAGGAAGGCCTACGGATCAAATGGGAGGACGAAGATGGACGAACGAGACGAACTTGGTCCAAAGAAGGCCTACGGATCAAATGGGAGGACGAAGATGGACGAACGAGTCTAACTTGGTCCAAAGATGGCCAACGAATGAAATGGGAGGAGGAAGATGGACGAACGAGACGAACTTGGTCCAAAGAAGGTTTAGGGATCAAATGGGAGGACGAAGATGGACGAACGAGATGAACTTGGTCCAAAGAAGGCCTACGGATCAAATGGGAGGACGAAGATGGACGAACGAGACGAACTTGGTCCAAAGAAGGCCTACTGATCAAATGGGAGGACGAAGATGGACGAACGAGACGAACTTGGTCCAAAGAAGTCCAACGGATCAAATGGGAGGACGAAAAGGGAGGAACGAGACGAACTTGGTCCAAAGAAGGCCTACGGATCAAATGGGAGGACGAAGATGGACGAACGAGTCGAACTTGGTCCAAAGAAGGCCTAGGGATCAAATGGGAGGACGAAGATGGACGAACGAGACGAACTTGGTCCAAAGAAGGCCTACGGATCAAATGGGAGGACGAAGATGGACGAACGAGTCGAACTTGGTCGAAAGAAGGCCAACGGATGAAATGGGAGCAGGAAGATGGACGAACGAGACGAACTTGGTCCAAAGAAGGCCTAGGGATCAAATGGGAGGACGAAGATGGACGAACGAGACGAACTTGGTCCAAAGAAGGCCTACGGATCAAATGGGAGGACGAAGATGGACGAAGGAGACGAACTTGGTCCAAAGAAGGACTACGGATCAAATGGGAGGACGAAGATGGACGAACGAGACGAACTTGGTCCAAAGAAGGCCTACGGATCAAATGGGAGGACGAAGATGGACGAACGAGTCGAACTTCGTCCAAAGAAGGCCTAGGGATCAAATGGGAGGACGAAGATGGACGAACGAGACGAACTTGGTCCAAAGAAGGCCTACGGATCAAATGGGTGGACGAAGATGGACGAACGAGACGAACTTGGTCCAAGTAAGGCCTACGGATCAAATGGGAGGACGAAGATGGACGAACGAGACGAACTTGGTGCAAAGAAGCCCAACGGATCAAATGGGAGGACGAAAAGGGATGAACGAGACGAACTTTGTCCAAAGAAGGCCAACGGATCAAATGGGAGGACCAAGATGGACGAACGAGACGAACTTGGTCCAAAGAAGCCCAATGGATCAAATGGGAGGACGAAGATGGACGAACGAGGCGAACTTGGTCCAAAGAAGGCCTAGGGATCAAATGGGAGGACGAAGATGGACGAACGAGACGAACTTGGTCCAAAGAAGGCCTACGGATCAAATGGGAGGACGAAGATGGACGAAGGAGACGAACTTGGTCCAAAGAAGGACTACGGATCAAATGGGAGGACGAAGATGGACGAACGAGACGAACTTGGTCCAAAGAAGGCCTACGGATCAAATGGGAGGACGAAGATGGACGAACGAGTCGAACTTCGTCCAAAGAAGGCCTAGGGATCAAATGGGAGGACGAAGATGGACGAAGGAGACGAACTTGGTCCAAAGAAGGCCTACGGATCAAATGGGTGGACGAAGATGGACGAACGAGACGAACTTGGTCCAAGGAAGGCCTAGGGATCAAATGGGAGCACGAAGATGGACAACGAGACGAACTTGGTCCAAAGAAGGCCTACGGATCAAATGGGAGCACGAAGATGGACGAACGAGACGAACTTGGTCCAAAGAAGGCCTACGGATCAAATGGGAGGACGAAGATGGACGAACGAGACGAACTTGGTCCAAAGAAGGCCAACGGATCAAATGGGAGGACGAAGATGGACGAACTTGGTCCAAAGAAGGCCTACGGATCAAATGGGAGGACGAAGATGGACGAACTGGACGAACTTGGTCCAAAGAAGGCCAACGGATCAAATGGGAGGACGAAGATGGACGAACGAGACGAACTTGGTGCAAAGAAGCCCAACGGATCAAATGGGAGGACGAAACGGGATGAACGAGACAAACTTGGTCCAAAGAAGGCCAACGGATCAAATGGGAGGACCAAGATGGACGAACGAGGGGAACTTGGTCCAAAGAAGGCCTAGGGATCAAATGGGAGGACGAAGATGGAGGAACGAGGTGAACTTGGTACAAAGAAGGCCTACGGATCAAATGGGAGGACAAAGATGGACGAACGAGACGAACTTGGTCCAAGGAAGGCCTAGGGATCAAATGGGAGCACGAAGATGGACAACGAGACGAACTTGGTCCAAAGAAGGCCTACGGATCAAATGGGAGCACGAAGATGGACGAACGAGACGAACTTGGTCCAAAGAAGGCCTACGGATCAAATGGGAGGACGAAGATGGACGAACGAGACGAACTTGGTCCAAAGAAGGCCAACGGATCAAATGGGAGGACGAAGATGGACGAACTTGGTCCAAAGAAGGCCTACGGATCAAATGGGAGGACGAAGATGGACGAACTGGACGAACTTGGTCCAAAGAAGGCCAACGGATCAAATGGGAGGACGAAGATGGACGAACGAGACGAACTTGGTGCAAAGAAGCCCAACGGATCAAATGGGAGGACGAAACGGGATGAACGAGACAAACTTGGTCCAAAGAAGGCCAACGGATCAAATGGGAGGACCAAGATGGACGAACGAGACGAACTTGGTCCAAAGAAGCCCAATGGATCAAATGGGAGGACGAAGATGGACGAACGAGGGGAACTTGGTCCAAAGAAGGCCTAGGGATCAAATGGGAGGACGAAGATGGAGGAACGAGGTGAACTTGGTACAAAGAAGGCCTACGGATCAAATGGGAGGACAAAGATGGACGAACGAGACGAACTTGGTCCAAAGATGGCCTAGGGATCAAATGGGAGGACGAAGATGGACGAACGAGACGAACTTAGTGCAAAGAAGCCCAACGGATCAAATGGGAGGACGAAGATGGACGAACGAGACGAACTTGGTCCAAGGAAGGCCTACGGATCAAATGGGAGGACGAAGATGGACGAACGAGACGAACTTGGTCCAAAGAAGGCCTACGGATCAAATGGGAGGACGAAGATGGACGAACGAGTCTAACTTGGTCCAAAGATGGCCAACGAATGAAATGGGAGGAGGAAGATGGACGAACGAGACGAACTTGGTCCAAAGAAGGTTTAGGGATCAAATGGGAGGACGAAGATGGACGAACGAGATGAACTTGGTCCAAAGAAGGCCTACGGATCAAATGGGAGGACGAAGATGGACGAACGAGACGAACTTGGTCCAAAGAAGGCCTACTGATCAAATGGGAGGACGAAGATGGACGAACGAGACGAACTTGGTCCAAAGAAGTCCAACGGATCAAATGGGAGGACGAAAAGGGAGGAACGAGACGAACTTGGTCCAAAGAAGGCCTACGGATCAAATGGGAGGACGAAGATGGACGAACGAGTCGAACTTGGTCCAAAGAAGGCCTAGGGATCAAATGGGAGGACGAAGATGGACGAACGAGACGAACTTGGTCCAAAGAAGGCCTACGGATCAAATGGGAGGACGAAGATGGACGAACGAGTCGAACTTGGTCGAAAGAAGGCCAACGGATGAAATGGGAGCAGGAAGATGGACGAACGAGACGAACTTGGTCCAAAGAAGGCCTAGGGATCAAATGGGAGGACGAAGATGGACGAACGAGACGAACTTGGTCCAAAGAAGGCCTACGGATCAAATGGGAGGACGAAGATGGACGAAGGAGACGAACTTGGTCCAAAGAAGGACTACGGATCAAATGGGAGGACGAAGATGGACGAACGAGACGAACTTGGTCCAAAGAAGGCCTACGGATCAAATGGGAGGACGAAGATGGACGAACGAGTCGAACTTCGTCCAAAGAAGGCCTAGGGATCAAATGGGAGGACGAAGATGGACGAACGAGACGAACTTGGTCCAAAGAAGGCCTACGGATCAAATGGGTGGACGAAGATGGACGAACGAGACGAACTTAGTCCAAGGAAGGCCTAGGGATCAAATGGGAGCACGAAGATGGACAACGAGACGAACTTGGTCCAAAGAAGGCCTACGGATCAAATGGGAGCACGAAGATGGACGAACGAGACGAACTTGGTCCAAAGAAGGCCTACGGATCAAATGGGAGGACGAAGATGGACGAACGAGACGAACTTGGTCCAAAGAAGGCCAACGGATCAAATGGGAGGACGAAGATGGACGAACTTGGTCCAAAGATGGCCTACGGATCAAATGGGAGGACGAAGATGGACGAACGGGACGAACTTGGTCCAAAGAAGGCCAACGGATCAAATGGGAGGACGAAGATGGACGAACGAGACGAACTTGGTGCAAAGAAGCCCAACGGATCAAATGGGAGGACGAAACGGGATGAACGAGACAAACTTGGTCCAAAGAAGGCCAACGGATCAAATGGGAGGACCAAGATGGACGAACGAGACGAACTTGGTCCAAAGAAGCCCAATGGATCAAATGGGAGGACGAAGATGGACGAACGAGGGGAACTTGGTCCAAAGAAGGCCTAGGGATCAAATGGGAGGACGAAGATGGAGGAACGAGGTGAACTTGGTACAAAGAAGGCCTACGGATCAAATGGGAGGACAAAGATGGACGAACGAGACGAACTTGGTCCAAAGATGGCCTAGGGATCAAATGGGAGGACGAAGATGGACGAACGAGACGAACTTAGTGCAAAGAAGCCCAACGGATCAAATGGGAGGACGAAGATGGACGAACGAGACGAACTTGGTCCAAGGAAGGCCTACGGATCAAATGGGAGGACGAAGATGGACGAACGAGACGAACTTGGTCCAAAGAAGGCCTACGGATCAAATGGGAGGACGAAGATGGACGAACGAGTCTAACTTGGTCCAAAGATGGCCAACGAATGAAATGGGAGGAGGAAGATGGACGAACGAGACGAACTTGGTCCAAAGAAGGTTTAGGGATCAAATGGGAGGACGAAGATGGACGAACGAGATGAACTTGGTCCAAAGAAGGCCTACGGATCAAATGGGAGGACGAAGATGGACGAACGAGACGAACTTGGTCCAAAGAAGGCCTACTAATCAAATGGGAGGACGAAGATGGACGAACGAGACGAACTTGGTCCAAAGAAGGCCAACGGATCAAATGGGAGGACGAAGATGGACGAACGAGACGAACTTGGTCCAAGGAAGGCCAACGTATCAAATGGGAGGACGAAGATGGACGAACGAGACGAACTTGGTCCAAGGAAGGCCTACGGATCAAATGGGAGGACGAAGATGGACGAACGAGACGAACTTGGTCCAAAGAAGGCCAACGGATCAAATGGGAGGACGAAGATGGACGAATGAGACGAACTTGGTGCAAAGAAGCCCAACGGATCAAATGGGAGGACGAAAAGGGATGAACGAGACGAACTTGGTCCAAAGAAGGCCTACGGATCAAATGGGAGGACGAAGATGGACGAACGAGACGAACTTGGTCCAAAGAAGGCCAACGGATCAAATGGGAGGACGAAGATGGACGAACTTGGTCCAAAGAAGGCCTACGGATCAAATGGGAGGACGAAGATGGACGAACGGGACGAACTTGGTCCAAAGAAGGCCAACGGATCAAATGGGAGGACGAAGATGGACGAACGAGACGAACTTGGTGCAAAGAAGCCCAACGGATCAAATGGGAGGACGAAACGGGATGAACGAGACAAACTTGGTCCAAAGAAGGCCTACGGATCAAATGGGAGGACGAAGATGGACGAACGAGACGAACTTGGTCCAAAGAAGGCCAACGGATCAAATGGGAGGACGAAGATGGACGAACTTGGTCCAAAGAAGGCCTACGGATCAAATGGGAGGACGAAGATGGACGAACGAGACGAACTTGGTCCAAAGAAACCCTAGGGATCAAATGGGAGGACGAAGATGGACGAACGAGACGAACTTGGTCCAAAGAAGGCCTACGGATCAAATGGGAGGACGAAGATGGACGAACGAGTCTAACTTGGTCCAAAGATGGCCAACGGATGAAATGGGAGGAGGAAGATGGACGAACGAGACGAACTTGGTCCAAAGAAGGTTTAGGGATCAAATGGGAGGACGAAGATGGACGAACGAGACGAACTTGGTCCAAAGAAGGCCTACGGATCAAATGGGAGGACGAAGATGGACGAACGAGACGAACTTGGTCCAAAGAAGGCCTACGGATCAAATGGGAGGACGAAGATGGACGAACGAGACGAACTTGGTCCAAAGAAGGCCAACGGATCAAATGGGAGGACGAAGATGGACGAACGAGACGAACTTGGTCCAAGGAAGGCCTACGGATCAAATGGGAGGACGAAGATGGACGAACGAGACGAACTTGGTCCAAAGAAAGCCAACGGATCAAATGGGAGGACGAAGATGGACGAATGAGACAAACTTGGTGCAAAGAAGCCCAACGGATCAAATGGGAGGACGAAAAGGGAGGAACGAGACGAACTTGGTCCAAAGAAGGCCTACGGATCAAATGGGAGGACGAAGATGGACGAACGAGTCGAACTTGGTCCAAAGAAGGCCTAGGGATCAAATGGGAGGACGAAGATGGACGAACGAGACGAACTTGGTCCAAAGAAGGCCTACGGATCAAATGGGTGGACGATGATGGACGAACGAGACGAACTTGGTCCAAGGAAGGCCTAGGGATCAAATGGGAGGACGAAGATGGACGAACGAGACGAACTTGGTCCAAAGAAGGCCTACGGATCAAATGGGAGGACGAAGATGGACGAACGAGTCTAACTTGGTCCAAAGAAGGCCAACGGATGAAATGGGAGGAGGAAGATGGACGAACGAGACGAACTTGGTCCAAAGAAGGCCTAGGGATCAAATGGGAGGACGAAGATGGACGAACGAGACGAACTTGGTCCAAAGAAGGCCTACGGATCAAATGGGAGGACGAAGATGGACGAACGAGTCGAACTTGGTCGAAAGAAGGCCAACGGATGAAATGGGAGCAGGAAGATGGACGAACGAGACGAACTTGGTCCAAAGAAGGCCTAGGGATCAAATGGGAGGACGAAGATGGACGAACGAGACGAACTTGGTCCAAAGAAGGCCTACGGATCAAATGGGAGGACGAAGATGGACGAAGGAGACGAACTTGGTCCAAAGAAGGACTACGGATCAAATGGGAGGACGAAGATGGACGAACGAGACGAACTTGGTCCAAAGAAGGCCTACGGATCAAATGGGAGGACGAAGATGGACGAACGAGACGAACTTGGTGCAAAGAAGCCCAACAGATCAAATGGGAGGACGAAAAGGGATGAACGAGACGAACTTGGTCCAAAGAAGGCCAACGGATCAAATGGGAGGACCAAGATGGACGAACGAGACGAACTTGGTCCAAAGAAGCCCAATGGATCAAATGGGAGGACGAAGATGGACGAACGAGGCGAACTTGGTCCAAAGAAGGCCTAGGGATCAAATGGGAGGACGAAGATGGAGGAACGAGGTGAACTTGGTACAAAGAAGGCCTACGGATCAAATGGGAGGACAAAAATGGACGAACGAGACGAACTTGTTCCAAAGATGGCCTAGGGATCAAATGGGAGGACGAAGATGGACGAACGAGACGAACTTAGTGCAAAGAAGCCCAACGGATCAAATGGGAGGACGAAAAGGGATGAACGAGACGAACTTGGTCCAAAGAAGGCCTACGGATCAAATGGGAGGACGAAGATGGACGAACGAGACGAACTTGGTCCAAAGAAACCCTAGGGATCAAATGGGAGGACGAAGATGGACGAACGAGACGAACTTGGTCCAAAGAAGGCCTACGGATCAAATGGGAGGACGAAGATGGACGAACGAGTCTAACTTGGTCCAAAGATGGCCAACGGATGAAATGGGAGGAGGAACATGGACGAACGAGACGAACTTGGTCCAAAGAAGGTTTAGGGATCAAATGGGAGGACGAAGATGGACGAACGAGACGAACTTGGTCCAAAGAAGGCCTACGGATCAAATGGGAGGACGAAGATGGACGAACGAGACGAACTTGGTCCAAAGAAGGCCTACGGATCAAATGGGAGGACGAAGATGGACGAACGAGACGAACTTGGTCCAAAGAAGGCCAACGGATCAAATGGGAGGACGAAGATGGACGAACGAGACGAACTTGGTCCAAGGAAGGCCTACGGATCAAATGGGAGGACGAAGATGGACGAACGAGACGAACTTGGTCCAAAGAAAGCCAACGGATCAAATGGGAGGACGAAGATGGACGAATGAGACAAACTTGGTGCAAAGAAGCCCAACGGATCAAATGGGAGGACGAAAAGGGAGGAACGAGACGAACTTGGTCCAAAGAAGGCCTACGGATCAAATGGGAGGACGAAGATGGACGAACGAGTCGAACTTGGTCCAAAGAAGGCCTACGGATCAAATGGGAGGACGAAGATGGACGAACGAGACGAACTTGGTCCAAAGAAGGCCAACGGATCAAATGGGAGGACGAAGATGGATGAACTTGGTCCAAAGAAGGCCTACGGATCAAATGGGAGGACGAAGATGGACGAACGGGACGAACTTGGTCCAAAGAAGGCCAACGGATCAAATGGGAGGAGGAAGATGGACGAACGAGACGAACTTGGTGCAAAGAAGCCCAACGGATCAAATGGGAGGACGAAAAGGGATGAACGAGACGAACTTGGTCCAAAGAAGGCCTACGGATCAAATGGGAGGACCAAGATGGACGAACGAGACGAACTTGGTCCAAAGAAGCCCAATGGATCAAATGGGAGGACGAAGATGGACGAACGAGGCGAACTTGGTCCAAAGAAGGCCTAGGGATCAAATGGGAGGACGAAGATGGAGGAACGAGGTGAACTTGGTACAAAGAAGTCCTACGGATCAAATGGGAGGACAAAGATGGACGAACGAGACGAACTTGGTCCAAAGATGGCCTAGGGATCAAATGGGAGGACGAAGATGGACGAACGAGACGAACTTGGTGCAAAGAAGCCCAACGGATCAAATGGGAGGACGAAAAGGGACGAACGAGACGAACTTGGTCCAAAGAAGGCCTACGGATCAAATGGGAGGACGAAGATGGACGAACGAGACGAACTTGGTCCAAAGAAGGCCAACGGATCAAATGGGAGGACGAAGATGGACGAACGAGACGAACTTGGTCCAAAGAAGGCCTACGGATCAAATGGGAGGACGAAGATGGACGAACGAGACGAACTTGGTCCAAAGAAGGCCAACGGATCAAATGGGAGGACGAAGATGGACGAACAAGACGAACTTAGTGTAAAGAAGCCCAACGGATCAAATGGGAGGACGAAAAGGGATGAACGAGACGAACTTGGTCCAAAGAAGGCCTACGGATCAAATGGGAGGACGAAGATGGACGAACGAGACGAACTTGGTCCAAAGAAAGCCTAGGGATCAAATGGGAGGACGAAGATGGACGAACGAGTCTAACTTGGTCCAAAGAAGGCCAACGGATGAAATGGGAGGAGGAAGATGGACGAACGAGACGAACTTGGTCCAAAGAAGGCCTAGGGATCAAATGGGAGGACGAAGATGGACGAACGAGACGAACTTGGTCCAAAGAAGGCCTACGGATCAAATGGGAGGACGAAGATGGACGAAGGAGACGAACTTGGTCCAAAGAAGGCCTACGAATCAAATGGGAGGACGAAGATGGACGAACGAGACGAACTTGGTCCAAAGAAGGCCTACGGATCAAATGGGAGGACGAAGATGGACGAACGTGACGAACTTGGTCCAAAGAAGGCCGACGGATCAAATGTGAAGACGAAGATGGACGAACGAGATGAACTTGGTCCAAAGAAGGCCAACGGATCGAATGGGAGGACCAAGATGGACGAACGAGACGAACTTGGTCCAAAGAAGCCAACGGATCAAATGGGAGGACGAAGATGGACGAACGAGACGAACTTGGTCCAAAGAAGGCCAACGGATCAAATGGGAGGACGAAGATGGACGAACTTGGTCCAAAGAAGGCCTACGGATCAAATGGGAGGACGAACGGGACGAACTTGGTCCAAAGAAGGCCAACGGATCAAATGGGAAGACGAAGATGGACGAACGAGACGAACTTGGTGCAAAGAAGCCCAACGGATCAAATGGGAGGACGAAAAGGGATGAACGAGACGAACTTGGTCCAAAGAAGGCTAACGGATCAAATGGGAGGACCAAGATGGACGAGCGAGACGAACTTGGTCCAAATAAGTCCAACGGATCAAATGGGAGGACGAAGATGGACGAACAAGATGAACTTCGTGCAAAGAAGCCCAACGGATCAAATGGGAGGACGAACGAGACGAACTTGGTGCAAAGAAGCCAAACGGATCAAATGGGAGGACGAAAAGGGATGAACGAGACGAACTTGGTCCAAAGAAGGCCTACGGATCAAATGGGAGGACGAAGATGGACGAACGAGACGAACTTGGTCCAAAGAAAGCCTAGGGATCAAATGGGAGGACGAAGATGGACGAACGAGACGAACTTGGTCCAAAGAAGGCCTACGGATCAAATGGGAGGACGAAGATGGACGTACGAGTCGAACTTGGTCGAAAGAAGGCGAACGGATGAAATGCGAGGAGGAAGATGGACGAACGAGACGAACTTGGTCCAAAGAAGGCCTAGGGATCAAATGGGAGGACGAAGATGGACGAACGAGACGAACTTGGTCCAAAGAAGGCCTACGGATCAAATGGGAGGACGAAGATGGACGAAGGAGACGAACTTGGTCCAAAGAAGGACTACGGATCAAATGGGAGGACGAAGATGGACGAACGAGACGAACTTGGTCCAAAGAAGCCAACGGATCAAATGGGAGGACGAAGATGGACGAACGAGACGAACTTGGTCCAAAGAAGGCCAACGGATCAAATGGGAGGACGAAGATGGACGAACTTGGTCCAAAGAAGGCCTACGGATCAAATGGGAGGACGAACGGGACGAACTTGGTCCAAAGAAGGCCAACGGATCAAATGGGAAGACGAAGATGGACGAACGAGACGAACTTGGTGCAAAGAAGCCCAACGGATCAAATGGGAGGACGAAAAGGGATGAACGAGACGAACTTGGTCCAAAGAAGGCTAACGGATCAAATGGGAGGACCAAGATGGACGAGCGAGACGAACTTGGTCCAAAGAAGCCCAATGGATCAAATGGGAGGACGAAGATGGACGAACGAGGCGAACTTGGTCCAAAGAAGGCCTAGGGATCAAATGGGAGGACCAAGATGGACGAACGAGGTGAACTTGGTACAAAGAAGGCCTACGGATCAAATGGGAGGACAAAGATGGACGAACGAGACGAACTTGGTCCAAAGAAGGCCTAGGGATCAAATGCGAGGACGAAGATGGACGAACGAGACGAACTTGGTGCAAAGAAGCCCAACGGATCAAATGGGAGGACGAAAAGGGACGAACGAGACGAACTTGGTCCAAAGAAGGCCTACGGATCAAATGGGAGGACGAAGATGGACGAACGAGACGAACTTGGTCCAAAGAAGGCCAACGGATCAAATGGGAGGACGAAGATGGACGAACGAGACGAACTTGGTCCAAAGAAGGCTTACGGATCAAATGGGAGGACGAAGATGGACGAACGAGACGAAGTTGGTCCAAATAAGTCCAACGGATCAAATGGGAGGACGAAGATGGACGAACAAGATGAACTTCGTGCATAGAAGCCCAACGGATCAAATGGGAGGACGAACGAGACGAACTTGGTGCAAAGAAGCCAAACGGATCAAATGGGAGGACGAAAAGGGATGAACGAGACGAACTTGGTCCAAAGAAGGCCTACGGATCAAATGGGAGGACGAAGATGGACGAACGAGACGAACTTGGTCCAAAGAAAGCCTAGGGATCAAATGGGAGGACGAAGATGGACGAACGAGACGAACTTGGTCCAAAGAAGGCCTACGGATCAAATGGGAGGACGAAGATGGACGTACGAGTCGAACTTGGTCGAAAGAAGGCGAACGGATGAAATGCGAGGAGGAAGATGGACGAACGAGACGAACTTGGTCCAAAGAAGGCCTAGGGATCAAATGGGAGGACGAAGATGGACGAACGAGACGAACTTGGTCCAAAGAAGGCCTACGGATCAAATGGGAGGACGAAGATGGACGAAGGAGACGAACTTGGTCCAAAGAAGGACTACGGATCAAATGGGAGGACGAAGATGGACGAACGAGACGAACTTGGTCCAAAGAAGGCCTACGGATCAAATGGGAGGACGAAGATGGACGAACGAGACGAACTTGGTCCAAAGAAGGCCAACGGATCAAATGGGAGGACCAAGATGGACGAACGAGACGAACTTGGTCCAAAGAAGCCCAATGGATCAAATGGGAGGACGAAGATGGACGACCGAGGCGAACTTGGTCCAAAGAAGGCCTAGGGATCAAATGGGAGGACGAAGATGGAGGAACGAGGTGAACTTGGTACAAAGAAGGCCTACGGATCAAATGGGAAGACAAAGATGGACGAACGAGACGAACTTGGATCAAATGGGAGGACGAAGATGGACAAACGAGACGAACTTGGTGCAAAGAAGGCCAACGGATGAAATGGGAGGAGGAAGATGGACGAACGAGACGAACTTGGTCCAAAGAAGGCCTAGGGATCAAATGGGAGGACGAAGATGGACGAACGAGACGAACTTGGTCCAAAGAAGGACTACGGATCAAATGGGAGGACGAAGATGGAGGAACGAGGTGAACTTGGTACAAAGAAGGCCTACGGATCAAATGGGAAGACAAAGATGGACGAACGAGACGAACTTGGATCAAATGGGAGGACGAAGATGGACAAACGAGACGAACTTGGTGCAAAGAAGGCCAACGGATGAAATGGGAGGAGGAAGATGGACGAACGAGACGAACTTGGTCCAAAGAAGGCCTAGGGATCAAATGGGAGGACGAAGATGGACGAACGAGACGAACTTGGTCCAAAGAAGGCCTACGGATCAAATGGGAGGACGAAGATGGAGGAACGAGGTGAACTTGGTACAAAGAAGGCCTACGGATCAAATGGGAAGACAAAGATGGACGAACGAGACGAACTTGGATCAAATGGGAGGACGAAGATGGACGAACGAGACGAACTTGGTGCAAAGAAGCCCAACGGATCAAATGGGAGGACGAAACGGGAGGAACGAGACGAACTTGGTGCAAAGAAGCCCAACGGATCAAATGGGAGGACGAAGATGGACGAACGAGACGAACTTGGTCCAAAGAAGGCCTAGGGATCAAATGGGAGGACGAAGATGGACGAACGAGACGAACTTGGTCCAAAGAAGGCCAACGGATCAAATGGGAGGACGAAGATGGACGAACGAGACGAACTTGGTCCAAAGAAGGCTTACGGATCAAATGGGAGGACGAAGATGGACGAACGAGACGAACTTGGTCCAAATAAGTCCAACGGATCAAATGGGAGGACGAAGATGGACGAACAAGATGAACTTCGTGCAAAGAAGCCCAACGGATCAAATGGGAGGACGAACGACACGAACTTGGTGCAAAGAAGCCAAACGGATCAAATGGGAGGACGAAAAGGGATGAACGAGACGAACTTGGTCCAAAGAAGGCCTACGGATCAAATGGGAGGACGAAGATGGATGAACGAGACGAACTTGGTCCAAAGAAAGCCTAGGGATCAAATGGGAGGACGAAGATGGACGAACGAGACGAACTTGGTCCAAAGAAGGCCTACGGATCAAATGGGAGGACGAAGATGGACGTACGAGTCGAACTTGGTCGAAAGAAGGCGAACGGATGAAATGCGAGGAGGAAGATGGACGAACGAGACGAACTTGGTCCAAAGAAGGCCTAGGGATCAAATGGGAGGACGAAGATGGACGAACGAGACGAACTTGGTCCAAAGAAGGCCTACGGATCAAATGGGAGGACGAAGATGGACGAAGGAGACGAACTTGGTCCAAAGAAGGACTACGGATCAAATGGGAGGACGAAGATGGACGAACGAGACGAACTTGGTCCAAAGAAGCCAACGGATCAAATGGGAGGACGAAGATGGACGAACGAGACGAACTTGGTCCAAAGAAGGCCAACGGATCAAATGGGAGGACGAAGATGGACGAACTTGGTCCAAAGAAGGCCTACGGATCAAATGGGAGGACGAACGGGACGAACTTGGTCCAAAGAAGGCCAACGGATCAAATGGGAAGACGAAGATGGACGAACGAGACGAACTTGGTGCAAAGAAGCCCAACGGATCAAATGGGAGGACGAAAAGGGATGAACGAGACGAACTTGGTCCAAAGAAGGCTAACGGATCAAATGGGAGGACCAAGATGGACGAGCGAGACGAACTTGGTCCAAAGAAGCCCAATGGATCAAATGGGAGGACGAAGATGGACGAACGAGGCGAACTTGGTCCAAAGAAGGCCTAGGGATCAAATGGGAGGACGAAGATGGACGAACGAGGTGAACTTGGTACAAAGAAGGCCTACGGATCAAATGGGAGGACAAAGATGGACGAACGAGACGAACTTGGTCCAAAGAAGGCCTAGGGATCAAATGCGAGGACGAAGATGGACGAACGAGACGAACTTGGTGCAAAGAAGCCAAACGGATCAAATGGGAGGACGAAAAGGGACGAACGAGACGAACTTGGTCCAAAGAAGGCCTACGGATCAAATGGGAGGACGAAGATGGACGAACGAGACGAACTTGGTCCAAAGAAGGCCAACGGATCAAATGGGAGGACGAAGATGGACGAACGAGACGAACTTGGTCCAAAGAAGGCTTACGGATCAAATGGGAGGACGAAGATGGACGAACGAGACGAACTTGGTCCAAATAAGTCCAACGGATCAAATGGGAGGACGAAGATGGACGAACAAGATGAACTTCGTGCAAAGAAGCCCAACGGATCAAATGGGAGGACGAACGAGACGAACTTGGTGCAAAGAAGCCAAACGGATCAAATGGGAGGACGAAAAGGGATGAACGAGACGAACTTGGTCCAAAGAAGGCCTACGGATCAAATGGGAGGACGAAGATGGACGAACGAGACGAACTTGGTCCAAAGAAAGCCTAGGGATCAAATGGGAGGACGAAGATGGACGAACGAGACGAACTTGGTCCAAAGAAGGCCTACGGATCAAATGGGAGGACGAAGATGGACGTACGAGTCGAACTTGGTCGAAAGAAGGCGAACGGATGAAATGCGAGGAGGAAGATGGACGAACGAGACGAACTTGGTCCAAAGAAGGCCTAGGGATCAAATGGGAGGACGAAGATGGACGAACGAGACGAACTTGGTCCAAAGAAGGCCTACGGATCAAATGGGAGGACGAAGATGGACGAAGGAGACGAACTTGGTCCAAAGAAGGACTACGGATCAAATGGGAGGACGAAGATGGACGAACGAGACGAACTTGGTCCAAAGAAGGCCTACGGATCAAATGGGAGGACGAAGATGGACGAACGAGACGAACTTGGTCCAAAGAAGGCCAACGGATCAAATGGGAGGACCAAGATGGACGAACGAGACGAACTTGGTCCAAAGAAGCCCAATGGATCAAATGGGAGGACGAAGATGGACGACCGAGGCGAACTTGGTCCAAAGAAGGCCTAGGGATCAAATGGGAGGACGAAGATGGAGGAACGAGGTGAACTTGGTACAAAGAAGGCCTACGGATCAAATGGGAAGACAAAGATGGACGAACGAGACGAACTTGGATCAAATGGGAGGACGAAGATGGACAAACGAGACGAACTTGGTGCAAAGAAGGCCAACGGATGAAATGGGAGGAGGAAGATGGACGAACGAGACGAACTTGGTCCAAAGAAGGCCTAGGGATCAAATGGGAGGACGAAGATGGACGAACGAGACGAACTTGGTCCAAAGAAGGACTACGGATCAAATGGGAGGACGAAGATGGAGGAACGAGGTGAACTTGGTACAAAGAAGGCCTACGGATCAAATGGGAAGACAAAGATGGACGAACGAGACGAACTTGGATCAAATGGGAGGACGAAGATGGACAAACGAGACGAACTTGGTGCAAAGAAGGCCAACGGATGAAATGGGAGGAGGAAGATGGACGAACGAGACGAACTTGGTCCAAAGAAGGCCTAGGGATCAAATGGGAGGACGAAGATGGACGAACGAGACGAACTTGGTCCAAAGAAGGCCTACGGATCAAATGGGAGGACGAAGATGGAGGAACGAGGTGAACTTGGTACAAAGAAGGCCTACGGATCAAATGGGAAGACAAAGATGGACGAACGAGACGAACTTGGATCAAATGGGAGGACGAAGATGGACGAACGAGACGAACTTGGTGCAAAGAAGCCCAACGGATCAAATGGGAGGACGAAACGGGAGGAACGAGACGAACTTGGTGCAAAGAAGCCCAACGGATCAAATGGGAGGACGAAGATGGACGAACGAGACGAACTTGGTCCAAAGAAGGCCTAGGGATCAAATGGGAGGACGAAGATGGACGAACGAGACGAACTTGGTCCAAAGAAGGCCTACGGATCAAATGGGTGGACGAAGATGGACGAACGAGACGAACTTGGTCCAAGGAAGGCCTAGGGATCAAATGGGAGGACGAAGATGGACGAATGAGACGAACTTGGTCCAAAGAAGGCCTACGGATCAAATGGTAGGACGAAGATGGACCAACGAGACGAACTTGGTCCAAAGAAGGCCAACGGATCAAATGGGAGGACGAAGATGGACGAACTTGGTCCAAAGAAGGCCTACGGATCAAATGGGAGGACGAAGATGGACGAAAGGGACGAACTTGGTCCAAAGAAGGCGAACGGATCAAATGGGAGGACGAAGATGGACGAACGAGATGAACTTGGTGCAAAGAAGCCCAACGGATCAAATGGGAGGACGAAAAGGGATGAACGAGACGAACTTGGTCCAAAGAAGGCCAACGGATCAAATGGGAGGACCAAGATGGACGAACGAGACGAACTTGGTCCAAGGAAGCCCAATGGATCAAATGGGAGGACGAAGATGGACGAACGAGACGAACTTGGTCCAAAGAAGGACTACGGATCAAATGGGAGGACGAAGATGGACGAACGTGACGAACTTGGTCCAAAGAAGGCCAACGGATCAAATGGGAGGACGAAGATGGATGAACTTGGTCCAAAGAAGGCCTACGGATCAAATGGGAGGACGAAGATGGACGAACGGGACGAACTTGGTCCAAAGAAGGCCAACGGATCAAATGGGAGGAGGAAGATGGACGAACGAGACGAACTTGGTGCAAAGAAGCCCAACGGATCAAATGGGAGGACGAAAAGGGATGAACGAGACGAACTTGGTCCAAAGAAGGCCTACGGATCAAATGGGAGGACCAAGATGGACGAACGAGACGAACTTGGTCCAAAGAAGCCCAATGGATCAAATGGGAGGACGAAGATGGACGAACGAGGCGAACTTGGTCCAAAGAAGGCCTAGGGATCAAATGGGAGGACGAAGATGGAGGAACGAGGTGAACTTGGTACAAAGAAGTCCTACGGATCAAATGGGAGGACAAAGATGGACGAACGAGACGAACTTGGTCCAAAGATGGCCTAGGGATCAAATGGGAGGACGAAGATGGACGAACGAGACGAACTTGGTGCAAAGAAGCCCAACGGATCAAATGGGAGGACGAAAAGGGACGAACGAGACGAACTTGGTCCAAAGAAGGCCTACGGATCAAATGGGAGGACGAAGATGGACGAACGAGACGAACTTGGTCCAAAGAAGGCCAACGGATCAAATGGGAGGACGAAGATGGACGAACGAGACGAACTTGGTCCAAAGAAGGCCTACGGATCAAATGGGAGGACGAAGATGGACGAACGAGACGAACTTGGTCCAAAGAAGGCCAACGGATCAAATGGGAGGACGAAGATGGACGAACAAGACGAACTTAGTGTAAAGAAGCCCAACGGATCAAATGGGAGGACGAAAAGGGATGAACGAGACGAACTTGGTCCAAAGAAGGCCTACGGATCAAATGGGAGGACGAAGATGGACGAACGAGACGAACTTGGTCCAAAGAAAGCCTAGGGATCAAATGGGAGGACGAAGATGGACGAACGAGTCTAACTTGGTCCAAAGAAGGCCAACGGATGAAATGGGAGGAGGAAGATGGACGAACGAGACGAACTTGGTCCAAAGAAGGCCTAGGGATCAAATGGGAGGACGAAGATCGACGAACGAGACGAACTTGGTCCAAAGAAGGCCTACGGATCAAATGGGAGGACGAAGATGGACGAAGGAGACGAACTTGGTCCAAAGAAGGCCTACGAATCAAATGGGAGGACGAAGATGGACGAACGAGACGAACTTGGTCCAAAGAAGGCCAACGGATCAAATGGGAGGACGAAGATGGATGAACTTGGTACAAAGAAGTCCTACGGATCAAATGGGAGGACAAAGATGGACAAACGAGACGAACTTGGTCCAAAGATGGCCTAGGGATCAAATGGGAGGACGAAGATGGACGAACGAGACGAACTTGGTGCAAAGAAGCCCAACGGATCAAATGGGAGGACGAAAAGGGACGAACGAGACGAACTTGGTCCAAAGAAGGCCTACGGATCAAATGGGAGGACGAAGATGGACGAACGAGACGAACTTGGTCCAAAGAAGGCCAACGGATCAAATGGGAGGACGAAGATGGACGAACGAGACGAACTTGGTCCAAAGAAGGCCTACGGATCAAATGGGAGGACGAAGATGGACGAACGAGACGAACTTGGTCCAAAGAAGGCCAACGGATCAAATGGGAGGACGAAGATGGACGAACAAGACGAACTTAGTGTAAAGAAGCCCAACGGATCAAATGGGAGGACGAAAAGGGATGAACGAGACGAACTTGGTCCAAAGAAGGCCTACGGATCAAATGGGAGGACGAAGATGGACGAACGAGACGAACTTGGTCCAAAGAAAGCCTAGGGATCAAATGGGAGGACGAAGATGGACGAACGAGTCTAACTTGGTCCAAAGAAGGCCAACGGATGAAATGGGAGGAGGAAGATGGACGAACGAGACGAACTTGGTCCAAAGAAGGCCTAGGGATCAAATGGGAGGACGAAGATGGACGAACGAGACGAACTTGGTCCAAAGAAGGCCTACGGATCAAATGGGAGGACGAAGATGGACGAAGGAGACGAACTTGGTCCAAAGAAGGCCTACGAATCAAATGGGAGGACGAAGATGGACGAACGAGACGAACTTGGTCCAAAGAAGGCCTACGGATCAAATGGGAGGACGAAGATGGACGAAAGTGACGAACTTGGTCCAAAGAAGGCCGACGGATCAAATGTGAAGACGAAGATGGACGAACGAGATGAACTTGGTCCAAAGAAGGCCAACGGATCGAATGGGAGGACCAAGATGGACGAACGAGACGAACTTAGTGTAAAGAAGCCCAACGGATCAAATGGGAGGACGAAAAGGGATGAACGAGACGAACTTGGTCCAAAGAAGCCAACGGATCAAATGGGAAGACGAAGATGGACGAACGAGACGAACTTGGTGCAAAGAAGCCCAACGGATCAAATGGGAGGACGAAAAGGGATGAACGAGACGAACTTGGTCCAAAGAAGGCTAACGGATCAAATGGGAGGACCAAGATGGACGAGCGAGACGAACTTGGTCCAAAGAAGCCCAATGGATCAAATGGGAGGACGAAGATGGACGAACGAGGCGAACTTGGTCCAAAGAAGGCCTAGGGATCAAATGGGAGGACGAAGATGGACGAACGAGGTGAACTTGGTACAAAGAAGGCCTACGGATCAAATGGGAGGACAAAGATGGACGAACGAGTCGAACTTGGTCGAAAGAAGGCCAACGGATGAAATGCGAGGAGGAAGATGGACGAACGAGACGAACTTGGTCCAAAGAAGGCCTAGGGATCAAATGGGAGGACGAAGATGGACGAACGAGACGAACTTGGTCCAAAGAAGGCCTACGGATCAAATGGGAGGACGAAGATGGACGAAGGAGACGAACTTGGTCCAAAGAAGGACTACGGATCAAATGGGAGGACGAAGATGGACGAACGAGACGAACTTGGTCCAAAGAAGGCCTGCGGATCAAATGGGAGGACGAAGATGGACGAACGTGACAAACTTGGTCCAAAGAAGGCCAACGGATCAAATGGGAGGACCAAGATGGACGAACGAGACGAACTTGGTCCAAAGAAGCCCAATGGATCAAATGGGAGGACGAAGATGGACGACCGAGGCGAACTTGGTCCAAAGAAGGCCTAGGGATCAAATGGGAGGACGAAGATGGAGAAACGAGGTGAACTTGGTACAAAGAAGGCCTACGGATCAAATGGGAAGACAAAGATGGACGAACGAGACGAACTTGGATCAAATGGGAGGACGAAGATGGACAAACGAGACGAACTTGGTGCAAAGAAGGCCAACGGATGAAATGGGAGGAGGAAGATGGACGAACGAGACGAACTTGGTCCAAAGAAGGCCTAGGGATCAAATGGGAGGACGAAGATGGACGAACGAGACGAACTTGGTCCAAAGAAGGACTACGGATCAAATGGGAGGACGAAGATGGACGAAGGAGACGAACTTGGTCCAAAGAAGGCCTACGAATCAAATGGGAGGACGAAGATGGACGAACGAGACGAACTTGGTCCAAAGAAGGCCTACGGATCAAATGGGAGGACGAAGATGGACGAAAGTGACGAACTTGGTCCAAAGAAGGCCGACGGATCAAATGTGAAGACGAAGATGGACGAACGAGATGAACTTGGTCCAAAGAAGGCCAACGGATCGAATGGGAGGACCAAGATGGACGAACGAGACGAACTTAGTGTAAAGAAGCCCAACGGATCAAATGGGAGGACGAAAAGGGATGAACGAGACGAACTTGGTCCAAAGAAGCCAACGGATCAAATGGGAAGACGAAGATGGACGAACGAGACGAACTTGGTGCAAAGAAGCCCAACGGATCAAATGGGAGGACGAAAAGGGATGAACGAGACGAACTTGGTCCAAAGAAGGCTAACGGATCAAATGGGAGGACCAAGATGGACGAGCGAGACGAACTTGGTCCAAAGAAGCCCAATGGATCAAATGGGAGGACGAAGATGGACGAACGAGGCGAACTTGGTCCAAAGAAGGCCTAGGGATCAAATGGGAGGACGAAGATGGACGAACGAGGTGAACTTGGTACAAAGAAGGCCTACGGATCAAATGGGAGGACAAAGATGGACGAACGAGTCGAACTTGGTCGAAAGAAGGCCAACGGATGAAATGCGAGGAGGAAGATGGACGAACGAGACGAACTTGGTCCAAAGAAGGCCTAGGGATCAAATGGGAGGACGAAGATGGACGAACGAGACGAACTTGGTCCAAAGAAGGCCTACGGATCAAATGGGAGGACGAAGATGGACGAAGGAGACGAACTTGGTCCAAAGAAGGACTACGGATCAAATGGGAGGACGAAGATGGACGAACGAGACGAACTTGGTCCAAAGAAGGCCTGCGGATCAAATGGGAGGACGAAGATGGACGAACGTGACAAACTTGGTCCAAAGAAGGCCAACGGATCAAATGGGAGGACCAAGATGGACGAACGAGACGAACTTGGTCCAAAGAAGCCCAATGGATCAAATGGGAGGACGAAGATGGACGACCGAGGCGAACTTGGTCCAAAGAAGGCCTAGGGATCAAATGGGAGGACGAAGATGGAGAAACGAGGTGAACTTGGTACAAAGAAGGCCTACGGATCAAATGGGAAGACAAAGATGGACGAACGAGACGAACTTGGATCAAATGGGAGGACGAAGATGGACAAACGAGACGAACTTGGTGCAAAGAAGGCCAACGGATGAAATGGGAGGAGGAAGATGGACGAACGAGACGAACTTGGTCCAAAGAAGGCCTAGGGATCAAATGGGAGGACGAAGATGGACGAACGAGACGAACTTGGTCCAAAGAAGGACTACGGATCAAATGGGAGGACGAAGATGGACGAACGAGACGAACTTGGTCCAAAGAAGGCCTACGGATCAAATGGGAGGACGAAGATGGAGGAACGAGGTGAACTTGGTACAAAGAAGGCCTACGGATCAAATGGGAAGACAAAGATGGACGAACGAGACGAACTTGGATCAAATGGGAGGACGAAGATGGACGAACGAGACGAACTTGGTGCAAAGAAGCCCAACGGATCAAATGGGAGGACGAAACGGGAGGAACGAGACGAACTTGGTGCAAAGAAGCCCAACGGATCAAATGGGAGGACGAAGATGGACGAACGAGACGAACTTGGTCCAAAGAAGGCCTAGGGATCAAATGGGAGGACGAAGATGGACGAACGAGACGAACTTGGTCCAAAGAAGGCCTACGGATCAAATGGGTGGACGAAGATGGACGAACGAGACGAACTTGGTCCAAGGAAGGCCTAGGGATCAAATGGGAGGACGAAGATGGACGAATGAGACGAACTTGGTCCAAAGAAGGCCTACGGATCAAATGGTAGGACGAAGATGGACCAACGAGACGAACTTGGTCCAAAGAAGGCCAACGGATCAAATGGGAGGACGAAGATGGACGAACTTGGTCCAAAGAAGGCCTACGGATCAAATGGGAGGACGAAGATGGACGAAAGGGACGAACTTGGTCCAAAGAAGGCCAACGGATCAAATGGGAGGACGAAGATGGACGAACGAGATGAACTTGGTGCAAAGAAGCCCAACGGATCAAATGGGAGGACGAAAAGGGATGAACGAGACGAACTTGGTCCAAAGAAGGCCAACGGATCAAATGGGAGGACCAAGATGGACGAACGAGACGAACTTGGTCCAAGGAAGCCCAATGGATCAAATGGGAGGACGAAGATGGACGAACGAGGCGAACTTGGTCCAAAGAAGGCCTAGGGATCAAATGGGAGGACGAAGATGGACGAACGAGACGAACTTGGTCCAAAGAAGACCAACGGATCAAATGGGAGGATGAAGATGGACGAAGAAGACGAACTTAGTGCAAAGAAGCCCAACGGATCAAATGGGAGGACGAAAAGGGATGAACGAGACGAACTTGGTCCAAAGAAGGCCTACGGATCAAATGGGAGCACGAAGATGGACGAACGAGACTAACTTGGTCCAAAGAAGGCATACGGATCAAATGGGAGGACGAAGATGGACGAACGAGACGAACTTGGTGCAAAGAAGCCCAACGGATCAAATGGGAGGACGAAAAGGGATGAACGAGACGAACTTGGTCCATAGAAGGCCAACGTATCAAATGGGAGGACCAAGATGGACGAACGAGACGAACTTGGTCCAAAGAAGCCCAATGGATCAAATGGGAGGACGAAGCTGGACGAACGAGGCGAACTTGGTCCAAAGAAGGCCTAGGGATCAAATGGGAGGACGAAGATGGAGGAACGAGGTGAACTTGGTACAAAGAAGGCCTACGGATCAAATGGGAGGACAAAGATGGACGAACGAGACGAACTTGGTCCAAAGAAGGCCTAGGGTTCAAATCGGAGGAGGAAGATGGACGAACGAGACGAACTTGGTGCAAAGAAGCCCAACGGATCAAATGGGAGGACGAAAAGGGACGAACGAGACGAACTTGGTCCAAAGAAGGCCTACGGATCAAATGGGAGGACGAAGATGGACGAACGAGACGAACTTGGTCCAAAGAAGGCCAACGGATCAAATGGGAGGACGAAGATGGACGAACGAGACGAACTTGGTCCAAAGAAGGCCAACGGATCAAATGGGTGGACGATGATGGACGAACTTGGTCCAAAGAAGGCCTACGGATCAAATGGGAGGACGAAGATGGACGAACGGGACGAACTTGGTCCAAAGAAGCCCAATGGATCAAATGGGAGGACCAAGATGGACGAACGAGGCGAACTTGGTCCAAAGAAGGCCTAGGGATCAAATGGGAGGACGAAGATGGACGAACGAGACGAACTTGGTCCAAAGAAGGCCAACGGATCAAATGGGAGGACGAAGATGGACGAACAAGACGAACTTAGTGCAAAGAAGCCCAACGGATCAAATGGGAGGACGAAAAGGGAGGAACGAGACGAACTTGGTCCAAAGAAGGCCTACGGATCAAATGGGAGGACGAAGATGGACGAACGAGACGAACTTGGTCCAAAGAAAGCCTAGGGATCAAATGGGAGGACGAAGATGAACAAACGAGACGAACTTGGTCCAAAGAAGGCCTACGGATCAAATGGGAGGACGAAGATGGACGAACGAGTCTAACTTGGTCCAAAGAAGGCCAACGGATGAAATGGGAGGAGGAAGATGGACGAACGAGACGAACTTGGTCCAAAGAAGGCCTAGGGATCAAATGGGAGGACGAAGATGGACGAACGAGACGAACTTGGTCCAAAGAAGGCCTACGGATCAAATGGGAGGACGAAGATGGACGAAGGAGACGAACTTGGTCCAAAGAAGGCCTACGAATCAAATGGGAGGACGAAGATGGACGAACGAGACGAACTTGGTCCAAAGAAGGCCTACGGATCAAATGGGAGGACGAAGATGGACGAACGTGACGAACTTGGTCCAAAGAAGGCCGACGGATCAAATGTGAAGACGAAGATGGACGAACGAGATGAACTTGGTCCAAAGAAGGCCAACGGATCGAATGGGAGGACCAAGATGGACGAACGAGACGAACTTGGTCCAAAGAAGCCAACGGATCCAATGGGAGGACGAAGATGGACGAACGAGACGAACTTGGTCCAAAGAAGGCCAACGGATCAAATGGGAGGACGAAGATGGACGAACTTGGTCCAAAGAAGGCCTACGGATCAAATGGGAGGACGAAGATGGACGAACGGGACGAACTTGGTACAAAGAAGGCCAACGGATCAAATGGGAAGACGAAGATGGACGAACGAGACGAACTTGGTGCAAAGAAGCCCAACGGATCAAATGGGAGGACGAAAAGGGATGAACGAGACGAACTTGGTCCAAAGAAGGCTAACGGATCAAATGGGAGGACCAAGATGGACGAGCGAGACGAACTTGGTCCAAAGAAGCCCAATGGATCAAATGGGAGGACGAAGATGGACGAACGAGGTGAACTTGGTACAAAGAAGGCCTACGGATCAAATGGGAGGACAAAGATGGACGAACGAGACGAACTTGGTCCAAAGAAGGCCTAGGGATCAAATGGGAGGACGAAGATGGACGAACTAGACGAACTTGGTGCAAAGAAGCCCAACGGATCAAATGGGAGGACGAAAAGGGACGAACGAGACGAACTTGGTCCAAAGAAGGCCTACGGATCAAATGGGAGGACGAAGATGGACGAACGAGACGAACTTGGTCCAAAGAAGGCCAACGGATCAAATGGGAGGACGAAGATGGACGAACGAGACGAACTTGGTCCAAAGAAGGCCTACGGATCAAATGGGAGGACGAAGATGGACGAACGAGACGAACTTGGTCCAAAGAAGTCCAACGGATCAAATGGGAGGACGAAGATGGACGAACAACATGAACTTCGTGCAAAGAAACCCAACGGATCAAATGGGAGGACGAAAAGGGATGAACGAGACGAACTTGGTCCAAAGAAGGCCTACGGATAAAATGGGAGGACGAAGATGGACGAACGAGACGAACTTGGTCCAAAGAAAGCCTAGGGATCAAATGGGAGGACGAAGATGGACGAACGAGACGAACTTGGTCCAAAGAAGGCCTACGGATCAAATGGGAGGACGAAGATGGACGAACGAGTCGAACTTGGTCGAAAGAAGGCCAACGGATGAAATGCGAGGAGGAAGATGGACGAACGAGACGAACTTGGTCCAAAGAAGGCCTAGGGATCAAATGGGAGGACGAAGATGGACGAACGAGACGAACTTGGTCCAAAGAAGGCCTACGGATCAAATGGGAGGACGAAGATGGACGAAGGAGACGAACTTGGTCCAAAGAAGGACTACGGATCAAATGGGAGGACGAAGATGGACGAACGAGACGAACTTGGTCCAAAGAAGGCCTACGGATCAAATGGGAGGACGAAGATGGACGAACGAGACGAACTTGGTCCAAAGAAGGCCAACGGATCAAATGGGAGGACCAAGATGGACGAACGAGACGAACATGGTCCAAAGAAGCCCAATGGATCAAATGGGAGGACGAAGATGGACGAACGAGACGAACTTGGTCCAAAGAAGGCCTACGGATCAAATGGGAGGACGAAGATGGACGAAGGAGACGAACTTGGTCCAAAGAAGGACTACGGATCAAATGGGAGGACGAAGATGGACAAACGAGACGAACTTGGTCCAAAGAAGGCCTACGGATCAAATGGGAGGACGAAGATGGACGAACGAGTCTAACTTGGTCCAAAGAAGGCCAACGGATGAAATGGGAGGAGGAAGATGGACGAACGAGACGAACTTGGTCCAAAGAAGGCCTAGGGATCAAATGGGAGGACGAAGATGGACGAACGAGACGAACTTGGTCCAAAGAAGGCCTACGGATCAAATGGGAGGACGAAGATGGACGAAGGAGACGAACTTGGTCCAAAGAAGGCCTACGCATCAAATGGGAGGACGAAGATGGACGAACGAGACGAACTTGGTCCAAAGAAGGCCTACGGATCAAATGGGAGGACGAAGATGGACGAACGTGACGAACTTGGTCCAAAGAAGGCCGACGGATCAAATGTGAAGACGAAGATGGACGAACGAGATGAACTTGGTCCAAAGAAGGCCAACGGATCGAATGGGAGGACCAAGATGGACGAACGAGACGAACTTGGTCCAAAGAAGCCAACGGATCAAATGGGAGGACGAAGATGGACGAACGAGACGAACTTGGTCCAAAGAAGGCCAACGGATCAAATGGGAGGACGAAGATGGACGAACTTGGTCCAAAGAAGGCCTACGGATCAAATGGGATGACGAAGATGGACGAACGGGACGAACTTGGTACAAAGAAGGCCAACGGATCAAATGGGAAGACGAAGATGGACGAACGAGACGAACTTGGTGCAAAGAAGCCCAACGGATCAAATGGGAGGACGAAAAGGGATGAACGCGACGAACTTGGTCCAAATAAGGCTAACGGATCAAATGGGAGGACCAAGATGGACGAGCGAGACGAACTTGGTCCAAAGAAGCCCAATGGATCAAATGGGAGGACGAAGATGGACGAACGAGGTGAACTTGGTACAAAGAAGGCCTACGGATCAAATGGGAGGACAAAGATGGACGAACGAGACGAACTTGGTCCAAAGAAGGCCTAGGGATCAAATGGGAGGACGAAGATGGACGAACGAGACGAACTTGGTGCAAAGAAGCCCAACGGATCAAATGGGAGGACGAAAAGGGACGAACGAGACGAACTTGGTCCAAAGAAGGCCTACGGATCAAATGGGAGGACGAAGATGGACGAACGAGACGAACTTGGTCCAAAGAAGGCCAACGGATCAAATGGGAGGACGAAGATGGACGAACGAGACGAACTTGGTCCAAAGAAGGCCTACGGATCAAATGGGAGGACGAAGATGGACGAACGAGACGAACTTGGTCCAAAGAAGTCCAACGGATCAAATGGGAGGACGAAGATGGACGAACAAGATGAACTTCGTGCAAAGAAGCCCAACGGATCAAATGGGAGGACGAAAAGGGATGAACGAGACGAACTTGGTCCAAATAAGGCCTACGGATAAAATGGGAGGACGAAGATGGACGAACGAGACGAACTTGGTCCAAAGAAAGCCTAGGGATCAAATGGGAGGACGAAGATGGACGAACGAGACGAACTTGGTCCAAAGAAGGCCTACGGATCAAATGGGAGGACGAAGATGGACGAACGAGTCGAACTTGGTCGAAAGAAGGCCAACGGATGAAATGCGAGGAGGAAGATGGACGAACGAGACGAACTTGGTCCAAAGAAGGCCTAGGGATCAAATGGGAGGACGAAGATGGACGAACGAGACGAACTTGGTCCAAAGAAGGCCTACGGATCAAATGGGAGGACGAAGATGGACGAAGGAGACGAACTTGGTCCAAAGAAGGACTACGGATCAAATGGGAGGACGAAGATGGACGAACGAGACGAACTTGGTCCAAAGAAGGCCTACGGATCAAATGGGAGGACGAAGATGGACGAACGAGACGAACTTGGTCCAAAGAAGGCCAACGGATCAAATGGGAGGACCAAGATGGACGAACGAGACGAACTTGGTCCAAAGAAGCCCAATGGATCAAATGGGAGGACGAAGATGGACGAACGAGACGAACTTGGTCCAAAGAAGGCCTACGGATCAAATGGGAGGACGAAGATGGACGAAGGAGACGAACTTGGTCCAAAGAAGGACTACGGATCAAATGGGAGGACGAAGATGGACAAACGAGACGAACTTGGTCCAAAGAAGGCCTACGGATCAAATGGGAGGACGAAGATGGACGAACGAGTCTAACTTGGTCCAAAGAAGGCCAACGGATGAAATGGGAGGAGGAAGATGGACGAACGAGACGAACTTGGTCCAAAGAAGGCCTAGGGATCAAATGGGAGGACGAAGATGGACGAACGAGACGAACTTGGTCCAAAGAAGGCCGACGGATCAAATGTGAAGACGAAGATGGACGAACGAGATGAACTTGGTCCAAAGAAGGCCAACGGATCGAATGGGAGGACCAAGATGGACGAACGAGACGAACTTGGTCCAAAGAAGCCAACGGATCAAATGGGAGGACGAAGATGGACGAACGAGACGAACTTGGTCCAAAGAAGGCCAACGGATCAAATGGGAGGACGAAGATGGACGAACTTGGTCCAAAGAAGGCCTACGGATCAAATGGGAGGACGAAGATGGACGAACGGGACGAACTTGGTACAAAGAAGGCCAACGGATCAAATGGGAAGACGAAGATGGACGAACGAGACGAACTTGGTGCAAAGAAGCCCAACGGATCAAATGGGAGGACGAAAAGGGATGAACGAGACGAACTTGGTCCAAAGAAGGCTAACGGATCAAATGGGAGGACCAAGATGGACGAGCGAGACGAACTTGGTCCAAAGAAGCCCAATGGATCAAATGGGAGGACGAAGATGGACGAACGAGGTGAACTTGGTACAAAGAAGACCTACGGATCAAATGGGAGGACAAAGATGGACGAACGAGACGAACTTGGTCCAAAGAAGGCCTAGGGATCAAATGGGAGGACGAAGATGGACGAACGAGACGAACTTGGTGCAAAGAAGCCCAACGGATCAAATGGGAGGACGAAAAGGGACGAACGAGACGAACTTGGTCCAAAGAAGGCCTACGGATCAAATGGGAGGACGAAGATGGACGAACGAGACGAACTTGGTCCAAAGAAGTCCAACGGATCAAATGGGAGGACGAAGATGGACGAACAAGATGAACTTCGTGCAAAGAAGCCCAACGGATCAAATGGGAGGACGAAAAGGGATGAACGAGACGAACTTGGTCCAAATAAGGCCTACGGATAAAATGGGAGGACGAAGATGGACGAACGAGACGAACTTGGTCCAAAGAAGGCCTACGGATCAAATGGGTGGACGAAGATGGACGAACGAGACGAACTTGGTGCAAAGAAGCCCAACGGATCAAATGGGAGGACGAAGATGGACGAACTAGACGAACTTGGTCCAAAGAAGGCCAACGGATCAAATGGGAGGACGAAGATGGACGAACGAGACGAACTTCGTCCAAAGAAGGCCTACGGATCAAATGGGAGGACGAAGATGGACGAACGAGACGAACTTGGTCCAAAGAAGTCCAACGGATCAAATGGGAGGACGAAGATGGACGAACAAGATGAACTTCGTGCAAAGAAGCCCAACGGATCAAATGGGAGGACGAAAAGGGATGAACGAGACGAACTTGGTCCAAATAAGGCCTACGGATAAAATGGGAGGACGAAGATGGACGAACGAGACGAACTTGGTCCAAAGAAAGCCTAGGGATCAAATGGGAGGACGAAGATGGACGAACGAGACGAACTTGGTCCAAAGAAGTCCAACGGATCAAATGGGAGGACGAAGATGGACGAACAAGATGAACTTCGTGCAAAGAAGCCCAACGGATCAAATGGGAGGACGAAAAGGGATGAACGAGACGAACTTGGTCCAAATAAGGCCTACGGATAAAATGGGAGGACGAAGATGGACGAACGAGACGAACTTGGTCCAAAGAAGGCCTACGGATCAAATGGGTGGACGAAGATGGACGAACGAGACGAACTTGGTGCAAAGAAGCCCAACGGATCAAATGGGAGGACGAAGATGGACGAACTAGACGAACTTGGTCCAAAGAAGGCCAACGGATCAAATGGGAGGACGAAGATGGACGAACGAGACGAACTTCGTCCAAAGAAGGCCTACGGATCAAATGGGAGGACGAAGATGGACGAACGAGACGAACTTGGTCCAAAGAAGTCCAACGGATCAAATGGGAGGACGAAGATGGACGAACAAGATGAACTTCGTGCAAAGAAGCCCAACGGATCAAATGGGAGGACGAAAAGGGATGAACGAGACGAACTTGGTCCAAATAAGGCCTACGGATAAAATGGGAGGACGAAGATGGACGAACGAGACGAACTTGGTCCAAAGAAAGCCTAGGGATCAAATGGGAGGACGAAGATGGACGAACGAGACGAACTTGGTCCAAAGAAGGCCTACGGATCAAATGGGAGGACGAAGATGGACGAACGAGTCGAACTTGGTCGAAAGAAGGCCAACGGATGAAATGCGAGGAGGAAGATGGACGAACGAGACGAACTTGGTCCAAAGAAGGCCTAGGGATCAAATGGGAGGACGAAGATGGACGAACGAGACGAACTTGGTCCAAAGAAGGCCTACGGATCAAATGGGAGGACGAAGATGGACGAAGGAGACGAACTTGGTCCAAAGAAGGACTACGGATCAAATGGGAGGACGAAGATGGACGAACGAGACGAACTTGGTCCAAAGAAGGCCTACGGATCAAATGGGAGGACGAAGATGGACGAACGAGACGAACTTGGTCCAAAGAAGGCCTACGGATCAAATGGGAGGACGAAGATGGACGAAGGAGACGAACTTGGTCCAAAGAAGGCCTACGAATCAAATGGGAGGACGAAGATGGACGAACGAGACGAACTTGGTCCAAAGAAGGCCTACGGATCAAATGGGAGGACGAAGATGGACGAACGTGACGAACTTGGTCCAAAGAAGGCCGACGGATCAAATGTGAAGACGAAGATGGACGAACGAGATGAACTTGGTCCAAAGAAGGCCAACGGATCGAATGGGAGGACCAAGATGGACGAACGAGACGAACTTGGTCCAAAGAAGCCAACGGATCAAATGGGAGGACGAAGATGGACGAACGAGACGAACTTGGTCCAAAGAAGGCCAACGGATCAAATGGGAGGACGAAGATGGACGAACTTGGTCCAAAGAAGGCCTACGGATCAAATGGGAGGACGAAGATGGACGAACGGGACGAACTTGGTACAAAGAAGGCCAACGGATCAAATGGGAAGACGAAGATGGACGAACGAGACGAACTTGGTGCAAAGAAGCCCAACGGATCAAATGGGAGGACGAAAAGGGATGAACGAGACGAACTTGGTCCAAAGAAGGCTAACGGATCAAATGGGAGGACCAAGATGGACGAGCGAGACGAACTTGGTCCAAAGAAGCCCAATGGATCAAATGGGAGGACGAAGATGGACGAACGAGGTGAACTTGGTACAAAGAAGGCCTACGGATCAAATGGGAGGACAAAGATGGACGAACGAGACGAACTTGGTCCAAAGAAGGCCTAGGGATCAAATGGGAGGACGAAGATGGACGAACGAGACGAACTTGGTGCAAAGAAGCCCAACGGATCAAATGGGAGGACAAAAAGGGACGAACGAGACGAACTTGGTCCAAAGAAGGCCTACGGATCAAATGGGAGGACGAAGATGGACGAACGAGACGAACTTGGTCCAAAGAAGGCCAACGGATCAAATGGGAGGACGAAGATGGACGAACGAGACGAACTTGGTCCAAAGAAGGCCTACGGATCAAATGGGAGGACGAAGATGGACGAACGAGACGAACTTGGTCCAAAAAAGTCCAACGGATCAAATGGGAGGACGAAGATGGACGAACAAGATGAACTTCGTGCAAAGAAGCCCAACGGATCAAATGGGAGGACGAAAAGGGATGAACGAGACGAACTTGGTCCAAAGAAGGCCTACGGATAAAATGGGAGGACGAAGATGGACGAACGAGACGAACTTGGTCCAAAGAAAGCCTAGGGATCAAATGGGAGGACGAAGATGGACGAACGAGACGAACTTGGTCCATAGAAGGCCTACGGATCAAATGGGAGGACGAAGATGGACGAACGAGTCGAACTTGGTCGAAAGAAGGCCAACGGATGAAATGCGAGGAGGAAGATGGACGAACGAGACGAACTTGGTCCAAAGAAGGCCTAGGGATCAAATGGGAGGACGAAGATGGACGAACTTGGTCCAAAGAAGGACTACGGATCAAATGGGAGGACGAAGATGGACGAACGAGACGAACTTGGTCCAAAGAAGGCCTACGGATCAAATGGGAGGACGAAGATGGACGAACGAGACGAACTTGGTCCAAAGAAGGCCAACGGATCAAATGGGAGGACCAAGATGGAAGAACGAGACGAACTTGGTCCAAAGAAGCCCAATGGATCAAATGGGAGGACGAAGATGGACGACCGAGGCGAACTTGGTCCAAAGAAGGCCTAGGGATCAAATGGGAGGACGAAGATGGAGGAACGAGGTGAACTTGGTACAAAGAAGGCCTACGGATCAAACGGGAAGACAAAGATGGACGAACGAGACGAACTTGGATCAAATGGGAGGACGAAGATGGACAAACGAGACGAACTTGGTGCAAAGAAGGCCAACGGATGAAATGGGAGGAGGAAGATGGACGAACGAGACGAACTTGGTCCAAAGAAGGCCTAGGGATCAAATGGGAGGACGAAGATGGACGAACGAGACGAACTTGGTCCAAAGAAGGACTACGGATCAAATGGGAGGACGAAGATGGACGAACGAGACGAACTTGGTCCAAAGAAGGCCTACGGATCAAATGGGAGGACGAAGATGGAGGAACGAGGTGAACTTGGTACAAAGAAGTCCTACGGATCAAATGGGAAGACAAAGATGGACGAACGAGACGAACTTGGATCAAATGGGAGGACGAAGATGGACGAACGAGACGAACTTGGTGCAAAGAAGCCCAACGGATCAAATGGGAGGACGAAAAGGGAGGAACGAGACGAACTTGGTGCAAAGAAGCCCAACGGATCAAATGGGAGGACGAAGATGGACGAACGAGACGAACTTGGTCCAAACAAGGCCATCGGATCAAATGCGAGGACGAAGATGGACGAACGAGACGAACTTGGTCCAAAGAAGGCCAACAGATCAAATGGGAGGACGAAGATGGACGAACGAGACGAACTTGGTCCAAAGAAGGCCTACGGATCAAATGGGAGGACGAAGATGGACGAACGAGACGAACTTGGTCCAAAGAAGGCCAACGGATCAAATGGGAGGACGAAGATGGACGAACAAGACGAACTTAGTGCAAAGAAGCCCAACGGATCAAATGGGAGGACGAAAAGGGATGAACGAGACGAACTTGGTCCAAAGAAGGCCTACGGATCAAATGGGAGGACGAAGATAGACGAACGAGACGAACTTGGTCCAAAGAAAGCCTAGGGATCAAATGGGAGGACGAAGATGGACGAACGAGGTGAACTTGGTACAAAGAAGGCCTACGGATCAAATGGGAGGACAAAGATGGACGAACGAGACGAACTTGGTCCAAAGAAGGCCTAGGGATCAAATGGGAGGACGAAGATGGACGAACGAGACGAACTTGATGCAAAGAAGCCCAACGGATCAAATGGGAGGACGAAAAGGGACGAACGAGACGAACTTGGTCCAAAGAAGGCTAACGGATCAAATGGGAGGACGAAGATGGACGAACAAGACGAACTTAGTGCAAAGAAGCCCAACGGATCAAATGGGAGGACGAAAAGGGATGAACGAGACGAACTTGGTCCAAAGAAGCCCAACGGATCAAATGGGAGGACGAAAAGGGAGGAACGAGACGAACTTGGTCCAAAGAAGGCCTACGGATCAAATGGGAGGACGAAGATAGACGAACGAGACGAACTTGGTACAAAGAAGGCCTACGGATCAAATGGGAGGACAAAGATGGACGAACGAGACGAACTTGGTCCAAAGAAGGCCTAGGGATCAAATGGGAGGACGAAGATGGACGAACGAGACGAACTTGATGCAAAGAAGCCCAACGGATCAAATGGGAGGACGAAAAGGGACGAACGAGACGAACTTGGTCCAAAGAAGGCCTACGGATCAAATGGGAGGACGAAGATGGACGAACGAGACGAACTTGGTCCAAAGAAGGCCAACAGATCAAATGGGAGGACGAAGATGGACGAACGAGACGAACTTGGTCCAAAGAAGGCCTACGGATCAAATGGGAGGACGAAGATGGACGAACGAGACGAACTTGGTCCAAAGAAGGCCAACGGATCAAATGGGAGGACGAAGATGGACGAACAAGACGAACTTAGTGCAAAGAAGCCCAACGGATCAAATGGGAGGACGAAAAGGGATGAACGAGACGAACTTGGTCCAAAGAAGGCCTACGGATCAAATGGGAGGACGAAGATAGACGAACGAGACGAACTTGGTCCAAAGAAAGCCTAGGGATCAAATGGGAGGACGAAGATGGACGAACGAGACGAACTTGGTCCAAAGAAGGCCAACGGATCAAATGGGAGGACGAAGATGGACGAAGGAGACGAACTTGGTCCAAAGAAGGACTACGGATCAAATGGGAGGACGAGGATGGACGAACGAGACGAACTTGGTCCAAAGAAGGCCTACGGATCAAATGGGAGGACGAAGATGGACGAACGAGACGAACTTGGTCCAAAGAAGGCCTACGGATCAAATGGGAGGACGAAGATGGAGGAACGAGGTGAACTTGGTACAAAGAAGGCCTACGGATCAAATGGGAAGACAAAGATGGACGAACGAGACGAACTTGGATCAAATGGGAGGACGAAGATGGACGAACGAGACGAACTTTGTGCAAAGAAGCCCAACGGATCAAATGGGAGGACGAAAAGGGAGGAACGAGAGGAACGTGGTCCAAAGAAGGCCTACGGATCAAATGGGAGGACGAAGATGGACGAACGAGACGAACTTGGTCCAAAGAAGGCCTACGGATCAAATGGGAGGACGAAGATGGACGAACGAGACGAACTTGGTCCAAAGAAGGCCTAGGGATCAAATGGGAGGACGAAGATGGAGGAACGAGGTGAACTTGGTACAAAGAAGGCCTACGGATCAAATGGGAAGACAAAGATGGACGAACGAGACGAACTTGGATCAAATGGGAGGACGAAGATGGACGAACGAGACGAACTTGGTGCAAAGAAGCCCAACGGATCAAATGGGAGGACGAAAAGGGAGGAACGAGACGAACTTGGTGCAAAGAAGCCCAACGGATCAAATGGGAGGACGAAGATGGACGAACCAGACGAACTTGGTCCAAAGAAGGCCTAGGGATCAAATGGGAGGACGAAGATGGACGAACGAGACGAACTTGGTCCAAAGAAGGCCTACGGATCAAATGGGAGGACGAAGATGGACGAACGAGACGAACTTGGTCCAAAGAAGGCCAACGGATCAAATGGGAGGACGAAGATGGACGAACGAGACGAACTTGGTCCAAAGAAGGCCTACGGATCAAATGGGAGGACGAAGATGGACGAACGAGACGAACTTGGTCCAAAGAAGGCCAACGGATCAAATGGGTGGACGAAGATGGACGAACGAGACGAACTTGGTGCAAAGAAGCCCAACGGATCAAATGGGAGGACGAAGATGGACGAACGAGACGAACTTGGTCCAAAGAAGGCCTACGGATCAAATGGGAGGACGAAGATGGACGAACGAGACGAACTTGGTCCAAAGAAGGCCTACGGATCAAATGGGAGGACGAAGATGGACAAACGAGTCGAACTTGGTCGAAAGAAGGCCAACGGATGAAATGGGAGGAGGAAGATGGACGAACGAGATGAACTTGGTCCAAAGAAGGCCTAGGGATCAAATGGGAGGACGAAGATGGACGAACGAGACGAACTTGGTCCAAAGAAGGCCTAGGGATCAAATGGGAGGACGAAGATGGACGAACGAGACGAACTTGGTCCAAAGAAGGCCTACGGATCAAATGGTAGGACGAAGATGGACGAACGAGACGAACTTGGTCCAAAGAAGGCCTACGGATCAAATGGGAGGACGAAGATGGACGAACGAGACGAACTTGGTCCAAAGAAGGCCTACGGATCAAATGGGAGGACGAAGATGGACGAACGAGTCGAACTTGGTCGAAAGAAGGCCAACGGATGAAATGGGAGGAGGAAGATGGACGAACGAGATGAACTTGGTCCAAAGAAGGCCAACGGATCAAATGGGGGGACGAAGATGGACGAACGAGTCGAACTTGGTGCAAAGAAGCCCAACGGATCAAATGGGAGGACGAAGATGGACGAACGAGACGAACTTGGTCCAAAGAAGGCCTAGGGATCAAATGGGAGGACGAAGATGGACGAACGAGACGAACTTGGTCCAAAGAAGGCCAACGGATCAAATGGGAGGACGAAGATGGACGAACGAGACGAACTTGGTCCAAAGAAGGCCTACGGATCAAATGGGAGGACGAAGATGGACGAACGAGACGAACTTGGTCCAAAGAAGGCCAACGGGTCAAATGGGGGGACGAAGATGGACGAACGAGACGAACTTGGTGCAAAGAAGCCCAACGGATCAAATGGGAGGACGAAGATGGACGAACGAGACGAACTTGGTCCAAAGAAGGCCTACGGATCAAATGGGAGGACGAAGATGGACGTACGAGACGAACTTGGTCCAAAGAAGGCCTACGGATCAAATGGGAGGACGAAGATGGACGAAAGAGTCGAACTTGGTCGAAAGAAGGCCAACGGATGAAATGGGAGGAGGAAGATGGACGAACGAGACGAACTTGGTCCAAAGAAGGCCTATGGATCAAATGGGAGGACGAAGATGGACGAACGAGTCGAACTTGGTCGAAAGAAGGCCAACGGATGAAATGGGAGGAGGAAGATGGACGAACGAGATGAACTTGGTCCAAAGAAGGCCAACGGATCAAATGGGGGGACGAAGATGGACGAACGAGACGAACTTGGTGCAAAGAAGCCCAACGGATCAAATGGGAGGACGAAGATGGACGAACGAGACGAACTTGGTCCAAAGAAGGCCTAGGGATCAAATGGGAGGACGAAGATGGACGAACGAGACGAACTTGGTCCAAAGAAGGCCAACGGATCAAATGGGAGGACGAAGATGGACGAACGAGACGAACTTGGTCCAAAGAAGGCCTACGGATCAAATGGGAGGACGAAGATGGACGAACGAGACGAACTTGGTCCAAAGAAGGCCAACGGGTCAAATGGGGGGACGAAGATGGACGAACGAGACGAACTTGGTGCAAAGAAGCCCAACGGATCAAATGGGAGGACGAAGATGGACGAACGAGACGAACTTGGTCCAAAGAAGGCCTACGGATCAAATGGGAGGACGAAGATGGACGTACGAGACGAACTTGGTCCAAAGAAGGCCTACGGATCAAATGGGAGGACGAAGATGGACGAACGAGACGAACTTGGTCCAAAGAAGGCCTACGGATCAAATGGGAGGACGAAGATGGACGAACGAGACGAACTTGGTCCAAAGAAGGCCAACGGATCAAATGGGAGGACGAAGATGGACGAACGAGACGAACTTGGTCCAAAGAAGGCCTACGGATCAAATGGGAGGACGAAGATGGACGAACGAGACGAACTTGGTCCAAAGAAGGCCAACGGGTCAAATGGGGGGACGAAGATGGACGAACGAGACGAACTTGGTGCAAAGAAGCCCAACGGATCAAATGGGAGGACGAAGATGGACGAACGAGACGAACTTGGTCCAAAGAAGGCCTACGGATCAAATGGGAGGACGAAGATGGACGTACGAGACGAACTTGGTCCAAAGAAGGCCTACGGATCAAATGGGAGGACGAAGATGGACGAACGAGTCGAACTTGGTCGAAAGAAGGCCAACGGATGAAATGGGAGGAGGAAGATGGACGAACGAGACGAACTTGGTCCATAGAAGGCCTATGGATCAAATGGGAGGACGAAGATGGACGAACGAGTCGAACTTGGTCCAAAGAAGGCCAACGGATGAAATGGGAGGAGGAAGATGGACGAACGAGATGAACTTGGTCCAAAGAAGGCCTAGGGATCAAATGGGAGGACGAAGATGGACGAACGAGACGAACTTGGTGCAAAGAAGCCTAACGGATCAAATGGGAGGACGAAAAGGGATGAACGACCGTTGGCCTTCTTTGGACCAAGTTCGTCTCGTTCATCCCTTTTCGTCCTCCCATTTGATCCGTTGGGCTTCTTTGCACCAAGTTCATCTCGTTCGTCCATCTTCGTCCTCCCATTTGATCCCTAGGCCTTCTTTGGACCAAGTTCGTCTCGTTCGTCCATCTTTGTCCTCCCATTTGATCCGTAGGCCTTCTTTGTACCAAGTTCACCTCGTTCCTCCATCTTCGTCCTCCCATTTGATCCCTAGGCCTTCTTTGGACCAAGTTCGCCTCGTTCGTCCATCTTCGTCCTCCCATTTGATACGTAGGCCTTCTTTGGACCAAGTTCGTCTCCTTCGTCCATCTTCGTCCTCCCATTTGATCCCTAGGCCTTCTTTGGACCAAGTTCGTCTCGTTCGTCCATCTTCGTCCTCCCATTTGATCCCTAGGCCTTCTTTGGACCAAGTTCGTCTCGTTCGTCCATCTTCCTCCTCCCATTTCATCCGTCGACCTTCTTTGGACCAAGTTCGACTCGTTCGTCCATCTTCGTCCTCCCATTTGATCCGTAGGCCTTCTTTGGACCAAGTTCGTCTCGTTCGTCCATCTTCGTCCTCCCATTTGATCCGTAGGCCTTCTTTGGACCAAGTTCGTCTCGTTCGTCCATCTTCGTCCTCCCATTTGATCCGTAGGCCTTCTTTGGACCAAGTTCGTCTCGTTCGTCCATCTTCGTCATCCCATTTGATCCGTAGGCCTTCTTTGGACCAAGTTCGTTTCCTTCGTCCATTTTCATCCTCCCATTTGATCCCTAGGCCTTCTTTGGACCAAGTTCGTCTCGTTCGTCCATCTTCGTCCTCCCATTTCATCCGTTGGCCTTCTTTGGACCAAGTTCGACTCGTTCGTCCATCTTCATCCTCCCATTTGATCCGTAGGCCTTATTTGGACCTAGTTCGTCTCGTTCGTCCATCTTCGTCCTCCCATTTGATCCCTAGGCCTTCTTTGGACCAAGTTCGTCTCGTTCGTCCATCTTCGTCCACCCATTTGATCCGTAGGACTTCTTTGGACCAAGTTCGTCTCGTTCATCCCTTTTCGTCCTCCCATTTGATCCGTTGGGCTTCTTTGCACCAAGTTCGTCTCGTTCGTCCATCTTCGTCCTCCCATTTGATCCCTAGGCCTTCTTTGGAACAAGTTCGTCTCGTTCGTCCATCTTTGTCCTCCCATTTGATCCGTAGGCCTTCTTTGTACCAAGTTCACCTCGTTCCTCCATCTTCGTCCTCCCATTTGATCCGTAGGCCTTCTTTGGACCTAGTTCGTCTCGTTCGTCCATCTTCGTCCTCCCATTTGATCCCTAGGCCTTCTTTGGACCAAGTTCGTCTCGTTCGTCCATCTTCGTCCTCCCATTTGATCCCTAGGCCTTTCCTTGGACCATGTTCGTCTCGTTCGTCCATCTTCGTCCACCCATTTGATCCGTAGGACTTCTTTGGACCAAGTTCGTCTCGTTCATCCCTTTTCGTCCTCCCATTTGATCCGTTGGGCTTCTTTGCACCAAGTTCGTCTCGTTCGTCCATCTTCGTCCTCCCATTTGATCCCTAGGCCTTCTTTGGAACAAGTTCGTCTCGTTCGTCCATCTTTGTCCTCCCATTTGATCCGTAGGCCTTCTTTGTACCAAGTTCACCTCGTTCCTCCATCTTCGTCCTCCCATTTGATCCGTAGGCCTTCTTTGGACCAAGTTCGTCTCGTTCGTCCATCTTCGTCCTCCCATTTGATCCCTAGGCCTTCTTTGGACCAAGTTCATCTCGTTCGTCCATCTTCCTCCTCCCATTTCATCCGTTGGCCTTCTTTGGACCAAGTTCGACTCGTTCGTCCATCTTCGTCCTCCCATTTGATCCATAGGCCTTCTTTGGACCAAGTTCGTCTCGTTCGTCCATCTTCCTCCTCCCATTTCATCCGGAGGACCAAGATGGACGAACGAGACGAACTTGGTCCAAAGAAGCCCAATGGATCAAATGGGAGGACGAAGATGGACGACCGAGGCGAACTTGGTCCAAAGAAGGCCTAGGGATCAAATGGGAGGACGAAGATGGACGAACGAGACGAACTTGGTCCAAAGAAGGCCAACGGATCAAATGGGAGGACGAAGATGGACGAACGAGACGAACTTGGTCCAAAGAAGGCCTACGGATCAAATGGGAGGACGAAGATGGACGAACGAGACGAACTTGGTCCAAAGAAGGCCAACGGGTCAAATGGGGGGACGAAGATGGACGAACGAGACGAACTTGGTGCAAAGAAGCCCAACGGATCAAATGGGAGGACGAAGATGGACGAACGAGACGAACTTGGTCCAAAGAAGGCCTACGGATCAAATGGGAGGACGAAGATGGACGTACGAGACGAACTTGGTCCAAAGAAGGCCTACGGATCAAATGGGAGGACGAAGATGGACGAACGAGACGAACTTGGTCCAAAGAAGGCCTACGGATCAAATGGGAGGACGAAGATGGACGAACGAGACGAACTTGGTCCAAAGAAGGCCAACGGATCAAATGGGAGGACGAAGATGGACGAACGAGACGAACTTGGTCCAAAGAAGGCCTACGGATCAAATGGGAGGACGAAGATGGACGAACGAGACGAACTTGGTCCAAAGAAGGCCAACGGGTCAAATGGGGGGACGAAGATGGACGAACGAGACGAACTTGGTGCAAAGAAGCCCAACGGATCAAATGGGAGGACGAAGATGGACGAACGAGACGAACTTGGTCCAAAGAAGGCCTACGGATCAAATGGGAGGACGAAGATGGACGTACGAGACGAACTTGGTCCAAAGAAGGCCTACGGATCAAATGGGAGGACGAAGATGGACGAACGAGTCGAACTTGGTCGAAAGAAGGCCAACGGATGAAATGGGAGGAGGAAGATGGACGAACGAGACGAACTTGGTCCAAAGAAGGCCTATGGATCAAATGGGAGGACGAAGATGGACGAACGAGTCGAACTTGGTCCAAAGAAGGCCAACGGATGAAATGGGAGGAGGAAGATGGACGAACGAGATGAACTTGGTCCAAAGAAGGCCTAGGGATCAAATGGGAGGACGAAGATGGACGAACGAGACGAACTTGGTGCAAAGAAGCCTAACGGATCAAATGGGAGGACGAAAAGGGATGAACGACCGTTGGCCTTCTTTGGACCAAGTTCGTCTCGTTCATCCCTTTTCGTCCTCCCATTTGATCCGTTGGGCTTCTTTGCACCAAGTTCATCTCGTTCGTCCATCTTCGTCCTCCCATTTGATCCCTAGGCCTTCTTTGGACCAAGTTCGTCTCGTTCGTCCATCTTTGTCCTCCCATTTGATCCGTAGGCCTTCTTTGTACCAAGTTCACCTCGTTCCTCCATCTTCGTCCTCCCATTTGATCCCTAGGCCTTCTTTGGACCAAGTTCGCCTCGTTCGTCCATCTTCGTCCTCCCATTTGATACGTAGGCCTTCTTTGGACCAAGTTCGTCTCCTTCGTCCATCTTCGTCCTCCCATTTGATCCCTAGGCCTTCTTTGGACCAAGTTCGTCTCGTTCGTCCATCTTCGTCCTCCCATTTGATCCCTAGGCCTTCTTTGGACCAAGTTCGTCTCGTTCGTCCATCTTCCTCCTCCCATTTCATCCGTCGACCTTCTTTGGACCAAGTTCGACTCGTTCGTCCATCTTCGTCCTCCCATTTGATCCGTAGGCCTTCTTTGGACCAAGTTCGTCTCGTTCGTCCATCTTCGTCCTCCCATTTGATCCGTAGGCCTTCTTTGGACCAAGTTCGTCTCGTTCGTCCATCTTCGTCCTCCCATTTGATCCGTAGGCCTTCTTTGGACCAAGTTCGTCTCGTTCGTCCATCTTCGTCATCCCATTTGATCCGTAGGCCTTCTTTGGACCAAGTTCGTTTCCTTCGTCCATTTTCATCCTCCCATTTGATCCCTAGGCCTTCTTTGGACCAAGTTCGTCTCGTTCGTCCATCTTCGTCCTCCCATTTCATCCGTTGGCCTTCTTTGGACCAAGTTCGACTCGTTCGTCCATCTTCATCCTCCCATTTGATCCGTAGGCCTTATTTGGACCTAGTTCGTCTCGTTCGTCCATCTTCGTCCTCCCATTTGATCCCTAGGCCTTCTTTGGACCAAGTTCGTCTCGTTCGTCCATCTTCGTCCACCCATTTGATCCGTAGGACTTCTTTGGACCAAGTTCGTCTCGTTCATCCCTTTTCGTCCTCCCATTTGATCCGTTGGGCTTCTTTGCACCAAGTTCGTCTCGTTCGTCCATCTTCGTCCTCCCATTTGATCCCTAGGCCTTCTTTGGAACAAGTTCGTCTCGTTCGTCCATCTTTGTCCTCCCATTTGATCCGTAGGCCTTCTTTGTACCAAGTTCACCTCGTTCCTCCATCTTCGTCCTCCCATTTGATCCGTAGGCCTTCTTTGGACCTAGTTCGTCTCGTTCGTCCATCTTCGTCCTCCCATTTGATCCCTAGGCCTTCTTTGGACCAAGTTCGTCTCGTTCGTCCATCTTCGTCCTCCCATTTGATCCCTAGGCCTTTCCTTGGACCATGTTCGTCTCGTTCGTCCATCTTCGTCCACCCATTTGATCCGTAGGACTTCTTTGGACCAAGTTCGTCTCGTTCATCCCTTTTCGTCCTCCCATTTGATCCGTTGGGCTTCTTTGCACCAAGTTCGTCTCGTTCGTCCATCTTCGTCCTCCCATTTGATCCCTAGGCCTTCTTTGGAACAAGTTCGTCTCGTTCGTCCATCTTTGTCCTCCCATTTGATCCGTAGGCCTTCTTTGTACCAAGTTCACCTCGTTCCTCCATCTTCGTCCTCCCATTTGATCCGTAGGCCTTCTTTGGACCAAGTTCGTCTCGTTCGTCCATCTTCGTCCTCCCATTTGATCCCTAGGCCTTCTTTGGACCAAGTTCATCTCGTTCGTCCATCTTCCTCCTCCCATTTCATCCGTTGGCCTTCTTTGGACCAAGTTCGACTCGTTCGTCCATCTTCGTCCTCCCATTTGATCCATAGGCCTTCTTTGGACCAAGTTCGTCTCGTTCGTCCATCTTCCTCCTCCCATTTCATCCGGAGGACCAAGATGGACGAACGAGACGAACTTGGTCCAAAGAAGCCCAATGGATCAAATGGGAGGACGAAGATGGACGACCGAGGCGAACTTGGTCCAAAGAAGGCCTACGGATCAAATGGGAGGACGAAGATGGAGGAACGAGGTGAACTTGGTACAAAGAAGGCCTACGGATCAAATGGGAAGACAAAGATGGACGAACGAGACGAACTTGGATCAAATGGGAGGACGAAGATGGACGAACGAGACGAACTTGGTGCAAAGAAGCCCAATGGATCAAATGGGAGGACGAAAAGGGAGGAACGAGAGGAACGTGGTCCAAAGAAGGCCTACGGATCAAATGGGAGGACGAAGATGGACGAACGAGACGAACTTGGTCCAAAGAAGGCCAACGGATCAAATGGGAGGACGAAGATGGACGAACGAGACGAACTTGGTCCAAAGAAGGCCTACGGATCAAATGGGAGGACGAAGATGGACGAACGAGACGAACTTGGTCCAAAGAAGGCCTAGGGATCAAATGGGAGGACGAAGATGGAGGAACGAGGTGAACTTGGTACAAAGAAGGCCTACGGATCGAATGGGAAGACAAAGTTGGACGAACGAGACGAACTTGGATCAAATGGGAGGACGAAGATGGACGAACGAGACGAACTTGGTGCAAAGAAGCCCAACGGATCAAATGGGAGGACGAAAAGGGAGGAACGAGACGAACTTGGTGCAAAGAAGCCCAACGGATCAAATGGGAGGACGAAGATGGACGAACGAGACGAACTTGGTCCAAAGAAGGCCTAGGGATCAAATGGGAGGACGAAGATGGACGAACGAGACGAACTTGGTGCAAAGAAGGCCTAGGGATAAAGTGGGAGGACGAAGATGGACGAACGAGACGAACTTGGTCCAAAGAAGGCCTACGGATCAAATGGGAGGACGAAGATGGACGAACGAGACGAACTTGGTCCAAAGAAGGCCAACGGATCAAATGGGAGGACGAAGATGGACGAACGAGACGAACTTGGTCCAAAGAAGGCCTACGGATCAAATGGGAGGACGAAGATGGACGAACGAGACGAACTTGGTCCAAAGAAGGCCAACGGATCAAATGGGGGGACGAAGATGGACGAACGAGACGAACTTGGTGCAAAGAAGCCCAACGGATCAAATGGGAGGACGAAGATGGACGAACGAGACGAACTTGGTCAAAAGAAGGCCTACGGATCAAATGGGAGGACAAAGATGGACTAACGAGACGAACTTGGTCCAAAGAAGGCCTATGGATCAAATGGGAGGACGAAGATGGACGAACGAGTCGAACTTGGTCCAAAGAAGGCCAACGGATGAAATGGGAGGAGGAAGATGGACGAACGAGATGAACTTGGTCCAAAGAAGGCCTAGGGATCAAATGGGAGGACGAAGATGGACGAACGAGACGAACTTGGTCCAAAGAAGGCCTAGGGATCAAATGGGAGGACGAAGATGGAGGAACGAGGTGAACTTCGTACAAAGAAGGCCTACGGATCAAATGGGAAGACAAAGATGGACGAACGAGACGAACTTGGATCAAATGGGAGGACGAAGATGGACGAACGAGACGAACTTGGTGCAAAGAAGCCCAACGGATCAAATGGGAGGACGAAAAGGGAGGAACGAGACGAACTTGGTGCAAAGAAGCCCAACGGATCAAATGGGAGGACGAAGATGGACGAACGAGACGAACTTGGTCCAAAGAAGTCCTAGGGATCAAATGGGAGGACGAAGATGGACGAACGAGACGAACTTGGTCCAAAGAAGGCCTAGGGATAAAGTGGGAGGACGAAGATGGACGAACGTGACGAACTTGGTCCAAAGAAGGCCAACGGATCAAATGGGAGGACGAAGATGGACGAACGAGACGAACTTGGTCCAAAGAAGGCCTACGGATCAAATGGGAGGACGAAGATGGACGAACGAGACGAACTTGGTCCAAAGAAGGCCAACGGATCAAATGGGGGGACGAAGATGGACGAACGAGACGAACTTGGTGCAAAGAAGCCCAACGGATCAAATGGGAGGACGAAGATGGACGAACGAGACGAACTTGGTCAAAAGAAGGCCTACGGATCAAATGGGAGGACAAAGATGGACTAACGAGACGAACTTGGTCCAAAGAAGGCCTACGGATCAAATGGGAGGACGAAGATGGACGAACGAGTCGAACTTGGTCGAAAGAAGGCCAACGGATGAAATGGGAGGAGGAAGATGGACGAACGAGACGAACTTGGTCCAAAGAAGGCCTATGGATCAAATGGGAGGACGAAGATGGACGAACGAGACGAACTTGGTGCAAAGAAGCCCAACGGATCAAATGGGAGGACGAAGATGGACGAACGAGACGAACTTGGTCAAAAGAAGGCCTACGGATCAAATGGGAGGACAAAGATGGACTAACGAGACGAACTTGGTCCAAAGAAGGCCTACGGATCAAATGGGAGGACGAAGATGGACGAACGAGTCGAACTTGGTCGAAAGAAGGCCAACGGATGAAATGGGAGGAGGAAGATGGACGAACGAGATGAACTTGGTCCAAAGAAGGCCTAGGGATCAAATGGGAGGACGAAGATGGACGAACGAGACGAACTTGGTCCAAAGAAGGCCTAGGGATCAAATGGGAGGACGAAGATGGAGGAACGAGGTGAACTTGGTACAAAGAAGGCCTACGGATCAAATGGGAAGACAAAGATGGACGAACGAGACGAACTTGGATCAAATGGGAGGACGAAGATGGACGAACGAGACGAACTTGGTGCAAAGAAGCCCAACGGATCAAATGGGAGGACGAAAAGGGAGGAACGAGACGAACTTGGTGCAAAGAAGCCCACCGGATCAAATGGGAGGACGAAGATGGACGAACGAGACGAACTTGGTGCAAAGAAGCCCAATGGATCAAATGGGAGGACGAAAAGGGAGGAACGAGAGGAACGTGGTCCAAAGAAGGCCTACGGATCAAATGGGAGGACGAAGATGGACGAACGAGACGAACTTGGTCCAAAGAAGGCCAACGGATCAAATGGGAGGACGAAGATGGACGAACGAGACGAACTTGGTCCAAAGAAGGCCTACGGATCAAATGGGAGGACGAAGATGGACTAACGAGACGAACTTGGTCCAAAGAAGGCCAACGGATCAAATGGGAGGACGAAGATGGACGAACGAGACGAACTTGGTGCAAAGAAGCCCAACGGATCAAATGGGAGGACGAAAAGGGATGAACGAGACGAACTTGGTCCAAAGAAGGCCTACGGATCAAATGGGAGGACGAAGATGGACGAACGAGACGAACTTGGTCCAAAGAAGGCCTAGGGATCAAATGGGAGGACGAAGATGGAGGAACGAGGTGAACTTGGTACAAAGAAGGCCTACGGATCGAATGGGAAGACAAAGATGGACGAACGAGACGAACTTGGATCAAATGGGAGGACGAAGATGGACGAACGAGACGAACTTGGTGCAAAGAAGACCAACGGATCAAATGGGAGGACGAAAAGTGAGGAACGAGACGAACTTGGTGCAAAGAAGCCCAACGGATCAAATGGGAGGACGAAGATGGACGAACGAGACGAACTTGGTCCAAAGAAGGCCTAGGGATCAAATGGGAGGACGAAAATGGACGAACGAGACGAACTTGGTGCAAAGAAGGCCTAGGGATAAAGTGGGTGGACGAAGATGGACGAACGAGACGAACTTGGTCCAAAGAAGGCCTAGGGATCAAATGGGAGGACGAAGATGGAGGAACGAGACGAACTTGGTCCAAAGAAGGCCAACGGATCAAATGGGGGGACGAAGATGGACGAACGAGACGAACTTGGTGCAAAGAAGCCCAACGGATCAAATGGGAGGACGAAGATGGACGAACGAGACGAACTTGGTCAAAAGAAGGCCTACGGATCAAATGGGAGGACAAAGATGGACTAACGAGACGAACTTGGTCCAAAGAAGGCCTACGGATCAAATGGGAGGACGAAGATGGACGAACGAGTCGAACTTGGTCGAAAGAAGGCCAACGGATGAAATGGGAGGAGGAAGATGGACGAACGAGACGAACTTGGTCCAAAGAAGGCCTATGGATCAAATGGGAGGACGAAGATGGACGAACGAGACGAACTTGGTGCAAAGAAGCCCAACGGATCAAATGGGAGGACGAAGATGGACGAACGAGACGAACTTGGTCAAAAGAAGGCCTACGGATCAAATGGGAGGACAAAGATGGACTAACGAGACGAACTTGGTCCAAAGAAGGCCTACGGATCAAATGGGAGGACGAAGATGGACGAACGAGTCGAACTTGGTCGAAAGAAGGCCAACGGATGAAATGGGAGGAGGAAGATGGACGAACGAGACGAACTTGGTCCAAAGAAGGCCTATGGATCAAATGGGAGGACGAAGATGGACGAACGAGTCGAACTTGGTCCAAAGAAGGCCAACGGATGAAATGGGAGGAGGAAGATGGACGAACGAGATGAACTTGGTCCAAAGAAGGCCTAGGGATCAAATGGGAGGACGAAGATGGACGAACGAGACGAACTTGGTCCAAAGAAGGCCTAGGGATCAAATGGGAGGACGAAGATGGAGGAACGAGGTGAACTTGGTACAAAGAAGGCCTACGGATCAAATGGGAAGACAAAGATGGACGAACGAGACGAACTTGGATCAAATGGGAGGACGAAGATGGACGAACGAGACGAACTTGGTGCAAAGAAGCCCAACGGATCAAATGGGAGGACGAAGATGGACGAACGAGACGAACTTGGTGCAAAGAAGCCCAATGGATCAAATGGGAGGACGAAAAGGGAGGAACGAGAGGAACGTGGTCCAAAGAAGGCCTACGGATCAAATGGGAGGACGAAGATGGACGAACGAGACGAACTTGGTCCAAAGAAGGCCAACGGATCAAATGGGAGGACGAAGATGGACGAACGAGACGAACTTGGTCCAAAGAAGGCCTACGGATCAAATGGGAGGACGAAGATGGACGAACGAGACGAACTTGGTCCAAAGAAGGCCTAGGGATCAAATGGGAGGACGAAGATGGAGGAACGAGGTGAACTTGGTACAAAGAAGGCCTACGGATCGAATGGGAAGACAAAGATGGACGAACGAGACGAACTTGGATCAAATGGGAGGACGAAGATGGACGAACGAGACGAACTTGGTGCAAAGAAGCCCAACGGATCAAATGGGAGGACGAAAAGGGAGGAACGAGACGAACTTGGTGCAAAGAAGCCCAACGGATCAAATGGGAGGACGAAGATGGACGAACGAGACGAACTTGGTCCAAAGAAGGCCTAGGGATCAAATGGGAGGACGAAGATGGACGAACGAGACGAACTTGGTGCAAAGAAGGCCTAGGGATAAAGTGGGAGGACGAAGATGGACGAACGAGACGAACTTGGTCCAAAGAAGGCCTACGGATCAAATGGGAGGACGAAGATGGACGAACGAGACGAACTTGGTCCAAAGAAGGCCAACGGATCAAATGGGAGGACGAAGATGGACGAACGAGACGAACTTGGTCCAAAGAAGGCCTACGGATCAAATGGGAGGACGAAGATGGACGAACGAGACGAACTTGGTCCAAAGAAGGCCAACGGATCAAATGGGGGGACGAAGATGGACGAACGAGACGAACTTGGTGCAAAGAAGCCCAACGGATCAAATGGGAGGACGAAGATGGACGAACGAGACGAACTTGGTCAAAAGAAGGCCTACGGATCAAATGGGAGGACAAAGATGGACTAACGAGACCAACTTGGTCCAAAGAAGGCCTATGGATCAAATGGGAGGACGAAGATGGAGGAACGAGGTGAACTTGGTACAAAGAAGGCCTACGGATCAAATGGGAAGACAAAGATGGACGAACGAGACGAACTTGGATCAAATGGGAGGACGAAGATGGACGAACGAGACGAACTTGGTCAAAAGAAGGCCTACGGATCAAATGGGAGGACAAAGATGGACTAACGAGACCAACTTGGTCCAAAGAAGGCCTATGGATCAAATGGGAGGACGAAGATGGAGGAACGAGGTGAACTTGGTCCAAAGAAGGCCTATGGATCAAATGGGAGGACGAAGATGGACGAACGAGTCGAACTTGGTCCAAAGAAGGCCAACGGATGAAATGGGAGGAGGAAGATGGACGAACGAGATGAACTTGGTCCAAAGAAGGCCTAGGGATCAAATGGGAGGACGAAGATGGACGAACGAGACGAACTTGGTCCAAAGAAGGCCTAGGGATCAAATGGGAGGACGAAGATGGAGGAACGAGGTGAACTTGGTACAAAGAAGGCCTACGGATCAAATGGGAAGACAAAGATGGACGAACGAGACGAACTTGGATCAAATGGGAGGACGAAGATGGACGAACGAGACGAACATGGTGCAAAGAAGCCCAACGGATCAAATGGGAGGACGAAAAGGGAGGAACGAGACGAACTTGGTGCAAAGAAGCCCAACGGATCAAATGGGAGGACGAAGATGGACGAACGAGACGAACTTGGTCCAAAGAAGTCCTAGGGATCAAATGGGAGGACGAAGATGGACGAACGAGACGAACTTGGTCCAAAGAAGGCCTAGGGATAAAGTGGGAGGACGAAGATGGACGAACGAGACGAACTTGGTCCAAAGAAGTCCTAGGGATCAAATGGGAGGACGAAGATGGACGAACGAGACGAACTTGGTCCAAAGAAGGCCTAGGGATAAAGTGGGAGGACGAAGATGGACGAACGAGACGAACTTGGTCCAAAGAAGGCCAACGGATCAAATGGGAGGACGAAGATGGACGAACGAGACGAACTTGGTCCAAAGAAGGCCTACGGATCAAATGGGAGGACGAAGATGGACGAACGAGACGAACTTGGTCCAAAGAAGGCCAACGGATCAAATGGGAGGACGAAGATGGACGAACGAGACGAACTTGGTCAAAAGAAGGCCTACGGATCAAATGGGAGGACAAAGATGGACTAACGAGACGAACTTGGTCCAAAGAAGGCCTACGGATCAAATGGGAGGACGAAGATGGACGAACGAGTCGAACTTGGTCGAAAGAAGGCCAACGGATGAAATGGGAGGAGGAAGATGGACGAACGAGACGAACTTGGTCCAAAGAAGGCCTATGGATCAAATGGGAGGACGAAGATGGACGAACGAGTCGAACTTGGTCCAAAGAAGGCCAACGGATGAAATGGGAGGAGGAAGATGGACGAACGAGATGAACTTGGTCCAAAGAAGGCCTAGGGATCAAATGGGAGGACGAAGATGGACGAACGAGACGAACTTGGTCCAAAGAAGGCCTAGGGATCAAATGGGAGGACGAAGATGGAGGAACGAGGTGAACTTGGTACAAAGAAGGCCTACGGATCAAATGGGAAGACAAAGATGGACGAACGAGACGAACTTGGATCAAATGGGAGGACGAAGATGGACGAACGAGACGAACTTGGTGCAAAGAAGCCCAACGGATCAAATGGGAGGACGAAAAGGGAGGAACGAGACGAACTTGGTGCAAAGAAGCCCAACGGATCAAATGGGAGGACGAAGATGGACGAACGAGACGAACTTGGTGCAAAGAAGCCCAATGGATCAAATGGGAGGACGAAAAGGGAGGAACGAGAGGAACGTGGTCCAAAGAAGGCCTACGGATCAAATGGGAGGACGAAGATGGACGAACGAGACGAACTTGGTCCAAAGAAGGCCAACGGATCAAATGGGAGGACGAAGATGGACGAACGAGACGAACTTGGTCCAAAGAAGGCCTACGGATCAAATGGGAGGACGAAGATGGACGAACGAGACGAACTTGGTCCAAAGAAGGCCTAGGGATCAAATGGGAGGACGAAGATGGAGGAACGAGGTGAACTTGGTACAAAGAAGGCCTACGGATCGAATGGGAAGACAAAGATGGACGAACGAGACGAACTTGGATCAAATGGGAGGACGAAGATGGACGAACGAGACGAACTTGGTGCAAAGAAGCCCAACGGATCAAATGGGAGGACGAAAAGGGAGGAACGAGACGAACTTGGTGCAAAGAAGCCCAACGGATCAAATGGGACGACGAAGATGGACGAACGAGACGAACTTGGTCCAAAGAAGGCCTAGGGATCAAATGGGAGGACGAAGATGGACGAACGAGACGAACTTGGTGCAAAGAAGGCCTAGGGATAAAGTGGGAGGACGAAGATGGACGAACGAGACGAACTTGGTCCAAAGAAGGCCTACGGATCAAATGGGAGGACGAAGATGGACGAACGAGACGAACTTGGTCCAAAGAAGGCCAACGGATCAAATGGGAGGACGAAGATGGACGAACGAGACGAACTTGGTCCAAAGAAGGCCTACGGATCAAATGGGAGGACGAAGATGGACGAACGAGACGAACTTGGTCCAAAGAAGGCCAACGGATCAAATGGGGGGACGAAGATGGACGAACGAGACGAACTTGGTGCAAAGAAGCCCAACGGATCAAATGGGAGGACGAAGATGGACGAACGAGACGAACTTGGTCAAAAGAAGGCCTACGGATCAAATGGGAGGACAAAGATGGACTAACGAGACCAACTTGGTCCAAAGAAGGCCTATGGATCAAATGGGAGGACGAAGATGGAGGAACGAGGTGAACTTGGTACAAAGAAGGCCTACGGATCAAATGGGAAGACAAAGATGGACGAACGAGACGAACTTGGATCAAATGGGAGGACGAAGATGGACGAACGAGACGAACTTGGTCAAAAGAAGGCCTACGGATCAAATGGGAGGACAAAGATGGACTAACGAGACCAACTTGGTCCAAAGAAGGCCTATGGATCAAATGGGAGGACGAAGATGGAGGAACGAGGTGAACTTGGTCCAAAGAAGGCCTATGGATCAAATGGGAGGACGAAGATGGACGAACGAGTCGAACTTGGTCCAAAGAAGGCCAACGGATGAAATGGGAGGAGGAAGATGGACGAACGAGATGAACTTGGTCCAAAGAAGGCCTAGGGATCAAATGGGAGGACGAAGATGGACGAACGAGACGAACTTGGTCCAAAGAAGGCCTAGGGATCAAATGGGAGGACGAAGATGGAGGAACGAGGTGAACTTGGTACAAAGAAGGCCTACGGATCAAATGGGAAGACAAAGATGGACGAACGAGAGGAACTTGGATCAAATGGGAGGACGAAGATGGACGAACGAGACGAACTTGGTGCAAAGAAGCCCAACGGATCAAATGGGAGGACGAAAAGGGAGGAACGAGACGAACTTGGTGCAAAGAAGCCCAACGGATCAAATGGGAGGACGAAGATGGACGAACGAGACGAACTTGGTCCAAAGAAGTCCTAGGGATCAAATGGGAGGACGAAGATGGACGAACGAGACGAACTTGGTCCAAAGAAGGCCTAGGGATAAAGTGGGAGGACGAAGATGGACGAACGAGACGAACTTGGTCCAAAGAAGTCCTAGGGATCAAATGGGAGGACGAAGATGGACGAACGAGACGAACTTGGTCCAAAGAAGGCCTAGGGATAAAGTGGGAGGACGAAGATGGACGAACGAGACGAACTTGGTCCAAAGAAGGCCAACGGATCAAATGGGAGGACGAAGATGGACGAACGAGACGAACTTGGTCCAAAGAAGGCCTACGGATCAAATGGGAGGACGAAGATGGACGAACGAGACGAACTTGGTCCAAAGAAGGCCAATGGATCAAATGGGGGGACGAAGATGGACGAACGAGACGAACTTGGTGCAAAGAAGCCCAACAGATCAAATGGGAGGACGAAGATGGACGAACGAGACGAACTTGGTCAAAAGAAGGCCTACGGATCAAATGGGAGGACAAAGATGGACTAACGAGACGAACTTGGTCCAAAGAAGGCCTACGGATCAAATGGGAGGACGAAGATGGACGAACGAGTCGAACTTGGTCGAAAGAAGGCCAACGGATGAAATGGGAGGAGGAAGATGGACAAACGAGACGAACTTGGTCCAAAGAAGGCCTATGGATCAAATGGGAGGACGAAGATGGACGAACGAGTCGAACTTGGTCCAAAGAAGGCCAACGGATGAAATGGGAGGAGGAAGATGGACGAACGAGATGAACTTGGTCCAAAGAAGGCCTAGGGATCAAATGGGAGGACGAAGATGGACGAACGAGACGAACTTGGTCCAAAGAAGGCCTAGGGATCAAATGGGAGGACGAAGATGGAGGAACGAGGTGAACTTGGTACAAAGAAGGCCTACGGATCAAATGGGAAGACAAAGATGGACGAACGAGACGAACTTGGATCAAATGGGAGGACGAAGATGGACGAACGAGACGAACTTGGTGCAAAGAAGCCCAACGGATCAAATGGGAGGACGAAAAGGGAGGAACGAGACGAACTTGGTGCAAAGAAGCCCAACGGATCAAATGGGAGGACGAAGATGGACGAACGAGACGAACTTGGTGCAAAGAAGCCCAATGGATCAAATGGGAGGACGAAAAGGGAGGAACGAGAGGAACGTGGTCCAAAGAAGGCCTACGGATCAAATGGGAGGACGAAGATGGACGAACGAGACGAACTTGGTCCAAAGAAGGCCAACGGATCAAATGGGAGGACGAAGATGGACGAACGAGACGAACTTGGTCCAAAGAAGGCCTACGGATCAAATGGGAGGACGAAGATGGACTAACGAGACGAACTTGGTCCAAAGAAGGCCAACGGATCAAATGGGAGGACGAAGATGGACGAACGAGACGAACTTGGTGCAAAGAAGCCCAACGGATCAAATGGGAGGACGAAAAGGGATGAACGAGACGAACTTGGTCCAAAGAAGGCCTACGGATCAAATGGGAGGACGAAGATGGACGAACGAGACGAACTTGGTCCAAAGAAGGCCTAGGGATCAAATGGGAGGACGAAGATGGAGGAACGAGGTGAACTTGGTACAAAGAAGGCCTACGGATCGAATGGGAAGACAAAGATGGACGAACGAGACGAACTTGGATCAAATGGGAGGACGAAGATGGACGAACGAGACGAACTTGGTGCAAAGAAGCCCAACGGATCAAATGGGAGGACGAAGATGGACGAACGAGACGAACTTGGTCCAAAGAAGGCCTAGGGATCAAATGGGAGGACGAAGATGGACGAACGAGACGAACTTGGTGCAAAGAAGGCCTAGGGATAAAGTGGGAGGACGAAGATGGACGAACGAGACGAACTTGGTCCAAAGAAGGCCTACGGATCAAATGGGAGGACGAAGATGGACGAACGAGACGAACTTGGTCCAAAGAAGGCCAACGGATCAAATGGGAGGACGAAGATGGACGAACGAGACGAACTTGGTCCAAAGAAGGCCTACGGATCAAATGGGAGGACGAAGATGGACGAACGAGACGAACTTGGTCCAAAGAAGGCCAACGGATCAAATGGGGGGACGAAGATGGACGAACGAGACGAACTTGGTGCAAAGAAGCCCAACGGATCAAATGGGAGGACGAAGATGGACGAACGAGACGAACTTGGTCAAAAGAAGGCCTACGGATCAAATGGGAGGACAAAGATGGACTAACGAGACGAACTTGGTCCAAAGAAGGCCTACGGATCAAATGGGAGGACGAAGATGGACGAACGAGTCGAACTTGGTCGAAAGAAGGCCAACGGATGAAATGGGAGGAGGAAGATGGACGAACGAGACGAACTTGGTCCAAAGAAGGCCTATGGATCAAATGGGAGGACGAAGATGGACGAACGAGTCGAACTTGGTCCAAAGAAGGCCAACGGATGAAATGGGAGGAGGAAGATGGACGAACGAGATGAACTTGGTCCAAAGAAGGCCTAGGGATCAAATGGGAGGACGAAGATGGACGAACGAGACGAACTTGGTCCAAAGAAGGCCTAGGGATCAAATGGGAGGACGAAGATGGAGGAACGAGGTGAACTTGGTACAAAGAAGGCCTACGGATCAAATGGGAAGACAAAGATGGACGAACGAGACGAACTTGGATCAAATGGGAGGACGAAGATGGACGAACGAGACGAACTTGGTGCAAAGAAGCCCAACGGATCAAATGGGAGGACGAAAAGGGAGGAACGAGACGAACTTGGTGCAAAGAAGCCCAACGGATCAAATGGGAGGACGAAGATGGACGAACGAGACGAACTTGGTCCAAAGAAGTCCTAGGGATCAAATGGGAGGACGAAGATGGACGAACGAGACGAACTTGGTCCAAAGAAGGCCTAGGGATAAAGTGGGAGGACGAAGATGGACGAACGAGACGAACTTGGTCCAAAGAAGGCCAACGGATGAAATGGGAGGAGGAAGATGGACGAACGAGACGAACTTGGTCCAAAGAAGGCCTACGGATCAAATGGGAGGACGAAGATGGACGAACGAGACGAACTTGGTCCAAAGAAGGCCAACGGATCAAATGGGGGGACGAAGATGGACGAACGAGACGAACTTGGTGCAAAGAAGCCCAACGGATCAAATGGGAGGACGAAGATGGACGAACGAGACGAACTTGGTCAAAAGAAGGCCTACGGATCAAATGGGAGGACAAAGATGGACTAACGAGACGAACTTGGTCCAAAGAAGGCCTACGGATCAAATGGGAGGACGAAGATGGACGAACGAGTCGAACTTGGTCGAAAGAAGGCCAACGGATGAAATGGGAGGAGGAAGATGGACGAACGAGACGAACTTGGTCCAAAGAAGGCCTATGGATCAAATGGGAGGACGAAGATGGACGAACGAGACGAACGTGGTGCAAAGAAGCCCAACGGATCAAATGGGAGGACGAAGATGGACGAACGAGACGAACTTGGTCAAAAGAAGGCCTACGGATCAAATGGGAGGACAAAGATGGACTAACGAGACGAACTTGGTCCAAAGAAGGCCTACGGATCAAATGGGAGGACGAAGATGGACGAACGAGTCGAACTTGGTCGAAAGAAGGCCAACGGATGAAATGGGAGGAGGAAGATGGACGAACGAGACGAACTTGGTCCAAAGAAGGCCTATGGATCAAATGGGAGGACGAAGATGGACGAACGAGTCGAACTTGGTCCAAAGAAGGCCAACGGATGAAATGGGAGGAGGAAGATGGACGAACGAGATGAACTTGGTCCAAAGAAGGCCTAGGGATCAAATGGGAGGACGAAGATGGAGGAACGAGGTGAACTTGGTACAAAGAAGGCCTACGGATCAAATGGGAAGACAAAGATGGACGAACGAGACGAACTTGGATCAAATGGGAGGACGAAGATGGACGAACGAGACGAACTTGGTGCAAAGAAGCCCAACGGATCAAATGGGAGGACGAAAAGGGAGGAACGAGACGAACTTGGTGCAAAGAAGCCCAACGGATCAAATGGGAGGACGAAGATGGACGAACGAGACGAACTTGGTCCAAAGAAGTCCTAGGGATCAAATGGGAGGACGAAGATGGACGAACGAGACGAACTTGGTCCAAAGAAGGCCTAGGGATAAAGTGGGAGGACGAAGATGGACGAACGAGACGAACTTGGTCCAAAGAAGGCCAACGGATCAAATGGGAGGACGAAGATGGACGAACGAGACGAACTTGGTCCAAAGAAGGCCTACGGATCAAATGGGAGGACGAAGATGGACGAACGAGACGAACATGGTCCAAAGAAGGCCAACGGATCAAATGGGGGGACGAAGATGGACGAACGAGACGAACTTGGTGCAAAGAAGCCCAACGGATCAAATGGGAGGACGAAGATGGACGAACGAGACGAACTTGGTCAAAAGAAGGCCTACGGATCAAATGGGAGGACAAAGATGGACTAACGAGACGAACTTGGTCCAAAGAAGGCCTACGGATCAAATGGGAGGACGAAGATGGACGAACGAGTCGAACTTGGTCGAAAGAAGGCCAACGGATGAAATGGGAGGAGGAAGATGGACGAACGAGACGAACTTGGTCCAAAGAAGGCCTATGGATCAAATGGGAGGACGAAGATGGACGAACGAGTCGAACTTGGTCCAAAGAAGGCCAACGGATGAAATGGGAGGAGGAAGATGGACGAACGAGATGAACTTGGTCCAAAGAAGGCCTAGGGATCAAATGGGAGGACGAAGATGGACGAACGAGACGAACTTGGTCCAAAGAAGGCCTAGGGATCAAATGGGAGGACGAAGATGGAGGAACGAGGTGAACTTGGTACAAAGAAGGCCTACGGATCAAATGGGAAGACAAAGATGGACGAACGAGACGAACTTGGATCAAATGGGAGGACGAAGATGGACGAACGAGACGAACTTGGTGCAAAGAAGCCCAACGGATCAAATGGGAGGACGAAAAGGGAGGAACGAGACGAACTTGGTGCAAAGAAGCCCAACGGATCAAATGGGAGGACGAAGATGGACGAACGAGACGAACTTGGTCCAAAGAAGTCCTAGGGATCAAATGGGAGGACGAAGATGGACGAACGAGACGAACTTGGTCCAAAGAAGGCCTAGGGATAAAGTGGGAGGACGAAGATGGACGAACGAGACGAACTTGGTCCAAAGAAGGCCAACGGATGAAATGGGAGGAGGAAGATGGACGAACGAGACGAACTTGGTCCAAAGAAGGCCAACGGATCAAATGGGGGGACGAAGATGGACGAACGAGACGAACTTGGTGCAAAGAAGCCCAACGGATCAAATGGGAGGACGAAGATGGACGAACGAGACGAACTTGGTCAAAAGAAGGCCTACGGATCAAATGGGAGGACAAAGATGGACTAACGAGACGAACTTGGTCCAAAGAAGGCCTACGGATCAAATGGGAGGACGAAGATGGACGAACGAGTCGAACTTGGTCGAAAGAAGGCCAACGGATGAAATGGGAGGAGGAAGATGGACGAACGAGACGAACTTGGTCCAAAGAAGGCCTATGGATCAAATGGGAGGACGAAGATGGACGAACGAGTCGAACTTGGTCCAAAGAAGGCCAACGGATGAAATGGGAGGAGGAAGATGGACGAACGAGATGAACTTGGTCCAAAGAAGGCCTAGGGATCAAATGGGAGGACGAAGATGGAGGAACGAGGTGAACTTGGTACAAAGAAGGCCTACGGATCAAATGGGAAGACAAAGATGGACGAACGAGACGAACTTGGATCAAATGGGAGGACGAAGATGGACGAACGAGACGAACTTGGTGCAAAGAAGCCCAACGGATCAAATGGGAGGACGAAAAGGGAGGAACGAGACGAACTTGGTGCAAAGAAGCCCAACGGATCAAATGGGAGGACGAAGATGGACGAACGAGACGAACTTGGTCCAAAGAAGTCCTAGGGATCAAATGGGAGGACGAAGATGGACGAACGAGACGAACTTGGTCCAAAGAAGGCCTAGGGATAAAGTGGGAGGACGAAGATGGACGAACGAGACGAACTTGGTCCAAAGAAGGCCAACGGATCAAATGGGAGGACGAAGATGGACGAACGAGACGAACTTGGTCCAAAGAAGGCCTACGGATCAAATGGGAGGACGAAGATGGACGAACGAGACGAACTTGGTCCAAAGAAGGCCAACGGATCAAATGGGGGGACGAAGATGGACGAACGAGACGAACTTGGTGCAAAGAAGCCCAACGGATCAAATGGGAGGACGAAGATGGACGAACGAGACGAACTTGGTCAAAAGAAGGCCTACGGATCAAATGGGAGGACAAAGATGGACTAACGAGACGAACTTGGTCCAAAGAAGGCCTACGGATCAAATGGGAGGACGAAGATGGACGAACGAGTCGAACTTGGTCGAAAGAAGGCCAACGGATGAAATGGGAGGAGGAAGATGGACGAACGAGACGAACTTGGTCCAAAGAAGGCCTATGGATCAAATGGGAGGACGAAGATGGACGAACGAGTCGAACTTGGTCCAAAGAAGGCCAACGGATGAAATGGGAGGAGGAAGATGGACGAACGAGATGAACTTGGTCCAAAGAAGGCCTAGGGATCAAATGGGAGGACGAAGATGGACGAACGAGACGAACTTGGTCCAAAGAAGGCCTAGGGATCAAATGGGAGGACGAAGATGGAGGAACGAGGTGAACTTGGTACAAAGAAGGCCTACGGATCAAATGGGAAGACAAAGATGGACGAACGAGACGAACTTGGATCAAATGGGAGGACGAAGATGGACGAACGAGACGAACTTGGTGCAAAGAAGCCCAACGGATCAAATGGGAGGACGAAAAGGGAGGAACGAGACGAACTTGGTGCAAAGAAGCCCAACGGATCAAATGGGAGGACGAAGATGGACGAACGAGACGAACTTGGTCCAAAGAAGTCCTAGGGATCAAATGGGAGGACGAAGATGGACGAACGAGACGAACTTGGTCCAAAGAAGGCCTAGGGATAAAGTGGGAGGACGAAGATGGACGAACGAGACGAACTTGGTCCAAAGAAGGCCAACGGATCAAATGGGAGGACGAAGATGGACGAACGAGACGAACTTGGTCCAAAGAAGGCCTACGGATCAAATGGGAGGACGAAGATGGACGAACGAGATGAACTTGGTCCAAAGAAGGCCTAGGGATCAAATGGGAGGACGAAGATGGAGGAACGAGGTGAACTTGGTACAAAGAAGGCCTACGGATCAAATGGGAAGACAAAGATGGACGAACGAGACGAACTTGGATCAAATGGGAGGACGAAGATGGACGAACGAGACGAACTTGGTGCAAAGAAGCCCAACGGATCAAATGGGAGGACGAAAAGGGAGGAACGAGACGAACTTGGTGCAAAGAAGCCCAACGGATCAAATGGGAGGACGAAGATGGACGAACGAGACGAACTTGGTCCAAAGAAGTCCTAGGGATCAAATGGGAGGACGAAGATGGACGAACGAGACGAACTTGGTCCAAAGAAGGCCTAGGGATAAAGTGGGAGGACGAAGATGGACGAACGAGACGAACTTGGTCCAAAGAAGGCCAAGGGATCAAATGGGAGGACGAAGATGGAGGAACGAGGTGAACTTGGTACAAAGAAGGCCTACGGATCAAATGGGAAGACAAAGATGGACGAACGAGACGAACTTGGATCAAATGGGAGGACGAAGATGGACGAACGAGACGAACTTGGTGCAAAGAAGCCCAACGGATCAAATGGGAGGACGAAAAGGGAGGAACGAGACGAACTTGGTGCAAAGAAGCCCAACGGATCAAATGGGAGGACGAAGATGGACGAACGAGACGAACTTGGTCCAAAGAAGTCCTAGGGATCAAATGGGAGGACGAAGATGGACGAACGAGTCGAACTTGGTCGAAAGAAGGCCAACGGATGAAATGGGAGGAGGAAGATGGACGAACGAGACGAACTTGGTCCAAAGAAGGCCTATGGATCAAATGGGAGGACGAAGATGGACGAACGAGTCGAACTTGGTCCAAAGAAGGCCAACGGATGAAATGGGAGGAGGAAGATGGACGAACGAGATGAACTTGGTCCAAAGAAGGCCTAGGGATCAAATGGGAGGACGAAGATGGAGGAACGAGGTGAACTTGGTACAAAGAAGGCCTACGGATCAAATGGGAAGACAAAGATGGACGAACGAGACGAACTTGGATCAAATGGGAGGACGAAGATGGACGAACGAGACGAACTTGGTGCAAAGAAGCCCAACGGATCAAATGGGAGGACGAAAAGGGAGGAACGAGACGAACTTGGTGCAAAGAAGCCAACGGATCAAATGGGAGGACGAAGATGGACGAACGAGACGAACTTGGTCCAAAGAAGTCCTAGGGATCAAATGGGAGGACGAAGATGGACGAACGAGACGAACTTGGTCCAAAGAAGGCCTAGGGATAAAGTGGGAGGACGAAGATGGACGAACGAGACGAACTTGGTCCAAAGAAGGCCAACGGATCAAATGGGAGGACGAAGATGGACGAACGAGACGAACTTGGTCCAAAGAAGGCCTACGGATCAAATGGGAGGACGAAGATGGACGAACGAGACGAACTTGGTCCAAAGAAGGCCAACGGATCAAATGGGGGGACGAAGATGGACGAACGAGACGAACTTGGTGCAAAGAAGCCCAACGGATCAAATGGGAGGACGAAGATGGACGAACGAGACGAACTTGGTCAAAAGAAGGCCTACGGATCAAATGGGAGGACAAAGATGGACTAACGAGACGAACTTGGTCCAAAGAAGGCCTACGGATCAAATGGGAGGACGAAGATGGACGAACGAGTCGAACTTGGTCGAAAGAAGGCCAACGGATGAAATGGGAGGAGGAAGATGGACGAACGAGACGAACTTGGTCCAAAGAAGGCCTATGGATCAAATGGGAGGACGAAGATGGACGAACGAGTCGAACTTGGTCCAAAGAAGGCCAACGGATGAAATGGGAGGAGGAAGATGGACGAACGAGATGAACTTGGTCCAAAGAAGGCCTAGGGATCAAATGGGAGGACGAAGATGGAGGAACGAGGTGAACTTGGTACAAAGAAGGCCTACGGATCAAATGGGAAGACAAAGATGGACGAACGAGACGAACTTGGATCAAATGGGAGGACGAAGATGGACGAACGAGACGAACTTGGTGCAAAGAAGCCCAACGGATCAAATGGGAGGACGAAAAGGGAGGAACGAGACGAACTTGGTGCAAAGAAGCCCAACGGATCAAATGGGAGGACGAAGATGGACGAACGAGACGAACTTGGTCCAAAGAAGTCCTAGGGATCAAATGGGAGGACGAAGATGGACGAACGAGACGAACTTGGTCCAAAGAAGGCCTAGGGATAAAGTGGGAGGACGAAGATGGACGAACGAGACGAACTTGGTCCAAAGAAGGCCAACGGATCAAATGGGAGGACGAAGATGGACGAACGAGACGAACTTGGTCCAAAGAAGGCCTACGGATCAAATGGGAGGACGAAGATGGACGAACGAGACGAACTTGGTCCAAAGAAGGCCAACGGATCAAATGGGGGGACGAAGATGGACGAACGAGACGAACTTGGTGCAAAGAAGCCCAACGGATCAAATGGGAGGACGAAGATGGACGAACGAGACGAACTTGGTCAAAAGAAGGCCTACGGATCAAATGGGAGGACAAAGATGGACTAACGAGACGAACTTGGTCCAAAGAAGGCCTACGGATCAAATGGGAGGACGAAGATGGACGAACGAGTCGAACTTGGTCGAAAGAAGGTCAACGGATGAAATGGGAGGAGGAAGATGGACGAACGAGACGAACTTGGTCCAAAGAAGGCCTATGGATCAAATGGGAGGACGAAGATGGACGAACGAGTCGAACTTGGTCCAAAGAAGGCCAACGGATGAAATGGGAGGAGGAAGATGGACGAACGAGATGAACTTGGTCCAAAGAAGGCCTAGGGATCAAATGGGAGGACGAAGATGGACGAACGAGACGAACTTGGTCCAAAGAAGGCCTAGGGATCAAATGGGAGGACGAAGATGGAGGAACGAGGTGAACTTGGTACAAAGAAGGCCTACGGATCAAATGGGAAGACAAAGATGGACGAACGAGACGAACTTGGATCAAATGGGAGGACGAAGATGGACGAACGAGACGAACTTGGTGCAAAGAAGCCCAACGGATCAAATGGGAGGACGAAAAGGGAGGAACGAGACGAACTTAGTGCAAAGAAGCCCAACGGATCAAATGGGAGGACGAAGATGGACGAACGAGACGAACTTGGTCCAAAGAAGTCTTAGGGATCAAATGGGAGGACGAAGATGGACGAACGAGACGAACTTGGTCCAAAGAAGGCCTAGGGATAAAGTGGGAGGACGAAGATGGACGAACGAGACGAACTTGGTCCAAAGAAGGCCAACGGATCAAATGGGAGGACGAAGATGGACGAACGAGACGAACTTGGTCCAAAGAAGGCCTACGGATCAAATGGGAGGACGAAGATGGACGAACGAGATGAACTTGGTCCAAAGAAGGCCTAGGGATCAAATGGGAGGACGAAGATGGAGGAACGAGGTGAACTTGGTACAAAGAAGGCCTACGGATCAAATGGGAAGACAAAGATGGACGAACGAGACGAACTTGGATCAAATGGGAGGACGAAGATGGACGAACGAGACGAACTTGGTGCAAAGAAGCCCAACGGATCAAATGGGAGGACGAAAAGGGAGGAACGAGACGAACTTGGTGCAAAGAAGCCCAACGGATCAAATGGGAGGACGAAGATGGACGAACGAGACGAACTTGGTCCAAAGAAGTCCTAGGGATCAAATGGGAGGACGAAGATGGACGAACGAGACGAACTTGGTCCAAAGAAGGCCTAGGGATAAAGTGGGAGGACGAAGATGGACGAACGAGACGAACTTGGTCCAAAGAAGGCCAACGGATCAAATGGGAGGACGAAGATGGACGAACGAGACGAACTTGGTCCAAAGAAGGCCTACGGATCAAATGGGAGGACGAAGATGGACGAACGAGATGAACTTGGTCCAAAGAAGGCCTAGGGATCAAATGGGAGGACGAAGATGGAGGAACGAGGTGAACTTGGTACAAAGAAGGCCTACGGATCAAATGGGAAGACAAAGATGGACGAACGAGACGAACTTGGATCAAATGGGAGGACGAAGATGGACGAACGAGACGAACTTGGTGCAAAGAAGCCCAACGGATCAAATGGGAGGACGAAAAGGGAGGAACGAGACGAACTTGGTGCAAAGAAGCCCAACGGATCAAATGGGAGGACGAAGATGGACGAACGAGACGAACTTGGTCCAAAGAAGTCCTAGGGATCAAATGGGAGGACGAAGATGGACGAACGAGACGAACTTGGTCCAAAGAAGGCCTAGGGATAAAGTGGGAGGACGAAGATGGACGAACGAGACGAACTTGGTCCAAAGAAGGCCAACGGATCAAATGGGAGGACGAAGATGGACGAACGAGACGAACTTGGTCCAAAGAAGGCCTACGGATCAAATGGGAGGACGAAGATGGACGAACGAGATGAACTTGGTCCAAAGAAGGCCTAGGGATCAAATGGGAGGACGAAGATGGAGGAACGAGGTGAACTTGGTACAAAGAAGGCCTACGGATCAAATGGGAAGACAAAGATGGACGAACGAGACGAACTTGGATCAAATGGGAGGACGAAGATGGACGAACGAGACGAACTTGGTGCAAAGAAGCCCAACGGATCAAATGGGAGGACGAAAAGGGAGGAACGAGACGAACTTGGTGCAAAGAAGCCCAACGGATCAAATGGGAGGACGAAGATGGACGAACGAGACGAACTTGGTCCAAAGAAGTCCTAGGGATCAAATGGGAGGACGAAGATGGACGAACGAGACGAACTTGGTCCAAAGAAGGCCTAGGGATAAAGTGGGAGGACGAAGATGGACGAACGAGACGAACTTGGTCCAAAGAAGGCCAACGGATCAAATGGGAGGACGAAGATGGACGAACGAGACGAACTTGGTCCAAAGAAGGCCTACGGATCAAATGGGAGGACGAAGATGGACGAACGAGACGAACTTGGTCCGAAGAAGGCCAACGGATCAAATGGGGGGACGAAGATGGACGAACGAGACGAACTTGGTGCAAAGAAGCCCAACGGATCAAATGGGAGGACGAAGATGGACGAACGAGACGAACTTGGTCAAAAGAAGGCCTACGGATCAAATGGGAGGACAAAGATGGACTAACGAGACGAACTTGGTCCAAAGAAGGCCTACGGATCAAATGGGAGGACGAAGATGGACGAACGAGTCGAACTTGGTCGAAAGAAGGCCAACGGATGAAATGGGAGGAGGAAGATGGACGAACGAGACGAACTTGGTCCAAAGAAGGCCTATGGATCAAATGGGAGGACGAAGATGGACGAACGAGTCGAACTTGGTCCAAAGAAGGCCAACGGATGAAATGGGAGGAGGAAGATGGACGAACGAGAGGAACTTGGTCCAAAGAAGGCCTAGGGATCAAATGGGAGGACGAAGATGGACGAACGAGACGAACTTGGTCCAAAGAAGGCCTAGGGATCAAATGGGAGGACGAAGATGGAGGAACGAGGTGAACTTGGTACAAAGAAGGCCTACGGATCAAATGGGAAGACAAAGATGGACGAACGAGACGAACTTGGATCAAATGGGAGGACGAAGATGGACGAACGAGACGAACTTGGTGCAAAGAAGCCCAACGGATCAAATGGGAGGACGAAAAGGGAGGAACGAGACGAACTTGGTGCAAAGAAGCCCAACGGATCAAATGGGAGGACGAAGATGGACGAACGAGACGAACTTGGTCCAAAGAAGTCCTAGGGATCAAATGGGAGGACGAAGATGGACGAACGAGACGAACTTGGTCCAAAGAAGGCCTAGGGATAAAGTGGGAGGACGAAGATGGACGAACGAGACGAACTTGGTCCAAAGAAGGCCAACGGATCAAATGGGAGGACGAAGATGGACGAACGAGACGAACTTGGTCCAAAGAAGGCCTACGGATCAAATGGGAGGACGAAGATGGACGAACGAGACGAACTTGGTCCAAAGAAGGCCAACGGATCAAATGGGGGGACGAAGATGGACGAACGAGACGAACTTGGTCAAAAGAAGGCCTACGGATCAAATGGGAGGACAAAGATGGACTAACGAGACGAACTTGGTCCAAAGAAGGCCTACGGATCAAATGGGAGGACGAAGATGGACGAACGAGTCGAACTTGGTCGAAAGAAGGCCAACGGATGAAATGGGAGGAGGAAGATGGACGAACGAGACGAACTTGGTCCAAAGAAGGCCTATGGATCAAATGGGAGGACGAAGATGGACGAACGAGTCGAACTTGGTCCAAAGAAGGCCAACGGATGAAATGGGAGGAGGAAGATGGACGAACGAGATGAAATTGGTCCAAAGAAGGCCTAGGGATCAAATGGGAGGACGAAGATGGACGAACGAGACGAACTTGGTCCAAAGAAGGCCTAGGGATCAAATGGGAGGACGAAGATGGAGGAACGAGGTGAACTTGGTACAAAGAAGGCCTACGGATCAAATGGGAAGACAAAGATGGACGAACGAGACGAACTTGGATCAAATGGGAGGACGAAGATGGACGAACGAGACGAACTTGGTGCAAAGAAGCCCAACGGATCAAATGGGAGGACGAAAAGGGAGGAACGAGACGAACTTGGTGCAAAGAAGCCCAACGGATCAAATGGGAGGACGAAGATGGACGAACGAGACGAACTTGGTCCAAAGAAGGCCTAGGGATAAAGTGGGAGGACGAAGATGGACGAACGAGACGAACTTGGTCCAAAGAAGGCCAACGGATCAAATGGGAGGACGAAGATGGACGAACGAGACGAACTTGGTCCAAAGAAGGCCTACGGATCAAATGGGAGGACGAAGATGGACGAACGAGACGAACTTGGTCCAAAGAAGGCCAACGGATCAAATGGGGGGACGAAGATGGACGAACGAGACGAACTTGGTGCAAAGAAGCCCAACGGATCAAATGGGAGGACGAAGATGGACGAACGAGACGAACTTGGTCAAAAGAAGGCCTACGGATCAAATGGGAGGACAAAGATGGACTAACGAGACGAACTTGGTCCAAAGAAGGCCTACGGATCAAATGGGAGGACGAAGATGGACGAACGAGTCGAACTTGGTCGAAAGAAGGCCAACGGATGAAATGGGAGGAGGAAGATGGACGAACGAGACAAACTTGGTCCAAAGAAGGCCTATGGATCAAATGGGAGGACGAAGATGGACGAACGAGTCGAACTTGGTCCAAAGAAGGCCAACGGATGAAATGGGAGGAGGAAGATGGACGAACGAGAGGAACTTGGTCCAAAGAAGGCCTAGGGATCAAATGGGAGGACGAAGATGGACGAACGAGACGAACTTGGTCCAAAGAAGGCCTAGGGATCAAATGGGAGGACGAAGATGGAGGAACGAGGTGAACTTGGTACAAAGAAGGCCTACGGATCAAATGGGAAGACAAAGATGGACGAACGAGACGAACTTGGATCAAATGGGAGGACGAAGATGGACGAACGAGACGAACTTGGTGCAAAGAAGCCCAACGGATCAAATGGGAGGACGAAAAGGGAGGAACGAGACGAACTTGGTGCAAAGAAGCCCAACGGATCAAATGGGAGGACGAAGATGGACGAACGAGACGAACTTGGTCCAAAGAAGTCCTAGGGATCAAATGGGAGGACGAAGATGGACGAACGAGACGAACTTGGTCCAAAGAAGGCCTAGGGATAAAGTGGGAGGACGAAGATGGACGAACGAGACGAACTTGGTCCAAAGAAGGCCAACGGATCAAATGGGAGGACGAAGATGGACGAACGAGACGAACTTGGTCCAAAGAAGGCCTACGGATCAAATGGGAGGACGAAGATGGACGAACGAGACGAACTTGGTCCAAAGAAGGCCAACGGATCAAATGGGGGGACGAAGATGGACGAACGAGACGAACTTGGTCAAAAGAAGGCCTACGGATCAAATGGGAGGACAAAGATGGACTAAAGAGACGAACTTGGTCCAAAGAAGGCCTACGGATCAAATGGGAGGACGAAGATGGACGAACGAGTCGAACTTGGTCGAAAGAAGGCCAACGGATGAAATGGGAGGAGGAAGATGGACGAACGAGACGAACTTGGTCCAAAGAAGGCCTATGGATCAAACGGGAGGACGAAGATGGACGAACGAGTCGAACTTGGTCCAAAGAAGGCCAACGGATGAAATGGGAGGAGGAAGATGGACGAACGAGATGAACTTGGTCCAAAGAAGGCCTAGGGATCAAATGGGAGGACGAAGATGGACGAACGAGACGAACTTGGTCCAAAGAAGGCCTAGGGATCAAATGGGAGGACGAAGATGGAGGAACGAGGTGAACTTGGTACAAAGAAGGCCTACGGATCAAATGGGAAGACAAAGATGGACGAACGAGACGAACTTGGATCAAATGGGAGGACGAAGATGGACGAACGAGACGAACTTGGTGCAAAGAAGCCCAACGGATCAAATGGGAGGACGAAAAGGGAGGAACGAGACGAACTTGGTGCAAAGAAGCCCAACGGATCAAATGGGAGGACGAAGATGGACGAACGAGACGAACTTGGTCCAAAGAAGTCCTAGGGATCAAATGGGAGGACGAAGATGGACGAACGAGACGAACTTGGTCCAAAGAAGGCCTAGGGATAAAGTGGGAGGACGAAGATGGACGAACGAGACGAACTTGGTCCAAAGAAGGCCAACGGATCAAATGGGAGGACGAAGATGGACGAACGAGACGAACTTGGTCCAAAGAAGGCCTACGGATCAAATGGGAGGACGAAGATGGACGAACGAGACGAACTTGGTCCAAAGAAGGCCAACGGATCAAATGGGGGGACGAAGATGGACGAACGAGACGAACTTGGTGCAAAGAAGCCCAACTGATCAAATGGGAGGACGAAGATGGACGAACGAGACGAACTTGGTCAAAAGAAGGCCTACGGATCAAATGGGAGGACAAAGATGGACTAACGAGACGAACTTGGTCCAAAGAAGGCCTACGGATCAAATGGGAGGACGAAGATGGACGAACGAGTCGAACTTGGTCGAAAGAAGGCCAACGGATGAAATGGGAGGAGGAAGATGGACGAACGAGACGAACTTGGTCCAAAGAAGGCCTATGGATCAAATGGGAGGACGAAGATGGACGAACGAGTCGAACTTGGTCCAAAGAAGGCCAACGGATGAAATGGGAGGAGGAAGATGGACGAACGAGATGAACTTGGTCCAAAGAAGGCCTAGGGATCAAATGGGAGGACGAAGATGGACGAACGAGACGAACTTGGTCCAAAGAAGGCCTAGGGATCAAATGGGAGGACGAAGATGGAGGAACGAGGTGAACTTGGTACAAAGAAGGCCTACGGATCAAATGGGAAGACAAAGATGGACGAACGAGACGAACTTGGATCAAATGGGAGGACGAAGATGGACGAACGAGACGAACTTGGTGCAAAGAAGCCCAACGGATCAAATGGGAGGACGAAAAGGGAGGAACGAGACGAACTTGGTGCAAAGAAGCCCAACGGATCAAATGGGAGGACGAAGATGGACGAACGAGACGAACTTGGTCCAAAGAAGTCCTAGGGATCAAATGGGAGGACGAAGATGGACGAACGAGACGAACTTGGTCCAAAGAAGGCCTAGGGATAAAGTGGGAGGACGAAGATGGACGAACGAGACGAACTTGGTCCAAAGAAGGCCAACGGATCAAATGGGAGGACGAAGATGGACGAACGAGACGAACTTGGTCCAAAGAAGGCCTACGGATCAAATGGGAGGACGAAGATGGACGAACGAGACGAACTTGGTCCAAAGAAGGCCAACGGATCAAATGGGGGGACGAAGATGGACGAACGAGACGAACTTGGTGCAAAGAAGCCCAACGGATCAAATGGGAGGACGAAGATGGACGAACGAGACGAACTTGGTCAAAAGAAGGCCTACGGATCAAATGGGAGGACAAAGATGGACTAACGAGACGAACTTGGTCCAAAGAAGGCCTACGGATCAAATGGGCGGACGAAGATGGACGAACGAGTCGAACTTGGTCGAAAGAAGGCCAACGGATGAAATGGGAGGAGGAAGATGGACGAACGAGACGAACTTGGTCCAATGAAGGCCTATGGATCAAATGGGAGGACGAAGATGGACGAACGAGTCGAACTTGGTCAAAAGAAGGCCAACGGATGAAATGGGAGGAGGAAGATGGACGAACGAGATGAACTTGGTCCAAAGAAGGCCTAGGGATCAAATGGGAGGACGAAGATGGACGAACGAGACGAACTTGGTCCAAAGAAGGCCTAGGGATCAAATGGGAAGACAAAGACGGACGAACGAGACGAACTTGGATCAAATGGGAGGACGAAGATGGACGAACGAGACGAACTTGGTGCAAAGAAGCCCAACGGATCAAATGGGAGGACGAAAAGGGAGGAACGAGACGAACTTGGTGCAAAGAAGCCCAACGGATCAAATGGGAGGACGAAGATGGACGAACGAGACGAACTTGGTCCAAAGAAGTCCTAGGGATCAAATGGGAGGACGAAGATGGACGAACGAGACGAACTTGGTCCAAAGAAGGCCTAGGGATAAAGTGGGAGGACGAAGATGGACGAACGAGACGAACTTGGTCCAAAGAAGGCCAACGGATCAAATGGGAGGACGAAGATGGACGAACGAGACGAACTTGGTCCAAAGAAGGCCTACGGATCAAATGGGAGGACGAAGATGGACGAACGAGACGAACTTGGTCCAAAGAAGGCCAACGGATCAAATGGGGGGACGAAGATGGACGAACGAGACGAACTTGGTGCAAAGAAGCCCAACGGATCAAATGGGAGGACGAAGATGGACGAACGAGACGAACTTGGTCAAAAGAAGGCCTACGGATCAAATGGGAGGACAAAGATGGACTAACGAGACGAACTTGGTCCAAAGAAGGCCTACGGATCAAATGGGCGGACGAAGATGGACGAACGAGTCGAACTTGGTCGAAAGAAGGCCAACGGATGAAATGGGAGGAGGAAGATGGACGAACGAGACGAACTTGGTCCAATGAAGGCCTATGGATCAAATGGGAGGACGAAGATGGACGAACGAGTCGAACTTGGTCAAAAGAAGGCCAACGGATGAAATGGGAGGAGGAAGATGGACGAACGAGATGAACTTGGTCCAAAGAAGGCCTAGGGATCAAATGGGAGGACGAAGATGGACGAACGAGACGAACTTGGTCCAAAGAAGGCCTAGGGATCAAATGGGAAGACAAAGACGGACGAACGAGACGAACTTGGATCAAATGGGAGGACGAAGATGGACGAACGAGACGAACTTGGTGCAAAGAAGCCCAACGGATCAAATGGGAGGACGAAAAGGGAGGAACGAGACGAACTTGGTGCAAAGAAGCCCAACGGATCAAATGGGAGGACGAAGATGGACGAACGAGACGAACTTGGTCCAAAGAAGTCCTAGGGATCAAATGGGAGGACGAAGATGGACGAACGAGACGAACTTGGTCCAAAGAAGGCCTAGGGATAAAGTGGGAGGACGAAGATGGACGAACGAGACGAACTTGGTCCAAAGAAGGCCAACGGATCAAATGGGAGGACGAAGATGGACGAACGAGACGAACTTGGTCCAAAGAAGGCCAACGGATCAAATGGGGGGACGAAGATGGACGAACGAGACGAACTTGGTGCAAAGAAGCCCAACTGATCAAATGCGAGGACGAAGATGGACGAACGAGACGAACTTGGTCAAAAGAAGGCCTACGGATCAAATGGGAGGACAAAGATGGACTAACGAGACGAACTTGGTCCAAAGAAGGCCTACGGATCAAATGGGAGGACGAAGATGGACGAACGAGTCGAACTTGGTCGAAAGAAGGCCAACGGATGAAATGGGAGGAGGAAGATGGACGAACGAGACGAACTTGGTCCAAAGAAGGCCTATGGATCAAATGGGAGGACTAAGATGGACGAACGAGTCGAACTTGGTCCAAAGAAGGCCAACGGATGAAATGGGAGGAGGAAGATGGACGAACGAGATGAACTTGGTCCAAAGAAGGCCTAGGGATCAAATGGGAGGACGAAGATGGACGAACGAGACGAAGTTGGTCCAAAGAAGGCCTACGGATCAAATGGGAGGACGAAGATGGAGGAACGAGGTGAACTTGGTACAAAGAAGGCCTACGGATCAAATGGGAGGACAAAGATGGACGAACGAGACGAACTTGGTCCAAAGAAGGCCTAGGGATCAAATGGGAGGACGAAGATGGACGAACGAGACGAACTTGGTGCAAAGAAGCTCAACGGATCAAATGGGAGGACGAAAACGGATAAACGAGACGAACTTTGTCCAAAGAAGGCCTACGGATCAAATGGGTGGACGAAGATGGACGAACGAGACGAACTTGGTCCAAGGAAGGCCTAGGGATCAAATGGGAGGACGAAGATGGACGAACGAGACGAACTTGGTCCAAAGAAGGCCTAGGGATCAAATGGGAGGACGAAGATGGACGAACGAGACGAACTTGGTCCAAAGAAGGCCTACGGATCAAATGGGAGGACGAAGATGGACGAACGAGTCGAACTTGGTCCAAAGAAGGCCAACGGATGAAATGGGAGGAGGAAGATGGACGAACGAGACGAACTTGGTCCAAAGAAGGCCTAGGGATCAAATGGGAGGACGAAGATGGACGAAGGACACGAACTTGGTCCAAAGAAGGCCTACGGATCAAATGGGAGGACGAAGATGGACGAACGAGACGAACTTGGTCCAAAGAAGGCCTACGGATCAAATGGGAGGACGAAGATGGACGAACGAGACGAACTTGGTCCAAAGAAGGCCAACGGATCAAATGGGGGAACGAAGATGGACGAACGAGACGAACTTGGTGCAAAGAAGCCCAAAGGATCAAATGGGAGGACGAAGAAGGACGAACGAGACGAACTTGGTCCAAAGAAGGCCTACGGATGAAATGGGAGGAGGAAGATGGACGAACGAGACGAACTTGGTCCAAAGAAGGCCTATGGATCAAATGGGAGGACGAAGATGGACGAACGAGTCGAACTTGGTCCAAAGAAGGCCAACAGATGAAATGGGAGGAGGAAGATGGACGAACGAGACGAACTTGGTCCAAAGAAGGCCTAGGGATCAAATGGAAGACGAAGATGGACGAACGAGACGAACTTGGTCCAAAGAAGGCCTACGGATCAAATGGGAGGTCGAAGATGGAGGAACGAGGTGAACTTGGTACAAAGAAGGCCTACGGATCAAATGGGAGGACAAAGATGGACGAACAAGACGAACTTGGTCCAAAGAAGGCCTAGGGATCAAATGGGAGGACGAAGATGGACGAACGAGACAAACTTGGTGCAAAGAAGCCCAACGGATCAAACGGGAGGACGAAAAGGGATGAACGAGACGAACTTGGTGCAAAGAAGGCCTACGGATCAAATGGGTGGACGAAGATGGACGAACGAGACGAACTTGGTCCAAGGAAGGCCTAGGGATCAAATGGGAGGACGAAGATGGACGAACAAGACGAACTTGGTCCAACGAAGGCCTAGGGATCAAATGGGAGGACGAAGATGGACGAACGAGACGAACTCAGTCCAAAGAAGGCCTACGGATGAAATGGGAGGACGAAGATGGACGAACGAGTCGAACTTGGTCCAAAGATGGCCAACGGATGAAATGGGAGGAGGAAGATGGACGAACGAGACGAACTTGGTCCAAAGAAGGCCTAGGGATCAAATGGGAGGACGAAGATGGACGAAGGAAACGAACTTGGTCCAAAGAAGGCCTACGGATCAAATGGGAAGACAAAGATGGACGAACGAGACGAACTTGGATCAATCGGGAGGACGAAGATGGACGAACGAGACGAACTTGGTGCAAAGAAGCCCAACGGATCAAATGGGTGGACGAAAAGGGAGGAACGAGACGAACATGGTGCAAAGAAGCCCAACGGATCAAATGGGAGGACGAAGATGGACGAACGAGACGAACTTGGTCCAAAGAAGGCCTAGGGATCAAATGGGAGGACGAAGATGGACGAACGAGACGAACTTGGTCCAAAGAAGGCCTACGGATCAAATGGGAGGACGAAGATGGACGAACGAGACGAACTTGGTCCAAAGAAGGCCTACGGATCAAATGGGAGGACGAAGATGGACGAACGAGACGAACTTGGTCCAAAGAAGGCCAACGGATCAAATGGGGGGACGAAGATGGACGAACGAGACGAACTTGGTGCAAAGAAGCCCAATGGATCAAATGGGAGGACGAAGATGGACGAACGAGACGAACTTGGTCCAAAGAAGGCCTACGGATCAAATGGGAGGACGAAGATGGAAGAACGAGACGAACTTGGTCCAAAGAAGGCCTACGGATGAAATGGGAGGAGGAAGATGGACGAACGAGACGAACTTGGTCCAAAGAAGGCCTATGGATCAAATGGCAGGACGAAGATGGACGAACGAGTCGAACTTGGTCCAAAGAAGGCCAACAAATGAAATGGGAGGAGGAAGATGGATGAACGAGACGAACTTGGTCCAAAGAAGGCCTAGGGATCAAATGGGAGGACGAAGATGGACGAACGAGACGAACTTGGTCCAAAGAAGGCCTACGGATCAAATGGGAGGTCGAAGATGGAGGAACGAGACGAACTTGGTCCAAAGAAGGCCTACGGATCAAATGGGAGGTCGAAGATGGAGGAACGAGGTGAACTTGGTACAAAGAAGGCCTACGGATCAAATGGGAGGACAAAGATGGACGAACGAGACGAACTTGGTCCAAAGAAGGCCTAGGGATCAAATGGGAGGACGAAGATGGACGAACGAGACGAACTTGGTCCAAAGAAGGCCTACGGATCAAATGGGAGGTCGAAGATGGAGGAACGAGGTGAACTTGGTACAAAGAAGGCCTACGGATCAAATGGGAGGACAAAGATGGACGAACGAGACGAACTTGGTCCAAAGAAGGCCTAGGGATCAAATGGGAGGACGAAGATGGACGAACGAGACAAACTTGGTGCAAAGAAGCCCAACGGATCAAATGCGAGGACGAAAAGGGATGAACGAGACGAACTTTGTCCAAAGAAGGCCTACGGATCAAATGGGTGGACGAAGATGGACGAACGAGACGAACTTGGTCCAAAGAAGGCCTAGGGATCAAATGGGAGGACGAAGATGGACGAAGGAAACGAACTTGGTCCAAAGAAGGCCTACGGATCAAATGGGAGGACGAAGATGGACGAACGAGACGAACTTGGTCCAAAGAAGGCCTACGGATCAAATGGGAGGACGAAGATGGACGAACGAGACGAACTTGGTCCAAAGAAGGCCTACGGATCAAATGGGAGGACGAAGATGGACGAACGAGACGAACTTGGTCCAAAGAAGGCCTACGGATCAAATGGGAGGACGAAGATGGACGAACGAGTCGAACTTGGTCCAAAGAAGGCCAACGGATGAAATGGGAGGAGGAAGATGGACGAACGAGACGAACTTGGTCCAAAGAAGGCCTAGGGATCAAATGGGAGGACGAAGATGGACGAACGAGACGAACTTGGTCCAAAGAAGGCCTAGGGATCAAATGGGAGGACGAAGATGGAGGAACGAGGTGAACTTGGTACAAAGAAGGCCTACGGATCAAATGGGAGGACAAAGATGGACGAACGAGACGAACTTGGTCCAAAGAAGGCCTAGGGATCAAATGGGAGGACGAAGATGGACGAACGAGACGAACGTGGTGCAAAGAAGCCCAACGGATCAAATGGGAGGACGAAAAGGGATGAACGAGACGAACTTGTCCAAAGAAGGCCTAGGGATCAAATGGGAGGACGAAGATGGACGAACGAGACGAACTTGGTGGACGAACGAGACGAACTTGGTCCAAAGAAGGCCTACGGATCAAATGGGAGGACGAAGATGGACGAACGAGACAAACTTGGTCCAAAGAAGGCCTAGGGATCAAATGGGAGGACGAAGATGGACGAACGAGACAAACTTGGTGCAAAGAAGCCCAACGGATCAAATGCGAGGACGAAAAGGGATGAACGAGACGAACTTGGTCCAAAGAAGGCCTACGGATCAAATGGGTGGACGAAGATGGACGAACGAGACGAACTTGGTCCAAAGAAGGCCTAGGGATCAAATGGGAGGACGAAGATGGACGAAGGAAACGAACTTGGTCCAAAGAAGGCCTACGGATCAAATGGGAGGACGAAGATGGACGAACGAGACGAACTTGGTCCAAAGAAGGCCTACGGATCAAATGGGAGGACGAAGATGGACGAACGAGACGAACTTGGTCCAAAGAAGGCCAACGGATGAAATGGGAGGACGAAGATGGACGAACGAGACGAACTTGGTCCAAAGAAGGCCTACGGATCAAATGGGAGGACGAAGATGGACGAACGAGACGAACTTGGTCCAAAGAAGGCCAACGGATCAAATGGGGGGACGAAGATGGACGAACGAGACGAACTTGGTCCAAAGAAGGCCTACGGATCAAATGGGGGGACGAAGATGGACGAACGAGACGAACTTGGTGCAAAGAAGCCCAACGGATCAAATGGGAGGACGAAGATGGACGAACGAGACGAACTTGGTCCAAAGAAGGCCTAGGGATCAAATGGGAGGACGAAGATGGACGAACGAGACGAACTTGGTCCAAAGAAGGCCTAGGGATCAAATGGGAGGACGAAGATGGACGAACGAGACGAACTTGGTCCAAAGAAGGCCTACGGATCAAATGGGAGGACGAAGATGGACGAACGAGACGAACTTGGTCCAAAGAAGGCCTACGGATCAAATGGGAGGACGAAGATGGACGAACGAGACGAACTTGGTCCAAAGAAGGCCAACGGATCAAATGGGGGAACGAAGATGGACGAACGAGACGAACTTGGTGCAAAGAAGCCCAAAGGATCAAATGGGAGGACGAAGAAGGACGAACGAGACGAACTTGGTCCAAAGAAGGCCTACGGATGAAATGGGAGGAGGAAGATGGACGAACGAGACGAACTTGGTCCAAAGAAGGCCTATGGATCAAATGGGAGGACGAAGATGGACGAACGAGTCGAACTTGGTGCAAAGAAGGCCAACAGATGAAATGGGAGGAGGAAGATGGACGAACGAGACGAACTTGGTCCAAAGAAGGCCTAGGGATCAAATGGAAGACGAAGATGGACGAACGAGACGAACTTGGTCCAAAGAAGGCCTACGGATCAAATGGGAGGTCGAAGATGGAGGAACGAGGTGAACTTGGTACAAAGAAGGCCTACGGATCAAATGGGAGGACAAAGATGGACGAACAAGACGAACTTGGTCCAAAGAAGGCCTAGGGATCAAATGGGAGGACGAAGATGGACGAACGAGACAAACTTGGTGCAAAGAAGCCCAACGGATCAAACGGGAGGACGAAAAGGGATGAACGAGACGAACTTGGTGCAAAGAAGGCCTACGGATCAAATGGGTGGACGAAGATGGACGAACGAGACGAACTTGGTCCAAGGAAGGCCTAGGGATCAAATGGGAGGACGAAGATGGACGAACAAGACGAACTTGGTCCAACGAAGGCCTAGGGATCAAATGGGAGGACGAAGATGGACGAACGAGACGAACTTAGTCCAAAGAAGGCCTACGGATGAAATGGGAGGACGAAGATGGACCAACGAGTCGAACTTGGTCCAAAGAAGGCCAACGGATGAAATGGGAGGAGGAAGATGGACGAACGAGACGAACTTGGTCCAAAGAAGGCCTAGGGATCAAATGGGAGGACGAAGATGGACGAAGGAAACGAACTTGGTCCAAAGAAGGCCTACGGATCAAATGGGAAGACAAAGATGGACGAACGAGACGAACTTGGATCAATCGGGAGGACGAAGATGGACGAACGAGACGAACTTGGTGCAAAGAAGCCCAACGGATCAAATGGGTGGACGAAAAGGGAGGAACGAGACGAACTTGGTGCAAAGAAGCCCAACGGATCAAATGGGAGGACGAAGATGGACGAACGAGACGAACTTGGTCCAAAGAAGGCCTAGGGATCAAATGGGAGGACGAAGATGGACGAACGAGACGAACTTGGTCCAAAGAAGGCCTACGGATCAAATGGGAGGACGAAGATGGACGAACGAGACGAACTTGGTCCAAAGAAGGCCTACGGATCAAATGGGAGGACGAAGATGGACGAACGAGACGAACTTGGTCCAAAGAAGGCCAACGGATCAAATGGGGGGACGAAGATGGACGAACGAGATGAACTTGGTGCAAAGAAGCCCAATGGATCAAATGGGAGGACGAAGATGGACGAACGAGACGAACTTGGTCCAAAGAAGGCCTACGGATCAAATGGGAGGACGAAGATGGAAGAACGAGACGAACTTGGTCCAAAGAAGGCCTACGGATGAAATGGGAGGAGGAAGATGGACGAACGAGACGAACTTGGTCCAAAGAAGGCCTATGGATCAAATGGGAGGACGAAGATGGACGAACGAGTCGAACTTGGTCCAAAGAAGGCCAACAAATGAAATGGGAGGAGGAAGATGGATGAACGAGACGAACTTGGTCCAAAGAAGGCCTATGGATCAAATGGGAGGACGAAGATGGACGAACGAGTCGAACTTGGTCCAAAGAAGGCCAACAAATGAAATGGGAGGAGGAAGATGGATGAACGAGACGAACTTGGTCCAAAGAAGGCCTAGGGATCAAATGGGAGGACGAAGATGGACGAACGAGACGAACTTGGTCCAAAGAAGGCCTACGGATCAAATGGGAGGTCGAAGATGGAGGAACGAGACGAACTTGGTCCAAAGAAGGCCTACGGATCAAATGGGAGGTCGAAGATGGAGGAACGAGGTGAACTTGGTACAAAGAAGGCCTACGGATCAAATGGGAGGACAAAGATGGACGAACGAGACGAACTTGGTCCAAAGAAGGCCTAGGGATCAAATGGGAGGACGAAGATGGACGAACGAGACGAACTTGGTCCAAAGAAGGCCTACGGATCAAATGGGAGGTCGAAGATGGAGGAACGAGGTGAACTTGGTACAAAGAAGGCCTACGGATCAAATGGGAGGACAAAGATGGACGAACGAGACGAACTTGGTCCAAAGAAGGCCTAGGGATCAAATGGGAGGACGAAGATGGACGAACGAGACAAACTTGGTGCAAAGAAGCCCAACGGATCAAATGCGAGGACGAAAAGGGATGAACGAGACGAACTTTGTCCAAAGAAGGCCTACGGATCAAATGGGTGGACGAAGATGGACGAACGAGACGAACTTGGTCCAAAGAAGGCCTAGGGATCAAATGGGAGGACGAAGATGGACGAAGGAAACGAACTTGGTCCAAAGAAGGCCTACGGATCAAATGGGAGGACGAAGATGGACGAACGAGACGAACTTGGTCCAAAGAAGGCCTACGGATCAAATGGGAGGACGAAGATGGACGAACGAGACGAACTTGGTCCAAAGAAGGCCTACGGATCAAATGGGAGGACGAAGATGGACGAACGAGACGAACTTGGTCCAAAGAAGGCCTAGGGATCAAATGGGAGGACGAAGATGGAGGAACGAGGTGAACTTGGTACAAAGAAGGCCTACGGATCAAATGGGAGGACAAAGATGGACGAACGAGACGAACTTGGTCCAAAGAAGGCCTAGGGATCAAATGGGAGGACGAAGATGGACGAACGAGACGAACGTGGTGCAAAGAAGCCCAACGGATCAAATGGGAGGACGAAAAGGGATGAACGAGACGAACTTGTCCAAAGAAGGCCTAGGGATCAAATGGGAGGACGAAGATGGACGAACGAGACGAACTTGGTGGACGAACGAGACGAACTTGGTCCAAAGAAGGCCTACGGATCAAATGGGAGGACGAAGATGGACGAACGAGACAAACTTGGTCCAAAGAAGGCCTAGGGATCAAATGGGAGGACGAAGATGGACGAACGAGACGAACTTGGTCCAAAGAAGGCCTACGGATCAAATGGGAGGACGAAGATGGACGAACGAGACGAACTTGGTCCAAAGAAGGCCTAGGGATCAAATGGGAGGACGAAGATGGAGGAACGAGGTGAACTTGGTACAAAGAAGGCCTACGGATCAAATGGGAGGACAAAGATGGACGAACGAGACGAACTTGGTCCAAAGAAGGCCTAGGGATCAAATGGGAGGACGAAGATGGACGAACGAGACGAACGTGGTGCAAAGAAGCCCAACGGATCAAATGGGAGGACGAAAAGGGATGAACGAGACGAACTTGTCCAAAGAAGGCCTAGGGATCAAATGGGAGGACGAAGATGGACGAACGAGACGAACTTGGTGGACGAACGAGACGAACTTGGTCCAAAGAAGGCCTACGGATCAAATGGGAGGACGAAGATGGACGAACGAGACAAACTTGGTCCAAAGAAGGCCTAGGGATCAAATGGGAGGACGAAGATGGACGAACGAGACGAACTTGGTCCAAAGAAGGCCTAGGGATCAAATGGGAGGACGAAGATGGACGAACGAGACGAACGTGGTGCAAAGAAGCCCAACGGATCAAATGGGAGGACGAAAAGGGATGAACGAGACGAACTTGTCCAAAGAAGGCCTAGGGATCAAATGGGAGGACGAAGATGGACGAACGAGACGAACTTGGTGGACGAACGAGACGAACTTGGTCCAAAGAAGGCCTACGGATCAAATGGGAGGACGAAGATGGACGAACGAGACAAACTTGGTCCAAAGAAGGCCTAGGGATCAAATGGGAGGACGAAGATGGACGAACGAGACAAACTTGGTGCAAAGAAGCCCAACGGATCAAATGCGAGGACGAAAAGGGATGAACGAGACGAACTTGGTCCAAAGAAGGCCTACGGATCAAATGGGTGGACGAAGATGGACGAACGAGACGAACTTGGTCCAAAGAAGGCCTAGGGATCAAATGGGAGGACGAAGATGGACGAAGGAAACGAACTTGGTCCAAAGAAGGCCTACGGATCAAATGGGAGGACGAAGATGGACGAACGAGACGAACTTGGTCCAAAGAAGGCCAACGGATGAAATGGGAGGACGAAGATGGACGAACGAGACGAACTTGGTCCAAAGAAGGCCTACGGATCAAATGGGAGGACGAAGATGGACGAACGAGACGAACTTGGTCCAAAGAAGGCCAACGGATCAAATGGGGGGACGAAGATGGACGAACGAGACGAACTTGGTCCAAAGAAGGCCTACGGATCAAATGGGGGGACGAAGATGGACGAACGAGACGAACTTGGTGCAAAGAAGCCCAACGGATCAAATGGGAGGACGAAGATGGACGAACGAGACGAACTTGGTCCAAAGAAGGTCTAGGGATCAAATGGGAGGACGAAGATGGACGAACGAGACGAACTTGGTCCAAAGAAGGCCTAGGGATCAAATGGGAGGACGAAGATGGACGAACGAGACGAACTTGGTCCAAAGAAGGCCTACGGATCAAATGGGAGGACGAAGATGGACGAACGAGACGAACTTGGTCCAAAGAAGGCCTACGGATCAAATGGGAGGACGAAGATGGACGAACGAGACGAACTTGGTCCAAAGAAGGCCAACGGATCAAATGGGGGAACGAAGATGGACGAACGAGACGAACTTGGTGCAAAGAAGCCCAAAGGATCAAATGGGAGGACGAAGAAGGACGAACGAGACGAACTTGGTCCAAAGAAGGCCTACGGATGAAATGGGAGGAGGAAGATGGACGAACGAGACGAACTTGGTCCAAAGAAGGCCTATGGATCAAATGGGAGGACGAAGATGGACGAACGAGTCGAACTTGGTGCAAAGAAGGCCAACAGATGAAATGGGAGGAGGAAGATGGACGAACGAGACGAACTTGGTCCAAAGAAGGCCTAGGGATCAAATGGAAGACGAAGATGGACGAACGAGACGAACTTGGTCCAAAGAAGGCCTACGGATCAAATGGGAGGTCGAAGATGGAGGAACGAGGTGAACTTGGTACAAAGAAGGCCTACGGATCAAATGGGAGGACAAAGATGGACGAACAAGACGAACTTGGTCCAAAGAAGGCCTAGGGATCAAATGGGAGGACGGAGATGGACGAACGAGACAAACTTGGTGCAAAGAAGCCCAACGGATCAAACGGGAGGACGAAAAGGGATGAACGAGACGAACTTGGTGCAAAGAAGGCCTACGGATCAAATGGGTGGACGAAGATGGACGAACGAGACGAACTTGGTCCAAGGAAGGCCTAGGGATCAAATGGGAGGACGAAGATGGACGAACAAGACGAACTTGGTCCAACGAAGGCCTAGGGATCAAATGGGAGGACGAAGATGGACGAACGAGACGAACTTAGTCCAAAGAAGGCCTACGGATGAAATGGGAGAACGAAGATGGACGAACGAGTCGAACTTGGTCCAAAGAAGGCCAACGGATGAAATGGGAGGAGGAAGATGGACGAACGAGACGAACTTGGTCCAAAGAAGGCCTAGGGATCAAATGGGAGGACGAAGATGGACGAAGGAAACGAACTTGGTCCAAAGAAGGCCTACGGATCAAATGGGAAGACAAAGATGGACGAACGAGACGAACTTGGATCAATCGGGAGGACGAAGATGGACGAACGAGACGAACTTGGTGCAAAGAAGCCCAACGGATCAAATGGGTGGACGAAAAGGGAGGAACGAGACGAACTTGGTGCAAAGAAGCCCAACGGATCAAATGGGAGGACGAAGATGGACGAACGAGACGAACTTGGTCCAAAGAAGGCCTAGGGATCAAATGGGAGGACGAAGATGGACGAACGAGACGAACTTGGTCCAAAGAAGGCCTACGGATCAAATGGGAGGACGAAGATGGACGAACGAGACGAACTTGGTCCAAAGAAGGCCTACGGATCAAATGGGAGGACGAAGATGGACGAACGAGACGAACTTGGTCCAAAGAAGGCCAACGGATCAAATGGGGGGACGAAGATGGACGAACGAGACGAACTTGGTGCAAAGAAGCCCAATGGATCAAATGGGAGGACGAAGATGGACGAACGAGACGAACTTGGTCCAAAGAAGGCCTACGGATCAAATGGGAGGACGAAGATGGAAGAACGAGACGAACTTGGTCCAAAGAAGGCCTACGGATGAAATGGGAGGAGGAAGATGGACGAACGAGACGAACTTGGTCCAAAGAAGGCCTATGGATCAAATGGGAGGACGAAGATGGACGAACGAGTCGAACTTGGTCCAAAGAAGGCCAACAAATGAAATGGGAGGAGGAAGATGGATGAACGAGACGAACTTGGTCCAAAGAAGGCCTAGGGATCAAATGGGAGGACGAAGATGGACGAACGAGACGAACTTGGTCCAAAGAAGGCCTACGGATCAAATGGGAGGTCGAAGATGGAGGAACGAGGTGAACTTGGTACAAAGAAGGCCTACGGATCAAATGGGAGGACAAAGATGGACGAACGAGACGAACTTGGTCCAAAGAAGGCCTAGGGATCAAATGGGAGGACGAAGATGGACGAACGAGACAAACTTGGTGCAAAGAAGCCCAACGGATCAAATGGGAGGACGAAAAGGGATGAACGAGACGAACTTGGTCCAAAGAAGGCCTACGGATCAAATGGGTGGACGAAGATGGACGAACGAGACGAACTTGGTCCAAGGAAGGCCTAGGGATCAAATGGGAGGACGAAGATGGACGAACAAGACGAACTTGGTCCAACGAAGGCCTAGGGATCAAATGGGAGGACGAAGATGGACGAACGAGACGAACTTAGTCCAAAGAAGGCCTACGGATCAAATGGGAGGACGAAGATGGACGAACGAGTCGAACTTGGTCCAAAGAAGGCCAACGGATGAAATGGGAGGAGGAAGATGGACGAACGAGACGAACTTGGTCCAAAGAAGGCCTAGGGATCAAATGGGAGGACGAAGATGGACGAAGGAAACGAACTTGGTCCAAAGAAGGCCTACGGATCAAATGGGAGGACGAAGATGGACGAACGAGACGAACTTGGTCCAAAGAAGGCCAACGGATCAAATGGGGGGACGAAGATGGACGAACGAGACGAACTTGGTGCAAAGAAGCCCAATGGATCAAATGGGAGGACGAAGATGGACGAACGAGACGAACTTGGTCCAAAGAAGGCCTACGGATCAAATGGGAGGACGAAGATGGAAGAACGAGACGAACTTGGTCCAAAGAAGGCCTACGGATGAAATGGGAGGAGGAAGATGGACGAACGAGACGAACTTGGTCCAAAGAAGGCCTATGGATCAAATGGGAGGACGAAGATGGACGAACGAGACGAACTTGGTCCAAAGAAGGCCTAGGGATCAAATGGGAGGACGAAGATGGACGAACGAGACAAACTTGGTGCAAAGAAGCCCAACGGATCAAATGGGAGGACGAAAAGGGATGAACGAGACGAACTTGGTCCAAAGAAGGCCTACGGATCAAATGGGTGGACGAAGATGGACGAACGAGACGAACTTGGTCCAAGGAAGGCCTAGGGATCAAATGGGAGGACGAAGATGGACGAACAAGACGAACTTGGTCCAACGAAGGCCTAGGGATCAAATGGGAGGACGAAGATGGACGAACGAGACGAACTTAGTCCAAAGAAGGCCTACGGATCAAATGGGAGGACGAAGATGGACGAACGAGTCGAACTTGGTCCAAAGAAGGCCAACGGATGAAATGGGAGGAGGAAGATGGACGAACGAGACGAACTTGGTCCAAAGAAGGCCTAGGGATCAAATGGGAGGACGAAGATGGACGAAGGAAACGAACTTGGTCCAAAGAAGGCCTACGGATCAAATGGGAGGACGAAGATGGACGAACGAGACGAACTTGGTCCAAAGAAGGCCTACGGATCAAATGGGAGGACGAAGATGGACGAACGAGACGAACTTGGTCCAAAGAAGGCCTACGGATCAAATGGGAGGACGAAGATGGACGAACGAGTCGAACTTGGTCCAAAGAAGGCCAACGGATGAAATGGGAGGAGGAAGATGGACGAACGAGACGAACTTGGTCCAAAGAAGGCCTAGGGATCAAATGGGAGGACGAAGATGGACGAACGAGACGAACTTGGTCCAAAGAAGGCCTAGGGATCAAATGGGAGGACGAAGATGGAGGAACGAGGTGAACTTGGTACAAAAAAGGCCTACGGATCAAATGGGAGGACAAAGATGGACGAACGAGACGAACTTGGTCCAAAGAAGGCCTAGGGATCAAATGGGAGGACGAAGATGGACGAACGAGACGAACGTGGTGCAAAGAAGCCCAACGGATCAAATGGGAGGACGAAAAGGGATGAACGAGACGAACTTGTCCAAAGAAGGCCTAGGGATCAAATGGGAGGACGAAGATGGACGAACGAGACGAACTTGGTCCAAAGAAGGCCTACGGATCAAATGGGAGGACGAAGATGGACGAACGAGACGAACTTGGTCCGAAGAAGGCCAACGGATGAAATGGGAGGACGAAGATGGACGAACGAGACGAACTTGGTCCAAAGAAGGCCTACGGATCAAATGGGAGGACGAAGATGGACGAACGAGACGAACTTGGTCCAAAGAAGGCCAACGGATCAAATGGGGGGACGAAGATGGACGAATGAGACGAACTTGGTCCAAAGAAGGCCTACGGATCAAATGGGGGGACGAAGATGGACGAACGAGACGAACTTGGTGCAAAGAAGCCCAACGGATCAAATGGGAGGACGAAGATGGACGAACGAGACGAACTTGGTCCAACGAAGGCTTAGGGATCAAATGGGAGGACGAAGATGGACGAACGAGACGAACTTGGTCCAAAGAAGGCCTAGGGATCAAATGGGAGGACGAAGATGGACGAAGGAAACGAACTTGGTCCAAAGAAGGCCTACGGATCAAATGGGAGGACGAAGATGGACGAACGAGACGAACTTGGTCCAAAGAAGGCCTACGGATCAAATGGGAGGACGAAGATGGACGAACGAGACGAACTTGGTCCAAAGAAGGCCTACGGATCAAATGGGAGGACGAAGATGGACGAACGAGACGAACTTGGTCCAAAGAAGGCCTACGGATCAAATGGGAGGACGAAGATGGACGAACGAGTCGAACTTGGTCCAAAGAAGGCCAACGGATGAAATGGGAGGAGGAAGATGGACGAACGAGACGAACATGGTCCAAAGAAGGCCTAGGGATCAAATGGGAGGACGAAGCTGGACGAACGAGACGAACTTGGTCCAAAGAAGGCCTAGGGATCAAATGGGAGGACGAAGATGGAGGAACGAGGTGAACTTGGTACAAAAAAGGACTACGGATCAAATGGGAGGACAAAGATGGACGAACGAGACGAACTTGGTCCAAAGAAGGCCTAGGGATCAAATGGGAGGACGAAGATGGACGAACGAGACGAACGTGGTGCAAAGAAGCCCAACGGATCAAATGGGAGGACGAAAAGGGATGAACGAGACGAACTTGTCCAAAGAAGGCCTAGGGATCAAATGGGAGGACGAAGATGGACGAACGAGACGAACTTGGTCCAAAGAAGGCCTACGGAACAAATGGGAGGACGAAGATGGACGAACGAGACGAACTTGGTCCGAAGAAGGCCAACGGATCAAATGGGAGGACGAAGATGGACGAACGAGACGAACTTGGTCCGAAGAAGGCCAACGGATGAAATGGGAGGACGAAGATGGACGAACGAGACGAACTTGGTCCAAAGAAGGCCTAGGGTTCAAATGGGAGGACGAAGATGGACGAACGAGACGAACTTGGTCCAAAGAAGGCCTACGGATCAAATGGGAGGACAAAGATGGACGAACGAGACGAACTTGGTCCAAAGAAGGCCTAGGGATCAAATGGGAGGACGAAGATGGACGAACGAGACGAACTTGGTCCAAAGAAGGCCTACGGATCAAATGGGAGGACGAAGATGGACGAACGAGACGAACTTGGTCCGAAGAAGGCCAACGGATGAAATGGGAGGACGAAGATGGACGAACGAGACGAACTTGGTCCAAAGAAGGCCTAGGGTTCAAATGGGAGGACGAAGATGGACGAACGAGACGAACTTGGTCCAAAGAAGGCCTACGGATCAAATGGGAGGACAAAGATGGACGAACGAGACGAACTTGGTCCAAAGAAGGCCTAGGGATCAAATGGGAGGACGAAGATGGACGAACGAGACAAACTTGGTGCAAAGAAGCCCAACGGATCAAATGGGAGGACGAAAAGGGATGAACGAGACGAACTTGGTCCAAAGAAGGCCTACGGATCAAATGGGTGGACGAAGATGGACGAACGAGATGAACTTGGTCCAAAGAAGGCCTACGGATCAAATGGGAGGACGAAGATGGACGAACGAGACGAACTTGGTCCAAAGAAGGCCTACGGATCAAATGGGAGGACGAAGATGGACGAACGAGACGAACTTGGTCCGAAGAAGGCCAACGGATGAAATGGGAGGACGAAGATGGACGAACGAGACGAACTTGGTCCAAAGAAGGCCTAGGGTTCAAATGGGAGGACGAAGATGGACGAACGAGACGAACTTGGTCCAAAGAAGGCCTACGGATCAAATGGGAGGACAAAGATGGACGAACGAGACGAACTTGGTCCAAAGAAGGCCTAGGGATCAAATGGGAGGACGAAGATGGACGAACGAGACAAACTTGGTGCAAAGAAGCCCAACGGATCAAATGGGAGGACGAAAAGGGATGAACGAGACGAACTTGGTCCAAAGAAGGCCTACGGATCAAATGGGTGGACGAAGATGGACGAACGAGACGAACTTGTTCCAAGGAAGGCCTAGGGATCAAATGGGAGGACGAAGATGGACGAACAAGACGAACTTGGTCCAACGAAGGCCTAGGGATCAAATGGGAGGACGAAGATGGACGAACGAGACGAACTTAGTCCAAAGAAGGCCTACGGATCAAATGGGAGGACGAAGATGGACGAACGAGTCGAACTTGGTCCAAAGAAGGCCAACGGATGAAATGGGAGGAGGAAGATGGACGAACGAGACGAACTTGGTCCAAAGAAGGCCTAGGGATCAAATGGGAGGACGAAGATGGACGAAGGAAACGAACTTGGTCCAAAGAAGGCCTACGGATCAAATGGGAGGACGAAGATGGACGAACGAGACGAACTTGGTCCAAAGAAGGCCTACGGATCAAATGGGAGGACGAAGATGGACGAACGAGACGAACTTGGTCCAAAGAAGGCCTACGGATCAAATGGGAGGACGAAGATGGACGAACGAGTCGAACTTGGTCCAAAGAAGGCCAACGGATGAAATGGGAGGAGGAAGATGGACGAACGAGACGAACTTGGTCCAAAGAAGGCCTAGGGATCAAATGGGAGGACGAAGATGGACGAACGAGACGAACTTGGTCCAAAGAAGGCCTAGGGATCAAATGGGAGGACGAAGATGGAGGAACGAGGTGAACTTCGTACAAAAAAGGCCTACGGATCAAATGGGAGGACAAAGATGGACGAACGAGACGAACTTGGTCAAAAGAAGGCCTAGGGATCAAATGGGAGGACGAAGATGGACGAACGAGACGAACGTGGTGCAAAGAAGCCCAACGGATCAAATGGGAGGACGAAAAGGGATGAACGAGACGAACTTGTCCAAAGAAGGCCTAGGGATCAAATGGGAGGACGAAGATGGACGAACGAGACGAACTTGGTCCAAAGAAGGCCTACGGATCAAATGGGAGGACGAAGATGGACGAACGAGACGAACTTGGTCCGAAGAAGGCCAACGGATGAAATGGGAGGACGAAGATGGACGAACGAGACGAACTTGGTCCAAAGAAGGCCTACGGATCAAATGGGAGGACGAAGATGGACGAACGAGACGAACTTGGTCCAAAGAAGGCCAACGGATCAAATGGGGGGATGAAGATGGACGAATGAGACGAACTTGGTCCAAAGAAGGCCTACGGATCAAATGGGGGGACGAAGATGGACGAACGAGACGAACTTGGTGCAAAGAAGCCCAACGGATCAAATGGGAGGACGAAGATGGACGAACGAGACGAACTTGGTCCAAAGAAGGCCTAGGGATCAAATGGGAGGACGAAGATGGACGAACGAGACGAACTTGGTCCAAAGAAGGCCTACGGATCAAATGGGAGGACGAAGATGGACGAACGAGACGAACTTGGTCCAAAGAAGGGCACCGGATCAAATGGGAGGACGAAGATGGACGAACGAGACGAACTTGGTCCAAAGAAGGCCTACGGATCAAATGGGAGGACGAAGATGGACGAACGAGACGAACTTGGTCCAAAGAAGGCCAACGGATCAAATGGGGGGACGAAGATGGACGAACGAGACGAACTTGGTGCAAAGAAGCCCAATGGATCAAATGGGAGGACGAAGATGGACGAACGAGACGAACTTGGTCCAAAGAAGGCCTACGGATCAAATGGGAGGACGAAGATGGACGAACGAGACGAACTTGGTCCAAAGAAGGCCTATGGATCAAATGGGAGGACGAAGATGGACGAACGAGACGAACTTGGTCCAAAGAAGGCCAACGGATGAAATGGGAGGAGGAAGATGGACGAACGAGACGAACTTGGTCCAAAGAAGGCCTAGGGATCAAATGGGAGGACGAAGATGGACGAACGAGACGAACTTGGTCCAATGAAGCCGAACGGATCAAATGGGAGGACGAAGATGGACGAACGAGGCGAACTTGGTCCAAAGATGGCCTAGGAATCAAATGGGAGGACGAAGATGGTCGAACGAGACGAACTTGGTCCAAAGAAGCCCAACGGATCAAATGGGAGGACGAAGATGGACGAACGAGACGAACTTGGTCCAAAGAAGCCCAACGGATCAAATGGGAGGACGAAGATGGACGAACGAGGCGAACTTGGTCCAAAGAAGGCCTAGGGATCAAATGGGAGGACGAAGATGGACGAACAAGACGAACTTGGTCCAACGAAGGCCTAGGGATCAAATGGGAGGACGAAGATGGACGAACGAGACGAACTTAGTCCAAAGAAGGCCTACGGATCAAATGGGAGGACGAAGATGGACGAACGAGTTGAACTTGGTCCAAAGAAGGCCAACGGATGAAATGGGAGGAGGAAGATGGACGAACGAGACGAACTTGGTCCAAAGAAGGCCTACGGATCAAATGGGGGGACGAAGATGGACGAACGAGACGAACTTGGTGCAAAGAAGCCCAACGGATCAAATGGGAGGACGAAGATGGACGAACGAGACGAACTTGGTCCTACGAAGGCTTAGGGATCAAATGGGAGGACGAAGATGGACGAACGAGACGAACTTGGTCCAAAGAAGGCCTAGGGATCAAATGGGAGGACGAAGATGGACGAAGGAAACGAACTTGGTCCAAAGAAGGCCTACGGATCAAATGGGAGGACGAAGATGGACGAACGAGACGAACTTGGTCCAAAGAAGGCCTACGGATCAAATGGGAGGACGAAGATGGACGAACGAGACGAACTTGGTCCAAAGAAGGCCTACGGATCAAATGGGAGGACGAAGATGGACGAACGAGACGAACTTGGTCCAAAGAAGGCCTACGGATCAAATGGGAGGACGAAGATGGACGAACGAGTCGAACTTGGTCCAAAGAAGGCCAACGGATGAAATGGGAGGAGGAAGATGGACGAACGAGACGAACATGGTCCAAAGAAGGCCTAGGGATCAAATGGGAGGACGAAGCTGGACGAACGAGACGAACTTGGTCCAAAGAAGGCCTAGGGATCAAATGGGAGGACGAAGATGGAGGAACGAGGTGAACTTGGTACAAAAAAGGACTACGGATCAAATGGGAGGACAAAGATGGACGAACGAGACGAACTTGGTCCAAAGAAGGCCTAGGGATCAAATGGGAGGACGAAGATGGACGAACGAGACGAACGTGGTGCAAAGAAGCCCAACGGATCAAATGGGAGGACGAAAAGGGATGAACGAGACGAACTTGTCCAAAGAAGGCCTAGGGATCAAATGGGAGGACGAAGATGGACGAACGAGACGAACTTGGTCCAAAGAAGGCCTACGGATCAAATGGGAGGACGAAGATGGACGAACGAGACGAACTTGGTCCGAAGAAGGCCAACGGATGAAATGGGAGGACGAAGATGGACGAACGAGACGAACTTGGTCCAAAGAAGGCCTAGGGTTCAAATGGGAGGACGAAGATGGACGAACGAGACGAACTTGGTCCAAAGAAGGCCTACGGATCAAATGGGAGGTCGAAGATGGAGGAACGAGGTGAACTTGGTACAAAGAAGGCCTACGGATCAAATGGGAGGACAAAGATGGACGAACGAGACGAACTTGGTCCAAAGAAGGCCTAGGGATCAAATGGGAGGACGAAGATGGACGAACGAGACAAACTTGGTGCAAAGAAGCCCAACGGATCAAATGGGAGGACGAAAAGGGATGAACGAGACGAACTTGGTCCAAAGAAGGCCTACGGATCAAATGGGTGGACGAAGATGGACGAACGAGACGAACTTGGTCCAAGGAAGGCCTAGGGATCAAATGGGAGGACGAAGATGGACGAACAAGACGAACTTGGTCCAACGAAGGCCTAGGGATCAAATGGGAGGACGAAGATGGACGAACGAGACGAACTTAGTCCAAAGAAGGCCTACGGATCAAATGGGAGGACGAAGATGGACGAACGAGTCGAACTTGGTCCAAAGAAGGCCTAGGAATCAAATGGGAGGACGAAGATGGTCGAACGAGACGAACTTGGTCCAAAGAAGCCCAACGGATCAAATGGGGGGACGAAGATGGACGAACGAGACGAACTTGGTCCAAAGAAGGCCAACGGATCAAATGGGGGGACGAAGATGGACGAACGAGACGAACTTGGTGCAAAGAAGCCCAATGGATCAAATGGGAGGACGAAGATGGACGAACGAGACGAACTTGGTCCAAAGAAGGCCTACGGATCAAATGGGAGGACGAAGATGGACGAACGAGACGAACTTGGTCCAAAGAAGGCCTATGGATCAAATGGGAGGACGAAGATGGACGAACGAGACGAACTTGGTCCAAAGAAGGCCAACGGATGAAATGGGAGGAGGAAGATGGACGAACGAGACGAACTTGGTCCAAAGAAGGCCTAGGGATCAAATGGGAGGACGAAGATGGACGAACGAGACGAACTTGGTCCAATGAAGCCGAACGGATCAAATGGGAGGACGAAGATGGACGAACGAGGCGAACTTGGTCCAAAGATGGCCTAGGAATCAAATGGGAGGACGAAGATGGTCGAACGAGACGAACTTGGTCCAAAGAAGCCCAACGGATCAAATGGGAGGACGAAGATGGACGAACGAGACGAACTTGGTCCAAAGAAGCCCAACGGATCAAATGGGAGGACGAAGATGGACGAACGAGGCGAACTTGGTCCAAAGAAGGCCTAGGGATCAAATGGGAGGACGAAGATGGACGAACAAGACGAACTTGGTCCAACGAAGGCCTAGGGATCAAATGGGAGGACGAAGATGGACGAACGAGACGAACTTAGTCCAAAGAAGGCCTACGGATCAAATGGGAGGACGAAGATGGACGAACGAGTTGAACTTGGTCCAAAGAAGGCCAACGGATGAAATGGGAGGAGGAAGATGGACGAACGAGACGAACTTGGTCCAAAGAAGGCCTACGGATCAAATGGGGGGACGAAGATGGACGAACGAGACGAACTTGGTGCAAAGAAGCCCAACGGATCAAATGGGAGGACGAAGATGGACGAACGAGACGAACTTGGTCCTACGAAGGCTTAGGGATCAAATGGGAGGACGAAGATGGACGAACGAGACGAACTTGGTCCAAAGAAGGCCTAGGGATCAAATGGGAGGACGAAGATGGACGAAGGAAACGAACTTGGTCCAAAGAAGGCCTACGGATCAAATGGGAGGACGAAGATGGACGAACGAGACGAACTTGGTCCAAAGAAGGCCTACGGATCAAATGGGAGGACGAAGATGGACGAACGAGACGAACTTGGTCCAAAGAAGGCCTACGGATCAAATGGGAGGACGAAGATGGACGAACGAGACGAACTTGGTCCAAAGAAGGCCTACGGATCAAATGGGAGGACGAAGATGGACGAACGAGTCGAACTTGGTCCAAAGAAGGCCAACGGATGAAATGGGAGGAGGAAGATGGACGAACGAGACGAACATGGTCCAAAGAAGGCCTAGGGATCAAATGGGAGGACGAAGCTGGACGAACGAGACGAACTTGGTCCAAAGAAGGCCTAGGGATCAAATGGGAGGACGAAGATGGAGGAACGAGGTGAACTTGGTACAAAAAAGGACTACGGATCAAATGGGAGGACAAAGATGGACGAACGAGACGAACTTGGTCCAAAGAAGGCCTAGGGATCAAATGGGAGGACGAAGATGGACGAACGAGACGAACGTGGTGCAAAGAAGCCCAACGGATCAAATGGGAGGACGAAAAGGGATGAACGAGACGAACTTGTCCAAAGAAGGCCTAGGGATCAAATGGGAGGACGAAGATGGACGAACGAGACGAACTTGGTCCAAAGAAGGCCTACGGATCAAATGGGAGGACGAAGATGGACGAACGAGACGAACTTGGTCCGAAGAAGGCCAACGGATGAAATGGGAGGACGAAGATGGACGAACGAGACGAACTTGGTCCAAAGAAGGCCTAGGGTTCAAATGGGAGGACGAAGATGGACGAACGAGACGAACTTGGTCCAAAGAAGGCCTACGGATCAAATGGGAGGTCGAAGATGGAGGAACGAGGTGAACTTGGTACAAAGAAGGCCTACGGATCAAATGGGAGGACAAAGATGGACGAACGAGACGAACTTGGTCCAAAGAAGGCCTATGGATCAAATGGGAGGACGAAGATGGACGAACGAGACAAACTTGGTGCAAAGAAGCCCAACGGATCAAATGGGAGGACGAAAAGGGATGAACGAGACGAACTTGGTCCAAAGAAGGCCTACGGATCAAATGGGTGGACGAAGATGGACGAACGAGACGAACTTGGTCCAAGGAAGGCCTAGGGATCAAATGGGAGGACGAAGATGGACGAACAAGACGAACTTGGTCCAACGAAGGCCTAGGGATCAAATGGGAGGACGAAGATGGACGAACGAGACGAACTTAGTCCAAAGAAGGCCTACGGATCAAATGGGAGGACGAAGATGGACGAATGAGTCGAACTTGGTCCAAAGAAGGCCAACGGATGAAATGGGAGGAGGAAGATGGACGAACGAGACGAACTTGGTCCAAAGAAGGCCTAGGGATCAAATGGGAGGACGAAGATGGACGAAGGAAACGAACTTGGTCCAAAGAAGGCCTACGGATCAAATGGGAGGACGAAGATGGACGAACGAGACGAACTTGGTCCAAAGAAGGCCTACGGATCAAATGGGAGGACGAAGATGGACGAACGAGTCGAACTTGGTCCAAAGAAGGCCAACGGATGAAATGGGAGGAGGAAGATGGACGAACGAGACGAACTTGGTCCAAAGAAGGCCTAGGGATCAAATGGGAGGACGAAGATGGACGAACGAGACGAACTTGGTCCAAAGAAGGCCTAGGGATCAAATGGGAGGACGAAGATGGAGGAACGAGGTGAACTTGGTACAAAAAAGGCCTACGGATCAAATGGGAGGACAAAGATGGACGAACGAGACGAACTTGGTCCAAAGAAGGCCTAGGGATCAAATGGGAGGACGAAGATGGACGAACGAGACGAACGTGGTGCAAAGAAGCCCAACGGATCAAATGGGAGGACGAAAAGGGATGAACGAGACGAACTTGTCCAAAGAAGGCCTAGGGATCAAATGGGAGGACGAAGATGGACGAACGAGACGAACTTGGTCCAAAGAAGGCCTACGAATCAAATGGGAGGACGAAGATGGACGAACGAGACGAACTTGGTCCAAAGAAGGCCTACGGATCAAATGGGAGGACGAAGATGGACGAACGAGACGAACTTGGTCCAAAGAAGGCCTACGGATCAAATGGGAGGACGAAGATGGACGAACGAGACGAACTTGGTCCAAAGAAGGCCTACGGATCAAATGGGAGGACGAAGATGGACGAACGAGTCGAACTTGGTCCAAAGAAGGCCAACGGATGAAATGGGAGGAGGAAGATGGACGAACGAGACGAACATGGTCCAAAGAAGGCCTAGGGATCAAATGGGAGGACGAAGCTGGACGAACGAGACGAACTTGGTCCAAAGAAGGCCTAGGGATCAAATGGGAGGACGAAGATGGAGGAACGAGGTGAACTTGGTACAAAAAAGGACTACGGATCAAATGGGAGGACAAAGATGGACGAACGAGACGAACTTGGTCCAAAGAAGGCCTAGGGATCAAATGGGAGGACGAAGATGGACGAACGAGACGAACGTGGTGCAAAGAAGCCCAACGGATCAAATGGGAGGACGAAAAGGGATGAACGAGACGAACTTGTCCAAAGAAGGCCTAGGGATCAAATGGGAGGACGAAGATGGACGAACGAGACGAACTTGGTCCAAAGAAGGCCTACGGATCAAATGGGAGGACGAAGATGGACGAACGAGACGAACTTGGTCCGAAGAAGGCCAACGGATGAAATGGGAGGACGAAGATGGACGAACGAGACGAACTTGGTCCAAAGAAGGCCTAGGGTTCAAATGGGAGGACGAAGATGGACGAACGAGACGAACTTGGTCCAAAGAAGGCCTACGGATCAAATGGGAGGTCGAAGATGGAGGAACGAGGTGAACTTGGTACAAAGAAGGCCTACGGATCAAATGGGAGGACAAAGATGGACGAACGAGACGAACTTGGTCCAAAGAAGGCCTAGGGATCAAATGGGAGGACGAAGATGGACGAACGAGACAAACTTGGTGCAAAGAAGCCCAACGGATCAAATGGGAGGACGAAAAGGGATGAACGAGGCGAACTTGGTCCAAAGAAGGCCTACGGATCAAATGGGTGGACGAAGATGGACGAACGAGACGAACTTGGTCCAAGGAAGGCCTAGGGATCAAATGGGAGGACGAAGATGGACGAACAAGACGAACTTGGTCCAACGAAGGCCTAGGGATCAAATGGGAGGACGAAGATGGACGAACGAGACGAACTTAGTCCAAAGAAGGCCTACGGATCAAATGGGAGGACGAAGATGGACGAATGAGTCGAACTTGGTCCAAAGAAGGCCAACGGATGAAATGGGAGGAGGAAGATGGACGAACGAGACGAACTTGGTCCAAAGAAGGCCTAGGGATCAAATGGGAGGACGAAGATGGACGAAGGAAACGAACTTGGTCCAAAGAAGGCCTACGGATCAAATGGGAGGACGAAGATGGACGAACGAGACGAACTTGGTCCAAAGAAGGCCTACGGATCAAATGGGAGGACGAAGATGGACGAACGAGTCGAACTTGGTCCAAAGAAGGCCTAGGGATCAAATGGGAGGACGAAGATGGAGGAACGAGGTGAACTTGGTACAAAAAAGGCCTACGGATCAAATGGGAGGACAAAGATGGACGAACGAGACGAACTTGGTCCAAAGAAGGCCTAGGGATCAAATGGGAGGACGAAGATGGACGAACGAGACGAACGTGGTGCAAAGAAGCCCAACGGATCAAATGGGAGGACGAAAAGGGATGAACGAGACGAACTTGTCCAAAGAAGGCCTAGGGATCAAATGGGAGGACGAAGATGGACGAACGAGACGAACTTGGTCCAAAGAAGGCCTACGGATCAAATGGGAGGACGAAGATGGACGAACGAGACGAACTTGGTCCAAAGAAGGCCTACGGATCAAATGGGAGGACGAAGATGGACGAACGAGACGAACTTGGTCCAAAGAAGGCCTACGGATCAAATGGGAGGACGAAGATGGACGAACGAGACGAACTTGGTCCAAAGAAGGCCTACGGATCAAATGGGAGGACGAAGATGGACGAACGAGTCGAACTTGGTCCAAAGAAGGCCAACGGATGAAATGGGAGGAGGAAGATGGACGAACGAGACGAACATGGTCCAAAGAAGGCCTAGGGATCAAATGGGAGGACGAAGCTGGACGAACGAGACGAACTTGGTCCAAAGAAGGCCTAGGGATCAAATGGGAGGACGAAGATGGAGGAACGAGGTGAACTTGGTACAAAAAAGGACTACGGATCAAATGGGAGGACAAAGATGGACGAACGAGACGAACTTGGTCCAAAGAAGGCCTAGGGATCAAATGGGAGGACGAAGATGGACGAACGAGACGAACGTGGTGCAAAGAAGCCCAACGGATCAAATGGGAGGACGAAAAGGGATGAACGAGACGAACTTGTCCAAAGAAGGCCTAGGGATCAAATGGGAGGACGAAGATGGACGAACGAGACGAACTTGGTCCAAAGAAGGCCTACGGATCAAATGGGAGGACGAAGATGGACGAACGAGACGAACTTGGTCCGAAGAAGGCCAACGGATGAAATGGGAGGACGAAGATGGACGAACGAGACGAACTTGGTCCAAAGAAGGCCTAGGGTTCAAATGGGAGGACGAAGATGGACGAACGAGACGAACTTGGTCCAAAGAAGGCCTACGGATCAAATGGGAGGTCGAAGATGGAGGAACGAGGTGAACTTGGTACAAAGAAGGCCTACGGATCAAATGGGAGGACAAAGATGGACGAACGAGACGAACTTGGTCCAAAGAAGGCCTAGGGATCAAATGGGAGGACGAAGATGGACGAACGAGACAAACTTGGTGCAAAGAAGCCCAACGGATCAAATGGGAGGACGAAAAGGGATGAACGAGACGAACTTGGTCCAAAGAAGGCCTACGGATCAAATGGGTGGACGAAGATGGACGAACGAGACGAACTTGGTCCAAGGAAGGCCTAGGGATCAAATGGGAGGACGAAGATGGACGAAGGAAACGAACTTGGTCCAAAGAAGGCCTACGGATCAAATGGGAGGACGAAGATGGACGAACGAGACGAACTTGGTCCAAAGAAGGCCTACGGATCAAATGGGAGGACGAAGATGGACGAACGAGTCGAACTTGGTCCAAAGAAGGCCAACGGATGAAATGGGAGGAGGAAGATGGACGAACGAGACGAACTTGGTCCAAAGAAGGCCTAGGGATCAAATGGGAGGACGAAGATGGACGAACGAGACGAACTTGGTCCAAAGAAGGCCTAGGGATCAAATGGGAGGACGAAGATGGAGGAACGAGGTGAACTTGGTACAAAAAAGGCCTACGGATCAAATGGGAGGACAAAGATGGACGAACGAGACGAACTTGGTCCAAAGAAGGCCTAGGGATCAAATGGGAGGACGAAGATGGACGAACGAGACGAACGTGGTGCAAAGAAGCCCAACGGATCAAATGGGAGGACGAAAAGGGATGAACGAGACGAACTTGTCCAAAGAAGGCCTAGGGATCAAATGGGAGGACGAAGATGGACGAACGAGACGAACTTGGTCCAAAGAAGGCCTACGGATCAAATGGGAGGACGAAGATGGACGAACGAGACGAACTTGGTCCAAAGAAGGCCTACGGATCAAATGGGAGGACGAAGATGGACGAACGAGACGAACTTGGTCCAAAGAAGGCCTACGGATCAAATGGGAGGACGAAGATGGACGAACGAGACGAACTTGGTCCAAAGAAGGCCTACGGATCAAATGGGAGGACGAAGATGGACGAACGAGTCGAACTTGGTCCAAAGAAGGCCAACGGATGAAATGGGAGGAGGAAGATGGACGAACGAGACGAACATGGTCCAAAGAAGGCCTAGGGATCAAATGGGAGGACGAAGCTGGACGAACGAGACGAACTTGGTCCAAAGAAGGCCTAGGGATCAAATGGGAGGACGAAGATGGAGGAACGAGGTGAACTTGGTACAAAAAAGGACTACGGATCAAATGGGAGGACAAAGATGGACGAACGAGACGAACTTGGTCCAAAGAAGGCCTAGGGATCAAATGGGAGGACGAAGATGGACGAACGAGACGAACGTGGTGCAAAGAAGCCCAACGGATCAAATGGGAGGACGAAAAGGGATGAACGAGACGAACTTGTCCAAAGAAGGCCTAGGGATCAAATGGGAGGACGAAGATGGACGAACGAGACGAACTTGGCCCAAAGAAGGCCTACGGATCAAATGGGAGGACGAAGATGGACGAACGAGACGAACTTGGTCCGAAGAAGGCCAACGGATGAAATGGGAGGACGAAGATGGACGAACGAGACGAACTTGGTCCAAAGAAGGCCTAGGGTTCAAATGGGAGGACGAAGATGGACGAACGAGACGAACTTGGTCCAAAGAAGGCCTACGGATCAAATGGGAGGTCGAAGATGGAGGAACGAGGTGAACTTGGTACAAAGAAGGCCTACGGATCAAATGGGAGGACAAAGATGGACGAACGAGACGAACTTGGTCCAAAGAAGGCCTAGGGATCAAATGGGAGGACGAAGATGGACGAACGAGACAAACTTGGTGCAAAGAAGCCCAACGGATCAAATGGGAGGACGAAAAGGGATGAACGAGACGAACTTGGTCCAAAGAAGGCCTACGGATCAAATGGGTGGACGAAGATGGACGAACGAGACGAACTTGGTCCAAGGAAGGCCTAGGGATCAAATGGGAGGACGAAGATGGACGAACAAGACGAACTTGGTCCAACGAAGGCCTAGGGATCAAATGGGAGGACGAAGATGGACGAACGAGACGAACTTAGTCCAAAGAAGGCCTACGGATCAAATGGGAGGACGAAGATGGACGAATGAGTCGAACTTGGTCCAAAGAAGGCCAACGGATGAAATGGGAGGAGGAAGATGGACGAACGAGACGAACTTGGTCCAAAGAAGGCCTAGGGATCAAATGGGAGGACGAAGATGGACGAAGGAAACGAACTTGGTCCAAAGAAGGCCTACGGATCAAATGGGAGGACGAAGATGGACGAACGAGACGAACTTGGTCCAAAGAAGGCCTACGGATCAAATGGGAGGACGAAGATGGACGAACGAGTCGAACTTGGTCCAAAGAAGGCCAACGGATGAAATGGGAGGAGGAAGATGGACGAACGAGACGAACTTGGTCCAAAGAAGGCCTAGGGATCAAATGGGAGGACGAAGATGGACGAACGAGACGAACTTGGTCCAAAGAAGGCCTAGGGATCAAATGGGAGGACGAAGATGGAGGAACGAGGTGAACTTGGTACAAAAAAGGCCTACGGATCAAATGGGAGGACAAAGATGGACGAACGAGACGAACTTGGTCCAAAGAAGGCCTAGGGATCAAATGGGAGGACGAAGATGGACGAACGAGACGAACGTGGTGCAAAGAAGCCCAACGGATCAAATGGGAGGACGAAAAGGGATGAACGAGACGAACTTGTCCAAAGAAGGCCTACGGATCAAATGGGAGGACGAAGATGGACGAACGAGACGAACTTGGTCCAAAGAAGGCCTACGGATCAAATGGGAGGACGAAGATGGACGAACGAGACGAACTTGGTCCGAAGAAGGCCAACGGATGAAATGGGAGGACGAAGATGGACGAACGAGACGAACTTGGTCCAAAGAAGGCCTACGGATCAAATGGGAGGACGAAGATGGACGAACGAGACGAACTTGGTCCAAAGAAGGCCAACGGATCAAATGGGGGGACGAAGATGGACGAATGAGACGAACTTGGTCCAAAGAAGGCCTACGGATCAAATGGGGGGGACGAAGATGGACGAACGAGACGAACTTGGTGCAAAGAAGCCCAACGGATCAAATGGGAGGACGAAGATGGACGAACGAGACGAACTTGGTCCAAAGAAGGCCTAGGGATCAAATGGGAGGACGAAGATGGACGAACGAGACGAACTTGGTCCAAAGAAGGCCTAGGGATCAAATGGGAGGACGAAGATGGACGAACGAGACGAACTTGGTCCAAAGAAGGCCTACGGATCAAATGGGAGGACGAAGATGGACGAACGAGACGAACTTGGTCCAAAGAAGGCCACCGGATCAAATGGGAGGACGAAGATGGACGAACGAGACGAACTTGGTCCAAAGAAGGCCTACGGATCAAATGGGAGGACGAAGATGGACGAACGAGACGAACTTGGTCCAAAGAAGGCCAACGGATCAAATGGGGGGACGAAGATGGACGAACGAGACGAACTTGGTGCAAAGAAGCCCAATGGATCAAATGGGAGGACGAAGATGGACGAACGAGACGAACTTGGTCCAAAGAAGGCCTACGGATCAAATGGGAGGACGAAGATGGACGAACGAGACGAACTTGGTCCAAAGAAGGCCTATGGATCAAATGGGAGGACGAAGATGGACGAACGAGTCGAACTTGGTCCAAAGAAGGCCAACAGATGAAATGGGAGGAGGAAGATGGACGAACGAGACGAACTTGGTCCAAAGAAGGCCTAGGGTTCAAATGGGAGGACGAAGATGGACGAACGAGACGAACTTGGTCCAAAGAAGGCCTACGGATCAAATGGGAGGTCGAAGATGGAGGAACGAGGTGAACTTGGTACAAAGAAGGCCTACGGATCAAATGGGAGGACAAAGATGGACGAACGAGACGAACTTGGTCCAAAGAAGGCCTAGGGATCAAATGGGAGGACGAAGATGGACGAACGAGACAAACTTGGTGCAAAGAAGCCCAACGGATCAAATGGGAGGACGAAAAGGGATGAACGAGACGAACTTGGTCCAAAGAAGGCCTACGGATCAAATGGGTAGACGAAGATGGACGAACGAGACGAACTTGGTCCAAGGAAGGCCTAGGGATCAAATGGGAGGACGAAGATGGACGAACAAGACGAACTTGGTCCAACGAAGGCCTAGGGATCAAATGGGAGGACGAAGATGGACGAACGAGACGAACTTAGTCCAAAGAAGGCCTACGGATCAAATGGGAGGACGAAGATGGACGAACGAGTTGAACTTGGTCCAAAGAAGGCCAACGGATGAAATGGGAGGAGGAAGATGGACGAACGAGACGAACTTGGTCCAAAGAAGGCCTACGGATCAAATGGGGGGACGAAGATGGACGAACGAGACGAACTTGGTGCAAAGAAGCCCAACGGATCAAATGGGAGGACGAAGATGGACGAACGAGACGAACTTGGTCCAACGAAGGACTAGGGATCAAATGGGAGGACGAAGATGGACGAACGAGACGAACTTGGTCCAAAGAAGGCCTAGGGATCAAATGGGAGGACGAAGATGGACGAAGGAAACGAACTTGGTCCAAAGAAGGCCTACGGATCAAATGGGAGGACGAAGATGGACGAACGATACGAACTTGGTCCAAAGAAGGCCTACGGATCAAATGGGAGGACGAAGATGGACGAACGAGACGAACTTGGTCCAAAGAAGGCCTACGGATCAAATGGGAGGACGAAGATGGACGAACGAGTCGAACTTGGTCCAAAGAAGGCCAACGGATGAAATGGGAGGAGGAAGATGGACGAACGAGACGAACTTGGTCCAAAGAAGGCCTAGGGATCAAATGGGAGGACGAAGATGGACGAACGAGACGAACTTGGTCCAAAGAAGGCCTAGGGATCAAATGGGAGGACGAAGATGGAGGAACGAGGTGAACTTGGTACAAAAAAGGCCTACGGATCAAATGGGAGGACAAAGATGGACGAACGAGACGAACTTGGTCCAAAGAAGGCCTAGGGATCAAATGGGAGGACGAAGATGGACGAACGAGACGAACGTGGTGCAAAGAAGCCCAACGGATCAAATGGGAGGACGAAAAGGGATGAACGAGACGAACTTGTCCAAAGAAGGCCTACGGATCAAATGGGAGGACGAAGATGGACGAACGAGACGAACTTGGTCCAAAGAAGGCCTACGGATCAAATGGGAGGACGAAGATGGACGAACGAGACGAACTTGGTCCGAAGAAGGCCAACGGATGAAATGGGAGGACGAAGATGGACGAACGAGACGAACTTGGTCCAAAGAAGGCCTACGGATCAAATGGGAGGACGAAGATGGACGAACGAGACGAACTTGGTCCAAAGAAGGCCAACGGATCAAATGGGGGGACGAAGATGGACGAATGAGACGAACTTGGTCCAAAGAAGGCCTACGGATCAAATGGGGGGACGAAGATGGACGAACGAGACGAACTTGGTGCAAAGAAGCCCAACGGATCAAATGGGAGGACGAAGATGGACGAACGAGACGAACTTGGTCCAAAGAAGGCCTAGGGATCAAATGGGAGGACGAAGATGGACGAACGAGACGAACTTGGTCCAAAGAAGGCCTAGGGATCAAATGGGAGGACGAAGATGGACGAACGAGACGAACTTGGTCCAAAGAAGGCCTACGGATCAAATGGGAGGACGAAGATGGACGAACGAGACGAACTTGGTCCAAAGAAGGCCACCGGATCAAATGGGAGGACGAAGATGGACGAACGAGACGAACTTGGTCCAAAGAAGGCCTACGGATCAAATGGGAGGACGAAGATGGACGAACGAGACGAACTTGGTCCAAAGAAGGCCAACGGATCAAATGGGGGGACGAAGATGGACGAACGAGACGAACTTGGTGCAAAGAAGCCCAATGGATCAAATGGGAGGACGAAGATGGACGAACGAGACGAACTTGGTCCAAAGAAGGCCTATGGATCAAATGGGAGGACGAAGATGGACGAACGAGTCGAACTTGGTCCAAAGAAGGCCAACAGATGAAATGGGAGGAGGAAGATGGACGAACGAGACGAACTTGGTCCAAAGAAGGCCTAGGGTTCAAATGGGAGGACGAAGATGGACGAACGAGACGAACTTGGTCCAAAGAAGGCCTACGGATCAAATGGGAGGTCGAAGATGGAGGAACGAGGTGAACTTGGTACAAAGAAGGCCTACGGATCAAATGGGAGGACAAAGATGGACGAACGAGACGAACTTGGTCCAAAGAAGGCCTAGGGATCAAATGGGAGGACGAAGATGGACGAACGAGACAAACTTGGTGCAAAGAAGCCCAACGGATCAAATGGGAGGACGAAAAGGGATGAACGAGACGAACTTGGTCCAAAGAAGGCCTACGGATCAAATGGGTAGACGAAGATGGACGAACGAGACGAACTTGGTCCAAGGAAGGCCTAGGGATCAAATGGGAGGACGAAGATGGACGAACAAGACGAACTTGGTCCAACGAAGGCCTAGGGATCAAATGGGAGGACGAAGATGGACGAACGAGACGAACTTAGTCCAAAGAAGGCCTACGGATCAAATGGGAGGACGAAGATGGACGAACGAGTTGAACTTGGTCCAAAGAAGGCCAACGGATGAAATGGGAGGAGGAAGATGGACGAACGAGACGAACTTGGTCCAAAGAAGGCCTACGGATCAAATGGGGGGACGAAGATGGACGAACGAGACGAACTTGGTGCAAAGAAGCCCAACGGATCAAATGGGAGGACGAAGATGGACGAACGAGACGAACTTGGTCCAACGAAGGACTAGGGATCAAATGGGAGGACGAAGATGGACGAACGAGACGAACTTGGTCCAAAGAAGGCCTAGGGATCAAATGGGAGGACGAAGATGGACGAAGGAAACGAACTTGGTCCAAAGAAGGCCTACGGATCAAATGGGAGGACGAAGATGGACGAACGATACGAACTTGGTCCAAAGAAGGCCTACGGATCAAATGGGAGGACGAAGATGGACGAACGAGACGAACTTGGTCCAAAGAAGGCCTACGGATCAAATGGGAGGACGAAGATGGACGAACGAGACGAACTTGGTCCAAAGAAGGCCTACGGATCAAATGGGAGGACGAAGATGGACGAACGAGTCGAACTTGGTCCAAAGAAGGCCAACGGATGAAATGGGAGGAGGAAGATGGACGAACGAGACGAACATGGTCCAAAGAAGGCCTAGGGATCAAATGGGAGGACGAAGCTGGACGAACGAGACGAACTTGGTCCAAAGAAGGCCTAGGGATCAAATGGGAGGACGAAGATGGAGGAACGAGGTGAACTTGGTACAAAAAAGGACTACGGATCAAATGGGAGGACAAAGATGGACGAACGAGACGAACTTGGTCCAAAGAAGGCCTAGGGATCAAATGGGAGGACGAAGATGGACGAACGAGACGAACGTGGTGCAAAGAAGCCCAACGGATCAAATGGGAGGACGAAAAGGGATGAACGAGACGAACTTGTCCAAAGAAGGCCTAGGGATCAAATGGGAGGACGAAGATGGACGAACGAGACGAACTTGGTCCAAAGAAGGCCTACGGATCAAATGGGAGGACGAAGATGGACGAACGAGACGAACTTGGTCCGAAGAAGGCCAACGGATGAAATGGGAGGACGAAGATGGACGAACGAGACGAACTTGGTCCAAAGAAGGCCTAGGGTTCAAATGGGAGGACGAAGATGGACGAACGAGACGAACTTGGTCCAAAGAAGGCCTACGGATCAAATGGGAGGTCGAAGATGGAGGAACGAGGTGAACTTGGTACAAAGAAGGCCTACGGATCAAATGGGAGGACAAAGATGGACGAACGAGACGAACTTGGTCCAAAGAAGGCCTAGGGATCAAATGGGAGGACGAAGATGGACGAACGAGTTGAACTTGGTCCAAAGAAGGCCAACGGATGAAATGGGAGGAGGAAGATGGACGAACGAGACGAACTTGGTCCAAAGAAGGCCTACGGATCAAATGGGGGGACGAAGATGGACGAACGAGACGAACTTGGTGCAAAGAAGCCCAACGGATCAAATGGGAGGACGAAGATGGACGAACGAGACGAACTTGGTCCAAAGAAGGCCTAGGGATCAAATGGGAGGACGAAGATGGACGAACGAGACGAACTTGGTCCAAAGAAGGCCTAGGGATCAAATGGGAGGACGAAGATGGACGAACGAGACGAACTTGGTCCAAAGAAGGCCTATGGATCAAATGGGAGGACGAAGATGGACGAACGAGACGAACTTGGTCCAAAGAAGGCCACCGGATCAAATGGGAGGACGAAGATGGACGAACGAGACGAACTTGGTCCAAAGAAGGCCTAGGGATCAAATGGGAGGACGAAGATGGACGAACGAGACGAACTTGGTCCAAAGAAGGCCTATGGATCAAATGGGAGGACGAAGATGGACGAACGAGACGAACTTGGTCCAAAGAAGGCCACCGGATCAAATGGGAGGACGAAGATGGACGAACGAGACGAACTTGGTCCAAAGAAGGCCTACGGATCAAATGGGAGGACGAAGATGGACGAACGAGACGAACTTGGTCCAAAGAAGGCCAACGGATCAAATGGGGGGACGAAGATGGACGAACGAGACGAACTTGGTGCAAAGAAGCCCAATGGATCAAATGGGAGGACGAAGATGGACGAACGAGACGAACTTGGTCCAAAGAAGGCCTACGGATCAAAGGGAGGACGAAGATGGACGAACGAGACGAACTTGGTCCAAAGAAGGCCTACGGATGAAATGGGAGGAGGAAGATGGACGAACGAGACGAACTTGGTCCAAAGAAGGCCTACGGATCAAATGGGAGGACGAAGATGGACGAACGAGACGAACTTGGTCCAAAGAAGGCCTATGGATCAAATGGGAGGACGAAGATGGACGAACGAGACGAACTTGGTCCAAAGAAGGCCTACGGATCAAATGGGAGGACGAAGATGGACGAACGAGACGAACTTGGTCCAAAGAAGGCCTATGGATCAAATGGGAGGACGAAGATGGACGAACGAGTCGAACTTGGTCCAAAGAAGGCCAACAGATGAAATGGGAGGAGGAAGATGGACGAACGAGACGAACTTGGTCCAAAGAAGGCCTAGGGTTCAAATGGGAGGACGAAGATGGACGAACGAGACGAACTTGGTCCAAAGAAGGCCTACGGATCAAATGGGAGGTCGAAGATGGAGGAACGAGGTGAACTTGGTACAAAGAAGGCCTACGGATCAAATGGGAGGACGAAGATGGACGAACGAGTTGAACTTGGTCCAAAGAAGGCCAACGGATGAAATGGGAGGAGGAAGATGGACGAACGAGACGAACTTGGTCCAAAGAAGGCCTACGGATCAAATGGGGGGACGAAGATGGACGAACGAGACGAACTTGGTGCAAAGAAGCCCAACGGATCAAATGGGAGGACGAAGATGGACGAACGAGACGAACTTGGTCCAACGAAGGCCTAGGGATCAAATGGGAGGACGAAGATGGACGAACGAGACGAACTTGGTCCAAAGAAGGCCTAGGGATCAAATGGGAGGACGAAGATGGACGAAGGAAACGAACTTGGTCCAAAGAAGGCCTACGGATCAAATGGGAGGACGAAGATGGACGAACGATACGAACTTGGTCCAAAGAAGGCCTACGGATCAAATGGGAGGACGAAGATGGACGAACGAGACGAACTTGGTCCAAAGAAGGCCTACGGATCAAATGGGAGGACGAAGATGGACGAACGAGTCGAACTTGGTCCAAAGAAGGCCAACGGATGAAATGGGAGGAGGAAGATGGACGAACGAGACGAACATGGTCCAAAGAAGGCCTAGGGATCAAATGGGAGGACGAAGCTGGACGAACGAGACGAACTTGGTCCAAAGAAGGCCTAGGGATCAAATGGGAGGACGAAGATGGAGGAACGAGGTGAACTTGGTACAAAAAAGGACTACGGATCAAATGGGAGGACAAAGATGGACGAACGAGACGAACTTGGTCCAAAGAAGGCCTAGGGATCAAATGGGAGGACGAAGATGGACGAACGAGACGAACGTGGTGCAAAGAAGCCCAACGGATCAAATGGGAGGACGAAAAGGGATGAACGAGACGAACTTGTCCAAAGAAGGCCTAGGGATCAAATGGGAGGACGAAGATGGACGAACGAGACGAACTTGGTCCAAAGAAGGCCTACGGATCAAATGGGAGGACGAAGATGGACGAACGAGACGAACTTGGTCCGAAGAAGGCCAACGGATGAAATGGGAGGACGAAGATGGACGAACGAGACGAACTTGGTCCAAAGAAGGCCTAGGGTTCAAATGGGAGGACGAAGATGGACGAACGAGACGAACTTGGTCCAAAGAAGGCCTACGGATCAAATGGGAGGTCGAAGATGGAGGAACGAGGTGAACTTGGTACAAAGAAGGCCTACGGATCAAATGGGAGGACAAAGATGGACGAACGAGACGAACTTGGTCCAAAGAAGGCCTAGGGATCAAATGGGAGGACGAAGATGCACGAACGAGTTGAACTTGGTCCAAAGAAGGCCAACGGATGAAATGGGAGGAGGAAGATGGACGAACGAGACGAACTTGGTCCAAAGAAGGCCTACGGATCAAATGGGGGGACGAAGATGGACGAACGAGACGAACTTGGTGCAAAGAAGCCCAACGGATCAAATGGGAGGACGAAGATGGACGAACGAGACGAACTTGGTCCAAAGAAGGCCTAGGGATCAAATGGGAGGACGAAGATGGACGAACGAGACGAACTTGGTCCAAAGAAGGCCTAGGGATCAAATGGGAGGACGAAGATGGACGAACGAGACGAACTTCGTCCAAAGAAGGCCTATGGATCAAATGGGAGGACGAAGATGGACGAACGAGACGAACTTGGTCCAAAGAAGGCCACCGGATCAAATGGGAGGACGAAGATGGACGAACGAGACGAACTTGGTCCAAAGAAGGCCTAGGGATCAAATGGGAGGACGAAGATGGACGAACGAGACGAACTTGGTCCAAAGAAGGCCTATGGATCAAATGGGAGGACGAAGATGGACGAACGAGACGAACTTGGTCCAAAGAAGGCCACCGGATCAAATGGGAGGACGAAGATGGACGAACGAGACGAACTTGGTCCAAAGAAGGCCTACGGATCAAATGGGAGGACGAAGATGGACGAACGAGACGAACTTGGTCCAAAGAAGGCCAACGGATCAAATGGGGGGACGAAGATGGACGAACGAGACGAACTTGGTGCAAAGAAGCCCAATGGATCAAATGGGAGGACGAAGATGGACGAACGAGACGAACTTGGTCCAAAGAAGGCCTACGGATCAAATGGGAGGAGGAAGATGGACGAACGAGACGAACTTGGTCCAAAGAAGGCCTACGGATCAAATGGGAGGACGAAGATGGACGAACGAGACGAACTTGGTCCAAAGAAGGCCTATGGATCAAATGGGAGGACGAAGATGGACGAACGAGACGAACTTGGTCCAAAGAAGGCCTACGGATCAAATGGGAGGACGAAGATGGACGAACGAGACGAACTTGGTCCAAAGAAGGCCTATGGATCAAATGGGAGGACGAAGATGGACGAACGAGTCGAACTTGGTCCAAAGAAGGCCAACAGATGAAATGGGAGGAGGAAGATGGACGAACGAGACGAACTTGGTCCAAAGAAGGCCTAGGGTTCAAATGGGAGGACGAAGATGGACGAACGAGACGAACTTGGTCCAAAGAAGGCCTACGGATCAAATGGGAGGTCGAAGATGGAGGAACGAGGTGAACTTGGTACAAAGAAGGCCTACGGATCAAATGGGAGGACGAAGATGGACGAACGAGTTGAACTTGGTCCAAAGAAGGCCAACGGATGAAATGGGAGGAGGAAGATGGACGAACGAGACGAACTTGGTCCAAAGAAGGCCTACGGATCAAATGGGGGGATGAAGATGGACGAACGAGACGAACTTGGTGCAAAGAAGCCCAACGGATCAAATGGGAGGACGAAGATGGACGAACGAGACGAACTTGGTCCAACGATGGCCTAGGGATCAAATGGGAGGACGAAGATGGACGAACGAGACGAACTTGGTCCAAAGAAGGCCTAGGGATCAAATGGGAGGACGAAGATGGACGAAGGAAACGAACTTGGTCCAAAGAAGGCCTACGGATCAAATGGGAGGACGAAGATGGACGAACGATACGAACTTGGTCCAAAGAAGGCCTACGGATCAAATGGGAGGACGAAGATGGACGAACGAGACGAACTTGGTCCAAAGAAGGCCTACGGATCAAATGGGAGGACGAAGATGGACGAACGAGTCGAACTTGGTCCAAAGAAGGCCAACGGATGAAATGGGAGGAGGAAGATGGACGAACGAGACGAACATGGTCCAAAGAAGGCCTAGGGATCAAATGGGAGGACGAAGCTGGACGAACGAGACGAACTTGGTCCAAAGAAGGCCTAGGGATCAAATGGGAGGACGAAGATGGAGGAACGAGGTGAACTTGGTACAAAAAAGGACTACGGATCAAATGGGAGGACAAAGATGGACGAACGAGACGAACTTGGTCCAAAGAAGGCCTAGGGATCAAATGGGAGGACGAAGATGGACGAACGAGACGAACGTGGTGCAAAGAAGCCCAACGGATCAAATGGGAGGACGAAAAGGGATGAACGAGACGAACTTGTCCAAAGAAGGCCTAGGGATCAAATGGGAGGACGAAGATGGACGAACGAGACGAACTTGGTCCAAAGAAGGCCTACGGATCAAATGGGAGGACGAAGATGGACGAACGAGACGAACTTGGTCCGAAGAAGGCCAACGGATGAAATGGGAGGACGAAGATGGACGAACGAGACGAACTTGGTCCAAAGAAGGCCTAGGGTTCAAATGGGAGGACGAAGATGGACGAACGAGACGAACTTGGTCCAAAGAAGGCCTACGGATCAAATGGGAGGTCGAAGATGGAGGAACGAGGTGAACTTGGTACAAAGAAGGCCTACGGATCAAATGGGAGGACAAAGATGGACGAACGAGACGAACTTGGTCCAAAGAAGGCCTAGGGATCAAATGGGAGGACGAAGATGGACGAACGAGTTGAACTTGGTCCAAAGAAGGCCAACGGATGAAATGGGAGGAGGAAGATGGACGAACGAGACGAACTTGGTCCAAAGAAGGCCTACGGATCAAATGGGGGGACGAAGATGGACGAACGAGACGAACTTGGTGCAAAGAAGCCCAACGGATCAAATGGGAGGACGAAGATGGACGAACGAGACGAACTTGGTCCAAAGAAGGCCTAGGGATCAAATGGGAGGACGAAGATGGACGAACGAGACGAACTTGGTCCAAAGAAGGCCTAGGGATCAAATGGGAGGACGAAGATGGACGAACGAGACGAACTTGGTCCAAAGAAGGCCTATGGATCAAATGGGAGGACGAAGATGGACGAACGAGACGAACTTGGTCCAAAGAAGGCCACCGGATCAAATGGGAGGACGAAGATGGACGAACGAGACGAACTTGGTCCAAAGAAGGCCTAGGGATCAAATGGGAGGACGAAGATGGACGAACGAGACGAACTTGGTCCAAAGAAGGCCTATGGATCAAATGGGAGGACGAAGATGGACGAACGAGACGAACTTGGTCCAAAGAAGGCCACCGGATCAAATGGGAGGACGAAGATGGACGAACGAGACGAACTTGGTCCAAAGAAGGCCTACGGATCAAATGGGAGGACGAAGATGGACGAACGAGACGAACTTGGTCCAAAGAAGGCCAACGGATCAAATGGGGGGACGAAGATGGACGAACGAGACGAACTTGGTGCAAAGAAGCCCAATGGATCAAATGGGAGGACGAAGATGGACGAACGAGACGAACTTGGTCCAAAGAAGGCGTACGGATCAAATGGGAGGACGAAGATGGACGAACGAGACGAACTTGGTCCAAAGAAGGCCTACGGATGAAATGGGAGGAGGAAGATGGACGAACGAGACGAACTTGGTCCAAAGAAGGCCTATGGATCAAATGGGAGGACGAAGATGGACGAACGAGTCGAACTTGGTCCAAAGAAGGCCAACAGATGAAATGGGAGGAGGAAGATGGACGAACGAGACGAACTTGGTCCAAAGAAGGCCTAGGGTTCAAATGGGAGGACGAAGATGGACGAACGAGACGAACTTGGTCCAAAGAAGGCCTACGGATCAAATGGGAGGTCGAAGATGGAGGAACGAGGTGAACTTGGTACAAAGAAGGCCTACGGATCAAATGGGAGGACAAAGATGGACGAACGAGACGAACTTGGTCCAAAGAAGGCCTAGGGATCAAATGGGAGGACGAAGATGGACGAACGAGACAAACTTGGTGCAAAGAAGCCCAACGGATCAAATTGGAGGACGAAAAGGGATGAACGAGACGAACTTGGTCCAAAGAAGGCCTACGGATCAAATGGGGGGACGAAGATGGACGAACGAGACGAACTTGGTGCAAAGAAGCCCAACGGATCAAATGGGAGGACGAAGATGGACGAACGAGACGAACTTGGTCCAACGAAGGCCTAGGGATCAAATGGGAGGACGAAGATGGACGAACGAGACGAACTTGGTCCAAAGAAGGCCTAGGGATCAAATGGGAGGACGAAGATGGACGAAGGAAACGAACTTGGTCCAAAGAAGGCCTACGGATCAAATGGGAGGACGAAGATGGACGAACGAGACGAACTTGGTCCAAAGAAGGCCTACGGATCAAATGGGAGGACGAAGATGGACGAACGAGTCGAACTTGGTCCAAAGAAGGCCAACGGATGAAATGGGAGGAGGAAGATGGACGAACGAGACGAACATGGTCCAAAGAAGGCCTAGGGATCAAATGGGAGGACGAAGCTGGACGAACGAGACGAACTTGGTCCAAAGAAGGCCTAGGGATCAAATGGGAGGACGAAGATGGAGGAACGAGGTGAACTTGGTACAAAAAAGGACTACGGATCAAATGGGAGGACAAAGATGGACGAACGAGACGAACTTGGTCCAAAGAAGGCCTAGGGATCAAATGGGAGGACGAAGATGGACGAACGAGACGAACGTGGTGCAAAGAAGCCCAACGGATCAAATGGGAGGACGAAAAGGGATGAACGAGACGAACTTGTCCAAAGAAGGCCTAGGGATCAAATGGGAGGACGAAGATGGACGAACGAGACGAACTTGGTCCAAAGAAGGCCTACGGATCAAATGGGAGGACGAAGATGGACGAACGAGACGAACTTGGTCCGAAGAAGGCCAACGGATCAAATGGGGGGACGAAGATGGACGAATGAGACGAACTTGGTCCAAAGAAGGCCTACGGATCAAATGGGGGGACGAAGATGGACGAACGAGACGAACTTGGTGCAAAGTAGCCCAACGGATCAAATGGGAGGACGAAGATGGACGAACGAGACGAACTTGGTCCAAAGAAGGCCTAGGGATCAAATGGGAGGAGGAAGATGGACGAACGAGACGAACTTGGTCCAAAGAAGGCCTAGGGATCAAATGGGAGGACGAAGATGGACGAACGAGACGAACTTGGTCCAAAGAAGGCCTATGGATCAAATGGGAGGACGAAGATGGACGAACGAGACGAACTTGGTCCAAAGAAGGCCACCGGATCAAATGGGAGGACGAAGATGGACGAACGAGACGAACTTGGTCCAAAGAAGGCCTAGGGATCAAATGGGAGGACGAAGATGGACGAACGAGACGAACTTGGTCCAAAGAAGGCCTATGGATCAAATGGGAGGACGAAGATGGACGAACGAGACGAACTTGGTCCAAAGAAGGCCACCGGATCAAATGGGAGGACGAAGATGGACGAACGAGACGAACTTGGTCCAAAGAAGGCCTACGGATCAAATGGGAGGACGAAGATGGACGAACGAGACGAACTTGGTCCAAAGAAGGCCAACGGATCAAATGGGGGGACGAAGATGGACGAACGAGACGAACTTGGTCCAAAGAAGGCCTAGGGATCAAATGGGAGGACGAAGATGGACGAACGAGACAAACTTGGTGCAAAGAAGCCCAACGGATCAAATTGGAGGACGAAAAGGGATGAACGAGACGAACTTGGTCCAAAGAAGGCCTACGGATCAAATGGGGGGACGAAGATGGACGAACGAGACGAACTTGGTGCAAAGAAGCCCAACGGATCAAATGGGAGGACGAAGATGGACGAACGAGACGAACTTGGTCCAACGAAGGCCTAGGGATCAAATGGGAGGACGAAGATGGACGAACGAGACGAACTTGGTCCAAAGAAGGCCTAGGGATCAAATGGGAGGACGAAGATGGACGAAGGAAACGAACTTGGTCCAAAGAAGGCCTACGGATCAAATGGGAGGACGAAGATGGACGAACGAGACGAACTTGGTCCAAAGAAGGCCTACGGATCAAATGGGAGGACGAAGATGGACGAACGAGTCGAACTTGGTCCAAAGAAGGCCAACGGATGAAATGGGAGGAGGAAGATGGACGAACGAGACGAACATGGTCCAAAGAAGGCCTAGGGATCAAATGGGAGGACGAAGCTGGACGAACAAGACGAACTTGGTCCAAAGAAGGCCTAGGGATCAAATGGGAGGACGAAGATGGAGGAACGAGGTGAACTTGGTACAAAAAAGGACTACGGATCAAATGGGAGGACAAAGATGGACGAACGAGACGAACTTGGTCCAAAGAAGGCCTAGGGATCAAATGGGAGGACGAAGATGGACGAACGAGACGAACGTGGTGCAAAGAAGCCCAACGGATCAAATGGGAGGACGAAAAGGGATGAACGAGACGAACTTGTCCAAAGAAGGCCTAGGGATCAAATGGGAGGACGAAGATGGACGAACGAGACGAACTTGGTCCAAAGAAGGCCTACGGATCAAATGGGAGGACGAAGATGGACGAACGAGACGAACTTGGTCCGAAGAAGGCCAACGGATCAAATGGGGGGACGAAGATGGACGAATGAGACGAACTTGGTCCAAAGAAGGCCTACGGATCAAATGGGGGGACGAAGATGGACGAACGAGACGAACTTGGTGCAAAGTAGCCCAACGGATCAAATGGGAGGACGAAGATGGACGAACGAGACGAACTTGGTCCAAAGAAGGCCTAGGGATCAAATGGGAGGAGGAAGATGGACGAACGAGACGAACTTGGTCCAAAGAAGGCCTAGGGATCAAATGGGAGGACGAAGATGGACGAACGAGACGAACTTGGTCCAAAGAAGGCCTATGGATCAAATGGGAGGACGAAGATGGACGAACGAGACGAACTTGGTCCAAAGAAGGCCACCGGATCAAATGGGAGGACGAAGATGGACGAACGAGACGAACTTGGTCCAAAGAAGGCCTAGGGATCAAATGGGAGGACGAAGATGGACGAACGAGACGAACTTGGTCCAAAGAAGGCCTATGGATCAAATGGGAGGACGAAGATGGACGAACGAGACGAACTTGGTCCAAAGAAGGCCACCGGATCAAATGGGAGGACGAAGATGGACGAACGAGACGAACTTGGTCCAAAGAAGGCCTACGGATCAAATGGGAGGACGAAGATGGACGAACGAGACGAACTTGGTCCAAAGAAGGCCAACGAATCAAATGGGGGGACGAAGATGGACGAACGAGACGAACTTGGTGCAAAGAAGCCCAATGGATCAAATGGGAGGACGAAGATGGACGAACGAGACGAACTTGGTCCAAAGAAGGCCTACGGATCAAATGGGAGGACGAAGATGGACGAACGAGACGAACTTGGTCCAAAGAAGGCCTACGGATGAAATGGGAGGAGGAAGATGGACGAACGAGACGAACTTGGTCCAAAGAAGGCCTACGGATCAAATGGGAGGTCGAAGATGGAGGAACGAGGTGAACTTGGTACAAAGAAGGCCTACGGATCAAATGGGAGGACGAAGATGGACGAACGAGTTGAACTTGGTCCAAAGAAGGCCAACGGATGAAATGGGAGGAGGAAGATGGACGAACGAGACGAACTTGGTCCAAAGAAGGCCTACGGATCAAATGGGGGGACGAAGATGGACGAACGAGACGAACTTGGTGCAAAGAAGCCCAACGGATCAAATGGGAGGACGAAGATGGACGAACGAGACGAACTTGGTCCAACGAAGGCCTAGGGATCAAATGGGAGGACGAAGATGGACGAACGAGACGAACTTGGTCCAAAGAAGGCCTAGGGATCAAATGGGAGGACGAAGATGGACGAAGGAAACGAACTTGGTCCAAAGAAGGCCTACGGATCAAATGGGAGGACGAAGATGGACGAACGATACGAACTTGGTCCAAAGAAGGCCTACGGATCAAATGGGAGGACGAAGATGGACGAACGAGACGAACTTGGTCCAAAGAAGGCCTACGGATCAAATGGGAGGACGAAGATGGACGAACGAGACGAACTTGGTCCAAAGAAGGCCTACGGATCAAATGGGAGGACGAAGATGGACGAACGAGTCGAACTTGGTCCAAAGAAGGCCAACGGATGAAATGGGAGGAGGAAGATGGACGAACGAGACGAACATGGTCCAAAGAAGGCCTAGGGATCAAATGGGAGGACGAAGCTGGACGAACGAGACGAACTTGGTCCAAAGAAGGCCTAGGGATCAAATGGGAGGACGAAGATGGAGGAACGAGGTGAACTTGGTACAAAAAAGGACTACGGATCAAATGGGAGGACAAAGATGGACGAACGAGACGAACTTGGTCCAAAGAAGGCCTAGGGATCAAATGGGAGGACGAAGATGGACGAACGAGACGAACGTGGTGCAAAGAAGCCCAACGGATCAAATGGGAGGACGAAAAGGGATGAACGAGACGAACTTGTCCAAAGAAGGCCTAGGGATCAAATGGGAGGACGAAGATGGACGAACGAGACGAACTTGGTCCAAAGAAGGCCTACGGATCAAATGGGAGGACGAAGATGGACGAACGAGACGAACTTGGTCCGAAGAAGGCCAACGGATGAAATGGGAGGACGAAGATGGACGAACGAGACGAACTTGGTCCAAAGAAGGCCTACGGATCAAATGGGAGGTCGAAGATGGAGGAACGAGGTGAACTTGGTACAAAGAAGGCCTACGGATCAAATGGGAGGACAAAGATGGACGAACGAGACGAACTTGGTCCAAAGAAGGCCTAGGGATCAAATGGGAGGACGAAGATGGACGAACGAGTTGAACTTGGTCCAAAGAAGGCCAACGGATGAAATGGGAGGAGGAAAATGGACGAACGAGACGAACTTGGTCCAAAGAAGGCCTACGGATCAAATGGGGGGACGAAGATGGACGAACGAGACGAACTTGGTGCAAAGAAGCCCAACGGATCAAATGGGAGGACGAAGATGGACGAACGAGACGAACTTGGTCCAAAGAAGGCCTAGGGATCAAATGGGAGGACGAAGATGGACGAACGAGACGAACTTGGTCCAAAGAAGGCCTAGGGATCAAATGGGAGGACGAAGATGGACGAACGAGACGAACTTGGTCCAAAGAAGGCCTATGGATCAAATGGGAGGACGAAGATGGACGAACGAGACGAACTTGGTCCAAAGAAGGCCACCGGATCAAATGGGAGGACGAAGATGGACGAACGAGACGAACTTGGTCCAAAGAAGGCCTAGGGATCAAATGGGAGGACGAAGATGGACGAACGAGACGAACTTGGTCCAAAGAAGGCCTATGGATCAAATGGGAGGACGAAGATGGACGAACGAGACGAACTTGGTCCAAAGAAGGCCACCGGATCAAATGGGAGGACGAAGATGGACGAACGAGACGAACTTGGTCCAAAGAAGGCCTACGGATCAAATGGGAGGACGAAGATGGACGAACGAGACGAACTTGGTCCAAAGAAGGCCAACGGATCAAATGGGGGGACGAAGATGGACGAACGAGACGAACTTGGTGCAAAGAAGCCCAATGGATCAAATGGGAGGACGAAGATGGACGAACGAGACGAACTTGGTCCAAAGAAGGCCTACGGATCAAATGGGAGGACGAAGATGGACGAACGAGACGAACTTGGTCCAAAGAAGGCCTACGGATGAAATGGGAGGAGGAAGATGGACGAACGAGACGAACTTGGTCCAAAGAAGGCCTATGGATCAAATGGGAGGACGAAGATGGACGAACGAGTCGAACTTGGACCAAAGAAGGCCAACAGATGAAATGGGAGGAGGAAGATGGACGAACGAGACGAACTTGGTCCAAAGAAGGCCTAGGGTTCAAATGGGAGGACGAAGATGGACGAACGAGACGAACTTGGTCCAAAGAAGGCCTACGGATCAAATGGGAGGTCGAAGATGGAGGAACGAGGTGAACTTGGTACAAAGAAGGCCTACGGATCAAATGGGAGGACAAAGATGGACGAACGAGACGAACTTGGTCCAAAGAAGGCCTAGGGATCAAATGGGAGGACGAAGATGGACGAACGAGACAAACTTGGTGCAAAGAAGCCCAACGGATCAAATTGGAGGACGAAAAGGGATGAACGAGACGAACTTGGTCCAAAGAAGGCCTACGGATCAAATGGGGGGACGAAGATGGACGAACGAGACGAACTTGGTGCAAAGAAGCCCAACGGATCAAATGGGAGGACGAAGATGGACGAACGAGACGAACTTGGTCCAACGAAGGCCTAGGGATCAAATGGGAGGACGAAGATGGACGAACGAGACGAACTTGGTCCAAAGAAGGCCTAGGGATCAAATGGGAGGACGAAGATGGACGAAGGAAACGAACTTGGTCCAAAGAAGGCCTACGGATCAAATGGGAGGACGAAGATGGACGAACGAGACGAACTTGGTCCAAAGAAGGCCTACGGATCAAATGGGAGGACGAAGATGGACGAACGAGACGAACTTGGTCCAAAGAAGGCCTAGGGATCAAATGGGAGGACGAAGATGGACGAACGAGACGAACTTGGTCCAAAGAAGGCCTATGGATCAAATGGGAGGACGAAGATGGACGAACGAGACGAACTTGGTCCAAAGAAGGCCACCGGATCAAATGGGAGGACGAAGATGGACGAACGAGACGAACTTGGTCCAAAGAAGGCCTACGGATCAAATGGGAGGACGAAGATGGACGAACGAGACGAACTTGGTCCAAAGAAGGCCAACGGATCAAATGGGGGGACGAAGATGGACGAACGAGACGAACTTGGTGCAAAGAAGCCCAATGGATCAAATGGGAGGACGAAGATGGACGAACGAGACGAACTTGGTCCAAAGAAGGCCTACGGATCAAATGGGAGGACGAAGATGGACGAACGAGACGAACTTGGTCCAAAGAAGGCCTACGGATGAAATGGGAGGAGGAAGATGGACGAACGAGACGAACTTGGTCCAAAGAAGGCCTATGGATCAAATGGGAGGACGAAGATGGACGAACGAGTCGAACTTGGTCCAAAGAAGGCCAACAGATGAAATGGGAGGAGGAAGATGGACGAACGAGACGAACTTGGTCCAAAGAAGGCCTAGGGTTCAAATGGGAGGACGAAGATGGACGAACGAGACGAACTTGGTCCAAAGAAGGCCTACGGATCAAATGGGAGGTCGAAGATGGAGGAACGAGGTGAACTTGGTACAAAGAAGGCCTACGGATCAAATGGGAGGACAAAGATGGACGAACGAGACGAACTTGGTCCAAAGAAGGCCTAGGGATCAAATGGGAGGACGAAGATGGACGAACGAGACAAACTTGGTGCAAAGAAGCCCAACGGATCAAATTGGAGGACGAAAAGGGATGAACGAGACGAACTTGGTCCAAAGAAGGCCTACGGATCAAATGGGGGGACGAAGATGGACGAACGAGACGAACTTGGTGCAAAGAAGCCCAACGGATCAAATGGGAGGACGAAGATGGACGAACGAGACGAACTTGGTCCAACGAAGGCCTAGGGATCAAATGGGAGGACGAAGATGGACGAACGAGACGAACTTGGTCCAAAGAAGGCCTAGGGATCAAATGGGAGGACGAAGATGGACGAAGGAAACGAACTTGGTCCAAAGAAGGCCTACGGATCAAATGGGAGGACGAAGATGGACGAACGAGACGAACTTGGTCCAAAGAAGGCCTACGGATCAAATGGGAGGACGAAGATGGACGAACGAGACGAACTTGGTCCAAAGAAGGCCTACGGATCAAATGGGAGGACGAAGATGGACGAACGAGTCGAACTTGGTCCAAAGAAGGCCAACGGATGAAATGGGAGGAGGAAGATGGACGAACGAGACGAACATGGTCCAAAGAAGGCCTAGGGATCAAATGGGAGGACGAAGCTGGACGAACGAGACGAACTTGGTCCAAAGAAGGCCTAGGGATCAAATGGGAGGACGAAGATGGAGGAACGAGGTGAACTTGGTACAAAAAAGGACTACGGATCAAATGGGAGGACAAAGATGGACGAACGAGACGAACTTGGTCCAAAGAAGGCCTAGGGATCAAATGGGAGGACGAAGATGGACGAACGAGACGAACGTGGTGCAAAGAAGCCCAACGGATCAAATGGGAGGACGAAAAGGGATGAACGAGACGAACTTGTCCAAAGAAGGCCTAGGGATCAAATGGGAGGACGAAGATGGACGAACGAGACGAACTTGGTCCAAAGAAGGCCTACGGATCAAATGGGAGGACGAAGATGGACGAACGAGACGAACTTGGTCCGAAGAAGGCCAACGGATCAAATGGGGGGACGAAGATGGACGAATGAGACGAACTTGGTCCAAAGAAGGCCTACGGATCAAATGGGGGGACGAAGATGGACGAACGAGACGAACTTGGTGCAAAGTAGCCCAACGGATCAAATGGGAGGACGAAGATGGACGAACGAGACGAACTTGGTCCAAAGAAGGCCTAGGGATCAAATGGGAGGAGGAAGATGGACGAACGAGACGAACTTGGTCCAAAGAAGGCCTAGGGATCAAATGGGAGGACGAAGATGGACGAACGAGACGAACTTGGTCCAAAGAAGGCCTATGGATCAAATGGGAGGACGAAGATGGACGAACGAGACGAACTTGATCCAAAGAAGGCCACCGGATCAAATGGGAGGACGAAGATGGACGAACGAGACGAACTTGGTCCAAAGAAGGCCTAGGGATCAAATGGGAGGACGAAGATGGACGAACGAGACGAACTTGGTCCAAAGAAGGCCTATGGATCAAATGGGAGGACGAAGATGGACGAACGAGACGAACTTGGTCCAAAGAAGGCCACCGGATCAAATGGGAGGACGAAGATGGACGAACGAGACGAACTTGGTCCAAAGAAGGCCTACGGATCAAATGGGAGGACGAAGATGGACGAACGAGACGAACTTGGTCCAAAGAAGGCCAACGGATCAAATGGGGGGACGAAGATGGACGAACGAGACGAACTTGGTGCAAAGAAGCCCAATGGATCAAATGGGAGGACGAAGATGGACGAACGAGACGAACTTGGTCCAAAGAAGGCCTACGGATCAAATGGGAGGACGAAGATGGACGAACGAGACGAACTTGGTCCAAAGAAGGCCTACGGATGAAATGGGAGGAGGAAGATGGACGAACGAGACGAACTTGGTCCAAAGAAGGCCTATGGATCAAATGGGAGGACGAAGATGGACGAACGAGTCGAACTTGGTCCAAAGAAGGCCAACAGATGAAATGGGAGGAGGAAGATGGACGAACGAGACGAACTTGGTCCAAAGAAGGCCTAGGGTTCAAATGGGAGGACGAAGATGGACGAACGAGACGAACTTGGTCCAAAAAAGGCCTACGGATCAAATGGGAGGTCGAAGATGGAGGAACGAGGTGAACTTGGTACAAAGAAGGCCTACGGATCAAATGGGAGGACAAAGATGGACGAACGAGACGAACTTGGTCCAAAGAAGGCCAAGGGATCAAATGGGAGGACGAAGATGGACGAACGAGACAAACTTGGTGCAAAGAAGCCCAACGGATCAAATTGGAGGACGAAAAGGGATGAACGAGACGAACTTGGTCCAAAGAAGGCCTACGGATCAAATGGGTGGACGAAGATGGACGAACGAGACGAACTTGGTCCAAGGAAGGCCTAGGGATCAAATGGGAGGACGAAGATGGACGAACAAGACGAACTTGGTCCAACGAAGGCCTAGGGATCAAATGGGAGGACGAAGATGGACGAACGAGACGAACTTAGTCCAAAGAAGGCCTACGGATCAAATGGGAGGACGAAGAAGGACGAACGAGTCGAACTTGGTCCAAAGAAGGCCAACGGATGAAATGGGAGGAGGAAGATGGACGAACGAGACGAACTTGGTCCAAAGAAGGCCTAGGGATCAAACGGGAGGACGAAGATGGACGAAGGAAACGAACTTGGTCCAAAGAAGGCCTACGGATCAAATGGGAGGACGAAGATGGACGAACGAGACGAACTTGGTCCAAAGAAGGCCTACGGATCAAATGGGAGGACGAAGATGGACGAACGAGACGAACTTGGTCCAAAGAAGGCCTACGGATCAAATGGGAGGACGAAGATGGACGAACGAGACGAACTTGGTCCAAAGAAGGCCTACGGATCAAATGGGAGGACGAAGATGGACGAACGAGTCGAACTTGGTCCAAAGAAGGCCAACGGATGAAATGGGAGGAGGAAAATGGACGAACGAGACGAACTTGGTCCAAAGAAGGCCTAGGGATCAAATGGGAGGACGAAGATGGACGAACGAGACGAACTTGGTCCAAAGAAGGCCTAGGGATCAAATGGGAGGACGAAGATGGAGGAACGAGGTGAACTTGGTACAAAGAAGGCCTACGGATCAAATGGGAGGACAAAGATGGACGAACGAGACGAACTTGGTCCAAAGAAGGCCTAGGGATCAAATGGGAGGACGAAGATGGACGAACGAGACGAACGTGGTGCAAAGAAGCCCAACGGATCTAATGGGAGGACGAAACGGGAGGAACGAGACGAACTTGTCCAAAGAAGGCCTAGGGATCAAATGGGAGGACGAAGATGGACGAACGAGACGAACTTGGTCCAAAGAAGGCCTACGGATCAAATGGGAGGACGAAGATGGACGAACGAGACGAACTTGGTCCGAAGAAGGCCAACGGATGAAATGGGAGGACGAAGATGGACGAACGAGATGAACTTGGTCCAAAGAAGGCCTACGGATCAAATGGGAGGACGAAGATGGACGAACGAGACGAACTTGGTCCAAAGAAGGCCAACGGATCAAATGGGGGGACGAAGATGGACGAACGAGACGAACTTGGTCCAAAGAAGGCCTACGGATCAAATGGGGGGACGAAGATGGACGAACGAGACGAACTTGGTGCAAAGAAGCCCAACGGATCAAATGGGAGGACGAAAAGGGATGAACCAGACGAACTTGGTCCAAAGAAGGCCTAGGGATCAAATGGGAGGACGAAGATGGACGAACGAGACGAACTTGGTCCAAAGAAGGCCTACGGATCAAATGGGAGGACGAAGATGGACGAACGAGTCGAACTTGGTCCAAAGAAGGCCAACGGATGAAATGAGAGGAGGAAGATGGACGAACGAGACGAACTTGGTCCAAAGAAGGCCTGGGGATCAAATGGGAGGACGAAGATGGACGAACGAGACGAACATGGTCCATAGAAGGCCTAGGGATCAAATGGGAGGACGAAGATGGACGAAGGAGACGAACTTGGTCCAAAGAAGGCCTACGGATCAAATGGGAGGACGAAGATGGACGAACGAGACGAACTTGGTCCAAAGAAGGCCTACGGATCAAATGGGAGGACGAAGATGGACGAACGAGGCGAACTTGGTCCAAAGAAGGCCTAGGGATCAAATGGGAGGACAAAGATGGACGAACGAGACGAACTTGGTCCAAAGAAGGCCTAGGGATCAAATGGGAGGACGAAGATGGACGAACGAGACGAACTTGGTGCAAAGAAGCCCAACGGATCAAATGGGAGGACGAAAAGGGATGAACGAGACGAACTTGGTCCAAAGAAGGCCTACGGATCAAATGGGTGGACGAAGATGGACGAACGAGACGAACTTGGCCCAAGGAAGGCCTAGGGATCAAATGGGAGGACGAAGATGGACGAACGAGACGAACTTGGTCAAAAGAAGGCCTACGGATCAAATGGGAGGACGAAGATGGAGGAACGAGGTGAACTTGGTACAAAGAAGGCCTACGGATCAAATGGGAGGACAAAGATGGACGAACGAGACGAACTTGGTCCAAAGAAGGCCTACGGATCAAATGGGAGGACGATGATGGACGAACGAGACGAACTTGGTCCAAAGAAGGCCAACGGATCAAATGGGGGGACGAAGATGGACGAACGAGACGAACTTGGTGCAAAGAAGCCCAACGGATCAAATGGGAGGACGAAGAAGGACGAACGAGATGAACTTGGTCCAAAGAAGGCCTACGGATCAAATGGGAGGACGAAGATGGACGAACGAGACGAACTTGGTCCAAAGAAGGCCTACGGATCAAATGGGAGGACGAAGATGGACGAACGAGTCGAACTTGGTCCAAAGAAGGCCAACGGATGAAATGGGAGGAGGAAGATGGACGAACGAGACGAACTTGGTCCGAAGAAGGCCTGGGGATCAAATGGGAGGACGAAGATGGACGAACGAGACGAACTTGGTGCAAAGAAGCCCAACGGATCAAATGGAGGATGAAAAGGGAGGAACGAGACGAACTTGGTCCAAAGAAGGCCTAGGGATCAAATGGGAGGACAAAGATGGACGAACGAGACGAACTTGGTCCAAAGAAGGCCTAGGGATCAAATGGGAGGACGAAGATGGAGGAACGAGGTGAACTTGGTACAAAGAAGGCCTACGGATCAAATGGGGGGACGAAGATGGACGAACGAGACGAACTTGGTCCAAAGAAGGCCTAGGGATCAAATGGGAGGACGAAGATGGAGGAACGAGGTGAACTTGGTACAAAGAAGGCCTACGGATCAAATGGGAGGACAAAGATGGACGAACGAGACGAACTTGGTCCAAAGAAGGCCTAGGGATCAAATGGGAGGACGAAGATGGATGAACGAGACGAACATGGTGCAAAGAAGCCCAACGGATCAAATGGGAGGACGAAAAGGGATGAACGAGACGAACTTGGTCCAAAGAAGGCCTAGGGATCAAATGGGAGGACGAAGATGGACGAACGAGACGAACTTGGTCCAAAGAAGGCCAACGGATCAAATGGGGGGACGAAGATGGACGAACGAGACGAACTTGGTGCAAAGAAGCCCAATGGATCAAATGGGAGGACGAAGATGGACGAACGAGACGAACTTGGTCCAAAGAAGGCCTACGGATCAAATGGGAGGACGAAGATGGACGAACGAGACGAACTTGGTCCAAAGAAGGCCTACGGATGAAATGGGAGGAGGAAGATGGACGAACGAGACGAACTTGGTCCAAAGAAGGCCTATGGATCAAATGGGAGGACGAAGATGGACGAACGAGTCGAACTTGGTCCAAAGAAGGCCAACAGATGTAATGGGAGGAGGAAGATGGACGAACGAGACGAACTTGGTCCAAAGAAGGCCTAGGGTTCAAATGGGAGGACGAAGATGGACGAACGAGACGAACTTGGTCCAAAGAAGGCCTACGGATCAAATGGGAGGTCGAAGATGGAGGAACGAGGTGAACTTGGTACAAAGAAGCCCAACGGATCAAATGGGAGGACGAAAAGGGATGAACGAGACGAACTTGGTCCAAAGAAGGCCTACGGATCAAATGGGTGGACGAAGATGGACGAACGAGACGAACTTGGTCCAAGGAAGGCCTAGGGATCAAATGGGAGGACGAAGATGGACGAACAAGACGAACTTGGTCCAACGAAGGCCTAGGGATCAAATGGGAGGACGAAGATGGACGAACGAGACGAACTTAGTCCAAAGAAGGCCTACGGATCAAATGGGAGGACGAAGATGGACGAACGAGTCGAACTTGGTCCAAAGAAGGCCAACGGATGAAATGGGAGGAGGAAGATGGACGAACGAGACGAACTTAGTCCAAAGAAGGCCTAGGGATCAAATGGGAGGACGAAGATGGACGAAGGAAACGAACTTGGTCCAAAGAAGGCCTACGGATCAAATGGGAGGACGAAGATGGACGAACGAGACGAACTTGGTCCAAAGAAGGCCTACGGATCAAATGGGAGGACGAAGATGGACGAACGAGACGAACTTGGTCCAAAGAAGGCCTACGGATCAAATGGGAGGACGAAGATGGACGAACGAGTCGAACTTGGTCCAAAGAAGGCCAACGGATGAAATGGGAGGAGGAAGATGGACGAACGAGACGAACTTGGTCCAAAGAAGGCCTAGGGATCAAATGGGAGGACGAAGATGGACGAACGAGACGAACTTGGTCCAAAGAAGGCCTAGGGATCAAATGGGAGGACGAAGATGGAGGAACGAGGTGAACTTGGTACAAAGAAGGCCTACGGATCAAATGGGAGGACAAAGATGGACGAACGAGACGAACTTGGTCCAAAGAAGGCCTAGGGATCAAATGGGAGGACGAAGATGGACGAACGAGACGAATGTGGTGCAAAGAAGCCCAACGGATCTAATGGGAGGACGAAAAGGGATGAACGAGACGAACTTGTCCAAAGAAGGCCTAGGGATCAAATGGGAGGACGAAGATGGACGAACGAGACGAACTTGGTCCAAAGAAGGCCTACGGATCAAATGGGAGGACGAAGATGGACGAACGAGACGAACTTGGTCCGAAGAAGGCCAACGGATGAAATGGGAGGACGAAGATGGACGAACGAGACGAACTTGCTCCAAAGAAGGCCTACGGATCAAATGGGAGGACGAAGATGGACGAACGAGACGAACTTGGTCCAAAGAAGGCCAACGGATCAAATGGGGGGACGAAGTTGGACGAACGAGACGAACTTGGTCCAAAGAAGGCCTACGGATCAAATGGTGGGACGAAGATGGACGAACGAGACGAACTTGGTGCAAAGAAGCCCAAAGGATCAAATGGGAGGACGAAGATGGACGAACGAGACGAACTTGGTCCAAAGAAGGCCTACGGATCAAATGGGAGGACGAAGATGGACGAACGAGACGAACTTGGTCCAAAGAAGGCCTACGGATCAAATGGGAGGACGAAGATGGACGAACGAGTCGAACTTGGTCCAAAGAAGGCCAACGGATGAAATGAGAGGAGGAAGATGGACGAACGAGACGAACTTGGTCCAAAGAAGGCCTGGGGATCAAATGGGAGGACGAAGATGGACGAACGAGACGAACATGGTCCATAGAAGGCCTAGGGATCAAATGGGAGGACGAAGATGGACGAAGGAGACGAACTTGGTCCAAAGAAGGCCTACGGATCAAATGGGAGGACGAAGATGGACGAACGAGACGAACTTGGTCCAAAGAAGGCCTACGGATCAAATGGGAGGACGAAGATGGACGAACGAGACGAACTTGGTCCAAAGAAGGCCAACGGATCAAATGGGAGGACCACGATGGACGAACGAGACGAACTTGGTCCAAAGAAGCCCAATGGATCAAATGGGAGGAAGAAGATGGACGAACGAGGCGAACTTGGTCCAAAGAAGGCCGAGGGATCAAATGGGAGGACGAAGATGGAGGAACGAGGTGAACTTGGTACAAAGAAGGCCTACGGATCAAATGGGAGGACAAAGATGGACGGACGAGACGAATGTGGTGCAAAGAAGCCCAACGGATCTAATGGGAGGACGAAAAGGGAGGAACGAGACGAACTTGTCCAAAGAAGGCCTAGGGATCAAATGGGAGGACGAAGATGGACGAACGAGACGAACTTGGTCCGAAGAAGGCCAACGGATGAAATGGGAGGACGAAGATGGACGAACGAGACGAACTTGGTCCAAAGAAGGCCTACGGATCAAATGGGAGGACGAAGATGGACGAACGAGACGAACTTGGTCCAAAGAAGGCCAACGGATCAAATGGGGGGACGAAGATGGACGAACGAGACGAACTTGGTCCAAAGAAGGCCTACGGATCAAATGGGGGGACGAAGATGGACGAACGAGACAAACTTGGTGCAAAGAAGCCCAACGGATCAAATGGGAGGACGAAGATGGACGAACGAGACGAACTTGGTCCAAAGAAGGCCTACGGATCAAATGGGAGGACGAAGATGGACGAACGAGTCGAACTTGGTCCAAAGAAGGCCAACGGATGAAATGAGAGGAGGAAGATGGACGAACGAGACGAACTTGGTCCAAAGAAGGCCTGGGGATCAAATGGGAGGACGAAGATGGACGAACGAGACGAACATGGTCCATAGAAGGCCTAGGGATCAAATGGGAGGACGAAGATGGACGAAGGAGACGAACTTGGTCCAAAGAAGGCCTACGGATCAAATGGGAGGACGAAGATGGACGAACGAGACGAACTTGGTCCAAAGAAGGCCAACGGATCAAATGGGAGGACCACGATGGACGAACGAGACGAACTTGGTCCAAAGAAGCCCAATGGATCAAATGGGAGGACGAAGATGGACGAACGAGGCGAACTTGGTCCAAAGAAGGCCTAGGGATCAAATGGGAGGACGAAGATGGAGGAACGAGGGGAACTTGGTACAAAGAAGGCCTACGGATCAAATGGGAGGACAAAGATGGACGAACGAGACGAACTTGGTCCAAAGAAGGCCTAGGGATCAAATGGGAGGACGAAGATGGACGAACGAGACGAACTTGGTGCAAAGAAGCCCAACGGATCAAATGGGAGGACGAAAAGGGATGAACGAGACGAACTTGGTCCAAAGAAGGCCTACGGATCAAATGGGTGGACGAAGATGGACGAACGAGATGAACTTGGCCCAAGGAAGGCCTAGGGATCAAATGGGAGGACGAAAATGGACGAACGAGACGAACTTGGTCCAAAGAAGGCCTACGGATCAAATGGGAGGACGAAGATGGAGGAACGAGGTGAACTTGGTACAAAGAAGGCCTACGGATCAAATGGGAGGACAAAGATGGACGAACGAGACGAACTTGGTCCAAAGAAGGCCTACGGATCAAATGGGAGGACGAAGATGGACGAACGAGACGAACTTGGTCCAAAGAAGGCCAACGGATCAAATGGGGGGACGAAGATGGACGAACGAGACGAACTTGGTGCAAAGAAGCCCAACGGATCAAATGGGAGGACGAAGATGGACGAGCGAGACGAACTTGGTCCAAAGAAGGCCTAGGGATCAAATGGGAGGACGAAGATGGAGGAACGAGGTGAACTTGGTACAAAGAAGGCCTACGGATCAAATGGGAGGACAAAGATGGACGAACGAGACGAACTTGGTCCAAAGAAGGCCTAGGGATCAAATGGGAGGACGAAGATGGACGAACGAGACGAACTTGGTGCAAAGAAGCCCAACGGATCAAATGGGAGGACGAAAAGGGATGAACGAGACGAACTTGGTCCAAAGAAGGCCTACGGATCAAATGGGTGGACGAAGATGGACGAACGAGACGAACTTGGCCCAAGGAAGGCCTAGGGATCAAATGGGAGGACGAAAATGGACGAACGAGACGAACTTGGTCCAAAGAAGGCCTAGGGATCAAATGGGAGGACGAAGATGGAGGAACGAGGTGAACTTGGTACAAAGAAGGCCTACGGATCAAATGGGAGGACAAAGATGGACGAACGAGACGAACTTGGTCCAAAGAAGGCCTAGGGATCAAATGGGAGGACGAAGATGGACGAACGAGACGAATGTGGTGCAAAGAAGCCCAACGGATCTAATGGGAGGACGAAAAGGGATGAACGAGACGAACTTGTCCAAAGAAGGCCTACGGATCAAATGGGGGGACGAAGATGGACGAACGAGACGAACTTGGTGCAAAGAAGCCCAACGGATCAAATGGGAGGACGAAGATGGACGAACGAGACGAACTTGGTCCAAAGAAGGCCTACGGATCAAATGGGAGGACGAAGATGGACGAACGAGACGAATGTGGTGCAAAGAAGCCCAACGGATCTAATGGGAGGACGAAAAGGGATGAACGAGACGAACTTGTCCAAAGAAGGCCTAGGGATCAAATGGGAGGACGAAGATGGACGAACGAGACGAACTTGGTCCAAAGAAGGCCTACGGATCAAATGGGAGGACGAAGATGGACGAACGAGACGAACTTGGTCCGAAGAAGGCCAACGGATGAAATGGGAGGACGAAGATGGACGAACGAGACGAACTTGCTCCAAAGAAGGCCTACGGATCAAATGGGAGGACGAAGATGGACGAACGAGACGAACTTGGTCCAAAGAAGGCCAACGGATCAAATGGGGGGACGAAGTTGGACGAACGAGACGAACTTGGTCCAAAGAAGGCCTACGGATCAAATGGTGGGACGAAGATGGACGAACGAGACGAACTTGGTGCAAAGAAGCCCAAAGGATCAAATGGGAGGACGAAGATGGACGAACGAGACGAACTTGGTCCAAAGAAGGCCTACGGATCAAATGGGAGGACGAAGATGGACGAACGAGACGAACTTGGTCCAAAGAAGGCCTACGGATCAAATGGGAGGACGAAGATGGACGAACGAGTCGAACTTGGTCCAAAGAAGGCCAACGGATGAAATGAGAGGAGGAAGATGGACGAACGAGACGAACTTGGTCCAAAGAAGGCCTGGGGATCAAATGGGAGGACGAAGATGGACGAACGAGACGAACATGGTCCATAGAAGGCCTAGGGATCAAATGGGAGGACGAAGATGGACGAAGGAGACGAACTTGGTCCAAAGAAGGCCTACGGATCAAATGGGAGGACGAAGATGGACGAACGAGACGAACTTGGTCCAAAGAAGGCCTACGGATCAAATGGGAGGACGAAGATGGACGAACGAGGCGAACTTGGTCCAAAGAAAGCCGAGGGATCAAATGGGAGGACGAAGATGGAGGAACGAGGTGAACTTGGTACAAAGAAGGCCTACGGATCAAATGGGAGGACAAAGATGGACGGACGAGACGAATGTGGTGCAAAGAAGCCCAACGGATCTAATGGGAGGACGAAAAGGGAGGAACGAGACGAACTTGTCCAAAGAAGGCCTAGGGATCAAATGGGAGGACGAAGATGGACGAACGAGACGAACTTGGTCCGAAGAAGGCCAACGGATGAAATGGGAGGACGAAGATGGACGAACGAGACGAACTTGGTCCAAAGAAGGCCTACGGATCAAATGGGAGGACGAAGATGGACGAACGAGACGAACTTGGTCCAAAGAAGGCCAACGGATCAAATGGGGGGACGAAGATGGACGAACGAGACGAACTTGGTCCAAAGAAGGCCTACGGATCAAATGGGGGGACGAAGATGGACGAACGAGACAAACTTGGTGCAAAGAAGCCCAACGGATCAAATGGGAGGACGAAGATGGACGAACGAGACGAACTTGGTCCAAAGAAGGCCTACGGATCAAATGGGAGGACGAAGATGGACGAACGAGTCGAACTTGGTCCAAAGAAGGCCAACGGATGAAATGAGAGGAGGAAGATGGACGAACGAGACGAACTTGGTCCAAAGAAGGCCTGGGGATCAAATGGGAGGACGAAGATGGACGAACGAGACGAACATGGTCCATAGAAGGCCTAGGGATCAAATGGGAGGACGAAGATGGACGAAGGAGACGAACTTGGTCCAAAGAAGGCCTACGGATCAAATGGGAGGACGAAGATGGACGAACGAGACGAACTTGGTCCAAAGAAGGCCAACGGATCAAATGGGAGGACCACGATGGACGAACGAGACGAACTTGGTCCAAAGAAGCCCAATGGATCAAATGGGAGGACGAAGATGGACGAACGAGGCGAACTTGGTCCAAAGAAGGCCTAGGGATCAAATGGGAGGACGAAGATGGAGGAACGAGGGGAACTTGGTACAAAGAAGGCCTACGGATCAAATGGGAGGACAAAGATGGACGAACGAGACGAACTTGGTCCAAAGAAGGCCTAGGGATCAAATGGGAGGACGAAGATGGACGAACGAGACGAACTTGGTGCAAAGAAGCCCAACGGATCAAATGGGAGGACGAAAAGGGATGAACGAGACGAACTTGGTCCAAAGAAGGCCTACGGATCAAATGGGTGGACGAAGATGGACGAACGAGATGAACTTGGCCCAAGGAAGGCCTAGGGATCAAATGGGAGGACGAAAATGGACGAACGAGACGAACTTGGTCCAAAGAAGGCCTACGGATCAAATGGGAGGACGAAGATGGAGGAACGAGGTGAACTTGGTACAAAGAAGGCCTACGGATCAAATGGGAGGACAAAGATGGACGAACGAGACGAACTTGGTCCAAAGAAGGCCTACGGATCAAATGGGAGGACGAAGATGGACGAACGAGACGAACTTGGTCCAAAGAAGGCCAACGGATCAAATGGGGGGACGAAGATGGACGAACGAGACGAACTTGGTGCAAAGAAGCCCAACGGATCAAATGGGAGGACGAAGATGGACGAACGAGACGAACTTGGTCCAAAGAAGGCCTACGGATCAAATGGGAGGACGAAGATGGACGAACGAGACGAACTTGGTCCAAAGAAGGCCTAGGGATCAAATGGGAGGACGAAGATGGAGGAACGAGGTGAACTTGGTACAAAGAAGGCCTACGGATCAAATGGGAGGACAAAGATGGACGAACGAGACGAACTTGGTCCAAAGAAGGCCTAGGGATCAAATGGGAGGACGAAGATGGACGAACGAGACGAACTTGGTGCAAAGAAGCCCAACGGATCAAATGGGAGGACGAAAAGGGATGAACGAGACGAACTTGGTCCAAAGAAGGCCTACGGATCAAATGGGTGGACGAAGATGGACGAACGAGACGAACTTGGCCCAAGGAAGGCCTAGGGATCAAATGGGAGGACGAAAATGGACGAACGAGACGAACTTGGTCCAAAGAAGGCCTAGGGATCAAATGGGAGGACGAAGATGGAGGAACGAGGTGAACTTGGTACAAAGAAGGCCTACGGATCAAATGGGAGGACAAAGATGGACGAACGAGACGAACTTGGTCCAAAGAAGGCCTAGGGATCAAATGGGAGGACGAAGATGGACGAACGAGACGAATGTGGTGCAAAGAAGCCCAACGGATCTAATGGGAGGACGAAAAGGGATGAACGAGACGAACTTGTCCAAAGAAGGCCTACGGATCAAATGGGGGGACGAAGATGGACGAACGAGACGAACTTGGTGCAAAGAAGCCCAACGGATCAAATGGGAGGACGAAGATGGACGAACGAGACGAACTTGGTCCAAAGAAGGCCTACGGATCAAATGGGAGGACGAAGATGGACGAACGAGACGAACTTGGTCCAAAGAAGGCCTACGGATCAAATGGGAGGACGAAGATGGACGAACGAGTCGAACTTGGTCCAAAGAAGGCCAACGGATGAAAAGAGAGGAGGAAGATGGACGAACGAGACGAACTTGATCCAAAGAAGGCCTGGGGATCAAATGGGAGGACGAAGATGGACGAACGAGACGAACATGGTCCATAGAAGGCCTAGGGATCAAATGGGAGGACGAAGATGGACGAAGGAGACGAACTTGGTCCAAAGAAGGCCTACGGATCAAATGGGAGGACGAAGATGGACGAACGAGACGAACTTGGTCCAAAGAAGGCCAACGGATCAAATGGGAGGACCACGATGGACGAACGAGACGAACTTGGTCCAAAGAAGCCCAATGGATCAAATGGGAGGACGAAGATGGACGAACGAGGCGAACTTGGTCCAAAGAAGGCCTAGGGATCAAATGGGAGGACGAAGATGGAGGAACGAGGTGAACTTGGTACAAAGAAGGCCTACGGATCAAATGGGAGGACAAAGATGGACGAACGAGACGAACTTGGTCCAAAGAAGGCCTAGGGATCAAATGGGAGGACGAAGATGGACGAACGAGACGAACTTGGTGCAAAGAAGCCCAACGGATCAAATGGGAGGACGAAAAGGGATGAACGAGACGAACTTGGTCCAAAGAAGGCCTACGGATCAAATGGGTGGACGAAGATGGACGAACGAGACGAACTTGGCCCAAGGAAGGCCTAGGGATCAAATGGGAGGACGAAAATGGACGAACGAGACGAACTTGGTCCAAAGAAGGCCTACGGATCAAATGGGAGGACGAAGATGGAGGAACGAGGTGAACTTGGTACAAAGAAGGCCTACGGATCAAATGGGAGGACAAAGATGGACGAACGAGACGAACTTGGTCCAAAGAAGGCCTACGGATCAAATGGGAGGACGAAGATGGACGAACGAGACGAACTTGGTCCAAAGAAGGCCAACGGATCAAATGGGGGGACGAAGATGGACGAACGAGACGAACTTGGTGCAAAGAAGCCCAACGGATCAAATGGGAGGACGAAGATGGACGAACGAGACGAACTTGGTCCAAAGAAGGCCTACGGATCAAATGGGACGACGAAGATGGACGAACGAGACGAACTTGGTCCAAAGAAGGCCTACGGATCAAATGGGAGGACGAAGATGGACGAACGAGTCGAACTTGGTCCAAAGAAGGCCAACGGATGAAATGGGAGGAGGAAGATGGACGAACGAGACGAACTTGGTCCGAAGAAGGCCTGGGGATCAAATGGGAGGACGAAGATGGACGAACGAGACGAACTTGGTGCAAAGAAGCCCAACGGATCAAATGGGAGGACGAAAAGGGATGAACGAGACGAACTTGGTCCAAAGAAGGCCTAGGGATCAAATGGGAGGACGAAGATGGACGAACGAGACGAACTTGGTCCAAAGAAGGCCTAGGGATCAAATGGGAGGACGAAGATGGAGGAACGAGGTGAACTTGGTACAAAGAAGGCCTACGGATCAAATGGGAGGACAAAGATGGACGAACGAGATGAACTTGGTCCAAAGAAGGCCTAGGGATCAAATGGGAGGACGAAGATTGATGAACGAGACGAACATGGTGCAAAGAAGCCCAACGGATCAAATGGGAGGACGAAAAGGGATGAACGAGACGAACTTGGTCCAAAGAAGGCCTAGGGATCAAATGGGAGGACGAAGATGGACGAACGAGACGAACTTGGTCCAAAGAAGCCCTACGGATCAAATGGGAGGACGATGATGGACGAACGAGACGAACTTGGTCCGAAGAAGGCCAACGGATGAAATGGGAGGACGAAGAAGGACGAACGAGACGAACTTGGTCCAAAGAAGGCCTACGGATCAAATGGGAGGACGAAGATGGACGAACGAGACGAACTTGGTCCAAAGAAGGCCAACGGATCAAATGGGGGGACGAAGATGGACGAACGAGACGAACTTGGTCCAAAGAAGGCCTAGGGATCAAATGGGAGGACGAAGATGGACGAACGAGACGAACTTGGTCCAAAGAAGGCCTAGGGATCAAATGGGAGGACGAAGATGGAGGAACGAGGTGAACTTGGTACAAAGAAGGCCTAAGGATCAAATGGGAGGACAAAGATGGACGAACGAGACGAACTTGGTCCAAAGAAGGCCTAGGGATCAAATGGGAGGACGAAGATGGAGGAACGAGGTGAACTTGGTACAAAGAAGGCCTACTGATCAAATGGGAGGACAAAGATGGACGAACGAGACGAACTTGGTCCAAAGAAGGCCTAGGGATCAAATGGGAGGACGAAGATGGATGAACGAGACGAACATGGTGCAAAGAAGCCCAACGGATCAAATGGGAGGACGAAAAGGGATGAACGAGACGAACTTGGTCCAAAGAAGGCCTAGGGATCAAATGGGAGGACGAAGATGGACGAACGAGACGAACTTGGTCCAAAGAAGCCCTACGGATCAAATGGGAGGACGATGATGGACGAACGAGACGAACTTGGTCCGAAGAAGGCCAACGGATGAAATGGGAGGACGAAGATGGACGAACGAGACGAACTTGGTCCAAAGAAGGCCTACGGATCAAATGGGAGGATGAAGATGGACGAACGAGACGAACTTGGTCCAAAGAAAGCCAACGGATCAAATGGGGGGACAAAGATGGACGAACGAGACGAACTTGGTCCAAAGAAGGCCTAGGGATCAAATGGGAGGACGAAGATGGACGAACGAGACGAACTTGGTCCAAAGAAGGCCTAGGGATCAAATGGGAGGACGAAGATGGAGGAACGAGGTGAACTTGGTACAAAGAAGGCCTACGGATCAAATGGGAGGACAAAGATGGACGAACGAGACGAACTTGGTCCAAAGAAGGCCTAGGGATCAAATGGGAGGACGAAGATGGATGAACGAGACGAACATGGTGCAAAGAAGCCCAACGGATCAAATGGGAGGACGAAAAGGGATGAACGAGACGAACTTGGTCCAAAGAAGGCCTAGGGATCAAATGGGAGGACGAAGATGGACGAACGAGACGAACTTGGTCCAAAGAAGCCCTACGGATCAAATGGGAGGACGATGATGGACGAACGAGACGAACTTGGTCCGAAGAAGGCCAACGGATGAAATGGGAGGACGAAGATGGACGAACGAGACGAACTTGGTCCAAAGAAGGCCAACGGATCAAATGGGGGGACGAAGATGGACGAACGAGACGAACTTGGTCCAAAGAAGGCCTAGGGATCAAATGGGAGGACGAAGATGGACGAACGAGACGAACTTGGTCCAAAGAAGGCCTAGGGATCAAATGGGAGGACGAAGATGGAGGAACGAGGTGAACTTGGTACAAAGAAGGCCTAAGGATCAAATGGGAGGACAAAGATGGACGAACGAGACGAACTTGGTCCAAAGAAGGCCTAGGGATCAAATGGGAGGACGAAGATGGAGGAACGAGGTGAACTTGGTACAAAGAAGGCCTACTGATCAAATGGGAGGACAAAGATGGACGAACGAGACGAACTTGGTCCAAAGAAGGCCTAGGGATCAAATGGGAGGACGAAGATGGACGAACGAGACGAACTTGGTCCAAAGAAGCCCTACGGATCAAATGGGAGGACGATGATGGACGAACGAGACGAACTTGGTCCGAAGAAGGCCAACGGATGAAATGGGAGGACGAAGATGGACGAACGAGACGAACTTGGTCCAAAGAAGGCCTACGGATCAAATGGGAGGACGAAGATGGACGAACGAGACGAACTTGGTCCAAAGAAAGCCAACGGATCAAATGGGGGGACAAAGATGGACGAACGAGACGAACTTGGTCCAAAGAAGGCCTAGGGATCAAATGGGAGGACGAAGATGGACGAACGAGACGAACTTGGTCCAAAGAAGGCCTAGGGATCAAATGGGAGGACGAAGATGGAGGAACTAGGTGAACTTGGTACAAAGAAGGCCTACGGATCAAATGGGAGGACAAAGATGGACGAACGAGACGAACTTGGTCCAAAGAAGGCCTAGGGATCAAATGGGAGGACGAAGATGGACGAAGGAGACGAACTTGGTCCAAAGAAGGCCAACGGATCAAATGGGGGGACGAAGATGGACGAACGAGACGAACTTTGTGCAAAGAAGCCCAACGGATCAAATGGGAGGACGAAGATGGACGAACGAGACGAACTTGGTCCAAAGAAGGCCTACGGATCAAATGGGAGGACGAAGATGGACGAACGAGTCGAACTTGGTCCAAAGAAGGCCAACGGATGAAATGAGAGGAGGAAGATGGACGAACGAGACGAACTTGGTCCAAAGAAGGCCTGGGGATCAAATGGGAGGACGAAGATGGACGAACGAGACGAACATGGTCCATAGAAGGCCTAGGGATCAAATGGGAGGACGAAGATGGACGAAGGAGACGAACTTGGTCCAAAGAAGGCCTACGGATCAAATGGGAGGACGAAGATGGACGAACGAGACAAACATGGTCCATAGAAGGCCTAGGGATCAAATGGGAGGACGAAGATGGACGAAGGAGACGAACTTGGTCCAAAGAAGGCCTACGGATCAAATGGGAGGACGAAGATGGACGAACGAGACGAACTTGGTCCAAAGAAGGCCTACGGATCAAATGGAAGGACGAAGATGGATGAACGAGACGAACTTGGTCCAAAGAAGGCCAACGGATCAAATGGGAGGACCACGATGGACGAACGAGACGAACTTGGTCCAAAGAAGCCCAATGGATCAAATGGGAGGACGAAGATGGACGAACGAGGCGAACTTGGTCCAAAGAAGGCCTAGGGATCAAATGGGAGGACGAAGATGGAGGAACGAGGTGAACTTGGTACAAAGAAGGCCTACGGATCAAATGGGAGGACAAAGATGGACGAACGAGACGAACTTGGTCCAAAGAAGGCCTAGGGATCAAATGGGAGGACGAAGATGGACGAACGAGACGAACTTGGTGCAAAGAAGCCCAACGGATCAAATGGGAGGACAAAAAGGGATGAACGAGACGAACTTGGTCCAAAGAAGGCCTAGGGATCAAATGGGAGGACGAAGATGGACGAACGAGACGAACTTGGTCCAAAGAAGGCCTACAGATCAAATGGGAGGACGAAGATGGACGAACGAGACGAACTTGGTCCAAAGAAGGCCAACGGATCAAATGGGAGGACGAAGATGGACGAACGAGACGAACTTGGTCCAAAGAAGGCCTACGGATCAAATGGGAGGACGAAGATGGACGAACGAGACGAACTTGGTCCAAAGAAGGCCAACGGATGAAATGGGAGGAGGAAGATGGACGAACGAGACGAACTTGGTCCAAAGAAGGCCTGGGGATCAAATGGGAGGACGAAGATGGACGAACGAGACGAACATGGTCCATAGAAGGCCTAGGGATCAAATGGGAGGACGAAGATGGACGAAGGAGACGAACTTGGTCCAAAGAAGGCCTACGGATCAAATGGGAGGACGAAGATGGACGAACGAGACGAACTTGGTCCAAAGAAGGCCTACGGATCAAATGGGAGGACGAAGATGGACGAACGAGACGAACTTGGTCCAAAGAAGGCCAACGGATCAAATGGGAGGACCGCGATGGACGAACGAGACGAACTTGGTCCAAAGAAGCCCAATGGATCAAATGGGAGGACGAAGATGGACGAACGAGGCGAACTTGGTCCAAAGAAGGCCTACGGATCAAATGGGAGGACGAAGATGGACGAACGAGACGAACTTGGTCCAAAGAAGGCCAACGGATCAAATGGGAGGACCGCGATGGACGAACGAGACGAACTTGGTCCAAAGAAGCCCAATGGATCAAATGGGAGGACGAAGATGGACGAACGAGGCGAACTTGGTACAAAGAAGGCCTACGGATCAAACGGGAGGACAAAGATGGACGAACGAGACGAACTTGGTCCAAAGAAGGCCTAGGGATCAAACGGGAGGACGAAGATGGACGAACGAGACGAACTTGGTGCAAAGAAGCCCAACGGATCAAATGGGAGGACGAAAAGGGATGAACAAGACGAACTTGGTCCAAAGAAGGCCTAGGGATCAAATGGGAGGACGAAGATGGACGAACGAGACGAACTTGGTCCAAAGAAGGCCTACAGATCAAATGGGAGGACGAAGATGGACGAACGAGACGAACTTGGTCCAAAGAAGGCCAACGGATCAAATGGGAGGACGAAGACGGACGAACGAGACGCACTTGGTCCAAAGAAGGCCTACGGATCAAATGGGAGGGCGAAGATGGACGAACGAGACGAACTTGGTCCAAAGAAGGCCAACGGATCAAATGGGGGGACGAAGATGGACGAACGAGACGAACTTGGTCCAAAGAAGGCCTACGGATCAAATGGGAGGACGAAGATGGACGAACGAGACGAACTTGGTCCAAAGAAGGCCAACGGATGAAATGGGAGGAGGAAGATGGACGAACGAGACGAACTTGGTCCAAAGAAGGCCTGGGGATCAAATGGGAGGACGAAGATGGACGAACGAGACGAACATGGTCCATAGAAGGCCTAGGGATCAAATGGGAGGACGAAGATGGACGAAGGAGACGAACTTGGTCCAAAGAAGGCCTACGGATCAAATGGGAGGACGAAGATGGACGAACGAGACGAACTTGGTCCAAAGAAGGCCTACGGATCAAATGGGAGGACGAAGATGGACGAACGAGACGAACTTGGTCCAAAGAAGGCCAACGGATCAAATGGGAGGACCGCGATGGACGAACGAGACGAACTTGGTCCAAAGAAGCCCAATGGATCAAATGGGAGGACGAAGATGGACGAACGAGGCGAACTTGGTCCAAAGAAGGCCTAGGGATCAAATGGGAGGACGAAGATGGAGGAACGAGGTGAACTTGGTACAAAGAAGGCCTACAGATCAAATGGGAGGACAAAGATGGACGAACGAGACGAACGAGACGAACTTGGTCCAAAGAAGGCCTAGGGATCAAATGGGAGGACGAAGATGGACGAACGAGACGAACTTGGTGCAAAGAAGCCCAACGGATCAAATGGGATGACGAAAAGGGATGAACGAGACGAACTTGGTCCAAAGAAGGCCTACAGATCAAATGGGAGGACGAAGATGGACGAACGAGACGAACTTGGTCCAAAGAAGGCCAACGGATCAAATGGGAGGACGAAGACGGACGAACGAGACGAACTTGGTCAAAAGAAGCCCTACGGATCAAATGGGAGGACGAAGATGGACGAAGGAGACGAACTTGGTCCAAAGAAGGCCAACGGATCAAATGGGGGGACGAAGATGGACGAACGAGACGAACTTTGTGCAAAGAAGCCCAACGGATCAAATGGGAGGACGAAGATGGACGAACGAGACGAACTTGGTCCAAAGAAGGCCTACGGATCAAATGGGAGGACGAAGATGGACGAACGAGACGAACTTGGTCCAAAGAAGGCCTACGGATCAAATGGGAGGACGAAGATGGACGAACGAGTCGAACTTGGTCCAAAGAAGGCCAACGGATGAAATGGGAGGAGGAAGATGGACGAACGAGACGAACTTGGTCCAAAGAAGGCCAACGGATCAAATGGGAGGACCGCGATGGACGAACGAGACGAACTTGGTCCAAAGAAGCCCAATGGATCAAATGGGAGGACGAAGATGGACGAACGAGGCGAACTTGGTCCAAAGAAGGCCTAGGGATCAAATGGGAGGACGAAGATGGAGGAACGAGGTGAACTTGGTACAAAGAAGGCCTACAGATCAAATGGGAGGACAAAGATGGACGAACGAGACGAACGAGACGAACTTGGTCCAAAGAAGGCCTAGGGATCAAATGGGAGGACGAAGATGGACGAACGAGACGAACTTGGTGCAAAGAAGCCCAACGGATCAAATGGGAGGACGAAAAGGGATGAACGAGACGAACTTGGTCCAAAGAAGGCCTACGGATCAAATGGGAGGACGAAGATGGACGAACGAGACGAACTTGGTCCAAAGAAGGCCAACGGATCAAATGGGAGGACGAAGACGGACGAACGAGACGAACTTGGTCCAAAGAAGGCCTACGGATCAAATGGGAGGACGAAGATGGACGAAGGAGACGAACTTGGTCCAAAGAAGGCCAACGGATCAAATGGGGGGACGAAGATGGACGAACGAGACGAACTTTGTGCAAAGAAGCCCAACGGATCAAATGGGAGGACGAAGATGGACGAACGAGACGAACTTGGTCCAAAGAAGGCCTACGGGTCAAATGGGAGGACGAAGATGGACGAACGAGACGAACTTGGTCCAAAGAAGGCCTACGGATCAAATGGGAGGACGAAGATGGACGAACGAGTCGAACTTGGTCCAAAGAAGGCCAACGGATGAAATGGGAGGAGGAAGATGGACGAACGAGACGAACTTGGTCCAAAGAAGGCCTGGGGATCAAATGGGAGGACGAAGATGGACGAACGAGACGAACATGGTCCACAGAAGGCCTAGGGATCAAATGGGAGGACGAAGATGGACGAACGAGACGAACTTGGTCCAAAGAAGGCCTACGGATCAAATGGGAGGACGAAGATGGACGAACGAGACGAACTTGGTCCAAAGAAGGCCTACGGATCAAATGGGAGGACGAAGATGGACGAACGAGTCGAACTTGGTCCAAAGAAGGCCAACGGATGAAATGGGAGGAGGAAGATGGACGAACGAGACGAACTTGGTCCGAAGAAGGCCTGGGGATCAAATGGGAGGACGAAGATGGACGAACGAGACGAACTTGGTGCAAAGAAGCCCAACGGATCAAATGGGAGGACGAAAAGGGATGAACGAGACGAACTTGGTCCAAAGAAGGCCTAGGGACCAAATGGGAGGACGAAGATGGACGAACGAGACGAACTTGGTCCAAAGAAGGCCTAGGGATCAAATGGGAGGACGAAGATGGAGGAACGAGGTGAACTTGGTACAAAGAAGGCCTACGGATCAAATGGGAGGACAAAGATGGACGAACGAGACGAACTTGGTCCAAAGAAGGCCTAGGGATCAAATGGGAGGACGAAGATGGATGAACGAGACGAACATGGTGCAAAGAAGCCCAACGGATCAAATGGGAGGACGAAAAGGGATGAACGAGACGAACTTGGTCCAAAGAAGGCCTAGGGATCAAATGGGAGGACGAAGATGGACGAACGAGACGAACTTGGTCCAAAGAAGCCCTACGGATCAAATGGGAGGACGAAGATGGACGAACGAGACGAACTTGGTCCGAAGAAGGCCAACGGATGAAATGGGAGGACGAAGATGGACGAACGAGACGAACTTGGTCCAAAGAAGGCCTACGGATCAAATGGGGGGACGAAGATGGACGAACGAGACGAAATTGGTGCAAAGAAGCCCAACGGATCAAATGGGAGGACGAAGATGGACGAACGAGACGAACTTGGTCCAAAGAAGGCCAACGGATCAAATGGGGGGACGAAGATGGACGAACGAGACGAACTTGGTCCAAAGAAGGCCTACGGATCAAATGGGGGGACGAAGATGGACGAACGAGACGAACTTGGTGCAAAGAAGCCCAACGGATCAAATGGGAGGACAAAGATGGACGAACGAGACGAACTTGGTCCAAAGAAGGCCTACGGATCAAATGGGAGGACGAAGATGGACGAACGAGACGAACTTGGTCCAAAGAAGGCCTACGGATCAAATGGGAGGACGAAGATGGACGAACGAGTCGAACTTGGTCCAAAGAAGGCCAACGGATGAAATGGGAGGAGGAAGATGGACGAACGAGACGAACTTGGTCCAAAGAAGGCCTGGGGATCAAATGGGAGGACGAAGATGGACGAACGAGACAAACATGGTCCATAGAAGGCCTAGGGTTCAAATGGGAGGACGAAGATGGACGAAGGAGACGAACTTCGTCCAAAGAAGGCCTACGGATCAAATGGGAGGACGAAGATGGACGAACGAGACGAACTTGGTCCAAAGAAGGCCTACGGAAAAAATGGGAGGACGAAGATGGACGAACGAGACGAACTTGGTCCAAAGAAGGCCAACGGATCAAATGGGAGGACCACGATGGACGAACGAGACGAACTTGGTCCAAAGAAGCCCAATGGATCAAATGGGAGGACGAAGATGGACGAACGAGGCGAACTTGGTCCAAAGAAGGCCTAGGGATCAAATGGGAGGACGAAGATGGAGGAACGAGGTGAACTTGGTACAAAGAAGACCTACGGATCAAATGGGAGGACAAAGATGGACGAACGAGACGAACTTGGTCCAAAGAAGGCCTAGGGATCAAATGGGAGGACGAAGATGGACGAACGAGACGAACTTGGTGCAAAGAAGCCCAACGGATCAAATGGGAGGACGAAGATGGACGAACGAGACGAACTTGGTGCAAAGAAGCCCAACGGATCAAATGGGAGGACGAAAAGGGATGAACGAGACGAACTTGGTCCAAAGAAGGCCTACGGATCAAATGGGAGGACGAAGATGGACGAACGAGACGAACTTGGTCCAAAGAAGGCCAACGGATCAAATGGGAGGACGAAGACGGACGAACGAGACGAACTTGGTCCAAAGAAGGCCTACGGATCAAATGGGAGGACGAAGATGGACGAAGGAGACGAACTTGGTCCAAAGAAGGCCAACGGATCAAATGGGGGGACGAAGATGGACGAACGAGACGAACTTTGTGCAAAGAAGCCCAACGGATCAAATGGGAGGACGAAGATGGACGAACGAGACGAACTTGGTCCAAAGAAGGCCTACGGGTCAAATGGGAGGACGAAGATGGACGAACGAGACGAACTTGGTCCAAAGAAGGCCAACGGATGAAATGGGAGGAGGAAGATGGACGAACGAGACGAACTTGGTCCAAAGAAGGCCTGGGGATCAAATGGGAGGACGAAGACGGACGAACGAGACGAACATGGTCCACAGAAGGCCTAGGGATCAAATGGGAGGACGAAGATGGACGAACGAGACGAACTTGGTCCAAAGAAGGCCTACGGATCAAATGGGAGGACGAAGATGGACGAACGAGACGAACTTGGTCCAAAGAAGGCCTACGGATCAAATGGGAGGACGAAGATGGACGAACGAGTCGAACTTGGTCCAAAGAAGGCCAACGGATGAAATGGGAGGAGGAAGATGGACGAACGAGACGAACATGGTCCGAAGAAGGCCTGGGGATCAAATGGGAGGACGAAGATGGACGAACGAGACGAACTTGGTGCAAAGAAGCCCAACGGATCAAATGGGAGGACGAAAAGGGATGAACGAGACGAACTTGGTCCAAAGAAGGCCTAGGGATCAAATGGGAGGACGAAGATGGACGAACGAGACGAACTTGGTCCAAAGAAGGCCTAGGGATCAAATGGGAGGACGAAGATGGAGGAACGAGGTGAACTTGGTACAAAGAAGGCCTACGGATCAAATGGGAGGACAAAGATGGACGAACGAGACGAACTTGGTCCAAAGAAGGCCTAGGGATCAAATGGGAGGACGAAGATGGATGAACGAGACGAACATGGTGCAAAGGAGCCCAACGGATCAAATGGGAGGACGAAAAGGGATGAACGAGACGAACTTGGTCCAAAGAAGGCCTAGGGATCAAATGGGAGGACGAAGATGGACGAACGAGACGAACTTGGTCCAAAGAAGCCCTACGGATCAAATGGGAGGACGAAGATGGACGAACGAGACGAACTTGGTCCGAAGAAGGCCAACGGATGAAATGGGAGGACGAAGATGGACGAACGAGACGAACTTGGTCCAAAGAAGGCCTACGGATCAAATGGGGGGACGAAGATGGACGAACGAGACGAACTTGGTGCAAAGAAGCCCAACGGATCAAATGGGAGGACGAAGATGGACGAACGAGACGAACTTGGTCCAAAGAAGGCCAACGGATCAAATGGGGGGACGAAGATGGACGAACGAGACGAACTTGGTCCAAAGAAGGCCTACGGATCAAATGGGGGGACGAAGATGGACGAACGAGACGAACTTGGTGCAAAGAAGCCCAACGGATCAAATGGGAGGACGAAGATGGACGAACGAGACGAACTTGGTCCAAAGAAGGCCAACGGATCAAATGGGGGGACGAAGATGGACGAACGAGACGAACTTGGTCCAAAGAAGGCCTACGGCTCAAATGGGGGGATGAAGATGGACGAACGAGACGAACTTGGTGCAAAGAAGCCCAACGGATCAAATGGGAGGACAAAGATGGACGAACGAGACGAACTTGGTCCAAAGAAGGCCTACGGATCAAATGGGAGGACGAAGATGGACGAACGAGACGAACTTGGTCCAAAGAAGGCCTACGGATCAAATGGGAGGACGAAGATGGACGAACGAGTCGAACTTGGTCCAAAGAAGGCCAACGGATGAAATGGGAGGAGGAAGATGGACGAACGAGACGAACTTGGTCCAAAGAAGGCCTGGGGATCAAATGGGAGGACGAAGATGGACGAACGAGACAAACATGGTCCATAGAAGGCCTAGGGTTCAAATGGGAGGACGAAGATGGACGAAGGAGACGAACTTCGTCCAAAGAAGGCCTACGGATCAAATGGGAGGACGAAGATGGACGAACGAGACGAACTTGGTCCAAAGAAGGCCTACGGAAAAAATGGGAGGACGAAGATGGACGAACGAGACGAACTTGGTCCAAAGAAGGCCAACGGATCAAATGGGAGGACCACGATGGACGAACGAGACGAACTTGGTCCAAAGAAGCCCAATGGATCAAATGGGAGGACGAAGATGGACGAACGAGGCGAACTTGGTCCAAAGAAGGCCTAGGGATCAAATGGGAGGACGAAGATGGAGGAACGAGGTGAACTTGGTACAAAGAAGGCCAACGGATCAAATGGGAGGACAAAGATGGACGAACGAGACGAACTTGGTCCAAAGAAGGCCTAGGGATCAAATGGGAGGACGAAGATGGACGAACGAGACGAACTTGGTGCATAGAAGCCCAACGGATCAAATGGGAGGACGAAGATGGACGAACGAGACGAACTTGGTCCAAAGAAGGCCAACGGATGAAATGGGAGGACGAAGATGGACGAACGAGACGAACTTGGTCCAAAGAAGGCCTACGGATCAAATGGGAGGACGAAGATGGACGAACGAGTCGAACTTGGTCCAAAGAAGGCCAACGGATGAAATGGGAGGAGGAAGATGGACGAACGAGACGAACTTGGTCCAAAGAAGGCGTGGGGATCAAATGGGAGGACGAAGATGGACGAACGAGACGAACATGGTCCATAGAAGGCCTAGGGATCAAATGGGAGGACGAAGATGGACGAAGGAGACGAACTTGGTCCAAAGAAGGCCTACGGATCAAATGGGAGGACGAAGATGGACGACCGAGACGAACTTGGTCCAAAGAAGGCCTACGGATCAAATGGGAGGACGAAGATGGACGAACGAGACGAATTTGGTCCAAAGAAGGCCAACGGATCAAATGGGAGGACCACGATGGACGAACGAGACGAACTTGGTCCAAAGAAGCCCAATGGATCAAATGGGAGGACGAAGATGGACGAACGAGGCGAACTTGGTCCAAAGAAGGCCTAGGGATCAAATGGGAGTACGAAGATGGACGAACGAGACGAACTTGGTGCAAAGAAGCCCAACGGATCAAATGGGAGGACGAAAAGGGATGAACAAGACGAACTTGGTCCAAAGAAGGCCTAGGGATCAAATGGGAGGACGAAGATGGACGAACGAGACGAACTTGGTCCAAAGAAGGTCTACAGATCAAATGGGAGGACGAAGACGGACGAACGAGACGAACTTGGTCCAAAGAAGCCCAACGGATCAAATGGGAGGACGAAGACGGACGAACGAGACGCACTTGGTCCAAAGAAGGCCTACGGATCAAATGGGAGGACGAAGATGGACGAAGATGGATGAACGAGACGAACATGGTGCAAAGAAGCCCAACGGATCAAATGGGAGGACGAAAAGGGATGAACGAGACGAACTTGGTCCAAAGAAGGCCTAGGGATCAAATGGGAGGACGAAGATGGACGAACGAGATGAACTTGGTCCAAAGAAGCCCTACGGATCAAATGGGAGGACGAAGATGGACGAACGAGACGAACTTGGTCCGAAGAAGGCCAACGGATGAAATGGGAGGACGAAGATGGACGAACGAGACGAACTTGGTCCAAAGAAGGCCTACGGATCAAATGGGGGGACGAAGATGGACGAACGAGACGAACTTGGTGCAAAGAAGCCCAACGGATCAAATGGGAGGACGAAGATGGACGAACGAGACGAACTTGGTCCAAAGAAGGCCAACGGATCAAATGGGGGGACGAAGATGGACGAACGAGACGAACTTGGTCCAAAGAAGGCCTACGGATCAAATGGGGGGACGAAGATGGACGAACGAGACGAACTTGGTGCAAAGAAGCCCAACGGATCAAATGGGAGGACGAAGATGGACGAACGAGACGAACTTGGTCCAAAGAAGGCCAACGGATCAAATGGGGGGACGAAGATGGACGAACGAGACGAACTTGGTCCAAAGAAGGCCTACGGCTCAAATGGGGGGATGAAGATGGACGAACGAGACGAACTTGGTGCAAAGAAGCCCAACGGATCAAATGGGAGGACAAAGATGGACGAACGAGACGAACTTGGTCCAAAGAAGGCCTACGGATCAAATGGGAGGACGAAGATGGACGAACGAGTCGAACTTGGTCCAAAGAAGGCCAACGGATGAAATGGGAGGAGGAAGATGGACGAACGAGACGAACTTGGTCCAAAGAAGGCCTGGGGATCAAATGGGAGGACGAAGATGGACGAACGAGACGAACATGGTCCATAGAAGGCCTAGGGATCAAATGGGAGGACGAAGATGGACGAAGGAGACGAACTTGGTCCAAAGAAGGCCTACGGATCAAATGGGAGGACGAAGATGGACGAACGAGACGAACTTGGTCCAAAGAAGGCCTACGGATCAAATGGGAGGACGAAGATGGACGAACGAGACGAATTTGGTCCAAAGAAGGCCAACGGATCAAATGGGAGGACCACGATGGACGAACGAGACGAACTTGGTCCAAAGAAGCCCAATGGATCAAATGGGAGGACGAAGATGGACGAACGAGGCGAACTTGGTCCAAAGAAGGCCTAGGGATCAAATGGGAGTACGAAGATGGACGAACGAGACGAACTTGGTGCAAAGAAGCCCAACGGATCAAATGGGAGGACGAAAAGGGATGAACAAGACGAACTTGGTCCAAAGAAGGCCTAGGGATCAAATGGGAGGACGAAGATGGACGAACGAGACGAACTTGGTCCAAAGAAGGCCTACAGATCAAATGGGAGGACGAAGACGGACGAACGAGACGAACTTGGTCCAAAGAAGCCCAACGGATCAAATGGGAGGACGAAGACGGACGAACGAGACGCACTTGGTCCAAAGAAGGCCTACGGATCAAATGGGAGGACGAAGATGGACGAAGATGGATGAACGAGACGAACATGGTGCAAAGAAGCCCAACGGATCAAATGGGAGGACGAAAAGGGATGAACGAGACGAACTTGGTCCAAAGAAGGCCTAGGGATCAAATGGGAGGACGAAGATGGACGAACGAGATGAACTTGGTCCAAAGAAGCCCTACGGATCAAATGGGAGGACGAAGATGGACGAACGAGACGAACTTGGTCCGAAGAAGGCCAACGGATGAAATGGGAGGACGAAGATGGACGAACGAGACGAACTTGGTCCAAAGAAGGCCTAGGGATCAAATGGGAGGACGAAGATGGACGAACGAGATGAACTTGGTCCAAAGAAGCCCTACGGATCAAATGGGAGGACGAAGATGGACGAACGAGACGAACTTGGTCCGAAGAAGGCCAACGGATGAAATGGGAGGACGAAGATGGACGAACGAGACGAACTTGGTCCAAAGAAGGCCTACGGATCAAATGGGGGGACGAAGATGGACGAACGAGACGAACTTGGTGCAAAGAAGCCCAACGGATCAAATGGGAGGACGAAGATGGACGAACGAGACGAACTTGGTCCAAAGAAGGCCAACGGATCAAATGGGGGGACGAAGATGGACGAACGAGACGAACTTGGTCCAAAGAAGGCCTACGGATCAAATGGGGGGACGAAGATGGACGAACGAGACGAACTTGGTGCAAAGAAGCCCAACGGATCAAATGGGAGGACGAAGATGGACGAACGAGACGAACTTGGTCCAAAGAAGGCCAACGGATCAAATGGGGGGACGAAGATGGACGAACGAGACGAACTTGGTCCAAAGAAGGCCTACGGCTCAAATGGGGGGATGAAGATGGACGAACGAGACGAACTTGGTGCAAAGAAGCCCAACGGATCAAATGGGAGGACAAAGATGGACGAACGAGACGAACTTGGTCCAAAGAAGGCCTACGGATCAAATGGGAGGACGAAGATGGACGAACGAGTCGAACTTGGTCCAAAGAAGGCCAACGGATGAAATGGGAGGAGGAAGATGGACGAACGAGACGAACTTGGTCCAAAGAAGGCCTGGGGATCAAATGGGAGGACGAAGATGGACGAACGAGACGAACATGGTCCATAGAAGGCCTAGGGATCAAATGGGAGGACGAAGATGGACGAAGGAGACGAACTTGGTCCAAAGAAGGCCTACGGATCAAATGGGAGGACGAAGATGGACGAACGAGACGAACTTGGTCCAAAGAAGGCCTACGGATCAAATGGGAGGACGAAGATGGACGAACGAGACGAATTTGGTCCAAAGAAATCCAACGGATCAAATGGGAGGACCACGATGGACGAACGAGACGAACTTGGTCCAAAGAAGCCCAATGGATCAAATGGGAGGACGAAGATGGACGAACGAGGCGAACTTGGTCCAAAGAAGGCCTAGGGATCAAATGGGAGTACGAAGATGGACGAACGAGACGAACTTGGTGCAAAGAAGCCCAACGGATCAAATGGGAGGACGAAAAGGGATGAACAAGACGAACTTGGTCCAAAGAAGGCCTAGGGATCAAATGGGAGGACGAAGATGGACGAACGAGACGAACTTGGTCCAAAGAAGGCCTACAGATCAAATGGGAGGACGAAGATGGACGAAGGAGACGAACTTGGTCCAAAGAAGGCCTACGGATCAAATGGGAGGACGAAGATGGACGAACGAGACGAACTTGGTCCAAAGAAGGCCTACGGATCAAATGGGAGGACGAAGATGGACGAACGAGACGAATTTGGTCCAAAGAAGGCCAACGGATCAAATGGGAGGACCACGATGGACGAACGAGACGAACTTGGTCCAAAGAAGCCCAATGGATCAAATGGGAGGACGAAGATGGACGAACGAGGCGAACTTGGTCCAAAGAAGGCCTAGGGATCAAATGGGAGGACGAAGATGGAGGAACGAGGTGAACTTGGTACAAAGAAGACCTACGGATCAAATGGGAGGACAAAGATGGACGAACGAGACGAACTTGGTCCAAAGAAGGCCTAGGGATCAAATGGGAGGACGAAGATGGACGAACGAGACGAACTTGGTGCAAAGAAGCCCAACGGATCAAATGGGAGGACGAAGATGGACGAACGAGACGAACTTGGTGCAAAGAAGCCCAACGGATCAAATGGGAGGACGAAAAGGGATGAACGAGACGAACTTGGTCCAAAGAAGGCCTACGGATCAAATGGGAGGACGAAGATGGACGAACGAGACGAACTTGGTCCAAAGAAGGCCAACGGATCAAATGGGAGGACGAAGACGGACGAACGAGACGAACTTGGTCCAAAGAAGGCCTACGGATCAAATGGGAGGACGAAGATGGACGAAGGAGACGAACTTGGTCCAAAGAAGGCCAACGGATCAAATGGGGGGACGAAGATGGACGAACGAGACGAACTTTGTGCAAAGAAGCCCAACGGATCAAATGGGAGGACGAAGATGGACGAACGAGACGAACTTGGTCCAAAGAAGGCCTACGGGTCAAATGGGAGGACGAAGATGGACGAACGAGACGAACTTGGTCCAAAGAAGGCCAACGGATGAAATGGGAGGAGGAAGATGGACGAACGAGACGAACTTGGTCCAAAGAAGGCCTGGGGATCAAATGGGAGGACGAAGACGGACGAACGAGACGAACATGGTCCACAGAAGGCCTAGGGATCAAATGGGAGGACGAAGATGGACGAACGAGACGAACTTGGTCCAAAGAAGGCCTACGGATCAAATGGGAGGACGAAGATGGACGAACGAGACGAACTTGGTCCAAAGAAGGCCTACGGATCAAATGGGAGGACGAAGATGGACGAACGAGTCGAACTTGGTCCAAAGAAGGCCAACGGATGAAATGGGAGGAGGAAGATGGACGAACGAGACGAACATGGTCCGAAGAAGGCCTGGGGATCAAATGGGAGGACGAAGATGGACGAACGAGACGAACTTGGTGCAAAGAAGCCCAACGGATCAAATGGGAGGACGAAAAGGGATGAACGAGACGAACTTGGTCCAAAGAAGGCCTAGGGATCAAATGGGAGGACGAAGATGGACGAACGAGACGAACTTGGTCCAAAGAAGGCCTAGGGATCAAATGGGAGGACGAAGATGGAGGAACGAGGTGAACTTGGTACAAAGAAGGCCTACGGATCAAATGGGAGGACAAAGATGGACGAACGAGACGAACTTGGTCCAAAGAAGGCCTAGGGATCAAATGGGAGGACGAAGATGGATGAACGAGACGAACATGGTGCAAAGGAGCCCAACGGATCAAATGGGAGGACGAAAAGGGATGAACGAGACGAACTTGGTCCAAAGAAGGCCTAGGGATCAAATGGGAGGACGAAGATGGACGAACGAGACGAACTTGGTCCAAAGAAGCCCTACGGATCAAATGGGAGGACGAAGATGGACGAACGAGACGAACTTGGTCCGAAGAAGGCCAACGGATGAAATGGGAGGACGAAGATGGACGAACGAGACGAACTTGGTCCAAAGAAGGCCTACGGATCAAATGGGGGGACGAAGATGGACGAACGAGACGAAATTGGTCCAAAGAAGGCCTACGGATCAAATGGGGGGACGAAGATGGACGAACGAGACGAACTTGGTGCAAAGAAGCCCAACGGATCAAATGGGAGGACGAAGATGGACGAACGAGACGAACTTGGTCCAAAGAAGGCCAACGGATCAAATGGGGGGACGAAGATGGACGAACGAGACGAACTTGGTCCAAAGAAGGCCTACGGATCAAATGGGGGGACGAAGATGGACGAACGAGACGAACTTGGTGCAAAGAAGCCCAACGGATCAAATGGGAGGACGAAGATGGACGAACGAGACGAACTTGGTCCAAAGAAGGCCAACGGATCAAATGGGGGGACGAAGATGGACGAACGAGACGAACTTGGTCCAAAGAAGGCCTACGGCTCAAATGGGGGGATGAAGATGGACGAACGAGACGAACTTTGTGCAAAGAAGCCCAACGGATCAAATGGGAGGACAAAGATGGACGAACGAGACGAACTTGGTCCAAAGAAGGCCTACGGATCAAATGGGAGGACGAAGATGGACGAACGAGTCGAACTTGGTCCAAAGAAGGCCAACGGATGAAATGGGAGGAGGAAGATGGACGAACGAGACGAACTTGGTCCAAAGAAGGCCTGGGGATCAAATGGGAGGACGAAGATGGACGAACGAGACGAACATGGTCCATAGAAGGCCTAGGGATCAAATGGGAGGACGAAGATGGACGAAGGAGACGAACTTGGTCCAAAGAAGGCCTACGGATCAAATGGGAGGACGAAGATGGACGAACGAGACGAACTTGGTCCAAAGAAGGCCTACGGATCAAATGGGAGGACGAAGATGGACGAACGAGACGAATTTGGTCCAAAGAAATCCAACGGATCAAATGGGAGGACCACGATGGACGAACGAGACGAACTTGGTCCAAAGAAGCCCAATGGATCAAATGGGAGGACGAAGATGGACGAACGAGGCGAACTTGGTCCAAAGAAGGCCTAGGGATCAAATGGGAGTACGAAGATGGACGAACGAGACGAACTTGGTGCAAAGAAGCCCAACGGATCAAATGGGAGGACGAAAAGGGATGAACAAGACGAACTTGGTCCAAAGAAGGCCTAGGGATCAAATGGGAGGACGAAGATGGACGAACGAGACGAACTTGGTCCAAAGAAGGCCTACAGATCAAATGGGAGGACGAAGACGGACGAACGAGACGAACTTGGTCCAAAGAAGCCCAACGGATCAAATGGGAGGACGAAGACGGACGAACGAGACGCACTTGGTCCAAAGAAGGCCTACGGATCAAATGGGAGGACGAAGATGGACGAAGATGGATGAACGAGACGAACATGGTGCAAAGAAGCCCAACGGATCAAATGGGAGGACGAAAAGGGATGAACGAGACGAACTTGGTCCAAAGAAGGCCTAGGGATCAAATGGGAGGACGAAGATGGACGAACGAGACGAACTTGGTCCAAAGAAGCCCTACGGATCAAATGGGAGGACGAAGATGGACGAACGAGACGAACTTGGTCCGAAGAAGGCCAACGGATGAAATGGGAGGACGAAGATGGACGAACGAGACGAACTTGGTCCAAAGAAGGCCTACGGATCAAATGGGGGGACGAAGATGGACGAACGAGACGAACTTGGTGCAAAGAAGCCCAACGGATCAAATGGGAGGACGAAGATGGACGAACGAGACGAACTTGGTCCAAAGAAGGCCAACGGATCAAATGGGGGGACGAAGATGGACGAACGAGACGAACTTGGTCCAAAGAAGGCCTACGGATCAAATGGGGGGACGAAGATGGACGAACGAGACGAACTTGGTGCAAAGAAGCCCAACGGATCAAATGGGAGGACGAAGATGGACGAACGAGACGAACTTGGTCCAAAGAAGGCCAACGGATCAAATGGGGGGACGAAGATGGACGAACGAGACGAACTTGGTCCAAAGAAGGCCTACGGCTCAAATGGGGGGATGAAGATGGACGAACGAGACGAACTTGGTGCAAAGAAGCCCAACGGATCAAATGGGAGGACAAAGATGGACGAACGAGACGAACTTGGTCCAAAGAAGGCCTACGGATCAAATGGGAGGACGAAGATGGACGAACGAGACGAACTTGGTCCAAAGAAGGCCTACGGATCAAATGGGAGGACGAAGATGGACGAACGAGTCGAACTTGGTCCAAAGAAGGCCAACGGATGAAATGGGAGGAGGAAGATGGACGAACGAGACGAACTTGGTCCAAAGAAGGCCTGGGGATCAAATGGGAGGACGAAGATGGACGAACGAGACAAACATGGTCCATAGAAGGCCTAGGGTTCAAATGGGAGGACGAAGATGGACGAAGGAGACGAACTCCGTCCAAAGAAGGCCTACGGATCAAATGGGAGGACGAAGATGGACGAACGAGACGAACTTGGTCCAAAGAAGGCCTACGGAAAAAATGGGAGGACGAAGATGGACGAACGAGACGAACTTGGTCCAAAGAAGGCCGACGGATCAAATGGGAGGACCACGATGGACGAACGAGACGAACTTGGTCCAAAGAAGCCCAATGGATCAAATGGGAGGACGAAGATGGACGAACGAGGCGAACTTGGTCCAAAGAAGGCCTAGGGATCAAATGGGAGGACGAAGATGGAGGAACGAGGTGAACTTGGTACAAAGAAGGCCTACGGATCAAATGGGAGGACAAAGATGGACGAACGAGACGAACTTGGTCCAAAGAAGGCCTAGGGATCAAATGGGAGGACGAAGATGGACGAACGAGACGAACTTGGTGCAAAGAAGCCCAACGGATCAAATGGGAGGACGAAGATGGACGAACGAGACGAACTTGGTGCAAAGAAGCCCAACGGATCAAATGGGAGGACGAAGATGGACGAACGAGACGAACTTGGTCCAAAGAAGGCCAACGGATCAAATGGGAGGACGAAGACGGACGAACCAGACGAACATGGTCCAAAGAAGGCCTACGGATCAAATGGGAGGACGAAGATGGACGAAGGAGACGAACTTGGTCCAAAGAAGGCCAACAGATCAAATGGGGGGACGAAGATGGACGAACGAGACGAACTTTGTGCAAAGAAGCCCAACGGATCAAATGGGAGGACGAAGATGGACGAACGAGACGAACTTGGTCCAAAGAAGGCCTATGGGTCAAATGGGAGGACGAAGATGGACGAACGAGACGAACTTGGTCCAAAGAAGGCCTACGGATCAAATGGGAGGACGAAGATGGACGAACGAGTCGAACTTGGTCCAAAGAAGGCCTGGGGATCAAATGGGAGGACGAAGATGGACGAACGAGACGAACATGGTCCACAGAAGGCCTAGGGATCAAATGGGAGGACGAAGATGGACGAACGAGACGAACTTGGTCCAAAGAAGGCCTACGGATCAAATGGGAGGACGAAGATGGACGAACGAGACGAACTTGGTCCAAAGAAGGCCTACGGATCAAATGGGAGGACGAAGATGGACGAACGAGTCGAACTTGGTCCAAAGAAGGCCAACGGATGAAATGGGAGGAGGAAGATGGACGAACGAGACGAACTTGGTCCGAAGAAGGCCTGGGGATCAAATGGGAGGACGAAGATGGACGAACGAGACGAACTTGGTGCAAAGAAGCCCAACGGATCAAATGGGAGGACGAAAAGGGATGAACGAGACGAACTTGGTCCAAAGAAGGCCTAGGGATCAAATGGGAGGACGAAGATGGACGAACGAGACGAACTTGGTCCAAAGAAGGCCTAGGGATCAAATGGGAGGACGAAGATGGAGGAACGAGGTGAACTTGGTACAAAGAAGGCCTACGGATCAAATGGGAGGACAAAGATGGACGAACGAGACGAACTTGGTCCAAAGAAGGCCTAGGGATCAAATGGGAGGACGAAGATGGATGAACGAGACGAACATGGTGCAAAGAAGCCCAACGGATCAAATGGGAGGACGAAAAGGGATGAACGAGACGAACTTGGTCCAAAGAAGGCCTAGGGATCAAATGGGAGGACGAAGATGGACGAACGAGACGAACTTGGTCGAAAGAAGGCCTACGGATCAAATGGGAGGACGAAGATGGACGAACGAGTCGAACTTGGTCCAAAGAAGGCCAACGGATGAAATGGGAGGAGGAAGATGGACGAACGAGACGAACTTGGTCCAAAGAAGGCCTGGGGATCAAATGGGAGGACGAAGATGGACGAACGAGACAAACATGGTCCATAGAAGGCCTAGGGTTCAAATGGGAGGACGAAGATGGACGAAGGAGACGAACTTCGTCCAAAGAAGGCCTACGGATCAAATGGGAGGACGAAGATGGACGAACGAGACGAACTTGGTCCAAAGAAGGCCTACGGAAAAAATGGGAGGACGAAGATGGACGAACGAGACGAACTTGGTCCAAAGAAGGCCAACGGATCAAATGGGAGGACCACGATGGACGAACGAGACGAACTTGGTCCAAAGAAGCCCAATGGATCAAATGGGAGGACGAAGATGGACGAACGAGGCGAACTTGGTCCAAAGAAGGCCTAGGGATCAAATGGGAGGACGAAGATGGAGGAACGAGGTGAACTTGGTACAAAGAAGGCCTACGGATCAAATGGGAGGACAAAGATGGACGAACGAGACGAACTTGGTCCAAAGAAGGCCTAGGGATCAAATGGGAGGACGAAGATGGACGAACGAGACGAACTTGGTGCAAAGAAGCCCAACGGATCAAATGGGAGGACGAAGATGGACGAACGAGACGAACTTGGTGCAAAGAAGCCCAACGGATCAAATGGGAGGACGAAAAGGGATGAACGAGACGAACTTGGTCCAAAGAAGGCCTACGGATCAAATGGGAGGACGAAGATGGACGAACGAGACGAACTTGGTCCAAAGAAGGCCAACGGATCAAATGGGAGGACGAAGACGGACGAACGAGACGAACATGGTCCAAAGAAGGCCTACGGATCAAATGGGAGGACGAAGATGGACGAAGGAGACGAACTTGGTCCAAAGAAGGCCAACAGATCAAATGGGGGGACGAAGATGGACGAACGAGACGAACTTTGTGCAAAGAAGCCCAACGGATCAAATGGGAGGACGAAGATGGACGAACGAGACGAACTTGGTCCAAAGAAGGCCTATGGGTCAAATGGGAGGACGAAGATGGACGAACGAGACGAACTTGGTCCAAAGAAGGCCTACGGATCAAATGGGAGGACGAAGATGGACGAACGAGTCGAACTTGGTCCAAAGAAGGCCTGGGGATCAAATGGGAGGACGAAGATGGACGAACGAGACGAACATGGTCCACAGAAGGCCTAGGGATCAAATGGGAGGACGAAGATGGACGAACGAGACGAACTTGGTCCAAAGAAGGCCTACGGATCAAATGGGAGGACGAAGATGGACGAACGAGACGAACTTGGTCCAAAGAAGGCCTACGGATCAAATGGGAGGACGAAGATGGACGAACGAGTCGAACTTGGTCCAAAGAAGGCCAACGGATGAAATGGGAGGAGGAAGATGGACGAACGAGACGAACTTGGTCCGAAGAAGGCCTGGGGATCAAATGGGAGGACGAAGATGGACGAACGAGACGAACTTGGTGCAAAGAAGCCCAACGGATCAAATGGGAGGACGAAAAGGGATGAACGAGACGAACTTGGTCCAAAGAAGGCCTAGGGATCAAATGGGAGGACGAAGATGGACGAACGAGACGAACTTGGTCCAAAGAAGGCCTAGGGATCAAATGGGAGGACGAAGATGGAGGAACGAGGTGAACTTGGTACAAAGAAGGCCTACGGATCAAATGGGAGGACAAAGATGGACGAACGAGACGAACTTGGTCCAAAGAAGGCCTAGGGATCAAATGGGAGGACGAAGATGGATGAACGAGACGAACATGGTGCAAAGAAGCCCAACGGATCAAATGGGAGGACGAAAAGGGATGAACGAGACGAACTTGGTCCAAAGAAGGCCTAGGGATCAAATGGGAGGACGAAGATGGACGAACGAGACGAACTTGGTCCAAAGAAGCCCTACGGATCAAATGGGAGGACGAAGATGGACGAACGAGACGAACTTGGTCCGAAGAAGGCCAACGGATGAAATGGGAGGACGAAGATGGACGAACGAGACGAACTTGGTCCAAAGAAGGCCTACGGATCAAATGGGGGGACGAAGATGGACGAACGAGACGAACTTGGTCCAAAGAAGGCCTACGGATCAAATGGGGGGACGAAGATGGACGAACGAGACGAACTTGGTGCAAAGAAGCCCAACGGATCAAATGGGAGGACGAAGATGGACGAACGAGACGAACTTGGTCCAAAGAAGGCCAACGGATCAAATGGGGGGACGAAGATGGACGAACGAGACGAACTTGGTCCAAAGAAGGCCTACGGATCAAATGGGGGGACGAAGATGGACGAACGAGACGAACTTGGTGCAAAGAAGCCCAACGGATCAAATGGGAGGACGAAGATGGACGAACGAGACGAACTTGGTCCAAAGAAGGCCAACGGATCAAATGGGGGGACGAAGATGGACGAACGAGACGAACTTGGTCCAAAGAAGGCCTACGGCTCAAATGGGGGGATGAAGATGGACGAACGAGACGAACTTGGTGCAAAGAAGCCCAACGGATCAAATGGGAGGACAAAGATGGACGAACGAGACGAACTTGGTCCAAAGAAGGCCTACGGATCAAATGGGAGGACGAAGATGGACGAACGAGTCGAACTTGGTCCAAAGAAGGCCAACGGATGAAATGGGAGGAGGAAGATGGACGAACGAGACGAACTTGGTCCAAAGAAGGCCTGGGGATCAAATGGGAGGACGAAGATGGACGAACGAGACAAACATGGTCCATAGAAGGCCTAGGGTTCAAATGGGAGGACGAAGATGGACGAAGGAGACGAACTTCGTCCAAAGAAGGCCTACGGATCAAATGGGAGGACGAAGATGGACGAACGAGACGAACTTGGTCCAAAGAAGGCCTACGGAAAAAATGGGAGGACGAAGATGGACGAACGAGACGAACTTGGTCCAAAGAAGGCCAACGGATCAAATGGGAGGACCACGATGGACGAACGAGACGAACTTGGTCCGAAGAAGGCCAACGGATGAAATGGGAGGACGAAGATGGACGAACGAGACGAACTTGGTCCAAAGAAGGCCTACGGATCAAATGGGGGGACGAAGATGGACGAACGAGACGAACTTGGTGCAAAGAAGCCCAACGGATCAAATGGGAGGACGAAAAGGGATGAACGAGACGAACTTGGTCCAAAGAAGGCCTACGGATCAAATGGGAGGACGAAGACGGACGAACGAGACGAACTTGGTCCAAAGAAGGCCAACGGATCAAATGGGAGGACGAAGACGGACGAACGAGACGAACTTGGTCCAAAGAAGGCCTACGGATCAAATGGGAGGACGAAGATGGACGAAGGAGACGAACTTGGTCCAAAGAAGGCCAACGGATCAAATGGGGGGACGAAGATGGACGAACGAGACGAACTTTGTGCAAAGAAGCCCAACGGATCAAATGGGAGGACGAAGATGGACGAACGAGACGAACTTGGTCCAAAGAAGGCCTACGGGTCAAATGGGAGGACGAAGATGGACGAACGAGACGAACTTGGTCCAAAGAAGGCCTACGGATCAAATGGGAGGACGAAGATGGACGAACGAGTCGAACTTGGTCCAAAGAAGGCCAACGGATGAAATGGGAGGAGGAAGATGGACGAACGAGACGAACTTGGTCCAAAGAAGGCCTGGGGATCAAATGGGAGGACGAAGATGGACGAACGAGACGAACATGGTCCACAGAAGGCCTAGGGATCAAATGGGAGGACGAAGATGGACGAACGAGACGAACTTGGTCCAAAGAAGGCCTACGGATCAAATGGGAGGACGAAGATGGACGAACGAGACGAACTTGGTCCAAAGAAGGCCTACGGATCAAATGGGAGGACGAAGATGGACGAACGAGTCGAACTTGGTCCAAAGAAGGCCAACGGATGAAATGGGAGGAGGAAGATGGACGAACGAGACGAACTTGGTCCGAAGAAGGCCTGGGGATCAAATGGGAGGACGAAGATGGACGAAGGAGACGAACTTGGTGCAAAGAAGCCCAACGGATCAAATGGGAGGACGAAAAGGGATGAACGAGACGAACTTGGTCCGAAGAAGGCCTAGGGATCAAATGGGAGGACGAAGATGGACGAACGAGACGAACTTGGTCCAAAGAAGGCCTAGGGATCAAATGGGAGGACGAAGATGGACGAACGAGACGAACTTGGTCCAAAGAAGGCCTACGGATCAAATGGGAGGACGAAGATGGACGAACGAGACGAACTTGGTCCAAAGAAGGCCTACGGATCAAATGGGAGGACGAAGATGGACGAACGAGTCGAACTTGGTCCAAAGAAGGCCAACGGATGAAATGGGAGGAGGAAGATGGACGAACGAGACGAACTTGGTCCGAAGAAGTCCTGGGGATCAAATGGGAGGACGAAGATGGACGAACGAGACGAACTTGGTGCAAAGAAGCCCAACGGATCAAATGGGAGGACGAAGATGGACGAACGAGACGAACTTGGTCCGAAGAAGGCCAACGGATGAAATGGGAGGACGAAGATGGACGAACGAGACGAACTTGGTCCAAAGAAGGCCTACGGATCAAATGGGGGGACGAAGATGGACGAACGAGACGAACTTGGTGCAAAGAAGCCCAACGGATCAAATGGGAGGACGAAGATGGACGAACGAGACGAACTTGGTCCAAAGAAGGCCAACGGATCAAATGGGGGGACGAAGATGGACGAACGAGACGAACTTGGTCCAAAGAAGGCCTACGGATCAAATGGGGGGACGAAGATGGACGAACGAGACGAACTTGGTGCAAAGAAGCCCAACGGATCAAATGGGAGGACGAAGATGGACGAACGAGACGAACTTGGTCCAAAGAAGGCCAACGGATCAAATGGGGGGACGAAGATGGACGAACGAGACGAACTTGGTCCAAAGAAGGCCTACGGCTCAAATGGGGGGATGAAGATGGACGAACGAGACGAACTTGGTGCAAAGAAGCCCAACGGATCAAATGGGAGGACAAAGATGGACGAACGAGACGAACTTGGTCCAAAGAAGGCCTACGGATCAAATGGGAGGACGAAGATGGACGAACGAGACGAACTTGGTCCAAAGAAGGCCTACGGATCAAATGGGAGGACGAAGATGGACGAACGAGTCGAACTTGGTCCAAAGAAGGCCAACGGATGAAATGGGAGGAGGAAGATGGACGAACGAGACGAACTTGGTCCAAAGAAGGCCTGGGGATCAAATGGGAGGACGAAGATGGACGAACGAGACAAACATGGTCCATAGAAGGCCTAGGGTTCAAATGGGAGGACGAAGATGGACGAAGGAGACGAACTTCGTCCAAAGAAGGCCTACGGAAAAAATGGGAGGACGAAGATGGACGAACGAGACGAACTTGGTCCAAAGAAGGCCAACGGATCAAATGGGAGGACCACGATGGACGAACGAGACGAACTTGGTCCGAAGAAGGCCAACGGATGAAATGGGAGGACGAAGATGGACGAACGAGACGAACTTGGTCCAAAGAAGGCCTAGGGATCAAATGGGAGGACGAAGATGGACGAACGAGACGAACTTGGTCCAAAGAAGGCCTAGGGATCAAATGGGAGGACGAAGATGGACGAACGAGACGAACTTGGTCCAAAGAAGGCCTACGGATCAAATGGGAGGACGAAGATGGACGAACGAGACGAACTTGGTCCAAAGAAGGCCTACGGATCAAATGGGAGGACGAAGATGGACGAACGAGTCGAACTTGGTCCAAAGAAGGCCAACGGATGAAATGGGAGGAGGAAGATGGACGAACGAGACGAACTTGGTCCGAAGAAGGCCTGGGGATCAAATGGGAGGACGAAGATGAACTTGGTGCAAAGAAGCCCAACGGATCAAATGGGAGGACGAAAAGGGATGAACGAGACGAACTTGGTCCAAAGAAGGCCTAGGGATCAAATGGGAGGACGAAGATGGACGAACGAGACGAACTTGGTCCAAAGAAGGCCTAGGGATCAAATGGGAGGACGAAGATGGACGAACGAGACGAACTTGGTCCAAAGAAGGCCTACGGATCAAATGGGAGGACGAAGATGGACGAACGAGACGAACTTGGTCCAAAGAAGGCCTACGGATCAAATGGGAGGACGAAGATGGACGAACGAGTCGAACTTGGTCCAAAGAAGGCCAATGGATGAAATGGGAGGAGGAAGATGGACGAACGAGACGAACTTGGTCCGAAGAAGGCCTGGGGATCAAATGGGAGGACGAAGATGGACGAACGAGACGAACTTGGTGCAAAGAAGCCCAACGGATCAAATGGGAGGACGAAGATGGACGAACGAGACGAACTTGGTCCGAAGAAGGCCAACGGATGAAATGGGAGGACGAAGATGGACGAACGAGACGAACTTGGTCCAAAGAAGGCCTACGGATCAAATGGGGGGACGAAGATGGACGAACGAGACGAACTTGGTGCAAAGAAGCCCAACGGATCAAATGGGAGGACGAAGATGGACGAACGAGACGAACTTGGTCCAAAGAAGGCCAACGGATCAAATGGGGGGACGAAGATGGACGAACGAGACGAACTTGGTCCAAAGAAGGCCTACGGATCAAATGGGGGGACGAAGATGGACGAACGAGACGAACTTGGTGCAAAGAAGCCCAACGGATCAAATGGGAGGACGAAGATGGACGAACGAGACGAACTTGGTCCAAAGAAGGCCAACGGATCAAATGGGGGGACGAAGATGGACGAACGAGACGAACTTGGTCCAAAGAAGGCCTACGGCTCAAATGGGGGGATGAAGATGGACGAACGAGACGAACTTGGTGCAAAGAAGCCCAACGGATCAAATGGGAGGACAAAGATGGACGAACGAGACGAACTTGGTCCAAAGAAGGCCTACGGATCAAATGGGAGGACGAAGATGGACGAACGAGACGAACTTGGTCCAAAGAAGGCCTACGGATCAAATGGGAGGACGAAGATGGACGAACGAGTCGAACTTGGTCCAAAGAAGGCCAACGGATGAAATGGGAGGAGGAAGATGGACGAACGAGACGAACTTGGTCCAAAGAAGGCCTGGGGATCAAATGGGAGGACGAAGATGGACGAACGAGACAAACATGGTCCATAGAAGGCCTAGGGTTCAAATGGGAGGACGAAGATGGACGAAGGAGACGAACTTCGTCCAAAGAAGGCCTACGGAAAAAATGGGAGGACGAAGATGGACGAACGAGACGAACTTGGTCCAAAGAAGGCCAACGGATCAAATGGGAGGACCACGATGGACGAACGAGACGAACTTGGTCCGAAGAAGGCCAACGGATGAAATGGGAGGACGAAGATGGACGAACGAGACGAACTTGGTCCAAAGAAGGCCTACGGATCAAATGGGGGGACGAAGATGGACGAACGAGACGAACTTGGTGCAAAGAAGCCCAACGGATCAAATGGGAGGACGAAAAGGGATGAACGAGACGAACTTGGTCCAAAGAAGGCCTACGGATCAAATGGGAGGACGAAGAGGGACGAACGAGACGAACTTGGTCCAAAGAAGGCCAACGGATCAAATGGGAGGACGAAGACGGACGAACGAGACGAACTTGGTCCAAAGAAGGCCTACGGATCAAATGGGAGGACGAAGATGGACGAAGGAGACGAACTTGGTCCAAAGAAGGCCAACGGATCAAATGGGGGGACGAAGATGGACGAACGAGACGAACTTTGTGCAAAGAAGCCCAACGGATCAAATGGGAGGACGAAGATGGACGAACGAGACGAACTTGGTCCAAAGAAGGCCTACGGGTCAAATGGGAGGACGAAGATGGACGAACGAGACGAACTTGGTCCAAAGAAGGCCTACGGATCAAATGGGAGGACGAAGATGGACGAACGAGTCGAACTTGGTCCAAAGAAGGCCAACGGATGAAATGGGAGGAGGAAGATGGACGAACGAGACGAACTTGGTCCAAAGAAGGCCTGGGGATCAAATGGGAGGACGAAGATGGACGAACGAGACGAACATGGTCCACAGAAGGCCTAGGGATCAAATGGGAGGACGAAGATGGACGAACGAGACGAACTTGGTCCAAAGAAGGCCTACGGATCAAATGGGAGGACGAAGATGGACGAACGAGACGAACTTGGTCCAAAGAAGGCCTACAGATCAAATGGGAGGACGAAGATGGACGAACGAGTCGAACTTGGTCCAAAGAAGGCCAACGGATGAAATGGGAGGAGGAAGATGGACGAACGAGACGAACTTGGTCCGAAGAAGGCCTGGGGATCAAATGGGAGGACGAAGATGGACGAACGAGACGAACTTGGTGCAAAGAAGCCCAACGGATCAAATGGGAGGACGAAAAGGGATGAACGAGACGAACTTGGTCCAAAGAAGGCCTAGGGATCAAATGGGAGGACGAAGATGGACGAACGAGACGAACTTGGTCCAAAGAAGGCCTAGGGATCAAATGGGAGGACGAAGATGGAGGAACGAGGTGAACTTGGTACAAAGAAGGCCTACGGATCAAATGGGAGGACAAAGATGGACGAACGAGACGAACTTGGTCCAAAGAAGGCCTAGGGATCAAATGGGAGGACGAAGATGGATGAACGAGACGAACATGGTGCAAAGAAGCCCAACGGATCAAATGGGAGGACGAAAAGGGATGAACGAGACGAACTTGGTCCAAAGAAGGCCTAGGGATCAAATGGGAGGACGAAGATGGACGAACGAGACGAACTTGGTCCAAAGAAGCCCTACGGATCAAATGGGAGGACAAAGATGGACGAACAAGACGAACTTGGTCCGAAGAAGGCCAACGGATGAAATGGGAGGACGAAGATGGACGAACGAGACGAACTTGGTCCAAAGAAGACCTACGGATCAAATGGGGGGACGAAGATGGACGAACGAGACGAACTTGGTGCAAAGAAGCCCAACGGATCAAATGGGAGGACGAAGATGGACGAACGAGACGAACTTGGTCCAAAGAAGGCCAACGGATCAAATGGGGGGACGAAGATGGACGAACGAGACGAACTTGGTCCAAAGAAGGCCTACGGATCAAATGGGGGGACGAAGATGGACGAACGAGACGAACTTGGTGCAAAGAAGCCAACGGATCAAATGGGAGGACGAAGATGGACGAACGAGACGAACTTGGTCCAAAGAAGGCCAACGGATCAAATGGGGGGACGAAGATGGACGAACGAGACGAACTTGGTCCAAAGAAGGCCTACGGCTCAAATGGGGGGATGAAGATGGACGAACGAGACGAACTTGGTGCAAAGAAGCCCAACGGATCAAATGGGAGGACAAAGATGGACGAACGAGACGAACTTGGTCCAAAGAAGGCCTACGGATCAAATGGGAGGACGAAGATGGACGAACGAGACGAACTTGGTCCAAAGAAGCCCAACGGATCAAATGGGAGGACGAAGATGGACGAACGAGGCGAACTTGGTCCAAAGAAGGCCTAGGGATCAAATGGGAGGACGAAGATGGAGGAACGAGGTGAACTTGGTACAAAGAAGGCCTACGGATCAAATGGGAGGACAAAGATGGACGAACGAGACGAACTTGGTCCGAAGAAGGCCAACGGATGAAATGGGAGGACGAAGATGGACGAACGAGACGAACTTGGTCCAAAGAAGGCCTACGGATCAAATGGGGGGACGAAGATGGACGAACGAGACGAACTTGGTGCAAAGAAGCCCAACGGATCAAATGGGAGGACGAAGATGGACGAACGAGACGAACTTGGTCCAAAGAAGGCCAACGGATCAAATGGGGGGACGAAGATGGACGAACGAGACGAACTTGGTCCAAAGAAGCCCAACGGATCAAATGGGAGGACAAAGATGGACGAACGAGACGAACTTGGTCCAAAGAAGGCCTACGGATCAAATGGGAGGACGAAGATGGACGAACGAGTCGAACTTGGTCCAAAGAAGGCCAACGGATGAAATGGGAGGAGGAAGATGGACGAACGAGACGAACTTGGTCCAAAGAAGGCCTGGGGATCAAATGGGAGGACGAAGATGGACGAACGAGACGAACATGGTCCACAGAAGGCCTAGGGATCAAATGGGAGGACGAAGATGGACGAACGAGACGAACTTGGTCCAAAGAAGGCCTACGGATCAAATGGGAGGACGAAGATGGACGAACGAGACGAACTTGGTCCAAAGAAGGCCTACGGATCAAATGGGAGGACGAAGATGGACGAACGAGTCGAACTTGGTCCAAAGAAGGCCAACGGATGAAATGGGAGGAGGAAGATGGACGAACGAGACGAACTTGGTCCGAAGAAGGCCTGGGGATCAAATGGGAGGACGAAGATGGACGAACGAGACGAACTTGGTGCAAAGAAGCCCAACGGATCAAATGGGAGGACGAAAAGGGATGAACGAGACGAACTTGGTCCAAAGAAGGCCTAGGGATCAAATGGGGGGACGAAGATGGACGAACGAGACGAACTTGGTGCAAAGAAGCCCAACGGATCAAATGGGAGGACGAAGATGGACGAACGAGACGAACTTGGTCCAAAGAAGGCCAACGGATCAAATGGGGGGACGAAGATGGACGAACGAGACGAACTTGGTCCAAAGAAGGCCTACGGCTCAAATGGGGGGATGAAGATGGACGAACGAGACGAACTTGGTGCAAAGAAGCCCAACGGATCAAATGGGAGGACAAAGATGGACGAACGAGACGAACTTGGTCCAAAGAAGGCCTACGGATCAAATGGGAGGACGAAGATGGACGAACGAGACGAACTTGGTCCAAAGAAGGCCTACGGATCAAATGGGAGGACGAAGATGGACGAACGAGTCGAACTTGGTCCAAAGAAGGCCAACGGATGAAATGGGAGGAGGAAGATGGACGAACGAGACGAACTTGGTCCAAAGAAGGCCTGGGGATCAAATGGGAGGACGAAGATGGACGAACGAGACAAACATGGTCCATAGAAGGCCTAGGGTTCAAATGGGAGGACGAAGATGGACGAAGGAGACGAACTTCGTCCAAAGAAGGCCTACGGAAAAAATGGGAGGACGAAGATGGACGAACGAGACGAACTTGGTCCAAAGAAGGCCAACGGATCAAATGGGAGGACCACGATGGACGAACGAGACGAACATGGTCCGAAGAAGGCCAACGGATGAAATGGGAGGACGAAGATGGACGAACGAGACGAACTTGGTCCAAAGAAGGCCTACGGATCAAATGGGGGGACGAAGATGGACGAACGAGACGAACTTGGTGCAAAGAAGCCCAACGGATCAAATGGGAGGACGAAAAGGGATGAACGAGACGAACTTGGTCCAAAGAAGGCCTACGGATCAAATGGGAGGACGAAGATGGACGAAGGAGACGAACTTGGTCCAAAGAAGGCCAACGGATCAAATGGGGGGACGAAGATGGACGAACGAGACGAACTTTGTGCAAAGAAGCCCAACGGATCAAATGGGAGGACGAAGATGGACGAACGAGACGAACTTGGTCCAAAGAAGGCCTACGGGTCAAATGGGAGGACGAAGATGGACGAACGAGACGAACTTGGTCCAAAGAAGGCCTACGGATCAAATGGGAGGACGAAGATGGACGAACGAGTCGAACTTGGTCCAAAGAAGGCCAACGGATGAAATGGGAGGAGGAAGATGGACGAACGAGACGAACTTGGTCCAAAGAAGGCCTGGGGATCAAATGGGAGGACGAAGATGGACGAACGAGACGAACATGGTCCACAGAAGGCCTAGGGATCAAATGGGAGGACGAAGATGGACGAACGAGACGAACTTGGTCCAAAGAAGGCCTACGGATCAAATGGGAGGACGAAGATGGACGAACGAGACGAACTTGGTCCAAAGAAGGCCTACGGATCAAATGGGAGGACGAAGATGGACGAACGAGTCGAACTTGGTCCAAAGAAGGCCAACGGATGAAATGGGAGGAGGAAGATGGACGAACGAGACGAACTTGGTCCGAAGAAGGCCTGGGGATCAAATGGGAGGACGAAGATGGACGAACGAGACGAACTTGGTGCAAAGAAGCCCAACGGATCAAATGGGAGGACGAAAAGGGATGAACGAGACGAACTTGGTCCAAAGAAGGCCTAGGGATCAAATGGGGGGACGAAGATGGACGAACGAGACGAACTTGGTGCAAAGAAGCCCAACGGATCAAATGGGAGGACGAAGATGGACGAACGAGACGAACTTGGTCCAAAGAAGGCCAACGGATCAAATGGGGGGACGAAGATGGACGAACGAGACGAACTTGGTCCAAAGAAGGCCTACGGCTCAAATGGGGGGATGAAGATGGACGAACGAGACGAACTTGGTGCAAAGAAGCCCAACGGATCAAATGGGAGGACAAAGATGGACGAACGAGACGAACTTGGTCCAAAGAAGGCCTACGGATCAAATGGGAGGACGAAGATGGACGAACGAGACGAACTTGGTCCAAAGAAGGCCTACGGATCAAATGGGAGGACGAAGATGGACGAACGAGTCGAACTTGGTCCAAAGAAGGCCAACGGATGAAATGGGAGGAGGAAGATGGACGAACGAGACGAACTTGGTCCAAAGAAGGCCTGGGGATCAAATGGGAGGACGAAGATGGACGAACGAGACAAACATGGTCCATAGAAGGCCTAGGGTTCAAATGGGAGGACGAAGATGGACGAAGGAGACGAACTTCGTCCAAAGAAGGCCTACGGAAAAAATGGGAGGACGAAGATGGACGAACGAGACGAACTTGGTCCAAAGAAGGCCAACGGATCAAATGGGAGGACCACGATGGACGAACGAGACGAACATGGTCCGAAGAAGGCCAACGGATGAAATGGGAGGACGAAGATGGACGAACGAGACGAACTTGGTCCAAAGAAGGCCTACGGATCAAATGGGGGGACGAAGATGGACGAACGAGACGAACTTGGTGCAAAGAAGCCCAACGGATCAAATGGGAGGACGAAAAGGGATGAACGAGACGAACTTGGTCCAAAGAAGGCCTACGGATCAAATGGGAGGACGAAGATGGACGAAGGAGACGAACTTGGTCCAAAGAAGGCCAACGGATCAAATGGGGGGACGAAGATGGACGAACGAGACGAACTTTGTGCAAAGAAGCCCAACGGATCAAATGGGAGGACGAAGATGGACGAACGAGACGAACTTGGTCCAAAGAAGGCCTACGGGTCAAATGGGAGGACGAAGATGGACGAACGAGACGAACTTGGTCCAAAGAAGGCCTACGGATCAAATGGGAGGACGAAGATGGACGAACGAGTCGAACTTGGTCCAAAGAAGGCCAACGGATGAAATGGGAGGAGGAAGATGGACGAACGAGACGAACTTGGTCCAAAGAAGGCCTGGGGATCAAATGGGAGGACGAAGATGGACGAACGAGACGAACATGGTCCACAGAAGGCCTAGGGATCAAATGGAAGGACGAAGATGGACGAACGAGACGAACTTGGTCCAAAGAAGGCCTACGGATCAAATGGGAGGACGAAGATGGACGAACGAGACGAACTTGGTCCAAAGAAGGCCTACGGATCAAATGGGAGGACGAAGATGGACGAACGAGTCGAACTTGGTCCAAAGAAGGCCAACGGATGAAATGGGAGGAGGAAGATGGACGAACGAGACGAACTTGGTCCGAAGAAGGCCTGGGGATCAAATGGGAGGACGAAGATGGACGAACGAGACGAACTTGGTGCAAAGAAGCCCAACGGATCAAATGGGAGGACGAAAAGGGATGAACGAGACGAACTTGGTCCAAAGAAGGCCTAGGGATCAAATGGGAGGACGAAGATGGACGAACGAGACGAACTTGGCCCAAAGAAGGCCTAGGGATCAAATGGGAGGACGAAGATGGAGGAACGAGGTGAACTTGGTACAAAGAAGGCCTACGGATCAAATGGGAGGACAAAGATGGACGAACGAGACGAACTTGGTCCAAAGAAGGCCTAGGGATCAAATGGGAGGACGAAGATGGATGAACGAGACGAACATGGTGCAAAGAAGCCCAACGGATCAAATGGGAGGACGAAAAGGGATGAACGAGACGAACTTGGTCCAAAGAAGGCCTAGGGATCAAATGGGAGGACGAAGATGGACGAACGAGACGAACTTGGTCCAAAGAAGCCCTACGGATCAAATGGGAGGACGAAGATGGACGAACAAGACGAACTTGGTCCGAAGAAGGCCAACGGATGAAATGGGAGGACGAAGATGGACGAACGAGACGAACTTGGTCCAAAGAAGACCTACGGATCAAATGGGGGGACGAAGATGGACGAACGAGACGAACTTGGTGCAAAGAAGCCCAACGGATCAAATGGGAGGACGAAGATGGACGAACGAGACGAACTTGGTCCAAAGAAGGCCAACGGATCAAATGGGGGGACGAAGATGGACGAACGAGACGAACTTGGTCCAAAGAAGGCCTACGGATCAAATGGGGGGACGAAGATGGACGAACGAGACGAACTTGGTGCAAAGAAGCCAACGGATCAAATGGGAGGACGAAGATGGACGAACGAGACGAACTTGGTCCAAAGAAGGCCAACGGATCAAATGGGGGGACGAAGATGGACGAACGAGACGAACTTGGTCCAAAGAAGGCCTACGGCTCAAATGGGGGGATGAAGATGGACGAACGAGACGAACTTGGTGCAAAGAAGCCCAACGGATCAAATGGGAGGACAAAGATGGACGAACGAGACGAACTTGGTCCAAAGAAGGCCTACGGATCAAATGGGAGGACGAAGATGGACGAACGAGACGAACTTGGTCCAAAGAAGCCCAACGGATCAAATGGGAGGACGAAGATGGACGAACGAGGCGAACTTGGTCCAAAGAAGGCCTAGGGATCAAATGGGAGGACGAAGATGGAGGAACGAGGTGAACTTGGTACAAAGAAGGCCTACGGATCAAATGGGAGGACAAAGATGGACGAACGAGACGAACTTGGTCCAAAGAAGGCCTAGGGATCAAATGGGAGGACGAAGATGGACGAACGAGACGAACTTGGTGCAAAGAAGCCCAACGGATCAAATGGGAGGACGAAGATGGACGAACGAGACGAACTTGGTGCAAAGAAGCCCAACGGATCAAATGGGAGGACGAAAAGGGATGAACGAGACGAACTTGGTCCAAAGAAGGCCTACGGATCAAATGGGAGGACGAAGAGGGACGAACGAGACGAACTTGGTCCAAAGAAGGCCAACGGATCAAATGGGAGGACGAAGACGGACGAACGAGACGAACTTGGTCCAAAGAAGGCCTACGGATCAAATGGGAGGACGAAGATGGACGAAGGAGACGAACTTGGTCCAAAGAAGGCCAACAGATCAAATGGGGGGACGAAGATGGACGAACGAGACGAACTTTGTGCAAAGAAGCCCAACGGATCAAATGGGAGGACGAAGATGGACGAACGAGACGAACTTGGTCCAAAGAAGGCCTATGGGTCAAATGGGAGGACGAAGATGGACGAACGAGACGAACTTGGTCCAAAGAAGGCCTACGGATCAAATGGGAGGACGAAGATGGACGAACGAGTCGAACTTGGTCCAAAGAAGGCCTAGGGATCAAATGGGAGGACGAAGATGGACGAACGAGACGAACTTGGTCCAAAGAAGGCCTACGGATCAAATGGGAGGACGAAGATGGACGAACGAGACGAACTTGGTCCAAAGAAGGCCTACGGATCAAATGGGAGGACGAAGATGGACGAACGAGTCGAACTTGGTCCAAAGAAGGCCAACGGATGAAATGGGAGGAGGAAGATGGACGAACGAGACGAACTTGGTCCGAAGAAGGCCTGGGGATCAAATGGGAGGACGAAGATGGACGAACGAGACGAACTTGGTGCAAAGAAGCCCAACGGATCAAATGGGAGGACGAAAAGGGATGAACGAGACGAACTTGGTCCAAAGAAGGCCTAGGGATCAAATGGGAGGACGAAGATGGACGAACGAGACGAACTTGGTCCAAAGAAGGCCTAGGGATCAAATGGGAGGACGAAGATGGAGGAACGAGGTGAACTTGGTACAAAGAAGGCCTACGGATCAAATGGGAGGACAAAGATGGACGAACGAGACGAACTTGGTCCAAAGAAGGCCTAGGGATCAAATGGGAGGACGAAGATGGATGAACGAGACGAACATGGTGCAAAGAAGCCCAACGGATCAAATGGGAGGACGAAAAGGGATGAACGAGACGAACTTGGTCCAAAGAAGGCCTAGGGATCAAATGGGAGGACGAAGATGGACGAACGAGACGAACTTGGTCCAAAGAAGCCCTACGGATCAAATGGGAGGACGAAGATGGACGAACGAGACGAACTTGGTCCGAAGAAGGCCAACGGATGAAATGGGAGGACGAAGATGGACGAACGAGACGAACTTGGTCCAAAGAAGGCCTACGGATCAAATGGGGGGACGAAGATGGACGAACGAGACGAACTTGGTGCAAAGAAGCCCAACGGATCAAATGGGAGGACGAAGATGGACGAACGAGACGAACTTGGTCCAAAGAAGGCCAACGGATCAAATGGGGGGACGAAGATGGACGAACGAGACGAACTTGGTCCAAAGAAGGCCTACGGATCAAATGGGGGGACGAAGATGGACGAACGAGACGAACTTGGTGCAAAGAAGCCCAACGGATCAAATGGGAGGACGAAGATGGACGAACGAGACGAACTTGGTCCAAAGAAGGCCAACGGATCAAATGGGGGGACGAAGATGGACGAACGAGACGAACTTGGTCCAAAGAAGGCCTACGGCTCAAATGGGGGGATGAAGATGGACGAACGAGACGAACTTGGTGCAAAGAAGCCCAACGGATCAAATGGGAGGACAAAGATGGACGAACGAGACGAACTTGGTCCAAAGAAGGCCTACGGATCAAATGGGAGGACGAAGATGGACGAACGAGACGAACTTGGTCCAAAGAAGGCCTACGGATCAAATGGGAGGACGAAGATGGACGAACGAGTCGAACTTGGTCCAAAGAAGGCCAACGGATGAAATGGGAGGAGGAAGATGGACGAACGAGACGAACTTGGTCCAAAGAAGGCCTGGGGATCAAATGGGAGGACGAAGATGGACGAACGAGACAAACATGGTCCATAGAAGGCCTAGGGTTCAAATGGGAGGACGAAGATGGACGAAGGAGACGAACTTCGTCCAAAGAAGGCCTACGGATCAAATGGGAGGACGAAGATGGACGAACGAGACGAACTTGGTCCAAAGAAGGCCTACGGAAAAAATGGGAGGACGAAGATGGACGAACGAGACGAACTTGGTCCAAAGAAGGCCAACGGATCAAATGGGAGGACCACGATGGACGAACGAGACGAACTTGGTCCGAAGAAGGCCAACGGATGAAATGGGAGGACGAAGATGGACGAACGAGACGAACTTGGTCCAAAGAAGGCCTACGGATCAAATGGGGGGACGAAGATGGACGAACGAGACGAACTTGGTGCAAAGAAGCCCAACGGATCAAATGGGAGGACGAAAAGGGATGAACGAGACGAACTTGGTCCAAAGAAGGCCTACGGATCAAATGGGAGGACGAAGATGGACGAACGAGACGAACTTGGTCCAAAGAAGGCCAACGGATCAAATGGGAGGACGAAGACGGACGAACGAGACGAACTTGGTCCAAAGAAGGCCTACGGATCAAATGGGAGGACGAAGATGGACGAAGGAGACGAACTTGGTCCAAAGAAGGCCAACGGATCAAATGGGGGGACGAAGATGGACGAACGAGACGAACTTTGTGCAAAGAAGCCCAACGGATCAAATGGGAGGACGAAGATGGACGAACGAGACGAACTTGGTCCAAAGAAGGCCTACGGGTCAAATGGGAGGACGAAGATGGACGAACGAGACGAACTTGGTCCAAAGAAGGCCTACGGATCAAATGGGAGGACGAAGATGGACGAACGAGTCGAACTTGGTCCAAAGAAGGCCAACGGATGAAATGGGAGGAGGAAGATGGACGAACGAGACGAACTTGGTCCAAAGAAGGCCTGGGGATCAAATGGGAGGACGAAGATGGACGAACGAGACGAACATGGTCCACAGAAGGCCTAGGGATCAAATGGGAGGACGAAGATGGACGAACGAGACGAACTTGGTCCAAAGAAGGCCTACGGATCAAATGGGAGGACGAAGATGGACGAACGAGACGAACTTGGTCCAAAGAAGGCCTACGGATCAAATGGGAGGACGAAGATGGACGAACGAGTCGAACTTGGTCCAAAGAAGGCCAACGGATGAAATGGGAGGAGGAAGATGGACGAACGAGACGAACTTGGTCCGAAGATGGCCTGGGGATCAAATGGGAGGACGAAGATGGACGAACGAGACGAACTTGGTGCAAAGAAGCCCAACGGATCAAATGGGAGGACGAAAAGGGATGAACGAGACGAACTTGGTCCAAAGAAGGCCTAGGGATCAAATGGGAGGACGAAGATGGACGAACGAGACGAACTTGGTCCAAAGAAGGCCTAGGGATCAAATGGGAGGACGAAGATGGAGGAACGAGGTGAACTTGGTACAAAGAAGGCCTACGGATCAAATGGGAGGACAAAGATGGACGAACGAGACGAACTTGGTCCAAAGAAGGCCTAGGGATCAAATGGGAGGACGAAGATGGATGAACGAGACAAACATGGTGCAAAGAAGCCCAACGGATCAAATGGGAGGACGAAAAGGGATGAACGAGACGAACTTGGTCCAAAGAAGGCCTAGGGATCAAATGGGAGGACGAAGATGGACGAACGAGACGAACTTGGTCCGAAGAAGGCCAACGGATGAAATGGGAGGACGAAGATGGACGAACGAGACGAACTTGGTCCAAAGAAGGCCTACGGATCAAATGGGGGGACGAAGATGGACGAACGAGACGAACTTGGTGCAAAGAAGCCCAACGGATCAAATGGGAGGACGAAGATGGACGAACGAGACGAACTTGGTCCAAAGAAGGCCAACGGATCAAATGGGGGGACGAAGATGGACGAACGAGACGAACTTGGTCCAAAGAAGGCCTACGGATCAAATGGGGGGACGAAGATGGACGAACGAGACGAACTTGGTGCAAAGAAGCCAACGGATCAAATGGGAGGACGAAGATGGACGAACGAGACGAACTTGGTCCAAAGAAGGCCAACGGATCAAATGGGGGGACGAAGATGGACGAACGAGACGAACTTGGTCCAAAGAAGGCCTACGGCTCAAATGGGGGGATGAAGATGGACGAACGAGACGAACTTGGTGCAAAGAAGCCCAACGGATCAAATGGGAGGACAAAGATGGACGAACGAGACGAACTTGGTCCAAAGAAGGCCTACGGATCAAATGGGAGGACGAAGATGGACGAACGAGACGAACTTGGTCCAAAGAAGCCCAACGGATCAAATGGGAGGACGAAGATGGACGAACGAGGCGAACTTGGTCCAAAGAAGGCCTAGGGATCAAATGGGAGGACGAAGATGGAGGAACGAGGTGAACTTGGTACAAAGAAGGCCTACGGATCAAATGGGAGGACAAAGATGGACGAACGAGACGAACTTGGTCCAAAGAAGGCCTAGGGATCAAATGGGAGGACGAAGATGGACGAACGAGACGAACTTGGTGCAAAGAAGCCCAACGGATCAAATGGGAGGACGAAGATGGACGAACGAGACGAACTTGGTGCAAAGAAGCCCAACGGATCAAATGGGAGGACGAAAAGGGATGAACGAGACGAACTTGGTCCAAAGAAGGCCTACGGATCAAATGGGAGGACGAAGATGGACGAACGAGACGAACTTGGTCCAAAGAAGGCCAACGGATCAAATGGGAGGACGAAGACGGACGAACGAGACGAACTTGGTCCAAAGAAGGCCTACGGATCAAATGGGAGGACGAAGATGGACGAAGGAGACGAACTTGGTCCAAAGAAGGCCAACAGACCAAATGGGGGGACGAAGATGGACGAACGAGACGAACTTTGTGCAAAGAAGCCCAACGGATCAAATGGGAGGACGAAGATGGACGAACGAGACGAACTTGGTCCAAAGAAGGCCTGGGGATCAAATGGGAGGACGAAGATGGACGAACGAGACGAACATGGTCCACAGAAGGCCTAGGGATCAAATGGGAGGACGAAGATGGACGAACGAGACGAACTTGGTCCAAAGAAGGCCTACGGATCAAATGGGAGGACGAAGATGGACGAACGAGACGAACTTGGTCCAAAGAAGGCCTACGGATCAAATGGGAGGACGAAGATGGACGAACGAGTCGAACTTGGTCCAAAGAAGGCCAACGGATGAAATGGGAGGAGGAAGATGGACGAACGAGACGAACTTGGTCCGAAGAAGGCCTGGGGATCAAATGGGAGGACGAAGATGGACGAACGAGACGAACTTGGTGCAAAGAAGCCCAACGGATCAAATGGGAGGACGAAAAGGGATGAACGAGACGAACTTTGTCCAAAGAAGGCCTAGGGATCAAATGGGAGGACGAAGATGGACGAACGAGACGAACTTGGTCCAAAGAAGGCCTAGGGATCAAATGGGAGGACGAAGATGGAGGAACGAGGTGAACTTGGTACAAAGAAGGCCTACGGATCAAATGGGAGGACAAAGATGGACGAACGAGACGAACTTGGTCCAAAGAAGGCCTAGGGATCAAATGGGAGGACGAAGATGGATGAACGAGACGAACATGGTGCAAAGAAGCCCAACGGATCAAATGGGAGGACGAAAAGGGATGAACGAGACGAACTTGGTCCAAAGAAGGCCTAGGGATCAAATGGGAGGACGAAGATGGACGAACGAGACGAACTTGGTCCAAAGAAGCCCTACGGATCAAATGGGAGGACGAAGATGGACGAACGAGACGAACTTGGTCCGAAGAAGGCCAACGGATGAAATGGGAGGACGAAGATGGACGAACGAGACGAACTTGGTCCAAAGAAGGCCTACGGATCAAATGGGGGGACGAAGATGGACGAACGAGACGAACTTGGTGCAAAGAAGCCCAACGGATCAAATGGGAGGACGAAGATGGACGAACGAGACGAACTTGGTCCAAAGAAGGCCAACGGATCAAATGGGGGGACGAAGATGGACGAACGAGACGAACTTGGTCCAAAGAAGGCCTACGGATCAAATGGGGGGACGAAGATGGACGAACGAGACGAACTTGGTGCAAAGAAGCCCAACGGATCAAATGGGAGGACGAAGATGGACGAACGAGACGAACTTGGTCCAAAGAAGGCCAACGGATCAAATGGGGGGACGAAGATGGACGAACGAGACGAACTTGGTCCAAAGAAGGCCTACGGCTCAAATGGGGGGATGAAGATGGACGAACGAGACGAACTTGGTGCAAAGAAGCCCAACGGATCAAATGGGAGGACAAAGATGGACGAACGAGACGAACTTGGTCCAAAGAAGGCCTACGGATCAAATGGGAGGACGAAGATGGACGAACGAGACGAACTTGGTCCAAAGAAGGCCTACGGATCAAATGGGAGGACGAAGATGGACGAACGAGTCGAACTTGGTCCAAAGAAGGCCAACGGATGAAATGGGAGGAGGAAGATGGACGAACGAGACGAACTTGGTCCAAAGAAGGCCTGGGGATCAAATGGGAGGACGAAGATGGACGAACGAGACAAACATGGTCCATAGAAGGCCTAGGGTTCAAATGGGAGGACGAAGATGGACGAAGGAGACGAACTTCGTCCAAAGAAGGCCTACGGATCAAATGGGAGGACGAAGATGGACGAACGAGACGAACTTGGTCCAAAGAAGGCCTACGGAAAAAATGGGAGGACGAAGATGGACGAACGAGACGAACTTGGTCCAAAGAAGGCCAACGGATCAAATGGGAGGACCACGATGGACGAACGAGACGAACTTGGTCCGAAGAAGGCCAACGGATGAAATGGGAGGACGAAGATGGACGAACGAGACGAACTTGGTCCAAAGAAGGCCTACGGATCAAATGGGGGGACGAAGATGGACGAACGAGACGAACTTGGTGCAAAGAAGCCCAACGGATCAAATGGGAGGACGAAAAGGGATGAACGAGACGAACTTGGTCCAAAGAAGGCCTACGGATCAAATGGGAGGACGAAGATGGACGAACGAGACGAACTTGGTCCAAAGAAGGCCAACGGATCAAATGGGAGGACGAAGACGGACGAACGAGACGAACTTGGTCCAAAGAAGGCCTACGGATCAAATGGGAGGACGAAGATGGACGAAGGAGACGAACTTGGTCCAAAGAAGGCCAACGGATCAAATGGGGGGACGAAGATGGACGAACGAGACGAACTTTGTGCAAAGAAGCCCAACGGATCAAATGGGAGGACGAAGATGGACGAACGAGACGAACTTGGTCCAAAGAAGGCCTACGGGTCAAATGGGAGGACGAAGATGGACGAACGAGACGAACTTGGTCCAAAGAAGGCCTACGGATCAAATGGGAGGACGAAGATGGACGAACGAGTCGAACTTGGTCCAAAGAAGGCCAACGGATGAAATGGGAGGAGGAAGATGGACGAACGAGACGAACTTGGTCCAAAGAAGGCCTGGGGATCAAATGGGAGGACGAAGATGGACGAACGAGACGAACATGGTCCACAGAAGGCCTAGGGATCAAATGGGAGGACGAAGATGGACGAACGAGACGAACTTGGTCCAAAGAAGGCCTACGGATCAAATGGAAGGACGAAGATGGACGAACGAGACGAACTTGGTCCAAAGAAGGCCTACGGATCAAATGGGAGGACGAAGATGGACGAACGAGTCGAACTTGGTCCAAAGAAGGCCAACGGATGAAATGGGAGGAGGAAGATGGACGAACGAGACGAACTTGGTCCGAAGAAGGCCTGGGGATCAAATGGGAGGACGAAGATGGACGAACGAGACGAACTTGGTGCAAAGAAGCCCAACGGATCAAATGGGAGGACGAAAAGGGATGAACGAGACGAACTTGGTCCAAAGAAGGCCTAGGGATCAAATGGGAGGACGAAGATGGACGAACGAGACGAACTTGGTCCAAAGAAGGCCTAGGGATCAAATGGGAGGACGAAGATGGAGGAACGAGGTGAACTTGGTACAAAGAAGGCCTACGGATCAAATGGGAGGACAAAGATGGACGAACGAGACGAACTTGGTCCAAAGAAGGCCTAGGGATCAAATGGGAGGACGAAGATGGATGAACGAGACGAACATGGTGCAAAGAAGCCCAACGGATCAAATGGGAGGACGAAAAGGGATGAACGAGACGAACTTGGTCCAAAGAAGGCCTAGGGATCAAATGGGAGGACGAAGATGGACGAACGAGACGAACTTGGTCCAAAGAAGCCCTACGGATCAAATGGGAGGACGAAGATGGACGAACGAGACGAACTTGGTCCGAAGAAGGCCAACGGATGAAATGGGAGGACGAAGATGGACGAACGAGACGAACTTGGTCCAAAGAAGGCCTACGGATCAAATGGGGGGACGAAGATGGACGAACGAGACGAACTTTGTGCAAAGAAGCCCAACGGATCAAATGGGAGGACGAAGATGGACGAACGAGACGAACTTGGTCTAAAGAAGGCCAACGGATCAAATGGGGGGACGAAGATGGACGAACGAGACGAACTTGGTCCAAAGAAGGCCTACGGATCAAATGGGGGGACGAAGATGGACGAACGAGACGAACTTGGTGCAAAGAAGCCCAACGGATCAAATGGGAGGACGAAGATGGACGAACGAGACGAACTTGGTCCAAAGAAGGCCAACGGATCAAATGGGGGGACGAAGATGGACGAACGAGACGAACTTGGTCCAAAGAAGGCCTACGGCTCAAATGGGGGGATGAAGATGGACGAACGAGACGAACTTGGTCCAAAGAAGCCCAACGGATCAAATGGGAGGACAAAGATGGACGAACGAGACGAACTTGGTCCAAAGAAGGCCTACGGATCAAATGGGAGGACGAAGATGGACGAACGAGACGAACTTGGTCCAAAGAAGGCCTACGGATCAAATGGGAGGACGAAGATGGACGAACGAGTCGAACTTGGTCCAAAGAAGGCCAACGGATGAAATGGGAGGAGGAAGATGGACGAACGAGACGAACTTGGTCCAAAGAAGGCCTGGGGATCAAATGGGATGACGAAGATGGACGAACGAGACAAACATGGTCCATAGAAGGCCTAGGGTTCAAATGGGAGGACGAAGATGGACGAAGGAGACGAACTTCGTCCAAAGAAGGCCTACGGAAAAAATGGGAGGACGAAGATGGACGAACGAGACGAACTTGGTCCAAAGAAGGCCAACGGATCAAATGGGAGGACCACGATGGACGAACGAGACGAACTTGGTCCGAAGAAGGCCAACGGATGAAATGGGAGGACGAAGATGGACGAACGAGACGAACTTGGTCCAAAGAAGGCCTACGGATCAAATGGGGGGACGAAGATGGACGAACGAGACGAACTTGGTGCAAAGAAGCCCAACGGATCAAATGGGAGGACGAAAAGGGATGAACGAGACGAACTTGGTCCAAAGAAGGCCTACGGATCAAATGGGAGGACGAAGATGGACGAACGAGACGAACTTGGTCCAAAGAAGGCCAACGGATCAAATGGGAGGACGAAGACGGACGAACGAGACGAACTTGGTCCAAAGAAGGCCTACGGATCAAATGGGAGGACGAAGATGGACGAAGGAGACGAACTTGGTCCAAAGAAGGCCAACGGATCAAATGGGGGGACGAAGATGGACGAACGAGACGAACTTTGTGCAAAGAAGCCCAACGGATCAAATGGGAGGACGAAGATGGACGAACGAGACGAACTTGGTCCAAAGAAGGCCTACGGGTCAAATGGGAGGACGAAGATGGACGAACGAGACGAACTTGGTCCAAAGAAGGCCTACGGATCAAATGGGAGGACGAAGATGGACGAACGAGACGAACTTGGTCCAAAGAAGGCCTGGGGATCAAATGGGAGGACGAAGATGGACGAACGAGACGAACATGGTCCACAGAAGGCCTAGGGATCAAATGGGAGGACGAAGATGGACGAACGAGACGAACTTGGTCCAAAGAAGGCCTACGGATCAAATGGGAGGACGAAGATGGACGAACGAGACGAACTTGGTCCAAAGAAGGCCTACGGATCAAATGGGAGGACGAAGATGGACGAGCGAGTCGAACTTGGTCCAAAGAAGGCCAACGGATGAAATGGGAGGAGGAAGATGGACGAACGAGACGAACTTGGTCCGAAGAAGGCCTGGGGATCAAATGGGAGGACGAAGATGGACGAACGAGACGAACTTGGTCCGAAGAAGGCCAACGGATGAAATGGGAGGACGAAGATGGACGAACGAGACGAACTTGGTCCAAAGAAGGCCTACGGATCAAATGGGGGGACGAAGATGGACGAACGAGACGAACTTTGTGCAAAGAAGCCCAACGGATCAAATGGGAGGACGAAGATGGACGAACGAGACGAACTTGGTCTAAAGAAGGCCAACGGATCAAATGGGGGGACGAAGATGGACGAACGAGACGAACTTGGTCCAAAGAAGGCCTACGGATCAAATGGGGGGACGAAGATGGACGAACGAGACGAACTTGGTGCAAAGAAGCCCAACGGATCAAATGGGAGGACGAAGATGGACGAACGAGACGAACTTGGTCCAAAGAAGGCCAACGGATCAAATGGGGGGACGAAGATGGACGAACGAGACGAACTTGGTCCAAAGAAGGCCTACGGCTCAAATGGGGGGATGAAGATGGACGAACGAGACGAACTTGGTCCAAAGAAGCCCAACGGATCAAATGGGAGGACAAAGATGGACGAACGAGACGAACTTGGTCCAAAGAAGGCCTACGGATCAAATGGGAGGACGAAGATGGACGAACGAGACGAACTTGGTCCAAAGAAGGCCTACGGATCAAATGGGAGGACGAAGATGGACGAACGAGTCGAACTTGGTCCAAAGAAGGCCAACGGATGAAATGGGAGGAGGAAGATGGACGAACGAGACGAACTTGGTCCAAAGAAGGCCTGGGGATCAAATGGGATGACGAAGATGGACGAACGAGACAAACATGGTCCATAGAAGGCCTAGGGTTCAAATGGGAGGACGAAGATGGACGAAGGAGACGAACTTCGTCCAAAGAAGGCCTACGGAAAAAATGGGAGGACGAAGATGGACGAACGAGACGAACTTGGTCCAAAGAAGGCCAACGGATCAAATGGGAGGACCACGATGGACGAACGAGACGAACTTGGTCCGAAGAAGGCCAACGGATGAAATGGGAGGACGAAGATGGACGAACGAGACGAACTTGGTCCAAAGAAGGCCTACGGATCAAATGGGGGGACGAAGATGGACGAACGAGACGAACTTGGTGCAAAGAAGCCCAACGGATCAAATGGGAGGACGAAAAGGGATGAACGAGACGAACTTGGTCCAAAGAAGGCCTACGGATCAAATGGGAGGACGAAGATGGACGAACGAGACGAACTTGGTCCAAAGAAGGCCAACGGATCAAATGGGAGGACGAAGACGGACGAACGAGACGAACTTGGTCCAAAGAAGGCCTACGGATCAAATGGGAGGACGAAGATGGACGAAGGAGACGAACTTGGTCCAAAGAAGGCCAACGGATCAAATGGGGGGACGAAGATGGACGAACGAGACGAACTTTGTGCAAAGAAGCCCAACGGATCAAATGGGAGGACGAAGATGGACGAACGAGACGAACTTGGTCCAAAGAAGGCCTACGGGTCAAATGGGAGGACGAAGATGGACGAACGAGACGAACTTGGTCCAAAGAAGGCCTACGGATCAAATGGGAGGACGAAGATGGACGAACGAGACGAACTTGGTCCAAAGAAGGCCTGGGGATCAAATGGGAGGACGAAGATGGACGAACGAGACGAACATGGTCCACAGAAGGCCTAGGGATCAAATGGGAGGACGAAGATGGACGAACGAGACGAACTTGGTCCAAAGAAGGCCTACGGATCAAATGGGAGGACGAAGATGGACGAACGAGACGAACTTGGTCCAAAGAAGGCCTACGGATCAAATGGGAGGACGAAGATGGACGAGCGAGTCGAACTTGGTCCAAAGAAGGCCAACGGATGAAATGGGAGGAGGAAGATGGACGAACGAGACGAACTTGGTCCGAAGAAGGCCTGGGGATCAAATGGGAGGACGAAGATGGACGAACGAGACGAACTTGGTGCAAAGAAGCCCAACGGATCAAATGGGAGGACGAAAAGGGATGAACGAGACGAACTTGGTCCAAAGAAGGCCTAGGGATCAAATGGGAGGACGAAGATGGACGAACGAGACGAACTTGGTCCAAAGAAGGCCTAGGGATCAAATGGGAGGACGAAGATGGAGGAACGAGGTGAACTTGGTACAAAGAAGGCCTACGGATCAAATGGGAGGACAAAGATGGACGAACGAGACGAACTTGGTCCAAAGAAGGCCTAGGGATCAAATGGGAGGACGAAGATGGATGAACGAGACGAACATGGTGCAAAGAAGCCCAACGGATCAAATGGGAGGACGAAAAGGGATGAACGAGACGAACTTGGTCCAAAGAAGGCCTAGGGATCAAATGGGAGGACGAAGATGGACGAACGAGACGAACTTGGTCCAAAGAAGCCCTACGGATCAAATGGGAGGACGAAGATGGACGAACGAGACGAACTTGGTCCGAAGAAGGCCAACGGATGAAATGGGAGGAAGAAGATGGACGAACGAGACGAACTTGGTCCAAAGAAGGCCTACGGATCAAATGGGGGGACGAAGATGGACGAACGAGACGAACTTGGTGCAAAGAAGCCCAACGGATCAAATGGGAGGACGAAGATGGACGAACGAGACGAACTTGGTCCAAAGAAGGCCTGGGGATCAAATGGGAGGACGAAGATGGACGAACGAGACAAACATGGTCCATAGAAGGCCTAGGGTTCAAATGGGAGGACGAAGATGGACGAAGGAGACGAACTTCGTCCAAAGAAGGCCTACGGAAAAAATGGGAGGACGAAGATGGACGAACGAGACGAACTTGGTCCAAAGAAGGCCAACGGATCAAATGGGAGGACCACGATGGACGAACGAGACGAACTTGGTCCGAAGAAGGCCAACGGATGAAATGGGAGGACGAAGATGGACGAACGAGACGAACTTGGTCCCAAGAAGGCCTACGGATCAAATGGGGGGACGAAGATGGACGAACGAGACGAACTTGGTGCAAAGAAGCCCAACGGATCAAATGGGAGGACGAAAAGGGATGAACGAGACGAACTTGGTCCAAAGAAGGCCTACGGATCAAATGGGAGGACGAAGATGGACGAACGAGACGAACTTGGTCCAAAGAAGGCCAACGGATCAAATGGGAGGACGAAGACGGACGAACGAGACGAACTTGGTCCAAAGAAGGCCTACGGATCAAATGGGAGGACGAAGATGGACGAAGGAGACGAACTTGGTCCAAAGAAGGCCAACGGATCAAATAGGGGGACGAAGATGGACGAACGAGACGAACTTTGTGCAAAGAAGCCCAACGGATCAAATGGGAGGACGAAGATGGACGAACGAGACGAACTTGGTCCAAAGAAGGCCTACGGGTCAAATGGGAGGACGAAGATGGACGAACGAGACGAACTTGGTCCAAAGAAGGCCTACGGATCAAATGGGAGGACGAAGATGGACGAACGAGTCGAACTTGGTCCAAAGAAGGCCAACGGATGAAATGGGAGGAGGAAGATGGACGAACGAGACGAACTTGGTCCAAAGAAGGCCTGGGGATCAAATGGGAGGACGAAGATGGACGAACGAGACGAACATGGTCCACAGAAGGCCTAGGGATCAAATGGGAGGACGAAGATGGACGAACGAGACGAACTTGGTCCAAAGAAGGCCTACGGATCAAATGGGAGGACGAAGATGGACGAACGAGACGAACTTGGTCCAAAGAAGGCCTACGGATCAAATGGGAGGACGAAGATGGACGAACGAGTCGAACTTGGTCCAAAGAAGGCCAACGGATGAAATGGGAGGAGGAAGATGGACGAACGAGACGAACTTGGTCCGAAGAAGGCCTGGGGATCAAATGGGAGGACGAAGATGGACGAACGAGACGAACTTGGTGCAAAGAAGCCCAACGGATCAAATGGGAGGACGAAAAGGGATGAACGAGACGAACTTGGTCCAAAGAAGGCCTAGGGATCAAATGGGAGGACGAAGATGGACGAACGAGACGAACTTGGTCCAAAGAAGGCCTAGGGATCAAATGGGAGGACGAAGATGGAGGAACGAGGTGAACTTGGTACAAAGAAGGCCTACGGATCAAATGGGAGGACAAAGATGGACGAACGAGACGAACTTGGTCCAAAGAAGGCCTAGGGATCAAATGGGAGGACGAAGATGGATGAACGAGACGAACATGGTGCAAAGAAGCCCAACGGATCAAATGGGAGGACGAAAAGGGATGAACGAGACGAACTTGGTCCAAAGAAGGCCTAGGGATCAAATGGGAGGACGAAGATGGACGAACGAGACGAACTTGGTCCAAAGAAGCCCTACGGATCAAATGGGAGGACGAAGATGGACGAACGAGACGAACTTGGTCCGAAGAAGGCCAACGGATGAAATGGGAGGACGAAGATGGACGAACGAGACGAACTTGGTCCAAAGAAGGCCTACGGATCAAATGGGGGGACGAAGATGGACGAACGAGACGAACTTGGTGCAAAGAAGCCCAACGGATCAAATGGGAGGACGAAGATGGACGAACGAGACGAACTTGGTCCAAAGAAGGCCAACGGATCAAATGGGGGGACGAAGATGGACGAACGAGACGAACTTGGTCCAAAGAAGGCCTACGGATCAAATGGGGGGACGAAGATGGACGAACGAGACGAACTTGGTGCAAAGAAGCCAACGGATCAAATGGGAGGACGAAGATGGACGAACGAGACGAACTTGGTCCAAAGAAGGCCAACGGATCAAATGGGGGGACGAAGATGGACGAACGAGACGAACTTGGTCCAAAGAAGCCCAACGGATCAAATGGGAGGACGAAGACGGACGAACGAGACGCACTTGGTCCAAAGAAGGCCTACGGATCAAATGGGAGGACGAAGATGGACGAACGAGTCGAACTTGGTCCAAAGAAGGCCAACGGATGAAATGGGAGGAGGAAGATGGACGAAGGAAACGAACTAGGTCCAAAGAAGGCCTACGGATCAAATGGGAGGACGAAGATGGACGAACGAGACGAACTTGGTCCAAAGAAGGCCTACGGATCAAATGGGAGGACGAAGATGGACGAACGAGTCGAACTTGGTCCAAAGAAGGCCAACGGATGAAATGGGAGGAGGAAGATGGACGAACGAGATGAACTTGGTCCAAAGAAGGCCTGGGGATCAAATGGGAGGACGAAGATGGACGAACGAGACGAACATGGTCCATAGAAGGCCTAGGGATCAAATGGGAGGACGAAGATGGACGAAGGAGACGAACTTGGTCCAAAGAAGGCCTACGGATCAAATGGGAGGACGAAGATGGACGAACGAGACGAACTTGGTCCAAAGAAGGCCTACGGATCAAATGGGAGGACGAAGATGGACGAACGAGACGAACTTGGTCCAAAGAAGGCCAACGGATCAAATGGGAGGACCACGATGGACGAACGAGACGAACTTGGTCCAAAGAAGCCCAATGGATCAAATGGGAGGACGAAGATGGACGAACGAGGCGAACTTGGTCCAAAGAAGGTCTAGGGATCAAATGGGAGTACGAAGATGGACGAACGAGACGAACTTGGTGCAAAGAAGCCCAACGGATCAAATGGGAGGACGAAAAGGGATGAACAAGACGAACTTGGTCCAAAGAAGGCCTAGGGATCAAATGGGAGGACGAAGATGGACGAACGAGACGAACTTGGTCCAAAGAAGGCCTACAGATCAAATGGGAGGACGAAGACGGACGAACGAGACGAACTTGGTCCAAAGAAGCCCAACGGATCAAATGGGAGGACGAAGACGGACGAACGAGACGCACTTGGTCCAAAGAAGGCCTACGGATCAAATGGGAGGACGAAGATGGACGAACGAGTCGAACTTGGTCCAAAGAAGGCCAACGGATGAAATGGGAGGAGGAAGATGGACGAAGGAAACGAACTAGGTCCAAAGAAGGCCTACGGATCAAATGGGAGGACGAAGATGGACGAACGAGACGAACTTGGTCCAAAGAAGGCCTACGGATCAAATGGGAGGACGAAGATGGACGAACGAGACGAACTTGGTCCAAAGAAGGCCTACGGATCAAATGGGAGGACGAAGATGGACGAACGAGACAAACTTGGTCCAAAGAAGGCCAACGGATCAAATGGGGGGGACGAAGATGGACGAACGAGACGAACTTTGTGCAAAGAAGCCCAACGGATCAAATGGGGGGACGAAGATGGACGAACGAGACGAACTTTGTGCAAAGAAGCCCAACGGATCAAATGGGAGGACGAAGATGGACGAACGAGACGAACTTGGTCCAAAGAAGGCCTACGGATCAAATGGGAGGACGAAGATGGACGAACGAGACGAACTTGGTCCAAAGAAGGCCTACGGATCAAATGGGAGGACGAAGATGGACGAACGAGTCGAACTTGGTCCAAAGAAGGCCAACGGATGAAATGGGAGGAGGAAGATGGACGAACGAGACGAACTTGGTCCAAAGAAGGCCTGGGGATCAAATGGGAGGACGAAGACGGACGAACGAGATGAACATGGTCCATAGAAGGCCTAGGGATCAAATGGGAGGACGAAGATGGACGAAGGAGACGAACTTGGTCAAAAGAAGGCCTACGGATCAAATGGGAGGACGAAGATGGACGAACGAGACGAACTTGGTCCAAAGAAGGCCTACGGATCAAATGGGAGGACGAAGATGGACGAACGAGACGAACTTGGTCCAAAGAAGCCCAATGGATCAAATGGGAGGACGAAGATGGACGAACGAGACGAACTTGGTCCAAAGAAGGCCTACGGATCAAATGGGAGGACGAAGATGGACGAACGAGTCGAACTTGGTCCAAAGAAGGCCAACGGATGAAATGGGAGGAGGAAGATGGACGAACGAGACGAACTTGGTCCAAAGAAGGCCTGGGGATCAAATGGGAGGACGAAGATGGACGAACGAGACAAACATGGTCCATAGAAGGCCTAGGGATCAAATGGGAGGACGAAGATGGACGAAGGAGACGAACTTCGTCCAAAGAAGGCCTACGGATCAAATGGGAGGACGAAGATGGACGAACGAGACGAACTTGGTCCAAAGAAGGCCAACGGATCAAATGGGAGGACCACGATGGACGAACGAGACGAACTTGGTCCAAAGAAGCCCAATGGATCAAATGGGAGGACGAAGATGGACGAACGAGGCGAACTTGGTCCAAAGAAGGCCTAGGGATCAAATGGGAGCACGAAGATGGAGGAACGAGGTGAACTTGGTACAAAGAAGGCCTACGGATCAAATGGGAGGACAAAGATGGACGAACGAGACGAACTTGGTCCAAAGAAGGCCTAGGGATCAAATGGGAGGACGAAGATGGACGAACGAGACGAACTTGGTGCAAAGAAGCCCAACGGATCAAATGGGAGGACGAAGATCGACGAACTAGACGAACTTGGTCCAAAGAAGGCCAACGGATGAAATGGGAGGACGAAGATGGACGAACGAGACGAACTTGGTCCAAAGAAGGCCTACGGATCAAATGGGAGGACGAAGATGGACGAACGAGTCGAACTTGGTCCAAAGAAGGCCAACGGATGAAATGGGAGGAGGAAGATGGACGAACGAGACCAACTTGGTCCAAAGAAGGCCAACGGATCAAATGGGGGGACGAAGGAAACGAACTAGGTCCAAAGAAGGCCTACGGATCAAATGGGAGGACGAAGATGGACGAACGAGACGAACTTGGTCCAAAGAAGGCCTACGGATCAAATGGGAGGACGAAGATGGACGAACGAGACGAACTTGGTCCAAAGAAGGCCTACGGATCAAATGGGAGGACGAAGATGGACGAACGAGACCAACTTGGTCCAAAGAAGGCCAACGGATCAAATGGGGGGACGAAGATGGACGAACGAGACGAACTTTGTGCAAAGAAGCCCAACGGATCAAATGGGAGGACGAAGATGGACGAACGAGACGAACTTGGTCCAAAGAAGGCCTACGGATCAAATGGGAGGACGAAGATGGACGAACGAGTCGAACTTGGTCCAAAGAAGGCCAACGGATGAAATGGGAGGAGGAAGATGGACGAACGAGACGAACTTGGTCCAAAGAAGGCCTGGGGATCAAATGGGAGGACGAAGATGGACGAACGAGATGAACATGGTCCATAGAAGGCCTAGGGATCAAATGGGAGGACGAAGATGGACGAAGGAGACGAACTTGGTCCAAAGAAGGCCTACGGATCAAATGGGAGGACGAAGATGGACGAACGAGATGAACTTGGTCCAAAGAAGGCCTACGGATCAAATGGGAGGACGAAGATGGACGAACGAGACGAACTTGGTCCAAAGAAGGCCTACGGATCAAATGGGAGGACGAAGATGGACGAACGAGACGAACTTGGTCCAAAGAAGGCCAACGGATCAAATGGGAGGACCGCGATGGACGAACGAGACGAACTTGGTCCAAAGAAGCCCAATGGATCAAATGGGAGGACGAAGATGGACGAACGAGGCGAACTTGGTCCAAAGAAGGCCTCGGGATCAAATGGGAGGACGAAGATGGAGGAACGAGGTGAACTTGGTACAAAGAAGGCCTACAGATCAAATGGGAGGACAAAGATGGACGAACGAGACGAACTTGGTCCAAAGAAGGCCTAGGGATCAAATGGGAGGACGAAGATGGACGAACGAGACGAACTTGGTGCAAAGAAGCCCAACGGATCAAATGGGAGGACGAAAAGGGATGAACGAGACGAACTTGGTCCAAAGAAGGCGTACGGATCAAATGGGAGGATGAAGATGGACGAACGAGACGAACTTGGTCCAAGGAAGGCCTAGGGATCAAATGGGAGGACGAAGATGGACGAACGAGACGAACTTGGTCCAAAGAAGGCCTACGGATCAAATGGGAAGACGAAGATGGAGGAACGAGGTGAACTTGGTACAAAGAAGGCCTACGGATCAAATGGGAGGACAAAGATGGACGAACGAGACGAACTTGGTCCAAAGAAGGCCTAGGGATCAAATGGGAGGACGAAGATGGACGAACGAGACGAACTTGGTGCAAAGAAGCCCAACGGATCAAATGGGAGGACGAAAAGGGATGAACGAGACGAACTTGGTCAAAAGAAGGCCTACGGATCAAATGGGTGGACGAAGATGGACGAACGAGACGAACTTGGTCCAAGGAAGGCCTAGGGATCAAATGGGAGGACGAAGATGGACGAACGAGACGAACTTGGTCCAAAGAAGGCCTAGGGATCAAATGGGAGGACGAAGATGGACGAACGAGACGAACTTGGTGAAAAGAAGCCCAACGGATCAAATGGGAGGACGAAAAGGGATGAACGAGACGAACTTGGTCCAAAGAAGGCCTACGGATCAAATGGGTGGACGAAGATGGACGAACGAGACGAACTTGGTCCAAGGAAGGCCTAGGGATCAAATGGGAGGACGAAGATGGACGAACGAGACGAACTTGGTCCAAGGAAGGCCTAGGGATCAAATGGGAGGACGAAGATGGACGAACGAGACGAACTTGGTCCAACGAAGGCCTATGGATCAAATGGGAGGACGAAGATGGACGAACGAGTCGAACTTGGTCCAAAGAAGGCCAACGGATGAAATGGGAGGAGGAAGATGGACGAACGACACGAACTTGGTCCAAAGAAGGCCTAGGGATCAAATGGGAGGACGAAGGAAACGAACTAGGTCCAAAGAAGGCCTACGGATCAAATGGGAGGACGAAGATGGACGAACGAGACGAACTTGGTCCAAAGAAGGCCTACGGATCAAATGGGAGGACGAAGATGGACGAACGAGACGAACTTGGTCCAAAGAAGGCCTACGGATCAAATGGGAGGACGAAGATGGACGAACGAGACCAACTTGGTCCAAAGAAGGCCAACGGATCAAATGGGGGGACGAAGATGGACGAACGAGACGAACTTTGTGCAAAGAAGCCCAACGGATCAAATGGGAGGACGAAGATGGACGAACGAGACGAACTTGGTCCAAAGAAGGCCTACGGATCAAATGGGAGGACGAAGATGGACGAACGAGTCGAACTTGGTCCAAAGAAGGCCAACGGATGAAATGGGAGGAGGAAGATGGACGAACGAGACGAACTTGGTCCAAAGAAGGCCTGGGGATCAAATGGGAGGACGAAGATGGACGAACGAGATGAACATGGTCCATAGAAGGCCTAGGGATCAAATGGGAGGACGAAGATGGACGAAGGAGACGAACTTGGTCCAAAGAAGGCCTACGGATCAAATGGGAGGACGAAGATGGACGAACGAGATGAACTTGGTCCAAAGAAGGCCTACGGATCAAATGGGAGGACGAAGATGGACGAACGAGACGAACTTGGTCCAAAGTAGGCCTGGGGATCAAATGGGAGGACGAAGATGGACGAACGAGACGAACATGGTCCATAGAAGGCCTAGGGATCAAATGGGAGGACGAAGATGGACGAAGGAGACGAACTTGGTCCAAAGAAGGCCTACGGATCAAATGGGAGGACGAAGATGGACGAACGAGACGAACTTGGTCCAAAGAAGGCCTACGGATCAAATGGGAGGACGAAGATGGACGAACGAGACGAACTTGGTCCAAAGAAGGCCAACGGATCAAATGGGAGGACCGCGATGGACGAACGAGACGAACTTGGTCCAAAGAAGCCCAATGGATCAAATGGGAGGACGAAGATGGACGAACGAGGCGAACTTGGTCCAAAGAAGGCCTCGGGATCAAATGGGAGGACGAAGATGGAGGAACGAGGTGAACTTGGTACAAAGAAGGCCTACAGATCAAATGGGAGGACAAAGATGGACGAACGAGACGAACTTGGTCCAAAGAAGGCCTAGGGATCAAATGGGAGGACGAAGATGGACGAACGAGACGAACTTGGTGCAAAGAAGCCCAACGGATCAAATGGGAGGACGAAAAGGGATGAACGAGACGAACTTGGTCCAAAGAAGGCCTACGGATCAAATGGGAGGACGAAGATGGACGAACGAGACGAACTTGGTCCAAGGAAGGCCTAGGGATCAAATGGGAGGACGAAGATGGACGAACGAGACGAACTTGGTCCAAAGAAGGCCTACGGATCAAATGGGAAGACGAAGATGGAGGAACGAGGTGAACTTGGTACAAAGAAGGCCTACGGATCAAATGGGAGGACAAAGATGGACGAACGAGACGAACTTGGTCCAAGGAAGGCCTAGGGATCAAATGGGAGGACGAAGATGGACGAACGAGACGAACTTGGTCCAAAGAAGGCCTACGGATCAAATGGGAGGACGAAGATGGACGAACGAGTCGAACTTGGTCCAAAGAAGGCCAACGGATGAAATGGGAGGAGGAAGATGGACGAACGACACGAACTTGGTCCAAAGAAGGCCTAGGGATCAAATGGGAGGACGAAGATGGACGAAGGAAACGAACTTGGTCCAAAGAAGGCCTACGGATCAAATGGGAGGACGAAGATGGACGAAGGAAACGAACTTGGTCCAAAGAAGGCCTACGGATCAAATGGGAGGACGAAGATGGACGAACGAGACGAACTTGGTCCAAAGAAGGCCTAGGGATCAAATGGGAGGACGAAGATGGACGAACGAGACGAACTTGGTCCAAGGAAGGCCTAGGGATCAAATGGGAGGACGAAGATGGACGAACGAGACGAACTTGGTCCAAAGAAGGCCTATGGATCAAATGGGAGGACGAAGATGGACGAACGAGTCGAACTTGGTCCAAAGAAGGCCAACGGATGAAATGGGAGGAGGAAGATGGACGAACGACACGAACTTGGTCCAAAGAAGGCCTAGGGATCAAATGGGAGGACGAAGATGGACGAAGGAAACGAACTAGGTCCAAAGAAGGCCTACGGATCAAATGGGAGGACGAAGATGGACGAACGAGACGAACTTGGTCCAAAGAAGGCCTACGGATCAAATGGGAGGACGAAGATGGACGAACGAGACGAACTTGGTCCAAAGAAGGCCTACGGATCAAATGGGAGGACGAAGATGGACGAACGAGACAAACTTGGTCCAAAGAAGGCCAACGGATCAAATGGGGGGACGAAGATGGACGAACGAGACGAACTTTGTGCAAAGAAGCCCAACGGATCAAATGGGAGGACGAAGATGGACGAACGAGACGAACTTGGTCCAAAGAAGGCCTACGGATCAAATGGGAGGACGAAGATGGACGAACGAGTCGAACTTGGTCCAAAGAAGGCCAACGGATGAAATGGGAGGAGGAAGATGGACGAACGAGACGAACTTGGTCCAAAGAAGGCCTGGGGATCAAATGGGAGGACGAAGATGGACGAACGAGATGAACATGGTCCATAGAAGGCCTAGGGATCAAATGGGAGGACGAAGATGGACGAAGGAGACGAACTTGGTCCAAAGAAGGCCTACGGATCAAATGGGAGGACGAAGATGGACGAACGAGATGAACTTGGTCCAAAGAAGGCCTACGGATCAAATGGGAGGACGAAGATGGACGAACGAGACGAACTTGGTCCAAAGTAGGCCTGGGGATCAAATGGGAGGACGAAGATGGACGAACGAGACGAACATGGTCCATAGAAGGCCTAGGGATCAAATGGGAGGACGAAGATGGACGAAGGAGACGAACTTGGTCCAAAGAAGGCCTACGGATCAAATGGGAGGACGAAGATGGACGAACGAGACGAACTTGGTCCAAAGAAGGCCTACGGATCAAATGGGAGGACGAAGATGGACGAACGAGACGAACTTGGTCCAAAGAAGGCCAACGGATCAAATGGGAGGACCGCGATGGACGAACGAGACGAACTTGGTCCAAAGAAGCCCAATGGATCAAATGGGAGGACGAAGATGGACGAACGAGGCGAACTTGGTCCAAAGAAGGCCTCGGGATCAAACGGGAGGACGAAGATGGAGGAACGAGGTGAACTTGGTACAAAGAAGGCCTACAGATCAAATGGGAGGACAAAGATGGACGAACGAGACGAACTTGGTCCAAAGAAGGCCTAGGGATCAAATGGGAGGACGAAGATGGACGAACGAGACGAACTTGGTGCAAAGAAGCCCAACGGATCAAATGGGAGGACAAAAAGGGATGAACGAGACGAACTTGGTCCAAAGAAGGCCTACGGATCAAATGGGAGGACGAAGATGGACGAACGAGACGAACTTGGTCCAAGGAAGGCCTAGGGATCAAATGGGAGGACGAAGATGGACGAACGAGACGAACTTGGTCCAAAGAAGGCCTACGGATCAAATGGGAAGACGAAGATGGAGGAACGAGGTGAACTTGGTACAAAGAAGGCCTACGGATCAAATGGGAGGACAAAGATGGACGAACGAGACGAACTTGGTCCAAAGAAGGCCTAGGGATCAAATGGGAGGACGAAGATGGACGAACGAGACGAACTTGGTGCAAAGAAGCCCAACGGATCAAATGGGAGGACGAAAAGGGATGAACGAGACGAACTTGGTCAAAAGAAGGCCTACGGATCAAATGGGTGGACGAAGATGGACGAACGAGACGAACTTGGTCCAAGGAAGGCCTAGGGATCAAATGGGAGGACGAAGATGGACGAACGAGACGAACTTGGTCCAAGGAAGGCCTAGGGATCAAATGGGAGGACGAAGATGGACGAACGAGACGAACTTGGTCCAAAGTAGGCCTGGGGATCAAATGGGAGGACGAAGATGGACGAACGAGACGAACATGGTCCATAGAAGGCCTAGGGATCAAATGGGAGGACGAAGATGGACGAAGGAGACGAACTTGGTCCAAAGAAGGCCTACGGATCAAATGGGAGGACGAAGATGGACGAACGAGACGAACTTGGTCCAAAGAAGGCCTACGGATCAAATGGGAGGACGAAGATGGACGAACGAGACGAACTTGGTCCAAAGAAGGCCAACGGATCAAATGGGAGGACCGCGATGGACGAACGAGACGAACTTGGTCCAAAGAAGCCCAATGGATCAAATGGGAGGACGAAGATGGACGAACGAGGCGAACTTGGTCCAAAGAAGGCCTCGGGATCAAATGGGAGGACGAAGATGGAGGAACGAGGTGAACTTGGTACAAAGAAGGCCTACAGATCAAATGGGAGGACAAAGATGGACGAACGAGACGAACTTGGTCCAAAGAAGGCCTAGGGATCAAATGGGAGGACGAAGATGGACGAACGAGACGAACTTGGTCCAAAGAAGGCCTACGGATCAAATGGGAGGACGAAGATGGACGAACGAGACGAACTTGGTCCAAAGAAGGCCTACGGATCAAATGGGAGGACGAAGATGGACGAACGAGTCGAACTTGGTCCAAAGAAGGCCAACGGATGAAATGGGAGGAGGAAGACGGACGAACGAGATGAACATGGTCCATAGAAGGCCTAGGGATCAAATGGGAGGACGAAGATGGACGAAGGAGACGAACTTGGTCCAAAGAAGGCCTACGGATCAAATGGGAGGACGAAGATGGACGAACGAGACGAACTTGGTCCAAAGAAGGCCTACGGATCAAATGGGAGGACGAAGATGGACGAACGAGACGAACTTGGTCCAAAGAAGGCCTACGGATCAAATGGGAGGACGAAGATGGACGAACGAGACGAACTTGGTCCAAAGAAGCCCAATGGATCAAATGGGAGGACGAAGATGGACGAACGAGACGAACTTGGTCCAAAGAAGGCCTACGGATCAAATGGGAGGACGAAGATGGACGAACGAGTCGAACTTGGTCCAAAGAAGGCCAACGGATGAAATGGGAGGAGGAAGATGGACGAACGAGACGAACTTGGTCCAAAGAAGGCCTGGGGATCAAATGGGAGGACGAAGATGGACGAACGAGACAAACATGGTCCATAGAAGGCCTAGGGATCAAATGGGAGGACGAAGATGGACGAAGGAGACGAACTTCGTCCAAAGAAGGCCTACGGATCAAATGGGAGGACGAAGATGGACGAACGAGACGAACTTGGTCCAAAGAAGGCCAACGGATCAAATGGGAGGACCACGATGGACGAACGAGACGAACTTGGTCCAAAGAAGCCCAATGGATCAAATGGGAGGACGAAGATGGACGAACGAGGCGAACTTGGTCCAAAGAAGGCCTAGGGATCAAATGGGAGCACGAAGATGGAGGAACGAGGTGAACTTGGTACAAAGAAGGCCTACGGATCAAATGGGAGGACGAAGATGGACGAACGAGTCGAACTTGGTCCAAAGAAGGCCAACGGATGAAATGGGAGGAGGAAGATGGACGAACGAGACGAACTTGGTCCAAAGAAGGCCTGGGGATCAAATGGGAGGACGAAGATGGACGAACGAGACAAACATGGTCCATAGAAGGCCTAGGGATCAAATGGGAGGACAAAGATGGACGAACGAGACGAACTTGGTCCAAAGAAGGCCTAGGGATCAAATGGGAGGACGAAGATGGACGAACGAGACGAACTTGGTGCAAAGAAGCCCAACGGATCAAATGGGAGGACGAAGATCGACGAACGAGACGAACTTGGTCCAAAGAAGGCCAACGGATGAAATGGGAGGACGAAGATGGACGAACGAGACGAACTTGGTCCAAAGAAGGCCTACGGATCAAATGGGAGGACGAAGATGGACGAACGAGTCGAACTTGGTCCAAAGAAGGCCAACGGATGAAATGGGAGGAGGAAGATGGACGAACGAGATGAACTTGGTCCAAAGAAGGCCTGGGGATCAAATGGGAGGACGAAGATGGACGAACGAGACGAACATGGTCCATAGAAGGCCTAGGGATCAAATGGGAGGACGAAGATGGACGAAGGAGACGAACTTGGTCCAAAGAAGGCCTACGGATCAAATGGGAGGACGAAGATGGACGAACGAGACGAACTTGGTCCAAAGAAGGCCTACGGATCAAATGGGAGGACGAAGATGGACGAACGAGACGAACTTGGTCCAAAGAAGGCCAACGGATCAAATGGGAGGACCACGATGGACGAACGAGACGAACTTGGTCCAAAGAAGCCCAATGGATCAAATGGGAGGACGAAGATGGACGAACGAGGCGAACTTGGTCCAAAGAAGGCCTAGGGATCAAATGGGAGGACGAAGATGGACGAACGAGACGAACTTGGTGCAAAGAAGCCCAACGGATCAAATGGGAGGACGAAAAGGGATGAACAAGACGAACTTGGTCCAAAGAAGGCCTAGGGATCAAATGGGAGGACGAAGATGGACGAACGAGACGAACTTGGTCCAAAGAAGGCCTACAGATCAAATGGGAGGACGAAGACGGACGAACGAGACGAACTTGGTCCAAAGAAGCCCAACGGATCAAATGGGAGGACGAAGACGGACGAACGAGACGCACTTGGTCCAAAGAAGGCCTACGGATCAAATGGGAGGACGAAGATGGACGAACGTGACGAACTTGGTCCAAAGAAGGCCAACGGATCAAATGGGGGGACGAACGAGACGAACTTTGTGCAAAGAAGCCCAACGGATCAAATGGGAGGACGAAGATGGAGGAACGAGACGAACTTGGTCCAAAGAAGGCCTACGGATCAAATGGGAGGACGAAGATGGACGAACGAGACGAACTTGGTCCAAAGAAGGCCTACGGATCAAATGGGAGGACGAAGATGGACGAAGGAGACGAACTTGGTCCAAAGAAGGCCAACGGATCAAATGGGGGGACGAAGATGGACGAACGAGACGAACTTTGTGCAAAGAAGCCCAACGGATCAAATGGGAGGACGAAGATGGACGAACGAGACGAACTTGGTCCAAAGAAGGCCTACGGATCAAATGGGAGGACGAAGATGGACGAACGAGACGAACTTGGTCCAAAGAAGGCCTACGGATCAAATGGGAGGACGAAGATGGACGAACGAGTCGAACTTGGTCCAAAGAAGGCCAACGGATGAAATGGGAGGAGGAAGATGGACGAACGAGACGAACTTGGTCCAAAGAAGGCCTGGGGATCAAATGGAAGGACGAAGATGGACGAACGAGACGAACATGGTCCATAGAAGGCCTAGGGATCAAATGGGAGGACGAAGATGGACGAAGGAGACGAACTTGGTCCAAAGAAGGCCTACGGATCAAATGGGAGGACGAAGATGGACGAACGAGACGAACTTGGTCCAAAGAAGGCCTACGGATCAAATGGGAGGACGAAGATGGACGAACGAGACGAACTTGGTCCAAAGAAGGCCAACGGATCAAATGGGAGGACCGCGATGGACGAACGAGACGAACTTGGTCCAAAGAAGCCCAATGGATCAAATGGGAGGACGAAGATGGACGAACGAGGCGAACTTGGTCCAAAGAAGGCCTAGGGATCAAATGGGAGGACGAAGATGGAGGAACGAGGTGAACTTGGTACAAAGAAGGCCTACAGATCAAATGGGAGGACAAAGATGGACGAACGAGACGAACTTGGTCCAAAGAAGGCCTAGGGATCAAATGGGAGGACGAAGACGGACGAACGAGACGAACTTGGTGCAAAGAAGCCCAACGGATCAAATGGGAGGACGAAAAGGGATGAACGAGACGAACTTGGTCCAAAGAAGGCCTACGGATCAAATGGGTGGACGAAGATGGACGAACGAGACGAACTTGGTCCAAGGAAGGCCTAGGGATCAAATGGGAGGACGAAGATGGACGAACGAGACGAACTTGGTCCAAAGAAGGCCTACGGATCAAATGGGAGGACGAAGATGGAGGAACGAGGTGAACTTGGTACAAAGAAGGCCTACGGATCAAATGGGAGGACAAAGATGGACGAACGAGACGAACTTGGTCCAAAGAAGGCCTAGGGATCAAATGGGAGGACGAAGATGGACGAACGAGACGAACTTGGTGAAAAGAAGCCCAACGGATCAAATGGGAGGACGAAAAGGGATGAACGAGACGAACTTGGTCCAAAGAAGGCCTACGGATCAAATGGGTGGACGAAGATGGACGAACGAGACGAACTTGGTCCAAGGAAGGCCTAGGGATCAAATGGGAGGACGAAGATGGACGAACGAGACGAACTTGGTCCAAGGAAGGCCTAGGGATCAAATGGGAGGACGAAGATGGACGAACGAGACGAACTTGGTCCAAAGAAGGCCTATGGATCAAATGGGAGGACGAAGATGGACGAACGAGTCGAACTTGGTCCAAAGAAGGCCAACGGATGAAATGGGAGGAGGAAGATGGACGAACGACACGAACTTGGTCCAAAGAAGGCCTAGGGATCAAATGGGAGGACGAAGATGGACGAAGGAAACGAACTAGGTCCAAAGAAGGCCTACGGATCAAATGGGAGGACGAAGATGGACGAACGAGACGAACTTGGTCCAAAGAAGGCCTACGGATCAAATGGGAGGACGAAGATGGACGAACGAGACGAACTTGGTCCAAAGAAGGCCTACGGATCAAATGGGAGGACGAAGATGGACGAACGAGACAAACTTGGTCCAAAGAAGGCCAACGGATCAAATGGGGGGACGAAGATGGACGAACGAGACGAACTTTGTGCAAAGAAGCCCAACGGATCAAATGGGAGGACGAAGATGGACGAACGAGACGAACTTGGTCCAAAGAAGGCCTACGGATCAAATGGGAGGACGAAGATGGACGAACGAGTCGAACTTGGTCCAAAGAAGGCCAACGGATGAAATGGGAGGAGGAAGATGGACGAACGAGACGAACTTGGTCCAAAGAAGGCCTAGGGATCAAATGGGAGGACGAAGATGGACGAACGAGACGAACTTGGTCCAAGGAAGGCCTAGGGATCAAATGGGAGGACGAAGATGGACGAACGAGACGAACTTGGTCCAAAGAAGGCCTATGGATCAAATGGGAGGACGAAGATGGACGAACGAGTCGAACTTGGTCCAAAGAAGGCCAACGGATGAAATGGGAGGAGGAAGATGGACGAACGACACGAACTTGGTCCAAAGAAGGCCTAGGGATCAAATGGGAGGACGAAGATGGACGAAGGAAACGAACTAGGTCCAAAGAAGGCCTACGGATCAAATGGGAGGACGAAGATGGACGAACGAGACGAACTTGGTCCAAAGAAGGCCTACGGATCAAATGGGAGGACGAAGATGGACGAACGAGACGAACTTGGTCCAAAGAAGGCCTACGGATCAAATGGGAGGACGAAGATGGACGAACGAGACAAACTTGGTCCAAAGAAGGCCAACGGATCAAATGGGGGGACGAAGATGGACGAACGAGACGAACTTTGTGCAAAGAAGCCCAACGGATCAAATGGGAGGACGAAGATGGACGAACGAGACGAACTTGGTCCAAAGAAGGCCTACGGATCAAATGGGAGGACGAAGATGGACGAACGAGTCGAACTTGGTCCAAAGAAGGCCAACGGATGAAATGGGAGGAGGAAGATGGACGAACGAGACGAACTTGGTCCAAAGAAGGCCTGGGGATCAAATGGGAGGACGAAGATGGACGAACGAGATGAACATGGTCCATAGAAGGCCTAGGGATCAAATGGGAGGACGAAGATGGACGAAGGAGACGAACTTGGTCCAAAGAAGGCCTACGGATCAAATGGGAGGACGAAGATGGACGAACGAGATGAACTTGGTCCAAAGAAGGCCTACGGATCAAATGGGAGGACGAAGATGGACGAACGAGACGAACTTGGTCCAAAGTAGGCCTGGGGATCAAATGGGAGGACGAAGATGGACGAACGAGACGAACATGGTCCATAGAAGGCCTAGGGATCAAATGGGAGGACGAAGATGGACGAAGGAGACGAACTTGGTCCAAAGAAGGCCTACGGATCAAATGGGAGGACGAAGATGGACGAACGAGACGAACTTGGTCCAAAGAAGGCCTACGGATCAAATGGGAGGACGAAGATGGACGAACGAGACGAACTTGGTCCAAAGAAGGCCAACGGATCAAATGGGAGGACCGCGATGGACGAACGAGACGAACTTGGTCCAAAGAAGCCCAATGGATCAAATGGGAGGACGAAGATGGACGAACGAGGCGAACTTGGTCCAAAGAAGGCCTCGGGATCAAACGGGAGGACGAAGATGGAGGAACGAGGTGAACTTGGTACAAAGAAGGCCTACAGATCAAATGGGAGGACAAAGATGGACGAACGAGACGAACTTGGTCCAAAGAAGGCCTAGGGATCAAATGGGAGGACGAAGATGGACGAACGAGACGAACTTGGTGCAAAGAAGCCCAACGGATCAAATGGGAGGACGAAAAGGGATGAACGAGACGAACTTGGTCCAAAGAAGGCCTACGGATCAAATGGGAGGACGAAGATGGACGAACGAGACGAACTTGGTCCAAGGAAGGCCTAGGGATCAAATGGGAGGACGAAGATGGACGAACGAGACGAACTTGGTCCAAAGAAGGCCTACGGATCAAATGGGAAGACGAAGATGGAGGAACGAGGTGAACTTGGTACAAAGAAGGCCTACGGATCAAATGGGAGGACAAAGATGGACGAACGAGACGAACTTGGTCCAAAGAAGGCCTAGGGATCAAATGGGAGGACGAAGATGGACGAACGAGACGAACTTGGTGCAAAGAAGCCCAACGGATCAAATGGGAGGACGAAAAGGGATGAACGAGACGAACTTGGTCAAAAGAAGGCCTACGGATCAAATGGGTGGACGAAGATGGACGAACGAGACGAACTTGGTCCAAGGAAGGCCTAGGGATCAAATGGGAGGACGAAGATGGACGAACGAGACGAACTTGGTCCAAGGAAGGCCTAGGGATCAAATGGGAGGACGAAGATGGACGAACGAGACGAACTTGGTCCAAAGAAGGCCTACGGATCAAATGGGAGGACGAAGATGGACGAACGAGTCGAACTTGGTCCAAAGAAGGCCAACGGATGAAATGGGAGGAGGAAGATGGACGAACGAGACGAACTTGGTCCAAAGAAGGCCTACGGATCAAATGGGAGGACGAAGATGGACGAACGAGTCGAACTTGGTCCAAAGAAGGCCAACGGATGAAATGGGAGGAGGAAGATGGACGAACGACACGAACTTGGTCCAAAGAAGGCCTAGGGATCAAATGGGAGGACGAAGATGGACGAAGGAAACGAACTTGGTCCAAAGAAGGCCTACGGATCAAATGGGAGGACGAAGATGGACGAACGAGACGAACTTGGTCCAAAGAAGGCCTAGGGATCAAATGGGAGGACGAAGATGGACGAACGAGACGAACTTGGTCCAAGGAAGGCCTAGGGATCAAATGGGAGGACGAAGATGGACGAACGAGACGAACTTGGTCCAAAGAAGGCCTATGGATCAAATGGGAGGACGAAGATGGACGAACGAGTCGAACTTGGTCCAAAGAAGGCCAACGGATGAAATGGGAGGAGGAAGATGGACGAACGACACGAACTTGGTCCAAAGAAGGCCTAGGGATCAAATGGGAGGACGAAGATGGACGAAGGAAACGAACTAGGTCCAAAGAAGGCCTACGGATCAAATGGGAGGACGAAGATGGACGAACGAGACGAACTTGGTCCAAAGAAGGCCTACGGATCAAATGGGAGGACGAAGATGGACGAACGAGACGAACTTGGTCCAAAGAAGGCCTACGGATCAAATGGGAGGACGAAGATGGACGAACGAGACAAACTTGGTCCAAAGAAGGCCAACGGATCAAATGGGGGGACGAAGATGGACGAACGAGACGAACTTTGTGCAAAGAAGCCCAACGGATCAAATGGGAGGACGAAGATGGACGAACGAGACGAACTTGGTCCAAAGAAGGCCTACGGATCAAATGGGAGGACGAAGATGGACGAACGAGTCGAACTTGGTCCAAAGAAGGCCAACGGATGAAATGGGAGGAGGAAGATGGACGAACGAGACGAACTTGGTCCAAAGAAGGCCTGGGGATCAAATGGGAGGACGAAGATGGACGAACGAGATGAACATGGTCCATAGAAGGCCTAGGGATCAAATGGGAGGACGAAGATGGACGAAGGAGACGAACTTGGTCCAAAGAAGGCCTACGGATCAAATGGGAGGACGAAGATGGACGAACGAGATAAACTTGGTCCAAAGAAGGCCTACGGATCAAATGGGAGGACGAAGATGGACGAACGAGACGAACTTGGTCCAAAGTAGGCCTGGGGATCAAATGGGAGGACGAAGATGGACGAACGAGACGAACATGGTCCATAGAAGGCCTAGGGATCAAATGGGAGGACGAAGATGGACGAAGGAGACGAACTTGGTCCAAAGAAGGCCTACGGATCAAATGGGAGGACGAAGATGGACGAACGAGACGAACTTGGTCCAAAGAAGGCCTACGGATCAAATGGGAGGACGAAGATGGACGAACGAGACGAACTTGGTCCAAAGAAGGCCAACGGATCAAATGGGAGGACCGCGATGGACGAACGAGACGAACTTGGTCCAAAGAAGCCCAATGGATCAAATGGGAGGACGAAGATGGACGAACGAGGCGAACTTGGTCCAAAGAAGGCCTCGGGATCAAATGGGAGGACGAAGATGGAGGAACGAGGTGAACTTGGTACAAAGAAGGCCTACAGATCAAATGGGAGGACAAAGATGGACGAACGAGACGAACTTGGTCCAAAGAAGGCCTAGGGATCAAATGGGAGGACGAAGATGGACGAACGAGACGAACTTGGTGCAAAGAAGCCCAACGGATCAAATGGGAGGACGAAAAGGGATGAACGAGACGAACTTGGTCCAAAGAAGGCCTACGGATCAAATGGGAGGACGAAGATGGACGAACGAGACGAACTTGGTCCAAGGAAGGCCTAGGGATCAAATGGGAGGACGAAGATGGACGAACGAGACGAACTTGGTCCAAAGAAGGCCTACGGATCAAATGGGAAGACGAAGATGGAGGAACGAGGTGAACTTGGTACAAAGAAGGCCTACGGATCAAATGGGAGGACAAAGATGGACGAACGAGACGAACTTGGTCCAAAGAAGGCCTAGGGATCAAATGGGAGGACGAAGATGGACGAACGAGACGAACTTGGTGCAAAGAAGCCCAACGGATCAAATGGGAGGACGAAAAGGGATGAACGAGACGAACTTGGTCAAAAGAAGGCCTACGGATCAAATGGGTGGACGAAGATGGACGAACGAGACGAACTTGGTCCAAGGAAGGCCTAGGGATTAAATGGGAGGACGAAGATGGACGAACGAGACGAACTTGGTCCAAGGAAGGCCTAGGGATCAAATGGGAGGACGAAGATGGACGAACGAGACGAACTTGGTCCAAAGAAGGCCTACGGATCAAATGGGAGGACGAAGATGGACGAACGAGTCGAACTTGGTCCAAAGAAGGCCAACGGATGAAATGGGAGGAGGAAGATGGACGAACGACACGAACTTGGTCCAAAGAAGGCCTAGGGATCAAATGGGAGGACGAAGATGGACGAAGGAAACGAACTTGGTCCAAAGAAGGCCTACGGATCAAATGGGAGGACGAAGATGGACGAACGAGACGAACTTGGTCCAAAGAAGGCCTACGGATCAAATGGGAGGACGAACGAGACGAACTTGGTCCAAAGAAGGCCTACGGATCAAATGGGAGGACGAAGATGGACGAACGAGACAAACTTGGTCCAAAGAAGGCCTACGGATCAAATGGGATGACGAAGATGGACGAACGAGACGAACTTGGTCCAAAGAAGGCCTACGGATCAAATGGGAGGACGAAGATGGACGAACGAGTCGAACTTGGTCCAAAGAAGGCCAACGGATGAAATGGGAGGAGGAAGATGGACGAACGAGACGAACTTGGTCCAAAGAAGGCCTAGGGATCAAATGGGAGGACAAAGATGGACGAACGAGATGAACTTGGTCCAAAGAAGGCCAACAGATCAAATGGGAGGACCACGATGGACGAACGAGACGAACTTGGTCCAAAGAAGCCCAATGGATCAAATGGGAGGACGAAGATGGAGGAACGAGGTGAACATGGTACAAAGAAGGCCTACGAATCAAATGGGAGGACAAAGATGGACGAACGAGACGAACTTGGTCCAAAGAAGGCCTAGGGATCAAATGGGAGGACGAAGATGGACGAACGAGACGAACTTGGTACAAAGAAGCCCAACGGATCAAATGGGAGGACGAAAAGGGATGAACGAGACGAACTTGGTCCAAAGAAGGCCTACGGATCAAATGGGTGGACGAAGATGGACGAACGAGACGAACTTGGTCCAAGGAAGGCCTAGGGATCAAATGGGAGGACGAAGATGGACAAACGAGACGAACTTGGTCCAAAGAAGGCCTACGGATCAAATGGGAGGACGAAGATGGAGGAACGAGGTGAACTTGGTACAAAGAAGGCCTACGCATCAAATGGGAGGACAAAGATGGACGAACGAGACGAACTTGGTCCAAAGAAGGCCTAGGGATCAAATGGGAGGTCGAAGATGGACGAACGAGACGAACTTGGTGCAAAGAAGCCCAACGGATCAAATGGGAGGACGAAAAGGGATGAACGAGACGAACTTGGTCCAAAGAAGGCCTACGGATCAAATGGGTGGACGAAGATGGACGAACGAGACGAACTTGGTCCAAGGAAGGCCTAGGGATCAAATGGGAGGTCGAAGATGGACGAACGAGACAAACTTGGTCCATGGAAGGCCTAGGGATCAAATGGGAGGACGAAGATGGACGAACGAGACGAACTTGGTCCAAAGAAGGCCTACGGATCAAATGGGAGGACGAAGATGGACGAACGAGTCGAACTTGGTCCAAAGAAGGCCAACGGATCAAATGGGAGGACGAAAAGGGATGAACGAGAAGAACTTGGTCCAAAGAAGGCCTACGGATCAAATGGGTGGACGAAGATGGACGAACGAGACGAACTTGGTCCAAGGAAGGCCTAGGGATCAAATGGGAGGACGAAGATGGACGAACGAGACGAACTTGGTCCAAAGAAGGCCTACGGATCAAATGGGAGGACGAAGATGGAGGAACGAGGTGAACTTGGTACAAGGAAGGCCTACGGATCAAATGGGAGGACGAAGATGGACGAACGAGACGAACTTGGTCCAAAGAAGGCCTACGGATCAAATGGGAGGACGAAGATGGACGAACGAGAAGAACTTGGTCCAAAGAAGGCCTAGGGATCAAATGGGAGGACAAAGATGGACGAACGAGATGAACTTGGTCCAAAGAAGGCCAACGGATCAAATGGGAGGACCACGATGGACGAACGAGACGAACTTGGTCCAAAGAAGCCCAATGGATCAAATGGGAGGACGAAGATGGACGAACGAGACGAACTTGGTCCAAAGAAGGCCTACGGATCAAATGGGAGGACGAAGATGGACGAACGAGTCGAACTTGGTCCAAAGAAGGCCAACGGATGAAATGGGAGGAGGAAGATGGACGAACGAGACGAACTTGGTCCAAAGAAGGCCTGGGGATCAAATGGGAGGACGAAGATGGACGAAGGAGACGAACTTGGTCCAAAGAAGGCCTACGGATCAAATGGGAGGACGAAGATGGACGAACGAGACGAACTTGGTCCAAAGAAGGCCTACGGATCAAATGGGAGGACGAAGATGGACGAACGAGACGAACTTGGTCCAAAGAAGGCCTGGGGATCAAATTGGAGGACGAAGATGGACGAACGAGACGAACATGGTCCATAGAAGGCCTAGGGATCAAATGGGAGGACGAAGATGGACGAAGGAGACGAACTTGGTCCAAAGAAGGCCTACGGATCAAATGGGAGGACGAAGATGGACGAACGAGACGAACTTGGTCCAAAGAAGGCCTACGGATCAAATGGGAGGACGAAGATGGACGAACGAGACGAACTTGGTCCAAAGAAGGCCAACGGATCAAATGGGAGGACCGCGATGGACGAACGAGACGAACTTGGTCCAAAGAAGCCCAATCGATCAAATGGGAGGACGAAGATGGACGAACGAGGCGAACTTGGTCCAAAGAAGGCCTCGGGCTCAAATGGGAGGACGAAGATGGAGGAACGAGGTGAACTTGGTACAAAGAAGGCCTACAGATCAAATGGGAGGACAAAGATGGACGAACGAGACGAACTTGGTCCAAAGAAGGCCTAGGGATCAAATGGGAGGACGAAGATGGACGAACGAGACGAACTTGGTGCAAAGAAGCCCAACGGATCAAATGGGAGGACGAAAAGGGATGAACGAGACGAACTTGGTCCAAAGAAGGCCTACGGATCAAATGGGAGGACGAAGATGGACGAACGAGACGAACTTGGTCCAAAGAAGGCCTAGGGATCAAATGGGAGGACGAAGATGGACGAACGAGACGAACTTGGTCCAAAGAAGGCCTACGGATCAAATGGGAAGACGAAGATGGAGGAACGAGGTGAACTTGGTACAAAGAAGGCCTACGGATCAAATGGGAGGACAAAGATGGACGAACGAGACGAACTTGGTCCAAAGAAGGCCTAGGGATCAAATGGGAGGACGAAGATGGACGAACGAGACGAACTTGGTGCAAAGAAGCCCAACGGATCAAATGGGAGGACGAAAAGGGATGAACGAGACGAACTTGGTCCAAAGAAGGCCTACGGATTAAATGGGTGGACGAAGATGGACGAACGAGACGAACTTGGTCCAAGGAAGGCCTAGGGATCAAATGGGAGGACGAAGATGGACGAACGAGACGAACTTGGTCCAAGGAAGGCCTAGGGATCAAATGGGAGGACGAAGATGGACGAACGAGACAAACTTGGTCCAAAGAAGGCCTACGGATCAAATGGGAGGACGAAGATGGACGAACGAGTCGAACTTGGTCCAAAGAAGGCCAACGGATAAAATGGGAGGAGGAAGATGGACGAACGACACGAACTTGGTCCAAAGAAGGCCTAGGGATCAAATGGGAGGACGAAGATGGACGAAGGAAACGAACTTGGTCCAAAGAAGGCCTACGGATCAAATGGGAGGACGAAGATGGACGAACGAGACGAACTTGGTCCAAAGAAGGCCTACGGATCAAATGGGAGGACGAAGATGGACGAACGAGACGAACTTGGTCCAAAGAAGGCCTACGGATCAAATGGGAGGACGAAGATGGACGAACGAGACGAACTTGGTCCAAAGAAGGCCTACGGATCAAATGGGAGGACGAAGATGGACGAACGAGACGAACTTGGTCCAAAGAAGGCCAACGGATGAAATGGGAGGAGGAAGATGGACGAACGAGACGAACTTGGTCCAAAGAAGGCCTAGGGATCAAATGGGAGGACAAAGATGGACGAACGAGATGAACTTGGTCCAAAGAAGGCCAACAGATCAAATGGGAGGACCACGATGGACGAACGAGACGAACTTGGTCCAAAGAAGCCCAATGGATCAAATGGGAGGACGAAGATGGAGGAACGAGGTGAACATGGTACAAAGAAGGCCTACGAATCAAATGGGAGGACAAAGATGGACGAACGAGACGAACTTGGTCCAAAGAAGGCCTAGGGATCAAATGGGAGGACGAAGATGGACGAACGAGACGAACTTGGTACAAAGAAGCCCAACGGATCAAATGGGAGGACGAAAAGGGATGAACGAGACGAACTTGGTCCAAAGAAGGCCTACGGATCAAATGGGTGGACGAAGATGGACGAACGAGACGAACTTGGTCCAAGGAAGGCCTAGGGATCAAATGGGAGGACGAAGATGGACAAACGAGACGAACTTGGTCCAAAGAAGGCCTACGGATCAAATGGGAGGACGAAGATGGAGGAACGAGGTGAACTTGGTACAAAGAAGGCCTACGCATCAAATGGGAGGACAAAGATGGACGAACGAGATGAACTTGGTCCAAAGAAGGCCTAGGGATCAAATGGGAGGTCGAAGATGGACGAACGAGACGAACTTGGTGCAAAGAAGCCCAACGGATCAAATGGGAGGACGAAAAGGGATGAACGAGACGAACTTGGTCCAAAGAAGGCCTACGGATCAAATGGGTGGACGAAGATGGACGAACGAGACGAACTTGGTCCAAGGAAGGCCTAGGGATCAAATGGGAGGTCGAAGATGGACGAACGAGACAAACTTGGTCCATGGAAGGCCTAGGGATCAAATGGGAGGACGAAGATGGACAAACGAGACGAACTTGGTCCAAAGAAGGCCTACGGATCAAATGGGAGGACGAAGATGGACGAACGAGTCGAACTTGGTCCAAAGAAGGCCAACGGATCAAATGGGAGGACGAAAAGGGATGAACGAGACGAACTTGGTCCAAAGAAGGCCTACGGATCAAATGGGTGGACGAAGATGGACGAACGAGACGAACATGGTCCAAGGAAGGCCTAGGGATCAAATGGGAGGACGAAGATGGACGAACGAGACGAACTTGGTCCAAAGAAGGCCTACGGATCAAATGGGAGGACGAAGATGGAGGAACGAGGTGAACTTGGTACAAAGAAGGCCTACGGATCAAATGGGAGGACGAAGATGGACGAACGAGACGAACTTGGTCCAAAGAAGGCCTACGGATCAAATGGGAGGACGAAGATGGACGAACGAGAAGAACTTGGTCCAAAGAAGGCCTAGGGATCAAATGGGAGGACAAAGATGGACGAACGAGATGAACTTGGTCCAAAGAAGGCCAACGGATCAAATGGGAGGACCACGATGGACGAACGAGACGAACTTGATCCAAAGAAGCCCAATGGATCAAATGGGAGGACGAAGATGGACGAACGAGACGAACTTGGTCCAAAGAAGGCCTACGGATCAAATGGGAGGACAAAGATGGACGAACGAGTCGAACTTGGTCCAAAGAAGGCCAACGGATGAAATGGGAGGAGGAAGATGGACGAACGAGACGAACTTGGTCCAAAGAAGGCCTGGGGATCAAATGGGAGGACGAAGATGGACGAACGAGATGAACATGGTCCATAGAAGGCCTAGGGATCAAATGGGAGGACGAAGATGGACGAAGGAGACGAACTTGGTCCAAAGAAGGCCTACGGATCAAATGGGAGGACGAAGATGGACGAACGAGACGAATTTGGTCCAAAGAAGGCCTACGGATCAAATGGGAGGACGAAGATGGACGAACGAGACGAACTTGGTCCAAAGAAGGCCTGGGGATCAAATGGGAGGACGAAGATGGACGAACGAGACGAACATGGTCCATAGAAGGCCTAGGGATCAAATGGGAGGACGAAGATGGACGAAGGAGACGAACTTGGTCCAAAGAAGGCCTACGGATCAAATGGGAGGACGAAGATGGACGAACGAGACGAACTTGGTCCAAAGAAGGCCTACGGATCAAATGGGAGGACGAAGATGGACGAACGAGACGAACTTGGTCCAAAGAAGGCCAACGGATCAAATGGGAGGACCGCGATGGACGAACGAGATGAACTTGGTCCAAAGAAGCCCAATCGATCAAATGGGAGGACGAAGATGGACGAACGAGGCGAACTTGGTCCAAAGAAGGCCTCGGGCTCAAATGGGAGGACGAAGATGGAGGAACGAGGTGAACTTGGTACAAAGAAGGCCTACAGATCAAATGGGAGGACAAAGATGGACGAACGAGACGAACTTGGTCCAAAGAAGGCCTAGGGATCAAATGGGAGGACGAAGATGGACGAACGAGACGAACTTGGTGCAAAGAAGCCCAACGGATCAAATGGGAGGACGAAGATGGACGAACGAGACGAACTTGGTCCAAAGAAGGCCTACGGATCAAATGGGAGGACGAAGATGGACGAACGAGACGAACTTGGTCCAAAGAAGGCCTACGGATCAAATGGGAAGACGAAGATGGAGGAACGAGGTGAACTTGGTACAAAGAAGGCCTACGGATCAAATGGGAGGACAAAGATGGACGAACGAGACGAACTTGGTCCAAAGAAGGCCTAGGGATCAAATGGGAGGACGAAGATGGACGAACGAGACGAACTTGGTGCAAAGAAGCCCAACGGATCAAATGGGAGGACGAAAAGGGGTGAACGAGACGAACTTGGTCCAAAGAAGGCCTACGGATTAAATGGGTGGACGAAGATGGACGAACGAGACGAACTTGGTCCAAGGAAGGCCTAGGGATCAAATGGGAGGACGAAGATGGACGAACGAGACGAACTTGGTCCAAGGAAGGCCTAGGGATCAAATGGGAGGACGAAGATGGACGAACGAGACGAACTTGGTCCAAAGAAGGCCTACGGATCAAATGGGAGGACGAAGATGGACGAACGAGTCGAACTTGGTCCAAAGAAGGCCAACGGATGAAATGGGAGGAGGAAGATGGACGAACGACACGAACTTGGTCCAAAGAAGGCCTAGGGATCAAATGGGAGGACGAAGATGGACGAAGGAAACGAACTTGGTCCAAAGAAGGCCTACGGATCAAATGGGAGGACGAAGATGGACGAACGAGACGAACTTGATCCAAAGAAGGCCTACGGATCAAATGGGAGGACGAAGATGGACGAACGAGACGAACTTGGTCCAAAGAAGGCCTACGGATCAAATGGGAGGACGAAGATGGACGAACGAGACGAACTTGCTCCAAAGAAGTCCTACGGATCAAATGGGAGAACGAAGATGGACGAACGAGTCGAACTTGGTCCAAAGAAGCCAACGGATGAAATGGGAGGAGGAAGATGGACGAACGAGACGAACTTGGTCCAAAGAAGGCCTAGGGATCAAATGGGAGAACAAAGATGGACGAACGAGATGAACTTGGTCCAAAGAAGGCCAACAGATCAAATGGGAGGACCACGATGGACGAACGAGACGAACTTGGTCCAAAGAAGCCCAATGGATCAAATGGGAGGACGAAGATGGAGGAACGAGGTGAACATGGTACAAAGAAGGCCTACGGATCAAATGGGAGGACAAAGATGGACGAACGAGACGAACTTGGTCCAAAGAAGGCCTAGGGATCAAATGGGAGGACGAAGATGGACGAACGAGACGAACTTGGTACAAAGAAGCCCAACGGATCAAATGGGAGGACGAAAAGGGATGAACGAGACGAACTTGGTCCAAAGAAAGCCTACGGATCAAATGGGTGGACGAAGTTGGACGAACGAGACGAACTTGGTCCAAGGAAGGCCTAGGGATCAAATGGGAGGACGAAGATGGACGAACGAGACGAACTTGGTCCAACGAAGGCCTACGGATCAAATGGGAGGACGAAGATGGACGAACGAGTCGAACTTGGTCCAAAGAAGGCCAACGGATCAAATGGGAGGACGAAAAGGGATGAACGAGACGAACTTGGTCCAAAGAAGGCCTACGGATCAAATGGGTGGACGAAGATGGACGAACGAGACGAACTTGGTCCAAGGAAGGCCTAGGGATCAAATGGGAGGACGAAGATGGACGAACGAGACGAACTTGGTCCAAAGAAGGCCTACGGATCAAATGGGAGGACGAAGATGGAGGAACGAGGTGAACTTGGTACAAAGAAGGCCTACGGATCAAATGGGAGGACAAAGATGGACGAACGAGACGAACTTGGTCCAAAGAAGGCCTACTGATCAAATGGGAGGACGAAGATGGACGAACGAGTCGAACTTGGTCCAAAGAAGGCCAACAGATGAAATGGGAGGAGGAAGATGGACGAACGAGAAGAATTTGGTCCAAAGAAGGCCTAGGGATCAAATGGGAGGACAAAGATGGACGAACGAGATGAACTTGGTCCAAAGAAGGCCAACGGATCAAATGGGAGGACCACGATGGACGAACGAGACGAACTTGGTCCAAAGAAGCCCAATGGATCAAATGGGAGGACGAAGATGGACGAACGAGACGAACTTGGTCCAAAGAAGGCCTACGGATCAAATGGGAGGACGAAGATGGACGAACGAGTCGAACTTGGTCCAAAGAAGGCCAACGGATGAAATGGGAGGAGGAAGATGGACGAACGAGACGAACTTGGTCCAAAGAAGGCCTGGGGATCAAATGGGAGGACGAAGATGGACGAACGAGATGAACATGGTCCATAGAAGGCCTAGGGATCAAATGGGAGGACGAAGATGGACGAAGGAGACGAACTTGGTCCAAAGAAGGCCTACGGATCAAATGGGAGGACGAAGATGGACGAACGAGACGAATTTGGTCCAAAGAAGGCCTACAGATCAAATGGGAGGACGAAGATGGACGAACGAGACGAACTTGGTCCAAAGAAGGCCTGGGGATCAAATGGGAGGACGAAGATGGACGAACGAGACGAACATGGTCCATAGAAGGCCTAGGGATCAAATGGGAGGACGAAGATGGACGAAGGAGACGAACTTGGTCCAAAGAAGGCCTACGGATCAAATGGGAGGACGAAGATGGACGAACGAGACGAACTTGGTCCAAAGAAGGCCTACGGTTCAAATGGGAGGACGAAGATGGACGAACGAGACGAACTTGGTCCAAAGAAGGCCAACGGATCAAATGGGAGGACCGCGATGGACGAACGAGACGAACTTGGTCCAAAGAAGCCCAATCGATCAAATGGGAGGACGAAGACGGACGAACGAGGCGAACTTGGTCCAAAGAAGGCCTCGGGCTCAAATGGGAGGACGAAGATGGAGGAACGAGGTGAACTTCGTACAAAGAAGGCCTACGGATCAAATGGGAGGACAAAGATGGACGAACGAAACGAACTTGGTCCAAAGAAGGCCTAGGGATCAAATGGGAGGACGAAGATGGACGAACGAGACGAACTTGGTACAAAGAAGCCCAACGGATCAAATGGGAGGACGAAAAGGGATGAACGAGACGAACTTGGTCCAAAGAAGGCCTACGGATCAAATGGGTGGACGAAGATGGACGAACGAGACGAACTTGGTCCAAGGAAGGCCTAGGGATCAAATGGGAGGACGAAGATGGACGAACGAGACGAACTTGGTGCAAAGAAGCCCAACGGATCAAATGGGAGGACGAAAAGGGATGAACGAGACGAACTTGGTCCAAAGAAGGCCTACGGATCAAATGGGTGGACGAAGATGGACGAACGAGACGAACTTGGTCCAAGGAAGGCCTAGGGATCAAATGGGAGGACGAAGATGGACGAACGAGACGAACTTGGTCCAAAGAAGGCCTACGGATCAAATGGGAGGACGAAGATGGACGAACGAGTCGAACTTGGTCCAAAGAAGGCCAACGGATCAAATGGGAGGAGGAAGATGGACGAACGACACGAACTTGGTCCAAAGAAGGCCTAGGGATCAAATGGGAGGACGAAGATGGACGAAGGAAACGAACTTGGTCCAAAGAAGGCCTACGGATCAAATGGGAGGACGAAGATGGACGAACGAGACGAACTTGGTCCAAAGAAGGCCTACGGATCAAATGGGAGGACGAAGATGGACGAACGAGACGAACTTGGTCCAAAGAAGGCCTACGGATCAAATGAGAGGACGAAGATGGACGAACGAGACGAACTTGGTCCAAAGAAGGCCTACGGATCAAATGAGAGGACGAAGATGGACGAACGAGTCGAACTTGGTCCAAAGAAGGCCAACGGATGAAATGGGAGGAGGAAGATGGACGAACGAGACGAACTTGGTCCAAAGAAGGCCTAGGGATCAAATGGGAGGACAAAGATGGACGAACGAGATGAACTTGGTCCAAAGAAGGCCAACAGATCAAATGGGAGGACCACGATGGACGAACGAGACGAACTTGGTCCAAAGAAGCCCAATGGATCAAATGGGAGGACGAAGATGGAGGAACGAGGTGAACATGGTACAAAGAAGGCCTACGGATCAAATGGGAGGACAAAGATGGACGAACGAGACGAACTTGGTCCAAAGAAGGCCTAGGGATCAAATGGGAGGACGAAGATGGACGAACGAGACGAACTTGGTACAAAGAAGCCCAACGGATCAAATGGGAGGACGAAAAGGGATGAACGAGACGAACTTGGTCCAAAGAAGGCCTACGGATCAAATGGGTGGACGAAGATGGACGAACGAGACGAACTTGGTCCAAGGAAGGCCTAGGGATCAAATGGGAGGACGAAGATGGACGAACGAGACGAACTTGGTCCAAAGATGGCCTACGGATCAAATGGGAGGACGAAAAGGGATGAACGAGACGAACTTGGTCCAAAGAAGGCCTACGGATCAAATGGGAGGACGAAGATGGACGAACGAGTCGAACTTGGTCCAAAGAAGGCCAACAGATGAAATGGGAGGAGGAAGATGGACGAACGAGAAGAACTTGGTCCAAAGAAGGCCTAGGGATCAAATGGGAGGACAAAGATGGACGAACGAGATGAACTTGGTCCAAAGAAGGCCAACGGATCAAATGGGAGGACCACGATGGACGAACGAGACGAACTTGGTCCAAAGAAGCCCAATGGATCAAATGGGAGGACGAAGATGGAGGAACGAGGTGAACATGGTACAAAGAAGCCCAATGGATCAAATGGGAGGACGAAGATGGACGAACGAGACGAACTTGGTCCAAAGAAGGCCTAGGGATCAAATGGGAGGACGAAGATGGACGAACGAGACAACTTGGTGCAAAGAAGCCCAACGGATCAAATGGGAGGACGAAAAGGGATGAACGAGACGAACTTGGTCCAAAGAAGGCCTACGGATCAAATGGGTGGACGAAGATGGACGAACGAGACGAACTTGGTCCAAGGAAGGCCTAGGGATCAAATGGGAGGACGAAGATGGACGAACGAGACGAACTTGGTCCAAAGAAGGCCTACGGATCAAATGGGAGGACGAAGATGGAGGAACGAGGTGAACTTGGTACAAAGAAGGCCTACGCATCAAATGGGAGGACAAAGATGGACGAACGAGACGAACTTGGTCCAAAGAAGGCCTAGGGATCAAATGGGAGGTCGAAGATGGACGAACGAGACGAACTTGGTGCAAAGAAGCCCAACGGATCAAATGGGAGGACGAAAAGGGATGAACGAGACGAACTTGGTCCAAAGAAGGCCTACGGATCAAATGGGAGGACGAAGATGGACGAACGAGTCGAACTTGGTCCAAAGAAGGCCAACAGATGAAATGGGAGGAGGAAGATGGACGAACGAGAAGAACTTGGTCCAAAGAAGGCCTAGGGATCAAATGGGAGGACAAAGATGGACGAACGAGATGAACTTGGTCCAAAGAAGGCCAACGGATCAAATGGGAGGACCACGATGGACGAACGAGACGAACTTGGTCCAAAGAAGCCCAATGGATCAAATGGGAGGACGAAGATGGACGAACGAGACGAACTTGGTCCAAAGAAGGCCTAGGGATCAAATGGGAGGACGAAGATGGACGAACGAGACGAACTTGGTGCAAAGAAGCCCAACGGATCAAATGGGAGGACGAAAAGGGATGAACGAGACGAACTTGGTCCAAAGAAGGCCTACGGATCAAATGGGTGGACGAAGATGGACGAACGAGACGAACTTGGTCCAAGGAAGGCCTAGGGATCAAATGGGAGGACGAAGATGGACGAACGAGACGAACTTGGTCCAAAGAAGGCCTACGGATCAAATGGGAGGACGAAGATGGAGGAACGAGGTGAACTTGGTACAAAGAAGGCCTACGCATCAAATGGGAGGACAAAGATGGACGAACGAGACGAACTTGGTCCAAAGAAGGCCTAGGGATCAAATGGGAGGTCGAAGATGGACGAACGAGACGAACTTGGTGCAAAGAAGCCCAACGGATCAAATGGGAGGACGAAAAGGGATGAACGAGACGAACTTGGTCCAAAGAAGGCCTACGGATCAAATGGGTGGACGAAGATGGACGAACGAGACGAACTTGGTCCAAGGAAGGCCTAGGGATCAAATGGGAGGACGAAGATGGACGAACGAGACGAACTTGGTCCAAAGAAGGCCTACGGATCAAATGGGAGGACGAAGATGGAGGAACGAGGTGAACTTGGTACAAAGAAGGCCTACGCATCAAATGGGAGGACAAAGATGGACGAACGAGACGAACTTGGTCCAAAGAAGGCCTAGGGATCAAATGGGAGGTCGAAGATGGACGAACGAGACGAACTTGGTGCAAAGAAGCCCAACGGATCAAATGGGAGGACGAAAAGGGATGAACGAGACGAACTTGGTCCAAAGAAGGCCTACGGATCAAATGGGAGGACGAAGATGGACGAACGAGTCGAACTTGGTCCAAAGAAGGCCAACAGATGAAATGGGAGGAGGAAGATGGACGAACGAGAAGAACTTGGTCCAAAGAAGGCCTAGGGATCAAATGGGAGGACAAAGATGGACGAACGAGATGAACTTGGTCCAAAGAAGGCCAACGGATCAAATGGGAGGACCACGATGGACGAACGAGACGAACTTGGTCCAAAGAAGCCCAATGGATCAAATGGGAGGACGAAGATGGACGAACGAGACGAACTTGGTCCAAAGAAGGCCTAGGGATCAAATGGGAGGACGAAGATGGACGAACGAGACGAACTTGGTGCAAAGAAGCCCAACGGATCAAATGGGAGGACGAAAAGGGATGAACGAGACGAACTTGGTCCAAAGAAGGCCTACGGATCAAATGGGTGGACGAAGATGGACGAACGAGACGAACTTGGTCCAAGGAAGGCCTAGGGATCAAATGGGAGGACGAAGATGGACGAACGAGACGAACTTGGTCCAAAGAAGGCCTACGGATCAAATGGGAGGACGAAGATGGAGGAACGAGGTGAACTTGGTACAAAGAAGGCCTACGCATCAAATGGGAGGACAAAGATGGACGAACGAGACGAACTTGGTCCAAAGAAGGCCTAGGGATCAAATGGGAGGTCGAAGATGGACGAACGAGACGAACTTGGTGCAAAGAAGCCCAACGGATCAAATGGGAGGACGAAAAGGGATGAACGAGACGAACTTGGTCCAAAGAAGGCCTACGGATCAAATGGGTGGACGAAGATGGACGAACGAGACGAACTTGGTCCAAGGAAGGCCTAGGGATCAAATGGGAGGTCGAAGATGGACGAACGAACGAGACGAACTTGGTCCAAGGAAGGCCTAGGGATCAAATGGGAGGACGAAGATGGACGAACGAGACGAACTTGGTCCAAAGAAGGCCTACGGATCAAATGGGAGGACGAAAAGGGATGAACGAGACGAACTTGGTCCAAAGAAGGCCTACGGATCAAATGGGTGGACGAAGATGGACGAACGAGACGAACTTGGTCCAAGGAAGGCCTAGGGATCAAATGGGAGGACGAAGATGGACGAACGAGACGAACTTGGTCCAAAGAAGGCCTACGGATCAAATGGGAGGACGAAGATGGAGGAACGAGGTGAACTTGGGACACAGAAGGCCTACGGATCAAATGGGAGGACGAAGATGGACGAACGAGACGAACTTGGTCCAAAGAAGGCCTACGGATCAAATGAGAGGACGAAGATGGACGAACGAGTCGAACTTGGTCCAAAGAAGGCCAACGGATGAAATGGGAGGAGGAAGATGGACGAACGAGACGAACTTGGTCCAAAGAAGGCCTAGGGATCAAATGGGAGGACAAAGATGGACGAACGAGATGAACTTGGTCCAAAGAAGGCCAACAGATCAAATGGGAGGACCACGATGGACGAACGAGACGAACTTGGTCCAAAGAAGCCCAATGGATCAAATGGGAGGACGAAGATGGAGGAACGAGGTGAACATGGTACAAAGAAGGCCTACGGATCAAATGGGAGGACAAAGATGGACGAACGAGACGAACTTGGTCCAAAGAAGGCCTAGGGATCAAATGGGAGGACGAAGATGGACGAACGAGACGAACTTGGTACAAAGAAGCCCAACGGATCAAATGGGAGGACGAAAAGGGATGAACGAGACGAACTTGGTCCAAAGAAGGCCTACGGATCAAATGGGTGGACGAAGATGGACGAACGAGACGAACTTGGTCCAAGGAAGGCCTAGGGATCAAATGGGAGGACGAAGATGGACGAACGAGACGAACTTGGTCCAAAGAAGGCCTACGGATCAAATGGGAGGACGAAGATGGAGGAACGAGGTGAACTTGGTACAGAGAAGGCCTACGCATCAAATGGGAGGACAAAGATGGACGAACGAGACGAACTTGGTCCAAAGAAGGCCTAGGGATCAAATGGGAGGTCGAAGATGGACGAACGAGACGAACTTGGTGCAAAGAAGCCCAACGGATCAAATGGGAGGACGAAAAGGGATGAACGAGACGAACTTGGTCCAAAGAAGGCCTACGGATCAAATGGGAGGACGAAGATGGACGAACGAGTCGAACTTGGTCCAAAGAAGGCCAACAGATGAAATGGGAGGAGGAAGATGGACGAACGAGAAGAACTTGGTCCAAAGAAGGCCTAGGGATCAAATGGGAGGACAAAGATGGACGAACGAGATGAACTTGGTCCAAAGAAGGCCAACGGATCAAATGGGAGGACCACGATGGACGAACGAGACGAACTTGGTCCAAAGAAGCCCAATGGATCAAATGGGAGGACGAAGATGGAGGAACGAGGTGAACATGGTACAAAGAAGCCCAATGGATCAAATGGGAGGACGAAGATGGACGAACGAGACGAACTTGGTCCAAAGAAGGCCTAGGGATCAAATGGGAGGACGAAGATGGACGAACGAGACAACTTGGTGCAAAGAAGCCCAACGGATCAAATGGGAGGACGAAAAGGGATGAACGAGACGAACTTGGTCCAAAGAAGGCCTACGGATCAAATGGGTGGACGAAGATGGACGAACGAGACGAACTTGGTCCAAGGAAGGCCTAGGGATCAAATGGGAGGACGAAGATGGACGAACGAGACGAACTTGGTCCAAAGAAGGCCTACGGATCAAATGGGAGGACGAAGATGGAGGAACGAGGTGAACTTGGTACAAAGAAGGCCTACGCATCAAATGGGAGGACAAAGATGGACGAACGAGACGAACTTGGTCCAAAGAAGGCCTAGGGATCAAATGGGAGGTCGAAGATGGACGAACGAGACGAACTTGGTGCAAAGAAGCCCAACGGATCAAATGGGAGGACGAAAAGGGATGAACGAGACGAACTTGGTCCAAAGAAGGCCTACGGATCAAATGGGTGGACGAAGATGGACGAACGAGACGAACTTGGTCCAACGAAGGCCTAGGGATCAAATGGGAGGTCGAAGATGGACGAACGAGACGAACTTGGTCCAAGGAAGGCCTAGGGATCAAATGGGAGGACGAAGATGGACGAACGAGACGAACTTGGTCCAAAGAAGGCCTACGGATCAAATGGGAGGACGAAGATGGACGAACGAGTCGAACTTGGTCCAAACAAGGCCAACGGATCAAATGGGAGGACGAAAAGGGATGAACGAGACGAACTTGGTCCAAAGAAGGCCTACGGATCAAATGGGTGGACGAAGATGGACGAACGAGACGAACTTGGTCCAAGGAAGGCCTAGGGATCAAATGGGAGGACGAAGATGGACGAACGAGACGAACTTGGTCCAAAGAAGGCCTACGGATCAAATGGGAGGACGAAGATGGAGGAACGAGGTGAACTTGGTACAAAGAAGGCCTACGGATCAAATGGGAGGACAAAGATGGACGAACGAGACGAACTTGGTCCAAAGAAGGCCTACGGATCAAATGGGAGGACGAAGATGGACGAACGAGTCGAACTTGGTCCAAAGAAGGCCAACAGATGAAATGGGAGGAGGAAGATGGACGAACGAGAAGAACTTGGTCCAAAGAAGGCCTAGGGATCAAATGGGAGGACAAAGATGGACGAACGAGATGAACTTGGTCCAAAGAAGGCCAACGGATCAAATGGGAGGACCACGATGGACGAACGAGACGAACTTGGTCCAAAGAAGCCCAATGGATCAAATGGGAGGACGAAGATGGACGAACGAGACGAACTTGGTCCAAAGAAGGCCAACGGATGAAATGGGAGGAGGAAGATGGACGAACGAGACGAACTTGGTCCAAAGAAGGCCTAGGGATCAAATGGGAGGACAAAGATGGACGAACGAGATGAACTTGGTCCAAAGAAGGCCAACGGATCAAATGGGAGGACCACGATGGACGAACGAGACGAACTTGGTCCAAAGAAGCCCAATGGATCAAATGGGAGGACGAAGATGGAGGAACGAGGTGAACATGGTACAAAGAAGGCCTACGGATCAAATGGGAGGACAAAGATGGACGAACGAGACGAACTTGGTCCAAAGAAGGCCTAGGGATCAAATGGGAGGACGAAGATGGACGAACGAGACGAACTTGGTGCAAAGAAGCCCAACGGATCAAATGGGAGGACGAAAAGGGAGGAACGAGACGAACTTGGTCCAAAGAAGGCCTACGGATCAAATGGGTGGACGAAGATGGACGAACGAGACGAACTTGGTCCAAGGAAGGCCTAGGGATCAAATGGGAGGACGAAGATGGACGAACGAGACGAACTTGGTCCAAAGAAGGCCTACGGATCAAATGGGAGGACGAAGATGGAGGAACGAGGTGAACTTGGTACAAAGAAGGCCTACGCATCAAATGGGAGGACAAAGATGGACGAACGAGACGAACTTGGTCCAAAGAAGGCCTAGGGATCAAATGGGAGGTCGAAGATGGACGAACGAGACGAACTTGGTGCAAAGAAGCCCAACGGATCAAATGGGAGGACGAAGATGGACGAACGAGACGAACTTGGTCCAAAGAAGGCCAACGGATCAAATGGGGGGACGAAAAGGGAGGAACGAGACGAACTTGGTCCAAAGAAGGCCTACGGATCAAATGGGAGGACGAAAAGGGAGGAACGAGACGAACTTGGTCCAAAGAAGGCCTACGGATCAAATGGGTGGACGAAGATGGACGAACGAGACGAACTTGGTCCAAGGAAGGCCTAGGGATCAAATGGGAGATCGAAGATGGACGAACGAGACGAACTTGGTCCAAGGAAGGCCTAGGGATCAAATGGGAGGACGAAGATGGACGAACGAGACGAACTTGGTCCAAAGAAGGCCTACGGATCAAATGGGAGGACGAAGATGGACGAACGAGTCGAACTTGGTCCAAAGAAGGCCTACGGATCAAATGGGAGGACGAAGATGGACGAACGAGTCGAACTTGGTCCAAAGAAGGCCAACGGATGAAATGGGAGGAGGAAGATGGACGAACGAGACGAACTTGGTCCAAAGAAGGCCTAGGGATCAAATGGGAGGACAAAGATGGACGAACGAGATGAACTTGGTCCAAAGAAGGCCAACGGATCAAATGGGAGGACCACGATGGACGAACGAGACGAACTTGGTCCAAAGAAGGCCTACGGATCAAATGAGAGGACGAAGATGGACGAACGAGTCGAACTTGGTCCAAAGAAGGCCAACGGATGAAATGGGAGGACGAAGATGGACGAACGAGACGAACTTGGTCCAAAGAAGGCCTAGGGATCAAATGGGAGGACGAAGATGGACGAACGAGACGAACTTGGTGCAAAGAAGCCCAACGGATCAAATGGGAGGACGAAGATGGACGAACGAGTCGAACTTGGTCCAAAGAAGGCCAACGGATGAAATGGGAGGAGGAAGATGGACGAACGAGACGAACTTGGTCCAAAGAAGGCCTAGGGATCAAATGGGAGGACCACGATGGACGAACGAGACGAACTTGGTCCAAAGAAGCCCAATGGATCAAATGGGAGGACGAAGATGGACGAACGAGTCGAACGTGGTCCAAAGAAGGCCAACGGATGAAATGGGAGGAGGAAGATGGACGAACGAGACGAACTTGGTCCAAAGAAGGCCTAGGGAACAAATGGGAGGACAAAGATGGACGAACGAGATGAACTTGGTCCAAAGAAGGCCAACGGATCAAATGGGAGGACCACGATGGACGAACGAGACGAACTTGGTCCAAAGAAGCCCAATGGATCAAATGGGAGGACGAAGATGGAGGAACGAGGTGAACATGGTAGAAAGAAGGCCTACGGATCAAATGGGAGGACAAAGATGGACGAACGAGACGAACTTGGTCCAAAGAAGGCCAACGGATCAAATGGGAGGACCACGATGGACGAACGAGACGAACTTGGTCCAAAGAAGCCCAATGGATCAAATGGGAGGACGAAGATGGAGGAACGAGGTGAACATGGTACAAAGAAGCCCAATGGATCAAATGGGAGGACGAAGATGGACGAACGAGACGAACTTGGTCCAAAGAAGGCCTAGGGATCAAATGGGAGGACGAAGATGGACGAACGAGACAACTTGGTGCAAAGAAGCCCAACGGATCAAATGGGAGGACGAAAAGGGATGAACGAGACGAACTTGGTCCAAAGAAGGCCTACGGATCAAATGGGTGGACGAAGATGGACGAACGAGACGAACTTGGTCCAAGGAAGGCCTAGGGATCAAATGGGAGGACGAAGATGGACGAACGAGACGAACTTGGTCCAAAGAAGGCCAACAGATGAAATGGGAGGAGGAAGATGGACGAACGAGAAGAACTTGGTCCAAAGAAGGCCTAGGGATCAAATGGGAGGACAAAGATGGACGAACGAGATGAACTTGGTCCAAAGAAGGCCAACGGATCAAATGGGAGGACCACGATGGACGAACGAGACGAACTTGGTCCAAAGAAGCCCAATGGATCAAATGGGAGGACGAAGATGGAGGAACGAGGTGAACATGGTACAAAGAAGCCCAATGGATCAAATGGGAGGACGAAGATGGACGAACGAGACGAACTTGGTCCAAAGAAGGCCTAGGGATCAAATGGGAGGACGAAGATGGACGAACGAGACAACTTGGTGCAAAGAAGCCCAACGGATCAAATGGGAGGACGAAAAGGGATGAACGAGACGAACTTGGTCCAAAGAAGGCCTACGGATCAAATGGGTGGACGAAGATGGACGAACGAGACGAACTTGGTCCAAGGAAGGCCTAGGGATCAAATGGGAGGACGAAGATGGACGAACGAGACGAACTTGGTCCAAAGAAGGCCTACGGATCAAATGGGAGGACGAAGATGGAGGAACGAGGTGAACTTGGTACAAAGAAGGCCTACGCATCAAATGGGAGGACAAAGATGGACGAACGAGACGAACTTGGTCCAAAGAAGGCCTAGGGATCAAATGGGAGGTCGAAGATGGACGAACGAGACGAACTTGGTGCAAAGAAGCCCAACGGATCAAATGGGAGGACGAAAAGGGATGAACGAGACGAACTTGGTCCAAAGAAGGCCTACGGATCAAATGGGTGGACGAAGATGGACGAACGAGACGAACTTGGTCCAAGGAAGGCCTAGGGATCAAATGGGAGGTCGAAGATGGACGAACGAGACGAACTTGGTCCAAGGAAGGCCTAGGGATCAAATGGGAGGACGAAGATGGACGAACGAGACGAACTTGGTCCAAAGAAGGCCTACGGATCAAATGGGAGGACGAAGATGGACGAACGAGTCGAACTTGGTCCAAACAAGGCCAACGGATCAAATGGGAGGACGAAAAGGGATGAACGAGACGAACTTGGTCCAAAGAAGGCCTACGGATCAAATGGGTGGACGAAGATGGACGAACGAGACGAACTTGGTCCAAGGAAGGCCTAGGGATCAAATGGGAGGACGAAGATGGACGAACGAGACGAACTTGGTCCAAAGAAGGCCTACGGATCAAATGGGAGGACGAAGATGGAGGAACGAGGTGAACTTGGTACAAAGAAGGCCTACGGATCAAATGGGAGGACAAAGATGGACGAACGAGACGAACTTGGTCCAAAGAAGGCCTACGGATCAAATGGGAGGACGAAGATGGACGAACGAGTCGAACTTGGTCCAAAGAAGGCCAACAGATGAAATGGGAGGAGGAAGATGGACGAACGAGAAGAACTTGGTCCAAAGAAGGCCTAGGGATCAAATGGGAGGACAAAGATGGACGAACGAGATGAACTTGGTCCAAAGAAGGCCAACGTATCAAATGGGAGGACCACGATGGACGAACGAGACGAACGTGGTCCAAAGAAGCCCAATGGATCAAATGGGAGGACGAAGATGGACGAACGAGACGAACTTGGTCCAAAGAAGGCCAACGGATGAAATGGGAGGAGGAAGATGGACGAACGAGACGAACTTGGTCCAAAGAAGGCCTAGGGATCAAATGGGAGGACAAAGATGGACGAACGAGATGAACTTGGTCCAAAGAAGGCCAACGGATCAAATGGGAGGACCACGATGGACGAACGAGACGAACTTGGTCCAAAGAAGCCCAATGGATCAAATGGGAGGACGAAGATGGAGGAACGAGGTGAACATGGTACAAAGAAGGCCTACGGATCAAATGGGAGGACAAAGATGGACGAACGAGACGAACTTGGTCCAAAGAAGGCCTAGGGATCAAATGGGAGGACGAAGATGGACGAACGAGACGAACTTGGTCCAAAGAAGCCCAACGGATCAAATGGGAGGACGAAAAGGGAGGAACGAGACGAACTTGGTCCAAAGAAGGCCTACGGATCAAATGGGTGGACGAAGATGGACGAACGAGACGAACTTGGTCCAAGGAAGGCCTAGGGATCAAATGGGAGGACGAAGATGGACGAACGAGACGAACTTGGTCCAAAGAAGGCCTACGGATCAAATGGGAGGACGAAGATGGAGGAACGAGGTGAACTTGGTACAAAGAAGGCCTACGCATCAAATGGGAGGACAAAGATGGACGAACGAGACGAACTTGGTCCAAAGAAGGCCTAGGGATCAAATGGGAGGTCGAAGATGGACGAACGAGACGAACTTGGTGCAAAGAAGCCCAACGGATCAAATGGGAGGACGAAAAGGGAGGAACGAGACGAACTTGGTCCAAAGAAGGCCTACGGATCAAATGGGTGGACGAAGATGGACGAACGAGATGAACTTGGTCCAAAGAAGGCCAACGGATCAAATGGGAGGACCACGATGGACGAACGAGACGAACTTGGTCCAAAGAAGCCCAATGGATCAAATGGGAGGACGAAGATGGAGGAACGAGGTGAACATGGTACAAAGAAGGCCTACGGATGAAATGGGAGGACAAAGATGGACGAACGAGACGAACTTGGTCCAAAGAAGGCCTAGGGATCAAATGGGAGGTCGAAGATGGACGAACGAGACGAACTTGGTGCAAAGAAGCCCAACGGATCAAATGGGAGGACGAAAAGGGATGAACGAGACGAACTTGGTCCAAAGAAGGCCTACGGATCAAATGGGTGGACGAAGATGGACGAACGAGACGAACTTGGTCCAAGGAAGGCCTAGGGATCAAATGGGAGGTCGAAGATGGACGAACGAGACGAACTTGGTCCAAGGAAGGCCTAGGGATCAAATGGGAGGACGAAGATGGACGAACGAGACGAACTTGGTCCAAAGAAGGCCTACGGATCAAATGGGAGGACGAAGATGGACGAACGTGTCGAACTTGGTCCAAAGAAGGCCAACGGATGAAATGGGAGGAGGAAGATGGACGAACGAGACGAACTTGGTCCAAAGAAGGCCTAGGGATCAAATGGGAGGACGAAGATGGACGAACGAGACGAACTTGGTCCAAAGAAGGCCTACGGATCAAATGGGAGGACGAAGATGGAGGAACGAGGTGAACTTGGTACAAAGAAGGCCTACAGATCAAATGGGAGGACAAAGATGGACGAACGAGATGAACTTGGTCCAAAGAAGGCCTACGGATCAAATGGGAGGACAAAGATGGACGAACGAGTCGAACTTGGTCCAAAGAAGGCCAACGGATGAAATGGGAGGAGGAAGATGGACGAACGAGACGAACTTGGTCCAAAGAAGGCCTAAGGATCAAATGGGAGGACAAAGATGGACGAACGAGATGAACTTGATCCAAAGAAGGCCAACGGATCAAATGGGACGACCACGATGGACGAACGAGACGAACTTGGTCCAAAGAAGCCCAATGGATCAAATGGGAGGACGAAGATGGACGAACGAGACGAACTTGGTCCAAAGAAGGCCTAGGGATCAAATGGGAGGATGAAGATGGACGAACGAGACGAACTTGGTGCAAAGAAGCCCAACGGATCAAATGGGAGGACGAAAAGGGATGAACGAGACGAACTTGGTCCAAAGAAGGCCTACGGATCAAATGGGTGGACGAAGATGGACGAACGAGACGAACTTGGTCCAAGGAAGGCCTAGGGATCAAATGGGAGGACGAAGATGGACGAACGAGACGAACTTGGTCCAAAGAAGGCCTACGGATGAAATGGGAGGACGAAGATGGACGAACGAGACGAACTTGGTCCAAAGAAGGCCTAGGGATCAAATGGGAGGACGAAGATGGACGAACGAGACGAACTTGGTGCAAAGAAGCCCAACGGATCAAATGGGAGGACGAAGATGGACGAACGAGTCGAACTTGGTCCAAAGAAGGCCAACGGATGAAATGGGAGGAGGAAGATGGACGAACGAGACGAACTTGGTCCAAAGAAGGCCTAGGGATCAAATGGGAGGACCACGATGGACGAACGAGACGAACTTGGTCCAAAGAAGCCCAATGGATCAAATGGGAGGACGAAGATGGACGAACGAGTCGAACTTGGTCCAAAGAAGGCCAACGGATGAAATGGGAGGAGGAAGATGGACGAACGAGACGAACTTGGTCCAAAGAAGGCCTAGGGAACAAATGGGAGGACAAATATGGACGAACGAGATGAACTTGGTCCAAAGAAGGCCAACGGATCAAATGGGAGGACCACGATGGACGAACGAGACGAACTTGGTCCAAAGAAGCCCAATGGATCAAATGGGAGGACGAAGATGGAGGAACGAGGTGAACATGGTAGAAAGAAGGCCTACGGATCAAATGGGAGGACAAAGATGGACGAACGAGACGAACTTGGTCCAAAGAAGGCCTAGGGATCAAATGGGAGGACGAAGATGGACGAACGAGACGAACTTGGTGCAAAGAAGCCCAACGGATCAAATGGGAGGACGAAAAGGGATGAACGAGACGAACTTGGTCCAAAGAAGGCCTACAGATCAAATGGGTGGACGAAGATGGACGAACGAGACGAACTTGGTCCAAGGAAGGCCTAGGGATCAAATGGGAGGACGAAGATGGACGAACGAGACGAACTTGGTCCAAAGAAGGCCTACGGATCAAATGGGAGGACGAAGATGGAGGAACGAGGTGAACTTGGTACAAAGAAGGCCTACGGATCAAATGGGAGGACAAAGATGGACGAACAAGACGAACTTGGTCCAAAGAAGGCCTACGGATCAAATGGGAGGACGAAGATGGACGAACGAGTCGAACTTGGTCCAAAGAAGGCCAACGGATGAAATGGGAGGAGGAAGATGGACGAACGAGACGAACTTGGTCCAAAGAAGGCCTAGGGATCAAATGGGAGGACAAAGATGGACGAACGAGATGAACTTGGTCCAAAGAAGGCCAACGGATCAAATGGGAGGACCACGATGGACGAACGAGACGAACTTGGTCCAAAGAAGCCCAATGGATCAAATGGGAGGACGAAGATGGAGGAACGAGGTGAACATGGTACAAAGAAGGCCTACGGATGAAATGGGAGGACAAAGATGGACGAACGAGACGAACTTGGTCCAAAGAAGGCCTAGGGATCAAATGGGAGGTCGAAGATGGACGAACGAGACGAACTTGGTGCAAAGAAGCCCAACGGATCAAATGGGAGGACGAAAAGGGATGAACGAGACGAACTTGGTCCAAAGAAGGCCTACGGATCAAATGGGTGGACGAAGATGGACGAACGAGACGAACTTGGTCCAAGGAAGGCCTAGGGATCAAATGGGAGGTCGAAGATGGACGAACGAGACGAACTTGGTCCAAGGAAGGCCTAGGGATCAAATGGGAGGACGAAGATGGACGAACGAGACGAACTTGGTCCAAAGAAGGCCTACGGATCAAATGGGAGGACGAAGATGGACGAACGTGTCGAACTTGGTCCAAAGAAGGCCAACGGATGAAATGGGAGGAGGAAGATGGACGAACGAGACGAACTTGGTCCAAAGAAGGCCTAGGGATCAAATGGGAGGACGAAGATGGACGAACGAGACGAACTTGGTCCAAAGAAGGCCTACGGATCAAATGGGAGGACGAAGATGGAGGAACGAGGTGAACTTGGTACAAAGAAGGCCTACAGATCAAATGGGAGGACAAAGATGGACGAACGAGATGAACTTGGTCCAAAGAAGGCCTACGGATCAAATGGGAGGACAAAGATGGACGAACGAGTCGAACTTGGTCCAAAGAAGGCCAACGGATGAAATGGGAGGAGGAAGATGGACGAACGAGACGAACTTGGTCCAAAGAAGGCCTAAGGATCAAATGGGAGGACAAAGATGGACGAACGAGATGAACTTGATCCAAAGAAGGCCAACGGATCAAATGGGAGGACCACGATGGACGAACGAGACGAACTTTGTCCAAAGAAGCCCAATGGATCAAATGGGAGGACGAAGATGGACGAACGAGATGAACTTGGTCCAAAGAAGGCCTAGGGATCAAATGGGAGGATGAAGATGGACGAACGAGACGAACTTGGTGCAAAGAAGCCCAACGGATCAAATGGGAGGACGAAAAGGGATGAACGAGACGAACTTGGTCCAAAGAAGGCCTACGGATCAAATGGGTGGACGAAGATGGACGAACGAGACGAACTTGGTCCAAGGAAGGCCTAGGGATCAAATGGGAAGACGAAGATGGACGAACGAGACGAACTTGGTCCAAAGAAGGCCTACGGATCAAATGGGAGGACGAAGATGGAGGAACGAGGTGAACTTGGTACAAAGAAGGCCTACGCATCAAATGGGAGGACAAAGATGGACGAACGAGACGAACTTGGTCCAAAGAAGGCCTAGGGATCAAATGGGAGGTCGAAGATGGACGAACGAGACGAACTTGGTGCAAAGAAGCCCAACGGATCAAATGGGAGGACGAAAAGGGATGAACGAGACGAACTTGGTCCAAAGAAGGCCTACGGATCAAATGGGTGGACGAAGATGGACGAACGAGACGAACTTGGTCCAAGGAAGGCCTAGGGATCAAATGGGAGGTCGAAGATGGACGAACGAGACGAACTTGGTCCAAGGAACGCCTAGGGATCAAATGGGAGGACGAAGATGGACGAACGAGACGAACTTGGTCCAACGAAGGCCTACGGATCAAATGGGAGGACGAAGATGGACGAACGAGTCGAACTTGGTCCAAAGAAGGCCAACGGATGAAATGGGAGGAGGAAGATGGACGAACGAGACGAACTTGGTCCAAAGAAGGCCTAGGGATCAAATGGGAGGACGAAGATGGACGAACGAGACGAACTTGGTCCAAAGAAGGCCTACGGATCAAATGGGAGGACGAAGATGGAGGAACGAGGTGAACTTGGTACAAAGAAGGCCTACAGATCAAATGGGAGGACAAAGATGGACGAACGAGACGAACTTGGTCCAAAGAAGGCCTACGGATCAAATGGGAGGACAAAGATGGACGAATGAGTCGAACTTGGTCCAAAGAAGGCCAACGGATGAAATGGGAGGAGGAAGATGGACGAACGAGACGAACTTGGTCCAAAGAAGGCCTAAGGATCAAATGGGAGGACAAAGATGGACGAACGAGATGAACTTGATCCAAAGAAGGCCAACGGATCAAATGGGAGGACCACGATGGACGAACGAGACGAACTTGGTCCAAAGAAGCCCAATGGATCAAATGGGAGGACGAAGATGGACGAACGAGACGAACTTGGTCCAAAGAAGGCCTAGGGATCAAATGGGAGGACGAAGATGGACGAACGAGACGAACTTGGTGCAAAGAAGCCCAACGGATCAAATGGGAGGACGAAAAGGGATGAACGAGACGAACTTGGTCCAAAGAAGGCCTACGGATCAAATGGGTGGACGAAGATGGACGAACGAGACGAACTTGGTCCAAGGAAGGCCTAGGGATCAAATGGGAGGACGAAGATGGACGAACGAGACGAACTTGGTCCAAAGAAGGCCTACGGATCAAATGGGAGGACGAAGATGGAGGAACGAGGTGAACTTGGTACAAAGAAGGCCTACGGATCAAATGGGAGGACAAAGATGGACGAATGAGACGAACTTGGTCCAAAGAAGGCCTACGGATCAAATGGGAGGACGAAGATGGACGAACGAGTCGAACTTGGTCCAAAGAAGGCCAACGGATGAAATGGGAGGAGGAAGATGGACGAACGAGACGAACTTGGTCCAAAGAAGGCCTAGGGATCAAATGGGAGGACAAAGATGGACGAACGAGATGAACTTGGTCCAAAGAAGGCCAACGGATCAAATGGGAGGACCACGATGGACGAACGAGACGAACTTGGTCCAAAGAAGCCCAATGGATCAAATGGGAGGACGAAGATGGAGGAACGAGGTGAACATGGTACAAAGAAGGCCTACGGATCAAATGGGAGGACAAAGATGGACGAACGAGACGAACTTGGTCCAAAGAAGGCATAGGGATCAAATGGGAGGACGAAGATGGACGAACGAGACGAACTTGGTGCAAAGAAGCCCAACGGATCAAATGGGAGGACGAAAAGGGATGAACGAGACGAACTTGGTCCAAAGAAGGCCTACGGATCAAATGGGTGGACGAAGATGGACGAACGAGACGAACTTGGTCCAAGGAAGGCCTAGGGATCAAATGGGAGGACGAAGATGGACGAACGAGACGAACTTGGTCCAAAGAAGGCCTACGGATCAAATGGGAGGACGAAGATGGAGGAACGAGGTGAACTTGGTACAAAGAAGGCCTACGGATCAAATGGGAGGACAAAGATGGACGAACGAGACGAACTTGGTCCAAAGAAGGCCTACGGATCAAATGGGAGGACGAAGATGGACGAACGAGTCGAACTTGGTCCAAAGAAGGCCAACGGATGAAATGGGAGGAGGAAGAAGGACGAACGAGACGAACTTGGTCCAAAGAAGGCCTAGGGATCAAATGGGAGGACAAAGATGGACGAACGAGATGAACTTGGTCCAAAGAAGGCCAACGGATCAAATGGGAGGACCACGATGGACGAACGAGACGAACTTGGTCCAAAGAAGCCCAATGGATCAAATGGGAGGACGAAGATGGAGGAACGAGGTGAACATGGTACAAAGAAGGCCTACGGATGAAATGGGAGGACAAAGATGGACGAACGAGACGAACATGGTCCAAATAAGGCCTAGGGATCAAATGGGAGGACGAAGATGGACGAACGAGACGAACTTGGTGCAAAGAAGCCCAACGAATCAAATGGGAGGACGAAAAGGGATGAACGAGACGAACTTGGTCCAAAGAAGGCCTACGGATCAAATGGGTGGACGAAGATGGACGAACGAGACGAACTTGGTCCAAGGAAGGCCTAGGGATCAAATGGGAGGACGAAGATGGACGAACGAGACGAACTTGGTCCAAAGAAGGCCTACGGATCAAATGGGAGGACGAAGATGGAGGAACGAGGTGAACTTGGTACAAAGAAGGCCTACGCATCAAATGGGAGGACAAAGATGGACGAACGAGACGAACTTGGTCCAAAGAAGGCCTAGGGATCAAATGGGAGGTCGAAGATGGACGAACGAGACGAACTTGGTGCAAAGAAGCCCAACGGATCAAATGGGAGGACGAAAAGGGATGAACGAGACGAACTTGGTCCAAAGAAGGCCTACGGATCAAATGGGTGGACGAAGATGGACAAACGAGACGAACTTGGTCCAAGGAAGGCCTAGGGATCAAATGGGAGGTCGAAGATGGACGAACGAGACGAACTCGGTCCAAGGAAGGCCTAGGGATCAAATGGGAGGACGAAGATGGACGAACGAGACGAACTTGGTCCAAAGAAGGCCTAGGGATCAAATGGGAGGACGAAGATGGACGAACGCGACGAACTTGGTCCAAAGAAGGCCTATGGATCAAATGGGAGGACGAAGATGGACGAAGGAGACGAACTTGGTCAAAGAAGGCCTACGGATCAAATGGGAGGTCGAAGATGGACGAACGAGTCGAACTTGGTCCAAAGAAGGCCAACGGATGAAATGGGAGGAGGAAGATGGACGAACGAGACGAAGTTGGTCCAAAGAAGGCCTAGGTATCAAATGGGAGGACGAAGATGGACGAACTTGACGAACTTGGTCCCCAGAAGGCCTACGGATCAAATGGGAGGACGAAGATGGACGAACGAGTCGAACTTGGTCCAAAGAAGGCCAACGGATGAAATGGGAGGAGGAAGATGGACGAACGAGACGAACTTGGTCCAAAGAAGGCCTAGGGATCAAATGGGAGGACGAAGATGGACGAACGCGACGAACTTGGTCAAAAGAAGGCCTATGGATCAAATGGGAGGACGAAGATGGACGAAGGAGACGAACTTGGTCAAAGAAGGCCTACGGATCAAATGGGAGGTCGAAGATGGACGAACGAGACGAACTTGGTCCAAAGAAGGCCTACGGATCAAATGGGAGGTCGAAGATGGACTAGCGAGACGAACTTGGTCCAAAGAAGGCCAACGGATCAAATGGGAGGACCACGATGGACGAACGAGACGAACTTGGTCCAAAGAAGCCCAATGGATCAAATGGGAGGACGAAGATGGAGGAACGAGGTGAACTTGGTACAAAGAAGGCCTACGGATCAAATGGGAGGACAAAGATGGACGAACGAGACGAACTTGGTGCAAAGAAGGCCTAGGGATCAAATGGGAGGACGAAGATGGACGAACGAGACGAACTTGGTGCAAAGAAGCCCAACGGATCAAATGTGAGGACGAAAAGGGATGAACGAGACGAACTTGGTCCAAAGAAGGCCTACGGATCAAATGGGTGGACGAAGATGGACGAACGAGACGAACTTGGTCCAAGGAAGGCCTAGGGATCAAATGGGAGGATGAAGATCGACGAACGAGACGAACTTGGTCCAAAGAAGGCCTACGGATCAAATGGGAGGACGAAGATGGAGGAACGAGGTGAACTTGGTACAAAGTAGGCCTACGGATCAAATGGGAGGACAAAGATGGACGAACGAGACGAACTTGGTCCAAAGAAGGCCTAGGGATCAAATGGGAGGTCGAAGATGGACGAACGAGACGAACTTGGTGCAAAGAAGCCCAACGGATCAAATGGGAGGACGAAAAGGGATGAACGAGACGAACTTGGTCCAAAGAAGGCCTACGGATCAAATGGGTGGACGAAGATGGACGAACGAGACGAACTTGGTCCAAGGAAGGCCTAGGGATCAAATGGGAGGTCGAAGATGGACGAACGAGACGAACTTGGTCCAAGGAAGGCCTAGGGATCAAATGGGAGGACGAAGATGGACGAACGAGACGAACTTGGTCCAAAGAAGGCCTACGGATCAAATGGGAGGACGAAGATGGACGAACGAGTCGAACTTGGTCCAAAGAAGGCCAACGGATGAAATGGGAGGACGAAGATGGACGAACGAGACGAACTTGGTCCAAAGAAGGCCTAGGAATCAAATGGGAGGACGAAGATGGACGAAGGAGACGAACTTGGTCCAAAGAAGGTCTACGGATCAAATGGGTGGACGAAGATGGACGAACGAGACGAACTTGGTCCAAGGAAGGCCTAGGGATCAAATGGGAGGACGAAGATGGACGAACGAGACGAACTTGGTCCAAAGAAGGCCTACGGATCAAATGGGAGGACGAAGATGGAGGAACGAGGTGAACTTGGTACAAAGAAGGCCTACGGATCAAATGGGAGGACAAAGATGGACGAACGAGACGAACTTGGTCCAAAGAAGGCCTAGGGATCAAATGGGAGGTCGAAGATGGACGGACGAGACGAACTTGGTGCAAAGAAGCCCAACGGATCAAATGGGAAGACGAAAAGGGATGAACGAGACGAACTTGGTCCAAAGAAGGCCTACGGATCAAATGGGTGGACGAAGATGGAGGAACGAGGTGAACTTGGTACAAAGAAGGCCTACGGATCAAATGGGAGGACAAAGATGGACGAACGAGACGAACTTGGTCCAAAGAAGGCCTAGGGATCAAATGGGAGGTCGAAGATGGACGAACGAGACGAACTTGGTGCAAAGAAGCCCAACGGATCAAATGGGAGGACGAAAAGGGATGAACGAGACGAACTTGGTCCAAAGAAGGCCTACGGATCAAATGGGTGGACGAAGATGGACGAACGAGACGAACTTGGTCCAAGGAAGGCCTAGGGATCAAATGGGAGGTCGAAGATGGACGAACGAGACGAACTTGGTCCAAGGAAGGCCTAGGGATCAAATGGGAGGACGAAGATGGACAAAACGAGACGAACTTGGTCCAAAGAAGGCCAACGGATGAAATGGGAGGACGAAGATGGACGAACGAGACGAACTTGGTCCAAAGAAGGCCTAGGGATCAAATGGGAGGACGAAGATGGACGAAGGAGACGAACTTGGTCCAAAGAAGGTCTACGGATCAAATGGGTGGACGAAGATGGACGAACGAGACGAACTTGGTCCAAGGAAGGCCTAGGGATCAAATGGGAGGACGAAGATGGACGAACGAGACGAACTTGGTCCAAGGAAGGCCTAGGGATCAAATGGGAGGTCAAAGATGGACGAACGAGATGAACTTGGTCCAAGGAAGGCCTAGGGATCAAATGGGAGGACGAAGATGGACGAACGAGACGAACTTGGTCCAAAGAAGGCCTAGGGATCAAATGGGAGGACGAAGATGGACGAAGGAGACGAACTTGGTCCAAAGAAGGCCTACGGATCAAATGGGAGGACGAAGATGGACGAACGAGACGAACTTGGTCCAAAGAAGGCCTACGGATCAAATGGGAGGACAAAGATGGACGAACGAGACGAACTTGGTCCAAAGAAGCCCAATGGATCAAATGGGAGGACGAAGATGGACGAACGAGGCGAACTTGGTCCAAAGAAGGCCTAGGGATCAAATGGGAGGACGAAGATGGAGGAACGAGGTGAACTTGGTACAAAGAAGGCCTACGGATCAAATGGGAGGACAAAGATGGACGAACGAGACGAACTTGGTCCAAAGAAGGCCTAGGGATCAAATGGGAGGACGAAGATGGACGAACGAGACGAACTTGGTGCAAAGAAGCCCAACGGATCAAATGGGAGGACGAAAAGGGATGAACGAGACGAACTTGGTCCAAAGAAGGCCTACGGATCAAATGGGTGGACGAAGATGGACGAACGAGACGAACTTGGTCCAAGGAAGGCCTAGGGATCAAATGGGAGGTCGAAGATGGACGAACGAGACGAACTTGGTCCAAGGAAGGCCTAGGGATCAAATGGGAGGACGAAGATGGACGAACGAGACGAACTTGGTCCAAAGAAGGCCAACGGATGAAATGGGAGGACGAAGATGGACGAACGAGACGAACTTGTTCCAAAGAAGGCCTAGGGATCAAATGGGAGGACGAAGATGGACGAAGGAGACGAACTTGGTCCAAAGAAGGTCTACGGATCAAATGGGTGGACGAAGATGGACGAACGAGACGAACTTGGTCCAAGGAAGGCCTAGGGATCAAATGGGAGGACGAAGAAGGACGAACGAGACGAACTTGGTCCAAGGAAGGCCTAGGGATCAAATGGGAGGTCAAAGATGGACGAACGAGATGAACTTGGTCCAAGGAAGGCCTAGGGATCAAATGGGAGGACGAAGATGGACGAACGAGACGAACTTGGTCCAAAGAAGGCCTAGGGATCAAATGGGAGGACGAAGATGGACGAAGGAGACGAACTTGGTCCAAAGAAGGCCTACGGATCAAATGGGAGGACGAAGATGGACGAACGAGACGAACTTGGTCCAAAGAAGGCCTACGGATCAAATGGGAGGACAAAGATGGACGAACGAGACGAACTTGGTCCAAAGAAGCCCAATGGATCAAATGGGAGGACGAAGATGGACGAACGAGGCGAACTTGGTCCAAAGAAGGCCTAGGGATCAAATGGGAGGACGAAGATGGAGGAACGAGGTGAACTTGGTACAAAGAAGGCCTACAGATCAAATGGGAGGACAAAGATGGACGAACGAGACGAACTTGGTCCAAAGAAGGCCTAGGGATCAAATGGGAGGACGAAGATGGACGAACGAGACGAACTTGGTGCAAAGAAGCCCAACGGATCAAATGGGAGGACGAAAAGGGATGAACGAGACGAACTTGGTCCAAAGAAGGCCTACGGATCAAATGGGTGGACGAAGATGGACGAACGAGACGAACTTGGTCCAAGGAAGGCCTAGGGATCAAATGGGAGGACGAAGATGGACGAACGAGACGAACTTGGTCCAAAGAAGGCCTACGGATCAAATGGGAGGACGAAGATGGAGGAACGAGGTGAACTTGGTACAAAGAAGGCCTACGGATCAAATGGGAGGACAAAGATGGACGAACGAGACGAACTTGGTCCAAAGAAGGCCTAGGGATCAAATGGGAGGTCGAAGATGGACGAACGAGACGAACTTGGTGCAAAGAAGCCCAACGGATCAAATGGGAGGACGAAAAGGGATGAACGAGACGAACTTGGTCCAAAGAAGGCCTACGGATCAAATGGGTGGACGAAGATGGACGAACGAGACGAACTTGGTCCAAGGAAGGCCTAGGGATCAAATGGGAGGTCGAAGATGGACGAACGAGACGAACTTGGTCCAAGGAAGGCCTAGGGATCAAATGGGAGGACGAAGATGGACGAACGAGACGAACTTGGTCCAAAGAAGGCCTACGGATCAAATGGGAGGACGAAGATGGACGAACGAGACGAACTTGGTCCAAAGAAGGCCTACGGATCAAATGGGAGGACAAAGATGGACGAACGAGACGAACTTGGTCCAAAGAAGCCCAATGGATCAAATGGGAGGACGAAGATGGACGACCGAGGCGAACTTGGTCCAAAGAAGGCCTAGCGATCAAATGGGAGGACGAAGATGGAGGAACGAGGTGAACTTGGTACAAAGAAGGCCTACGGATCAAATGGGAAGACAAAGATGGACGAACGAGATGAACTTGGATCAAATGGGAGGACGAAGATGGACGAACGAGACGAACTTGGTGCAAAGAAGCCCAACGGATCAAATGGGAGGACGAAAAGGGAGGAACGAGACGAACTTGGTCCAAAGAAGGCCTACGGATCAAATGGGAGGACGAAGATGGACGAACAAGATGAACTTGGTCCAAAGATGGCCAACGGATCAAATGGGAGGACGAAGATGGACGAACGAGACGAACATGGTCCAAAGAACGCCTACGGATCAAATGGGAGGACGAAGATGGACGAACGAGACGAACTTGGTCCAAAGAAGGCCAATGGATCAAATGGGAGGACGAAGATGGACGAACGAGATGAACTTGGTGCAAAGAAGCCCAACGGATCAAATGGGAGGACGAAAAGGGATGAACGAGACGAACTTGGTCCAAAGAAGGCCTACGGATCAAATGGGAGGACGAAGATGGACGAACGAGACGAACTTGGTCCAAAGAAGGCCTAGGGATTAAATGGGAGGACGAAGATGGACGAACGAGAGAGCTTGGTCCAAAGAAGGCCTACGGATCAAATGGGAGGACGAAGATGGACGAACGAGTCGAACTTGGTCCAAAGAAGGCCAAAGGATGAAATGGGAGGAGGAAGATGGACGAACGAGACGAACTTGGTCCAAAGAAGGCCTAGGGATCAAATGGGAGGACGAAGATGGACAAACGAGACAAACTTGGTCCAAAGAAGGCCTAGGGATCAAATGGGAGGACGAAGATGGACGAAGGAGACGAACTTGGTCCAAAGAAGGCCTACGGATCAAATGGGAGGACGAAGATGGACGAACGAGACGAACTTGGTCCAAAGAAGGCCTACGGATCAAATGGGAGGACGAAGATGGACGAACGAGACGAACTTGGTCCAAAGAAGCCCAATGGATCAAATGGGAGGACGAAGATGGACGAACGAGGCGAACTTGGTCCAAAGAAGGCCTAGGGATCAAATGGGAGGACGAAGATGGACGACCGAGGCGAACTTGGTCCAAAGAAGGCCTAGGGATCAAATGGGAGGACGAAGATGGAGGAACGAGGTGAACTTGGTACAAAGAAGGCCTACGGATCAAATGGGAAGACAAAGATGGACGAAGGAGACGAACTTGGATCAAACGGGAGGACGAAGATGGACGAACGAGACGAACTTGGTGCAAAGAAGCCCAACGGATCAAATGGGAGGACGAAAAGGGAGGAACGAGACGAACTTGGTCCAAAGAAGGCCTACGAATCAAATGGGAGGACGAAGATGGACGAACGAGATGAACTTGGTCCAAAGAAGGCCAACGGATCAAATGGGAGGACGAAGATGGACGAACGAGACGAACTTGGTCCAAAGAAGGCCTACGGATCAAATGGGAGGACAAAGATGGACGAACGAGACGAACTTGGTCCAAAGAAGGCCTACGGATCAAATGGGAGGACGAAGATGGACGAACGAGACGAACTTGGTCCAAAGAAGGCCTACGGATCAAATGGGAGGACGAAGATGGACGAACGAGACGAACTTGGTCCAAAGAAGCCCAATGGATCAAATGGGAGGACGAAGATGGACGAACGAGGCGAACTTGGTCCAAAGAAGGCCTAGGGATCAAATGGGAGGACGAAGATGGACGACCGAGGCGAACTTGGTCCAAAGAAGGCCTAGGGATCAAATGGGAGGACGAAGATGGAGGAACGAGGTGAACTTGGTACAAAGAAGGCCTACGGATCAAATGGGAAGACAAAGATGGACGAACGAGACGAACTTGGATCAAATGGGAGGACGAAGATGGACGAACGAGACGAACTTGGTGCAAAGAAGCCCAACGGATCAAATGGGAGGACGAAAAGGGAGGAACGAGACGAACTTGGTCCAAAGAAGGCCTACGGATCAAATGGGAGGACGAAGATGGACGAACGAGAGGAACTTGGTCCAAAGAAGGCCAACGGATCAAATGGGAGGACGAAGATGGACGAACGAGACGAACTTGGTCCAAAGAAGGCCTACGGATCAAATGGGAGGACGAAGATGGACGAACGAGACGAACTTGGTCCAAAGAAGGCCAACGGATCAAATGGGAGGACGAAGATGGACGAACGAGATGAACTTGGTGCAAAGAAGCCCAACGGATCAAATGGGAGGACGAAAAGGGATGAACGAGACGAACTTGGTCCAAAGAAGGCCTACGGATCAAATGGGAGGACGAAGATGGACGAACGAGACGAACTTGGTCCAAAGAAGGCCTAGGGATTAAATGGGAGGACGAAGATGGACGAACGAGAGAACTTGGTCCAAAGAAGGCCTACGGATCAAATGGGAGGACGAAGATGGACGAACGAGTCGAACTTGGTCCAAAGAAGGCCAAAGGATGAAATGGGAGGAGGAAGATGGACGAACGAGACGAACTTGGTCCAAAGAAGGCCTAGGGATCAAATGGGAGGACGAAGATGGACAAACGAGACAAACTTGGTCCAAAGAAGGCCTAGGGATCAAATGGGAGGACGAAGATGGACGAAGGAGACGAACTTGGTCCAAAGAAGGCCTACGGATCAAATGGGAGGACGAAGATGGACGAATGAGACGAACTTGGTCCAAAGAAGGCCTACGGATCAAATGGGAGGACGAAGATGGACGAACGAGACGAACTTGGTCCAAAGAAGCCCAATGGATCAAATGGGAGGACGAAGATGGACGAACGAGGCGAACTTGATCCAAAGAAGGCCTAGGGATCAAATGGGAGGACGAAGATGGAGGAAGGAGGTGAACTTGGTACAAAGAAGGCCTACGGATCAAATGGGAGGACAAAGATGGACGAATGAGACGAACTTGGTCCAAAGAAGGCCTAGGGATCAAATGGGAGGACGAAGATGGACGAACGAGACGAACTTGGTGCAAAGAAGCCCAACGGATCAAATGGGAGGACGAAAAGGGATGAACGAGACGAACTTGGTCCAAAGAAGGCCTACGGATCAAATGGGTTGACGAAGATGGACGAACGAGACGAACTTGGTCCAAGGAAGGCTTAGGGATCAAATGGGAGGACGAAGATGGACGAACGAGACGAACTTGGTCCAAAGAAGGCCTAGGGATCAAATGGGAGGACGAAGATGGACGAACGAGACGAACTTGGTCCAAAGAAGGCCTACGGATCAAATGGGAGGACGAAGATGGACGAACGAGTCGAACTTGGTCCAAAGAAGGCCAACGGATGAAATGGGAGGAGGAAGATGGACGAACGAGACGAACTTGGTCCAAAGAAGGCCTAGGGATCAAATGGGAGGACAAAGATGGACGAACGAGACGAACTTGGTCCAAAGAAGGCCTAGGGATCAAATGGGAGGACGAAGATGGACGTGTAGGTAACAAGATGAAACACAAGAAGGAGGGGTTGAATTGTGTTTCTAAGCTTTTGAAACTTTTCGTAAATGTTGGACGCTGGCTGTTAAAACGTTGGACTCACAGCTTAGTTCAAATATTGGACGCACAGTGTTTTCTGAAATATTGGACGCACAGAGTGCTTAAAACACTGGACGCACAGAAATGTGAAATATTGGACGCACAAAAGATTGGACGCTGAGCTTCCCTCTTGGTTTAAAAACTTGTTTTCTTTGTGCGATATGAGGTGTATGAAAAACTTGTTTAAACAAAATCAATTCAATCCCCTTGGTTAGTAATAAACACAAATATAAAAGGAGATAAGGGAAAGAAGAAATAACACAAGTTTTTATACTGGTTCACCCTTTCCTAAGAGCTACGTCCAGTCCCCTCAAACTAGAGAGATTTCACTATCAAACCAGATAGGTACAAGTATTCTTTGCACACAGCCTCTTCAGGCTAAATCCCAAGTATTCTTTGCACACAGCCTCTCCAGGCTAAAACCCAAGTATTCTTTGGACGCAGCCTCTTCAGGCTAAACCCCAAGTATTCTTTGAACACAACCTCTTCAGGCTAAAACAAGTATTCTTTGAACACTGCCTCTTCAGGCTAAACAACTCAGCAGAGTTTTGATTCAAGTGATGTCTAACTCACACAAGTGAGGATATGAAAACTAAAGCACTTTGAGAGTTAAGCAAACTCTCTTTTACAAGAAGATAAAGAAATACAAGACTTTCAATACAGAGTATAACAAATTGTTTGCACAGCGTTTTTGCTCTTTCTTTTTCGTTGTTCAGTATCTTGTATTCTTCTTCTTGCTTCTCGGTATTTATAAGAGTAGTGAAGCTTCAGACTTGTTCTTCAGTTGCTCAACTTCAGCTCTCATAAAAGTTACCGTTCTCAAATAGCATTTAATGCTATTTTCCCGTTGCTCTGAGGAGATCTACTTCATTGTGCATGTCTGCGTTTCTTTCTCCCAAATCAGAAGCAACCTGTACTCAAAGTCTCAATTGTACAGTGGTTAATAATAATATCTTATTGAGACAGAGAGAATACACAGTGTAAAGCAGAAAGATGTGTTCAGAGATAAATAGAGTAGTTAAAAGTACATTCTCTCTCTTAGTACACTTTCCACAGTACTTTATGCTTTTCAGAAGTACATTCACACACGTTGACAAAGTTGTACAGAAAAGCATTGTGTACAGCTATTCAAATCAAATAGTGTTGCTCAATAAAAACGTTTAATATTAAAAGCAAGAGCAATCGAATAGCAAATAATGAATTCTGCATATAGTGCATTGGACGCAGCAAGTAGAAGTTATTGGACGTATACCTTGCACTTACCAATCACACAGAATTCATTCATGCATTGGACGCATACCTGGTACTCTCCAATTGCACAGAATTCATTCATTGGACGCATACCATTCTGTTGATCAGATGTCAAGTAGCATTGGACGTATGCCTCATTCTGGTTATTGGACTTTTGCAATTTCCCTATAGTTCCATTGGACGCAGAGTTGATTGTTGTACATTTGTTCTCCTGCTTCATTGGACGCAGAACAGTTGTTTGATGTACCTTTGTCAATCTGCTTCATTGTGTTCCATTGGACGCAAAGCAATATTGTTGTCCTTCTTATTTATTGGACGCAGAACAGTACCTTTGTCACTGATTTCATTGGACGCAGAATGGTTCTTTTGTTTGTTCAGTTTCATTGGACGCAGAGTTGCACTCTTGCTCATACTGAACATTGGACTTTTATCCTTCATGCTCACTGAATCTGTTCCTTTGAAAATCATTGGACTCTTACTGCAATTCTGCTTCTCATAAAAACATTGGACTCTGCCAGTATTGCCTTGTTCTTATCATTGGACTTATGCCAGTCTTGCCTTGTACATATCATTGGACGATCAGCATTCTGTACCTTGGTCAAGAGCACATCCTGAACATTGGACTTAAGTCTTCAATGCCTTCTTATGAATCATTGAACGTATGAAATTGTCCTTGTGCCTTGTACTGATTTATTGGACGCACAATCATTGTTTGCCTTTGTGCTGAAACATTGGACGCAGAATTCTTCCTTCTGCCCAAACATTGGACGCAGAATTCTTGTGTCCATTCCAGTGCCAACATTGGACGCAAAATTCTTGTGTCCAATCCAGTGCCAACATTGGACGCAAGGCTCACTTTGAATGCTAGCCAATGTCATGAAGAACTGATTGGACGCAGACTGCAATAAGCTTAGTTAGGCAGCATTGTTATGCATTGTACAAGCTTAATACAAATTGATTATCCTTTGTAAAAACCTTAATACATTTTGTTATCATCAAAACCATTAAATCACTTAGGGAGTTTTTGTATTAAAAACACTTTTAACCAATTTGGTTCCAACAGGACGAAGGAGACGAACTTGGTCCAAAGAAGGCCTACGGATCAAATGGGAGGACGAAGATGGACGAACGAGACGAACTTGGTCCAAAGAAGGCCTACGGATCAAATGGGAGGACGAAGATGGAGGAACGAGGTGAACTTGGTACAAAGAAGGCCTACGGATCAAATGGGAGGACAAAGATGGACGAACGAGACGAACTTGGTCCAAAGAAGGCCTAGGGATCAAATGGGAGGACGAAGATGGACGAACGAGACGAACTTGGTGCAAAGAAGCCCAACGGATCAAATGGGAGGACGAAAAGGGATGAACGAGACGAACTTGGTCCAAAGAAGGCCTACGGATCAAATGGGTGGACGATGATGGACGAACGAGACGAACTTGGTCCAAGGAAGGCCTAGGGATCAAATGGGAGGACGAAGATGGACGAACGAGACGAACTTGGTCCAAGGAAGGCCTAGGGATCAAATGGGAGGACGAAGATGGACGAACGAGACGAACTTGGTCCAAAGAAGGCCAACGGATGAAATGGGAGGAGGAAGATGGACGAACGAGACGAACTTGGTCCAAAGAAGGCCTAGGGATCAAATGGGAGGACGAAGATGGACGAACGAGACGAACTTGGTCCAAAGAAGGCCTAGGGATCAAATGGGAGGACGAAGATGGACGAACGAGACGAACTTGGTCCAAAGAAGGCCTACGGATCAAATGGGAGGACGAAGATGGACGAACGAGACGAACTTGGTCCAAAGAAGCCTACGGATCAAATGGGAGAACGAAGATGGACGAACGAGACGAACTTGGTCCAAAGAAGCCCAATGGATCAAATGGGAGGACGAAGATGGACGAACGAGGCGAACTTGGTCCAAAGAAGGCCTAGGGATCAAATGGGAGGACGAAGATGGAGGAACGAGGTGAACTTGGTACAAAGAAGGCCTACGGATCAAATGGGAAGACAAAGATGGACGAACGAGACGAACTTGGATCAAATGGGAGGACGAAGATGGACGAACGAGACGAACTTGGTGCAACGAAGCCCAACGGATCAAATGGGAGGACGAAAAGGGATGAACAAGACGAACTTGGTCCAAAGAAGGCCTTCGGATCAAATGGGAGGACGAAGATGGACGAACGAGATGAACTTGGTCCAAAGAAGGCCAACGGATCAAATGGGAGGACGAAGATGGACGAACGAGACGAACTTGGTCCAAAGAAGGCCTACGGATCAAATGGGAGGACGAAGATGGAGGAACGAGACGAACTTGGTCCAAAGAAGGCCAACGGATCAAATGGGAGGACGAAGATGGACGAACGAGACGAACTTGGTACAAAGAAGCCCAACGGATCAAATGGGAGGACGAAAAGGGATGAACGAGACGAACTTGGTCCAAAGAAGGCCTACGGATCAAATGGGAGGACGAAGATGGACGAACGAGACGAACTTGGTCCAAAGAAGGCCTAGGGATCAAATGGGAGGACGAAGATGGACGAACGAGACGAACTTGGTCCAAGGAAGGCCTAGGGATCAAATGGGAGGACGAAGATGGACGAACGAGACGAACTTGGTCCAAAGAAGGCCAACGGATGAAATGGGAGGAGGAAGATGGACGAACGAGACGAACTTGGTCCAAAGAAGGCCTAGGGATCAAATGGGAGGACGAAGATGGACGAACGAGACGAACTTGGTCCAAAGAAGGCCTAGGGATCAAATGGGAGGACGAAGATGGACGAAGGAGACGAACTTGGTCCAAAGAAGGCCTACGGATCAAATGGGAGGACGAAGATGGACGAACGAGACGAACTTGGTCCAAAGAAGCCTACGGATCAAATGGGAGAACGAAGATGGACGAACGAGACGAACTTGGTCCAAAGAAGCCCAATGGATCAAATGGGAGGACGAAGATGGACGAACGAGGCGAACTTGGTCCAAAGAAGGCCTAGGGATCAAATGGGAGGACGAAGATGGAGGAACGAGGTGAACTTGGTACAAAGAAGGCCTACGGATCAAATGGGAAGACAAAGATGGACGAACGAGACGAACTTGGATCAAATGGGAGGACGAAGATGGACGAACGAGACGAACTTGGTGCAACGAAGCCCAACGGATCAAATGGGAGGACGAAAAGGGATGAACAAGACGAACTTGGTCCAAAGAAGGCCTTCGGATCAAATGGGAGGACGAAGATGGACGAACGAGAGGAACTTGGTCCAAAGAAGGCCAACGGATCAAATGGGAGGACGAAGATGGACGAACGAGACGAACTTGGTCCAAAGAAGGCCTACGGATCAAATGGGAGGACGAAGATGGAGGAACGAGACGAACTTGGTCCAAAGAAGGCCAACGGATCAAATGGGAGGACGAAGATGGACGAACGAGACGAACTTGGTACAAAGAAGCCCAACGGATCAAATGGGAGGACGAAAAGGGATGAACGAGACGAACTTGGTCCAAAGAAGGCCTACGGATCAAATGGGAGGACGAAGATGGACGAACGAGACGAACTTGGTCCAAAGAAGGCCTAGGGATCAAATGGGAGGACGAAGATGGACGAACGAGACGAACTTGGTCCAAAGAAGGCCTACGGATCAAATGGGAGGACGAAGATGGACGAACGAGTCGAACTTGGTCCAAAGAAGGCCAACGGATGAAATGGGAGGAGGAAGATGGACGAACGAGACGAACTTGGTCCAAAGAAGGCCTAGGGATCAAATGGGAGGACGAAGATGGACGAAGGAGACGAACTTGGTCCAAAGAAGGCCTACGGATCAAATGGGAGGACGAAGATGGACGAACGAGACGAACTTGGTCCAAAGAAGGCCTACGGATCAAATGGGAGGACGAAGATGGACGAACGAGACGAACTTGGTCCAAAGAAACCCAATGGATCAAAAGGGAGGACGAAGATGGACGAACGAGGCGAACTTGGTCCAAAGAAGGCCTAGGGATCAAATGGGAGGACGAAGATGGACGAACGAGACGAACTTGGTGCAAAGAAGCCCAACGGATCAAATGGGAGGACGAAAAGGGATGAACGAGACGAAGTTGGTCCAAAGAAGGCCTACGGCTCAAATGGGTGGACGATGATGGACGAACGAGACGAACTTGGTCCAAGGAAGGCCTAGGGATCAAATGGGAGGACGAAGATGGACGAACGAGACGAACTTGGTCCAAGGAAGGCCTAGGGATCAAATGGGAGGACGAAGATGGACGAACGAGACGAACTTGGTCCAAAGAAGGCCAACGGATGAAATGGGAGGACGAAGATGGACGAACGAGACGAACTTGGTCCAAAGAAGGCCTAGGGATCAAATGGGAGGACGAAGATGGACGAAGGAGACGAACTTGGTCCAAAGAAGGCCTACGGATCAAATGGGAGGACGAAGATGGACGAACGAGACGAACTTGGTCCAAAGAAGGCCTACGGATCAAATGGGAGAACGAAGATGGACGAACGAGACGAACTTGGTCCAAAGAAGCCCAACGGATCAAATGGGAGGACGAAGATGGACGAACGAGACGAACTTGGTCCAAAGAAGGCCTACGGATCAAATGGGAGGACGAAGATGGACGAACGAGACGAACTTGGTCCAAAGAAACCCAATGGATCAAAAGGGAGGACGAAGATGGACGAACGAGGCGAACTTGGTCCAAAGAAGGCCTAGGGATCAAATGGGAGGACGAAGATGGACGAACGAGACGAACTTGGTGCAAAGAAGCCCAACGGATCAAATGGGAGGACGAAAAGGGATGAACGAGACGAACTTGGTCCAAAGAAGGCCTACGGATCAAATGGGTGGACGATGATAGACGAACGAGACGAACTTGGTCCAAGGAAGGCCTAGGGATCAAATGGGAGGACGAAGATGGACGAACGAGACGAACTTGGTCCAAGGAAGGCCTAGGGATCAAATGGGAGGACGAAGATGGACGAACGAGACGAACTTGGTCCAAAGAAGGCCAACGGATGAAATGGGAGGAGGAAGATGGACGAACGAGACGAACTTGGTCCAAAGAAGGCCTAGGGATCAAATGGGAGGACGAAGATGGACGAACGAGACGAACTTGGTCCAAAGAAGGCCTAGGGATCAAATGGGAGGACGAAGATGGACGAACGAGACGAACTTGGTCCAAAGAAGGCCAACGGATGAAATGGGAGGACGAAGATGGACGAACGAGACGAACTTGGTCCAAAGAAGGCCTAGGGATCAAATGGGAGGACGAAGACGGACGAAGGAGACGAACATGGTCCAAAGAAGGCCTACGGATCAAATGGGAGGACGAAGATGGACGAACGAGACGAACTTGGTCCAAAGAAGGCCTACGGATCAAATGGGAGAACGAAGATGGACGAACGAGACGAACTTGGTCCAAAGAAGCCCAATGGATCAAATGGGAGGACGAAGATGGACGAAGGAGACGAACTTGGTCCAAAGAAGGCCAACGGATGAAATGGGAGGACGAAGATGGACGAACGAGACGAACTTGGTCCAAAGAAGGCCTAGGGATCAAATGGGAGGACGAAGATGGACGAAGGAGACGAACTTGGTCCAAAGAAGGCCTACGGATCAAATGGGAGGACGAAGATGGACGAACGAGACGAACTTGGTCCAAAGAAGGCCTACGGATCAAATGGGAGAACGAAGATGGACGAACGAGACGAACTTGGTCCAAAGAAGCCCAATGGATCAAATGGGAGGACGAAGATGGACGAACGAGACGAACTTGGTCCAAAGAAGGCCTACGGATCAAATGGGAGGACGAAGATGGACGAACGAGACGAACTTGGTCCAAAGAAACCCAATGGATCAAAAGGGAGGACGAAGATGGACGAACGAGACGAACTTGGTCCAAGGAAGGCCTAGGGATCAAATGGGAGGAGGAAGATGGACGAACGAGACGAACTTGGTCCAAAGAAGGCCAACGGATGAAATGGGAGGAGGAAGATGGACGAACGAGACGAACTTGGTCCAAAGAAGGCCTAGGGATCAAATGGGAGGACGAAGATGGACGAACGAGACGAACTTGGTCCAAAGAAGGCCTACGGATCAAATGGGACAACGAAGATGGACGAACGAGACGAACTTGGTCCAAAGAAGCCCAATGGATCAAATGGGAGGACGAAGATGGACGAACGAGGCGAACTTGGTCCAAAGAAGGCCTAGGGATCAAATGGGAGGACGAAGATGGAGGAACGAGGTGAACTTGGTACAAAGAAGGCCTACGGATCAAATGGGAAGACAAAGATGGACGAACGAGACGAACTTGGATCAAATGGGAGGACGAAGATGGACGAACGAGACGAACTTGGTGCAACGAAGCCCAACGGATCAAATGGGAGGACGAAAAGGGATGAACAAGACGAACTTGGTCCAAAGAAGGCCTTCGGATCAAATGGGAGGACGAAGATGGACGAACGAGATGAACTTGGTCCAAAGAAGGCCAACGGATCAAATGGGAGGACGAAGATGGACGAACGAGACGAACTTGGTCCAAAGAAGGCCTACGGATCAAATGGGAGGACGAAGATGGAGGAACGAGACGAACTTGGTCCAAAGAAGGCCAATGGATCAAATGGGAGGACGAAGATGGACGAACGAGACGAACTTGGTACAAAGAAGCCCAACGGATCAAATGGGAGGACGAAAAGGGATGAACGAGACGAACTTGGTCCAAAGAAGGCCTACGGATCAAATGGGAGGACGAAGATGGACAAACGAGACGAACTTGGTCCCAAGAAGGCCTAGGGATCAAATGGGAGGACGAAGATGGACGAACGAGACGAACTTGGTCCAAAGAAGGCCTACGGATCAAATGGGAGGACGAAGATGGACGAACGAGTCGAACTTGGTCCAAAGAAGGCCAACGGATGAAATGGGAGGAGGAAGATGGACGAACGAGACGAACTTGGTCCAAAGAAGGCCTAGGGATCAAATGGGAGGACGAAGATGGACGAACGAGACAACTTGGTCCAAAGAAGGCCTAGGGATCAAATGGGAGGACGAAGATGGACGAAGGAGACGAACTTGGTCCAAAGAAGGCCTACGGATCAAATGGGAGGACGAAGATGGACGAACGAGACGAACTTGGTCCAAAGAAGGCCTACGGATCAAATGGGAGGACGAAGATGGACGAACGAGACGAACTTGGTCCAAAGAAACCCAATGGATCAAATGGGAGGACGAAGATGGACGAACGAGACGAACTTGGTCCAAAGAAGGCCTACGGATCAAATGGGTGGACGAAGATGGACGAACGAGACGAACTTGGTCCAAGGAAGGCCTAGGGATAAATGGGAGGACGAAGATGGACGAACGAGACGAACTTGGTCCAAAGAAGGCCTACGGATCAAATGGAAGGACGAAGATGGACGAACGAGACGAACTTGGTCCAAAGAAGCCCAACGGATCAAATGGGAGGACAAAGATGGACGAACGAGACGAACTTGGTCCAAGGAAGCCCAACGGATCAAATGGGAGGATGAAGATGGACGAACGAGGCGAACTTGGTCCAAATAAGGCCTACGGATCAAATGGGAGGACGAAGATGGACGAACGAGACGAACTTGGTCCAAAGAAGGCCAACGGATCAAATGGGAGGACGAAGATGGACGAACGAGGCGAACTTGGTGCAACGAAGCCCAACGGATCAAATGGGAGGACGAAAAGGGATGAACAAGACGAACTTGGTCCAAAGAAGGCCTTCGGATCAAATGGGAGGACGAAGATGGACGAACGAGAGGAACTTGGTCCAAAGAAGGCCAACGGATCAAATGGGAGGACGAAGATGGACGAACGAGACGAACTTGGTCCAAAGAAGGCCTACGGATCAAATGGGAGGACGAAGATGGATGAACGAGACGAACTTGGTACAAAGAAGCCCAACGGATCAAATGGGAGGACGAAGATGGACGAACGAGACGAACTTGGTACAAAGAAGCCCAACGGATCAAATGGGAGGACGAAAAGGGATGAACGAGACGAACTTGGTCCAAAGAAGGCCTACGGATCAAATGGGAGGACGAAGATGGACGAACGAGACGAACTTGGTCCAAAGAAGGCCTAGGGATCAAATGGGAGGACGAAGATGGACGAACGAGACGAACTTGGTCCAAAGAAGGCCTACGGATCAAATGGGAGGACGAAGATGGACGAACGAGTCGAACTTGGTCCAAAGAAGGCCAACGGATGAAATGGGAGGAGGAAGATGGACGAACGAGACGAACTTGGTCCAAAGAAGGCCTAGGGATCAAATGGGAGGACGAAGATGGACGAAGGAGACGAACTTGGTCCAAAGAAGGCCTACGGATCGAATGGGAGGACGAAGATGGACGAACGAGACGAACTTGGTCCAAAGAAGGCCTACGGATCAAATGGGAGGACGAAGATGGACGAACGAGACGAACTTGGTCCAAAGAAACCCAATGGATCAAATGGGAGGACGAAGATGGACGAACGAGGCGAACTTGGTCCAAAGAAGGCCTAGGGATCAAATGGGAGGACGAAGATGGACGAACGAGACGAACTTGGTGGAAAGAAGCCCAACGGATCAAATGGGAGGACAAAAAGGGATGAACGAGACGAACTTTGTCCAAAGAAGGCCTACGGATCAAATGGGTGGACGAAGATGGACGAACGAGACGAATTGGTCCAAGGAAGGCCTACGGATAAATGGGAGGACGAAGATGGACGAACGAGATGAACTTGGTCCAAAGAAGGCCTACGGATCAAATGGAAGGACGAAGATGGACGAACGAGACGAACATAGTCCAAAGAAGCCCAACGGATCAAATGGGAGGACGAAGATGGACGAACGAGACGAACTTGGTCCAAGGAAGCCCAACGGATCAAATGGGAGGACGAAGATGGACGAACGAGAAGAACTTGGTCCAAAGAAGGCCAACGGATCAAATGGGAGGACGAAGATGGACGAACGAGGCGAACTTGGTCCAAAGAAGGCTTAGGGAGCAAATGGGAGGACGAAGAAGGACGAATGAGACGAACTTGGTCCAAAGAAGGCCTACGGATCAAATGGGAGGACGAAGATGGACGAACGAGACGAACTTGGTCCAAAGAAGGCCAACGGATCAAATGGGAGGACCACGATGGACGAACGAGACGAACTTGGTCCAAAGAAACCCAATGGATCAAATGGGAGGACGAAGAAGGACGAATGAGACGAACTTGGTCCAAAGAAGGCCTACGGATCAAATGGGAGGACGAAGATGGAGGAACGAGGTGAACTTGGTACAAAGAAGGCCTACGGATCAAATGGGAGGACAAAGATGGACAAACGAGACGAACTTGGTGCAAAGAAGCCCAACGGATCAAATGGGAGGACGAAAAGGGATGAACGAGACGAACTTGGTCCAAAGAAGGCCTACGGATCAAATGGGTGGACGAAGATGGACGAACGAGACGAACTTGGTCCAAAGAAGCCCAACGGATCAAATGGGAGGACGAAGATGGACGAACGAGACGAACTTGGTGCAAAGAAGCCCAACGGATCAAATGGGAGGACGAAAAGGGATGAACGAGACGAACTTGGTCCAAAGAAGGCCTACGGATCAAATGGGTGGACGAAGATGGACGAACGAGACGAACTTGGTCCAAGGAAGGCCTAGGGATCAAATGGGAGGACGAAGATAGACGAACGAGACGAACTTGGTCCAAAGAAGGCCTACGGATCAAATGGAAGGACGAAGATGGACGAACGAGACGAACTTGGTCCAAAGAAGCCCAACGGATCAAATGGGAGGACGAAGATGGACGAATGAGACGAACTTGGTCCAAAGAAGCCCAACGGATCAAATGGGAGGACGAAGATGGACGAACGAGGCGAACTTGGTCCAAAGAAGGCCTAGGGATCAAATGGGAGGACGAAGATGGACGAATGAGACGAACCTGGTCCAAAGAAGCCCAACGGATCAAATGGGAGGACGAAGATGGACGAACGAGACGAACTTGGTCCAAAGAAGCCCAACGGATCAAATGGGGACGAAGATGGACGAACGAGGCGAACTTGGTCCAAAGAAGGCCTAGGGATCAAATGGGAGGACGAAGATGGAGGAACGAGGCGAACTTGGTCCAAAGAAGGCCTACGGATCAAATGGGAGGACGAAGATGGACGAACGAGTCGAACTTGGTCCAAAGAAGGCCTACGGATCAAATGGGAGGACGAAGATGGACGAACGAGACAAACTTGGTCCAAAGAATTCCAACGGATCAAATGGGAGGACGAAGGTGGTAGAACAAGACGAACTTGGTCCAAAGAAGGCCTACGGATCAAATGGGAGGACGAAGAGGGACGAACGAGACAAACATGGTGCAAAGAAGGCCTACGGAGCAAACGGGAGGACGAAGATGGACGAACGAGACGAACTTGGTCCAAAGAAGGCCTAGGGATCAGATGGGAGGACGAAGATGGACGAACGAGACGAACTTGGTCCAAAGAAGGCCAACGTATCAAATGGGAGGACGAAGATGGACGAACGAGACGAACTTGGTGCAAAGAAGCCCAACGGATCAAATGGGAGGACGAAAAGGGATGAACGAGACGAACTTGGTCCAAAGAAGGCCTACGGATCAAATGGGTGGACGAAGATGGACGAACGAGACGAACTTGGTCCAAGGAAGGCCAACGGATCAAATGGGAGGACGAAGATGGACGAACGAGACGAAGTTGGTCCAAAGAAGGCCTACAGATCAAATGGGAGGACGAAGATGGACGAACGAGACCAACTTGGTCCAAAGAAGCCCAACGGATCAAATGGGGACGAAGATGGACGAACGAGGCGAACTTGGTCCAAAGAAGGCCTAGGGATCAAATGGGAGGACGAAGATGGAGGAACGAGGCGAACTTGGTCCAAAGAAGGCCTACGGATCAAATGGGAGGACGAAGATGGACAAACGAGTCGAACTTGGTCCAAAGAAGGCCTACGGATCAAATGGGAGGACGAAGATGGACGAACGAGACAAACTTGGTCCAAAGAATTCCAACGGATCAAATGGGAGGACGAAGATGGACGAACGAGACGAACTTGGTCCAAAGAAGGCCTACAGATCAAATGGGAGGACGAAGATGGACGAACGAGACGAACTTGGTCCAAAGAAGGCCTACGGATCAAATGGGAGGACGAAGATGGACGAACGAGACGAACTTGGTCCAAAGAAGGCCAACGGATCAAATGGGAGGACGAAGATGGACGAACGAGACGAACTTGGTCCAAAGAAGGCCTAGGGATCAAATGGGAGGACGAAGATGGACGAACGAGACGAACTTGGTCCAAAGAAGGCCTAGGGATCAAATGGGAGGACGAAGATGGACGAACGAGACGAACTTGGTCCAAAGAAGGCCAACGGATCAAATGGGAGGACGAAGATGGACGAACGAGACGAACTTGGTCCAAGGAAGCCCAACGGATCAAATGGGAGGACGAAGATGGACGAACGAGGCGAACTTGGTCCAAATAAGGCCTACGGATCAAATGGGAGGACGAAGATGGACGAACGAGACGAACTTGGTCCAAAGAAGGCCAACGGATCAAATGGGATGACGAAGATGGACGAACGAGGCGAACTTGGTGCAACGAAGCCCAACGGATCAAATGGGAGGACGAAAAGGGATGAACAAGACGAACTTGGTCCAAAGAAGGCCTTCGGATCAAATGGGAGGACGAAGATGGACGAACGAGAGGAACTTGGTCCAAAGAAGGCCAACGGATCAAATGGGAGGACGAAGATGGACGAACGAGACGAACTTGGTCCAAAGAAGGCCTACGGATCAAATGGGAGGACGAAGATGGATGAACGAGACGAACTTGGTCCAAAGAAGGCCAACGGATCAAATGGGAGGACGAAGATGGACGAACGAGAGGAACTTGGTACAAAGAAGCCCAACGGATCAAATGGGAGGACGAAAAGGGATGAACGAGACGAACTTGGTCCAAAGAAGGCCTACGGATCAAATGGGAGGACGAAGATGGACGAACGAGACGAACTTGGTCCAAAGAAGGCCTAGGGATCAAATGGGAGGACGAAGATGGACGAACGAGACGAACTTGGTCCAAAGAAGGCCTACGGATCAAATGGGAGGACGAAGATGGACGAACGAGTCGAACTTGGTCCAAAGAAGGCCAACGGATGAAATGGGAGGAGGAAGATGGACGAACGAGACGAACTTGGTCCAAAGAAGGCCTAGGGATCAAATGGGAGGACGAAGATGGACGAAGGAGACGAACTTGGTCCAAAGAAGGCCTACGGATCAAATGGGAGGACGAAGATGGACGAACGAGACGAACTTGGTCCAAAGAAGGCCTACGGATCAAATGGGAGGACGAAGATGGACGAACGAGACGAACTTGGTCCAAAGAAACCCAATGGATCAAATGGGAGGACGAAGATGGACGAACGAGGCGAACTTGGTCCAAAGAAGGCCTAGGGATCAAATGGGAGGACGAAGATGGACGAACGAGACGAACTTGGTGGAAAGAAGCCCAACGGATCAAATGGGAGGACAAAAAGGGATGAACGAGACGAACTTTGTCCAAAGAAGGCCTACGGATCAAATGGGTGGACGAAGATGGACGAACGAGACGAATTGGTCCAAGGAAGGCCTACGGATAAATGGGAGGACGAAGATGGACGAACGAGATGAACTTGGTCCAAAGAAGGCTTACGGATCAAATGGAAGGACGAAGATGGACGAACGAGACGAACATAGTCCAAAGAAGCCCAACGGATCAAATGGGAGGACGAAGATGGACGAACGAGACGAACTTGGTCCAAGGAAGCCCAACGGATCAAATGGGAGGACGAAGATGGACGAACGAGACGAACTTGGTCCAAAGAAGGCCAACGGATCAAATGGGAGGACGAAGATGGACGAACGAGGCGAACTTGGTCCAAAGAAGGCCTAGGGAGCAAATGGGAGGACGAAGAAGGACGAATGAGACGAACTTGGTCCAAAGAAGGCCTACGGATCAAATGGGAGGACGAAGATGGACGAACGAGACGAACTTGGTCCAAAGAAGGCCAACGGATCAAATGGGAGGACCACGATGGACGAACGAGACGAACTTGGTCCAAAGAAACCCAATGGATCAAATGGGAGGACGAAGAAGGACGAATGAGATGAACTTGGTCCAAAGAAGGCCTACGGATCAAATGGGAGGACGAAGATGGAGGAACGAGGTGAACTTGGTACAAAGAAGGCCTACGGATCAAATGGGAGGACAAAGATGGACAAACGAGACGAACTTGGTGCAAAGAAGCCCAACGGATCAAATGGGAGGACGAAAAGGGATGAACGAGACGAACTTGGTCCAAAGAAGGCCTACGGATCAAATGGGTGGACGAAGATGGACGAACGAGACGAACTTGGTCCAAAGAAGCCCAACGAATCAAATGGGAGGACGAAGATGGACGAACGAGACGAACTTGGTGCAAAGAAGCCCAACGGATCAAATGGGAGGACGAAAAGGGATGAACGAGACGAACTTGGTCCAAAGAAGGCCTACGGATCAAATGGGTGGACGAAGATGGACGAACGAGACGAACTTGGTCCAAGGAAGGCCTAGGGATCAAATGGGAGGACGAAGATGGACGAACGAGACGAACTTGGTCCAAAGAAGGCCTACGGATCAAATGGAAGGACGAAGATGGACGAACGAGACGAACTTGGTCCAAAGAAGCCCAACGGATCAAATGGGAGGACGAAGATGGACGAACGAGACGAACTTGGTCCAAAGAAGCCCAACGGATCAAATGGGAGGACGAAGATGGACGAACGAGGCGAACTTGGTCCAAAGAAGGCCTAGGGATCAAATGGGAGGACGAAGATGGACGAATGAGACGAACCTGGTCCAAAGAAGCCCAACGGATCAAATGGGAGGACGAAGATGGACGAACGAGACGAACTTGGTCCAAAGAAGCCCAACGGATCAAATGGGGACGAAGATGGACGAACGAGGCGAACTTGGTCCAAAGAAGGCCTAGGGATCAAATGGGAGGGCGAAGATGGAGGAACGAGGCGAACTTGGTCCAAAGAAGGCCTACGGATCAAATGGGAGGACGAAGATGGACGAACGAGTCGAACTTGGTCCAAAGAAGGCCTACGGATCAAATGGGAGGACGAAGATGGACGAACGAGACAAACTTGGTCCAAAGAATTCCAACGGATCAAATGGGAGGACGAAGGTGGTAGAACAAGACGAACTTGGTCCAAAGAAGGCCCACGGATCAAATGGGAGGACGAAGAGGGACGAACGAGACAAACATGGTGCAAAGAAGGCCTACGGAGCAAACGGGAGGACGAAGATGGACGAACGAGACGAACTTGGTCCAAAGAAGGCCTAGGGATCAGATGGGAGGACGAAGATGGACGAACGAGACGAACTTGGTCCAAAGAAGGCCAACGTATCAAATGGGAGGACGAAGATGGACGAACGAGACGAACTTGGTGCAAAGAAGCCCAACGGATCAAATGGGAGGACGAAAAGGGATGAACGAGACGAACTTGGTCCAAAGAAGGCCTACGGATCAAATGGGTGGACGAAGATGGACGAACGAGACGAACTTGGTCCAAGGAAGGCCAACGGATCAAATGGGAGGACGAAGATGGACGAACGAGACGAAGTTGGTCCAAAGAAGGCCTACAGATCAAATGGGAGGACGAAGATGGACGAACGAGACGAACTTGGTCCAAAGAAGCCCAACGGATCAAATGGGGACGAAGATGGACGAACGAGGCGAACTTGGTCCAAAGAAGGCCTAGGGATCAAATGGGAGGACGAAGATGGAGGAACGAGGCGAACTTGGTCCAAAGAAGGCCTACGGATCAAATGGGAGGACGAAGATGGACAAACGAGTCGAACTTGGTCCAAAGAAGGCCTACGGATCAAACGGGAGGACGAAGATGGACGAACGAGACAAACTTGGTCCAAAGAATTCCAACGGATCAAATGGGAGGACGAAGATGGACGAACGAGACGAACTTGGTCCAAAGAAGGCCTACAGATCAAATGGGAGGACGAAGATGGACGAACGAGACGAACTTGGTCCAAAGAAGGCCTAGGGATCAAATGGGAGGACGAAGATGGACGAACGAGACGAACTTGGTCCAAAGAAGGCCTACGGATCAAATGGGAGGACGAAGATGGACGAACGAGACGAACTTGGTCCAAAGAAGGCCAACGGATCAAATGGGAGGACGAAGATGGACGAACGAGTCGAACTTGGTCCAAAGAAGGCCAACGGATGAAATGGGAGGAGGAAGATGGACGAACGAGACGAACTTGGTCCAAAGAAGGCCTAGGGATCAAATGGGAGGACGAAGATGGACGAAGGAGACGAACTTGGTACAAAGAAGCCCAACGGATCAAATGGGAGGACGAAGATGGACGAACGAGTCGAACTTGGTCCAAAGAAGGCCAACGGATGAAATGGGAGGAGGAAGATGGACGAACGAGAAGAACTTGGTCCAAAGAAGGCCTAGGGATCAAATGGGAGGACGAAGGTGGTAGAACAAGACGAACTTGGTCCAAAGAAGGCCAACGGATCAAATGGGAGGACGAAGATGGACGAACGAGACGAACTTGGTACAAAGAAGCCCAACGGATCAAATGGGAGGACGAAAAGGGATGAACGAGACGAACTTGGTCCAAAGAAGGCCTACGGATCAAATGGGAGGACGAAGATGGACGAACGAGACGAACTTGGTCCAAAGAAGGCCTACGGATCAAATGGGAGGACGAAGATGGACGAACGAGTCGAACTTGGTCCAAAGAAGGCCAACGGATGAAATGGGAGGAGGAAGATGGACGAACGAGACGAACTTGGTCCAAAGAAGGCCTAGGGATCAAATGGGAGGACGAAGATGGACGAAGGAGACGAACTTGGTCCAAAGAAGGCCTACGGATCAAATGGGAGGACGAAGATGGACGAACGAGACGAACTTGGTCCTAGGGATCAAATGGGAGGACGAAGATGGACGAAGGAGACGAACTTGGTCCAAAGAAGGCCTACGGATCAAATGGGAGGACGAAGATGGACGAACGAGACGAACTTGGTCCAAAGAAGGCCTACGGATCAAATGGGAGGACGAAGATGGACGAACGAGACGAACTTGGTCCAAAGAAACCCAATGGATCAAATGGGAGGACGAAGATGGACGAACGAGGCGAACTTGGTCCAAAGAAGGCCTAGGGATCAAATGGGAGGACGAAGATGGACGAACGAGACGAACTTGGTGGAAAGAAGCCCAACGGATCAAATGGGAGGACAAAAAGGGATGAACGAGACGAACTTTGTCCAAAGAAGGCCTACGGATCAAATGGGTGGACGAAGATGGACGAACGAGACGAATTGGTCCAAGGAAGGCCTACGGATAAATGGGAGGACGAAGATGGACGAACGAGATGAACTTGGTCCAAAGAAGGCCTACGGATCAAATGGAAGGACGAAGATGGACGAACGAGACGAACATAGTCCAAAGAAGCCCAACGGATCAAATGGGAGGACGAAGATGGACGAACGAGACGAACTTGGTCCAAGGAAGCCCAACGGATCAAATGGGAGGACGAAGATGGACGAACGAGACGAACTTGGTCCAAAGAAGGCCAACGGATCAAATGGGAGGACGAAGATGGACGAACGAGGCGAACTTGGTCCAAAGAAGGCCTAGGGAGCAAATGGGAGGACGAAGAAGGACGAATGAGACGAACTTGGTCCAAAGAAGGCCTACGGATCAAATGGGAGGACGAAGATGGACGAACGAGACGAACTTGGTCCAAAGAAGGCCAACGGATCAAATGGGAGGACCACGATGGACGAACGAGACGAACTTGGTCCAAAGAAACCCAATGGATCAAATGGGAGGACGAAGAAGGACGAATGAGATGAACTTGGTCCAAAGAAGGCCTACGGATCAAATGGGAGGACGAAGATGGAGGAACGAGGTGAACTTGGTACAAAGAAAGCCTACGGATCAAATGGGAGGACAAAGATGGACAAACGAGACGAACTTGGTGCAAAGAAGCCCAACGGATCAAATGGGAGGACGAAAAGGAATGAACGAGACGAACTTGGTCCAAAGAAGGCCTACGGATCAAATGGGTGGACGAAGATGGACGAACGAGACGAACTTGGTCCAAAGAAGCCCAACGGATCAAATGGGAGGACGAAGATGGACGAACGAGACGAACTTGGTGCAAAGAAGCCCAACGGATCAAATGGGAGGACGAAAAGGGATGAACGAGACGAACTTGGTCCAAAGAAGGCCTACGGATCAAATGGGTGGACGAAGATGGACGAACGAGACGAACTTGGTCCAAGGAAGGCCTAGGGATCAAATGGGAGGACGAAGATGGACGAACGAGACGAACTTGGTCCAAAGAAGGCCTACGGATCAAATGGAAGGACGAAGATGGACGAACGAGACGAACTTGGTCCAAAGAAGCCCAACGGATCAAATGGGAGGACGAAGATGGACGAACGAGACGAACTTGGTCCAAAGAAGCCCAACGGATCAAATGGGAGGACGAAGATGGACGAACGAGGCGAACTTGGTCCAAAGAAGGCCTAGGGAGCAAATGGGAGGACGAAGAAGGACGAATGAGACGAACTTGGTCCAAAGAAGGCCTACGGATCAAATGGGAGGACGAAGATGGACGAACGAGACGAACTTGGTCCAAAGAAGGCCAACGGATCAAATGGGAGGACCACGATGGACGAACGAGACGAACTTGGTCCAAAGAAACCCAATGGATCAAATGGGAGGACGAAGAAGGACGAATGAGATGAACTTGGTCCAAAGAAGGCCTACGGATCAAATGGGAGGACGAAGATGGAGGAACGAGGTGAACTTGGTACAAAGAAAGCCTACGGATCAAATGGGAGGACAAAGATGGACGGAACGAGGTGAACATGGTCCAAAGAAGCCCTACGGATCAAATGGGAGGACAAAGATGGACGAACGAGACGAACTTGGTCCAAAGAAGGCCTAGGGATCAAATGGGAGGACGAAGATGGACGAACGAGACGAACTTGGTGCAAAGAAGCCCAACAGATCAAATGGGGGGACGAAAAGGGATGAACGAGACGAACTTGGTCCAAAGAAGGCCTACGGATCAAATGGGTAGACAAAGATGGACGAACGAGACGAACTTGGTCCAACGAAGGCCTAGGGATCAAATGGGAGGACGAAGATGGACGAACGAGACGAACTTGGTCCAAAGAAGGCCTACGGATCAAATGGGAGGACGAAGATGGACGAACGAGGCGAACTTGGTCCAATGAAGCCCAACGGATCAAATGGGAGGACGAAGATGGACGAACGAGCCAAACTTGGTCCAAAGAAGCCCAACGGATCAAATGGGAGGACGAAGATGGACGAACGAGGCGAACTTGGTCCAAAGAAGGCCTAGGGATCAAATGGGAGGACGAAGATGGAGGAACGAGGCGAACTTGGTCCAAAGAAGGCCTACGGATGAAATAGGAGGACGAAGATGGACGAACGAGACGAACTTGGTCCAAAGAAGCCCAACGGATCAAATGGGAGGACGAAGATGGACGAACGAGACGAACTTGGTCCAAAGAAGGCCTAGGGATCAAATGGGAGGACGAAGGTGGTAGAACAAGACGAACTTGGTCCAAAGAAGGCCTACGGATCAAATGGGAGGACGAAGAGGGACGAACGAGACAAACATGGTCCAAAGAAGGCCTAGGGATCAAATGGGAGGACGAAGATGGACGAACGAGACGAACTTGGTCCAAAGAAGGCCTGCGGATCAAATGGGAGGACGAAGATGGACGAACGAGACGAACTTGGTCCAAAGAAGGCCAACGGATCGAATGGGAGGACGAAGATGGACGAACGAGACGAACTTGGTGCAAAGAAGCCCAACGGATCAAATGGGAGGACGAAGATGGACGAACGAGACGAACTTGGTCCAAAGAAGCCCAACGGATCAAATGGGAGGACGAAGATGGACGAACGAGACGAACTTGGCCCAAAGAAGGCCTAGGGATCAAATGGGAGGACGAAGGTGGTAGAACAAGACGAACTTGGTCCAAAGAAGGCCTACGGATCAAATGGGAGGACGAAGGTGGTAGAACAAGACGAACTTGGTCCAAAGAAGGCCTACGGATCTAATGGGAGGACGAAGAGGGACGAACGAGACAAACATGGTCCAAAGAAGGCCTAGGGATCAAATGGGAGGACGAAGATGGACGAACGAGACGAACTTGGTCCAAAGAAGGCCTACGGATCAAATGGGAGGACGAAGATGCACGAACGAGACGAACTTGGTCCAAAGAAGGCCAACGGATCAAATGGGAGGACGAAGATGGACGAACGAGACGAACTTGGTGCAAAGAAGACCTAGGGATCAAATGGGAGGACGAAGATGGAGGAACGAGGTGAACATGGTCCAAAGAAGCCCTACGGATCAAATGGGAGGACAAAGATGGACGAACGAGACGAACTTGGTCCAAAGAAGGCCTAGGGATCAAATGGGAGGACGAAGATGGACGAACGAGACGAACTTGGTGCAAAGAAGCCCAACAGATCAAATGGGGGGACGAAAAGGGATGAACGAGACGAACTTGGTCCAAAGAAGGCCTACGGATCAAATGGGTAGACAAAGATGGACGAACGAGACGAACTTGGTCCAACGAAGGCCTAGGGATCAAATGGGAGGACGAAGATGGACGAACGAGACGAACTTGGTGCAAAGAAGCCCAACAGATCAAATGGGGGGACGAAAAGGGATGAACGAGACGAACTTGGTCCAAAGAAGGCCTACGGATCAAATGGGTAGACAAAGATGGACGAACGAGACGAACTTGGTCCAAGGAAGGCCTAGGGATCAAATGGGAGGACGAAGGTGGTAGAACAAGACGAACTTGGTCCAAAGAAGGCCTACGGATCAAATGGGAGGACGAAGATGGACGAACGAGGCGAACTTGGTCCAAAGAAGACCTAGGGATCAAATGGGAGGACGAAGATGGAGGAACGAGGTGAACATGGTCCAAAGAAGCCCTACGGATCAAATGGGAGGACAAAGATGGACGAACGAGACGAACTTGGTCCAAAGAAGGCCTAGGGATCAAATGGGAGGACGAAGATGGACGAACGAGACGAACTTGGTGCAAAGAAGCCCAACAGATCAAATGGGGGGACGAAAAGGGATGAACGAGACGAACTTGGTCCAAAGAAGGCCTACGGATCAAATGGGTAGACAAAGATGGACGAACGAGACGAACTTGGTCCAACGAAGGCCTAGGGATCAAATGGGAGGACGAAGATGGACGAACGAGACGAACTTGGTCCAAAGAAGGCCTACGGATCAAATGGGAGGACGAAGATGGACGAACGAGGCGAACTTGGTCCAATGAAGCCCAACGGATCAAATGGGAGGACGAAGATGGACGAACGAGCCAAACTTGGTCCAAAGAAGCCCAACGGATCAAATGGGAGGACGAAGATGGACGAACGAGGCGAACTTGGTCCAAAGAAGGCCTAGGGATCAAATGGGAGGACGAAGATGGAGGAACGAGGCGAACTTGGTCCAAAGAAGGCCTACGGATGAAATAGGAGGACGAAGATGGACGAACGAGACGAACTTGGTCCAAAGAAGCCCAACGGATCAAATGGGAGGACGAAGATGGACGAACGAGACGAACTTGGTCCAAAGAAGGCCTAGGGATCAAATGGGAGGACGAAGGTGGTAGAACAAGACGAACTTGGTCCAAAGAAGGCCTACGGATCAAATGGGAGGACGAAGAGGGACGAACGAGACAAACATGGTCCAAAGAAGGCCTAGGGATCAAATGGGAGGACGAAGATGGACGAACGAGACGAACTTGGTCCAAAGAAGGCCTGCGGATCAAATGGGAGGACGAAGATGGACGAACGAGACGAACTTGGTCCAAAGAAGGCCAACGGATCGAATGGGAGGACGAAGATGGACGAACGAGACGAACTTGGTGCAAAGAAGCCCAACGGATCCAATGGGAGGACGAAGATGGACGAACGAGACGAACTTGGTCCAAAGAAGCCCAACGGATCAAATGGGAGGACGAAGATGGACGAACGAGACGAACTTGGCCCAAAGAAGGCCTAGGGATCAAATGGGAGGACGAAGGTGGTAGAACAAGACGAACTTGGTCCAAAGAAGGCCTACGGATCAAATGGGAGGACGAAGGTGGTAGAACAAGACGAACTTGGTCCAAAGAAGGCCTACGGATCTAATGGGAGGACGAAGAGGGACGAACGAGACAAACATGGTCCAAAGAAGGCCTAGGGATCAAATGGGAGGACGAAGATGGACGAACGAGACGAACTTGGTCCAAAGAAGGCCTACGGATCAAATGGGAGGACGAAGATGCACGAACGAGACGAACTTGGTCCAAAGAAGGCCAACGGATCAAATGGGAGGACGAAGATGGACGAACGAGACGAAGTTGGTGCAAAGAAGACCTAGGGATCAAATGGGAGGACGAAGATGGAGGAACGAGGTGAACATGGTCCAAAGAAGCCCTACGGATCAAATGGGAGGACAAAGATGGACGAACGAGACGAACTTGGTCCAAAGAAGGCCAACGGATCAAATGGGAGGACGAAGATGGACGAACGAGACGAACTTGGTGCAAAGAAGCCCAACGGATCAAATGGGAGGACGAAAAGGGATGAACGAGACGAACTTGGTCCAAAGAAGGCCTACGGATCAAATGGGTGGACGAAGATGGACGAACGAGACGAACTTGGTACAAGGAAGGCCTAGGGATCAAATGGGAGGACGAAGATGGACGAACGAGACGAACTTGGTCCAAAGAAGGCCTACGGATCAAATGGAGGACGAAGATGGACGAACGAGACGAACTTGGTCCAAAGAAGCCCAACGGATCAAATGGGAGGACCAAGATGGACGAATGAGACGAACTTGGTCCAAAGAAGCCCAACGGATCAAATGGGAGGACGAAGTTGGACGAACGAGGCGAACTTGGTCCAAAGAAGACCTAGGGATCAAATGGGAGGACGAAGATGGAGGAACGAGGTGAACATGGTCCAAAGAAGCCCTACGGATCAAATGGGAGGACAAAGATGGACGAACGAGACGAACTTGGTCCAAAGAAGGCCTAGGGATCAAATGGGAGGACGAAGATGGACGAACGAGACGAACTTGGTGCAAAGAAGCCCAACAGATCAAATGGGGGGACGAAAAGGGATGAACGAGACGAACTTGGTCCAAAGAAGGCCTACGGATCAAATGGGTAGACAAAGATGGACGAACGAGACGAACTTGGTCCAAGGAAGGCCTAGGGATCAAATGGGAGGACGAAGGTGGTAGAACAAGACGAACTTGGTCCAAAGAAGGCCTACGGATCAAATGGGAGGACGAAGATGGACGAACGAGGCGAACTTGGTCCAAAGAAGACCTAGGGATCAAATGGGAGGACGAAGATGGAGGAACGAGGTGAACATGGTCCAAAGAAGCCCTACGGATCAAATGGGAGGACAAAGATGGACGAACGAGACGAACTTGGTCCAAAGAAGGCCTAGGGATCAAATGGGAGGACGAAGATGGACGAACGAGACGAACTTGGTGCAAAGAAGCCCAACAGATCAAATGGGGGGACGAAAAGGGATGAACGAGACGAACTTGGTCCAAAGAAGGCCTACGGATCAAATGGGTAGACAAAGATGGACGAACGAGACGAACTTGGTCCAACGAAGGCCTAGGGATCAAATGGGAGGACGAAGATGGACGAACGAGACGAACTTGGTCCAAAGAAGGCCTACGGATCAAATGGGAGGACGAAGATGGACGAACGAGGCGAACTTGGTCCAATGAAGCCCAACGGATCAAATGGGAGGACGAAGATGGACGAACGAGCCAAACTTGGTCCAAAGAAGCCCAACGGATCAAATGGGAGGACGAAGATGGACGAACGAGGCGAACTTGGTCCAAAGAAGGCCTAGGGATCAAATGGGAGGACGAAGATGGAGGAACGAGGCGAACTTGGTCCAAAGAAGGCCTACGGATGAAATAGGAGGACGAAGATGGACGAACGAGACGAACTTGGTCCAAAGAAGCCCAACGGATCAAATGGGAGGACGAAGATGGACGAACGAGACGAACTTGGTCCAAAGAAGGCCTAGGGATCAAATGGGAGGACGAAGGTGGTAGAACAAGACGAACTTGGTCCAAAGAAGGCCTACGGATCAAATGGGAGGACGAAGAGGGACGAACGAGACAAACATGGTCCAAAGAAGGCCTAGGGATCAAATGGGAGGACGAAGATGGACGAACGAGACGAACTTGGTCCAAAGAAGGCCTGCGGATCAAATGGGAGGACGAAGATGGACGAACGAGACGAACTTGGTCCAAAGAAGGCCAACGGATCGAATGGGAGGACGAAGATGGACGAACGAGACGAACTTGGTGCAAAGAAGCCCAACGGATCAAATGGGAGGACGAAGATGGACGAACGAGACGAACTTGGTCCAAAGAAGCCCAACGGATCAAATGGGAGGACGAAGATGGACGAACGAGACGAACTTGGCCCAAAGAAGGCCTAGGGATCAAATGGGAGGACGAAGGTGGTAGAACCAGACGAACTTGGTCCAAAGAAGGCCTACGGATCAAATGGGAGGACGAAGGTGGTAGAACAAGACGAACTTGGTCCAAAGAAGGCCTACGGATCTAATGGGAGGACGAAGAGGGACGAACGAGACAAACATGGTCCAAAGAAGGCCTAGGGATCAAATGGGAGGACGAAGATGGACGAACGAGACGAACTTGGTCCAAAGAAGGCCTACGGATCAAATGGGAGGACGAAGATGCACGAACGAGACGAACTTGGTCCAAAGAAGGCCAACGGATCAAATGGGAGGACGAAGATGGACGAACGAGACGAACTTGGTGCAAAGAAGACCTAGGGATCAAATGGGAGGACGAAGATGGAGGAACGAGGTGAACATGGTCCAAAGAAGCCCTACGGATCAAATGGGAGGACAAAGATGGACGAACGAGACGAACTTGGTCCAAAGAAGGCCTAGGGATCAAATGGGAGGACGAAGATGGACGAACGAGACGAACTTGGTGCAAAGAAGCCCAACAGATCAAATGGGGGGACGAAAAGGGATGAACGAGACGAACTTGGTCCAAAGAAGGCCTACGGATCAAATGGGTAGACAAAGATGGACGAACGAGACGAACTTGGTCCAACGAAGGCCTAGGGATCAAATGGGAGGACGAAGATGGACGAACGAGACGAACTTGGTCCAAAGAAGGCCTACGGATCAAATGGGAGGACGAAGATGGACGAACGAGGCGAACTTGGTCCAATGAAGCCCAACGGATCAAATGGGAGGACGAAGATGGACGAACGAGCCAAACTTGGTCCAAAGAAGCCCAACGGATCAAATGGGAGGACGAAGATGGACGAACGAGGCGAACTTGGTCCAAAGAAGGCCTAGGGATCAAATGGGAGGACGAAGATGGAGGAACGAGGCGAACTTGGTCCAAAGAAGGCCTACGGATGAAATAGGAGGACGAAGATGGACGAACGAGACGAACTTGGTCCAAAGAAGCCCAACGGATCAAATGGGAGGACGAAGATGGACGAACGAGACGAACTTGGTCCAAAGAAGGCCTAGGGATCAAATGGGAGGACGAAGGTGGTAGAACAAGACGAACTTGGTCCAAAGAAGGCCTACGGATCAAATGGGAGGACGAAGAGGGACGAACGAGACAAACATGGTCCAAAGAAGGCCTAGGGATCAAATGGGAGGACGAAGATGGACGAACGAGACGAACTTGGTCCAAAGAAGGCCTGCGGATCAAATGGGAGGACGAAGATGGACGAACGAGACGAACTTGGTCCAAAGAAGGCCAACGGATCGAATGGGAGGACGAAGATGGACGAACGAGACGAACTTGGTGCAAAGAAGCCCAACGGATCAAATGGGAGGACGAAGATGGACGAACGAGACGAACTTGGTCCAAAGAAGCCCAACGGATCAAATGGGAGGACGAAGATGGACGAACGAGACGAACTTGGCCCAAAGAAGGCCTAGGGATCAAATGGGAGGACGAAGGTGGTAGAACAAGACGAACTTGGTCCAAAGAAGGCCTACGGATCAAATGGGAGGACGAAGGTGGTAGAACAAGACGAACTTGGTCCAAAGAAGGCCTACGGATCAAATGGGAGGACGAAGAGGGACGAACGAGACAAACATGGTCCAAAGAAGGCCTAGGGATCAAATGGGAGGACGAAGATGGACGAACGAGACGAACTTGGTCCAAAGAAGGCCTACGGATCAAATGGGAGGACGAAGATGAACGAACGAGACGAACTTGGTCCAAAGAAGGCCAACGGATCAAATGGGAGGACGAAGATGGACGAACGAGACGAACTTGGTGCAAAGAAGCCCAACGGATCAAATGGGAGGACGAAAAGGGATGAACGAGACGAACTTGGTCCAAAGAAGGCCTACGGATCAAATGGGTGGACGAAGATGGACGAACGAGACGAACTTGGTACAAGGAAGGCCTAGGGATCAAATGGGAGGACGAAGATGGACGAACGAGACGAACTTGGTGCAAAGAAGGCCTACGGATCAAATGGAGGACGAAGATGGACGAACGAGACGAACTTGGTCCAAAGAAGCCCAACGGATCAAATGGGAGGACCAAGATGGACGAATGAGACGAACTTGGTCCAAAGAAGCCCAACGGATCAAATGGGAGGACGAAGTTGGACGAACGAGGCGAACTTGGTCCAAAGAAGACCTAGGGATCAAATGGGAGGACGAAGATGGAGGAACGAGGTGAACATGGTCCAAAGAAGCCCTACGGATCAAATGGGAGGACAAAGATGGACGAACGAGACGAACTTGGTCCAAAGAAGGCCTAGGGATCAAATGGGAGGACGAAGATGGACGAACGAGACGAACTTGGTGCAAAGAAGCCCAACAGATCAAATGGGGGGACGAAAAGGGATGAACGAGACGAACTTGGTCCAAAGAAGGCCTACGGATCAAATGGGTAGACAAAGATGGACGAACGAGACGAACTTGGTCCAAGGAAGGCCTAGGGATCAAATGGGAGGACGAAGGTGGTAGAACAAGACGAACTTGGTCCAAAGAAGGCCTACGGATCAAATGGGAGGACGAAGAGGGACGAACGAGACAAACATGGTCCAAAGAAGGCCTAGGGATCAAATGGGAGGACGAAGATGCACGAACGAGACGAACTTGGTCCAAAGAAGGCCAGCGGATCAAATGGGAGGACGAAGATGGACGAACGAGACGAACTTGGTGCAAAGAAGCCCAACGGATCAAATGGGAGGACGAAAAGGGATGAACGAGACGAACTTGGTCCAAAGAAGGCCTACGGATCAAATGGGTGGACGAAGATGGACGAACGAGACGAACTTGGTACAAGGAAGGCCTAGGGATCAAATGGGAGGACGAAGATGGACGAACGAGACGAACTTGGTGCAAAGAAGGCCTACGGATCAAATGGAGGACGAAGATGGACGAACGAGACGAACTTGGTCCAAAGAAGCCCAACGGATCAAATGGGAGGACCAAGATGGACGAATGAGACGAACTTGGTCCAAAGAAGCCCAACGGATCAAATGGGAGGACGAAGTTGGACGAACGAGGCGAACTTGGTCCAAAGAAGACCTAGGGATCAAATGGGAGGACGAAGATGGAGGAACGAGGTGAACATGGTCCAAAGAAGCCCTACGGATCAAATGGGAGGACAAAGATGGACGAACGAGACGAACTTGGTCCAAAGAAGGCCTAGGGATCAAATGGGAGGACGAAGATGGACGAACGAGACGAACTTGGTGCAAAGAAGCCCAACAGATCAAATGGGGGGACGAAAAGGGATGAACGAGACGAACTTGGTCCAAAGAAGGCCTACGGATCAAATGGGTAGACAAAGATGGACGAACGAGACGAACTTGGTCCAAGGAAGGCCTAGGGATCAAATGGGAGGACGAAGGTGGTAGAACAAGACGAACTTGGTCCAAAGAAGGCCTACGGATCAAATGGGAGGACGAAGAGGGACGAACGAGACAAACATGGTCCAAAGAAGGCCTAGGGATCAAATGGGAGGACGAAGATGGACGAACGAGACGAACTTGGTCCAAAGAAGGCCTACGGATCAAATGGGAGGACGAAGAGGGACGAACGAGGCAAACATGGTCCAAAGAAGGCCTAGGGATCAAATGGGAGGACGAAGATGGACGAACGAGACGAACTTGGTCCAAAGAAGGCCTACGGATCAAATGGGAGGACGAAGATGCACGAACGAGACGAACTTGGTCCAAAGAAGGCCAACGGATCAAATGGGAGGACGAAGATGGACGAACGAGACGAACTTGGTGCAAAGAAGCCCAACGGATCAAATGGGAGGACGAAAAGGGATGAACGAGACGAACTTGGTCCAAAGAAGGCCTACGGATCAAATGGGTGGACGAAGATGGACGAACGAGACGAACTTGGTACAAGGAAGGCCTAGGGATCAAATGGGAGGACGAAGATGGACGAACGAGACGAACTTGGTGCAAAGAAGGCCTACGGATCAAATGGAGGACGAAGATGGACGAACGAGACGAACTTGGTCCAAAGAAGCCCAACGGATCAAATGGGAGGACCAAGATGGACGAATGAGACGAACTTGGTCCAAAGAAGCCCAACGGATCAAATGGGAGGACGAAGTTGGACGAACGAGGCGAACTTGGTCCAAAGAAGACCTAGGGATCAAATGGGAGGACGAAGATGGAGGAACGAGGTGAACATGGTCCAAAGAAGCCCTACGGATCAAATGGGAGGACAAAGATGGACGAACGAGACGAACTTGGTCCAAAGAAGGCCTAGGGATCAAATGGGAGGACGAAGATGGACGAACGAGACGAACTTGGTGCAAAGAAGCCCAACAGATCAAATGGGGGGACGAAAAGGGATGAACGAGACGAACTTGGTCCAAAGAAGGCCTACGGATCAAATGGGTAGACAAAGATGGACGAACGAGACGAACTTGGTCCAAGGAAGGCCTAGGGATCAAATGGGAGGACGAAGGTGGTAGAACAAGACGAACTTGGTCCAAAGAAGGCCTACGGATCAAATGGGAGGACGAAGAGGGACGAACGAGACAAACATGGTCCAAAGAAGGCCTAGGGATCAAATGGGAGGACGAAGATGCACGAACGAGACGAACTTGGTCCAAAGAAGGCCAGCGGATCAAATGGGAGGACGAAGATGGACGAACGAGACGAACTTGGTGCAAAGAAGCCCAACGGATCAAATGGGAGGACGAAAAGGGATGAACGAGACGAACTTGGTCCAAAGAAGGCCTACGGATCAAATGGGTGGACGAAGATGGACGAACGAGACGAACTTGGTACAAGGAAGGCCTAGGGATCAAATGGGAGGACGAAGATGGACGAACGAGACGAACTTGGTGCAAAGAAGGCCTACGGATCAAATGGAGGACGAAGATGGACGAACGAGACGAACTTGGTCCAAAGAAGCCCAACGGATCAAATGGGAGGACCAAGATGGACGAATGAGACGAACTTGGTCCAAAGAAGCCCAACGGATCAAATGGGAGGACGAAGTTGGACGAACGAGGCGAACTTGGTCCAAAGAAGACCTAGGGATCAAATGGGAGGACGAAGATGGAGGAACGAGGTGAACATGGTCCAAAGAAGCCCTACGGATCAAATGGGAGGACAAAGATGGACGAACGAGACGAACTTGGTCCAAAGAAGGCCTAGGGATCAAATGGGAGGACGAAGATGGACGAACGAGACGAACTTGGTGCAAAGAAGCCCAACAGATCAAATGGGGGGACGAAAAGGGATGAACGAGACGAACTTGGTCCAAAGAAGGCCTACGGATCAAATGGGTAGACAAAGATGGACGAACGAGACGAACTTGGTCCAAGGAAGGCCTAGGGATCAAATGGGAGGACGAAGGTGGTAGAACAAGACGAACTTGGTCCAAAGAAGGCCTACGGATCAAATGGGAGGACGAAGAGGGACGAACGAGACAAACATGGTCCAAAGAAGGCCTAGGGATCAAATGGGAGGACGAAGATGGACGAACGAGACGAACTTGGTCCAAAGAAGGCCTACGGATCAAATGGGAGGACGAAGAGGGACGAACGAGACAAACATGGTCCAAAGAAGGCCTAGGGATCAAATGGGAGGACGAAGATGGACGAACGAGACGAACTTGGTCCAAAGAAGGCCTACGGATCAAATGGGAGGACGAAGATGCACGAACGAGACGAACTTGGTCCAAAGAAGGCCAACGGATCAAATGGGAGGACGAAGATGGACGAACGAGACGAACTTGGTGCAAAGAAGCCCAACGGATCAAATGGGAGGACGAAAAGGGATGAACGAGACGAACTTGGTCCAAAGAAGGCCTACGGATCAAATGGGTGGACGAAGATGGACGAACGAGACGAACTTGGTACAAGGAAGGCCTAGGGATCAAATGGGAGGACGAAGATGGACGAACGAGACGAACTTGGTGCAAAGAAGGCCTACGGATCAAATGGAGGACGAAGATGGACGAACGAGACGAACTTGGTCCAAAGAAGCCCAACGGATCAAATGGGAGGACCAAGATGGACGAATGAGACGAACTTGGTCCAAAGAAGCCCAACGGATCAAATGGGAGGACGAAGTTGGACGAACGAGGCGAACTTGGTCCAAAGAAGACCTAGGGATCAAATGGGAGGACGAAGATGGAGGAACGAGGTGAACATGGTCCAAAGAAGCCCTACGGATCAAATGGGAGGACAAAGATGGACGAACGAGACGAACTTGGTCCAAAGAAGGCCTAGGGATCAAATGGGAGGACGAAGATGGACGAACGAGACGAACTTGGTGCAAAGAAGCCCAACAGATCAAATGGGGGGACGAAAAGGGATGAACGAGACGAACTTGGTCCAAAGAAGGCCTACGGATCAAATGGGTAGACAAAGATGGACGAACGAGACGAACTTGGTCCAAGGAAGGCCTAGGGATCAAATGGGAGGACGAAGGTGGTAGAACAAGACGAACTTGGTCCAAAGAAGGCCTACGGATCAAATGGGAGGACGAAGAGGGACGAACGAGACAAACATGGTCCAAAGAAGGCCTAGGGATCAAATGGGAGGACGAAGATGGACGAACGAGACGAACTTGGTCCAAAGAAGGCCTACGGATCAAATGGGAGGACGAAGATGCACGAACGAGACGAACTTGGTCCAAAGAAGGCCAACGGATCAAATGGGAGGACGAAGATGGACGAACGAGACGAACTTGGTGCAAAGAAGCCCAACGGATCAAATGGGAGGACGAAAAGGGATGAACGAGACGAACTTGGTCCAAAGAAGGCCTACGGATCAAATGGGTGGACGAAGATGGACGAACGAGACGAACTTGGTACAAGGAAGGCCTAGGGATCAAATGGGAGGACGAAGATGGACGAACGAGACGAACTTGGTGCAAAGAAGGCCTACGGATCAAATGGAGGACGAAGATGGACGAACGAGACGAACGTGGTCCAAAGAAGGCCTACGGATCAAATGGGTGGACGAAGATGGACGAACGAGACGAACTTGGTACAAGGAAGGCCTAGGGATCAAATTGGAGGACGAAGATGGACGAACGAGACGAACTTGGTGCAAAGAAGGCCTACGGATCAAATGGAGGACGAAGATGGACGAACGAGACGAACTTGGTCCAAAGAAGCCCAATGGATCAAATGGGAGGACCAAGATGGACGAATGAGACGAACTTGGTCCAAAGAAGCCCAACGGATCAAATGGGAGGACGAAGTTGGACGAACGAGGCGAACTTGGTCCAAAGAAGACCTAGGGATCAAATGGGAGGACGAAGATGGAGGAACGAGGTGAACATGGTCCAAAGAAGGCCTACGGATCAAATGGGAGGACAAAGATGGACGAACGAGACGAACTTGGTCCAAAGAAGGCCTAGGGATCAAATGGGAGGACGAAGATGGACGAACGAGACGAACTTGGTGCAAAGAAGCCCAACAGATCAAATGGGGGGTCGAAAAGGGATGAACGAGATGAACTTGGTCCAAAGAAGGCCTACGGATCAAAGGGGTGGACAAAGATGGACGAACGAGACGAACTTGGTCCAAGGAAGTCCTAGGGATCAAATGGGAGGACGAAGATGGACGAACGAGACGAACTTGGTCCAAAAAAGGCGTACGGATCAAATGGGACGACGAAGATGGACGAACGAGGCGAACTTGGTCCAAAGAAGCTCAACGGATCAAATGGGAGGACGAAGATGGACGAACGAGCCGAACTTGGTCCAAAAAAGCCCAACGGATCAAATGGGAGGACGAAGATGGACGAACGAGCCGAACTTGGTCCAAAGAAGCCCAACGGATCAAATGGGAGGACGAAGATGGACGAACGAGGCGAACTTGGTCCAAAGAAGGCCTAGGGATCAAATGGGAGGACGAAGATGGAGGAACGAGGCGAACTTGGTCCAAAGAAGGCCTACGGATGAAATAGGAGGACGAAGATGGACGAACGAGACGAACTTGGTCCAAAGAAGCCCAACGGATCAAATGGGAGGACGAAGATGGACGAACGAGACGAACTTGGTCCAAAGAAGGCCTAGGGATCAAATGGGAGGACGAAGGTGGTAGAACAAGACGAACTTGGTCCAAAGAAGGCCTACGGATCAAATGGGAGGACGAAGAGGGACGAACGAGACAAACATGGTCCAAAGAAGGCCTAGGGATCAAATGGGAGGACGAAGATGGACGAACGAGACGAACTTGGTCCAAAGAAGGCCTACGGATCAAATGGGAGGACGAAGATGGACGAACGAGACGAACTTGGTCCAAAGAAGCCCAACGGATCAAATGCGAGGACCAAGATGGACGAACGAGACGAACTTGGTCCAAAGAAGCCCAACGAATCAAATGGGAGGACGAAGATGGACGAACGAGGCGAACTTGGTCCTAAGAAGGCCTAGGGATCAAATGGGAGGACGAAGATGGAGGAACGAGGTGAACTTGGTCCAAAGACGGCCTACAGATCAAATGGGAGGACAAAGATGGACGAACGAGACGAACTTGGTCAAAAGAAGGCCTAGGAATCAAATGGGAGGACGAAGATGGACGAACGAGACGAACTTTGTGCAAAGAAGCCCAACGGATCAAATGGGGGGACGAAAAGGGATGAACGAGACGAACTTGGTCCAAAGAAGGCCTACGGATCAAATGGGTGGACGAAGATGGACGAACGAGACGAACTTGGTCCAAGGAAGGCCTAGGGATCAAATGGGAGGACGAAGATGGACGAACGAGACGAACTTGGTCCAAAGAAGCCCAACGGATCAAATGGGAGGACGAAGATGGACGAACGAGGCGAACTTGGTCCAAAGAAGGCCTAGGGATCAAATGGGAGGACGAAGATGAAGGAACGAGGCGAACTTGGTCCAAAGAAGGCCTACGGATGAAATGGGAGGACGAAGATGGATGAACAAGACGAACTTGGTCCAAAGAAGCCCAACGGATCAAATGGGAGGACGAAGATGGACGAACGAGACGAACTTGGTCCAAAGAAGGCCTAGGGATCAAATGGGAGGACGAAGGTGGTAGAAGAAGACGAACTTGGTCCAAAGAAGTCCTACGGATCAAATGGGAGGACGAAGAGGGACGAACGTGACAAACATGGTCCAAAGAAGGCCTACGGAGCGAATGGGAGGACGAATTAGTCCAAAGAATGCCAAAGGATCAAATGGGAGGACGAAGATGGACGAACGAGATGAACTTGTTGCAAAGAAGGCCTACGTATTAAATGGGAGTACGAAGATCGACAAACGAGACGAACTTGATACAAAAAAGGCCTACGGATCAAATGGGAGGACGAAGATGGACGAACGAGATGAACTTAGTCCAAAGAATGCCAACGGATCAAATGGGAGGACGAAGATGGACGAACGAGATGAACTTGTTGCAAAGAAGGCCAACGTATTAAATGGGAGGACGAAGATCAACAAACGAGACGAACTTAGTCCAAAGAATGCCAACGGATCAAATGGGAGGACGAAGATGGACGAACGAGACGAACTTGGTGCAAAGAAGGCCTACGGATCAAATGGGAGGACGAAGATGGACGAACGAGATGAACTTAGTCCAAAGAATGCCAACGGATCAAATGGGAGGACGAAGATGGACGAACGAGACGAACTTGGTGCAAAGAAGGCCTACGGATCAAATGGGAGGACGAAGATGGACGAACGAGATGAACTTAGTCCAAAGAATGCCAACGTATCAAATGGGAGGACGAAGATGGACGAACGAGATGAACTTGTTGCAAAGAAGGCCTACGTACTAAATGGGAGTACGAAGATCGACAAACGAGACGAATTTGGTACAAAGAAGGCGTACGGATCAAATGGGAGGACGAAGATGGACGAACGATATGAACTTAGTCCAAAGAATGCCAACGGATCAAATGGGAGGACGAAGATGGACGAACGAGATGAACTTGTTGCAAAGAAGGCCTACGTATTAAATGGGAGTACGAAGATCGACAAACGAGACGAACTTGGTCCAAAGAAAGCCAACGGATCAAATGGGAGGACGAAGATGTACGAACGAGACGAAGTTGGTCCAAAGAATGCCAACAGATCAAATGGGTGGACGAAGATGGACGAACGAGACGAACTTGGTCCAAAGAATGCCAACGGATCAAATGGGAGGACAAAGATGGACGAACGAGATGAACTTAGTCCAAACAATGCCAATGGATCAAATGGGAGGACGAAGATGGACGAACGAGATGAACTTGTTGCAAAGAAGGCCAACGTATTAAATGGGAGGACGAAGATCAACAAACGAGATGAACTTGGTCCAAGGAATGCCTACGGATCAAATGGGAGGACGAAGATGGACGAACGAGATGAACTTGTTGCAAAGAAGGCCTACGTATTAAATGGGAGTACGAAGATCGACAAACGAGACGAACTTGATACAAAGAAGTCCTACGGATCAAATGGGAGGACGAAGATGGACGAACGAGAAGAACTTAGTCCAAAGAATGCCAACGGATCAAATGGGAGGACGAAGATGGACGAACGAGATGAACTTGTTGCAAAGAAGGCCAACGTATTAAATGGGAGGACGAAGATCAAGAAACGAGACGAACATGGTCCAAAGAATGCCAACGGATCAAATGGGAGGACGAAGATGGACGAATGAGACGAAGTTGGGCCAAAGAATGCCAACGGATCAAATGGGAGGACAAAGAGGGACGAATGAGACGAACTTGGTACAAAGAAGGCCAACCGAACAAATGGGAGGAAGAAGTTTGGACGAACGAGATGAACTTCGTCCAAAGAATGCCAACGGATCAAATGGGAGGACGAAGATGCACGAACGAGACAAACTTGGTACAAAGAAGACCTACGGATTAAATGGGAGGACGAAGATGGACGAACGAGATGAACTTAGTCCAAAGAATGCCAACGGATCAAATGGGAGGACGAAGATGGACGAACGAGATGAACTTGTTGCAAAGAAGACCAACGTATTAAATGGGAGGACGAAGATCAACAAACGAGACGAACTTGGTCCAAAGAATGCCAACGGATCAAATGGGAGGACGAAGATGGACGAACGAGATGAACTTGTTGCAAAGACGGCCAACGTATTAAATGGGAGGACGAAGATCAACAAACGAGACGAACTTGGTCCAAAGAATGCCAACGGATCAAATGGGAGGACGAAGATGGACGAACGAGACGAACTTGGTCCAAAGAATGCCAACGGATCAAATGGGAGGACAAAGATGGACGAACGAGATGAACTTAGTCCAAACAATGCCAATGGATCAAATGGGAGGACGAAGATGGACGAACGAGATGAACTTGTTGCAAAGAAGGCCAACGTATTAAATGGGAGGACGAAGATCAACAAACGAGATGAACTTGGTCCAAAGAATGCCAACGGATCAAATGGGAGGACGAAGATGGACGAACGAGATGAACTTGTTGCAAAGAAGGCCTACGTATTAAATGGGAGTACGAAGATCGACAAACGAGACGAACTTGATACAAAGAAGGCCTACGGATCAAATGGGAGGACGAAGATGGACGAACGAGATGAACTTAGTCCAAAGAATGCCAACGGATCAAATGGGAGGACGAAGATGGACGAACGAGATGAACTTGTTGCAAAGAAGGCCAACGTATTAAATGGGAGGACGAAGATCAAGAAACGAGACGAACTTGGTCCAAAGAATGCCAACGGATCAAATGGGAGGACGAAGATGGACGAACGAGACGAAGTTGGTCCAAAGAATGCCAACGGATCAAATGGGAGGACGAAGATGGACGAACGAGACGAAGTTGGGCCAAAGAATGCCAACGGATCAAATGGGAGGACAAAGAGGGACGAACGAGACGAACTTGGTACAAAGAAGGCCAACCGAACAAATGGGAGGAAGAAGATGGACGAACGAGATGAACTTCGTCCAAAGAATGCCAACGGATCAAATGGGAGGACGAAGATGCACGAACGAGACGAACTTGGTACAAAGAAGACCTACGGATCAAATGGGAGGACGAAGATGGACGAACGAAACGAACTTAGTCCAAAGAATGCCAACGGATCAAATGGGAGGACGAAGATGGACGAACGAGATGAACTTGTTGCAAAGAAGGCCAACGTATTAAATGGGAGGACGAAGATCAACAAACGAGACGAACTTGGTCCAAAGAATGCCAACGGATCAAATGGGAGGACGAAGATGGACGAACGAGATGAACTTGTTGCAAAGAAGGCCAACGTATTAAATGGGAGGACGAAGATCAACAAACGAGACGAACTTGGTCCAAAGAATGCCAACGGATCAAATGGGGGGACGAAGATGGACGAACGAGACGAACTTGGTCCAAAGAATGCCAACGGATCAAATGGGAGGACAAAGATGGACTAACGAGATGAACTTAGTCCAAACAATGCCAATGGATCAAATGGGAGGACGAAGATGGACGAACGAGATGAACTTGTTGCAAAGAAGGCCTACGTATTAAATGGGAGGACGAAGATCAACAAACGAGACGAACTTGGTCCAAAGAATGCCAACGGATCAAATGGGAGGACGAAGATGGACGAACGAGATGAACTTGTTGCAAAGAAGGCCAACGTATTAAATGGGAGGACGAAGATCAACAAACGAGACGAACTTGGTCCAAAGAATGCCAACGGATCAAATGGGAGGACGAAGATGGACGAACGAGACGAACTTGGTCCAAAGAATGCCAACGGATCAAATGGGAGGACAAAGATGGACGAACGAGATGAACTTAGTCCAAACAATGCCAATGGATCAAATGGGAGGACGAAGATGGACGAACGAGATGAACTTGTTGCAAAGAAGGCCAACGTATTAAATGGGAGGACGAAGATCAACAAACGAGATGAACTTGGTCCAAAGAATGCCAACGGATCAAATGGGAGGACGAAGATGGACGAACGAGATGAACTTGTTGCAAAGAAGGCCTACGTATTAAATGGGAGTACGAAGATCGACAAACGAGACGAACTTGATACAAAGAAGGCCTACGGATCAAATGGGAGGACGAAGATGGACGAACGAGATGAACTTAGTCCAAAGAATGCCAACGGATCAAATGGGAGGACGAAGATGGACGAACGAGATGAACTTGTTGCAAAGAAGGCCAAGGTATTAAATGGGAGGACGAAGATCAAGAAACGAGACGAACTTGGTCCAAAGAATGCCAACGGATCAAATGGGAGGAAGAAGATGGACGAACGAGATGAACTTCGTCCAAAGAATGCCAACGGATCAAATGGGAGGACGAAGATGCACGAACGAGACGAACTTGGTACAAAGAAGACCTACGGATCAAATGGGAGGACGAAGATGGACGAACGAGATGAACTTAGTCCAAAGAATGCCAACGGATCAAATGGGAGGACGAAGATGGACGAACGAGATGAACTTGTTGCAAAGAAGGCCAACGTATTAAATGGGAGGACGAAGATCAACAAACGAGACGAACTTGGTCCAAAGAATGCCAACGGATCAAATGGGAGGACTAAGATGGACGAACGAGATGAACTTGTTGCAAAGAAGGCCAACGTATTAAATGGGAGGACGAAGATCAACAAACGAGACGAACTTGGTCCAAAGAATGCCAACGAATCAAATGGGAGGACGAAGATGGACGAACGAGATGAACTTGTTGCAAAGAAGGCCAACGTATTAAATGGGAGGACGAAGATCAACAAACAAGATGAACTTGGTATAAAGAAGGCCAACCGAACAAATGGGAGGACGAAGATGGACGAACGAGATGAACTTCGTCCAAAGAATGCCAACGGATCAAATGGGAGGATGAAGATGGACGAACGAGTTGAACTTGGTACAAAGAAGGCCTACGGATCAAATGGGAGGACGAAGAAGGACGAACGAGATGAACTTAGTCCAAAGAATGCCAACGGATCAAATGGGAGGACGAAGATGGACGAACGAGATGAACTTGTTGCAAAGAAGGCCAACGTATTAAATGGAAGGACGAAGATCAACAAACGAGATCAACTTGGTCCAAAGAATGCCAACGGATCAAATGGGAGGACGAAGATGGACGAACGAGATGAACTTGTTGCAAAGAAAGCCTACGTATTAAATGGGAGTACGAAGATCGACAAACGAGACGAACTTGATACAAAGAAGGCCTACGGATCAAATGGGAGGACGAAGATGGACGAACGAGATGAACTTAGTCCAAAGAATGCCAACGGATCAAATGGGAGGACGAATATGGACGAACGAGATGAACTTGTTGCAAAGAAGTCCAACGTATTAAATGGGAGGACGAAGATCAACGAACGAAACGAACTTGGTCCAAAGAATGCCAACGGATTAAATGGGAGGACGAAGATGGACGAACGAGATAAACTTAGTCCAAAGAATGCCAACGGATCAAATGGGAGGACGAAGATGGACGAACGAGATGAACTTGTTGCAAAGAAAGCCTACGTATTAAATGGGAGTACGAAGATCGACAAACGAGACGAACTTGATACAAAGAAGGCCTACGGATCAAATGGGAGGACGAAGATGGACGAACGAGATGAACTTAGTCCAAAGAATGCCAACGGATCAAATGGGAGGACGAATATGGACGAACGAGATGAACTTGTTGCAAAGAAGTCCAACGTATTAAATGGGAGGACGAAGATCAACGAACGAAACGAACTTGGTCCAAAGAATGCCAACGGATCAAATGGGAGGACGAAGATGGACGAACGAGATAAAGTTAGTCCAAAGAATGCCAACGGATCAAATGGGAGGACGAAGATGGACGAACGAGATGAACTTGTTGCAAAGAAGGCCTACGTATTAAATGGGAGTACGAAGATCGACAAACGAGACGAACTTGGTACAAAGAAGGCCTACGGATCAAATGGGAGGACGAAGATGGACGAACGAGATGAACTTAGTCCAAAGAATGCCAACGGATCAAATGGGAGGACGAAGATGGACGAACGAGATGAACTTGTTGCAAAGAAGGCCAACGTATTAAATGGGAGGATGAAGATCAACAAACGAGACGAACTTGGTCCAAAGAATGCCAACGGATCAAATGGGAGGACGAAGATGGACGAACGAGATGAACTTAGTCCAAAGAATGCCAACGGATCAAATGGGAGGACGAAGATGGACGAACGAGATGAACTTGTTGCAAAGAAGGCCTACATATTAAATGGGTGTACGAAGATCGACAAACGAGACGAACTTGGTCCAAACAATGCCAACGGATCAAATGGGAGGACGAAGATGGACGAACGAGACGAAGTTGGTCCAAAGAATGCCAACGGATCAAATGGGAGGACGAAGATGGACGAACGAGACGAACTTGGTCCAAAGAATGCCAACGGATCCAATGCGAGGGGACGACCGAGACGAACTTGGTGCAAAGAATGCCAACGGATCCAATGAGAGGACGAAGATGGACGTACGAGATGAAGTTGGTCCAAAGAATGCCAACGGATCAAATGGGAGGACGAAGATGGACGAATGAGACGAAGTTGGTCCAAAGAATGCCAATGGATCAAATGGGAGGACAAAGAGGGACGAACGAGACGAACTTGGTATAAAGAAGGCCAACCGAACAAATGGGAGGACGAAGATGGACGAACGAGATGAACTTCGTCCAAAGAATGCCAACGGATCAAATGGGAGGATGAAGATGGACGAACGAGTTGAACTTGGTACAAAGAAGGCCTACGGATCAAATGGGAGGACGAAGATGGACGAACGAGATGAACTTAGTCCAAAGAATGCCAACGGATCAAATGGGAGGACGAAGATGGACGAACGAGATGAACTTGTTGCAAAGAAGGCCAACGTATTAAATGGAAGGACGAAGATCAACAAACGAGATCAACTTGGTCCAAAGAATGCCAACGGATCAAATGGGAGGACGAAGATGGACGAACGAGATGAACTTGTTGCAAAGAAAGCCTACGTATTAAATGGGAGTACGAAGATCGACAAACGAGACGAACTTGATACAAAGAAGGCCTACGGATCAAATGGGAGGACGAAGATGGACGAACGAGATGAACTTAGTCCAAAGAATGCCAACGGATCAAATGGGAGGACGAATATGGACGAACGAGATGAACTTGTTGCAAAGAAGTCCAACGTATTAAATGGGAGGACGAAGATCAACGAACGAAACGAACTTGGTCCAAAGAATGCCAACGGATTAAATGGGAGGACGAAGATGGACGAACGAGATAAACTTAGTCCAAAGAATGCCAACGGATCAAATGGGAGGACGAAGATGGACGAACGAGATGAACTTGTTGCAAAGAAAGCCTACGTATTAAATGGGAGTACGAAGATCGACAAACGAGACGAACTTGATACAAAGAAGGCCTACGGATCAAATGGGAGGACGAAGATGGACGAACGAGATGAACTTAGTCCAAAGAATGCCAACGGATCAAATGGGAGGACGAATATGGACGAACGAGATGAACTTGTTGCAAAGAAGTCCAACGTATTAAATGGGAGGACGAAGATCAACGAACGAAACGAACTTGGTCCAAAGAATGCCAACGGATCAAATGGGAGGACGAAGATGGACGAACGAGATAAAGTTAGTCCAAAGAATGCCAACGGATCAAATGGGAGGACGAAGATGGACGAACGAGATGAACTTGTTGCAAAGAAGGCCTACGTATTAAATGGGAGTACGAAGATCGACAAACGAGACGAACTTGGTACAAAGAAGGCCTACGGATCAAATGGGAGGACGAAGATGGACGAACGAGATGAACTTAGTCCAAAGAATGCCAACGGATCAAATGGGAGGACGAAGATGGACGAACGAGATGAACTTGTTGCAAAGAAGGCCAACGTATTAAATGGGAGGATGAAGATCAACAAACGAGACGAACTTGGTCCAAAGAATGCCAACGGATCAAATGGGAGGACGAAGATGGACGAACGAGATGAACTTAGTCCAAAGAATGCCAACGGATCAAATGGGAGGACGAAGATGGACGAACGAGATGAACTTGTTGCAAAGAAGGCCTACATATTAAATGGGTGTACGAAGATCGACAAACGAGACGAACTTGGTCCAAACAATGCCAACGGATCAAATGGGAGGACGAAGATGGACGAACGAGACGAAGTTGGTCCAAAGAATGCCAACGGATCAAATGGGAGGACGAAGATGGACGAACGAGACGAACTTGGTCCAAAGAATGCCAACGGATCCAATGCGAGGGGACGACCGAGACGAACTTGGTGCAAAGAATGCCAACGGATCCAATGAGAGGACGAAGATGGACGTACGAGATGAAGTTGGTCCAAAGAATGCCAACGGATCAAATGGGAGGACGAAGATGGACGAATGAGACGAAGTTGGTCCAAAGAATGCCAATGGATCAAATGGGAGGACAAAGAGGGACGAACGAGACGAACTTGGTATAAAGAAGGCCAACCGAACAAATGGGAGGACGAAGATGGACGAACGAGATGAACTTCGTCCAAAGAATGCCAACGGATCAAATGGGAGGATGAAGATGGACGAACGAGTTGAACTTGGTACAAAGAAGGCCTACGGATCAAATGGGAGGACGAAGATGGACGAACGAGATGAACTTAGTCCAAAGAATGCCAACGGATCAAATGGGAGGACGAAGATGGACGAACGAGATGAACTTGTTGCAAAGAAGGCCAACGTATTAAATGGAAGGACGAAGATCAACAAACGAGATCAACTTGGTCCAAAGAATGCCAACGGATCAAATGGGAGGACGAAGATGGACGAACGAGATGAACTTGTTGCAAAGAAAGCCTACGTATTAAATGGGAGTACGAAGATCGACAAACGAGACGAACTTGATACAAAGAAGGCCTACGGATCAAATGGGAGGACGAAGATGGACGAACGAGATGAACTTAGTCCAAAGAATGCCAACGGATCAAATGGGAGGACGAATATGGACGAACGAGATGAACTTGTTGCAAAGAAGTCCAACGTATTAAATGGGAGGACGAAGATCAACGAACGAAACGAACTTGGTCCAAAGAATGCCAACGGATTAAATGGGAGGACGAAGATGGACGAACGAGATAAACTTAGTCCAAAGAATGCCAACGGATCAAATGGGAGGACGAAGATGGACGAACGAGATGAACTTGTTGCAAAGAAAGCCTACGTATTAAATGGGAGTACGAAGATCGACAAACGAGACGAACTTGATACAAAGAAGGCCTACGGATCAAATGGGAGGACGAAGATGGACGAACGAGATGAACTTAGTCCAAAGAATGCCAACGGATCAAATGGGAGGACGAATATGGACGAACGAGATGAACTTGTTGCAAAGAAGTCCAACGTATTAAATGGGAGGACGAAGATCAACGAACGAAACGAACTTGGTCCAAAGAATGCCAACGGATCAAATGGGAGGACGAAGATGGACGAACGAGATAAAGTTAGTCCAAAGAATGCCAACGGATCAAATGGGAGGACGAAGATGGACGAACGAGATGAACTTGTTGCAAAGAAGGCCTACGTATTAAATGGGAGTACGAAGATCGACAAACGAGACGAACTTGGTACAAAGAAGGCCTACGGATCAAATGGGAGGACGAAGATGGACGAACGAGATGAACTTAGTCCAAAGAATGCCAACGGATCAAATGGGAGGACGAAGATGGACGAACGAGATGAACTTGTTGCAAAGAAGGCCAACGTATTAAATGGGAGGATGAAGATCAACAAACGAGACGAACTTGGTCCAAAGAATGCCAACGGATCAAATGGGAGGACGAAGATGGACGAACGAGATGAACTTAGTCCAAAGAATGCCAACGGATCAAATGGGAGGACGAAGATGGACGAACGAGATGAACTTGTTGCAAAGAAGGCCTACATATTAAATGGGTTTACGAAGATCGACAAACGAGACGAACTTGGTCCAAACAATGCCAACGGATCAAATGGGAGGACGAAGATGGACGAACGAGACGAAGTTGGTCCAAAGAATGCCAAGGGATCAAATGGGAGGACGAAGATGGACGAACGAGACGAACTTGGTCCAAAGAATGCCAACGGATCCAATGCGAGGGGACGACCGAGACGAACTTGGTGCAAAGAATGCCAACGGATCCAATGAGAGGACGAAGATGGACGTACGAGACGAACTTGGTGCAAAGAAGGCCTACGGATCAAATGGGAGGACGAAGATGGACGAACGCGACAAACTTGGTCGAAAGAATGCCAACGGATCAAATGGGAGGACGAAGATGGACGAACGAGACGAACTTGGTACGAAGAAGGCCTACGGATCAAATGGGAGGACGAAGATGGACGAACGAGATGAACTTAGTCCAAAGAATGCCAACGGATCAAATGGGAGGACGAAGATGGACGAACGTGATGAACTTGTTGCAAAGAAGGCCTACGTATTAAATGGGAGTACGAAGATCGACAAACGAGACAAACTTGGTCCAAAGAATGCCAACGGATCAAATGGGAGGATGAAGATGGACGAACGAGGCGAAGTTGGTCCAAAGAATGCCAACGGATCAAATGGGAGGACGAAGATGGACGAACGAGGCGAAGTTGGTCCAAAGAATGCCAACGGATCAAATGGGAGGACGAAGATGGACGAACGAGACGAAGTTGGTCCAAAGAATGCCAACGGATCAAATGGGAGGATAAAGAGGGACGAACGAGACGAACATGGTACAAAGAAGGCCAACCGAACAAATGGGAGGACGAAGATGGACGAACGAGATGAACTTAGTCCAAAGAATGCCAACGGATCAAATGGGAGGACGAAGATGGACGAACGAGATGAACTTGTTGCAAAGAAGGCCTACGTATTAAATGGGAGTACGAAGATCGACAAACGAGACGAACTTGGTCCAAACAATGCCAACGGATCAAATGGGAGGACGAAGATGGACGAACGAGACGAACTTGGTACAAAGAAGGCCTACGGATCAAATGGGAGGACGAAGATGGACGAACGAGATGAACTTAGTCCAAAGAACGCCAACGGATCAAATGGGAGGACGAAGATGGACGAACGAGATGAACTTGTTGCAAAGAAGGCCTACGTATTAAATGGGAGTACGAAGATCGACAAACGAGACAAACTTGGTCCAAAGAATGCCAACGGATCAAATGGGAGGATGAAGATGGACGAACGAGGCGAAGTTGGTCCAAAGAATGCCAACGGATCAAATGGGAGGACGAAGATGGACGAACGAGGCGAAGTTGGTCCAAAGAATGCCAACGGATCAAATGGGAGGACGAAGATGGACGAACGAGACGAAGTTGGTCCAAAGAATGCCAACGGATCAAATGGGAGGATAAAGAGGGACGAACGAGACGAACATGGTACAAAGAAGGCCAACCGAACAAATGGGAGGACGAAGATGGACGAACGAGATGAACTTAGTCCAAAGAATGCCAACGGATCAAATGGGAGGACGAAGATGGACGAACGAGATGAACTTGTTGCAAAGAAGGCCTACGTATTAAATGGGAGTACGAAGATCGACAAACGAGACGAACTTGGTCCAAACAATGCCAACGGATCAAATGGGAGGACGAAGATGGACGAACGAGACGAACTTGGTACAAAGAAGGCCTACGGATCAAATGGGAGGACGAAGATGGACGAACGAGATGAACTTAGTCCAAAGAACGCCAACGGATCAAATGGGAGGACGAAGATGGACGAACGAGATGAACTTGTTGCAAAGAAGGCCTACGTATTAAATGGGAGTACGAAGATCGACAAACGAGATAAACTTGGTCCAAAGAATGCCAACGGATCAAATAGGAGGACGAAGATGGACGAACGAGATGAAGTTGGTCCAAAGAATGCCAACGGATCAAATGGGAGGACGAAGATGGACGAATGAGACGAAGTTGGTCCAACGAATGCCAACGGATCAAATGGGAGGACAAAGAGGGACGAACGAGACGAACTTGGTATAAAGAAGGCCAACCGAACAAATGGGAGGACGAAGATGGACGAACGAGATGAACTTCGTCCAAAGAATGCCAACGGATCAAATGGGAGGATGAAGATGGACGAACGAGTTGAACTTGGTACAAAGAAGGCCTACGGATCAAATGGGAGGACGAAGATGGACGAACGAGATGAACTTAGTCCAAAGAATGCCAACGGATCAAATGGGAGGACGAAGATGGACGAACGAGATGAACTTGTTGCAAAGAAGGCCAACGTATTAAATGGAAGGACGAAGATCAACAAACGAGATCAACTTGATCCAAAGAATGCCAACGGGAGGACGAAGATGGACGAACGAGATGAACTTGTTGCAAAGAAAGCCTACGTATTAAATGGGAGTACGAAGATCGACAAACGAGACGAACTTGATACAAAGAAGGCCTACAGATCAAATGGGAGGACGAAGATGGACGAACGAGATGTACTTAGTCCAAAGAATGCCAACGGATCAAATGGGAGGACAAAGATGGACGAACGAGATGAACTTGTTGCAAAGAAGGCCAACGTATTAAATGGGAGGATGAAGATCAACAAACGAGACGAACTTGGTCCAAAGAATGCCAACGGATCAAATGGGAGGACGAAGATGGACGAACGAGATGAACTTAGTCCAAAGAATGCCAACGGATCAAATGGGAGGACGAAGATGGACGAACGAGATGAACTTGTTGCAAAGAAGGCCTACATATTAAATGGGTGTACGAAGATCGACAAACGAGACGAACTTGGTCCAAACAATGACAACGGATCAAATGGGAGGACGAAGATGGACGAACGAGACGAAGTTGGTCCAAAGAATGCCAACGGATCAAATGGGAGGACGAAGATGGACGAACGAGACGAACTTGGTCCAAAGAATGCCAACAGATGCAATGCGAGGGAACGACCGAGACGAACTTGGTGCAAAGAATGCCAACGGATCCAATGAGAGGACGAAGATGGACGTACGAGACGAACTTGGTGCAAAGAAGGCCTACGGATCAAATGGGAGGACGAAGATGGACGAACGCGACAAACTTGGTCGAAAGAATGCCAACGGATCAAATGGGAGGACGAAGATGGACGAACGAGACGAACTTGGTACAAAGAAGGCCTACGGATCAAATGGGAGGACGAAGATGGACGAACGAGATGAACTTAGTCGAAAGAATGCCAACGGATCAAATGGGAGGACGAAGATGGACGAACGAGATGAACTTGTTGCAAAGAAGGCCTACGTATTAAATGGGAGTACGAAGATCGACAAACGAGACAAACTTGGTCCAAAGAATGCCAACGGATCAAATGGGAGGACGAAGATGGACGAACGAGGCGAAGTTGGTCCAAAGAATGCCAACGGATCAAATGGGAGGACGAAGATGGACGAACGAGACGAAGTTGGTCGAAAGAATGCCAACGGATCAAATGGGAGGACGAAGATGGACAAACGAGACGAACTTGGTACAAAGAAGGCCTACGGATCAAATGGGAGGACGAAGATGGACGAACGAGATGAACTTAGTCCAAAGAATGCCAACGGATCAAATGGGAGGACGAAGATGGACGAACGAGATGAACTTGTTGCAAAGAAGGCCTACGTATTAAATGGGAGTACGAAGATCGACAAACGAGACGAACTTGGTCCAAAAAATGCCAACGGATCAAATGGGAGGACGAAGATGGACGAACGAGACGAACTTGGTACAAAGAAGGCCTACGGATCAAATGGGAGGACGAAGATGGACGAACGAGATGAACTTAGTCCAAAGAACGCCAACGGATCAAATGGGAGGACGAAGATGGACGAACGAGATGAACTTGTTGCAAAGAAGGCCTACGTATTAAATGGGAGTACGAAGATCGACAAACGAGATAAACTTGGTCCAAAGAATGCCAACGGATCAAATGGGAGGATGAAGATGGACGAACGAGTTGAACTTGGTACAAAGAAGGCCTACGGATCAAATGGGAGGACGAAGATGGACGAACGAGATGAACTTAGTCCAAAGAATGCCAACGGATCAAATGGGAGGACGAAGATGGACGAACGAGATGAACTTGTTGCAAAGAAGGCCAACGTATTAAATGGAAGGACGAAGATCAACAAACGAGATCAACTTGGTCCAAAGAATGCCAACGGATCAAATGGGAGGACGAAGATGGACGAACGAGATGAACTTGTTGCAAAGAAAGCCTACGTATTAAATGGGAGTACGAAGATCGACAAACGAGACGAACTTGATACAAAGAAGGCCTACGGATCAAATGGGAGGACGAAGATGGACGAACGAGATGTACTTAGTCCAAAGAATGCCAACGGATCAAATGGGAGGACGAAGATGGACGAACGAGATGAACTTGTTGCAAAGAAGGCCAACGTATTAAATGGGAGGATGAAGATCAACAAACGAGACGAACTTGGTCCAAAGAATGCCAACGGATCAAATGGGAGGACGAAGATGGACGAACGAGATGAACTTAGTCCAAAGAATGCCAACGGATCAAATGGGAGGACGAAGATGGACGAACGAGATGAACTTGTTGCAAAGAAGGCCTACATATTAAATTGGTGTACGAAGATCGACAAACGAGACGAACTTGGTCCAAACAATGCCAACGGATCAAATGGGAGGACGAAGATGGACGAACGAGACGAAGTTGGTCCAAACAATGCCAACGGATCAAATGGGAGGACGAAGATGGACGAACGAGACGAACTTGGTCCAAAGAATGCCAACGGATCCAATGCGAGGGGACGACCGAGACGAACTTGGTACAAAGAATGCCAACGGATCAAATGGGAGGACGAAGTTGGACGAACGAGACGAACTTGGTACAAAGAAGGCCTACGGATCAAATGGGAGGACGAAGATGGACGAACGAGACGAACTTGGTACAAAGAAGGCCTACGGGTCAAATGGGAGGACGAAGATGGACGAACGAGATGAACTTAGTCCAAAGAACGCCAACGGATCAAATGGGAGGACGAAGATGGACGAACGAGATGAACTTGTTGCAAAGAAGGCCTACGTATTAAATGGGAGTACGAAGATCGACAAACGAGATAAACTTGGTCCAAAGAATGCCAACGGATCAAATGGGAGGATGAAGATGGACGAACGAGTTGAACTTGGTACAAAGAAGGCCTACGGATCAAATGGGAGGACGAAGATGGACGAACGAGATGAACTTAGTCCAAAGAATGCCAACGGATCAAATGGGAGGACGAAGATGGACGAACGAGATGAACTTGTTGCAAAGAAGGCCAACGTATTAAATGGGAGGATGAAGATCAACAAACGAGACGAACTTGGTCCAAAGAATGCCAACGGATCAAATGGGAAGACGAAGATGGACGAACGAGATGAACTTAGTCCAAAGAATGCCAACGGATCAAATGGGAGGACGAAGATGGACGAACGAGATGAACTTGTTGCAAAGAAGGCCTACATATTAAATGGGTGTACGAAGATCGACAAACGAGACGAACTTGGTCCAAACAATGCCAACGGATCAAATGGGAGGACGAAGATGGACGAACGAGACGAAGTTGGTCCAAACAATGCCAACGGATCAAATGGGAGGACGAAGATGGACGAACGAGACGAACTTGGTCCAAAGAATGCCAACGGATCCAATGCGAGGGGACGACCGAGACGAACTTGGTACAAAGAATGCCAACGGATCCAATGAGAGGACGAAGATGGACGTACGAGACGAACTTGGTGCAAAGAAGGCCTACGGATCAAATGGGAGGACGAAGATGGACGAACGCGACAAACTTGGTCCAAAGAATGCCAACGGATCAAATGGGAGGATGAAGATGGACAAACGAGACGAACTTGGTCCAAAGAATGCCAACGGATCAAATGGGAGGACGAAGATGGACGAACGAGATGAACTTAGTCCAAAGAATGCCAACGGATCAAATGGGAGGACGAAGATGGACGAACGAGATGAACTTGTTGCAAAGAAGGCCTACATATTAAATGGGTGTACGAAGATCGACAAACGAGACGAACTTGGTCCAAACAATGCCTACGGATCAAATGGGAGGACGAAGATGGACGAACGACATGAACTTAGTCCAAAGAATGCCAACGGATCAAATGGGGGGACGAAGATGGACGAACGAGATGAACTTGTTGCAAAGAAGGCCTACGTATTAAATGGGAGTACGAAGATCGACAAACGAGACAAACTTGGTCCAAAGAATGCCAACGGATCAAATGGGAGGACGAAGATGGACGAACGAGGCGAAGTTGGTCCAAAGAATGCCAACGGATCAAATGGGAGGACGAAGATGGACGAACGAGGCGAAGTTGGTCCAAAGAATGCCAACGGATCAAATGGGAGGACGAAGATGGACGAACGAGACGAAGTTGGTCGAAAGAATGCCAACGGATCAAATGGGAGGACGAAGAGGGACGAACGAGACGAACTTAGTACAAAGAAGGCCTACGGATCAAATGGGAGGACGAAGATGGACGAACGAGATGAACTTAGTCCAAAGAATGCCAACGGATCAAATGGGAGGACGAAGATGGACGAACGAGATGAACTTGTTGCAAAGAAGGCCTACGTATTAAATGGGAGTACGAAGATCGACAAACGAGACGAACTTGGTCCAATCAATGCCAACGGATCAAATGGGAGGACGAAGATGGACGAACGAGACGAACTTGGTACAAAGAAGGCCTACGGATCAAATGGGAGGACGAAGATGGACGAACGAGATGAACTTAGTCCAAAGAACGCCAACGGATCAAATGGGAGGACGAAGATGGACGAACGAGATGAACTTGTTGCAAAGAAGGCCTACGTATTAAATGGGAGTACGAAGATCGACAAACGAGATAAACTTGGTCCAAAGAATGCCAACGGATCAAGTAGGAGGACGAAGATGGACGAACGAGATGAAGTTGGTCCAAAGAATGCCAACGGATCAAATGGGAGGACGAAGATGGACGAATGAGACGAAGTTGGTCCAAAGAATGCCAACGGATCAAATGGGAGGACAAAGAGGGACGAACGAGACGAACTTGGTATAAAGAAGGCCAACCGAACAAATGGGAGGACGAAGATGGACGAACGAGATGAACTTCGTCCAAAGAATGCCAACCGATCAAATGGGAGGATGAAGATGGACGAACGAGTTGAACTTGGTACAAAGAAGGCCTACGGATCAAATGGGAGGACGAAGATGGACGAACGAGATGAACTTAGTCCAAAGAATGCCAACGGATCAAATGGGAGGACGAAGATGGACGAACGAGATGAACTTGTTGCAAAGAAGGCCAACGTATTAAATGGAAGGACGAAGATCAACAAACGAGATCAACTTGGTCCAAAGAATGCCAACGGATCAAATGGGAGGACGAAGATGGACGAACGAGATGAACTTGTTGCAAAGAAAGCCTACGTATTAAATGGGAGTACGAAGATCGACAAACGAGACGAACTTGATACAAAGAAGGCCTACGGATCAAATGGGAGGACGAGGATGGACGAACGAGATGAACTTAGTCCAAAGAATGCCAACGGATCAAATGGGAGGACGAAGATGGACGAACGAGATGAACTTGTTGCAAAGAAGGCCAACGTATTAAATGGGAGGATGAAGATCAACAAACGAGACGAACTTGGTCCAAAGAATGCCAACGGATCAAATGGGAGGACGAAGATGGACGAACGAGATGAACCTAGTCCAAAGAATGCCAACGGATCAAATGGGAGGACGAAGATGGACGAACGAGATGAACTTGTTGCAAAGAAGGCCTACATATTAAATGGGTGTACGAAGATCGACAAACGAGACGAACTTGGTCCAAACAATGCCAACGGATCAAATGGGAGGACGAAGATGGACGAACGAGACGAAGTTGGTCCAAAGAATGCCAACGGATCAAATGGGAGGACGAAGATGGACGAACGAGACGAACTTGGTCCAAAGAATGCCAACGGATCCAATGCGAGGGGACGACCGAGACGAACTTGGTGCAAAGAATGCCAACGGATCCAATGAGAGGACGAAGATGGACGTACGAGATGAACTTGTTGCAAAGAAGGCCTACGGATCAAATGGGAGGACGAAGATGGACGAACGCGACAAACTTGGTCGAAAGAATGCCAACGGATCAAATGGGAGGACGAAGATGGACGAACGAGACGAACTTGGTACAAAGAAGGCCTACGGATCAAATGGGAGGACGAAGATGGACGAACGAGATGAACTTAGTCCAAAGAATGCCAACGGATCAAAAGGGAGGACGAAGATGGACGAACGAGATGAACTTGTTGCAAAGAAGGCCTACGTATTAAATGGGAGTACGAAGATCGACAAACGAGACAAACTTGGTCCAAAGAATGCCAACGGATCAAATGGGAGGACGAAGATGGACGAACGAGGCGAAGTTGGTCCAAAGAATGCCAACGGATCAAATGGGAGGACGAAGATCGACGAACGAGACGAAGTTGGTCCAAAGAATGCCAACGGATCAAATGGGAGGACAAAGAGGGACGAACGAGACGAACTTGGTACAAAGAAGGCCAACCGAACAAATGGGAGGACGAAGATGGACGAACGAGATGAACTTCGTCCAAAGAATGCCAACGGATCAAATGGGAGGATGAAGATGGACGAACGAGTTGAACTTGGTACAAAGAAGGCCTACGGATCAAATGGGAGGACGAAGATGGACGAACGAGATGAACTTAGTCCAAAGAATGCCAACGGATCAAATGGGAGGACGAAGATTGACGAACGAGATGAACTTGTTGCAAAGAAGGCCAACGTATTAAATGGGAGGACGAAGATCAACAAACGAGATGAACTTGGTCCAAAGAATGCCAACGGAACAAATGGGAGGACGAAGATGGACGAACGAGAGGAACTTGTTGCAAAGAAGGCCTACGTATTAAATGGGAGTACGAAGATCGACAAACGAGACGATTCAAATGGGAGGATGAAGATGGACGAATGAGACGAACTTGGTCCAAAGAATGCCAACGGATCCAATGCGAGGACTAAGATGGACGAACGAGACGAACTTGGTGCAAAGAATGCCAACGGATCCAATGAGAGGACGAAGATGGACGAACGAGATGAACTTAGTCCAAAGAACGCCAACGGATCAAATGGGAGGACGAAGATGGACGAACGAGATGAACTTGTTGCAAAGAAGGCCTACGTATTAAATGGGAGTACGAAGATCGACAAACGAGATAAACTTGGTCCAAAGAATGCCAACGGATCAAGTAGGAGGACGAAGATGGACGAACGAGATGAAGTTGGTCCAAAGAATGCCAACGGATCAAATGGGAGGACGAAGATGGACGAATGAGACGAAGTTGGTCCAAAGAATGCCAACGGATCAAATGGGAGGACAAAGAGGGACGAACGAGACGAACTTGGTATAAAGAAGGCCAACCGAACAAATGGGAGGACGAAGATGGACGAACGAGATGAACTTCGTCCAAAGAATGCCAACCGATCAAATGGGAGGATGAAGATGGACGAACGAGTTGAACTTGGTACAAAGAAGGCCTACGGATCAAATGGGAGGACGAAGATGGACGAACGAGATGAACTTAGTCCAAAGAATGCCAACGGATCAAATGGGAGGACGAAGATGGACGAACGAGATGAACTTGTTGCAAAGAAGGCCAACGTATTAAATGGAAGGACGAAGATCAACAAACGAGATCAACTTGGTCCAAAGAATGCCAACGGATCAAATGGGAGGACGAAGATGGACGAACGAGATGAACTTGTTGCAAAGAAAGCCTACGTATTAAATGGGAGTACGAAGATCGACAAACGAGACGAACTTGATACAAAGAAGGCCTACGGATCAAATGGGAGGACGAGGATGGACGAACGAGATGAACTTAGTCCAAAGAATGCCAACGGATCAAATGGGAGGACGAAGATGGACGAACGAGATGAACTTGTTGCAAAGAAGGCCAACGTATTAAATGGGAGGATGAAGATCAACAAACGAGACGAACTTGGTCCAAAGAATGCCAACGGATCAAATGGGAGGACGAAGATGGACGAACGAGATGAACCTAGTCCAAAGAATGCCAACGGATCAAATGGGAGGACGAAGATGGACGAACGAGATGAACTTGTTGCAAAGAAGGCCTACATATTAAATGGGTGTACGAAGATCGACAAACGAGACGAACTTGGTCCAAACAATGCCAACGGATCAAATGGGAGGACGAAGATGGACGAACGAGACGAAGTTGGTCCAAAGAATGCCAACGGATCAAATGGGAGGACGAAGATGGACGAACGAGACGAACTTGGTCCAAAAAATGCCAACGGATCCAATGCGAGGGGACGACCGAGACGAACTTGGTGCAAAGAATGCCAACGGATCCAATGAGAGGACGAAGATGGACGTACGAGAAGAACTTGTTGCAAAGAAGGCCTACGGATCAAATGGGAGGACGAAGATGGACGAACGCGACAAACTTGGTCGAAAGAATGCCAACGGATCAAATGGGAGGACGAAGATGGACGAACGAGACGAACTTGGTACAAAGAAGGCCTACGGATCAAATGGGAGGACGAAGATGGACGAACGAGATGAACTTAGTCCAAAGAATGCCAACGGATCAAAAGGGAGGACGAAGATGGACGAACGAGATGAACTTGTTGCAAAGAAGGCCTACGTATTAAATGGGAGTACGAAGATCGACAAACGAGACAAACTTGGTCCAAAGAATGCCAACGGATCAAATGGGAGGACGAAGATGGACGAACGAGGCGAAGTTGGTCCAAAGAATGCCAACGGATCAAATGGGAGGACGAAGATGGACGAACGAGACGAAGTTGGTCCAAAGAATGCCAACGGATCAAATGGGAGGACAAAGAGGGACGAACGAGACGAACTTGGTACAAAGAAGGCCAACCGAACAAATGGGAGGACGAAGATGGACGAACGAGATGAACTTCGTCCAAAGAATGCCAACGGATCAAATGGGAGGATGAAGATGGACGAACGAGTTGAACTTGGTACAAAGAAGGCCTACGGATCAAATGGGAGGACGAAGATGGACGAACGAGATGAACTTAGTCCAAAGAATGCCAACGGATCAAATGGGAGGACGAAGATTGACGAACGAGATGAACTTGTTGCAAAGAAGGCCAACGTATTAAATGGGAGGACGAAGATCAACAAACGAGATGAACTTGGTCCAAAGAATGCCAACGGAACAAATGGGAGGACGAAGATGGACGAACGAGAGGAACTTGTTGCAAAGAAGGCCTACGTATTAAATGGGAGTACGAAGATCGACAAACGAGACGATTCAAATGGGAGGATGAAGATGGACGAATGAGACGAACTTGGTCCAAAGAATGCCAACGGATCCAATGCGAGGACTAAGATGGACGAACGAGACGAACTTGGTGCAAAGAATGCCAACGGATCCAATGAGAGGACGAAGATGGACGAACGAGATGAACTTAGTCCAAAGAACGCCAACGGATCAAATGGGAGGACGAAGATGGACGAACGAGATGAACTTGTTGCAAAGAAGGCCTACGTATTAAATGGGAGTACGAAGATCGACAAACGAGATAAACTTGGTCCAAAGAATGCCAACGGATCAAGTAGGAGGACGAAGATGGACGAACGAGATGAAGTTGGTCCAAAGAATGCCAACGGATCAAATGGGAGGACGAAGATGGACGAATGAGACGAAGTTGGTCCAAAGAATGCCAACGGATCAAATGGGAGGACAAAGAGGGACGAACGAGACGAACTTGGTATAAAGAAGGCCAACCGAACAAATGGGAGGACGAAGATGGACGAACGAGATGAACTTCGTCCAAAGAATGCCAACCGATCAAATGGGAGGATGAAGATGGACGAACGAGTTGAACTTGGTACAAAGAAGGCCTACGGATCAAATGGGAGGACGAAGATGGACGAACGAGATGAACTTAGTCCAAAGAATGCCAACGGATCAAATGGGAGGACGAAGATGGACGAACGAGATGAACTTGTTGCAAAGAAGGCCAACGTATTAAATGGAAGGACGAAGATCAACAAACGAGATCAACTTGGTCCAAAGAATGCCAACGGATCAAATGGGAGGACGAAGATGGACGAACGAGATGAACTTGTTGCAAAGAAAGCCTACGTATTAAATGGGAGTACGAAGATCGACAAACGAGACGAACTTGATACAAAGAAGGCCTACGGATCAAATGGGAGGACGAGGATGGACGAACGAGATGAACTTAGTCCAAAGAATGCCAACGGATCAAATGGGAGGACGAAGATGGACGAACGAGATGAACTTGTTGCAAAGAAGGCCAACGTATTAAATGGGAGGATGAAGATCAACAAACGAGACGAACTTGGTCCAAAGAATGCCAACGGATCAAATGGGAGGACGAAGATGGACGAACGAGATGAACCTAGTCCAAAGAATGCCAACGGATCAAATGGGAGGACGAAGATGGACGAACGAGATGAACTTGTTGCAAAGAAGGCCTACATATTAAATGGGTGTACGAAGATCGACAAACGAGACGAACTTGGTCCAAACAATGCCAACGGATCAAATGGGAGGACGAAGATGGACGAACGAGACGAAGTTGGTCCAAAGAATGCCAACGGATCAAATGGGAGGACGAAGATGGACGAACGAGACGAACTTGGTCCAAAGAATGCCAACGGATCCAATGCGAGGGGACGACCGAGACGAACTTGGTGCAAAGAATGCCAACGGATCCAATGAGAGGACGAAGATGGACGTACGAGATGAACTTGTTGCAAAGAAGGCCTACGGATCAAATGGGAGGACGAAGATGGACGAACGCGACAAACTTGGTCAAAAGAATGCCAACGGATCAAATGGGAGGACGAAGATGGACGAACGAGACGAACTTGGTACAAAGAAGGCCTACGGATCAAATGGGAGGACGAAGATGGACGAACGAGATGAACTTAGCCCAAAGAATGCCAACGGATCAAAAGGGAGGACGAAGATGGACGAACGAGATGAACTTGTTGCAAAGAAGGCCTACGTATTAAATGGGAGTACGAAGATCGACAAACGAGACAAACTTGGTCCAAAGAATGCCAACGGATCAAATGGGAGGACGAAGATGGACGAACGAGGCGAAGTTGGTCCAAAGAATGCCAACGGATCAAATGGGAGGACGAAGATGGACGAACGAGACGAAGTTGGTCCAAAGAATGCCAACGGATCAAATGGGAGGACAAAGAGGGACGAACGAGACGAACTTGGTACAAAGAAGGCCAACCGAACAAATGGGAGGACGAAGATGGACGAACGAGATGAACTTCGTCCAAAGAATGCCAACGGATCAAATGGGAGGATGAAGATGGACGAACGAGTTGAACTTGGTACAAAGAAGGCCTACGGATCAAATGGGAGGACGAAGATGGACGAACGAGATGAACTTAGTCCAAAGAATGCCAACGGATCAAATGGGAGGACGAAGATTGACGAACGAGATGAACTTGTTGCAAAGAAGGCCAACGTATTAAATGGGAGGACGAAGATCAACAAACGAGATGAACTTGGTCCAAAGAATGCCAACGGAACAAATGGGAGGACGAAGATGGACGAACGAGAGGAACTTGTTGCAAAGAAGGCCTACGTATTAAATGGGAGTACGAAGATCGACAAACGAGACGATTCAAATGGGAGGATGAAGATGGACGAATGAGACGAACTTGGTCCAAAGAATGCCAACGGATCCAATGCGAGGACTAAGATGGACGAACGAGACGAACTTGGTGCAAAGAATGCCAACGGATCCAATGAGAGGACGAAGATGGACGTACGAGACGAACTTGGTGCAAAGAAGGCCTACGGATCAAATGGGAGGACGAAGATGGACGAACGCGACGAACTTGGTCGAAAGAATGCCAACGGATCAAATGGGAGGACGAAGATGGACGAACGAGATGAACTTGTTGCAAAGAAGGCCTACGTATTAAATGGGAGTACGAAGATTGACAAACGAGACAAACCTGGTCCAAAGAATGCCAACGGATCAAATGGGAGGACGAAGATGGGCGAACGAGACAAAGTTGGTCCAAAGAATGCCAACGGATCAAATGGGAGGACAAAGAGGGACGAACGAGACGAACTTGGTACAAAGAAGGCCAACCGAACAAATGGGAGGACGAAGATGGACGAACGAGATGAACTTCGTCCAAAGAATGCCAACGGATCAAATGGGAGGACGAAGATGGACGAAAGAGATGAACTTCTTGCAAACAAGGCCTACGTATTAAATGGGAGTGCGAAGATCGACAAACGAGACGAACTTGGTACAAAGAAGGCCTACGGATCAAATGGGAGGACGAAGATGGACGAACGAGATGAACTTAGTCCAAAGAATGCCAACGGATCAAATAGGAGGATGAAGATGGACGAACGAGATGAACTTGTTGCAAAGAAGGCCAACGTATTAAATGGGAGGACGAAGATCAACAAACGAGACGAACTTGGTCCAAAGAATGCCAACGGATCAAATGGGAGGACGAAGATGGACGAACGAGGTGAACTTAGTCCAAAGAATGCCAATGGATCAAATGGGAGGACGAAGATGGACGAACCAAATGAACTTGTTGCAAAGAAGGCCTACGTATTAAATGGGAATACGAAGATCGACAAACGAGACGAACTTGGTCCAAAGAATGCCAACGGATCCAATGCGAGGACTAAGATGGACGAACGAGACGAACTTGATGCAAAGAATGCCAACGGATCCAATGAGAGGACGAAGATGGACGTACGAGTCGAACTTGGTGCAAAGAAGGCCTATGGATCAAATGGGAGGACGAAGATGGACGAACGCGACGAACATGGTCGAAAGAATGCCAGCGGATCAAATGGGGGGACAAAGAGGGACGAACGAGACAAACTTGGTACAAAGAAGGCCAACCGAACAATTGGGAGGACGAAGATGGACGAACGAGATGAACTTCGTCCAAAGAATGCCAACGGATCAAATGGGAGGACGAAGATGGACGAACGAGATGAACTTGTTGCAAACAAGGCCTACGTATTAAATGGGAGTGCGAAGATCGACAAACGAGACGAACTTGGTACAAAGAAGGCCTACGGATCAAATGGGAGGACGAAGATGGACGAACGAGATGAACTTAGTCCAAAGAATACCAACGGATCAAATAGGAGGACGAAGTTGGACGAACGAGATGAACTTGTTGCAAAGAAGGCCAACGTATTAAATGGGAGGACGAAGATCAACAAACGAGACGAACTTGGTCCAAAGAATGCCAACGGATCAAATGGGAGGACGAAGATGGACGAACGAGAAGAACTTAGTCCAAAGAATGCCAATGGATCAAATGGGAGAACGAAGATGGACGAACGAGACGAACTTGGTCCAAAGAATGCCAACGGATCCAATGCGAGGACTAAGATGGACGAACGAGACGAACTTGGTGCAAAGAATGCCAACGGATCCAATGAGAGGACGAAGATGGACGTACGAGTCGAACTTGGTGCAAAGAAGGCCTACGGATCAAATGGGAGGACGAAGATGGACGAACGCGACGAACTTGGTCGAAAGAATGCCAACGGATCAAATGGGAGGACGAAGATGGACGAACGAGACGAACTTGGTACAATGAAGGCCTACGGATCAAATGGGAGGACGAAGATGGACGAACGAGATGAACTTAGTCCAAAGAATGATAACGGATCAAATGGGAGGACGAAGATGGACGAACGAGATGAACTTGTTGCAAAGAAGGCCTACGTATTAAATGGGAGTACGAAGATCGAAAAAACGAAACGAACTTGGTCCAAAGAATGCCAACGGATCAAATGGGAGGACGAAGATGGGCGAACGAGACGAAGTTGGTCCAAAGAATGCCAACGGATCAAATGGGAGGACAAAGAAGGACGAACGAGACGAACTTGGTACAATGAAGGCCAACCGAACAAATGGGAGGACGAAGATGGACGAACGAGATGAACTTCGTCCAAAGAATGCCAACGAATCAAATGGGAGGACGAAGATGGACGAACGAGATGAAATTGTTGCAAACAAGGCCTACGTTTTCAATGGGAGTGCGAAGATCGACAAACGAGACGAACTTGGTACAAAGAAGGCCTACGGATCAAATGGGAGGACGAAGATGGACGAACGAGATGAACTTAGTCCAAAGAATGCCAACGGATCAAATAGGAGGACGAAGATGGACGAACGAGATGAACTTGTTGCAAAGAAGGCCAACGTATTAAATGGGAGGACGAAGATCAACAAACGAGACGAACTTGGTCCAAAGAATGCCAACGGATCAAATGGGAGGACGAAGATGGACGAACGAGATGAACTTAGTCCAAAGAATGCCATTGGATCAAATGGGAGGACGAAGATGGACGAACCAGATGAACTTGTTGCAAAGAAGGCCTACGTATTAAATGGGAGTACGAAGATCGACAAACGAGACGAACTTGGCCCAAAGAATGCCAACGGATCAAATGGGAGGACGAAGATGGACGAACGAGACGAAGTTGGTCCAAAGAATGCCAACGGAACAAATGGGAGGACGAAGATGGACGAACGAGACGAACTTGGTGCAAAGAAGGCCTACGGATCAAATGGGAGGACGAAGATGGACGAACGCGACGAACTTGGTCGAAAGAATGCCAACGGATCAAATGGGAGGACGAAGATGGACGAACGAGAAGAACTTGGTAAAAGAAGGCCTACGGATCAAATGGGAGGACGAAGATGGACGAACGAGATAAACTTAGTCCCAAGAATGCCAACGGATCAAATGGGAGGACGAAGATAGACGAACGAGATGAACTTGTTGCAAAGAAGGCCTACGTATTAAATGGGAGTACGAATATCGACAAACGAGACAAACTTGGTCCAAAGAATGCCAACTGATCAAATGGGAGGACGTAGATGGACGAATGAGACGAACTTGGTGCAAAGAAGGCCTACGGATCAAATGGGAGGACGAAGATGGACGAACGAGATGAACTTAGTCCAAAGAATGCCAACGGATCAAATGGGAGGACGGAGATGGACGAACGAGACGAACTTGGTGCAAAGAAGGCCTACGGATCAAATGGGAGGACGAAGATGGACGAACGAGATGAAGTTAGTCCAAAGAATGCCAACAGATGAAATGGCAGGACGAAGATGGACGAACGAGATGAAATTGTTGCAAAGAAGGCCAACGTATTAAATGGGAGGACGAAGATCAACAGACGAGATGAACTTGGTCCAAAGAGTGCCAACGGATCAAATGGGAGGACGAAGATGGACTACCGAGACGATCTTGGTCCAAAGAATGCCAAAGGATCAAATGGGAGGACGAAGATGGACGAACGAGACGAACTTGGTACAAAGAAGGCCAACAGAATAAATGGGAGGACGAAGATGGACGAACGAGACGAACTTGGTCCAAAGAAGACCTAAAGATCAAATGGAAGGACGAAGACGGACGAACGACACGAACTTGGTACAAAGAAGGCCAACGGATCAAATGGGAGGGCGAAGATGGACGAACGAGACGAACTTGGTCCAAAGAATGGCAACGGATCAAATGGGAGGACGTAGATGGACGAATGAGACGAACTTGGTGCAAAGAAGGCCTACAGATCAAATGGGAGGACGAAGATGGACGAACGAGATGAACTTAGTCCAAAGAATGCCAACGGATCAAATGGGAGGACGAAGATGGACGAACGAGACGAACTTGGTACAAAGAAGGCCTACAATGGGAGGACGAAGATGGACGAACGAGATGAACTTGTTGCAAAGAAGGCCAACGTATTAAATGGGAGGACGAAGATCAACAAACGAGACGAACTTGGTCCAAAGAATGCCAATGGATCAAATGGGAGGATGAAGATGGACGAACGAGATGAACTTAGTCCAAAGAATGCCAACGAATCAAATGGGAGGACGAAGATGGACGAACGAGATGAACTTGTTGCAAAGAAGGCCTACGTATTAAATGGGAGTACGAAGATCGACAAACGAGACGAACTTGGTCCAAAGAATGCCAACGGATCAAATGGGAGGACGAAGATGGACGAACGAGACGAAGTTGGTCCAAAGAATGCCATCGGATCAAATGGGAGGACGAAGATGGACGAACGAGACGAACTTGGTCCAAAGAATGCCAACGGATCCAATGCGAGGACTAAGATGGAGGAACGAGACGAACATGGTGCAAAGAATGCCAACAGATCCAATGAGAGGACAAAGATGGACGTACGAGACGAACTTGGTGCAAAGAAGGCCTACGGATCAAATGGGAGGACGAAGATGGACGAACGCGACGAACTTGGTCGAAAGAATGCCAACGGATCAAATGGGAGGACGAAGATGGACGAACGAGACGAACTTGGTCGAAAGAATGCCAACGCATCAAATGGGAGGACGAAGATGGACGAACGAGACGAACTTGTTGCAAAGAAGGCCAACGTATTAAATGGGAGGACGAAGATCAACAAACGAGACGAACTTGGTCCAAAGAATGCCAACGGATCAAATGGGAGGAAGAAGATGGACGAACGAGACGAACTTGGTCCAAAGAATGCCAACGGATCAAATGGGAGGACGAAGATGGACGAACGAGACGAACTTCGTCCAAAGAATGCCAACGGATCAAATGGGAGGACGAAGATGGGCGAACGAGACGAAGTTGGTCCAAAGAATGCCAACGGATCAAATGGGAGGACAAAGAGGGACGACCGAGACAAACTTGGTACAAAGAAGGCCAACCGAACAAATGGGAGGACGAAGATGGACGAACGAGATGAACTTCGTCCAAAGAATGCCAACGGATCAAATGGGAGGACGAAGATGGACGAACGAGATGAACTTGTTGCAAACATGGCCTACGTATTAAATGGGAGTGCGAAGATCAACAAACGAGACGAACTTGGTACAAAGAAGGCCTACGGATCAAATGGGAGGACGAAGATGGACGAACGAGATGAACTTAGTCCAAAGAATGCAAACGGATCAAATAGGAGGACGAAGATGGACGAACGAGATGAACTTGTTGCAAAGAAGGCCAACGTATTAAATGGGAGGACGAAGATCACCAAACAAGACAAACTTGGTCCAAATAATGCCAACGGATCAAATGGGAGGACGAAGATGGACGAACGAGATGAACTTAGTCCAAAGAATGCCAATGGATCAAATGGGAGGACGAAGATGGACGAACCAGATGAACTTGTTGCAAAGAAGGCCTACGTATTAAATGGGAGTACGAAGATCGACAAACGAACCGAACTTGGTCCAAAGAATGCCAACGGATCAAATGGGAGGACGAAGATGGACGAACGAGACGAACTTGGTACAATGAAGGCCTACGGATCAAATGGGAGGACGAAGATGGACGAACGAGATGAACTTAGTCCAAAGAATGACAACGGATCAAATGGGAGGACGAAGATGGACGAACGAGATGAACTTGTTGCAAAGAAGGCCTACGTATTAAATGGGAGTACGAAGATCGAAAAAACGAAACGAACTTGGTCCATAGAATGCCAACGGATCAAATGGGAGGACGGAGATGGACGAACGAGACGAACTTGGTGCAAAGAAGGCCTACGGATCAAATGGGAGGACGAAGATGGACGAACGAGATGAACTTAGTCCAAAGAATGCCATTGGATCAAATGGGAGGACGAAGATGGACGAACCAGATGAACTTGTTGCAAAGAAGGCCTACGTATTAAATGGGAGTACGAAGATCGACAAACGAGACGAACTTGGCCCAAAGAATGCCAACGGATCAAATGGGAGGACGAAGATGGACGAACGAGACAAAGTTGGTCCAAAGAATGCCAACGGATCAAATGGGAGGACGAAGATGGACGAACGAGACGAACTTGGTGCAAAGAAGGCCTACGGATCAAATGGGAGGACGAAGATGGACGAACGCGACGAACTTGGTCGAAAGAATGCCAACGGATCAAATGGGAGGACGAAGATGGACGAACGAGAAGAACTTGGTAAAAGAAGGCCTACGGATCAAATGGGAGGACGAAGATGGACGAACGAGATAAACTTAGTCCCAAGAATGCCAACGGATCAAATGGGAGGACGAAGATGGACGAACGAGATGAACTTGTTGCAAAGAAGGCCTACGTATTAAATGGGAGTACGAATATCGACAAACGAGACAAACTTGGTCCAAAGAATGCCAACTGATCAAATGGGAGGACGTAGATGGACGAATGAGACGAACTTGGTGCAAAGAAGGCCTACGGATCAAATGGGAGGACGAAGATGGACGAACGAGATGAACTTAGTCCAAAGAATGCCAACGGATCAAATGGGAGGACGGAGATGGACGAACGAGACGAACTTGGTGCAAAGAAGGCCTACGGATCAAATGGGAGGACGAAGATGGACGAACGAGATGAAGTTAGTCCAAAGAATGCCAACAGATGAAATGGCAGGACGAAGATGGACGAACGAGATGAAATTGTTGCAAAGAAGGCCAACGTATTAAATGGGAGGACGAAGATCAACAGACGAGACGAACTTGGTCCAAAGAGTGCCAACGGATCAAATGGGAGGACGAAGATGGACTACCGAGACGATCTTGGTCCAAAGAATGCCAAAGGATCAAATGGGAGGACGAAGATGGACGAACGAGACGAACTTGGTACAAAGAAGGCCAACAGAATAAATGGGAGGACGAAGATGGACGAACGAGACGAACTTGGTCCAAAGAAGACCTAAAGATCAAATGGAAGGACGAAGACGGACGAACGACACGAACTTGGTACAAAGAAGGCCAACGGATCAAATGGGAGGGCGAAGATGGACGAACGAGACGAACTTGGTCCAAAGAATGGCAACGGATCAAATGGGAGGACGTAGATGGACGAATGAGACGAACTTGGTGCAAAGAAGGCCTACAGATCAAATGGGAGGACGAAGATGGACGAACGAGATGAACTTAGTCCAAAGAATGCCAACGGATCAAATGGGAGGACGAAGATGGACGAACGAGACGAACTTGGTACAAAGAAGGCCTACAATGGGAGGACGAAGATGGACGAACGAGATGAACTTGTTGCAAAGAAGGCCAACGTATTAAATGGGAGGACGAAGATCAACAAACGAGACGAACTTGGTCCAAAGAATGCCAATGGATCAAATGGGAGGATGAAGATGGACGAACGAGATGAACTTAGTCCAAAGAATGCCAACGAATCAAATGGGAGGACGAAGATGGACGAACGAGATGAACTTGTTGCAAAGAAGGCCTACGTATTAAATGGGAGTACGAAGATCGACAAACGAGACGAACTTGGTCCAAAGAATGCCAACGGATCAAATGGGAGGACGAAGATGGACGAACGAGACGAAGTTGGTCCAAAGAATGCCATCGGATCAAATGGGAGGACGAAGATGGACGAACGAGACGAACTTGGTCCAAAGAATGCCAACGGATCCAATGCGAGGACTAAGATGGAGGAACGAGACAAACATGGTGCAAAGAATGCCAACAGATCCAATGAGAGGACAAAGATGGACGTACGAGACGAACTTGGTGCAAAGAAGGCCTACGGATCAAATGGGAGGACGAAGATGGACGAACGCGACGAACTTGGTCGAAAGAATGCCAACGGATCAAATGGGAGGACGAAGATGGACGAACGAGACGAACTTGGTCGAAAGAATGCCAACGAATCAAATGGGAGGACGAAGATGGACGAACGAGACGAACTTGTTGCAAAGAAGGCCAACGTATTAAATGGGAGGACGAAGATCAACAAACGAGATGAACTTGGTCCAAAGAATGCCAACGGATCAAATGGGAGGAAGAAGATGGACGAACGAGACGAACTTGGTCCAAAGAATGCCAACGGATCAAATGGGAGGACGAAGATGGGCGAACGAGACAAACTTGGTACAAAGAAGGCCAACCGAACAAATGGGAGGACGAAGATGGACGAACGAGATGAACTTCGTCCAAAGAATGCCAACGGATCAAATGGGAGGACGAAGATGGACGAACGAGATGAACTTGTTGCAAACAAGGCCTACGTATTAAATGGGAGTGCGAAGATCAACAAACGAGACGAACTTGGTACAAAGAAGGCCTACGGATCAAATGGGAGGACGAAGATGGACGAACGAGATGAACTTAGTCCAAAGAATGCAAACGGATCAAATAGGAGGACGAAGATGGACGAACGAGATGAACTTGTTGCAAAGAAGGCCAACGTATTAAATGGGAGGACGAAGATCACCAAACAAGACGAACTTGGTCCAAATAATGCCAACGGATCAAATGGGAGGACGAAGATGGACGAACGAGATGAACTTAGTCCAAAGAATGCCAATGGATCAAATGGGAGGACGAAGATGGATGAACCAGATGAACTTGTTGCAAAGAAGGCCTACGTATTAAATGGGAGTACGAAGATCGACAAACGAGACGAACTTGGTCCAAGGAATGCCAACGGATCAAATGGGAGGACGAAGATGGACGAACGAGACGAACTTGGTACAATGAAGGCCTACGGATCAAATGGGTGGACGAAGATGGACGAACGAGATGAACTTAGTCCAAAGAATGACAACGGATCAAATGGGAGGACGAAGATGGACGAACGAGATGAACTTGTTGCAAAGAAGGCCTACGTATTAAATGGGAGTACGAAGATCGAAAAAACGAAACGAACTTGGTCCAAAGAATGCCAACGGATCAAATGGGAGGACGGAGATGGACGAACGAGACGAACTTGGTGCAAAGAAGGCCTACGGATCAAATGGGAGGACGAAGATGGACGAACGAGATGAAGTTAGTCCAAAGAATGCCAACAGATGAAATGGCAAGACGAAGATGGACGAACGAGATGAAATTGTTGCAAAGAAGGCCAACGTATTAAATGGGAGGACGAAGATCGACAAACGAGACGAACTTGGTCCAAAGAATGCCAACGGATCAAATGGGAGGACGGAGATGGACGAACGAGACGAACTTGGTGCAAAGAAGGCCGACGGATCAAATGGGAGGACGAAGATGGACGAACGAGATGAAGTTAGTCCAAAGAATGCCAACAGATGAAATGGCAGGACGAAGATGGACGAACGAGATGAAATTGTTGCAAAGCCAACGTATTAAATGGGAGGACGAAGATCAACAGACGAGACGAAGTTGGTCCAAAGAGTGCCAACGGATCAAATGGGAGGACGAAGATGGACTACCGAGACGATCTTGGTCCAAAGAATGCCAAAGGATCAAATGGGAGGACGAAGATGGACGAACGAGACGAACTTGGTACAAAGAAGGCCAACAGAATAAATGGGAGGACGAAGATGGACGAACGAGACGAACTTGGTCCAAAGAAGACCTAAAGATCAAATGGAAGGTTGAAGACGGACGAACGACACGAACTTCGTACAAAGAAGGCCAACGGATCAAATTGGAAGGCGAAGATGGACGAACGAGACGAACTTGGTCCAAAGAATGGCAACGGATCAAATGCGAGGACGTAGATGGACGAATGAGACGAACTTGGTGCAAAGAAGGCCTACAGATCAAATGGGAGGACGAAGATGGACGAACGAGATGAACTTAGTCCAAAGAATGCCAACGGATCAAATAGGAGGACGAAGATGGACGAACGAGATGAACTTGTTGCAAAGAAGGCCAACGTATTAAATGGGAGGACGAAGATCAACAAACGAGATGAACTTGGTCCAAAGAATGCCAACGGATCAAATGGGAGGACGAAGATGGACGAACGAGATGAACTAAGTCCAAAGAATGCCATTGGATCAAATGGGAGGACGAAGATGGACGAACCAGATGAACTTGTTGCAAAGAAGGCCTACGTATTAAATGGGAGTACGAAGATCGACAAACGAGACGAACTTGGTCCAAAGAATGCCAACGGATCAAATGGGAGAACGAAGATGGACGAACGAGACGAAGTTGGTCCAAAGAATGCCAACGGATCAAATGGGAGGACGAAGATGGACGAACGAGACGAACTTGGTGCAAAGAAGGCCTACGGATCAAATGGGAGGACGAAGATGGACGAACGCGACGAACTTGGTCGAAAGAATGCCAACGGATCAAATGGGAGGACGAAGATGGACGAACGAGAAGAACTTGGTAAAAGAAGGCCTACGGATCAAATGGGAGGACGAAGATGGACGAACGAGATAAACTTAGTCCCAAGAATGCCAACGGATCAAATGGGAGGACGAAGATGGACGAACGAGATGAACTTGTTGCAAAGAAGGCCTACGTATTAAATGGGAGTACGAATATCGACAAACGAGACAAACTTGGTACAAAGAATGCCAACGGATCAAATGGGAGGACGTAGATGGACGAATGAGACGAACTTGGTGCAAAGAAGGCCTACGGATCAAATGGGAGGACGAAGATGGACGAACGAGATGAACTTAGTCCAAAGAATGCCAACGGATCAAATGGGAGGACGGAGATGGACGAACGAGACGAACTTGGTGCAAAGAAGGCCTACGGATCAAATGGGAGGACGAAGATGGACGAACGAGATGAAGTTAGTCCAAAGAATGCCAACAGATGAAATGGCAGGACGAAGATGGACGAACGAGATGAAATTGTTGCAAAGAAGGCCAACGTATTAAATGGGAGGACGAAGATCAACAGACGAGACGAACTTGGTCCAAAGAGTGCCAACGGATCAAATGGGAGGACGAAGATGGACTACCGAGACGATCTTGGTCCAAAGAATGCCAAAGGATCAAATGGGAGGACGAAGATGGACGAACGAGACGAACTTGGTACAAAGAAGGCCAACAGAATAAATGGGAGGACGAAGATGGACGAACGAGACGAACTTGGTCCAAAGAAAACCTAAAGATCAAATGGAAGGACGAAGACGGACGAACGACACGAACTTGGTACAAAGAAGGCCAACGGATCAAATGGGAGGGCGAAGATGGACGAACGAGACGAACTTGGTCCAAAGAATGGCAACGGATCAAATGGGAGGACGTAGATGGACGAATGAGACGAACTTGGTGCAAAGAAGGCCTACAGATCAAATGGGAGGACGAAGATGGACGAACGAGATGAACTTAGTCCAAAGATTGCCAACGAATCAAATGGGAGGACGAAGATGGACGAACGAGATGAACTTGTTGCAAAGAGGGCCTACGTATTAAATGGGAGTACGAAGATCGACAAACGAGACGAACTTGGTCCAAAGAATGCCAACGGATCAAATGGGAGGACGAAGATGGACGAACGAGACGAAGTTGGTCCAAAGAATGCCAACGGATCAAATGGGAGGACGAAGATGGACGAACGAGACGAACTTGGTCCAAAGAATGCCAACGGATCAAATGGGAGGACAAAGAGGGACGAACGAGACAAACTTGGTACAAAGAAGGCCAACCGAACAAATGGGAGGACGAAGATGGACGAACGAGATGAACTTCGTCCAAAGAATGCCAACGGATCAAATGGGAGGACGAAGATGGACGAACGAGATGAACTTGTTGCAAACAAGGCCTACGTATTAAATGGGAGTGCGAAGATCAACAAACGAGACGAACTTGGTACAAAGAAGGCCTACGGATCAAATGGGAGGACGAAGATGGACGAACGAGATGAACTTAGTCCAAAGAATGCAAACGGATCAAATAGGAGGACGAAGATGGACGAACGAGATGAACTTGTTGCTAAGAAGGCCAACGTATTAAATGGGAGGACGAAGATCACCAAACAAGACGAACTTGGTCCAAATAATGCCAACGGATCAAATGGGAGGACGAAGATGGACGAACGAGATGAACTTAGTCCAAAGAATGCCAATGGATCAAATGGGAGGACGAAGATGGACGAACCAGATGAACTTGTTGCAAAGAAGGCCTACGTATTAAATGGGAGTACGAAGATCGACAAACGAGACGAACTTGGTCCAAAGAATGCCAACGGATCAAATGGGAGGACGAAGATGGACGAACGAGATGAACTTGGTGCAAAGAAGGCCTACGGATCAAATGGGAGGACGAAGATGGACGAACGCGACGAACTTGGTCGAAAGAATGCCAACGGATCAAATGGGAGGACGAAGATGGACGAACGAGAAGAACTTGGTAAAAGAAGGCCTACGGATCAAATGGGAGGACGAAGATGGACGAACGAGATAAACTTAGTCCCAAGAATGCCAACGGATCAAATGGGAGGACGATGATGGACGAACGAGATGAACTTGTTGCAAAGAAGGCCTACGTATTAAATGGGAGTACGAATATCGACAAACGAGACAAACTTGGTCCAAAGAATGCCAACGGATCAAATGGGAGGACGTAGATGGACGAATGAGACGTACTTGGTGCAAAGAAGGCCTACGGATCAAATGGGAGGACGAAGATGGACGAACGAGATGAACTTAGTCCAAAGAATGCCAACGGATCAAATGGGAGGACGGAGATGGACGAACGAGACGAACTTGGTGCAAAGAAGGCCTACGGATCAAATGGGAGGACGAAGATGGACGAACGAGATGAAGTTAGTCCAAAGAATGCCAACAGATGAAATGGCAGGACGAAGATGGACGAACGAGATGAAATTGTTGCAAAGAAGGCCAACGTATTAAATGGGAGGACGAAGATCAACAGACGAGACGAACTTGGTCCAAAGAGTGCCAACGGATCAAATGGGAGGACGAAGATGGACTACCGAGACGATCTTGGTCCAAAGAATGCCAAAGGATCAAATGGGAGGACGAAGATGGACGAACGAGACGAACTTGGTACAAAGAAGGCCAACAGAATAAATGGGTGGACGAAGATGGACGAACGAGACGAACTTGGTCCAAAGAATGCCAACGGATCAAATGGGAGGATGAAGATGGACGAACGAGACGAACTTGGTCCAAAGAATGCCAACGGATCAAATGGGAGGACAAAGAGGGACGAACGAGACAAACTTGGTACAAAGAAGGCCAACCGAACAAATGGGAGGACGAAGATGGACGAACGAGATGAACTTCGTCCAAAGAATGCCAACGGATCAAATGGGAGGACGAAGATGGACGAACGAGATGAACTTGTTGCAAACAAGGCCTACGTATTAAATGGGAGTGCGAAGATCAACAAACGAGACGAACTTGGTACAAAGAAGGCCTACGGATCAAATGGGAGGACGAAGATGGACGAACGAGATGAACTTAGTCCAAAGAATGCAAACGGATCAAATAGGAGGACGAAGATGGACGAACGAGATGAACTTGTTGCTAAGAAGGCCAACGTATTAAATGGGACGATGAAGATCACCAAACAAGACGAACTTGGTCCAAATAATGCCAACGGATCAAATGGGAGGACGAAGATGGACGAACGAGATGAACTTAGTCCAAAGAATGCCAATGGATCAAATGGGAGGACGAAGATGGACGAACCAGATGAACTTGTTGCAAAGAAGGCCTACGTATTAAGTGGGAGTACGAAGATCGACAAACGAGACGAACTTGGTCCAAAGAATGCCAACGGATCAAATGGGAGGACGAAGATGGACGAACGAGACGAAGTTGGTCCAAAGAATGCCAACGGATCAAATGGGAGGACGAAGATGGACGAACGAGACAAACTTGGTGCAAAGAAGGGCTACGGATCAAATGGGAGGACGAAGATGGACGAACGCGACGAACTTGGTCGAAAGAATGCCAACGGATCAAATGGGAGGACGAAGATGGACGAACGAGAAGAACATGGTAAAAGAAGGCCTACGGATCAAATGGGAGGACGAAGATGGACGAACGAGATAAACTTAGTCCCAAGAATGCCAACGGATCAAATGGGAGGACGAAGATGGACGAACGAGATGAACTTGTTGCAAAGAAGGCCTACGTATTAAATGGGAGTACGAATATCGACAAACGAGACAAGCTTGGTCCAAAGAATGCCAACGGATCAAATGGGAGGACGTAGATGGACGAATGAGACGAACTTGGTGCAAAGAAGGCCTACGGATCAAATGGGAGGACGAAGATGGACGAACGAGATGAACTTAGTCCAAAGAATGCCAACGGATCAAATGGGAGGACGGAGATGGACGAACGAGACGAACTTGGTGCAAAGAAGGCCTACGGATCAAATGGGAGGACGAAGATGGACGAACGAGATGAAGTTAGTCCAAAGAATGCCAACAGATGAAATGGCAGGACGAAGATGGACGAACGAGATGAAATTGTTGCAAAGAAGGCCAACGTATTAAATGGGAGGACGAAGATCAACAGACGAGACGAACTTGGCCCAAAGAGTGCCAACGGATCAAATGGGAGGACGAAGATGGACTACCGAGACGATCTTGGTCCAAAGAATGCCAAAGGATCAAATGGGAGGACGAAGATGGACGAACGAGACGAACTTGGTACAAAGAAGGCCAACAGAATAAATGGGTGGACGAAGATGGACGAACGAGACGAACTTGGTCCAAAGAAAACCTAAAGATCAAATGGAAGGACGAAGATGGACGAACGAGAAGAACTTGGTAAAAGAAGGCCTACGGATCAAATGGGAGGACGAAGATGGACGAACGAGATAAACTTAGTCCCAAGAATGCCAACGGATCAAATGGGAGGACGAAGATGGACGAACGAGATGAACTTGTTGCAAAGAAGGCCTACGTATTAAATGGGAGTACGAATATCGACAAACGAGACAAACTTGGTCCAAAGAATGCCAACGGATCAAATGGGAGGACGTAGATGGACGAATGAGACGAACTTGGTGCAAAGAAGGCCTACGGATCAAATGGGAGGACGAAGATGGACGAACGAGATGAACTTAGTCCAAAGAATGCCAACGGATCAAATGGGAGGACGGAGATGGACGAACGAGACGAACTTGGTGCAAAGAAGGCCTACGGATCAAATGGGAGGACGAAGATGGACGAACGAGATGAAGTTAGTCCAAAGAATGCCAACAGATGAAATGGCAGGACGAAGATGGACGAACGAGATGAAATTGTTGCAAAGAAGGCCAACGTATTAAATGGGAGGACGAAGATCAACAGACGAGACGAACTTGGTCCAAAGAGTGCCAACGGATCAAATGGGAGGACGAAGATGGACTACCGAGACGATCTTGGTCCAAAGAATGCCAAAGGATCAAATGGGAGGACGAAGATGGACGAACGAGACGAACTTGGTACAAAGAAGGCCAACAGAATAAATGGGTGGACGAAGATGGACGAACGAGACGAACTTGGTCCAAAGAAAACCTAAAGATCAAATGGAAGGACGAAGATGGACGAACGAGAAGAACTTGGTAAAAGAAGGCCTACGGATCAAATGGGAGGACGAAGATGGACGAACGAGATAAACTTAGTCCCAAGAATGCCAACGGATCAAATGGGAGGACGAAGATGGACGAACGAGATGAACTTGTTGCAAAGAAGGCCTACGTATTAAATGGGAGTACGAATATCGACAAACGAGACAAACTTGGTCCAAAGAATGCCAACGGATCAAATGGGAGGACGTAGATGGACGAATGAGACGAACTTGGTGCAAAGAAGGCCTACGGATCAAATGGGAGGGCGAAGATGGACGAACGAGACGAACTTGGTCCAAAGAATGGCAACGGATCAAATGGGAGGACGTAGATGGACGAATGAGACGAACTTGGTGCAAAGAAGGCCTACAGATCAAATGGGAGGACGAAGATGGACGAACGAGATGAACTTAGTCCAAAGAATGCCAACGAATCAAATGGGAGGACGAAGATGGACGAACGAGATGAACTTGTTGCAAAGAAGGCCTACGTATTAAATGGGAGTACGAAGATCGACAAACGAGACGAACTTGGTCCAAAGAATGCCAACGGATCAAATGGGAGGACGAAGATGGACGAACGAGACGAAGTTGGTCCAAAGAATGCCAACGGATCAAATGGGAGGACGAAGATGGACGAACGAGTCGAACTTGGTCCAAAGAATGCCAACGGATCCAATGCGAGGACTAAGATGGAGGAACGAGACGAACATGGTGCAAAGAATGCCAACAGATCCAATGAGAGGACAAAGATGGACGTACGAGACGAACTTGGTGCAAAGAAGGCCTACGGATCAAATGGGAGGACGAAGATGGACGAACGCGACGAACTTGGTCGAAAGAATGCCAACGGATCAAATGGGAGGACGAAGATGGACGAACGAGACGAACTTGGTCGAAAGAATGCCAACGAATCAAATGGGAGGACGAAGATGGACGAACGAGACGAACTTGTTGCAAAGAAGGCCAACGTATTAAATGGGAGGACGAAGATCAACAAACGAGACGAACTTGGTCCAAAGAATGCCAACGGATCAAATGGGAGGATGAAGATGGACGAACGAGACGAACTTGGTCCAAAGAATGCCAACGGATCAAATGGGAGGACGAAGATGGGCGAACGAGACGAAGTTGGTCCAAAGAATGCCAACGGATCAAATGGGAGGACAAAGAGGGACGAACGAGACGAACTTGGTACAAAGAAGGCCTACGGATCAAATGGGAGGACGAAGATGGACGAACGAGATGAACTTAGTCCAAAGAATGCAAACGGATCAAATAGGAGGACGAAGATGGACGAACGAGATGAACTCGTTGCTAAGAAGGCCAACGTATTAAATGGGAGGACGAAGATCACCAAACAAGACGAACTTGGTCCAAATAATGCCAACGGATCAAATGGGAGGACGAAGATGGACGAACGAGATGAACTTAGTCCAAAGAATGCCAATGGATCAAATGGGAGGACGAAGATGGACGAACCAGATGAACTTGTTGCAAAGAAGGCCAACGTATTAAATGGGAGTACGAAGATCGACAAACGAGACGAACTTGGTCCAAAGAATGCCAACGGATCAAATGGGAGGACGAAGATGGACGAACGAGACGAAGTTGGTCCAAAGAATGCCAACGGATCAAATGGGAGGACGAAGATGGACGAACGAGACGAACTTGGTGCAAAGAAGGCCTGCGGATCAAATGGGAGGACGAAGATGGACGAACGCGACGAACTTGGTCGAAAGAATGCCAACGGATCAAATGGGAGGACGAAGATGGACGAACGAGACGAACTTGGTACAAAGAAGGCCTACGGATCAAATGGGAGGACGAAGATGGACGAACGAGATAAACTTAGTCCCAAGAATGCCAACGGATCAAATGGGAGGACGAAGATGGACGAACGAGATGAACTTGTTGCAAAGAAGGCCTACGTATTAAATGGGAGTACGAATATCGACAAACGAGACAAACTTGGTCCAAAGAATGCCAACGGATCAAATGGGAGGACGTAGATGGACGAATGAGACGAACTTGGTGCAAAGAAGGCCTAAGGATCAAATGGGAGGACGAAGATGGACGAACGAGATGAAGTTAGTCCAAAGAATGCCAACAGATGAAATGGGAGGACGAAGATGGACGAACGAGATGAAATTGTTGCAAAGAAGGCCAACGTATTAAATGGGAGGACGAAGATCAACAGACGAGACGAACTTGGTCCAAAGAGTGCCAACGGATCAAATGGGAGGACGAAGATGGACTACCGAGACGATCTTGGTCCAAAGAATGCCAAAGGATCAAATGGGAGGACGAAGATGGACGAACGAGACGAACTTGGTACAAAGAAGGCCAACAGAAAAAATGGGAGGACGAAGATGGACGAACGAGACGAACTTGGTCCAAAGAAGACCTAAAGATCAAATGGAAGGACGAAGACGGACGAACGACACGAACTTGGTACAAAGAAGGCCAACGGATCAAATGGGAGGGCGAAGATGGACGAACGAGACGAACATGGTCCAAAGAATGGCAACGGATCAAATGGGAGGACGTAGATGGACGAACGAGACGAACTTGGTGCAAAGAAGGCCTACAGATCAAATGGGAGGACGAAGATGGACGAACGAGAGGAACTTAGTCCAAAGAATGCCAACGGATCAAATGGGAGGACGAAGATGGACGAACGAGACGAACTTGGTACAAAGAAGGCGAACGGATCAAATGGGAGGACGAAGATGGACGAACGAGACGAACTTGGTGCAAAGAATGCCAACGGATCCAATGCGAGGACGAAGATGGACGAACGACACGAACTTGGTGCAAAGAAGGCCTACGTATCAAATGGGAGGACGAAGATGGACGAACGCGACGAACTTGGTCGAAGAATGCCAACGGATCAAATGGGAGGACGAAGATGGACGACCGAGACGAACTTGGTACAAAGAAGGCCTACGGATCAAATGGGAGGACAAAGATGGACGAACGAGATGAACTTGTTGCAAAGAAGGCCTACGTATTAAATGGGAGTACGAAGATCGACAAACGAGACGAACTTGGTCCAAAGAATGCCAACGGATCAAATGGGAGGACAAAGAGGGACGAACGAGACAAACTTGGTACAAAGAAGGCCAAGCGAACAAATGGGAGGACGAAGATGGACGAACGAGATGAACTTCGTCCAAAGAATGCCAACGGATCAAATGGGAGGACGAAGATGGACGAACGAGATGAACTTGTTGCAAACAAGGCCTACGTATTAAATGGGAGTGCGAAGATCGACAAACGAGACGAACTAGGTACAAAGAAGGCCTACGGATCAAATGGGAGGACGAAGATGGACGAACGAGATGAACTTGTTGCAAAGAAGGCCAACGTATTAAATGGGAGGATGAAGATCAACAAACGATACGAACTTGGTCCAAAGAATGCCAACGGATCAAATGGGAGGACGAAGATGGGCGAACGAGACGAAGTTGGTCCAAAGAAGGCCAACCGAACAAATGGGAGGACGAAGATGGACGAACGAGACGAACTTGTTGCAAAGAAGGCCAACGTATTAAATGGGAGGACGAAGATCAACAAACGAGACGAACTTGGTCCAAAGAATGCCAACGGATCAAATGGGAGGACGAAGATGGACGAACGAGATGAACTTGTTGCAAACAAGGCCTACGTATTAAATGGGAGTGCGAAGATCGACAAACGAGACGAACTTGGTACAAAGAAGGCCTACGGATCAAATGGGAGGACGAAGATGGACGAACGAGATGAACTTGTTGCAAAGAAGGCCAACGTATTAAATGGGAGGACGAAGATCAACAAACGAGACGAACTTGGTCCAAAGAATGCCAACGGATCAAATGGGAGGACGAAGATGGGCGAACGAGACGAAGTTGGTCCAAAGAAGGCCAACCGAACAAATGGGAGGACGAAGATGGACAAACGAGATGAACTTCGTCCAAAGAATGCCAACGGATCAAATGGGAGGACGAAGATGGACGAACGAGATGAACTTAGTCCAAAGAATGCCAATGGATCAAATGGGAGGACGAAGATGGACGAACCAGATGAACTTGTTGCAAAGAAGGCCTACGTATTAAATGGGAGTACGAAGATCGACAAACGAGACGAACTTGGTCCAAAGAATGCCAACGGATCAAATGGGAGGACGAAGATGGACGAACGAGACGAAGTTGGTCCAAAGAATGCCAACGGATCAAATGGGAGGACGAAGATGGACGAACGAGACGAACTTGGTGCAAAGAATGCCAACGGATCCAATGCGAGGACAAAGATGGACGAACGAGACGAACTTGGTGCAAAGAAGGCCTACGGATCAAATGGGAGGACGAAGATGGACGAACGCGACGAACTTGGTCGAAAGAATGTCAACGGATCAAATGGGAGGACGAAGATGGACGAACGAGACGAACTTGGTACAAAGAAGGCCTACGGATCAAATGGGAGGACGAAGATGGACAAACGAGATAAACTTAGTCCCAAGAACGCCAACGGATCAAATGGGAGGACGAAGATGGACGAACGAGATGAACTTGTTGCAAACAAGGCCTACGTATTAAATGGGAGTACGAATATCGACAAACGAGACAAACTTGGTCCAAAGAATGCCAACGGATCAAATGGGAGGACGTAGATGGACGAATGAGACGAACTTGGTGCAAAGAAGGCCTACGGATCAAATGGGAGGACGAAGATGGACGAACGAGATGAAGTTAGTCCAAAGAAGGCCTACAATGGGAGGACGAAGATGGACGAACGAGATGAACTTGTTGCAAAGAAGGCCAACGTATTAAATGGGAGGACGAAGATCAACAAACGAGACGAACTTGGTCCAAAGAATGCCAACGGATCAAATGGGAGGATGAAGATGGACGAACGAGATGAACTTAGTCCGAAGAATGCCAACGAATCAAATGGGAGGATGAAGATGGACGAACGAGATGAACTTATTGCAAAGAAGGCCTACGTATTAAATTGGAGTACGAAGATCGACAAACGAGACGAACTTGGTCCATAGAATGCCAACGGATCAAATGGGAGGACGAAGATGGACGAACGAGACGAAGTTGGTCCAAAGAATGCCAACGGATCAAATGGGAGGACGAAGATGGACGAACGAGACGAACTTGGTCCAAAGAATGCCAACGGATCCAATGCGAGGACTAAGATGGACGAACGAGACGAACTTGGTGCAAAGAAGGCCTACGGATCAAATGGGAGGACGAAGATGGACGAAGGCGACGAACTTGGTCAAAAGAATGCCAACGGATCAAATGGGAGGATGAAGATGGACGAACGAGACGAACTTGGTACAAAGAAGGCCTACGGATCAAATGGGAGGACGAAGATGGACGAACGAGATGAACTTAGTCCCAAGAATGCCAACGGATCAAATGGGAGGAGGAAGATGGACGAACGAGATGAACTTGTTGCAAAGAAGGCCAACGTATTAAATGGGAGGACGAAGATCAACAGACGAGACGAACTTGGTCCAAAGAGTGCCAACGGATCAAATGGGAGGACGAAGATGGACTACCGAGACGATCTTGGTCCAAAGAATGCCAAAGGATCAAATGGGAGGACGAAGATGGACGAACGAGACGAACTTGGTACAAAGAAGGCCAACAGAAAAAATGGGAGGACGAAGATGGACGAACGAGACGAACTTGGTCCAAAGAAGACCTAAAGATCAAATGGAAGGACGAAGACGGACGAACGACACGAACTTGGTACAAAGAAGGCCAACGGATCAAATGGGAGGGCGAAGATGGACGAACGAGACGAACATGGTCCAAAGAATGGCAACGGATCAAATGGGAGGACGTAGATGGACGAATGAGACGAACTTGGTGCAAAGAAGGCCTACAGATCAAATGGGAGGACGAAGATGGACGAACGAGAGGAACTTAGTCCAAAGAATGCCAACGGATCAAATGGGAGGACGAAGATGGACGAACGAGACGAACTTGGTACAAAGAAGGCGAACGGATCAAATGGGAGGACGAAGATGGACGAACGAGACGAACTTGGTGCAAAGAATGCCAACGGATCCAATGCGAGGACGAAGATGGACGAACGACACGAACTTGGTGCAAAGAAGGCCTACGTATCAAATGGGAGGACGAAGATGGACGAACGCGACGAACTTGGTCGAAGAATGCCAACGGATCAAATGGGAGGACGAAGATGGACGACCGAGACGAACTTGGTACAAAGAAGGCCTATGGATCAAATGGGAGGACAAAGATGGACGAACGAGATGAACTTGTTGCAAAGAAGGCCTACGTATTAAATGGGAGTACGAAGATCGACAAACGAGACGAACTTGGTCCAAAGAATGCCAACGGATCAAATGGGAGGACAAAGAGGGACGAACGAGACAAACTTGGTACAAAGAAGGCCAACCGAACAAATGGGAGGACGAAGATGGACGAACGAGATGAACTTCGTCCAAAGAATGCCAACGGATCAAATGGGAGGACGAAGATGGACGAACGAGATGAACTTGTTGCAAACAAGGCCTACGTATTAAATGGGAGTGCGAAGATCGACAAACGAGACGAACTTGGTACAAAGAAGGCCTACGGATCAAATGGGAGGACGAAGATGGACGAACGAGATGAACTTGTTGCAAAGAAGGCCAACGTATTAAATGGGAGGATGAAGATCAACAAACGAGACGAACTTGGTCCAAAGAATGCCAACGGATCAAATGGGAGGACGAAGATGGGCGAACGAGACGAAGTTGGTCCAAAGAAGGCCAACCGAACAAATGGGAGGACGAAGATGGACGAACGAGACGAACTTGTTGCAAAGAAGGCCAACGTATTAAATGGGAGGACGAAGATCAACAAACGAGACGAACTTGGTCCAAAGAATGCCAACGGATCAAATGGGAGGACGAAGATGGACGAACGAGATGAACTTGTTGCAAACAAGGCCTACGTATTAAATGGGAGTGCGAAGATCGACAAACGAGACGAACTTGGTACAAAGAAGGCCTACGGATCAAATGGGAGGACGAAGATGGACGAACGAGATGAACTTGTTGCAAAGAAGGCCAACGTATTAAATGGGAGGACGAAGATCAACAAACGAGACGAACTTGGTCCAAAGAATGCCAACGGATCAAATGGGAGGACGAAGATGGGCGAACGAGACGAAGTTGGTCCAAAGAAGGCCAACCGAACAAATGGGAGGACGAAGATGGACAAACGAGATGAACTTCGTCCAAAGAATGCCAACGGATCAAATGGGAGGACGAAGATGGACGAACGAGATGAACTTAGTCCAAAGAATGCCAATGGATCAAATGGGAGGACGAAGATGGACGAACCAGATGAACTTGTTGCAAAGAAGGCCTACGTATTAAATGGGAGTACGAAGATCGACAAACGAGACGAACTTGGTCCAAAGAATGCCAACGGATCAAATGGGAGGACGAAGATGGACGAACGAGACGAAGTTGGTCCAAAGAATGCCAACGGATCAAATGGGAGGACGAAGATGGACGAACGAGACGAACTTGGTGCAAAGAATGCCAACGGATCCAACGCGAGGACAAAGATGGACGAACGAGACGAACTTGGTGCAAAGAAGGCCTACGGATCAAATGGGAGGACGAAGATGGACGAACGCGACGAACTTGGTCGAAAGAATGTCAACGGATCAAATGGGAGGACGAAGATGGACGAACGAGACGAACTTGGTACAAAGAAGGCCTACGGATCAAATGGGAGGACGAAGATGGACAAACGAGATAAACTTAGTCCCAAGAACGCCAACGGATCAAATGGGAGGACGAAGATGGACGAACGAGATGAACTTGTTGCAAACAAGGCCTACGTATTAAATGGGAGTACGAATATCGACAAACGAGACAAACTTGGTCCAAAGAATGCCAACGGATCAAATGGGAGGACGTAGATGGACGAATGAGACGAACTTGGTGCAAAGAAGGCCTACGGATCAAATGGGAGGACGAAGATGGACGAACGAGATGAAGTTAGTCCAAAGAAGGCCTACAATGGGAGGACCAAGATGGACGAACGAGATGAACTTGTTGCAAAGAAGGCCAACGTATTAAATGGGAGGACGAAGATCAACAAACGAGACGAACTTGGTCCAAAGAATGCCAACGGATCAAATGGGAGGATGAAGATGGACGAACGAGATGAACTTAGTCCGAAGAATGCCAACGAATCAAATGGGAGGATGAAGATGGACGAACGAGATGAACTTATTGCAAAGAAGGCCTACGTATTAAATTGGAGTACGAAGATCGACAAACGAGACGAACTTGGTCCATAGAATGCCAACGGATCAAATGGGAGGACGAAGATGGACGAACGAGACGAAGTTGGTCCAAAGAATGCCAACGGATCAAATGGGAGGACGAAGATGGACGAACGAGACGAACTTGGTCCAAAGAATGCCAACGGATCCAATGCGAGGACTAAGATGGACGAACGAGACGAACTTGGTGCAAAGAAGGCCTACGGATCAAATGGGAGGACGAAGATGGACGAAGGCGACGAACTTGGTCAAAAGAATGCCAACGGATCAAATGGGAGGACGAAGATGGACGAACGAGACGAACTTGGTACAAAGAAGGCCTACGGATCAAATGGGAGGACGAAGATGGACGAACGAGATGAACTTAGTCCCAAGAATGCCAACGGATCAAATGGGAGGAGGAAGATGGACGAACGAGATGAACTTGTTGCAAAGAAGGCCAACGTATTAAATGGGAGGACGAAGATCAACAAACGAGACGAACTTGGTCCAAAGAATGCCAACGGATCAAATGGGAGGACGAAGATGGGCGAACGAGACGAAGTTGGTCCAAAGAATGCCAACGGATCAAATGGGAGGACAAAGAGGGACGAACGAGACGAACTTGGTACAAAGAAGGCCAACCGAAAAAATGGGAGGACGAAGATGGACAAACGAGATGAACTTCGTCCAAAGAATGCCAACGGATCAAATGGGAGGACGAAGATGGACGAACCAGATGAACTTAGTCCAAAGAATGCCAATGGATCAAATGGGAGGACGAAGATGGACGAACCAGATGAACTTGTTGCAAAGAAGGCCTACGTATTAAATGGGAGTACGAAGATCGACAAACGAGACGAACTTGGTCCAAAGAACGCCAACGGATCAAATGGGAGGACGAAGATGGACGAACGAGACGAAGTTGGTCCAAAGAATGCCAACGGATCAAATGGGAGGACGAAGAGGACGAACGAGACGAACTTGGTGCAAAGACTGCCAACGGATCCAATGCGAGGACAAAGATGGACGAACGAGACGAACTTGGTGCAAAGAAGGCCTACGGATCAAATGGGAGGACGAAGATGGACGAACGCGACGAACTTGGTCGAAAGAATGCCAACGGATCAAATGGGAGGACGAAGATGGACGAACGAGACGAACTTGGTACAGAGAAGGCCTACGGATCAATTGGGAGGACGAAGATGGACGAACGAGATAAACTTAGTCCCAAGAACGCCAACGGATCAAATGGGAGGACGAAGATGGACGAACGAGATGAACTTGTTGCAAAGAAGGCCTACGTATTAAATGGGAGTACGAATATCGACAAACGAGACAAACTTGGTCCAAAGAATGCCAACGGATCAAATGGGAGGACGTAGATGGACGAATGAGACGAACTTGGTGCAAAGAAGGCCTACGGATCAAATGGGAGGACGAAGATGGACGAACGAGATGAACTTAGTCCAAAGAATGCCAACGGATCAAATGGGAGGACGAAGATGGACGAACGAGACGAACTTGGTGCAAAGAAGGCCTACGGAACAAATGGGAGGACGAAGATGGACGAACGAGATGAAGTTAGTCCAAAGAAGGCCTACAATGGGAGGACGAAGATGGACGAACGAGATGAACTTGTTGCAAAGAAGGCCAACGTATTAAATGGGAGGACGAAGATCAACAAACGAGACGAACTTGGTCCAAAGAATGCCAACGGATCAAATGGGAGGATGAAGATGGACGAACGAGAGGAACTTAGTCCAAAGAATGCCAACGAATCAAATGGGAGGACAAAGATGGACGAACGAGATGAACTTGTTGCAAAGAAGGCCTACGTATTAAATGGGAGTACGAAGATCGACAAACGAGACGAACTTGGTCCAAAGATTGCCAACGGATCAAATGGGAGGACGAAGATGGACGAACGAGACGAAGTTGGTCCAAAGAATGCCAACGGATCAAATGGGAGGACGAAGATGGACGAACGAGACGAACTTGGTCCAAAGAATGCCAACGGATCCAATGCGAGGACTAAGATGGACGAACGAGACGAACTTGGTGCAAAGAATGCCAACGGATCCAATGAGAGGACGAAGATGGACGTACGAGACGAACATGGTGCAAAGAAGGCCTACGGATCAAATGGGAGGACGAAGATGGACGAACGCGACGAACTTGGTCCAAAGAATGCCAACGGATCAAATGGGAGGACGAAGATGGGCGAACGAGACGAAGTTGGTCCAAAGAATGCCAACGGATCAAATGGGAGGACAAAGAGGGACGAACGAGACGAACTTGGTACAAAGAAGGCCAACCGAACAAATGGGAGGACGAAGATGGACAAACGAGATGAACTTCGTCCAAAGAATGCCAACGGTTCAAATGGGAGGACGAAGATGGACGAACGAGATGAACTTAGTCCAAAGAATGCCAATGGATCAAATGGGAGGACGAAGATGGACGAACCAGATGAACTTGTTGCAAAGAAGGCCTACGTATTAAATGGGAGTACGAAGATCGACAAACGAGACGAACTTGGTCCAAAGAATGCCAACGGATCAAATGGGAGGACGAAGATGGACGAACGAGACGAAGTTGGTCCAAAGAATGCCAACGGATCAAATGGGAGGACGAAGATGGACGAACGAGACGAACTTGGTGCAAAGAATGCCAATGGATCCAATGCGTGGACAAAGATGGACGAACGAGACGAACTTGGTGCAAAGAAGGCCTACGGATCAAATGGGAGGACGAAGATGGACGAACGCGACGAAATTGGTCGAAAGAATGCCAACGGATCAAATGGGAGGACGAAGATGGACGAACGAGACGAACTTGGTGCAAAGAAGGCCTACGGATCAAATGGGAGGACGAAGATGGACGAACGAGAGGAACTTAGTCCAAAGAATGCCAACGGATCAAATGGGAGGACGAAGATGGACGAACGAGACGAACTTGGTGCAAAGAAGACCTACGGATCAAATGGGAGGACGAAGATGGACGAACGAGATGAAGTTAGTCCAAAGAAGGCCTACAATGGGAGGACAAAGATGGACGAACGAGATGAACTTGTTGCAAAGAAGGCCAACGTATTAAATGGGAGGACGAAGATCAACAAACGAGACGAACTTGGTCCAAAGAATGCCAACGGATCAATTGGGAGGACGTAGATGGACGAATGAGACGAACTTGGTGCAAAGAAGGCCTACGGATCAAATGATAGGACGAAGATGGACGAACGAGATGAACTTAGTCCAAAGAATGCCAACGGATCAAATGGGAGGACGAAGATGGACGAACGAGACGAACTTGGTGCAAAGAAGGCCTACGGAACAAATGGGAGGACGAAGATGGACGAACGAGATGAAGTTAGTCCAAAGAAGGCCTACAATGGGAGGACGAAGATGGACGAACGAGATGAACTTGTTGCAAAGAAGGCCAACGTATTAAATGGGAGGACGAAGATCAACAAACGAGACGAACTTGGTCCAAAGAATGCCAACGGATCAAATGGGAGGATGAAGATGGACGAACGAGAGGAACTTAGTCCAAAGAATGCCAACGAATCAAATGGGAGGACAAAGATGGACGAACGAGATGAACTTGTTGCAAAGAAGGCCTACGTATTAAATGGGAGTACGAAGATCGACAAACGAGACGAACTTGGTCCAAAGATTGCCAACGGATCAAATGGGAGGACGAAGATGGACGAACGAGACGAAGTTGGTCCAAAGAATGCCAACGGATCGAATGGGAGGACGAAGATGGACGAACGAGACGAACTTGGTCCAAAGAATGCCAACGGATCCAATGCGAGGACTAAGATGGACGAACGAGACGAACTTGGTGCAAAGAATGCCAACGGATCCAATGAGAGGACAAAGATTGATGGCCTCCTTGTTGTAACAACTTGGCCAATGACTTGAATTCAGCACTTAGATTCTGGTTGTGACTAAGAACTTGTGATTTTCAATCTTTAAGAAAGAATAGCAAGAAAGGATGGTTCTTATTTTAACAAGAAACTAGTGAACAGAATAAGAACAAGTGAACAAAAAGGAAGTGAGAATTAAGAGTTCTTGTTATAACAAGCAAACAAGAGAGCAATTTAGGAAGCAAGGAACAAGAAGAATGGATGGGAGGCAAGGGGCGCCACCTTGGTCTAATCCAAGACAAGGATAAGCCTATGGAAATGAGGATCACCACAAGAAAGGATTCTTGGTAAGATCAAAGTCTGGTTCAATCCAGAACCAAAGAGTAAGGACTCAATTACACAAGGTAATGTTTTTGCTCAAAATCAAAGTTGTTTTTCCATGCTCCATGCGCCCCCTATATATAGTGAGGGAGGCTGGTTCTGATTACAAAGAAGTGACCAATTCTTTGCCATTCAAGGCTACAAGGAATCCTAGGCTAGCATAAAGAACAATTACAATGGCTGCTGACCAGCTCAAGGTCTACAAGGAATCCTAGGCTATCATAAAGAAGCATTTACAATTAATTGGTTGGCTGCTGACCAGCTCCAAGGTGGCGCAATGCACCTGGCCAGGGGAGATGGGGCGCCTTGCTTGGTCAGATGGTAGCTTCCTCTTTGATTGCTCTTCATGACTAGGAAGGTTTCACAGCCACCATTTTGATTGCACTTGAGTATGTGGCTGTTACACTTTTAGTGTGCTGTTGGAGTATTTACTCCTTTGTCTTGTGTAACTCCTTCTTGCCTTGATTGCCTTGAATTCCTTTGTCTTTCCTTGTCATCAGATCACTTGAATTACACAAAGAGCTGTTGAGAGTTATGGGACCCTCCTCTTTGCGCCACACACCACCACTTGAAGTGGATTAAACACACAAAAATAAAAAGGAATTAAATAACTTAGTGCCTTGGTTCCAAAAAAAAAATCAATTGGTCACATGCACTTTATTTAAAACAGAATAACATTGCTGGTTTCATGAGTGTTGCGCCTCCTCCATAGCTTGGATGACAAGCATGGTCTTTAGTGCGATTACTTCTTTGTCCATGTTGGAAATTGTCTTAGTCATGAATTGGACTAAGCCTTCTTGGACCCTTCTTGACATTGCCCTAGTAATTGGGCCTCCTAGGCTTTGAATGGCTTCTTGGACCTCCATGTCCTCATCAAAGATGGACGTACGAGACGAACATGGTGCAAAGAAGGCCTACGGATCAAATGGGAGGACGAAGATGGACGAACGCGACGAACTTGGTCCAAACAATGCCAACGGATCAAATGGGAGGACGAAGATGGGCGAACGAGACGAAGTTGGTCCAAAGAATGCCAACGGATCAAATGGAAGGACAAAGAGGGACGAACGAGACGAACTTGGTACAAAGAAGGCCAACCGAACAAATGGGAGGACGAAGATGGACAAACGAGATGAACTTCGTCCAAAGAATGCCAACGGTTCAAATGGGAGGACGAAGATGGACGAACGAGATGAACTTAGTCCAAAGAATGCCAATGGATCAAATGGGAGGACGAAGATGGACGAACCAGATGAACTTGTTGCAAAGAAGGCCTACGTATTAAATGGGAGTACGAAGATCGACAAACGAGACGAACTTGGTCCAAAGAATGCCAACGGATCAAATGGGAGGACGAAGATGGACGAACGAGACGAAGTTGGTCCAAAGAATGCCAACGGATCAAATGGGAGGACGAAGATGGACTAACGAGACGAACTTGGTGCAAAGAATGCCAATGGATCCAATGCGTGGACAAAGATGGACGAACGAGACGAACTTGGTGCAAAGAAGGCCTACGGATCAAATGGGAGGACGAAGATGGACGAACGCGACGAAATTGGTCGAAAGAATGCCAACGAATCAAATGGGAGGACGAAGATGGACGAACGAGACGAACTTGGTGCAAAGAAGGCCTACGGATCAAATGGGAGGACGAAGATGGACGAACGAGAGGAACTTAGTCCAAAGAATGCCAACGGATCAAATGGGAGGACGAAGATGGACGAACGAGACGAACTTGGTGCAAAGAAGGCCTACGGATCAAATGGGAGGACGAAGATGGACGAACGAGATGAAGTTAGTCCAAAGAAGGCCTACAATGGGAGGACGAAGATGGACGAACGAGATGAACTTGTTGCAAAGAAGGCCAACGAATTAAATGGGAGGACGAAGATCAACAAACGAGACGAACTTGGTCCAAAGAATGCCAACGGATCAAATGGGAGGATGAAGATGGACGAACGAGATGAACTTAGTCCAAAGAATGCCAACGAATCAAATGGGAGGACGAAGATGGACGAACGAGATGAACTTGTTGCAAAGAAGGCCTACGTATTAAATGGGAGTACGAAGATCGACAAACGAGACGAACTTGGTCCAAAGAATGCCAACGGATCAAATGGGAGGACGAAGATGGACGAACGAGACGAAGTTGGTCCAAAGAATGCCAACGGATCAAATGGGAGGACGAAGATGGGCGAACGAGACGAAGTTGGTCCAAAGAATGCCAACGGATCAAATAGGAGGACGAAGATGGACGAACGAGACGAACTTGGTACAAAGAAGGCCAACCGAACAAATGGGAGGACGAAGATGGACGAACGAGATGAACTTCGTCCAAAGAATGCCAACGGATCAAATGGGAGGACGAAGATGGACGAACGAGATGAAATTGTTGCAAACAAGGCCTACGTATTAAATGGGAGGACAAAGAGGGACGAACGAGACGAACATGGTACAAAGAAGGCCAACCGAACAATTGGGAGGACGAAGATGGACGAACGAGATGAACTTCGTCCAAAGAATGCCAACGGATCAAATGGGAGGACGAAGATGGACGAACGACATGAACTTGTTGCAAACAAGGCCTACGTATTAAATGGGAGTGCGAAGATTGACAAACGAGACGAACTTGGTACAAAGAAGGCCTACGGATCAAATGGGAGGTCGAAGATGGACGAACGAGATGAACTTAGTCCAAAGAATGCCAACGGATCAAATAGGAGGACGAAGATGGACGAATGACATGAACTTGTTGCAAACAAGGCCTACGTATTAAATGGGAGGACGAAGATCAACAAACGACACGAACTTGGTCCAAAGAATGCCAACGGATCAAATGGGAGGACGATGATGGACGAACGAGATGAACTTAGTCCAAAGAATGCCAATGGATCAAATGGGAGGACGAAGATGGACGAACCAGATGAACTTGTTGCAAAGAAGGCCTACGTATTAAATGGGAGTACGAAGATCGTAAAACGAGACGATCTTGGTCCAAAGAATGCCAAAGGATCAAATGGAAGGACGAAGATGGACGAACGAGACGAAGTTGGTCCAAAGAATGCCAACGGATCAAATGGGAGGACTAAGATGGACGAACGAGACGAACTTGGTGCAAAGAATGCCAACGGATCCAATGAGAGGACGAAGATGGACGTACGAGACGAACTTGGTGCAAAGAAGGCCGACGGATCAAATGGGAGGACGAAGATAGACGAAGGCGACGAACTTGGTCGAAAGAATGCCAACGGATCAAATGGGAGGACGAAGATGGACGAACGAGACGAACTTGGTACAAAGAAGGGCTACGGATCAAATGGGAGGACGAAGATGGACGAACGAGATGAACTTCGTCCAAAGAATGCCAACGAATCAAATGGAAGGACGAAGATGGACGAACGAGATGAACTTGTTGCAAAGAAGGCCTACGTATTAAATGGGAGTACGAAGATCGACAAACGAGACGAACTTGGTCCAATGAATGCCAACGGATCAAATGGGAGGACGAAGATGGGCGAACGAGACGAAGTTGGTCCAAAGAATGCCAACGGATCAAATGGGAGGACAAAGAGGGACGAACGAGACGAACTTGGTACAAAGAAGGCCAACCGAACAAATGGGAGGACGAAGATGGACGAACGAGATGAACTTCGTCCAAAGAATGCCAACGGATCAAATGGGAGGACGGAGATGGACGAACGAGATGAAATTGTTGCAAACAAGGCCTACGTATTAAATGGGAGTGCGAAGATCGACAAACGAGACGAACTTGGTCCAAAGAATGCCAACGGATCAAATGGGAGGACGAAGATGGACGAACGAGATGAACTTAGTCCAAAGAATGCCAATGGATCAAATGGGAGGACGAAGATGGACGAACCAGATGAACTTGTCGCAAAGAAGGCCTACGTATTAAATGGGAGTACGAAGATCGACAAACGAGACGAACTTGGTCCAAAGAATGCCAACGGATCAAATGGGAGGACGAAGATGGACGAACGAGACGAAGTTGGTCCAAAGAATGCCAACGGATCAAATGGGAGGACGAAGATGGACGAACGAGACGAACTTTGTGCAAAGAATGCCAACGGATCCAATGCGAGGATGGACGAACGAGATGAACTTGGTACAAAGAAGGCCAACCGAACAAATGGGAGGACGAAGATGGACAAACGAGATGAACTTCGTCCAAAGAATGCCAACGGTTCAAATGGGAGGACGAAGATGGACGAACGAGATGAACTTAGTCCAAAGAATGCCAATGGATCAAATGGGAGGACGAAGATGGACGAACCAGATGAACTTGTTGCAAAGAAGGCCTACGTATTAAATGGGAGTACGAAGATCGACAAACGAGACGAACTTGGTCCAAAGAATGCCAACGGATCAAATGGGAGGACGAAGATGGACGAACGAGACGAAGTTGGTCCAAAGAATGCCAACGGATCAAATGGGAGGACGAAGATGGACGAACGAGACGCACTTGGTGCAAAGAATGCCAATGGATCCAATGCGTGGACAAAGATGGACGAACGAGACGAACTTGGTGCAAAGAAGGCCTACGGATCAAATGGGAGGACGAAGATGGACGAACGCGACGAAATTGGTCGAAAGAATGCCAACGGATCAAATGGGAGGACGAAGATGGACGAACGAGACGAACTTGGTGCAAAGAAGGCCTACGGATCAAATGGGAAGACGAAGATGGACGAACGAGAGGAACTTAGTCCAAAGAATGCCAACGGATCAAATGGGAGGACGAAGATGGACGAACGAGACGAACTTGGTGCAAAGAAGGCCTACGGATCAAATGGGAGGACGAAGATGGACGAACGAGATGAAGTTAGTCCAAAGAAGGCCTACAATGGGAGGACGAAGATGGACGAACGAGATGAACTTGTTGCAAAGAAGGCCAACGTATTAAATGGGAGGACGAAGATCAACAAACGAGACGAACTTGGTCCAAAGAATGCCAACGGATCAAATGGGAGGATGAAGATGGACGAACGAGATGAACATGGAACAAAGAAGGCCAACCGAACAAATGGGAGGACGAAGATGGACGAACGAGACGAAGTTGGTCCAAAGAATGCCAACGGATCAAATAGGAGGATGAAGATGGACGAACGAGACGAACATGGTACAAAGAAGGCCAACCGAACAAATGGGAGGACGAAGATGGACGAACGAGATGAACTTCGTCCAAAGAATGCCAACGGATCAAATGGGAGGACGAAGATGGACGAACGACATGAACTTGTTGCAAACAAGGCCTACGTATTAAATGGGAGTGCGAAGATTGACAAACGAGACGAACTTGGTACAAAGAAGGCCTACGGATCAAATGGGAGGTCGAAGATGGACGAACGAGATGAACTTAGTCCAAAGAATGCCAACGGATCAAATAGGAGGACGAAGATGGACGAACGACATGAACTTGTTGCAAACAAGGCCTACGTATTAAATGGGAGGACGAAGATCAACAAACGACACGAACTTGGTCCAAAGAATGCCAACGGATCAAATGGGAGGACGATGATGGACGAACGAGATGAACTTAGTCCAAAGAATGCCAATGGATCAAATGGGAGGACGAAGATGGACGAACCAGATGAACTTGTTGCAAAGAAGGCCTACGTATTAAATGGGAGTACGAAGATCGTAAAACGAGACGATCTTGGTCCAAAGAATGCCAAAGGATCAAATGGAAGGACGAAGATGGACGAACGAGACGAAGTTGGTCCAAAGAATGCCAACGGATCAAATGGGAGGACTAAGATGGACGAACGAGACGAACTTGGTGCAAAGAATGCCAACGGATCCAATGAGAGGACGAAGATGGACGTACGAGACGAACTTGGTGCAAAGAAGGCCGACGGATCAAATGGGAGGACGAAGATAGACGAAGGCGACGAACTTGGTCGAAAGAATGCCAACGGATCAAATGGGAGGACGAAGATGGACGAACGAGACGAACTTGGTACAAAGAAGGGCTACGGATCAAATGGGAGGACGAAGATGGACGAACGAGATGAACTTCGTCCAAAGAATGCCAACGAATCAAATGGAAGGACGAAGATGGACGAACGAGATGAACTTGTTGCAAAGAAGGCCTACGTATTAAATGGGAGTACGAAGATCGACAAACGAGACGAACTTGGTCCAATGAATGCCAACGGATCAAATGGGAGGACGAAGATGGGCGAACGAGACGAAGTTGGTCCAAAGAATGCCAACGGATCAAATGGGAGGACAAAGAGGGACGAACGAGACGAACTTGGTACAAAGAAGGCCAACCGAACAAATGGGAGGACGAAGATGGACGAACGAGATGAACTTCGTCCAAAGAATGCCAACGGATCAAATGGGAGGACGGAGATGGACGAACGAGATGAAATTGTTGCAAACAAGGCCTACGTATTAAATGGGAGTGCGAAGATCGACAAACGAGACGAACTTGGTCCAAAGAATGCCAACGGATCAAATGGGAGGACGAAGATGGACGAACGAGATGAACTTAGTCCAAAGAATGCCAATGGATCAAATGGGAGGACGAAGATGGACGAACCAGATGAACTTGTCGCAAAGAAGGCCTACGTATTAAATGGGAGTACGAAGATCGACAAACGAGACGAACTTGGTCCAAAGAATGCCAACGGATCAAATGGGAGGACGAAGATGGACGAACGAGACGAAGTTGGTCCAAAGAATGCCAACGGATCAAATGGGAGGACGAAGATGGACGAACGAGACGAACTTTGTGCAAAGAATGCCAACGGATCCAATGCGAGGATGGACGAACGAGATGAACTTGGTACAAAGAAGGCCAACCGAACAAATGGGAGGACGAAGATGGACAAACGAGATGAACTTCGTCCAAAGAATGCCAACGGTTCAAATGGGAGGACGAAGATGGACGAACGAGATGAACTTAGTCCAAAGAATGCCAATGGATCAAATGGGAGGACGAAGATGGACGAACCAGATGAACTTGTTGCAAAGAAGGCCTACGTATTAAATGGGAGTACGAAGATCGACAAACGAGACGAACTTGGTCCAAAGAATGCCAACGGATCAAATGGGAGGACGAAGATGGACGAACGAGACGAAGTTGGTCCAAAGAATGCCAACGGATCAAATGGGAGGACGAAGATGGACGAACGAGACGCACTTGGTGCAAAGAATGCCAATGGATCCAATGCGTGGACAAAGATGGACGAACGAGACGAACTTGGTGCAAAGAAGGCCTACGGATCAAATGGGAGGACGAAGATGGACGAACGCGACGAAATTGGTCGAAAGAATGCCAACGGATCAAATGGGAGGACGAAGATGGACGAACGAGACGAACTTGGTGCAAAGAAGGCCTACGGATCAAATGGGAAGACGAAGATGGACGAACGAGAGGAACTTAGTCCAAAGAATGCCAACGGATCAAATGGGAGGACGAAGATGGACGAACGAGACGAACTTGGTGCAAAGAAGGCCTACGGATCAAATGGGAGGACGAAGATGGACGAACGAGATGAAGTTAGTCCAAAGAAGGCCTACAATGGGAGGACGAAGATGGACGAACGAGATGAACTTGTTGCAAAGAAGGCCAACGTATTAAATGGGAGGACGAAGATCAACAAACGAGACGAACTTGGTCCAAAGAATGCCAACGGATCAAATGGGAGGATGAAGATGGACGAACGAGATGAACTTAGTCCAAAGAATGCCAACGAATCAAATGGGAGGACGAAGATGGACGAACGAGATGAACTTGTTGCAAAGAAGGCCTACGTATTAAATGGGAGTACGAAGATCGACAAACGAGACGAACTTGGTCCAAAGAATGCCAACGGATCAAATGGGAGGACGAAGATGGACGAACGAGACGAAGTTGGTCCAAAGAATGCCAACGGATCAAATGGGAGGACGAAGATGGACGAACGAGACGAACTTGGTCCAAAGAATGCCAACGGATCCAATGCGAGGACTAAGATGGACGAACGAGACGAACTTGGTGCAAAGAATGCCAACGGATCCAATGAGAGGACGAAGATGGACGTACGAGACGAACTTGGTGCAAAGAAGGCCTACGGATCAAATGGGAGGACGAAGATGGACGAACGCGACGAACTTGGTCGAAAGAATGCCAACGGATCAAATGGGAGGACGAAGATGGACGAACGAGACGAACTTGGTACAAAGAAGGCCTACGGATCAAATGGGAGGACGAAGATGGACGAACGAGATAAACTTAGTCCAAAGAATGCCAACGGATCAAATGGGGGGACGAAGATGGACGAACGAGATGAACTTGTTGCAAAGATGGCCTACGTATTAAATGGGAGTTCGAAGATCGACAAACGAGACGAACTTGGTCCAAAGAATGCCAACGGATCAAATGGGAGGACGAAGATGGGCGAACGAGACGAAGTTGGTCCAAAGAATGCCAACGGATCAAATAGGAGGACGAAGATGGACGAACGAGACGAACTTGGTACAAAGAAGGCCAACCGAACAAATGGGAGGACGAAGATGGACGAACGAGATGAACTTCGTCCAAAGAATGCCAACGGATCAAATGGGAGGACGAAGATGGACGAACGAGAGGAAATTGTTGCAAACAAGGCCTACGTATTAAATGGGAGTGCGAAGATCGACAAACGAGACGAACTTGGTACAAAGAAGGCCTACGGATCAAATGGGAGGTCGAAGATGGACGAACGAGATGAACTTAGTCCAAAGAATGCCAACGGATCAAATAGGAGGACGAAGATGGACGAAAGAGTTGAACTTGTTGCAAAGAAGGCCAACGTATTAAATGGGAGGACGAAGATTAACAAACGACACGAACTTGGTCCAAAGAATGCCAACGGATCAAATGGGAGGACGAAGATGGACGAACGAGACGAAGTTGGTCCAAAGAATGCCAACGGATCAAATGGGAGGACGAAGATGGGCGAACGAGACGAAGTTGGTCCAAAGAATGCCAACGGATCAAATAGGAGGACGAAGATGGACGAACGAGACGAACTTGGTACAAACAAGGCCAACCGAACAAATGGGAGGACGAAGATGGACGAACGAGATGAACTTCGTCCAAAGAATGCCAACGGATCAAATGGGAGGACGAAGATGGACGAACGAGATGAAATTGTTGCAAACAAGGCCTACGTATTAAATGGGAGGACAAAGAGGGACGAACGAGACGAACATGGTACAAAGAAGGCCAACCGAACAAATGGGAGGACGAAGATGGACGAACGAGATGAACTTCGTCCAAAGAATGCCAACGGATCAAATGGGAGGACGAAGATGGACGAACGACATGAACTTGTTGCAAACAAGGCCTACGTATTAAATGGGAGTGCGAAGATTGACAAACGAGACGAACTTGGTACAAAGAAGGCCTACGGATCAAATGGGAGGTCGAAGATGGACGAACGAGATGAACTTAGTCCAAAGAATGCCAACGGATCAAATAGGAGGACGAAGATGGACGAACGACATGAACTTGTTGCAAACAAGGCCTACGTATTAAATGGGAGGACGAAGATCAACAAACGACACGAACTTGGTCCAAAGAATGCCAACGGATCAAATGGGAGGACGATGATGGACGAACGAGATGAACTTAGTCCAAAGAATGCCAATGGATCAAATGGGAGGACGAAGATGGACGAACCAGATGAACTTGTTGCAAAGAAGGCCTACGTATTAAATGGGAGTACGAAGATCGACAAACGAGACGAACTTGGTCCAAAGAATGCCAACGGATCAAATGGGAGGACGAAGATGGACGAACGAGACGAAGTTGGTCCAAAGAATGCCAACGGATCAAATGGGAGGACGAAGATGGACGAACGAGACGCACTTGGTGCAAAGAATGCCAATGGATCCAATGCGTGGACAAAGATGGACGAACGAGACGAACTTGGTGCAAAGAAGGCCTACGGATCAAATGGGAGGACGAAGATGGACGAACGCGACGAAATTGGTCGAAAGAATGCCAACGGATCAAATGGGAGGACGAAGATGGACGAACGAGACGAACTTGGTGCAAAGAAGGCCTACGGATCAAATGGGAAGACGAAGATGGACGAACGAGAGGAACTTAGTCCAAAGAATGCCAACGGATCAAATGGGAGGACGAAGATGGACGAACGAGACGAACTTGGTGCAAAGAAGGCCTACGGATCAAATGGGAGGACGAAGATGGACGAACGAGATGAAGTTAGTCCAAAGAAGGCCTACAATGGGAGGACGAAGATGGACGAACGAGATGAACTTGTTGCAAAGAAGGCCAACGTATTAAATGGGAGGACGAAGATCAACAAACGAGACGAACTTGGTCCAAAGAATGCCAACGGATCAAATGGGAGGATGAAGATGGACGAACGAGATGAACTTAGTCCAAAGAATGCCAACGAATCAAATGGGAGGACGAAGATGGACGAACGAGATGAACTTGTTGCAAAGAAGGCCTACGTATTAAATGGGAGTACGAAGATCGACAAACGAGACGAACTTGGTCCAAAGAATGCCAACGGATCAAATGGGAGGACGAAGATGGACGAACGAGACGAAGTTGGTCCAAAGAATGCCAACGGATCAAATGGGAGGACTAAGATGGACGAACGAGACGAACTTGGTGCAAAGAATGCCAACGGATCCAATGAGAGGACGAAGATGGACGTACGAGACGAACTTGGTGCAAAGAAGGCCGACGGATCAAATGGGAGGACGAAGATAGACGAAGGCGACGAACTTGGTCGAAAGAATGCCAACGGATCAAATGGGAGGACGAAGATGGACGAACGAGACGAACTTGGTACAAAGAAGGGCTACGGATCAAATGGGAGGACGAAGATGGACGAACGAGATGAACTTCGTCCAAAGAATGCCAACGAATCAAATGGGAGGACGAAGATGGACGAACGAGATGAACTTGTTGCAAAGAAGGCCTACGTATTAAATGGGAGTACGAAGATCGACAAACGAGACGAACTTGGTCCAATGAATGCCAACGGATCAAATGGGAGGACGAAGATGGGCGAACGAGACGAAGTTGGTCCAAAGAATGCCAACGGATCAAATGGGAGGACAAAGAGGGACGAACGAGACGAACTTGGTACAAAGAAGGCCAACCGAACAAATGGGAGGACGAAGATGGACGAACGAGATGAACTTCGTCCAAAGAATGCCAACGGATCAAATGGGAGGACGGAGATGGACGAACGAGATGAAATTGTTGCAAACAAGGCCTACGTATTAAATGGGAGTGCGAAGATCGACAAACGAGACGAACTTGGTCCAAAGAATGCCAACGGATCAAATGGGAGGACGAAGATGGACGAACGAGATGAACTTAGTCCAAAGAATGCCAATGGATCAAATGGGAGGACGAAGATGGACGAACCAGATGAACTTGTCGCAAAGAAGGCCTACGTATTAAATGGGAGTACGAAGATCGACAAACGAGACGAACTTGGTCCAAAGAATGCCAACGGATCAAATGGGAGGACGAAGATGGACGAACGAGACGAAGTTGGTCCAAAGAATGCCAACGGATCAAATGGGAGGACGAAGATGGACGAACGAGACGAACTTTGTGCAAAGAATGCCAACGGATCCAATGCGAGGATGGACGAACGAGATGAACTTGGTACAAAGAAGGCCAACCGAACAAATGGGAGGACGAAGATGGACAAACGAGATGAACTTCGTCCAAAGAATGCCAACGGTTCAAATGGGAGGACGAAGATGGACGAACGAGATGAACTTAGTCCAAAGAATGCCAATGGATCAAATGGGAGGACGAAGATGGACGAACCAGATGAACTTGTTGCAAAGAAGGCCTACGTATTAAATGGGAGTACGAAGATCGACAAACGAGACGAACTTGGTCCAAAGAATGCCAACGGATCAAATGGGAGGACGAAGATGGACGAACGAGACGAAGTTGGTCCAAAGAATGCCAACGGATCAAATGGGAGGACGAAGATGGACGAACGAGACGCACTTGGTGCAAAGAATGCCAATGGATCCAATGCGTGGACAAAGATGGACGAACGAGACGAACTTGGTGCAAAGAAGGCCTACGGATCAAATGGGAGGACGAAGATGGACGAACGCGACGAAATTGGTCGAAAGAATGCCAACGGATCAAATGGGAGGACGAAGATGGACGAACGAGACGAACTTGGTGCAAAGAAGGCCTACGGATCAAATGGGAGGACGAAGATGGACGAACGAGAGGAACTTAGTCCAAAGAATGCCAACGGATCAAATGGGAGGACGAAGATGGACGAACGAGACGAACTTGGTGCAAAGAAGGCCTACGGATCAAATGGGAGGACGAAGATGGACGAACGAGATGAAGTTAGTCCAAAGAAGGCCTACAATGGGAGGACGAAGATGGACGAACGAGATGAACTTGTTGCAAAGAAGGCCAACGTATTAAATGGGAGGACGAAGATCAACAAACGAGACGAACTTGGTCCAAAGAATGCCAACGGATCAAATGGGAGGATGAAGATGGACGAACGAGATGAACTTAGTCCAAAGAATGCCAACGAATCAAATGGCAGGACGAAGATGGACGAACGAGATGAACTTGTTGCAAAGAAGGCCTACGTATTAAATGGGAGTACGAAGATCGACAAACGAGACGAACTTGGTCCAAAGAATGCCAACGGATCAAATGGGAGGACGAAGATGGACGAACGAGACGAAGTTGGTCCAAAGAATGCCAACGGATCAAATGGGAGGACGAAGATGGACGAACGAGACGAACTTTGTGCAAAGAATGCCAACGGATCCAATGCGAGGATGGACGAACGAGATGAACTTGGTACAAAGAAGGCCAACCGAACAAATGGGAGGACGAAGATGGACAAACGAGATGAACTTCGTCCAAAGAATGCCAACGGTTCAAATGGGAGGACGAAGATGGACGAACGAGATGAACTTAGTCCAAAGAATGCCAATGGATCAAATGGGAGGACGAAGATGGACGAACCAGATGAACTTGTTGCAAAGAAGGCCTACGTATTAAATGGGAGTACGAAGATCGACAAACGAGACGAACTTGGTCCAAAGAATGCCAACGGATCAAATGGGAGGACGAAGATGGACGAACGAGACGAAGTTGGTCCAAAGAATGCCAACGGATCAAATGGGAGGACGAAGATGGACGAACGAGACGCACTTGGTGCAAAGAATGCCAATGGATCCAATGCGTGGACAAAGATGGACGAACGAGACGAACTTGGTGCAAAGAAGGCCTACGGATCAAATGGGAGGACGAAGATGGACGAACGCGACGAAATTGGTCGAAAGAATGCCAACGGATCAAATGGGAGGACGAAGATGGACGAACGAGACGAACTTGGTGCAAAGAAGGCCTACGGATCAAATGGGAGGACGAAGATGGACGAACGAGAGGAACTTAGTCCAAAGAATGCCAACGGATCAAATGGGAGGACGAAGATGGACGAACGAGACGAACTTGGTGCAAAGAAGGCCTACGGATCAAATGGGAGGACGAAGATGGACGAACGAGATGAAGTTAGTCCAAAGAAGGCCTACAATGGGAGGACGAAGATGGACGAACGAGATGAACTTGTTGCAAAGAAGGCCAACGTATTAAATGGGAGGACGAAGATCAACAAACGAGACGAACTTGGTCCAAAGAATGCCAACGGATCAAATGGGAGGATGAAGATGGACGAACGAGATGAACTTAGTCCAAAGAATGCCAACGAATCAAATGGGAGGACGAAGATGGACGAACGAGATGAACTTGTTGCAAAGAAGGCCTACGTATTAAATGGGAGTACGAAGATCGACAAACGAGACGAACTTGGTCCAAAGAATGCCAACGGATCAAATGGGAGGACGAAGATGGACGACCGAGACGAAGTTGGTCCAAAGAATGCCAACGGATCAAATGGGAGGACGAAGATGGACGAACGAGACGAACTTGGTCCAAAGAATGCCAACGGATCCAATGCGAGGACTAAGATGGACGAACGAGACGAACTTGGTGCAAAGAATGCCAACGGATCCAATGAGAGGACGAAGATGGACGTACGAGACGAACTTGGTGCAAAGAAGGCCTACGGATCAAATGGGAGGACGAAGATGGACGAACGCGACGAACTTGGTCGAAAGAATGCCAACGGATCAAATGGGAGGACGAAGATGGACGAACGAGACGAACTTGGTACAAAGAAGGCCTACGGATCAAATGGGAGGACGAAGATGGACGAACGAGATAAACTTAGTCCAAAGAATGCCAACGGATCAAATGGGGGGACGAAGATGGACGAACGAGATGAACTTGTTGCAAAGATGGCCTACGTATTAAATGGGAGTTCGAAGATCGACAAACGAGACGAACTTGGTCCAAAGAATGCCAACGGATCAAATGGGAGGACGAAGATGGGCGAACGAGACGAAGTTGGTCCAAAGAATGCCAACGGATCAAATAGGAGGACGAAGATGGACGAACGAGACGAACTTGGTACAAAGAAGGCCAACCGAACAAATGGGAGGACGAAGATGGACGAACGAGATGAACTTCGTCCAAAGAATGCCAACGGATCAAATGGGAGGACGAAGATGGACGAACGAGAGGAAATTGTTGCAAACAAGGCCTACGTATTAAATGGGAGTGCGAAGATCGACAAACGAGACGAACTTGGTACAAAGAAGGCCTACGGATCAAATGGGAGGTCGAAGATGGACGAACGAGATGAACTTAGTCCAAAGAATGCCAACGGATCAAATAGGAGGACGAAGATGGACGAAAGAGTTGAACTTGTTGCAAAGAAGGCCAACGTATTAAATGGGAGGACGAAGATCAACAAACGACACGAACTTGGTCCAAAGAATGCCAACGGATCAAATGGGAGGACGAAGATGGACGAACGAGATGAACTTCGTCCAAAGAATGCCAACGGATCAAATGGGGGGACGAAGATGGACGAACAAGATGAACTTGTTGCAAAGATGGCCTACGTATTAAATGGGAGTACGAAGATCGACAAACGAGACGAACTTGGTCCAAAGAATGCCAACGGATCAAATGGGAGGACGAAGATGGGCGAACGAGACGAAGTTGGTCCAAAGAATGCCAACGGATCAAATAGGAGGACGAAGATGGACGAACGAGACGAACTTGGTACAAAGAAGGCCAACCGAACAAATGGGAGGACGAAGATGGACGAACGAGATGAACTTCGTCCAAAGAATGCCAACGGATCAAATGGGAGGACGAAGATGGACGAACGAGATGAACTTGTTGCAAAGAAGGCCAACGTATTAAATGGGAGTGCGAAGATCGACAAACGAGACGAACTTGGTCCAAAGAATGCCAACGGATCAAATGGGAGGACGAAGATGGACGAACGAGATGAACTTAGTCCAAAGAATGCCAATGGATCAAATGGGAGGACGAAGATGGACGAACCAGATGAACTTGTCGCAAAGAAGGCCTACGTATTAAATGGGAGTACGAAGATCGACAAACGAGACGAACTTGGTCCAAAGAATGCCAACGGATCAAATGGGAGGACGAAGATGGACGAACGAGACGAAGTTGGTCCAAAGAATGCCAACGGATCAAATGGGAGGACGAAGATGGACGAACGAGACGAACTTTGTGCAAAGAATGCCAACGGATCCAATGCGAGGATGGACGAACGAGATGAACTTGGTACAAAGAAGGCCAACCGAACAAATGGGAGGACGAAGATGGACAAACGAGATGAACTTCGTCCAAAGAATGCCAACGGTTCAAATGGGAGGACGAAGATGGACGAACGAGATGAACTTAGTCCAAAGAATGCCAATGGATCAAATGGGAGGACGAAGATGGACGAACCAGATGAACTTGTTGCAAAGAAGGCCTACGTATTAAATGGGAGTACGAAGATCGACAAACGAGACGAACTTGGTCCAAAGAATGCCAACGGATCAAATGGGAGGACGAAGATGGACGAACGAGACGAAGTTGGTCCAAAGAATGCCAACGGATCAAATGGGAGGACGAAGATGGACGAACGAGACGAACTTGGTGCAAAGAATGCCAATGGATCCAATGCGTGGACAAAGATGGACGAACGAGACGAACTTGGTGCAAAGAAGGCCTACGGATCAAATGGGAGGACGAAGATGGACGAACGCGACGAAATTGGTCGAAAGAATGCCAACGGATCAAATGGGAGGACGAAGATGGACGAACGAGACGAACTTGGTGCAAAGAAGGCCTACGGATCAAATGGGAGGACGAAGATGGACGAACGAGAGGAACTTAGTCCAAAGAATGCCAACGGATCAAATGGGAGGACGAAGATGGACGAACGAGACGAACTTGGTGCAAAGAAGGCCTACGGATCAAATGGGAGGACGAAGATGGACGAACGAGACGAAGTTAGTCCAAAGAAGGCCTACAATGGGAGGACGAAGATGGACGAACGAGATGAACTTGTTGCAAAGAAGGCCAACGTATTAAATGGGAGGACGAAGATCAACAAACGAGACGAACTTGGTCCAAAGAATGCCAACGGATCAAATGGGAGGATGAAGATGGACGAACGAGATGAACTTAGTCCAAAGAATGCCAACGAATCAAATGGGAGGACGAAGATGGACGAACGAGATGAACTTGTTGCAAAGAAGGCCTACGTATTAAATGGGAGTACGAAGATCGACAAACGAGACGAACTTGGTCCAAAGAATGCCAACGGATCAAATGGGAGGACGAAGATGGACGAACGAGACGAAGTTGGTCCAAAGAATGCCAACGGATCAAATGGGAGGACGAAGATGGACGAACGAGACGAACTTGGTCCAAAGAATGCCAACGGATCCAATGCGAGGACTAAGATGGACGAACGAGACGAACTTGGTGCAAAGAATGCCAACGGATCCAATGAGAGGACGAAGATGGACGTACGAGACGAACTTGGTGCAAAGAAGGCCTACGGATCAAATGGGAGGACGAAGATGGACGAACGCGACGAACTTGGTCGAAAGAATGCCAACGGATCAAATGGGAGGACGAAGATGGACGAACGAGACGAACTTGGTACAAAGAAGGCCTACGGATCAAATGGGAGGACGAAGATGGACGAACGAGATAAACTTAGTCCAAAGAATGCCAACGGATCAAATGGGGGGACGAAGATGGACGAACGAGATGAACTTGTTGCAAAGATGGCCTACGTATTAAATGGGAGTTCGAAGATCGACAAACGAGACGAACTTGGTCCAAAGAATGCCAACGGATCAAATGGGAGGACGAAGATGGGCGAACGAGACGAAGTTGGTCCAAAGAATGCCAACGGATCAAATAGGAGGACGAAGATGGACGAACGAGACGAACTTGGTACAAAGAAGGCCAACCGAACAAATGGGAGGACGAAGATGGACGAACGAGATGAACTTCGTCCAAAGAATGCCAACGGATCAAATGGGAGGACGAAGATGGACGAACGAGAGGAAATTGTTGCAAACAAGGCCTACGTATTAAATGGGAGTGCGAAGAACGACAAACGAGACGAACTTGGTACAAAGAAGGCCTACGGATCAAATGGGAGGTCGAAGATGGACGAACGAGATGAACTTAGTCCAAAGAATGCCAACGGATCAAATAGGAGGACGAAGATGGACGAACGAGTTGAACTTGTTGCAAAGAAGGCCAACGTATTAAATGGGAGGACGAAGATCAACAAACGACACGAACTTGGTCCAAAGAATGCCAACGGATCAAATGGGAGGACGAAGATGGACGAACGAGATGAACTTCGTCCAAAGAATGCCAACGGATCAAATGGGGGGACGAAGATGGACGAACAAGATGAACTTGTTGCAAAGATGGCCTACGTATTAAATGGGAGTACGAAGATCGACAAACGAGACGAACTTGGTCCAAAGAATGCCAACGGATCAAATGGGAGGACGAAGATGGGCGAACGAGACGAAGTTGGTCCAAAGAATGCCAACGGATCAAATAGGAGGACGAAGATGGACGAACGAGACGAACTTGGTACAAAGAAGGCCAACCGAACAAATGGGAGGACGAAGATGGACGAACGAGATGAACTTCGTCCAAAGAATGCCAACGGATCAAATGGGAGGACGAAGATGGACGAACGAGATGAAATTGTTGCAAACAAGGCCTACGTATTAAATGGGAGGACAAAGAGGGACGAACGAGACGAACTTGGTCCAAAGAATGCCAACGGATCAAATGGGAGGACGAAGATGGACGAACGAGAGGAACTTAGTCCAAAGAATGCCAACGGATCAAATGGGAGGACGAAGATGGACGAACGAGACGAACTTGGTGCAAAGAAGACCTACGGATCAAATGGGAGGACGAAGATGGACGAACGAGATGAAGTTAGTCCAAAGAAGGCCTACAATGGGAGGACGAAGATGGACGAACGAGATGAACTTGTTGCAAAGAAGGCCAACGTATTAAATGGGAGGACGAAGATCAACAAACGAGACGAACTTGGTCCAAAGAATGCCAACGGATCAATTGGGAGGACGTAGATGGACGAATGAGACGAACTTGGTGCAAAGAAGGCCTACGGATCAAATGATAGGACGAAGATGGACGAACGAGATGAACTTAGTCCAAAGAATGCCAACGGATCAAATGGGAGGACGAAGATGGACGAACGAGACGAACTTGGTGCAAAGAAGGCCTACGGAACAAATGGGAGGACGAAGATGGACGAACGAGATGAAGTTAGTCCAAAGAAGGCCTACAATGGGAGGACGAAGATGGACGAACGAGATGAACTTGTTGCAAAGAAGGCCAACGTATTAAATGGGAGGACGAAGATCAACAAACGAGACGAACTTGGTCCAAAGAATGCCAACGGATCAAATGGGAGGATGAAGATGGACGAACGAGAGGAACTTAGTCCAAAGAATGCCAACGAATCAAATGGGAGGACAAAGATGGACGAACGAGATGAACTTGTTGCAAAGAAGGCCTACGTATTAAATGGGAGTACGAAGATCGACAAACGAGACGAACTTGGTCCAAAGATTGCCAACGGATCAAATGGGAGGACGAAGATGGACGAACGAGACGAAGTTGGTCCAAAGAATGCCAACGGATCGAATGGGAGGACGAAGATGGACGAACGAGACGAACTTGGTCCAAAGAATGCCAACGGATCCAATGCGAGGACTAAGATGGACGAACGAGACGAACTTGGTGCAAAGAATGCCAACGGATCCAATGAGAGGACAAAGATTGATGGCCTCCTTGTTGTAACAACTTGGCCAATGACTTGAATTCAGCACTTAGATTCTGGTTGTGACTAAGAACTTGTGATTTTCAATCTTTAAGAAAGAATAGCAAGAAAGGATGGTTCTTATTTTAACAAGAAACTAGTGAACAGAATAAGAACAAGTGAACAAAAAGGAAGTGAGAATTAAGAGTTCTTGTTATAACAAGCAAACAAGAGAGCAATTTAGGAAGCAAGGAACAAGAAGAATGGATGGGAGGCAAGGGGCGCCACCTTGGTCTAATCCAAGACAAGGATAAGCCTATGGAAATGAGGATCACCACAAGAAAGGATTCTTGGTAAGATCAAAGTCTGGTTCAATCCAGAACCAAAGAGTAAGGACTCAATTACACAAGGTAATGTTTTTGCTCAAAATCAAAGTTGTTTTTCCATGCTCCATGCGCCCCCTATATATAGTGAGGGAGGCTGGTTCTGATTACAAAGAAGTGACCAATTCTTTGCCATTCAAGGCTACAAGGAATCCTAGGCTAGCATAAAGAACAATTACAATGGCTGCTGACCAGCTCAAGGTCTACAAGGAATCCTAGGCTATCATAAAGAAGCATTTACAATTAATTGGTTGGCTGCTGACCAGCTCCAAGGTGGCGCAATGCACCTGGCCAGGGGAGATGGGGCGCCTTGCTTGGTCAGATGGTAGCTTCCTCTTTGATTGCTCTTCATGACTAGGAAGGTTTCACAGCCACCATTTTGATTGCACTTGAGTATGTGGCTGTTACACTTTTAGTGTGCTGTTGGAGTATTTACTCCTTTGTCTTGTGTAACTCCTTCTTGCCTTGATTGCCTTGAATTCCTTTGTCTTTCCTTGTCATCAGATCACTTGAATTACACAAAGAGCTGTTGAGAGTTATGGGACCCTCCTCTTTGCGCCACACACCACCACTTGAAGTGGATTAAACACACAAAAATAAAAAGGAATTAAATAACTTAGTGCCTTGGTTCCAAAAAAAAAATCAATTGGTCACATGCACTTTATTTAAAACAGAATAACATGGCTGGTTTCATGAGTGTTGCGCCTCCTCCATAGCTTGGATGACAAGCATGGTCTTTGGTGCGATTACTTCTTTGTCCATGTTGGAAATTGTCTTAGTCATGAATTGGACTAAGCCTTCTTGGACCCTTCTTGACATTGCCCTAGTAATTGGGCCTCCTAGGCTTTGAATGGCTTCTTGGACCTCCATGTCCTCATCAAAGATGGACGTACGAGACGAACATGGTGCAAAGAAGGCCTACGGATCAAATGGGAGGACGAAGATGGACGAACGCGACGAACTTGGTCCAAAGAATGCCAACGGATCAAATGGGAGGACGAAGATGGGCGAACGAGACGAAGTTGGTCCAAAGAATGCCAACGGATCAAATGGGAGGACAAAGAGGGACGAACGAGACGAACTTGGTACAAAGAAGGCCAACCGAACAAATGGGAGGACGAAGATGGACAAACGAGATGAACTTCGTCCAAAGAATGCCAACGGTTCAAATGGGAGGACGAAGATGGACGAACGAGATGAACTTAGTCCAAAGAATGCCAATGGATCAAATGGGAGGACGAAGATGGACGAACCAGATGAACTTGTTGCAAAGAAGGCCTACGTATTAAATGGGAGTACGAAGATCGACAAACGAGACGAACTTGGTCCAAAGAATGCCAACGGATCAAATGGGAGGACGAAGATGGACGAACGAGACGAAGTTGGTCCAAAGAATGCCAACGGATCAAATGGGAGGACGAAGATGGACGAACGAGACGAACTTGGTGCAAAGAATGCCAATGGATCCAATGCGTGGACAAAGATGGACGAACGAGACGAACTTGGTGCAAAGAAGGCCTACGGATCAAATGGGAGGACGAAGATGGACGAACGCGACGAAATTGGTCGAAAGAATGCCAACGGATCAAATGGGAGGACGAAGATGGACGAACGAGACGAACTTGGTGCAAAGAAGGCCTACGGATCAAATGGGAGGACGAAGATGGACGAACGAGAGGAACTTAGTCCAAAGAATGCCAACGGATCAAATGGGAGGACGAAGATGGACGAACGAGACGAACTTGGTGCAAAGAAGGCCTACGGATCAAATGGGAGGACGAAGATGGACGAACGAGATGAAGTTAGTCCAAAGAAGGCCTACAATGGGAGGACGAAGATGGACGAACGAGATGAACTTGTTGCAAAGAAGGCCAACGTATTAAATGGGAGGACGAAGATCAACAAACAAGACGAACTTGGTCCAAAGAATGCCAACGGATCAAATGGGAGGATGAAGATGGACGAACGAGATGAACTTAGTCCAAAGAATGCCAACGAATCAAATGGGAGGACGAAGATGGACGAACGAGATGAACTTGTTGCAAAGAAGGCCTACGTATTAAATGGGAGTACGAAGATCGACAAACGAGACGAACTTGGTCCAAAGAATGCCAACGGATCAAATGGGAGGACGAAGATGGACGAACGAGACGAAGTTGGTCCAAAGAATGCCAACGGATCAAATGGGAGGACGAAGATGGACGAACGAGACGAACTTGGTCCAAAGAATGCCAACGGATCCAATGCGAGGACTAAGATGGACGAACGAGACGAACTTGGTGCAAAGAATGCCAACGGATCCAATGAGAGGACGAAGATGGACGTACGAGACGAACTTGGTGCAAAGAAGGCCTACGGATCAAATGGGAGGACGAAGATGGACGAACGCGACGAACTTGGTCGAAAGAATGCCAATGGATCAAATGGGAGGACGAAGATGGACGAACGAGACGAACTTGGTACAAAGAAGGCCTACGGATCAAATGGGAGGACGAAGATGGACGAACGAGATAAACTTAGTCCAAAGAATGCCAACGGATCAAATGGGGGGACGAAGATGGACGAACGAGATGAACTTGTTGCAAAGATGGCCTACGTATTAAATGGGAGTTCGAAGATCGACAAACGAGACGAACTTGGTCCAAAGAATGCCAACGGATCAAATGGGAGGACGAAGATGGACGAACGAGACGAAGTTGGTCCAAAGAATGCCAACGGATCAAATGGGAGGACGAAGATGGACGAACGAGACGAACTTGGTGCAAAGAATGCCAATGGATCCAATGCGTGGACAAAGATGGACGAACGAGACGAACTTGGTGCAAAGAAGGCCTACGGATCAAATGGGAGGACGAAGATGGACGAACGCGACGAAATTGGTCGAAAGAATGCCAACGGATCAAATGGGAGGACGAAGATGGACGAACGAGACGAACTTGGTGCAAAGAAGGCCTACGGATCAAATGGGAGGACGAAGATGGACGAACGAGAGGAACTTAGTCCAAAGAATGCCAACGGATCAAATGGGAGGACGAAGATGGACGAACGAGACGAACTTGGTGCAAAGAAGGCCTACGGATCAAATGGGAGGACGAAGATGGACGAACGAGATGAAGTTAGTCCAAAGAAGGCCTACAATGGGAGGACGAAGATGGACGAACGAGATGAACTTGTTGCAAAGAAGGCCAACGTATTAAATGGGAGGACGAAGATCAACAAACAAGACGAACTTGGTCCAAAGAATGCCAACGGATCAAATGGGAGGATGAAGATGGACGAACGAGATGAACTTAGTCCAAAGAATGCCAACGAATCAAATGGGAGGACGAAGATGGACGAACGAGATGAACTTGTTGCAAAGAAGGCCTACGTATTAAATGGGAGTACGAAGATCGACAAACGAGACGAACTTGGTCCAAAGAATGCCAACGGATCAAATGGGAGGACGAAGATGGACGAACGAGACGAAGTTGGTCCAAAGAATGCCAACGGATCAAATGGGAGGACGAAGATGGACGAACGAGACGAACTTGGTCCAAAGAATGCCAACGGATCCAATGCGAGGACTAAGATGGACGAACGAGACGAACTTGGTGCAAAGAATGCCAACGGATCCAATGAGAGGACGAAGATGGACGTACGAGACGAACTTGGTGCAAAGAAGGCCTACGGATCAAATGGGAGGACGAAGATGGACGAACGCGACGAACTTGGTCGAAAGAATGCCAATGGATCAAATGGGAGGACGAAGATGGACGAACGAGACGAACTTGGTACAAAGAAGGCCTACGGATCAAATGGGAGGACGAAGATGGACGAACGAGATAAACTTAGTCCAAAGAATGCCAACGGATCAAATGGGGGGACGAAGATGGACGAACGAGATGAACTTGTTGCAAAGATGGCCTACGTATTAAATGGGAGTTCGAAGATCGACAAACGAGACGAACTTGGTCCAAAGAATGCCAACGGATCAAATGGGAGGACGAAGATGGGCGAACGAGACGAAGTTGGTCCAAAGAATGCCAACGGATCAAATAGGAGGACGAAGATGGACGAACGAGACGAACTTGGTACAAAGAAGGCCAACCGAACAAATGGGAGGACGAAGATGGACGAACGAGATGAACTTCGTCCAAAGAATGCCAACGGATCAAATGGGAGGACGAAGATGGACGAACGAGATGAAATTGTTGCAAACAAGGCCTACGTATTAAATGGGAGTGCGAAGATCGACAAACAAGACGAACTTGGTACAAAGAAGGCCTACGGATCAAATGGGAGGTCGAAGATGGACGAACGAGATGAACTTAGTCCAAAGAATGCCAACGGATCAAATAGGAGGACGAAGATGGACGAACGAGTTGAACTTGTTGCAAAGAAGGCCAACGTATTAAATGGGAGGACGAAGATCAACAAACGACACGAACTTGGTCCAAAGAATGCCAACGGATCAAATGGGAGGACGAAGATGGACGAACGAGATGAACTTCGTCCAAAGAATGCCAACGGATCAAATGGGGGGACGAAGATGGACGAACGAGATGAACTTGTTGCAAAGATGGCCTACGTATTAAATGGGAGTACGAAGATCGACAAACGAGACGAACTTGTCCACAGAATGCCAACGGATCAAATGGGAGGACGAAGATGGGCGAACGAGACGAAGTTGGTCCAAAGAATGCCAACGGATCAAATAGGAGGACGAAGATGGACGAACGAGACGAACTTGGTACAAAGAAGGCCAACCGAACAAATGGGAGGACGAAGATGGACGAACGAGATGAACTTCGTCCAAAGAATGCCAACGGATCAAATGGGAGGACGAAGATGGACGAACGAGATGAAATTGTTGCAAACAAGGCCTACGTATTAAATGGGAGGACAAAGAGGGACGAACGAGACGAACATGGTACAAAGAAGGCCAACCGAACAAATGGGAGGACGAAGATGGACGAACGAGATGAACTTCGTCCAAAGAATGCCAACGGATCAAATGGGAGGACGAAGATGGACGAACGACATGAACTTGTTGCAAACAAGGCCTACGTATTAAATGGGAGTGCGAAGATTGACAAACGAGACGAACTTGGTACAAAGAAGGCCTACGAATCAAATGGGAGGACGATGATGGACGAACGAGATGAACTTAGTCCAAAGAATGCCAATGGATCAAATGGGAGGACGAAGATGGACGAACCAGATGAACTTGTTGCAAAGAAGGCCTACGTATTAAATGGGAGTACGAAGATCGTAAAACGAGACGATCTTGGTCCAAAGAATGCCAAAGGATCAAATGGAAGGACGAAGATGGACGAACGAGACGAAGTTGGTCCAAAGAATGCCAACGGATCAAATGGGAGGACTAAGATGGACGAACGAGACGAACTTGGTGCAAAGAATGCCAACGGATCCAATGAGAGGACGAAGATGGACGTACGAGACGAACTTGGTGCAAAGAAGGCCGACGGATCAAATGGGAGGACGAAGATAGACGAAGGCGACGAACTTGGTCGAAAGAATGCCAACGGATCAAATGGGAGGACGAAGATGGACGAACGAGACGAACTTGGTACAAAGAAGGGCTACGGATCAAATGGGAGGACGAAGATGGACGAACGAGATGAACTTCGTCCAAAGAATGCCAACGAATCAAATGGGAGGACGAAGATGGACGAACGAGATGAACTTGTTGCAAATAAGGCCTACGTATTAAATGGGAGTACGAAGATCGACAAACGAGACGAACTTGGTCCAATGAATGCCAACGGATCAAATGGGAGGACGAAGATGGGCGAACGAGACGAAGTTGGTCCAAAGAATGCCAACGGATCAAATGGGAGGACAAAGAGGGACGAACGAGACGAACTTGGTACAAAGAAGGCCAACCGAACAAATGGGAGGACGAAGATGGACGAACGAGATGAACTTCGTCCAAAGAATGCCAACGGATCAAATGGGAGGACGAAGATGGACGAACGAGATGAAATTGTTGCAAACAAGGCCTACGTATTAAATGGGAGTGCGAAGATCGACAAACGAGACGAACTTGGTCCAAAGAATGCCAACGGATCAAATGGGAGGACGAAGATGGACGAACGAGATGAACTTAGTCCAAAGAATGCCAATGGATCAAATGGGAGGACGAAGATGGACGAACCAGATGAACTTGTCGCAAAGAAGGCCTACGTATTAAATGGGAGTACGAAGATCGACAAACGAGACGAACTTGGTCCAAAGAATGCCAACGGATCAAATGGGAGGACGAAGATGGACGAACGAGACGAAGTTGGTCCAAAGAATGCCAACGGATCAAATGGGAGGACGAAGATGGACGAACGAGACGAACTTTGTGCAAAGAATGCCAACGGATCCAATGCGAGGATGGACGAACGAGATGAACTTGGTACAAAGAAGGCCAACCGAACAAATGGGAGGACGAAGATGGACAAACGAGATGAACTTCGTCCAAAGAATGCCAACGGTTCAAATGGGAGGACGAAGATGGACGAACGAGATGAACTTAGTCCAAAGAATGCCAATGGATCAAATGGGAGGACGAAGATGGACGAACCAGATGAACTTGTTGCAAAGAAGGCCTACGTATTAAATGGGAGTACGAAGATCGACAAACGAGACGAACTTGGTCCAAAGAATGCCAACGGATCAAATGGGAGGACGAAGATGGACGAACGAGACGAAGTTGGTCCAAAGAATGCCAACGGATCAAATGGGAGGACGAAGATGGACGAACGAGACGAACTTGGTGCAAAGAATGCCAATGGATCCAATGCGTGGACAAAGATGGACGAACGAGACGAACTTGGTGCAAAGAAGGCCTACGGATCAAATGGGAGGACGAAGATGGACGAACGCGACGAAATTGGTCGAAAGAATGCCAACGGATCAAATGGGAGGACGAAGATGGACGAACGAGACGAACTTGGTGCAAAGAAGGCCTACGGATCAAATGGGAGGACGAAGATGGACGAACGAGAGGAACTTAGTCCAAAGAATGCCAACGGATCAAATGGGAGGACGAAGATGGACGAACGAGACGAACTTGGTGCAAAGAAGGCCTACGGATCAAATGGGAGGACGAAGATGGACGAACGAGATGAAGTTAGTCCAAAGAAGGCCTACAATGGGAGGACGAAGATGGACGAACGAGATGAACTTGTTGCAAAGAAGGCCAACGTATTAAATGGGAGGACGAAGATCAACAAACGAGACGAACTTGGTCCAAAGAATGCCAACGGATCAAATGGGAGGATGAAGATGGACGAACGAGATGAACTTAGTCCAAAGAATGCCAACGAATCAAATGGGAGGACGAAGATGGACGAACGAGATGAACTTGTTGCAAAGAAGGCCTACGTATTAAATGGGAGTACGAAGATCGACAAACGAGACGAACTTGGTCCAAAGAATGCCAACGGATCAAATGGGAGGACGAAGATGGACGAACGAGACGAAGTTGGTCCAAAGAATGCCAACGGATCAAATGGGAGGACGAAGATGGACGAACGAGACGAACTTGGTCCAAAGAATGCCAACGGATCCAATGCGAGGACTAAGATGGACGAACGAGACGAACTTGGTGCAAAGAATGCCAACGGATCCAATGAGAGGACGAAGATGGACGTACGAGACGAACTTGGTCGAAAGAATGCCAACGGATCAAATGGGAGGACGAAGATGGACGAACGAGACGAACTTGGTACAAAGAAGGCCTACGGATCAAATGGGAGGACGAAGATGGACGAACGAGATAAACTTAGTCCAAAGAATGCCAACGGATCAAATGGGGGGACGAAGATGGACGAACGAGATGAACTTGTTGCAAAGATGGCCTACGTATTAAATGGGAGTTCGAAGATCGACAAACGAGACGAACTTGGTCCAAAGAATGCCAACGGATCAAATGGGAGGACGAAGATGGGCGAACGAGACGAAGTTGGTCCAAAGAATGCCAACGGATCAAATAGGAGGACGAAGATGGACGAACGAGACGAACTTGGTACAAAGAAGGCCAACCGAACAAATGGGAGGACGAAGATGGACGAACGAGATGAACTTCGTCCAAAGAATGCCAACGGATCAAATGGGAGGACGAAGATGGACGAACGAGAGGAAATTGTTGCAAACAAGGCCTACGTATTAAATGGGAGTGCGAAGATCGACAAACGAGACGAACTTGGTACAAAGAAGGCCTACGGATCAAATGGGAGGTCGAAGATGGACGAACGAGATGAACTTAGTCCAAAGAATGCCAACGGATCAAATAGGAGGACGAAGATGGACGAACGAGTTGAACTTGTTGCAAAGAAGGCCAACGTATTAAATGGGAGGACGAAGATCAACAAACGACACGAACTTGGTCCAAAGAATGCCAACGGATCAAATGGGAGGACGAAGATGGACGAACGAGATGAACTTCGTCCAAAGAATGCCAACGGATCAAATGGGGGGACGAAGATGGACGAACAAGATGAACTTGTTGCAAAGATGGCCTACGTATTAAATGGGAGTACGAAGATCGACAAACGAGACGAACTTGGTCCAAAGAATGCCAACGGATCAAATGGGAGGACGAAGATGGGCGAACGAGATGAAGTTGGTCCAAAGAATGCCAACGGATCAAATAGGAGGACGAAGATGGACGAACGAGACGAACTTGGTACAAAGAAGGCCAACCGAACAAATGGGAGGACGAAGATGGACGAACGAGATGAACTTCGTCCAAAGAATGCCAACGGATCAAATGGGAGGACGAAGATGGACGAACGAGATGAAATTGTTGCAAACAAGGCCTACGTATTAAATGGGAGGACAAAGAGGGACGAACGAGACGAACTTGGTACAAAGAAGGCCAACCGAACAAATGGGAGGACGAAGATGGACGAACGAGATGAACTTCGTCCAAAGAATGCCAACGGATCAAATGGGAGGACGAAGATGGACGAACGACATGAACTTGTTGCAAACAAGGCCTACGTATTAAATGGGAGTGCGAAGATTGACAAACGAGACGAACTTGGTACAAAGAAGGCCTACGGATCAAATGGGAGGTCGAAGATGGACGAACGAGATGAACTTAGTCCAAAGAATGCCAACGGATCAAATAGGAGGACGAAGATGGACGAACGACATGAACTTGTTGCAAACAAGGCCTACGTATTAAATGGGAGGACGAAGATCAACAAACGACACGAACTTGGTCCAAAGAATGCCAACGGATCAAATGGGAGGACGATGATGGACGAACGAGATGAACTTAGTCCAAAGAATGCCAATGGATCAAATGGGAGGACGAAGATGGACGAACCAGATGAACTTGTTGCAAAGAAGGCCTACGTATTAAATGGGAGTACGAAGATCGTAAAACGAGACGATCTTGGTCCAAAGAATGCCAAAGGATCAAATGGAAGGACGAAGATGGACGAACGAGACGAAGTTGGTCCAAAGAATGCCAACGGATCAAATGGGAGGACTAAGATGGACGAACGAGACGAACTTGGTGCAAAGAATGCCAACGGATCCAATGAGAGGACGAAGATGGACGTACGAGACGAACTTGGTGCAAAGAAGGCCGACGGATCAAATGGGAGGACGAAGACAGACGAAGGCGACGAACTTGGTCGAAAGAATGCCAACGGATCAAATGGGAGGACGAAGATGGACGAACGAGACGAACTTGGTACAAAGAAGGGCTACGGATCAAATGGGAGGACGAAGATGGACGAACGAGATGAACTTCGTCCAAAGAATGCCAACGGATCAAATGGGAGGACGAAGATGGACGAACGACATGAACTTGTTGCAAACAAGGCCTACGTATTAAATGGGAGTGCGAAGATTGACAAACGAGACGAACTTGGTACAAAGAAGGCCTACGGATCAAATGGGAGGTCGAAGATGGACGAACGAGATGAACTTAGTCCAAAGAATGCCAACGGATCAAATAGGAGGACGAAGATGGACGAACGACATGAACTTGTTGCAAACAAGGCCTACGTATTAAATGGGAGGACGAAGATCAACAAACGACACGAACTTGGTCCAAAGAATGCCAACGGATCAAATGGGAGGACGATGATGGACGAACGAGATGAACTTAGTCCAAAGAATGCCAATGGATCAAATGGGAGGACGAAGATGGACGAACCAGATGAACTTGTTGCTAAGAAGGCCTACGTATTAAATGGGAGTACGAAGATCGTAAAACGAGACGATCTTGGTCCAAAGAATGACAAAGGATCAAATGGAAGGACGAAGATGGACGAACGAGACGAAGTTGGTCCAAAGAATGCCAACGGATCAAATGGGAGGACTAAGATGGACGAACGAGACGAACTTGGTGCAAAGAATGCCAACGGATCCAATGAGAGGACGAAGATGGACGTACGAGACGAACTTGGTGCAAAGAACGCCGACGGATCAAATGGGAGGACGAAGATAGACGAAGGCGACGAACTTGGTCGAAAGAATGCCAACGGATCAAATGGGAGGACGAAGATGGACGAACGAGACGAACTTGGTACAAAGAAGGGCTACGGATCAAATGGGAGGACGAAGATGGACGAACGAGATGAACTTCGTCCAAAGAATGCCAACGAATCAAATGGGAGGACGAGGATGGACGAACGAGATGAACTTGTTGCAAAGAAGGCCTACGTATTAAATGGGAGTACGAAGATCGACAAACGAGACGAACTTGGTCCAATGAATGCCAACGGATCAAATGGGAGGACGAAGATGGGCGAACGAGACGAAGTTGGTCCAAAGAATGCCAACGGATCAAATGGGAGGACAAAGAGGGACGAACGAGACGAACTTGGTACAAAGAAGGCCAACCGAACAAATGGGAGGACGAAGATGGACGAACGAGATGAACTTCGTCCAAAGAATGCCAACGGATCAAATGGGAGGACGAAGATGGACGAACGAGATGAAATTGTTGCAAACAAGGCCTACGTATTAAATGGGAGTGCGAAGATCGACAAACGAGACGAACTTGGTCCAAAGAATGCCAACGGATCAAATGGGAGGACGAAGATGGACGAACGAGATGAACTTAGTCCAAAGAATACCAATGGATCAAATGGGAGGACGAAGATGGACGAACCAGATGAACTTGTCGAAAAGAAGGCCTACGTATTAAATGGGAGTACGAAGATCGACAAACGAGACGAACTTGGTCCAAAGAATGCCAACGGATCAAATGGGAGGACGAAGATGGACGAACGAGACGAAGTTGGTCCAAAGAATGCCAACGGATCAAATGGGAGGACGAAGATGGACGAACGAGACGAACTTGGTGCAAAGAATGCCAACGGATCCAATGCGAGGACGAAGATGGACGAACGAGACGAACTTGGTGCAAAGAAGGCCTACAGATCAAATGGGAGGACGAAGATGGACGAAGGCGACGAACTTGGTCAAAAGAATGCCAACGGATCAAATGGGAGGACGAAGATGGACGAACGAGACGAACTTGGTACAAAGAAGGCCTACGGATCAAATGGGAGGACGAAGATGGACGAACGAGATGAACTTAGTCCCAAGAATGCCAACGGATCAAATGGGAGGTGGAAGATGGACGAACGAGATGAACTTGTTGCAAAGAAGGCCTACGTATTAAATGGGAGTACGAAGATCGACAAACGAGACAAACTTGGTCCAAAAAATGCCAACGGATCAAATGGGAGGACGTAGATGGACGAATGAGACGAACTTGGTGCAAAGAAGGCCTACAGATCAAATGGGAGGACGAAGATGGACGAACGAGACGAACTTGGTCCAAAGAATGCCAACGGATCCAATGAGAGGACGAAGATGGACGAACGAGACGAACATGGTGCAAAGAAGGCCTACGGATCAAATGGGAGGACGAAGATGGACGAACGCGACGAACTTGGTCGAAAGAATGCCAACGGATCAAATGGGAGGACGAAGATGGACGAACGAGACGAACTTAGTCCAAAGAATGCCAACGAATCAAATGGGAGGACGAAGATGGACGAACGAGATGAACTTGTTGCAAAGAAGGCCAACGTATTAAATGGGAGTACGAAGATCGACAAACGAGACGAACTTGGTCCAAAGAATGCCAACGGATCAAATGGGAGGACGAAGATGGACGAACGAGATGAAGTTGGTCCAAAGAATGCCAACGGATCAAATGGGAGGACGAAGATGGACGAACGAGACGAACTTGGTCCAAAGAATGCCAACGGATCCAATGCGAGGACTAAGATGGGCGAACGAGACGAACTTGGTGCAAAGAATGCCAACGGATCCAATGCGAGGACGAAGATGGACGAACGAGACGAACTTGGTGCAAAGAAGGCCTACGGATCAAATGGGAGGACGAAGATGGACGAACGCGACGAACTTGGTCAAAAGAATGCCAACGGATCAAATGGGAGGACGTAGATGGACGAATGAGAAGAACTTGGTGCAAAGAAGGCGTACGTATCAAATGGGAGGACGAAGATGGACGAACGAGATGAACTTAGTCCAAAGAATGCCAACGGATCAAATGGGAGGACGAAGATGGACGAACGAGACGAACTTGGTGCAAAGAAGGCCTATGGATCAAATGGGAGGACGAAGATGGACGAACGAGATGAAGTTAGTCCAAAGAATGCCAACAGATGAAATGGGAGGACGAAGATGGACGAACGAGATGAAATTGTTGCAAAGAAGGCTAACGTATTAAATGGGAGGACGAAGATCAACAGACGAGACGAACTTGGTCCAAAGAGTGCCAACGGATCAAATGGGAGGACGAAGATGGACTACCGAGACGACCTTGGTCCAAAGAATGCCAAAGGATCAAATGGGAGGACGAAGATGGACGAACGAGACGAACTTGGTACAAAGTAGGCCAACAGAATAAATGGGAGGACGAAGATGGACGAACGAGACGAACTTGGTCCAAAGAAGACCTACAGATCAAATGGAAGGACGAATACGGACGAACGACACGAACTTGGTACAAAGAAGGCCAACGGATCAAATGGGAGGGCGAAGATGGACGAACGAGACGAACTTGGTCCAAAGAATGCCAACGGATCAAATGGGAGGACGTAGATGGACGAATGAGACGAACATGGTGCAAAGAAGGCCTACAGATCAAATGGGTGGACGAAGATGGACGAACGAGATGAACTTAGTCCAAAGAATGCCAACGGATCAAGTAGGAGGACGAAGATGGACGAACGAGATGAACTTAGTCCATAGAATGCCAACGGATCAAGTAGGAGGACGAAGATGGACGAACGAGATGAACTTAGTCCAAAGAATGCCAATGGATCAAATGGGAGGACGAAGATTGACGAACCAGATGAACTTGTTGCAAAGAAGGCCTACGTATTAAATGGGAGTACGAAGATCGAAAAACGAGACGATCTTGGTCCAAAGAATGCCAACGGATCAAATGGAAGGACGAAGATGGACGAACGAGACGAAGTTGGTCCAAAGAATGCCAACGGATCAAATGGGAGGACGAAGATGGACGAACGAGACGAACTTGGTCCAAAGAATGCCAACGGATCCAATGCGAGGACTAAGATGGACGAACGAGACGAACTTGGTGCAAAGAATGCCAACGGATCCAATGAGAGGACGAAGATGGACGTACGAGACGAACTTGGTGCAAAGAAGGCCTACGGATCAAATGGGAGGACGAAGATAGACGAACGCGACGAACTTGGTCGAAAGAATGCCAACGGATCAAACGGGAGGACGAAGATGGACGAACGAGACGAACTTGGTACAAAGAAGGGCTACGGATCAAATGGGACGACGAAGATGGACGAACGAGATGAACTTCGTCCAAAGAATGCCAACGGATCAAATGGGAGGACGAAGATGGACGAACGAGATGAAGTTGGTCCAAAGAATGCCAACGGATCAAATGGGAGGACGAAGATGGACGAACGAGACGAACTTGGTCCAAAGAATGCCAACGGATCAAATGGGAGGACGAAGATGGGCGAACGAGACGAAGTTGGTCCAAAGAATGCCAACGGATCAAATGGGAGGACAAAGAGGGACGAACGAGACGAACTTGGTACAAAGAAGGCCAACCGAACAAATGGGAGGACGAAGATGGACGAACGAGATGAACTTCGTCCAAAGAATGCCAACGGATCAAATGGGAGGACGAAGATGGACGAACGAGATGAAATTGTTGCAAACAAGGCCTACGTATTAAATGGGAGTGCGAAGATCGACAAACGAGACGAACTTGGTCCAAAGAATGCCAACGGATCAAATGGGAGGACGAAGATGGACGAACCAGATGAACTTAGTCCAAAGAATGCCAATGGATCAAATGGGAGGACGAAGATGGACGAACCAGATGAACTTGTCGCAAAGAAGGCCTACGTATTAAATGGGAGTACGAAGATCGACAAACGAGACGAACTTGGTCCAAAGAATGCCAACGGATTAAATGGGAGGACGAAGATGGACGAACGAGACGAAGTTGGTCCAAAGAATGCCAACGGATCAAATGGGAGGACGAAGATGGACGAACGAGACGGACTTGGTGCAAAGAATGCCAACGGATCCAATGCGAGGACGAAGATGGACGAACGAGACGAACTTGGTGCAAAGAAGGCCTACGGATCAAATGGGAGGCCGAAGATGGACGAAGGCGACGAACTTGGTCAAAAGAATGCCAATGGATCAAATGGGAGGACGAAGATGGACGAACGAGACGAACTTGGTACAAAGAAGGCTTACGGATCAAATGGGAGGACGAAGATGGACGAACGAGATGAACTTAGTCCCAAGAATGCCAACGGATCAAATGGGAGGACGAAGATGGACGAACGAGATGAACTTGTTGCAAAGAAGGCCTACGTATTAAATGGGAGTACGATGATCGACAAACGAGACAAACTTGGTCCAAAGAATGCCAACGGATCAAATGGGAGGACGTAGATGGACGAATGAGACGAACTTGGTGCAAAGAAGACCTACAGATCAAATGGGAGGACGAAGATGGACGAACGAGATGAACTTAGTCCAAAGAATGCCAACGGATCAAGTAGGAGGACGAAGATGGACGAACGAGACGAACTTGGTACAAAGAAGGCCTACGGATCAAATGGGAGGACGAAGATGGACGAACGAGATGAACTTAGTCCAAAGAATGCCAACGGATCAAGTAGGAGGACGAAGATGGACGAACGAGATGAACTTGTTGCAAAGAAGGCCAACGTATTAAATGGGAGGTCGAAGATCAACAAACGAGACGAACTTGGTCCAAAGAATGCCAACGGATCAAATGGGAGGACGAAGATGGACGAACGAGATGAACTTAGTCCAAAGAATGCCAACGGATCAAATGGGAGGACGAAGATGGACGAACCAGATGAACTTGTTGCAAAGAAGGCCTACGTATTAAATGGGAGTACGAAGATCGACAAACGAGATGAACTTGGTCCAAAGAATGTCAACGGATCAAATGGGAGGACGAAGATGGACGAACGAGACGAACTTGGTCCAAAGAATGCCAACGGATCCAATGAGAGGACGAAGATGGACGAACGAGACGAACATGGTGCAAAGAAGGCCTACGGATCAAATGGGAGGACGAAGATGGACGAACGCGACGAACTTGGTCGAAAGAATGCCAACGGATCAAATGGGAGGACGAAGATGGACGAACGAGACGAACTTAGTCCAAAGAATGCCAACGAATCAAATGGGAGGACGAAGATGGACGAACGAGATGAACTTGTTGCAAAGAAGTCCTACGTATTAAATGGGAGTACGAAGATCGACAAACGAGACGAACTTGGTCCAAAGAATGCCAACGGATCAAATGGGAGGACGAAGATGGACGAACGAGATGAAGTTGGTCCAAAGAATGCCAACGGATCAAATGGGAGGACGAAGATGGACGAACGAGACGAACTTGGTCCAAAGAATGCCAACGGATCCAATGCGAGGACTAAGATGGGCGAACGAGACGAACTTGGTGCAAAGAATGCCAACGGATCCAATGCGAGGACGAAGATGGACGAACGAGACGAACTTGGTGCAAAGAAGGCCTACGGATCAAATGGGAGGACGAAGATGGACGAACGCGACGAACTTGGTCAAAAGAATGCCAACGGATCAAATGGGAGGACGTAGATGGACGAATGAGAAGAACTTGGTGCAAAGAAGGCGTACGTATCAAATGGGAGGACGAAGATGGACGAACGAGATGAACTTAGTCCAAAGAATGCCAACGGATCAAATGGGAGGACGAAGATGGACGAACGAGACGAACTTGGTGCAAAGAAGGCCTACGGATCAAATGGGAGGACGAAGATGGACGAACGAGATGAAGTTAGTCCAAAGAATGCCAACAGATGAAATGGGAGGACGAAGATGGACGAACGAGATGAAATTGTTGCAAAGAAGGCTAACGTATTAAATGGGAGGACGAAGATCAACAGACGAGACGAACTTGGTCCAAAGAGTGCCAACGGATCAAATGGGAGGACGAAGATGGACTAACGAGACGACCTTGGTCCAAAGAATGCCAAAGGATCAAATGGGAGGACGAAGATGGACGAACGAGACGAACTTGGTACAAAGAAGGCCAACAGAATAAATGGGAGGACGAAGATGGACGAACGAGACGAACTTGGTCCAAAGAAGACCTACAGATCAAATGGAAGGACGAAGACGGACGAACGACACGAACTTGGTACAAAGAAGGCCAACGGATCAAATGGGAGGGCGAAGATGGACGAACGAGACGAACTTGGTCCAAAGAATGCCATCGGATCAAATGGGAGGACGTAGATGGACGAATGAGACGAACATGGTGCAAAGAAGGCCTACAGATCAAATGGGAGGACGAAGATGGACGAACGAGATGAACTTAGTCCAAAGAATGCCAACGGATCAAGTAGGAGGACGAAGATGGACGAACGAGACGAACTTAGTCCAAAGAATGCCAATGGATCAAATGGGAGGACGAAGATGGACGAACCAGATGAACTTGTTGCAAAGAAGGCCTACGTATTAAATGGGAGTACGAAGATCGAAAAACAAGACGATCTTGGTCCAAAGAATGCCAACGGATCAAATGGAAGGACGAAGATGGACGAACGAGACGAAGTTGGTCCAAAGAATGCCAACGGATCAAATGGGAGGACGAAGATGGACGAACGAGACGAACTTGGTCCAAAGAATGCCAACGGTTCCAATGCTAGGACTAAGATGGACGAACGAGACGAACTTGGTGCAAAGAATGCCAACGGATCCAATGAGAGGACGAAGATGGACGTACGAGACTAACATGGTGCAAAGAAGGCCTACGGATCAAATGGGAGGACGAAGATAGACGAACGCGATGAACTTGGTACAAAGAAGGGCTACGGATCAAATGGGAGGACGAAGATGGACGAACGAGATGAACTTCGTCCAAAGAATGCCAACGGATCAAATGGGAGGACGAAGATGGACGAACGAGATGAACTTGCTGCAAAGAAGGCCTACGTATTAAATGGGAGTACGAAGATCGACAAACGAGACGAACTTGGTCCAATGAATGCCAACAGATCAAATGGGAGGACGAAGATGGACGAACCAGATGAACTTAGTCCAAAGAATGCCAATGGATCAAATGGGAGGACGAAGATGGACGAACCAGATGAACTTGTCGCAAAGAAGGCCTACGTATTAAATGGGAGTACGAAGATCGACAAACGAGACGAACTTGGTCCAAAGAATGCCAACGGATTAAATGGGAGGACGAAGATGGACGAACGAGACGAAGTTGGTCCAAAGAATGCCAACGGATCAAATGGGAGGACGAAGATGGACGAACGAGACGGACTTGGTGCAAAGAATGCCAACGGATCCAATGCGAGGACGAAGATGGACGAACGAGACGAACTTGGTGCAAAGAAGGCCTACGGATCAAATGGGAGGACGAAGATGGACGAAGGCGACGAACTTGGTCAAAAGAATGCCAATGGATCAAATGGGAGGACGAAGATGGACGAACGAGACGAACTTGGTACAAAGAAGGCTTACGGATCAAATGGGAGGACGAAGATGGACGAACGAGATGAACTTAGTCCCAAGAATGCCAACGGATCAAATGGGAGGACGAAGATGGACGAACGAGATGAACTTGTTGCAAAGAAGGCCTACGTATTAAATGGGAGTACGATGATCGACAAACGAGACAAACTTGGTCCAAAGAATGCCAACGGATCAAATGGGAGGACGTAGATGGACGAATGAGACGAACTTGGTGCAAAGAAGACCTACAGATCAAATGGGAGGACGAAGATGGACGAACGAGATGAACTTAGTCCAAAGAATGCCAACGGATCAAGTAGGAGGACGAAGATGGACGAACGAGACGAACTTGGTCCAAAGAATGCCAACGGATCAAATGGGAGGACGAAGATGGGCGAACGAGACGAAGTTGGTCCAAAGAATGCCAACGGATCAAATGGGAGGACAAAGAGGGACGAACGAGACGAACTTGGTACAAAGAAGGCCAACCGAACAAATGGGAGGACGAAGATGGACGAACGAGATGAACTTCGTCCAAAGAATGCCAACGGATCAAATGGGAGGACGAAGATGGACAAAACGAGATGAAATTGTTGCAAACAAGGCCTACGTATTAAATGGGAGTGCGAAGATCGACAAACGAGACGAACTTGGTCCAAAGAATGCCAACGGATCAAATGGGAGGACGAAGATGGACGAACCAGATGAACTTAGTCCAAAGAATGCCAATGGATCAAATGGGAGGACGAAGATGGACGAACCAGATGAACTTGTCGCAAAGAAGGCCTACGTATTAAATGGGAGTACGAAGATCGACAAACGAGACGAACTTGGTCCAAAGAATGCCAACGGATTAAATGGGAGGACGAAGATGGACGAACGAGACGAAGTTGGTCCAAAGAATGCCAACGGATCAAATGGGAGGACGAAGATGGACGAACGAGACGGACTTGGTGCAAAGAATGCCAACGGATCCAATGCGAGGACGAAGATGGACGAACGAGACGAACTTGGTGCAAAGAAGGCCTACGGATCAAATGGGAGGACGAAGATGGACGAAGGCGACGAACTTGGTCAAAAGAATGCCAATGGATCAAATGGGAGGACGAAGATGGACGAACGAGACGAACTTGGTACAAAGAAGGCTTACGGATCAAATGGGAGGACGAAGATGGACGAACGAGATGAACTTAGTCCCAAGAATGCCAACGGATCAAATGGGAGGACGAAGATGGACGAACGAGATGAACTTGTTGCAAAGAAGGCCTACGTATTAAATGGGAGTACGATGATCGACAAACGAGACAAACTTGGTCCAAAGAATGCCAACGGATCAAATGGGAGGACGTAGATGGACGAATGAGACGAACTTGGTGCAAAGAAGACCTACAGATCAAATGGGAGGACGAAGATGGACGAACGAGATGAACTTAGTCCAAAGAATGCCAACGGATCAAGTAGGAGGACGAAGATGGACGAACGAGACGAACTTGGTACAAAGAAGGCCTACGGATCAAATGGGAGGACGAAGATGGACGAACGAGATGAACTTAGTCCAAAGAATGCCAACGGATCAAGTAGGAGGACGAAGATGGACGAACGAGATGAACTTGTTGCAAAGAAGGCCAACGTATTAAATGGGAGGTCGAAGATCAACAAACGAGACGAACTTGGTCCAAAGAATGCCAACGGATCAAATGGGAGGACGAAGATGGACGAACGAGATGAACTTAGTCCAAAGAATGCCAACGGATCAAATGGGAGGACGAAGATGGACGAACCAGATGAACTTGTTGCAAAGAAGGCCTACGTATTAAATGGGAGTACGAAGATCGACAAACGAGATGAACTTGGTCCAAAGAATGTCAACGGATCAAATGGGAGGACGAAGATGGACGAACGAGACGAACATGGTCCAAAGAATGCCAACGGATCCAATGAGAGGACGAAGATGGACGAACGAGACGAACATGGTGCAAAGAAGGCCTACGGATCAAATGGGAGGACGAAGATGGACGAACGCGACGAACTTGGTCGAAAGAATGCCAACGGATCAAATGGGAGGACGAAGATGGACGACCGAGACGAACTTAGTCCAAAGAATGCCAACGAATCAAATGGGAGGACGAAGATGGACGAACGAGATGAACTTGTTGCAAAGAAGTCCTACGTATTAAATGGGAGTACGAAGATCGACAAACGAGACGAACTTGGTCCAAAGAATGCCAACGGATCAAATGGGAGGACGAAGATGGACGAACGAGATGAAGTTGGTCCAAAGAATGCCAACGGATCAAATGGGAGGACGAAGATGGACGAACGATACGAACTTGGTCCAAAGAATGCCAACGGATCCAATGCGAGGACTAAGATGGGCGAACGAGACGAACTTGGTGCAAAGAATGCCAACGGATCCAATGCGAGGACGAAGATGGACGAACGAGACGAACTTGGTGCAAAGAAGGCCTACGGATCAAATGGGAGGACGAAGATGGACGAACGCGACGAACTTGGTCAAAAGAATGCCAACGGATCAAATGGGAGGACGTAGATGGACGAATGAGAAGAACTTGGTGCAAAGAAGGCGTACGTATCAAATGGGAGGACGAAGATGGACGAACGAGATGAACTTAGTCCAAAGAATGCCAACGGATCAAATGGGAGGACGAAGATGGACGAACGAGACGAACTTGGTGCAAAGAAGGCCTACGGATCAAATGGGAGGACGAAGATGGACGAACGAGATGAAGTTAGTCCAAAGAATGCCAACAGATGAAATGGGAGGACGAAGATGGACGAACGAGATGAAATTGTTGCAAAGAAGGCTAACGTATTAAATGGGAGGACGAAGATCAACAGACGAGACGAACTTGGTCCAAAGAGTGCCAACGGATCAAATGGGAGGACGAAGATGGACTAACGAGACGACCTTGGTCCAAAGAATGCCAAAGGATCAAATGGGAGGACGAAGATGGACGAACGAGACGAACTTGGTACAAAGAAGGCCAACAGAATAAATGGGAGGACGAAGATGGACGAACGAGACGAACTTGGTCCAAAGAAGACCTACAGATCAAATGGAAGGACGAAGACGGACGAACGACACGAACTTGGTACAAAGAAGGCCAACGGATCAAATGGGAGGGCGAAGATGGACGAACGAGACGAACTTGGTCCAAAGAATGCCATCGGATCAAATGGGAGGACGTAGATGGACGAATGAGACGAACATGGTGCAAAGAAGGCCTACAGATCAAATGGGAGGACGAAGATGGACGAACGAGATGAACTTAGTCCAAAGAATGCCAACGGATCAAGTAGGAGGACGAAGATGGACGAACGAGACGAACTTAGTCCAAAGAATGCCAATGGATCAAATGGGAGGACGAAGATGGACGAACCAGATGAACTTGTTGCAAAGAAGGCCTACGTATTAAATGGGAGTACGAAGATCGAAAAACAAGACGATCTTGGTCCAAAGAATGCCAACGGATCAAATGGAAGGACGAAGATGGACGAACGAGACGAAGTTGGTCCAAAGAATGCCAACGGATCAAATGGGAGGACGAAGATGGACGAACGAGACGAACTTGGTCCAAAGAATGCCAACGGTTCCAATGCTAGGACTAAGATGGACGAACGAGACGAACTTGGTGCAAAGAATGCCAACGGATCCAATGAGAGGACGAAGATGGACGTACGAGACTAACATGGTGCAAAGAAGGCCTACGGATCAAATGGGAGGACGAAGATAGACGAACGCGATGAACTTGGTACAAAGAAGGGCTACGGATCAAATGGGAGGACGAAGATGGACGAACGAGATGAACTTCGTCCAAAGAATGCCAACGGATCAAATGGGAGGACGAAGATGGACGAACGAGATGAACTTGCTGCAAAGAAGGCCTACGTATTAAATGGGAGTACGAAGATCGACAAACGAGACGAACTTGGTCCAATGAATGCCAACAGATCAAATGGGAGGACGAAGATGGACGAACCAGATGAACTTGTTGCAAAGAAGGCCTACGTATTAAATGGGAGTACGAAGATCGACAAACGAGATGAACTTGGTCCAAAGAATGTCAACGGATCAAATGGGAGGACGAAGATGGACGAACGAGACGAACTTGGTCCAAAGAATGCCAACGGATCAAATGGGAGGACGAAGATGGACTACCGAGACGACCTTGGTCCAAAGAATGTCAACGGATCAAATGGGAGGACGAAGATGGACGAACGAGACGAACTTGGTCCAAAGAATGCCAACGGATCCAATGAGAGGACGAAGATGGACGAACGAAACGAACATGGTGCAAAGAAGGCCTACGGATCAAATGGGAGGACGAAGATGGACGAACGCGACGAACTTGGTCGAAAGAATGCCAACGGATCAAATGGGAGGACGAAGATGGACGAACGAGACGAACTTGGTCCAAAGAATGCCAACGGATCCAATGCGAGGACTAAGATGGACGAACGAGACGAACTTGGTGCAAAGAATGCCAACGGATCCAATGAGAGGACGAAGATGGACGTACGAGACGAACATGGTGCAAAGAAGGCCTACGGATCAAATGGGAGGACGAAGATAGACGAACGCGACGAACTTGGTCGAAAGAATGCCAACGGATCAAATGGGAGGACGAAGATGGACGAACGAGACGAACTTGGTACAAAGAAGGGCTACGGATCAAATGGGTGGACGAAGATGGACGAACGAGATGAACTTCGTCCAAAGAATGCCAACGGATCAAATGGGAGGACGAAGATGGACGAACGAGATGAACTTGTTGCAAAGAAGGCCTACGTATTAAATGGGAGTACGAAGATCGACAAACGAGACGAACTTGGTCCAATGAATGCCAACAGATCAAATGGGAGGACGAAGATGGACGAACCAGATGAACTTGTTGCAAAGAAGGCCTACGTATTAAATGGGAGTACGAAGATCGACAAACGAGATGAACTTGGTCCAAAGAATGTCAACGGATCAAATGGGAGGACGAAGATGGACGAACGAGACGAACTTGGTCCAAAGAATGCCAACGGATCAAATGGAAGGACGAAGATGGACGAACGAGACGAAGTTGGTCCAAAGAATGCCAACGGATCAAATGGGAGGACGAAGATGGACGAACGAGACGAACTTGGTCCAAAGAATGCCAACGGATCCAATGCGAGGACTAAGATGGACGAACGAGACGAACTTGGTGCAAAGAATGCCAACGGATCCAATGAGAGGACGAAGATGGACGTACGAGACGAACTTGGTGCAAAGAAGGCCTACGGATCAAATGGGAGGACGAAGATAGACGAACGCGACGAACTTGGTCGAAAGAATGCCAACGGAACAAATGGGAGGACGAAGATGGACGAACGAGACGAACTTGGTACAAAGAAGGGCTACGGATCAAATGGGACGACGAAGATGGACGAACGAGATGAACTTCGTCCAAAGAATGCCAACGGATCAAATGGGAGGACGAAGATGGACGAACGAGAAGAAGTTGGTCCAAAGAATGCCAACGGATCAAATGGGAGGACGAAGATGGACGAACGAGACGAACTTGGTCCAAAGAATGCCAACGGATCAAATGGGAGGACGAAGATGGGCGAACGAGACGAAGTTGGTCCAAAGAATGCCAACGGATCAAATGGGAGGACAAAGAGGGACGAACGAGACGAACTTGGTACAAAGAAGGCCAACCGAACAAATGGGAGGACGAAGATGGACGAACGAGATGAACTTCGTCCAAAGAATGCCAACGGATCAAATGGGAGGACGAAGATGGACGAACGAGATGAAATTGTTGCAAACAAGGCCTACGTATTAAATGGGAGTGCGAAGATCGACAAACGAGACGAACTTGGTCCAAAGAATGCCAACGGATCAAATGGGAGGACGAAGATGGACGAACCAGATGAACTTAGTCCAAAGAATGCCAATGGATCAAATGGGAGGACGAAGATGGACGAACCAGATGAACTTGTCGCAAAGAAGGCCTACGTATTAAATGGGAGTACGAAGATCGACAAACGACACGAACTTGGTCCAAAGAATGCCAACGGATTAAATGGGAGGACGAAGATGGACGAACGAGACGAAGTTGGTCCAAAGAATGCCAACGGATCAAATGGGAGGACGAAGATGGACGAACGAGACGGACTTGGTGCAAAGAATGCCAACGGATCCAATGCGAGGACGAAGATGGACGAACGAGACGAACTTGGTGCAAAGAAGGCCTACGGATCAAATGGGAGGACGAAGATGGACGAAGGCGACGAACTTGGTCAAAAGAATGCCAACGGATCAAATGGGAGGACGAAGATGGACGAACGAGACGAACTTGGTACAAAGAAGGCTTACGGATCAAATGGGAGGACGAAGATGGACGAACGAGATGAACTTAGTCCCAAGAATGCCAACGGATCAAATGGGAGGACGAAGATGGACAAACGAGATGAACTTGTTGCAAAGAAGGCCTACGTATTAAATGGGAGTACGATGATCGACAAACGAGACAAACTTGGTCCAAAGAATGCCAACGGATCAAATGGGAGGACGTAGATGGACGAATGAGACGAACTTGGTGCAAAGAAGACCTACAGATCAAATGGGAGGACGAAGATGGACGAACGAGATGAACTTAGTCCAAAGAATGCCAACGGATCAAGTAGGAGGACGAAGATGGACGAACGAGACGAACTTGGTACAAAGAAGGCCTACGGATCAAATGGGAGGACGAAGATGGACGAACGAGATGAACTTAGTCCAAAGAATGCCAACGGATCAAGTAGGAGGACGAAGATGGACGAACGAGATGAACTTGTTGCAAAGAAGGCCAACGTATTAAATGGGAGGTCGAAGATCAACAAACGAGACGAACTTGGTCCAAAGAATGCCAACGGATCAAATGGGAGGACGAAGATGGACGAACGAGATGAACTTAGTCCAAAGAATGCCAACGGATCAAATGGGAGGACGAAGATGGACGAACCAGATGAACTTGTTGCAAAGAAGGCCTACGTATTAAATGGGAGTACGAAGATCGACAAACGAGATGAACTTGGTCCAAAGAATGTCAACGGATCAAATGGGAGGACGAAGATGGACGAACGAGACGAACTTGGTCCAAAGAATGCCAACGGATCCAATGAGAGGACGAAGATGGACGAACGAGACGAACATGGTGCAAAGAAGGCCTACGGATCAAATGGGAGGACGAAGATGGACGAACGCGACGAACTTGGTCGAAAGAATGCCAACGGATCAAATGGGAGGACGAAGATGGACGAACGAGACGAACTTAGTCCAAAGAATGCCAACGAATCAAATGGGAGGACGAAGATGGACGAACGAGATGAACTTGTTGCAAAGAAGTCCTACGTATTAAATGGGAGTACGAAGATCGACAAACGAGACGAACTTGGTCCAAAGAATGCCAACGGATCAAATGGGAGGACGAAGATGGACGAACGAGATGAAGTTGGTCCAAAGAATGCCAACGGATCAAATGGGAGGACGAAGATGGACGAACGAGACGAACTTGGTCCAAAGAATGCCAACGGATCCAATGCGAGGACTAAGATGGGCGAACGAGACGAACTTGGTGCAAAGAATGCCAACGGATCCAATGCGAGGACGAAGATGGACGAACGAGACGAACTTGGTGCAAAGAAGGCCTACGGATCAAATGGGAGGACGAAGATGGACGAACGCGACGAACTTGGTCAAAAGAATGCCAACGGATCAAATGGGAGGACGTAGATGGACGAATGAGAAGAACTTGGTGCAAAGAAGGCGTACGTATCAAATGGGAGGACGAAGATGGACGAACGAGATGAACTTAGTCCAAAGAATGCCAACGGATCAAATGGGAGGACGAAGATGGACGAACGAGACGAACTTGGTGCAAAGAAGGCCTACGGATCAAATGGGAGGACGAAGATGGACGAACGAGATGAAGTTAGTCCAAAGAATGCCAACAGATGAAATGGGAGGACGAAGATGGACGAACGAGATGAAATTGTTGCAAAGAAGGCTAACGTATTAAATGGGAGGACGAAGATCAACAGACGAGACGAACTTGGTCCAAAGAGTGCCAACGGATCAAATGGGAGGACGAAGATGGACTAACGAGACGACCTTGGTCCAAAGAATGCCAAAGGATCAAATGGGAGGACGAAGATGGACGAACGAGACGAACTTGGTACAAAGAAGGCCAACAGAATAAATGGGAGGACGAAGATGGACGAACGAGACGAACTTGGTCCAAAGAAGACCTACAGATCAAATGGAAGGACGAAGACGGACGAACGACACGAACTTGGTACAAAGAAGGCCAACGGATCAAATGGGAGGGCGAAGATGGACGAACGAGACGAACTTGGTCCAAAGAATGCCATCGGATCAAATGGGAGGACGTAGATGGACGAATGAGACGAACATGGTGCAAAGAAGGCCTACAGATCAAATGGGAGGACGAAGATGGACGAACGAGATGAACTTAGTCCAAAGAATGCCAACGGATCAAGTAGGAGGACGAAGATGGACGAACGAGATGAACTTAGTCCAAAGAATGCCAATGGATCAAATGGGAGGACGAAGATGGACGAACCAGATGAACTTGTTGCAAAGAAGGCCTACGTATTAAATGGGAGTACGAAGATCGAAAAACAAGACGATCTTGGTCCAAAGAATGCCAACGGATCAAATGGAAGGACGAAGATGGACGAACGAGACGAAGTTGGTCCAAAGAATGCCAACGGATCAAATGGGAGGACGAAGATGGACGAACGAGACGAACTTGGTCCAAAGAATGCCAACGGATCCAATGCTAGGACTAAGATGGACGAACGAGACGAACTTGGTGCAAAGAAGGCCAACGGATCCAATGAGAGGACGAAGATGGACGTACGAGACTAACATGGTGCAAAGAAGGCCTACGGATCAAATGGGAGGACGAAGATAGACGAACGCGACGAACTTGGTACAAAGAAGGGCTACGGATCAAATGGGAGGACGAAGATGGACGAACGAGATGAACTTCGTCCAAAGAATGCCAACGGATCAAATGGGAGGACGAAGATGGACGAACGAGAGGAACTTGCTGCAAAGAAGGCCTACGTATTAAATGGGAGTACGAAGATCGACAAACGAGACGAACTTGGTCCAATGAATGCCAACAGATCAAATGGGAGGATGAAGATGGACGAACCAGATGAACTTGTTGCAAAGAAGGCCTACGTATTAAATGGGAGTACGAAGATCGACAAACGAGATGAACTTGGTCCAAAGAATGTCAACGGATCAAATGGGAGGATGAAGATGGACGAACGAGACGAACTTGGTCCAAAGAATGCCAACGGATCAAATGGGAGGACGAAGATGGACTACCGAGACGACCTTGGTCCAAAGAATGTCAACGGATCAAATGGGAGGACGAAGATGGACGAACGAGACGAACTTGGTCCAAAGAATGCCAACGGATCCAATGAGAGGACGAAGATGGACGAACGAGACGAACATGGTGCAAAGAAGGCCTACGGATCAAATGGGAGGACGAAGATGGACGAACGCGACGAACTTGGTCGAAAGAATGCCAACGGATCAAATGGGAGGACGAAGATGGACGAACGAGACGAACTTGGTCCAAAGAATGCCAACGGATCCAATGCGAGGACTAAGATGGACGAACGAGACGAACTTGGTGCAAAGAATGCCAACGGATCCAATGAGAGGACGAAGATGGACGTACGAGACGAACATGGTGCAAAGAAGGCCTACGGATCAAATGGGAGGACGAAGATAGACGAACGCGACGAACTTGGTCGAAAGAATGCCAACGGATCAAATGGGAGGACGAAGATGGACGAACGAGACGAACTTGGTACAAAGAAGGGCTACGGATCAAATGGGTGGACGAAGATGGACGAACGAGATGAACTTCGTCCAAAGAATGCCAACGGATCAAATGGGAGGACGAAGATGGACGAACGAGATGAACTTGTTGCAAAGAAGGCCTACGTATTAAATGGGAGTACGAAGATCGACAAACGAGACGAACTTGGTCCAATGAATGCCAACAGATCAAATGGGAGGACGAAGATGGACGAACCAAATGAACTTGTTGCAAAGAAGGCCTACGTATTAAATGGGAGTACGAAGATCGACAAACGAGACGAACTTGGTCCAAAGAATGCCAACGGATCAAATGGGAGGACGAAGATGGACGAACCAGATGAACTTAGTCCAAAGAATGCCAATGGATCAAATGGGAGGACGAAGATGGACGAACCAGATGAACTTGTCGCAAAGAAGGCCTACGTATTAAATGGGAGTACGAAGATCGACAAACGAGACGAACTTGGTCCAAAGAATGCCAACGGATTAAATGGGAGGACGAAGATGGACGAACGAGACGAAGTTGGTCCAAAGAATGCCAACGGATCAAATGGGAGGACGAAGATGGACGAACGAGACGGACTTGGTGCAAAGAATGCCAACGGATCCAATGCGAGGACGAAGATGGACGAACGAGACGAACTTGGTGCAAAGAAGGCCTACGGATCAAATGGGAGGACGAAGATGGACGAAGGCGACGAACTTGGTCAAAAGAATGCCAACGGATCAAATGGGAGGACGAAGATGGACGAACGAGACGAACTTGGTACAAAGAAGGCTTACGGATCAAATGGGAGGACGAAGATGGACGAACGAGATGAACTTAGTCCCAAGAATGCCAACGGATCAAATGGGAGGACGAAGATGGACGAACGAGATGAACTTGTTGCAAAGAAGGCCTACGTATTAAATGGGAGTACGATGATCGACAAACGAGACAAACTTGGTCCAAAGAATGCCAACGGATCAAATGGGAGGACGTAGATGGACGAATGAGACGAACTTGGTGCAAAGAAGACCTACAGATCAAATGGGAGGACGAAGATGGACGAACGAGATGAACTTAGTCCAAAGAATGCCAACGGATCAAGTAGGAGGACGAAGATGGACGAACGAGACGAACTTGGTACAAAGAAGGCCTACGGATCAAATGGGAGGACGAAGATGGACGAACGAGATGAACTTAGTCCAAAGAATGCCAACGGATCAAGTAGGAGGACGAAGATGGACGAACGAGATGAACTTGTTGCAAAGAAGGCCAACGTATTAAATGGGAGGTCGAAGATCAACAAACGAGACGAACTTGGTCCAAAGAATGCCAACGGATCAAATGGGAGGACGAAGATGGACGAACGAGATGAACTTAGTCCAAAGAATGCCAACGGATCAAATGGGAGGACGAAGATGGACGAACCAGATGAACTTGTTGCAAAGAAGGCCTACGTATTAAATGGGAGTACGAAGATCGACAAACGAGATGAACTTGGTCCAAAGAATGTCAACGGATCAAATGGGAGGACGAAGATGGACGAACGCGACGAACTTGGTCGAAAGAATGCCAACGGATCAAATGGGAGGACGAAGATGGACGAACGAGACGAACTTAGTCCAAAGAATGCCAACGAATCAAATGGGAGGACGAAGATGGACGAACGAGATGAACTTGTTGCAAAGAAGTCCTACGTATTAAATGGGAGTACGAAGATCGACAAACGAGACGAACTTGGTCCAAAGAATGCCAACGGATCAAATGGGAGGACGAAGATGGACGAACGAGATGAAGTTGGTCCAAAGAATGCCAACGGATCAAATGGGAGGACGAAGATGGACGAACGAGACGAACTTGGTCCAAAGAATGCCAACGGATCCAATGCGAGGACTAAGATGGGCGAACGAGACGAACTTGGTGCAAAGAATGCCAACGGATCCAATGCGAGGACGAAGATGGACGAACGAGACGAACTTGGTGCAAAGAAGGCTTACGGATCAAATGGGAGGACGAAGATGGACGAACGCGACGAACTTGGTCAAAAGAATGCCAACGGATCAAATGGGAGGACGTAGATGGACGAATGAGAAGAACTTGGTGCAAAGAAGGCGTACGTATCAAATGGGAGGACGAAGATGGACGAACGAGATGAACTTAGTCCAAAGAATGCCAACGGATCAAATGGGAGGACGAAGATGGACGAACGAGACGAACTTGGTGCAAAGAAGGCCTACGGATCAAATGGGAGGACGAAGATGGACGAACGAGATGAAGTTAGTCCAAAGAATGCCAACAGATGAAATGGGAGGACGAAGATGGACGAACGAGATGAAATTGTTGCAAAGAAGGCTAACGTATTAAATGGGAGGACGAAGATCAACAGACGAGACGAACTTGGTCCAAAGAGTGCCAACGGATCAAATGGGAGGACGAAGATGGACTAACGAGACGACCTTGGTCCAAAGAATGCCAAAGGATCAAATGGGAGGACGAAGATGGACGAACGAGACGAACTTGGTACAAAGAAGGCCAACAGAATAAATGGGAGGACGAAGATGGACGAACGAGACGAACTTGGTCCAAAGAAGACCTACAGATCAAATGGAAGGACGAAGACGGACGAACGACACGAACTTGGTACAAAGAAGGCCAACGGATCAAATGGGAGGGCGAAGATGGACGAACGAGACGAACTTGGTCCAAAGAATGCCATCGGATCAAATGGGAGGACGTAGATGGACGAATGAGACGAACATGGTGCAAAGAAGGCCTACAGATCAAATGGGAGGACGAAGATGGACGAACGAGATGAACTTAGTCCAAAGAATGCCAACGGATCAAGTAGGAGGACGAAGATGGACGAACGAGATGAACTTAGTCCAAAGAATGCCAATGGATCAAATGGGAGGACGAAGATGGACGAACCAGATGAACTTGTTGCAAAGAAGGCCTACGTATTAAATGGGAGTACGAAGATCGAAAAACAAGACGATCTTGGTCCAAAGAATGCCAACGGATCAAATGGAAGGACGAAGGTGGACGAACGAGACGAAGTTGGTCCAAAGAATGCCAACGGATCAAATGGGAGGACGAAGATGGACGAACGAGACGAACTTGGTCCAAAGAATGCCAACGGATCCAATGCTAGGACTAAGATGGACGAACGAGACGAACTTGGTGCAAAGAATGCCAACGGATCCAATGAGAGGACGAAGATGGACGTACGAGACTAACATGGTGCAAAGAAGGCCTACGGATCAAATGGGAGGACGAAGATAGACGAACGCGACGAACTTGGTACAAAGAAGGGCTACGGATCAAATGGGAGGACGAAGATGGACGAACGAGATGAACTTCGTCCAAAGAATGCCAACGGATCAAATGGGAGGACGAAGATGGACGAACGAGATGAACTTGCTGCAAAGAAGGCCTACGTATTAAATGGGAGTACGAAGATCGACAAACGAGACGAACTTGGTCCAATGAATGCCAACAGATCAAATGGGAGGACGAAGATGGACGAACCAGATGAACTTGTTGCAAAGAAGGCCTACGTATTAAATGGGAGTACGAAGATCGACAAACGAGATGAACTTGGTCCAAAGAATGTCAACGGATCAAATGGGAGGACGAAGATGGACGAACGAGACGAACTTGGTCCAAAGAATGCCAACGGATCAAATGGGAGGACGAAGATGGACTACCGAGACGACCTTGGTCCAAAGAATGTCAACGGATCAAATGGGAGGACGAAGATGGACGAACGAGACGAACTTGGTCCAAAGAATGCCAACGGATCCAATGAGAGGACGAAGATGGACGAACGAGACGAACATGGTGCAAAGAAGGCCTACGGATCAAATGGGAGGACGAAGATGGACGAACGCGACGAACTTGGTCGAAAGAATGCCAACGGATCAAATGGGAGGACGAAGATGGACGAACGAGACGAACTTGGTCCAAAGAATGCCAACGGATCCAATGCGAGGACTAAGATGGACGAACGAGACGAACTTGGTGCAAAGAATGCCAACGGATCCAATGAGAGGACGAAGATGGACGTACGAGACGAACATGGTGCAAAGAAGGCCTACGGATCAAATGGGAGGACGAAGATAGACGAACGCGACGAACTTGGTCGAAAGAATGCCAACGGATCAAATGGGAGGACGAAGATGGACGAACGAGACGAACTTGGTACAAAGAATGCCAACGGATCCAATGCGAGGACGAAGATGGACGAACGAGACGAACTTGGTGCAAAGAAGGCCTACGGATCAAATGGGAGGACGAAGATGGACGAAGGCGACGAACTTGGTCAAAAGAATGCCAACGGATCAAATGGGAGGACGAAGATGGACGAACGAGACGAACTTGGTACAAAGAAGGCTTACGGATCAAATGGGAGGACGAAGATGGACGAACGAGATGAACTTAGTCCCAAGAATGCCAACGGATCAAATGGGAGGACGAAGATGGACGAACGAGATGAACTTGTTGCAAAGAAGGCCTACGTATTAAATGGGAGTACGATGATCGACAAACGAGACAAACTTGGTCCAAAGAATGCCAACGGATCAAATGGGAGGACGTAGATGGACGAATGAGACGAACTTGGTGCAAAGAAGACCTACAGATCAAATGGGAGGACGAAGATGGACGAACGAGATGAACTTAGTCCAAAGAATGCCAACGGATCAAGTAGGAGGACGAAGATGGACGAACGAGACGAACTTGGTACAAAGAAGGCCTACGGATCAAATGGGAGGACGAAGATGGACGAACGAGATGAACTTAGTCCAAAGAATGCCAACGGATCAAGTAGGAGGACGAAGATGGACGAACGAGATGAACTTGTTGCAAAGAAGGCCAACGTATTAAATGGGAGGTCGAAGATCAACAAACGAGACGAACTTGGTCCAAAGAATGCCAACGGATCAAATGGGAGGACGAAGATGGACGAACGAGATGAACTTAGTCCAAAGAATGCCAACGGATCAAATGGGAGGACGAAGATGGACGAACCAGATGAACTTGTTGCAAAGAAGGCCTACGTATTAAATGGGAGTACGAAGATCGACAAACGAGATGAACTTGGTCCAAAGAATGTCAACGGATCAAATGGGAGGACGAAGATGGACGAACGCGACGAACTTGGTCGAAAGAATGCCAACGGATCAAATGGGAGGACGAAGATGGACGAACGAGACGAACTTAGTCCAAAGAATGCCAACGAATCAAATGGGAGGACGAAGATGGACGAACGAGATGAACTTGTTGCAAAGAAGTCCTACGTATTAAATGGGAGTACGAAGATCGACAAACGAGACGAACTTGGTCCAAAGAATGCCAACGGATCAAATGGGAGGACGAAGATGGACGAACGAGATGAAGTTGGTCCAAAGAATGCCAACGGATCAAATGGGAGGACGAAGATGGACGAACGAGACGAACTTGGTCCAAAGAATGCCAACGGATCCAATGCGAGGACTAAGATGGGCGAACGAGACGAACTTGGTGCAAAGAATGCCAACGGATCCAATGCGAGGACGAAGATGGACGAACGAGACGAACTTGGTGCAAAGAAGGCTTACGGATCAAATGGGAGGACGAAGATGGACGAACGCGACGAACTTGGTCAAAAGAATGCCAACGGATCAAATGGGAGGACGTAGATGGACGAATGAGAAGAACTTGGTGCAAAGAAGGCGTACGTATCAAATGGGAGGACGAAGATGGACGAACGAGATGAACTTAGTCCAAAGAATGCCAACGGATCAAATGGGAGGACGAAGATGGACGAACGAGACGAACTTGGTGCAAAGAAGGCCTACGGATCAAATGGGAGGACGAAGATGGACGAACGAGATGAAGTTAGTCCAAAGAATGCCAACAGATGAAATGGGAGGACGAAGATGGACGAACGAGATGAAATTGTTGCAAAGAAGGCTAACGTATTAAATGGGAGGACGAAGATCAACAGACGAGACGAACTTGGTCCAAAGAGTGCCAACGGATCAAATGGGAGGACGAAGATGGACTAACGAGACGACCTTGGTCCAAAGAATGCCAAAGGATCAAATGGGAGGACGAAGATGGACGAACGAGACGAACTTGGTACAAAGAAGGCCAACAGAATAAATGGGAGGACGAAGATGGACGAACGAGACGAACTTGGTCCAAAGAAGACCTACAGATCAAATGGAAGGACGAAGACGGACGAACGACACGAACTTGGTACAAAGAAGGCCAACGGATCAAATGGGAGGGCGAAGATGGACGAACGAGACGAACTTGGTCCAAAGAATGCCATCGGATCAAATGGGAGGACGTAGATGGACGAATGAGACGAACATGGTGCAAAGAAGGCCTACAGATCAAATGGGAGGACGAAGATGGACGAACGAGATGAACTTAGTCCAAAGAATGCCAACGGATCAAGTAGGAGGACGAAGATGGACGAACGAGATGAACTTAGTCCAAAGAATGCCAATGGATCAAATGGGAGGACGAAGATGGACGAACCAGATGAACTTGTTGCAAAGAAGGCCTACGTATTAAATGGGAGTACGAAGATCGAAAAACAAGACGATCTTGGTCCAAAGAATGCCAACGGATCAAATGGAAGGACGAAGATGGACGAACGAGACGAAGTTGGTCCAAAGAATGCCAACGGATCAAATGGGAGGACGAAGATGGACGAACGAGACGAACTTGGTCCAAAGAATGCCAACGGATCCAATGCTAGGACTAAGATGGACGAACGAGACGAACTTGGTGCAAAGAATGCCAACGGATCCAATGAGAGGACGAAGATGGACGTACGAGACTAACATGGTGCAAAGAAGGCCTACGGATCAAATGGGAGGACGAAGATAGACGAACGCGACGAACTTGGTACAAAGAAGGGCTACGGATCAAATGGGAGGACGAAGATGGACGAACGAGATGAACTTCGTCCAAAGAATGCCAACGGATCAAATGGGAGGACGAAGATGGACGAACGAGATGAACTTGCTGCAAAGAAGGCCTACGTATTAAATGGGAGTACGAAGATCGACAAACGAGACGAACTTGGTCCAATGAATGCCAACAGATCAAATGGGAGGACGAAGATGGACGAACCAGATGAACTTGTTGCAAAGAAGGCCTACGTATTAAATGGGAGTACGAAGATCGACAAACGAGATGAACTTGGTCCAAAGAATGTCAACGGATCAAATGGGAGGACGAAGATGGACGAACGAGACGAACTTGGTCCAAAGAATGCCAACGGATCAAATGGGAGGACGAAGATGGACTACCGAGACGACCTTGGTCCAAAGAATGTCAACGGATCAAATGGGAGGACGAAGATGGACGAACGAGACGAACTTGGTCCAAAGAATGCCAACGGATCCAATGAGAGGACGAAGATGGACGAACGAGACGAACATGGTGCAAAGAAGGCCTACGGATCAAATGGGAGGACGAAGATGGACGAACGCGACGAACTTGGTCGAAAGAATGCCAACGGATCAAATGGGAGGACGAAGATGGACGAACGAGACGAACTTGGTCCAAAGAATGCCAACGGATCCAATGCGAGGACTAAGATGGACGAACGAGACGAACTTGGTGCAAAGAATGCCAACGGATCCAATGAGAGGACGAAGATGGACGTACGAGACGAACATGGTGCAAAGAAGGCCTACGGATCAAATGGGAGGACGAAGATAGACGAACGCGACGAACTTGGTCGAAAGAATGCCAACGGATCAAATGGGAGGACGAAGATGGACGAACGAGACGAACTTGGTACAAAGAAGGGCTACGGATCAAATGGGTGGACGAAGATGGACGAACGAGATGAACTTCGTCCAAAGAATGCCAACGGATCAAATGGGAGGACGAAGATGGACGAACGAGATGAACTTGTTGCAAAGAAGGCCTACGTATTAAATGGGAGTACGAAGATCGACAAACGAGACGAACTTGGTCCAATGAATGCCAACAGATCAAATGGGAGGACGAAGATGGACGAACCAGATGAACTTGTTGCAAAGAAGGCCTACGTATTAAATGGGAGTACGAAGATCGACAAACGAGATGAACTTGGTCCAAAGAATGTCAACGGATCAAATGGGAGGACGAAGATGGACGAACGAGACGAACTTGGTCCAAAGAATGCCAACGGATCCAATGAGAGGACGAAGATGGACGAACGAGACGAACATGGTGCAAAGAAGGCCTACGGATCAAATGGGAGGACGAAGATGGACGAACGCGACGAACTTGGTCGAAAGAATGCCAACGGATCAAATGGGAGGACGAAGATGGACGAACGAGACGAACTTAGTCCAAAGAATGCCAACGAATCGAATGGGAGGACGAAGATGGACGAACGAGATGAACTTGTTGCAAAGAAGGCCTACGTATTAAATGGGAGTACGAAGATCGACAAACGAGACGAACTTGGTCCAAAGAATGCCAACGGATCAAATGGGAGGACGAAGATGGCCGAACGAGATGAAGTTGGTCCAAAGAATGCCAACGGATCAAATGGGAGGACGAAGATGGACGAACGAGACGAACTTGGTCCAAAGAATGCCAACGGATCCAATGCGAGGACTAAGATGGGCGAACGACACGAACTTGGTGCAAAGAATGCCAACGGATCCAATGCGAGGACGAAGATGGACGAACGAGACGAACTTGGTTCAAAGAAGGCCTACGGATCAAATGGGAGGACGAAGATGGACGAACGCGACGAACTTGGTCAAAAGAATGCCAACGGATCAAATGGGAGGACGTAGATGGACGAATGAGACGAACTTGGTGCAAAGAAGGCCTACGTATCAAATGGGAGGACGAAGATGGACGAACGAGATGAACTTAGTCCAAAGAATTCCAACGGATCAAATGGGAGGACGAAGATGGACGAACGAGACGAACTTGGTGCAAAGAAGGCCTACGGATCAAATGGGAGGACGAAGATGGACGAACGAGATGAAGTTAGTCCAAAGAATGCCAACAGATGAAATGGGAGGACGAAGATGGACGAACGAGATGAAATTGTTGCAAAGAAGGCTAACGTATTAAATGGGAGGACGAAGATCAACAGACGAGACGAACTTGGTCCAAAGAGTGCCAACGGATCAAATGGGAGGACGAAGATGGACTACCGAGACGACCTTGGTCCAAAGAATGCCAAAGGATCAAATGGGAGGACGAAGATGGACGAACGAGACGAACTTGGTACAAAGAAGGCCAACAGAATAAATGGGAGGACGAAGATGGACGAACGAGACGAACTTGGTCCAAAGAAGACCTACAGATCAAATGGAAGGACGAAGACGGACGAACGACATGAACTTGGTACAAAGAAGGCCAACGGATCAAATGGGAGGGCGAAGATGGACGAACGAGACGAACTTGGTCCAAAGAATGCCAACGGATCAAATGGGAGGACGTAGATGGACGAATGAGACGAACATGGTGCAAAGAAGGCCTACAGATCAAATGGGAGGACGAAGATGGACGAACGAGATGAACTTAGTCCAAAGAATGCCAACGGATCAAGTAGGAGGACGAAGATAGACGAACGAGATGAACTTAGTCCAAAGAATGCCAATGGATCAAATGGGAGGACGAAGATGGACGAACCAGATGAACTTGTTGCAAAGAAGGCCTACGTATTAAATGGGAGTACGAAGATCGAAAAACGAGACGATCTTGGTCCAAAGAATGCCAACGGATCAAATGGAAGGACGAAGATGGACGAACGAGACGAAGTTGGTCCAAAGAATGCCAACGGATCAAATGGGAGGACGAAGATGGACGAACGAGACGAACTTGGTCCAAAGAATGCCAACGGATCCAATGCGAGGACGAAGATGGACGAACGAGACGAACTTGGTGCAAAGAAGGCCTACGGATCAAATGGGAGGACGAAGATGGACGAACGCGACGAACTTGGTCAAAAGAATGCCAACGGATCAAATGGGAGGACGTAGATGGACGAATGAGACGAACTTGGTGCAAAGAAGGCCTACGTATCAAATGGGAGGATGAAGATGGACGAACGAGATGAACTTAGTCCAAAGAATGCCAACGGATCAAATGGGAGGACGAAGATGGACGAACATGACGAACTTGGTCAAAAGAATGCCAACGGATCAAATGGGAGGACGTAGATGGACGAATGAGACGAACTTGGTGCAAAGAAGGCGTACGTATCAAATGGGAGGACGAAGATGGACGAACGAGATGAACTTAGTCCAAAGAATGCCAACGGATCAAATGGGAGGAAGAAGATGGACGAACGAGACGAACTTGGTGCAAAGAAGGCCTACGGATCAAATGGGAGGACGAAGATGGACGAACGAGATGAAGTTAGTCCAAAGAATGCCAACAGATGAAATGGGAGGACGAAGATGGACGAACGAGATGAAATTGTTGCAAAGAAGGCTAACGTATTAAATGGGAGGACGAAGATCAACAGACGAGACGAACTTGGTCCAAAGAGTGCCAACGGATCAAATGGGAGGACGAAGATGGACTACCGAGACGACCTTGGTCCAAAGAATGCCAACGGATCAAATGGGAGGACGAAGATGGACGAACGAGACGAACTTGGTACAAAGAAGGCCAACAGAATAAATGGGAGGACGAAGATGGACGAACGAGACGAACTTGGTCCAAAGAAGACCTACAGATCAAATGGAAGGACGAAGACGGACGAACGACACGAACTTGGTACAAAGAAGGCCAACGGATCAAATGGGAGGGCGAAGATGGACGAACGAGACGAACTTGGTCCAAAGAATGCCAACGGATCAAATGGGAGGACGTAGATGGACGAATGAGACGAACATGGTGCAAAGAAGGCCTACAGATCAAATGGGAGGACGAAGATGGACGAACGAGATGAATTTAGTCCAAAGAATGCCAACGGATCAAGTAGGAGGACGAAGATGGACGAACGAGATGAACTTAGTCCAAAGAATGCCAATGGATCAAATGGGAGGACGAAGATGGACGAACCAGATGAACTTGTTGCAAAGAAGGCCTATGTATTAAATGGGAGTACGAAGATCGAAAAACGAGACGATCTTGGTCCAAAGAATGCCAACGGATCAAATGGAAGGACGAAGATGGACGAACGAGACGAAGTTGGTCCAAAGAATGCCAACGGATCAAATGGGAGGACGAAGATGGACGAACGAGACGAACTTGGTCCAAAGAATGCCAACGGATCCAATGCGAGGACTAAGATGGACGAACGAGACGAACTTGGTGCAAAGAATGCCAACGGATCCAATGAGAGGACGAAGATGGACGTACGAGACGAACATGGTGCAAAGAAGGCCTACGGATCAAATGGGAGGACGAAGATAGACGAACGCGACGAACTTGGTCGAAAGAATGCCAACGGATCAAATGGGAGGACGAAGATGGACGAACGAGACAAACTTGGTACAAAGAAGGGCTACGGATCAAATGGGAGGACGAAGATGGACGAACGAGATGAACTTCGTCCAAAGAATGCCAACGGATCAAATGGGAGGACGAAGATGGACGAACGAGATGAACTTGTTGCAAAGAAGGCCTACGTATTAAATGGGAGTACGAAGATCGACAAACGAGACGAACTTGGTCCAATGAATGCCAACAAATCAAATGGGAGGACGAAGATGGACGAACCAGATGAACTTGTTGCAAAGAAGGCCTACGTATTAAATGGGAGTACGAAGATCGACAAACTAGATGAACTTGGTCCAAAGAATGTCAACGGATCAAATGGGAGGACGAAGATGGCCGAACGAGATGAAGTTGGTCCAAAGAATGCCAACGGATCAAATGGGAGGACGAAGATGGACGAACGAGACGAACTTGGTCCAAAGAATGCCAACGGATCCAATGCGAGGACTAAGATGGGCGAACGACACGAACTTGGTGCAAAGAATGCCAACGGATCCAATGCGAGGACGAAGATGGACGAACGAGACGAACTTGGTTCAAAGAAGGCCTACGGATCAAATGGGAGGACGAAGATGGACGAACGCGACGAACTTGGTCAAAAGAATGCCAACGGATCAAATGGGAGGACGTAGATGGACGAATGAGACGAACTTGGTGCAAAGAAGGCCTACGTATCAAATGGGAGGACGAAGATGGACGAACGAGATGAACTTAGTCCAAAGAATTCCAACGGATCAAATGGGAGGACGAAGATGGACGAACGAGACGAACTTGGTGCAAAGAAGGCCTACGGATCAAATGGGAGGACGAAGATGGACGAACGAGATGAAGTTAGTCCAAAGAATGCCAACAGATGAAATGGGAGGACGAAGATGGACGAACGAGATGAAATTGTTGCAAAGAAGGCTAACGTATTAAATGGGAGGACGAAGATCAACAGACGAGACGAACTTGGTCCAAAGAGTGCCAACGGATCAAATGGGAGGACGAAGATGGACTACCGAGACGACCTTGGTCCAAAGAATGCCAAAGGATCAAATGGGAGGACGAAGATGGACGAACGAGACGAACTTGGTACAAAGAAGGCCAACAGAATAAATGGGAGGACGAAGATGGACGAACGAGACGAACTTGGTCCAAAGAAGACCTACAGATCAAATGGAAGGACGAAGACGGACGAACGACATGAACTTGGTACAAAGAAGGCCAACGGATCAAATGGGAGGGCGAAGATGGACGAACGAGACGAACTTGGTCCAAAGAATGCCAACGGATCAAATGGGAGGACGTAGATGGACGAATGAGACGAACATGGTGCAAAGAAGGCCTACAGATCAAATGGGAGGACGAAGATGGACGAACGAGATGAACTTAGTCCAAAGAATGCCAACGGATCAAGTAGGAGGACGAAGATAGACGAACGAGATGAACTTAGTCCAAAGAATGCCAATGGATCAAATGGGAGGACGAAGATGGACGAACCAGATGAACTTGTTGCAAAGAAGGCCTACGTATTAAATGGGAGTACGAAGATCGAAAAACGAGACGATCTTGGTCCAAAGAATGCCAACGGATCAAATGGAAGGACGAAGATGGACGAACGAGACGAAGTTGGTCCAAAGAATGCCAACGGATCAAATGGGAGGACGAAGATGGACGAACGAGACGAACTTGGTCCAAAGAATGCCAACGGATCCAATGCGAGGACTAAGATGGACGAACGAGACGAACTTGGTGCAAAGAATGCCAACGGATCCAATGAGAGGACGAAGATGGACGTACGAGACGAACTTGGTCCAAAGAATGCCAACGGATCCAATGCGAGGACTAAGATGGGCGAACGAGACGAACTTGGTGCAAAGAATGCCAACGGATCCAATGCGAGGACGAAGATGGACGAACGAGACGAACTTGGTGCAAAGAAGGCCTACGGATCAAATGGGAGGACGAAGATGGACGAACGCGACGAACTTGGTCAAAAGAATGCCAACGGATCAAATGGGAGGACGTAGATGGACGAATGAGACGAACTTGGTGCAAAGAAGGCCTACGTATCAAATGGGAGGACGAAGATGGACGAACGAGATGAACTTAGTCCAAAGAATGCCAACGGATCAAATGGGAGGACGAAGATGGACGAACATGACGAACTTGGTCAAAAGAATGCCAACGGATCAAATGGGAGGACGTAGATGGACGAATGAGACGAACTTGGTGCAAAGAAGGCGTACGTATCAAATGGGAGGACGAAGATGGACGAACGAGATGAACTTAGTCCAAAGAATGCCAACGGATCAAATGGGAGGAAGAAGATGGACGAACGAGACGAACTTGGTGCAAAGAAGGCCTACGGATCAAATGGGAGGACGAAGATGGACGAACGAGATGAAGTTAGTCCAAAGAATGCCAACAGATGAAATGGGAGGACGAAGATGGACGAACGAGATGAAATTGTTGCAAAGAAGGCTAACGTATTAAATGGGAGGACGAAGATCAACAGACGAGACGAACTTGGTCCAAAGAGTGCCAACGGATCAAATGGGAGGACGAAGATGGACTACCGAGACGACCTTGGTCCAAAGAATGCCAACGGATCAAATGGGAGGACGAAGATGGACGAACGAGACGAACTTGGTACAAAGAAGGCCAACAGAATAAATGGGAGGACGAAGATGGACGAACGAGACGAACTTGGTCCAAAGAAGACCTACAGATCAAATGGGAGGACGAAGATGGACGAACGAGACGAACTTGGTCCAAAGAATGCCAACGGATCCAATGCGAGGACTAAGATGGACGAACGAGACGAACTTGGTGCAAAGAATGCCAACGGATCCAATGAGAGGACGAAGATGGACGTACGAGACGAACTTGGTCCAAAGAATGCCAACGGATCCAATGCGAGGACTAAGATGGGCGAACGAGACGAACTTGGTGCAAAGAATGCCAACGGATCCAATGCGAGGACGAAGATGGACGAACGAGACGAACTTGGTGCAAAGAAGGCCTACGGATCAAATGGGAGGACGAAGATGGACGAACGCGACGAACTTGGTCAAAAGAATGCCAACGGATCAAATGGGAGGACGTAGATGGACGAATGAGACGAACTTGGTGCAAAGAAGGCCTACGTATCAAATGGGAGGACGAAGATGGACGAACGAGATGAACTTAGTCCAAAGAATGCCAACGGATCAAATGGGAGGACGAAGATGGACGAACATGACGAACTTGGTCAAAAGAATGCCAACGGATCAAATGGGAGGACGTAGATGGACGAATGAGACGAACTTGGTGCAAAGAAGGCGTACGTATCAAATGGGAGGACGAAGATGGACGAACGAGATGAACTTAGTCCAAAGAATGCCAACGGATCAAATGGGAGGAAGAAGATGGACGAACGAGACGAACTTGGTGCAAAGAAGGCCTACGGATCAAATGGGAGGACGAAGATGGACGAACGAGATGAAGTTAGTCCAAAGAATGCCAACAGATGAAATGGGAGGACGAAGATGGACGAACGAGATGAAATTGTTGCAAAGAAGGCTAACGTATTAAATGGGAGGACGAAGATCAACAGACGAGACGAACTTGGTCCAAAGAGTGCCAACGGATCAAATGGGAGGACGAAGATGGACTACCGAGACGACCTTGGTCCAAAGAATGCCAACGGATCAAATGGGAGGACGAAGATGGACGAACGAGACGAACTTGGTACAAAGAAGGCCAACAGAATAAATGGGAGGACGAAGATGGACGAACGAGACGAACTTGGTCCAAAGAAGACCTACAGATCAAATGGAAGGACGAAGACGGACGAACGACACGAACTTGGTACAAAGAAGGCCAACGGATCAAATGGGAGGGCGAAGATGGACGAACGAGACGAACTTGGTCCAAAGAATGCCAACGGATCAAATGGGAGGACGTAGATGGACGAATGAGACGAACATGGTGCAAAGAAGGCCTACAGATCAAATGGGAGGACGAAGATGGACGAACGAGATGAATTTAGTCCAAAGAATGCCAACGGATCAAGTAGGAGGACGAAGATAGACGAACGAGATGAACTTAGTCCAAAGAATGCCAATGGATCAAATGGGAGGACGAAGATGGACGAACCAGATGAACTTGTTGCAAAGAAGGCCTACGTATTAAATGGGAGTACGAAGATCGAAAAACGAGACGATCTTGGTCCAAAGAATGCCAACGGATCAAATGGAAGGACGAAGATGGACGAACGAGACGAAGTTGGTCCAAAGAATGCCAACGGATCAAATGGGAGGACGAAGATGGACGAACGAGACGAACTTGGTCCAAAGAATGCCAACGGATCCAATGCGAGGACTAAGATGGACGAACGAGACGAACTTGGTGCAAAGAATGCCAACGGATCCAATGAGAGGACGAAGATGGACGTACGAGACGAACTTGGTCCAAAGAATGCCAACGGATCCAATGCGAGGACTAAGATGGGCGAACGAGACGAACTTGGTGCAAAGAATGCCAACGGATCCAATGCGAGGACGAAGATGGACGAACGAGACGAACTTGGTGCAAAGAAGGCCTACGGATCAAATGGGAGGACGAAGATGGACGAACGCGACGAACTTGGTCAAAAGAATGCCAACGGATCAAATGGGAGGACGTAGATGGACGAATGAGACGAACTTGGTGCAAAGAAGGCCTACGTATCAAATGGGAGGACGAAGATGGACGAACGAGATGAACTTAGTCCAAAGAATGCCAACGGATCAAATGGGAGGACGAAGATGGACGAACATGACGAACTTGGTCAAAAGAATGCCAACGGATCAAATGGGAGGACGTAGATGGACGAATGAGACGAACTTGGTGCAAAGAAGGCGTACGTATCAAATGGGAGGACGAAGATGGACGAACGAGATGAACTTAGTCCAAAGAATGCCAACGGATCAAATGGGAGGAAGAAGATGGACGAACGAGACGAACTTGGTGCAAAGAAGGCCTACGGATCAAATGGGAGGACGAAGATGGACGAACGAGATGAAGTTAGTCCAAAGAATGCCAACAGATGAAATGGGAGGACGAAGATGGACGAACGAGATGAAATTGTTGCAAAGAAGGCTAACGTATTAAATGGGAGGACGAAGATCAACAGACGAGACGAACTTGGTCCAAAGAGTGCCAACGGATCAAATGGGAGGACGAAGATGGACTACCGAGACGACCTTGGTCCAAAGAATGCCAACGGATCAAATGGGAGGACGAAGATGGACGAACGAGACGAACTTGGTACAAAGAAGGCCAACAGAATAAATGGGAGGACGAAGATGGACGAACGAGACGAACTTGGTCCAAAGAAGACCTACAGATCAAATGGGAGGACGAAGATGGACGAACGAGACGAACTTGGTCCAAAGAATGCCAACGGATCCAATGCGAGGACTAAGATGGACGAACGAGACGAACTTGGTGCAAAGAATGCCAACGGATCCAATGAGAGGACGAAGATGGACGTACGAGACGAACTTGGTCCAAAGAATGCCAACGGATCCAATGCGAGGACTAAGATGGGCGAACGAGACGAACTTGGTGCAAAGAATGCCAACGGATCCAATGCGAGGACGAAGATGGACGAACGAGACGAACTTGGTGCAAAGAAGGCCTACGGATCAAATGGGAGGACGAAGATGGACGAACGCGACGAACTTGGTCAAAAGAATGCCAACGGATCAAATGGGAGGACGTAGATGGACGAATGAGACGAACTTGGTGCAAAGAAGGCCTACGTATCAAATGGGAGGACGAAGATGGACGAACGAGATGAACTTAGTCCAAAGAATGCCAACGGATCAAATGGGAGGACGAAGATGGACGAACATGACGAACTTGGTCAAAAGAATGCCAACGGATCAAATGGGAGGACGTAGATGGACGAATGAGACGAACTTGGTGCAAAGAAGGCGTACGTATCAAATGGGAGGACGAAGATGGACGAACGAGATGAACTTAGTCCAAAGAATGCCAACGGATCAAATGGGAGGAAGAAGATGGACGAACGAGACGAACTTGGTGCAAAGAAGGCCTACGGATCAAATGGGAGGACGAAGATGGACGAACGAGATGAAGTTAGTCCAAAGAATGCCAACAGATGAAATGGGAGGACGAAGATGGACGAACGAGATGAAATTGTTGCAAAGAAGGCTAACGTATTAAATGGGAGGACGAAGATCAACAGACGAGACGAACTTGGTCCAAAGAGTGCCAACGGATCAAATGGGAGGACGAAGATGGACTACCGAGACGACCTTGGTCCAAAGAATGCCAACGGATCAAATGGGAGGACGAAGATGGACGAACGAGACGAACTTGGTACAAAGAAGGCCAACAGAATAAATGGGAGGACGAAGATGGACGAACGAGACGAACTTGGTCCAAAGAAGACCTACAGATCAAATGGAAGGACGAAGACGGACGAACGACACGAACTTGGTACAAAGAAGGCCAACGGATCAAATGGGAGGGCGAAGATGGACGAACGAGACGAACTTGGTCCAAAGAATGCCAACGGATCAAATGGGAGGACGTAGATGGACGAATGAGACGAACTTGGTCCAAAGAATGCCAACGGATCCAATGCGAGGACTAAGATGGGCGAACGAGACGAACTTGGTGCAAAGAATGCCAACGGATCCAATGCGAGGACGAAGATGGACGAACGAGACGAACTTGGTGCAAAGAAGGCCTACGGATCAAATGGGAGGACGAAGATGGACGAACGCGACGAACTTGGTCAAAAGAATGCCAACGGATCAAATGGGAGGACGTAGATGGACGAATGAGACGAACTTGGTGCAAAGAAGGCCTACGTATCAAATGGGAGGACGAAGATGGACGAACGAGATGAACTTAGTCCAAAGAATGCCAACGGATCAAATGGGAGGACGAAGATGGACGAACATGACGAACTTGGTCAAAAGAATGCCAACGGATCAAATGGGAGGACGTAGATGGACGAATGAGACGAACTTGGTGCAAAGAAGGCGTACGTATCAAATGGGAGGACGAAGATGGACGAACGAGATGAACTTAGTCCAAAGAATGCCAACGGATCAAATGGGAGGAAGAAGATGGACGAACGAGACGAACTTGGTGCAAAGAAGGCCTACGGATCAAATGGGAGGACGAAGATGGACGAACGAGATGAAGTTAGTCCAAAGAATGCCAACAGATGAAATGGGAGGACGAAGATGGACGAACGAGATGAAATTGTTGCAAAGAAGGCTAACGTATTAAATGGGAGGACGAAGATCAACAGACGAGACGAACTTGGTCCAAAGAGTGCCAACGGATCAAATGGGAGGACGAAGATGGACTACCGAGACGACCTTGGTCCAAAGAATGCCAACGGATCAAATGGGAGGACGAAGATGGACGAACGAGACGAACTTGGTACAAAGAAGGCCAACAGAATAAATGGGAGGACGAAGATGGACGAACGAGACGAACTTGGTCCAAAGAAGACCTACAGATCAAATGGAAGGACGAAGACGGACGAACGACACGAACTTGGTACAAAGAAGGCCAACGGATCAAATGGGAGGGCGAAGATGGACGAACGAGACGAACTTGGTCCAAAGAATGCCAACGGATCAAATGGGAGGACGTAGATGGACGAATGAGACGAACATGGTGCAAAGAAGGCCTACAGATCAAATGGGAGGACGAAGATGGACGAACGAGATGAATTTAGTCCAAAGAATGCCAACGGATCAAGTAGGAGGACGAAGATGGACGAACGAGATGAACTTAGTCCAAAGAATGCCAATGGATCAAATGGGAGGACGAAGATGGACGAACCAGATGAACTTGTTGCAAAGAAGGCCTATGTATTAAATGGGAGTACGAAGATCGAAAAACGAGACGATCTTGGTCCAAAGAATGCCAACGGATCAAATGGAAGGACGAAGATGGACGAACGAGACGAAGTTGGTCCAAAGAATGCCAACGGATCAAATGGGAGGACGAAGATGGACGAACGAGACGAACTTGGTCCAAAGAATGCCAACGGATCCAATGCGAGGACTAAGATGGACGAACGAGACGAACTTGGTGCAAAGAATGCCAACGGATCCAATGAGAGGACGAAGATGGACGTACGAGACGAACATGGTGCAAAGAAGGCCTACGGATCAAATGGGAGGACGAAGATAGACGAACGCGACGAACTTGGTCGAAAGAATGCCAACGGATCAAATGGGAGGACGAAGATGGACGAACGAGACAAACTTGGTACAAAGAAGGGCTACGGATCAAATGGGAGGACGAAGATGGACGAACGAGATGAACTTCGTCCAAAGAATGCCAACGGATCAAATGGGAGGACGAAGATGGACGAACGAGATGAACTTGTTGCAAAGAAGGCCTACGTATTAAATGGGAGTACGAAGATCGACAAACGAGACGAACTTGGTCCAATGAATGCCAACAAATCAAATGGGAGGACGAAGATGGACGAACCAGATGAACTTGTTGCAAAGAAGGCCTACGTATTAAATGGGAGTACGAAGATCGACAAACGAGATGAACTTGGTCCAAAGAATGTCAACGGATCAAATGGGAGGACGAAGATGGACGAACGAGACGAACTTGGTCCAAAGAATGCCAACGGATCCAATGAGAGGACGAAGATGGACGAACGAGACGAACATGGTGCAAAGAAGGCCTACGGATCAAATGGGAGGACGAAGATGGACGAACGCGACGAACTTGGTCGAAAGAATGCCAACGGATCAAATGGGAGGACGAAGATGGACGAACGAGACGAACTTAGTCCAAAGAATGCCAACGAATCGAATGGGAGGACGAAGATGGACGAACGAGATGAACTTGTTGCAAAGAAGGCCTACGTATTAAATGGGAGTACGAAGATCGACAAACGAGACGAACATGGTCCAAAGAATGCCAACGGATCAAATGGGAGGACGAAGATGGACGAACGAGACGAACTTGGTCCAAAGAATGCCAACGGATCCAATGCGAGGACTAAGATGGGCGAACGAGGCGAACTTGGTGCAAAGAATGCCAACGGATCCAATGCGAGGACGAAGATGGACGAACGAGACGAACTTGGTGCAAAGAAGGCCTACGGATCAAATGGGAGGACGAAGATGGACGAACGCGACGAACTTGGTCAAAAGAATGCCAACGGATCAAATGGGAGGACGTAGATGGACGAATGAGACGAACTTGGTGCAAAGAAGGCCTACGTATCAAATGGGAGGACGAAGATGGACGAACGAGATGAACTTAGTCCAAAGAATGCCAACGGATCAAATGGGAGGACGAAGATGGATGAACGAGACGAACTTGGTGCAAAGAAGGCCTACGGATCAAATGGGAGGACGAAGATGGACGAACGAGATGAAGTTAGTCCAAAGAATGCCAACAGACGAAATGGGAGGACGAAGATGGACGAACGAGATGAAATTGTTGCAAAGAAGGCTAACGTATTAAATGGGAGGACGAAGATCAACAGACGAGACGAACTTGGTCCAAAGAGTGCCAACGGATCAAATGGGAGGACGAAGATGGACTACCAAGACGACCTTGGTCCAAAGAATGCCAAAGGGTCAAATGGGAGGACGAAGATGGACGAACGAGACGAACTTGGTACAAAGAAGGCCAACAGAATAAATGGGAGGGCGAAGATGGACGAACGAGACGAACTTGGTCCAAAGAAGACCTACAGATCAAATGGAAGGACGAAGACGGACGAACGACACGAACTTGGTACAAAGAAGGCCAACGGATCAAATGGGAGGGCGAAGATGGACGAACGAGACGAACTTGGTCCAAAGAATGCCAACGGATCAAATGGGAGGACGTAGATGGACGAATGAGACGAACATGGTGCAAAGAAGGCCTACAGATCAAATGGGAGGACGAAGATGGACGAACGAGATGAACTTAGTCCAAAGAATGCCAACGGATCAAGTAGGAGGACGAAGATGGACGAACGAGATGAACTTAGTCCAAAGAATGCCAATGGATCAAATGGGAGGACGAAGATGGACGAACCAGATGAACTTGTTGCAAAGAAGGCCTACGTATTAAATGGGAGTACGAAGATCGAAAAACGAGACGATCTTGGTCCAAAGAATGCCAACGGATCAAATGGAAGGACGAAGAGGGACGAACGAGACGAAGTTGGTCCAAAGAATGCCAACGGATCAAATGGGAGGACGAAGAAGGACGAACGAGACGAACTTGGTCCAAAGAATGCCAACGGATCCAATGCGAGGACTAAGATGGACGAACGAGACGAACTTGGTGCAAAGAATGCCAACGGATCCAATGAGAGGACGAAGATGGACGTACGAGACGAACTTGGTGCAAAGAAGGCCTACGGATCAAATGGGAGGACGAAGATAGACGAACGCGACGAACTTGGTCGAAAGAATGCCAACGGATCAAATGGGAGGACGAAGATGGACGAACGAGACGAACTTGGTACAAAGAAAGGCTACGGATCAAATGGGAGGACGAAGATGGACGAACGAGATGAACTTCGTCCAAAGAATGCCAACGGATCAAATGGGAGGACGAAGATGGACGAACGAGATGAACTTGTTGCAAAGAAGGCCTACGTATTAAATGGGAGTACGAAGATCGACAAACGAGACGAACTTGGTCCAATGAATGCCAACGGATCAAATGGGAGGACGAAGATGGGCGAACGAGACGAAGTTGGTCCAAAGAATGCCAACGGATCAAATGGGAGGACAAAGAGGGACGAACGAGACGAACTTGGTACAAAGAAGGCCAACCGAACAAATGGGAGGACGAAGATGGACGAACGAGATGAAATTGTTGCAAACAAGGCCTACGTATTAAATGGGAGTGCGACGATCGACAAACGAGACGAACATGGTCCAAAGAATGCCAACGGATCAAATGGGAGGACGAAGATGGACGAACGAGATGAACTTAGTCCAAAGAATGCCAATGGATCAAATGGGAGGACGAAGATGGACGAACCAGATGAACTTGTCGCAAAGAAGGCCTACGTATTAAATGGGAGTACGAAGATCGACAAACGAGACGAACTTGGTCCAAAGAATGCCAACGGATCAAATGGGAGGACGAAGATGGACGAACGAGACGAAGTTGGTCCAAAGAATGCCAACGGATCAAATGGGAGGACGAAGATGGACGAACGAGACGAACTTGGTGCAAAGAATGCCAACGGATCCAATGCGAGGACGAAGATGGACGAACGAGACGAACTTGGTGCAAAGAAGGCCTACGGATCAAATGGGAGGACGAAGATGGACGAAGGCGACGAACTTGGTCAAAAGAATGCCAACGGATCAAATGGGAGGACGAAGATGGACGAACGAGACGAACTTGGTACAAAGAAGGCCTACGGATCAAACGGGAGGACGAAGATGGACGAACGAGATGAACTTAGTCCCAAGAATGCCAACGGATCAAATGGGAGGACGAAGATGGACGAACGAGATGAACTTGTTGCAAAGAAGGCCTACGTATTAAATGGGAGTACGAAGATCGACAAACGAGACAAACTTGGTCCAAAGAATGCCAACGGATCAAATGGGAGGACGTAGATGGACGAATGAGACGAACTTGGTGCAAAGAAGGCCTACAGATCAAATGGGAGGACGAAGATGGACGAATGAGATGAACTTAGTCCAAAGAATGCCAACGGATCAAGTAGGAGGACGAAGATGGACGAACGAGACGAACTTGGTACAAAGAAGGCCTACGGATCAAATGGGAGGACGAAGATGGACGAACGAGATGAACTTAGTCCAAAGAATGCCAACGGATCAAGTAGGAGGACGAAGATGGACGAACGAGATGAACTTGTTGCAAAGAAGGCCAACGTATTAAATGGGAGGTCGAAGATCAACCAACGAGACGAACTTGGTCCAAAGAATGCCAACGGATCAAATGGGAGGACGAAGATGGACGAACGAGATGAACTTAGTCCAAAGAATGCCAACGGATCAAATGGGAGGACGAAGATGGACGAACCAGATGAACTTGTTGCAAAGAAGGCCTACGTATTAAATGGGAGTACGAAGATCGACAAACGAGTTGAACTTGGTCCAAAGAATGTCAACGGATCAAATGGGAGGACGAAGATGGACGAACGAGATGAACTTGGTCCAAAGAATGCCAACGGATCCAATGAGAGGACGAAGATGGACGAACGAGACGAACATGGTGCAAAGAAGGCCTACGGATCAAATGGGAGGACAAAGATGGACGAACGCGACGAACTTGGTCGAAAGAATGCCAACGGATCAAATGGGAGGACGAAGATGGACGAACGAGACGAACTTAGTCCAAAGAACGCCAACGAATCAAATGGGAGGACGAAGATGGACGAACGAGATGAACTTAGTCCAAAGAATGCCAACGGATCAAATGGGAGGACGAAGATGGACGAACCAGATGAACTTGTTGCAAAGAAGGGCTACGTATTAAATGGGAGTACGAAGATCGACAAACGAGAGGAACTTGGTCCAAAGAATGTCAACGGATCAAATGGGAGGACGAAGATGGACGAACGAGACGAACTTGGTCCAAAGAATGCCAACGGATCCAATGAGAGGACGAAGATGGACGAACGAGACGAACATGGTGCAAAGAAGGCCTACGGATCAAATGGGAGGACGAAGATGGACGAACGCGACGAACTTAGTCCAAAGAATGCCAACGAATCAAATGGGAGGACGAAGATGGACGAACGAGATGAACTTGTTGCAAAGAAGGCCTACGTATTAAATGGGAGTACGAAGATCGACAAACGAGACGAACTTGGTCCAAAGAATGCCAACGGATCAAATGGGAGGACGAAGATGGACGAACGAGATGAAGTTGGTCCAAAGAATGCCAACGGATCAAATGGGAGGACGAAGATGGACGAACGAGACGAACTTGGTCCAAAGAATGCCAACGGATCCAATGCGAGGACTAAGATGGGCGAACGAGACGAACTTGGTGCAAAGAATGCCAACGGATCCAATGCGAGGACGAAGATGGACGAACGAGACGAACTTGGTGCAAAGAAGGCCTACGGATCAAATGGGAGGACGAAGATGGACGAACGCGACGAACTTGGTCAAAAGAATGCCAACGGATCAAATGGGAGGACGAAGATGGACGAACGAGACGAACTTGGTACAAAGAAAGGCTACGGATCAAATGGGAGGACGAAGATGGACGAACGAGATGAACTTCGTCCAAAGAATGCCAACGGATCAAATGGGAGGACGAAGATGGACGAACGAGATGAACTTGTTGCAAAGAAGGCCTACGTATTAAATGGGAGTACGAAGATCGACAAACGAGACGAACTTGGTCCAATGAATGCCAACGGATCAAATGGGAGGACGAAGATGGGCGAACGAGACGAAGTTGGTCCAAAGAATGCCAACGGATCAAATGGGAGGACAAAGAGGGACGAACGAGACGAACTTGGTACAAAGAAGGCCAACCGAACAAATGGGAGGACGAAGATGGACGAACGAGATGAAATTGTTGCAAACAAGGCCTACGTATTAAATGGGAGTGCGACGATCGACAAACGAGACGAACATGGTCCAAAGAATGCCAACGGATCAAATGGGAGGACGAAGATGGACGAACGAGATGAACTTAGTCCAAAGAATGCCAATGGATCAAATGGGAGGACGAAGATGGACGAACCAGATGAACTTGTCGCAAAGAAGGCCTACGTATTAAATGGGAGTACGAAGATCGACAAACGAGACGAACTTGGTCCAAAGAATGCCAACGGATCAAATGGGAGGACGAAGATGGACGAACGAGACGAAGTTGGTCCAAAGAATGCCAACGGATCAAATGGGAGGACGAAGATGGACGAACGAGACGAACTTGGTGCAAAGAATGCCAACGGATCCAATGCGAGGACGAAGATGGACGAACGAGACGAACTTGGTGCAAAGAAGGCCTACGGATCAAATGGGAGGACGAAGATGGACGAAGGCGACGAACTTGGTCAAAAGAATGCCAACGGATCAAATGGGAGGACGAAGATGGACGAACGAGACGAACTTGGTACAAAGAAGGCCTACGGATCAAACGGGAGGACGAAGATGGACGAACGAGATGAACTTAGTCCCAAGAATGCCAACGGATCAAATGGGAGGACGAAGATGGACGAACGAGATGAACTTGTTGCAAAGAAGGCCTACGTATTAAATGGGAGTACGAAGATCGACAAACGAGACAAACTTGGTCCAAAGAATGCCAACGGATCAAATGGGAGGACGTAGATGGACGAATGAGACGAACTTGGTGCAAAGAAGGCCTACAGATCAAATGGGAGGACGAAGATGGACGAATGAGATGAACTTAGTCCAAAGAATGCCAACGGATCAAGTAGGAGGACGAAGATGGACGAACGAGACGAACTTGGTACAAAGAAGGCCTACGGATCAAATGGGAGGACGAAGATGGACGAACGAGATGAACTTAGTCCAAAGAATGCCAACGGATCAAGTAGGAGGACGAAGATGGACGAACGAGATGAACTTGTTGCAAAGAAGGCCAACGTATTAAATGGGAGGTCGAAGATCAACCAACGAGACGAACTTGGTCCAAAGAATGCCAACGGATCAAATGGGAGGACGAAGATGGACGAACGAGATGAACTTAGTCCAAAGAATGCCAACGGATCAAATGGGAGGACGAAGATGGACGAACCAGATGAACTTGTTGCAAAGAAGGCCTACGTATTAAATGGGAGTACGAAGATCGACAAACGAGTTGAACTTGGTCCAAAGAATGTCAACGGATCAAATGGGAGGACGAAGATGGACGAACGAGATGAACTTGGTCCAAAGAATGCCAACGGATCCAATGAGAGGACGAAGATGGACGAACGAGACGAACATGGTGCAAAGAAGGCCTACGGATCAAATGGGAGGACAAAGATGGACGAACGCGACGAACTTGGTCGAAAGAATGCCAACGGATCAAATGGGAGGACGAAGATGGACGAACGAGACGAACTTAGTCCAAAGAACGCCAACGAATCAAATGGGAGGACGAAGATGGACGAACGAGATGAACTTAGTCCAAAGAATGCCAACGGATCAAATGGGAGGACGAAGATGGACGAACCAGATGAACTTGTTGCAAAGAAGGGCTACGTATTAAATGGGAGTACGAAGATCGACAAACGAGAGGAACTTGGTCCAAAGAATGTCAACGGATCAAATGGGAGGACGAAGATGGACGAACGAGACGAACTTGGTCCAAAGAATGCCAACGGATCCAATGAGAGGACGAAGATGGACGAACGAGACGAACATGGTGCAAAGAAGGCCTACGGATCAAATGGGAGGACGAAGATGGACGAACGCGACGAACTTAGTCCAAAGAATGCCAACGAATCAAATGGGAGGACGAAGATGGACGAACGAGATGAACTTGTTGCAAAGAAGGCCTACGTATTAAATGGGAGTACGAAGATCGACAAACGAGACGAACTTGGTCCAAAGAATGCCAACGGATCAAATGGGAGGACGAAGATGGACGAACGAGATGAAGTTGGTCCAAAGAATGCCAACGGATCAAATGGGAGGACGAAGATGGACGAACGAGACGAACTTGGTCCAAAGAATGCCAACGGATCCAATGCGAGGACTAAGATGGGCGAACGAGACGAACTTGGTGCAAAGAATGCCAACGGATCCAATGCGAGGACGAAGATGGACGAACGAGACGAACTTGGTGCAAAGAAGGCCTACGGATCAAATGGGAGGACGAAGATGGACGAACGCGACGAACTTGGTCAAAAGAATGCCAACGGATCAAATGGGAGGACGAAGATGGACGAACGAGACGAACTTGGTACAAAGAAAGGCTACGGATCAAATGGGAGGACGAAGATGGACGAACGAGATGAACTTCGTCCAAAGAATGCCAACGGATCAAATGGGAGGACGAAGATGGACGAACGAGATGAACTTGTTGCAAAGAAGGCCTACGTATTAAATGGGAGTACGAAGATCGACAAACGAGACGAACTTGGTCCAATGAATGCCAACGGATCAAATGGGAGGACGAAGATGGGCGAACGAGACGAAGTTGGTCCAAAGAATGCCAACGGATCAAATGGGAGGACAAAGAGGGACGAACGAGACGAACTTGGTACAAAGAAGGCCAACCGAACAAATGGGAGGACGAAGATGGACGAACGAGATGAAATTGTTGCAAACAAGGCCTACGTATTAAATGGGAGTGCGACGATCGACAAACGAGACGAACATGGTCCAAAGAATGCCAACGGATCAAATGGGAGGACGAAGATGGACGAACGAGATGAACTTAGTCCAAAGAATGCCAATGGATCAAATGGGAGGACGAAGATGGACGAACCAGATGAACTTGTCGCAAAGAAGGCCTACGTATTAAATGGGAGTACGAAGATCGACAAACGAGACGAACTTGGTCCAAAGAATGCCAACGGATCAAATGGGAGGACGAAGATGGACGAACGAGACGAAGTTGGTCCAAAGAATGCCAACGGATCAAATGGGAGGACGAAGATGGACGAACGAGACGAACTTGGTGCAAAGAATGCCAACGGATCCAATGCGAGGACGAAGATGGACGAACGAGACGAACTTGGTGCAAAGAAGGCCTACGGATCAAATGGGAGGACGAAGATGGACGAAGGCGACGAACTTGGTCAAAAGAATGCCAACGGATCAAATGGGAGGACGAAGATGGACGAACGAGACGAACTTGGTACAAAGAAGGCCTACGGATCAAACGGGAGGACGAAGATGGACGAACGAGATGAACTTAGTCCCAAGAATGCCAACGGATCAAATGGGAGGACGAAGATGGACGAACGAGATGAACTTGTTGCAAAGAAGGCCTACGTATTAAATGGGAGTACGAAGATCGACAAACGAGACAAACTTGGTCCAAAGAATGCCAACGGATCAAATGGGAGGACGTAGATGGACGAATGAGACGAACTTGGTGCAAAGAAGGCCTACAGATCAAATGGGAGGACGAAGATGGACGAATGAGATGAACTTAGTCCAAAGAATGCCAACGGATCAAGTAGGAGGACGAAGATGGACGAACGAGACGAACTTGGTACAAAGAAGGCCTACGGATCAAATGGGAGGACGAAGATGGACGAACGAGATGAACTTAGTCCAAAGAATGCCAACGGATCAAGTAGGAGGACGAAGATGGACGAACGAGATGAACTTGTTGCAAAGAAGGCCAACGTATTAAATGGGAGGTCGAAGATCAACCAACGAGACGAACTTGGTCCAAAGAATGCCAACGGATCAAATGGGAGGACGAAGATGGACGAACGAGATGAACTTAGTCCAAAGAATGCCAACGGATCAAATGGGAGGACGAAGATGGACGAACCAGATGAACTTGTTGCAAAGAAGGCCTACGTATTAAATGGGAGTACGAAGATCGACAAACGAGTTGAACTTGGTCCAAAGAATGTCAACGGATCAAATGGGAGGACGAAGATGGACGAACGAGATGAACTTGGTCCAAAGAATGCCAACGGATCCAATGAGAGGACGAAGATGGACGAACGAGACGAACATGGTGCAAAGAAGGCCTACGGATCAAATGGGAGGACAAAGATGGACGAACGCGACGAACTTGGTCGAAAGAATGCCAACGGATCAAATGGGAGGACGAAGATGGACGAACGAGACGAACTTAGTCCAAAGAACGCCAACGAATCAAATGGGAGGACGAAGATGGACGAACGAGATGAACTTAGTCCAAAGAATGCCAACGGATCAAATGGGAGGACGAAGATGGACGAACCAGATGAACTTGTTGCAAAGAAGGGCTACGTATTAAATGGGAGTACGAAGATCGACAAACGAGAGGAACTTGGTCCAAAGAATGTCAACGGATCAAATGGGAGGACGAAGATGGACGAACGAGACGAACTTGGTCCAAAGAATGCCAACGGATCCAATGAGAGGACGAAGATGGACGAACGAGACGAACATGGTGCAAAGAAGGCCTACGGATCAAATGGGAGGACGAAGATGGACGAACGCGACGAACTTAGTCCAAAGAATGCCAACGAATCAAATGGGAGGACGAAGATGGACGAACGAGATGAACTTGTTGCAAAGAAGGCCTACGTATTAAATGGGAGTACGAAGATCGACAAACGAGACGAACTTGGTCCAAAGAATGCCAACGGATCAAATGGGAGGACGAAGATGGACGAACGAGATGAAGTTGGTCCAAAGAATGCCAACGGATCAAATGGGAGGACGAAGATGGACGAACGAGACGAACTTGGTCCAAAGAATGCCAACGGATCCAATGCGAGGACTAAGATGGGCGAACGAGACGAACTTGGTGCAAAGAATGCCAACGGATCCAATGCGAGGACGAAGATGGACGAACGAGACGAACTTGGTGCAAAGAAGGCCTACGGATCAAATGGGAGGACGAAGATGGACGAACGCGACGAACTTGGTCAAAAGAATGCCAACGGATCAAATGGGAGGACGTAGATGGATGAATGAGACGAACTTGGTGCAAAGAAGGCCTACGTATCAAATGGGAGGACGAAGATGGACGAACGAGATGAACTTAGTCCAAAGAATGCCAACGGATCAAATGGGAGGACGAAGATGGACGAACGAGACGAACTTGGTGCAAAGAAGGCCTACGGATCAAATGGGAGGACGAAGATGGACGAACGAGACGAACTTGGTCCAAAGAATGCCAACGGATCCAATGCGAGGACTAAGATGGACGAACGAGATGAACTTGGTGCAAAGAATGCCAACGGATCCAATGAGAGGACGAAGATGGACGTACGAGACGAACTTGGTGCAAAGAAGGCCTACGGATCAAATGGGAGGACGAAGATAGACGAACGCGACGAACTTGGTCGAAAGAATGCCAACGGATCAAATGGGAGGACGAAGATGGACGAACGAGACGAACTTGGTACAAAGAAGGGCTACGGATCAAATGGGAGGACGAAGATGGACGAACGAGATGAACTTCGTCCAAAGAATGCCAACGGATCCAATGAGAGGACGAAGATGGACGAACGAGACGAACATGGTGCAAAGAAGGCCTACGGATCAAATGGGAGGACGAAGATGGACGAACGCGACGAACTTGGTCGAAAGAATGCCAACGGATCAAATGGGAGGACGAAGATGGACGAACGAGACGAACTTAGTCCAAAGAATGCCAACGAATCAAATGGGAGGACGAAGATGGACGAACGAGATGAACTTGTTGCAAAGAAGGCCTACGTATTAAATGGGAGTACGAAGATCGACAAACGAGACGAACTTGGTCCAAAGAATGCCAACGGATCAAATGGGAGGACGAAGATGGACGAACGAGAGGAAGTTGGTCCAAAGAATGCCAACGGATCAAATGGGAGGACGAAGATGGACGAACGAGACGAACTTGGTCCAAAGAATGCCAACGGATCCAATGCGAGGACTAAGATGGGCGAACGAGACGAACTTGGTGCAAAGAATGCCAACGGATCCAATGCGAGGACGAAGATGGACGAACGAGACGAACTTGGTGCAAAGAAGGCCTACGGATCAAATGGGAGGACGAAGATGGACGAACGCGACGAACTTGGTCAAAAGAATGCCAACGGATCAAATGGGAGGACGTAGATGGACGAACGAGATGAACTTAGTCCAAAGAATGCCAACGGATCAAATGGGAGGACGAAGATGGACGAACGAGACGAACTTGGTGCAAAGAAGGCCTACGGATCAAATGGGAGGACGAAGATGGACGAACGAGACGAACTTGGTCCAAAGAATGCCAACGGATCCAATGCGAGGACTAAGATGGACGAACGAGACGAACTTGGTGCCAAGAATGCCAACGGATCCAATGAGAGGACGAAGATGGACGTACGAGACGAACTTGGTGCAAAGAAGGCCTACGGATCAAATGGGAGGACGAAGATAGACGAACGCGACGAACTTGGTCGAAAGAATGCCAACGGATCAAATGGGAGGACGAAGATGGACAAACGAGACGAACTTGGTACAAAGAAGGGCTACGGATCAAATGGGAGGACGAAGATGGACGAACGAGATGAACTTCGTCCAAAGAATGCCAACGGATCAAATGGGAGGACGAAGATGGACGAACGAGATGAACTTGTTGCAAAGAAGGCCTACGTATTAAATGGGAGTACGAAGATCGACAAACGAGACGAACTTGGTCCAATGAATGCCAACGGATCAAATGGGAGGACGAAGATGGGCGAACGAGACGAAGTTGGTCCAAAGAATGCCAACGGATCAAATGGGAGGACAAAGAGGGACGAACGAGACGAACTTGGTACAAAGAAGGCCAACCGAACAAATGGGAGGACGAAGATGGAGGAACGAGATGAACTTCGTCCAAAGAATGCCAACGGATCAAATGGGACGACGAAGATGGACGAACGAGATGAAATTGTTGCAAACAAGGCCTACGTATTAAATGGGAGTGCGAAGATCGACAAACGAGACGAACTTGGTCCAAAGAATGCCAACGGATCAAATGGGAGGACGAAGATGGACGAACGAGATGAACTTAGTCCAAAGAATGCCAATGGATCGAATGGGAGGACGAAGATGGACGAACCAGATGAACTTGTCGCAAAGAAGGCCTACGTATTAAATGGGAGTACGAAGATCGACAAACGAGACGAACTTGGTCCAAAGAATGCCAACGGATCAAATGGGAGGACGAAGATGGACGAACGAGACGAAGTTGGTCCAAAGAATGCCAACGGATCAAATGGGAGGACGAAGATGGACGAACGAGACGAACTTGGTGCAAAGAATGCCAACGGATCCAATGCGAGGACGAAGATGGACGAACGAGACGAACTTGGTGCAAAGAAGGCCTACGGATCAAATGGGAGGACGAAGATGGACGAAGGCGACGAACTTGGTCAAAAGAATGCCAACGGATCAAATGGGAGGACGAAGATGGACGAACGAGACGAACTTGGTACAAAGAAGGCCTACGGATCAAACGGGAGGACGAAGATGGACGAACGAGATGAACTTAGTCCCAAGAATGCCAACGGATCAAATGGGAGGACGAAGATGGACGAACGAGATGAACTTGTTGCAAAGAAGACCTACGTATTAAATGGGAGTACGAAGATCGACAAACGAGACAAACTTGGTCCAAAGAATGCCAACGGATCAAATGGGAGGACGTAGATGGACGAATGAGACGAACTTGGTGCAAAGAAGGCCTGCAGATCAAATGGGAGGACGAAGATGGACGAACGAGATGAACTTAGTCCAAAGAATGCCAACGGATCAAGTAGGAGGACGAAGATGGACGAACGAGACGAACTTGGTACAAAGAAGGCCTACGGATCAAATGGGAGGACGAAGATGGACGAACGAGATGAACTTAGTCCAAAGAAAGCCAACGGATCAAGTAGGAGGACGAAGATGGACGAACGAGATGAACTTGTTGCAAAGAAGGCCAACGTATTAAATGGGAGGTCGAAGATCAACAAACGAGACGAACTTGGTCCAAAGAATGCCAACGGATCAAATGGGAGGACGAAGATGGACGAACGAGATGAACTTAGTCCAAAGAATGCCAACGGATCAAATGGGAGGACGAAGATGGACGAACCAGATGAACTTGTTGCAAAGAAGGCCTACGTATTAAATGGGAGTACGAAGATCGACAAACGAGTTGAACTTGGTCCAAAGAATGTCAACGGATCAAATGGGAGGACGAAGATGGACGAACGAGATGAACTTGGTCCAAAGAATGCCAACGGATCCAATGAGAGGACGAAGATGGACGAACGAGACGAACATGGTGCAAAGAAGGCCTACGGATCAAATGGGAGGACGAAGATGGACGAACGCGACGAACTTGGTCGAAAGAATGCCAACGGATCAAATGGGAGGACGAAGATGGACGAACGAGACGAACTTAGTCCAAAGAATGCCAACGAATCAAATGGGAGGACGAAGATGGACGAACGAGATGAACTTAGTCCAAAGAATGCCAACGGATCAAATGGGAGGACGAAGATGGACGAACCAGATGAACTTGTTGCAAAGAAGGCCTACGTATTAAATGGGAGTACGAAGATCGACAAACGAGAGGAACTTGGTCCAAAGAATGTCAACGGATCAAATGGGAGGACGAAGATGGACGAACGAGACGAACTTGGTCCAAAGAATGCCAACGGATCCAATGAGAGGACGAAGATGGACGAACGAGACGAACATGGTGCAAAGAAGGCCTACGGATCAAATGGGAGGACGAAGATGGACGAACGCGACGAACTTGGTCGAAAGAATGCCAACGGATCAAATGGGAGGACGAAGATGGACGAACGAGACGAACTTAGTCCAAAGAATGCCAACGAATCAAATGGGAGGACGAAGATGGACGAACGAGATGAACTTGTTGCAAAGAAGGCCTACGTATTAAATGGGAGTACGAAGATCGACAAACGAGACGAACTTGGTCCAAAGAATGCCAACGGATCAAATGGGAGGACGAAGATGGACGAACGAGATGAAGTTGGTCCAAAGAATGCCAACGGATCAAATGGGAGGACGAAGATGGACGAACGAGACGAACTTGGTCCAAAGAATGCAAACGGATCCAATGCGAGGACTAAGATGGGCGAACGAGACGAACTTGATGCAAAGAATGCCAACGGATCCAATGCGAGGACGAAGATGGACGAACGAGACGAACTTGGTGCAAAGAAGGCCTACGGATCAAATGGGAGGACGAAGATGGACGAACGCGACGAACTTGGTCAAAAGAATGCCAACGGATCAAATGGGAGGACGTAGATGGACGAATGAGACGAACTTGGTGCAAAGAAGGCCTACGTATCAAATGGGAGGACGAAGATGGACGAACGAGATGAACTTAGTCCAAAGAATGCCAACGGATCAAATGGGAGGACGAAGATGGACGAACGAGACGAACTTGGTGCAAAGAAGGCCTACGGATCAAATGGGAGGACGAAGATGGACAACGAGATGAAGTTAGTCCAAAGAATGCCAACAGATGAAATGGGAGGACGAAGATGGACGAACGAGATGAAATTGTTGCAAAGAAGGCTAACGTATTAAATGGGAGGACGAAGATCAACAGACGAGACGAACTTGGTCCAAAGAGTGCCAACGGATCAAATGGGAGGACGAAGATGGACTACCGAGACGACCTTGGTCCAAAGAATGCCAAAGGATCAAATGGGAGGACGAAGATGGACGAACGAGACGAACTTGGTACAAAGAAGGCCAACAGAATAAATGGGAGGACGAAGATGGACGAACGAGACGAACTTGGTCCAAAGAAGACCTACAGATCAAATGGAAGGACGAAGACGGACGAACGACACGAACTTGGTACAAAGAAGGCCAACGGATCAAATGGGAGGGCGAAGATGGACGAACGAGACGAACTTGGTCCAAAGAATGCCAACGGATCAAATGGGAGGACGTAGATGGACGAATGAGACGAACATGGTGCAAAGAAGGCCTACAGATCAAATGGGAGGACGAAGATGGACGAACGAGATGAACTTAGTCCAAAGAATGCCAACGGATCAAGTAGGAGGACGAAGATGGACGAACGAGACGAACTTGGTACAAAGAAGGCCTACGGATCAAATGGGAGGACGAAGACGGACGAACGAGATGAACTTAGTCCAAAGAATGCCAACGGATCAAGTAGGAGGACGAAGATGGACGAACGAGATGAACTTGTTGCAAAGAAGGCCAACGTATTAAATGGGAGGACGAAAATCAACAAACGAGACGAACTTGGTCCAAAGAATGCCAACGGATCAAATGGGAGGACGAAGATGGACGAACGAGATGAACTTAGTCCAAAGAATGCCAACGGATCAAATGGGAGGATGAAGATGGACGAACCAGATGAACTTGTTGCAAAGAAGGCCTACGTATTAAATGGGAGTACGAAGATCGACAAACGAGACGAACTTGGTCCAAAGAATGTCAACGGATCAAATGGGAGGACGAAGATGGACGAACGAGACGAACTTGGTCCAAAGAATGCCAACGGATCCAATGAGAGGACGAAGATGGACGAACGAGACGAACTTGGTCCAAAGAATGCCAACGGATCCAATGCGAGGACTAAGATGGACGAACGAGATGAACTTGTTGCAAAGAAGGCCTACGTATTAAATGGGAGTACGAAGATCGACAAACGAGACGTACTTGGTCCAAAGAATGCCAACGGATCAAGTAGGAGGACGAAGATGGACGAACGAGACGAACTTGGTACAAAGAAGGCCTACGGATCAAATGGGAGGACGAAGATGGACGAACGAGATGAACTTAGTCCAAAGAATGCCAACGGATCAAGTAGGAGGACGAAGATGGACGAACGAGATGAACTTGTTGCAAAGAAGGCCAACGTATTAAATGGGAGGACGAAGATCAACAAACGAGACGAACTTGGTCCAAAGAATGCCAACGGATCAAATGGGAGGACGAAGATGGACGAACGAGATGAACTTAGTCCAAAGAATGCCAACAGATCAAATGGGAGGATGAAGATGGACGAACCAGATGAACTTGTTGCAAAGAAGGCCTACGTATTAAATGGGAGTACGAAGATCGACAAACGAGACGAACTTGGTCCAAAGAATGTCAACGGATTAAATGGGAGGACGAAGATGGACGAACGAGACGAACTTGGTCCAAAGAATGCCAACGGATCCAATGAGAGGACGAAGATGGACGAACGAGACGAACTTGGTCCAAAGAATGCCAACGGATCCAATGCGAGGACTAAGATGGACGAACGAGATGAACTTGTTGCAAAGAAGGCCGACGTATTAAATGGGAGTACGAAGATCGACAAACGAGACGTACTTGGTTCAAGGAATGCCAACGGATCAAATGGGAGGACGAAGATGGACGAACGAGACGAACTTGGTCCAAAGAATGCCAACGGATCAAATGGGAGGACGAAGATGGACGAACGAGACGAACTTGGTCCAAAGAATGCCAACGGATCAAATGGGAGGACAAAGAGGGACAAACGAGACGAACTTGGTACAAAGAAGGCCAACCTAACAAATGGGAGGACGAAGATGGACGAACGAGACGAACTTGGTGCAAAGAAGGCCTACGGATCAAATGGGAGGACGAAGATGGACGAACGCGACGAACTTGGTCGAACGAATGCCAACGGATCAAATGGGAGGACGAAGATGGACGAACGAGACGAACTTAGTCCAAAGAATGCCAACGAATCAAATGGGTGGACGAAGATGGACGAACGAGATGAACTTGTTGCAAAGAAGGCCTACGTATTAAATGGGAGTACGAAGATCGACAAACGAGACGAACTTGGTCCAAAGAATGCCAACGGATCAAATGGGAGGACGAAGATGGACGAACGAGACAAAGTTGGTCCAAAGAATGACAACGGATCAAATGGGAGGACGAAGATGGACGAACGAGACGAACTTGGTCCAAAGAATGCCAACGGATCCAATGCGAGGACTAAGATGGACGAACGAGACGAACTTGGTGCAAAGAATGCCATCGGATCCAATGAGAGGATGAAGATGGACGTACGAGACGAACTTGGTGCAAAGAAGGCCTACAGATCAAATGGGAGGACGAAGATGGACGAACGAGATGAACTTAGTCCAAAGAATGCCAACGGATCAAATGGGAGGACGAAGATGGACGAACGAGATGAACTTGTTGCAAAGAAGGCCTACGTATTAAATGGGAGTACGAAGATCAACAAACGAGACGAACTTAGTCCAAAGAATGCCAACGGATCAAATGGGAGGACGAAGATGGGCGAACGAGACGAAGTTGGTCCAAAGAATGCCAACGGATCAAATGGGAGGACAAAGAGGGACGAACGAGACGAACTTGGAACAAAGAAGATGGACGAACGAGATGAACTTGGTACAAAGAAGGCCTACGGATTAAATGGGAGGGCGAAGATGGACGAACGAGATGAACTTAGTCCATAGAATGCCAACGGATCAAATGGGAGGACAAAGATGGACGAACGAGACGAACTTGGTGCAAAGAAGGCCTACGGATCAAATGAGAGGACGAAGATGGACGAACGAGACGAACTTGGTCCAAAGAATGCCAACGCATCCAATGGGAGGACGAAGATGGACGAACGAGATGAACTTGGTCCAAAGAATGCCAACGGATCCAATGAGAGGACGAAGATGGACGAACGAGACGAACTTGGTGCAAAGAAGGCCTACGGATCAAATGGGAGGACGAACGAGACGAACTTGGTCCAAAGAATGCCAACGGATCAAATGGGAGGACAAAGAGGGACAAACGAGACGAACTTGGTACAAAGAAGGCCAACCTAACAAATGGGAGGACGAAGATGGACGAACGAGACGAACTTGGTGCAAAGAAGGCCTACGGATCAAATGGGAGGACGAAGATGGACGAACGCGACGAACTTGGTCGAAAGAATGCCAACGGATCAAATGGGAGGACGAAGATGGACGAACGAGACGAACTTAGTCCAAAGAATGCCAACGAATCAAATGGGTGGACGAAGATGGACGAACGAGATGAACTTGTTGCAAAGAAGGCCTACGTATTAAATGGGAGTACGAAGATCGACAAACGAGACGAACTTGGTCCAAAGAATGTCAACGGATCAAATGGGAGGACGAAGATGGACGAACGAGACGAACTTGGTCCAAAGAATGCCAACGGATCCAATGAGAGGACGAAGATGGACGAACGAGACGAACTTGGTCCAAAGAATGCCAACGGATCCAATGCAAGGACTAAGATGGACGAACGAGATGAACTTGTTGCAAAGAAGGCCAACGTATTAAATGGGAGGACGAAGATCAACAAACGAGACGAACTTGGTCGAAAGAATGCCAACGGATCAAATGGGAGGACGAAGATGGACGAACGAGATGAACTTAGTCCAAAGAATGCCAACGGATCAAATGGGACGATGAAGATGGACGAACCAGATGAACTTGTTGCAAAGAAGGCCTACGTATTAAATGGGAGTACGAAGATCGACAAACGAGACGAACTTGGTCCAAAGAATGTCAACGGATCAAATGGGAGGACGAAGATGGACGAACGAGACGAACATGGTCCAAAGAATGCCAACGGATCCAATCTTGGTCCAAAGAATGCCAACGGATCCAATGAGAGGACGAAGATGGACGAACGAGACGAACTTGGTCCAAAGAATGCCAACGGATCCAATGCGAGGACTAAGATGGACGAACGAGATGAACTTGTTGCAAAGAAGGCCTACGTATTAAATGGGAGTACGAAGATCGACAAACGAGACGTACTTGGTCCAAAGAATGCCAACGGATCAAGTAGGAGGACGAAGATGGACGAACGAGACGAACTTGGTACAAAGAAGGCCTACGGATCAAATGGGAGGACGAAGATGGACGAACGAGATGAACTTAGTCCAAAGAATGCCAACGGATCAAGTAGGAGGACGAAGATGGACGAACGAGATGAACTTGTTGCAAAGAAGGCCAACGTATTAAATGGGAGGACGAAGATCAACAAACGAGACGAACTTGGTCCAAAGAATGCCAACGGATCAAATGGGAGGACGAAGATGGACGAACGAGATGAACTTAGTCCAAAGAATGCCAACAGATCAAATGGGAGGATGAAGATGGACGAACCAGATGAACTTGTTGCAAAGAAGGCCTACGTATTAAATGGGAGTACGAAGATCGACAAACGAGACGAACTTGGTCCAAAGAATGTCAACGGATCAAATGGGAGGACGAAGATGGACGAACGAGACGAACTTGGTCCAAAGAATGCCAACGGATCCAATGAGAGGACGAAGATGGACGAACGAGACGAACTTGGTCCAAAGAATGCCAACGGATCCAATGCGAGGACTAAGATGGACGAACGAGATGAACTTGTTGCAAAGAAGGCCTACGTATTAAATGGGAGTACGAAGATCGACAAACGAGACGTACTTGGTTCAAGGAATGCCAACGGATCAAATGGGAGGACGAAGATGGACGAACGAGACGAACTTGGTCAAAAGAATGCCAACGGATCAAATGGGAGGACGAAGATGGACGAACGAGACGAACTTGGTCCAAAGAATGCCAACGGATCAAATGGGAGGACAAAGAGGGACAAACGAGACGAACTTGGTCCAAAGAATGCCAACGGATCAAATGGGAGGACAAAGAGGGACAAACGAGACGAACTTGGTGCAAAGAAGGCCTACGGATCAAATGGGAGGACGAAGATGGACGAACGCGACGAACTTGGTCGAAAGAATGCCAACGGATCAAATGGGAGGACGAAGATGGACGAACGAGACGAACTTAGTCCAAAGAATGCCAACGAATCAAATGGGTGGACGAAGATGGACGAACGAGATGAACTTGTTGCAAAGAAGGCCTACGTATTAAATGGGAGTACGAAGATCGACAAACGAGACGAACTTGGTCCAAAGAATGCCAACGGATCAAATGGGAGGACGAAGATGGACGAACGAGACAAAGTTGGTCCAAAGAATGACAACGGATCAAATGGGAGGACGAAGATGGACGAACGAGACGAACTTGGTCCAAAGAATGCCAACGGATCCAATGCGAGGACTAAGATGGACGAACGAGACGAACTTGGTGCAAAGAATGCCATCGGATCCAATGAGAGGATGAAGATGGACGTACGAGACGAACTTGGTGCAAAGAAGGCCTACAGATCAAATGGGAGGACGAAGATGGACGAACGAGATGAACTTAGTCCAAAGAATGCCAACGGATCAAATGGGAGGACGAAGATGGACGAACGAGATGAACTTGTTGCAAAGAAGGCCTACGTATTAAATGGGAGTACGAAGATCAACAAACGAGACGAACTTAGTCCAAAGAATGCCAACGGATCAAATGGGAGGACGAAGATGGGCGAACGAGACGAAGTTGGTCCAAAGAATGCCAACGGATCAAGTGGGAGGACAAAGAGGGACGAACGAGACGAACTTGGTACAAAGAAGATGGACGAACGAGATGAACTTGGTACAAAGAAGGCCTACGGATTAAATGGGAGGGCGAAGATGGACGAACGAGATGAACTTAGTCCATAGAATGCCAACGGATCAAATGGGAGGACAAAGATGGACGAACGAGACGAACTTGGTGCAAAGAAGGCCTACGGATCAAATGGGAGGACGAAGATGGACGAACGAGACGAACTTGGTCCAAAGAATGCCAACGGATCCAATGGGAGGACGAAGATGGACGAACGAGATGAACTTGGTCCAAAGAATGCCAACGGATCCAATGAGAGGACGAAGATGGACGAACGAGACGAACTTGGTGCAAAGAAGGCCTACGGATCAAATGGGAGGACGAAGATGGACGAACGCGACGAACTTGGTCGAAAGAATGCCAACGGATCAAATGGGAGGACGAAGATGGACGAACGAGACGAACTTGGTACAAAGAAGGCCAACAGAACAAATGGGAGGACGAAGATGGACGAACGAGATGAACTTGTTGCAAAGAAGGCCTACGTATTAAATGGGAGTACGAAGATCGACAAACGAGACGAACTTGGTCCAAAGAATGCCAACGGATCAAATGGGAGGACGAAGATGGATGAACGAGACGAAGTTGGTCCAAAGAATGCCAACGGATCAAATGGGAGGACGAAGATGGACGAACGAGACGAACTTGGTACAAAGAAGGCCAACCTAACAAATGGGAGGACGAAGATGGACGAACGAGACGAACTTGGTGCAAAGAAGGCCTACGGATCAAATGGGAGGACGAAGATGGACGAACGCGACGAACTTGGTCGAAAGAATGCCAACGGATCAAATGGGAGGACGAAGATGGACGAACGAGACGAACTTAGTCCAAAGAATGCCAACGAATCAAATGGGTGGACGAAGATGGACGAACGAGATGAACTTGTTGCAAAGAAGGCCTACGTATTAAATGGGAGTACGAAGATCGACAAACGAGACGAACTTGGTCCAAAGAATGTCAACGGATCAAATGGGAGGACGAAGATGGACGAACGAGACGAACTTGGTCCAAAGAATGCCAACGGATCCAATGAGAGGACGAAGATGGACGAACGAGACGAACTTGGTCCAAAGAATGCCAACGGATCCAATGCAAGGACTAAGATGGACGAACGAGATGAACTTGTTGCAAAGAAGGCCAACGTATTAAATGGGAGGACGAAGATCAACAAACGAGACGAACTTGGTCGAAAGAATGCCAACGGATCAAATGGGAGGACGAAGATGGACGAACGAGATGAACTTAGTCCAAAGAATGCCAACGGATCAAATGGGACGATGAAGATGGACGAACCAGATGAACTTGTTGCAAAGAAGGCCTACGTATTAAATGGGAGTACGAAGATCGACAAACGAGACGAACTTGGTCCAAAGAATGTCAACGGATCAAATGGGAGGACGAAGATGGACGAACGAGACGAACTTGGTCCAAAGAATGCCAACGGATCCAATCTTGGTCCAAAGAATGCCAACGGATCCAATGAGAGGACGAAGATGGACGAACGAGACGAACTTGGTCCAAAGAATGCCAACGGATCCAATGCGAGGACTAAGATGGACGAACGAGATGAACTTGTTGCAAAGAAGGCCTACGTATTAAATGGGAGTACGAAGATCGACAAACGAGACGTACTTGGTCCAAAGAATGCCAACGGATCAAGTAGGAGGACGAAGATGGACGAACGAGACGAACTTGGTACAAAGAAGGCCTACGGATCAAATGGGAGGACGAAGATGGACGAACGAGATGAACTTAGTCCAAAGAATGCCAACGGATCAAGTAGGAGGACGAAGATGGACGAACGAGATGAACTTGTTGCAAAGAAGGCCAACGTATTAAATGGGAGGACGAAGATCAACAAACGAGACGAACTTGGTCCAAAGAATGCCAACGGATCAAATGGGAGGACGAAGATGGACGAACGAGATGAACTTAGTCCAAAGAATGCCAACAGATCAAATGGGAGGATGAAGATGGACGAACCAGATGAACTTGTTGCAAAGAAGGCCTACGTATTAAATGGGAGTACGAAGATCGACAAACGAGACGAACTTGGTCCAAAGAATGTCAACGGATCAAATGGGAGGACGAAGATGGACGAACGAGACGAACTTGGTCCAAAGAATGCCAACGGATCCAATGAGAGGACGAAGATGGACGAACGAGACGAACTTGGTCCAAAGAATGCCAACGGATCCAATGCGAGGACTAAGATGGACGAACGAGATGAACTTGTTGCAAAGAAGGCCTACGTATTAAATGGGAGTACGAAGATCGACAAACGAGACGTACTTGGTTCAAGGAATGCCAACGGATCAAATGGGAGGACGAAGATGGACGAACGAGACGAACTTGGTCAAAAGAATGCCAACGGATCAAATGGGAGGACGAAGATGGACGAACGAGACGAACTTGGTCCAAAGAATGCCAACGGATCAAATGGGAGGACAAAGAGGGACAAACGAGACGAACTTGGTCCAAAGAATGCCAACGGATCAAATGGGAGGACAAAGAGGGACAAACGAGACGAACTTGGTGCAAAGAAGGCCTACGGATCAAATGGGAGGACGAAGATGGACGAACGCGACGAACTTGGTCGAAAGAATGCCAACGGATCAAATGGGAGGACGAAGATGGACGAACGAGACGAACTTAGTCCAAAGAATGCCAACGAATCAAATGGGTGGACGAAGATGGACGAACGAGATGAACTTGTTGCAAAGAAGGCCTACGTATTAAATGGGAGTACGAAGATCGACAAACGAGACGAACTTGGTCCAAAGAATGCCAACGGATCAAATGGGAGGACGAAGATGGACGAACGAGACAAAGTTGGTCCAAAGAATGACAACGGATCAAATGGGAGGACGAAGATGGACGAACGAGACGAACTTGGTCCAAAGAATGCCAACGGATCCAATGCGAGGACTAAGATGGACGAACGAGACGAACTTGGTGCAAAGAATGCCATCGGATCCAATGAGAGGATGAAGATGGACGTACGAGACGAACTTGGTGCAAAGAAGGCCTACAGATCAAATGGGAGGACGAAGATGGACGAACGAGATGAACTTAGTCCAAAGAATGCCAACGGATCAAATGGGAGGACGAAGATGGACGAACGAGATGAACTTGTTGCAAAGAAGGCCTACGTATTAAATGGGAGTACGAAGATCAACAAACGAGACGAACTTAGTCCAAAGAATGCCAACGGATCAAATGGGAGGACGAAGATGGGCGAACGAGACGAAGTTGGTCCAAAGAATGCCAACGGATCAAGTGGGAGGACAAAGAGGGACGAACGAGACGAACTTGGTACAAAGAAGATGGACGAACGAGATGAACTTGGTACAAAGAAGGCCTACGGATTAAATGGGAGGGCGAAGATGGACGAACGAGATGAACTTAGTCCATAGAATGCCAACGGATCAAATGGGAGGACAAAGATGGACGAACGAGACGAACTTGGTGCAAAGAAGACCTACGGATCAAATGGGAGGACGAAGATGGACGAACGAGACGAACTTGGTCCAAAGAATGCCAACGGATCCAATGGGAGGACGAAGATGGACGAACGAGATGAACTTGGTCCAAAGAATGCCAACGGATCCAATGAGAGGACGAAGATGGACGAACGAGACGAACTTGGTGCAAAGAAGGCCTACGGATCAAATGGGAGGACGAAGATGGACGAACGCGACGAACTTGGTCGAAAGAATGCCAACGGATCAAATGGGAGGACGAAGATGGACGAACGAGACGAACTTGGTACAAAGAAGGCCAACAGAACAAATGGGAGGACGAAGATGGACGAACGAGATGAACTTGTTGCAAAGAAGGCCTACGTATTAAATGGGAGTACGAAGATCGACAAACGAGACGAACTTGGTCCAAAGAATGCCAACGGATCAAATGGGAGGACGAAGATGGATGAACGAGACGAAGTTGGTCCAAAGAATGCCAACGGATCAAATGGGAGGACGAAGATGGACGAACGAGACGAACTTGGTACAAAGAAGATGGACGAACGCGATGAACTTGATACAAAGAAGGCCTACGGATTAAATGGGAGGGCGAAGATGGACGAACGAGATGAACTTAGTCCAAAGAATGCCAACGGATCAAATGGGAGGACGAAGATGGACGAACGAGACGAACTTGGTGCAAAGAAGGCCTACGGATCAAATGGGAGGACGAAGATGGACGAAAGAGATGAACTTAGTCCAAAGAATGCCAACGGATGAAATGGGAGGACGAAGATGGACGAACGAGATGAAATTGTTGCAAAGAAGGCAAACGTATTTAATGGGAGGACGAAGATCAACAGACAAGACGAACTTGGTCCAAAGAATGCCAACGGATCAAATGGGAGGACGAAGATGGACTACCGACACGATCTTGGTCCAATGAATTCCAAAGGATAAAATGGGAGGACGAAGATGGACGACCGAGACGAACTTGGTACAAAGAAGGCCAACAGAACAAATGGGAGGATGAAGATGGACGAATGAGATGAACTTGTTCCAAAGAAGACCTACAGATCAAATGGAAGGACGAAGATGGACGAACGACACGAACTTGGTCCAAAGAATGCCAACGGATCAAATGGGAGGACGAAGATGGATGAACGAGATGAACTTGGTCCAAAGAATGCCAACGGATCCAATGCGAGGACTAAGATGGACGAACGAGACGAACTTGGTGCAAAGAATGCCAACGGATCCAATGAGAGGATGAAGACGGAAGTACGAGACGAACTTGGTGCAAAGAAGGCCTACGGATCAAATGGGAGGACGAAGATGGACGAACGAGATGAACTTAGTCCAAAGAATGCCAACGGATCAAATGGGAGGACGAAGATGGACGAACGAGATGAACTTGTTGCAAAGAAGGCCTACGTATTAAATGGGAGTACGAAGATCGACAAACGAGACGAACTTAGTCCAAAGAATGCCAACGGATCAAATGGGAGGACGAAGATGGACGAACGACACGAACTTGGTCCAAAGAATGCCAACGGATCAAATGGGAGGACGAAGATGGATGAACGAGATGAACTTGGTCCAAAGAATGCCAACGGATCCAATGCGAGGACTAAGATGGACGAACGAGACGAACTTGGTGCAAAGAATGCCAACGGATCCAATGAGAGGATGAAGACGGAAGTACGAGACGAACTTGGTGCAAAGAAGGCCTACGGATCAAATGGAAGGACGAAGATGGACGAACGAGATGAACTTAGTCCAAAGAATGCCAACGGATCAAATGGGAGGACGAAGATGGACGAACGAGAGGAACTTGTTGCAAAGAAGGCCTACGTATTAAATGGGAGTACGAAGATCGACAAACGAGACGAACTTAGTCCAAAGAATGCCAACGGATCAAATGGGAGGACGAAGATGGGCGAACGAGACGAAGTTGGTCCAAAGAATGCCAACGGATCAAATGGGAGGACAAAGAGGGACGAACGAGACGAACTTGGTACAAAGAAGATGGACGAACGCGATGAACTTGATACAAAGAAGGCCTACGGATTAAATGGGAGGGCGAAGATGGACAAACGAGATGAACTTAGTCCAAAGAATGCCAACGGATCAAATGGGAGGACGAAGATGGACGAACGAGACGAACTTGGTGCAAAGAAGGCCTACGGATCAAATGGGAGGACGAAGATGGACGAAAGAGATGAACTTAGTCCAAAGAATGCCAACGGATGAAATGGGAGGACGAAGATGGACGAACGAGATGAAATTGTTGCAAAGAAGGCAAACGTATTTAATGGGAGGACGAAGATCAACAGACGAGACGAACTTGGTCCAAAGAATGCCAACGGATCAAATGGGAGGACGAAGATGGACTACCGACACGATCTTGGTCCAATGAATTCCAAAGGATAAAATGGGAGGACGAAGATGGACGACCGAGACGAACTTGGTACAAAGAAGGCCAACAGAACAAATGGGAGGAGGAAGATGGACGAACGAGATGAACTTGTTCCAAAGAAGACCTACAGATCAAATGGAAGGACGAAGATGGACGAACGACACGAACTTGGTCCAAAGAATGCCAACGGATCAAATGGGAGGACGAAGATGGATGAACGAGATGAACTTGGTCCAAAGAATGCCAACGGATCCAATGCGAGGACTAAGATGGACGAACGAGACGAACTTGGTGCAAAGAATGCCAACGGATCCAATGAGAGGAGGAAGACGGAAGTACGAGACGAACTTGGTGCAAAGAAGGCCTACGGATCAAATGGGAGGACGAAGATGGACGAACGAGATGAACTTAGTCCAAAGAATGCCAACGGATCAAATGGGAGGACGAAGATGGACGAACGAGATGAACTTGTTGCAAAGAAGGCCTACGTATTAAATGGGAGTACGAAGATCGACAAACGAGACGAACTTAGTCCAAAGAATGCCAACGGATCAAATGGGAGGACGAAGATGGGCGAACGAGACGAAGTTGGTCCAAAGAATGCCAACGGATCAAATGGGAGGACAAAGAGGGACGAACGAGACGAACTTGGTACAAAGAAAGAAGGACGAACGAGATGAACTTGGTACAAAGAAGGCCTACGGATTAAATGGGAGGGCGAAGATGGACGAACGAGATGAACTTAGTCCAAAGAATGCCAACGGATCAAATGGGAGGACGAAGATGGACGAACGAGACGAACTTGGTGCAAAGAAGGCCTACGGATCAAATGGGAGGACGAAGATGGACGAAAGAGATGAACTTAGTCCAAAGATTGCCAACGGATGAAATGGGAGGACGAAGATGGACGAACGAGATGAAATTGTTGCAAAGAAGGCAAACGTATTTAATGGGAGGACGAAGATCAACAGACGAGACGAACTTGGTCCAAAGAATGCCAACGGATCAAATGGGAGGACGAAGATGGACTACCGACACGATCTTGGTCCAATGAATTCCAAAGGATAAAATGGGAGGACGAAGATGGACGACCGAGACGAACTTGGTACAAAGAAGGCCAACAGAACAAATGGGAGGACGAAGATGGACGAACGAGATGAACTTGTTCCAAAGAAGACCTACAGATCAAATGGAAGGACGAAGATGGACGAACGACACGAACTTGGTCCAAAGAAGACCTACAGATCAAATGGAAGGACGAAGATGGACGAACGACACGAACTTGGAACAAAGAAGGCCAACGGATCAAATGGGAGGGAGAAGATGGACGAACGAGACGAACTTGGTCCAAAGAAGGCCTATGGATCAAATGGGATGACGAAGATGGACGTACGAGACGAACTTGGTGCAAAGAAGGCCTACGGATCAAATGGGAGGACAAAGATGGACGAACGCGACGAACTTGGTCGAAAGAATGCCAACGGATCAAATGGGAGGACGAAGATGGACGAACGAGAGAAACTTGGTACAAAGAAGGCCTACGGATCAAATGGGAGGACGAAGATGGACGAACGAGATGAACTTAGTCCGAAGAATGCCAACGGATCAAATGGGAGGACGAAGATGGAGGAACGAGACAAAGTTGGTCCAAAGAATGCCAACGGATCAAATGGGAGGACGAAGATGGACGAACGAGACGAACTTGGTCCAAAGAATGCCAACGGATCCAATGCGAGGACTAAGATGGACGAACGAGACGAACTTGGTGCAAAGAATGCCAACGGATCCAATGAGAGGACGAAGATGGACGTACGAGACAAACTTGGTGCAAAGAAGGCCTACGGATCAAATGGGAGGACGACGATGGACGAACGCGACGAACGAGATGAACTTAGTCCAAAGAATGCCAACAGATCAAATGGGAGGACAAAGATGGACGAACGAGATGAACTTGTTACAAAGAAGGCCAACCGAACAAATGGGAAGACGAAGATGGACGAACGAGACGAACTTGGTCCAAAAATGGCCTACGGATCAAATGGGAAGACGAAGAGGGACGAACGAGACGAACTTGGTACAAAGAATTCCAACGGATCAAATGAGAGGAAGAAGATGGACGAACGAGATGAACTTCGTGCAAAGAATTACAACAGATCAAATGGGAGGACGAAGATGGACGAACGAGACGAACTTGGTGCAAAGAATGACTACGGATCAAATGGGAGGACGAAGATGGACTAACGCGCCGAACTTGGTCCAAAGAATGCCAACAGATCAAATGGGAGGACGAAGATGGACGAACGAGACGAACTTGGTACAAAGAAGGCCTACGGATCAAATGGGAGGACGAAGATGGACGAACGATATGAACTTAGTCCAAAGAATGCCAACGGATCAAATGGGAGGACGAAGATGGACGAACGAGACAAACTTGGTGCAAAGAAGGCCTACGGATCAAATGGGAGGACGAAGATGGACGAACGTGACGAACTTGGTCGAAAGAATGCCAACGGATCCAATGCGAGGACGAAGATGGACGAACGAGACGAACTTGGTGCAAAGAAGGCCAACGGATCAAATGGGAGGACGAAGATGGACGAACGAGATGAACTTGTTGCAAAGAAGGCCTACGTATTAAATGGGAGTACGAAAATCGACAAACGAGACGAACTTAGTCCAAAGAATGCCAACGGATCAAATGGGAGGACGAAGATGGGCGAACGAGACGAAGTTGGTCCAAAGAATGCCAACGGATCAAATGGGAGGACAAAGAGGGACGAACGAGACGAACTTGGTACAAAGAAGAAGGACGAACGAGATGAACTTGGTACAAAGAAGGCCTACGGATTAAATGGGAGGGCGAAGATGGACGAACGAGATGAACTTAGTCCAAAGAATGCCAACGGATCAAATGGGAGGACGAAGATGGACGAACGAGACGAACATGGTGCAAAGAAGGCCTACGGATCAAATGGGAGGACGAAGATGGACGAAAGAGATGAACTTAGTCCAAAGAATGCCAACGGATCAAATGGGAGGACAAAGAGGGACGAACGAGACGAACTTGGTACAAAGAAGAAGGACGAACGAGATGAACTTGGTCCAAAGAAGGCCTACGGATCAATTGGGAGGACGAAGATGGACGAACGAGACAAACTTGGTCCAAATAAGGCCTTCGTAGCAAATGGGAGGACGAAGATGGACGAACGAGACGAACTTGGTCCAAAGAAGGCCTACGGATCAAATGGGAGGACAAAGATGGACGAACGAGACGAACTTGGTCCAAAGAAGGCCTAGGGATCAAATGGGAGGACGAAGATGGAGGAACGAGGCGAACTTGGTCCAAAGAAGGCCTACGGATCAAATGGGAGGACGAAGAGGGACGAACGAGACAAACATGGTCCAAAGAAGGCCTACGGAGCAAATGGGAGGACGAAGATGGACGAACGAGACGAACTTGGTCCAAAGAAGGCCTACGGATCAAATGGGAGGACGAAGATGGACGAACGAGACGAACTTGGTCCAAAGAAGGCCTACGGATCAAATGGGAGGACGAAAATGGGCGAACGAGACGAAGTTGGTCCAAAGAATGCCAACGGATCAAATGGGAGGACAAAGAGGGACGAACGAGACGAACTTGGTACAAAGAAGAAGGACGAACGAGATGAACTTGGTACAAAGAAGGCCTACGGATTAAATGGGAGGGCGAAGATGGACGAACGAGATGAACTTAGTCCAAAGAATGCCAACGGATCAAATGGGAGGACGAAGATGGACGAACGAGACGAACATGGTGCAAAGAAGGCCTACGGATCAAATGGGAGGACGAAGATGGACGAAAGAGATGAACTTAGTCCAAAGAATGCCAACAGATGAAATGGGAGGACGAAGATGGACGAACGAGATGAAATTGTTGCAAAGAAGGCAAACGTATTTAATGGGAGGACGAAGATCAACAGACGAGACGAACTTGGTCCAAAGAATGCCAACGGATCAAATGGGAGGACGAAGATGGACTACCGACACGATCTTGGTCCAATGAATTCCAAAGGATAAAATGGGAGGACGAAGATGGACGACCGAGACGAACTTGGTACAAAGAAGGCCAACAGAACAAATGGGAGGACGAAGATGGACGAACGAGATGAACTTGTTCCAAAGAAGACCTACAGATCAAATGGAAGGGCGAAGATGGACGAACGACACGAACTTGGTCCAAAGAAGACCTACAGATCAAATGGAAGGACGAAGATGGACGAACGACACGAACTTGGAACAAAGAAGGCCAACGGATCAAATGGGAGGGCGAAGATGGACGAACGAGACGAACTTGGTCCAAAGAAGGCCTATGGATCAAATGGGAGGACGAAGATGGACGAACGCGACGAACTTGGTCGAAAGAATGCCAACGGATCAAATGGGAGGACGAAGATGGACGTACGAGACGAACTTGGTGCAAAGAAGGCCTACGGATCAAATGGGAGGACGAAGATGGACGAACGCGACGAACTTGGTCGAAAGAATGCCAACGGATCAAATGGGAGGACGAAGATGGACGAACGAGACAAACATGGTACAAAGAAGGCCTACGGATCAAATGGGAGGACGAAGATGGACGAACGAGATGAACTTAGTCCAAAGAATGCCAACGGATCAAATGGGAGGACGAAGATGGACGAACGAGACGAAGTTGGTCCAAAGAATGCCAACGGATCAAATGGGAGGACGAAGATGGACGAACGAGACTAACTTGGTCCAAAGAATGCCAACGGATCCAATGCGAGGACTAAGATGGACGAACGAGACGAACTTGGTGCAAAGAATGCCAACGGATCCAATGAGAGGACGAAGATGGATGTACGAGACAAACTTGGTGCAAAGAAGGCCTACGGATCAAATGGGAGGACGACGATGGACGAACGCGACGAACGAGATGAACTTAGTCCAAAGAATGCCAACAGATCAAATGGGAGGACAAAGATGGACGAACGAGATGAACTTGTTACAAAGAAGGCCAACCGAACAAATGGGAAGACGAAGATGGACGAACGAGACGAACTTGGTCCAAAAATGGCCTACGGATCAAATTGGAAGACGAAGAGGGACGAACGAGATGAACTTGGTACAAAGAATTCCAACGGATCAAATGAGAGGACGAAGATGGACGAACGAGATGAACTTCGTGCAAAGAATTACAACAGATCAAATGGGAGGACGAAGATGGACGAACGAGACGAACTTGGTGCAAAGAATGACTACGGATCAAATGGGAGGACGAAGATGGACGAACGCGCCGAACTTGGTCCAAAGAATGCCAACGGATCAAATGGGAGGACGAAGATGGACGAACGAGACGAACTTGGTACAAAGAAGGCCTACGGATCAAATGGGAGGACGAAGATGGACGAACGATATGAACTTAGTCCAAAGAATGCCAACGGATCAAATGGGAGGACGAAGATGGACGAACGAGATGAACTTGTTGCAAAGAAGGCCTACGTATTATATGGGAGTACGAAGATCGACAAACGAGACGAACTTGGTCCAAAGAATTCCAACGGATCAAATGGGAGGACGAAGATGGACGAACGAGACGAACTTGGTGCAAAGAATGCCAACGGATCCATTGAGAGGACGAAGATGGACGTACGAGACGAACTTGGTGCAAAGAAGGCCTACGGATCGAATGGGAGGACGAAGATGGACGAACGTGACGAACTTGGTCGAAAGAATGCCAACGGATCAAATGGGAGGACGAAGATGGACGAACGAGACAAACTTGGTGCAAAGAAGGCCTATGGATCAAATGGGAGGACGAAGATGGACGAATGAGATGAACTTAGTCCAAAGAATGCCAACGGATCAAATGGGAGGACGAAGATGGACGAACGAGACGAAGTTGGTCCAAAGAATGCCAACAGATCAAATGGGAGGACGAAGATGGACGAACGAGATGAACTTTGTCCAAAGAATGCCAACGGATCCAATGAGAGGACGAAGATGGACGAACGAGACGAACTTGGTGCAAAGAAGGCCTACGGATCAAATGGGACGACGAAGATGGACGAACGCGACAAACTTGGTGCAAAGAAGGCCTACGGATCAAATGGGAGGATGAAGATGGACGAACGAGACGAACTTGGTACAAAGAAGGCCTACGGATCAAATGGGAGGACAAAGATGGACGAACGAGATGAACTTGTTACAAAGAAGGCCAACCGAACAAATGGGAAGACAAAGATGGACGAACGAGACGAACATGGTCCAAAAATGGCCTACGGATCAAATGGGAAGACGAAGAGGGACGAACGAGACGAACTTGGTACAAAGAATTCCAACGGATCAAATGAGAGGACGAAGATGGACGAACGAGATGAACTTCGTGCAAAGAATTACAACAGATCAAATGGGAGGACGAAGATGGACGAACGAGACGAACTTGGTGCAAAGAAGGACTACGGATCAAATGGGAGGACGAAGAAGGACGAACGCGACGAACTTGGTCCAAAGAAGGCCTACGGATCAAATGGGAAGACGAAGAGGGACGAACGAGACGAGCTTGGTACAAAGAATTCCAACGGATCAAATGAGAGGACGAAGATGGACGAACGAGATGAACTTCGTGCAAAGAATTACAACAGATCAAATGGGAGGACGAAGATGGACGAACGAGATGAACTTCATGCGAAGAATTACAACAGATCAAATGGGAGGACGAAGATGGACGAACGAGACGAACTTGGTGCAAAGAAGGACTACGGATCAAATGGGAGGACGAAGATGGACGAACGCGCCGAACTTGGTCCAAAGAATGCAACGGATCAAATGGGAGGACGAAGATGGACGAACGAGACGAACTTGGTATAAAGAAGGCCTACGGATCAAATGGGAGGACGAAGATAGACGAACGAGATAAACTTAGTCCAAAGATTGCCAACGGATCAAATGGGTGGACGAAGATGGACGAACGAGATGAACTTGTTGCAAAGAAGGCCTACGTATTAAATGGGAGTACGAAGATCGACAAACGAGACGAACTTTGTCCAAAGAATTCCAACGGATCAAATGGGAGGACGAAGATGGACGAACGAGACGAACTTGGTGCAAAGAATGCCAACGGATCCAATGAGAGGACGAAGATGGACGTACGAGACGAACTTGGTGCAAAGAAGGCCTACGGATCAAATGGGAGGACGAAGATGGACGAACCCGACGAACTTGGTCGAAAGAATGGCAACGGATCAAATGGGAGGACGAAGATGGACGAACGAGACAAACTTGGTGCAAAGAAGGCCTACGGATCAAATGAGAGGACGAAGTTGGACGAACGAGATGAACTCAGTCCAAAGAATGTAAACGGATCAAATGGGAGGACGAAGATGGACGAACGAGACGAAGTTGGTCCAAAGAATGCCAACAGATCAAATGGGAGGACGAAGATGGACGAACGAGACGAACTTGGTGCAAAGAATGCCAACGGATCCAATGAGAGGACGAAGATGGACGTACGAGACGAACTTGGTGCAAAGAAGGCCTACGGATCAAATGGGAGGACGAAGATGGACGAACGCGACGAACTTGGTCGAAAGAATGCCAACGGATCAAATGGGAGGACAAAGATGGATGAACGAGACAAACTTGGTGCAAAGAAGGCCTACGGATTAAATGAGAGGACGAAGATGGACGAACGAGATGAACTCAGTCCAAAGAATGCCAACGGATCAAATGGGAGGACGAAGATGGACGAACGAGACGAAGTTGGTCCAAAGAATGCCAACGGATCCAATGCGAGGACTAAGATGGACGAACGAGACGAACTTGGTGCAAAGAATGCCAACGGATCCAATGAGAGGACGAAGATGGACGTACGAGACGAACTTGGTGCAAAGAAGGCCTACGGATCAAATGGGAGGACGAAGATGGACGAACGCGACGAACTTGGTCGAAAGAATGCCAACGGATCAAATGGGAGGACAAAGATGGACGAACGACATGACTTGTTACAAAGAAGGCCTACGTATTATATGGGAGTACGAAGATCGACAAACGAGACGAACTTGGTCCAAAGAATGCCAACGGATCAAATGGGAGGACGAAGATGGAGGAACGAGACAAAGTTGGTCCAAAGAATGCCAACGGATCAAATGGGAGGACGAAGATGGACGAACGAGATGAACTTGGTCCAAAGAATGCCAACGGATCCAATGCGAGGACTAAGATGGACGAACGAGACGAACTTGGTGCAAAGAATGCCAACGGATCCAATGAGAGGACGAAGATGGACGAACGAGACGAACTTGGTACAAAAAAGGCCTACGGATCAAATGGGAGGACGAAGATGGACGAACGAGATGAACTTAGTCCAAAGAATGCCAACAGATCAAATGGGAGGACAAAGATGGACGAACGACATGACTTGTTACAAAGAAGGCCTACGTATTATATGGGAGTACGAAGAGGGACAAACGAGACGAACTTGGTACAAAGAAGGCCAACCGAACAAATGGGAGGACGAAGATGGACGAACGAGATGAACTTCGTCCAAAGAATGCCAACGGATCAAATGGGAGGACGAAGATGGACGAACGAGACGAAGTTGGTCCAAAGAATGCCAACAGATCAAATGGGAGGACGAAGATGGACGAACGAGATGAACTTAGTCCAAAGAATGCCAACGGATCAAATGGGAGGACGAAGATGGACGAACGAGATGAACTTGTTGCAAAGAAGGCCAACGTATTAAATGGGAGGACGAAGAACAACAAACGAGACGAACTTGGTCCAAAGAATGCCAACGGATCAAATGGGTGGACGAAGATGGACGAACGAGATAAACTTAGTCCAAAGAATGGGGAGGACGAAGATGGACGAACCAGATGAACTTGTTGCAAAGAAGGCCTACGTATTAAATGGGAGTACGAAGATCGACAAACGAGACGAACTTCGTCCAAAGAATGCCAACGGATCAAATGAGAGGACGAAGATGGACGAACGAGATGAAGTTGGTCCAAAGAATGCCAACGGATCAAATGAGAGGACGAAGATGGACGAACGAGATAAACTTAGTCCAAAGAATGGGGAGGACGAAGATGGACGAACCAGATGAACTTGTTGCAAAGAAGGCCTACGTATTAAATGGGAGTACGAAGATCGACAAACGAGACGAACTTCGTCCAAAGAATGCCAACGGATCAAATGAGAGGACGACGATGGACGAACGAGACGAACTTGGTGCAAAGAATGCCAACGGATCCAATGAGAGGACGAAGATGGACGAACGAGACGAACTTGGTGCAAAGAAGGCCTACGGATCAAATGGGAGGACGAAAATGGACGAACACGACGAACTTGGTCGAAAGAATGCCAACGGATCAAATGGGAGGACGAAGATGGACGAACGAGATGAACTTGGAACAAAGAAGGCCTACGGATCAAATGGGAGGACGAAGATGGACGAACGAGGAGACTTGGTCCAAAGAATGCCAACGGATCAAATGGGAGGACGAAGATGGAGGAACGAGACGAACTTGGTCCAAAGAATGCCAACGGATCAAATGGGAGGACGAAGATGGACGAACGAGACGAACTTGGTACAAAGAAGGCCTACGGATCAAATGGGAGGATGAAGATGGACGAACGAGATGAACTTAGTCCAAAGAATGCCAACGGATCAAATGGGAGGACGAAGATGGACGAACGAGATGAACTTGTTGCAAAGAAGGCCTACGTATTAAATGGGAGTACGAAGATCGACAAACGAGATGAACTTGGTCCAAAGAATGCCAACGGATCAAATGGGAGGACGAAGATGGGCGAACGAGACGAAGTTGGTCCAAAGAATGCCAACGGATCAAATGGGAGGACAAAGAGGGACGAACGAGACAAACTTGGCACAAAGAAGGCCTACAGATCAAATGGGAGGACGAAGATGGACGAACGAGATGAACTTAGTCCAAAGAATGCCAACGGATCAAATGGGAGGACGAAGATGGACGAACGAGACGAAGTTGGTCCAAAGAATGCCAATGGATCAAATGGGAGGACGAAGAGGGACAAACGAGACAAACTTGGTACAAAGAAGGCCTACGGATCAAATGGGAGGACGAAGATGGACGAACGAGATGTACTTAGTCCAAAGAATGCCAACAGATCAAATGGGAGGACAAAGATGGACGAACGAGATGAACTTGTTACAAAGAAGGCCAACCGAACAAATGGGAAGACGAAGATGGACGAACGAGACGAACATGGTCCAAAAATGGCCTACGGATCAAATGGGAAGACGAAGAGGGACGAACGAGACGAACTTGGTACAAAGAATTCCAACGGATCAAATGAGAGGACGAAGATGGACGAACGAGATGAACTTCTTGCAAAGAATTACAACAGATCAAATGGGAGGACGAAGATGGACGAACGAGACGAACTTGGTGCAAAGAAGGACTACGGATCAAATGGGAGGACCAAGATGGACGAACGCGACGAACTTGGTCCAAAGAAGGCCTACGGATCAAATGGGAAGACGAAGAGGGACGAACGAGACGAACTTGGTACAAAGAATTCCAACGGATCAAATGAGAGGACGAAGATGGACGAACGAGATGAACTTCGTGCAAAGAATTACAACAGAACAAATGGGAGGACGAAGATGGACGAACGAGACGAACTTGGTGCAAAGAAGGACTACGGATCAAATGGGAGGACGAAGATGGGCGAACGCGACGAACTTGGTCCAAAGAATGCCAACGGATCAAATGGGAGGACGAAGATGGACTAACGAGACGAACTTGGTACAAAGAAGGCCTACGGATCAAATGGGACGACGAAGATGGACGAACGAGATGAACTTAGTCCAAAGATTGCCAACGGATCAAATGGGAGGACGAAGATGGACGAACGAGATGAATTAGTCCAAAGAATGCCAACGGATCAAATGGGAGGACGAAGATGGACGAACGAGATGAACTTGGTACAAAGAAGGCCTACGGATCAAATGGGAGGACGAAGATGGACGAACGAGATGAACTTAGTCCAAAGAATGCCAACGGATCAAATGGGAGGACGAATATGAACGAACGAGATGAACTTGTTGTAAAGAAGGCCAACGTATTAAATGGGAGGACGAAGAACAACAAACGAGACGAACTTGGTCCAAAGAATGCCAACGGATCAAATGGGAGGACGAAGATGGACGAACGAGATGAACTTAGTCCAAAGAATGGGGAGGATGAAGATGGACGAACCAGATGAACTTGTTGCAAAGAAGGCCTACGTATTAAATGGGAGTACGAAGATCGACAAACGAGACGAACTTGGTCCAAAGAATGCCAACGGATCAAATGAGAGGACGATGATGGACGAACGAGACGAAGTTGGTCCAAAGAATGCCAACGGATCAAATGGGAGGACGAAGATGGACGAACGAGACGAACTTGGTGCAAAGAATGCCAACGGATCCAATGAGAGGACGAAGATGGACGATCGAGACGAACTTGGTGCAAAGAAGGCCTACGGATGAAATAGGAGGACGAAGATGGACGAAAACGACGAACTTGGTCGAAAGAATGCCAACGTATCAAATGGGAGGACGAAGATGGACGAACGAGACGAACTTGGAACAAAGAAGGCCTACGGATAAAATGGGAGGACGAAGATGGACGAACGAGGAGACTTGGTCCAAAGAATGCCAACGGATCAAATGGGAGGACGAAGATGGACGAACGAGACGAACTTGGTACAAAGAAGGCCTACGGATCAAATGGGAGGACGAAGATGGACGAACGAGATGAACTTAGTCCAAAGAATGCCAACGGATCAAATGGGAGGACGAAGATGGACGAACGAGATGAACTTGTTGCAAAGAACGCCTACGTATTAAATGGGAGTACGAAGATCGACAAACGAGACGAACTTGGTCCAAAGAATGCCAACGGATCAAATGGGAGGACGAAGATGGGCGAACGAGACGAAGTTGGTCCAAAGAATGCCAACGGATCAAATGGGAGGACAAAGAGGGACGAACGAGACAAACTTGGTACAAAGAAGGCCTACAGATCAAATGGGAGGACGAAGATGGACGAACGAGATGAACTTAGTCCAAAGAATGCCAACGGATCAAATGGGAGGACGAAGATGGACGAACGAGACGAAGTTGGTCCAAAGAATGCCAATGGATCAAATGGGAGGACGAAGATGGACAAACGAGACAAACTTGGTACAAAGAAGGCCTACGGATCAAATGGGAGGACGAAGATGGACGAACGAGATGTACTTAGTCCAAAGAATGCCAACAGATCAAATGGGAGGACAAAGATGGACGAACGAGATGAACTTGTTACAAAGAAGGCCAACCGAACAAATGGGAAGACGAAGATGGACGAACGAGACGAACTTGGTACAAAGAATTCCAACGGATCAAATGAGAGGACGAAGATGGACGAACGAGATGAACTTCGTGCAAAGAATTACAACAGATCAAATGGGAGGACGAAGATGGACGAACGAGACGAACTTGGTGCAAAGAAGGACTACGGATCAAATGGGAGGACGAAGATGGACGAACGCGACGAACTTGGTCCAAAGAAGGCCTACGGATCAAATGGGAAGACGAAGAGGGACGAACGAGACGAACTTGGTACAAAGAATTCCAACGGATCAAATGAGAGGACGAAGATGGACGAACGAGATGAACTTCGTGCAAAGAATTACAACAGAACAAATGGGAGGACGAAGATTGACGAACGAGACGAACTTGGTGCAAAGAAGGACTACGGATCAAATGGGAGGACGAAGATGGACGAACGCGACGAACTTGGTCCAAAGAATGCCAACGGATCAAATGGGAGGACGAAGATGGACTAACGAGACGAACTTGGTACAAAGAAGGCCTACGGATCAAATGGGAGGACGAAGATGGACGAACGAGATGAACTTAGTCCAAAGAATGCCAACGGATCAAATGGGAGGACGAAGATGGACGAACGAGATGAATTAGTCCAAAGAATGCCAACGGATCAAATGGGAGGACGAAGATGGACGAACGAGATGAACTTGGTACAAAGTAGGCCTACGGATCAAATGGGAGGACGAAGATGGACGAACGAGATGAACTTAGTCCAAAGAATGCCAACGGATCAAATGAAAGGACGAAGATGGACGAACGAGATGAACTTGTTGCAAAGAAGGCCAACGTATTAAATGGGAGGACGAAGAACAACAAACGAGACGAACTTGGTCCAAAGAATGCCAACGGATCAAATGGGAGGACGAAGATGGATAAACGAGATGAACTTAGTCCAAAGAATGGGGAGGATGAAGATGGACGAACCAGATGAACTTGTTGCAAAGAAGACCTACGTATTAAATGGGAATACGAAGATCGACAAACGAGACGAACTTGGTCCAAAGAATGCCAACGGATCAAATGAGAGGACGATGATGGACGAACGAGACGAAGTTGGTCCAAAGAATGCCAACGGATCAAATGGGAGGACGAAGATGGACGAACGAGATGAACTTGGTGCAAAGAATGCCAACGGATCCAATGAGAGGACGAAGATGGACGAACGAGACGAACTTGGTGCAAAGAAGGCCTACGGATGAAATAGGAGGACGAAGATGGACGAACACGACGAACTTGGTCGAAAGAATGCCAACGGATCAAATGGGAGGACGAAGATGGACGAACGAGACGAACTTGGAACAAAGAAGGCCTACGGATAAAATGGGAGGACGAAGATGGACGAACGTGGAGACTTGGTCCAAAGAATGCCAACGGATCAAATGGGAGGACGAAGATGGACGAACGAGACGAACTTGGTACAAAGAAGGCCTACGGATCAAATGGGAGGACGAAGATGGACGAACGAGATGAACTTAGTCCAAAGAATGCCAACGGATCAAATGGGAGGACGAAGATGGACGAACGAGATGAACTTGTTGCAAAGAAGGCCAACGTATTAAATGGGAGGACGAAGAACAACAAACGAGCTGAACTTGGTCCGAAGAATGCCAACGGATCAAATGGGAGGACGAAGATGGACGAACGAGATGAACTTAGTCCAAAGAATGGGGAGGACGAAGAAGGACGAACCAGATGAACTTGTTGCAAAGAAGGCCTACGTATTAAATGGGGGTACGAAGATCGACAAACGAGACGAACTTGGTCCAAAGAATGCCAATGGATCAAATGAGAGGACGAAGATGGACGAACGAGACGAAGTTGGTCCAAAGAATGCCAACGGATCAAATGGGAGGACGAAGATGGACGAACGAGACGAACTTGGTGCAAAGAATGCCAACGGATCCAATGAGAGGACGAAGATGGACGAACGAGATGAATTTGGTACAAAGAAGGCCTACGGATCAAATGGGAGGACGAAGATGGACGAACGAGATGAACTTAGTCCAAAGAATGCCAACGGATCAAATGGGAGGACGAAGATGGACGAACGAGATGAACTTGTTGCAAAGAAGGCCAACGTATTAAATGGGAGGACGAAGAACACCAAACGAGACGAACTTGGTCCAAAGAATGCCAACGGATCAAATGGGAGGACGAAGATGGACGAACGAGATGAACTTAGTCCAAAGAATGGGGAGGATGAAGATGGACGAACCAGATGAACTTGTTGCAAAGAAGGCCTACGTATTAAATGGGAGTACGAAGATCGACAAACGAGTCGAACTTGGTCCAAAGAATGCCAACGGATCAAATGAGAGGACGATGATGGACGAACGAGACGAAGTTGGTCCAAAGAATGCCAACGGATCAAATGGGAGGACGAAGATGGACGAACGAGACGAACTTGGTGCAAAGAATGCCAACGGATCCAATGAGAGGACGAAGATGGACGAACGAGACGAACTTGGTGCAAAGAAGGCCTACGGATGAAATAGGAGGACGAAGATGGACGAACACGACGAACTTGGTCGAAAGAATGCCAACGGATCAAATGGGAGGACGAAGATGGACGAACGAGACGAACTTGGAACAAAGAAGGCCTACGGATAAAATGGGAGGACGAAGATGGACGAACGAGGAGACTTGGTCCAAACAATGCCAACGGATCAAATGGGAGGACGAAGATGGACGAACGAGACGAACTTGGTACAAAGAAGGCCTACGGATCAAATGGGAGGACGAAGATGGACGAACGAGATGAACTTAGTCCAAAGAATGCCAACGGATCAAATGGGAGGACGAAGATGGACGAACGAGATGAACTTGTTGCAAAGAAGGCCAACGCATTAAATGGGAGGACGAAGAACAACAAACGAGCTGAACTTGGTCCGAAGAATGCCAACGGATCAAATGGGAGGACGAAGATGGACGAACGAGATGAACTTAGTCCAAAGAATGGGGAGGACGAAGAAGGACGAACCAGATGAACTTGTTGCAAAGAAGGCCTACGTATTAAATAGGGGTACGAAGATCGACAAACGAGACGAACTTGGTCCAAAGAATGCCAATGGATCAAATGAGAGGACGAAGATGGACGAACGAGACGAAGTTGGTCCAAAGAATGCCAACGGATCAAATGGGAGGACGAAGATGGACGAACGAGACGAACTTGGTGCAAAGAATGCCAACGGATCCAATGAGAGGACGAAGATGGACGAACGAGATGAACTTGGTACAAAGAAGGCCTACGGATCAAATGGGAGGACGAAGATGGACGAACGAGATGAACTTAGTCCAAAGAATGCCAACGGATCAAATGGGAGGACGAAGATGGACGAACGAGATGAACTTTTTGCAAAGAAGGCCAACGTATTAAATGGGAGGACGAAGAACAACAAACGAGACGAACTTGGTCCAAAGAATGCCAACGGATCAAATGGGAGGACGAAGATGGACGAACGAGATGAACTTAGTCCAAAGAATGGGGAGGATGAAGATGGACGAACCAGATGAACTTGTTGCAAAGAAGGCCTACGTATTAAATGGGAGTACGAAGATCGACAAACTAGACGAACTTGGTCCAAAGAATGCCAACGGATCAAATGAGAGGACGATGATGGACGAACGAGACGAAGTTGGTCCAAAGAATGCCAACGGATCAAATGGGAGGACGAAGATGGACGAACGAGACGAACTTGGTGCAAAGAATGCCAACGGATCCAATGAGAGGACGAAGATGGACGAACGAGACGAACTTGGTGCAAAGAAGGCCTACGGATGAAATAGGAGGACGAAGATGGACGAACACGACGAACTTGGTCGAAAGAATGCCAACGGATCAAATGGGAGGACGAAGATGGACGAACGAGACGAACTTGGAACAAAGAAGGCCTACGGATAAAATGGGAGGACGAAGATGGACGAACGAGGAGACTTGGTCCAAAGAATGCCAACGGATCAAATGGGAGGACGAAGATGGACGAACGAGACGAACTTGGTACAAAGAAGGCCTACGGATCAAATGGGAGGACGAAGATGGACGAACGAGATGAACTTAGTCCAAAGAATGCCAACGGATCAAATGGGAGGACGAAGATGGACGAAGGAGAAGAACTTGTTGCAAAGAAGGCCAACGTATTAAATGGGAGGACGAAGAACAACAAACGAGCTGAACTTGGTCCGAAGAATGCCAACGGATCAAATGGGAGGACGAAGATGGACGAACGAGACGAACTTGGTACAAAGAAGGCCTACGGATCAAATGGGAGGACGAAGATGGACGAACGAGATGAACTTAGTCCAAAGAATGCCAACGGATCAAATGGGAGGACGAAGATGGACGAAGGAGATGAACTTGTTGCAAAGAAGGTCAACGTATTAAATGGGAGGACGAAGAACAACAAACGAGCTGAACTTGGTCCGAAGAATGCCAACGGATCAAATGGGAGGACGAAGATGGACGAACCAGATGAACTTAGTCTAAAGAATGGGGAGGACGAAGAAGGACGAACCAGATGAACTTGTTGCAAAGAAGGCCTACGTATTAAATGGGGGTACGAAGATCGACAAACGAGACGAACTTGGTCCAAAGAATGCCAATGGATCAAATGAGAGGACGAAGATGGACGAACGAGACGAAGTTGGCACAAAGAATGCCAACGGATCAAATGGGAGGACGAAGATGGACGAACGAGACGAACTTGGTGCAAAGAACGCCAACGGATCCAATGAGAGGACGAAGATGGACGAACGAGACGAACTTCGTGCAAAGAAGGCCTACGGATCAAATGGGATGACGAAGATGGACGAACGCGACGAACTTGGTCGAAAGAATGCCAACGGATCAAATGGGAGGACGAAGATGGACGAACGAGACGAACTTGGAACAAAGAAGGCCTACGGATCAAATGGGAGGACGAAGATGGACGAACGAGAGGAACTTGGTCCAAAGAATGCCAACAGATCAAATGGGAGGACGAAGATGGACGAACGAGACGAACTTGGTACAAAGAAGGCCTACGGATCAAATGGGAGGACGAAGATGGACGAACGAGATGAACTTAGTCCAAAGAATGGGGAGGACGAAGAAGGACGAACCAGATGAACTTGTTGCAAAGAAGGCCTACGTATTAAATGGGGGTACGAAGATCGACAAACGAGACGAACTTGGTCCAAAGAATGCCAATGGATCAAATGAGAGGACGAAGATGGACGAACGAGACGAAGTTGGTCCAAAGAATGCCAACGGATCAAATGGGAGGACGAAGATGGACGAACGAGACGAACTTGGTGCAAAGAATGCCAACGGATCCAATGAGAGGACGAAGATGGACGAACGAGATGAACTTGGTACAAAGAAGGCCTACGGATCAAATGGGAGGACGAAGATGGACGAACGAGATGAACTTAGTCCAAAGAATGCCAACGGATCAAATGGGAGGACGAAGATGGACGAACGAGACGAAGTTGGTCCAAAGAATGCCAATGGATCAAATGGGAGGACGAAGATGGACAAACGAGACAAACTTGGTACAAAGAAGGCCTACGGATCAAATGGGAGGACGAAGATGGACGAACGAGATGTACTTAGTCCAAAGAACGCCAACAGATCAAATGGGAGGACAAAGATGGACGAACGAGATGAACTTGTTACAAAGAAGGCCAACCGAACAAATGGGAAGACGAAGATGGCCGAACGAGACGAACTTGGTCCAAAAATGGCCTACGGATCAAATGGGAAGACGAAGAGGGACGAACGAGACGAACTTGGTACAAAGAATTCCAACGGATCAAATGAGAGGAGGAAGATGGACGAACGAGATGAACTTCGTGCAAAGAATTACAACAGATCAAATGGGAGGACGAAGATGGACGAACGAGACGAACTTGGTGCAAAGAAGGACTATGGATCAAATGGGAGGAAGAAGATGGACGAACGCGACGAACTTGGTCCAAAGAAGGCCTACGGATCAAATGGGAGGACGAAGATGGACGAACGAGATGAACATAGTCCAAAGAATGCCAACGGATCAAATGGGAGGACGAAGATGGACGAACGAGATGAATTAGTCCAAAGAATGCCAACGGATCAAATGGGAGGACGAAGATGGACGAATGAGATGAACTTGGTACAAAGAAGGCCTACGGATCAAATGGGAGGACGAAGATGGATGAACGAGAGGAACTTGTTGCAAAGAAGGCCAACGTATTAAATGGGAGGACGAAGAACAACAAACGAGACGAACTTGGTCCAAAGAATGCCAACGGATCAAATGGGAGGACGAAGATGGACGAACGAGATGAACTTAGTCCAAAGAATGGGGAGGATGAAGATGGACGAACCAGATGAACTTGTTGCAAAGAAGGCCTACGTATTAAATGGGAGTACGAAGATCGACAAACGAGACGAACTTGGTCCAAAGAATGCCAACGGATCAAATGAGAGGACGATGATGGACGAACGAGACGAAGTTGGTCCAAAGAATGCCAACGGATCAAATGGGAGGACGAAGATGGACGAACGAGACGAACTTGGTGCAAAGAATGCCAACGGATCCAATGAGAGGACGAAGATGGACGAACGAGACGAACTTGGTGCAAAGAAGGCCTACGGATGAAATAGGAGGACGAAGATGGACGAACACGACGAACTTGGTCGAAAGAATGCCAACGGATCAAATGGGAGGACGAAGATGGACGAACGAGACGAACTTGGAACAAAGAAGGCCTACGGATAAAATGGGAGGACGAAGATGGACGAACGAGGAGACTTGGTCCCAAGAATGCCAACAGATCAAATGGGAGGACGAAGATGGACGAACGAGACGAACTTGGTACAAAGAAGGCCTACGGATCAAATGGGAGGACGAAGATGGACGAACGAGATGAACTTAGTCCAAAGAATGCCAACGGATCAAATGGGAGGACGAAGATGGACGAACGAGATGAACTTGTTGCAAAGAAGGCCAACGCATTAAATGGGAGGACGAAGAACAACGAACGAGCTGAACTTGGTCCGAAGAATGCCAACGGATCAAATGGGAGGACGAAGATGGACGAACGAGATGAACTTAGTCCAAAGAATGGGGAGGACGAAGATGGACGAACTAGATGAACTTGTTGCAAAGAAGGCCTACGTATTAAATGGGAGTACGAAGATCGACAAACGAGACGAACTTGGTCCAAAGAATGCCAATGGATCAAATGAGAGGACGAAGATGGACGAACGAGACGAAGTTGCTCCAAAGAATGCCAACGGATCAAATGGGAGGACGAAGATGGACGAACGAGATGAACTTGGTGCAAAGAATGCCAACGGATCCAATGAGAGGACGAAGATGGACGAACGAGACGAACTTCGTGCAAAGAAGGCCTACGGATCAAATGGGAGGACGAAGATGGACGAACGCGACGAACTTGGTCGAAAGAATGCCAACGGATCAAATGGGAGGACGAAGATGGACGAACGAGACGAACTTGGAACAAAGAAGGCCTACGGATCAAATGGGAGGACGAAGATGGACGAACGAGAGGAACTTGGTCCAAAGAATGCCAACGGATCAAATGGGAGGACGAAGATGGACGAACGAGACGAACTTGGTACAAAGAAGGCCTACGGATCAAATGGGAGGATAAAGATGGACGAACGAGATGAACTTAGTCCAAATAATGCCAACGGATCAAATGGGAGGACGAAGATGGACGAACGAGACGAACTTGGTACAAAGAAGGCCTACGGATCAAATGGGAGGATAAAGATGGACGAACGAGATGAACTTAGTCCAAAGAATGCCAACGAATCAAATGGGAGGACGAAGATGGACGAACGAGATGAACTTGTTGCAAAGAAGGCCTACGTATTAAATGGGAGTACGAAGATCGACAAACGAGACGAACTTGGTCCAAAGAATTCCAACGGATCAAATGGGAGGACGAAGATGGGCGAACGAGACGAAGTTGGTCCAAAGCATGCCAACAGATCAAATGGGAGGACAAAGAGGGACGAACGAGACGAACTTGGTACAAAGAAGGCCAACCGAACAAATGGGAGGACGAAGATGGACGAATGAGATGAACTTCGTCCAAAGAATGCCAACGGATCAAATGGGAGGACGAAGATGGACGAACGAGATGAAATTGTTGCAAACAAGGCCTACGTATTAAATGGGAGTGCGAAGATCGACAAACGAGACGAACTTGGTACAAAGAAGGCCTACGGATCAAATGGGAGGACGAAGATGGACGAACGAGATGAACTTAGTCCAAAGAATGCCAACGGATCAAATAGGAGGACGAAGATGGACGAACGAGATGAACTTGTTGCAAAGAAGGCCAACGTATTAAATGGGAGGACAAAGATCAACAAACGAGACGAACTTGGTCCAAAGAATGCCAACGGATCAAATGGGAGGACGAAGATGGACGAACGAGATGAACTTAGTCCAAAGAATGCCAATGGATCAAATGGGAGGACGAAGATGGACGAACCAGATGAACTTGTTGCAAAGAAGGCCTACGTATTAAATGGGAGTACGAAGATCGACAAACGAGACGAACATGGTCCAAAGAATGCCAACGGATCAAATGGGAGGACGAAGAGGGACGAACGCGACGAACTTGGTCGAAAGAATGCCAACGGATCAAATGGGAGGACGGAGATGGACGAACGAGACGAACTTGGTACAAAGAAGGCCTACGGATCAAATGGGAGGATAAAGATGGACGAACGAGATGAACTTAGTCCAAATAATGCCAACGGATCAAATGGGAGGACGAAGATGGACGAACGAGACGAACTTGGTACAAAGAAGGCCTACGGATCAAATGGGAGGATAAAGATGGACGAACGAGATGAACTTAGTCCAAAGAATGCCAACGAATCAAATGGGAGGACGAAGATGGACGAACGAGATGAACTTGTTGCAAAGAAGGCCTACGTATTAAATGCGAGTACGAAGATCGACAAACGAGACGAACTTGGTCCAAAGAATGCCAACGGATCAAATGGGAGGACGAAGATGGGCGAACGAGACGAAGTTGGTCCAAAGCATGCCAACAGATCAAATGGGAGGACAAAGAGGGACGAACGAGACGAACTTGGTACAAAGAAGGCCAACCGAACAAATGGGAGGACGAAGATGGACGAATGAGATGAACTTCGTCCAAAGAATGCCAACGGATCAAATGGGAGGACGAAGATGGACGAACGAGAGGAACTTGGTCGAAAGAATGCCAACGGATCAAATGGGAGGACGAAGATGGACGAACGAGACGAACTTGGTACAAAAAAGGCCTACGGATCAAATGGGAGGATAAAGATGGACGAACGAGATGAACTTAGTCCAAATAATGCCAACGGATCAAATGGGAGGACGAAGATGGACGAACGAGACGAACTTGGTACAAAGATGGCCTACGGATCAAATGGGAGGATAAAGATGGACGAACGAGATGAACTTAGTCCAAAGAATGCCAACGAATCAAATGGGAGGACGAAGATGGACGAACGAGATGAACTTGTTGCAAAGAAGGCCTACGTATTAAATGGGAGTACGAAGATCGACAAACGAGACGAACTTGGTCCAAAGAATGCCAACGGATCAAATGGGAGGACGAAGATGGGCGAACGAGACGAAGTTGGTCCAAAGCATGCCAACAGATCAAATGGGAGGACAAAGAGGGACGAACGAGACGAACTTGGTACAAAGAAGGCCAACCGAACAAATGGGAGGACGAAGATGGACGAATGAGATGAACTTCGTCCAAAGAATGCCAACGGATCAAATGGGAGGACGAAGATGGACGAACGAGATGAAATTGTTGCAAACAAGGCCTACGTATTAAATGGGAGTGCGAAGATCGACAAACGAGACGAACTTGGTACAAAGAAGGCCTACGGATCAAATGGGAGGACGAAGATGGACGAACGAGATGAACTTAGTCCAAAGAATGCCAACGGATCAAATAGGAGGACGAAGATGGACGAACGAGATGAACTTGTTGCAAAGAAGGCCAACGTATTAAATGGGAGGACAAAGATCAACAAACGAGACGAACTTGGTCCAAAGAATGCCAACGGATCAAATGGGAGGACGAAGATGGACGAACGAGATGAACTTAGTCCAAAGAATGCCAATGGATCAAATGGGAGGACGAAGATGGACGAACCAGATGAACTTGTTGCAAAGAAGGCCTACGTATTAAATGGGAGTACGAAGATCGACAAACGAGACGAACATGGTCCAAAGAATGCCAACGGATCAAATGGGAGGACGAAGAGGGACGAACGCGACGAACTTGGTCGAAAGAATGCCAACGGATCAAATGGGAGGACGGAGATGGACGAACGAGACGAACTTGGTACAAAGAAGGCCTACGGATCAAATGGGAGGATAAAGATGGACGAACGAGATGAACTTAGTCCAAATAATGCCAACGGATCAAATGGGAGGACGAAGATGGACGAACGAGACGAACTTGGTACAAAGAAGGCCTACGGATCAAATGGGAGGATAAAGATGGACGAACGAGATGAACTTAGTCCAAAGAATGCCAACGAATCAAATGGGAGGACGAAGATGGACGAACGAGATGAACTTGTTGCAAAGAAGGCCTACGTATTAAATGGGAGTACGAAGATCGACAAACGAGACGAACTTGGTCCAAAGAATGCCAACGGATCAAATGGGAGGACGAAGATGGGCGAACGAGACGAAGTTGGTCCAAAGCATGCCAACAGATCAAATGGGAGGACAAAGAGGGACGAACGAGACGAACTTGGTACAAAGAAGGCCAACCGAACAAATGGGAGGACGAAGATGGACGAATGAGATGAACTTCGTCCAAAGAATGCCAACGGATCAAATGGGAGGACGAAGATGGACGAACGAGATGAAATTGTTGCAAACAAGGCCTACGTATTAAATGGGAGTGCGAAGATCGACAAACGAGACGAACTTGGTACAAAGAAGGCCTACGGATCAAATGGGAGGACGAAGATGGACGAACGAGATGAACTTAGTCCAAAGAATGCCAACGGATCAAATAGGAGGACGAAGATGGACGAACGAGATGAACTTGTTGCAAAGAAGGCCAACGTATTAAATGGGAGGACAAAGATCAACAAACGAGACGAACTTGGTCCAAAGAATGCCAACGGATCAAATGGGAGGACGAAGATGGACGACCGAGATGAACTTAGTCCAAAGAATGCCAATGGATCAAATGGGAGGACGAAGATGGACGAACCAGATGAACTTGTTGCAAAGAAGGCCTACGTATTAAATGGGAGTACGAAGATCGACAAACGAGACGAACATGGTCCAAAGAATGCCAACGGATCAAATGGGAGGACGAAGAGGGACGAACGCGACGAACTTGGTCGAAAGAATGCCAACGGATCAAATGGGAGGACGGAGATGGACGAACGAGACAAACTTGGTACAAAGAAGGCCTACGGATCAAATGGGAGGACGAAGATGGTCGAACGAGATGAACTTAGTCCAAAAAATGCCAACGGATCAAATGGGAGGACGAAGATGGACGAACGAGACGAAGTTGGTCCAAAGAATGCCAATGGATCAAATGGGAGGACGAAGATGGACAAACGAGACAAACTTGGTACAAAGAAGGCCTACGGATCAAATGGGAGGACGAAGATGGACGAACGAGATGTACTTAGTCCAAAGAACGCCAACAGATCAAATGGGAGGACAAAGATGGACGAACGAGATGAACTTGTTACAAAGAAGGCCAACCGAACAAATGGGAAGACGAAGATGGCCGAACGAGACGAACTTGGTCCAAAAATGGCCTACGGATCAAATGGGAAGACGAAGAGGGACGAACGAGACGAACTTGGTACAAAGAATTCCAACGGATCAAATGAGAGGACGAAGATGGACGAACGAGATGAACTTCGTGCAAAGAATTACAACAGATCAAATGGGAGGACGAAGATGGACGAACGAGACGAACTTGGTGCAAAGAAGGACTATGGATCAAATGGGAGGACGAAGATGGACGAACGCGACGAACTTGGTCCAAAGAAGGCCTACGGATCAAATGGGAAGACGAAGAGGGACGAACGAGACGAACTTGGTACAAAGAATTCCAACGGATCAAATGAGAGGACGAAGATGGACGAACGAGATGAACTTCGTGCAAAGAATTACAACAGTACAAATGGGAGGACGAAGATGGACGAACGAGATGAACTTGGTGCAAAGAAGGACTACGGATCAAATTGGGAGGACGAAGATGGACGAACGCGACGAACTTGGTCCAAAGAATGCCAACGGATCAAATGGGAGGACGAAGATGGACTAACGAGACGAACTTGGTACAAAGAAGGCCTACGGATCAAATGGGAGGACGAAGATGGACGAACGAGATGAACATAGTCCAAAGAATGCCAACGGATCAAATGGGAGGACGAAGATGGACGAACGAGATGAATTAGTCCAAAGAATGCCAACGGATCAAATGGGAGGACGAAGATGGACGAAGGAGATGAACTTGGTACAAAGAAGGCCTACGGATCAAATGGGAGGACGAAGATGGACGAACGAGAGGAACTTGTTGCAAAGAAGGCCAACGTATTAAATGGGAGGACGAAGAACAACAAACGAGACGAACTTGGTCCAAAGAATGCCAATGGATCAAATGGGAGGACGAAGATGGACGAACGAGATGAACTTAGTCCAAAGAATGGGGAGGATGAAGATGGACGAACCAGATGAACTTGTTGCAAAGAAGGCCTACGTATTAAATGGGAGTACGAAGATCGACAAACGAGACGAACTTGGTCCAAAGAATGCCAACGGATCAAATGAGAGGACGATGATGGACGAACGAGACGAAGTTGGTCCAAAGAATGCCAACGGATCAAATGGGAGGACGAAGATGGACGAACGAGACGAACTTGGTGCAAAGAATGCCAACGGATCCAATGAGAGGACGAAGATGGACGAACGAGACGAACTTGGTGCAAAGAAGGCCTACGGATGAAATAGGAGGACGAAGATGGACGAACACGACGAACTTGGTCGAAAGAATGCCAACGGATCAAATGGGAGGACGAAGATGGACGAACGAGACGAACTTGGAACAAAGAAGGCCTACGGATAAAATGGGAGGACGAAGATGGACGAACGAGGAGACTTGGTCCAAAGAATGCCAACAGATCAAATGGGAGGACGAAGATGGACGAACGAGACGAACTTGGTACAAAGAAGGCCTACGGATCAAATGGGAGGACGAAGATGGACGAACGAGATGAACTTAGTCCAAAGAATGCCAACGGATCAAATGGGAGGACGAAGATGGACGAACGAGATGAACTTGTTGCAAAGAAGGCCAACGTATTAAATGTGAGGACGAAGAACAACAAACGAGCTGAACTTGGTCCGAAGAATGCCAACGGATCAAATGGGAGGACAAAGATGGACGAACGAGATGAACTTAGTCCAAAGAATGGGGAGGACGAAGATGGACGAACTAGATGAACTTGTTGCAAAGAAGGCCTACGTATTAAATGGGAGTACGAAGATTGACAAACGAGACGAACTTGGTCCAAAGAATGCCAATGGATCAAATGAGAGGACGAAGATGGACGAACGAGACGAAGTTGCTCCAAAGAATGCCAACGGATCAAATGGGAGGACGAAGATGGACGAATGAGACGAACTTGGTGCAAAGAATGCCAACGGATCCAATGAGAGGACGAAGATGGACGAACGAGACGAACTTCGTGCAAAGAAGGCCTACGGATCAAATGGGAGGACGAAGATGGACGAACGCGACGAACTTGGTCGAAAGAATGCCAACGGATCAAATGGGAGGACGAAGATGGACGAACGAGACGAACTTGGAACAAAGAAGGCCTACGGATCAAATGGGAGGACGAAGATGGACGAACGAGAGGAACTTGGTCCAAAGAATGCCAACGGATCAAATGGGAGGACGAAGATGGACGAACGAGACGAACTTGGTACAAAGAAGGCCTACGGATCAAATGGGAGGATAAAGATGGACGAACGAGATGAACTTAGTCCAAATAATGCCAACGGATCAAATGGGAGGACGAAGATGGACGAACGAGATGAACTTGTTGCAAAGAAGGCCTACGTATTAAATGGGAGTACGAAGATCGACAAACGAGACGAACTTGGTCCAAAGAATGCCAACGGATCAAATGGGAGGACGAAGATGGGCGAACGAGACGAAGTTGGTCCAAAGAATGCCAACGGATCAAATGGGAGGACAAAGAGGGACGAACGAGACGAACTTGGTACAAAGAAGGCCAACCGAACAAATGGGAGGACGAAGATGGACGAACGAGATGAACTTCGTCCAAAGAATGCCAACGGATCAAATGGGAGGACGAAGATGGACGAACGAGATGAAATTGTTGCAAACAAGGCCTACGTATTAAATGGGAGTGCGAAGATCGACAAACGAGACGAACTTGGTACAAAGAAGGCCTACGGATCAAATGGGAGGACGAAGATGGACGAACCAGATGAACTTGTTGCAAAGAAGGCCAACGTATTAAATGGGAGGACAAAGATCAACAAACGAGACGAACTTGGTCCAAAGAATGCCAACGGATCAAATGGGAGGACGAAGATGGACGAACGAGATGAACTTAGTCCAAAGAAGGCCAATGGATCAAATGGGAGGACGAAGATGGACGAACCAGATGAACTTGTTGCAAAGAAGGTCTACGTATTAAATGGGAGTACGAAGATCGACAAACGAGACGAACTTGGTCCAAAGAATGCCAACGGATCAAGTGGGAGGACGAAGATGGACGAACGCGACGAACTTGGTCGAAAGAATGCCAACGGATCAAATGGGAGGACGGAGATGGACGAACGAGACAAACTTGGTACAAAGAAGGCCTACGGATCAAATGGGAGGACGAAGATGGTCGAACGAGATGAACTTAGTCCAAAGAATGCCAACGGATCAAATGGGAGGACGAAGATGGACGAACGAGACGATGTTGGTCAAAAGAATGCCAATGGATCAAATGGGAGGACGAAGATGGACAAACGAGACAAACTTGGCACAAAGAAGGCCTACGGATCAAATGGGAGGACGAAGATGGACGAACGAGATGTACTTAGTCCAAAGAACGCCAACAGATCAAATGGGAGGACAAAGATGGACGAACGAGATGAACTTGTTACAAAGAAGGCCAACCGAACAAATGGGAAGACGAAGATGGACGAACGAGACGAACTTGGTCCAAAAATGGCCTACGGATCAAATGGGAAGACAAAGAGGGACGAACGAGACGAACTTGGTACAAAGAATTCCAACGGATCAAATGAGAGGACGAAGATGGACGAACGAGATGAACTTCGCGCAAAGAATTACAACAGATCAAATGGGAGGACGAAGATGGACGAACGAGACGAACTTGGTGCAAAGAAGGACTACGGATCAAATGGGAGGACGAAGATGGACGAACACGACGAACTTGGTCCAAAGAAGGCCGACGGATCAAATGGGAAGACGAAGAGGGACGAACGAGACGAACTTGGTACAAAGAATTCCAACGGATCAAATGAGAGGACGAAGATGGACGAACGAGATGAACTTCGTGCAAAACATTACAACAGAACAAATGGGAGGACGAAGATGGACGAACGAGACGAACTTGGTGCAAAGAAGGACTACGGATCAAATGGGAGGATGAAGATGGACGAACGCGACGAACTTGGTCCAAAGAATGCCAACGGATCAAATGGGAGGACGAAGATGGACTAACGAGACGAACTTGGTACAAAGAAGGCCTACGGATCAAATGGGAGGACGAAGATGGACGAACGAGATGAACTTAGTCCAAAGAATGCCAACGGATCAAATGGGAGGACGAAGATGGACGAACGAGATGAACTTGGTACAAAGAAGGCCTACGGATCAAATGGGAGGACGAAGATGGACGAACGAGATGAACTTAGTCCAAAGAAGGCCTACGTATTAAATGGGAGTACGAAGATCGACAAACGAGACGAACTTGGTGCAAAGAATGCCAACGGATCCAATGAGAGGACGAAGATGGACGAACGAGACGAACTTGGTGCAAAGAAGGCCTACGGATGATATGGGAGGACGAAGATGGACGAACGCGACGAACTTGGTCGAAAGAATGCCAACGGATCAAATGGGAGGACGAAGATGGACGAACGAGACGAACTTGGAACAAAGAAGGCCTACGGATCAAATGGGAGGACGAAGATGGACGAACGAGAGGAACTTGGTCCAAAGAATGCCAACGGATCAAATGGGAGGACGAAGATGGACGAACGAGACGAAGTTGGTCCAAAGAATGCCAACGGATCAAATGGGAGGACGAAGATGGACGAACGAGACGAACTTGGTCCAAAGAATGGGGAGGACGAAGATGGACGAACCAGATGAACTTGTTGCAAAGAAGGCCTACGTATTAAATGGGAGGACGAAGATGGACGAACGAGACGAACATGGTGCAAAGATTGCCAACGGATCCAATGAGAGGACGAAGATGGACGAACGAGACGAACTTGGTGCAATGAAGGCCTACGGATCAAATGGGAGGACGAAGATGGACGAACGCGACGAACTTGGTCGAAAGAATGCCAACGGATCAAATGGGAACACGAAGATGGACGAACGAGACGAACTTGGAACAAAGAAGGCCTACGGATCAAATGGGAGGACGAAGATGGACGAACGAGAGGAACTTGGTCCAAAGAATGCCAACGGATCAAATGGGAGGACGAAGATGGACGAACGAGACGAAGTTGGTCCAAAGAATGCCAACGGATCAAATGGGAGGACGAAGATGGACGAACGAGACGAACTTGGTCCAAAGAATGGGGAGGACGAAGATGGACGAACCAGATGAACTTGTTGCAAAGAAGGCCTACGTATTAAATGGGAGGACGAAGATGGACGAACGAGACGTACATGGTGCAAAGAATGCCAACGGATCCAATGAGAGGACGAAGATGGACGAACGAGACGAACTTGGTGCAATGAAGGCCTACGGATCAAATGGGAGGACGAAGATGGACGAACGCGACGAACTTGGTCAAAAGAATGCCAACGGATCAAATGGGAGGACGAAGATGGACGAACGAGACGAACTTGGAACAAAGAAGGCCTACGGATCAAATGGGAGTACGAAGATGGACGAACGAGAGGAACTTGGTCCAAAGAATGCCAACGGATCAAATGGGAGGACGAAGATGGACGAACGAGACGAAGTTGGTCCAAAGAATGCCAACGGATCAAATGGGAGGACGAAGATGGACGAACGAGACGAACTTGGTGCAAAGAATGCCAACGAATCCAATGAGAGGACGAAGAGGGACGAACGAGACGAACTTGGTGCAAAGAAGGCCTACGGATGAAATGGGAGGACGAAGATGGACGAACGCAACGAACTTGGTCGAAAGAATGCCAACGGATCAAATGGGAGGACGAAGATGGACGAACGAGACGAACTTGGAACAAAGAAGGCCTACGGATCAAATGGGAGGACGAAGATGGACGAACGAGACAAACTTGGTCCAAAGAATTCCAACGGATCAAATGGGAGGACGAAGGTGGTAGAACAAGACGAACTTGGTCCAGAGAAGGCCTACGGATCAAATGGGAGGACGAAGAGGGACGAACGAGACAAACATGGTCCAAAGAAGGCCTACGGAGCCAATGGGAGGACGAAGATGGACGAACGAGACAAACTTGGTCCAAAGATATCCTAGGGATCAAATGGGAGGACGAAGATGGACGAACGAGATGAATTTCGCGCAAAGAATTACAACAGATCAAATGGGAGGACGAAGATGGACGAACGAGACGAACTTGGTGCAAAGAAGGACTACGGATCAAATGGGAGGACGAAGATGGACGAACACGACGAACTTGGTCCAAAGAAGGCCTACAGATCAAATGGGAAGACGAAGAGGGACGAACGAGACGAACTTGGTACAAAGAATTCCAACGGATCAAATGAGAGGACGAAGATGGACGAACGAGATGAACTTCGTGCAAAACATTACAACAGAACAAATGGGAGGACGAAGATGGACGAACGAGACGAAGTTGGTCCAAAGAATGCCAATGGATCAAATGGGAGGACGAAGATGGACAAACGAGACAAACTTGGCACAAAGAAGGCCTACGGATCAAATGGGAGGACGAAGATGGACGAACGAGATGTACTTAGTCCAAAGAACGCCATCAGATCAAATGGGAGGACAAAGATGGACAAACGAGATGAACTTGTTACAAAGAAGGCCAACCGAACAAATGCGAAGACGAAGATGGACGAACGAGACGAACTTGGTCCAAAAATGGCCTACGGATCAATTGGGAAGACGAAGAGGGACGAACGAGACGAACTTGGTACAAAGAATTCCAACGGATCAAATGAGAGGACGAAGATGGACGAACGAGATGAACTTCGCGCAAAGAATTACAACAGATCAAATGGGAGGACGAAGATGGACGAACGAGACGAACTTGGTGCAAAGAAGGACTACGGATCAAATGGGAGGACGAAGATGGACGAACACGACGAACTTGGTCCAAAGAAGGCCTACGGATCAAATGGGAAGACGAAGAGGGACGAACGAGACGAACTTGGTACAAAGAATTCCAACGGATCAAATGAGAGGACGAAGATGGACGAACGAGATGAACTTCGTGCAAAACATTACAACAGAACAAATGGGAGGACGAAGATGGACGAACGAGACGAACTTGGTGCAAAGAAGGACTACGGATCAAATGGGAGGATGAAGATGGACGAACGCGACGAACTTGGTCCAAAGAATGCCAACGGATCAAATGGGAGGACGAAGATGGACTAACGAGACGAACTTGGTACAAAGAAGGCCTACAGATCAAATGGGAGGACGAAGATGGACGAACGAGATGAACTTAGTCCAAAGAATGCCAACGGATCAAATGGGAGGACGAAGATGGACGAACGAGATGAACTTGGTACAAAGAAGGCCTACGGATCAAATGGGAGGACGAAGATGGACGAACGAGACGAAGTTGGTCCAAAGAATGCCAACGGATCAAATGGGAGGACGAAGATGGACGAACGAGACGAACTTGGTGCAAAGAATGCCAACGAATCCAATGAGAGGACGAAGAGGGACGAACGAGACGAACTTGGTGCAAAGAAGGCCTACGGATGAAATGGGAGGACGAAGATGGACGAACGCAACGAACTTGGTCGAAAGAATGCCAACGGATCAAATGGGAGGACGAAGATGGACGAACGAGACGAACTTGGAACAAAGAAGGCCTACGGATCAAATGGGAGGACGAAGATGGACGAACGAGAGGAACTTGGTCCAAAGAATGCCAACGGATCAAATGGGAGGACGAAGATGGACGAACGAGACGAACTTGGTCCAAAGAATGCCAACGGATCAAATGGGAGGACGAAGATGGACGAACGAGACGAACTTGGTGCAAAGAATGCCAACGAATCCAATGAGAGGACGAAGAGGGACGAACGAGACGAACTTGGTCCAAAGAAGGCCTACGGATCAAATGGGAGGACGAAGATGGACGAACGAGAGGAACTTGGTCCAAAGAATGCCAACGGATCAAATGGGAGGACGAAGATGGACGAACGAGACGAAGTTGGTCCAAAGAATGCCAACGGATCAAATGGGAGGACGAAGATGGACGAACGAGACGAACTTGGTCCAAAGAATGGGGAGGACGAAGATGGACGAACCAGATGAACTTGTTGCAAAGAAGGCCTACGTATTAAATTGGAGGACGAAGATGGACGAACGAGACGAACATGGTGCAAAGAATGCCAACGGATCCAATGAGAGGACGAAGATGGACGAACGAGACGAACTTGGTGCAATGAAGGCCTACGGATCAAATGGGAGGACGAAGATGGACGAACGCGACGAACTTGGTCGAAAGAATGCCAACGGATCAAATGGGAGGACGAAGATGGACGAACGAGACGAACTTGGAACAAAGAAGGCCTACGGATCAAATGGGAGGACGAAGATGGACGAACGAGAGGAACTTGGTCCAAAGAATGCCAACGGATCAAATGGGAGGACGAAGATGGACGAACGAGACGAACTTGGTCCAAAGAATGCCAACGGATCAAATGGGAGGACGAAGATGGACGAACGAGACGAACTTGGTGCAAAGAATGCCAACGAATCCAATGAGAGGACGAAGAGGGACGAACGAGACGAACTTGGTGCAAAGAAGGCCTACGGATGAAATGGGAGGACGAAGATGGACGAACGCGACGAACTTGGTCGAAAGAATGCCAACGGATCAAATGGGAGGACGAAGATGGACGAACGAGACGAACTTGGAACAAAGAAGGCCTACGGATCAAATGGGAGGACGAAGATGGACGAACGAGACAAACTTGGTCCAAAGAATTCCAACGGATCAAATGGGAGGACGAAGGTGGTAGAACAAGACGAACTTGGTCCAGAGAAGGCCTACGGATCAAATGGGAGGACGAAGAGGGACGAACGAGACAAACATGGTCCAAAGAAGGCCTACGGAGCCAATGGGAGGACGAAGATGGACGAACGAGACAAACTTGGTCCAAAGATGTCCTAGGGATCAAATGGGAGGACGAAGATGGACGAACGAGACGAATTTCGCGCAAAGAATTACAACAGATCAATTGGGAGGACGAAGATGGACGAACGAGACGAACTTGGTGCAAAGAAGGACTACGGATCAAATGGGAGGACGAAGATGGACGAACACGACGAACTTGGTCCAAAGAAGGCCTACAGATCAAATGGGAAGACGAAGAGGGACGAACGAGACGAACTTGGTACAAAGAATTCCAACGGATCAAATGAGAGGACGAAGATGGACGAACGAGATGAACTTCGTGCAAAACATTACAACAGAACAAATGGGAGGACGAAGATGGACGAACGAGACGAACTTGGTGCAAAGAAGGACTACGGATCAAATGGGAGGATGAAGATGGACGAACGCGACGAACTTGGTCCAAAGAATGCCAACGGATCAAATGGGAGGACGAAGATGGACTAACGAGACGAACTTGGTACAAAGAAGGCCTACGGATCAAATGGGAGGACGAAGATGGACGAACGAGATGAACTTAGTCCAAAGAATGCCAACGGATCAAATGGGAGGACGAAGATGGACGAACGAGATGAACTTGGTACAAAGAAGGCCTACGGATCAAATGGGAGGACGAAGATGGACGAACGAGATGAACTTAGTCCAAAGAATGCCAACGGATCAAATGGGAGGACGAAGATGGACGAACGAGATGAACTTAGTCCAAAGAATGGGGAGGATGAAGATGGACGAACCAGATGAACTTGTTGCAAAGAAGGCCTACGTATTAAATGGGAGTACGAAGATCGACAAACGAGACGAACTTGGTGCAAAGAATGCCAACGGATCCAATGAGAGGACGAAGATGGACGAACGAGACGAACTTGGTGCAAAGAAGGCCTACGGATGATATGGGAGGACGAAGATGGACGAACGCGACGAACTTGGTCGAAAGAATGCCAACGGATCAAATGGGAGGACGAAGATGGACGAACGAGACGAACTTGGAACAAAGAAGGCCTACGGATCAAATGGGAGGACGAAGATGGACGAACGAGAGGAACTTGGTCCAAAGAATGCCAACGGATCAAATGGGAGGACGAAGATGGACGAACGAGACGAAGTTGGTCCAAAGAATGCCAACGGATCAAATGGGAGGACGAAGATGGACGAACGAGACGAACTTGGTGCAAAGAATGCCAACGGATCCAATGAGAGGACGAAGATGGACGAACGAGACGAACTTGGTCCAAAGAATGGGGAGGACGAAGATGGACGAACCAGATGAACTTGTTGCAAAGAAGGCCTACGTATTAAATGGGAGGACGAAGATGGACGAACGAGACGAACATGGTGCAAAGAATGCCAACGGATCCAATGAGAGGACGAAGATGGACGAACGAGACGAACTTGGTGCAATGAAGGCCTACGGATCAAATGGGAGGACGAAGATGGACGAACGCGACGAACTTGGTCGAAAGAATGCCAACGGATCAAATGGGAGGACGAAGATGGACGAACGAGACGAACTTGGAACAAAGAAGGCCTACGGATCAAATGGGAGGACGAAGATGGACGAACGAGAGGAACTTGGTCCAAAGAATGCCAACGGATCAAATGGGAGGACGAAGATGGACGAACGAGACGAAGTTGGTCCAAAGAATGCCAACGGATCAAATGGGAGGACGAAGATGGACGAACGAGACGAACTTGGTGCAAAGAATGCCAACGAATCCAATGAGAGGACGAAGAGGGACGAACGAGACGAACTTGGTGCAAAGAAGGCCTACGGATGAAATGGGAGGACGAAGATGGACGAACGCGACGAACTTGGTCGAAAGAATGCCAACGGATCAAATGGGAGGACGAAGATGGACGAACGAGACGAACTTGGAACAAAGAAGGCCTACGGATCAAATGGGAGGACGAAGATGGACGAACGAGACAAACTTGGTCCAAAGAATTCCAACGGATCAAAAGGGAGGACGAAGGTGGTAGAACAAGACGAACTTGGTCCAGAGAAGGCCTACGGATCAAATGGGAGGACGAAGAGGGACGAACGAGACAAACATGGTCCAAAGAAGGCCTACGGAGCCAATGGGAGGACGAAGATGGACGAACGAGACAAACTTGGTCCAAAGATGTCCTAGGGATCAAATGGGAGGACGAAGATGGACGAACGAGATGAATTTCGCGCAAAGAATTACAACAGATCAAATGGGAGGACGAAGATGGACGAACGAGACGAACTTGGTGCAAAGAAGGACTACGGATCAAATGGGAGGACGAAGATGGACGAACACGACGAACTTGGTCCAAAGAAGGCCTACAGATCAAATGGGAAGACGAAGAGGGACGAACGAGACGAACTTGGTTCAAAGAATTCCAACGGATCAAATGAGAGGACGAAGATGGACGAACGAGATGAACTTCGTGCAAAACATTACAACAGAACAAATGGGAGGACGAAGATGGACGAACGAGACGAACTTGGTGCAAAGAAGGACTACGGATCAAATGGGAGGATGAAGATGGACGAACGCGACGAACTTGGTCCAAAGAATGCCAACGGATCAAATGGGAGGACGAAGATGGACTAACAAGACGAACTTGGTACAAAGAAGGCCTACGGATCAAATGGGAGGACGAAGATGGACGAACGAGATGAACTTAGTCCAAAGAATGCCAACGGATCAAATGGGAGGACGAAGATGGACGAACGAGATGAACTTGGTACAAAGAAGGCCTACGGATCAAATGGGAGGACGAAGATGGACGAACGAGATGAACTTAGTCCAAAGAATGCCAACGGATCAAATGGGAGGACGAAGATGGACGAACGAAATGAACTTAGTCCAAAGAATGGGGAGGATGAAGATGGACGAACCAGATGAACTTGTTGCAAAGAAGGCCTACGTATTAAATGGGAGTACGGAGATCGACAAACGAGACGAACTTGGTGCAAAGAATGCCAACGGATCCAATGAGAGGACGAAGATGGACGAACGAGACGAACTTGGTGCAAAGAAGGCCTACGGATGATATGGGAGGACGAAGATGGACGAACGCGACGAACTTGGTCGAAAGAATGCCAACGGATCAAATGGGAGGACGAAGATGGACGAACGAGACGAACTTGGAACAAAGAAGGCCTACGGATCAAATGGGAGGACGAAGATGGACGAACGAGAGGAACTTGGTCCAAAGAATGCCAACGGATCAAATGGGAGGACGAAGATGGACGAACGAGACGAAGTTGGTCCAAAGAATGCCAACGGATCAAATGAGAGGACGAAGATGGACGAACGAGACGAACTTGGTGCAAAGAATGCCAACGGATCCAATGAGAGGACGAAGATGGACGAACGAGACGAACTTGGTCCAAAGAATGGGGAGGACGAAGATGGACGAACCAGATAAACTTGTTGCAAAGAAGGCCTACGTATTAAATGGGAGGACGAAGATGGACGAACGAGACGAACATGGGGCAAAGAATGCCAACGGATCCAATGAGAGGACGAAGATGGACGAACGAGACGAACTTGGTGCAATGAAGGCCTACGGATCAAATGGGAGGACGAAGATGGACGAACGCGACGAACTTGGTCGAAAGAATGCCAACGGATCAAATGGGAGGACGAAGATGGACGAACGAGACGAACTTGGAACAAAGAAGGCCTACGGATCAAATGGGAGGACGAAGATGGACGAACGAGAGGAACTTGGTCCAAAGAATGCCAACGGATCAAATGGGAGGACGAAGATGGACGAACGAGACGAAGTTGGTCCAAAGAATGCCAACGGATCAAATGGGAGGACGAAGATGGACGAACGAGACGAACTTGGTGCAAAGAATGCCAACGAATCCAATGAGAGGACGAAGAGGGACGAACGAGACGAACTTGGTGCAAAGAAGGCCTACGGATGAAATGGGAGGACGAAGATGGACGAACGCGACGAACTTGGTCGAAAGAATGCCAACGGATCAAATGGGAGGACGAAGATGTACGAACGAGACGAACTTGGAACAAAGAAGGCCTACGGATCAAATGGGAGGACGAAGATGGACGAACGAGACAAACTTGGTCCAAAGAATTCCAACGGATCAAAAGGGAGGACGAAGGTGGTAGAACAAGACGAACTTGGTCCAGAGAAGGCCTACGGATCAAATGGGAGGACGAAGAGGGACGAACGAGACAAACATGGTCCAAAGAAGGCCTACGGAGCCAATGGGAGGACGAAGATGGACGAACGAGACAAACTTGGTCCAAAGATGTCCTAGGGATCAAATGGGAGGACGAAGATGGACGAACGAGATGAATTTCGCGCAAAGAATTACAACAGATCAAATGGGAGGACGAAGATGGACGAACGAGACGAACTTGGTGCAAAGAAGGACTACGGATCAAATGGGAGGACGAAGATGGACGAACACGACGAACTTGGTCCAAAGAAGGCCTACAGATCAAATGGGAAGACGAAGAGGGACGAACGAGACGAACTTGGTACAAAGAATTCCAACGGATCAAATGAGAGGACGAAGATGGACGAACGAGATGAACTTCGTGCAAAACATTACAACAGAACAAATGGGAGGACGAAGATGGACGAACGAGACGAACTTGGTGCAAAGAAGGACTACGGATCAAATGGGAGGATGAAGATGGACGAACGCGACGAACTTGGTCCAAAGAATGCCAACGGATCAAATGGGAGGACGAAGATGGACTAACGAGACGAACTTGGTACAAAGAAGGCCTACGGATCAAATGGGAGGACGAAGATGGACGAACGAGATGAACTTAGTCCAAAGAATGCCAACGGATCAAATGGGAGGACGAAGATGGACGAACGAGATGAACTTGGTACAAAGAAGGCCTACGGATCAAATGGGAGGACGAAGATGGACGAACGAGATGAACTTAGTCCAAAGAATGCCAACGGATCAAATGGGAGGACGAAGATGGACGAACGAAATGAACTTAGTCCAAAGAATGGGGAGGATGAAGATGGACGAACCAGATGAACTTGTTGCAAAGAAGGCCTACGTATTAAATGGGAGTACGAAGATCGACAAACGAGACGAACTTGGTGCAAAGAATGCCAACGGATCCAATGAGAGGACGAAGATGGACGAACGAGACGAACTTGGTGCAAAGAAGGCCTACGGATGATATCGGAGGACGAAGATGGACGAACGCGACGAACTTGGTCGAAAGAATGCCAACGGATCAAATGGGAGGACGAAGATGGACGAACGAGACGAACTTGGAACAAAGAAGGCCTACGGATCAAATGGGAGGACGAAGATGGACGAACGAGAGGAACTTGGTCCAAAGAATGCCAACGGATCAAATGGGAGGACGAAGATGGACGAACGAGACGAAGTTGGTCCAAAGAATGCCAACGGATCAAATGGGAGGACGAAGATGGACGAACGAGACGAACTTGGTGCAAAGAATGGGGAGGACGAAGATGGACGAACGAGACGAACTTGGTGCAAAGAATGCCAACGGATCCAATGAGAGGACGAAGATGGACGAACGAGACGAACTTGGTCCAAAGAATGGGGAGGACGAAGATGGACGAACCAGATGAACTTGTTGCAAAGAAGGCCTACGTATTAAATGGGAGGACGAAGATGGACGAACGAGACGAACATGGTGCAAAGAATGCCAACGGATCCAATGAGAGGACGAAGATGGACGAACGAGACGAACTTGGTGCAATGAAGGCCTACGGATCAAATGGGAGGACGAAGATGGACGAACGCGACGAACTTGGTCGAAAGAATGCCAACGGATCAAATGGGAGGATGAAGATGGACGAACGAGACGAACTTGGAACAAAGAAGGCCTACGGATCAAATGGGAGGACGAAGATGGACGAACGAGAGGAACTTGGTCCAAAGAATGCCAACGGATCAAATGGGAGGACGAAGATGGACGAACGAGACGAAGTTGGTCCAAAGAATGCCAACGGATCAAATAGGAGGACGAAGATGGACGAACGAGACGAACTTGGTGCAAAGAATGCCAACGAATCCAATGAGAGGACGAAGATGGACGAACGAGACGAACTTGGTGCAAAGAAGGCCTACGGATGAAATGGGAGGACGAAGATGGACGAACGCGACGAACTTGGTCGAAAGAATGCCAACGGATCAAATGGGAGGACGAAGACGGACGAACGAGACGAACTTGGAACAAAGAAGGCCTACGGATCAAATGGGAGGACGAAGATGGACGAACGAGAGGAACTTGGTCCAAAGAATGCCAACGGATCAAATGAGAGGACGAAGATGGACGAACGAGACGAAGTTGGTCCAAAGAATGCCAACGGATCAAATGGGAGGACGAAGATGGACGAACGAGACGAACTTGGTGCAAAGAATGCCAATGGATCCAATGGGAGGACGAAGATGGACGAACGAGACGAACTTGGTGCAAAGAAGGCCTACGGATCAAATGGGAGGACGAAGATGGACGAACGCGACGAACTTGGTCGAAAGAATGCCAACGGATCAAATGGGAGGACGAAGACGGACGAACGAGACGAACTTGGAACAAAGAAGGCCTACGGATCAAATGGGAGGACGAAGATGGACGAACGAGAGGAACTTGGTCCAAAGAATGCCAACGGATCAAATGGGAGGACGAAGATGGACGAACGAGACAAACTTGGTACAAAGAAGGCCTACGGATCAAATGGGAGGACGAAGATGGACGAACGAGATGAACTTAGTCCAAAGAATGCCAACGGATCAAATGGGAGGACGAAGATGGACGAACGAGATGAACTTGTTGCAAAGAAGGCCTACGTATTAAATGGGAGTACGAAGATCGACAAACGAGACGAACTTGGTCCAAAGAATGTCAACGGATCAAATGGGAGGACGAAGATGGGCGAACGAGACGAAGTTGGTCCAAAGAATGCCAACGGATCAAATGGGAGGACAAAGAGGGACGAACGAGACGAACTTGGTACAAAGAAGGCCAACCGAACAAATGGGAGGACGAAGATGGACGAACGAGATGAACTTCGTCCGAAGAATGCCAACGGATCAAATGGGAGGACGAAGATGAACGAACGAGATGAAATTGTTGCAAACAAGGCCTACGTATTAAATGGGAGTTCGAAGATCGACAATCGAGACGAACTTGGTACAAAGAAGGCCTACGTATCAAATGGGAGGACGAAGATGGACGAACGAGATGAACTTAGTCCAAAGAATGCCAACGGATCAAATAGGAGGACGAAGATGGACGAACGAGATGAACTTGTTGCAAAGAAGGCCAACGTATTAAATGGGAGGACAAAGATCAACAAACGAGACAAACTTGGTCCAAAGAATGCTAACGGATCAAATGGGAGGACGAAGATGGACGAACGAGATGAACTTAGTCCAATGAATGCCAATGGATCAAATGGGAGGACGAAGATGGACGAACCAGATGAACTTGTTGCAAAGAAGGCCTACGTATTAAATGGGAGTACGAAGATCGACAAACGAGACGAACATGGTCCAAAGAATGCCAACGGATCAAATGAGAGGACGAAGATGGACGAACGAGACGAAGTTGGTCCAAAGAATGCCAACGGATCAAATGGGAGGACGAAGATGGACGAACGAGACGAACTTGGTGCAAAGAATGCCAACGGATCCAATGCGAGGACGAAGATGGACGAACGAGACGAACTTGGTGCAAAGAAGGCCTACGGATCAAATGGGAGGACGAAGATGGACGAACGCGACGAACTTGGTCGAAAGAATGCCAACGGATCAAATGGGAGGACGAAGATGGACGAACGAGACGAACTTGGTACAAAGAAGGCCTACGGATCAAATGGGAGGACGAAGATGGACGAACGAGATGAACTTAGTCCCAAGAATGCCAACGGATCAAATGGGAGGACGAAGATGGACGAACGAGATGAACTTGTTGCAAAGAAGGCCTACGTATTAAATGGGAGTACGAAGATCGACAAACGAGACAAACTTGGTCCAAAGAATGCCAACGGATCAAACGGGAGGACGAAGATGGACGAACGAGATGAAGTTAGTCCAAAGAATGCCAACAGATGAAATGGGAGGACGAAGATGGACGAACGAGATGAAATTGTTGCAAAGAAGGCTAACGTATTAAATGGGAGGACGAAGATCAACAGACGAGACGAACTTGGTCCAAAGATTGCCAACGGATCAAATGGGAGGACGAAGATGGACTACCGAGACGACCTTGGTCCAAAGAATGCCAAAGGATCAAATGGGAGGACGAAGATGGACGAACGAGACGAACTTGGTACAAAGAAGGCCAACAGAATAAATGGGAGGACGAAGATGGACGAACGAGGCGAACTTGGTCCAAACAAGACCTACAGATCAAATGGAAGGACGAAGACAGACGAACGACACGAACTTGGTAAAAAGAAGGCCAACGGATCAAATGAGAGGGCGAAGATGGACGAACGAGACGAACTTGGTCCAAAGAATGCCAACGGATCAAATGGGAGGACGTAGATGGACGAATGAGACGAACTTGGTGCAAAGAAGGCCTACAGATCAAATGGGAGGACGAAGATGGACGAACGAGATGAACTTAGTCCAAAGAATGCCAACGGATCAAATGGGAGGACGAAGATGGACGAACGAGACGAACTTGGTACAAAGAAGGCCTACGGATCAAATGGGAGGACGAAGATGGACGAACGAGATGAACTTAGTCCCAAGAATGCCAACGGATCAAATGGGAGGACGAAGATGGACGAACGAGATGAACTTGTTGCAAAGAAGGCCTACGTATTAAATGGGAGTACGAAGATCGACAAACGAGACAAACTTGGTCCAAAGAATGCCAACGGATCAAACGGGAGGACGAAGATGGACGAACGAGATGAACTTAGTCCAAAGAATGCCAACGGATCAAATGGGACGACGAAGATGGACGAACGAGACGAACTTGGTGCAAAGAAGGCCTACGGATCAAATGGGAGGACGAAGATGGACGAACGAGATGAAGTTAGTCCAAAGAATGCCAACAGATGAAATGGGAGGACGAAGATGGACGAACGAGATGAAATTGTTGCAAAGAAGGCTAACGTATTAAATGGGAGGACGAAGATCAACAGACGAGACGAACTTGGTCCAAAGATTGCCAACGGATCAAATGGGAGGACGAAGATGGACTACCGAGACGACCTTGGTCCAAAGAATGCCAAAGGATCAAATGGGAGGACGAAGATGGACGAACGAGACGAACTTGGTACAAAGAAGGCCAACAGAATAAATGGGAGGACGAAGATGGACGAACGAGGCGAACTTGGTCCAAACAAGACCTACAGATCAAATGGAAGGACGAAGACAGACGAACGACACGAACTTGGTAAAAAGAAGGCCAACGGATCAAATGAGAGGGCGAAGATGGACGAACGAGACGAACTTGGTCCAAAGAATGCCAACGGATCAAATGGGAGGACGTAGATGGACGAATGAGACGAACTTGGTGCAAAGAAGGCCTACAGATCAAATGGGAGGACGAAGATGGACGAACGAGATGAACTTAGTCCAAAGAATGCCAACGGATCAAATGGGAGGACGAAGATGGATGAACGAGACGAACTTGGTACAAAGAAGGCCTACGGATCAAATGGGAGGACGAAGATGGACGAACGAGATGAACTTAGTCCAAAGAATGCCAACGGATCAAGTAGGAGGACGAAGATGGACGAACGAGATGAACTTGTTGCAAAGAAGGCCAACGTATTAAATGGGAGGACGAAGATCAACAAACGAGACGAACTTGGTCCAAAGAATGCCAACGGATCAAATGGGAGGACGAAGATGGACGAACGAGATGAACATAGTCCAAAGAATGCCAACGGATCAAATGGGAGGACGAAGATGGACGAACCAGATGAACTTGTTGCAAAGAAGGCCTACGTATTAAATGGGAGTACGAAGATGGACGAACGAGATGAACTTAGTCCAAAGAATGCCAACGGATCAAATGGGAGGACGAAGATGGACGAACGAGATGAACTTGTTGCAAAGAAGGCCTACGTATTAAATGGGAGTACGAAGATCGACAAACGAGACGAACTTGGTCCAAAGAATGCCAACGGATCAAATGGGAGGACGAAGATGGGCGAACGAGACGAAGTTGGTCCAAAGAATGCCAACGGATCAAATGGGAGGACAAAGAGGGACGAACGAGACGAACTTGGTACAAAGAAGGCCAACCGAACAAATGGGAGGACGAAGATGGACGAACGAGATGAACTTCGTCCGAAGAATGCCAACGGATCAAATGGGAGGACGAAGATGAACGAACGAGATGAAATTGTTGCAAACAAGGCCTACGTATTAAATGGGAGTGCGAAGATCGACAATCGAGACGAACTTGGTACAAAGAAGGCCTACGGATCAAATGGGAGGACGAAGATGGACGAACGAGATGAACTTAGTCCAAAGAATGCCAACGGATCAAATAGGAGGACGAAGATGGACGAACGAGATGAACTTGTTGCAAAGAAGGCCAACGTATTAAATGGGAGGACAAAGATCAACAAACGAGACAAACTTGGTCCAAAGAATGCTAACGGATCAAATGGGAGGACGAAGATGGACGAACGAGATGAACTTAGTCCAATGAATGCCAATGGATCAAATGGGAGGACGAAGATGGACGAACCAGATGAACTTGTTGCAAAGAAGGCCTACGTATTAAATGGGAGTACGAAGATCGACAAACGAGACGAACATGGTCCAAAGAATGCCAACGGATCAAATGAGAGGACGAAGATGGACGAACGAGACGAAGTTGGTCCAAAGAATGCCAACGGATCAAATGGGAGGACGAAGATGGACGAACGAGACGAACTTGGTGCAAAGAATGCCAACGGATCCAATGCGAGGACGAAGATGGACGAACGAGACGAACTTGGTGCAAAGAAGGCCTACGGATCAAATGGGAGGACGAAGATGGACGAACGCGACGAACTTGGTCGAAAGAATGCCAACGGATCAAATGGGAGGACGAAGATGGACGAACGAGACGAACTTGGTGCAAAGAAGGCCTACGGATCAAATGGGAGGACGAAGATGGACGAACGAGATGAAGTTAGTCCAAAGAATGCCAACAGATGAAATGGGAGGACGAAGATGGACGAACGAGATGAAATTGTTGCAAAGAAGGCTAACGTATTAAATGGGAGGACGAAGATCAACAGACGAGACGAACTTGGTCCAAAGAGTGCCAACGGATCAAATGGGAGGACGAAGATGGACTACCGAGACGACCTTGGTCCAAAGAATGCCAAAGGATCAAATGGGAGGACGAAGATGGACGAACGAGACGAACTTGGTACAAAGAAGGCCAACAGAATAAATGGGAGGACGAAGATGGACGAACGAGACGAACTTGGTCCAAAGAAGACCTACAGATCAAATGGAAGGACGAAGACAGACGAACGACACGAACTTGGTAAAAAGAAGGCCAACGGATCAAATGAGAGGGCGAAGATGGACGAACGAGACGAACTTGGTCCAAAGAATGCCAACGGATCAAATGGGAGAACGAAGATGGACGAACGAGACGAACTTGGTACAAAGAAGGCCTACGGATCAAATGGGAGGACGAAGATGGACGAACGAGATGAACTTAGTCCAAAGAATGCCAACGGATCAAGTAGGAGGACGAAGATGGACGAACGAGATGAACTTGTTGCAAAGAAGGCCAACGTATTAAATGGGAGGACGAAGATCAACAAACGAGACGAACTTGGTCCAAAGAATGCCAACGGATCAAATGGGAGGACGAAGATGGACGAACGAGATGAACATAGTCCAAAGAATACCAACGGATCAAATGGGAGGACGAAGATGGACGAACCAGATGAACTTGTTGCAAAGAAGGCCTACGTATTAAATGGGAGTACGAAGATCGACAAACGAGATGAACTTGGTCCAAAGAATGTCAACGGATCAAATGGGAGGACGAAGAGGGACGAACGAGACGAACTTGGTCCAAAGAATGCCAACGGATCCAATGAGAGGACGAAGACGGACGAACGAGACGAACTTGGAACAAAGAAGGCCTACGGATCAAATGGGAGGACGAAGATGGACGAACGAGAGGAACTTGGTCCAAAGAATGCCAACGGATCAAATGGGAGGACGAAGATGGACGAACGAGACGAACTTGGTACAAAGAAGGCCTACGGATCAAATGGGAGGACGAAGATGGACGAACGAGATGAACTTAGTCCAAAGAATGCCAACGGATCAAATGGGAGGACGAAGATGGACGAACGAGATGAACTTGTTGCAAAGAAGGCCTACGTATTAAATGGGAGTACGAAGATCGACAAACGAGACGAACTTGGTCCAAAGAATGCCAACGGATCAAATGGGAGGACGAAGATGGGCGAACGAGACGAAGTTGGTCCAAAGAATGCCAACGGATCAAATGGGAGGACAAAGAGGGACGAACGAGACGAACTTGGTACAAAGAAGGCCAACCGAACAAATGGGAGGACGAAGATGGACGAACGAGATTAACTTCGTCCGAAGAATGCCAACGGATCAAATGGGAGGACGAAGATGAACGAACGAGATGAAATTGTTGCAAACAAGGCCTACGTATTAAATGGGAGTGCGAAGATCGACAATCGAGACGAACTTGGTACAAAGAAGGCCTACGGATCAAATGGGAGGACGAAGATGGACGAACGAGATGAACTTAGTCCAAAGAATGCCAACGGATCAAATAGGAGGACGAAGATGGACGAACGAGATGAACTTGTTGCAAAGAAGGCCAACGTATTAAATGGGAGGACAAAGATCAACAAACGAGACAAACTTGGTCCAAAGAATGCTAACGGATCAAATGGGAGGACGAAGATGGACGAACGAGATGAACTTAGTCCAATGAATGCCAATGGATCAAATGGGAGGACGAAGATGGACGAACCAGATGAACTTGTTGCAAAGAAGGCCTACGTATTAAATGGGAGTACGAAGATCGACAAACGAGACGAACATGGTCCAAAGAATGCCAACGGATCAAATGAGAGGACGAAGATGGACGAACGAGACGAAGTTGGTCCAAAGAATGCCAACGAATCAAATGGGAGGACGAAGATGGACGAACGAGACGAACTTGGTGCAAAGAATGCCAACGGATCCAATGCGAGGACGAAGATGGACGAACGAGACGAACTTGGTGCAAAGAAGGCCTACGGATCAAATGGGAGGACGAAGATGGACGAACGCGACGAACTTGGTCGAAAGAATGCCAACGGATCAAATGGGAGGACGAAGATGGACGAACGAGACGAACTTGGTACAAAGAAGGCCTACGGATCAAATGGGAGGACGAAGATGGACGAACGAGATGAACTTAGTCCCAAGAATGCCAACGGATCAAATGGGAGGACGAAGATGGACGAACGAGATGAACTTGTTGCAAAGAAGGCCTACGTATTAAATGGGAGTACGAAGATCGACAAACGAGACAAACTTGGTCCAAAGAATGCCAACGGATCAAACGGGAGGACGTAGATGGATGAATGAGACGAACTTGGTGCAAAGAAGGCCTACGGATCAAATGGGAGGACGAAGATGGACGAACGAGATGAACTTAGTCCAAAGAATGCCAACGGATCAAATGGGACGACGAAGATGGACGAACGAGACGAACTTGGTGCAAAGAAGGCCTACGGATCAAATGGGAGGACGAAGATGGACGAACGAGATGAAGTTAGTCCAAAGAATGCCAACAGATGAAATGGGAGGACGAAGATGGACGAACGAGATGAAATTGTTGCAAAGAAGGCTAACGTATTAAATGGGAGGACGAAGATCAACAGACGAGACGAACTTGGTCCAAAGAGTGCCAACGGATCAAATGGGAGGACGAAGATGGACTACCGAGACGACCTTGGTCCAAAGAATGCCAAAGGATCAAATGGGAGGACGAAGATGGACGAACGAGACGAACTTGGTACAAAGAAGGCCAACAGAATAAATGGGAGGACGAAGATGGACGAACGAGACGAACTTGGTCCAAAGAAGACCTACAGATCAAATGGAAGGACGAAGACAGACGAACGACACGAACTTGGTAAAAAGAAGGCCAACGGATCAAATGAGAGGGCGAAGATGGACGAACGAGACGAACTTGGTCCAAAGAATGCCAACGGATCAAATGGGAGGACGTAGATGGACGAATGAGACGAACTTGGTGCAAAGAAGGCCTACAGATCAAATGGGAGGACGAAGATGGACGAACGAGATGAACTTAGTCCAAAGAATGCCAACGGATCAAATGGGAGGACGAAGATGGACGAACGAGACGAACTTGGTACAAAGAAGGCCTACGGATCAAATGGGAGGACGAAGATGGACGAACGAGATGAACTTAGTCCAAAGAATGCCAACGGATCAAGTAGGAGGACGAAGATGGACGAACGAGATGAACTTGTTGCAAAGAAGGCCAACGTATTAAATGGGAGGACGAAGATCAACAAACGAGACGAACTTGGTCCAAAGAATGCCAACGGATCAAATGGGAGGACGAAGATGGACGAACGAGATGAACATAGTACAAAGAATGCCAACGGATCAAATGGGAGGACGAAGATGGACGAACCAGATGAACTTGTTGCAAAGAAGGCCTACGTATTAAATGGGAGTACGAAGATCGACAAACGAGATGAACTTGGTCCAAAGAATGTCAACGGATCAAATGGGAGGACGAAGAGGGACGAACGAGACGAACTTGGTCCAAAGAATGCCAACGGATCCAATGAGAGGACGAAGACGGACGAACGAGACGAACTTGGTGCAAAGAAGGCCTACGGATCAAATGGGAGGACGAAGATGGACGAACCAGATGAACTTGTTGCAAAGAAGGCCTACGTATTAAATGGGAGTACGAAGATCGACAAACGAGACGAACATGGTCCAAAGAATGCCAACGGATCAAATGAGAGGACGAAGATGGACGAACGAGACGAACTTGGTGCAAAGAATGCCAACGGATCCAATGCGAGGACGAAGATGGACGAACGAGACGAACTTGGTGCAAAGAAGGCCTACGGATCAAATGGGAGGACGAAGATGGACGAACGCGACGAACTTGGTCGAAAGAATGCCAACGGATCAAATGGGAGGACGAAGATGGACGAACGAGACGAACTTGGTACAAAGAAGGCCTACGGATCAAATGGGAGGACGAAGATGGACGAACGAGATGAAATTAGTCCCAAGAATGCCAACGGATCAAATGGGAGGACGAAGATGGATGAACGAGATGAACTTGTTGCAAAGAAGGCCTACGTATTAAATGGGAGTACGACGATCGACAAATGAGACAAACTTGGTCCAAAGAATGCCAACGGATCAAATGGGAGGACGTAGATGGACGAATGAGACGAACTTGGTGCAAAGAAGGCCTACGGATCAAATGGGAGGACGAAGATGGACGAACGAGATGAACTTAATCCAAAGAATGCCAACGGATCAAATGGGAGGACGAAGATGGACGAACGAGACGAACTTGGTGCAAAGAAGGCCTACGGATCAAATGGGAGGACGAAGATGGACGAATGAGATGAAGTTAGTCCAAAGAATGCCAACAGATGAAATGGGAGGACGAAGATGGACGAACGAGATGAAATTGTTGCAAAGAAGGCTAACGTATTAAATGGGAGGACGAAGATCAACAGACGAGACGAACTTGGTCCAAAGAGTGCCAACGGATCAAATGGGAGGACGAAGATGGACTACCGAGACGACCTTGGTCCAAAGAATGCCAAAGGATCAAATGGGAGGACGAAGATGGACGAACGAGACGAACTTGGTAGAAAGAAGGCCAACAGAATAAATGGGAGGACGAAGATGGACGAACGAGACGAACTTGGTCCAAAGAAGACCTACAGATCAAATGGAAGGACGAAGACGGACGAACGACACGAACTTGGTACAAAGAAGGCCAACGGATCAAATGGGAGGGCGAAGATGGACGAACGAGACGAACTTGGTCCAAAGAATGCCAACGGATCAAATGGGAGGACGTAGATGGACGAATGAGACGAACTTGGTGCAAAGAAGGCCAACAGATCAAATGGGAGGACGAAGATGGACGAACGAGATGAACTTAGTCCAAAGAATGCCAACGGATCAAATGGGAGGACGAAGATGGACGAACGAGACGAACTTGGTACAAAGAAGGCCTACGGATCAAATGGGAGGACGAAGTTGGACGAACGAGATGAACTTAGTCCAAAGAATGCCAACGGATCAAGTAGGAGGACGAAGATGGACGAACGAGATGAACTTGTTGCAAAGAAGGCCAACGTATTAAATGGGAGGACGAAGATCAACAAACGAGACGAACTTGGTCCAAAGAATGCCAACGGATCAAATGGGACGACGAAGATGGACGAACGAGATGAACTTAGTCCAAAGAATGCCAACGGATCAAATGGGAGGACGAAGATGGACGAACCAGATGAACTTGTTGCAAAGAAGGCCTACGTATTAAATGGGAGTACGAAGATCGACAAACGAGATGAACTTGGTCCAAAGAATGTCAACGGATCAAATGGGAGGACGAAGAGGGACGAACGAGACGAACTTGGTCCAAAGAATGCCAACGGATCCAATGAGAGGACGAAGACGGACAAACGAGACGAACTTGGTGCAAAGAAGGCCTACGGAGCAAATGGGAGGACGAAGATGGACGAACCGGATGAACTTGTTGCAAAGAAGGCCTACGTATTAAATGGGAGTACGAAGATCGACAAACGAGACGAACATGGTCCAAAGAATGCCAACGGATCAAATGAGAGGACGAAGATGGACGAACGAGACGAAGTTGGTCCAAAGAATGCCAACGGATCAAATGGGAGGACGAAGATGGACGAATGAGACGAACTTGGTGCAAAGAATGCCAACGGATCCAATGCGAGGACGAAGATGGACGAACGAGACGAACTTGGTGCAAAGAAGGCCTACGGATCAAATGGGAGGACGAAGATGGACGAACGCGACGAACTTGGTCGAAAGAATGCCAACGGATCAAATGGGAGGACGAAGATGGACGAACGAGACGAACTTGGTACAAAGAAGGCCTACGGATCAAATGGGAGGACGAAGATGGACGAACGAGATGAAATTAGTCCCAAGAATGCCAACGGATCAAATGGGAGGACGAAGATGGATGAACGAGATGAACTTGTTGCAAAGAAGGCCTACGTATTAAATGGGAGTACGAAGATCGACAAATGAGACAAACTTGGTCCAAAGAATGCCAACGGATCAAATGGGAGGACGTAGATGGACGAATGAGACGAACTTGGTGCAAAGAAGGCCTACGGATCAAATGGGAGGACGAAGATGGACGAACGAGATGAACTTAATCCAAAGAATGCCAACGGATCAAATGGGAGGACGAAGATGGACGAACGAGACGAACTTGGTGCAAAGAAGGGCTACGGATCAAATGGGAGGGCGAAGATGGACGAACGAGACGAACTTGGTCCAAAGAATGCCAACGGATCAAATGGGAGGACGTAGATGGACGAATGAGACGAACTTGGTGCAAAGAAGGCCTACAGATCAAATGGGAGGACGAAGATGGACGAACGAGATGAACTTAGTCCAAAGAATGCCAACGGATCAAATGGGAGGACGAAGATGGACGAACGAGACGAACTTGGTACAAAGAAGGCCTACGGATCAAATGGGAGGACGAAGATGGACGAACGAGATGAACTTAGTCCAAAGAATGCCAACGGATCAAGTAGGAGGACGAAGATGGACGAACGAGATGAACTTGTTGCAAAGAAGGCCAACGTATTAAATGGGAGGACGAAGATCAACAAACGAGACGAACTTGGTCCAAAGAATGCCAACGGATCAAATGGGAGGACGAAGATGGACGAACGAGACGAACTTAGTCCAAAGAATGCCAACGGATCAAATGGGAGGACGAAGATGGACGAACCAGATGAACTTGTTGCAAAGAAGGCCTACGTATTAAATGGGAGTACGAAGATCGACAAACGAGATGAACTCGGTCCAAAGAATGTCAACGGATCAAATGGGAGGACGAAGAGGGACGAACGAGACGAACTTGGTCCAAAGAATGCCAACGGATCCAATGAGAGGACGAAGACGGACGAACGAGACGAACTTGGTGCAAAGAAGGCCTACGGATCAAATGGGAGGACGAAGATGGATGAACCAGATGAACTTGTTGCAAAGAAGGCCTATGTATTAAATGGGAGTACGAAGATCGACAAACGAGACGAACATGGTCCAAAGAATGCCAACGGATCAAATGAGAGGACGAAGATGGACGAACGAGGCGAAGTTGGTCCAAAGAATGCCAACGGATCAAATGGGAGGACGAAGATGGACGAACGAGACGAACTTGGTGCAAAGAATGCCAACGGATCAAATGCGAGGACGAAGATGGACGAACGAGACGAACTTGGTGCAAAGAATGCCAACGGATCCAATGCGAGGACGAAGATGGACGAACGCGACGAACTTGGTCGAAAGAATGCCAACGGATCAAATGGGAGGACGAAGATGGACGAACGAGACGAACTTGGTACAAAGAAGGCCTACGGATCAAATGGGAGGACGAAGATGGACGAACGAGATGAAATTAGTCCCAAGAATGCCAACGGATCAAATGGGAGGACGAAGATGGATGAACGAGATGAACTTGTTGCAAAGAAGGCCTACGTATTTAATGGGAGTACGAAGATCGACAAATGAGACAAACTTGGTCCAAAGAATGCCAACGGATCAAATGGGAGGACGTAGATGGACGAATGAGACGAACTTGGTGCAAAGAAGGCCTACGGATCAAATGGGAGGACGAAGATGGACGAACGAGATGAACTTAATCCAAAGAATGCCAACGGATCAAATGGGAGGACGAAGATGGACGAACGAGACGAACTTGGTGCAAAGAAGGCCTACGGATCAAATGGGAGGACGAAGATGGACGAACGAGATGAAGTTAGTCCAAAGAATGCCAACAGATGAAATGGGAGGATGAAGATGGACGAACGAGATGAAATTGTTGCAAAGAAGGCTAACGTATTAAATGGGAGGACGAAGATCAACAGACGAGACGAACTTGGTCCAAAGAGTGCCAACGGATCAAATGGGAGGACGAAGATGGACGACCGAGACGACCTTGGTCCAAAGAATGCCAAAGGTTCAAATGGGAGGACGAAGATGGACGAATGAGACGAACTTGGTCCAAAGAAGGCCTACGGATCAAATGGGAGGACGAAGATGGACGAACGAGACGAACATGGTCCAAAGAATGCCAACGGATCCAATGCGAGGACGAAGATGGACGAGCGAGACGAACTTGGTGCAAAGAAGGCCTAAGGATCAAATGGGAGGACGAAGATGGACGAACGCGACGAACTTGGTCGAAAGAATGCCAACGGATCAAATGGGAGGACGAAGATGGACGAACGAGACGAACTTGGTACAAAGAAGGCCTACGGATCAAATGGGAGGACGAAGATGGACGAACGAGATGAAATTAGTCCCAAGAATGCCAACGGATCAAATGGGAGGACGAAGATGGATGAACGAGATGAACTTGTTGCAAAGAAGGCCTACGTATTAAATGGGAGTACGAAGATCGACAAATGAGACAAACTTGGTCCAAAGAATGCCAACGGATCAAATGGGAGGACGTAGATGGACGAATGAGACGAACTTGGTGCAAAGAAGGCCTACGGATCAAATGGGAGGACGAAGATCGACAAACGAGATGAACTTGGTCCAAAGAATGTCAACGGATCAAATGGGAGGACGAAGAGGGACGAACGAGACGAACTTGGTCCAAAGAATGCCAACGGATCCAATGAGAGGACGAAGACGGACAAACGAGACGAACTTGGTGCAAAGAAGGCCTACGGATCAAATGGGAGGACGAAGATGGACGAACCGGATGAACTTGTTGCAAAGAAGGCCTACGTATTAAATGGGAGTACGAAGATCGACAAACGAGACGAACATGGTCCAAAGAATGCCAACGGATCAAATGAGAGGACGAAGATGGACGAACGAGACGAAGTTGGTCCAAAGAATGCCAACGGATCAAATGGGAGGACGAAGATGGACGAATGAGACGAACTTGGTGCAAAGAATGCCAACGGATCCAATGCGAGGACGAAGATGGACGAACGAGACGAACTTGGTGCAAAGAAGGCCTACGGATCAAATGGGAGGACGAAGATGGACGAACGCGACGAACTTGGTCGAAAGAATGCCAACGGATCAAATGGGAGGACGAAGATGGACGAACGAGACGAACTTGGTACAAAGAAGGCCTACGGATCAAATGGGAGGACGAAGATGGACGAACGAGATGAAATTAGTCCCAAGAATGCCAACGGATCAAATGGGAGGACGAAGATGGATGAACGAGATGAACTTGTTGCAAAGAAGGCCTACGTATTAAATGGGAGTACGAAGATCGACAAATGAGACAAACTTGGTCCAAAGAATGCCAACGGATCAAATGGGAGGACGTAGATGGACGAATGAGACGAACTTGGTGCAAAGAAGGCCTACGGATCAAATGGGAGGACGAAGATGGACGAACGAGATGAACTTAATCCAAAGAATGCCAACGGATCAAATGGGAGGACGAAGATGGACGAACGAGACGAACTTGGTGCAAAGAAGGGCTACGGATCAAATGGGAGGGCGAAGATGGACGAACGAGACGAACTTGGTCCAAAGAATGCCAACGGATCAAATGGGAGGACGTAGATGGACGAATGAGACGAACTTGGTGCAAAGAAGGCCTACAGATCAAATGGGAGGACGAAGATGGACGAACGAGATGAACTTAGTCCAAAGAATGCCAACGGATCAAATGGGAGGACGAAGATGGACGAACGAGACGAACTTGGTACAAAGAAGGCCTACGGATCAAATGGGAGGACGAAGATGGACGAACGAGATGAACTTAGTCCAAAGAATGCCAACGGATCAAGTAGGAGGACGAAGATGGACGAACGAGATGAACTTGTTGCAAAGAAGGCCAACGTATTAAATGGGAGGACGAAGATCAACAAACGAGACGAACTTGGTCCAAAGAATGCCAACGGATCAAATGGGAGGACGAAGATGGACGAACGAGACGAACTTAGTCCAAAGAATGCCAACGGATCAAATGGGAGGACGAAGATGGACGAACCAGATGAACTTGTTGCAAAGAAGGCCTACGTATTAAATGGGAGTACGAAGATCGACAAACGAGATGAACTCGGTCCAAAGAATGTCAACGGATCAAATGGGAGGACGAAGAGGGACGAACGAGACGAACTTGGTCCAAAGAATGCCAACGGATCCAATGAGAGGACGAAGACGGACGAACGAGACGAACTTGGTGCAAAGAAGGCCTACGGATCAAATGGGAGGACGAAGATGGATGAACCAGATGAACTTGTTGCAAAGAAGGCCTATGTATTAAATGGGAGTACGAAGATCGACAAACGAGACGAACATGGTCCAAAGAATGCCAACGGATCAAATGAGAGGACGAAGATGGACGAACGAGGCGAAGTTGGTCCAAAGAATGCCAACGGATCAAATGGGAGGACGAAGATGGACGAACGAGACGAACTTGGTGCAAAGAATGCCAACGGATCAAATGCGAGGACGAAGATGGACGAACGAGACGAACTTGGTGCAAAGAATGCCAACGGATCCAATGCGAGGACGAAGATGGACGAACGCGACGAACTTGGTCGAAAGAATGCCAACGGATCAAATGGGAGGACGAAGATGGACGAACGAGACGAACTTGGTACAAAGAAGGCCTACGGATCAAATGGGAGGACGAAGATGGACGAACGAGATGAAATTAGTCCCAAGAATGCCAACGGATCAAATGGGAGGACGAAGATGGATGAACGAGATGAACTTGTTGCAAAGAAGGCCTACGTATTTAATGGGAGTACGAAGATCGACAAATGAGACAAACTTGGTCCAAAGAATGCCAACGGATCAAATGGGAGGACGTAGATGGACGAATGAGACGAACTTGGTGCAAAGAAGGCCTACGGATCAAATGGGAGGACGAAGATGGACGAACGAGATGAACTTAATCCAAAGAATGCCAACGGATCAAATGGGAGGACGAAGATGGACGAACGAGACGAACTTGGTGCAAAGAAGGCCTACGGATCAAATGGGAGGACGAAGATGGACGAACGAGATGAAGTTAGTCCAAAGAATGCCAACAGATGAAATGGGAGGATGAAGATGGACGAACGAGATGAAATTGTTGCAAAGAAGGCTAACGTATTAAATGGGAGGACGAAGATCAACAGACGAGACGAACTTGGTCCAAAGAGTGCCAACGGATCAAATGGGAGGACGAAGATGGACGACCGAGACGACCTTGGTCCAAAGAATGCCAAAGGATCAAATGGGAGGACGAAGATGGACGAATGAGACGAACTTGGTCCAAAGAAGGCCTACGGATCAAATGGGAGGACGAAGATGGACGAACGAGACGAACATGGTCCAAAGAATGCCAACGGATCCAATGCGAGGACGAAGATGGACGAGCGAGACGAACTTGGTGCAAAGAAGGCCTAAGGATCAAATGGGAGGACGAAGATGGACGAACGCGACGAACTTGGTCGAAAGAATGCCAACGGATCAAATGGGAGGACGAAGATGGACGAACGAGACGAACTTGGTACAAAGAAGGCCTACGGATCAAATGGGAGGACGAAGATGGACGAACGAGATGAAATTAGTCCCAAGAATGCCAACGGATCAAATGGGAGGACGAAGATGGATGAACGAGATGAACTTGTTGCAAAGAAGGCCTACGTATTAAATGGGAGTACGAAGATCGACAAATGAGACAAACTTGGTCCAAAGAATGCCAACGGATCAAATGGGAGGACGTAGATGGACGAATGAGACGAACTTGGTGCAAAGAAGGCCTACGGATCAAATGGGAGGACGAAGATGGACGAACGAGATGAACTTAATCCAAAGAATGCCAACGGATCAAATGGGAGGACGAAGATGGACGAACGAGACGAACTTGGTGCAAAGAAGGGCTACGGATCAAATGGGAGGGCGAAGATGGACGAACGAGACGAACTTGGTCCAAAGAATGCCAACGGATCAAATGGGAGGACGTAGATGGACGAATGAGACGAACTTGGTGCAAAGAAGGCCTACAGATCAAATGGGAGGACGAAGATGGACGAACGAGATGAACTTAGTCCAAAGAATGCCAACGGATCAAATGGGAGGACGAAGATGGACGAACGAGACGAACTTGGTACAAAGAAGGCCTACGGATCAAATGGGAGGACGAAGATGGACGAACGAGATGAACTTAGTCCAAAGAATGCCAACGGATCAAGTAGGAGGACGAAGATGGACGAACGAGATGAACTTGTTGCAAAGAAGGCCAACGTATTAAATGGGAGGACGAAGATCAACAAACGAGACGAACTTGGTCCAAAGAATGCCAACGGATCAAATGGGAGGACGAAGATGGACGAACGAGACGAACTTAGTCCAAAGAATGCCAACGGATCAAATGGGAGGACGAAGATGGACGAACCAGATGAACTTGTTGCAAAGAAGGCCTACGTATTAAATGGGAGTACGAAGATCGACAAACGAGATGAACTCGGTCCAAAGAATGTCAACGGATCAAATGGGAGGACGAAGAGGGACGAACGAGACGAACTTGGTCCAAAGAATGCCAACGGATCCAATGAGAGGACGAAGACGGACGAACGAGACGAACTTGGTGCAAAGAAGGCCTACGGATCAAATGGGAGGACGAAGATGGATGAACCAGATGAACTTGTTGCAAAGAAGGCCTATGTATTAAATGGGAGTACGAAGATCGACAAACGAGACGAACATGGTCCAAAGAATGCCAACGGATCAAATGAGAGGACGAAGATGGACGAACGAGGCGAAGTTGGTCCAAAGAATGCCAACGGATCAAATGGGAGGACGAAGATGGACGAACGAGACGAACTTGGTGCAAAGAATGCCAACGGATCAAATGCGAGGACGAAGATGGACGAACGAGACGAACTTGGTGCAAAGAATGCCAACGGATCCAATGCGAGGACGAAGATGGACGAACGCGACGAACTTGGTCGAAAGAATGCCAACGGATCAAATGGGAGGACGAAGATGGACTAACGAGACGAACTTGGTACAAAGAAGGCCTACGGATCAAATGGGAGGACGAAGATGGACGAACGAGATGAAATTAGTCCCAAGAATGCCAACGGATCAAATGGGAGGACGAAGATGGATGAACGAGATGAACTTGTTGCAAAGAAGGCCTACGTATTAAATGGGAGTACGAAGATCGACAAATGAGACAAACTTGGTCCAAAGAATGCCAACGGATCAAATGGGAGGACGTAGATGGACGAATGAGACGAACTTGGTGCAAAGAAGGCCTACGGATCAAATGGGAGGACGAAGATGGACGAACGAGATGAACTTAATCCAAAGAATGCCAACGGATCAAATGGGAGGACGAAGATGGACGAACGAGACGAACTTGGTGCAAAGAAGGCCTACGGATCAAATGGGAGGACGAAGATGGACGAACGAGATGAAGTTAGTCCAAAGAATGCCAACAGATGAAATGGGAGGACGAAGATGGACGAACGAGATGAAATTGTTGCAAAGAAGACTAACGTATTAAATGGGAGGACGAAGATCAACAGACGAGACGAACTTGGTCCAAAGAGTGCCAACGGATCAAATGGGAGGACGAAGATGGACTACCGAGACGACCTTGGTCCAAAGAATGCCAAAGGATCAAATGGGAGGACGAAGATGGACGAACGAGACGAACTTGGTACAAAGAAAGCCAACAGAATAAATGGGAGGACGAAGATGGACGAACGAGACGAACTTGGTCCAAAGAAGACCTACAGATCAAATGGAAGGACGAAGACGGACGAACGACACGAACTTGGTACAAAGAAGGCCAACGGATCAAATGGGAGGGCGAAGATGGACGAACGAGACGAACTTGGTCCAAAGAATGCCAACGGATCAAATGGGAGGACGTAGATGGACGAATGAGACGAACTTGGTGCAAAGAAGGCCTACAGATCAAATGGGAGGACGAAGATGGACGAACGAGATGAACTTAGTCCAAAGAATGCCAACGGATCAAATGGGAGGACGAAGATGGACGAACGAGACGAACTTGGTACAAAGAAGGCCTACGGATCAAATGGGAGGACGAAGATGGACGAACGAGATGAACTTAGTCCAAAGAATGCCAACGGATCAAGTAGGAGGACGAAGATGGACGAACGAGATGAACTTGTTGCAAAGAAGGCCAACGTATTAAATGGGAGGACGAAGATCAACAAACGAGACGAACTTGGTCCAAAGAATGCCAACGGATCAAATGGGAGGACGAAGATGGACGAACGAGATGAACTTAGTCCAAAGAATGCCAACGGATCAAATGGGAGGACGAAGATGGACGAACCAGATGAACTTGTTGCAAAGAAGGCCTACGTATTAAATGGGAGTACGAAGATCGACAAACGAGATGAACTTGGTCCAGAGAATGTCAACGGATCAAATGGGAGGACGAAGATGGACGAACGAGACGAACTTGGTCCAAAGAATGCCAACGGATCCAATGAGAGGACGAAGATGGACGAACAAGACGAATTTGGTGCAAAGAAGGCCTACGGATCAAATGGGAGGACGAAGATGGACGAACGAGACGAACTTAGTCCAAATAATGCCAACGAATCAAATGGGAGGACGAAGATGGACGAACGAGATGAACCTGTTGCAAAGAAGGCCTACGTATTAAATGGGAGTTCGAAGATCGACAAACGAGACGAACATGGTCCAAAGAATGCCAACGGATCAACTGAGAGGACGAAGATGGACGAACGAGACGAAGTTGGTCCAAAGAATGCCAACGGATCCAATGAGAGGACGAAGACGGACGAACGAGACGAACTTGGTGCAAAGAAGGCCTACGGATCAAATGGGAGGACGAAGATGGACGAACCAGATGAACTTGTTGCAAAGAAGGCCTACGTATTAAATGGGAGTACGAAGATCGACAAACGAGACGAACATGGTCCAAAGAATGCCAACGGATCAAATGAGAGGACGAAGATGGACGAACGAGACGAAGTTGGTCCAAAGAATGCCAACGGATCAAATGGGAGGACGAAGATGGACGAACGAGACGAACTTGGTGCAAAGAATGCCAACGGATCCAATGCGAGGACGAAGATGGACGAACGAGACGAACTTGGTGCAAAGAAGGCCTACGGATCAAATGGGAGGATGAAGATGGACGAACGCGACGAACTTGGTCGAAAGAATGCCAACGGATCAAATGGGAGGACGAAGATGGACGAACGAGACGAACTTGGTACAAAGAAGGCCTACGGATCAAATGGGAGGACGAAGATGGACGAACGAGATGAAATTAGTCCCAAGAATGCCAACGGATCAAATGGGAGGACGAAGATGGATGAACGAGATGAACTTGTTGCAAAGAAGGCCTACGTATTAAATGGGAGTACGAAGATCGACAAATGAGACAAACTTGGTCCAAAGAATGCCAACGGATCAAATGGGAGGACGTAGATGGACGAATGAGACGAACTTGGTGCAAAGAAGGCCTACGGATCAAATGGGAGGACGAAGATGGACGAACGAGATGAACTTAATCCAAAGAATGCCAATGGATCAAATGGGAGGACGAAGATGGACGAACGAGACGAACTTGGTGCAAAGAAGGCCTACGGATCAAATGGGAGGACGAAGATGGACGAACGAGATGAAGTTAGTCCAAATAATGCCAACGGATCAAATTGGAGGACGAAGATGGACGAACCAGATGAACTTGTTGCAAAGAAGGCCTACGTATTAAATGGGAGTACGAAGATTGACAAACGAGACGAACATGGTCCAAAGAATGCCAACGGATCAAATGAGAGGACGAAGATGGACGAATGAGACGAAGTTGGTCCAAAGAATGCCAACGGATCAAATGGGAGGACGAAGATGGACGAACGAGACAAACTTGGTGCAAAGAATGCCAACGGATCCAATGCGAGGACGAAGATGGACGAACGAGACGAACTTGGTGCAAAGAAGGCCTACGGATCAAATGGGAGGACGAAGATGGACGAACGCGACGAACTTGGTCGAAAGAATGCCAACGGATCAAATGGGAGGACGAAGATGGACGAACGAGACGAACTTGGTACTAAGAAGGCCTACGGATCAAATGGGAGGACGAAGATGGACGAACGAGATGAAATTAGTCCCAAGAATGCCAACGGATCAAATGGGAGGACGAAGATGGATGAACGAGATGAACTTGTTGCAAAGAAGGCCTACGTATTAAATGGGAGTACGAAGATCGACAAATGAGACAAACTTGGTCCAAAGAATGCCAACGGATCAAATGGGAGGACGTAGATGGACGAATGAGACGAACTTGGTGCAAAGAAGGCCTACGGATCAAATGGGAGGACGAAGATGGACGAACGAGATGAACTTAATCCAAAGAATGCCAATGGATCAAATGGGAGGACGAAGATGGACGAACGAGACGAACTTGGTGCAAAGAAGGCCTACGGATCAAATGGGAGGACGAAGATGGACGAACGAGATGAAGTTAGTCCAAATAATGCCAACGGATCAAATTGGAGGACGAAGATGGACGAACCAGATGAACTTGTTGCAAAGAAGGCCTACGTATTAAATGGGAGTACGAAGATTGACAAACGAGATGAACTTGGTCCAAAGAATGTCAACGGATCAAATGGGAGGACGAAGAGGGACGAACGAGACGAACTTGGTCCAAAGAATGCCAACGGATCCAATGAGAGGACGAAGACGGACGAACGAGACGAACTTGGTGCAAAGAAGGCCTACGGATCAAATGGGAGGACGAATATGGACGAACCAGATGAACTTGTTGCAAAGAAGGCCTACGTATTAAATGGGAGTATGAAGATCGACAAACGAGACGAACATGGTCCAAAGAATGCCAACGGATCAAATGAGAGGACGAAGATGGACGAACGAGACGAAGTTGGTCCAAAGAATGCCAACGGATCAAATGGGAGGACGAAGATGGACGAACGAGACGAACTTGGTGCAAAGAATGCCAACGGATCCAATGCGGGGACGATGATGGACGAACAAGACGAACTTGGTGCAAAGAAGGCCTACGGATCAAATGGGAGGACGAAGATGGACGAACGAGACGAACATGGTCCAAAGAATGCCAACGGATCCAATGCGAGGACGAAGATGGACGAGCGAGACGAACTTGGTGCAAAGAAGGCCTAAGGATCAAATGGGAGGACGAAGATGGACGAACGCGACGAACTTGGTCGAAAGAATGCCAACGGATCAAATGGGAGGACGAAGATGGACGAACGAGACGAACTTGGTACAAAGAAGGCCTACGGATCAAATGGGAGGACGAAGATGGACGAACGAGATGAAATTAGTCCCAAGAATGCCAACGGATCAAATGGGAGGACGAAGATGGATGAACGAGATGAACTTGTTGCAAAGAAGGCCTACGTATTAAATGGGAGTACGAAGATCGACAAATGAGACAAACTTGGTCCAAAGAATGCCAACGGATCAAATGGGAGGACGTAGATGGACGAATGAGACGAACTTGGTGCAAAGAAGGCCTACGGATCAAATGGGAGGACGAAGATGGACGAACGAGATGAACTTAATCCAAAGAATGCCAACGAATCAAATGGGAGGACGAAGATGGACGAACGAGACGAACTTGGTGCAAAGAAGGCCTACGGATCAAATGGGAGGACGAAGATGGACGAACGAGATGAAGTTAGTCCAAAGAATGCCAACAGATGAAATGGGAGGACGAAGATGGACGAACGAGATGAAATTGTTGCAAAGAAGACTAACGTATTAAATGGGAGGACGAAGATCAACAGACGAGACGAACTTGGTCCAAAGAGTGCCAACGGATCAAATGGGAGGACGAAGATGGACTACCGAGACGACCTTGGTCCAAAGAATGCCAAAGGATCAAATGGGAGGACGAAGATGGACGAACGAGACGAACTTGGTACAAAGAAAGCCAACAGAATAAATGGGAGGACGAAGATGGACGAACGAGACGAACTTGGTCCAAAGAAGACCTACAGATCAAATGGAAGGACGAAGACGGACGAACGACACGAACTTGGTACAAAGAAGGCCAACGGATCAAATGGGAGGGCGAAGATGGACGAACGAGACGAACTTGGTCCAAAGAATGCCAACGGATCAAATGGGAGGACGTAGATGGACGAATGAGACGAACTTGGTGCAAAGAAGGCCTACAGATCAAATGGGAGGACGAAGATGGACGAACGAGATGAACTTAGTCCAAAGAATGCCAACGGATCAAATGGGAGGACGAAGATGGACGAACGAGACGAACTTGGTACAAAGAAGGCCTACGGATCAAATGGGAGGACGAAGATGGACGAACGAGATGAACTTAGTCCAAAGAATGCCAACGGATCAAGTAGGAGGACGAAGATGGACGAACGAGATGAACTTGTTGCAAAGAAGGCCAACGTATTAAATGGGAGGACGAAGATCAACAAACGAGACGAACTTGGTCCAAAGAATGCCAACGGATCAAATGGGAGGACGAAGATGGACGAACGAGATGAACTTAGTCCAAAGAATGCCAACGGATCAAATGGGAGGACGAAGATGGACGAACCAGATGAACTTGTTGCAAAGAAGGCCTACGTATTAAATGGGAGTACGAAGATCGACAAACGAGATGAACTTGGTCCAGAGAATGTCAACGGATCAAATGGGAGGACGAAGATGGACGAACGAGACGAACTTGGTCCAAAGAATGCCAACGGATCCAATGAGAGGACGAAGATGGACGAACAAGACGAATTTGGTGCAAAGAAGGCCTACGGATCAAATGGGAGGACGAAGATGGACGAACGAGACGAACTTAGTCCAAATAATGCCAACGAATCAAATGGGAGGACGAAGATGGACGAACGAGATGAACCTGTTGCAAAGAAGGCCTACGTATTAAATGGGAGTTCGAAGATCGACAAACGAGACGAACATGGTCCAAAGAATGCCAACGGATCAACTGAGAGGACGAAGATGGACGAACGAGACGAAGTTGGTCCAAAGAATGCCAACGGAACCAATGAGAGGACGAAGACGGACGAACGAGACGAACTTGGTGCAAAGAAGGCCTACGGATCAAATGGGAGGACGAAGATGGACGAACCAGATGAACTTGTTGCAAAGAAGGCCTACGTATTAAATGGGAGTACGAAGATCGACAAACGAGACGAACATGGTCCAAAGAATGCCAACGGATCAAATGAGAGGACGAAGATGGACGAACGAGACGAAGTTGGTCCAAAGAATGCCAACGGATCAAATGGGAGGACGAAGATGGACGAACGAGACGAACTTGGTGCAAAGAATGCCAACGGATCCAATGCGAGGACGAAGATGGACGAACGAGACGAACTTGGTGCAAAGAAGGCCTACGGATCAAATGGGAGGATGAAGATGGACGAACGCGACGAACTTGGTCGAAAGAATGCCAACGGATCAAATGGGAGGACGAAGATGGACGAACGAGACGAACTTGGTACAAAGAAGGTCTACGGATTAAATGGGAGGACGAAGATGGACGAACGAGATGAAATTAGTCCCAAGAATGCCAACGGATCAAATGGGAGGACGAAGATGGATGAACGAGATGAACTTGTTGCAAAGAAGGCCTACGTATTAAATGGGAGTACGAAGATCGACAAATGAGACAAACTTGGTCCAAAGAATGCCAACGGATCAAATGGGAGGACGTAGATGGACGAATGAGACGAACTTGGTGCAAAGAAGGCCTACGGATCAAATGGGAGGACGAAGATGGACGAACGAGATGAACTTAATCCAAAGAATGCCAATGGATCAAATGGGAGGACGAAGATGGACGAACGAGACGAACTTGGTGCAAAGAAGGCCTACGGATCAAATGGGAGGACGAAGATGGACGAACGAGATGAAGTTAGTCCAAATAATGCCAACGGATCAAATTGGAGGACGAAGATGGACGAACCAGATGAACTTGTTGCAAAGAAGGCCTACGTATTAAATGGGAGTACGAAGATTGACAAACGAGACGAACATGGTCCAAAGAATGCCAACGGATCAAATGAGAGGACGAAGATGGACGAATGAGACGAAGTTGGTCCAAAGAATGCCAACGGATCAAATGGGAGGACGAAGATGGACGAACGAGACAAACTTGGTGCAAAGAATGCCAACGGATCCAATGCGAGGACGAAGATGGACGAACGAGACGAACTTGGTGCAAAGAAGGCCTACGGATCAAATGGGAGGACGAAGATGGACGAACGCGACGAACTTGGTCGAAAGAATGCCAACGGATCAAATGGGAGGACGAAGATGGACGAACGAGACGAACTTGGTACTAAGAAGGCCTACGGATCAAATGGGAGGACGAAGATGGACGAACGAGATGAAATTAGTCCCAAGAATGCCAACGGATCAAATGGGAGGACGAAGATGGATGAACGAGATGAACTTGTTGCAAAGAAGGCCTACGTATTAAATGGGAGTACGAAGATCGACAAATGAGACAAACTTGGTCCAAAGAATGCCAACGGATCAAATGGGAGGACGTAGATGGACGAATGAGACGAACTTGGTGCAAAGAAGGCCTACGGATCAAATGGGAGGACGAAGATGGACGAACGAGATGAACTTAATCCAAAGAATGCCAATGGATCAAATGGGAGGACGAAGATGGACGAACGAGACGAACTTGGTGCAAAGAAGGCCTACGGATCAAACGGGAGGACGAAGATGGACGAACGAGATGAAGTTAGTCCAAATAATGCCAACGGATCAAATTGGAGGACGAAGATGGACGAACCAGATGAACTTGTTGCAAAGAAGGCCTACGTATTAAATGGGAGTACGAAGATTGACAAACGAGATGAACTTGGTCCAAAGAATGTCAACGGATCAAATGGGAGGACGAAGAGGGACGAACGAGACGAACTTGGTCCAAAGAATGCCAACGGATCCAATGAGAGGACGAAGACGGACGAACGAGACGAACTTGGTGCAAAGAAGGCCTACGGATCAAATGGGAGGACGAATATGGACGAACCAGATGAACTTGTTGCAAAGAAGGCCTACGTATTAAATGGGAGTATGAAGATCGACAAACGAGACGAACATGGTCCAAAGAATGCCAACGGATCAAATGAGAGGACGAAGATGGACGAACGAGACGAAGTTGGTCCAAAGAATGCCAACGGATCAAATGGGAGGACGAAGATGGACGAACGAGACGAACTTGGTGCAAAGAATGCCAACGGATCCAATGCGGGGACGAAGATGGACGAACAAGACGAACTTGGTGCAAAGAAGGCCTACGGATCAAATGGGAGGACGAAGATGGACGAACGCGACGAACTTGGTCGAAAGAATGCCAACGGATCAAATGGGAGGACGAAGATGGACGAACGAGACGAACTTGGTACAAAGAAGGCCTACGGATCAAATGGGAGGACGAAGATGGACGAACGAGATGAAATTAGTCCCAAGAATGCCAACGGATCAAATGGGAGGACGAAGATGGATGAACGAGATGAACTTGTTGCAAAAAAGGCCAACGTATTAAATGGGAGTACGAAGATCGACAAATGAGACAAACTTGGTCCAAAGAATGCCAGCGGATCAAATGGGAGGACGTAGATGGACGAATGAGACGAACTTGGTGCAAAGAAGGCCTACGGATCAAATGGGAGGACGAAGATGGACGAACGAGATGAACTTAATCCAAAGAATGCCAACGGATCAAATGGGAGGACGAAGATGGACGAACGAGACGAACTTGGTGCAAAGAAGGCCTACGGATCAAATGGGAGGACGAAGATGGACGAACGAGATGAAGTTAGTCCAAAGAATGCCAACAGATGAAATGGGAGGACGAAGATGGACGAACGAGATGAAATTGTTGCAAAGAAGGCTAACGTAATAAATGGGAGGACGAAGATCAACAGACGAGACGAACTTGGTCCAAAGAGTGCCAACGGATCAAATGGGAGGACGTAGATGGACTACCGAGACGACCTTGGTCCAAAGAATGCCAAAGGACCAAATGGGAGGACGAAGATGGACGAACGAGACGAACTTGGTACAAAGAAGGCCAACAGAATAAATGGGAGGACGAAGATGGACGAACGAGACGAACTTGGTCCAAAGAAGACCTACAGATCAAATGGAAGGACGAAGACGGACGAACGACACGAACTTGGTACAAAGAAGGCCAACGGATCAAATGGGAGGGCGAAGATGGACGAACGAGACGAACTTGGTCCAAAGAATGCCAACGGATCAAATGGGAGGACGTAGATGGACAAATGAGACGAACTTGGTGCAAAGAAGGCCTACAGATCAAATGGGAGGACGAAGATGGACGAACGAGATGAACTTAGTCCAAAGAATGCCAACGGATCAAATGGGAGGATGAAGATGGACGAACGAGACGAACTTGGTACAAAGATGGCCTACGGATCAAATGGGAGGACGAAGATGGACGAACGAGATGAACTTAGTCCAAAGAATGCCAACGGATCAAGTAGGAGGACGAAGATGGACGAACGAGATGAACTTGTTGCAAAGAAGGCCAACGTATTAAATGGGAGGACGAAGATCAACAAACGAGACGAACTTGGTCCAAAGAATGCCAACGGATCAAATGGGAGGACGAAGATGGACGAACGAGATGAACTTAGTCCAAAGAATGCCAACGGATCAAATGGGAGGACGAAGATGGACGAACCAGATGAACTTGTTGCAAAGAAGGCCTACGTATTAAATGGGAGTACGAAGATCGACAAACGAGATGAACTTGGTCCAAAGAATGTCAACGGATCAAATGGGAGGACGAAGATGGACGAACGAGACGAACTTGGTCCAAAGAATGCCAACGGATCCAATGAGAGGACGAAGATGGACGAACAAGACGAATTTGGTGCAAAGAAGGCCTACGGATCAAATGGGAGGACGAAGATGCACGAACGAGACGAACATAGTCCAAATAATGCCAACGAATCAAATGGGAGGACGAAGATGGACGAACGAGATGAACCTGTTGCAAAGAAGGCCTACGTATTAAATGGGAGTACGAAGATCGACAAACGAGACGAACTTGGTCCAAAGAATGCCAACGGATCAAATGGGAGGAAGAAAATCGACGAACGAGACGAAGTTGGTCCAAAGAATGCCAACGGATCAAATGGGAGGACGAAGATGGACGAACGAGACGAACTTGGTCCAAAGAATGCCAACGGATCCAATGCGAGGACTAAGATGGACGAACGAGACGAACTTGGTGCAAAGAATGCCAACGGATCCAAAGAGAGGATGAAGATGGACGTACAAGACGAACTTGGTGCAAAGAAGGCCTACGGATCAAATGGGAGGACGAAGATGGACGAACGAGATGAACTTAGTCCAAAGAATGCCAACGGATCCAATGAGAGGACGAAGACGGACGAACGAGACGAACTTGGTGCAAAGAAGGCCTACGGATCAAATGGGAGGACGAAGATGGACGAACCAGATGAACTTGTTGCAAAGAAGGCCTACGTATTAAATGGGAGTACGAAGATCGAAAAACGAGACGAACATGGTCCAAAGAATGCCAACGGATCAAATGAGAGGACGAAGATGGACGAACGAGACGAAGTTGGTCCAAAGAATGCCAACGGATCAAATGGGAGGACGAAGATGGACGAACGAGACGAACTTGGTGCAAAGAATGCCAACGGATCCAATGCGAGGACGAAGATGGACGAACAAGACGAACTTGGTGCAAAGAAGGCCTACGGATCAAATGGGAGGACGAAGATGGACGAACGCGACGAACTTGGTCGAAAGAATGCCAACGGATCAAATGGGAGGACGAAGATGGACGAATGAGACGAACTTGGTACAAAGAAGGCCTACGGATCAAATGGGAGGACGAAGATGGACGAACGAGATGAAATTAGTCCCAAGAATGCCAACGGATCAAATGGGAGGACGAAGATGGATGAACGAGATGAACTTGTTGCAAAAAAGGCCTACGTATTAAATGGGAGTACGAAGATCGACAAATGAGACAAACTTGGTCCAAAGAATGCCAACGGATCAAATGGGAGGACGTAGATGGACGAATGAGACGAACTTGGTGCAAAGAAGGCCTACGGATCAAATGGGAGGACGAAGATGGACGAACGAGATGAACTTAATCCAAAGAATGCCAACGGATCAAATGGGAGGACGAAGATGGACGAACGAGACGAACTTGGTGCAAAGAAGGCCTACGGATCAAATGGGAGGACGAAGATGGACGAACGAGATGAAGTTAGTCCAAAGAATGCCAACAGATGAAATGGGAGGACGAAGATGGACGAACGAGATGAAATTGTTGCAAAGAAGGCTAACGTATTAAATGGGAGGACGAAGATCAACAGACGAGACGAACTTGGTCCAAAGAGTGCCAACGGATCAAATGGGAGGACGAAGATGGACTACCGAGACGACCTTGGTCCAAAGAATGCCAAAGGACCAAATGGGAGGACGAAGATGGACGAACGAGACGAACTTGGTACAAAGAAGGCCAACAGAATAAATGGGAGGACGAAGATGGACGAACGAGACGAACTTGGTCCAAAGAAGACCTACAGATCAAATGGAAGGACGAAGACGGACGAACGACACGAACTTGGTACAAAGAAGGCCAACGGATCAAATGGGAGGGCGAAGATGGACGAACGAGACGAACTTGGTCCAAAGAATGCCAACGGATCAAATGGGAGGACGTAGATGGACGAATGAGACGAACTTGGTGCAAAGAAGGCCTACAGATCAAATGGGAGGACGAAGATGGACGAACGAGATGAACTTAGTCCAAAGAATGCCAACGGATCAAATGGGAGGATGAATATGGACGAACGAGACGAACTTGGTACAAAGAAGGCCTACGGATCAAATGGGAGGACGAAGATGGACGAACGAGATGAACTTAGTCCAAAGAATGCCAACGGATCAAGTAGGAGGACGAAGATGGACGAACGAGATGAACCTGTTGCAAAGAAGGCCAACGTATTAAATGGGAGGACGAAGATCAACAAACGAGACGAACTTGGTCCAAAGAATGCCAACGGATCAAATGGGAGGACGAAGATGGACGAACGAGATGAACTTAGTCCAAAGAATGCCAACGGATCAAATGGGAGGACGAAGATGGACGAACCAGATGAACTTGTTGCAAAGAAGGCCTACGTATTAAATGGGAGTACGAAGATCGACAAACGAGATGAACTTAGTCCAAAGAATGTCAACGGATCAAATGGGAGGACGAAGATGGACGAACGAGACGAACTTGGTCCAAAGAATGCCAACGGATCCAATGAGAGGACGAAGATGGACGAACAAGACGAATTTGGTGCAAAGAAGGCCTACGGATGAAATGGGAGGACGAAGATGGACGAACGAGACAAACTTAGTCCAAATAATGCCAACGAATCAAATGGGAGGACGAAGATGGACGAACGAGATGAACCTGTTGCAAAGAAGGCATACGTATTAAATGGGAGTACGAAGATCGACAAACGAGACGAACTTGGTCCAAAGAATGCCAACGGATCAAATGGGAGGAAGAAAATCGACGAACGAGACGAAGTTGGTCCAAAGAATGCCAACGGATCAAATGGGAGGACGAAGATGGACGAACGAGACGAACTTGGTCCAAAGAATGCCAACGGATCCAATGCGAGGACTAAGATGGACGAACGAGACGAACTTGGTGCAAAGAATGCCAACGGATCCAATGAGAGGATGAAGATGGACGTACGAGACGAACTTGGTGCAAAGAAGGCCTACGGATCAAATGGGAGGACGAAGATGGACGAACGAGATGAACTTAGTCCAAAGAATGCCAACGGATCAAATGGGAGGACGAAGATGGACGAACGAGATGAACTTGTTGCAAAGAAGGCCTACGTATTAATTGGGAGTACGAAGATCGACAAACGAGACGAACTTAGTCCAAAGAATGCCAACGGATCAAATGGGAGGACGAAGATGGGCGAACGAGACGAAGTTGGTCCAAAGAATGCCAACGGATCAAATGGGAGGACAAAGAGGGACGAACGAGACGAACTTGGTACAAAGAAGATGGACGAACGAGATGAACATGGTACAAAGAAGGCCTACGGATTAAATGGGAGGGCGAAGATGGACGAACGAGATGAACTTAGTCCAAAGAATGCCAACGGATCAAATGGGAGGACGAAGATGGACGAACGAGACGAACTTGGTGCAAAGAAGGCCTACGGGTCAAATGAGAGGACGAAGATGGACGAACGAGATGAAATTGTTGCAAAGAAGGCCAACGTATTAAATGGGAGGACAAAGATCAACAGACGAGACGAACTTGGTCCAAAGAATGCCAACAGATCAAATGGGAGAACGAAGATGGACTACCGAGACGATCTTGGTCCAAAGAATGCCAAAGTATCAAATGGGAGGACGAAGATGGACGAACGAGACGAACTTGGTACAAAGAAGACCTACAGATCAAATGGAAGGACGAAGATGGACGAACGACACGAACTTGGTACAAAGAAGGCCAACGGATCAAATGGGAGGGCGAAGATGGACGAACGAGACGAACTTCGTCCAAAGAATGCCAACGGATCAAATGGGAGGACGTAGATGGACGAATGAGACGAACATGGGGCAAACAAGGCCTACGGATCAAATGGGAGGACGAAGATGGACGAACGAGATGAGCTTCGTCCAAAGAATGCCAACGGATCAAATGGGAGGACAAAGATGGACGAACGAGACGAACTTGGTACAAAGAAGGCCTACGGATCAAATGGGAGGACGAAGATGGACGAGCGAGACGAACTTGGTCGAAAGAATGCCAACGGATCAAATGGGAGGACGAAGATGGACGAACGAGACGAACTTGGTACAAAGAAGGCCTACGGATCAAATGGGAGGACGAAGATGGACGAACGGGATGAACTTAGTCCCAAGAATGCCAACGGATCAAATGGGAGGACGAAGATGGACGAACGAGATGAACTTGTTGCAAAGAAGGCCTACGTATTAAATGGGAGAACGAAGATCGACAAACGAGACAAACTTGGTCCAAAGAATGCCAACGGATCAAATGGGAGGACGTAGATGGACGAATGAGACGAACTTGGCGAAAAGAAGGCCTACAGATCAAATGGGAAGACGAAGATGAACGAACGAGATGAACTTAGTCCAAAGAATGCCAACGGATCAAATGGGAGGACGAAGATGGACGAACGAGACGAACTTGGTGCAAAGAAGGCCTACGGATCAAATGGGAGGACGAAGATGGACGAAAGAGATGAACTTAGTCCAAAGAATGCCAACGGATGAAATGGGAGGACGAAGATGGACGAACGAGATGAAATTGTTGCAAAGAAGGCAAACGTATTAAATGGGAGGACGAAGATCAACAGACGAGACGAACTTGGTCCAAAGAAAGCCAACGGATCAAATGGGAGGACGAAGATGGACTACCGAGACGATCTTGGTCCAAAGAATTCCAAAGGATCAAATGGGAGGACGAAGATGGACGACCGAGACGAACTTGGTACAAAGAAGGCCAACAGAACAAATGGGAGGACGAAGATGGACGAACGACATGAACTTGTTCCAAAGAAGACCTACAGATCAAATGGAAGGACGAAGATGGACGAACGACACGAACTTGGTCCAAAGAAGACCTACAGATCAAATGGAAGGACGAAGATGGACGAACGACACGAACTTGGTACAAAGAAGGCCAACGGATCAAATGGGATGGCGAAGATGGACGAACGAGACGAACTTGGTCCAAAGAAGGCCTATGGATCAAATGGGATGACGAAGATGGACGTACGAGACGAACTTGGTGCAAAGAAGGCCTACGGATCAAATGGGAGGACGAAGATGGACGAACGCGACGAACTTGGTCGAAAGAATGCCAACGGATCAAATGGGAGGACGAAGATGGACGAACGAGACAAACTTGGTACAAAGAAGGCCTACGGATCAAATGGGAGGACGAAGATGGACGAACGAGATGAACTTAGTCCAAAGAATGCCAACGGATTAAATGGGAGGACGAAGATGGACGAACGAGACGAAGTTGGTCCAAAGAATGCCAACGGATCAAATGGGAGGACGAAGATGGACGAACGAGACGAACTTGGTCCAAAGAATGCCAACGGATCCAATGCGAGGACTAAGATGGACGAACGAGACGAACTTGGTGCAAAGAATGCCAACGGATCCAATGAGAGGACGAAGATGGACGTACGAGACGAACTTGGTGCAAAGAAGACCTACGGATCAAATGGGAGGACGAAGATGGACGAACGCGATGAACTTGGTCGAAAGAATGCCAACGGATCAAATGGGAGGACGAAGATGGACGAACGAGACGAACTTGGTACAAAGAAGGCCTACGGATCAAATGGGAGGACGAAGACGGACGAACGAGATGAACTTAGTCCAAAGAATGCCAACAGATCAAATGGGAGGACAAAGATGGACGAACGAGATGAACTTGTTACAAAGAAGGCCAACCGAACAAATGGGAAGACGAAGATGGACGAACGAGACGAACTTGGTCCAAAAATGGCCTACGGAGCAAATGGGAAGACGAAGAGGGACGAACGAGACGAACTTGGTACAAAGAATTACAACGGATCAAATGAGAGGACGAAGATGGACGAACGAGATGAACTTAGAGCAAAAATTACAACAGATCAAATGGGAGGACGAAGATGGACGAACGAGACGAACTTGGTGCAAAGAAGGACTACGGATCAAATGGGAGGACGAAGATGGACGAACGCGACGAACTTGGTCCAAAGAATGCCAACGGATCAAATGGGAGGACGAAGATGGACGAACGAGACGAACTTGGTACAAAGAAGGCCTACGGATCAAATGGGAGGACGAAGATGGACGAACGAGAGGAACTTAGTCCAAAGAATGCCAACGGATCAAATGGGAAGACGAAGAGGGACGAACGAGATGAACTTCATGCAAAGAATTACAACAGATCAAATGGGAGGACGAAGATGGACGAACGAGACGAACTTGGTGCAAAGAAGGACTACGGATCAAATGGGAGGACGAAGATGGACGAACGAGACGAACTTGGTCCAAAGAATGCCAACGGATCAAATGGGAGGACGAAGATGGACGAACGAGATGAACTTGTTGCAAAGAAGGCCTACGTATTAAATGGGAGTACGAAGATCGACAAACGAGACGAACTTGGTCCAAAGTATTCCAACGGATCAAATGCGAGGACTAAGATGGACGAACGAGACGAACTTGGTGCAAAGAATGCCAACGGATCTAATGAGAGGACGAAGATGGACGTATGAGACGAACTTGGTGCAAAGAAAGCCTACGGATCAAATGGGAGGACGAAGATGGACGAACGCGACGAACTTGCTCGAAAGAATGCCAACCGATCAAATGGGGGGACGAAGATGGACGAACGAGACAAACTTGGTACAAAGAAGGCCTACGGATCAAATGGGAGGACGAAGATGGACGAACGAGATGAACATAGTCCAAAGAATGCCAACGGATCAAATGGGAGGACGAAGATGGACGAACGAGACGATGTTGGTCCAAAGAATGCCAACGGATCAAATGGGAGGACGAAGATGGACGAACGAGACGAACTTGGTCCAAAGAATGCCAACGGATCCAATGCGAGGACTAAGATGGACGAACGAGACGAACTTGGTGCAAAGAATGCCAACGGATCCAATGAGAGGACGAAGATGGACGTACGAGACGAACTTGGTGCAAAGAAGGCCTACGGATCAAATGGGAGGACGAAGATAGACGAACGAGACGAACTTAGTACAAAGAAGGCCAACAGAACAAATAGGAGGACGAAGATGGACGAATGAGACGAACTTGGTGCAAAGAAGGCCTACGTATTATATGGGAGTACGAAGATCGACAAACGAGACGAACTTGGTCCAAAGAATGATAAACGGATCAAATGGGAGGACGAAGATGGACGAACGAGACGAAGTTGGTCCAAAGAATGCCAACGGATCAAATGGGAGGACGAAGATGGACGAACGAGACGAAGTTGGTCCGAAGAATGCCAACGGATCAAATGGGAGGACAAAGAGGGACGAACGAGACGAACTTGGTACAAAGAAGGCCAACCGAACAAATGGGAGGACGAAGATTGACGAACGAGATGAACTTCGTCCAAAGAATGCCAACGGATCAAATGGGAGGACAAAGAGGGACGAACGAGACGAACTTGGTACAAAGAAGGCCAACCGAACAAATGGGAGGACGAAGATTGACGAACGAGATGAACTTCGTCCAAAGAATGCCAACGGATCAAATGGGAGGACGAAGATGGACGAACGAGATGAACTTGGTACAAAGAAGGCCTACGGATCAAATGGGAGGACGAAGATGGACGAACGCGATGAACTTGTTGCAAAGAAGGCCAACGTAATAAATGGGAGGACGAAGATCAACAAACGAGATGAACTTAGTCCAAAGAATGGGGAGGACGAAGATGGACGAACCAGATGAACTTGTTGCAAAGAACGCCTACGTATTAAATGGGAGCACGAAGATCGACAAACGAGACGAACTTGGTCCAAAGAATGCCAACGGATCAAATGAGAGGACGAAGATGGACGAACGAGACGAACTTGGTGCAAAGAAGGCCTACGGATCAAATGGGAGGACGAAGATGGACGAACGCGACGAACTTGGTCCAAAGAATGCCAACGGATCAAAAGGGAGGACGAAGATGGACGAACGAGACGAACTTGGTACAAAGAAGGCCTACGGATCAAATGGGAGGACAAAGATGGACGAACGACAGGAACTTGGTCCAAAGAATGCCAACGGATCAAATGGGAGGACGAAGATGGACGACCGAGACGATCTGGGTCCAAAGAATGCCAAAGGATCAAATGGGAGGACGAAGATGGACGAACGAGACGAACATGGTACAAAGAAGGCCAACAGAACAAATGGGAGGACAAAGATGGACGAACGAGACGAATTTGGTCCAAAGAACGCCTACAGATCAAATGGAAGGACGAAGATGGACGAACGACACGAACTTGGTACAAAGAAGGCCAACGGATCAAATGGGAGGGCGAAGATGGACGAACGAGACGAACTTGGTCCAAAGAAGGCCTATGGATCAAATGGGAGGTTGAAGAGGGATGAATGAGGCGAACTTCGTACAAAGAAGGCCAAACGAACAAATGGGGGGACGAGGATGGACGAACGAGACGAACATGGTCCAACAATGGCCTACGGATCAAATGGCAGGACAAAGATGGACGAACGAGATGAACTTGTTGCAAAGAAGGCCAACGTATTAAATGGGAGGGAGAAGATCGACAAAAGAGACGAGCTTGGTCCAAAGAATGCCAACGGATAAAATGGGAGGACGAAGATGGACGACCGAGACGATCTTGGTCCAAAGAATGCCAAAGGATCAAATGGGAGGACGAAGATGGACGAACGAGACGAACTTGGTACAAAGAATTCCAACAGATCAAATGGGAGGACGAAGATGGACGAACGAAACGAACATGGTCCAAAGAATGCCAACGGATCAAATGCGAGGACGAAGATGGACGAACGAGACGAACGTAGACCAAAGAATGCCAATGGATGAAATAGGTGGACGAAGATGGATGAACAAGACAGACATGGTCCAAAGAATGCCAACGGATCAAATGGGAGGACGAAGATGGATAAACGTGACGAATTTAGACAAAAGAATGCCAGTGGATCAAATGGGAGGACGAAGATGGACGAACGAAATGAACATGGTACAAAGAAGTCCCACGGATCTAATGGGGGGGGCGAAGATGGATGAACGAGACCAACTTGGTCCAAAGAAGGCCTACGGATCAAATGGGAGGACGAAGATGGACGAACGAGACGAACTTGGTCCAAAGAATGCCAACGGATCAAATGCGAGGACGAAGATGGACGAACGAGGCGAACTTGCACAAAAGAATGCCAATGGATCCAATGGGAGGACGAAGACGGACGAACGAGACGAACTTGGTCCAAAGCAGGCCTACGGATGAAATGGGAGGACGAAGATGGACGAACGAGACGAACTTGGTACAAAGAAGGCCAACAGAACAAATGGGAGGACGAAGATGGACGAACGAGACGAACTTCGTCCAAAGAATGCCAACGGATAAAATAGGAGAACGAAGATGGACGAACGAGACGAAGTTGGTCCAAAGAATGCCAACGGATCAAATGGGAGGACGAAGATGTACGACCGAGACGATCTTGGTCCAAAGAATGCCAAAGGATCAAATGGGAGGACGAAGATGGACGAACGAGACGAACTTAGTATAAAGAAGGCCAAGAGAACAAATAGGAGGACGAAGATGGACGAACTTGGTACAAAAAGGCCTACAGAACAAATGGGAGGACGATGATGGACGAACGAAACGAACATGGTACAAAGAAGTCCCACGGATCTAATGGGGGGGCGAAGATGGAAGAACGAGACGAACTTGGTCCAAAGAAGGCCTACGGATCAAATGGGAGGACGAAGATGGACGAACGAGACGAACTTGGTCCAAAGAATGCCAACGGATCAAATGCATGGACGAACGAGACGAACTTACACAAAAGAATGCCAAAGGATCAAATGGGAGGACGAAGATGGACGAACGAGACGAACTTAGTACAAAGAAGGCCAACAGAACAAATAGGAGGACGAAGATGGACGAATGAGACGAACTTGGTACAAAAAGGCCTATAGAACAAATGGGAGGACGAAGATGGACGAACGAAACGAACATGGTACAAAGAAGTCCCATGGATCAAATGGGGGTGGCGAAGATGGATGAACGAGACGAACTTGGTCCAAAAAAGGCCTATGGAGCAAATGGGAGGACGAAGATGGACGACCGACACGATCTTGGTCCAATGAATGCCGAAGGATCAAATGGGAGGACAAAGATGGACGAACGAGACGAACTTGGTACAAAGAATTCCAACGGATCAAATGGGAGGACGAAGATGGACAAACGAAACGAACATGGTCCAAAGAATGCCAACGGATCAAATGCGAGGACGAAGATGCATGAACGTGACGAACTTAGACCAACGAATGCCAATGGATGAAATAGGTGGACGAACATGGACGAACAACACAGACATTGTCCAAAGAATGCCAACGGATCAAATGGGAGGACGAAGATGGACGAACGAGACGAACTTGGTCAAAAGAAGGCCTATGGATCAAATGGGAGGACGAAGAGGGACGAATGAGGCGAACTTCATACAAAGAAGGCCAACCGAACAAATGGGAGGACGAAGATGGACGAACGAGACGAACTTGGTTCAAAAATGGCCTACGGATCAAATGGGAAGACGAAGAGGGACGAACGAGACGAACTTGGTACAAAGAATTCCAACGGATCAAATGGGAGGACGAAGATGGACGAACGAGATGAACTTAGTCCAAAGAATTACAACGGATCAAATGGGATGACGAAGATGGACGAACGAGATGAACTTAGGCCAAAGAATGCCAACGGATCAAATGGGAGGACGAAGATGGACGAACGAGATGAACTTGTTGCAAAGAAGGCCAACGTATTAAATGGGAGGACGAAGATCAACAAACGAGATGAACTTGGTCCAAAGAATGCCAACGGATCAAATGGGAGGACGAAGATGGATGAACGAGATGAACTTAGTCCAAAGAATGGGGAGCACGAAGATGGACGAACCAGATGAACTTGTTGCAAAGAAGGCCTACGTATTAAATGGGAGTACGAAGATCGACAAACGAGACGAACTTGGTCCAAAGAATGCCAACGGATCAAATGAGAGGACGAATATGGACGAACGAGACGAACGTGGTGCAAAGAATGCCAACGGATCCAATGAGAGGACGAAGATGGACGACCGAGACGATCTTGGTCCAAAGAATGCCAAAGGATCAAATGGGAGGACGAACGAGACGAACTTGGTACAAAGAAGGCCAACAGAACAAATGGGAGGACGAAGATGGACGAACAAGATGAATTTGGTCCAAAAAACGCCTACAGATCAAATGGAAGGACGAAGATGGACGAACGACACGAACTTGGTACAAAGAAGGCCAACGGATCAAATGGGAGGGCGAAGATGGACGAACGAGACGAACTTGGTACAAAGAATTCCAACGGATCAAATGGGAGGACGAAGATGGACAAACGAAACGAACATTGTACAAAGAATGCCAACGGATCAAATGCGAGGACGAAGATGGACGAACGAGACGAACTTAGACCAATGAATGCCAATGGATGAAATAGGTGGACGAACATGGACGAACAACACAGACATGGTCCAAAGAATGCCAACGGATCAAATGGGAGGACGAAGATGGATGAACGTGACGAATTTAGAGAAAAGAATGCCAATGGATCAAATGGGAGGACGAAGATGGACGAACGAGACGAACTTGGTCAAAAGAAGGCCTATGGATCAAATGGGAGGACGAAGAGGGACGAATGAGGCGAACTTCATACAAAGAAGGCCAACCGAACAAATGGGAGGACGAAGATGGACAAACGAGATGAACTTGGTTCAAAGAATGCCAACGGATCAAATGAGAGGACGAATATGGACGAACGAGACGAACGTGGTGCAAAGAATGCCAACGGATCCAATGAGAGGACGAAGATGGACGACCGAGACGATCTTGGTCCAAAGAAGGCCAACAGAACAAATGGGAGGACGAAGATGGACGAACGAGACGAATTTGGTCCAAAGAACGCCTACAGATCAAATGGAAGGACGAAGATGGACGAACGACACGAACTTGGTACAAAGAAGGCCAACGGATCAAATGGGAGGGCGAAGATGGACGAACGAGACGAACTTGGTCCAAAGAAGGTCTATGGATCAAATGGGAGGACGAAGAGGGAGGAATGAGGCGAACTTCGTACAAAGAAGGCCAACCGAACAAATGGGAGGACGAAGAGGGACGAACGAGACGAACTTGGTACAGAGAATTCCAACGGATCAAATGGGAGGACGAAGATGGACGAACTGTTGGAACCAAATTGGTTAAAAGTGTTTTTAATACAAAAACTCCCTAAATGATTTTATGGTTTTGATGATAACAAAATGTATTAAGGTTTTTACAAAGGATAATCTATTTGTATTAAGCTTGTACAATGCATAACAAATGCTGCCTAACTAAGTTTATTGCAGTCTGCGTCCAATAAATTAGTTCATCATAACATTGGCTCATATTCAAAGTCTGAGAAGCTTTGCGTCCAATGTTGGCACTGGAGAGCTCTGCGTCCAATGTTTGAGCACAAAGGCAAGCAATGTTGTGCGTCCAATAAATCAGTACAAAGCACAAGGAAAGAACAAAGTTCTGCGTCCAATGTCTTCTGAAGAAGCAGAATCGCAGAAGTAGAAGAAATCAAGTCTTGAAGACACGCTACTTTCTGCGTCCAATGTTTTTCAAAGAAGCAGAATCAGTAAGCGTCCAATAGAGCAAGACTGGCATAAGTCCAATGATAAGAACAAGGCAATACTGGCAGAGTCCAATATTTGTATGAGAAGCAGAATTGCAGTAAGAGTCCAATGATTTTCAAAGGAACAGATTCAGAGAGCAATGAAGGATAAAAGTCAAATGTTCAGTGTGAGCAAGAGTGCAACTCTGCGTCCAATGAAACTGAACAAACAAAAGAACTGCTCTGCGTCCAATGAAGTCAGAGTTACTCAAGCACTGTTCTGCGTCCAATAAATAAGAAGGACAACAATATTGCTTTGCGTCCAATGGAGCACAAGGAAGCAGATTGACAAAGGTACATCAAACAATTGTTCTGCGTCCAATGGAGCAGAAGAACAAATGTACAACAATCAACTTTGCGTCCAATGGAGCACAAGGAAGCAGATTGACAAAGGTACATCAAACAATTGTTCTGCGTCCAATGGAGCAGAAGAACAAATGTACAACAATCAACCTTGCGTCCAATGGAACTATAGGGAAATGGCAAAAGTCCAATACTGGCTTGCATTCAAATGGAATAGATTGGTAAGCATCAGGTATGCGTCCAATGTTTGCATGAGTTCTATGCAAATTGGTAAGTGCAAAGGTATGCGTCCAATAAATTCTATATGCTGTGTCCAAAACGCAGAGTCCATTACATGCTATTTACTGCTCATGCATTTAATATGAAACATATTTATTGAGCAAATGATTTGAAATAAATAGCTGTACACAATGCTTTCTGTACATCTTTGTCAACGTATGTGAATGTACCTCTGAAAAGCATAAAGTACTGTGGAAAGTGTACTAAGAGAGAGAATGTACTTTTAACTACTCTATAGATCTCTGAACACACCTTTCTGCTTTACACAGTGTATTCTCTCTGTCTCAATAAGATATTATTATTAACCACTGTACAATTGAGACTTTGAGTACAGGTTGCTTCTGATTTGGGAGAAAGAAACGCAGACATGCACATTGAAGTAGATCTCCTCAGAGCAACGGGAAAATAGCATTAAATGCTATTAGAGAACGGTAATATTATGAAGGCTGAAGCTGAGCTATTCGAAGAACAAGCCTGAAGCTTCATCAAAGCCTATAAATACCGAGAAGCAAGAAGAAGAATATAAGTGACTGAAAACGAAAAAGAAAGAGCTGAACTGCTGTGCAATCTTTTATACTCTGATTAGAAAAGTCTTGTATTTCTTTATCTTCTTGTAAAAGAGAGTTTGCTTAACTCTCAAAGTGCTTTAGATTTCATATCCTCACTTGTGTGAGTTAGACAGCACTTGTATCAAAACTCTGCTGAGTTGTTTAGCCTGAAGAGGCTGTGTTCAAAGAATACTTGGGGTTTAGCCTGAAGAGGCTGCGTCCAAAGAATACTTGGGTTTTAGCCTGGAGAGGCTGTGTGCAAAGAATACTTGGGTTTTAGCCTGAAGAGGCTGTGTGCAAAGAATACTTGGGTTTTAGCCTGAAGAGGCTGTGTGCAAAGAATACTTGTATTCTATCAGGTTGATAGTGAAATCTCTCTAGTTTGAGGGGACTGGACGTAGCTCTTAGGAAAGGGTGAACCAGTATAAAAACTTGTGTTATTTCTTCTTTCATTTATCTCCTTTTATATTTGTGTTTATTACTAACCAAGGGGATTGAATTGATTTTGTTTAAACAAGTTTTTCATACACCTCAAATCGCACAAAGAAAACAAGTTTTTAAACCAAGAGGGAAAGCCTCAGCGTCCAATCTTTTGTGCGTCCAATATTTCACATTTCTGTGCGTCCAGTGTTTTAGCACTCTGTGCGTCCAATATTTCAGAAAACACTGTGCGTCCAATATTTGAACCAAGCTGTGCGTCCAAAGTTTTTAACAGCCAGCGTCCAACTTTTGCGAAAAGTTTTAAAAGCTTAGAAACACAATTCAACCCCCCCCCCCTTCTTGTGTTTCATCTTATTACCTACAGTTGGTATCAGAGCTCGGTCTCTAAGGGGTTGAGCACTTAACAGTGAAGAGAAAGCAAGATCCATGGAGAATGAAGGACTGGCTGTGAACAGACCACCACTGTTCAATGGCAACGAATATGATTATTGGAAGCAAAGAATGATCACATTCTTTGATGCGCAGAATATAGATTTATGGGATGTTGTGGAAACAGGCTACACGGCCCCAGTAAATGATGCAGGTCAACCAGTACCTAGAGCCCAATGGACAGCTGTTCAAAGAACCAGATTTCAGCTGAACTCGAAGGCCAGGCACTACCTGATGTGTGCCATCACAAAATCTGAATATGACAAGGTGCACAGCTGCACCACTGCCAAGGAAATGTGGGACACTCTGGCCTTGGCACATGAAGGCTCTTCTCAGGTTCGTGAATCTAAGATAAGCATACTAGTTCATCAATATGAACTATTTAAGATGGAAGAACAAGAGTCCATTGATCAAATGTTTGGAAGATTCCAAACTATTACCAACAACCTGAGATCCTTGGGGAAAGTCTACACAACCCAGGAACATGTAAGGAAGATTTTGAGGAGTCTGCCCAGACAGTGGAGACCCAAAGTTACAGCAATACAAGAAGCAAGGGATCTTTCCACTCTTGCTTTAGAAAATCTTCTAGGCTCATTAAAAGTACATGAGCTTGAGCTGAATGAAGAGGGAACCGAGAAAAGAGCAAAGTCCATTGCTCTTAAAGCTCAAAAAGGGAGCACCTCAAAAGCCTTGAAGGCAAATGATTCTGATGAAGAATCATGCAGCTCAGAAGGAGAAGAAGGCTCAGATGATGATGAACTCTCCTTCATCTCAAGGAAAATAAAATCAATGTGGAAAAAGAAGGGTGGCTTCAGGAGGAAGCAATTCAGCAAAAGATTTCCACAGAAGGAAGCTGAGCAAAAGGAGGAAAGTCCAGTGGTGTGCTATGGATGCAGGAAACCAGGCCACTACAAGGCAGACTGTCCTGAGGCCGAAAAGACAAAGAAGAAGTTCTTCAAGAAGAAGAAAGGTCTCATGGCAACATGGGAAGACCTCGATGATTCCTCTGATGATGAGGATAAAGAAGAGGCAAATCTGTGCCTAATGGCAGGACTCTCCTCAGTTGAAAGTGAAGATGAAGAGGAGGTAATTTCTTACTCTGAATTAAGAGATAATTTTGATGAGCTTCTTAGAGATTCATCCATTCTATCTGATGAGTACAAGTCTTTAAAGAAAAAGTTTTCTCTTATAACAAAAGATTTTGAAAAGATTTCTTCAGAAAACAAAGTACTCAAATCAGAAAATGATCATTTAAGACTTCAAGTAAGTCAATTGAAAGAAGAATCTCCAAAGAAGTCTGAGTCCAATACTTCCTGTGAAGTACAAGTACTTCAACAAGAAGTAGATGAACTCACTGGACGTTTGTCCAAGTTTGTCAGTAGCTCTGAAAAGCTTGATCAAATTTTAAAAATTCAGAGAAAACCTTCTGACAAAACTGGTTTGGGTTATGAAAAACTGAAACCAAAGTTTTCCAAGAGTCCATCAAAGTTTAATATATATTGTGGTCACTGTGGAAAGGCTGGACATGTCACATCGACATGCTTCCATAATAAATGGAACAAGCCTGAACGCAGGCCAAGGACTAACATGAAAGGACCCAAGAAAATCTGGGTACCTAAGAACATGATCATTCCTGTTGCAGATTTGCTTAATGGGAGGAAAACAACACCAGTCATGGTACCTGGACAGTGGCTGTTCACGACACATGACAGGAGAAAGGTCTATGTTCCAAGACCTAAAGCCTAGATCAAAGGGCTGGGTCACGTTTGGAGGTGACCAGAAAGGCAGAATAGTTGGAATAGGTAAAATTGGTAAACATCCTTTTCCTACTGTTGAAAATGTTTTATTGGTTGAAGGACTCAAACATAATCTACTTAGCATAAGTCAATTGTGTGACAGTGGATGTGATGTTTCCTTTGACAAAGATAAATGTATAGTCAAAAATTCTGATAAGTCCATTCTTTTTCAAGCAAAGAGGCAGGATAATGTTTATAAAATTGATTTCGAAAATTTGTCCAAACAGAATGTCTCATGCTTCATTTCTTTAAATGATGAACAATGGATATGGCACAAGAAGCTTGGTCATGCAAGCTTGAGAACCATCTCAAAGCTTAATAAGCATAGCCTCGTAAGAGGACTTCCAAATCTTGTGTACAAATCTGAGGTTCTCTGTGAAGCATGTCAGAAAGGGAAACAAGTGAAAAACTCTTTTAATTCTAAAAACATTGTTTCCACTTCTAGACCTTTAGAACTTTTACATATGGATTTGTTTGGACCAACACAAACTGCTTCTTTGAGTGGAAAGAAATATGGACTTGTTATAGTTGATGACTATACTAGATGGACATGGGTTAAATTCCTAGCACACAAGGATGAGTCTTTTAAGGTATTCACCATTTTTTGTAAAAGAGTCCAAACTGAGAAAGGAGTTTGTATCAACTCCATTCGAAGTGATCATGGAGGTGAGTTTGAAAATGCAAACTTTCAGAGATTCTGTGAAGAGAATGGAATCCTTCACAATTTCTCTGCACCTAGAACACCACAGCAAAATGGTGTAGTAGAGAGGAAAAATCGATCTTTACAAGAGATGGCCAGGACCATGCTCAATGATCACTCAACCTCTAAGAGGTTTTGGGCTGAAGCTGTAAACACAGCATGTTATTTGCAAAACCGAATTTTTATAAGGCCTTTACTGAAAAAGACTCCTTATGAATTGTGGAAAGGAAGAAAACCCAACATTTCATATTTTCATCCTTTCGGATGTGAGTGTTTTATTCTTAACACCAAGGATCAACTTGGTAAATTTGACTCTAAAGTTGATAATGGAATTTTTCTGGGTTATTCTGAAACTTCCAAGGCATATCGAGTTTACAACTCAAGAACCTTGACTGTTGAAGAGTCAATTCACGTTAAATTCAATGACAAAAAGCCTGACAATGATCTGTCAGAGCTAAGTGATTCTCTTGCAGATATGAGAATACAACCAGGAGGTGAAGAATCATCAAGCAAGATTGAAGAAGATGGACCAGACGCAGGAAACAGTCATGCGTCCAATACTGCAGGTGGTAAAAGCTGGCATTTTAAGACTTATCATCCTGAAGATCAAATTATTGGAAATGCAGATGATAAAGTCAGAACAAGGTCCACATTCAGAGAGCAAACTGATGTAGCATTCATCTCTGAATTGGAGCCAAAGAATATAGATGAAGCCCTATTGGATGAAGGATGGATTTTAGCAATGCAGGAGGAGCTGAATCAGTTCAAAAGAAATGATGTTTGGACTCTGGTAGCCCCACCTGAAGATAAGTCCATTATTGGAACCAAATGGGTATTCAGAAATAAGCTGGACGAAGAAGGTAATGTTGTGAGGAACAAAGCAAGGTTAGTTGCTCAAGGCTACTCACAACAGGAAGGTATTGATTTCACTGAAACCTTTGCTCCAGTAGCTAGAATTGAAGCCATTCGCATTTTACTTTCATTTGCTGCCCAACATGATATGAGGCTTTATCAAATGGATGTAAAAAGTGCATTTCTGAATGGTATAATAACAGAAGAAGTCTATGTTGAACAGCCCCCTGGCTTTGAGGATCAAACTTTTCCAAATCATGTTTTTAAATTGAAAAAGGCTCTCTATGGCCTTAAGCAAGCTCCTCGAGCTTGGTATGAAAAACTGAGTTCATTTTTAATGAAAAATGGTTTTTCAAGAGGAAAAGTTGATAACACTCTTTTCAGAAAATCCATAGACTCACATTTCATCATAGTACAGATTTATGTAGATGATATTATCTTTGGTGCTACTGATGAATCTTTGTGTAGAGAATTCTCTGAATTAATGCAGAACGAATTCGAAATGAGCATGATGGGAGAGTTGAAGTTCTTTCTTGGACTTCAAGTGAAACAGACTAAAGATGGGATATATGTGCATCAGACCAAATATACAAAGGAACTTCTGAAGAAGTTCAAGATGGATGATTGCAAACCCATGAATACCCCCATGCATCCAACTTGCATAATGAGCCTGAATGACAAAGATAAAAAGGTAGATCAAAAGGTATATAGAGGTATGATAGGATCTCTTTTATATCTTACTGCATCTAGACCTGATATTATGTTCAGTGTATGCTTATGTGCAAGATTTCAATCAGATCCTAGAGATTCTCATTTGACTGCTGTCAAGAGAATTTTTAGATATCTGAAAGAGACTACTAATCTTGGTTTGCTGTTTAAGAAATCAGATGAATACAGATTAGTAGGATTCTGTGATGCTGATTATGCTGGAGACAGGCTTGAAAGAAAAAGCACCAGCGGAGGATGCCATTTTATTGGATCCAATTTAGTATCATGGACAAGCAAGAGACAAAGCACAATTGCATTATCAACAGCCGAAGCTGAATATGTCTCTGCAGCAAGTTGTTGTTCTCAGCTCTTATGGATTAAATATCAATTGGAGGACTACAACATCTTTGAGAGTAAGATTTCTGTTCTTTGTGATAATACTGCTGCAATCAATTTATCTAAGAACCGAATCTTACACTCAAGAGCTAAGCATATAGAAATTAAACATCATTTTATTAGAGACTATGTGCAGAAGGGAACATTTGATATTCAGTTTGTTAACACTGAAAATCAATGGGCAGATATATTTACAAAACCCCTCTCTGTAGATAGGTTTACTTTTATAAGGAAGCATTTGAATATGCACTTTATAAAAGACTGATGTTTAGCGTCCAATATGCTTAAGTTGAGTCTGAGTCCAATGTGACTAGAGTCCAACAGGACACGACAGTCTATTTGAGACTTAGAAATTTTTTTTAAAGACTCAAAAGCTTTCACATCTTAGTAATCCCACGCTGAGTCCAAACTTTTTTCATAAAGATATTTCTTACAGTTGGTTTTCTCTTCGTTTGACATCTTTTCTAAAATCTTTTCTGTTTGAGAAAGCTTGTTTAGAAAAAGGGAGAAGAAAAAGATTTTTTAAGTTTCTCTCTGTGTTTCAAAACTGTCTTTGGACTATGATGATTCTATGAACCTTTTTGCCTGATGACAAAAGGGGGAGAAAGAATGGGATTAAGTTTTTATATATTGACTAAAAGGGGAGAAAGATTAAGTCTGATTGCATTAGTCTTATTACCATGTTGTTATTTTGATAAGCTATTTGTGGACTAATCTTTGTTCTATGAGTAAAAGAAATTTTCAGGTACTCTAAGTATATTGAATATCCAAAACCATGAGATGTTTATCTCAGGGGGAGAAGAGTAAAGAAAAACTGAGATGTTTATCTCAGGGGGAGTTTCTCTTTGAAAATTTCTGTTTTTGCTGTTTATTGTTTGTAAAACTTAATAATGTTTGTCATCATCAAAAAGGGGGAGATTGTTGGAACCAAATTGGTTAAAAGTGTTTTTAATACAAAAACTCCCTAAATGATTTTATGGTTTTGATGATAACAAAATGTATTAAGGTTTTTACAAAGGATAATCTATTTGTATTAAGCTTGTACAATGCATAACAAATGCTGCCTAACTAAGTTTATTGCAGTCTGCGTCCAATAAATTAGTTCATCATAACATTGGCTCATATTCAAAGTCTGAGAAGCTTTGCGTCCAATGTTGGCACTGGAGAGCTCTGCGTCCAATGTTTGAGCACAAAGGCAAGCAATGTTGTGCGTCCAATAAATCAGTACAAAGCACGAGGAAAGAACAAAGTTCTGCGTCCAATGTCTTCTGAAGAAGCAGAATCGCAGAAGTAGAAGAAATCAAGTCTTGAAGACACGCTACTTTCTGCGTCCAATGTTTTTCAAAGAAGCAGAATCAGTAAGCGTCCAATAGAGCAAGACTGGCATAAGTCCAATGATAAGAACAAGGCAATACTGGCAGAGTCCAATATTTGTATGAGAAGCAGAATTGCAGTAAGAGTCCAATGATTTTCAAAGGAACAGATTCAGAGAGCAATGAAGGATAAAAGTCAAATGTTCAGTGTGAGCAAGAGTGCAACTCTGCGTCCAATGAAACTGAACAAACAAAAGAACTGCTCTGCGTCCAATGAAGTCAGAGTTACTCAAGCACTGTTCTGCGTCCAATAAATAAGAAGGACAACAATATTGCTTTGCGTCCAATGGAGCACAAGGAAGCAGATTGACAAAGGTACATCAAACAATTGTTCTGCGTCCAATGGAGCAGAAGAACAAATGTACAACAATCAACTTTGCGTCCAATGGAGCACAAGGAAGCAGATTGACAAAGGTACATCAAACAATTGTTCTGCGTCCAATGGAGCAGAAGAACAAATGTACAACAATCAACCTTGCGTCCAATGGAACTATAGGGAAATGGCAAAAGTCCAATATTGGCTTGCATTCAAATGGAATAGATTGGTAAGCATCAGGTATGCGTCCAATGTTTGCATGAGTTCTGTGCAAATTGGTAAGTGCAAAGGTATGCGTCCAATAAATTCTATATGCTGTGTCCAAAACGCAGAGTCCATTACATGCTATTTACTGCTCATGCATTTAATATGAAACATATTTATTGAGCAAATGATTTGAAATAAATAGCTGTACACAATGCTTTCTGTACATCTTTGTCAACGTATGTGAATGTACCTCTGAAAAGCATAAAGTACTGTGGAAAGTGTACTAAGAGAGAGAATGTACTTTTAACTACTCTATAGATCTCTGAACACACCTTTCTGCTTTACACAGTGTATTCTCTCTGTCTCAATAAGATATTATTATTAACCACTGTACAATTGAGACTTTGAGTACAGGTTGCTTCTGATTTGGGAGAAAGAAACGCAGACATGCACATTGAAGTAGATCTCCTCAGAGCAACGGGAAAATAGCATTAAATGCTATTAGAGAACGGTAATATTATGAAGGCTGAAGCTGAGCTATTCGAAGAACAAGCCTGAAGCTTCATCAAAGCCTATAAATACCGAGAAGCAAGAAGAAGAATATAAGTGACTGAAAACGAAAAAGAAAGAGCTGAACTGCTGTGCAATCTTTTATACTCTGATTAGAAAAGTCTTGTATTTCTTTATCTTCTTGTAAAAGAGAGTTTGCTTAACTCTCAAAGTGCTTTAGATTTCATATCCTCACTTGTGTGAGTTAGACAGCACTTGTATCAAAACTCTGCTGAGTTGTTTAGCCTGAAGAGGCTGTGTTCAAAGAATACTTGGGGTTTAGCCTGAAGAGGCTGCGTCCAAAGAATACTTGGGTTTTAGCATGGAGAGGCTGTGTGCAAAGAATACTTGGGTTTTAGCCTGAAGAGGCTGTGTGCAAAGAATACTTGTATTCTATCAGGTTGATAGTGAAATCTCTCTAGTTTGAGGGGACTGGACGTAGCTCTTAGGAAAGGGTGAACCAGTATAAAAACTTGTGTTATTTCTTCTTTCATTTATCTCCTTTTATATTTGTGTTTATTACTAACCAAGGGGATTGAATTGATTTTGTTTAAACAAGTTTTTCATACACCTCAAATCGCACAAAGAAAACAAGTTTTTAAACCAAGAGGGAAAGCCTCAGCGTCCAATCTTTTGTGCGTCCAATATTTCACATTTCTGTGCGTCCAGTGTTTTAGCACTCTGTACGTCCAATATTTCAGAAAACACTGTGCGTCCAATATTTGAACCAAGCTGTGCGTCCAAAGTTTTTAACAGCCAGCGTCCAACTTTTGCGAAAAGTTTTAAAAGCTTAGAAACACAATTCAACCCCCCCTTCTTGTGTTTCATCTTATTACCTATACGAACGAGATGAACTTAGTCCAAAGAATTACAACGGATCAAATGGGAGAACGAAGATGGACGAACGAGAGGAACTTGTTGCAAAGAAGGCCTACGTATTAAATGGGATGACGAAGATCGACAAACGAGACGAACTTGGTCCAAAGAATGCCAAAGGATCAAATGGAAGGACGAAGATGGACGTACGAGAGGAACTTGTTGCAAAGAATGCCAACGGATCAAATGGGAGGACGAAGATGGATGAACGAGACGAACTTGGTCCAAAGAATGACAACGGATCCAATGCTAGGACGAAGATGGACGAAGGAGACGAACATGGTGCAAAGAATGGAAACGGATCAAATGGGAGGACGAAGATGGACGAACGAGACGTACATAGACCAAAGAATGCCAATGGATCAAATAGGAGGATGAAGATGGACGAACAAGACAAACATGGTCCAAAGAATGCCAACGGATCAAATGCGAGGTCGAAGATGGACGAACGAGACGAACTTGCACAAAAGAAAGCCAATGGATCCATTGGGAGGACGAAGACGGACGAACGAGACGAACTTGGTCCAAAGCAGGCCTACGGATCAAATGGGAGAACGAAGATGGACGAACATGACGAACTTAGACCAAAGAATGCCAATGGATCAAATGGGAGGACGAAGATGTACGACCGAGACATCTTGGTCCAAAGAATGCCAAAGGATCAAATGGGAGGACGAAGACGGACGAACGAGACGAACTTGGTCCAAAGCAGGCCTACGGATGAAATGGGAGGACGAAGATGGACAAACGAGACGAACTTGGTACAAAGAAGGCCAACAGAACAAATCGGAGGACGAAGATCGACGAACGAGACGAACTTCGTCCAAAGAATGCCAACGGATAAAATAGGAGAACGAAGATGGACGAACGAGACGAAGTTGGTCCAAAGAATGCCAACAGATCAAATGCGAGGACGAAGATGTACGACCGAGATGAACTTAGTCCAAAGAATGGGGAGGACGAATATGGACGAACCAGATGAACTTGTTGCAAAGAAGGCCTACGTATTAAATGGGAGTACGAAGATCGACAAACGAGACGAACTTGGTCCAAAGAATGCCAACGGATCAAATGGGAGGACGAAGATGGACGAACGAGATGACCTTAGTCCAAAGAATGGGGAGGACGAAGATGGACGAACCAGATGAACTTGTTGCAAAGAAGGCCTACGTATTAAATGGGAGTACGAAGATCGACAAACGAGACGAACTTGGTCCAAAGAATGCCAACGGATCAAATGAGAGGACGAAGATGGACGAACGAGACGAACTTGGTTCAAAAATGGCCTACGGATCAAATGGGAAGACGAAGAGGGACGAACGAGACGAACTTGGTACAAAGAATTCCAACGGATCAAATGGGAGGACAAAGATGGACGAACGAGATGAACTTAGTCCAAAGAATTACAACGGATCAAATGGAATGACGAAGATGGACGAACGAGATGAACTTAGGCCAAAGAATGCCAACGGATCAAATGGGAGGACGAAGATGGACGAACGAGATGAACTTGTTGCAAAGAAGGCCAACGTATTAAATGGGAGGACGAAGATCAACAAACGAGATGAACTTGGTCCAAAGAATGCCAACGGATCAAATGGGAGGACGAAGATGGACGAACAAGATGAACTTAGTCCAAAGAATGGGGAGCACGAAGATGGACGAACCAGATGAACTTGTTGCAAAGAAGGCCTACGTATTAAATGGGAGTACGAAGATCGACAAACGAGACGAACTTGGTCCAAAGAATGCCAACGGATCAAATGAGAGGACGAAGATGGACGAACGAGACGAACGTGGTGCAAAGAATGCCAACGGATCCAATGAGAGGACGAAGATGGACGACCGAGACGATCTTGGTCCAAAGAATGCCAAAGGATCAAATGGGAGGACGAACGAGACGAACTTGGTACAAAGAAGGCCAACAGAACAAATGGGAGGACGAAGATGGACGAACAAGACGAATTTGGTCCAAAGAACGCCTACAGATCAAATGGAAGGACGAAGATGGACGAACGACACGAACTTGGTACAAAGAAGGCCAACGGATCAAATGGGAGGGCGAAGATGGACGAACGAGACGAACTTGGTACAAAGAATTCCAACGGATCAAATAGGAGGACGAAGATGGACGAACAAGACAAACATGGTCCAAAGAATGCCAACGGATCAAATGCGAGGACGAAGATGGACGAACGAGACGAACTTGCACAAAAGAAAGCCAATGGATCCAATGGGAGGACGAAGACGGACGAACGAGACGAACTTGGTCCAAAGCAGGCCTACGGATCAAATGGGAGAACGAAGATGGACGAACATGACGAACTTAGACCAAAGAATGCCAATGGATCAAATGGGAGGACGAAGATGTACGACCGAGACGATTTGGTCCAAAGAATGCCAAAGGATCAAATGGGAGGACGAAGATGGACGAACGAGACGAACTTGCACAAAAGAATGCCAACGGATCAAATGGGAGGACGAAGATGGATGAACGAGACGAACTTGGTCCAAAGAATGACAACGGATCCAATGCTAGGACGAAGATGGACGAAGGAGACGAACATGGTGCAAAGAATGGAAACGGATCAAATGGGAGGACGAAGATGGACGAACGAGACGTACATAGACCAAAGAATGCCAATGGATCAAATAGGAGGATGAAGATGGACGAACAAGACAAACATGGTCCAAAGAATGCCAACGGATCAAATGCGAGGTCGAAGATGGACGAACGAGACGAACTTGCACAAAAGAAAGCCAATGGATCCATTGGGAGGACGAAGACGGACGAACGAGACGAACTTGGTCCAAAGCAGGCCTACGGATCAAATGGGAGAACGAAGATGGACGAACATGACGAACTTAGACCAAAGAATGAAAATGGATCAAATGGGAGGACGAAGATGTACGACCGAGACGATCTTGGTCCAAAGAATGCCAAAGGATCAAATGGGAGGACGAAGACGGACGAACGAGACGAACTTGGTCCAAAGCAGGCCTACGGATGAAATGGGAGGACGAAGATGGACAAACGAGACGAACTTGGTACAAAGAAGGCCAACAGAACAAATCGGAGGACGAAGATCGACGAACGAGACGAACTTCGTCCAAAGAATGCCAACGGATAAAATAGGAGAACGAAGATGGACGAACGAGACGAAGTTGGTCGAAAGAATGCCAACAGATCAAATGCGAGGACGAAGATGTACGACCGAGATGAACTTAGTCCAAAGAATGGGGAGGACGAATATGGACGAACCAGATGAACTTGTTGCAAAGAAGGCCTACGTATTAAATGGGAGTACGAAGATCGACAAACGAGACGAACTTGGTCCAAAGAATGCCAACGGATCAAATGGGAGGACGAAGATGGACGAACGAGATGACCTTAGTCCAAAGAATGGGGAGGACGAAGATGGACGAACCAGATGAACTTGTTGCAAAGAAGGCCTACGTATTAAATGGGAGTACGAAGATCGACAAACGAGACGAACTTGGTCCAAAGAATGCCAACGGATCAAATGAGAGGACGAAGATGGACGAACGAGACGAACTTGGTTCAAAAATGGCCTACGGATCAAATGGGAAGACGAAGAGGGACGAACGAGACGAACTTGGTACAAAGAATTCCAACGGATCAAATGGGAGGACAAAGATGGACGAACAAGATGAACTTAGTCCAAAGAATTACAACGGATCAAATGGGATGACGAAGATGGACGAACGAGATGAACTTAGGCCAAAGAATGCCAACGGATCAAATGGGAGGACGAAGATGGACGAACGAGATGAACTTGTTGCAAAGAAGGCCAACGTATTAAATGGGAGGACGAAGATCAACAAACGAGATGAACTTGGTCCAAAGAATGCCAACGGATCAAATGGGAGGACGAAGATGGACGAACAAGATGAACTTAGTCCAAAGAATGGGGAGCACGAAGATGGACGAACCAGATGAACTTGTTGCAAAGAAGGCCTACGTATTAAATGGGAGTACGAAGATCGACAAACGAGACGAACTTGGTCCAAAGAATGCCGACGGATCAAATGAGAGGACGAAGATGGACGAACGAGACGAACGTGGTGCAAAGAATGCCAACGGATCCAATGAGAGGACGAAGATGGACGACCGAGACGATCTTGGTCCAAAGAATGCCAAAGGATCAAATGGGAGGACGAACGAGACGAACTTGGTACAAAGAAGGCCAACAGAACAAATGGGAGGACGAAGATGGACGAACAAGACGAATTTGGTCCAAAGAACGCCTACAGATCAAATGGAAGGACGAAGATGGACGAACGACACGAACTTGGTACAAAGAAGGCCAACGGATCAAATGGGAGGGCGAAGATGGACGAACGAGACGAACTTGGTACAAAGAATTCCAACGGATCAAATAGCAGGACGAAGATGGACGAACAAGACAAACATGGTCCAAAGAATGCCAACGGATCAAATGCGAGGACGAAGATGGACGAACGAGACGAACTTGCACAAAAGAAAGCCAATGGATCCAATGGGAGGACGAAGACGGACGAACGAGACGAACTTGGTCCAAAGCAGGCCTACGGATCAAATGGGAGAACGAAGATGGACGAACATGACGAACTTAGACCAAAGAATGCCAATGGATCAAATGGGAGGACGAAGATGTACGACCGAGACGATTTGGTCCAAAGAATGCCAAAGGATCAAATGGGAGGACGAAGATGGACGAACGAGACGAACTTGCACAAAAGAATGCCAATGGATCCAATGGGAGGACGAAGACGGACGAACGAGACGAACTTGGTCCAAAGCAGGCCTACGGATGAAATGGGAGGACGAAGATGGACGAACGAGACGAACTTGGTCCAAAGAAGGCCTAGGGATCAAATGGGAGGACGAAGATGGACGAACGAGACAAACTTGGTCCAAAGAAGGCCTACGGATCAAATGGGAGGACGAAGAGGGAGGAACGAGGCGAACTTGGTCAAAAGAAGGCCTACGGATCAAACGGGAGGACGAAGATGGACGAACGAGACAAACTTGGTCCAAAGAATTCCAACGGATCAAATGGGAGGACGACGGTGGTAGAACAAGACGAACTTGGTCCAAAGAAGGCCTACGGATCAAATGGGAGGACGAAGAGGGACGAACGAGACAAACATGGTGCAAAGAAGGCCTACGGAGCAAATGGGAGGACGAAGATGGACAAACGAGACGAACTTGGTCCAAAGAAGGCCTACGGATCAAATGGGAGGACGAAGGTGGAGGAACAAGACGAACTTGGTCCAAAGAAGGCCTAGGGATCAAATGGGAGGACGAAGATGGACGAACGAGACAAACATGGTGCAAAGAAGGCCTACGGAGCAAATGGGAGGACGAAGATGGACAAACGAGACGAACTTGGTCCAAAGAAGGCCTACGGATCAAATGGGAGGACGAAGGTGGAGGAACAAGACGATCTTGGTCCAAAGAAGGCCTAGGGATCAAATGGGAGGACGAAGATGGACGAACGAGACGAACTTGGTCCAAAGAAGCCCAACGGATCAAATGGGAGGACGAAGATGGACGAACGAGACGAACTTGGTCCAAAGAAGGCCTACGGATCAAATGGGAGGACGAAGATGGACGAACGAGACGAACTTGGTCCAAAGAAGGCCTAGGGATCAAATGGGAGGACGAAGATGGACGAACGAGACAAACTTGGTCCAAAGAATTCCAACGGATCAAATGGGAGGACGAAGGTGGTAGAACAAGACGAACTTGGTCCAAGGAAGGCCTACGGATCAAATGGGAGGACGAAGATGGACGAACGAGACGAACTTGGTCCAAAGAAGGCCAACGGATCAAATGGGAGGACGAAGAGGGAGGAACGAGGCGAACTTGGTCAAAAGAAGGCCTACGGATCAAACGGGAGGACGAAGATGGACGAACGAGACAAACTTGGTCCAAAGAATTCCAACGGATCAAATGGGAGGACGAAGGTGGTAGAACAAGACGAACTTGGTCCAAGGAAGGCCTACGGATCAAATGGGAGGACGAAGATGGACGAACGAGACGAACTTGGTCCAAAGAAGGCCAACGGATCAAATGGGAGGACGAAGGTGGAGGAACAAGACGAACTTGGTCCAAAGAAGGCCTAGGGATCAAATAGGAGGACGAAGATGGACGAACGAGACAAACATGGTCCAAAGAAGGCCTACGGAGCAAATGGGAGGACGAAGATGGACGAACGAGACGAACTTGGTCGAAAGAAGGCCTAGGGATCAAATGGGAGGACGAAGAGGGACGAACGAGACAAACATGGTGCAAAGAAGGCCTACGGAGCAAATGGGAGGACGAAGATGGACGAACGAGACGAACTTGGTCCAAAGAAGGCCTACGGATCAAATGGGAGGACGAAGATGGACGAACGAGACGAACTTGGTCCAAAGAAGGCCTTGGGATCAAATGGCAGGACGAAGATGGACGAACGAGACGAACTTGGTCCAAAGAAGGCCTAGGGATCAAATGGGAGGACGAAGATGGACGAACGAGACGAACTTGGTCCAAAGAAGGCCAACGGATCAAATGGGAGGACGAAGGTGGAGGAACAAGACGAACTTGGTCCAAAGAAGGCCTAGGGATCAAATAGGAGGACGAAGATGGACGAACGAGACAAACATGGTCCAAAGAAGGCCTACGGAGCAAATGGGAGGACGAAGATGGACGAACGAGACGAACTTGGTCGAAAGAAGGCCTAGGGATCAAATGGGAGGACGAAGATGGACGAACGAGACGAACTTAGTCCAAAGAAGGCCTAGGGATCAAATGGGAGGACGAAGATGGACGAACGAGTCGAACTTGGTCCAAAGAAAGCCAACGGATCAAATGGGAGGACGAAGATGGACGAACGAGACGAACTTGGTCCAAAGAAGGCCTAGGGATCAAATGGCAGGACGAAGATGGACGAACGAGACGAACTTGGTCCAAAGAAGGCCTAGGGATCAAATGGGAGGACGAAGATGGACGAACGAGACGAACTTGGTCCAAAGAAGGCCAACGGATCAAATGGGAGGACTAAGATGGAGGAACGAGACGAACTTGGTACAAAGAACGCCTAGGGATCAAATGGGAGGACGAAGATGGAGGAACGAGGCGAACTTGGTCCAAAGAAGGCCTACGGATCAAATGGGAAGACGAAGATGGACGAACGAGACGAACTTGGTCCAAAGAAGGCCTAGGGATCAAATGGCAGGACGAAGATGGACGAACGAGACAAACTTGGTCCAAAGAAGGCCTAGGGATCAAATGGGAGGACGAAGATGGACGAACGAGACGAACTTGGTCCAAAGAAGGCCAACGGATCAAATGGGAGGACTAAGATGGAGGAACGAGACGAACTTGGTACAAAGAAGGCCTAGGGATCAAATGGGAGGACGAAGATGGAGGAACGAGGCGAACTTGGTCCAAAGAAGGCCTACGGAGCAAATGGGAGGACGAAGATGGACGAACGAGACAAACATGGTGCAAAGAAGGCCTAGGGATCAAATGGGAGGACGAAGATGGACGAACTTGGTCCAAAGAACGCCAACGGATCAAATGGGAGGACGAAGATGGACGAACGAGACGAACTTGGTCCAAAGAAGGCCTAGGGATCAAATGGGAGGGCGAAGATGGGGGAACGAGGCGAACTTGGTCCAAAGAAGGCCTACGGATCAAATGGGAAGACGAAGATGGACGAACGAGACGAACATGGTGCAAAGAATTCCAACGGATCAAATGGGAGGACGAAGGTGGTAGAACAAGACGAACTTGGTCCAAAGAAGGCCTACGGATCAAATGGGAGGACGAAGAGGGACGAACGAGACGAACTTGGTCCAAAGAAGGCCTACGGAGCAAATGGGAGGACGAAGATGGACGAACGAGACGAACTTGGTCCAAAGAAGGCCTACGGATCAAATGGGAGGACGAAGATGAACGAACGAGACGAACTTGGTCCAAAGAAGGCCAACGGATCAAATGGGAGGACGAAGATGGACGAACGAGACGAACTTGGTCCAAAGAAGGCCAACGGATCAAATGGGAGGACGAAGATGGACGAACGAGACGAACTTGGTCCAAAGAAGGCCTACGGATCAAATGGGAGGACGAAGATGGACGAACGAGACGAACTTGGTCCAACGAAGGCCAACGGATCAAATGGGAGGACGAAGATGGACGAACGAGACGAACTTGGTCCAAAGAAGGCCTAGGGATCAAATGGCAGGACGAAGATGGACGAACGAGACGAACTTGGCCAAAGAAGGCCTAGGGATCAAATGGGAGGACGAAGATGGACGAACGAGACGAACTTGGTCCAAAGAAGGCCAACGGATCAAATGGGAGGACGAAGTTGGAGGAAGGAGGCGAACTTGGTGCAAACAAGGCCTAGGGATCAAATGGGAGGACGAAGAAGGACGAACGAGACAAACTTGGTCCAAAGAATTCCAACGGATCAAATGGGAGGACGAAGATGGACGAACGAGACGAACTTGGTCCAAAGAAGGCCTAGGGATCAAATGGGAGGACGAAGATGGACGAACGAGACGAACTTGGTCCAAAGAAAGCCAACGGATCAAATGGGAGGACGAAGATGGACGAACGAGACGAACTTGGTCCAAAGAAGACCTAGGGATCAAATGGGAGGACGAAGATGGAGGAACGAGGCGAACTTGGTCCAAAGAAGGCCTACGGATCAAATGGGAGGACGAAGAGGGACGAACGAGACAAACATGGTGCAAAGAAGGCCTAGGGATCAAATGGGAGGACGAAGATGGACGAACTTGGTCCAAAGAACGCCAACGGATCAAATGGGAGGACGAAGATGGACGAACGAGACGAACTTGGTCCAAAGAAGGCCTAGGGATCAAATGGCAGGACGAAGATGGGGGAACGAGGCGAACTTGGTCCAAAGAAGGCCTACGGATCAAACGGGAAGACGAACTTGGTCCAAAGAAGGCCTAGGGATCAAATGGGAGGACGAAGATGGACGAACGAGACGAACTTGGTCCAAAGAAGGCCTACGGATCAAATGGGAGGACGAAGATGAACGAACGAGACGAACTTGGTCCAAAGAAGGCCAACGGATCAAATGGGAGGACGAAGATGGACGAACGAGACGAACTTGGTCCAAAGAAGGCCAACGGATCAAATGGGAGGACGAAGATGGACGAACGAGACGAACTTGGTCCAAAGAAGGCCTACGGATCAAATGGGAGGACGAAGATGGACGAACGAGACGAACTTGGTCCAACGAAGGCCAACAGATCAAATGGGAGGACGAAGATGGACGAACGAGACGAACTTGGTCCAAAGAAGGCCTAGGGATCAAATGGCAGGACGAAGATGGACGAACGAGACGAACTTGGTCCAAAGAAGGCCTACGGATCAAATGGGAGGACGAAGGTGGAGGAACCAGACGAACTTGGTCCAAAGAAGGCCTAGGGATCAAATGGGAGGACGAAGATGGACGAACGAGACAAACTTGGTCCAAAGAAGGCCTACGGATCAAATGGGAGGACGAAGATGGACGAACGAGACGATTTTGGTCCAAAGAAGGCCTACGTATCAAATGGGAGGACGAAGGGGGACGAACGAGACAAACTTGGTCCAAAGAATTCCAACGGATCAAATGGGAGGACGAAGGTGGTAGAACAAGACGAACTTGGTCCAAAGAAGGCCTACGGATCAAATGGGAGGACGAAGATGGACGAACGAGACAAACATGGTCCAAAGAAGGCCTACGGAGCAAATGGGAGGACGAAGATTGACGAACGAGACGAACATGGTCCAAAGAAGGCCTAGGGATCAAATGGGAGGACGAAGATGGACGAACAAGACGAACTTGGTCCAAAGAAGGCCTAGAGATCAAATGGGAGGACGAAGATGGACGAACGAGACGAACTTGGTCCAAAGAAGGCCAACGGATCAAATGGGAGGACGAAGATGGACGAACGAGACGAACTTGGCCAAAGAAGGCCTAGGGATCAAATGGGAGGACGAAGATGGACGAACGAGACGAACTTGGCCAAAGAAGGCCTAGGGATCAAATGGGAGGACGAAGATGGACGAACGAGACGAACTTGGTCCAAAGAAGGCCAACGGATCAAATGGGAGGACGAAGTTGGAGGAACGAGGCGAACTTGATGCAAAGAAGGCCTAGGGATCAAATGGGAGGACGAAGATGGACGAACGAGACGAACTTGGTCCAAAGAAGGCCTACGGATCAAATGGGAGGACGAAGATGGACGAACGAGACGAACTTGGTCCAACGAAGGCCAACGGATCAAATGGGAGGACGAAGATGGACGAACGAGACGAACTTGGTCCAAAGAAGGCCTAGGGATCAAATGGCAGGACGAAGATGGACGAACGAGACGAACTTGGTCCAAAGAAGGCCTACGGATCAAATGGGAGGACGAAGGTGGAGGAACCAGACGAACTTGGTCCAAAGAAGGCCTAGGGATCAAATGGGAGGACGAAGATGGACGAACGAGACAAACTTGGTCCAAAGAAGGCCTACGGATCAAATGGGAGGACGAAGATGGACGAACGAGACGATTTTGGTCCAAAGAAGGCCTACGTATCAAATGGGAGGACGAAGGGGGACGAACGAGACAAACTTGGTCCAAAGAATTCCAACGGATCAAATGGGAGGACGAAGGTGGTAGAACAAGACGAACTTGGTCCAAAGAAGGCCTACGGATCAAATGGGAGGACGAAGATGGACGAACGAGACAAACATGGTCCAAAGAAGGCCTACGGAGCAAATGGGAGGACGAAGATTGACGAACGAGACGAACATGGTCCAAAGAAGGCCTAGGGATCAAATGGGAGGACGAAGATGGACGAACGAGACGAACTTGGTCCAAAGAAGGCCTAGAGATCAAATGGGAGGACGAAGATGGATGAACGAGACGAACTTGGTCCAAAGAAGGCCAACGGATCAAATGGGAGGACGAAGATGGACGAACGAGACGAACTTGGCCAAAGAAGGCCTAGGGATCAAATGGGAGGACGAAGATGGACGAACGAGACGAACTTGGTCCAAAGAAGGCCAACGGATCAAATGGGAGGACGAAGTTGGAGGAACGAGGCGAACTTGATGCAAAGAAGGCCTAGGGATCAAATGGGAGGACGAAGAAGGACGAACGAGACAAACTTGGTCCAAAGAATTCCAACGGATCAAATGGGAGGACGAAGATGGACGAACGAGACGAACTTGGTCCAAAGAAGGCCTAGGGATCAAATGGGAGGACGAAGATGGACGAACGAGACGAACTTGGTCCAAAGAAGGCCTAGGGATCAAATGGGAGGACGAAGATGGACGAACGAGACGAACTTGGTCCAAAGAAAGCCAACGGATCAAATGGGAGGACGAAGATGGACGAACGAGACGAACTTGGTCCAAAGAAGACCTAGGGATCAAATGGGAGGACGAAGATGGAGGAACGAGGCGAACTTGGTCCAAAGAAGGCCTACGGATCAAATGGGAGGACGAAGAGGGACGAACGAGACAAACATGGTGCAAAGAAGGCCTAGGGATCAAATGGGAGGACGAAGATGGACGAACTTGGTCCAAAGAACGCCAACGGATCAAATGGGAGGACGAAGATGGACGAACGAGACGAACTTGGTCCAAAGAAGGCCTAGGGATCAAATGGGAGGACGAAGATGGGGGAACGAGGCGAACTTGGTCCAAAGAAGGCCTACGGATCAAATGGGAAGACGAAGATGGACGAACGAGACGAACATGGTGCAAAGAATTCCAACGGATCAAATGGGAGGACGAAGGTGGTAGAACAAGACGAACTTGGTCCAAAGAAGGCCTACGGATCAAATGGGAGGACGAAGAGGGACGAACGAGACGAACTTGGTCCAAAGAAGGCCTACGGAGCAAATGGGAGGACGAAGATGGACGAACGAGACGAACTTGGTCCAAAGAAGGCCTACGGATCAAATGGGAGGACGAAGATGAACGAACGAGACGAACTTGGTCCAAAGAAGGCCAACGGATCAAATGGGAGGACGAAGATGGACGAACGAGACGAACTTGGTCCAAAGAAGGCCAACGGATCAAATGGGAGGACGAAGATGGACGAACGAGACGAACTTGGTCCAAAGAAGGCCTAGGGATCAAATGGGAGGACGAAGATGGACGAACGAGACGAACTTGGTCCAAAGAAGGCCTAGGGATCAAATGGGAGGACGAAGATGGACGAACGAGACGAACTTCGTCCAAAGAAAGCCAACGGATCAAATGGGAGGACGAAGATGGACGAACGAGACGAACTTGGTCCAAAGAAGACCTAGGGATCAAATGGGAGGACGAAGATGGAGGAACGAGGCGAACTTGGTCCAAAGAAGGCCAACGGATCAAATGGGAGGACGAAGATGGACGAACGAGACGAACTTGGTCCAAAGAAGGCCTAGGGATCAAATGGGAGGACGAAGATGGACGAACGAGACGAACTTGGTCCAAAGAAGGCCTAGGGATCAAATGGGAGGACGAAGATGGACGAACGAGACGAACATGGTGCAAAGAATTCCAACGGATCAAATGGGAGGACGAAGGTGGTAGAACAAGACGAACTTGGTCCAAAGAAGGCCTACGGATCAAATGGGAGGACGAAGAGGGACGAACGAGACGAACTTGGTCCAAAGAAGGCCTACGAAGCAAATGGGAGGACGAAGATGGACGAACGAGACGAACTTGGTCCAAAGAAGGCCTACGGATCAAATGGGAGGACGAAGATGAACGAACGAGACGAACTTGGTCCAAAGAAGGCCAACGGATCAAATGGGAGGACGAAGATGGACGAACGAGACGAACTTGGTCCAAAGAAGGCCAACGGATCAAATGGGAGGACGAAGATGGACGAACGAGACGAACTTGGTCCAAAGAAGGCCTAGGGATCAAATGGGAGGACGAAGATGGACGAACGAGACGAACTTGGTCCAAAGAAGGCCTAGGGATCAAATGGGAGGACGAAGATGGACGAACGAGACGAACTTGGTCCAAAGAAGGCCTACGGATCAAATGGGAGGACGAAGATGAACGAACGAGACGAACTTGGTCCAAAGAAGGCCAACGGATCAAATGGGAGGACGAAGATGGACGAACGAGACGAACTTGGTCCAAAGAAGGCCAACGGATCAAATGGGAGGACGAAGATGGACGAACGAGACGAACTTGGTCCAAAGAAGGCCTAGGGATCAAATGGGAGGACGAAGATGGACGAACGAGACGAACTTGGTCCAAAGAAGGCCTAGGGATCAAATGGGAGGACGAAGATGGACGAACGAGACGAACTTGGTCCAAAGAAGGCCAACGGATCAAATGGGAGGACGAAGATGGATGAACGAGACGAACTTGGTCCAAAGAAGGCCAACGGATCAAATGGGAGGACGAAGATGGACGAACGAGACGAACTTGGTCCAAAGAAGGCCTACGGATCAAATGGGAGGACGAAGATGGACGAACGAGACGAACTTGGTCCAACGAAGGCCAACGGATCAAATGGGAGGACGAAGATGGACGAACGAGACGAACTTGGTCCAAAGAAGGCCTAGGGATCAAATGGCAGGACGAAGATGGACGAACGAGACGAACTTGGCCAAAGAAGGCCTAGGGATCAAATGGGAGGACGAAGATGGACGAACGAGACGAACTTGGTCCAAAGAAGGCCAACGGATCAAATGGGAGGACGAAGTTGGAGGAACGAGGCGAACTTGGTGCAAAGAAGGCCTAGGGATCAAATGGGAGGACGAAGAAGGACGAACGAGACAAACTTGGTCCAAAGAATTCCAACGGATCAAATGGGAGGACGAAGATGGACGAACGAGACGAACTTGGTCCAAAGAAGGCCTAGGGATCAAATGGGAGGACGAAGATGGACGAACGAGACGAACTTGGTCCAAAGAAAGCCAACGGATCAAATGGGAGGACGAAGATGGACGAACGAGACGAACTTGGTCCAAAGAAGACCTAGGGATCAAATGGGAGGACGAAGATGGAGGAACGAGGCGAACTTGGTCCAAAGAAGGCCTACGGATCAAATGGGAGGACGAAGAGGGACGAACGAGACAAACATGGTGCAAAGAAGGCCTAGGGATCAAATGGGAGGACGAAGATGGACGAACTTGGTCCAAAGAACGCCAACGGATCAAATGGGAGGACGAAGATGGACGAACGAGACGAACTTGGTCCAAAGAAGGCCTAGGGATCAAATGGGAGGACGAAGATGGGGGAACGAGGCGAACTTGGTCCAAAGAAGGCCTACGGATCAAATGGGAAGACGAAGATGGACGAACGAGACGAACATGGTGCAAAGAATTCCAACGGATCAAATGGGAGGACGAAGGTGGTAGAACAAGACGAACTTGGTCCAAAGAAGGCCTACGGATCAAATGGGAGGACGAAGAGGGACGAACGAGACGAACTTGGTCCAAAGAAGGCCTACGGAGCAAATGGGAGGACGAAGATGGACGAACGAGACGAACTTGGTCCAAAGAAGGCCTACGGATCAAATGGGAGGACGAAGATGAACGAACGAGACGAACTTGGTCCAAAGAAGGCCAACGGATCAAATGGGAGGACGAAGATGGACGAACGAGACGAACTTGGTCCAAAGAAGTCCAACGGATCAAATGGGAGGACGAAGATGGACGAACGAGACGAACTTGGTCCAAAGAAGGCCTAGGGATCAAATGGGAGGACGAAGATGGACGAACGAGACGAACTTGGTCCAAAGAAGGCCTAGGGATCAAATGGGAGGACGAAGATGGACGAACGAGACGAACTTGGTCCAAAGAAAGCCAACGGATCAAATGGGAGGACGAAGATGGACGAACGAGACGAACTTGGTCCAAAGAAGACCTAGGGATCAAATGGGAGGACGAAGATGGAGGAACGAGGCGAACTTGGTCCAAAGAAGGCCTACGGATCAAATGGGAGGACGAAGAGGGACGAACGAGACAAACATGGTGCAAAGAAGGCCTAGGGATCAAATGGGAGGACGAAGATGGACGAACTTGGTCCAAAGAACGCCAACGGATCAAATGGGAGGACGAAGATGGACGAACGAGACGAACTTGGTCCAAAGAAGGCCTAGGGATCAAATGGGAGGACGAAGATGGGGGAACGAGGCGAACTTGGTCCAAAGAAGGCCTACGGATCAAATGGGAAGACGAAGATGGACGAACGAGACGAACATGGTGCAAAGAATTCCAACGGATCAAATGGGAGGACGAAGGTGGTAGAACAAGACGAACTTGGTCCAAAGAAGGCCTACGGATCAAATGGGAGGACGAAGAGGGACGAACGAGACGAACTTGGTCCAAAGAAGGCCTACGGAGCAAATGGGAGGACGAAGATGGACGAACGAGACGAACTTGGTCCAAAGAAGGCCTACGGATCAAATGGGAGGACGAAGATGAACGAACGAGACGAACTTGGTCCAAAGAAGGCCAACGGATCAAATGGGAGGACGAAGATGGACGAACGAGACGAACTTGGTCCAAAGAAGGCCAACGGATCAAATGGGAGGACGAAGATGGACGAACGAGACGAACTTGGTCCAAAGAAGGCCTAGGGATCAAATGGGAGGACGAAGATGGACGAACGAGACGAACTTGGTCCAAAGAAGGCCTAGGGATCAAATGGGAGGACGAAGGTGGTAGAACAAGACGAACTTGGTCCAAAGAAGGCCTACGGATCAAATGGGAGGACGAAGAGGGACGAACGAGACGAACTTGGTCCAAAGAAGGCCTACGGAGCAAATGGGAGGACGAAGATGGAGGAACGAGGCGAACTTGGTCCAAAGAAGGCCTACGGATCAAATGGGAGGACGAAGAGGGACGAACGAGACAAACATGGTGCAAAGAAGGCCTAGGGATCAAATGGGAGGACGAAGATGGACGAACTTGGTCCAAAGAACGCCAACGGATCAAATGGGAGGACGAAGATGGACGAACGAGACGAACTTGGTCCAAAGAAGGCCTAGGGATCAAATGGGAGGACGAAGATGGGGGAACGAGGCGAACTTGGTCCAAAGAAGGCCTACGGATCACATGGGAAGACGAAGATGGACGAACGAGACGAACATGGTGCAAAGAATTCCAACGGATCAAATGGGAGGACGAAGGTGGTAGAACAAGACGAACTTGGTCCAAAGAAGGCCTACGGATCAAATGGGAGGACGAAGAGGGACGAACGAGACGAACTTGGTCCAAAGAAGGCCTACGGAGCAAATGGGAGGACGAAGATGGACGAACGAGACGAACTTGGTCCAAAGAAGGCCTACGGATCAAATGGGAGGACGAAGATGAACGAACGAGACGAACTTGGTCCAAAGAAGGCCAACGGATCAAATGGGAGGACGAAGATGGACGAACGAGACGAACTTGGTCCAAAGAAGGCCAACGGATCAAATGGGAGGACGAAGATGGACGAACGAGACGAACTTGGTCCAAAGAAGGCCTAGGGATCAAATGGGAGGACGAAGATGGACGAACGAGACGAACTTGGTCCAAAGAAGGCCTAGGGATCAAATGGGAGGACGAAGATGGACGAACGAGACGAACTTGGTCCAAAGAAAGCCAACGGATCAAATGGGAGGACGAAGATGGACGAACGAGACGAACTTGGTCCAAAGAAGACCTAGGGATCAAATGGGAGGACGAAGATGGAGGAACGAGGCGAACTTGGTCCAAAGAAGGCCTACGGATCAAATGGGAGGACGAAGAGGGACGAACGAGACAAACATGGTGCAAAGAAGGCCTAGGGATCAAATGGGAGGACGAAGATGGACGAACTTGGTCCAAAGAACGCCAACGGATCAAATGGGAGGACGAAGATGGACGAACGAGACGAACTTGGTCCAAAGAAGGCCTAGGGATCAAATGGGAGGACGAAGATGGGGGAACGAGGCGAACTTGGTCCAAAGAAGGCCTACGGATCAAATGGGAAGACGAAGATGGACGAACGAGACGAACATGGTGCAAAGAATTCCAACGGATCAAATGGGAGGACGAAGGTGGTAGAACAAGACGAACTTGGTCCAAAGAAGGCCTACGGATCAAATGGGAGGACGAAGAGGGACGAACGAGACGAACTTGGTCCAAAGAAGGCCTACGGATCAAATGGGAGGACGAAGAGGGACGAACGAGACGAACTTAGTCCAAAGAAGGCCTACGGATCAAATGGGAGGACGAAGATGGACGAACGAGACGAACTTGGTCCAAAGAAGGCCTACGGATCAAATGGGAGGACGAAGATGGACGAACGAGACGAACTTGGTCCAAAGAAGACCAACGGATCAAATGGGAGGACGAAGATGGACGAACGAGACGAACTTGGTCCAAAGAAGGCCAACGGATCAAATGGGAGGACGAAGATGGACGAACGAGACGAACTTGGTCCAAAGAAGGCCTACGGATCAAATGGGAGGACGAAGATGGACGAACGAGACGAACTTGGTCCAACGAAGGCCAACGGATCAAATGGGAGGACGAAGGTGGTAGAACAAGACGAACTTGGTCCAAAGAAGGCCTACGGATCAAATGGGAGGACGAAGAGGGACGAACGAGACGAACTTGGTCCAAAGAAGGCCTTGGGATCAAATGGGAGGACGAAGATGGACGAACGAGACAAACTTGGTCCAAAGAATTCCAACGGATCAAATGGGAGGACGAAGGTTGTAGAACAAGACGAACTTGGTCCAAACAAGGCCTACGGATCAAATGGGAGGACGAAGAGGGACGAACGAGACAAACATGGTCCAAAGAAGGCCTACGGAGCAAATGGGAGGACGAAGATGGACGAACGAGACGAACTTGGTCCAAAGAAGGCCTACGGATTAAATGGGAGGACGAAGATGGACGAACGAGACGAACTTGGTCCAAAGAAGGCCAACGGATCAAATGGGAGGACGAAGATGGACGAACGAGACGAACTTGGTCCAAAGAAGGCCTAGGGATCAAATGGGAGGACGAAGATGGACGAACGAGACAAACTTGGTCCAAAGAAGGCCTACGGATCAAATGGGAGGACGAAGGTGGTAGAACAAGACGAACTTGGTCCAAAGAAGGCCTACGGATCAAATGGGAGGACGAAGATGGACGAACGAGACAAACATGGTCCAAAGAAGGCCTACGGAGCAAATGGGAGGACGAAGATTGACGAACGAGACGAACATGGTCCAAAGAAGGCCTAGGGATCAAATGGGAGGACGAAGATGGACGAACGAGACGAACTTGGTCCAAAGAAGGCCTAGAGATCAAATGGGAGGACGAAGATGGACGAACGAGACGAACTTGGTCCAAAGAAGGCCAACGGATCAAATGGGAGGACGAAGATGGACGAACGAGATGAACTTGGTCCAAAGAAGGCCTAGGGATCAAATGGCAGGACGAAGATGGACGAACGAGACGAACTTGGCCAAAGAAGGCCTAGGGATCAAATGGGAGGACGAAGATGGACGAACGAGACGAACTTGTTCCAAAGAAGGCCAACGGATCAAATGGGAGGACGAAGTTGGAGGAACGAGGCGAACTTGGTGCAAAGAAGGCCTAGGGATCAAATGGGAGGACGAAGAAGGACGAACGAGACAAACTTGGTCCAAAGAATTCCAACGGATCAAATGGGAGGACGAAGATGGACGAACGAGACGAACTTGGTCCAAAGAAGGCCTAGGGATCAAATGGGAGGACGAAGATGGACGAACGAGACGAACTTGGTCCAAAGAAGGCCTAGGGATCAAATGGGAGGACGAAGATGGACGAACGAGACGAACTTGGTCCAAAGAAAGCCAACGGATCAAATGGGAGGACGAAGATGGACGAACGAGACGAACTTGGTCCAAAGAAGACCTAGGGATCAAATGGGAGGACGAAGATGGAGGAACGAGGCGAACTTGGTCCAAAGAAGGCCTACGGATCAAATGGGAGGACGAAGAGGGACGAACGAGACAAACATGGTGCAAAGAAGGCCTAGGGATCAAATGGGAGGACGAAGATGGACGAACTTGGTCCAAAGAACGCCAACGGATCAAATGGGAGGACGAAGATGGACGAACGAGACGAACTTGGTCCAAAGAAGGCCTAGGGATCAAATGGGAGGACGAAGATGGGGGAACGAGGCGAACTTGGCCCAAAGAAGGCCTACGGATCAAATGGGAGGACGAAGATGGACGAACGAGACGAACATGGTGCAAAGAATTCCAACGGATCAAATGGGAGGACGAAGGTGGTAGAACAAGACGAACTTGGTCCAAAGAAGGCCTACGGATCAAATGGGAGGACGAAGAGGGACGAACGAGACGAACTTGGTCCAAAGAAGGCCTAGGGATCAAATGGGAGGACGAAGATGGACGAACGAGACGAACTTGGTCCAAAGAAGGCCGACGGATTAAATGGGAGGACGAAGATGGACGAACGAGACGAACTTGGTCCAAAGAAGGCCAACGGATCAAATGGGAGGACGAAGATGGACGAACGAGACGAACTTGGTCCAAAGAAGGCCTAGGAATCAAATGGGAGGACGAAGATGGACGAACGAGACGAACTTGGTCCAAAGAAGGCCTACGGATCAAATGGGAGGACGAAGATGGACGAACGAGACGAACTTGGTCCAAAGAAGGCCAACGGATCAAATGGGAGGACGAAGATGGACGAACGAGACGAACTTGGTCCAAAGAAGGCCTACGGATCAAATGGAAGGACGAAGATGGACGAACGAGACGAACATGGTCCAAAGAAGGCCTACGGATCAAATGGGAGGACGAAGATGGACGAACGAGACGAACCTGGTCCAAAGAAGTCCAACGGATCAAATGGGAGGATGAAGATGGATGAACGAGACGAACTTGGTCCAAAGAATTCCAACGGATCAAATGGGAGGACGAAGGTGGTAGAACAAGACGAACTTGGTCCAAAGAAGGCCTACGGATCAAATGGGAGGACGAAGAGGGAGGAACGAGGCGAACTTGGTCAAAAGAAGGCCTACGGATCAAATGGGAGGACGAAGATGGACGAACGAGACAAACTTGGTCCAAAGAATTCCAACGGATCAAATGGGAGGACGAAGGTGGTAGAACAAGACGAACTTGGTCCAAAGAAGGCCTACGGATCAAATGGGAGGACGAAGAGGGACGAACGAGACAAACATGGTCCAAAGAAGGCCTACGGAGCAAATGGGAGGACGAAGATTGACGAACGAGACGAACATGGTCCAAAGAAGGCCTAGGGATCAAATGGGAGCACGAAGATGGACGAACGAGACGAACTTGGTCCAAAGAAGGCCTAGAGATCAAATGGGAGGACGAAGATGGACGAACGAGACGAACTTGGTCCAAAGAAGGCCAACGGATCAAATGGGAGGACGAAGATGGACGAACGAGATGAACTTGGTCCAAAGAAGGCCTAGGGATCAAATGGCAGGACGAAGATGGACGAACGAGACGAACTTGGCCAAAGAAGGCCTAGGGATCAAATGGGAGGACGAAGATGGACGAACGAGACGAACTTGTTCCAAAGAAGGCCAACGGATCAAATGGGAGGACGAAGTTGGAGGAACGAGGCGAACTTGGTGCAAAGAAGGCCTAGGGATCAAATGGGAGGACGAAGAAGGACGAACGAGACAAACTTGGTCCAAAGAATTCCAACGGATCAAATGGGAGGACGAAGATGGACGAACGAGACGAACTTGGTCCAAAGAAGGCCTAGGGATCAAATGGGAGGACGAAGATGGACGAACGAGACGAACTTGGTCCAAAGAAGGCCTAGGGATCAAATGGGAGGACGAAGATGGACGAACGAGACGAACTTGGTCCAAAGAAAGCCAACGGATCAAATGGGAGGACGAAGATGGACGAACGAGACGAACTTGGTCCAAAGAAGACCTAGGGATCAAATGGGAGGACGAAGATGGAGGAACGAGGCGAACTTGGTCCAAAGAAGGCCTACGGATCAAATGGGAGGACGAAGAGGGACGAACGAGACAAACATGGTGCAAAGAAGGCCTAGGGATCAAATGGGAGGACGAAGATGGACGAGCTTGGTCCAAAGAACGCCAACGGATCAAATGGGAGGACGAAGATGGACGAACGAGACGAACTTGGTCCAAAGAAGGCCTAGGGATCAAATGGGAGGACGAAGATGGGGGAACGAGGCGAACTTGGTCCAAAGAAGGCCTACGGATCAAATGGGAGGACGAAGATGGACGAACGAGACGAACATGGTGCAAAGAATTCCAACGGATCAAATGGGAGGACGAAGGTGGTAGAACAAGACGAACTTGGTCCAAAGAAGGCCTACGGATCAAATGGGAGGACGAAGAGGGACGAACGAGACGAACTTGGTCCAAAGAAGGCCTACGGAGCAAATGGGAGGACGAAGATGGACGAACGAGACGAACTTGGTCCAAAGAAGGCCTACGGATCAAATGGGAGGACGAAGATGGACGAACGAGACGAACTTGGTCCAAAGAAGGCCAACGGATCAAATGGGAGGACGAAGATGGACGAACGAGACGAACTTGATCCAAAGAAGGCCAACGGATCAAATGGGAGGACGAAGATGGACGAACGAGACGAACTTGGTCCAACGAAGGCCAACGGATCAAATGGGAGGACGAAGATGGACGAACGAGACGAACTTGGTCCAAAGAAGGCCTAGGGATCAAATGGGAGGACGAAGATGGACGAACGAGACAAACTTGGTCCAAAGAATTCCAACGGATCAAATGGGAGGACGAAGGTTGTAGAACAAGACGAACTTGGTCCAAAGAAGGCCTACGGATCAAATGGGAGGACGAAGAGGGACGAACGAGACAAACATGGTCCAAAGAAGGCCTACGGAGCAAATGGGAGGACGAAGATGGACGAACGAGACGAACTTGGTCCAAAGAAGGCCTAGGGATCAAATGGGAGGACGAAGATGGACGAACGAGACGAACTTGGTCCAAAGAAGGCCGACGGATTAAATGGGAGGACGAAGATGGACGAACGAGACGAACTTGGTCCAAAGAAGGCCAACGGATCAAATGGGAGGACGAAGATGGACGAACGAGACGAACTTGGTCCAAAGAAGGCCTAGGAATCAAATGGGAGGACGAAGATGGACGAACGAGACGAACTTGGTCCAAAGAAGGCCTACGGATCAAATGGGAGGACGAAGATGGACGAACGAGACGAACTTGGTCCAAAGAAGGCCAACGGATCAAATGGGAGGACGAAGATGGACGAACGAGACGAACTTGGTCCAAAGAAGGCCTACGGATCAAATGGGAGGACGAAGAGGGAGGAACGAGGCGAACTTGGTCAAAAGAAGGCCTACGGATCAAATGGGAGGACGAAGATGGACGAACGAGACAAACTTGGTCCAAAGAATTCCAACGGATCAAATGGGAGGACGAAGGTGGTAGAACAAGACGAACTTGGTCCAAAGAAGGCCTACGGATCAAATGGGAGGACGAAGAGGGACGAACGAGACAAACATGGTCCAAAGAAGGCCTACGGAGCAAATGGGAGGACGAAGATGGACGAACGAGACGAACTTGGTCCAAAGAAGGCCTAGGGATCAAATGGGAGGACGAAGATGGACGAACCAGACGAACTTGGTGCAAAGAAGGCCAACGGATCAAATGGGAGGACGAAGATGAACGAACGAGACGAACTTGGTCCAAAGAAGGCCAACGGATCAAATGGGAGGACGAGGATGGACGAACGAGACGAACTTAGTCCAAAGAAGGCCTAGGGATCAAATGGGAGGACGAAGATGGACGAACGAGACAAACTTGGTCCAAAGAAGGCCTACGGATCAAATGGGAGGACGAAGATGGACGAACGAGACGAACTTGGTCCAAAGAAGGCCAACGGATCAAATGGGAGGACGAAGATGGACGAACGAGACGAACTTGGTCCAAAGAAGGCCTAGGGATCAAATGGGAGGACGAAGATGGACGAACGAGACAAACTTGGTCCAAAGAAGGCCTACGGATCAAATGGGAGGACGAAGATGGACGAACGAGACGAACTTGGTCCAAAGAAGGCCAACGGATCAAATGGGAGGACGAAGATGGACGAACGAGACGAACTTGGTCCAAAGAAGGCCTACGGATCAAATGGAAGGACGAAGATGGACGAACGAGACGAACATGGTCCAAAGAAGGCCTACGGATCAAATGGGAGGACGAAGATGGACGAACGAGACGAACCTGGTCCAAAGAAGTCCAACGGATCAAATGGGAGGACGAAGATGGATGAACGAGACGAACTTGGTCCAAAGAATTCCAACGGATCAAATGGGAGGACGAAGGTGGTAGAACAAGACGAACTTGGTCCAAAGAAGGCCTACGTATCAAATGGGAGGACGAAGAGGGAGGAACGAGGCGAACTTGGTCAAAAGAAGGCCTACGGATCAAATGGGAGGACGAAGATGGACGAACGAGACAAATGGGAGGACGAAGATGGACGAACGAGGCGAACTTGGTCCAAAGAAGTCCAACGGATCAAATGGGAGGACGAAGATGGATGAACGAGACGAACTTGTCCAAAGAAGGCCTAGGGATCAAATAGGAGGACGAAGATGGAGGAACGAGGCGAACATGGTCAAAAGAAGGCCTACGGATCAAATGGGAGGACGAAGATGGACAAACGAGACAAACTTGGTCCAAAGAATTCCAACGGATCAAATGGGAGGACGAAGGTGGTAGAACAAGACGAACTTGGTCCAAAGAAGGCCTACGGATCAAATGGGAGGACGAAGAGGGAGGAACGAGGCGAACTTGGTCAAAAGAAGGCCTACGGATCAAATGGGAGGACGAAGATGGACGAACGAGACAAACTTGGTCCAAAGAATTCCAACGGATCAAATGGGAGGACGAAGGTGGTAGAACAAGACGAACTTGGTCCAAAGAAGGCCTAGGGATCAAATGGGAGGACGAAGATGGACGAACCAGACGAACTTGGTGCAAAGAAGGCCAACGGATCAAATGGGAGGACGAAGATGAACGAACGAGACGAACTTGGTCCAAAGAAGGCCAACGGATCAAATGGGAGGACGAGGATGGACGAACGAGACGAACTTAGTCCAAAGAAGGCCTAGGGATCAAATGGGAGGACGAAGATGGACGAACGAGACAAACTTGGTCCAAAGAAGGCCTACGGATCAAATGGGAGGACGAAGATGGACGAACGAGACGAACTTGGTCCAAAGAAGGCCAACGGATCAAATGGGAGGACGAAGGTGGTAGAACAAGACGAACTTGGTCCAAAGAAGGCCTAGGGATCAAATGGGAGGACGAAGATGGACGAACCAGACGAACTTGGTGCAAAGAAGGCCAACGGATCAAATTGGAGGACGAAGATGAACGAACGAGACGAACCTGGTCCAAAGAAGTCCAACGGATCAAATGGGAGGACGAAGATGGATGAACGAGACGAACTTGGTCCAAAGAATTCCAACGGATCAAATGGGAGGACGAAGGTGGTAGAACAAGACGAACTTGGTCCAAAGAAGGCCTACGTATCAAATGGGAGGACGAAGAGGGAGGAACGAGGCGAACTTGGTCAAAAGAAGGCCTACGGATCAAATGGGAGGACGAAGATGGACGAACGAGACAAATGGGAGGACGAAGATGGACGAACGAGGCGAACTTGGTCCAAAGAAGTCCAACGGATCAAATGGGAGGACGAAGATGGATGAACGAGACGAACTTGTCCAAAGAAGGCCTAGGGATCAAATAGGAGGACGAAGATGGAGGAACGAGGCGAACATGGTCAAAAGAAGGCCTACGGATCAAATGGGAGGACGAAGATGGACAAACGAGACAAACTTGGTCCAAAGAATTCCAACGGATCAAATGGGAGGACGAAGGTGGTAGAACAAGACGAACTTGGTCCAAAGAAGGCCTACGGATCAAATGGGAGGACGAAGAGGGAGGAACGAGGCGAACTTGGTCAAAAGAAGGCCTACGGATCAAATGGGAGGACGAAGATGGACGAACGAGACAAACTTGGTCCAAAGAATTCCAACGGATCAAATGGGAGGACGAAGGTGGTAGAACAAGACGAACTTGGTCCAAAGAAGGCCTACGGATCAAATGGGAGGACGAAGATGGACGAACGAGACGAACTTGGTCCAAAGAAGGCCAACGGATCAAATGGGAGGACGAAGATGGACGAACGAGACGAACTTGGTCCAAAGAAGGCCAACGGATCAAATGGGAGGACGAAGATGGACGAACGAGACGAACTTGGTCCAAAGAAGGCCTAGGGATCAAATGGGAGGACGAAGATGGACGAACGAGACAAACTTGGTCCAAAGAAGGCCTACGTATCAAATGGGAGGACGAAGATGGACGAACGAGACGAACGTGGTCCAAAGAAGGCCAACGGATCAAATGGGAGGACGAAGATGGACGAACGAGACGAACTTGGTCCAAAGAAGGCCTACGGATCAAATGGAAGGACGAAGATGGACGAACGAGACGAACATGGTCCAAAGAAGGCCTACGGATCAAATAGGAGGACGAAGATGGACGAACGAGACGAACTTGGTCCAACGAAGGCCAACGGATCAAATGGGAGGACGAAGGTGGTAGAACAAGACGAACTTGGTCCAAAGAAGGCCTTGGGATCAAATGGGAGGACGAAGATGGACGAACGAGACAAACTTGGTCCAAAGAATTCCAACGGATCAAATGGGAGGACGAAGGTTGTAGAACAAGACGAACTTGGTCTAAACAAGGCCTACGGATCAAATGGGAGGACGAAGAGGGACGAACGAGACAAATATGGTCCAAAGAAGGCCTACGGAGCAAATGGGAGGACGAAGATGGACGAACGAGACGAACTTGGTCCAAAGAAGGCCTACGGATTAAATGGGAGGACGAAGATGGACGAACGAGACGAACTTGGTCCAAAGAAGGCCAACGGATCAAATGGGAGGACGAAGATTGACGAACGAGACGAACGTGGTCCAAAGAAGGCCTAGGGATCAAATGGGAGGACGAAGATGGACGAACGAGACAAACTTGGTCCAAAGAAGGCCTACGGATCAAATGGGAGGACGAAGGTGGTAGAACAAGACGAACTTGGTCCAAAGAAGGCCTACGGATCAAATGGGAGGACGAAGATGGACGAACGAGACAAACATGGTCCAAAGAAGGCCTACGGAGCAAATGGGAGGACGAAGATTGACGAACGAGACGAACATGGTCCAAAGAAGGCCTAGGGATCAAATGGGAGGACGAAGATGGACGAACGAGACGAACTTGGTCCAAAGAAGGCCTAGAGATCAAATGGGAGGACGAAGATGGACGAACGAGACGAACTTGGTCCAAAGAAGGCCAACGGATCAAATGGGAGGACGAAGATGGACGAACGAGATGAACTTGGTCCAAAGAAGGCCTAGGGATCAAATGGCAGGACGAAGATGGACGAACGAGACGAACTTGGCCAAAGAAGGCCTAGGGATCAAATGGGAGGACGAAGATGGACGAACGAGACGAACTTGTTCCAAAGAAGGCCAACGGATCAAATGGGAGGACGAAGTTGGAGGAACGAGGCGAACTTGGTGCAAAGAAGGCCTAGGGATCAAATGGGAGGACGAAGAAGGACGAACGAGACAAACTTGGTCCAAAGAATTCCAACGGATCAAATGGGAGGACGAAGATGGACGAACGAGACGAACTTGGTCCAAAGAAGGCCTAGGGATCAAATGGGAGGACGAAGATGGACGAACGAGACGAACTTGGTCCAAAGAAGGCCTAGGGATCAAATGGGAGGACGAAGATGGACGAACGAGACGAACTTGGTCCAAAGAAAGCCAACGGATCAAATGGGAGGACGAAGATGGAGGAACGAGACGAACTTGGTCCAAAGAAGACCTAGGGATCAAATGGGAGGACGAAGATGGAGGAACGAGGCGAACTTGGTCCAAAGAAGGCCTACGGATCAAATGGGAGGACGAAGAGGGACGAACGAGACAAACATGGTGCAAAGAAGGCCTAGGGATCAAATGGGAGGACGAAGATGGACGAACTTGGTCCAAAGAACGCCAACGGATCAAATGGGAGGACGAAGATGGACGAACGAGACGAACTTGGTCCAAAGAAGGCCTAGGGATCAAATGGGAGGACGAAGATGGGGGAACGAGGCGAACTTGGTCCAAAGAAGGCCTACGGATCAAATGGGAGGACGAAGATGGACGAACGAGACGAACATGGTGCAAAGAATTCCAACGGATCAAATGGGAGGACGAAGGTGGTAGAACAAGACGAACTTGGTCCAAAGAAGGCCTACGGATCAAGTGGGAGGACGAAGAGGGACGAACGAGACGAACTTGGTCCAAAGAAGGCCTAGGGATCAAATGGGAGGACGAAGATGGACGAACGAGACGAACTTGGTCCAAAGAAGGCCGACGGATTAAATGGGAGGACGAAGATGGACGAACGAGACGAACTTGGTCCAAAGAAGGCCAACGGATCAAATGGGAGGACGAAGATGGACGAACGAGACGAACTTGGTCCAAAGAAGGCCTAGGAATCAAATGGGAGGATGAAGATGGACGAACGAGACGAACTTGGTCCAAAGAAGGCCTACGGATCAAATGGGAGGACGAAGATGGACGAACGAGACGAACTTGGTCCAAAGAAGTCCAACGGATCAAATGGGAGGACGAAGATGGACGAACGAGACGAACTTGGTCCAAAGAAGGCCTACGGATCAAATGGAAGGACGAAGATGGACGAACGAGACGAACATGGTCCAAAGAAGGCCTACGGATCAAATGGGAGGACGAAGATGGACGAACGAGACGAACCTGGTCCAAAGAAGTCCAACGGATCAAATGGGAGGATGAAGATGGATGAACGAGACGAACTTGGTCCAAAGAATTCCAACGGATCAAATGGGAGGACGAAGGTGGTAGAACAAGACGAACTTGGTCCAAAGAAGGCCTACGGATCAAATGGGAGGACGAAGAGGGAGGAACGAGGCGAACTTGGTCAAAAGAAGGCCTACGGATCAAATGGGAGGACGAAGATGGACGAACGAGACAAACTTGGTCCAAAGAATTCCAACGGATCAAATGGGAGGACGAAGGTGGTAGAGCAAGACGAACTTGGTCCAAAGAAGGCCTACGGATCAAATGGGAGGACGAAGAGGGACGAACGAGACAAACATGGTACAAAGAAGGCCTACGGAGCAAATGGGAGGACGAAGATTGACGAACGAGACGAACATGGTCCAAAGAAGGCCTAGGGATCAAATGGGAGGACGAAGATGGACGAACGAGACGAACTTGGTCCAAAGAAGGCCTAGAGATCAAATGGGAGGACGAAGATGGACGAACGAGACGAACTTGGTCCAAAGAAGGCCAACGGATCAAATGGGAGGACGAAGATGGACGAACGAGATGAACTTGGTCCAAAGAAGGCCTAGGGATCAAATGGCAGGACGAAGATGGACGAACGAGACGAACTTGGCCAAAGAAGGCCTAGGGATCAAATGGGAGGACGAAGATGGACGAACGAGACGAACTTGTTCCAAAGAAGGCCAACGGATCAAATGGGTGGACGAAGTTGGAGGAACGAGGCGAACTTGGTGCAAAGAAGGCCTAGGGATCAAATGGGAGGACGAAGAAGGACGAACGAGACAAACTTGGTCCAAAGAATTCCAACGGATCAAATGGGAGGACGAAGATGGACGAACGAGACGAACTTGGTCCAAAGAAGGCCTAGGGATCAAATGGGAGGACGAAGATGGACGAACGAGACGAACTTGGTCCAAAGAAGGCCTAGGGATCAAATGGGAGGACGAAGATGGACGAACGAGACGAACTTGGTCCAAAGAAAGCCAACGGATCAAATGGGAGGACGAAGATGGACGAACGAGACGAACTTGGTCCAAAGAAGACCTAGGGATCAAATGGGAGGACGAAGATGGAGGAACGAGGCGAACTTGGTCCAAAGAAGGCCTACGGATCAAATGGGAGGACGAAGAGGGACGAACGAGACAAACATGGTGCAAAGAAGGCCTAGGGATCAAATGGGAGGACGAAGATGGACGAACTTTGTCCAAAGAACGCCAACGGATCAAATGGGAGGACGAAGATGGACGAACGAGACGAACTTGGTCCAAAGAAGGCCTAGGGATCAAATGGGAGGACGAAGATGGGGGAACGAGGCGAACTTGGTCCAAAGAAGGCCTACGGATCAAATGGGAGGACGAAGATGGACGAACGAGACGAACATGGTGCAAAGAATTCCAACGGATCAAATGGGAGGACGAAGGTGGTAGAACAAGACGAACTTGGTCCAAAGAAGGCCTATGGATCAAATGGGAGGACGAAGAGGGACGAACGAGACGAACTTGGTCCAAAGAAGGCCTACGGAGCAAATGGGAGGACGAAGATGGACGAACGAGATGAACTTGGTCCAAAGAAGGCCTACGGATCAAATGGGAGGACGAAGATGGACGAACGAGACAAACTTGGTCCAAAGAAGGCCAACGGATCAAATGGGAGGACGAAGATGGACGAACGAGACGAACTTGTTCCAAAGAAGGCCAACGGATCAAATGGGAGGACGAAGATGGACGAACGAGACGAACTTGGTCCAACGAAGGCCAACGGATCAAATGGGAGGACGAAGATGGACGAACGAGACGAACTTGGTCCAAAGAAGGCCTAGGGAACAAATGGGAGGACGAAGATGGACGAACGAGACAAACTTGGTCCAAAGAATTCCAACGGATCAAATGGGAGGACGAAGGTTGTAGAACAAGACGAACTTGGTCCAAAGAAGGCCTACGGATCAAATGGGAGGACGAAGAGGGACGAACGAGACAAACATGGTCCAAAGAAGGCCTACGGAGCAAATGGGAGGACGAAGATGGACGAACGAGACGAACTTGGTCCAAAGAAGGCCGACGGATTAAATGGGAGGACGAGGATGGACGAACGAGACGAACTTAGTCCAAAGAAGGCCTAGGGATCAAATGGGAGGACGAAGATGGACGAACGAGACAAACTTGGTCCAAAGAAGGCCAACGGATCAAATGGGAGGACGAAGATGGACGAACGAGACGAACTTGGTCCAAAGAAGGCCAACGGATCAAATGGGAGGACGAAGATGGACGAACGAGACGAACTTGGTCCAAAGAAGGCCAACGGATCAAATGGGAGGACGAAGATGGACGAACGAGACGAACTTGGTCCAAAGAAGGCCTACGGATCAAATGGAAGGACGAAGATGGACGAACGAGACGAACATGGTCCAAAGAAGGCCTACGGATCAAATGGGAGGACGAAGATGGACGAACGAGACGAACCTGGTCCAAAGAAGTCCAACGGATCAAATGGGAGGACGAAGATGGATGAACGAGACGAACTTGGTCCAAAGAATTCCAACGGATCAAATGGGAGGACGAAGGTGGTAGAACAAGACGAACTTGGTCCAAAGAAGGCCTACGGATCAAATGGGAGGACGAAGAGGGAGGAACGAGGCGAACTTGGTCAAAAGAAGGCCTACGGATCAAATGGGAGGACGAAGATGGACGAACGAGACAAACTTGGTACAAAGAATTCCAACGGATCAAATGGGAGGACGAAGGTGGTAGAACAAGACGAACTTGGTCCAAAGAAGGCCTACGGATCAAATGGGAGGACGAAGAGGGACGAACGAGACAAACATGGTCCAAAGAAGGCCAACGGAGCAAATGGGAGGACGAAGATGGACGAACGAGACGAACTTGGTCCAAACAAGGCCTAGTGATCAAATGGGAGGACGAAGATGGACGAACCAGACGAACTTGGTCCAAAGAAGGCCAACGGATCAAATGGGAGGACGAAGATGGACGAACGAGACGAACTTGGTCCAAAGAAGGCCAACGGATCACATGGGAGGACGAAGATGGACGAACGAGACGAACTTGGTCCAAAGAAGGCCTAGGGATCAAATGGGAGGACGAAGATGGACGAACGAGACAAACTTGGTCCAAAGAAGGCCTATGGATCAAATGGGAGGACGAAGATGGACGAACGAGACGAACTTGGTCCAAAGAAGGCCTACGGATCAAATGGGAGGACGAAGATGGACGAACGAGACGAACTTGGTCCAAAGAAGGCCAACGGATCAAATGGGAGGACGAAGATGGACGAACGAGACGAACTTGGTCCAAAGAAGGCCTAGGGATCAAATGGGAGGACGAAGATGGACGAACGAGACCAACTTGGTCCAAAGAAGGCCTACGGATCAAATGGGAGGACGAAGATGGACGAACGAGACGAACTTGGTCCAAAGAAGGCCAACGGATCAAATGGGAGGACGAAGATGGACGAACGACGCGAACTTGGTCCAAAGAAGGCCTACGGATCAAATGGGAGGACGAAGATGGACGAACGAGACGAACTTGGTCCAAAGAAGGCCTACGGATCAAATGGGAGGACGAAGATGGACGAACGAGACGAACTTGGTCCAAAGAAGTCCAACGGATCAAATGGGAGGACGAAGATGGATGAACGAGACGAACTTGGTCCAAAGAAGGCCTAGGGATCAAATGGGAGGACGAAGATGGAGGAACGAGGCGAACTTGGTCAAAAGAAGGCCTACGGATCAAATGGGAGGACGAAGATGGACAAACGAGCCAAACCTGGTCCAAAGAATTCCAACGGATCAAATGGGAGGACGAAGGTGGTAGAACAAGACGAACTTGGTCCAAAGAAGCCCTATGGATCAAATGGGAGGACGAAGAGGGAGTAACGAGGCGAACTTGGTCAAAAGAAGGCCTACGGATCAAATGGGAGGACGAAGATGGACGAACGAGACAAACTTGGTCCAAAGAATTCCAACGGATCAAATGGGAGGACGAAGGTGGTAGAACAAGACGAACATGGTCCCAAGAAGGCCTACGGATCAAATGGGAGGACGAAGAGGGACGAACGAGACAAACATGGTGCAAAGAAGGCCTACGGAGCAAATGGGAGGACGAAGATGGACGAACGAGACGAACTTGGTCCAAAGAAGGCCTAGGGATCAAATGGGAGGACGAAGATGGACGAACCAGACGAACTTGGTCCAAAGAAGGCCAACAGATCAAATGGGAGGACGAAGATGGACGAACGAGACGAACTTGGTCCAAAGAAGGCCAACGGATCAAATGGGAGGACGAAGATGGACGAACGAGACGAACTTGGTCCAAAGAAGGCCTAGGGATCAAATGGGAGGACGAAGATGGACGAACGAGACAAACTTGGTCCAAAGAAGGCCTACGGATCAAATGGGAGAACGAAGATGGACGAACGAGACGAAGTTGGTCCAAAGAAGGCCAACGGATCAAATGGGAGGACAAAGATGGACGAACGAGACGAACTTGGTCCAAAGAAGGCCTACGGATCAAATGGGAGGACGAAGATGGACGAACGAGACAAACTTGGTCCAAAGAATTCCAACGGATCAAATGGGAGGACGAAGGTGGTAGAACAAGACGAACTTGGTCCAAAGAAGGCCTACGGATCAAATGGGAGGACGAAGAGGGACGAACGAGACAAACATGGTCCAAAGAAGGCCAACGGAGCAAATGGGAGGACGAAGATGGACGAACGAGACGAACTTGGTCCAAACAAGGCCTAGGGATCAAATGGGAGGACGAAGATGGACGAACCAGACGAACTTGGTCCAAAGAAGGCCAACGGATCAAATGGGAGGACGAAGATGGACGAACGAGACGAACTTGGTCCAAAGAAGGCCAACGGATCACATGGGAGGACGAAGATGGACGAACGAGACGAACTTGGTCCAAAGAAGGCCTAGGGATCAAATGGGAGGACGAAGATGGACGAACGAGACAAACTTGGTCCAAAGAAGGCCTATGGATCAAATGGGAGGACGAAGATGGACGAACGAGACGAACTTGGTCCAAAGAAGGCCTACGGATCAAATGGGAGGACGAAGATGGACGAACGAGACGAACTTGGTCCAAAGAAGGCCAACGGATCAAATGGGAGGACGAAGATGGACGAACGAGACGAACTTGGTCCAAAGAAGGCCTAGGGATCAAATGGGAGGACGAAGATGGACGAACAAGACCAACTTGGTCCAAAGAAGGCCTACGGATCAAATGGGAGGACGAAGATGGACGAACGAGACGAACTTGGTCCAAACAAGGCCTAGGGATCAAATGGGAGGACGAAGATGGACGAACCAGACGAACTTGGTCCAAAGAAGGCCAACGGATCAAATGGGAGGACGAAGATGGACGAACGAGACGAACTTGGCCCAAAGAAGGCCAACGGATCAAATGGGAGGACGAAGATGGACGAACGAGACGAACTTGGTCCAAAGAAGTCCAACGGATCAAATGGGAGGACGAAGATGGATGAACGAGACGAACTTGGTCCAAAGAAGGCCTAGGGATCAAATGGGAGGACGAAGATGGAGGAACGAGGCGAACTTGGTCAAAAGAAGGCCTACGGATCAAATGGGAGGACGAAGATGGACAAACGAGCCAAACCTGGTCCAAAGAATTCCAACGGATCAAATGGGAGGACGAAGGTGGTAGAACAAGACGAACTTGGTCCAAAGAAGCCCTATGGATCAAATGGGAGGACGAAGAGGGAGTAACGAGGCGAACTTGGTCAAAAGAAGGCCTACGGATCAAATGGGAGGACGAAGATGGACGAACGAGACAAACTTGGTCCAAAGAATTCCAACGGATCAAATGGGAGGACGAAGGTGGTAGAACAAAACGAACATGGTCCAAAGAAGGCCTACGGATCAAATGGGAGGACGAAGAGGGACGAACGAGACAAACATGGTGCAAAGAATGCCTACGGAGCAAATGGGAGGACGAAGATGGACGAACGAGACGAACTTGGTCCAAAGAAGGCCTAGGGATCAAATGGGAGGACGAAGATGGACGAACGAGACGAACTTGGTCCAAAGAAGGCCAACGGATCAAATGGGAGGACGAAGATGGACGAACGAGACGAACTTGGTCCAAAGAAGGCCAACGGATCAAATGGGAGGACGAAGATGGACGAACGAGACGAACTTGGTCCAAAGAAGGCCTAGGGATCAAATGGGAGGACGAAGATGGACGAACGAGACCAACTTGGTCCAAAGAAGGCCTACGGATCAAATGGGAGAACGAAGATGGACGAACGAGACGAAGTTGGTCCAAAGAAGGCCAACGAATCAAATGGGACGACAAAGATGGACGAACGAGACGAACTTGGTCCAAAGAAGGCCTACGGATCAAATGGGAGGAAGAAGATGGACGAACGAGACAAACTTGGTCCAAAGAATTCCAACGGATCAAATGGGAGGACGAAGGTGGTAGAACAAGACGAACTTGGTCCAAAGAAGGCCTACGGATCAAATGGGAGGACGAAGAGGGACGAACGAGACAAACATGGTCCAAAGAAGGCCAACGGAGCAAATGGGAGGACGAAGATGGACGAACGAGACGAACTTGGTCCAAACAAGGCCTAGGGATCAAATGGGAGGACGAAGATGGACGAACCAGACGAACTTGGTCCAAAGAAGGCCAACGGATCAAATGGGAGGACGAAGATGGACGAACGAGACGAACTTGGTCCAAAGAAGGCCAACGGATCACATGGGAGGACGAAGATGGACGAACGAGACGAACTTGGTCCAAAGAAGGCCTAGGGATCAAATGGGAGGACGAAGATGGACGAACGAGACAAACTTGGTCCAAAGAAGGCCTACGGATCAAATGGGAGGACGAAGATGGACGAACGAGACGAACTTGGTCCAAAGAAGGCCAACGGATCAAATGGGAGGATGAAGATGGACGAACGAGACGAACTTGGTCCAAAGAAGGCCTAGGGATCAAATGGGAGGACGAAGATGGACGAACGAGACCAACTTGGTCCAAAGAAGGCCTACGGATCAAATGGGAGGACGAAGATGGACGAACGAGACGAACTTGGTCCAAAGAAGGCCAACGGATCAAATGGGAGGACGAAGATGGACGAACGAGGCGAACTTGGTCCAAAGAAGGCCTACGGATCAAATGGGAGGACGAAGATGGACGAACGAGACGAACTTGGTCCAGAGAAGGCCTACGGATCAAATGGGAGGACGAAGATGGACGAACGAGACGAACTTGGTCCACAGAAGTCCAACGGATCAAATGGGAGGACGAAGATGGATGAACGAGACGAACTTGGTCCAAAGAAGGCCTAGGGATCAAATGGGAGGACGAAGATGGAGGAACGAGGCGAACTTGGTCAAAAGAAGGCCTACGGATCAAATGGGAGTACGAAGATGGACAAACGAGCCAAACCTGGTCCAAAGAATTCCAACGGATCAAATGGGAGGACGAAGGTGGTAGAACAAGACGAACTTGGTCCAAAGAAGCCCTATGGATCAAATGGGAGGACGAAGAGGGAGTAACGAGGCGAACTTGGTCAAAAGAAGGCCTACGGATCAAATGGGAGGACGAAGATGGACGAACGAGACAAACTTGGTCCAAAGAATTCCAACGGATCAAATGGGAGGACGAAGGTGGTAGAACAAGACGAACATGGTCCAAAGAAGGCCTACGGATCAAATGGGAGGACGAAGAGGGACGAACGAGACAAACATGGTGCAAAAAGGCCTACGGAGCAAATGGGAGGACGAAGATGGACGAACGAGACGAACTTGGTCCAAAGAAGGCCTAGGGATCAAATGGGAGGACGAAGATGGACGAACCAGACGAACTTGGTCCAAAGAAGGCCAACGGATCAAATGGGAGGACGAAGATGGACGAACGAGACGAACTTGGTCCAAAGAAGGCCAACGGATCAAATGGGAGGAAGAAGATGGACGAACGAGACGAACTTGGTCCAAAGAAGGCCTAGGGATCAAATGGGAGGACGAAGATGGACGAACGAGACAAACTTGGTCCAAAGAAGGCCTACGGATCAAATGGGAGAACGAAGATGGACGAACGAGACGAAGTTGGTCCAAAGAAGGCCAACGGATCAAATGGGAGGACAAAGATGGACGAACGAGACGAACTTGGTCCAAAGAAGGCCTACGGATCAAATGGGAGGACGAAGATGGACGAACGAGACGAACTTGGTCCAAAGAAGGCCTAGGGATCAAATGGGAGGACGAAGATGGACGAACGAGACAAACTTGGTCCAAAGAAGGCCTACGGATCAAATGGGAGGACGAAGATGGTAGAACAAGACGAAGTTGCTCCAAAGAAGGCCTACGGATCAAATGGGAGGACGAAGAGGGACGAACGAGACAAACATGGTCCAAAGAAGGCCTACGGAGCAAATGGGAGGACGAAGACGGACGAACGAGACGAACTTGGTCCAAACAAGGCCTAGGGATCAAATGGGAGAACGAAGATGGACGAACGAGACGAAGTTGGTCCAAAGAAGGCCAACGGATCAAATGGGAGGACAAAGATGGACGAACGAGACGAACTTGGTCCAAAGAAGGCCTACGGATCAAATGGGAGGACGAAGATGGACGAACGAGACGAACTTGGTCCAAAGAAGGCCTAGGGATCAAATGGGAGGACGAAGATGGACGAACGAGACAAACTTGGTCCAAAGAAGGCCTACGGATCAAATGGGAGGACGAAGATGGTAGAACAAGACGAACTTGGTCCAAAGAAGGCCTACGGATCAAATAGGAGGACGAAGAGGGACGAACGAGACAAACATGGTCCAAAGAAGGCCTACTGAGCAAATGGGAGGACGAAGATGGACAAACGAGACGAACTTGGTCCAAACAAGGCCTAGGGATCAAATGGGAGGACGAAGATGGACGAACCAGACGAACTTGGTCCAAAGAAGGCCAACGGATCAAATGGGAGGACGAAGATGGACGAACGAGACGAACTTGGTCCAAAGAAGGCCTAGGGATCAAATGGGAGGACGAAGATGGACGAACGAGACCAACTTGGTCCAAAGAAGGCCTACGGATCAAATGGGAGGACGAAGATGGACGAACGAGACGAACTTGGTCCAAAGAAGGCCAACGGATCAAATGGGAGGACGAAGATGGACGAACGAGGCGAAGAAAGCCTACGGATCAAATGGGTGGACGAAGATGGACGAACGAGACGAACTTGGTCCAAAGAAGGCCTACGGATCAAATGGGAGGACGAAGATGGACGAACGAGACGAACTTGGTCCAAAGAAGTCCAACGGATCAAATGGGAGGACGAAGATGGATGAACGAGACGAACTTGGTCCAAAGAAGGCCTAGGGATCAAATGGGAGGACGAAGATGGAGGAACGAGCCAAACCTGGTCAAAAGAAGGCCTACGGATCAAATGGGAGGACGAAGATGGACAAACGAGCCAAACCTGGTCCAAAGAATTCCAACGGATCAAATGGGAGGACGAAGGTGGTAGAACAAGACGAACTTGGTCCAAAGAAGCCCTATGGATCAAATGGGAGGACGAAGAGGGAGTAACGAGGCGAACTTGGTCAAAAGAAGGCCTATGGATCAAATGGGAGGATGAAGATGGACGAACGAGACAAACTTGGTCCAAAGAATTCCAACGGATCAAATGGGAGGACGAAGGTGGTAGAACAAGACGAACATGGTCCAAAGAAGGCCTACGGATCAAATGGGAGGACGAAGAGGGACGAACGAGACAAACATGGTGCAAAGAAGGCCTACGGAGCAAATGGGAGGACGAAGATGGACGAACGAGACGAACTGGGTCCAAAGAAGGCCTAGGGATCAAATGGGAGGACGAAGATGGACGAACCAGACGAACTTGGTCCAAAGAAGGCCAACGGATCAAATGGGAGGACGAAGATGGACGAACGAGACGAACTTGGTCCAAAGAAGGCCAACGGATCAAATGGGAGGACGAAGATGGACGAACGAGACGAACTTGGTCCAAAGAAGGCCTAGGGATCAAATGGGAGGACGAAGATGGACGAACGAGACAAACTTGGTCCAAATAAGACCTACGGATCAAATGGGAGAACGAAGATGGACGAACGAGACGAAGTTGGTCCAAAGAAGGCCAACGGATCAAATGGGAGGACAAAGATGGACGAACGAGACGAACTTGGTCCAAAGAAGGCCTACGGATCAAATGGGAGGACGAAGATGGACGAACGAGACGAACTTGGTCCAAAGAAGGCCTAGGGATCAAATGGGAGGACGAAGATGGACGAACGAGACAAACTTGGTCCAAAGAAGGCCTACGGATCAAATGGGAGGACGAAGATGGTAGAACAAGACGAACTTGGTCCAAAGAAGGCCTACGGATCAAATGGGAGGACGAAGAGGGACGAACGAGACAAACATGGTCCAAAGAAGGCCTACGGAGCAAATGGGAGGACGAAGATGGACGAACGAGACGAACTTGGTCCAAACAAGGCCTAGGGATCAAATGGGAGAACGAAGATGGACGAACGAGACGAAGTTGGTCCAAAGAAGGCCAACGGATCAAATGGGAGGACAAAGATGGACGAACGAGACGAACTTGGTCCAAAGAAGGCCTACGGATCAAATGGGAGGACGAAGATGGACGAACGAGACGAACTTGGTCCAAAGAAGGCCTAGGGATCAAATGCGAGGACGAAGATGGACGAACGAGACAAACTTGGTCCAAAGAAGGCCTACGGATCAAATGGGAGGACGAAGATGGTAGAACAAGACGAACTTTGTCCAAAGAAGGCCTACGGATCAAATGGGAGGACGAAGAGGGACGAACGAGACAAACATGGTCCAAAGAAGGCCTACGGAGCAAATGGGAGGACGAAGATGGACGAACGAGACGAACTTGGTCCAAACAAGGCCTAGGGATCAAATGGGAGGACGAAGATGGACGAACCAGACGAACTTGGTCCAAAGAAGGCCAACGGATCAAATGGGAGGACGAAGATGGACGAACGAGACGAACTTGGCCCAAAGAAGGCCAACGGATCAAATGGGAGGACGAAGATGGACGAACGAGACGAACTTGGTCCAAAGAAGGCCTATGGATCAAATGGGAGGACGAAGATGGACGAACGAGACCAACTTGGTCCAAAGAAGGCCTACGGATCAAATGGGAGGACGAAGATGGACGAACGAGACGAACTTGGTCCAAAGAAGGCCAACGGATCAAATGGGAGGACGAAGATGGACGAACGAGACGAACTTGGTCCAAAGAAGGCCTACGGATCAAATGGGAGGACGAAGATGGACGAACGAGACGAACTTGGTCCAAAGAAGGCCTACGGATCAAATGGGAGGACGAAGATGGACGAACGAGACGAACTTGGTCCAAAGAAGTCCAACGGATCAAATGGGAGGACGAAGATGGATGAACGAGACGAACTTGGTCCAAAGAAGGCCTAGGGATCAAATGGGAGGACGAAGATGGAGGAACGAGGCGAACTTGGTCAAAAGAAGGCCTACGGATCAAATGGGAGGACGAAGATGGACAAACGAGCCAAACTTGGTCCAAAGAATTCCAACGGATCAAATGGGAGGACGAAGGTGGTAGAACAAGACGAACTTGGTCCAAAGAAGCCCTATGGATCAAATGGGAGGACGAAGAGGGAGGAACGAGGCGAACTTGGTCAAAAGAAGGCCTACGGATCAAATGGGAGGACGAAAATGGACGAACGAGACAAACTTGGTCCAAAGAATTCCAACGGATCAAATGGGAGGACGAAGGTGGTAGAACAAGACGAACATGGTCCAAAGAAGGCCTACGGATCAAATGGGAGGACGAAGAGGGACGAACGAGACAAACATGGTGCAAAGAAGGCCTACGGAGCAAATGGGAGGACGAAGATGGACGAACGAGACGAACTTGGTCCAAAGAAGGCCTAGGGATCAAATGGGAGGACGAAGATGGACGAACCAGACGAACTTGGTCCAAAGAAGGCCAACGGATCAAATGGGAGGACGAAGATGGACGAACGAGACGAACTTGGTCCAAAGAAGGCCTAGGGATCAAATGGGAGGAGAACGAGACAAACTTGGTCCAAAGAAGGCCTACGGATCAAATGGGAGGACGAAGATGGACGAACGAGACGAAGTTGGTCCAAAGAAGGCCAACGGATCAAATGGGAGGACAAAGATGGACGAACGAGACGAACTTGGTCCAAAGAAGGCCTACGGATCAAATGGGAGGACGAAGATGGACGAACGAGACGAACTTGGTCCAAAGAAGGCCTAGGGATCAAATGGGAGGACGAAGATGGACGAACGAGACAAACTTGGTCCAAAGAAGGCCTACGGATCAAATGGGAGGACGAAGATGGACGAACGAGACAAACTTGGTCCAAAGAAGGCCTACGGATCAAATGGGAGGACGAAGATGGACGAACGAGACAAACTTGGTCCAAAGAATTCCAACGGATCAAATGGGAGGACGAAGGTGGTAGAACCAGACGAACTTGGTCCAAAGAAGGCCTACGGATCAAATGGGAGGACGAAGAGGGACGAACGAGACAAACATGGTCCAAAGAAGGCCTACGGAGCAAATGGGAGGACGAAGATGGACGAACGAGACGAACTTGGTCCAAACAAGGCCTAGGGATCAAATGGGAGGACGAAGATGGACGAACGAGACGAACTTGGTCCAAAGAAGGCCAACGGATCAAATGGGAGGACGAAGATGGACGAACGAGACGAACTTGGCCCAAAGAAGGCCAACGGATCAAATGGGAGGACGAAGATGGACGAACGAGACGAACTTGGTCCCAAAGAAGGCCTATGGATCAAATGGGAGGACGAAGATGGACGAACGAGACCAACTTGGTCCAAAGAAGGCCTACGGATCAAATGGGAGGACGAAGATGGACGAACGAGACGAACTTGGTCCAAAGAAGGCCTACGGATCAAATGGTAGGACGAAGATGGACGAACGAGACGAACTTGGTCCAAAGAAGTCCAACGGATCAAATGGGAGGACGAAGATGGATGAACGAGACGAACTTGGTCCAAAGAAGGCCTAGGGATCAAATGGGAGGACGAAGATGGAGGAACGAGGCGAACTTGGTCAAAAGAAGGCCTACGGATCAAATGGGAGGACGAAGATGGACAAACGAGCCAAACTTGGTCCAAAGAATTCCAACGGATCAAATGGGAGGACGAAGGTGGTAGAACAAGACGAACTTGGTCCAAAGAAGCCCTATGGATCAAATGGAGGACGAAGAGGGAGGAACGAGGCGAACTTGGTCAAAAGAAGGCCTACGGATCAAATGGGAGGACGAAGATGGACGAACGAGACAAACTTGGTACAAAGAATTCCAACGGATCAAATGGGAGGAAGAAGGTGGTAGAACAAGACGAACATGGTCCAAAGAAGGCCTACGGATCAAATGGGAGGACGAAGAGGGACGAACGAGACAAACATGGTGCAAAGAAGGCCTACGGAGCAAATGGGAGGACGAAGATGGACGAACGAGACGAACTTGGTCCAAAGAAGGCCTAGGGATCAAATGGGAGGACGAAGATGGACGAACCAGACGAACTTGGTCCAAAGAAGGCCAACGGATCAAATGGGAGGACGAAGATGGACGAACGAGACGAACTTGGTCCAAAGAAGGCCTAGGGATCAAATGGGAGGAGAACGAGACAAACTTGGTCCAAAGAAGGCCTACGGATCAAATGGGAGGACGAAGATGGACGAACGAGACGAAGTTGGTCCAAAGAAGGCCAACGGAGCAAATGGGAGGACGAAGATGGACGAACGAGACGAACTTGGTCCAAAGAAGGCCTAGGGATCAAATGGGAGGACGAAGATGGACGAACCAGACGAACTTGGTCCAAAGAAGGCCAACGGATCAAATGGGAGGACGAAGATGGACGAACGAGACGAACTTGGTCCAAAGAAGGCCTAGGGATCAAATGGGAGGAGAACGAGACAAACTTGGTCCAAAGAAGGCCTACGGATCAAATGGGAGGACGAAGATGGACAAACGAGCCAAACTTGGTCCAAAGAATTCCAACGGATCAAATGGGAGGACGAAGGTGGTAGAACAAGACGAACTTGGTCCAAAGAAGCCCTATGGATCAAATGGGAGGACGAAGAGGGAGGAACGAGGCGAACTTGGTCAAAAGAAGGCCTACGGATCAAATGGGAGGACGAAGATGGACGAACGAGACAAACTTGGTACAAAGAATTCCAACGGATCAAATGGGAGGAAGAAGGTGGTAGAACAAGACGAACATGGTCCAAAGAAGGCCTACGGATCAAATGGGAGGACGAAGAGGGACGAACGAGACAAACATGGTGCAAAGAAGGCCTACGGATCAAATGGGAGGACGAAGATGGACGAACGAGACGAACTTGGTCCAAAGAAGTCCAACGGATCAAATGGGAGGACGAAGATGGATGAACGAGACGAACTTGGTCCAAAGAAGGCCTAGGGATCAAATGGGAGGACGAAGATGGAGGAACGAGGCGAACTTGGTCAAAAGAAGGCCTACGGATCAAATGGGAGGACGAAGATGGACAAACGAGCCAAACTTGGTCCAAAGAATTCCAACGGATCAAATGGGAGGACGAAGGTGGTAGAACAAGACGAACTTGGTCCAAAGAAGCCCTATGGATCAAATGGGAGGACGAAGAGGGAGGAACGAGGCGAACTTGGTCAAAAGAAGGCCTACGGATCAAATGGGAGGACGAAAATGGACGAACGAGACAAACTTGGTCCAAAGAATTCCAACGGATCAAATGGGAGGACGAAGGTGGTAGAACAAGACGAACATGGTCCAAAGAAGGCCTACGGATCAAATGGGAGGACGAAGAGGGACGAACGAGACAAACATGGTGCAAAGAAGGCCTACGGAGCAAATGGGAGGACGAAGATGGACGAACGAGACGAACTTAGTCCAAAGAAGGCCTAGGGATCAAATGGGAGGACGAAGATGGACGAACCAGACGAACTTGGTCCAAAGAAGGCCAACGGATCAAATGGGAGGACGAAGATGGACGAACGAGACGAACTTGGTCCAAAGAAGGCCTAGGGATCAAATGGGAGGAGAACGAGACAAACTTGGTCCAAAGAAGGCCTACGGATCAAATGGGAGGACGAAGATGGACGAACGAGACGAAGTTGGTCCAAAGAAGGCCAACGGATCAAATGGGAGGACAAAGATGGACGAACGAGACGAACTTGGTCCAAAGAAGGCCTACGGATCAAATGGGAGGACGAAGATGGACGAACGAGACGAACTTGGTCCAAAGAAGGCCTAGGGATCAAATGGGAGGACGAAGATGGACGAACGAGACAAACTTGGTCCAAAGAAGGCCTACGGATCAAATGGGAGGACGAAGATGGACGAACGAGACAAACTTGGTCCAAAGAAGGCCTACGGATCAAATGGGAGGACGAAGATGGACGAACGAGACAAACTTGGTCCAAAGAATTCCAACGGATCAAATGGGAGGACGAAGGTGGTAGAACCAGACGAACTTGGTCCAAAGAAGGCCTACGGATCAAATGGGAGGACGAAGAGGGACGAACGAGACAAACATGGTCCAAAGAAGGCCTACGGAGCAAATGGGAGGACGAAGATGGACGAACGAGACGAACTTGGTCCAAACAAGGCCTAGGGATCAAATGGGAGGACGAAGATGGACGAACGAGACGAACTTGGTCCAAAGAAGGCCAACGGATCAAATGGGAGGACGAAGATGGACGAACGAGACGAACTTGGCCCAAAGAAGGCCAACGGATCAAATGGGAGGACGAAGATGGACGAACGAGACGAACTTGGTCCAAAGAAGGCCTATGGATCAAATGGGAGGACGAAGATGGACGAACGAGACCAACTTGGTCCAAAGAAGGCCTACGGATCAAATGGGAGGACGAAGATGGACGAACGAGACGAACTTGGTCCAAAGAAGGCCAACGGATCAAATGGGAGGACGAAGATGGACGAACGAGACGAACTTGGTCCAAAGAAGGCCTACGGATCAAATGGGAGGACGAAGATGGACGAACGAGACGAACTTGGTCCAAAGAAGGCCTACGGATCAAATGGTAGGACGAAGATGGACGAACGAGACGAACTTGGTCCAAAGAAGTCCAACGGATCAAATGGGAGGACGAAGATGGATGAACGAGACGAACTTGGTCCAAAGAAGGCCTAGGGATCAAATGGGAGGACGAAGATGGAGGAACGAGGCGAACTTGGTCAAAAGAAGGCCTACGGATCAAATGGGAGGACGAAGATGGACAAACGAGCCAAACTTGGTCCAAAGAATTCCAACGGATCAAATGGGAGGACGAAGGTGGTAGAACAAGACGAACTTGGTCCAAAGAAGCCCTATGGATCAAATGGGAGGACGAAGAGGGAGGAACGAGGCGAACTTGGTCAAAAGAAGGCCTACGGATCAAATGGGAGGACGAAGATGGACGAACGAGACCAACTTGGTACAAAGAATTCCAACGGATCAAATGGGAGGAAGAAGGTGGTAGAACAAGACGAACATGGTCCAAAGAAGGCCTACGGATCAAATGGGAGGACGAAGAGGGACGAACGAGACAAACATGGTGCAAAGAAGGCCTACGGAGCAAATGGGAGGACGAAGATGGACGAACGAGACGAACTTGGTCCAAAGAAGGCCTAGGGATCAAATGGGAGGACGAAGATGGACGAACCAGACGAACTTGGTCCAAAGAAGGCCAACGGATCAAATGGGAGGACGAAGATGGACGAACGAGACGAACTTGGTCCAAAGAAGGCCAACGGATCAAATGGGAGGACGAAGATGGACGAACGAGACGAACTTGGTCCAAAGAAGGCCTAGGGATCAAATGGGAGGAGAACGAGACAAACTTGGTCCAAAGAAGGCCTACGGATCAAATGGGAGGACGAAGATGGACGAACGAGACGAAGTTGGTCCAAAGAAGGCCAACGGATCAAATGGGAGGACAAAGATGGACGAACGAGACGAACTTGGTCCAAAGAAGGCCTACGGATCAAATGGGAGGACGAAGATGGACGAACGAGACGAACTTGGTCCAAAGAAGGCCTAGGGATCAAATGGGAGGACGAAGATGGACGAACGAGACAAACTTGGTCCAAAGAAGGCCTACGGATCAAATGGGAGGACGAAGATGGACGAACGAGACAAACTTGGTCCAAAGAATTCCAACGGATTAAATGGGAGGACGAAGGTGGTAGAACAAGACGAACTTGGTCCAAAGAAGGCCTACGGATCAAATGGGAGGACGAAGAGGGACGAACGAGACAAACATGGTCCAAAGAAGGCCTACGGAGCAAATGGGAGGACGAAGATGGACGAACGAGCCGAACTTGGTCCAAACAAGGCCTAGGGATCAAATGGGAGGACGAAGATGGACGAACCAGACGAACATGGTCCAAAGAAGTCCAACGGATCAAATGGGAGGACGAAGATGGATGAACGAGACGAACTTCGTCCAAAGAAGGCCTAGGGATCAAATGGGAGGACGAAGATGGAGGAACGAGGCGAACTTGGTCAAAAGAAGGCCTACGGATCAAATGGGAGGACGAAGAGGGACGAACGAGACAAACATGGTCCAAAGAAGGCCTACGGAGCAAATGGGAGGACGAAGATGGACGAACGAGACGAACTTGGTCCAAAGAAGGCCTAGGGATCAAATGGGAGGACGAAGATGGACGAACCAGACGAACTTGGTCCAAAGAAGGCCAACGGATCAAATGGGAGGACGAAGATGGACGAACGAGACGAACATGGTCCAAAGAAGGCCAACGGATCAAATGGGAGGACGAAGATGGACGAACGAGACGAACTTGGTCCAAAGAAGGCCTAGGGATCAAATGGGAGGACGAAGATGGAGTAACGAGGCGAACTTGGTCCAAAGAAGGCCTACGGATCAAATGGGAGGACGAAGATGGACGAACGAGACAAACTTGGTCCAAAGAATTCCAACGGATCAAATGGGAGGACGACGGTGGTAGAACAAGATGAACTTGGTCCAAAGAAGGCCTACGGATCAAATGGGAGGACGAAGAGGGACGAACGAGACAAACATGGTGCAAAGAAGGCCTACGGAGCAAATGGGAGGACGAAGATGGACGAACGAGACGAACTTGGTCCAAAGAAGGCCTACGGATCAAATGGGAGGACGAAGATGGACGAACGAGACGAACTTGGTCCAAAGAAGGCCTAGGGATCAAATGGGAGGACGAAGATGGACGAACGAGACGAACTTGGTGCAAAGAAGGCCAACGGATCAAATGGGAGGACGAAGGTGGAGGAACAAGACGAACTTGGTCCAAAGAAGGCCTAGGGATCAAATGGGAGGACGAAGATGGACGAACGAGACAAACATGGTCCAAAGAAGGCCTACGGATCAAATGGGAGGACGAAGAGGGACGAACGAGACAAACATGGTGCAAAGAAGGCCTACGGAGCAAATGGGAGGACGAAGATGGACGAACGAGACGGACTTGGTCCAAAGAAGGCCTAGGGATCAAATGGGAGGACGAAGATGGACGAACGAGACGAACTTGGTCCAAAGAAGGCCTAGGGATCAAATGGCAGGACGAAGATGGAGGAACGAGACGAACTTGGTCCAAAGAAGGCCTAGGGATTAAATGGGAGGACGAAGATGGACGAACGAGACGAACTTGGTCCAAAGAATTCCAACGGATCAAATGGGAGGACGACGGTGGTAGAACAAGATGAACTTGGTCCAAAGAAGGCCTACGGATCAAATGGGAGGACGAAGAGGGACGAACGAGACAAACATGGTGCAAAGAAGGCCTACGGAGCAAATGGGAGGACGAAGATGGACGAACGAGACGAACTTGGTCCAAAGAAGGCCTACGGATCAAATGGGAGGACGAAGATGGACGAACGAGACGAACTTGGTCCAAAGAAGGCCAACGGATCAAATGGGAGGACGAAGATGGACGAACGAGACGAACTTGGTCCAAAGAAGGCCTACGGATCAAATGGGAGGACGAAGATGGACGAACGAGACGAACTTGGTCCAAAGAAGGCCAACGGATCAAATGGGAGGACGAAGATGGACGAACGAGACGAACTTGGTCCAAAGAAGGCCTACGGATCAAATGGGAGGACGAAGATGGACGAACGAGACGAACTTGGTCCAAAGAAGGCCTACGGATCAAATGGTAGGACGAAGAGGGACGAACGAGACAAACATGGTGCAAAGAAGGCCTACGGAGCAAATGGGAGGACGAAGATGGACGAACGAGACGAACTTGGTCCAAAGAAGGCCTAGGGATCAAATGGGAGGACGAAGATGGACGAACGAGACGAACTTGGTCCAAAGAAGGCCTAGGGATCAAATGGCAGGACGAAGATGGAGGAACGAGACGAACTTGGTCCAAAGAAGGCCTAGGGATTAAATGGGAGGACGAAGATGGACGAACGAGACGAACTTGGTCCAAAGAAGGCCAACAGATCAAATGGGAGGACGAAGGTGGAGGAACAAGACGAACTTGGTCCAAAGAAGGCCTAGGGATCAAATGGGAGGACGAAGATGGACGAACGAGACAAACATGGTCCAAAGAAGGCCTACGGAGCAAATGGGAGGACGAAGATGGACGAACGAGACGAACTTGGTCGAAAGAAGGCCTAGGGATCAAATGGGAGGACGAAGATGGACGAACGAGACGAACTTGGTCCAAAGAAGGCCTAGGGATCAAATGGGAGGACGAAGATGGACGAAGGAGACGAACTTGGTCCAAAGAAGGCCAACGGATCAAATGGGAGGACGAAGATGGACGAACGAGACGAACTTGGTCCAAAGAAGGCCTAGGGAACAAATGGCAGGACGAAGATGGACGAACGAGACGAACTTGGTCCAAAGAAGGCCTAGGGATCAAATGGGAGGACGAAGATGGACGAACGAGACGAACTTGGTCCAAAGAAGGCCTAGGGATCAAATGGGAGGACGAAGAAGGACGAACGAGACAAACTTGGTCCAAAGAATTCCAACGGATCAAATAGGAGGACGAAGATGGACGAACGAGACGAACTTGGTCCAAAGAAGGCCTATGGATCAAATGGGAGGACGAAGATGGACGAACGAGACGAACTTGGTCCAAAGAAGGCCTAGGGATCAAATGGGAGGACGAAGATGGACGAACGAGACGAACTTGGTCCAAAGAAGGCCAACGGATCAAATGGGAGGACGAAGATGGAGGAACGAGGCGAACTTGGTCCAAAGAAGGCCTAGGGATCAAATGGGAGGACGAAGAAGGACGAACGAGACAAACTTGGTCCAAAGAATTCCAACGGATCAAATGGGAGGACGAAGATGGACGAACGAGACGAACTTGGTCCAAAGAAGGCCTAGGGATCAAATGGGAGGACGAAGATGGACGAACGAGACGAACTTGGTCCAAAGAAGGCCTATGGATCAAATGGGAGGACGAAGATGGACGAACGAGACGAACTTGGTCCAAAGAAGGCCAACGGATCAAATGGGAGGACGAAGATGGACGAACGAGACGAACTTGTTCCAAAGAAGGCCTTCGGATCAAATGGGAGGACGAAGATGGACGAACGAGACGAACTTGGTCCAAAGAAGGCCTACGGATCAAATGGGAGGACGAAGATGGACGAACCAGACGAACTTGGTCCAAAGAAGTCCAACGGATCAAATGGGAGGACGAAGATGGATGAACGAGACGAACTTCGTCCAAAGAAGGCCTAGGGATCAAATGGGAGGACGAAGATGGAGGAACGAGGCGAACTTGGTCAAAAGAAGGCCTACGGATCAAATGGGAGGACGAAGATGGAAAAACGAGCCAAACTTGGTCCAAAGAATTCCAACGGATCAAATGGGAGGACGAAGGTGGTAGAACAAGACGAACATGGTCCAATGAAGCCCTACGGGTCAAATGGGAGGACGAAGAGGGAGGAACGAGGCGAACTTGGTCAAAATAAGGCCTACGGATCAAATGGGAGGATGAAGATGGACGAACGAGACAAACTTGGTCCAAAGAATTCCAACGGATCAAATGGGAGGACGAAGGTGGTAGAACAAGACGAACATGGTCCAAAGAAGGCCTACGGATCAAATGGGAGGACGAAGAGGGACGAACGAGACAAACATGGTGCAAAGAAGGCCTACGGAGCAAATGTGAGGACGAAGATGGACGAACGAGATGAACTTGGTCCAAAGAAGGCCTAGGGATCAAATGGGAGGACGAAGATGGACGAACCAGACGAACTTGGTCCAAAGAAGGCCAACGGATCAAATGGGAGGACGAAGATGGACGAACGAGACGAACTTGGTCCAAAGAAGGCCAACGGATCAAATGGGTGGACGAAGATGGACGAACGAGACGAACTTGGTCCAAAGAAGGCCTAGGGATCAAATGGGAGGACGAAGATGGACGAACGAGACGAACTTGGTGCAAAGAAGGCCAACGGATCAAATGGGAGGACGAAGATGGACGAACGAGACGAACTTGGTCCAAAGAAGGCCTAGGGATCAAATGGCAGGACGAAGATGGACGAACGAGACGAACTTCGTCCAAAGAAGGCCTAGGGATCAAATGGGAGGACGAAGATGGACGAACGAGACGAACTTGGTGCAAAGAAGGCCAACGGATCAAATGGGAGGACGAAGGTGGAGGAACAAGACGAACTTGGTCCAAAGAAGGCCTAAGGATCAAATGGGAGGACGAAGATGGACGAACGAGACGAACTTGGTCCAAAGAAGGCCTAGGGATCAAATGGGAGGACGAAGATGGACGAACGAGACGAACTTGGTGCAAAGAAGGCCAACGGATCAAATGGGAGGACGAAGGTGGAGGAACAAGACGAACTTGGTCCAAAGAAGGCCTAGGGATCAAATGGGAGGACGAAGATGGACGAACGAGACAAACATGGTCCAAAGAAGGCCTACGGATCAAATGGGAGGACGAAGATGGACGAACGAGACAAACATGGTCCAAAGAAGGCCTACGGATCAAATGGGAGGACGAAGAGGGACGAACGAGACAAACATGGTGCAAAGAAGGCCTACGGAGCAAATGGGAGGACGAAGATGGACGAACGAGACGAACTTGGTCCAAAGAAGGCCTAGGGATCAAATGGGAGGACGAAGATGGACGAACGAGACGAACTTGGTCCAAAGAAGGCCTAGGGATCAAATGGCAGGACGAAGAGTAACGAGGCGAACTTGGTCCAAAGAAGGCCTACGGATCAAATGGGAGGACGAAGATGGACGAAAGAGACAAACTTGGTCCAAAGAATTCCAACGGATCAAATGGGAGGACGACGGTGGTAGAACAAGATGAACTTGGTCCAAAGAAGGCCTACGGATCAAATGGGAGGACGAAGAGGGACGAACGAGACAAACATGGTGCAAAGAAGGCCTACGGAGCAAATGGGAGGACGAAGATGGACGAACGAGACGAACTTGGTCCAAAGAAGGCCTACGGATCAAATGGGAGGACGAAGATGGACGAACGAGACGAACTTGGTCCAAAGAAGGCCTAGGGATCAAATGGGAGGACGAAGATGGACGAACGAGACGAACTTGGTCCAAAGAAGGCCTAGGGATCAAATGGGAGGACGAAGATGGACGAACGAGACGAACTTGGTGCAAAGAAGGCCAACGGATCAAATGGGAGGACGAAGGTGGAGGAACAAGACGAACTTGGTCCAAAGAAGGCCTAGGGATCAAATGGGAGGACGAAGATGGACGAACGAGACAAACATGGTCCAAAGAAGGCCTACGGATCAAATGGGAGGACGAAGAGGGACGAACGAGACAAACATGGTGCAAAGAAGGCCTACGGAGCAAATGGGAGGACGAAGATGGACGAACGAGACGAACTTGGTCCAAAGAAGGCCTAGGGATCAAATGGGAGGACGAAGATGGACGAACGAGACGAACTTGGTCCAAAGAAGGCCTAGGGATCAAATGGCAGGACGAAGATGGAGGAACGAGACGAACTTGGTCCAAAGAAGGCCTAGGGATTAAATGGGAGGACGAAGATGGACGAACGAGACGAACTTGGTCCAAAGAATTCCAACGGATCAAATGGGAGGACGACGGTGGTAGAACAAGATGAACTTGGTCCAAAGAAGGCCTACGGATCAAATGGGAGGACGAAGAGGGACGAACGAGACAAACATGGTGCAAAGAAGGCCTACGGAGCAAATGGGAGGACGAAGATGGACGAACGAGACGAACTTGGTCCAAAGAAGGCCTACGGATCAAATGGGAGGACGAAGATGGACGAACGAGACAAACTTGGTCCAAAGAAGGCCTAGGGATCAAATGGGAAGACGAAGATGGACGAACGAGACAAACTTGGTCCAAAGAAGGCCTACGGATCAAATGGGAGGACGAAGATGGACGAACGAGACGAACTTGGTCCAAAGAAGGCCAACGGATCAAATGGGAGGACGAAGATGGACGAACGAGACGAACTTGGTCCAAAGAAGGCCTACGGATCAAATGGGAGGACGAAGATGGACGAACGAGACGAACTTGGTCCAAAGAAGGCCAACGGATCAAATGGGAGGACGAAGATGGACGAACGAGACGAACTTGGTCCAAAGAAGGCCTACGGATCAAATGGGAGGACGAAGATGGACGAACGAGACGAACTTGGTCCAAAGAAGGCCTACGGATCAAATGGGAGGACGAAGAGGGACGAACGAGACAAACATGGTGCAAAGAAGGCCTACGGAGCAAATGGGAGGACGAAGATGGACGAACGAGACGAACTTGGTCCAAAGAAGGCCTAGGGATCAAATGGGAGGACGAAGATGGACGAACGAGACGAACTTGGTCCAAAGAAGGCCTAGGGATCAAATGGCAGGACGAAGATGGAGGAACGAGACGAACTTGGTCCAAAGAAGGCCTAGGGATTAAATGGGAGGACGAAGATGGACGAACGAGACGAACTTGGTCCAAAGAAGGCCAACAGATCAAATGGGAGGACGAAGGTGGAGGAACAAGACGAACTTGGTCCAAAGAAGGCCTAGGGATCAAATGGGAGGACGAAGATGGACGAACGAGACAAACATGGTCCAAAGAAGGCCTACGGAGCAAATGGGAGGACGAAGATGGACGAACGAGATGAACTTGGTCCAAAGAAGGCCTAGGGATCAAATGGGAGGACGAAGATGGACGAACGAGACGAACTTGGTCCAAAGAAGGCCTAGGGATCAAATGGGAGGACGAAGATGGACGAAGGAGACGAACTTGGTCCAAAGAAGGCCAACGGATCAAATGGGAGGACGAAGATGGACGAACGAGACGAACTTGGTCCAAAGAAGGCCGAGGGATCAAATGGCAGGACGAAGATGGACGAACGAGACGAACTTGGTCCAAAGAAGGCCTAGGGATCAAATGGGAGGACGAAGATGGACGAACGAGACGAACTTGGTCCAAAGATGGCCAACGGATCAAATGGGAGGACGAAGATGGAGTAACGAGGCGAACTTGGTCCAAAGAAGGCCAAGGGATCAAATGGGAGGACGAAGAAGGACGAACGAAACAAACTTGGTCCAAAGAATTCTAACGGATCAAATGGGAGGACGAAGATGGACGAACGAGACGAACTTGGTCCAAAGAAGGCCTATGGATCAAATGGGAGGACGAAGATGGACGAACGAGACGAACTTGGTCCAAAGAAGGCCTAGGGATCAAATGGGAGGACGAAGATGGACGAACGAGACGAACTTGGTCCAAAGAAGGCCAACGGATCAAATGGGAGGACGAAGATGGAGGAACGAGGCGAACTTGGTCCAAAGAAGGCCTAGGGATCAAATGGGAGGACGAAGAAGGACGAACGAGACAAACTTGGTCCAAAGAATTCCAACGGATCAAATGGGAGGACGAAGATGGACGAACGAGACGAACTTGGTCCAAAGAAGGCCTAGGGATCAAATGGGAGGACGAAGATCGACGAACGAGACGAACTTGGTCCAAAGAAGGCCTATGGATCAAATGGGAGGACGAAGATGGACGAACGAGACGAACTTGGTCCAAAGAAGGCCAACGGATCAAATGGGAGGACGAAGATGGACGAACGAGACGAACTTGTTCCAAAGAAGGCCTACGGATCAAATGGGAGGACGAAGATGGACGAACGAGACGAACTTGGTCCAAAGATGGCCTACGGATCAAATGGGAGGACGAAGATGGACGAACCAGACGAACTTGTTCCAAAGAAGTCCAACGGATCAAATGGGAGGACGAAGATGGATGAACGAGACGAACTTCGTCCAAAGAAGGCCTAGGGATCAAATGGGAGGACGAAGATGGAGGAACGAGGCGAACTTGGTCAAAAGAAGGCCTACGGATCAAATGGGAGGACGAAGATGGACAAACGAGCCAAACTTGGTCCAAAGAATTCCAACGGATCAAATGGGAGGACGAAGGTGGTAGAACAAGACGAACTTGGTCCAAAGAAGCCCTACGGATCAAATGGGAGGACGAAGAGGGAGGAACGAGGCGAACTTGGTCAAAATAAGGCCTACGGATCAAATGGGAGGACGAAGATGGACGAACGAGACAAACTTGGTCCAAAGAATTCCAACGGATCAAATGGGAGGACGAAGATGGACGAACGAGACGAACTTGGTCCAAAGAAGGCCTAGGGATCAAATGGGAGGACGAAGATGGACGAACGAGACGAACTTGGTCCAAAGAAGGCCTAGGGATCAAATGGCAGGACGAAGATGGAGGAACGAGACGAACTTGGTCCAAAGAAGGCCTAGGGATTAAATGGGAGGACGAAGATGGACGAACGAGACGAACTTGGTCCAAAGAATTCCAACGGATCAAATGGGAGGACGACGGTGGTAGAACAAGATGAACTTGGTCCAAAGAAGGCCTACGGATCAAATGGGAGGACGAAGAGGGACGAACGAGACAAACATGGTGCAAAGAAGGCCTACGGAGCAAATGAGAGGACGAAGATGGACGAACGAGACGAACTTGGTCCAAAGAAGGCCTACGGATCAAATGGGAGGACGAAGATGGACGAACGAGACAAACTTGGTCCAAAGAAGGCCTAGGGATCAAATGGGAAGACGAAGATGGACGAACGAGACAAACTTGGTCCAAAGAAGGCCTACGGATCAAATGGGAGGACGAAGATGGACGAACGAGACGAACTTGGTCCAAAGAAGGCCAACGGATCAAATGGGAGGACGAAGATGGACGAACGAGACGAACTTGGTCCAAAGAAGGCCTACGGATCAAATGGGAGGACGAAGATGGACGAACGAGACGAACTTGGTCCAAAGAAGGCCAACGGATCAAATGGGAGGACGAAGATGGACGAACGAGACGAACTTGTTCCAAAGAAGGCCTACGGATCAAATGGGAGGACGAAGATGGACGAACGAGACGAACTTGGTCCAAAGATGGCCTACGGATCAAATGGGAGGACGAAGATGGACGAACCAGACGAACTTGTTCCAAAGAAGTCCAACGGATCAAATGGGAGGACGAAGATGGATGAACGAGACGAACTTCGTCCAAAGAAGGCCTAGGGATCAAATGGGAGGACGAAGATGGAGGAACGAGGCGAACTTGGTCAAAAGAAGGCCTACGGATCAAATGGGAGGACGAAGATGGACAAACGAGCCAAACTTGGTCCAAAGAATTCCAACGGATCAAATGGGAGGACGAAGGTGGTAGAACAAGACGAACTTGGTCCAAAGAAGCCCTACGGATCAAATGGGAGGACGAAGAGGGAGGAACGAGGCGAACTTGGTCAAAATAAGGCCTACGGATCAAATGGGAGGACGAAGATGGACGAACGAGACAAACTTGGTCCAAAGAATTCCAACGGATCAAATGGGAGGACGAAGATGGACGAACGAGACGAACTTGGTCCAAAGAAGGCCTAGGGATCAAATGGGAGGACGAAGATGGACGAACGAGACGAACTTGGTCCAAAGAAGGCCTAGGGATCAAATGGCAGGACGAAGATGGAGGAACGAGACGAACTTGGTCCAAAGAAGGCCTAGGGATTAAATGGGAGGACGAAGATGGACGAACGAGACGAACTTGGTCCAAAGAATTCCAACGGATCAAATGGGAGGACGACGGTGGTAGAACAAGATGAACTTGGTCCAAAGAAGGCCTACGGATCAAATGGGAGGACGAAGAGGGACGAACGAGACAAACATGGTGCAAAGAAGGCCTACGGAGCAAATGAGAGGACGAAGATGGACGAACGAGACGAACTTGGTCCAAAGAAGGCCTACGGATCAAATGGGAGGACGAAGATGGACGAACGAGACAAACTTGGTCCAAAGAAGGCCTAGGGATCAAATGGGAAGACGAAGATGGACGAACGAGACAAACTTGGTCCAAAGAAGGCCTACGGATCAAATGGGAGGACGAAGATGGACGAACGAGACGAACTTGGTCCAAAGAAGGCCAACGGATCAAATGGGAGGACGAAGATGGACGAACGAGACGAACTTGGTCCAAAGAAGGCCTACGGATCAAATGGGAGGACGAAGATGGACGAACGAGACGAACTTGGTCCAAAGAAGGCCAACGAATCAAATGGGAGGACGAAGATGGACGAACGAGACGAACTTGGTCCAAAGAAGGCCTACGGATCAAATGGGAGGACGAAGATGGACGAACGAGACGAACTTGGTCCAAAGAAGGCCTACGGATCAAATGGGAGGACGAAGAGGGACGAACGAGACCAACATGGTGCAAAGAAGGCCTACGGAGCAAATGGGAGGACGAAGATGGACGAACGAGACGAACTTGGTCCAAAGAAGGCCTAGGGATCAAATGGGAGGACGAAGATGGACGAACGAGACGAACTTGGTCCAAAGAAGGCCTAGGGATCAAATGGCAGGACGAAGATGGAGGAACGAGACGAACTTGGTCCAAAGAAGGCCTAGGGATTAAATGGGAGGACGAAGATGGACGAACGAGACGAACTTGGTCCAAAGAAGGCCAACAGATCAAATGGGAGGACGAAGGTGGAGGAACAAGACGAACTTGGTCCAAAGAAGGCCTAGGGATCAAATGGGAGGACGAAGATGGACGAACGAGACAAACATGGTCCAAAGAAGGCCTACGGAGCAAATGGGAGGACGAAGATGGACGAACGAGATGAACTTGGTCCAAAGAAGGCCTAGGGATCAAATGGGAGGACGAAGATGGACGAACGAGACGAACTTGGTCCAAAGAAGGCCTAGGGATCAAATGGGAGGACGAAGATGGACGAATGAGACGAACTTGGTCCAAAGAAGGCCAACGGATCAAATGGGAGGACGAAGATGGACGAACGAGACGAACTTGGTCCAAAGAAGGCCGAGGGATCAAATGGCAGGACGAAGATGGACGAACGAGACGAACTTGGTCCAAAGAAGGCCTAGGGATCAAATGGGAGGACGAAGATGGACGAACGAGACGAACTTGGTCCAAAGATGGCCAACGGATCAAATGGGAGGACGAAGATGGAGTAACGAGGCGAACTTGGTCCAAAGAAGGCCAAGGGATCAAATGGGAAGACGAAGAAGGACGAACGAGACAAACTTGGTCCAAAGAAGGCCTAGGGATCAAATGGGAGGACGAAGATGGACGAACGAGACGAACTTGGTCCAAAGATGGCCAACGGATCAAATGGGAGGACGAAGATGGAGTAACGAGGCGAACTTGGTCCAAAGAAGGCCAAGGGATCAAATGGGAGGACGAAGAAGGACGAACGAAACAAACTTGGTCCAAAGAATTCCAACGGATCAAATGGGAGGACGAAGATGGACGAACCAGACGAACTTGTTCCAAAGAAGTCCAACGGATCAAATGGGAGGACGAAGATGGATGAACGAGACGAACTTCGTCCAAAGAAGGCCTAGGGATCAAATGGGAGGACGAAGATGGAGGAACGAGGCGAACTTGGTCAAAAGAAGGCCTACGGATCAAATGGGAGGACGAAGATGGACAAACGAGCCAAACTTGGTCCAAACAATTCCAACGGATCAAATGGGAGGACGAAGGTGGTAGAACAAGACGAACTTGGTCCAAAGAAGCCCTACGGATCAAATGGGAGGACGAAGAGGGAGGAACGAGGCGAACTTGGTCAAAATAAGGCCTACGGATCAAATGGGAGGACGAAGATGGACGAACGAGACAAACTTGGTCCAAAGAATTCCAACGGATCAAATGGGAGGACGAAGATGGACGAACGAGACGAACTTGGTCCAAAGAAGGCCTAGGGATCAAATGGGAGGACGAAGATGGACGAACGAGACGAACTTGGTCCAAAGAAGGCCTAGGGATCAAATGGCAGGACGAAGATGGAGGAACGAGACGAACTTGGTCCAAAGAAGGCCTAGGGATTAAATGGGAGGACGAAGATGGACGAACGAGACGAACTTGGTCCAAAGAAGGCCTACGGATCAAATGGGAGGACGAAGATGGACGAAAGAGACGAACTTGGTCCAAAGAAGGCCTACGGATCAAATGGGAGGACGAAGAAGGACGAACGAAACAAACTTGGTCCAAAGAATTCCAACGGATCAAATGGGAGGACGAAGATGGACGAACCAGACGAACTTGTTCCAAAGAAGTCCAACGGATCAAATGGGAGGACGAAGATGGATGAACGAGACGAACTTCGTCCAAAGAAGGCCTAGGGATCAAATGGGAGGACGAAGATGGAGGAACGAGGCGAACTTGGTCAAAAGAAGGCCTACGGATCAAATGGGAGGACGAAGATGGACAAACGAGCCAAACTTGGTCCAAAGAATTCCAACGGATCAAATGGGAGGACGAAGGTGGTAGAACAAGACGAACTTGGTCCAAAGAAGCCCTACGGATCAAATGGGAGGACGAAGAGGGAGGAACGAGGCGAACTTGGTCAAAATAAGGCCTACGGATCAAATGGGAGGACGAAGATGGACGAACGAGACAAACTTGGTCCAAAGAATTCCAACGGATCAAATGGGAGGACGAAGATGGACGAACGAGACGAACTTGGTCCAAAGAAGGCCTAGGGATCAAATGGGAGGACGAAGATGGACGAACGAGACGAACTTGGTCCAAAGAAGGCCTAGGGATCAAATGGCAGGACGAAGATGGAGGAACGAGACGAACTTGGTCCAAAGAAGGCCTAGGGATTAAATGGGAGGACGAAGATGGACGAACGAGACGAACTTGGTCCAAAGAATTCCAACGGATCAAATGGGAGGACGACGGTGGTAGAACAAGATGAACTTGGTCCAAAGAAGGCCTACGGATCAAATGGGAGGACGAAGAGGGACGAACGAGACAAACATGGTGCAAAGAAGGCCTACGGAGCAAATGAGAGGACGAAGATGGACGAACGAGACGAACTTGGTCCAAAGAAGGCCTACGGATCAAATGGGAGGACGAAGATGGACGAACGAGACAAACTTGGTCCAAAGAAGGCCTAGGGATCAAATGGGAAGACGAAGATGGACGAACGAGACAAACTTGGTCCAAAGAAGGCCTACGGATCAAATGGGAGGACGAAGATGGACGAACGAGACGAACTTGGTCCAAAGAAGGCCAACGGATCAAATGGGAGGACGAAGATGGACGAACGAGACGAACTTGGTCCAAAGAAGGCCTACGGATCAAATGGGAGGACGAAGATGGACGAACGAGACGAACTTGGTCCAAAGAAGGCCAACGGATCAAATGGGAGGACGAAGATGGACGAACGAGACGAACTTGGTCCAAAGAAGGCCTACGGATCAAATGGGAGGACGAAGATGGACGAACGAGACGAACTTGGTCCAAAGAAGGCCTACGGATCAAATGGGAGGACGAAGAGGGACGAACGAGACAAACATGGTGCAAAGAAGGCCTACGGAGCAAATGGGAGGACGAAGATGGACGAACGAGACGAACTTGGTCCAAAGAAGGCCTAGGGATCAAATGGGAGGACGAAGATGGACGAACGAGACGAACTTGGTCCAAAGAAGGCCTAGGGATCAAATGGCAGGACGAAGATGGAGGAACGAGACGAACTTGGTCCAAAGAAGGCCTAGGGATTAAATGGGAGGACGAAGATGGACGAACGAGACGAACTTGGTCCAAAGAAGGCCAACAGATCAAATGGGAGGACGAAGGTGGAGGAACAAGACGAACTTGGTCCAAAGAAGGCCTAGGGATCAAATGGGAGGACGAAGATGGACGAACGAGACAAACATGGTCCAAAGAAGGCCTACGGAGCAAATGGGAGGACGAAGATGGACGAACGAGATGAACTTGGTCCAAAGAAGGCCTAGGGATCAAATGGGAGGACGAAGATGGACGAACGAGACGAACTTGGTCCAAAGAAGGCCTAGGGATCAAATGGGAGGACGAAGATGGACGAATGAGACGAACTTGGTCCAAAGAAGGCCAACGGATCAAATGGGAGGACGAAGATGGACGAACGAGACGAACTTGGTCCAAAGAAGGCCGAGGGATCAAATGGCAGGACGAAGATGGACGAACGAGACGAACTTGGTCCAAAGAAGGCCTAGGGATCAAATGGGAGGACGAAGATGGACGAACGAGACGAACTTGGTCCAAAGATGGCCAACGGATCAAATGGGAGGACGAAGATGGAGTAACGAGGCGAACTTGGTCCAAAGAAGGCCAAGGGATCAAATGGGAGGACGAAGAAGGACGAACGAGACAAACTTGGTCCAAAGAAGGCCTAGGGATCAAATGGGAGGACGAAGATGGACGAACGAGACGAACTTGGTCCAAAGATGGCCAACGGATCAAATGGGAGGACGAAGATGGAGTAACGAGGCGAACTTGGTCCAAAGAAGGCCAAGGGATCAAATGGGAGGACGAAGAAGGACGAACGAAACAAACTTGGTCCAAAGAATTCCAACGGATCAAATGGGAGGACGAAGATGGACGAACGAGACGAACTTGGTCCAAAGAAGGCCTATGGATCAAATGGGAGGACGAAGATGGACGAACGAGACGAACTTGGTCCAAAGAAGGCCTAGGGATCAAATGGGAGGACGAAGATGGACGAACGAGACGAACTTGGTCCAAAGAAGGCCAACGGATCAAATGGGAGGACGAAGATGGAGGAACGAGGCGAACTTGGTCCAAAGAAGGCCTAGGGATCAAATGGGAGGACGAAGAAGGACGAACGAGACAAACTTGGTCCAAAGAATTCCAACGGATCAAATGGGAGGACGAAGATGGACGAACGAGACGAACTTGGTCCAAAGAAGGCCTAGGGATCAAATGGGAGGACGAAGATCGACGAACGAGACGAACTTGGTCCAAAGAAGGCCTATGGATCAAATGGGAGGACGAAGATGGACGAACGAGACGAACTTGGTCCAAAGAAGGCCAACGGATCAAATGGGAGGACGAAGATGGACGAACGAGACGAACTTGTTCAAAAGAAGGCCTACGGATCAAATGGGAGGACGAAGATGGACGAACGAGACGAACTTGGTCCAAAGATGGCCTACGGATCAAATGGGAGGACGAAGATGGACGAACCAGACGAACTTGTTCCAAAGAAGTCCAACGGATCAAATGGGAGGACGAAGATGGATGAACGAGACGAACTTCGTCCAAAGAAGGCCTAGGGATCAAATGGGAGGACGAAGATGGAGGAACGAGGCGAACTTGGTCAAAAGAAGGCCTACGGATCAAATGGGAGGACGAAGATGGAGGAACGAGGCGAACTTGGTCAAAAGAAGGCCTACGGATCAAATGGGAGGACGAAGATGGACAAACGAGCCAAACTTGGTCCAAAGAATTCCAACGGATCAAATGGGAGGACGAAGGTGGTAGAACAAGACGAACTTGGTCCAAAGAAGCCCTACGGATCAAATGGGAGGACGAAGAGGGAGGAACGAGGCGAACTTGGTCAAAATAAGGCCTACGGATCAAATGGGAGGACGAAGATGGACGAACGAGACAAACTTGGTCCAAAGAATTCCAACGGATCAAATGGGAGGACGAAGATGGACGAACGAGACGAACTTGGTCCAAAGAAGGCCTAGGGATCAAATGGGAGGACGAAGATGGACGAACGAGACGAACTTGGTCCAAAGAAGGCCTAGGGATCAAATGGCAGGACGAAGATGGAGGAACGAGACGAACTTGGTCCAAAGAAGGCCTAGGGATTAAATGGTAGGACGAAGATGGACGAACGAGACGAACTTGGTCCAAAGAATTCCAACGGATCAAATGGGAGGACGACGGTGGTAGAACAAGATGAACTTGGTCCAAAGAAGGCCTACGGATCAAATGGGAGGACGAAGAGGGACGAACGAGACAAACATGGTGCAAAGAAGGCCTACGGAGCAAATGAGAGGACGAAGATGGACGAACGAGACGAACTTGGTCCAAAGAAGGCCTACGGATCAAATGGGAGGACGAAGATGGACGAACGAGACCAACTTGGTCCAAAGAAGGCCTAGGGATCAAATGGGAAGACGAAGATGGACGAACGAGACAAACTTGGTCCAAAGAAGGCCTACGGATCAAATGGGAGGACGAAGATGGACGAACGAGACGAACTTGGTCCAAAGAAGGCCAACGGATCAAATGGGAGGACGAAGATGGACGAACGAGACGAACTTGGTCCAAAGAAGGCCTACGGATCAAATGGGAGGACGAAGATGGACGAACGAGACGAACTTGGTCCAAAGAAGGCCTACGGATCAAATGGGAGGACGAAGATGGACGAACGAGACGAACTTGGTCCAAAGAAGGCCTAGGGATCAAATGGGAGGACGAAGATGGACGAACGAGACGAACTTGGTCCAAAGAAGGCCTAGGGATCAAATGGCAGGACGAAGATGGAGGAACGAGACGAACTTGGTCCAAAGAAGGCCTAGGGATTAAATGGGAGGACGAAGATGGACGAACGAGACGAACTTGGTCCAAAGAATTCCAACGGATCAAATGGGAGGACGACGGTGGTAGAACAAGATGAACTTGGTCCAAAGAAGGCCTACGGATCAAATGGGAGGACGAAGAGGGACGAACGAGACAAACATGGTGCAAAGAAGGCCTACGGAGCAAATGAGAGGACGAAGATGGACGAACGAGACGAACTTGGTCCAAAGAAGGCCTACGGATCAAATGGGAGGACGAAGATGGACGAACGAGACAAACTTGGTCCAAAGAAGGCCTAGGGATCAAATGGGAAGACGAAGATGGACGAACGAGACAAACTTGGTCCAAAGAAGGCCTACGGATCAAATGGGAGGACGAAGATGGACGAACGAGACGAACTTGGTCCAAAGAAGGCCAACGGATCAAATGGGAGGACGAAGATGGACGAACGAGACGAACTTGGTCCAAAGAAGGCCTACGGATCAAATGGGAGGACGAAGATGGACGAACGAGACGAACTTGGTCCAAAGAAGGCCAACGGATCAAATGGGAGGACGAAGATGGACGAACGAGACGAACTTGGTCCAAAGAAGGCCTACGGATCAAATGGGAGGACGAAGATGGACGAACGAGACGAACTTGGTCCAAAGAAGGCCTACGGATCAAATGGGAGGACGAAGAGGGACGAACGAGACAAACATGGTGCAAAGAAGGCCTACGGAGCAAATGGGAGGACGAAGATGGACGAACGAGACGAACTTGGTCCAAAGAAGGCCTAGGGATCAAATGGGAGGACGAAGATGGACGAACGAGACGAACTTGGTCCAAAGAAGGCCTAGGGATCAAATGGCAGGACGAAGATGGAGGAACGAGACGAACTTGGTCCAAAGAAGGCCTAGGGATTAAATGGGAGGACGAAGATGGACGAACGAGACGAACTTGGTCCAAAGAAGGCCAACAGATCAAATGGGAGGACGAAGGTGGAGGAACAAGACGAACTTGGTCCAAAGAAGGCCTAGGGATCAAATGGGAGGACGAAGATGGACGAACGAGACAAACATGGTCCAAAGAAGGCCTACGGAGCAAATGGGAGGACGAAGATGGACGAACGAGATGAACTTGGTCCAAAGAAGGCCTAGGGATCAAATGGGAGGACGAAGATGGACGAACGAGACGAACTTGGTCCAAAGAAGGCCTAGGGATCAAATGGGAGGACGAAGATGGACGAATGAGACGAACTTGGTCCAAAGAAGGCCAACGGATCAAATGGGAGGACGAAGATGGACGAACGAGACGAACTTGGTCCAAAGAAGGCCGAGGGATCAAATGGCAGGACGAAGATGGACGAACGAGACGAACTTGGTCCAAAGAAGGCCTAGGGATCAAATGGGAGGACGAAGATGGACGAACGAGACGAACTTGGTCCAAAGATGGCCAACGGATCAAATGGGAGGACGAAGATGGAGTAACGAGGCGAACTTGGTCCAAAGAAGGCCAAGGGATCAAATGGGAGGACGAAGAAGGACGAACGAGACAAACTTGGTCCAAAGAAGGCCTAGGGATCAAATGGGAGGACGAAGATGGACGAACGAGACGAACTTGGTCCAAAGATGGCCAACGGATCAAATGGGAGGACGAAGATGGAGTAACGAGGCGAACTTGGTCCAAAGAAGGCCAAGGGATCAAATGGGAGGACGAAGAAGGACGAACGAAACAAACTTGGTCCAAAGAATTCCAACGGATCAAATGGGAGGACGAAGATGGACGAACGAGACGAACTTGGTCCAAAGAAGGCCTATGGATCAAATGGGAGGACGAAGATGGACGAACGAGACGAACTTGGTCCAAAGAAGGCCTAGGGATCAAATGGGAGGACGAAGATGGACGAACGAGACGAACTTGGTCCAAAGAAGGCCAACGGATCAAATGGGAGGACGAAGATGGAGGAACGAGGCGAACTTGGTCCAAAGAAGGCCTAGGGATCAAATGGGAGGACGAAGAAGGACGAACGAGACAAACTTGGTCCAAAGAATTCCAACGGATCAAATGGGAGGACGAAGATGGACGAACGAGACGAACTTGGTCCAAAGAAGGCCTAGGGATCAAATGGGAGGACGAAGATCGACGAACGAGACGAACTTGGTCCAAAGAAGGCCTATGGATCAAATGGGAGGACGAAGATGGACGAACGAGACGAACTTGGTCCAAAGAAGGCCAACGGATCAAATGGGAGGACGAAGATGGACGAACGAGACGAACTTGTTCAAAAGAAGGCCTACGGATCAAATGGGAGGACGAAGATGGACGAACGAGACGAACTTGGTCCAAAGATGGCCTACGGATCAAATGGGAGGACGAAGATGGACGAACCAGACGAACTTGTTCCAAAGAAGTCCAACGGATCAAATGGGAGGACGAAGATGGATGAACGAGACGAACTTCGTCCAAAGAAGGCCTAGGGATCAAATGGGAGGACGAAGATGGAGGAACGAGGCGAACTTGGTCAAAAGAAGGCCTACGGATCAAATGGGAGGACGAAGATGGAGGAACGAGGCGAACTTGGTCAAAAGAAGGCCTACGGATCAAATGGGAGGACGAAGATGGACAAACGAGCCAAACTTGGTCCAAAGAATTCCAACGGATCAAATGGGAGGACGAAGGTGGTAGAACAAGACGAACTTGGTCCAAAGAAGCCCTACGGATCAAATGGGAGGACGAAGAGGGAGGAACGAGGCGAACTTGGTCAAAATAAGGCCTACGGATCAAATGGGAGGACGAAGATGGACGAACGAGACAAACTTGGTCCAAAGAATTCCAACGGATCAAATGGGAGGACGAAGATGGACGAACGAGACGAACTTGGTCCAAAGAAGGCCTAGGGATCAAATGGGAGGACGAAGATGGACGAACGAGACGAACTTGGTCCAAAGAAGGCCTAGGGATCAAATGGCAGGACGAAGATGGAGGAACGAGACGAACTTGGTCCAAAGAAGGCCTAGGGATTAAATGGGAGGACGAAGATGGACGAACGAGACGAACTTGGTCCAAAGAATTCCAACGGATCAAATGGGAGGACGACGGTGGTAGAACAAGATGAACTTGGTCCAAAGAAGGCCTACGGATCAAATGGGAGGACGAAGAGGGACGAACGAGACAAACATGGTGCAAAGAAGGCCTACGGAGCAAATGAGAGGACGAAGATGGACGAACGAGACGAACTTGGTCCAAAGAAGGCCTACGGATCAAATGGGAGGACGAAGATGGACGAACGAGACAAACTTGGTCCAAAGAAGGCCTAGGGATCAAATGGGAAGACGAAGATGGACGAACGAGACAAACTTGGTCCAAAGAAGGCCTACGGATCAAATGGGAGGACGAAGATGGACGAACGAGACGAACTTGGTCCAAAGAAGGCCAACGGATCAAATGGGAGGACGAAGATGGACGAACGAGACGAACTTGGTCCAAAGAAGGCCTACGGATCAAATGGGAGGACGAAGATGGACGAACGAGACGAACTTGGTCCAAAGAAGGCCAACGGATCAAATGGGAGGACGAAGATGGACGAACGAGACGAACTTGGTCCAAAGAAGGCCTACGGATCAAATGGGAGGACGAAGATGGACGAACGAGACGAACTTGGTCCAAAGAAGGCCTACGGATCAAATGGGAGGACGAAGAGGGACGAACGAGACAAACATGGTGCAAAGAAGGCCTACGGAGCAAATGGGAGGACGAAGATGGACGAACGAGACGAACTTGGTCCAAAGAAGGCCTAGGGATCAAATGGGAGGACGAAGATGGACGAACGAGACGAACTTGGTCCAAAGAAGGCCTAGGGATCAAATGGCAGGACGAAGATGGAGGAACGAGACGAACTTGGTCCAAAGAAGGCCTAGGGATTAAATGGGAGGACGAAGATGGACGAACGAGACGAACTTGGTCCAAAGAAGGCCAACAGATCAAATGGGAGGACGAAGGTGGAGGAACAAGACGAACTTGGTCCAAAGAAGGCCTAGGGATCAAATGGGAGGACGAAGATGGACGAACGAGACAAACATGGTCCAAAGAAGGCCTACGGAGCAAATGGGAGGACGAAGATGGACGAACGAGAGGAACTTGGTCCAAAGAAGGCCTAGGGATCAAATGGGAGGACGAAGATGGACGAACGAGACGAACTTGGTCCAAAGAAGGCCTAGGGATCAAATGGGAGGACGAAGATGGACGAATGAGACGAACTTGGTCCAAAGAAGGCCAACGGATCAAATGGGAGGACGAAGATGGACGAACGAGACGAACTTGGTCCAAAGAAGGCCGAGGGATCAAATGGCAGGACGAAGATGGACGAACGAGACGAACTTGGTCCAAAGAAGGCCTAGGGATCAAATGGGAGGACGAAGATGGACGAACGAGACGAACTTGGTCCAAAGATGGCCAACGGATCAAATGGGAGGACGAAGGTGGTAGAACAAGACGAACTTGGTCCAAAGAAGGCCTACGGATCAAATGGGAGGACGAAGATGGACGAACGAGACGAACTTGGTCCAAAGAAGGCCTACGGATCAAATGGGAGGACGAAGATGGACGAACGAGACGAACTTGGTCCAAAGAAGGCCTACGGATCAAATGGGAGGACGAAGAGGGACGAACGAGACAAACATGGTGCAAAGAAGGCCTACGGAGCAAATGGGAGGACGAAGATGGACGAACGAGACGAACTTGGTCCAAAGAAGGCCTAGGGATCAAATGGGAGGACGAAGATGGACGAACGAGACGAACTTGGTCCAAAGAAGGCCTAGGGATCAAATGGCAGGACGAAGATGGAGGAACGAGACGAACTTGGTCCAAAGAAGGCCTAGGGATTAAATGGGAGGACGAAGATGGACGAACGAGACGAACTTGGTCCAAAGAAGGCCAACAGATCAAATGGGAGGACGAAGGTGGAGGAACAAGACGAACTTGGTCCAAAGAAGGCCTAGGGATCAAATGGGAGGACGAAGATGGACGAACGAGACAAACATGGTCCAAAGAAGGCCTACGGAGCAAATGGGAGGACGAAGATGGACGAACGAGAGGAACTTGGTCCAAAGAAGGCCTAGGGATCAAATGGGAGGACGAAGATGGACGAACGAGACGAACTTGGTCCAAAGAAGGCCTAGGGATCAAATGGGAGGACGAAGATGGACGAATGAGACGAACTTGGTCCAAAGAAGGCCAACGGATCAAATGGGAGGACGAAGATGGACGAACGAGACGAACTTGGTCCAAAGAAGGCCGAGGGATCAAATGGCAGGACGAAGATGGACGAACGAGACGAACTTGGTCCAAAGAAGGCCTAGGGATCAAATGGGAGGACGAAGATGGACGAACGAGACGAACTTGGTCCAAAGATGGCCAACGGATCAAATGGGAGGACGAAGATGGAGTAACGAGGCGAACTTGGTCCAAAGAAGGCCAAGGGATCAAATGGGAGGACGAAGAAGGACGAACGAGACAAACTTGGTCCAAAGAAGGCCTAGGGATCAAATGGGAGGACGAAGATGGACGAACGAGACGAACTTGGTCCAAAGATGGCCAACGGATCAAATGGGAGGACGAAGATGGAGTAACGAGGCGAACTTGGTCCAAAGAAGGCCAAGGGATCAAATGGGAGGACGAAGAAGGACGAACGAAACAAACTTGGTCCAAAGAATTCCAACGGATCAAATGGGAGGACGAAGATGGACGAACGAGACGAACTTGGTCCAAAGAAGGCCTATGGATCAAATGGGAGGACGAAGATGGACGAACGAGACGAACTTGGTTCAAAGAAGGCCTAGGGATCAAATGGGAGGACGAAGATGGACGAACGAGACGAACTTGGTCCAAAGAAGGCCTAGGGATCAAATGGCAGGACGAAGATGGAGGAACGAGACGAACTTGGTCCAAAGAAGGCCTAGGGATTAAATGGGAGGACGAAGATGGACGAACGAGACGAACTTGGTCCAAAGAAGGCCAACAGATCAAATGGGAGGACGAAGGTGGAGGAACAAGACGAACTTGGTCCAAAGAAGGCCTAGGGATCAAATGGGAGGACGAAGATGGACGAACGAGACAAACATGGTCCAAAGAAGGCCTACGGAGCAAATGGGAGGATGAAGATGGACGAACGAGATGAACTTGGTCCAAAGAAGGCCTAGGGATCAAATGGGAGGACGAAGATGGACGAACGAGACGAACTTGGTCCAAAGAAGGCCTAGGGATCAAATGGGAGGACGAAGATGGACGAATGAGACGAACTTGGTCCAAAGAAGGCCAACGGATCAAATGGGAGGACGAAGATGGACGAACGAGACGAACTTGGTCCAAAGAAGGCCGAGGGATCAAATGGCAGGACGAAGATGGACGAACGAGACGAACTTGGTCCAAAGAAGGCCTAGGGATCAAATGGGAGGACGAAGATGGACGAACGAGACGAACTTGGTCCAAAGATGGCCAACGGATCAAATGGGAGGACGAAGATGGAGTAACGAGGCGAACTTGGTCCAAAGAAGGCCAAGGGATCAAATGGGAGGACGAAGAAGGACGAACGAGACAAACTTGGTCCAAAGAATTCCAACGGATCAAATGGGAGGACGAAGATGGACGAACGAGACGAACTTGGTCCAAAGAAGGCCTATGGATCAAATGGGAGGACGAAGATGGACGAACGAGACGAACTTGGTCCAAAGAAGGCCTAGGGATCAAATGGGAGGACGAAGATGGACGAACGAGACGAACTTGGTCCAAAGAAGGCCAACGGATCAAATGGGAGGACGAAGATGGAGGAACGAGGCGAACTTGGTCCAAAGAAGGCCTAGGGATCAAATGGGAGGACGAAGAAGGACGAACGAGACAAACTTGGTCCAAAGAATTCCAACGGATCAAATGGGAGGACGAAGATGGACGAACGAGACGAACTTGGTCCAAAGAAGGCCTAGGGATCAAATGGGAGGACGAAGATCGACGAACGAGACGAACTTGGTCCAAAGAAGGCCTATGGATCAAATGGGAGGACGAAGATGGACGAACGAGACGAACTTGGTCCAAAGAAGGCCAACGGATCAAATGGGAGGACGAAGATGGACGAACGAGACGAACTTGTTCCAAAGAAGGCCTACGGATCAAATGGGAGGACGAAGATGGACGAACGAGACGAACTTGGTCCAAAGATGGCCTACGGATCAAATGGGAGGACGAAGATGGACGAACCAGACGAACTTGGTCCAAAGAAGTCCAACGGATCAAATGGGAGGACGAAGATGGATGAACGAGACGAACTTCGTCCAAAGAAGGCCTAGGGATCAAATGGGAGGACGAAGATGGAGGAACGAGGCGAACTTGGTCAAAAGAAGGCCTACGGATCAAATGGGAGGACGAAGATGGACAAACGAGCCAAACTTGGTCCAAAGAATTCCAACGGATCAAATGGGAGGACGAAGGTGGTAGAACAAGACGAACTTGGTCCAAAGAAGCCCTACGGATCAAATGGGAGGACGAAGAGGGAGGAACGAGGCGAACTTGGTCAAAATAAGGCCTACGGATCAAATGGGAGGACGAAGATGGACGAACGAGACAAACTTGGTCCAAAGAATTCCAACGGATCAAATGGGAGGACGAAGGTGGTAGAACAAGACGAACATGGTCCAAAGAAGGCCTACGGATCAAATGGGAGGACGAAGAGGGACGAACGAGACAAACATGGTGCAAAGAAGGCCTACGGAGCAAATGGGAGGACGAAGATGGACGAACGAGACGAACTTGGTCCAAAGAAGGCCTAGGGATCAAATGGGAGGACGAAGATGGACGAACCAGACGAACTTGGTCCAAAGAAGGCCAACGGATCAAATGGGAGGACGAAGATGGACGAACGAGACGAACTTGGTCCAAAGAAGGCCAACGGATCAAATGGGAGGATGAAGATGGACGAACGAGACGAACTTGGTCCAAAGAAGGCCTAGGGATCAAATGGGAGGACGAAGATGGAGGAACGAGGCGAACTTGGTCCAAAGAAGGCCTAGGGATCAAATGGCAGGACGAAGATGGACGAACGAGACGAACTTGGTCCAAAGAAGGCCTAGGGATCAAATGGGAGGACGAAGATGGACGAACGAGACGAACTTGGTGCAAAGAAGGCCAACGGATCAAATGGGAGGACGAAGGTGGAGGAACAAGACGAACTTGGTCCAAAGAAGGCCTAAGGATCAAATGGGATGACGAAGATGGACGAACGAGACAAACATGGTCCAAAGAAGGCCTACGGAGCAAATGGGAGGACGAAGATGGACGAACGAGACGAACTTGGTCCAAAGAAGGCCTAGGGATCAAATGGGAGGACGAAGATGGACGAACGAGACGAACTTGGTCCAAAGAAGGCCTAGGGATCAAATGGGAGGACGAAGATGGACGAAAGAGACGAACTTGGTCCAAAGAAGGCCTAGGGATCAAATGGGAGGACGAAGATGGACGAACGAGACGAACTTGGTCCAAAGAAGGCCAACGGATCAAATGGGAGGACGAAGATGGAGGAACGAGGCGAACTTGGTCCAAAGAAGGCCTAGGGATCAAATGGGAGGACGAAGAAGGATGAACGAGACAAACTTGGTCCAAAGAATTCCAACGGATCAAATGGGAGGACGAAGATGGACGAACGAGACGAACTTGGTCCAAAGAAGGCCTATGGAGAAATGGGAGGACGAAGATGGACGAACGAGACGAACTTGGTCCAAAGAAGGCCTAGGGATCAAATGGGAGGACGAAGATGGACGAACGAGACGAACTTGGTCCAAAGAAGGCCAACGGATCAAATGGGAGGACGAAGATGGAGGAACGAGGCGAACTTGGTCCAAAGAAGGCCTAGGGATCAAATGGGAGGACGAAGATGGACGAACGAGACGAACTTGGTCCAAAGAAGGCCTAGGGATCAAATGGGAGGACGAAGATGGACGAACGAGACGAACTTGGTCCAAAGAAGGCCTATGGATCAAATGGGAGGACGGAGATGGACGAACGAGACCAACTTGGTCCAAAGAAGGCCTACGGATCAAATGGGAGGACGAAGATGGACGAACGAGACGAACTTGGTCCAAAGAAGGCCAACGGATCAAATGGGAGGACGAAGATGGACGAACGAGACGAACTTGGTCCAAAGAAGGCCTACGGATCAAATGGGAGGACGAAGATGGACGAACGAGACGAACTTGGTCCAAAGAAGTCCAACGGATCAAATGGGAGGACGAAGATGGAGGAACGAGGCGAACTTGGTCAAAAGAAGGCCTACGGATCAAATGGGAGGACGAAGATGGACAAACGAGCCAAACTTAGTCCAAAGAATTCCAACGGATCAAATGGGAGGACGAAGGTGGTAGAACAAGACGAACTTGGTCCAAAGAAGCCCTACGGATCAAATGGGAGGACGAAGAGGGAGGAACGAGGCGAACTTGGTCAAAATAAGGCCTACGGATCAAATGGGAGGACGAAGATGGACGAACGAGACAAACTTGGTCCAAAGAATTCCAACGGATCACATGGGAGGACGAAGGTGGTAGAACAAGACGAACATGGTCCAAAGAAGGCCTACGGATCAAATGGGAGGACGAAGAGGGACGAACGAGACAAACATGGTGCAAAGAAGGCCTACGGAGCAAATGGGAGGACGAAGATGGACGAACGAGACGAACTTGGTCCAAAGAAGGCCAACGGATCAAATGGGAGGACGAAGATGGACGAACGAGACGAACTTGGTCCAAAGAAGGCCAACGGATCAAATGGGAGGATGAAGATGGACGAACGAGACGAACTTGGTCCAAAGAAGGCCTAGGGATCAAATGGGAGGACGAAGATGGAGGAACGAGGCGAACTTGGTCCAAAGAAGGCCTACGGATCAAATGGGAGGACGAAGATGGACGAACGAGACAAACTTGGTCCAAAGAATTCCAACGGATCAAATGGGAGGACAACAGTGGTAGAACAAGATAAACTTGGTCCAAAGAAGGCCTACGGATCAAATGGGAGGACAAAGAGGGACGAACGAGACAAACAAGGTGCAAAGAAGGCCTACGGAGCAAATGGGAGGACGAAGATGGACGAACGAGACGAACTTGGTCCAAAGAAGGCCTACGGATCAAATGGGAGGACGAAGATGGACGAACGAGACGAACTTGTTCCATAGAAGGCCAACGGATCAAATGGGAGGACGAAGATGGACGAACGAGACGAACTTGGTCCAAAGAATTCCAACGGATCAAATGGGAGGACGAAGAGGGACGAACGAGACAAACATGGTGCAAAGAAGGCCTACGGAGCAAATGGGAGGACGAAGATGGACGAACGAGACGAACTTGGTGCAAAGAAGGCCTAGGGATCAAATGGGAGGACGAAGGTGGAGGAACAAGACGAACTTGGTCCAAAGAAGGCCTAGGGACCAAATGGGAGGACGAAGATGGACGATCGAGACAAACATGGTCCAAAGAAGGCCTACGGAGCAAATGGGAGGACGAAGATGGACGAACGAGACGAACTTGGTCGAAAGAAGGCCTAGGGATCAAATGGGAGGACGAAGATGGACGAACGAGACGTACTTGGTCCGAAGAAGGCCTAGGGATCAAATGGGAGGACGAAGATGGACGAACGAGACGAACTTGGTCCAAAGAAGGCCTAGGGATCAAATGGGAGGACGAAGATGGACGAACGAGACGAACTTGGTCCAAAGAAGGCCTATGGATCAAATGGGAGGACGGAGATGGACGAACGAGACCAACTTGGTCCAAAGAAGGCCTACGGATCAAATGGGAGGACGAAGATGGACGAACGAGACGAACTTGGTCCAAAGAAGGCCAACGGATCAAATGGGAGGACGAAGATGGACGAACGAGACGAACTTGGTCCAAAGAAGGCCTACGGATCAAATGGGAGGACGAAGATGGACGAACGAGACGAACTTGGTCCAAAGAAGTCCAACGGATCAAATGGGAGGACGAAGATGGAGGAACGAGGCGAACTTGGTCAAAAGAAGGCCTACGGATCAAATGGGAGGACGAAGATGGACAAACGAGCCAAACTTAGTCCAAAGAATTCCAACGGATCAAATGGGAGGACGAAGGTGGTAGAACAAGACGAACTTGGTCCAAAGAAGCCCTACGGATCAAATGGGAGGACGAAGAGGGAGGAACGAGGCGAACTTGGTCAAAATAAGGCCTACGGATCAAATGGGAGGACGAAGATGGACGAACGAGACAAACTTGGTCCAAAGAATTCCAACGGATCACATGGGAGGACGAAGGTGGTAGAACAAGACGAACATGGTCCAAAGAAGGCCTACGGATCAAATGGGAGGACGAAGAGGGACGAACGAGACAAACATGGTGCAAAGAAGGCCTACGGAGCAAATGGGAGGACGAAGATGGACGAACGAGACGAACTTGGTCGAAAGAAGGCCAACGGATCAAATGGGAGGACGAAGATGGACGAACGAGACGAACTTGGTCCAAAGAAGGCCAACGGATCAAATGGGAGGATGAAGATGGACGAACGAGACGAACTTGGTCCAAAGAAGGCCTAGGGATCAAATGGGAGGACGAAGATGGAGGAACGAGGCGAACTTGGTCCAAAGAAGGCCTACGGATCAAATGGGAGGACGAAGATGGACGAACGAGACAAACTTGGTCCAAAGAATTCCAACGGATCAAATGGGAGGACAACAGTGGTAGAACAAGATGAACTTGGTCCAAAGAAGGCCTACGGATCAAATGGGAGGACAAAGAGGGACGAACGAGACAAACAAGGTGCAAAGAAGGCCTACGGAGCAAATGGGAGGACGAAGATGGACGAACGAGACGAACTTGGTCCAAAGAAGGCCTACGGATCAAATGGGAGGACGAAGATGGACGAACGAGACGAACTTGTTCCATAGAAGGCCAACGGATCAAATGGGAGGACGAAGATGGACGAACGAGACGAACTTGGTCCAAAGAATTCCAACGGATCAAATGGGAGGACGAAGAGGGACGAACGAGACAAACATGGTGCAAAGAAGGCCTACGGAGCAAATGGGAGGACGAAGATGGACGAACGAGACGAACTTGGTGCAAAGAAGGCCTAGGGATCAAATGGGAGGACGAAGGTGGAGGAACAAGACGAACTTGGTCCAAAGAAGGCCTAGGGACCAAATGGGAGGACGAAGATGGACGATCGAGACAAACATGGTCCAAAGAAGGCCTACGGAGCAAATGGGAGGACGAAGATGGACGAACGAGACGAACTTGGTCGAAAGAAGGCCTAGGGATCAAATGGGAGGACGAAGATGGACGAACGAGACGTACTTGGTCCGAAGAAGGCCTAGGGATCAAATGGGAGGACGAAGATGGACGAACGAGACGAACTTGGTCCAAAGAAGGCCTAGGGATCAAATGGGAGGACGAAGATGGACGAACGAGACGAACTTGGTCCAAAGAAGGCCAACGGATCAAATGGGAGGACGAAGGTGGTAGAACAAGACGAACTTGGTCCAAAGAAGGCCTACGGATCAAATGGGAGGACGAAGAGGGACGAACGAGACAAACTTGGTCCAAAGATGGCCTAGGGATCAAATGGCAGGACGAAGATGGAGGAACGAGACGAACTTGGTCCAAAGAAGGCCTAGGGATTAAATGGGAGGACGAAGATGGACGAACGGGACGAACTTGGTCCAAAGAAGGCCAACGGATCAAATGGGAGGACGAAGGTGGAGGAACAAGACGAACTTGGTCCAAAGAAGGCCTAGGGACCAAATGGGAGGACGAAGATGGACGATCGAGACAAACATGGTCCAAAGAAGGCCTACGGAGCAAATGGGAGGACGAAGATGGACGAACGAGACGAACTTGGTCGAAAGAAGGCCTAGGGATCAAATGGGAGGACGAAGATGGACGAACGAGACGAACTTGGTCCAAAGAAGGCCTAGGGATCAAATGGGATGACGAAGATGGACGAACGAGACGAACTTGGTCCAAAGAAGGCCAACGGATCAAATGGGAGGACGAAGATGGAGGAACGAGGCGAACTTGGTCCAAAGAAGGCCTAGGGATCAAATGGGAGGACGAAGAAGGACGAACGAGACAAACTTGGTCCAAAGAATTCCAACGGATCAAATGGGAGGACGAAGATGGACGAACGAGACGAACTTGGCCCAAAGAAGGCCTATGGACAAATGGGAGGACGAAGATGGACGAACGAGACGAACTTGGTCCAAAGAAGGCCTAGGGATCAAATGGGAGGACGAAGATGGACGAACGAGACGAACTTGGTCCAAAGAAGGCCTACGGATCAAATGGGAGGACGAAGATGGACGAACGAGACGAACTTGGTCCAAAGAAGGCCTACGGATCAAATGGGAGGACGAAGATGGACGAACGAGACGAACTTGGTCCAAAGGAGTCCAACAGATCAAATGGGAGGACGAAAATGGATGAACGAGACGAACTTGGTCCAAAGAAGGCCTAGGGATCAAATGGGAGGACGAAGATGGAGGAACGAGGCGAACTTGGTCAAAAGAAGGCCTACGGATCAAATGGGAGGACGAAGATGGACAAACGAGCCAAACTTGGTCCAAAGAATTCCAACGGATCAAATGGGAGGACGAAGGTGGTAGAACAAGACGAACTTGGTCCAAAGAAGCCCTACGGATCAAATGGGAGGACGAAGAGGGAGGAACGAGGCGAACTTGGTCAAAATATGGCCTACGGATCAAATGGGAGGACGAAGATGGACGAACGAGACAAACTTGGTCCAAAGAATTCCAACGGATCAAATGGGAGGACGAAGGTGGTAGAACAAGACGAACATGGTCCAAAGAAGGCCTACGGAGCAAATGGGAGGACGAAGATGGACGAACGAGACGAACTTGGTCGAAAGAAGGCCTAGGGATCAAATGGGAGGACGAAGATGGACGAACGAGACGAACTTGGTCCAAAGAAGGCCTAGGGATCAAATGGGAGGACGAAGATGGACGAACGAGACGAACTTGGTCCAAAGAAGGCCAACGGATCAAATGGGAGGACGAAGGTGGAGGAACAAGACGAACTTGGTCCAAAGAAGGCCTAGGGACCAAATGGGAGGACGAAGATGGACGATCGAGACAAACATGGTCCAAAGAAGGCCTACGGAGCAAATGGGAGGACGAAGATGGACGAACGAGACGAACTTGGTCGAAAGAAGGCCTAGGGATCAAATGGGAGGACGAAGATGGACGAACGAGACGAACTTGGTCCAAAGAAGGCCTAGGGATCAAATGGGAGGACGAAGATGGACGAACGAGACGAACTTGGTCCAAAGAAGGCCAACGGATCAAATGGGAGGACGAAGATGGAGGAACGAGGCGAACTTGGTCCAAAGAAGGCCTAGGGATCAAATGGGAGGACGAAGAAGGACGAACGAGACAAACTTGGTCCAAAGAATTCCAACGGATCAAATGGGAGGACGAAGATGGACGAACGAGACGAACTTGGTCCAAAGAAGGCCTAGGGATCAAATGGGAGGACGAAGATGGACGAACGAGACGAACTTGGTCCAAAGAATGCCAACGGATCAAATGGGAGGACGAAGATGGAGGAACGAGGCGAACTTGGTCCAAAGAAGGCCTAGGGATCAAATGGGAGGACGAAGAAGGACGAACGAGACAAACTTGGTCCAAAGAATTCCAACGGATCAAATGGGAGGACGAAGATGGACGAACGAGACGAACATGTTCCAAAGAAGGCCTAGGGATCAAATGGGAGGACGAAGATGGACGAACGAGACGAACTTGGTCCAAAGAAGGCCTATGGATCAAATGGGAGGACGAAGATGGACGAACGAGACCAACTTTGTCCAAAGAAGGCCTACGGATCAAATGGGAGGACGAAGATGGACGAACGAGACGAACTTGGTCCAAAGAAGGCCAACGGATCAAATGGGAGGACGAAGATGGACGAACGAGACGAACTTGGTCCAAAGAAGGCCTACGGATCAAATGGGAGGACGAAGATGGACGAACGAGACGAACTTGGTCCAAAGAAGTCCAACGGATCAAATGGGAGGACGAAAATGGATGAACGAGACGAACTTGGTCCAAAGAAGGCCTAGGGATCAAATGGGAGGACGAAGATGGAGGAACGAGGCGAACTTGGTCAAAAGAAGGCCTACGGATCAAATGGGAGGACGAAGATGGACAAACGAGCCAAACTTGGTCCAAAGAATTCCAACGGATCAAATGGGAGGACGAAGGTGGTAGAACAAGACGAACTTGGTCCAAAGAAGCCCTACGGATCAAATGGGAGGACGAAGAGGGAGGAACGAGGCGAACTTGGTCAAAATAAGGCCTACGGATCAAATGGGAGGACGAAGATGGACGAACGAGACAAACTTGGTCCAAAGAATTCCAACGGATCAAATGGGAGGACGAAGGTGGTAGAACAAGACGAACATGGTCCAAAGAAGGCCTACGGATCAAATGGGAGGACGAAGAGGGACGAACGAGACAAACATGGTGCAAAGAAGGCCTACGGAGCAAATGGGAGGACGAAGATGGACGAACGAGACGAACTTGGTCCAAAGAAGGCCAACGGAACAAATGGGAGGACGAAGATGGACGAACGTGACGAACTTGGTCCAAAGAAGGCCAACGGATCAAATGGGAGGATGAAGATGGACGAACGAGACGAACTTGGTCCAAAGAAGGCCTAGGGATCAAATGGGAGGACGAAGATGGAGGAACGAGGCGAACTTGGTCCAAAGAAGGCCTACGGATCAAATGGGAGGACGAAGATGGACGAACGAGACAAACTTGGTCCAAAGAATTCCAACGGATCAAATGGGAGGACAACGGTGGTAGAACAAGATGAACTTGGTCCAAAGAAGGCCTACGGATCAAATGGGAGGACAAAGAGGGACGAACGAGACAAACATGGTGCAAAGAAGGCCTACGGAGCAAATGGGAGGACGAAGATGGACGAACGAGACGAACTTGGTCCAAAGAAGGCCTACGGATCAAATGGGAGGACGAAGATGGACGAACAAGACGAACTTGGTCCAAAGAAGGCCTAGGGATCAAATGGGAGGACGAAGATGGACGAACGAGACGAACTTGGTCCAAAGAAGGCCTAGGGATCAAATGGCAGGACGAAGATGGACGAACGAGACGAACTTGGTCCAAAGAAGGCCTAGGGATCAAATGGGAGGACGAAGATGGACGAACGAGACGAACTTGGTGCAAAGAAGGCCAACGGATCAAATGGGAGGACGAAGGTGGAGGAACAAGACGAACTTGGTCCAAAGAAGGCCTAGGGATCAAATGGGAGGACGAAGATGGACGAACGAGACAAACATGGTCCAAAGAAGGCCTACGGAGCAAATGGGAGGACGAAGATGGACGAACGAGACGAACTTGGTCCAAAGAAGGCCTAGGGATGAAATGGGAGGACGAAGATGGACGAACGAGACGAACTTGGTCCAAAGAAGGCCTAGGGATCAAATGGGAGGACGAAGATGGACGAACGAGACGAACTTGGTCCAAAGAAGGCCAACGGATCAAATGGGAGGACGAAGATGGACGAACGAGACGAACTTGGTCCAAAGAAGGCCTAGGGATCAAATGGGAAGACGAAGATGGACGAACGAGACAAACTTGGTCCAAAGAAGGCCTACGGATCAAATGGGAGGACGAAGATGGACGAACGAGACGAACTTGGTCCAAAGAAGGCCAACAGATCAAATGGGAGGACCAAGATGGACGAACGAGACGAACTTGGTCCAAAGAAGGCCTACGGATCAAATGGGAGAACGAAGATGGACGAACGAGACGAACTTGGTCCAAAGAAGGCCTACGGATCAAATGGGAGGACGAAGAGGGACGAACGAGAGAAACATGGTGCAATGAAGGCCTACGGAGCAAATGGGAGGACGAAGATGGACGAACGAGACGAACTTGGTCCAAAGAAGGCCAACGGATCAAATGGGAGGACGAAGATGGACGAACGAGACAAACTTGGTCCAAAGAAGGCCTACGGATCAAATGGGAGGACGAAGATGGACAAACGAGACGAACTTGGTCCAAAGGAGGCCAACGGATCAAATGGGAGGACGAAGGTGGACGAACGAGACGAACTTGGTCCAAAGAAGGCCTAGGGATCAAATGGGAGGACGAAGATGGACGAACGAGACAAACATGGTCCAAAGAAGGCCTACGGAGCAAATGGGAGGACGAAGATGGACGAAATTGGTCCAAAGAACGCCAACGGATCAAATGGGAGGACGAAGATGGACGAACGAGACGAACTTGGTCCAAAGAAGGCCTAGGGATCAAATGGGAGGACGAAGATGGGGGAACGAGGCGAACTTGGTCCAAAGAAGGCCTACGGATCAAATGGGAGGACGAAGATGGACGAACGAGACGAACATGGTGCAAAGAATTCCAACGGATCAAATGGGAGGACGAAGGTGGTAGAACAAGACGAACTTGGTCCAAAGAAGGCCTACGGATCAAATGGGAGGACGAAGAGGGACGAAGAGGGACGAACGAGACGAACTTGGTCCAAAGAAGGCCTACGGAGCAAATGGGAGGACGAAGATGGACGAACGAGACGAACTTGGTCCAAAGAAGGCCTACGGATCAAATGGGAGGACGAAGATGAACGAACGAGACGAACTTGGTCCAAAGAAGGCCAACGGATCAAATGGGAGGACGAAGATGGACGAACGAGACGAACTTGGTCCAAAGAAGGCCAACGGATCATATGGGAGGACGAAGATGGACGAACGAGACGAACTTCGTCCAAAGAAAGCCAACGGATCAAATGGGAGGACGAAGATGGACGAACGAGACGAACTTGGTCCAACGAAGGCCAACGGATCAAATGGGAGGACAAAGATGGACGAACGAGACGAACTTGGTCCAAAGAAGGCCTAGGGATCAAACGGGAGGACGAAGATGGAGGAACGAGGCGAACTTGGTCCAAAGAAGGCCTACGGATCAAATGGGAGGACGAAGATGGACGAACGAGACAAACTTGGTCCAAAGAATTCCAAGGATCAAATGGGAGGACGAAGGTGGTAGAACAAGACGAACTTGGTCCAAAGAAGGCCTACGGATCAAATGGGAGGACGAAGATGGACGAACAAGACGAACTTGGTCAAAAGAAGGCCTACGGATCAAATGGGAGGACGAAGATGGACGAACGAGACGAACTTGGTCCAAAGAAGGCACACGGATCAAATGGGAGGACGAAGATGGACGAACGAGACGAACTTGGTCCAAAGAAGGCCAACGGTTCAAATGGGAGGACGAAGATGGACGAACGAGACGAACTTGGTCCAAAGAAGGCCTACGGATCAAATGGGAGGACGAAGATGGACGAACGAGACGAACTTGGTCCAAAGAAGGCCAACGGATCAAATGGGAGGACGAAGATGGACGAACGAGACGAACTTGGTCCAAAGAAGGCCTAGGGATCAAATGGGAGGACGAAGATGGACGAACGAGACGAACTTGGTCCAAAGAAGGCCTAGGGATCAAATGGGAGGACGAAGATGGACGAACGAGACGAACTTGGTGCAAAGAAGGCCAACGGATCAAATGGGAGGACGAAGGTGGAGGAACAAGACGAACTTGGTCCAAAGAAGGCCTAGGGATCAAATGGGAGGACGAAGATGGACGAACGAGACAAACATGGTCCAAAGAAGGCCTACGGAGCAAATGGGAGGACGAAGATGGACGAACGAGACGAACTTGGTCCAAAGAAGGCCTAGGGATCAAATGGGAGGACGAAGATGGACGAACGAGAGGAACTTGGTCCAAAGAAGGCCTAGGGATCAAATGGGAGGACGAAGATGGACGAACGAGACGAACTTGGTCCAAAGAAGGCCAACGGATCAAATGGGAGGACGAAGATGGACGAACGAGACGAACTTGGTCCAAAGAAGGCCTAGGGATCAAATGGGAAGACGAAGATGGACGAACGAGACAAACTTGGTCCAAAGAAGGCCTACGGATCAAATGGGAGGACGAAGATGGACGAACGAGACGAACTTGGTCCAAAGAAGGCCAACAGATCAAATGGGAGGACGAAGATGGACGAACGAGACGAACTTGGTCCAAAGAAGGCCTACGGATCAAATGGGAGGACGAAGATGAACGAACGAGACGAACTTGGTCCAAAGAAGGCCAACGGATCAAATGGGAGGACGAAGATGGACGAACGAGACGAACATGGTCCAAAGAAGGCCAACGGATCATATGGGAGGACGAAGATGGACGAACGAGACGAACTTCGTCCAAAGAAGGCCAACGGATCAAATGGGAGGACGAAGATGGACGAACGAGACGAACTTGGTCCAACGGATCAAATGGGAGGACGAAGATGGACGAACGAGACGAACTTGGTCCAAAGAAGGCCTAGGGATCAAATGGGAGGACGAAGATGGACGAACGAGACAAACATGGTCCAAAGAAGGCCTACGGAGCAAATGGGAGGACGAAGATGGACGAACTTGGTCCAAAGAACGCCAACGGATCAAATGGGAGGACGAAGATGGACGAACGAGACGAACTTGATCCAAAGAAGGCCTAGGGATCAAATGGGAGGACGAAGATGGGGGAACGAGGCGAACTTGGTCCAAAGAAGGCCTACGGATCAAATGGGAGGACGAAGATGGACGAACGAGACGAACATGGTGCAAAAAATTCCAACGGATCAAATGGGAGGACGAAGGTGGTAGAACAAGACGAACTTGGTCCAAAGAAGGCCTACGGATCAAATGGGAGGACGAAGAGGGACGAACGAGACGAACTTGGTCCAAAGAAGGCCTACGGAGCAAATGGGAGGACGAAGATGGACGAACGAGACGAACTTGGTCCAAAGAAGGCCTACGGATCAAATGGGAGGACGAAGATGAACGAACGAGACGAACTTGGTCCAAAGAAGGCCAACGGATCAAATGGGAGGACGAAGATGGACGAACGAGACGAACTTGGTCCAAAGAAGGCCAACGGATCATATGGGAGGACGAAGATGGACGAACGAGACGAACTTCGTCCAAAGAAGGCCAACGGATCAAATGGGAGGACGAAGATGGACGAACGAGACGAACTTGGTCCAACGAAGGCCAACGGATCAAATGGGAGGACGAAGATGGACGAACGAGACGAACTTGGTCCAAAGAAGGCCTAGGGATCAAACGGGAGGACGAAGATGGAGGAACGAGGCGAACTTGGTCCAAAGAAGGCCTACGGATCAAATGGGAGGACGAAGATGGACGAACGAGACAAACTTGGTCCAAAGAATTCCAAGGATCAAATGGGAGGACGAAGGTGGTAGAACAAGACGAACTTGGTCCAAAGAACGCCTACGGATCAAATGGGAGGACGAAGATGGACGAACAAGACGAACTTGGTCAAAAGAAGGCCTACAGATCAAATGGGAGGACGAAGATGGACGAACGAGACGAACTTGGTCCAAAGAAGGCATACGGATCAAATGGGAGGACGAAGATGGACGAACGAGACGAACTTGGTCCAAAGAAGGCCAACGGTTCAAATGGGAGGACGAAGATGGACGAACGAGACGAACTTGGTCCAAAGAAGGCCTACGGATCAAATGGGAGGACGAAGATGGACGAACGAGACGAACTTGGTCCAAAGAATTCCAACGGATCAAATGGGAGGACGAAGATGGACGAACGAGACGAACTTGGTCCAAAGAAGGCCTAGGGATCAAATGGGAGGACGAAGATGGAGGAACGAGGCGAACTTGGTCCAAAGAAGGCCTACGGATCAAATGGGAGGACGAAGATGGACGAACGAGACAAACTTGGTCCAAAGAATTCCAACGGATCAAATGGGAGGACGAAGGTGGTAGAACAAGACGAACTTGGTCCAAAGAAGGCCCACGGATCAAATGGGAGGACGAAGAGGGACGAACGAGACAAACATGGTGCAAAGAAGGCCTACGGAGCAAATGGGAGGACGAAGATGGACGAACGAGATGAACTTGGTCAAAAGAATGCCAATGTATCAAATGGGAGGACGAAGATGGACGAACGAGACGAACTTGGTCCAAAGAAGGCCTAGGGATCAAATGGGAGGACGAAGATGGACGAATGAGACGAACTTGGTCCAAAGAAGGCCAACGGATCAAATGGGAGGACGAAGATGGACGAACGAGACGAACTTGGTCCAAAGAAGGCCTAGGGATCAAATGGCAGGACAAAGATGGACGAACGAGACGAACTTGGTCCAAAGAAGGCCTAGGGATCAAATGGGAGGACGAAGATGGACGAACGAGACGAACTTTGTCCAAAGTAGGCCAACGGATCAAATGGGAGGACGAAGATGGAGGAACGAGGCGAACTTGGTCCAAAGAAGGCCTAGGGATCAAATGGGAGGACGAAGAAGGACGAACGAGACAAACTTGGTCCAAAGAATTCCAACGGATCAAATGGGAGGACGAAGATGGACGAACGAGACGAACTTGGTCCAAAGAAGGCCTAGGGATCAAATGGGAGGACGAAGATGGACGAACGAGACGAACTTGGTCCAAAGAAGGCCAACGGATCAAATGGGAGGACGAAGATGGACGAACGAGACGAACTTGGTCCAAAGAAGGCCTAGGGATCAAATGGGAGGACGAAGATGGAGGAACGAGGCGAACTTGGCCCAAAGAAGGCCTACGGATCAAATGGGAGGACGAAGATGGACGAACGAGACGAACTTGGTCCAAAGAAGGCCTACGGATCAAATGGGAGGACGAAGATGCACGAACGAGACGAACTTGGTCCAAAGAAGGCCAACGGATCAAATGGGAGGACGAAGATGGACGAACGAGACGAACTTGGTCCAAAGAAGGCCAACGGATCATATGGGAGGACGAAGATGGACGAACGAGACGAACTTCGTCCAAAGAAGGCCAACGGATCAAATGGGAGGACGAAGATGGACGAACGAGACGAACTTGGTCCAACGGATCAAATGGGAGGACGAAGATGGACGAACGAGACGAACTTGGTCCAAAGAAGGCCTAGGGATCAAATGGGAGGACGAAGATGGACGAACGAGACAAACATGGTCCAAAGAAGGCCTACGGAGCAAATGGGAGGACGAAGATGGACGAACTTGGTCCAAAGAACGCCAACGGATCAAATGGGAGGACGAAGATGGACGAACGAGACGAACTTGGTCCAAAGAAGGCCTAGGGATCAAATGGGAGGACGAAGATGGGGGAACGAGGCGAACTTGGTCCAAAGAAGGCCAACGGATCAAATGGGAGGACGAAGATGGACGAACGAGATGAACTTGGTCAAAAGAATGCCAATGTATCAAATGGGAGGACGAAGATGGACGAACGAGACGAACTTGGTCCAAAGAAGGCCTAGGGATCAAATGGGAGGACGAAGATGGACGAACGAGACGAACTTGGTCCAAAGAAGGCCAACGGATCAAATGGGAGGACGAAGATGGACGAACGAGACGAACTTGGTCCAAAGAAGGCCTAGGGATCAAATGGCAGGACAAAGATGGACGAACGAGACGAACTTGGTCCAAAGAAGGCCTAGGGATCAAATGGGAGGACGAAGATGGACGAACGAGACGAACTTTGTCCAAAGTAGGCCAACGGATCAAATGGGAGGACGAAGATGGAGGAACGAGGCGAACTTGGTCCAAAGAAGGCCTAGGGATCAAATGGGAGGACGAAGAAGGACGAACGAGACAAACTTGGTCCAAAGAATTCCAACGGATCAAATGGGAGGACGAAGATGGACGAACGAGACGAACTTGGTCCAAAGAAGGCCTAGGGATCAAATGGGAGGACGAAGATGGACGAACGAGACGAACTTGGTCCAAAGAAGGCCAACGGATCAAATGGGAGGACGAAGATGGACGAACGAGACGAACTTGGTCCAAAGAAGGCCTAGGGATCAAATGGGAGGACGAAGATGGAGGAACGAGGCGAACTTGGTCCAAAGAAGGCCTACGGATCAAATGGGAGGACGAAGATGGACGAACGAGACGAACTTGGTCCAAAGAAGGCCTACGGATCAAATGGGAGGACGAAGATGCACGAACGAGACGAACTTGGTCCAAAGAAGGCCAACGGATCAAATGGGAGGACGAAGATGGACGAACGAGACGAACTTGGTCCAAAGAAGGCCAACGGATCATATGGGAGGACGAAGATGGACGAACGAGACGAACTTCGTCCAAAGAAGGCCAACGGATCAAATGGGAGGACGAAGATGGACGAACGAGACGAACTTGGTCCAACGGATCAAATGGGAGGACGAAGATGGACGAACGAGACGAACTTGGTCCAAAGAAGGCCTAGGGATCAAATGGGAGGACGAAGATGGACGAACGAGACAAACATGGTCCAAAGAAGGCCTACGGAGCAAATGGGAGGACGAAGATGGACGAACTTGGTCCAAAGAACGCCAACGGATCAAATGGGAGGACGAAGATGGACGAACGAGACGAACTTGGTCCAAAGAAGGCCTAGGGATCAAATGGGAGGACGAAGATGGGGGAACGAGGCGAACTTGGTCCAAAGAAGGCCTACGGATCAAATGGGAGGACGAAGATGGACGAACGAGACGAACATGGTGCAAAGAATTCCAACGGATCAAATGGGAGGACGAAGGTGGTAGAACAAGACGAACTTGGTCCAAAGAAGGCCTACGGATCAAATGGGAGGACGAAGAGGGACGAAGAGGGACGAACGAGACGAACTTGGTCCAAAGAAGGCCTACAGAGCAAATGGGAGGACGAAGATGGACGAACGAGACGAACTTGGTCCAAAGAAGTCCTACGGATCAAATGGGAGGACGAAGATGAACGAACGAGACGAACTTGGTCCAAAGAAGGCCAACGGATCATATGGGAGGACGAAGATGGACGAACGAGACGAACTTCGTCCAAAGAAAGCCAACGGATCAAATGGGAGGACGAAGATGGACGAACGAGACGAACTTGGTCCAACGAAGGCCAACGGATCAAATGGGAGGACAAAGATGGACGAACGAGACGAACTTGGTCCAAAGAAGGCCTAGGGATCAAACGGGAGGACGAAGATGGAGGAACGAGGCGAACTTGGTCCAAAGAAGGCCTACGGATCAAATGGGAGGACGAAGATGGACGAACGAGACAAACTTGGTCCAAAGAATTCCAAGGATCAAATGGGAGGACGAAGGTGGTAGAACAAGACGAACTTGGTCCAAAGAAGGCCTACGGATCAAATGGGAGGACGAAGATGGACGAACAAGACGAACTTGGTCAAAAGAAGGCCTACGGATCAAATGGGAGGACGAAGATGGACGAACGAGACGAACTTGGTCCAAAGAAGGCACACGGATCAAATGGGAGGACGAAGATGGACGAACGAGACGAACTTGGTCCAAAGAAGGCCAACGGTTCAAATGGGAGGACGAAGATGGACGAACGAGACGAACTTGGTCCAAAGAAGGCCTACGGATCAAATGGGAGGACGAAGATGGACGAACGAGACGAACTTGGTCCAAAGAAGGCCAACGGATCAAATGGGAGGACGAAGATGGACGAACGAGACGAACTTGGTCCAAAGAAGGCCTAGGGATCAAATGGGAGGACGAAGATGGACGAACGAGACGAACTTGGTCCAAAGAAGGCCTAGGGATCAAATGGCAGGACGAAGATGGACGAACGAGACGAACTTGGTCCAAAGAAGGCCTAGGGATCAAATGGGAGGACGAAGATGGACGAACGAGACGAACTTGGTGCAAAGAAGGCCAACGGATCAAATGGGAGGACGAAGGTGGAGGAACAAGACGAACTTGGTCCAAAGAAGGCCTAGGGATCAAATGGGTGGACGAAGATGGACGAACGAGACAAACATGGTCCAAAGAAGGCCTACGGAGCAAATGGGAGGACGAAGATGGACGAACGAGACGAACTTGGTCCAAAGAAGGCCTAGGGATCAAATGGGAGGACGAAGATGGACGAACGAGACGAACTTGGTCCAAAGAAGGCCTAGGGATCAAATGGGAGGACGAAGATGGACGAACGAGACGAACTTGGTCCAAAGAAGGCCAACGGATCAAATGGGAGGACGAAGATGGACGAACGAGACGAACTTGGTCCAAAGAAGGCCTAGGGATCAAATGGGAAGACGAAGATGGACGAACGAGACAAACTTGGTCCAAAGAAGGCCTACGGATCAAATGGGAGGACGAAGATTGACGAACGAGACGAACTTGGTCCAAAGAAGGCCAACAGATCAAATGGGAGGACGAAGATGGACGAACGAGACGAACTTGGTCCAAAGAAGGCCTACGGATCAAATGGGAGGACGAAGATGAACGAACGAGACGAACTTGGTCCAAAGAAGGCCAACGGATCAAATGGGAGGACGAAGATGCACGAACGAGACGAACTTGGTCCAAAGAAGGCCAACGGATCATATGGGAGGACGAAGATGGACGAACGAGACGAACTTCGTCCAAAGAAGGCCAACGGATCAAATGGGAGGACGAAGATGGACGAACGAGACGAACTTGGTCCAACGGATCAAATGGGAGGACGAAGATGGACGAACGAGACGAACTTGGTCCAAAGAAGGCCTAGGGATCAAATGGGAGGACGAAGATGGACGAACGAGACAAACATGGTCCAAAGAAGGCCTACGGAGCAAATGGGAGGACGAAGATGGACGAACTTGGTCCAAAGAACGCCAACGGATCAAATGGGAGGACGAAGATGGACGAACGAGACGAACTTGGTCCAAAGAAGGCCTAGGGATCAAATGGGAGGACGAAGATGGACGAACGAGACGAACTTGGTCCAAAGAAGGCCAACGGATCAAATGGGAGGACGAAGATGGACGAACGAGACGAACTTGGTCCAAAGAAGGCCTAGGGATCAAATGGGAGGACGAAGATGGACGAACGAGACGAACTTGGTCCAAAGAAGGCCAACGGATCAAATGGGAGGACGAAGATGGACGAACGAGACGAACTTGGTCCAAAGAAGGCCTAGGGATCAAATGGGAGGACGAAGATGGAGGAACGAGGCGAACTTGGCCCAAAGAAGGCCTACGGATCAAATGGGAGGACGAAGATGGACGAACGAGACGAACTTGGTCCAAAGAAGGCCTACGGATCAAATGGGAGGACGAAGATGCACGAACGAGACGAACTTGGTCCAAAGAAGGCCAACGGATCAAATGGGAGGACGAAGATGGACGAACGAGACGAACTTGGTCCAAAGAAGGCCAACGGATCATATGGGAGGACGAAGATGGACGAACGAGACGAACTTCGTCCAAAGAAAGCCAACGGATCAAATGGGAGGACGAAGATGGACGAACGAGACGAACTTGGTCCAACGGATCAAATGGGAGGACGAAGATGGACGAACGAGACGAACTTGGTCCAAAGAAGGCCTAGGGATCAAATGGGAGGACGAAGATGGACGAACGAGACAAACATGGTCCAAAGAAGGCCTACGGAGCAAATGGGAGGACGAAGATGGACGAACTTGGTCCAAAGAACGCCAACGGATCAAATGGGAGGACGAAGATGGACGAACGAGACGAACTTGGTCCAAAGAAGGCCTAGGGATCAAATGGGAGGACGAAGATGGGGGAACGAGGCGAACTTGGTCCAAAGAAGGCCAACGGATCAAATGGGAGGACGAAGATGGACGAACGAGATGAACTTGGTCAAAAGAATGCCAATGTATCAAATGGGAGGACGAAGATGGACGAACGAGACGAACTTGGTCCAAAGAAGGCCTAGGGATCAAATGGGAGGACGAAGATGGACGAACGAGACGAACTTGGTCCAAAGAAGGCCAACGGATCAAATGGGAGGACGAAGATGGACGAACGAGACGAACTTGGTCCAAAGAAGGCCTAGGGATCAAATGGCAGGACAAAGATGGACGAACGAGACGAACTTGGTCCAAAGAAGGCCTAGGGATCAAATGGGAGGACGAAGATGGACGAACGAGACGAACTTTGTCCAAAGTAGGCCAACGGATCAAATGGGAGGACGAAGATGGAGGAACGAGGCGAACTTGGTCCAAAGAAGGCCTAGGGATCAAATGGGAGGACGAAGAAGGACGAACGAGACAAACTTGGTCCAAAGAATTCCAACGGATCAAATGGGAGGACGAAGATGGACGAACGAGACGAACTTGGTCCAAAGAAGGCCTAGGGATCAAATGGGAGGACGAAGATGGACGAACGAGACGAACTTGGTCCAAAGAAGGCCAACGGATCAAATGGGAGGACGAAGATGGACGAACGAGACGAACTTGGTCCAAAGAAGGCCTAGGGATCAAATGGGAGGACGAAGATGGAGGAACGAGGCGAACTTGGTCCAAAGAAGGCCTACGGATCAAATGGGAGGACGAAGATGGACGAACGAGACGAACTTGGTCCAAAGAAGGCCTACGGATCAAATGGGAGGACGAAGATGCACGAACGAGACGAACTTGGTCCAAAGAAGGCCAACGGATCAAATGGGAGGACGAAGATGGACGAACGAGACGAACTTGGTCCAAAGAAGGCCAACGGATCATATGGGAGGACGAAGATGGACGAACGAGACGAACTTCGTCCAAAGAAGGCCAACGGATCAAATGGGAGGACGAAGATGGACGAACGAGACGAACTTGGTCCAACGGATCAAATGGGAGGACGAAGATGGACGAACGAGACGAACTTGGTCCAAAGAAGGCCTAGGGATCAAATGGGAGGACGAAGATGGACGAACGAGACAAACATGGTCCAAAGAAGGCCTACGGAGCAAATGGGAGGACGAAGATGGACGAACTTGGTCCAAAGAACGCCAACGGATCAAATGGGAGGACGAAGATGGACGAACGAGACGAACTTGGTCCAAAGAAGGCCTAGGGATCAAATGGGAGGACGAAGATGGGGGAACGAGGCGAACTTGGTCCAAAGAAGGCCTACGGATCAAATGGGAGGACGAAGATGGACGAACGAGACGAACATGGTGCAAAGAATTCCAACGGATCAAATGGGAGGACGAAGGTGGTAGAACAAGACGAACTTGGTCCAAAGAAGGCCTACGGATCAAATGGGAGGACGAAGAGGGACGAAGAGGGACGAACGAGACGAACTTGGTCCAAAGAAGGCCTACAGAGCAAATGGGAGGACGAAGATGGACGAACGAGACGAACTTGGTCCAAAGAAGTCCTACGGATCAAATGGGAGGACGAAGATGAACGAACGAGACGAACTTGGTCCAAAGAAGGCCAACGGATCATATGGGAGGACGAAGATGGACGAACGAGACGAACTTCGTCCAAAGAAAGCCAACGGATCAAATGGGAGGACGAAGATGGACGAACGAGACGAACTTGGTCCAACGAAGGCCAACGGATCAAATGGGAGGACAAAGATGGACGAACGAGACGAACTTGGTCCAAAGAAGGCCTAGGGATCAAACGGGAGGACGAAGATGGAGGAACGAGGCGAACTTGGTCCAAAGAAGGCCTACGGATCAAATGGGAGGACGAAGATGGACGAACGAGACAAACTTGGTCCAAAGAATTCCAAGGATCAAATGGGAGGACGAATGTGGTAGAACAAGACGAACTTGGTCCAAAGAAGGCCTACGGATCAAATGGGAGGACGAAGATGGACGAACAAGACGAACTTGGTCAAAAGAAGGCCTACGGATCAAATGGGAGGACGAAGATGGACGAACGAGACGAACTTGGTCCAAAGAAGGCACACGGATCAAATGGGAGGACGAAGATGGACGAACGAGACGAACTTGGTCCAAAGAAGGCCAACGGTTCAAATGGGAGGACGAAGATGGACGAACGAGACGAACTTGGTCCAAAGAAGGCCTACGGATCAAATGGGAGGACGAAGATGGACGAACGAGACGAACTTGGTCCAAAGAAGGCCAACGGATCAAATGGGAGGACGAAGATGGACGAACGAGACGAACTTGGTCCAAAGAAGGCCTAGGGATCAAATGGGAGGACGAAGATGGACGAACGAGACGAACTTGGTCCAAAGAAGGCCTAGGGATGAAATGGCAGGACGAAGATGGACGAACGAGACGAACTTGGTCCAAAGAAGGCCTAGGGATCAAATGGGAGGACGAAGATGGACGAACGAGACGAACTTGGTGCAAAGAAGGCCAACGGATCAAATGGGAGGACGAAGGTGGAGGAACAAGACGAACTTGGTCCAAAGAAGGCCTAGGGATCAAATGGGTGGACGAAGATGGACGAACGAGACAAACATGGTCCAAAGAAGGCCTACGGAGCAAATGGGAGGACGAAGATGGACGAACGAGACGAACTTGGTCCAAAGAAGGCCTAGGGATCAAATGGGAGGACGAAGATGGACGAACGAGACGAACTTGGTCCAAAGAAGGCCTAGGGATCAAATGGGAGGACGAAGATGGACGAACGAGACGAACTTGGTCCAAAGAAGGCCAACGGATCAAATGGGAGGACGAAGATGGACGAACGAGACGAACTTGGTCCAAAGAAGGCCTAGGGATCAAATGGGAAGACGAAGATGGACGAACGAGACAAACTTGGTCCAAAGAAGGCCTACGGATCAAATGGGAGGACGAAGATGGACGAACGAGACGAACTTGGTCCAAAGAAGGCCAACAGATCAAATGGGAGGACGAAGATGGACGAACGAGACGAACTTGGTCCAAAGAAGGCCTACGGATCAAATGGGAGGACGAAGATGAACGAACGAGACGAACTTGGTCCAAAGAAGGCCAACGGATCAAATGGGAGGACGAAGATGCACGAACGAGACGAACTTGGTCCAAAGAAGGCCAACGGATCATATGGGAGGACGAAGATGGACTAACGAGACGAACTTCGTCCAAAGAAGGCCAACGGATCAAATGGGAGGACGAAGATGGACGAACGAGACGAACTTGGTCCAACGGATCAAATGGGAGGACGAAGATGGACGAACGAGACGAACTTGGTCCAAAGAAGGCCTAGGGATCAAATGGGAGGACGAAGATGGACGAACGAGACAAACATGGTCCAAAGAAGGCCTACGGAGCAAATGGGAGGACGAAGATGGACGAACTTGGTCCAAAGAACGCCAACGGATCAAATGGGAGGACGAAGATGGACGAACGAGACGAACTTGATCCAAAGAAGGCCTAGGGATCAAATGGGAGGACGAAGATGGGGGAACGAGGCGAACTTGGTCCAAAGAAGGCCTACGGATCAAATGGGAGGACGAAGATGGACGAACGAGACGAACTTCGTCCAAAGAAAGCCAACGGATCAAATGGGAGGACGAAGATGGACGAACGAGACGAACTTGGTCCAACGAAGGCCAACGGATCAAATGGGAGGACAAAGATGGACGAACGAGACGAACTTGGTCCAAAGAAGGCCTAGGGATCAAACGGGAGGACGAAGATGGAGGAACGAGGCGAACTTGGTCCAAAGAAGGCCTACGGATCAAATGGGAGGACGAAGATGGACGAACGAGACAAACTTGGTCCAAAGAATTCCAAGGATCAAATGGGAGGACGAAGGTGGTAGAACAAGACGAACTTGGTCCAAAGAAGGCCTACGGATCAAATGGGAGGACGAAGAGGGACGAAGAGGGACGAACGAGACGAACTTGGTCCAAAGAAGGCCTACAGAGCAAATGGGAGGACGAAGATGGACGAACGAGACGAACTTGGTCCAAAGAAGTCCTACGGATCAAATGGGAGGACGAAGATGAACGAACGAGACGAACTTGGTCCAAAGAAGGCCAACGGATCATATGGGAGGACGAAGATGGACGAACGAGACGAACTTCGTCCAAAGAAAGCCAACGGATCAAATGGGAGGACGAAGATGGACGAACGAGACGAACTTGGTCCAACGAAGGCCAACGGATCAAATGGGAGGACAAAGATGGACGAACGAGACGAACTTGGTCCAAAGAAGGCCTAGGGATCAAACGGGAGGACGAAGATGGAGGAACGAGGCGAACTTGGTCCAAAGAAGGCCTACGGATCAAATGGGAGGACGAAGATGGACGAACGAGACAAACTTGGTCCAAAGAATTCCAAGGATCAAATGGGAGGACGAATGTGGTAGAACAAGACGAACTTGGTCCAAAGAAGGCCTACGGATCAAATGGGAGGACGAAGATGGACGAACAAGACGAACTTGGTCAAAAGAAGGCCTACGGATCAAATGGGAGGACGAAGATGGACGAACGAGACGAACTTGGTCCAAAGAAGGCACACGGATCAAATGGGAGGACGAAGATGGACGAACGAGACGAACTTGGTCCAAAGAAGGACAACGGTTCAAATGGGAGGACGAAGATGGACGAACGAGACGAACTTGGTCCAAAGAAGGCCTACGGATCAAATGGGAGGACGAAGATGGACGAACGAGACGAACTTGGTCCAAAGAAGGCCAACGGATCAAATGGGAGGACGAAGATGGACGAACGAGACGAACTTGGTCCAAAGAAGGCCTAGGGATCAAATGGGAGGACGAAGATGGACGAACGAGACGAACTTGGTCCAAAGAAGGCCTAGGGATCAAATGGCAGGACGAAGATGGACGAACGAGACGAACTTGGTCCAAAGAAGGCCTAGGGATCAAATGGGAGGACGAAGATGGACGAACGAGACGAACTTGGTGCAAAGAAGGCCAACGGATCAAATGGGAGGACGAAGGTGGAGGAACAAGACGAACTTGGTCCAAAGAAGGCCTAGGGATCAAATGGGTGGACGAAGATGGACGAACGAGACAAACATGGTCCAAAGAAGGCCTACGGAGCAAATGGGAGGACGAAGATGGACGAACGAGACGAACTTGGTCCAAAGAAGGCCTAGGGATCAAATGGGAGGACGAAGATGGACGAACGAGACGAACTTGGTCCAAAGAAGGCCTAGGGATCAAATGGGAGGACGAAGATGGACGAACGAGACGAACTTGGTCCAAAGAAGGCCAACGGATCAAATGGGAGGACGAAGATGGACGAACGAGACGAACTTGGTCCAAAGAAGGCCTAGGGATCAAATGGGAAGACGAAGATGGACGAACGAGACAAACTTGGTCCAAAGAAGGCCTACGGATCAAATGGGAGGACGAAGATGGACGAACGAGACGAACTTGGTCCAAAGAAGGCCAACAGATCAAATGGGAGGACGAAGATGGACGAACGAGACGAACTTGGTCCAAAGAAGGCCTACGGATCAAATGGGAGGACGAAGATGAACGAACGAGACGAACTTGGTCCAAAGAAGGCCAACGGATCAAATGGGAGGACGAAGATGCACGAACGAGACGAACTTGGTCCAAAGAAGGCCAACGGATCATATGGGAGGACGAAGATGGACGAACGAGACGAACTTCGTCCAAAGAAGGCCAACGGATCAAATGGGAGGACGAAGATGGACGAACGAGACGAACTTGGTCCAACGGATCAAATGGGAGGACGAAGATGGACGAACGAGACGAACTTGGTCCAAAGAAGGCCTAGGGATCAAATGGGAGGACGAAGATGGACGAACGAGACAAACATGGTCCAAAGAAGGCCTACGGAGCAAATGGGAGGACGAAGATGGACGAACTTGGTCCAAAGAACGCCAACGGATCAAATGGGAGGACGAAGATGGACGAACGAGACGAACTTGATCCAAAGAAGGCCTAGGGATCAAATGGGAGGACGAAGATGGGGGAACGAGGCGAACTTGGTCCAAAGAAGGCCTACGGATCAAATGGGAGGACGAAGATGGACGAACGAGACGAACATGGTGCAAAAAATTCCAACGGATCAAATGGGAGGACGAAGGTGGTAGAACAAGACGAACTTGGTCCAAAGAAGGCCTACGGATCAAATGGGAGGACGAAGAGGGACGAACGAGACGAACTTGGTCCAAAGAAGGCCTACGGAGCAAATGGGAGGACGAAGATGGACGAATGAGACGAACTTGGTCCAAAGAAGGCCTACGGATCAAATGGGAGGACGAAGATGAACGAACGAGACGAACTTGGTCCAAAGAAGGCCAACGGATCAAATGGGAGGACGAAGATGGACGAACGAGACGAACTTGGTCCAAAGAAGGCCAACGGATCATATGGGAGGACGAAGATGGACGAACGAGACGAACTTCGTCCAAAGAAGGCCAACGGATCAAATGGGAGGACGAAGATGGACGAACGAGACGAACTTGGTCCAACGAAGGCCAACGGATCAAATGGGAGGACGAAGATGGACGAACGAGACGAACTTGGTCCAAAGAAGGCCTAGGGATCAAACGGGAGGACGAAGATGGAGGAACGAGGCGAACTTGGTCCAAAGAAGGCCTACGGATCAAATGGGAGGACGAAGATGGACGAACGAGACAAACTTGGTCCAAAGAATTCCAAGGATCAAATGGGAGGACGAAGGTGGTAGAACAAGACGAACTTGGTCCAAAGAAGGCCTACGGATCAAATGGGAGGACGAAGATGGACGAACAAGACGAACTTGGTCAAAAGAAGGCCTACAGATCAAATGGGAGGACGAAGATGGACGAACGAGACGAACTTGGACCAAAGAAGGCATACGGATCAAATGGGAGGACGAAGATGGACGAACGAGACGAACTTGGTCCAAAGAAGGCCAACGGTTCAAATGGGAGGACGAAGATGGACGAACGAGACGAACTTGGTCCAAAGAAGGCCTACGGATCAAATGGGAGGACGAAGATGGACGAACGAGACGAACTTGGTCCAAAGAATTCCAACGGATCAAATGGGAGGACGAAGATGGACGAACGAGACGAACTTGGTCCAAAGAAGGCCTAGGGATCAAATGGGAGGACGAAGATGGAGGAACGAGGCGAACTTGGTCCAAAGAAGGCCTACGGATCAAATGGGAGGACGAAGATGGACGAACGAGACAAACTTGGTCCAAAGAATTCCAACGGATCAAATGGGAGGACGAAGGTGGTAGAACAAGACGAACTTGGTCCAAAGAAGGCCCACGGATCAAATGGGAGGACGAAGAGGGACGAACGAGACAAACATGGTGCAAAGAAGGCCTACGGAGCAAATGGGAGGACGAAGATGGACGAACGAGATGAACTTGGTCAAAAGAATGCCAATGTATCAAATGGGAGGACGAAGATGGACGAACGAGACGAACTTGGTCCAAAGAAGGCCTAGGGATCAAATGGGAGGACGAAGATGGACGAACGAGACGAACTTGGTCCAAAGAAGGCCAACGGATCAAATGGGAGGACGAAGATGGACGAACGAGACGAACTTGGTCCAAAGAAGGCCTAGGGATCAAATGGCAGGACAAAGATGGACGAACGAGACGAACTTGGTCCAAAGAAGGCCTAGGGATCAAATGGGAGGACGAAGATGGACGAACGAGACGAACTTTGTCCAAAGTAGGCCAACGGATCAAATGGGAGGACGAAGATGGAGGAACGAGGCGAACTTGGTCCAAAGAAGGCCTAGGGATCAAATGGGAGGACGAAGAAGGACGAACGAGACAAACTTGGTCCAAAGAATTCCAACGGATCAAATGGGAGGACGAAGATGGACGAACGAGACGAACTTGGTCCAAAGAAGGCCTAGGGATCAAATGGGAGGACGAAGATGGACGAACGAGACGAACTTGGTCCAAAGAAGGCCAACGGATCAAATGGGAGGACGAAGATGGACGAACGAGACGAACTTGGTCCAAAGAAGGCCTAGGGATCAAATGGGAGGACGAAGATGGAGGAACGAGGCGAACTTGGTCCAAAGAAGGCCTACGGATCAAATGGGAGGACGAAGATGGACGAACGAGACGAACTTGGTCCAAAGAAGGCCTACGGATCAAATGGGAGGACGAAGATGCACGAACGAGACGAACTTGGTCCAAAGAAGGCCAACGGATCAAATGGGAGGACGAAGATGGACGAACGAGACGAACATGGTCCAAAGAAGGCCAACGGATCATATGGGAGGACGAAGATGGACGAACGAGACGAACTTCGTCCAAAGAAGGCCAACGGATCAAATGGGAGGACGAAGATGGACGAACGAGACGAACTTGGTCCAACGGATCAAATGGGAGGACGAAGATGGACGAACGAGACGAACTTGGTCCAAAGAAGGCCTAGGGATCAAATGGGAGGACGAAGATGGACGAACGAGACAAACATGGTCCAAAGAAGGCCTACGGAGCAAATGGGAGGACGAAGATGGACGAACTTGGTCCAAAGAACGCCAACGGATCAAATGGGAGGACGAAGATGGACGAACGAGACGAACTTGGTCCAAAGAAGGCCTAGGGATCAAATGGGAGGACGAAGATGGGGGAACGAGGCGAACTTGGTCCAAAGAAGGCCTACGGATCAAATGGGAGGACGAAGATGGACGAACGAGACGAACATGGTGCAAAAAATTCCAACGGATCAAATGGGAGGACGAAGGTGGTAGAACAAGACGAACTTGGTCCAAAGAAGGCCTACGGATCAAATGGGAGGACGAAGAGGGACGAACGAGACGAACTTGGTCCAAAGAAGGCCTACGGAGCAAATGGGAGGACGAAGATGGACGAACGAGACGAACTTGGTCCAAAGAAGGCCTACGGATCAAATGGGAGGACGAAGATGAACGAACGAGACGAACTTGGTCCAAAGAAGGCCAACGGATCAAATGGGAGGACGAAGATGGACGAACGAGACGAACTTGGTCCAAAGAAGGCCAACGGATCATATGGGAGGACGAAGATGGACGAACGAGACGAACTTCGTCCAAAGAAGGCCAACGGATCAAATGGGAGGACGAAGATGGACGAACGAGACGAACTTGGTCCAACGAAGGCCAACGGATCAAATGGGAGGACGAAGATGGACGAACGAGACGAACTTGGTCCAAAGAAGGCCTAGGGATCAAACGGGAGGACGAAGATGGAGGAACGAGGCGAACTTGGTCCAAAGAAGGCCTACGGATCAAATGGGAGGACGAAGATGGACGAACGAGACAAACTTGGTCCAAAGAATTCCAAGGATCAAATGGGAGGACGAAGGTGGTAGAACAAGACGAACTTGGTCAAAAGAAGGCCTACGGATCAAATGGGAGGACGAAGATGGACGAACAAGACGAACTTGGTCAAAAGAAGGCCTACAGATCAAATGGGAGGACGAAGATAGACGAACGAGACGAACTTGGTCCAAAGAAGGCATACGGATCAAATGGGAGGACGAAGATGGACGAACGAGACGAACTTGGTCCAAAGAAGGCCAACGGTTCAAATGGGAGGACGAAGATGGACGAACGAGACGAACTTGGTCCAAAGAAGGCCTAGGGATCAAATGGCAGGACGAAGATGGACGAACGAGACAAACTTGGTCCAAAGAATTCCAACGGATCAAATGGGAGGACGAAGGTGGTAGAACAAGACGAACTTGGTCCAAAGAAGGCCCACGGATCAAATGGGAGGACGAAGAGGGACGAACGAGACAAACATGGTGCAAAGAAGGCCTACGGAGCAAATGGGAGGACGAAGATGGACGAACGAGATGAACTTGGTCAAAAGAATGCCAATGTATCAAATGGGAGGACGAAGATGGACGAACGAGACGAACTTGGTCCAAAGAAGGCCAACGGATCAAATGGGAGGACGAAGATGGAGGAACGAGGCGAACTTGGTCCAAAGAAGGCCTACGGATCAAATGGGAGGACGAAGATGGACGAACGAGACAAACTTGGTCCAAAGAATTCCAACGGATCAAATGGGAGGACGAAGGTGGTAGAACAAGACGAACTTGGTCCAAAGAAGGCCCACGGATCAAATGGGAGGACGAAGAGGGACGAAGGAGACAAACATGGTGCAAAGAAGGCCTACGGAGCAAATGGGAGGACGAAGATGGACGAACGAGATGAACTTGGTCAAAAGAATGCCAATGTATCAAATGGGAGGACGAAGATGGACGAACGAGACGAACGTGGTCCAAAGAAGGCCTAGGGATCAAATGGGAGGACGAAGGTGGACGAACGAGACGAACTTGGTCCAAAGAAGGCCTAGGGATCAAATGGCAGGACAAAGATGGACGAACGAGACGAACTTGGTCCAAAGAAGGCCTAGGGATCAAATGGGAGGACGAAGATGGACGAACGAGACGAACATTGTCCAAAGTAGGCCAACGGATCAAATGGGAGGACGAAGATGGAGGAACGAGGCGAACTTGGTCCAAAGAAGGCCTAGGGATCAAATGGGAGGACGAAGAAGGACGAACGAGACAAACTTGGTCCAAAGAATTCCAACGGATCAAATGGGAGGACGAAGATGGACGAACGAGACGAACTTGGTCCAAAGAAGGCCTAGGGATCAAATGGGAGGACGAAGATGGACGAACGAGACGAACTTGGTCCAAAGAAGGCCAACGGATCAAATGGGAGGACGAAGATGGACGAACGAGACGAACTTGGTCCAAAGAAGGCCTAGGGATCAAATGGGAGGACGAAGATGGAGGAACGAGGCGAACTTGGTCCAAAGAAGGCCTACAGATCAAATGGGAGGACGAAGAGGGACGAACGAGACAAACTTGGTCCAAAGAAGGCCTAGGGATCAAATGGGAGGACGAAGATGGACGAACGAGACAAACTTGGTCCAAAGAATTCCAACGGATCAAATGGGAGGAAGAAGGTGGTAGAACAAGACGAACATGGTCCAAAGAAGGCCTACGGATCAAATGGGAGGACGAAGATGGACGAACTTGGTCCAATGAACGCCAATGGATCAAATGGGAGGACGAAGATGGACGAACGAGACGAACTTGGTCCAAAGAAGGCCTAGGGATCAAATGGGAGGACAAAGATGGGGGAACGAGGCGAACTTGGTCCAAAGAAGGCCTATGGATCAAATGGGGAGGACGAAGATGGACGAACGAGACGAACATTTTGCAAAGAATTCCAACGGATCAAATGGGAGGACGAAGGTGGTAGAACAAGACGAACTTGGTCCAAAGAAGGCCTACGGATCAAATGGGAGGACGAAGAGGGACGAACGAGACGAACTTGGTCCAAAGAAGGCCTATGGAGCAAATGGGAGGACGAAGATGGACGAATGAGACGAACTTGGTCCAAAGAAGGCCAACGGATCAAATGGGAGGACGAAGATGGACGAACGAGACGAACTTGGTCCAAAGAAGGCCTAGGGATCAAATGGGAGGACGAAGAGGGACGAACGAGACGAACTTGGTCCAAAGAAGGCCTACGGAGCAAATGGTAGGACGAAGATGGACGAACGAGACGAACTTGGTCCAAAGAAGGCCTACGGATCAAATGGGAGGACGAAGATGGACGAACGAGACGAACTTGGTCCAAAGAAGGCCAACGGATCAAATGGGAGGACGAAGATGGACGAACGAAATGAACTTGGTCCAAAGAAGGCCAACGAATCATATGGGAGGACGAAGATGGACGAACGAGACGAACTTGGTCCAAGGAAGGCCAACGGATCAAATGGGAGGACGAAGATGGACGAACGAGACGAACTTGGTCCAAAGAAGGCCTAGGGATCAAATGGGAGGACGAAGATGGAGGAACGAGGCGAACTTGGTCCAAAGAAGGCCTACGGATCAAATGGGAGGACGAAGATGGACGAACGAGACGAACCTGGTCCAAAGAAGGCCTAGGGATCAAATGGCAGGACGAAGATGGAGGAACGAGGCGAACTTGGTCCAAAGAAGGCCTACGGATCAAATGGGAGGACGAAGATGGACGAACGAGACAAACATGGTCCAAAGAATTCCAAGGATCAAATGGGAGGACGAAGGTGGTAGAACAAGACGAACTTGGTCCAAAGAAGGCCTACGGATCAAATGGGAGGACGAAGATGGACGAACAAGACGAACTTGGTCAAAAGAAGGCCTACGGATCAAATGGGAGGACGAAGATGGACGAACGAGACGAACTTGGTCCAAAGAAGGCATACGGAGCAAATGGGAGGACGAAGATGGACGAATGAGACGAACTTGGTCCAAAGAAGGCCAACGGAGCAAATGGGAGGACGAAGATGGACGAAAGAGACGAACTTGGTCCAAAGAAGGCCAACGGATCAAATGGGAGGACGAAGATGGACGAACGAGACGAACTTGGTCCAAAGAAGGCCTAGGGATCAAATGGGAGGACGAAGAGGGACGAACGAGACGAACTTGGTCCAAAGAAGGCCTACGGAGCAAATGGGAGGACGAAGATGGACGAACGAGACGAACTTGGTCCAAAGAAGGCCTACGGATCAAATGGGAGGACGAAGATGGACGAACGAGACGAACTTGGTCCAAAGAAGGCCTAGGGATCAAACGGGAGGACGAAGATGGAGGAACGAGGCGAACTTGGTCCAAAGAAGGCCTACGGATCAAATGGGAGGACGAAGATGGACGAACGAGACAAACTTGGTCCAAAGAATTCCAAGGATCAAATGGGAGGACGAAGGTGGTAGAACAAGACGAACTTGGTCCAAAGAAGGCCTACGGATCAAATGGGAGGACGAAGATGGACGAACAAGACGAACTTGGTCAAAAGAAGGCCTACAGATCAAATGGGAGGACGAAGATGGACGAACGAGACGAACTTGGTCCAAAGAAGGCATACGGATCAAATGGGAGGACGAAGATGGACGAACGAGACGAACTTGGTCCAAAGAAGGCCAACGGTTCAAATGGGAGGACGAAGATGGACGAACGAGACGAACTTGGTCCAAAGAAGGCCTACGGATCAAATGGGAGGACGAAGATGGAGGAACGAGGCGAACTTGGTCCAAAGAAGGCCTACAGATCAAATGGGAGGACGAAGAGGGACGAACGAGACAAACTTGGTCCAAAGAAGGCCTAGGGATCAAATGGGAGGACGAAGATGGACGAACGAGACAAACTTGGTCCAAAGAATTCCAACGGATCAAATGGGAGGACGAAGGTGGTAGAACAAGACGAACATGGTCCAAAGAAGGCCTACGGATCAAATGGGAGGACGAAGATGGACGAACTTGGTCCAATGAACGCCAATGGATCAAATGGGAGGACGAAGATGGACGAACGAGACGAACTTGGTCCAAAGAAGGCCTAGGGATCAAATGGGAGGACAAAGATGGGGGAACGAGGCGAACTTGGTCCAAAGAAGGCCTATGGATCAAATGGGAGGACGAAGATGGACGAACGAGACGAACATTTTGCAAAGAATTCCAACGGATCAAATGGGAGGACGAAGGTGGTAGAACAAGACGAACTTGGTCCAAAGAAGGCCTACGGATCAAATGGGGGGACGAAGAGGGACGAACGAGACGAACTTGGTCCAAAGAAGGCCTACGGAGCAAATGGGAGGACGAAGATGGACGAATGAGACGAACTTGGTCCAAAGAAGGCCAACGGATCAAATGGGAGGACGAAGATGGACGAACGAGACGAACTTGGTCCAAAGAAGGCCTAGGGATCAAATGGGAGGACGAAGAGGGACGAACGAGACGAACTTGGTCCAAAGAAGGCCTACGGAGCAAATGGTAGGACGAAGATGGACGAACGAGACGAACTTGGTCCAAAGAAGGCCTACGGATCAAATGGGAGGACGAAGATGGACGAACGAGACGAACTTGGTCCAAAGAAGGCCAACGGATCAAATGGGAGGACGAAGATGGACGAACGAAATGAACTTGGTCCAAAGAAGGCCAACGAATCATATGGGAGGACGAAGATGGACAAACGAGACGAACTTGGTCCAAGGAAGGCCAACAGATCAAATGGGAGGACGAAGATGGACGAACGAGACGAACTTGGTCCAACGAAGGCCAACGGATCAAATGGGAGGACGAAGATGGACGAACGAGACGAACTTGGTCCAAAGAAGGCCTAGGGATCAAATGGGAGGACGAAGATGGAGGAACGAGGCGAACTTGGTCCAAAGAAGGCCTACGGATCAAATGGGAGGACGAAGATGGACGAACGAGACGAACTTGGTCCAAAGAAGGCCTAGGGATCAAATGGCAGGACGAAGATGGAGGAACGAGGCGAACTTGGTCCAAAGAAGGCCTACGGATCAAATGGGAGGACGAAGATGGACGAACGAGACAAACATGGTCCAAAGAATTCCAAGGATCAAATGGGAGGACGAAGGTGGTAGAACAAGACGAACTTGGTCCAAAGAAGGCCTACGGATCAAATGGGAGGACGAAGATGGACGAACCAGACGAACTTGGTTAAAAGAAGGCCTACGGATCAAATGGGAGGACGAAGATGGACGAACGAGACGAACTTGGTCCAAAGAAGGCATACGGAGCAAATGGGAGGACGAAGATGGACGAATGAGACGAACTTGGTCCAAAGAAGGCCAACGGAGCAAATGGGAGGACGAAGATGGACGAATGAGACGAACTTGGTCCAAAGAAGGCCAACGGATCAAATGGGAGGACGAAGATGGACGAACGAGACGAACTTGGTCCAAAGAAGGCCTAGGGATCAAATGGGAGGACGAAGAGGGACGAACGAGACGAACTTGGTCCAAAGAAGGCCTACGGAGCAAATGGGAGGACGAAGATGGACGAACGAGACGAACTTGGTCCAAAGAAGGCCTACGGATCAAATGGGAGGACGAAAATGGACGAACGAGACGAACTTGGTCCAAAGAAGGCCTAGGGATCAAACGGGGAGGACGAAGATGGAGGAACGAGGCGAACTTGGTCCAAAGAAGGCCTACGGATCAAATGGGAGGACGAAGATGGACGAACGAGACAAACTTGGTCCAAAGAAGGCCTACAGATCAAATGGGAGGACGAAGATGGACGAACGAGACGAACTTGGTCCAAAGAAGGCATACGGATCAAATGGGAGGACGAAGATGGACGAACGAGACGAACTTGGTCCAAAGAAGGCCAACGGTTCAAATGGGAGGACGAAGATGGACGAACGAGACGAACTTGGTCCAAAGAAGGCATACGGATCAAATGGGAGGACGAAGATGGACGAACGAGACGAACTTGGTCCAAAGAAGGCCAACGGTTCAAATGGGAGGACGAAGATGGACGAACGAGACGAACTTGGTCCAAAGAAGGCCTACGGATCAAATGGGAGGACGAAGATGGACGAACGAGACGAACTTGGTCCAAAGAATTCCAACGGATCAAATGGGAGGACGAAGATGGACGAACGAGACGAACTTGGTCCAAAGAAGGCCTAGGGATCAAATGGGAGGACGAAGATGGAGGAACGAGGCGAACTTGGTCCAAAGAAGGCCTACGGATCAAATGGGAGGACGAAGATGGACGAACGAGACAAACTTGGTCCAAAGAATTCCAACGGATCAAATGGGAGGACGAAGGTGGTAGAACAAGACGAACTTGGTCCAAAGAAGGCCCACGGATCAAATGGGAGGACGAAGAGGGACGTACGAGACAAACATGGTGCAAAGAAGGCCTACGGAGCAAATGGGAGGACGAAGATGGACGAACGAGATGAACTTGGTCAAAAGAATGCCAATGTATCAAATGGGAGGACGAAGATGGACGAACGAGACGAACTTGGTCCAAAGAAGGCATACGGAGCAAATGGGAGGACGAAGATGGACGAATGAGACGAACTTGGTCCAAAGAAGGCCAACGGAGCAAATGGGAGGACGAAGATGGACGAATGAGACGAACTTGGTCCAAAGAAGGCCAACGGATCAAATGGGAGGACGAAGATGGACGAACGAGACGAACTTGGTCCAAAGAAGGCCTAGGGATCAAATGGGAGGACGAAGAGGGACGAACGAGACGAACTTGGTCCAAAGAAGGCCTACGGAGCAAATGGGAGGACGAAGATGGACGAACGAGACGAACTTGGTCCAAAGAAGGCCTACGGATCAAATGGGAGGACGAAGATGGACGAACGAGACGAACTTGGTCCAAAGAAGGCCTAGGGATCAAACGGGAGGACGAAGATGGAGGAACGAGGCGAACTTGGTCCAAAGAAGGGCTACGGATCAAATGGGAGGACGAAGATGGACGAACGAGACAAACTTGGTCCAAAGAATTCCAAGGATCAAATGGGAGGACGAAGGTGGTAGAACAAGACGAACTTGGTCCAAAGAAGGCCTACGGATCAAATGGGAGGACGAAGATGGACGAACAAGACGAACTTGGTCAAAAGAAGGCCTACAGATCAAATGGGAGGACGAAGATGGACGAACGAGACGAACTTGGTCCAAAGAAGGCATACGGATCAAATGGGAGGACGAAGATGGACGAACGAGACGAACTTGGTCCAAAGAAGGCCAACGGTTCAAATGGGAGGACGAAGATGGACGAACGAGACGAACTTGGTCCAAAGAAGGCCTACGGATCAAATGGGAGGACGAAGATGGACGAACGAGACGAACTTGGTCCAAAGAATTCCAACGGATCAAATGGGAGGACGAAGATGGACGAACGAGACGAACTTGGTCCAAAGAAGGCCTAGGGATCAAATGGGAGGACGAAGATGGAGGAACGAGGCGAACTTGGTCCAAAGAAGGCCTACGGATCAAATGGGAGGACGAAGATGGACGAACGAGACAAACTTGGTCCAAAGAATTCCAACGGATCAAATGGGAGGACGAAGGTGGTAGAACAAGACGAACTTGGTCCAAAGAAGGCCAACGGAGCAAATGGGAGGACGAAGATGGACGAATGAGACGAACTTGGTCCAAAGAAGGCCAACGGATCAAATGGGAGGACGAAGATGGACGAACGAGACGAACTTGGTCCAAAGAAGGCCTAGGGATCAAATGGGAGGACGAAGAGGGACGAACGAGACGAACTTGGTCCAAAGAAGGCCTACGGAGCAAATGGGAGGACGAAGATGGACGAACGAGACGAACTTGGTCCAAAGAAGGCCTACGGATCAAATGGGAGGACGAAAATGGACGAACGAGACGAACTTGGTCCAAAGAAGGCCTAGGGATCAAACGGGAGGACGAAGATGGAGGAACGAGGCGAACTTGGTCCAAAGAAGGCCTACGGATCAAATGGGAGGACGAAGATGGACGAACGAGACAAACTTGGTCCAAAGAAGGCCTACAGATCAAATGGGAGGACGAAGATGGACGAACGAGACGAACTTGGTCCAAAGAAGGCATACGGATCAAATGGGAGGACGAAGATGGACGAACGAGACGAACTTGGTCCAAAGAAGGCCAACGGTTCAAATGGGAGGACGAAGATGGACGAACGAGACGAACTTGGTCCAAAGAAGGCATACGGATCAAATGGGAGGACGAAGATGGACGAACGAGACGAACTTGGTCCAAAGAAGGCCAACGGTTCAAATGGGAGGACGAAGATGGACGAACGAGACGAACTTGGTCCAAAGAAGGCCTACGGATCAAATGGGAGGACGAAGATGGACGAACGAGACGAACTTGGTCCAAAGAATTCCAACGGATCAAATGGGAGGACGAAGATGGACGAACGAGACGAACTTGGTCCAAAGAAGGCCTAGGGATCAAATGGGAGGACGAAGATGGAGGAACGAGGCGAACTTGGTCCAAAGAAGGCCTACGGATCAAATGGGAGGACGAAGATGGACGAACGAGACAAACTTGGTCCAAAGAATTCCAACGGATCAAATGGGAGGACGAAGGTGGTAGAACAAGACGAACTTGGTCCAAAGAAGGCCCACGGATCAAATGGGAGGACGAAGAGGGACGTACGAGACAAACATGGTGCAAAGAAGGCCTACGGAGCAAATGGGAGGACGAAGATGGACGAACGAGATGAACTTGGTCAAAAGAATGCCAATGTATCAAATGGGAGGACGAAGATGGACGAACGAGACGAACTTGGTCCAAAGAAGGCATACGGAGCAAATGGGAGGACGAAGATGGACGAATGAGACGAACTTGGTCCAAAGAAGGCCAACGGAGCAAATGGGAGGACGAAGATGGACGAATGAGACGAACTTGGTCCAAAGAAGGCCAACGGATCAAATGGGAGGACGAAGATGGACGAACGAGACGAACTTGGTCCAAAGAAGGCCTAGGGATCAAATGGGAGGACGAAGAGGGACGAACGAGACGAACTTGGTCCAAAGAAGGCCTACGGAGCAAATGGGAGGACGAAGATGGACGAACGAGACGAACTTGGTCCAAAGAAGGCCTACGGATCAAATGGGAGGACGAAGATGGACGAACGAGACGAACTTGGTCCAAAGAAGGCCTAGGGATCAAACGGGAGGACGAAGATGGAGGAACGAGGCGAACTTGGTCCAAAGAAGGGCTACGGATCAAATGGGAGGACGAAGATGGACGAACGAGACAAACTTGGTCCAAAGAATTCCAAGGATCAAATGGGAGGACGAAGGTGGTAGAACAAGACGAACTTGGTCCAAAGAAGGCCTACGGATCAAATGGGAGGACGAAGATGGACGAACAAGACGAACTTGGTCAAAAGAAGGCCTACAGATCAAATGGGAGGACGAAGATGGACGAACGAGACGAACTTGGTCCAAAGAAGGCATACGGATCAAATGGGAGGACGAAGATGGACGAACGAGACGAACTTGGTCCAAAGAAGGCCAACGGTTCAAATGGGAGGACGAAGATGGACGAACGAGACGAACTTGGTCCAAAGAAGGCCTACGGATCAAATGGGAGGACGAAGATGGACGAACGAGACGAACTTGGTCCAAAGAATTCCAACGGATCAAATGGGAGGACGAAGATGGACGAACGAGACGAACTTGGTCCAAAGAAGGCCTAGGGATCAAATGGGAGGACGAAGATGGAGGAACGAGGCGAACTTGGTCCAAAGAAGGCCTACGGATCAAATGGGAGGACGAAGATGGACGAACGAGACAAACTTGGTCCAAAGAATTCCAACGGATCAAATGGGAGGACGAAGGTGGTAGAACAAGACGAACTTGGTCCAAAGAAGGCCCACGGATCAAATGGGAGGACGAAGAGGGACGTACGAGACAAACATGGTGTAAAGAAGGCCTACGGAGCAAATGGGAGGACGAAGATGGACGAACGAGATGAACTTGGTCAAAAGAATGCCAATGTATCAAATGGGAGGACGAAGATGGACGAACGAGACGAACTTGGTCCAAAGAAGGCCTAGGGATCAAATGGGAGGACGAAGATGGACGAACGAGACGAACTTGGTCCAAAGAAGGCCAACGGATCAAATGGGAGGACGAAGATGGACGAACGAGACGAACTTGGTCCAAAGAAGGCCTAGGGATCAAATGGCAGGACAAAGATGGACGAACGAGACGAACTTGGTCCAAAGAAGGCCTAGGGATCAAATGGGAGGACGAAGATGGACGAACGAGACGAACTTTGTCCAAAGTAGGCCAACGGATCAAATGGGAGGACAAAGATGGAGGAACGAGGCGAACTTGGTCCAAAGAAGGCCTAGGGATCAAATGGGAGGACGAAGAAGGACGAACGAGACAAACTTGGTCCAAAGAATTCCAACGGATCAAATGGGAGGACGAAGATGGACGAACGAGACGAACTTGGTCCAAAGAAGGCCTAGGGATCAAATGGGAGGACGAAGATGGACGAACGAGACGAACTTGGTCCAAAGAAGGCATACGGATCAAATGGGAGGACGAAGATGGACGAACGAGACGAACTTGGTCCAAAGAAGGCCAACGGTTCAAATGGGAGGACGAAGATGGACGAACGAGACGAACTTGGTCCAAAGAAGGCCTACGGATCAAATGGGAGGACGAAGATGGACGAACGAGACGAACTTGGTCCAAAGAATTCCAACGGATCAAATGGGAGGACGAAGATGGACGAACGAGACGAACTTGGTCCAAAGAAGGCCTAGGGATCAAATGGGAGGACGAAGATGGAGGAACGAGGCGAACTTGGTCCAAAGAAGGCCTACGGATCAAATGGGAGGACGAAGATGGACGAACGAGACAAACTTGGTCCAAAGAATTCCAACGGATCAAATGGGAGGACGAAGGTGGTAGAACAAGACGAACTTGGTCCAAAGAAGGCCCACGGATCAAATGGGAGGACGAAGAGGGACGTACGAGACAAACATGGTGCAAAGAAGGCCTACGGAGCAAATGGGAGGACAAAGATGGACGAACGAGATGAACTTGGTGAAAAGAATGCCAATGTATCAAATGGGAGGACGAAGATGGACGAACGAGACGAACTTGGTCCAAAGAAGGCATACGGAGCAAATGGGAGGACGAAGATGGACGAATGAGACGAACTTGGTCCAAAGAAGGCCAACGGAGCAAATGGGAGGACGAAGATGGACGAATGAGACGAACTTGGTCCAAAGAAGGCCACCGGATCAAATGGGAGGACGAAGATGGACGAACGAGACGAACTTGGTCCAAAGAAGGCCTAGGGATCAAATGGGAGGACGAAGAGGGACGAACGAGACGAACTTGGTCCAAAGAAGGCCTACGGAGCAAATGGGAGGACGAAGATGGACGAACGAGACGAACTTGGTCCAAAGAAGGCCTACGGATCAAATGGGAGGACGAAGATGGACGAACGAGACGAACTTGGCCCAAAGAAGGCCTAGGGATCAAACGGGAGGACGAAGATGGAGGAACGAGGCGAACTTGGTCCAAAGAAGGGCTACGGATCAAATGGGAGGACGAAGATGGACGAACGAGACAAACTTGGTCCAAAGAATTCCAAGGATCAAATGGGAGGACGAAGGTGGTAGAACAAGACGAACTTGGTCCAAAGAAGGCCTACGGATCAAATGGGAGGACGAAGATGGACGAACAAGACGAACTTGGTCAAAAGAAGGCCTACAGATCAAATGGGAGGACGAAGATGGACGAACGAGACGAACTTGGTCCAAAGAAGGCATACGGATCAAATGGGAGGACGAAGATGGACGAACGAGACGAACTTGGTCCAAAGAAGGCCAACGGTTCAAATGGGAGGACGAAGATGGACGAACGAGACGAACTTGGTCCAAAGAAGGCCTACGGATCAAATGGGAGGACGAAGATGGACGAACGAGACGAACTTGGTCCAAAGAATTCCAACGGATCAAATGGGAGGACGAAGATGGACGAACGAGACGAACTTGGTCCAAAGAAGGCCTAGGGATCAAATGGGAGGACGAAGATGGAGGAACGAGGCGAACTTGGTCCAAAGAAGGCCTACGGATCAAATGGGAGGACGAAGATGGACGAACGAGACAAACTTGGTCCAAAGAATTCCAGCGGATCAAATGGGAGGACGAAGGTGGTAGAACAAGACGAACTTGGTCCAAAGAAGGCCCACGGATCAAATGGGAGGACGAAGAGGGACGTACGAGACAAACATGGTGCAAAGAAGGCCTACGGAGCAAATGGGAGGACGAAGATGGACGAACGAGATGAACTTGGTCAAAAGAATGCCAATGTATCAAATGGGAGGACGAAGATGGACGAACGAGACGAACTTGGTCCAAAGAAGGCCTAGGGATCAAATGGGAGGACGAAGATGGACGAACGAGACGAACTTGGTCCAAAGAAGGCCAACGGATCAAATGGGAGGACGAAGATGGACGAACGAGACGAACTTGGTCCAAAGAAGGCCTAGGGATCAAATGGCAGGACAAAGATGGACGAACGAGACGAACTTGGTCCAAAGAAGGCCTAGGGATCAAATGGGAGGACGAAGATGGACGAACGAGACGAACTTTGTCCAAAGTAGGCCAACGGATCAAATGGGAGGACGAAGAGGGACGAACGAGACAAACTTGGTCCAAAGAATTCCAACGGATCAAATGGGAGGACGAAGGAGGTAGAACAAGACGAACATGGTCCAAAGAAGGCCTACGGATCAAATGGGAGGACGAAGATGGACGAACGAGACGAACATTTTGCAAAGAATTCCAACGGATCTAATGGGAGGACGAAGGTGGTAGAACAAGACGAACTTGGTCCAAAGAAGGCCTACGGATCAAATGGGAGGACGAAGAGGGACGAACGAGACGAACTTGGTCCAAAGAAGGCCTACGGAGCAAATGGGAGGACGAAGATGGACGAAGGAGACGAATTTGGTCCAAAGAAGGCCAACGGATCAAATGGGAGGACGAAGATGGACGAACGAGACGAACTTGGTCCAAAGAAGGCCTAGGGATCAAATGGGAGGATGAAGAGGGACGAACGAGACGAATTTGGTCCAAAGAAGGCCTACGGAGCAAATGGTAGGACGAAGATGGACGAACGAGACGAACTTGGTCCAAAGAAGGCCTACGGATCAAATGGGAGGACGAAGATGGATGGACGAACGAGACGAACTTGGTCCAAAGAAGGCCAATGGATCAAATGGGAGGACGAAGATGGACGAACGAAATGAACTTGGTCCAAAGAAGGCCAACGAATCATATGGGAGGACGAAGATGGACGAACGAGACGAACTTGGTCCAAGGAAGGCCAACGGATCAAATGGGAGGACGAAGATGGACGAACGAGACGAACTTGGTCCAACGAAGGCCAACGGATCAAATGGGAGGACGAAGATGGACGAACGAGACGAACTTGGTCCAAAGAAGGCCTAGGGATCAAATGGGAGGACGAAGATGGAGGAACGAGGCGAACTTGGTCCAAAGAAGCCCTACGGATCAAATGGGAGGACGAAGATGGACGAACGAGACGAACTTGGTCCAAAGAAGGCCTAGGGATCAAATGGGAGGACGAAGATGGAGGAACGAGGCGAACTTGGTCCAAAGAAGGCCTACGGATCAAATGGGAGGACGAAGATGGACGAACGAGACAAACATGGTCCAAAGAATTCCAAGGATCAAATGGGAGGACGAAGGTGGTAGAACAAGACGAACTTGGTCCAAAGAAGGCCTACGGATCAAATGGGAGGACGAAGATGGACGAACAAGACGCACTTGGTCAAAAGAAGGCCTACGGATCAAATGGGAGGACGAAGATGGACGAACGAGACGAACTTGGTCCAAAGAAGGCATACGGAGCAAATGGGAGGACGAAGATGGACGAATGAGACGAACTTGGTCCAAAGAAGGCCAACGGAGCAAATGGGAGGACGAAGATGGACGAATGAGACGAACTTGGTCCAAAGAAGGCCAACGGATCAAATGGGAGGACGAAGATGGACGAACGAGACGAACTTGGTCCAAAGAAGGCCTAGGGATCAAATGGGAGGACGAAGAGGGACGAACGAGACGAACTTGGTCCAAAGAAGGCCTACGGAGCAAATGGGAGGACGAAGATGGACGAACGAGACGAACTTGGTCCAAAGAAGGCCTACGGATCAAATGGGAGGACGAAGATGGACGAACGAGACGAACTTGGTCCAAAGAAGGCCAACGGATCAAATGGGAGGACGAAGATGGACGAACGAGACGAACTTGGTCCAAGGAAGGCCAACGGATCAAATGGGAGGACGAAGATGGACAAACGAGACGAACTTGGTCCAACGAAGGCCAACGGATCAAATGGGAGGACGAAGATGGACGAACGAGACGAACTTGGTCCAAAGAAGGCCTAGGGATCAAATGGGAGGACGAAGAGGGACGAACGAGACGAACTTGGTCCAAAGAAGGCCTACGGAGCAAATGGGAGGACGAAGATGGACGAACGAGACGAACTTGGTCCAAAGAAGGCCTACGGATCAAATGGGAGGACGAAGATGGACGAACGAGATGAACTTGGTCCAAAGAAGGCCAACGGGTCAAATGGGAGGACGAAGATGGACGAACGAGACGAACTTGGTCCAAAGAAGGCCTACGGATCAAATGGGAGGACGAAGATGGACGAACGAGACGAACTTGGTCCAAAGAATTCCAACGGATCAAATGGGAGGACGAAGATGGACGAACGAGACGAACTTGGTCCAATGAAGGCCTAGGGATCAAATGGGAGGACGAAGATGGAGGAACGAGGCGAACTTGGTCCAAAGAAGGCCTACGGATCAAATGGGAGGACGAAGATGGACGAACGAGACAAACTTGGTCCAAAGAATTCCAACGGATCAAATGGGAGGACGAAGGTGGTAGAACAAGACGAACTTGGTCCAAAGAAGGCCCACGGATCAAATGGGAGGAAGAAGAGGGACGAACGAGACAAACATGGTGCAAAGAAGGCCTACGGAGCAAATGGGAGGACGAAGATGGACGAACGAGACGAACTTGGTCAAAAGAATGCCAATGTATCAAATGGGAGGACGAAGATGGACGAACGAGACGAACTTGGTCCAAAGAAGGCCTAGGGATCAAATGGGAGGACGAAGATGGAGGAACGAGGCGAACTTGGTCCAAAGAAGGCCTACGGATCAAATGGGAGGACGAAGATGGACGAACGAGCCAAACTTGGTCCAAAGAATTCCAACGGATCAAATGGGAGGACGAAGGTGGTAGAACAAGACGAACTTGGTCCAAAGAAGGCCTACGGATCAAATGGGAGGACGAAGAGGGACGAACGAGACAAACATGGTGCAAAGAAGGCCTACGGAGCAAATGGGAGGACGAAGATGGACGAACGAGACGAACTTGGTCAAAAGAATGCCAATGTATCAAATGGGAGGACGAAGATGGACGAACGAGACGAACTTGGTCCAAAGAAGGCCTAGGGATCAAATGGGAGGACGAAGATGGACGAACGAGACGAACTTGGTCCAAAGAAGGCCAACGGATCAAATGGGAGGACGAAGATGGACGAACGAGACAAACTTGGTCCAAAGAAGGCCTAGGGATCAAATGGGAGGACGAAGAGGGACGAACGAGACGAACTTGGTCCAAAGAAGGCCTACGGAGCAAATGGGAGGACGAAGATGGACGAACGAGACGAACTTGGTCCAAAGAAGGCCTACGGATCAAATGGGAGGACGAAGATGGACGAACAAGACGAACTTGGTCCAAGGAAGGCCAACGGATCAAATGGGAGGACGAAGATGGACGAACGAGACGAACTTGGTCCAACGAAGGCCAACGGATCAAATGGGAGGACGAAGATGGACGAACGAGACGAACTTGGTCCAAAGAAGGCCTAGGGATCAAATGGGAGGACGAAGAGGGACGAACGAGACGAACTTGGTCCAAAGAAGGCCTACGGAGCAAATGGGAGGACGAAGATGGACGAACGAGACGAACTTGGTCCAAAGAAGGCCTACGGAGCAAATGGGAGGACGAAGATGGACGAACGAGACGAACTTGGTCCAAAGAAGGCCAACGGATCAAATGGGAGGACGAAGATGGACGAACGAGACGAACTTGGTCCAACGAAGGCCAACGGATCAAATGGGAGGACGAAGATGGACGAACGAGACGAACTTGGTCCAAAGAAGGCCTAGGGATCAAATGGGAGGACGAAGAGGGACGAACGAGACGAACTTGGTCCAAAGAAGGCCTACGGAGCAAATGGGAGGACGAAGATGGACGAACGAGACGAACTTGGTCCAAAGAAGGCCTACGGAGCAAATGGGAGGACGAAGATGGACGAACGAGACGAACTTGGTCCAAAGAAGGCCAACGGATCAAATGGATGGACGAAGATGGACGAACGAGACGAACTTGGTCCAAAGAAGGCCTAGGGATCAAATGGGAGGACGAAGAGGGACGAACGAGACGAACTTGGTCCAAAGAAGGCCTACGGAGCAAATGGGAGGACGAAGATGGACGAACGAGACGAACTTGGTCCAAAGAAGGCCTACGGATCAAATGGGAGGACGAAGATGGACGAACGAGACGAACTTGGTCCAAAGAAGGCCAACGGATCAAATGGGAGGACGAAGATGGACGAACGAGACGAACTTGGTCCAAGGAAGGCCAACGGATCAAATGGGAGGACGAAGATGGACAAACGAGACGAACTTGGTCCAACGAAGGCCAACGGATCAAATGGGAGGACGAAGATGGACGAACGAGACGAACTTGGTCCAAAGAAGGCCTAGGGATCAAATGGGAGGACGAAGAGGGACGAACGAGACGAACTTGGTCCAAAGAAGGCCTACGGAGCAAATGGGAGGACGAAGATGGACGAACGAGACGAACTTGGTCCAAAGAAGGCCTACGGATCAAATGGGAGGACGAAGATGGACGAACGAGATGAACTTGGTCCAAAGAAGGCCAACGGGTCAAATGGGAGGACGAAGATGGACGAACGAGACGAACTTGGTCCAAAGAAGGCCTACGGATCAAATGGGAGGACGAAGATGGACGAACGAGACGAACTTGGTCCAAAGAATTCCAACGGATCAAATGGGAGGACGAAGATGGACGAACGAGACGAACTTGGTCCAATGAAGGCCTAGGGATCAAATGGGAGGACGAAGATGGAGAAACGAGGCGAACTTGGTCCAAAGAAGGCCTACGGATCAAATGGGAGGACGAAGATGGAGGAACGAGACAAACTTGGTCCAAAGAATTCCAACGGATCAAATGGGAGGACGAAGGTGGTAGAACAAGACGAACTTGGTCCAAAGAAGGCCCACGGATCAAATGGGAGGAAGAAGAGGGACGAACGAGACAAACATGGTGCAAAGAAGGCCTACGGAGCAAATGGGAGGACGAAGATGGACGAACGAGACGAACTTGGTCAAAAGAATGCCAATGTATCAAATGGGAGGACGAAGATGGACGAACGAGACGAACGTGGTCCAAAGAAGGCCTAGGGATCAAATGGGAGGACGAAGATGGACGAACGAGACAAACTTGGTCCAAAGAAGGCCAACGGATCAAATGGGAGGACGAAGATGGACGAACGAGACAAACTTGGTCCAAAGAAGGCCAACGGATCAAATGGGAGGACGAAGATGGACGAACGAGACAAACTTGGTCCAAAGAAGGCCTAGGGATCAAATGGGAGGACGAAGAGGGACGAACGAGACGAACTTGGTGCAAAGAAGGCCTACGGAGCAAATGGGAAGACGAAGATGGACGAACGAGACGAACTTGGTCCAAAGAAGGCCTACGGATCAAATGGGAGGACGAAGATGGACGAACAAGACGAACTTGGTCCAAGGAAGGCCAACGGATCAAATGGGAGGACGAAGATGGACGAACGAGACGAACTTGGTCCAACGAAGGCCAACGGTTCAAATGGGAGGACGAAGATGGACGAACGAGACGAACTTGGTCCAAAGATGGCCTAGGGATCAAATGGGAGGACGAAGAGGGACGAACGAGACGAACTTGGTCCAAAGAAGGCCTACGGAGCAAATGGGAGGACGAAGATGGACGAACGAGACGAACTTGGTCCAAAGAAGGCCTACGGATCAAATGGGAGGACGAAGATGGACGAACGAGACGAACTTGGTCCAAAGAAGGCCAACGGGTCAAATGGGAGGACGAAGATGGACGAACGAGACGAACTTGGTCCAAAGAAGGCCTAGGGATCAAATGGGAGGACGAAGATGGAGGAACGAGGCGAACTTGGTCCAAAGAAGGCCTACGGATCAAATGGGAGGACGAAGATGGACGAACGAGACAAACTTGGTCCAAGGAATTCCAACGGATCAAATGGGAGGACGAAGGTGGTAGAACAAGACGAACTTGGTCCAAAGAAGGCCTACGGATCAAATGGGAGGACGAAGAGGGACGAACGAGACAAACATGGTGCAAAGAAGGCCTACGGAGCAAATGGGAGGACAAAGATGGACGAACGAGACGAACTTGGTCAAAAGAATGCCAATGTATCAAATGGGAGGACGAAGATGGACGAACGAGACGAACTTGGTCCAAAGAAGGCCTAGGGATCAAATGGGAGGACGAAGATGGACGAACGAGACGAACTTGGTCCAAAGAAGGCCAACGGATCAAATGGGAGGACGAAGATGGACGAACGAGACAAACTTGGTCCAAAGAAGGCCTAGGGATCAAATGGGAGGACGAAGAGGGACGAACGAGACGAACTTGGTCCAAACAAGGCCTACGGAGCAAATGGGAGGACGAAGATGGACGAACGAGACGAACTTGGTCCAAAGAAGGCCTACGGATCAAATGGGAGGACGAAGATGGACGAACAAGACGAACTTGGTCCAAGGAAGGCCAACGGATCAAATGGGAGGACGAAGATGGACGAACGAGACGAACTTGGTCCAACGAAGGCCAACGGATCAAATGGGAGGACGAAGATGGACGAACGAGACGAACTTGGTCCAAAGAAGGCCTAGGGATCGAATGGGAGGACGAAGAGGGACGAACGAGACGAACTTTGTCCAAAGAAGGCCTACGGAGCAAATGGGAGGACGAAGATGGACGAACGAGACGAACTTGGTCCAAAGAAGGCCTACGGATCAAATGGGAGGACGAAGATGGACGAACGAGACGAACTTGGTCCAAAGAAGGCCAACGGGTCAAATGGGCGGACGAAGATGGACGAACGAGACGAACTTGGTCCAAAGAAGGCCTAGGGATCAAATGGGAGGACGAAGATGGAGGAACGAGGCGAACTTGGTCCAAAGAAGGCCTACGGATCAAATGGGAGGACGAAGATGGACGAACGAGACAAACTTGGTCCAAAGAATTCCAACGGATCAAATGGGAGGACGAAGGTGGTAGAACAAGACGAACTTGGTCCAAAGAAGGCCTACGGATCAAATGGGAGGACGAAGAGGGACGAACGAGACGAACTTGGTCCAAAGAAGGCCTACGGAGCAAATGGGAGGACGAAGATGGACGAATGAGACGAACTTGGTCCAAAGAAGGCCAACGGATCAAATGGGAGGACGAAGATGGACGAACGAGACGAACTTGGTCCAAAGAAGGCCTAGGGATCAAATGGGAGGACGAAGAGGGACGAACGAGACGAACTTGGTCCAAAGAAGGCCTACGGAGCAAATGGGAGGACGAAGATGGACGAACGAGACGAACTTGGTCCAAAGAAGGCCTACGGATCAAATGGGAGGACGAAGATGGACGAACGAGACGAACTTGGTCCAAAGAAGGCCAACGGATCAAATGGGAGGACGAAGATGGACGAACGAAACGAACTTGGTCCAAAGAAGGCCAACGGATCATATGGGAGGACGAAGATGGACGAACGAGACGAACTTGGTCCAAGGAAGGCCAACGGATCAAATGGGAGGACGAAGATGGACGAACGAGACGAACTTGGTCCAACGAAGGCCAACGGATCAAATGGGAGGACGAAGATGGACGAACGAGACGAACTTGGTCCAAAGAAGGCCTAGGGATCAAATGTGAGGACGAAGAGGGACGAACGAGACGAACTTAGTCCAAAGAAGGCCTACGGAGCAAATGGGAGGACGAAGATGGACGAACGAGACGAACTTGGTCCAAAGAAGGCCTACGGATCAAATGGGAGGACGAAGATGGACGAACGAGACGAACTTGGTCCAAAGAAGGCCAACGGGTCAAATGGGAGGACGAAGATGGACGAACGAGACGAACTTGGTCCAAAGAAGGCCTACGGATCAAATGGGAGGACGAAGATGGACGAACGAGACGAACTTGGTCCAAAGAATTCCAACGGATCAAATGGGAGGACGAAGATGGACGAACGAGACGAACTTGGTCCAAAGAAGGCCTAGGGATCAAATGGGAGGACGAAGATGGAGGAACGAGGCGAACTTGGTCCAAAGAAGGCCTACGGATCAAATGGGAGGACGAAGATGGACGAACGAGACAAACTTGGTCCAAAGAATTCCAACGGATCAAATGGGAGGACGAAGGTGGTAGAACAAGACGAACTTGGTCCAAAGAAGGCCCACGGATCAAATGGGAGGACGAAGAGGGACGAACGAGACAAACATGGTGCAAAGAAGGCCTACGGAGCAAATGGGAGGACGAAGATGGACGAACGAGACGAACTTGGTCAAAAGAATGCCAATGTATCAAATGGGAGGACGAAGATGGACGAACGAGACGAACTTGGTCCAAAGAAGGCCTACGGATCAAATGGGAGGACGAAGATAGACGAACGAGACGAACTTGGTCCAAAGAAGGCCAACGGATCAAATGGGAGGACGAAGATGGACGAACGAGACGAACTTGGTCCAAGGAAGGCCAACGGATCAAATGGGAGGACGAAGATGGACAAACGAGACGAACTTGGTCCAACGAAGGCCTACGGATCAAATGGGAGGACGAAGATGGACGAACGAGACAAACTTGGTCCAAAGAATTCCAAGGATCAAATGGGAGGACGAAGGTGGTAGAACAAGACGAACTTGGTCCAAAGAAGGCCTACGGATCAAATGGGAGGACGAAGATGGACGAACAAGACGAACTTGGTCAAAAGAAGGCCTACGGATCAAATGGGAGGACGAAGATGGACGAACGAGACGAACTTGGTCCAAAGAAGGCATACGGATCAAATGGGAGGACGAAGATGGACGAACGAGACGAACTTGGTCCAAAGAAGGCCTACGGATCAAATGGGAGGACGAAGATGGACGAACGAGATGAACTTGGTCCAAAGAAGGCCAACGGGTCAAATGGGAGGACGAAGATGGACGAACGAGACGAACTTGGTCCAAAGAAGGCCTACGGATCAAATGGGAGGACGAAGATGGACGAACGAGACGAACTTTGTCCAAAGAAGGCCTACGGAGCAAATGGGAGGACGAAGATGGACGAACGAGACGAACTTGGTCCAATGAAGGCCTAGGGATCAAATGGGAGGACGAAGATGGAGGAACGAGGCGAACTTGGTCCAAAGAAGGCCTACGGATCAAATGGGAGGACGAAGATGGACGAACGAGACGAACTTGGTCCAAAGAAGGCATACGGATCAAATGGGAGGACGAAGATGGACGAACGAGACGAACTTGGTCCAAAGAAGGCCTACGGATCAAATGGGAGGACGAAGATGGACGAACGAGATGAACTTGGTCCAAAGAAGGCCTACGGATCAAATGGGAGGACGAAGATGGACGAACGAGATGAACTTGGTCCAAAGAAGGCCAACGGGTCAAATGGGAGGACGAAGATGGACGAACGAGACGAACTTGGTCCAAGGAAGGCCAACGGATCAAATGGGAGGACGAAGATGGACAAACGAGACGAACTTGGTCCAACGAAGGCCTACGGATCAAATGGGAGGACGAAGATGGACGAACGAGACAAACTTGGTCCAAAGAATTCCAAGGATCAAATGGGAGGACGAAGGTGGTAGAACAAGACGAACTTGGTCCAAAGAAGGCCTACGGATCAAATGGGAGGACGAAGATGGACGAACAAGACGAACTTGGTCAAAAGAAGGCCTACGGATCAAATGGGAGGACGAAGATGGACGAACGAGACGAACTTGGTCCAAAGAAGGCATACGGATCAAATGGGAGGACGAAGATGGACGAACGAGACGAACTTGGTCCAAAGAAGGCCTACGGATCAAATGGGAGGACGAAGATGGACGAACGAGATGAACTTGGTCCAAAGAAGGCCAACGGGTCAAATGGGAGGACGAAGATGGACGAACGAGACGAACTTGGTCCAAAGAAGGCCTACGGATCAAATGGGAGGACGAAGATGGACGAACGAGACGAACTTTGTCCAAAGAAGGCATACGGATCAAATGGGAGGACGAAGATGGACGAACGAGAAGAACTTGGTCCAAAGAAGGCCTACGGATCAAATGGGAGGACGAAGATGGACGAACGAGATGAACTTGGTCCAAAGAAGGCCAACGGGTCAAATGGGAGGACGAAGATGGACGAACGAGACGAACTTGGTCCAAAGAAGGCCTACGGATCAAATGGGAGGACGAAGATGGACGAACGAGACGAACTTGGTCCAAAGAATTCCAACGGATCAAATGGGAGGACGAAGATGGACGAACGAGACGAACTTGGTCCAAAGAATTCCAACGGATCAAATGGGAGGACGAAGGTGGTAGAACAAGACGAACTTGGTCCAAAGAAGGCCCACGGATCAAATGGGAGGAAGAAGAGGGACGAACGAGACAAACATGGTGCAAAGAAGGCCTACGGAGCAAATGGGAGGACGAAGATGGACGAACGAGACGAACTTGGTCAAAAGAATGCCAATGTATCAAATGGGAGGACGAAGATGGACGAACGAGACGAACTTGGTCCAAAGAAGGCCTAGGGATCAAATGGGAGGACGAAGATGGACGAACGAGACAAACTTGGTCCAAAGAAGGCCAACGGATCAAATGGGAGGACGAAGATGGACGAACGAGACAAACTTGGTCCAAGGAAGGCCAACGGATCAAATGGGAGGACGAAGATGGACGAACGAGACGAACTTGGTCCAAAGAAGGCATACGGATCAAATGGGAGGACGAAGATGGACGAACGAGACGAACTTGGTCCAAAGAAGGCCTACGGATCAAATGGGAGGACGAAGATGGACGAACGAGAAGAACTTGGTCCAAAGAAGGCCTACGGATCAAATGGGAGGACGAAGATGGACGAACGAGATGAACTTGGTCCAAAGAAGGCCAACGGGTCAAATGGGAGGACGAAGATGGACGAACGAGACGAACTTGGTCCAAAGAAGGCCTACGGATCAAATGGGAGGACGAAGATGGACGAACGAGACGAACTTGGTCCAAAGAATTCCAACGGATCAAATGGGAGGACGAAGATGGACGAACGAGACGAACTTTGTCCAATGAAGGCCTAGGGATCAAATGGGAGGACGAAGATGGACGAACAAGACGAACTTGGTCCAAGGAAGGCCAACGGATCAAATGGGAGGACGAAGATGGACGAACGAGACGAACTTGGTCCAACGAAGGCCAACGGTTCAAATGGGAGGACGAAGATGGACGAACGAGACGAACTTGGTCCAAAGATGGCCTAGGGATCAAATGGGAGGACGAAGAGGGACGAACGAGACGAACTTGGTCCAAAGAAGGCCTACGGAGCAAATGGGAGGACGAAGATGGACGAACGAGACGAACTTGGTCCAAAGAAGGCCTACGGATCAAATGGGAGGACGAAGATGGACGAACGAGACGAACTTGGTCCAAAGAAGGCCAACGGGTCAAATGGGAGGACGAAGATGGACGAACGAGACGAACTTGGTCCAAAGAAGGCCTAGGGATCAAATGGGAGGACGAAGATGGAGGAACGAGGCGAACTTGGTCCAAAGAAGGCCTAGGGATCAAATGGGAGGACGAAGATGGACGAACGAGACAAACTTGGTCCAAGGAATTCCAACGGATCAAATGGGAGGACGAAGGTGGTAGAACAAGACGAACTTGGTCCAAAGAAGGCCTACGGATCAAATGGGAGGACGAAGAGGGACGAACGAGACAAACATGGTGCAAAGAAGGCCTACGGAGCAAATGGGAGGACAAAGATGGACGAACGAGACGAACTTGGTCAAAAGAATGCCAATGTATCAAATGGGAGGACGAAGATGGACGAACGAGACGAACTTGGTCCAAAGAAGGCCTAGGGATCAAATGGGAGGACGAAGATGGACGAACGAGACGAACTTGGTCCAAAGAAGGCCAACGGATCAAATGGGAGGACGAAGATGGACGAACGAGACAAACTTGGTCCAAAGAAGGCCTAGGGATCAAATGGGAGGACGAAGAGGGACGAACGAGACGAACTTGGTCCAAAGAAGGCCTACGGAGCAAATGGGAGGACGAAGATGGACGAACGAGACGAACTTGGTCCAAAGAAGGCCTACGGATCAAATGGGAGGACGAAGATGGACGAACAAGACGAACTTGGTCCAAGGAAGGCCAACGGATCAAATGGGAGGACGAAGATGGACGAACGAGACGAACTTGGTCCAACGAAGGCCAACGGATCAAATGGGAGGACGAAGATGGACGAACGAGACGAACTTGGTCCAAAGAAGGCCTAGGGATCAAATGGGAGGACGAAGATGGACGAACGAGACGAACTTGGTCCAAAGAAGGCCAACGGGTCAAATGGGCGGACGAAGATGGACGAACGAGACGAACTTGGTCCAAAGAAGGCCTAGGGATCAAATGGGAGGACGAAGATGGACGAACGAGACGAACTTGGTCCAAAGAAGGCCAACGGATCAAATGGGAGGACGAAGATGGACGAACGAGACGAACTTGGTCCAAAGAAGGCCTAGGGATCAAATGGGAGGACGAAGATGGAGGAACGAGGCGAACTTGGTCCAAAGAAGGCCTACGGATCAAATGGGAGGACGAAGAGGGACGAACGAGACAAACTTGGTCCAAAGAAGGCCTAGGGATCAAATGGGAGGACGAAGATGGACGAACGAGACAAACTTGGTCCAAAGAATTCCAACGGATCAAATGGGAGGACGAAGATGGACGAACGAGACGAACTTGGTCCAAAGAAGGCCTAGGGATCAAATGGGAGGACGAAGAGGGACGAACGAGACGAACTTGGTCCAAAGAAGGCCTACGGAGCAAATGGGAGGACGAAGATGGACGAACGAGACGAACTTGGTCCAAAGAAGGCCTACGGATCAAATGGGAGGACGAAGATGGACGAACGAGACGAACTTGGTCCAAAGAAGGCCAACGGATCAAATGGGAGGACGAAGATGGACGAACGAAACGAACTTGGTCCAAAGAAGGCCAACGGATCATATGGGAGGACGAAGATGGACGAACGAGACGAACTTGGTCCAAGGAAGGCCAACGGATCAAATGGGAGGACGAAGATGGACGAACGAGACGAACTTGGTCCAACGAAGGCCAACGGATCAAATGGGAGGACGAAGATGGACGAACGAGACGAACTTGGTCCAAAGAAGGCCTAGGGATCAAATGGGAGGACGAAGAGGGACGAACGAGACGAACTTAGTCCAAAGAAGGCCTACGGAGCAAATGGGAGGACGAAGATGGACGAACGAGACGAACTTGGTCCAAAGAAGGCCTACGGATCAAATGGGAGGACGAAGATGGACGAACGAGACGAACTTGGTCCAAAGAAGGCCAACGGGTCAAATGGGAGGACGAAGATGGACGAACGAGACGAACTTGGTCCAAAGAAGGCCTACGGATCAAATGGGAGGACGAAGATGGACGAACGAGACGAACTTGGTCCAAAGAATTCCAACGGATCAAATGGGAGGACGAAGATGGACGAACGAGACGAACTTGGTCCAAAGAAGGCCTAGGGATCAAATGGGAGGACGAAGATGGAGGAACGAGGCGAACTTGGTCCAAAGAAGGCCTACGGATCAAATGGGAGGACGAAGATGGACGAACGAGACAAACTTGGTCCAAAGAATTCCAACGGATCAAATGGGAGGACGAAGGTGGTAGAACAAGACGAACTTGGTCCAAAGAAGGCCCACGGATCAAATGGGAGGACGAAGAGGGACGAACGAGACAAACATGGTGCAAAGAAGGCCTACGGAGCAAATGGGAGGACGAAGATGGACGAACGAGACGAACTTGGTCAAAAGAATGCCAATGTATCAAATGGGAGGACGAAGATGGACGAACGAGACGAACTTGGTCCAAAGAAGGCCTACGGATCAAATGGGAGGACGAAGATAGACGAACGAGACGAACTTGGTCCAAAGAAGGCCAACGGATCAAATGGGAGGACGAAGATGGACGAACGAGACGAACTTGGTCCAAGGAAGGCCAACGGATCAAATGGGAGGACGAAGATGGACAAACGAGACGAACTTGGTCCAACGAAGGCCTACGGATCAAATGGGAGGACGAAGATGGACGAACGAAACAAACTTGGTCCAAAGAATTCCAAGGATCAAATGGGAGGACGAAGGTGGTAGAACAAGACGAACTTGGTCCAAAGAAGGCCTACGGATCAAATGGGAGGACGAAGATGGACGAACAAGACGAACTTGGTCAAAAGAAGGCCTACGGATCAAATGGGAGGACGAAGATGGACGAACGAGACGAACTTGGTCCAAAGAAGGCATACGGATCAAATGGGAGGACGAAGATGGACGAACGAGACGAACTTGGTCCAAAGAAGGCCTACGGATCAAATGGGAGGACGAAGATGGACGAACGAGATGAACTTGGTCCAAAGAAGGCCAACGGGTCAAATGGGAGGACGAAGATGGACGAACGAGACGAACTTGGTCCAAAGAAGGCCTACGGATCAAATGGGAGGACGAAGATGGACGAACAAGACGAACTTGGTCCAAGGAAGGCCAACGGATCAAATGGGAGGACGAAGATGGACGAACGAGACGAACTTGGTCCAACGAAGGCCAACGGATCAAATGGGAGGACGAAGATGGACGAACGAGACGAACTTGGTCCAAAGAAGGCCTAGGGATCAAATGGGAGGACGAAGATGGACGAACGAGACGAACTTGGTCCAAAGAAGGCCAACGGGTCAAATGGGCGGACGAAGATGGACGAACGAGACGAACTTGGTCCAAAGAAGGCCTAGGGATCAAATGGGAGGACGAAGATGGACGAACGAGACGAACTTGGTCCAAAGAAGGCCAACGGATCAAATGGGAGGACGAAGATGGACGAACGAGACGAACTTGGTCCAAAGAAGGCCTAGGGATCAAATGGGAGGACGAAGATGGAGGAACGAGGCGAACTTGGTCCAAAGAAGGCCTACGGATCAAATGGGAGGACGAAGAGGGACGAACGAGACAAACTTGGTCCAAAGAAGGCCTAGGGATCAAATGGGAGGACGAAGATGGACGAACGAGACAAACTTGGTCCAAAGAATTCCAACGGATCAAATGGGAGGACGAAGATGGACGAACGAGACGAACTTGGTCCAAAGAAGGCCTAGGGATCAAATGGGAGGACGAAGAGGGACGAACGAGACGAACTTGGTCCAAAGAAGGCCTACGGAGCAAATGGGAGGACGAAGATGGACGAACGAGACGAACTTGGTCCAAAGAAGGCCTACGGATCAAATGGGAGGACGAAGATGGACGAACGAGACGAACTTGGTCCAAAGAAGGCCAACGGATCAAATGGGAGGACGAAGATGGACGAACGAAACGAACTTGGTCCAAAGAAGGCCAACGGATCATATGGGAGGACGAAGATGGACGAACGAGACGAACTTGGTCCAAGGAAGGCCAACGGATCAAATGGGAGGACGAAGATGGACGAACGAGACGAACTTGGTCCAACGAAGGCCAACGGATCAAATGGGAGGACGAAGATGGACGAACGAGACGAACTTGGTCCAAAGAAGGCCTAGGGATCAAATGGGAGGACGAAGAGGGACGAACGAGACGAACTTAGTCCAAAGAAGGCCTACGGAGCAAATGGGAGGACGAAGATGGACGAACGAGACGAACTTGGTCCAAAGAAGGCCTACGGATCAAATGGGAGGACGAAGATGGACGAACGAGACGAACTTGGTCCAAAGAAGGCCAACGGGTCAAATGGGAGGACGAAGATGGACGAACGAGACGAACTTGGTCCAAAGAAGGCCTACGGATCAAATGGGAGGACGAAGATGGACGAACGAGACGAACTTGGTCCAAAGAATTCCAACGGATCAAATGGGAGGACGAAGATGGACGAACGAGACGAACTTGGTCCAAAGAAGGCCTAGGGATCAAATGGGAGGACGAAGATGGAGGAACGAGGCGAACTTGGTCCAAAGAAGGCCTACGGATCAAATGGGAGGACGAAGATGGACGAACGAGACAAACTTGGTCCAAAGAATTCCAACGGATCAAATGGGAGGACGAAGGTGGTAGAACAAGACGAACTTGGTCCAAAGAAGGCCCACGGATCAAATGGGAGGACGAAGAGGGACGAACGAGACAAACATGGTGCAAAGAAGGCCTACGGAGCAAATGGGAGGACGAAGATGGACGAACGAGACGAACTTGGTCAAAAGAATGCCAATGTATCAAATGGGAGGACGAAGATGGACGAACGAGACGAACTTGGTCCAAAGAAGGCCTACGGATCAAATGGGAGGACGAAGATAGACGAACGAGACGAACTTGGTCCAAAGAAGGCCAACGGATCAAATGGGAGGACGAAGATGGACGAACGAGACGAACTTGGTCCAAGGAAGGCCAACGGATCAAATGGGAGGACGAAGATGGACAAACGAGACGAACTTGGTCCAACGAAGGCCTACGGATCAAATGGGAGGACGAAGATGGACGAACGAGACAAACTTGGTCCAAAGAATTCCAAGGATCAAATGGGAGGACGAAGGTGGTAGAACAAGACGAACTTGGTCCAAAGAAGGCCTACGGATCAAATGGGAGGACGAAGATGGACGAACAAGACGAACTTGGTCAAAAGAAGGCCTACGGATCAAATGGGAGGACGAAGATGGACGAACGAGACGAACTTGGTCCAAAGAAGGCATACGGATCAAATGGGAGGACGAAGATGGACGAACGAGACGAACTTGGTCCAAAGAAGGCCTACGGATCAAATGGGAGGACGAAGATGGACGAACGAGATGAACTTGGTCCAAAGAAGGCCAACGGGTCAAATGGGAGGACGAAGATGGACGAACGAGACGAACTTGGTCCAAAGAAGGCCTACGGATCAAATGGGAGGACGAAGATGGACGAACGAGACGAACTTTGTCCAAAGAAGGCCTACGGAGCAAATGGGAGGACGAAGATGGACGAACGAGACGAACTTGGTCCAATGAAGGCCTAGGGATCAAATGGGAGGACGAAGATGGAGGAACGAGGCGAACTTGGTCCAAAGAAGGCCTACGGATCAAATGGGAGGACGAAGATGGACGAACGAGACGAACTTGGTCCAAAGAAGGCATACAGATCAAATGGGAGGACGAAGATGGACGAACGAGACGAACTTGGTCCAAAGAAGGCCTACGGATCAAATGGGAGGACGAAGATGGACGAACGAGATGAACTTGGTCCAAAGAAGGCCAACGGGTCAAATGGGAGGACGAAGATGGACGAACGAGACGAACTTGGTCCAAAGAAGGCCTACGGATCAAATGGGAGGACGAAGATGGACGAACGAGACGAACTTGGTCCAAAGAATTCCAACGGATCAAATGGGAGGACGAAGATGGACGAACGAGACGAACTTTGTCCAATGAAGGCCTAGGGATCAAATGGGAGGACGAAGATGGAGGAACGAGGCGAACTTGGTCCAAAGAAGGCCTACGGATCAAATGGGAGGACGAAGATGGAGGAACGAGACAAACTTGGTCCAAAGAATTCCAACGGATCAAATGGGAGGACGAAGGTGGTAGAACAAGACGAACTTGGTCCAAAGAAGGCCCACGGATCAAATGGGAGGAAGAAGAGGGACGAACGAGACAAACATGGTGCAAAGAAGGCCTACGGAGCAAATGGGAGGACGAAGATGGACGAACGAGACGAACTTGGTCAAAAGAATGCCAATGTATCAAATGGGAGGACGAAGATGGACGAACGAGACGAACTTGGTCCAAAGAAGGCCTAGGGATCAAATGGGAGGACGAAGATGGACGAACGAGACAAACTTGGTCCAAAGAAGGCCAACGGATCAAATGGGAGGACGAAGATGGACGAACGAGACAAACTTGGTCCAAAGAAGGCCAACGGATCAAATGGGAGGACGAAGATGGACGAACGAGACAAACTTGGTCCAAAGAAGGCCTAGGGATCAAATGGGAGGACGAAGAGGGACGAACGAGACGAACTTGGTGCAAAGAAGGCCTACGGAGCAAATGGGAAGACGAAGATGGACGAACGAGACGAACTTGGTCCAAAGAAGGCCTACGGATCAAATGGGAGGACGAAGATGGACGAACAAGACGAACTTGGTCCAAGGAAGGCCAACGGATCAAATGGGAGGACGAAGATGGACGAACGAGACGAACTTGGTCCAACGAAGGCCAACGGTTCAAATGGGAGGACGAAGATGGACGAACGAGACGAACTTGGTCCAAAGATGGCCTAGGGATCAAATGGGAGGACGAAGAGGGACGAACGAGACGAACTTGGTCCAAAGAAGGCCTACGGAGCAAATGGGAGGACGAAGATGGACGAACGAGACGAACTTGGTCCAAAGAAGGCCTACGGATCAAATGGGAGGACGAAGATGGACGAACGAGACGAACTTGGTCCAAAGAAGGCCAACGGGTCAAATGGGAGGACGAAGATGGACGAACGAGACGAACTTGGTCCAAAGAAGGCCTAGGGATCAAATGGGAGGACGAAGATGGAGGAACGAGGCGAACTTGGTCCAAAGAAGGCCTACGGATCAAATGGGAGGACGAAGATGGACGAACGAGACAAACTTGGTCCAAGGAATTCCAACGGATCAAATGGGAGGACGAAGGTGGTAGAACAAGACGAACTTGGTCCAAAGAAGGCCTACGGATCAAATGGGAGGACGAAGAGGGACGAACGAGACAAACATGGTGCAAAGAAGGCCTACGGAGCAAATGGGAGGACGAAGATGGACGAACGAGACGAACTTGGTCAAAAGAATGCCAATGTATCAAATGGGAGGACGAAGATGGACGAACGAGACGAACTTGGTCCAAAGAAGGCCTAGGGATCAAATGGGAGGACGAAGATGGACGAACGAGACGAACTTGGTCCAAAGAAGGCCAACGGATCAAATGGGAGGACGAAGATGGACGAACGAGACAAACTTGGTCCAAAGAAGGCCTAGGGATCAAATGGGAGGACGAAGAGGGACGAACGAGACGAACTTGGTCCAAAGAAGGCCTACGGAGCAAATGGGAGGACGAAGATGGACGAACGAGACGAACTTGGTCCAAAGAAGGCCTACGGATCAAATGGGAGGACGAAGATGGACGAACAAGACGAACTTGGTCCAAGGAAGGCCAACGGATCAAATGGGAGGACGAAGATGGACGAACGAGACGAACTTGGTCCAACGAAGGCCAACGGATCAAATGGGAGGACGAAGATGGACGAACGAGACGAACTTGGTCCAAAGAAGGCCTAGGGATCAAATGGGAGGACGAAGAGGGACGAACGAGACGAACTTTGTCCAAAGAAGGCCTACGGAGCAAATGGGAGGACGAAGATGGACGAACGAGACGAACTTGGTCCAAAGAAGGCCTACGGATCAAATGGGAGGACGAAGATGGACGAACGAGACGAACTTGGTCCAAAGAAGGCCAACGGGTCAAATGGGCGGACGAAGATGGACGAACGAGACGAACTTGGTCCAAAGAAGGCCTAGGGATCAAATGGGAGGACGAAGATGGAGGAACGAGGCGAACTTGGTCCAAAGAAGGCCTACGGATCAAATGGGAGGACGAAGATGGACGAACGAGACAAACTTGGTCCAAAGAATTCCAACGGATCAAATGGGAGGACGAAGGTGGTAGAACAAGACGAACTTGGTCCAAAGAAGGCCTACGGATCAAATGGGAGGACGAAGAGGGACGAACGAGACGAACTTGGTCCAAAGAAGGCCTACGGAGCAAATGGGAGGACGAAGATGGACGAATGAGACGAACTTGGTCCAAAGAAGGCCAACGGATCAAATGGGAGGACGAAGATGGACGAACGAGACGAACTTGGTCCAAAGAAGGCCTAGGGATCAAATGGGAGGACGAAGAGGGACGAACGAGACGAACTTGGTCCAAAGAAGGCCTACGGAGCAAATGGGAGGACGAAGATGGACGAACGAGACGAACTTGGTCCAAAAAAGGCCTACGGATCAAATGGGAGGACGAAGATGGACGAACGAGACGAACTTGGTCCAAAGAAGGCCAACGGATCAAATGGGAGGACGAAGATGGACGAACGAAACGAACTTGGTCCAAAGAAGGCCAACGGATCATATGGGAGGACGAAGATGGACGAACGAGACGAACTTGGTCCAAGGAAGGCCAACGGATCAAATGGGAGGACGAAGATGGACGAACGAGACGAACTTGGTCCAACGAAGGCCAACGGATCAAATGGGAGGACGAAGATGGACGAACGAGACGAACTTGGTCCAAAGAAGGCCTAGGGATCAAATGGGAGGACGAAGAGGGACGAACGAGACGAACTTAGTCCAAAGAAGGCCTACGGAGCAAATGGGAGGACGAAGATGGACGAACGAGACGAACTTGGTCCAAAGAAGGCCTACGGATCAAATGGGAGGACGAAGATGGACGAACGAGACGAACTTGGTCCAAAGAAGGCCAACGGGTCAAATGGGAGGACGAAGATGGACGAACGAGACGAACTTGGTCCAAAGAAGGCCTACGGATCAAATGGGAGGACGAAGATGGACGAACGAGACGAACTTGGTCCAAAGAATTCCAACGGATCAAATGGGAGGACGAAGATGGACGAACGAGACGAACTTGGTCCAAAGAAGGCCTAGGGATCAAATGGGAGGACGAAGATGGAGGAACGAGGCGAACTTGGTCCAAAGAAGGCCTACGGATCAAATGGGAGGACGAAGATGGACGAACGAGACAAACTTGGTCCAAAGAATTCCAACGGATCAAATGGGAGGACGAAGGTGGTAGAACAAGACGAACTTGGTCCAAAGAAGGCCCACGGATCAAATGGGAGGACGAAGAGGGACGAACGAGACAAACATGGTGCAAAGAAGGCCTACGGAGCAAATGGGAGGACGAAGATGGACGAACGAGACGAACTTGGTCAAAAGAATGCCAATGTATCAAATGGGAGGACGAAGATGGACGAACGAGACGAACTTGGTCCAAAGAAGGCCTACGGATCAAATGGGAGGACGAAGATAGACGAACGAGACGAACTTGGTCCAAAGAAGGCCAACGGATCAAATGGGAGGACGAAGATGGACGAACGAGACGAACTTGGTCCAAGGAAGGCCAACGGATCAAATGGGAGGACGAAGATGGACAAACGAGACGAACTTGGTCCAACGAAGGCCTACGGATCAAATGGGAGGACGAAGATGGACGAACGAGACAAACTTGGTCCAAAGAATTCCAAGGATCAAATGGGAGGACGAAGGTGGTAGAACAAGACGAACTTGGTCCAAAGAAGGCCTACGGATCAAATGGGAGGACGAAGATGGACGAACAAGACGAACTTGGTCAAAAGAAGGCCTACGGATCAAATGGGAGGACGAAGATGGACGAACGAGACGAACTTGGTCCAAAGAAGGCATACGGATCAAATGGGAGGACGAAGATGGACGAACGAGACGAACTTGGTCCAAAGAAGGCCAACGGGTCAAATGGGAGGACGAAGATGGACGAACGAGACGAACTTGGTCCAAAGAAGGCCTAGGGATCAAATGGAAGGACGAAGATGGAGGAACGAGGCAAACTTGGTCCAAAGAAGGCCTACGGATCAAATGGGGAGGACGAAGATGGACGAACGAGACAAACTTGGTCCAAAGAATTCCAAGGATCAAATGGGAGGACGAAGGTGGTAGAACAAGACGAACTTGGTCCAAAGAAGGCCTACGGATCAAATGGGAGGACGAAGATGGACGAACAAGACGAACTTGGTCAAAAGAAGGCCTACGGATCAAATGGGAGGACGAAGATGGACGAACGAGACGAACTTGGTCCAAAGAAGGCATACGGATCAAATGGGAGGACGAAGATGGACGAACGAGACGAACTTGGTCCAAAGAAGGCCAACGGGTCAAATGGGAGGACGAAGATGGACGAACGAGACGAACTTGGTCCAAAGAAGGCCTACGGATCAAATGGGAGGACGAAGATGGACGAACGAGACGAACTTGGTCCAAAGAATTCCAACGGATCAAATGGGAGGACGAAGATGGACGAACGAGACGAACTTGGTTAAAAGAATGCCAATGTATCAAATGGGAGGACGAAGATGGACGAACGAGACGAATTTGGTCCAAAGAAGGCCTAGGGATCAAATGGGAGGACGAAGATGGACGAACGAGACGAACTTGGTCCAAAGAAGGCCAACGGGTCAAATGGGAGGACGAAGATGGACGAACGAGACGAACTTGGTCCAAAGAAGGCCTACGGAGCAAATGGGAGGACGAAGATGGACGAACGAGACGAACTTGGTCCAAAGAAGGCCTACGGATCAAATGGGAGGACGAAGATGGACGAACGAGACGAACTTGGTCCAAAGAAGGCCAACGGGTCAAATGGGAGGACGAAGGTGGACGAACGAGACGAACTTGGTCCAAAGAAGGCCTACGGATCAAATGGGAGGACGAAGATGGACGAACGAGACGAACTTGGTCCAAAGAATTCCAACGGATCAAATGGGAGGACGAAGATGGACGAACGAGACGAACTTGGTCGAAAGAAGGCCTAGGGATCAAATGGGAGGACGAAGATGGAGGAACGAGGCGAACTTGGTCCAAAGAAGGCCTACGGATCAAATGGGTGGACGAAGATGGACGAACGAGACAAACTTGGTCCAAAGAATTCCAACGGATCAAATGGGAGGACGAAGGTGGTAGAACAAGACGAACTTGGTCCAAAGAAGGCCCACGGATCAAATGGGAGGACGAAGAGGGACGAACGAGACAAACATGGTGCAAAGAAGGCCTACGGAGCAAATGGGAGGACGAAGATGGACGAACGAGACGAACTTGGTCAAAAGAATGCCAATGTATCAAATGGGAGGACGAAGATGGACGAACGAGACGAACTTGGTCCAAAGAAGGCCAACAGATCAAATGGGAGGACGAAGATGGACGAACGAGACAAACTTGGTCCAAAGAAGGCCTAGGGATCAAATCGGAGGACGAAGATGGAGGAACGAGGCGAACTTGGTCCAAAGAAGGCCTACGGATCAAATGGGAGGACGAAGATGGACGAACGAGACAAACTTGGTCCAAAGAATTCCAAGGATCAAATGGGAGGACGAAGGTGGTAGAACAAGACGAACTTGGTCCAAAGAAGGCCTACGGATCAAATGGGAGGACGAAGATGGACGAACAAGACGAACTTGGTCAAAAGAAGGCCTACGGATCAAATGGGAGGACGAAGATGGACGAACGAGACGAACTTGGTCCAAAGAAGGCATACGGATCAAATGGGAGGACGAAGATGGACGAACGAGACGAACTTGGTCCAAAGAAGGCCAACGGGTCAAATGGGAGGACGAAGATGGACGAACGAGACGAACTTGGTCCAAAGAAGGCCTACGGATCAAATGGGAGGACGAACATGGACGAACGAGACGAACTTGGTCCAAAGAATTCCAACGGATCAAATGGGAGGACGAAGATGGACGAACGAGACGAATTTGGTCCAAAGAAGGCCTAGGGATCAAATGGGAGGACGAAGATGGACGAACGAGACGAACTTGGTCCAAAGAAGGCCAACGGGTCAAATGGGAGGACGAAGATGGACGAACGAGACGAACTTGGTCCAAAGAAGGCCTACGGAGCAAATAGGAGGACGAAGATGGACGAACGAGACGAACTTGGTCCAAAGAAGGCCTACGGATCAAATGGGAGGACGAAGATGGACGAACGAGACGAACTTGGTCCAAAGAAGGCCAACGGGTCAAATGGGAGGACGAAGATGGACGAACGAGACGAACTTGGTCCAAAGAAGGCCTACGGATCAAATGGGAGGACGAAGATGGACGAACGAGACGAACTTGGTCCAAAGAATTCCAACGGATCAAATGGGAGGACGAAGATGGACGAACGAGACGAACTTGGTCCAAAGAAGGCCTAGGGATCAAATGGGAGGACGAAGATGGAGGAACGAGGCGAACTTGGTCCAAAGAAGGCCTACGGATCAAATGGGAGGACGAAGATGGACGAACGAGACAAACTTGGTCCAAAGAATTCCAACGGATCAAATGGGAGGACGAAGGTGGTAGAACAAGATGAACTTGGTCCAAAGAAGGCCCACGGATCAAATGGGAGGACGAAGAGGGACGAACGAGACAAACATGGTGCAAAGAAGGCCTACGGAGCAAATGGGAGGACGAAGATGGACGAACGAGACGAACTTGGTCAAAAGAATGCCAATGTATCAAATGGGAGGACGAAGATGGACGAACGAGACGAACTTGGTCCAAAGAAGGCCTAGGGATCAAATGGGAGGACGAAGATGGACGAACGAGACGAACTTGGTCCAAAGAAGGCCAACGGATCAAATGGGAGGACGAAGATGGACGAACTAGACAAACTTGGTCCAAAGAAGGCCTAGGGATCAAATGGGAGGACGAAGATGGAGGAACGAGGCGAACTTGGTCCAAAGAAGGCCTACGGATCAAATGGGAGGACGAAGATGGACGAACGAGACAAACTTGGTCCAAAGAATTCCAAGGATCAAATGGGAGGACGAAGGTGGTAGAACAAGACGAACTTGGTCCAAAGAAGGCCTACGGATCAAATGGGAGGACGAAGATGGACGAACTTGGTCCAATGAACGCCAATGGATCAAATGGGAGGACGAAGATGGACGAACGAGACGAACTTGGTCCAAAGAAGGCCTAGGGATCAAATGGGAGGACGAAGATGGACGAACGAGACGAACTTGGTCCAAAGAAGGCCTAGGGATCAAATGGGAGGACAAAGAGGGACGAACGAGACAAACTTGGTCCAAAGAAGGCCTACGGAGCAAATGGGAGGACGAAGATGGACGAACGAGACGAACTTGGTCCAAAGAAGGCCTACGGATCAAATGGGAGGACGAAGATGGACGAACGAGACGAACTTGGTCCAAAGAAGGCCAACGGATCAAATGGGAGGACGAAGATGGACGAACGAAACGAACTTGGTCCAAAGAAGGCCAACGGATCATATGGGAGGACGAAGATGGACGAACGAGACGAACTTGTTCCAAGGAAGGCCAACGGATCAAATGGGAGGACGAAGATGGACGAACGAGACGAACTTGGTCCAACGAAGGCCAACGGATCAAATGGGAGGACGAAGATGGACGAACGAGACGAACTTGGTCCAAAGAAGGCCTAGGGATCAAATGGGAGGATGAAGATGGAGGAACGAGGCGAACTTGGTCCAAAGAAGGCCTACGGATCAAATGGGAGGACGAAGATGGACGAACGAGACGAACTTGGTCCAAAGAAGGCCTAGGGATCAAATGGGAGGACGAAGATGGAGGAACGAGGCGAACTTGGTCCAAAGAAGGCCTACGGATCAAATGGGAGGACGAAGATGGACGAACGAGACAAACTTGGTCCAAAGAATTCCAAGGATCAAATGGGAGGACGAAGGTGGTAGAACAAGACGAACTTGGTCCAAAGAAGGCCTACGGATCAAATGGGAGGACGAAGATGGACGAACAAGACGAACTTGGTCAAAAGAAGGCCTACGGATCAAATGGGAGGACGAAGATGGGCGAACGAGACGAACTTGGTCCAAAGAAGGCATACGGATCAAATGGGAGGACGAAGATGGACGAACGAGACGAACTTGGTCCAAAGAAGGCCAACGGGTCAAATGGGAGGACGAAGATGGACGAACGAGACGAACTTGGTCCAAAGAAGGCCTACGGCTCAAATGGGAGGACGAAGATGGACGAACGAGACGAACTTGGTCCAAAGAATTCCAACGGATCAAATGGGAGGACGAAGATGGACGAACGAGACGAACTTGGTCCAAAGAAGGCCTAGGGATCAAATGGGAGGACGAAGATGGAGGAACGAGGCGAACTTGGTCCAAAGAAGGCCTACGGATCAAATGGGAGGACGAAGATGGACGAACGAGACAAACTTGGTCCAAAGAATTCCAACAGATCAAATGGGAGGACGAAGGTGGTAGAACAAGACGAACTTGGTCCAAAGAAGGCCCACGGATCAAATGGGAGGACGAAGAGGGACGAACGAGACAAACATGGTGCAAAGAAGGCCTACGGAGCAAATGGGAGGACGAAGATGGACGAACGAGACGAACTTGGTCAAAAGAATGCCAATGTATCAAATGGGAGGACGAAGATGGACGAACGAGACGAACTTGGTCCAAAGAAGGCCTAGGGATCAAATGGGAGGACGAAGATGGACGAACGAGACGAACTTGGTCCAAAGAAGGCCAACGGATCAAATGGGAGGACGAAGATGGACGAACGAGACAAACTTGGTCCAAAGAAGCCCTAGGGATCAAATGGGAGGACGAAGATGGAGGAACGAGGCGAACTTGGTCCAAAGAAGGCCTACGGATCAAATGGGAGGACGAAGATGGACGAACGAGACAAACTTGGTCCAAAGAATTCCAAGGATCAAATGGGAGGACGAAGGTGGTAGAACAAGACGAACTTGGTCCAAAGAAGGCCTACGGTTCAAATGGGAGGACGAAGATGGACGAACAAGACGAACTTGGTCCAAAGAAGGCCTACGGAGCAAATGGGAGGACGAAGATGGACGAATGAGACGAACTTGGTCCAAAGAAGGCCAACGGATCAAATGGGAGGACGAAGATGGACGAACGAGACGAACTTGGTCTAAAGAAGGCCTAGGGATCAAATGGGAGGACGAAGAGGGACGAACGAGACGAACTTGGTCCAAAGAAGGCCTACGGAGCAAATGGGAGGACGAAGATGGACGAACGAGACGAACTTGGTCCAAAGAAGGCCTACGGATCAAATGGGAGGACGAAGATGGACGAACGAGACGAACTTGGTCCAAAGAAGGCCAACGGATCAAATGGGAGGACGAAGATGGACGAACGAAACGAACTTGGTCCAAAGAAGGCCAACGGATCATATGGGAGGACGAAGATGGACGAACGAGACGAACTTGTTCCAAGGAAGGCCAACGGATCAAATGGGAGGACGAAGATGGACGAACGAGACGAACTTGGTCCAAAGAAGGCCTAGATATCAAATGGGAGGACGAAGATGGAGGAACGAGGCGAACTTGGTCCAAAGAAGGCCTACGGATCAAATGGGAGGACGAAGATGGACGAACGAGACGAACTTGGTCCAAAGAAGGCCTAGGGATCAAATGGGAGGACGAAGATGGAGGAACGAGGCGAACTTGGTCCAAAGAAGGCCTACGGATCAAATGGGAGGACGAAGATGGACGAACGAGACAAACTTGGTCCAAAGAATTCCAACAGATCAAATGGGAGGACGAAGGTGGTAGAACAAGACGAACTTGGTCCAAAGAAGGCCCACGGATCAAATGGGAGGACGAAGAGGGACGAACGAGACAAACATGGTGCAAAGAAGGCCTACGGAGCAAATGGGAGGACGAAGATGGACGAACGAGACGAACTTGGTCAAAAGAATGCCAATGTATCAAATGGGAGGACGAAGATGGACGAACGAGACGAACTTCGTCCAAAGAAGGCCTAGGGATCAAATGGGAGGACGAAGATGGACGAACGAGACGAACTTGGTCCAAAGAAGGCCAACGGATCAAATGGGAGGACGAAGATGGACGAACGAGACAAACTTGGTCCAAAGAAACCCTAGGGATCAAATGGGAGGACGAAGATGGAGGAACGAGGCGAACTTGGTCCAAAGAAGGCCTACGGATCAAATGGGAGGACGAAGATGGACGAACGAGACAAACTTGGTCCAAAGAATTCCAAGGATCAAATGGGAGGACGAAGGTGGTAGAACAAGACGAACTTGGTCCAAAGAAGGCCTACGGTTCAAATGGGAGGACGAAGATGGACGAACAAGACGAACTTGGTCCAAAGAAGGCCTACGGAGCAAATGGGAGGACGAAGATGGACGAATGAGACGAACTTGGTCCAAAGAAGGCCAACGGATCAAATGGGAGGACGAAGATGGACGAACGAGACGAACTTGGTCTAAAGAAGGCCTAGGGATCAAATGGGAGGACGAAGAGGGACGAACGAGACGAACTTGGTCCAAAGAAGGCCTACGGAGCAAATGGGAGGACGAAGATGGACGAACGAGACGAACTTGGTCCAAAGAAGGCCTACGGATCAAATGGGAGGACGAAGATGGACGAACGAGACGAACTTGGTCCAAAGAAGGCCAACGGATCAAATGGGAGGACGAAGATGGACGAACGAAACGAACTTGGTCCAAAGAAGGCCAACGGATCATATGGGAGGACGAAGATGGACGAACGAGACGAACTTGTTCCAAGGAAGGCCAACGGATCAAATGGGAGGACGAAGATGGACGAACGAGACGAACTTGGTCCAAAGAAGGCCTAGATATCAAATGGGAGGACGAAGATGGAGGAACGAGGCGAACTTGGTCCAAAGAAGGCCTACGGATCAAATGGGAGGACGAAGATGGACGAACGAGACGAACTTGGTCCAAAGAAGGCCTAGGGATCAAATGGGAGGACGAAGATGGAGGAACGAGGCGAACTTGGTCCAAAGAAGGCCTACGGATCAAATGGGAGGACGAAGATGGACGAACGAGACAAACTTGGTCCAAAGAATTCCAAGGATCAAATGGGAGGACGAAGGTGGTAGAACAAGACGAACTTGGTCCAAAGAAGGCCTACGGATCAAATGGGAGGACGAAGATGGACGAACAAGACGAACTTGGTCAAAAGAAGGCCTACGGATCAAATGGGAGGACGAAGATGGACGAACGAGACGAACTTGGTCCAAAGAAGGCATACAGATCAAATGGGAGGACGAAGATGGACGAACGAGACGAACTTGGTCCAAAGAAGGCCAACGGATCAAATGGGAGGACGAAGATGGACGAACGAAACGAACTTGGTCCAAAGAAGGCCAACGGATCATATGGGAGGACGAAGATGGACGAACGAGACGAACTTGTTCCAAGGAAGGCCAACGGATCAAATGGGAGGACGAAGATGGACGAACGAGACGAACTTGGTCCAACGAAGGCCAACGGATCAAATGGGAGGACGAAGATGGACGAACGAGACGAACTTGGTCCAAAGAAGGCCTAGGGATCAAATGGGAGGATGAAGATGGAGGAACGAGGCGAACTTGGTCCAAAGAAGGCCAACGGATCAAATGGGAGGACGAAGATGGACGAACGAGACGAACTTGGTCCAAAGAAGGCCTAGGGATCAAATGGGAGGACGAAGATGGAGGAACGAGGCGAACTTGGTCCAAAGAAGGCCTACGGATCAAATGGGAGGACGAAGATGGACGAACGAGACAAACTTGGTCCAAAGAATTCCAAGGATCAAATGGGAGGACGAAGGTGGTAGAACAAGACGAACTTGGTCCAAAGAAGGCCTACGGATCAAATGGGAGGACGAAGATGGACGAACAAGACGAACTTGGTCAAAAGAAGGCCTACGGATCAAATGGGAGGACGAAGATGGGCGAACGAGACGAACTTGGTCCAAAGAAGGCATACGGATCAAATGGGAGGACGAAGATGGACGAACGAGACGAACTTGGTCCAAAGAAGGCCTAGGGATCAAATGGGAGGACGAAGATGGAGGAACGAGGCGAACTTGGTCCAAAGAAGGCCTACGGATCAAATGGGAGGACGAAGATGGACGAACGAGACAAACTTGGTCCAAAGAATTCCAAGGATCAAATGGGAGGACGAAGGTGGTAGAACAAGACGAACTTGGTCCAAAGAAGGCCAACGGGTCAAATGGGAGGACGAAGATGGACGAACGAGACGAACTTGGTCCAAAGAAGGCCTACGGCTCAAATGGGAGGACGAAGATGGACGAACGAGACGAACTTGGTCCAAAGAATTCCAACGGATCAAATGGGAGGACGAAGATGGACGAACGAGACGAACTTGGTCCAAAGAAGGCCTAGGGATCAAATGGGAGGACGAAGATGGAGGAACGAGGCGAACTTGGTCCAAAGAAGGCCTACGGATCAAATGGGAGGACGAAGATGGACGAACGAGACAAACTTGGTCCAAAGAATTCCAACAGATCAAATGGGAGGACGAAGGTGGTAGAACAAGACGAACTTGGTCCAAAGAAGGCCCACGGATCAAATGGGAGGACGAAGAGGGACGAACGAGACAAACATGGTGCAAAGAAGGCCTACGGAGCAAATGGGAGGACGAAGATGGACGAACGAGACGAACTTGGTCAAAAGAATGCCAATGTATCAAATGGGAGGACGAAGATGGACGAACGAGACGAACTTGGTCCAAAGAAGGCCTAGGGATCAAATGGGAGGACGAAGATGGACGAACGAGACGAACTTGGTCCAAAGAAGGCCAACGGATCAAATGGGAGGACGAAGATGGACGAACGAGACAAACTTGGTCCAAAGAAGCCCTAGGGATCAAATGGGAGGACGAAGATGGAGGAACGAGGCGAACTTGGTCCAAAGAAGGCCTACGGATCAAATGGGAGGACGAAGATGGACGAACGAGACAAACTTGGTCCAAAGAATTCCAAGGATCAAATGGGAGGACGAAGGTGGTAGAACAAGACGAACTTGGTCCAAAGAAGGCCTACGGTTCAAATGGGAGGACGAAGATGGACGAACAAGACGAACTTGGTCCAAAGAAGGCCTACGGAGCAAATGGGAGGACGAAGATGGACGAATGAGACGAACTTGGTCCAAAGAAGGCCAACGGATCAAATGGGAGGACGAAGATGGACGAACGAGACGAACTTGGTCTAAAGAAGGCCTAGGGATCAAATGGGAGGACGAAGAGGGACGAACGAGACGAACTTGGTCCAAAGAAGGCCTACGGAGCAAATGGGAGGACGAAGATGGACGAACGAGACGAACTTGGTCCAAAGAAGGCCTACGGATCAAATGGGAGGACGAAGATGGACGAACGAGACGAACTTGGTCCAAAGAAGGCCAACGGATCAAATGGGAGGACGAAGATGGACGAACGAAACGAACTTGGTCCAAAGAAGGCCAACGGATCATATGGGAGGACGAAGATGGACGAACGAGACGAACTTGTTCCAAGGAAGGCCAACGGATCAAATGGGAGGACGAAGATGGACGAACGAGACGAACTTGGTCCAAAGAAGGCCTAGATATCAAATGGGAGGACGAAGATGGAGGAACGAGGCGAACTTGGTCCAAAGAAGGCCTACGGATCAAATGGGAGGACGAAGATGGACGAACGAGACAAACTTGGTCCAAAGAATTCCAAGGATCAAATGGGAGGACGAAGGTGGTAGAACAAGACGAACTTGGTCCAAAGAAGGCCTACGGATCAAATGGGAGGACGAAGATGGACGAACAAGACGAACTTGGTCAAAAGAAGGCCTACGGATCAAATGGGAGGACGAAGATGGGCGAACGAGACGAACTTGGTCCAAAGAAGGCATACGGATCAAATGGGAGGACGAAGATGGACGAACGAGACGAACTTGGTCCAAAGAAGGCCTAGGGATCAAATGGGAGGACGAAGATGGAGGAACGAGGCGAACTTGGTCCAAAGAAGGCCTACGGATCAAATGGGAGGACGAAGATGGACGAACGAGACAAACTTGGTCCAAAGAATTCCAAGGATCAAATGGGAGGACGAAGGTGGTAGAACAAGACGAACTTGGTCCAAAGAAGGCCAACGGGTCAAATGGGAGGACGAAGATGGACGAACGAGACGAACTTGGTCCAAAGAAGGCCTACGGCTCAAATGGGAGGACGAAGATGGACGAACGAGACGAACTTGGTCCAAAGAATTCCAACGGATCAAATGGGAGGACGAAGATGGACGAACGAGACGAACTTGGTCCAAAGAAGGCCTAGGGATCAAATGGGAGGACGAAGATGGAGGAACGAGGCGAACTTGGTCCAAAGAAGGCCTACGGATCAAATGGGAGGACGAAGATGGACGAACGAGACAAACTTGGTCCAAAGAATTCCAACAGATCAAATGGGAGGACGAAGGTGGTAGAACAAGACGAACTTGGTCCAAAGAAGGCCCACGGATCAAATGGGAGGACGAAGAGGGACGAACGAGACAAACATGGTGCAAAGAAGGCCTACGGAGCAAATGGGAGGACGAAGATGGACGAACGAGACGAACTTGGTCAAAAGAATGCCAATGTATCAAATGGGAGGACGAAGATGGACGAACGAGACGAACTTGGTCCAAAGAAGGCCTAGGGATCAAATGGGAGGACGAAGATGGACGAACGAGACGAACTTGGTCCAAAGAAGGCCAACGGATCAAATGGGAGGACGAAGATGGACGAACGAGACAAACTTGGTCCAAAGAAGCCCTAGGGATCAAATGGGAGGACGAAGATGGAGGAACGAGGCGAACTTGGTCCAAAGAAGGCCTACGGATCAAATGGGAGGACGAAGATGGACGAACGAGACAAACTTGGTCCAAAGAATTCCAAGGATCAAATGGGAGGACGAAGGTGGTAGAACAAGACGAACTTGGTCCAAAGAAGGCCTACGGTTCAAATGGGAGGACGAAGATGGACGAACAAGACGAACTTGGTCCAAAGAAGGCCTACGGAGCAAATGGGAGGACGAAGATGGACGAATGAGACGAACTTGGTCCAAAGAAGGCCAACAGATCAAATGGGAGGACGAAGATGGACGAACGAGACGAACTTGGTCTAAAGAAGGCCTAGGGATCAAATGGGAGGACGAAGAGGGACGAACGAGACGAACTTGGTCCAAAGAAGGCCTACGGAGCAAATGGGAGGACGAAGATGGACGAACGAGACGAACTTGGTCCAAAGAAGGCCTACGGATCAAATGGGAGGACGAAGATGGACGAACGAGACGAACTTGGTCCAAAGAAGGCCAACGGATCAAATGGGAGGACGAAGATGGACGAACGAAACGAACTTGGTCCAAAGAAGGCCAACGGATCATATGGGAGGACGAAGATGGACGAACGAGACGAACTTGTTCCAAGGAAGGCCAACGGATCAAATGGGAGGACGAAGATGGACGAACGAGACGAACTTGGTCCAAAGAAGGCCTAGATATCAAATGGGAGGACGAAGATGGAGGAACGAGGCGAACTTGGTCCAAAGAAGGCCTACGGATCAAATGGGAGGACGAAGATGGACGAACGAGACGAACTTGGTCCAAAGAAGGCCTAGGGATCAAATGGGAGGACGAAGATGGAGGAACGAGGCGAACTTGGTCCAAAGAAGGCCTACGGATCAAATGGGAGGACGAAGATGGACGAACGAGACAAACTTGGTCCAAAGAATTCCAACAGATCAAATGGGAGGACGAAGGTGGTAGAACAAGACGAACTTGGTCCAAAGAAGGCCCACGGATCAAATGGGAGGACGAAGAGGGACGAACGAGACAAACATGGTGCAAAGAAGGCCTACGGAGCAAATGGGAGGACGAAGATGGACGAACGAGACGAACTTGGTCAAAAGAATGCCAATGTATCAAATGGGAGGACGAAGATGGACGAACGAGACGAACTTCGTCCAAAGAAGGCCTAGGGATCAAATGGGAGGACGAAGATGGACGAACGAGACGAACTTGGTCCAAAGAAGGCCAACGGATCAAATGGGAGGACGAAGATGGACGAACGAGACAAACTTGGTCCAAAGAAACCCTAGGGATCAAATGGGAGGACGAAGATGGAGGAACGAGGCGAACTTGGTCCAAAGAAGGCCTACGGATCAAATGGGAGGACGAAGATGGACGAACGAGACAAACTTGGTCCAAAGAATTCCAAGGATCAAATGGGAGGACGAAGGTGGTAGAACAAGACGAACTTGGTCCAAAGAAGGCCTACGGTTCAAATGGGAGGACGAAGATGGACGAACAAGACGAACTTGGTCCAAAGAAGGCCTACGGAGCAAATGGGAGGACGAAGATGGACGAATGAGACGAACTTGGTCCAAAGAAGGCCAACGGATCAAATGGGAGGACGAAGATGGACGAACGAGACGAACTTGGTCTAAAGAAGGCCTAGGGATCAAATGGGAGGACGAAGAGGGACGAACGAGACGAACTTGGTCCAAAGAAGGCCTACGGAGCAAATGGGAGGACGAAGATGGACGAACGAGACGAACTTGGTCCAAAGAAGGCCTACGGATCAAATGGGAGGACGAAGATGGACGAACGAGACGAACTTGGTCCAAAGAAGGCCAACGGATCAAATGGGAGGACGAAGATGGACGAACGACACGAACTTGGTCCAAAGAAGGCCAACGGATCATATGGGAGGACGAAGATGGACGAACGAGACGAACTTGTTCCAAGGAAGGCCAACGGATCAAATGGGAGGACGAAGATGGACGAACGAGACGAACTTGGTCCAAAGAAGGCCTAGATATCAAATGGGAGGACGAAGATGGAGGAACGAGGCGAACTTGGTCCAAAGAAGGCCTACGGATCAAATGGGAGGACGAAGATGGACGAACGAGACGAACTTGGTCCAAAGAAGGCCTAGGGATCAAATGGGAGGACGAAGATGGAGGAACGAGGCGAACTTGGTCCAAAGAAGGCCTACGGATCAAATGGGAGGACGAAGATGGACGAACGAGACAAACTTGGTCCAAAGAATTCCAAGGATCAAATGGGAGGACGAAGGTGGTAGAACAAGACGAACTTGGTCCAAAGAAGGCCTACGGATCAAATGGGAGGACGAAGATGGACGAACAAGACGAACTTGGTCAAAAGAAGGCCTACGGATCAAATGGGAGGACGAAGATGGACGAACGAGACGAACTTGGTCCAAAGAAGGCATACAGATCAAATGGGAGGACGAAGATGGACGAACGAGACGAACTTGGTCCAAAGAAGGCCAACGGGTCAAATGGGAGGACGAAGATGGACTAACGAGACGAACTTGGTCCAAAGAAGGCCTACGGCTCAAATGGGAGGACGAAGATGGACGAACGAGACGAACTTGGTCCAAAGAATTCCAACGGATCAAATGGGAGGACGAAGATGGACGAACGAGACGAACTTGGTCCAAAGAAGGCCTAGGGATCAAATGGGAGGACGAAGATGGAGGAACGAGGCGAACTTGGTCCAAAGAAGGCCTACGGATCAAATGGGAGGACGAAGATGGACGAACGAGACAAACTTGGTCCAAAGAATTCCAACGGATCAAATGGGAGGACGAAGGTGGTAGAACAAGATGAACTTGGTCCAAAGAAGGCCCACGGATCAAATGGGAGGACGAAGAGGGACGAACGAGACAAACATGGTGCAAAGATGGCCTACGGAGCAAATGGGAGGACGAAGATGGACGAACGAGACGAACTTGGTCAAAAGAATGCCAATGTATCAAATGGGAGGACGAAGATGGACGAACGAGACGAACTTGGTCCAAAGAAGGCCTAGGGATCAAATGGGAGGACGAAGATGGACGAACGAGACGAACTTGGTCCAAAGAAGGCCAACGGATCAAATGGGAGGACGAAGATGGACGAACGAGACAAACTTGGTCCAAAGAAGCCCTAGGGATCAAATGGGAGGACGAAGATGGAGGAACGAGGCGAACTTGGTCCAAAGAAGGCCTACGGATCAAATGGGAGGACGAAGATGGACGAACGAGACAAACTTGGTCCAAAGAATTCCAAGGATCAAATGGGAGGACGAAGGTGGTAGAACAAGACGAACTTGGTCCAAAGAAGGCCTACGGATCAAATGGGAGGACGAAGATGGACGAACAAGACGAACTTGGTCCAAAGAAGGCCTACGGAGCAAATGGGAGGACGAAGATGGACGAATGAGACGAACTTGGTCCAAAGAAGGCCAACGGATCAAATGGGAGGACGAAGATGGACGAACGAGACGAACTTGGTCCAAAGAAGGCCTAGGGATCAAATGGGAGGACGAAGAGGGACGAACGAGACGAACTTGGTCCAAAGAAGGCCTACGGAGCAAATGGGAGGACGAAGATGGACGAACGAGACGAACTTGGTCCAAAGAAGGCCTACGGATCAAATGGGAGGACGAAGATGGACGAACGAGACGAACTTGGTCCAAAGAAGGCCAACGGATCAAATGGGAGGACGAAGATGGACGAACGAAACGAACTTGGTCCAAAGAAGGCCAACGGATCATATGGGAGGACGAAGATGGACGAACGAGACGAACTTGTTCCAAGGAAGGCCAACGGATCAAATGGGAGGACGAAGATGGACGAACGAGACGAACTTGGTCCAACGAAGGCCAACGGATCAAATGGGAGGACGAAGATGGACGAACGAGACGAACTTGGTCCAAAGAAGGCCTAGGGATCAAATGGGAGGACGAAGATGGAGGAACGAGGCGAACTTGGTCCAAAGAAGGCCTACGGAGCAAATGGGAGGACGAAGATGGACGAACGAGACGAACTTGGTCCAAAGAAGGCCAACGGATCATATGGGAGGACGAAGATGGACGAACGAGACGAACTTGTTCCAAGGAAGGCCAACGGATCAAATGGGAGGACGAAGATGGACGAACGAGACGAACTTGGTCCAACGAAGGCCAACGGATCAAATGGGAGGACGAAGATGGACGAACGAGACGAACTTGGTCCAAAGAAGGCCTAGATATCAAATGGGAGGACGAAGATGGAGGAACGAGGCGAACTTGGTCCAAAGAAGGCCTACGGATCAAATGGGAGGACGAAGATGGACGAACGAGACGAACTTGGTCCAAAGAAGGCCTAGGGATCAAATGGGAGGACGAAGATGGAGGAACGAGGCGAACTTGGTCCAAAGAAGGCCTACGGATCAAATGGGAGGACGAAGATGGACGAACGAGACAAACTTGGTCCAAAGAATTCCAAGGATCAAATGGGAGGACGAAGGTGGTAGAACAAGACGAACTTGGTCCAAAGAAGGCCGACGGATCAAATGGGAGGACGAAGATGGACGAACAAGACGAACTTGGTCAAAAGAAGGCCTACGGATCAAATGGGAGGACGAAGATGGACGAACGAGACGAACTTGGTCCAAAGAAGGCATACGGATCAAATGGGAGGACGAAGATGGACGAACGAGACGAACTTGGTCCAAAGAAGGCCAACGGGTCAAATGGGAGGACGAAGATGGACGAACGAGACGAACTTGGTCCAAAGAAGGCCTACGGCTCAAATGGGAGGACGAAGATGGACGAACGAGACGAACTTGGTCCAAAGAATTCCAACGGATCAAATGGGAGGACGAAGATGGACGAACGAGACGAACTTGGTCCAAAGAAGGCCTAGGGATCAAATGGGAGGACGAAGATGGAGGAACGAGGCGAACTTGGTCCAAAGAAGGCCTACGGATCAAATGGGAGGACGAAGATGGACGAACGAGACAAACTTGCTCCAAAGAATTCCAACGGATCAAATGGGAGGACGAAGGTGGTAGAACAAGACGAACTTGGTCCAAAGAAGGCCCACGGATCAAATGGGAGGACGAAGAGGGACGAACGAGACAAACATGGTGCAAAGATGGCCTACGGAGCAAATGGGAGGACGAAGATGGACGAACGAGACGAACTTGGTCAAAAGAATGCCAATGTATCAAATGGGAGGACGAAGATGGACGAACGAGACGAACTTGGTCCAAAGAAGGCCTAGGGATCAAATGGGAGGACGAAGATGGACGAACGAGACGAACTTGGTCCAAAGAAGGCCAACGGATCAAATGGGAGGACGAAGATGGACGAACGAGACAAACTTGGTCCAAAGAAGCCCTAGGGATCAAATGGGAGGACGAAGATGGAGGAACGAGGCGAACTTGGTCCAAAGAAGGCCTACGGATCAAATGGGAGGACGAAGATGGACGAACGAGACAAACATGGTCCAAAGAATTCCAAGGATCAAATGGGAGGACGAAGGTGGTAGAACAAGACGAACTTGGTCCAAAGAAGGCCTACGGATCAAATGGGAGGACGAAGATCGACGAACAAGACGAACTTGGTCCAAAGAAGGCCTACGGAGCAAATGGGAGGACGAAGATGGACGAATGAGACGAACTTGGTCCAAAGAAGGCCAACGGATCAAATGGGAGGACGAAGATGGACGAACGAGACGAACTTGGTCCAAAGAAGGCCTAGGGATCAAATGGGAGGACGAAGAGGGACGAACGAGACGAACTTGGTCCAAAGAAGGCCTACGGAGCAAATGGGAGGACGAAGATGGACGAACGAGACGAACTTGGTCCAAAGAAGGCCTACGGATCAAATGGGAGGACGAAGATGGACGAACGAGACGAACTTGGTCCAAAGAAGGCCAACGGATCAAATGGGAGGACGAAGATGGACGAACGAAACGAACTTGGTCCAAAGAAGGCCAACGGATCATATGGGAGGACGAAGATGGACGAACGAGACGAACTTGTTCCAAGGAAGGCCAACGGATCAAATGGGAGGACGAAGATGGACGAACGAGACGAACTTGGTCCAACGAAGGCCAACGGATCAAATGGGAGGACGAAGATGGACGAACGAGACGAACTTGGTCCAAAGAAGGCCTAGGGATCAAATGGGAGGACGAAGATGGAGGAACGAGGCGAACTTGGTCCAAAGAAGGCCTACGGTTCAAATGGGAGGACGAAGATGGACGAACAAGACGAACTTGGTCCAAAGAAGGCCTACGGAGCAAATGGGAGGACGAAGATGGACGAATGAGACGAACTTGGTCCAAAGAAGGCCTAGGGATCAAATGGGAGGACGAAGATGGAGGAACGAGGCGAACTTGGTCCAAAGAAGGCCTACGGATCAAATGGGAGGACGAAGATGGACGAACGAGACAAACTTGGTCCAAAGAATTCCAAGGATCAAATGGGAGGACGAAGGTGGTAGAACAAGACGAACTTGGTCCAAAGAAGGCCTACGGATCAAATGGGAGGACGAAGATGGACGAACAAGACGAACTTGGTCAAAAGAAGGCCTACGGATCAAATGGGAGGACGAAGATGGACGAACGAGACGAACTTGGTCCAAAGAATTCCAACGGATCAAATGGGAGGACGAAGATGGACGAACGAGACGAACTTGGTCCAAAGAAGGCCTAGGGATCAAATGGGAGGACGAAGATGGAGGAACGAGGCGAACTTGGTCCAAAGAAGGCCTACGGATCAAATGGGAGGACGAAGATGGACGAACGAGACAAACTTGGTCCAAAGAATTCCAACGGATCAAATGGGAGGACGAAGGTGGTAGAACAAGATGAACTTGGTCCAAAGAAGGCCCACGGATCAAATGGGAGGACGAAGAGGGACGAACGAGACAAACATGGTGCAAAGATGGCCTACGGAGCAAATGGGAGGACGAAGATGGACGAACGAGACGAACTTGGTCAAAAGAATGCCAATGTATCAAATGGGAGGACGAAGATGGACGAACGAGACGAACTTGGTCCAAAGAAGGCCTAGGGATCAAATGGGAGGACGAAGATGGACGAACGAGACGAACTTGGTCCAAAGAAGGCCAACGGATCAAATGGGAGGACGAAGATGGACGAACGAGACAAACTTGGTCCAAAGAAGCCCTAGGGATCAAATGGGAGGACGAAGATGGAGGAACGAGGCGAACTTGGTCCAAAGAAGGCCTACGGATCAAATGGGAGGACGAAGATGGACGAACGAGACAAACTTGGTCCAAAGAATTCCAAGGATCAAATGGGAGGACGAAGGTGGTAGAACAAGACGAACTTGGTCCAAAGAAGGCCTACGGATCAAATGGGAGGACGAAGATGGACGAACAAGACGAACTTGGTCCAAAGAAGGCCTACGGAGCAAATGGGAGGACGAAGATGGACGAATGAGACGAACTTGGTCCAAAGAAGGCCAACGGATCAAATGGGAGGACGAAGATGGACGAACGAGACGAACTTGGTCCAAAGAAGGCCTAGGGATCAAATGGGAGGACGAAGAGGGACGAACGAGACGAACTTGGTCCAAAGAAGGCCTACGGAGCAAATGGGAGGACGAAGATGGACGAACGAGACGAACTTGGTCCAAAGAAGGCCTACGGATCAAATGGGAGGACGAAGATGGACGAACGAGACGAACTTGGTCCAAAGAAGGCCAACGGATCAAATGGGAGGACGAAGATGGACGAACGAAACGAACTTGGTCCAAAGAAGGCCAACGGATCATATGGGAGGACGAAGATGGACGAACGAGACGAACTTGTTCCAAGGAAGGCCAACGGATCAAATGGGAGGACGAAGATGGACGAACGAGACGAACTTGGTCCAACGAAGGCCAACGGATCAAATGGGAGGACGAAGATGGACGAACGAGACGAACTTGGTCCAAAGAAGGCCTAGGGATCAAATGGGAGGACGAAGATGGAGGAACGAGGCGAACTTGGTCCAAAGAAGGCCTACGGAGCAAATGGGAGGACGAAGATGGACGAACGAGACGAACTTGGTCCAAAGAAGGCCAACGGATCATATGGGAGGACGAAGATGGACGAACGAGACGAACTTGTTCCAAGGAAGGCCAACGGATCAAATGGGAGGACGAAGATGGACGAACGAGACGAACTTGGTCCAACGAAGGCCAACGGATCAAATGGGAGGACGAAGATGGACGAACGAGACGAACTTGGTCCAAAGAAGGCCTAGATATCAAATGGGAGGACGAAGATGGAGGAACGAGGCGAACTTGGTCCAAAGAAGGCCTACGGATCAAATGGGAGGACGAAGATGGACGAACGAGACGAACTTGGTCCAAAGAAGGCCTAGGGATCAAATGGGAGGACGAAGATGGAGGAACGAGGCGAACTTGGTCCAAAGAAGGCCTACGGATCAAATGGGAGGACGAAGATGGACGAACGAGACGAACTTGGTCCAAAGAAGGCCTAGGGATCAAATGGGAGGACGAAGATGGAGGAACGAGGCGAACTTGGTCCAAAGAAGGCCTACGGATCAAATGGGAGGACGAAGATGGACGAACGAGACAAACTTGGTCCAAAGAATTCCAAGGATCAAATGGGAGGACGAAGGTGGTAGAACAAGACGAACTTGGTCCAAAGAAGGCCGACGGATCAAATGGGAGGACGAAGATGGACGAACAAGACGAACTTGGTCAAAAGAAGGCCTACGGATCAAATGGGAGGACGAAGATGGACGAACGAGACGAACTTGGTCCAAAGAAGGCATACGGATCAAATGGGAGGACGAAGATGGACGAACGAGACGAACTTGGTCCAAAGAAGGCCAACGGGTCAAATGGGAGGACGAAGATGGACGAACGAGACGAACTTGGTCCAAAGAAGGCCTACGGCTCAAATGGGAGGACGAAGATGGACGAACGAGACGAACTTGGTCCAAAGAATTCCAACGGATCAAATGGGAGGACGAAGATGGACGAACGAGACGAACTTGGTCCAAAGAAGGCCTAGGGATCAAATGGGAGGACGAAGATGGAGGAACGAGGCGAACTTGGTCCAAAGAAGGCCTACGGATCAAATGGGAGGACGAAGATGGACGAACGAGACAAACTTGCTCCAAAGAATTCCAACGGATCAAATGGGAGGACGAAGGTGGTAGAACAAGACGAACTTGGTCCAAAGAAGGCCCACGGATCAAATGGGAGGACGAAGAGGGACGAACGAGACAAACATGGTGCAAAGATGGCCTACGGAGCAAATGGGAGGACGAAGATGGACGAACGAGACGAACTTGGTCAAAAGAATGCCAATGTATCAAATGGGAGGACGAAGATGGACGAACGAGACGAACTTGGTCCAAAGAAGGCCTAGGGATCAAATGGGAGGACGAAGATGGACGAACGAGACGAACTTGGTCCAAAGAAGGCCAACGGATCAAATGGGAGGACGAAGATGGACGAACGAGACAAACTTGGTCCAAAGAAGCCCTAGGGATCAAATGGGAGGACGAAGATGGAGGAACGAGGCGAACTTGGTCCAAAGAAGGCCTACGGATCAAATGGGAGGACGAAGATGGACGAACGAGACAAACATGGTCCAAAGAATTCCAAGGATCAAATGGGAGGACGAAGGTGGTAGAACAAGACGAACTTGGTCCAAAGAAGGCCTACGGATCAAATGGGAGGACGAAGATCGACGAACAAGACGAACTTGGTCCAAAGAAGGCCTACGGAGCAAATGGGAGGACGAAGATGGACGAATGAGACGAACTTGGTCCAAAGAAGGCCAACGGATCAAATGGGAGGACGAAGATGGACGAACGAGACGAACTTGGTCCAAAGAAGGCCTAGGGATCAAATGGGAGGACGAAGAGGGACGAACGAGACGAACTTGGTCCAAAGAAGGCCTACGGAGCAAATGGGAGGACGAAGATGGACGAACGAGACGAACTTGGTCCAAAGAAGGCCTACGGATCAAATGGGAGGACGAAGATGGACGAACGAGACGAACTTGGTCCAAAGAAGGCCAACGGATCAAATGGGAGGACGAAGATGGACGAACGAAACGAACTTGGTCCAAAGAAGGCCAACGGATCATATGGGAGGACGAAGATGGACGAACGAGACGAACTTGTTCCAAGGAAGGCCAACGGATCAAATGGGAGGACGAAGATGGACGAACGAGACGAACTTGGTCCAACGAAGGCCAACGGATCAAATGGGAGGACGAAGATGGACGAACGAGACGAACTTGGTCCAAAGAAGGCCTAGGGATCAAATGGGAGGACGAAGATGGAGGAACGAGGCGAACTTGGTCCAAAGAAGGCCTACGGTTCAAATGGGAGGACGAAGATGGACGAACAAGACGAACTTGGTCCAAAGAAGGCCTACGGAGCAAATGGGAGGACGAAGATGGACGAATGAGACGAACTTGGTCCAAAGAAGGCCTAGGGATCAAATGGGAGGACGAAGATGGAGGAACGAGGCGAACTTGGTCCAAAGAAGGCCTATGGATCAAATGGGAGGACGAAGATGGACGAACGAGACAAACTTGGTCCAAAGAATTCCAAGGATCAAATGGGAGGACGAAGGTGGTAGAACAAGACGAACTTGGTCCAAAGAAGGCCTACGGATCAAATGGGAGGACGAAGATGGACGAACAAGACGAACTTGGTCAAAAGAAGGCCTACGGATCAAATGGGAGGACGAAGATGGACGAACGAGACGAACTTGGTCCAAAGAAGGCATACGGATCAAATGGGAGGACGAAGATGGACGAACGAGACGAACTTGGTCCAAAGAAGGCCAACGGGTCAAATGGGAGGACGAAGATGGACGAACGAGACGAACTTGGTCCAAAGAAGGCCTACGGATCAAATGGGAGGACGAAGACGCACGAACGAGACAAACTTGGTCCGAAGAATTCCAACGGATCAAATGGGAGGACGAAGGTGGTAGAACAAGACGAACTTGGTCCAAAGAAGGCCCACGGATCAAATGGGAGGACGAAGAGGGACGAACGAGACAAACATGGTGCAAAGAAGGCCTACGGAGCAAATGGGAGGACGATGATGGACGAACGAGACGAACTTGGTCAAAAGAATGCCAATGTATCAAATGGGAGGACGAAGATGGACGAACGAGACGAACTTGGTCCAAAGAAGGCCTAGGGATCAAATGGGAGGACGAAGATGGACGAACGAGACGAACTTGGTCCAAAAAAGGCCAACGGATCAAATGGGAGGACGAAGATGGACGAACGAGACAAACTTGGTCCAAAGAAGCCCTAGGGATCAAATGGGAGGACGAAATGGAGGAACGAGGCGAACTTGGTCCAAAGAAGGCCTACGGATCAAATGGGAGGACGAAGATGGACGAACGAGACAAACTTGGTCCAAAGAATTCCAACGGATCAAATGGGAGGACGAAGATGGACGAACGAGACGAACATGGTCCAAAGAAGGCCTACGGATCAAATGGGAGGACGAAGATGGACGAACAAGACGAACTTGGTCAAAAGAAGGCCTACGGATCAAATGGGAGGACGAAGATCGACGAACGAGACGAACTTGGTCCAAAGAAGGCATACGGATCAAATGGGAGGACGAAGATGGACGAACGAGACGAACTTGGTCCAAAGAAGGCCTACGGATCAAATGGGAGGACGAAGATGGACGAACGAGACGAACTTGGTCCAAAGAAGGCATACGGATCAAATGGGAGGACGAAGATGGACGAACGAGACGAACTTGGTCCAAAGAAGGCCAACGGGTCAAATGGGAGGACGAAGATGGACGAACGAGACGAACTTGGTCCAAAGAAGGCCTACGGATCAAATGGGAGGACGAAGATCGACGAACGAGACGAACTTGGTCCAAAGAATTCCAACGGATCAAATGGGAGGACGAAGATGGACGAACGAGACGAACTTGGTCCAAAGAAGGCCTAGGGATCAAATGGGAGGACGAAGATGGAGGAACAAGGCGAACTTGGTCCAAAGAAGGCCTACGGATCAAATGGGGGGACGAAGATGGACGAACGAGACAAACTTGGTCCAAAGAATTCCAACGGATCAAATGGGAGGACGAAGGTGGTAGAACAAGACGAACTTGGTCCAAAGAAGGCCCACGGATCAAATGGGAGGACGAAGAGGGACGAACGAGACAAACATGGTGCAAAGAAGGCCTACGGAGCAAATGGGAGGACGAAGATGGACGAACGAGACGAACTTGGTCAAAAGAATGCCAATGTATCAAATGGGAGGACGAAGATGGACGAACGAGACGAATTTGGTCCAAAGAAGGCCTAGGGATCAAATGGGAGTACGAAGATGGACGAACGAGACGAACTTGGTCGAAAGAAGGCCTAGGGATCAAATGGGAGGACGAAGATGGACGAACGAGACGAACTTGGTCCAAAGTAGGCCAACGAATCAAATGGGAGGACGAAGATGGAGGAACGAGGCGAACTTGGTCCAAAGAAGGCCTAGGGATCAAATGGGAGGACGAAGAAGGACGAACGAGACAAACTTGGTCCAAAGAATTCCAACGGATCAAATGGGAGGACGAAGATGGACGAACGAGACGAACATGGTCCAAAGAAGGCCTAGGGATCAAATGGGAGGACGAAGATGGACGAACGAGACGAACTTGGTCCAAAGAAGGCCAACGGATCAAATGGGAGGACGAAGATGGACGAACGAGACGAACTTGGTCCAAAGAAGGCCTAGGGATCAAATGGGAGGACGAAGATGGAGGAACGAGGCGAACTTGGTCCAAAGAAGGCCTACGGATCAAATGGGAGGACGAAGAGGGACGAACGAGACAAACTTGGTCCAAAGAAGGCCTAGGGATCAAATGGGAGGACGAAGATGGACGAACGAGACAAACTTGGTCCAAAGAATTCCAACGGATCAAATGGGAGGACGAAGATGGACGAACGAGACGAACTTGGTCCAAAGAAGGCCTACGGATCAAATGGGAGGACGAAGATGGACGAACGAGAAGAACTTGGTCCAAAGAATTCCAACGGATCAAATGGGAGGACGAAGATGGACGAACGAGACGAACTTGGTCCAAAGAAGGCCGAGGGATCAAATGGCAGGACGAAGATGGAGGAACGAGACGAACTTGGTCCAAAGAAGGCCTAGGGATCAAATGGGAGGACGAAGATGGAGGAACGAGGCGAACTTGGTCCAAAGAAGGCCTACGGATCAAATGGGGAGGACGAAGATGGACGAACGAGACAAACTTGGTCCAAAGAATTCCAACGGATCAAATGGGAGGACGAAGGTGGTAGAACAAGACGAACTTGGTCCAAAGAAGGCCCACGGATCAAATGGGAGGACGAAGAGGGACGAACGAGACAAACATTGTGCAAAGAAGGCCTACGGAGCAAATGGGAGGACGAAGATGGACGAACGAGACGAACTTGGTCAAAAGAATGCCAATGTATCAAATGGGAGGACGAAGATGGACGAACGAGACGAACTTGGTCCAAAGAAGGCCTAGGGATCAAATGGGAGGACGAAGATGGACGAACGAGACGAACTTGGTCCAAAGAAGGCCAACGAATCAAATGGGAGGACGAAGATGGACGAACGAGACAAACTTGGTCCAAAGAAGCCCTAGGGATCAAACGGGAGGACGAAGATGGAGGAACGAGGCGAACTTGGTCCAAAGAAGGCCTAGGGATCAAATGGGAGGACGAAGATGGAGGAACAAGGCGAACTTGGTCCAAAGAAGGCCTACGGATCAAATGGGAGGACGAAGATGGACGAACGAGACAAACTTGGTCCAAAGAATTCCAACGGATCAAATGGGAGGACGAAGATGGACGAACGAGACGAACTTTGTCCAAAGAAGGCATACGGATCAAATGGGAGGACGAAGATGGACGAACGAGACGAACTTGGTCCAAAGAAGGCCAACGGGTCAAATGGGAGGACGAAGATGGACGAACGAGACGAACTTGGTCCAAAGAAGGCCTACGGATCAAATGGGAGGACGAAGATGGACGAACGAGACGAACCTGGTCCAAAGAATTCCAACGGATCAAATGGGAGGACGAAGATGGACGAACGAGACGAACTTGGTCCAAAGAAGGCCTAGGGATCAAATGGGAGGACGAAGATGGAGGAACAAGGCGAACTTGGTCCAAAGAAGGCCTACGGATCAAATGGGAGGACGAAGATGGACGAACGAGACAAACTTGGTCCAAAGAATTCCAACGGATCAAATGGGAGGACGAAGGTGGTAGAACAAGACGAACTTGGTCCAAAGAAGGCCCACGGATCAAATGGGAGGACGAAGAGGGACGAACGAGACAAACATGGTGCAAAGAAGGCCTACGGAGCAAATGGGAGGACGAAGATGGACGAACGAGACGAACTTGGTCAAAAGAATGCCAATGTATCAAATGGGAGGACGAAGATGGACGAACGAGACGAATTTGGTCCAAAGAAGGCCTAGGGATCAAATGGGAGGACGAAGATGGACGAACGAGACGAACTTGGTCGAAAGAAGGCCTAGGGATCAAATGGGAGGACGAAGATGGACGAACGAGACGAACTTGGTCCAAAGTAGGCCAACGAATCAAATGGGAGGACGAAGATGGAGGAACGAGGCGAACTTGGTCCAAAGAAGGCCTAGGGATCAAATGGGAGGACGAAGAAGGACGAACGAGACAAACTTGGTCCAAAGAATTCCAACGGATCAAATGGGAGGACGAAGATGGACGAACGAGACGAACATGGTCCAAAGAAGGCCTAGGGATCAAATGGGAGGACGAAGATGGACGAACGAGACGAACTTGGTCCAAAGAAGGCCAACGGATCAAATGGGAGGACGAAGATGGACGAACGAGACGAACTTGGTCCAAAGAAGGCCTAGGGATCAAATGGGAGGACGAAGATGGAGGAACGAGGCGAACTTGGTCCAAAGAAGGCCTACGGATCAAATGGGAGGACGAAGAGGGACGAACGAGACAAACTTGGTCCAAAGAAGGCCTAGGGATCAAATGGGAGGACGAAGATGGACGAACGAGACAAACTTGGTCCAAAGAATTCCAACGGATCAAATGGGAGGACGAAGATGGACGAACGAGACGAAGTTGGTCCAAAGAAGGCCTACGGATCAAATGGGAGGACGAAGATGGACGAACGAGAAGAACTTGGTCCAAAGAATTCCAACGGATCAAATGGGAGGACGAAGATGGACGAACGAGACGAACTTGGTCCAAAGAAGGCCGAGGGATCAAATGGCAGGACGAAGATGGAGGAACGAGACGAACTTGGTCCAAAGAAGGCCTAGGGATCAAATGGGAGGACGAAGATGGAGGAACGAGGCGAACTTGGTCCAAAGAAGGCCTACGGATCAAATGGGAGGACGAAGATGGACGAACGAGACAAACTTGGTCCAAAGAATTCCAACGGATCAAATGGGAGGACGAAGGTGGTAGAACAAGACGAACTTGGTCCAAAAAAGGCCCACGGATCAAATGGGAGGACGAAGAGGGACGAACTAGACAAACATTGTGCAAAGAAGGCCTACGGAGCAAATGGGAGGACGAAGATGGACGAACGAGACGAACTTGGTCAAAAGAATGCCAATGTATCAAATGGGAGGACGAAGATGGACGAACGAGACGAACTTGGTCCAAAGAAGGCCTAGGGATCAAATGGGAGGACGAAGATGGACGAACGAGACGAACTTGGTCCAAAGAAGGCCAACGAATCAAATGGGAGGACGAAGATGGACGAACGAGACAAACTTGGTCCAAAGAAGCCCTAGGGATCAAATGGGAGGACGAAGATGGAGGAACGAGGCGAACTTGGTCCAAAGAAGGCCTAGGGATCAAATGGGAGGACGAAGATGGAGGAACAAGGCGAACTTGGTCCAAAGAAGGCCTACGGATCAAATGGGAGGACGAAGATGGACGAACGAGACAAACTTGGTCCAAAGAATTCCAACGGATCAAATGGGAGGACGAAGATGGACGAACGAGACGAACTTGGTCCAAAGAAGGCATACGGATCAAATGGGAGGACGAAGATGGACGAACGAGACGAACTTGGTCCAAAGAAGGCCAACGGGTCAAATGGGAGGACGAAGATGGACGAACGAGACGAACTTGGTCCAAAGAAGGCCTACGGATCAAATGGGAGGACGAAGATGGACGAACGAGACGAACCTGGTCCAAAGAATTCCAACGGATCAAATGGGAGGACGAAGATGGACGAACGAGACGAACTTGGTCCAAAGAAGGCCTAGGGATCAAATGGGAGGACGAAGATGGAGGAACAAGGCGAACTTGGTCCAAAGAAGGCCTACGGATCAAATGGGAGGACGAAGATGGACGAACGAGACAAACTTGGTCCAAAGAATTCCAACGGATCAAATGGGAGGACGAAGGTGGTAGAACAAGACGAACTTGGTCCAAAGAAGGCCCACGGATCAAATGGGAGGACGAAGAGGGACGAACGAGACAAACATGGTGCAAAGAAGGCCTACGGAGCAAATGGGAGGACGAAGATGGACGAACGAGACGAACTTGGTCAAAAGAATGCCAATGTATCAAATGGGAGGACGAAGATGGACGAACGAGACGAATTTGGTCCAAAGAAGGCCTAGGGATCAAATGGGAGGACGAAGATGGACGAACGAGACGAACTTGGTCCAAAGAAGGCCTAGGGATCAAATGGGAGGACGAAGATGGAGGAACAAGGCGAACTTGGTCCAAAGAAGGCCGACGGATCAAATGGGAGGACGAAGATGGACGAACGAGACAAACTTGGTCCAAAGAATTCCAACGGATCAAATGGGAGGACGAAGGTGGTAGAACAAGACGAACTTGGTCCAAAGAAGGCCCACGGATCAAATGGGAGGACGAAGAGGGACGAACGAGACAAACATGGTGCAAAGAAGGCCTACGGAGCAAATGGGAGGACGAAGATGGACGAACGAGACGAACTTGGTCAAAAGAATGCCAATGTATCAAATGGGAGGACGAAGATGGACGAACGAGACGAACTTGGTCCAAAGAAGGCCAACGGATCAAATGGGAGGACGAAGATGGACGAACGAGACAAACTTGGTCCAAAGAAGGCCTAGGGATCAAATCGGAGGACGAAGATGGAGGAACGAGGCGAACTTGGTCCAAAGAAGGCCTACGGATCAAATGGGAGGACGAAGATGGACGAACGAGACAAACTTGGTCCAAAGAATTCCAAGGATCAAATGGGAGGACGAAGGTGGTAGAACAAGACGAACTTGGTCCAAAGAAGGCCTACGGATCAAATGGGAGGACGAAGATGGACGAACAAGACGAACTTGGTCAAAAGAAGGCCTACGGATCAAATGGGAGGACGAAGATGGACGAACGAGACGAACTTGGTCCAAAGAAGGCATACGGATCAAATGGGAGGACGAAGATGGACGAACGAGACGAACTTGGTCCAAAGAAGGCCAACGGGTCAAATGGGAGGACGAAGATGGACGAACGAGACGAACTTGGTCCAAAGAAGGCCTACGGATCAAATGGGAGGACGAAGATGGACGAACGAGACGAACTTGGTCCAAAGAATTCCAACGGATCAAATGGGAGGACGAAGATGGACGAACGAGACGAACTTGGTCCAAAGAAGGCCTAGGGATCAAATGGGAGGACGAAGATGGAGGAACGAGGCGAACTTGGTCCAAAGAAGGCCTACGGATCAAATGGGAGGACGAACGAGACAAACTTGGTCCAAAGAATTCCAACGGATCAAATGGGAGGACGAAGGTGGTAGAACAAGACGAACTTGGTCCAAAGAAGGCCCACGGATCAAATGGGAGGACGAAGAGGGACGAACGAGACGAACTTGGTCCAAAGAAGGCCTAGGGATCAAATGGGAGGACGAAGATGGACGAACGAGACAAACTTGGTCCAAAGAATTCCAACGGATCAAATGGGAGGACGAAGGTGGTAGAACAAGACGAACATGGTCCAAAGAAGGCCTACGGATCAAATGGGAGGACGAAGATGGACGAACTTGGTCCAATGAACGCCAATGGATCAAATGGGAGGACGAAGATGGACGAACGAGACGAACTTGGTCCAAAGAAGGCCTAGGGATCAAATGGGAGGACAAAGATGGGGGAACGAGGCGAACTTGGTCCAAAGAAGGCCTACGGATCAAATGGGAGGACGAAGATGGACGAACGAGACGAACATTTTGCAAAGAATTCCAACGGATCAAATGGGAGGACGAAGGTGGTAGAACAAGACGAACTTGGTCCAAAGAAGGCCTACGGATCAAATGGGAGGACGAAGAGGGACGAACGAGACGAACTTGGTCCAAAGAAGGCCTACGGAGCAAATGGGAGGACGAAGATGGACGAATGAGACGAACTTGGTCCAAAGAAGGCCAACGGATCAAATGGGAGGACGAAGATGGACGAACGAGACGAACTTGGTCCAAAGAAGGCCTTGGGATCAAATGGGAGGACGAAGAGGGACGAACGAGATGAACTTGGTCCAAAGAAGGCCTACGGAGCAAATGGGAGGACGAAGATGGACGAACGAGACGAACTTGGTCCAAAGAAGGCCTACGGATCAAATGGGAGGACGAAGATGGACGAACGAGACGAACTTGGTCCAAAGAAGGCCAACGGATCAAATGGGAGGACGAAGATGGACGAACGAAACGAACTTGGTCCAAAGAAGGCCAACGGATCATATGGGAGGACGAAGATGGACGAACGAGACGAACTTGTTCCAAGGAAGGCCAACGGATCAAATGGGAGGACGAAGATGGACGAACGAGACGAACTTGGTCCAACGAAGGCCAACGGATCAAATGGGAGGACGAAGATGGACGAACGAGACGAACTTGGTCCAAAGAAGGCCTAGGGATCAAATGGGAGGACGAAGATGGAGGAACGAGGCGAACTTGGTCCAAAGAAGGCCTACGGATCAAATGGGAGGACGAAGATGGACGAACGAGACGAACTTGGTCCAAAGAAGGCCTAGGGATCAAATGGGAGGACGAAGATGGAGGAACGAGGCGAACTTGGTCCAAAGAAGGCCTACGGATCAAATGGGAGGACGAAGATGGACGAACGAGACAAACTTGGTCCAAAGAATTCCAAGGATCAAATGGGAGGACGAAGGTGGTAGAACAAGACGAACTTGGTCCAAAGAAGGCCTACGGATCAAATGGGAGGACGAAGATGGACGAACAAGACGAACTTGGTCAAAAGAAGGCCTACGGATCAAATGGGAGGACGAAGATGGACGAACGAGACGAACTTGGTCCAAAGAAGGCATACGGATCAAATGGGAGGACGAAGATGGACGAACGAGACGAACTTGGTCCAAAGAAGGCCAACGGGTCAAATGGGAGGACGAAGATGGACGAACGAGACGAACTTGGTCCAAAGAAGGCCTACGGCTCAAATGGGAGGACGAAGATGGACGAACGAGACGAACTTGGTCCAAAGAATTCCAACGGATCAAATGGGAGGACGAAGATGGACGAACGAGACGAACTTGGTCCAAAGAAGGCCTAGGGATCAAATGGGAGGACGAAGATGGAGGAACGAGGCGAACTTGGTCCAAAGAAGGCCTACGGATCAAATGGGAGGACGAAGATGGACGAACGAGACAAACTTGGTCCAAAGAATTCCAACGGATCAAATGGGAGGACGAAGGTGGTAGAACAAGACGAACTTGGTCCAAAGAAGGCCCACGGATCAAATGGGAGGACGAAGAGGGACGAACGAGACAAACATGGTGCAAAGAAGGCCTACGGAGCAAATGGGAGGACGAAGATGGACGAATGAGACTAACTTGGTCCAAAGAAGGCCAACGGATCAAATGGGAGGACGAAGATGGACGAACGAGACGAACTTGGTCCAAACAAGGCCTAGGGATCAAATGGGAGGACGAAGAGGGACGAACGAGACGAACTTGGTCCAAAGAAGGCCTAGGGATCAAATGGGAGGACGAAGAGGGACGAACGAGACGAACTTGTTCCAAGGAAGGCCAACGGATCAAATGGGAGGACGAAGATGGACGAACGAGACGAACTTGGTCCAACGAAGGCCAACGGATCAAATGGGAGGACGAAGATGGACGAACGAGACGAACTTGGTCCAAAGAAGGCCTAGGGATCAAATGGGAGGACGAAGATGGAGGAACGAGGCGAACTTGGTCCAAAGAAGGCCTACGGATCAAATGGGAGGACGAAGATGGACGAACGAGACGAACTTGGTCCAAAGAAGGCCTAGGGATCAAATGGGAGGACGAAGATGGAGGAACGAGGCGAACTTGGTCCAAAGAAGGCCTACGGATCAAATGGGAGGACGAAGATGGACGAACGAGACAAACTTGGTCCAAAGAATTCCAAGGATCAAATGGGAGGACGAAGGTGGTAGAACAAGACGAACTTGGTCCAAAGAAGGCCCACAGATCAAATGGGAGGACGAAGAGGGACGAACGAGACAAACATGGTGCAAAGAAGGCCTACGGAGCAAATGGGAGGACGAAGATGGACGAACGAGACGAACTTGGTCAAAAGAATGCCAATGTATCAAATGGGAGGACGAAGATGGACGAACGAGACGAACTTGGTCCAAAGAAGGCCTAGGGATCAAATGGGAGGACGAAGATGGACGAACGAGACGAACTTGGTCCAAGGAAGGCCAACGGATCAAATGGGAGGACGAAGATGGACGAACGAGACAAACTTGGTCCAAAGAAGCCCTAGGGATCAAATGGGAGGACGAAGATGGAGGAACGAGGCGAACTTGGTCCAAAGAAGGCCTACGGATCAAATGGGAGGACGAAGATGGACGAACGAGACAAACTTGGTCCAAAGAATTCCAAGGATCAAATGGGAGGACGAAGGTGGTAGAACAAGACGAACGTGGTCCAAAGAAGGCCTACGGATCAAATGGGAGGACGAACGAGACAAACTTGGTCCAAAGAATTCCAACGGATCAAATGGGAGGACGAAGGTGGTAGAACAAGACGAACTTGGTCCAAAGAAGGCCCACGGATCAAATGGGAGGACGAAGAGGGACGAACGAGACGAACTTGGTCCAAAGAAGGCCTAGGGATCAAATGGGAGGACGAAGATGGACGAACGAGACAAACTTGGTCCAAAGAATTCCAACGGATCAAATGGGAGGACGAAGGTGGTAGAACAAGACGAACATGGTCCAAAGAAGGCCTACGGATCAAATGGGAGGACGAAGATGGACGAACTTGGTCCAATGAACGCCAATGGATCAAATGGGAGGACGAAGATGGACGAACGAGACGAACTTGGTCCAAAGAAGGCCTAGGGATCAAATGGGAGGACAAAGATGGGGGAACGAGGCGAACTTGGTCCAAAGAAGGCCTACGGATCAAATGGGAGGACGAAGATGGACGAACGAGACGAACATTTTGCAAAGAATTCCAACGGATCAAATGGGAGGACGAAGGTGGTAGAACAAGACGAACTTGGTCCAAAGAAGGCCTACGGATCAAATGGGAGGACGAAGAGGGACGAACGAGACGAACTTGGTCCAAAGAAGGCCTACGGAGCAAATGGGAGGACGAAGATGGACGAATGAGACGAACTTGGTCCAAAGAAGGCCAACGGATCAAATGGGAGGACGAAGATGGACGAACGAGACGAACTTGGTCCAAAGAAGGCCTTGGGATCAAATGGGAGGACGAAGAGGGACGAACGAGATGAACTTGGTCCAAAGAAGGCCTACGGAGCAAATGGGAGGACGAAGATGGACGAACGAGACGAACTTGGTCCAAAGAAGGCCTACGGATCAAATGGGAGGACGAAGATGGACGAACGAGACGAACTTGGTCCAAAGAAGGCCAACGGATCAAATGGGAGGACGAAGATGGACGAACGAAACGAACTTGGTCCAAAGAAGGCCAACGGATCATATGGGAGGACGAAGATGGACGAACGAGACGAACTTGTTCCAAGGAAGGCCAACGGATCAAATGGGAGGACGAAGATGGACGAACGAGACGAACTTGGTCCAACGAAGGCCAACGGATCAAATGGGAGGACGAAGATGGACGAACGAGACGAACTTGGTCCAAAGAAGGCCTAGGGATCAAATGGGAGGACGAAGATGGAGGAACGAGGCGAACTTGGTCCAAAGAAGGCCTACGGATCAAATGGGAGGACGAAGATGGACGAACGAGACGAACTTGGTCCAAAGAAGGCCTAGGGATCAAATGGGAGGACGAAGATGGAGGAACGAGGCGAACTTGGTCCAAAGAAGGCCTACGGATCAAATGGGAGGACGAAGATGGACGAACGAGACAAACTTGGTCCAAAGAATTCCAAGGATCAAATGGGAGGACGAAGGTGGTAGAACAAGACGAACTTGGTCCAAAGAAGGCCTACGGATCAAATGGGAGGACGAAGATGGACGAACAAGACGAACTTGGTCAAAAGAAGGCCTACGGATCAAATGGGTGGACGAAGATGGACGAACGAGACGAACTTGGTCCAAAGAAGGCATACGGATCAAATGGGAGGACGAAGATGGACGAACGAGACGAACTTGGTCCAAAGAAGGCCAACGGGTCAAATGGGAGGACGAAGATGGACGAACGAGACGAACTTGGTCCAAAGAAGGCCTACGGCTCAAATGGGAGGACGAAGATGGACGAACGAGACGAACTTGGTCCAAAGAATTCCAACGGATCAAATGGGAGGACGAAGATGGACGAACGAGACGAACTTGGTCCAAAGAAGGCCTAGGGATCAAATGGGAGGACGAAGATGGAGGAACGAGGCGAACTTGGTCCAAAGAAGGCCTACGGATCAAATGGGAGGACGAAGATGGACGAACGAGACAAACTTGGTCCAAAGAATTCCAACGGATCAAATGGGAGGACGAAGGTGGTAGAACAAGACGAACTTGGTCCAAAGAAGGCCCACGGATCAAATGGGAGGACGAAGAGGGACGAACGAGACAAACATGGTGCAAAGAAGGCCTACGGAGCAAATGGGAGGACGAAGATGGACGAATGAGACTAACTTGGTCCAAAGAAGGCCAACGGATCAAATGGGAGGACGAAGATGGACGAACGAGACGAACTTGGTCCAAACAAGGCCTAGGGATCAAATGGGAGGACGAAGAGGGACGAACGAGACGAACTTGGTCCAAAGAAGGCCTAGGGATCAAATGGGAGGACGAAGAGGGACGAACGAGACGAACTTGTTCCAAGGAAGGCCAACGGATCAAATGGGAGGACGAAGATGGACGAACGAGACGAACTTGGTCCAACGAAGGCCAACGGATCAAATGGGAGGACGAAGATGGACGAACGAGACGAACTTGGTCCAAAGAAGGCCTAGGGATCAAATGGGAGGACGAAGATGGAGGAACGAGGCGAACTTGGTCCAAAGAAGGCCTACGGATCAAATGGGAGGACGAAGATGGACGAACGAGACGAACTTGGTCCAAAGAAGGCCTAGGGATCAAATGGGAGGACGAAGATGGAGGAACGAGGCGAACTTGGTCCAAAGAAGGCCTACGGATCAAATGGGAGGACGAAGATGGACGAACGAGACAAACTTGGTCCAAAGAATTCCAAGGATCAAATGGGAGGACGAAGGTGGTAGAACAAGACGAACTTGGTCCAAAGAAGGCCCACGGATCAAATGGGAGGACGAAGAGGGACGAACGAGACAAACATGGTGCAAAGAAGGCCTACGGAGCAAATGGGAGGACGAAGATGGACGAACGAGACGAACTTGGTCAAAAGAATGCCAATGTATCAAATGGGAGGACGAAGATGGACGAACGAGACGAACTTGGTCCAAAGAAGGCCTAGGGATCAAATGGGAGGACGAAGATGGACGAACGAGACGAACTTGGTCCAAGGAAGGCCAACGGATCAAATGGGAGGACGAAGATGGACGAACGAGACAAACTTGGTCCAAAGAAGCCCTAGGGATCAAATGGGAGGACGAAGATGGAGGAACGAGGCGAACTTGGTCCAAAGAAGGCCTACGGATCAAATGGGAGGACGAAGATGGACGAACGAGACAAACTTGGTCCAAAGAATTCCAAGGATCAAATGGGAGGACGAAGGTGGTAGAACAAGACGAACTTGGTCCAAAGAAGGCCTACGGATCAAATGGGAGGACGAAGATGGACGAACAAGACGAACTTGGTCAAAAGAAGGCCTACGGATCAAATGGGAGGACGAAGATGGACGAACGAGACGAACTTGGTCCAAAGAAGGCATACGGATCAAATGGGAGGACGAAGATGGACGAACGAGACGAACTTGGTCCAAAGAAGGCCTACGGATCAAATGGGAGGACGAAGATGGACGAACGAGACGAACTTGGTCCAAAGAAGGCATACGGATCAAATGGGAGGACGAAGATGGACGAACGAGACGAACTTGGTCCAAAGAAGGCCAACGGGTCAAATGGGAGGACGAAGATGGACGAACGAGACGAACTTGGTCCAAAGAAGGCCTACGGATCAAATGGGAGGACGAAGATGGACGAACGAGACGAACTTGGTCCAAAGAATTCCAACGGATCAAATGGGAGGACGAAGATGAACGAACGAGACGAACTTGGTCCAAAGAAGGCCTAGGGATCAAATGGGAGGACGAAGATGGAGGAACAAGGCGAACTTGGTCCAAAGAAGGCCTACGGATCAAATGGGAGGACGAAGATGGACGAACGAGACAAACTTGGTCCAAAGAATTCCAACGGATCAAATGGGAGGACGAAGGTGGTAGAACAAGACGAACTTGGTCCAAAGAAGGCCCACGGATCAAATGGGAGGACGAAGAGGGACGAACGAGACGAACTTGTTCCAAGGAAGGCCAACGGATCAAATGGGAGTACGAAGATGGACGAACGAGACGAACTTGGTCCAACGAAGGCCAACGGATCAAATGGGAGGACGAAGATGGACGAACGAGACGAACTTGGTCCAAAGAAGGCCTAGGGATCAAATGGGAGGACGAAGATGGAGGAACGAGGCGAACTTGGTCCAAAGAAGGCCTACGGATCAAATGGGAGGACGAAGATGGACGAACGAGACGAACTTGGTCCAAAGAAGGCCTAGGGATCAAATGGGAGGACGAAGATGGAGGAACGAGGCGAACTTGGTCCAAAGAAGGCCTACGGATCAAATGGGAGGACGAAGATGGACGAACGAGACAAACTTGGTCCAAAGAATTCCAAGGATCAAATGGGAGGACGAAGGTGGTAGAACAAGACGAACTTGGTCCAAAGAAGGCCCACGGATCAAATGGGAGGACGAAGAGGGACGAACGAGACAAACATGGTGCAAAGAAGGCCTACGGAGCAAATGGGAGGACGAAGATGGACGAACGAGACGAACTTGGTCAAAAGAATGCCAATGTATCAAATGGGAGGACGAAGATGGACGAACGAGACGAACTTGGTCCAAAGAAGGCCTAGGGATCAAATGGGAGGACGAAGATGGACGAACGAGACGAACTTGGTCCAAAGAAGGCCAACGGATCAAATGGGAGGACGAAGATGGACGAACGAGACAAACTTGGTCCAAAGAAGCCCTAGGGATCAAATGGGAGGACGAAGATGGAGGAACGAGGCGAACTTGGTCCAAAGAAGGCCTACGGATCAAATGGGAGGACGAAGATGGACGAACGAGACAAACTTGGTCCAAAGAATTCCAAGGATCAAATGGGAGGACGAAGGTGGTAGAACAAGACGAACTTGGTCCAAAGAAGGCCTACGGATCAAATGGGAGGACGAAGATGGACGAACAAGACGAACTTGGTCAAAAGAAGGCCTACGGATCAAATGGGAGGACGAAGATGGACGAACGAGACGAACTTGGTCCAAAGATGGCATACGGATCAAATGGGAGGACGAAGATGGACGAACGAGACGAACTTGGTCCAAAGAAGGCCTACGGATCAAATGGGAGGACGAAGATGGACGAACGAGACGAACTTGGTCCAAAGAAGGCATACGGATCAAATGGGAGGACGAAGATGGACGAACGAGACGAACTTGGTCCAAAGAAGGCCAACGGGTCAAATGGGAGGACGAAGATGGACGAACGAGACGAACTTGGTCCAAAGAAGGCCTACGGATCAAATGGGAGGACGAAGATGGACGAACGAGACGAACTTGGTCCAAAGAATTCCAACGGATCAAATGGGAGGACGAAGATGAACGAACGAGACGAACTTGGTCCAAAGAAGGCCTAGGGATCAAATGGGAGGACGAAGATGGAGGAACAAGGCGAACTTGGTCCAAAGAAGGCCTACGGATCAAATGGGAGGACGAAGATGGACGAACGAGACAAACTTGGTCCAAAGAATTCCAACGGATCAAATGGGAGGACGAAGGTGGTAGAACAAGACGAACTTGGTCCAAAGAAGGCCCACGGATCAAATGGGAGGACGAAGAGGGACGAACGAGACAAACATGGTGCAAAGAAGGCCTACGGAGCAAATGGGAGGACGAAGATGGACGAACGAGACGAACTTGGTCAAAAGAATGCCAATGTATCAAATGGGAGGACGAAGATGGACGAACAAGATGAACTTGGTCAAAAGAAGGCCTACGGATCAAATGGGAGGACGAAGATGGACGAACGAGACGAACTTGGTCAAAAGAATGCCAATGTATCAAATGGGAGGACGAAGATGGACGAACGAGACGAATTTGGTCCAAAGAAGGCCTAGGGATCAAATGGGAGGACGAAGATGGACGAACGAGACGAACTTGGTCCAAAGAAGGCCTACGGATCAAATGGGAGGACGAAGATGGACGAACGAGACGAACTTGGTCCAAAGAAGGCCAACGGGTCAAATGGGAGGACGAAGATGGACGAACGAGACGAACTTGGTCCAAAGAAGGCCTACGGCTCAAATGGGAGGACGAAGATGGACGAACGAGACGAACTTGGTCCAAAGAATTCCAACGGATCAAATGGGAGGACGAAGATGGACGAACGAGACGAACTTGGTCCAAAGAAGGCCTAGGGATCAAATGGGAGGACGAAGATGGAGGAACGAGGCGAACTTGGTCCAAAGAAGGCCTACGGATCAAATGGGAGGACGAAGATGGACGAACGAGACAAACTTGGTCCAAAGAATTCCAACGGATCAAATGGGAGGACGAAGGTGGTAGAACAAGACGAACTTGGTCCAAAGAAGGCCCACGGATCAAATGGGAGGACGAAGAGGGACGAACGAGACAAACATGGTGCAAAGAAGGCCTACGGAGCAAATGGGAGGACGAAGATGGACGAACGAGACGAACTTGGTCAAAAGAATGCCAATGTATCAAATGGGAGGACGAAGATGGACGAACGAGACGAACTTGGTCCAAAGAAGGCCTAGGGATCAAATGGGAGGACGAAGAGGGACGAACGAGACAAACATGGTGCAAAGAAGGCCTACGGAGCAAATGGGAGGACGAAGATGGACGAACGAGACGAACTTGGTCAAAAGAATGCCAATGTATCAAATGGGAGGACGAAGATGGACGAACGAGACGAACTTGGTCCAAAGAAGGCCTAGGGATCAAATGGGAGGACGAAGATGGACGAACGAGACGAACTTGGTCCAAAGAAGGCCAACGGATCAAATGGGAGGACGAAGATGGACGAACGAGACAAACTTGGTCCAAAGAAGCCCTAGGGATCAAATGGGAGGACGAAGATGGAGGAACGAGGCGAACTTGGTCCAAAGAAGGCCTACGGATCAAATGGGAGAACGAAGATGGACGAACGAGACAAACTTGGTCCAAAGAATTCCAAGGATCAAATGGGAGGACGAAGGTGGTAGAACAAGACGAACTTGGTCCAAAGAAGGCCTACGGATCAAATGGGAGGACGAAGATGGACGAACAAGACGAACTTGGTCAAAAGAAGGCCTACGGATCAAATGGGAGGACGAAGATGGACGAACGAGACGAACTTGGTCCAAAGAAGGCATACGGATCAAATGGGAGGACGAAGATGGACGAACGAGACGAACTTGGTCCAAAGAAGGCCTACGGATCAAATGGGAGGACGAAGATGGACGAACGAGACGAACTTGGTCCAAAGAAGGCATACGGATCAAATGGGAGGACGAAGATGGACGAACGAGACGAACTTGGTCCAAAGAAGGCCAACGGGTCAAATGGGAGGACGAAGATGGACGAACGAGACGAACTTGGTCCAAAGAAGGCCTACGGATCAAATGGGAGGACGAAGATGGACGAACGAGACGAACTTGGTCCAAAGAATTCGAACGGATCAAATGGGAGGACGAAGATGGACGAACGAGACGAACTTGGTCCAAAGAAGGCCTAGGGATCAAATGGGAGGACGAAGATGGACGAACGAGACAAACTTGGTCCAAAGAATTCCAACGGATCAAATGGGAGGACGAAGGTGGTAGAACAAGACGAACTTGGTCCAAAGAAGGCCCACGGATCAAATGGGAGGACGAAGAGGGACGAACGAGACAAACATGGTGCAAAGAAGGCCTACGGAGCAAATGGGAGGACGAAGATGGACGAATGAGACGAACTTGGTCCAAAGAAGGCCAACGGATCAAATGGGAGGACGAAGATGGACGAACGAGACGAACTTGGTCCAAAGAAGGCCTAGGGATCAAATGGGAGGACGAAGAGGGACGAACGAGACGAACTTGGTCCAAAGAAGGCCTAGGGATCAAATGGGAGGACGAAGAGGGACGAACGAGACGAACTTGTTCCAAGGAAGGCCAACGGATCAAATGGGAGGACGAAGATGGACGAACGAGACGAACTTGGTCCAACGAAGGCCAACGGATCAAATGGGAGGACGAAGATGGACGAACGAGACGAACTTGGTCCAAAGAAGGCCTAGGGATCAAATGGGAGGACGAAGATGGAGGAACGAGGCGAACTTGGTCCAAAGAAGGCCTACGGATCAAATGGGAGGACGAAGATGGACGAACGAGACGAACTTGGTCCAAAGAAGGCCTAGGGATCAAATGGGAGGACGAAGATGGAGGAACGAGGCGAACTTGGTCCAAAGAAGGCCTACGGATCAAATGGGAGGACGAAGATGGACGAACGAGACAAACTTGGTCCAAAGAATTCCAAGGATCAAATGGGAGGACGAAGGTGGTAGAACAAGACGAACTTGGTCCAAAGAAGGCCTACGGATCAAATGGGAGGACGAAGATGGACGAACAAGACGAACTTGGTCAAAAGAAGGCCTACGGATCAAATGGGAGGACGAAGATGGACGAACGAGACGAACTTGGTCCAAAGATGGCATACGGATCAAATGGGAGGACGAAGATGGACGAACGAGACGAACTTGGTCCAAAGAAGGCCTACGGATCAAATGGGAGGACGAAGATGGACGAACGAGACGAACTTGGTCCAAAGAAGGCATACGGATCAAATGGGAGGACGAAGATGGACGAACGAGACGAACTTGGTCCAAAGAAGGCCAACGGGTCAAATGGGAGGACGAAGATGGACGAACGAGACGAACTTGGTCCAAAGAAGGCCTACGGATCAAATGGGAGGACGAAGATGGACGAACGAGACGAACTTGGTCCAAAGAATTCCAACGGATCAAATGGGAGGACGAAGATGAACGAACGAGACGAACTTGGTCCAAAGAAGGCCTAGGGATCAAATGGGAGGACGAAGATGGAGGAACAAGGCGAACTTGGTCCAAAGAAGGCCTACGGATCAAATGGGAGGACGAAGATGGACGAACGAGACAAACTTGGTCCAAAGAATTCCAACGGATCAAATGGGAGGACGAAGGTGGTAGAACAAGACGAACTTGGTCCAAAGAAGGCCCACGGATCAAATGGGAGGACGAAGAGGGACGAACGAGACAAACATGGTGCAAAGAAGGCCTACGGAGCAAATGGGAGGACGAAGATGGACGAACGAGACGAACTTGGTCAAAAGAATGCCAATGTATCAAATGGGAGGACGAAGATGGACGAACAAGACGAACTTGGTCAAAAGAAGGCCTACGGATCAAATGGGAGGACGAAGATGGACGAACGAGACGAACTTGGTCAAAAGAATGCCAATGTATCAAATGGGAGGACGAAGATGGACGAACGAGACGAATTTGGTCCAAAGAAGGCCTAGGGATCAAATGGGAGGACGAAGATGGACGAACGAGACGAACTTGGTCCAAAGAAGGCCTACGGATCAAATGGGAGGACGAAGATGGACGAACGAGACGAACTTGGTCCAAAGAAGGCCAACGGGTCAAATGGGAGGACGAAGATGGACGAACGAGACGAACTTGGTCCAAAGAAGGCCTACGGCTCAAATGGGAGGACGAAGATGGACGAACGAGACGAACTTGGTCCAAAGAATTCCAACGGATCAAATGGGAGGACGAAGATGGACGAACGAGACGAACTTGGTCCAAAGAAGGCCTAGGGATCAAATGGGAGGACGAAGATGGAGGAACGAGGCGAACTTGGTCCAAAGAAGGCCTACGGATCAAATGGGAGGACGAAGATGGACGAACGAGACAAACTTGGTCCAAAGAATTCCAACGGATCAAATGGGAGGACGAAGGTGGTAGAACAAGACGAACTTGGTCCAAAGAAGGCCCACGGATCAAATGGGAGGACGAAGAGGGACGAACGAGACAAACATGGTGCAAAGAAGGCCTACGGAGCAAATGGGAGGACGAAGATGGACGAACGAGACGAACTTGGTCAAAAGAATGCCAATGTATCAAATGGGAGGACGAAGATGGACGAACGAGACGAACTTGGTCCAAAGAAGGCCTAGGGATCAAATGGGAGGACGAAGAGGGACGAACGAGACAAACATGGTGCAAAGAAGGCCTACGGAGCAAATGGGAGGACGAAGATGGACGAACGAGACGAACTTGGTCAAAAGAATGCCAATGTATCAAATGGGAGGACGAAGATGGACGAACGAGACGAACTTGGTCCAAAGAAGGCCTAGGGATCAAATGGGAGGACGAAGATGGACGAACGAGACGAACTTGGTCCAAAGAAGGCCAACGGATCAAATGGGAGGACGAAGATGGACGAACGAGACAAACTTGGTCCAAAGAAGCCCTAGGGATCAAATGGGAGGACGAAGATGGAGGAACGAGGCGAACTTGGTCCAAAGAAGGCCTACGGATCAAATGGGAGAACGAAGATGGACGAACGAGACAAACTTGGTCCAAAGAATTCCAAGGATCAAATGGGAGGACGAAGGTGGTAGAACAAGACGAACTTGGTCCAAAGAAGGCCTACGGATCAAATGGGAGGACGAAGATGGACGAACAAGACGAACTTGGTCAAAAGAAGGCCTACGGATCAAATGGGAGGACGAAGATGGACGAACGAGACGAACTTGGTCCAAAGAAGGCATACGGATCAAATGGGAGGACGAAGATGGACGAACGAGACGAACTTGGTCCAAAGAAGGCCTACGGATCAAATGGGAGGACGAAGATGGACGAACGAGACGAACTTGGTCCAAAGAAGGCATACGGATCAAATGGGAGGACGAAGATGGACGAACGAGACGAACTTGGTCCAAAGAAGGCCGACGGGTCAAATGGGAGGACGAAGATGGACGAACGAGACGAACTTGGTCCAAAGAAGGCCTACGGATCAAATGGGAGGACGAAGATGGACGAACGAGACGAACTTGGTCCAAAGAATTCGAACGGATCAAATGGGAGGACGAAGATGGACGAACGAGACGAACTTGGTCCAAAGAAGGCCTAGGGATCAAATGGGAGGACGAAGATGGACGAACGAGACAAACTTGGTCCAAAGAATTCCAACGGATCAAATGGGAGGACGAAGGTGGTAGAACAAGACGAACTTGGTCCAAAGAAGGCCCACGGATCAAATGGGAGGACGAAGAGGGACGAACGAGACAAACATGGTGCAAAGAAGGCCTACGGAGCAAATGGGAGGACGAAGATGGACGAATGAGACGAACTTGGTCCAAAGAAGGCCAACGGATCAAATGGGAGGACGAAGATGGACGAACGAGACGAACTTGGTCCAAAGAAGGCCTAGGGATCAAATGGGAGGACGAAGAGGGACGAACGAGACGAACTTGGTCCAAAGAAGGCCTAGGGATCAAATGGGAGGACGAAGAGGGACGAACGAGACGAACTTGTTCCAAGGAAGGCCAACGGATCAAATGGGAGGACGAAGATGGACGAACGAGACGAACTTGGTCCAACGAAGGCCAACGGATCAAATGGGAGGACGAAGATGGACGAACGAGACGAACTTGGTCCAAAGAAGGCCTAGGGATCAAATGGGAGGACGAAGATGGAGGAACGAGGCGAACTTGGTCCAAAGAAGGCCTACGGATCAAATGGGAGGACGAAGATGGACGAACGAGACGAACTTGGTCCAAAGAAGGCCTAGGGATCAAATGGGAGGACGAAGATGGAGGAACGAGGCGAACTTGGTCCAAAGAAGGCCTACGGATCAAATGGGAGGACGAAGATGGACGAACGAGACAAACTTGGTCCAAAGAATTCCAAGGATCAAATGGGAGGACGAAGGTGGTAGAACAAGACGAACTTGGTCCAAAGAAGGCCCACGGATCAAATGGGAGGACGAAGAGGGACGAACGAGACAAACATGGTGCAAAGAAGGCCTACGGAGCAAATGGGAGGACGAAGATGGACGAACGAGACGAACTTGGTCAAAAGAATGCCAATGTATCAAATGGGAGGACGAAGATGGACGAACGAGACGAACTTGGTCCAAAGAAGGCCTAGGGATCAAATGGGAGGACGAAGATGGACGAACGAGACGAACTTGGTCCAAAGAAGGCCAACGGATCAAATGGGAGGACGAAGATGGACGAACGAGACAAACTTGGTCCAAAGAAGCCCTAGGGATCAAATGGGAGGACGAAGATGGAGGAACGAGGCGAACTTGGTCCAAAGAAGGCCTACGGATCAAATGGGAGGACGAAGATGGACGAACGAGACAAACTTGGTCCAAAGAATTCCAAGGATCAAATGGGAGGACGAAGGTGGTAGAACAAGACGAACTTGGTCCAAAGAAGGCCTACGGATCAAATGGGAGGACGAAGATGGACGAACAAGACGAACTTGGTCAAAAGAAGGCCTACGGATCAAATGGGAGGACGAAGATGGACGAACGAGACGAACTTGGTCCAAAGAAGGCATACGGATCAAATGGGAGGATGAAGATGGACGAACGAGACGAACTTGGTCCAAAGAAGGCCTACGGATCAAATGGGAGGACGAAGATGGACGAACGAGACGAACTTGGTCCAAAGAAGGCATACGGATCAAATGGGAGGACGAAGATGGACGAACGAGACGAACTTGGTCCAAAGAAGGCCAACGGGTCAAATGGGAGGACGAAGATGGACGAACGAGACGAACTTGGTCCAAAGAAGGCATACGGATCAAATGGGAGGATGAAGATGGACGAACGAGACGAACTTGGTCCAAAGAATTCCAACGGATCAAATGGGAGGACGAAGATGGACGAACGAGACGAACTTGGTCCAAAGAAGGCCTAGGGATCAAATGGGAGGACGAAGATGGAGGAACGAGGCGAACTTGGTCCAAAGAAGGCCTACGGATCAAATGGGAGGACGAAGATGGACGAACGAGACAAACTTGGTCCAAAGAATTCCAACGGATCAAATGGGAGGACGAAGGTGGTAGAACAAGACGAACTTGGTCCAAAGAAGGCCCACGGATCAAATGGGAGGACGAAGAGGGACGAACGAGACAAACATGGTGCAAAGAAGGCCTACGGAGCAAATGGGAGGACGAAGATGGACGAATGAGACTAACTTGGTCCAAAGAAGGCCAACGGATCAAATGGGAGGACGAAGATGGACGAACGAGACGAACTTGGTCCAAACAAGGCCTAGGGATCAAATGGGAGGACGAAGAGGGACGAACGAGACGAACTTGGTCCAAAGAAGGCCTAGGGATCAAATGGGAGGACGAAGAGGGACGAACGAGACGAACTTGTTCCAAGGAAGGCCAACGGATCAAATGGGAGGACGAAGATGGACGAACGAGACGAACTTGGTCCAACGAAGGCCAACGGATCAAATGGGAGGACGAAGATGGACGAACGAGACGAACTTGGTCCAAAGAAGGCCTAGGGATCAAATGGGAGGACGAAGATGGAGGAACGAGGCGAACTTGGTCCAAAGAAGGCCTACGGATCAAATGGGAGGACGAAGATGGACGAACGAGACGAACTTGGTCCAAAGAAGGCCTAGGGATCAAATGGGAGGACGAAGATGGAGGAACGAGGCGAACTTGGTCCAAAGAAGGCCTACGGATCAAATGGGAGGACGAAGATGGACGAACGAGACAAACTTGGTCCAAAGAATTCCAAGGATCAAATGGGAGGACGAAGGTGGTAGAACAAGACGAACTTGGTCCAAAGAAGGCCCACGGATCAAATGGGAGGACGAAGAGGGACGAACGAGACAAACATGGTGCAAAGAAGGCCTACGGAGCAAATGGGAGGACGAAGATGGACGAACGAGACGAACTTGGTCAAAAGAATGCCAATGTATCAAATGGGAGGACGAAGATGGACGAACGAGACGAACTTGGTCCAAAGAAGGCCTAGGGATCAAATGGGAGGACGAAGATGGACGAACGAGACGAACTTGGTCCAAAGAAGGCCAACGGATCAAATGGGAGGACGAAGATGGACGAACGAGACAAACTTGGTCCAAAGAAGCCCTAGGGATCAAATGGGAGGACGAAGATGGAGGAACGAGGCGAACTTGGTCCAAAGAAGGCCTACGGATCAAATGGGAGGACGAAGATGGACGAACGAGACAAACTTGGTCCAAAGAATTCCAAGGATCAAATGGGAGGACGAAGGTGGTAGAACAAGACGAACTTGGTCAAAAGAAGGCCTACGGATCAAATGGGAGGACGAAGATGGACGAACGAGACGAACTTGGTCCAAAGAAGGCATACGGATCAAATGGGAGGACGAAGATGGACGAACGAGACGAACTTGGTCCAAAGAAGGCCTACGGATCAAATGGGAGGACGAAGATGGACGAACGAGACGAACTTGGTCCAAAGAAGGCATACGGATCAAATGGGAGGACGAAGATGGACGAACGAGACGAACTTGGTCCAAAGAAGGCCAACGGGTCAAATGGGAGGACGAAGATGGACGAACGAGACGAACTTGGTCCAAAGAAGGCCTACGGATCAAATGGGAGGACGAAGATGGACGAACGAGACGAACTTGGTCCAAAGAATTCCAACGGATCAAATGGGAGGACGAAGATGAACGAACGAGACGAACTTGGTCCAAAGAAGGCCTAGGGATCAAATGGGAGGACGAAGATGGAGGAACAAGGCGAACTTGGTCCAAAGAAGGCCTACGGATCAAATGGGAGGACGAAGATGGACGAACGAGACAAACTTGGTCCAAAGAATTCCAACGGATCAAATGGGAGGACGAAGGTGGTAGAACAAGACGAACTTGGTCCAAAGAAGGCCCACGGATCAAATGGGAGGACGAAGAGGGACGAACGAGACAAACATGGTGCAAAGAAGGCCTACGGAGCAAATGGGAGGACGAAGATGGATAAACGAGACGAACTTGGTCAAAAGAATGCCAATGTATCAAATGGGAGGACGAAGATGGACGAACAAGACGAACTTGGTCAAAAGAAGGCCTACGGATCAAATGGGAGGACGAAGATGGACGAACGAGACGAACTTGGTCAAAAGAATGCCAATGTATCAAATGGGAGGACGAAGATGGACGAACGAGACGAATTTGGTCCAAAGAAGGCCTAGGGATCAAATGGGAGGACGAAGATGGACGAACGAGACGAACTTGGTCCAAAGAAGGCCTACGGATCAAATGGGAGGACGAAGATGGACGAACGAGACGAACTTGGTCCAAAGAAGGCCAACGGGTCAAATGGGAGGACGAAGATGGACGAACGAGACGAACTTGGTCCAAAGAAGGCCTACGGCTCAAATGGGAGGACGAAGATGGACGAACGAGACGAACTTGGTCCAAAGAATTCCAACGGATCAAATGGGAGGACGAAGATGGACGAACGAGACGAACTTGGTCCAAAGAAGGCCTAGGGATCAAATGGGAGGACGAAGATGGAGGAACGAGACGAACTTGGTCCAAAGAAGGCCTACGGATCAAATGGGAGGACGAAGATGGACGAACGAGACAAACTTGGTCCAAAGAATTCCAAGGATCAAATGGGAGGACGAAGGTGGTAGAACAAGACGAACTTGGTCCAAAGAAGGCCCACGGATCAAATGGGAGGACGAAGAGGGACGAACGAGACAAACATGGTGCAAAGAAGGCCTACGGAGCAAATGGGAGGACGAAGATGGACGAACGAGACGAACTTGGTCAAAAGAATGCCAATGTATCAAATGGGAGGACGAAGATGGACGAACGAGACGAACTTGGTCCAAAGAAGGCCTAGGGATCAAATGGGAGGACGAAGATGGACGAACGAGACGAACTTGGTCCAAAGAAGGCCAACGGATCAAATGGGAGGACGAAGATGGACGAACGAGACAAACTTGGTCCAAAGAAGCCCTAGGGATCAAATGGGAGGACGAAGATGGAGGAACGAGGCGAACTTGGTCCAAAGAAGGCCTACGGATCAAATGGGAGGACGAAGATGGACGAACGAGACAAACTTGGTCCAAAGAATTCCAAGGATCAAATGGGAGGACGAAGGTGGTAGAACAAGACGAACTTGGTCCAAAGAAGGCCTACGGATCAAATGGGAGGACGAAGATGGACGAACAAGACGAACTTGGTCAAAAGAAGGCCTACGGATCAAATGGGAGGACGAAGATGGACGAACGAGACGAACTTGGTCCAAAGAAGGCATACGGATCAAATGGGAGGAGGAAGATGGACGAACGAGACGAACTTGGTCCAAAGAAGGCCTACGGATCAAATGGGAGGACGAAGATGGACGAACGAGACGAACTTGGTCCAAAGAAGGCATACGGATCAAATGGGAGGACGAAGATGGACGAACGAGACGAACTTGGTCCAAAGAAGGCCAACGGGTCAAATGGGAGGACGAAGATGGACGAACGAGACGAACTTGGTCCAAAGAAGGCCTACGGCTCAAATGGGAGGACGAAGATGGACGAACGAGACGAACTTGGTCCAAAGAATTCCAACGGATCAAATGGGAGGACGAAGATGGACGAACGAGACGAACTTGGTCCAAAGAAGGCCTAGGGATCAAATGGGAGGACGAAGATGGAGGAACGAGGCGAACTTGGTCCAAAGAAGGCCTACGGATCAAATGGGAGGACGAAGATGGACGAACGAGACAAACTTGGTCCAAAGAATTCCAACGGATCAAATGGGAGGACGAAGGTGGTAGAACAAGACGAACTTGGTCCAAAGAAGGCCCACGGATCAAATGGGAGGACGAAGAGGGACGAACGAGACAAACATGGTGCAAAGAAGGCCTACGGAGCAAATGGGAGGACGAAGATGGACGAATGAGACTAACTTGGTCCAAAGAAGGCCAACGGATCAAATGGGAGGACGAAGATGGACGAACGAGACGAACTTGGTCCAAACAAGGCCTAGGGATCAAATGGGAGGACGAAGAGGGACGAACGAGACGAACTTGGTCCAAAGAAGGCCTAGGGATCAAATGGGAGGACGAAGAGGGACGAACGAGACGAACTTGTTCCAAGGAAGGCCAACGGATCAAATGGGAGGACGAAGATGGACGAACGAGACGAACTTGGTCCAACGAAGGCCAACGGATCAAATGGGAGGACGAAGATGGACGAACGAGACGAACTTGGTCCAAAGAAGGCCTAGGGATCAAATGGGAGGACGAAGATGGAGGAACGAGGCGAACTTGGTCCAAAGAAGGCCTACGGATCAAATGGGAGGACGAAGATGGACGAACGAGACGAACTTGGTCCAAAGAAGGCCTAGGGATCAAATGGGAGGACGAAGATGGAGGAACGAGGCGAACTTGGTCCAAAGAAGGCCTACGGATCAAATGGGAGGACGAAGATGGACGAACGAGACAAACTTGGTCCAAAGAATTCCAAGGATCAAATGGGAGGACGAAGGTGGTAGAACAAGACGAACTTGGTCCAAAGAAGGCCCACGGATCAAATGGGAGGACGAAGAGGGACGAACGAGACAAACATGGTGCAAAGAAGGCCTACGGAGCAAATGGGAGGACGAAGATGGACGAACGAGACGAACTTGGTCAAAAGAATGCCAATGTATCAAATGGGAGGACGAAGATGGACGAACGAGACGAACTTGGTCCAAAGAAGGCCTAGGGATCAAATGGGAGGACGAAGATGGACGAACGAGACGAACTTGGTCCAAAGAAGGCCAACGGATCAAATGGGAGGACGAAGATGGACGAACGAGACAAACTTGGTCCAAAGAAGCCCTAGGGATCAAATGGGAGGACGAAGATGGAGGAACGAGGCGAACTTGGTCCAAAGAAGGCCTACGGATCAAATGGGAGGACGAAGATGGACGAACGAGACAAACTTGGTCCAAAGAATTCCAAGGATCAAATGGGAGGACGAAGGTGGTAGAACAAGACGAACTTGGTCAAAAGAAGGCCTACGGATCAAATGGGAGGACGAAGATGGACGAACGAGACGAACTTGGTCCAAAGAAGGCATACGGATCAAATGGGAGGACGAAGATGGACGAACGAGACGAACTTGGTCCAAAGAAGGCCTACGGATCAAATGGGAGGACGAAGATGGACGAACGAGACGAACTTGGTCCAAAGAAGGCATACGGATCAAATGGGAGGACGAAGATGGACGAACGAGACGAACTTGGTCCAAAGAAGGCCAACGGGTCAAATGGGAGGACGAAGATGGACGAACGAGACGAACTTGGTCCAAAGAAGGCCTACGGATCAAATGGGAGGACGAAGATGGACGAACGAGACGAACTTGGTCCAAAGAATTCCAACGGATCAAATGGGAGGACGAAGATGAACGAACGAGACGAACTTGGTCCAAAGAAGGCCTAGGGATCAAATGGGAGGACGAAGATGGAGGAACAAGGCGAACTTGGTCCAAAGAAGGCCTACGGATCAAATGGGAGGACGAAGATGGACGAACGAGACAAACTTGGTCCAAAGAATTCCAACGGATCAAATGGGAGGACGAAGGTGGTAGAACAAGACGAACTTGGTCCAAAGAAGGCCCACGGATCAAATGGGAGGACGAAGAGGGACGAACGAGACAAACATGGTGCAAAGAAGGCCTACGGAGCAAATGGGAGGACGAAGATGGACAAACGAGACGAACTTGGTCAAAAGAATGCCAATGTATCAAATGGGAGGACGAAGATGGACGAACAAGACGAACTTGGTCAAAAGAAGGCCTACGGATCAAATGGGAGGACGAAGATGGACGAACGAGACGAACTTGGTCAAAAGAATGCCAATGTATCAAATGGGAGGACGAAGATGGACGAACGAGACGAATTTGGTCCAAAGAAGGCCTAGGGATCAAATGGGAGGACGAAGATGGACGAACGAGACGAACTTGGTCCAAAGAAGGCCTACGGATCAAATGGGAGGACGAAGATGGACGAACGAGACGAACTTGGTCCAAAGAAGGCCAACGGGTCAAATGGGAGGACGAAGATGGACGAACGAGACGAACTTGGTCCAAAGAAGGCCTACGGCTCAAATGGGAGGACGAAGATGGACGAACAAGACGAACTTGGTCAAAAGAAGGCCTACGGATCAAATGGGAGGACGAAGATGGACGAACGAGACGAACTTGGTCCAAAGAAGGCATACGGATCAAATGGGAGGACGAAGATGGACGAACGAGACGAACTTGGTCCAAAGAAGGCCTACGGATCAAATGGGAGGACGAAGATGGACGAACGAGACGAACATGGTCCAAAGAAGGCATACGGATCAAATGGGAGGACGAAGATGGACGAACGAGACGAACTTGGTCCAAAGAAGGCCAACGGGTCAAATGGGAGGACGAAGATGGACGAACGAGACGAACTTGGTCCAAAGAAGGCCTACGGATCAAATGGGAGGACGAAGATGGACGAACGAGACGAACTTGGTCCAAAGAATTCCAACGGATCAAATGGGAGGACGAAGATGGACGAACGAGACGAACTTGGTCCAAAGAAGGCCTAGGGATCAAATGGGAGGACGAAGATGGACGAACGAGACAAACTTGGTCCAAAGAATTCCAACGGATCAAATGGGAGGACGAAGGTGGTAGAACAAGACGAACTTGGTCCAAAGAAGGCCCACGGATCAAATGGGAGGACGAAGATGGACGAACGAGATGAACTTGGTCCAAAGAAGGCCTAGGGATCAAATGGGAGGACGAAGATGGAGGAACGAGGCGAACTTGGTCCAAAGAAGGCCTACGGATCAAATGGGAGGACGAAGATGGACGAACGAGACAAACTTGGTCCAAAGAATTCCAAGGATCAAATGGGAGGACGAAGGTGGTAGAACAAGACGAACTTGGTCCAAAGAAGGCCCACGGATCAAATGGGAGGACGAAGAGGGACGAACGAGACAAACATGGTGCAAAGAAGGCCTACGGAGCAAATGGGAGGACGAAGATGGACGAACGAGACGAACTTGGTCAAAAGAATGCCAATGTATCAAATGGGAGGACGAAGATGGACGAACGAGACGAACTTGGTCCAAAGAAGGCCTAGGGATCAAATGGGAGGACGAAGATGGGACGAACGAGACGAACTTGGTCCAAAGAAGGCCAACGGATCAAATGGGAGGACGAAGATGGACGAACGAGACAAACTTGGTCCAAAGAAGCCCTAGGGATCAAATGGGAGGACGAAGATGGAGGAACGAGGCGAACTTGGTCCAAAGAAGGCCTACGGATCAAATGGGAGGACGAAGATGGACGAACGAGACAAACTTGGTCCAAAGAATTCCAAGGATCAAATGGGAGGACGAAGGTGGTAGAACAAGACGAACTTGGTCAAAAGAAGGCCTACGGATCAAATGGGAGGACGAAGATGGACGAACGAGACGAACTTGGTCCAAAGAAGGCATACGGATCAAATGGGAGGACGAAGATGGACGAACGAGACGAACTTGGTCCAAAGAAGGCCTACGGATCAAATGGGAGGACGAAGATGGACGAACGAGACGAACTTGGTCCAAAGAAGGCATACGGATCAAATGGGAGGACGAAGATGGACGAACGAGACGAACTTGGTCCAAAGAAGGCCAACGGGTCAAATGGGAGGACGAAGATGGACGAACGAGACGAACTTGGTCCAAAGAAGGCCTACGGATCAAATGGGAGGACGAAGATGGACGAACGAGACGAACTTGGTCCAAAGAATTCCAACGGATCAAATGGGAGGACGAAGATGAACGAACGAGACGAACTTGGTCCAAAGAAGGCCTAGGGATCAAATGGGAGGACGAAGATGGAGGAACAAGGCGAACTTGGTCCAAAGAAGGCCTACGGATCAAATGGGAGGACGAAGATGGACGAACGAGACAAACTTGGTCCAAAGAATTCCAACGGATCAAATGGGAGGACGAAGGTGGTAGAACAAGACGAACTTGGTCCAAAGAAGGCCCACGGATCAAATGGGAGGACGAAGAGGGACGAACGAGACAAACATGGTGCAAAGAAGGCCTACGGAGCAAATGGGAGGACGAAGATGGACAAACGAGACGAACTTGGTCAAAAGAATGCCAATGTATCAAATGGGAGGACGAAGATGGACGAACAAGACGAACTTGGTCAAAAGAAGGCCTACGGATCAAATGGGAGGACGAAGATGGACGAACGAGACGAACTTGGTCAAAAGAATGCCAATGTATCAAATGGGAGGACGAAGATGGACGAACGAGACGAATTTGGTCCAAAGAAGGCCTAGGGATCAAATGGGAGGACGAAGATGGACGAACGAGACGAACTTGGTCCAAAGAAGGCCTACGGATCAAATGGGAGGACGAAGATGGACGAACGAGACGAACTTGGTCCAAAGAAGGCCAACGGGTCAAATGGGAGGACGAAGATGGACGAACGAGACGAACTTGGTCCAAAGAAGGCCTACGGCTCAAATGGGAGGACGAAGATGGACGAACGAGACGAACTTGGTCCAAAGAATTCCAACGGATCAAATGGGAGGACGAAGATGGACGAACGAGACGAACTTGGTCCAAAGAAGGCCTAGGGATCAAATGGGAGGACGAAGATGGAGGAACGAGGCGAACTTGGTCCAAAGAAGGCCTACGGATCAAATGGGAGGACGAAGATGGACGAACGAGACAAACTTGGTCCAAAGAATTCCAACGGATCAAATGGGAGGACGAAGGTGGTAGAACAAGACGAACTTGGTCCAAAGAAGGCCTACGGATCAAATGGGAGGACGAAGATGGACGAACAAGACGAACTTGGTCAAAAGAAGGCCTACGGATCAAATGGGAGGACGAAGATGGACGAACGAGACGAACTTGGTCCAAAGAAGGCATACGGATCAAATGGGAGGACGAAGATGGACGAACGAGACGAACTTGGTCCAAAGAAGGCCTACGGATCAAATGGGAGGACGAAGATGGACGAACGAGACGAACATGGTCCAAAGAAGGCATACGGATCAAATGGGAGGACGAAGATGGACGAACGAGACGAACTTGGTCCAAAGAAGGCCAACGGGTCAAATGGGAGGACGAAGATGGACGAACGAGACGAACTTGGTCCAAAGAAGGCCTACGGATCAAATGGGAGGACGAAGATGGACGAACGAGACGAACTTGGTCCAAAGAATTCCAACGGATCAAATGGGAGGACGAAGATGGACGAACGAGACGAACTTGGTCCAAAGAAGGCCTAGGGATCAAATGGGAGGACGAAGATGGACGAACGAGACAAACTTGGTCCAAAGAATTCCAACGGATCAAATGGGAGGACGAAGGTGGTAGAACAAGACGAACTTGGTCCAAAGAAGGCCCACGGATCAAATGGGAGGACGAAGAGGGACGAACGAGACAAACATGGTGCAAAGAAGGCCTACGGAGCAAATGGGAGGACGAAGATGGACGAATGAGACGAACTTGGTCCAAAGAAGGCCAACGGATCAAATGGGAGGACGAAGATGGACGAACGAGACGAACTTGGTCCAAAGAAGGCCTAGGGATCAAATGGGAGGACGAAGAGGGATGAACGAGACGAACTTGGTCCAAAGAAGGCCTAGGGATCAAATGGGAGGACGAAGAGGGACGAACGAGACGAACTTGTTCCAAGGAAGGCCAACGGATCAAATGGGAGGACGAAGATGGACGAACGAGACGAACTTGGTCCAACGAAGGCCAACGGATCAAATGGGAGGACGAAGATGGACGAACGAGACGAACTTGGTCCAAAGAAGGCCTAGGGATCAAATGGGAGGACGAAGATGGAGGAACGAGGCGAACTTGGTCCAAAGAAGGCCTACGGATCAAATGGGAGGACGAAGATGGACGAACGAGACGAACTTGGTCCAAAGAAGGCCTAGGGATCAAATGGGAGGACGAAGATGGAGGAACGAGGCGAACTTGGTCCAAAGAAGGCCTACGGATCAAATGGGAGGACGAAGATGGACGAACGAGACAAACTTGGTCCAAAGAATTCCAAGGATCAAATGGGAGGACTAAGGTGGTAGAACAAGACGAACTTGGTCCAAAGAAGGCCCACGGATCAAATGGGAGGACGAAGAGGGACGAACGAGACAAACATGGTGCAAAGAAGGCCTACGGAGCAAATGGGAGGACGAAGATGGACGAACGAGACGAACTTGGTCAAAAGAATGCCAATGTATCAAATGGGAGGACGAAGATGGACGAACGAGACGAACTTGGTCCAAAGAAGGCCTAGGGATCAAATGGGAGGACGAAGATGGACGAACGAGACGAACTTGGTCCAAAGAAGGCCAACGGATCAAATGGGAGGACGAAGATGGACGAACGAGACAAACTTGGTCCAAAGAAGCCCTAGGGATCAAATGGGAGGACGAAGATGGAGGAACGAGGCGAACTTGACTCCAAAGAAGGCCTACGGATCAAATGGGAGGACGAAGATGGACGAACGAGACAAACTTGGTCCAAAGAATTCCAAGGATCAAATGGGAGGACGAAGGTGGTAGAACAAGACGAACTTGGTCCAAAGAAGGCCTACGGATCAAATGGGAGGACGAAGATGGACGAACAAGACGAACTTGGTCAAAAGAAGGCCTACGGATCAAATGGGAGGACGAAGATGGACGAACGAGACGAACTTGGTCCAAAGAAGGCATACGGATCAAATGGGAGGATGAAGATGGACGAACGAGACGAACTTGGTCCAAAGAAGGCCTACGGATCAAATGGGAGGACGAAGATGGACGAACGAGACGAACTTGGTCCATAGAAGGCCAACGGGTCAAATGGGAGGACGAAGATGGACGAACGAGACGAACTTGGTCCAAAGAAGGCCTACGGATCAAATGGGAGGACGAAGATGGACGAACGAGACGAACTTGGTCCAAAGAATTCCAACGGATCAAATGGGAGGACGAAGATGAACGAACGAGACGAACTTGGTCCAAAGAAGGCCTAGGGATCAAATGGGAGGACGAAGATGGAGGAACAAGGCGAACTTGGTCCAAAGAAGGCCTACGGATCAAATGGGAGGACGAAGATGGACGAACGAGACAAACTTGGTCCAAAGAATTCCAACGGATCAAATGGGAGGACGAAGGTGGTAGAACAAGACGAACTTGGTCCAAAGAAGGCCCACGGATCAAATGGGAGGACGAAGAGGGACGAACAAGACAAACATGGTGCAAAGAAGGCCTACGGAGCAAATGGGAGGACGAAGATGGACGAACGAGACGAACTTGGTCAAAAGAATGCCAATGTATCAAATGGGAGGACGAAGATGGACGAACAAGACGAACTTGGTCAAAAGAAGGCCTACGGATCAAATGGGAGGACGAAGATGGACGAACGAGACGAACTTGGTCAAAAGAATGCCAATGTATCAAATGGGAGGACGAAGATGGACGAACGAGACGAATTTGGTCCAAAGAAGGCCTAGGGATCAAATGGGAGGACGAAGATGGACGAACGAGACGAACTTGGTCCAAAGAAGGCCTACGGATCAAATGGGAGGACGAAGATGGACGAACGAGACGAACTTGGTCCAAAGAAGGCCAACGGGTCAAATGGGAGGACGAAGATGGACGAACGAGACGAACTTGGTCCAAAGAAGGCCTACGGATCAAATGGGAGGACGAAGATGGACGAACGAGACGAACTTGGTCCAAAGAAGGCCAACGGGTCAAATGGGAGGACGAAGATGGACGAACGAGACGAACTTGGTCCAAAGAAGGCCTACGGCTCAAATGGGAGGACGAAGATGGACGAACGAGACGAACTTGGTCCAAAGAATTCCAACGGATCAAATGGGAGGACGAAGATGGACGAACGAGACGAACTTGGTCCAAAGAAGGCCTAGGGATCAAATGGGAGGACGAAGATGGAGGAACGAGGCGAACTTGGTCCAAAGAAGGCCTACGGATCAAATGGGAGGACGAAGATGGACGAACGAGACAAACTTGGTCCAAAGAATTCCAACGGATCAAATGGGAGGACGAAGGTGGTAGAACAAGACGAACTTGGTCCAAAGAAGGCCCACGGATCAAATGGGAGGACGAAGAGGGACGAACGAGACAAACATGGTGCAAAGAAGGCCTACGGAGGAAATGGGAGGACGAAGATGGACGAACGAGACGAACTTGGTCAAAAGAATGCCAATGTATCAAATGGGAGGACGAAGATGGACGAACGAGACGAACTTGGTCCAAAGAAGGCCTAGGGATCAAATGGGAGGACGAAGATGGACGAACGAGACGAACTTGGTCCAAAGAAGGCCAACGGATCAAATGGGAGGACGAAGATGGACGAACGAGACAAACTTGGTCCAAAGAAGCCCTAGGGATCAAATGGGAGGACGAAGATGGAGGAACGAGGCGAACTTGGTCCAAAGAAGGCCTACGGATCAAATGGGAGGACGAAGATGGACGAACGAGACAAACTTGGTCCAAAGAATTCCAAGGATCAAATGGGAGGACGAAGGTGGTAGAACAAGACGAACTTGGTCCAAAGAAGGCCTACGGATCAAATGGGAGGACGAAGATGGACGAACAAGACGAACTTGGTCAAAAGAAGGCCTACGGATCAAATGGGAGGACGAAGATGGACGAACGAGACGAACTTGGTCCAAAGAAGGCATACGGATCAAATGGGAGGACGAAGATGGACGAACGAGACGAACTTGGTCCAAAGAAGGCCTACGGATCAAATGGGAGGACGAAGATGGACGAACGAGACGAACTTGGTCCAAAGAAGGCATACGGATCAAATGGGAGGACGAAGATGGACGAACGAGACGAACTTGGTCCAAAGAAGGCCAACGGGTCAAATGGGAGGACGAAGATGGACGAACGAGACGAACTTGGTCCAAAGAAGGCCTACGGATAAAATGGGAGGACGAAGATGGACGAACGAGACGAACTTGGTCCAAAGAATTCCAACGGATCAAATGGGAGGACGAAGATGGACGAACGAGACGAACTTGGTCCAAAGAAGGCCTAGGGATCAAATGGGAGGACGAAGATGGAGGAACAAGGCGAACTTGGTCCAAAGAAGGCCTACGGATCAAATGGGAGGACGAAGATGGACGAACGAGACAAACTTGGTCCAAAGAATTCCAACGGATCAAATGGGAGGACGAAGGTGGTAGAACAAGACGAACTTGATCCAAAGAAGGCCCACGGATCAAATGGGAGGACGAAGAGGGACGAACGAGACAAACATGGTGCAAAGAAGGCCTACGGAGCAAATGGGAGGACGAAGATGGACGAACGAGACGAACTTGGTCAAAAGAATGCCAATGTATCAAATGGGAGGACGAAGATGGACGAACGAGACGAATTTGGTCCAAAGAAGGCCTAGGGATCAAATGGGAGGACGAAGATGGACGAACGAGACGAACTTGGTCCAAAGAAGGCCTAGGGATCAAATGGGAGGACGAAGATGGACGAACGAGACGAACTTGGTCCAAAGTAGGCCAACGAATCAAATGGGAGGACGAAGATGGAGGAACGAGGCGAACTTGGTCCAAAGAAGGCCTAGGGATCAAATGGGAGGACGAAGATGGAGGAACAAGGCGAACTTGGTCCAAAGAAGGCCTACGGATCAAATGGGAGGACGAAGATGGACGAACGAGACAAACTTGGTCCAAAGAATTCCAACGGATCAAATGGGAGGACGAAGGTGGTAGAACAAGACGAACTTGGTCCAAAGAAGGCCCACGGATCAAATGGGAGGACGAAGAGGGACGAACGAGACAAACATGGTGCAAAGAAGGCCTACGGAGCAAATGGGAGGACGAAGATGGACGAACGAGACGAACTTGGTCAAAAGAATGCCAATGTATCAAATGGGAGGACGAAGATGGACGAACGAGACGAATTTGGTCCAAAGAAGGCCTAGGGATCAAATGGGAGGACGAAGATGGACGAACGAGACGAACTTGGTCCAAAGAAGGCCAACGGATCAAATGGGAGGACGAAGATGGACGAACGAGACGAACTTGGTCCAAGGAAGGCCAACGGATCAAATGGGAGGACGAAGATGGACAAACGAGACGAACTTGGTCCAAAGAAGGCCTAGGGATCAAATGGGAGGACGAAGAGGGACGAACGAGACGAACTTGGTCCAAAGAAGGCCTACGGAGCAAATGGGAGGACGAAGATGGACGAACGAGACGAACTTGGTCCAAAGAAGGCCTACGGATCAAATGGGAGGACGAAGATGGAAGAACGAGACGAACTTGGTCCAAAGAAGGCCAACGGGTCAAATGGGAGGACGAAGATGGACGAACGAGACGAACTTGGTCCAAAGAAGGCCTACGAATCAAATGGGAGGACGAAGATGGACGAACGAGACGAACTTGGTCCAAAGAATTCCAACGGATCAAATGGGAGGACGAAGATGGACGAACGAGACGAACTTGGTCCAAAGAAGGCCTAGGGATCAAATGGGAGGACGAAGATGGAGGAACGAGGCGAACTTGGTCCAAAGAAGGCCTACGGATCAAATGGGAGGACGAAGATGGACGAACGAGACAAACTTGGTCCAAAGAATTCCAACGGATCAAATTGGAGGACGAAGGTGGTAGAACAAGACGAACTTGGTCCAAAGAAGGCCCACGGATCAAATGGGAGGACGAAGAGGGACGAACGAGACAAACATGGTGCAAAGAAGGCCTACGGAGCAAATGGGAGGACGAAGATGGACGAACGAGACAAACTTGGTCCAAAGAATTCCAAGGATCAAATGGGAGGACGAAGGTGGTAGAACAAGACGAACATGGTCCAAAGAAGGCCTACGGATCAAATGGGAGGACGAAGAGGGACGAACGAGACGAACTTGGTCCAAAGAAGGCCTACGGAGCAAATGGGAGGACGAAGATGGACGAATGAGACGAACTTGGTCCAAAGAAGGCCAACGGATCAAATGGGAGGACGAAGATGGACGAACGAGACGAACTTGGTCCAAAGAAGGCCTAGGGATCAAATGGGAGGACGAAGAGGGACGAACGAGACGAACTTGGTCCAAAGAAGGCCTACGGAGCAAATGGGAGGACGAAGATGGACGAACGAGACGAACTTGGTCCAAAGAAGGCCTACGGATCAAATGGGAGGACGAAGATGGACGAACGAGACGAACTTGGTCCAAAGAAGGCCAACGGATCAAATGGGAGGACGAAGATGGACGAACGAAACGACCTTGGTCCAAAGAAGGCCAACGGATCATATGGGAGGACGAAGATGGACGAACGAGACGAACTTGTTCCAAGGAAGGCCAACGGATCAAATGGGAGGACGAAGATGGACGAACGAGACGAACTTGGTCCAAAGAAGGCCTAGGGATCAAATGGGAGGACGAAGATGGAGGAACGAGGCGAACTTGGTCCAAAGAAGGCCTACGAATCAAATGGGAGGACGAAGATGGACGAACGAGACGAACTTGGTCCAAAGAAGGCCTAGGGATCAAATGGGAGGACGAAGATGGAGGAACGAGGCGAACTTGGTCCAAAGAAGGCCTACGGATCAAATGGGAGGACGAAGATGGACGAACGAGACAAACTTGGTCCAAAGAATTCCAAGGATGAAATGGGAGAACGAAGGTGGTAGAACAAGACGAACTTGGTCCAAAGAAGGCCTACGGATCAAATGGGAGGACGAAGATGGACGAACAAGACGAACTTGGTCAAAAGAAGGCCTACGGATCAAATGGGAGGACGAAGATGGACGAACGAGACGAACTTGGTCCAAAGAAGGCATACGGATCAAATGGGAGGACGAAGATGGACGAACGAGACGAACTTGGTCCAAAGAAGGCCAACGGGTCAAATGGGAGGACGAAGATGGACGAACGAGACGAACTTGGTCCAAAGAAGGCCTACGGCTCAAATGGGAGGACGAAGATGGACGAACGAGACGAACTTGGTCCAAAGAATTCCAACGGATCAAATGGGAGGACGAAGATGGACGAACGAGACGAAATTGGTCCAAAGAAGGCCTAGGGATCAAATGGGAGGACGAAGATGGAGGAACGAGGCGAACTTGGTCCAAAGAAGGCCTACGGATCAAATGGGAAGACGAAGATGGACGAACGAGACAAACTTGGTCCAAAGAATTCCAACGGATCAAATGGGAGGACGAAGGTGGTAGAACAAGACGAACTTGGTCCAAAGAAGGCCCACGGATCAAATGGGAGGACGAAGAGGGACGAACGAGACAAACATGGTGCAAAGAAGGCCTACGGAGCAAATGGGAGGACGAAGATGGACGAACGAGACGAACTTGGTCAAAAGAATGCCAATGTATCAAATGGGAGGACGAAGATGGACGAACGAGACGAATTTGGTCCAAAGAAGGCCTAGGGATCAAATGGGAGGACGAAGATGGACGAACGAGACGAACTTGGTCCAAAGAAGGCCAACGGATCAAATGGGAGGACGAAGATGGACGAACGAGACGAACTTGGTCCAAGGAAGGCCAACGGATCAAATGGGAGGACGAAGATGGACAAACGAGACGAACTTGGTCCAAAGAAGGCCTAGGGATCAAATGGGAGGACGAAGAGGGACGAACGAGACGAACTTGGTCCAAAGAAGGCCTACGGAGCAAATGGGAGGACGAAGATGGACGAACGAGACGAACTTGGTCCAAAGAAGGCCTACGGATCAAATGGGAGGACGAAGATGGAAGAACGAGACGAACTTGGTCCAAAGAAGGCCAACGGGTCAAATGGGAGGACGAAGATGGACGAACGAGACGAACTTGGTCCAAAGAAGGCCTACGAATCAAATGGGAGGACGAAGATGGACGAACGAGACGAACTTGGTCCAAAGAATTCCAACGGATCAAATGGGAGGACGAAGATGGACGAACGAGACGAACTTGGTCCAAAGAAGGCCTAGGGATCAAATGGGAGGACGAAGACGGAGGAACGAGGCGAACTTGGTCCAAAGAAGGCCTACGGATCAAATGGGAGGACGAAGATGGACGAACGAGACAAACTTGGTCCAAAGAATTCCAACGGATCAAATTGGAGGACGAAGGTGGTAGAACAAGACGAACTTGGTCCAAAGAAGGCCCACGGATCAAATGGGAGGACGAAGAGGGACGAACGAGACAAACATGGTGCAAAGAAGGCCTACGGAGCAAATGGGAGGACGAAGATGGACGAACGAGACGAACTTGGTCAAAAGAATGCCAATGTATCAAATGGGAGGACGAAGATGGACGAACGAGACGAACTTGGTCCAAAGAAGGCCTAGGGATCAAATGGGAGGACGAAGATGGACGAACGAGACGAACTTGGTCCAAAGAAGGCCAACGGATCAAATGGGAGGACGAAGATGGACGAACGAGACAAACTTGGTCCAAAGAAGCCCTAGGGATCAAATGGGAGGACGAAGATGGAGGAACGAGGCGAACTTGGTCCAAAGAAGGCCTACGGATCAAATGGGAGGACGAAGATGGACGAACGAGACAAACTTGGTCCAAAGAATTCCAAGGATCAAATGGGAGGACGAAGGTGGTAGAACAAGACGAACATGGTCCAAAGAAGGCCTACGGATCAAATGGGAGGACGAAGAGGGACGAACGAGACGAACTTGGTCCAAAGAAGGCCTACGGAGCAAATGGGAGGACGAAGATGGACGAATGAGACGAACTTGGTCCAAAGAAGGCCAACGGATCAAATGGGAGGACGAAGATGGACGAACGAGACGAACTTGGTCCAAAGAAGGCCTAGGGATCAAATGGGAGGACGAAGAGGGACGAACGAGACGAACTTGGTCCAAAGAAGGCCTACGGAGCAAATGGGAGGACGAAGATGGACGAACGAGACGAACTTGGTCCAAAGAAGGCATACGGATCAAATGGGAGGACGAAGATGGACGAACGAGACGAACTTGGTCCAAAGAAGGCCAACGGATCAAATGGGAGGACGAAGATGGACGAACGAAACGACCTTGGTCCAAAGAAGGCCAACGGATCATATGGGAGGACGAAGATGGACGAACGAGACGAACTTGTTCCAAGGAAGGCCAACGGATCAAATGGGAGGACGAAGATGGACGAACGAGACGAACTTGGTCCAAAGAAGGCCTAGGGATCAAATGGGAGGACGAAGATGGAGGAACGAGGCGAACTTGGTCCAAAGAAGGCCTACGAATCAAATGGGAGGACGAAGATGGACGAACGAGACGAACTTGGTCCAAAGAAGGCCTAGGGATCAAATGGGAGGACGAAGATGGAGGAACGAGGCGAACTTGGTCCAAAGAAGGCCTACGGATCAAATGGGAGGACGAAGATGGACGAACGAGACAAACTTGGTCCAAAGAATTCCAAGGATGAAATGGGAGAACGAAGGTGGTAGAACAAGACGAACTTGGTCCAAAGAAGGCCTACGGATCAAATGGGAGGACGAAGATGGACGAACAAGACGAACTTGGTCAAAAGAAGGCCTACGGATCAAATGGGAGGACGAAGATGGACGAACGAGACGAACTTGGTCCAAAGAAGGCATACGGATCAAATGGGAGGACGAAGATGGACGAACGAGACGAACTTGGTCCAAAGAAGGCCAACGGGTCAAATGGGAGGACGAAGATGGACGAACGAGACGAACTTGGTCCAAAGAAGGCCTACGGCTCAAATGGGAGGACGAAGATGGACGAACGAGACGAACTTGGTCCAAAGAATTCCAACGGATCAAATGGGAGGACGAAGATGGACGAACGAGACGAAATTGGTCCAAAGAAGGCCTAGGGATCAAATGGGAGGACGAAGATGGAGGAACGAGGCGAACTTGGTCCAAAGAAGGCCTACGGATCAAATGGGAAGACGAAGATGGACGAACGAGACAAACTTGGTCCAAAGAATTCCAACGGATCAAATGGGAGGACGAAGGTGGTAGAACAAGACGAACTTGGTCCAAAGAAGGCCCACGGATCAAATGGGAGGACGAAGAGGGACGAACGAGACAAACATGGTGCAAAGAAGGCCTACGGAGCAAATGGGAGGACGAAGATGGACGAATGAGACGAACTTGGTCCAAAGAAGGCCAACGGATCAAATGGGAGGACGAAGATGGACGAACGAGACGAACTTGGTCCAAAGAAGGCCTAGGGATCAAATGGGAGGACGAAGAGGGACGAACGAGACGAACTTGGTCCAAAGAAGGCCTAGGGATCAAATGGGAGGACGAAGAGGGACGAACGAGACGAACTTGTTCCAAGGAAGGCCAACGGATCAAATGGGAGGACGAAGATGGACGAACGAGACGAACTTGGTCCAACGAAGGCCAACGGATCAAATGGGAGGACGGAGATGGACGAACGAGACGAACTTGGTCCAAAGAAGGCCTAGGGATCAAATGGGAGGACGAAGATGGAGGAACGAGGCGAACTTGGTCCAAAGAAGGCCTACGGATCAAATGGGAGGACGAAGATGGACGAACGAGACGAACTTGGTCCAAAGAAGGCCTAGGGATCAAATGGGAGGACGAAGATGGAGGAACGAGGCGAACTTGGTCCAAAGAAGGCCTACGGATCAAATGGGAAGACGAAGATGGACGAACGAGACAAACTTGGTCCAAAGAATTCCAACGGATCAAATGGGAGGACGAAGGTGGTAGAACAAGACGAACTTGGTCCAAAGAAGGCCCACGGATCAAATGGGAGGACGAAGAGGGACGAACGAGACAAACATGGTGCAAAGAAGGCCTACGGAGCAAATGGGAGGACGAAGATGGACGAATGAGACGAACTTGGTCCAAAGAAGGCCAACGGATCAAATGGGAGGACGAAGATGGACGAACGAGACGAACTTGGTCCAAAGAAGGCCTAGGGATCAAATGGGAGGACGAAGAGGGACGAACGAGACGAACTTGGTCCAAAGAAGGCCTAGGGATCAAATGGGAGGACGAAGAGGGACGAACGAGACGAACTTGTTCCAAGGAAGGCCAACGGATCAAATGGGAGGACGAAGATGGACGAACGAGACGAACTTGGTCCAACGAAGGCCAACGGATCAAATGGGAGGACGGAGATGGACGAACGAGACGAACTTGGTCCAAAGAAGGCCTAGGGATCAAATGGGAGGACGAAGATGGAGGAACGAGGCGAACTTGGTCCAAAGAAGGCCTACGGATCAAATGGGAGGACGAAGATGGACGAACGAGACGAACTTGGTCCAAAGAAGGCCTAGGGATCAAATGGGAGGACGAAGATGGAGGAACGAGGCGAACTTGGTCCAAAGAAGGCCTACGGATCAAATGGGAGGACGAAGATGGACGAACGAGACAAACTTGGTCCAAAGAATTCCAAGGATCAAATGGGAGGACGAAGGTGGTAGTACAAGACGAACTTGGTCCAAAGAAGGCCTACGGATCAAATGGGAGGACGAAGATGGACGAACAAGACGAACTTGGTCAAAAGAAGGCCTACGGATCAAATGGGAGGATGAAGATGGACGAACGAGACGAACTTGGTCCAAAGAAGGCATACGGATCAAATGGGAGGACGAAGATGGACGAACGAGACGAACTTGGTCCAAAGAAGGCCAACGGGTCAAATGGGAGGACGAAGATGGACGAACGAGACGAACTTGGTCCAAAGAAGGCCTACGGCTCAAATGGGAGGACGAAGATGGACGAACGAGACAAACTTGGTCCAAAGAATTCCAACGGATCAAATTGGAGGACGAAGGTGGTAGAACAAGACGAACTTGGTCCAAAGAAGGCCCACGGATCAAATGGGAGGACGAAGAGGGACGAACGAGACAAACATGGTGCAAAGAAGGCCTACGGAGCAAATGGGAGGACGAAGATGGACGAACGAGACGAACTTGGTCAAAAGAATGCCAATGTATCAAATGGGAGGACGAAGATGGACGAACGAGACGAACTTGGTCCAAAGAAGGCCTAGGGATCAAATGGGAGGACGAAGATGGACGAACGAGACGAACTTGGTCCAAAGAAGGCCAACGGATCAAATGGGAGGACGAAGATGGACGAACGAGACAAACTTGGTCCAAAGAAGCCCTAGGGATCAAATGGGAGGACGAAGATGGAGGAACGAGGCGAACTTGGTCCAAAGAAGGCCTACGGATCAAATGGGAGGACGAAGATGGACGAACGAGACAAACTTGGTCCAAAGAATTCCAAGGATCAAATGGGAGGACGAAGGTGGTAGAACAAGACGAACATGGTCCAAAGAAGGCCTACGGATCAAATGGGAGGACGAAGAGGGACGAACGAGACGAACTTGGTCCAAAGAAGGCCTACGGAGCAAATGGGAGGACGAAGATGGACGAATGAGACGAACTTGGTCCAAAGAAGGCCAACGGATCAAATGGGAGGACGAAGATGGACGAACGAGACGAACTTGGTCCAAAGAAGGCCTAGGGATCAAATGGGAGGACGAAGAGGGACGAACGAGACGAACTTGGTCCAAAGAAGGCCTACGGAGCAAATGGGAGGACGAAGATGGACGAACGAGACGAACTTGGTCCAAAGAAGGCCTACGGATCAAATGGGAGGACGAAGATGGACGAACGAGACGAACTTGGTCCAAAGAAGGCCAACGGATCAAATGGGAGGACGAAGATGGACGAACGAAACGAACTTGGTCCAAAGAAGGCCAACGGATCATATGGGAGGACGAAGATGGACGAACGAGACGAACTTGGTCCAAAGAAGGCCTAGGGATCAAATGGGAGGACGAAGATGGAGGAACGAGGCGAACTTGGTCCAAAGAAGGCCTACGAATCAAATGGGAGGACGAAGATGGACGAACGAGACGAACTTGGTCCAAAGAAGGCATACGGATCAAATGGGAGGACGAAGATGGACGAACGAGGCGAACTTGGTCCAAAGAAGGCCTACGGATCAAATGGGAAGACGAAGATGGACGAACGAGACAAACTTGGTCCAAAGAATTCCAACGGATCATATGGGAGGACGAAGATGGACGAACGAGACAAACTTGGTCCAAAGAATTCCAAGGATCAAATGGGAGAACGAAGGTGGTAGAACAAGACGAACTTGGTCCAAAGAAGGCCTACGGATCAAATGGGAGGACGAAGATGGACGAACAAGACGAACTTGGTCAAAAGAAGGCCTACGGATCAAATGGGAGGACGAAGATGGACGAACGAGACGAACTTGGTCCAAAGAAGGCATACGGATCAAATGGGAGGACGAAGATGGACGAACGAGACGAACTTGGTCCATAGAAGGCCAACGGGTCAAATGGGAGGACGAAGATGGACGAACGAGACGAACTTGGTCCAAAGAAGGCCTACGGCTCAAATGGGAGGACGAAGATGGACGAACGAGACGAACTTGGTCCAAAGAATTCCAACGGATCAAATGGGAGGACGAAGATGGACGAACGAGACGAAATTGGTCCAAAGAAGGCCTAGGGATCAAATGGGAGGACGAAGATGGAGGAACGAGGCGAACTTGGTCCAAAGAAGGCCTACGGATCAAATGGGAAGACGAAGATGGACGAACGAGACAAACTTGGTCCAAAGAATTCCAACGGATCAAATGGGAGGACGAAGGTGGTAGAACAAGACGAACTTGGTCCAAAGAAGGCCCACGGATCAAATGGGAGGACGAAGAGGGACGAACGAGACAAACATGGTGCAAAGAAGGCCTACGGAGCAAATGGGAGGACGAAGATGGACGAATGAGACGAACTTGGTCCAAAGAAGGCCAACGGATCAAATGGGAGGACGAAGATGGACGAACGAGACGAACTTGGTCCAAAGAAGGCCTAGGGATCAAATGGGAGGACGAAGAGGGACGAACGAGACGAACTTGGTCCAAAGAAGGCCTAGGGATCAAATGGGAGGACGAAGAGGGACGAACGAGACGAACTTGTTCCAAGGAAGGCCAACGGATCAAATGGGAGGACGAAGATGGACGAACGAGACGAACTTGGTCCAACGAAGGCCAACGGATCAAATGGGAGGACGGAGATGGACGAACGAGACGAACTTGGTCCAAAGAAGGCCTAGGGATCAAATGGGAGGACGAAGATGGAGGAACGAGGCGAACTTGGTCCAAAGAAGGCCTACGGATCAAATGGGAGGACGAAGATGGACGAACGAGACGAACTTGGTCCAAAGAAGGCATAGGGATCAAATGGGAGGACGAAGATGGAGGAACGAGGCGAACTTGGTCCAAAGAAGGCCTACGGATCAAATGGGAGGACGAAGATGGACGAACGAGACAAACTTGGTCCAAAGAATTCCAAGGATCAAATGGGAGGACGAAGGTGGTAGTACAAGACGAACTTGGTCCAAAGAAGGCCTACGGATCAAATGGGAGGACGAAGATGGACGAACAAGACGAACTTGGTCAAAAGAAGGCCTACGGATCAAATGGGAGGACGAAGATGGACGAACGAGACGAACTTGGTCCAAAGAAGGCATACGGATCAAATGGGAGGACGAAGATGGACGAACGAGACGAACTTGGTCCAAAGAAGGCCAACGGGTCAAATGGGAGGACGAAGATGGACGAACGAGACGAACTTGGTCCAAAGAAGGCCTACGGCTCAAATGGGAGGACGAAGATGGACGAACGAGACGAACTTGGTCCAAAGAATTCCAACGGATCAAATGGGAGGACGAAGATGGACGAACGAGACGAACTTGGTCCAAAGAAGGCCTAGGGATCAAATGGGAGGACGAAGATGGAGGAACGAGGCGAACTTGGTCCAAAGAAGGCCTACGGATCAAATGGGAGGACGAAGATGGACGAACGAGACAAACTTGGTCCAAAGAATTCCAACGGATCAAATGGGAGGACGAAGGTGGTAGAACAAGACGAACTTGGTCCAAAGAAGGCCCACGGATCAAATGGGAGGACGAAGAGGGACGAACGAGACAAACATGGTGCAAAGAAGGCCTACGGAGCAAATGGGAGGACGAAGATGGACGAACGAGACGAACTTGGTCAAAAGAATGCCAATGTATCAAATGGGAGGACGAAGATGGACGAACGAGACGAACTTGGTCCAAAGAAGGCCTAGGGATCAAATGGGAGGACGAAGATGGACGAACGAGACGAACTTGGTCCAAAGAAGGCCAACGGATCAAATGGGAGGACGAAGATGGACGAACGAGACAAACTTGGTCCCAAGAAGCCCTAGGGATCAAATGGGAGGACGAAGATGGAGGAACGAGGCGAACTTGGTCCAAAGAAGGCCTACGGATCAAATGGGAGGACGAAGATGGACGAACGAGACAAACTTGGTCCAAAGAATTCCAAGGATCAAATGGGAGGACGAAGGTGGTAGAACAAGACGAACTTGGTCCAAAGAAGGCCTACGGATCAAATGGGAGGACGAAGATGGACGAACGAGACAAACTTGGTCCAAAGAATTCCAAGGATCAAATGGGAGGACGAAGGTGGTAGAACAAGACGAACTTGGTCCAAAGAAGGCCTACGGATCAAATGGGAGGACGAAGATGGACGAACAAGACGAACTTGGTCAAAAGAAGGCCTACGGATCAAATGGGAGGACGAAGATGGACGAACGAGACGAACTTGGTCCAAAGAAGGCATACGGATCAAATGGGAGGACGAAGATGGACGAACGAGACGAACTTGGTCCAAAGAAGGCCAACGGGTCAAATGGGAGGACGAAGATGGACGAACGAGACGAACTTGGTCCAAAGAAGGCCTACGGCTCAAATGGGAGGACGAAGATGGACGAACGAGACGAACTTGGTCAAAAGAAGGCCTACGGATCAAATGGGAGGACGAAGATGGACGAACGAGATGAACTTGGTCCAAAGAAGGCATACGGATCAAATGGGAGGACGAAGATGGACGAACGAGACGAACTTGGTCCAAAGAAGGCCAACGGGTCAAATGGGAGGACGAAGATGGACGAACGAGACGAACTTGGTCCAAAGAAGGCCTACGGCTCAAATGGGAGGACGAAGATGGACGAACGAGACGAACTTGGTCCAAAGAATTCCAACGGATCAAATGGGAGGACGAAGATGGACGAACGAGACGAAATTGGTCCAAAGAAGGCCTAGGGATCAAATGGGAGGACGAAGATGGAGGAACGAGGCGAACTTGGTCCAAAGAAGGCCTACGGATCAAATGGGAAGACGAAGATGGACGAACGAGACAAACTTGGTCCAAAGAATTCCAACGGATCAAATGGGAGGACGAAGGTGGTAGAACAAGACGAACTTGGTCCAAAGAAGGCCCACGGATCAAATGGGAGTACGAAGAGGGACGAACGAGACAAACATGGTGCAAAGAAGGCCTACGGAGCAAATGGGAGGACGAAGATGGACGAATGAGACGAACTTGGTCCAAAGAAGGCCAACGGATCAAATGGGAGGACGAAGATGGACGAACGAGACGAACTTGGTCCAAAGAAGGCCTAGGGATCAAATGGGAGGACGAAGAGGGACGAACGAGACGAACTTGGTCCAAAGAAGGCCTAGGGATCAAATGGGAGGACGAAGAGGGACGAACGAGACGAACTTGTTCCAAGGAAGGCCAACGGATCAAATGGGAGGACGGAGATGGACGAACGAGACGAACTTGGTCCAAAGAAGGCCTAGGGATCAAATGGGAGGACGAAGATGGAGGAACGAGGCGAACTTGGTCCAAAGAAGGCCTACGGATCAAATGGGAGGACGAAGATGGACGAACGAGACGAACTTGGTCCAAAGAAGGCATAGGGATCAAATGGGAGGACGAAGATGGAGGAACGAGGCGAACTTGGTCCAAAGAAGGCCTACGGATCAAATGGGAGGACGAAGATGGACGAACGAGACAAACTTGGTCCAAAGAATTCCAAGGATCAAATGGGAGGACGAAGGTGGTAGTACAAGACGAACTTGGTCCAAAGAAGGCCTACGGATCAAATGGGAGGACGAAGATGGACGAACAAGACGAACTTGGTCAAAAGAAGGCCTACGGATCAAATGGGAGGACGAAGATGGACGAACGAGACGAACTTGGTCCAAAGAAGGCATACGGATCAAATGGGAGGACGAAGATGGACGAACGAGACGAACTTGGTCCAAAGAAGGCCAACGGGTCAAATGGGAGGACGAAGATGGACGAACGAGACGAACTTGGTCCAAAGAAGGCCTACGGCTCAAATGGGAGGACGAAGATGGACGAACGAGACGAACTTGGTCCAAAGAATTCCAACGGATCAAATGGGAGGACGAAGATGGACGAACGAGACGAACTTGGTCCAAAGAAGGCCTAGGGATCAAATGGGAGGACGAAGATGGAGGAACGAGGCGAACTTGGTCCAAAGAAGGCCTACGGATCAAATGGGAGGACGAAGATGGACGAACGAGACAAACTTGGTCCAAAGAATTCCAACGGATCAAATGGGAGGACGAAGGTGGTAGAACAAGACGAACTTGGTCCAAAGAAGGCCCACGGATCAAATGGGAGGACGAAGAGGGACGAACGAGACAAACATGGTGCAAAGAAGGCCTACGGAGCAAATGGGAGGACGAAGATGGACGAACGAGACGAACTTGGTCAAAAGAATGCCAATGTATCAAATGGGAGGACGAAGATGGACGAACGAGACGAACTTGGTCCAAAGAAGGCCTAGGGATCAAATGGGAGGACGAAGATGGACGAACGAGACGAACTTGGTCCAAAGAAGGCCAACGGATCAAATGGGAGGACGAAGATGGACGAACGAGACAAACTTGGTCCAAAGAAGCCCTAGGGATCAAATGGGAGGACGAAGATGGAGGAACGAGGCGAACTTGGTCCAAAGAAGGCCTACGGATCAAATGGGAGGACGAAGATGGACGAACGAGACAAACTTGGTCCAAAGAATTCCAAGGATCAAATGGGAGGACGAAGGTGGTAGAACAAGACGAACTTGGTCCAAAGAAGGCCTACGGATCAAATGGGAGGACGAAGATGGACGAACGAGACAAACTTGGTCCAAAGAATTCCAAGGATCAAATGGGAGGACGAAGGTGGTAGAACAAGACGAACTTGGTCCAAAGAAGGCCTACGGATCAAATGGGAGGACGAAGATGGACGAACAAGACGAACTTGGTCAAAAGAAGGCCTACGGATCAAATGGGAGGACGAAGATGGACGAACGAGACGAACTTGGTCCAAAGAAGGCATACGGATCAAATGGGAGGACGAAGATGGACGAACGAGACGAACTTGGTCCAAAGAAGGCCAACGGGTCAAATGGGAGGACGAAGATGGACGAACGAGACGAACTTGGTCCAAAGAAGGCCTACGGCTCAAATGGGAGGACGAAGATGGACGAACGAGACGAACTTGGTCAAAAGAAGGCCTACGGATCAAATGGGAGGACGAAGATGGACGAACGAGACGAACTTGGTCCAAAGAAGGCATACGGATCAAATGGGAGGACGAAGATGGACGAACGAGACGAACTTGGTCCAAAGAATTCCAAGGATCAAATGGGAGGACGAAGGTGGTAGAACAAGACGAACATGGTCCAAAGAAGGCCTACGGATCAAATGGGAGGACGAAGATGGACGAACAAGACGAACTTGGTCAAAAGAAGGCCTACGGATCAAATGGGAGGACGAAGATGGACGAACGAGACGAACTTGGTCCAAAGAAGGCATACGGATCAAATGGGAGGACGAAGATGGACGAACGAGACGAACTTGGTCCAAAGAAGGCCAACGGGTCAAATGGGAGGACGAAGATGGACGAACGAGACGAACTTGGTCCAAAGAAGGCCTACGGCTCAAATGGGAGGACGAAGATGGACGAACGAGACGAACTTGGTCCAAAGAATTCCAACGGATCAAATGGGAGGACGAAGATGGACGAACGAGACGAACTTGGTCCAAAGAAGGCCTAGGGATCAAATGGGAGGACGAAGATGGAGGAACGAGGCGAACTTGGTCCAAAGAAGGCCTACGGATCAAATGGGAGGACGAAGATGGACGAACGAGACAAACTTGGTCCAAAGAATTCCAACGGATCAAATGGGAGGACGAAGGTGGTAGAACAAGACGAACTTGGTCCAAAGAAGGCCCACGGATCAAATGGGAGGACGAAGAGGGACGAACGAGACAAACATGGTGCAAAGAAGGCCTACGGAGCAAATGGGAGGACGAAGATGGACGAACGAGACGAACTTGGTCAAAAGAATGCCAATGTATCAAATGGGAGGACGAAGATGGACGAACGAGACGAACTTGGTCCAAAGAAGGCCTAGGGATCAAATGGGAGGACGAAGAGGGACGAACGAGACGAACTTGTTCCAAGGAAGGCCAACGGATCAAATGGGAGGACGAAGATGGACGAACGAGACGAACTTGGTCCAACGAAGGCCAACGGATCAAATGGGAGGACGGAGATGGACGAACGAGACGAACTTGGTCCAAAGAAGGCCTAGGGATCAAATGGGAGGACGAAGATGGAGGAACGAGGCGAACTTGGTCCAAAGAAGGCCTACGGATCAAATGGGAGGACGAAGATGGACGAACGAGACGAACTTGGTCCAAAGAAGGCCTAGGGATCAAATGGGAGGACGAAGATGGAGGAACGAGGCGAACTTGGTCCAAAGAAGGCCTACGGATCAAATGGGAGGACGAAGATGGACGAACGAGACAAACTTGGTCCAAAGAATTCCAAGGATCAAATGGGAGGACGAAGGTGGTAGTACAAGACGAACTTGGTCCAAAGAAGGCCTACGGATCAAATGGGAGGACGAAGATGGACGAACAAGACGAACTTGGTCAAAAGAAGGCCTACGGATCAAATGGGAGGACGAAGATGGACGAACGAGACGAACTTGGTCCAAAGAAGGCATACGGATCAAATGGGAGGACGAAGATGGACGAACGAGACGAACTTGGTCCAAAGAAGGCCAACGGGTCAAATGGGAGGACGAAGATGGACGAACGAGACGAACTTGGTCCAAAGAAGGCCTACGGCTCAAATGGGAGGACGAAGATGGACGAACGAGACGAACTTGGTCCAAAGAATTCCAACGGATCAAATGGGAGGACGAAGATGGACGAACGAGACGAACTTGGTCCAAAGAAGGCCTAGGGATCAAATGGGAGGACGAAGATGGAGGAACGAGGCGAACTTGGTCCAAAGAAGGCCTACGGATCAAATGGGAGGACGAAGATGGACGAACGAGACAAACTTGGTCCAAAGAATTCCAACGGATCAAATGGGAGGACGAAGGTGGTAGAACAAGACGAACTTGGTCCAAAGAAGGCCTACGGATCAAATGGGAGGACGAAGATGGACGAACGAGACGAACTTGGTCCAAAGAAGGCATACGGATCAAATGGGAGGACGAAGATGGACGAACGAGACGAACTTGGTCCAAAGAATTCCAAGGATCAAATGGGAGGACGAAGGTGGTAGAACAAGACGAACTTGGTCCAAAGAAGGCCTACGGATCAAATGGGAGGACGAAGATGGACGAACAAGACGAACTTGGTCAAAAGAAGGCCTACGGATCAAATGGGAGGACGAAGATGGACGAACGAGACGAACTTGGTCCAAAGAAGGCATACGGATCAAATGGGAGGACGAAGATGGACGAACGAGACGAACTTGGTCCAAAGAAGGCCAACGGGTCAAATGGGAGGACGAAGATGGACGAACGAGACGAACTTGGTCCAAAGAAGGCCTACGGCTCAAATGGGAGGACGAAGATGGACGAACGAGACGAACTTGGTCCAAAGAATTCCAACGGATCAAATGGGAGGACGAAGATGGACGAACGAGACGAACTTGGTCCAAAGAAGGCCTAGGGATCAAATGGGAGGACGAAGATGGAGGAACGAGGCGAACTTGGTCCAAAGAAGGCCTACGGATCAAATGGGAGGACGAAGATGGACGAACGAGACAAACTTGGTCCAAAGAATTCCAACGGATCAAATGGGAGGACGAAGGTGGTAGAACAAGACGAACTTGGTCCAAAGAAGGCCCACGGATCAAATGGGAGGACGAAGAGGGACGAACGAGACAAACATGGTGCAAAGAAGGCCTACGGAGCAAATGGGAGGACGAAGATGGACGAACGAGACGAACTTGGTCAAAAGAATGCCAATGTATCAAATGGGAGGACGAAGATGGACGAACGAGACGAACTTGGTCCAAAGAAGGCCTAGGGATCAAATGGGAGGACGAAGAGGGACGAACGAGACGAACTTGTTTGAAGGAAGGCCAACGGATCAAATGGGAGGACGAAGATGGACGAACGAGACGAACTTGGTCCAACGAAGGCCAACGGATCAAATGGGAGGACGGAGATGGACGAACGAGACGAACTTGGTCCAAAGAAGGCCTAGGGATCAAATGGGAGGACGAAGATGGAGGAACGAGGCGAACTTGGTCCAAAGAAGGCCTACGGATCAAATGGGAGGACGAAGATGGACGAACGAGACGAACTTGGTCCAAAGAAGGCCTAGGGATCAAATGGGAGGACGAAGATGGAGGAACGAGGCGAACTTGGTCCAAAGAAGGCCTACGGATCAAATGGGAGGACGAAGATGGACGAACGAGACAAACTTGGTCCAAAGAATTCCAAGGATCAAATGGGAGGACGAAGGTGGTAGTACAAGACGAACTTGGTCCAAAGAAGGCCTACGGATCAAATGGGAGGACGAAGATGGACGAACAAGACGAACTTGGTCAAAAGAAGGCCTACGGATCAAATGGGAGGACGAAGATGGACGAACGAGACGAACTTGGTCCAAAGAAGGCATACGGATCAAATGGGAGGACGAAGATGGACGAACGAGACGAACTTGGTCCAAAGAAGGCCAACGGGTCAAATGGGAGGACGAAGATGGACGAACGAGACGAACTTGGTCCAAAGAAGGCCTACGGCTCAAATGGGAGGACGAAGATGGACGAACGAGACGAACTTGGTCCAAAGAATTCCAACGGATCAAATGGGAGGACGAAGATGGACGAACGAGACGAACTTGGTCCAAAGAAGGCCTAGGGATCAAATGGGAGGACGAAGATGGAGGAACGAGGCGAACTTGGTCCAAAGAAGGCCTACGGATCAAATGGGAGGACGAAGATGGACGAACGAGACAAACTTGGTCCAAAGAATTCCAACGGATCAAATGGGAGGACGAAGGTGGTAGAACAAGACGAACTTGGTCCAAAGAAGGCCTACGGATCAAATGGGAGGACGAAGATGGACGAACGAGACGAACTTGGTCCAAAGAAGGCATACGGATCAAATGGGAGGACGAAGATGGACGAACGAGACGAACTTGGTCCAAAGAATTCCAAGGATCAAATGGGAGGACGAAGGTGGTAGAACAAGACGAACTTGGTCCAAAGAAGGCCTACGGATCAAATGGGAGGACGAAGATGGACGAACAAGACGAACTTGGTCAAAAGAAGGCCTACGGATCAAATGGGAGGACGAAGATGGACGAACGAGACGAACTTGGTCCAAAGAAGGCATACGGATCAAATGGGAGGACGAAGATGGACGAACGAGACGAACTTGGTCCAAAGAAGGCCAACGGGTCAAATGGGAGGACGAAGATGGACGAACGAGACGAACTTGGTCCAAAGAAGGCCTACGGCTCAAATGGGAGGACGAAGATGGACGAACGAGACGAACTTGGTCCAAAGAATTCCAACGGATCAAATGGGAGGACGAAGATGGACGAACGAGACGAACTTGGTCCAAAGAAGGCCTAGGGATCAAATGGGAGGACGAAGATGGAGGAACGAGGCGAACTTGGTCCAAAGAAGGCCTACGGATCAAATGGGAGGACGAAGATGGACGAACGAGACAAACTTGGTCCAAAGAATTCCAACGGATCAAATGGGAGGACGAAGGTGGTAGAACAAGACGAACTTGGTCCAAAGAAGGCCCACGGATCAAATGGGAGGACGAAGAGGGACGAACGAGACAAACATGGTGCAAAGAAGGCCTACGGAGCAAATGGGAGGACGAAGATGGACGAACGAGACGAACTTGGTCAAAAGAATGCCAATGTATCAAATGGGAGGACGAAGATGGACGAACGAGACGAACTTGGTCCAAAGAAGGCCTAGGGATCAAATGGGAGGACGAAGAGGGACGAACGAGACAAACATGGTGCAAAGAAGGCCTACGGAGCAAATGGGAGGACGAAGATGGACGAACGAGACGAACTTGGTCAAAAGAATGCCAATGTATCAAATGGGAGGACGAAGATGGACGAACGAGACGAACTTGGTCCAAAGAAGGCCTAGGGATCAAATGGGAGGACGAAGATGGACGAACGAGACGAACTTGGTCCAAAGAAGGCCAACGGATCAAATGGGAGGACGAAGATGGACGAACGAGACAAACTTGGTCCAAAGAAGCCCTAGGGATCAAATGGGAGGACGAAGATGGAGGAACGAGGCGAACTTGGTCCAAAGAAGGCCTACGGATCAAATGGGAGGACGAAGATGGACGAACGAGACAAACTTGGTCCAAAGAATTCCAAGGATCAAATGGGAGGACGAAGGTGGTAGAACAAGACGAACTTGGTCCAAAGAAGGCCTACGGATCAAATGGGAGGACGAAGATGGACGAACGAGACAAACTTGGTCCAAAGAATTCCAAGGATCAAATGGGAGGACGAAGGTGGTAGAACAAGACGAACTTGGTCCAAAGAAGGCCTACGGATCAAATGGGAGGACGAAGATGGACGAACAAGACGAACTTGGTTAAAAGAAGGCCTACGGATCAAATGAGAGGACGAAGATGGACGAACGAGACGAACTTGGTCCAAAGAAGGCATACGGATCAAATGGGAGGACGAAGATGGACGAACGAGACGAACTTGGTCCAAAGAAGGCCAACGGGTCAAATGGGAGGACGAAGATGGACGAACGAGACGAACTTGGTCCAAAGAAGGCCTACGGCTCAAATGGGAGGACGAAGATGGACGAACGAGACGAACTTGGTCCAAAGAATTCCAACGGATCAAATGGGAGGACGAAGATGGACGAACGAGACGAACTTGGTCCAAAGAATTCCAACGGATCAAATGGGAGGACGAAGATGGACGAACGAGACGAACTTGGTCCAAAGAAGGCCTAGGGATCAAATGGGAGGACGAAGATGGAGGAACGAGGCGAACTTGGTCCAAAGAAGGCCTACGGATCAAATGGGAGGACGAAGATGGACGAACGAGACAAACTTGGTCCAAAGAATTCCAACGGATCAAATGGGAGGACGAAGGTGGTAGAACAAGACGAACTTGGTCCAAAGAAGGCCCACGGATCAAATGGGAGGACGAAGAGGGACGAACGAGACAAACATGGTGCAAAGAAGGCCTACGGAGCAAATGGGAGGACGAAGATGGACGAACGAGACGAACTTGGTCAAAAGAATGCCAATGTATCAAATGGGAGGACGAAGATGGACGAACGAGACGAACTTGGTCCAAAGAAGGCCTAGGGATCAAATGGGAGGACGAAGATGGACGAACGAGACGAACTTGGTCCAAAGAAGGCCAACGGATCAAATGGGAGGACGAAGATGGACGAACGAGACAAACTTGGTCCAAAGAAGCCCTAGGGATCAAATGGGAGGACGAAGATGGAGGAACGAGGCGAACTTGGTCCAAAGAAGGCCTACGGATCAAATGGGAGGACGAAGATGGACGAACGAGACAAACTTGGTCCAAAGAATTCCAAGGATCAAATGGGAGGACGAAGGTGGTAGAACAAGACGAACTTGGTCCAAAGAAGGCCTACGGATCAAATGGGAGGACGAAGATGGACGAAAATGGGAGGACGAAGATGGACGAACGAGACGAACTTGGTCAAAAGAAGGCCTACGGATCAAATGGGAGGACGAAGATGGACGAACGAGACGAACTTGGTCCAAAGAAGGCATACGGATCAAATGGGAGGACGAAGATGGACGAACGAGACGAACTTGGTCCAAAGAAGGCATACGGATCAAATGGGAGGACGAAGATGGACGAACGAGACGAACTTGGTCCAAAGAAGGCCAACGGGTCAAATGGGAGGACGAAGATGGACGAACGAGACGAACTTGGTCCAAAGAAGGCCTACGGATCAAATGGGAGGACGAAGATGGACGAACGAGACGAACTTGGTCCAAAGAATTCCAACGGATCAAATGGGAGGACGAAGATGGACGAACGAGACGAACTTGGTCCAAAGAAGGCCTACGTATCAAATGGGAGGACGAAGATGGACGAACGAGACAAACTTGGTCCAAAGAATTCCAACGGATCAAATGGGAGGACGAAGGTGGTAGAACAAGACGAACTTGGTCCAAAGAAGGCCCACGGATCAAATGGGAGGACGAAGAGGGACGAACGAGACAAACATGGTACAAAGAAGGCCTACGGAGCAAATGGGAGGACGAAGATGGACGAACGAGACGAACTTGGTCAAAAGAATGCCAATGTATCAAATGGGAGGACGAAGATGGACGAACGAGACGAATTTGGTCCAAAGAAGGCCTAGGGATCAAATGGGAGGACGAAGAGGGACGAACGAAACGAACTTGTTCCAAGGAAGGCCAACGGATCAAATGGGAGGACGAAGATGGACGAACGAGACGAACTTGGTCCAACGAAGGCCAACGGATCAAATGGGAGGACGAAGATGGACGAACGAGACAAACTTGGTCCAAAGAAGCCCTAGGGATCAAATGGGAGGACGAAGATGGAGGAACGAGGCGAACTTGGTCCAAAGAAGGCCTACGGATCAAATGGGAGGACGAAGATGGACGAACGAGACAAACTTGGTCCAAAGAATTCCAAGGATCAAATGGGAGGACGAAGGTGGTAGAACAAGACGAACTTGGTCCAAAGAAGGCCTACGGATCAAATGGGAGGACGAAGATGGACGAACGAGACAAACTTGGTCCAAAGAATTCCAAGGATCAAATGGGAGGACGAAGGTGGTAGAACAAGACGAACTTGGTCCAAAGAAGGCCTACGGATCAAATGGGAGGACGAAGATGGACGAACAAGACGAACTTGGTTAAAAGAAGGCCTACGGATCAAATGGGAGGACGAAGATGGACGAACGAGACGAACTTGGTCCAAAGAAGGCATACGGATCAAATGGGAGGACGAAGATGGACGAACGAGACGAACTTGGTCCAAAGAAGGCCAACGGGTCAAATGGGAGGACGAAGATGGACGAACGAGACGAACTTGGTCCAAAGAAGGCCTACGGCTCAAATGGGAGGACGAAGATGGACGAACGAGACGAACTTGGTCCAAAGAATTCCAACGGATCAAATGGGAGGACGAAGATGGACGAACGAGACGAACTTGGTCCAAAGAATTCCAACGGATCAAATGGGAGGACGAAGATGGACGAACGAGACGAACTTGGTCCAAAGAAGGCCTAGGGATCAAATGGGAGGACGAAGATGGAGGAACGAGGCGAACTTGGTCCAAAGAAGGCCTACGGATCAAATGGGAGGACGAAGATGGACGAACGAGACAAACTTGGTCCAAAGAATTCCAACGGATCAAATGGGAGGACGAAGGTGGTAGAACAAGACGAACTTGGTCCAAAGAAGGCCCACGGATCAAATGGGAGGACGAAGAGGGACGAACGAGACAAACATGGTGCAAAGAAGGCCTACGGAGCAAATGGGAGGACGAAGATGGACGAACGAGACGAACTTGGTCAAAAGAATGCCAATGTATCAAATGGGAGGACGAAGATGGACGAACGAGACGAACTTGGTCCAAAGAAGGCCTAGGGATCAAATGGGAGGACGAAGATGGACGAACGAGACGAACTTGGTCCAAAGAAGGCCAACGGATCAAATGGGAGGACGAAGATGGACGAACGAGACAAACTTGGTCCAAAGAAGCCCTAGGGATCAAATGGGAGGACGAAGATGGAGGAACGAGGCGAACTTGGTCCAAAGAAGGCCTACGGATCAAATGGGAGGACGAAGATGGACGAACGAGACAAACTTGGTCCAAAGAATTCCAAGGATCAAATGGGAGGACGAAGGTGGTAGAACAAGACGAACTTGGTCCAAAGAAGGCCTACGGATCAAATGGGAGGACGAAGATGGACGAAAATGGGAGGACGAAGATGGACGAACGAGACGAACTTGGTCAAAAGAAGGCCTACGGATCAAATGGGAGGACGAAGATGGACGAACGAGACGAACTTGGTCCAAAGAAGGCATACGGATCAAATGGGAGGACGAAGATGGACGAACGAGACGAACTTGGTCCAAAGAAGGCATACGGATCAAATGGGAGGACGAAGATGGACGAACGAGACGAACTTGGTCCAAAGAAGGCCAACGGGTCAAATGGGAGGACGAAGATGGACGAACGAGACGAACTTGGTCCAAAGAAGGCCTACGGATCAAATGGGAGGACGAAGATGGACGAACGAGACGAACTTGGTCCAAAGAATTCCAACGGATCAAATGGGAGGACGAAGATGGACGAACGAGACGAACTTGGTCCAAAGAAGGCCTACGTATCAAATGGGAGGACGAAGATGGACGAACGAGACAAACTTGGTCCAAAGAATTCCAACGGATCAAATGGGAGGACGAAGGTGGTAGAACAAGACGAACTTGGTCCAAAGAAGGCCCACGGATCAAATGGGAGGACGAAGAGGGACGAACGAGACAAACATGGTACAAAGAAGGCCTACGGAGCAAATGGGAGGACGAAGATGGACGAACGAGACGAACTTGGTCAAAAGAATGCCAATGTATCAAATGGGAGGACGAAGATGGACGAACGAGACGAATTTGGTCCAAAGAAGGCCTAGGGATCAAATGGGAGGACGAAGAGGGACGAACGAAACGAACTTGTTCCAAGGAAGGCCAACGGATCAAATGGGAGGACGAAGATGGACGAACGAGACGAACTTGGTCCAACGAAGGCCAACGGATCAAATGGGAGGACGAAGATGGACGAACGAGACAAACTTGGTCCAAAGAAGCCCTAGGGATCAAATGGGAGGACGAAGATGGAGGAACGAGGCGAACTTGGTCCAAAGAAGGCCTACGGATCAAATGGGAGGACGAAGATGGACGAACGAGACAAACTTGGTCCAAAGAATTCCAAGGATCAAATGGGAGGACGAAGGTGGTAGAACAAGACGAACTTGGTCCAAAGAAGGCCTACGGATCAAATGGGAGGACGAAGATGGACGAACGAGACAAACTTGGTCCAAAGAATTCCAAGGATCAAATGGGAGGACGAAGGTGGTAGAACAAGACGAACTTGGTCCAAAGAAGGCCTACGGATCAAATGGGAGGACGAAGATGGACGAACAAGACGAACTTGGTTAAAAGAAGGCCTACGGATCAAATGGGAGGACGAAGATGGACGAACGAGACGAACTTGGTCCAAAGAAGGCATACGGATCAAATGGGAGGACGAAGATGGACGAACGAGACGAACTTGGTCCAAAGAAGGCCAACGGGTCAAATGGGAGGACGAAGATGGACGAACGAGACGAACTTGGTCCAAAGAAGGCCTACGGCTCAAATGGGAGGACGAAGATGGACGAACGAGACGAACTTGGTCCAAAGAATTCCAACGGATCAAATGGGAGGACGAAGATGGACGAACGAGACGAACTTGGTCCAAAGAATTCCAACGGATCAAATGGGAGGACGAAGATGGACGAACGAGACGAACTTGGTCCAAAGAAGGCCTAGGGATCAAATGGGAGGACGAAGATGGAGGAACGAGGCGAACTTGGTCCAAAGAAGGCCTACGGATCAAATGGGAGGACGAAGATGGACGAACGAGACAAACTTGGTCCAAAGAATTCCAACGGATCAAATGGGAGGACGAAGGTGGTAGAACAAGACGAACTTGGTCCAAAGAAGGCCCACGGATCAAATGGGAGGACGAAGAGGGACGAACGAGACAAACATGGTGCAAAGAAGGCCTACGGAGCAAATGGGAGGACGAAGATGGACGAACGAGACGAACTTGGTCAAAAGAATGCCAAGGTATCAAATGGGAGGACGAAGATGGACGAACGAGACGAACTTGGTCCAAAGAAGGCCAAGGGATCAAATGGGAGGACGAAGATGGACGAACGAGACGAACTTCGTCCAAAGAAGGCCAACGGATCAAATGGGAGGACGAAGATGGACGAACGAGACAAACTTGGTCCAAAGAAGCCCTAGGGATCAAATGGGAGGACGAAGATGGAGGAACGAGGCGAACTTGGTCCAAAGAAGGCCTACGGATCAAATGGGAGGACGAAGATGGACGAACGAGACAAACTTGGTCCAAAGAATTCCAAGGATCAAATGGGAGGACGAAGGTGGTAGAAGAAGACGAACTTGGTCCAAAGAAGGCCTACGGATCAAATGGGAGGACGAAGATGGACGAACAAGACGAACTTGGTCAAAAGAAGGCCTACGGATCAAATGGGAGGACGAAGATGGACGAACGAGACGAACTTGGTCCAAAGAAGGCATACGGATCAAATGGGAGGACGAAGATGGACGAACGAGACGAACTTGGTCCAAAGAAGGCCTACGGATCAAATGGGAGGACGAAGATGGACGAACGAGACGAACTTGGTCCAAAGAAGGCATACGGATCAAATGGGAGGACGAAGATGGACGAACGAGACGAACTTCGTCCAAAGAAGGCCAACGGGTCAAATGGGAGGACGAAGATGGACGAACGAGACGAACTTGGTCCAAAGAAGGCCTACGGATCAAATGGGAGGACGAAGATGGACGAACGAGACGAACTTGGTCCAAAGAATTCCAACGGATCAAATGGGAGGACGAAGATGGACGAACGAGACGAACTTGGTCCAAAGAAGGCCTACGTATCAAATGGGAGGACGAAGATGGACGAACGAGACAAACTTGGTCCAAAGAATTCCAACGGATCATATGGGAGGACGAAGGTGGTAGAACAAGACGAACTTGGTCCAAAGAAGTCCCACAGATCAAATGGGAGGACGAAGAGGGACGAACGAGACAAACATGGTACAAAGAAGGCCTACGGAGCAAATGGGAGGACGAAGATGGACGAACGAGACGAACTTGGTCAAAAGAATGCCAATGTATCAAATGGGAGGACGAAGATGGACGAACGAGACGAATTTGGTCCAAAGAAGGCCTAGGGATCAAATGGGAGGACGAAGATGGACGAACGAGACGAACTTGGTCCAAAGAAGGCCTAGGGATCAAATGGGAGGACGAAGAGGGACGAACGAAACGAACTTGTTCCAAGGAAGGCCAACGGATCAAATGGGAGGACGAAGATGGACGAACGAGACGAACTTGGTCCAACGAAGGCCAACGGATCAAATGGGAGGACGGAGATGGACGAACGAGACGAACTTGGTCCAAAGAAGGCCTAGGGATCAAATGGGAGGACGAAGATGGAGGAACAAGGCGAACTTGGTCCAAAGAAGGCCTACGGATCAAATGGGAGGACGAAGATGGACGAACGAGACGAACTTGGTCCAAAGAAGGCCTAGGGATCAAATGGGAGGACGAAGATGGAGGAACGAGGCGAACTTGGTCCAAAGAAGGCCTACGGATCAAATGGGAGGACGAAGATGGACGAACGAGACGAACTTGGTCCAAAGAAGGCATACGGATCAAATGGGAGGACGAAGATGGACGAACGAGACGAACTTGGTCCAAAGAAGGCCAACGGGTCAAATGGGAGGACGAAGATGGACGAACGAGACGAACTTGGTCCAAAGAAGGCCTACGGCTCAAATGGGAGGACGAAGATGGACGAACGAGACGAACTTGGTCCAAAGAATTCCAACGGATCAAATGGGAGGACGAAGATGGACGAACGAGACGAACTTGGTCCAAAGAAGGCCTAGCGATCAAATGGGAGGACGAAGATGGAGGAACGAGGCGAACTTGGTCCAAAGAAGGCCTACGGATCAAATGGGAGGACGAAGATGGACGAACAAGACGAACAAGACGAACTTGGTCAAAAGAAGGCCTACGGATCAAATGGGAGGACGAAGATGGACGAACGAGACGAACTTGGTCCAAAGAAGGCATACGGATCAAATGGGAGGACGAAGATGGACGAACGAGACGAACTTGGTCCAAAGAAGGCCTACGGCTCAAATGGGAGGACGAAGATGGACGAACGAGACGAACTTGGTCCAAAGAATTCCAACGGATAAAATGGGAGGACGAAGATGGACGAACGAGACGAACTTGGTCCAAAGAAGGCCTAGGGATCAAATGGGAGGACGAAGATGGAGGAACGAGGCGAACTTGGTCCAAAGAAGGCCTACGGATCAAATGGGAGAACGAAGATGGACGAACGAGACAAACTTGGTCCAAAGAATTCCAACGGATCAAATGGGAGGACGAAGGTGGTAGAACAAGACGAACTTGGTCCAAAGAAGGCCCACGGATCAAATGGGAGGACGAAGAGGGACGAACGAGACAAACATGGTGCAAAGAAGGCCTACGGAGCAAATGGGAGGACGAAGATGGACGAACGAGACGAACTTGGTCAAAAGAATGCCAATGTATCAAATGGGAGGACGAAGATGGACGAACGAGACGAACTTGGTCCAAAGAAGGCCTAGGGATCAAATGGGAGGACGAAGATGGACGAACGAGACAAACTTGGTCCAAAGAAGGCCAACGGATCAAATGGGAGGACGAAGATGGACGAACGAGACAAACTTGGTCCAAAGAAGCCCTAGGGATCAAATGGGAGGACGAAGATGGAGGAACGAGGCGAACTTGGTCCAAAGAAGGCCTACGGATCAAATGGGAGGACGAAGATGGACGAACGAGACAAACTTGGTCCAAAGAAGCCCTAGGGATCAAATGGGAGGACGAAGATGGAGGAACGAGGCGAACTTGGTCCAAAGAAGGCCTACGGATCAAATGGGAGGACGAAGATGGACGAACGAGACAAACTTGGTCCAAAGAATTCCAAGGATCAAATGGGAGGACGAAGGTGGTAGAACAAGACGAACTTGGTCCAAAGAAGGCCTACGGATCAAATGGGAGGACGAAGATGGACGAACGAGACAAACTTGGTCCAAAGAATTCCAAGGATCAAATGGGAGGACGAAGGTGGTAGAACAAGACGAACTTGGTCCAAAGAAGGCCTACGGATCAAATGGGAGGACGAAGATGGACGAACAAGACGAACTTGGTCAAAAGAAGGCCTACGGATCAAATGGGAGGACGAAGATGGACGAACGAGACGAACTTGGTCCAAAGAAGGCATACGGATCAAATGGGAGGACGAAGATGGACGAACGAGACGAACTTGGTCCAAAGAAGGCCAACGGGTCAAATGGGAGGACGAAGATGGACGAACGAGACGAACTTGGTCCAAAGAAGGCCTACGGCTCAAATGGGAGGACGAAGATGGACGAACGAGACGAACTTGGTCCAAAGAATTCCAACGGATCAAATGGGAGGACGAAGATGGACGAACGAGACGAACTTGGTCCAAAGAAGGCCTAGGGATCAAATGGGAGGACGAAGATGGAGGAACGAGGCGAACTTGGTCCAAAGAAGGCCTACGGATCAAATGGGAGGACGAAGATGGACGAACGAGACAAACTTGGTCCAAAGAATTTCAACGGATCAAATGGGAGGACGAAGGTGGTAGAACAAGACGAACTTGGTCCAAAGAAGGCCCACGGATCAAATGGGAGGACGAAGAGGGACGAACGAGACAAACATGGTGCAAAGAAGGCCTACGGAGCAAATGGGAGGACGAAGATGGACGAACGAGACGAACTTGGTCAAAAGAATGCCAATGTATCAAATGGGAGGACGAAGATGGACGAACGAGACGAACTTGGTCCAAAGAAGGCCTAGGGATCAAATGGGAGGACGAAGATGGACGAACGAGACGAACTTGGTCCAAAGAAGCCCTAGGGATCAAATGGGAGGACGAAGATGGAGGAACGAGGCGAACTTGGTCCAAAGAAGGCCTACGGATCAAATGGGAGGACGAAGATGGACGAACGAGACAAACTTGGTCCAAAGAATTCCAAGGATCAAATGGGAGGACGAAGGTGGTAGAACAAGACGAACTTGGTCCAAAGAAGGCCTACGGATCAAATGGGAGGACGAAGATGGACGAACAAGACGAACTTGGTCAAAAGAAGGCCTACGGATCAAATGGGAGGACGAAGATGGACGAACGAGACGAACTTGGTCCAAAGAAGGCATACGGATCAAATGGGAGGACGAAGATGGACGAACGAGACGAACTTGGTCCAAAGAAGGCCTACGGATCAAATGGGAGGACGAAGATGGACGAACGAGACGAACTTGGTCCAAAGAAGGCATACGGATCAAATGGGAGGACGAAGATGGACGAACGTGACGAACTTGGTCCAAAGAAGGCCAACGGGTCAAATGGGAGGACGAAGATGGACGAACGAGACGAACTTGGTCCAAAGAAGGCCTACGGATCAAATGGGAGGACGAAGATGGACGAACGAGACGAACTTGGTCCAAAGAATTCCAACGGATCAAATGGGAGGACGATGATGGACGAACGAGACGAACTTGGTCCAAAGAAGGCCTACGGATCAAATGGGAGGACGAAGATGGACGAACGAGACAAACTTGGTCCAAAGAATTCCAACGGATCAAATGGGAGGACGAAGGTGGTAGAACAAGACGAACTTGGTCCAAAGAAGGCCCACGGATCAAATGGGAGGACGAAGAGGGACGAACGAGACAAACATGGTACAAAGAAGGCCTACGGAGCAAATGGGAGGACGAAGATGGACGAACGAGACGAACTTGGTCAAAAGAATGCCAATGTATCAAATGGGAGGACGAAGATGGACGAACGAGACGAATTTGGTCCAAAGAAGGCCTAGGGATCAAATGGGAGGACGAAGATGGACGAACGAGACGAACTTGGTCCAAAGAAGGCCTAGGGATCAAATGGGAGGACGAAGATGGACGAACGAGACGAACTTGGTCCAAAGTAGGCCAACGAATCAAATGGGAGGACGAAGATGGAGGAACGAGGCGAACTTGGTCCAAAGAAGGCCTAGGGATCAAATGGGAGGACGAAGAAGGACGAACGAGACAAACTTGGTCCAAAGAATTCCAACGGATCAAATGGGAGGACGAAGATGGACGAACGAGACGAACATGGTCCAAAGAAGGCCTAGGGATCAAATGGGAGGACGAAGATGGACGAACGAGACGAACTTGGTCCAAAGAAGGCCAACGGATCAAATGGGAGGACGAAGATGGACGAACGAGACGAACTTGGTCCAAAGAAGGCCTAGGGATCAAATGGGAGGACGAAGATGGAGGAACGAGGCGAACTTGGTCCAAAGAAGGCCTACGGATCAAATGGGAGGACGAAGAGGGACGAACGAGACAAACTTGGTCCAAAGAATTCCAACGGATCAAATGGGAGGACGAAGATGGACGAACGAGACGAACATGGTCCAAAGAAGGCCTAGGGATCAAATGGGAGGACGAAGATGGACGAACGAGACGAACTTGGTCCAAAGAAGGCCAACGGATCAAATGGGAGGACGAAGGTGGTAGAACAAGACGAACTTGGTCCAAAGAAGGCCCACGGATCAAATGGGAGGACGAAGAGGGACGAACGAGACAAACATGGTACAAAGAAGGCCTACGGAGCAAATGGGAGGACGAAGATGGACGAACGAGACGAACTTGGTCAAAAGAATGCCAATGTATCAAATGGGAGGACGAAGATGGACGAACGAGACGAATTTGGTCCAAAGAAGGCCTAGGGATCAAATGGGAGGACGAAGATGGACGAACGAGACGAACTTGGTCCAAAGAAGGCCTAGGGATCAAATGGGAGGACGAAGATGGACGAACGAGACAAACTTGGTCCAAAGAATTCCAACGGATCAAATGGGAGGACGAAGATGGACGAACGAGACGAACTTGGTCCAAAGAAGGCCTAGGGATCAAATGGGAGGACGAAGATGGAGGAACGAGGCGAACTTGGTCCAAAGAAGGCCTACGGATCAAATGGGAGGACGAAGATGGACGAACGAGACGAACTTGGTCCAAAGAAGGCCTACGGATCAAATGGGAGGACGAAGATGGACGAACGAGACGAACTTGGTCCAAAGAAGGCCAACAGATCAAATGGGAGGACGAAGATGGACGAACGAGACGAACTTGGTCCAAAGAAGGCCTAGGGATCAAATGGGAGGACGAATATGGACGAACGAGACAAACTTGGTCCAAAGAATTCCAACGGATCAAATGGGAGGACGAAGATGGACGAACGAGACGAACATGGTCCAAAGAAGGCCTAGGGATCAAATGGGAGGACGAAGATGGACGAACGAGACGAACTTGGTCCAAAGAAGGCCAACGGATCAAATGGGAGGACGAAGATAGACGAACGAGACGAACTTGGTCCAAAGAAGGCCTAGGGATCAAATGGGAGGACGAAGATGGAGGAACGAGGCGAACTTGGTCCAAAGAAGGCCTACGGATCAAATGGGAGGACGAAGATGGACGAACGAGACAAACTTGGTCCAAAGAATTCCAAGGATCAAATGGGAGGACGAAGGTGGTAGAACAAGACGAACTTGGTCCAAAGAAGGCCTACGGATCAAATGGGACGACGAAGATGGACGAACAAGACGAACTTGGTCAAAAGAAGGCCTACGGATCAAATGGGAGGACGAAGATGGACGAACGAGACGAACTTGGTCCAAAGAAGGCCTACGGATCAAATGGGAGGACGAAGATGGACGAACGAGACAAACTTGGTCCAAAGAATTCCAAGGATCAAATGGGAGGACGAAGGTGGTAGAACAAGACGAACTTGGTCCAAAGAAGGCCTACGGATCAAATGGGAGGACGAAGATGGACGAACAAGACGAACTTGGTCAAAAGAAGGCCTACGGATCAAATGGGAGGACGAAGATGGACGAACGAGACGAACTTGGTCCAAAGAAGGCATACGGATCAAATGGGAGGACGAAGATGGACGAACGAGACGAACTTGGTCCAAAGAAGGCCTACGGATCAAATGGGAGGACGAAGATGGACGAACGAGACGAACTTGGTCCAAAGAAGGCATACGGATCAAATGGGAGGACGAAGATGGACGAACGTGACGAACTTGGTCCAAAGAAGGCCAACGGGTCAAATGGGAGGACGAAGATGGACGAACGAGACGAACTTGGTCCAAAGAAGGCCTACGGATCAAATGGGAGGACGAAGATGGACGAACGAGACGAACTTGGTCCAAAGAATTCCAACGGATCAAATGGGAGGACGATGATGGACGAACGAGACGAACTTGGTCCAAAGAAGGCCTACGGATCAAATGGGAGGACGAAGATGGACGAACGAGACAAACTTGGTCCAAAGAATTCCAACGGATCAAATGGGAGGACGAAGGTGGTAGAACAAGACGAACTTGGTCCAAAGAAGGCCCACGGATCAAATGGGAGGACGAAGAGGGACGAACGAGACAAACATGGTACAAAGAAGGCCTACGGAGCAAATGGGAGGACGAAGATGGACGAACGAGACGAACTTGGTCAAAAGAATGCCAATGTATCAAATGGGAGGACGAAGATGGACGAACGAGACGAATTTGGTCCAAAGAAGGCCTAGGGATCAAATGGGAGGACGAAGATGGACGAACGAGACGAACTTGGTCCAAAGAAGGCCTAGGGATCAAATGGGAGGACGAAGATGGACGAACGAGACGAACTTGGTCCAAAGTAGGCCAACGAATCAAATGGGAGGACGAAGATGGAGGAACGAGGCGAACTTGGTCCAAAGAAGGCCTAGGGATCAAATGGGAGGACGAAGAAGGACGAACGAGACAAACTTGGTCCAAAGAATTCCAACGGATCAAATGGGAGGACGAAGATGGACGAACGAGACGAACATGGTCCAAAGAAGGCCTAGGGATCAAATGGGAGGACGAAGATGGACGAACGAGACGAACTTGGTCCAAAGAAGGCCAACGGATCAAATGGGAGGACGAAGATGGACGAACGAGACGAACTTGGTCCAAAGAAGGCCTAGGGATCAAATGGGAGGACGAAGATGGAGGAACGAGGCGAACTTGGTCCAAAGAAGGCCTACGGATCAAATGGGAGGACGAAGAGGGACGAACGAGACAAACTTGGTCCAAAGAAGGCCTAGGGATCAAATGGGAGGACGAAGATGGACGAACGAGACAAACTTGGTCCAAAGAATTCCAACGGATCAAATGGGAGGACGAAGATGGACGAACGAGACGAACTTGGTCCAAAGAAGGCCTAGGGATCAAATGGGAGGACGAAGATGGAGGAACGAGGCGAACTTGGTCCAAAGAAGGCCTACGGATCAAATGGGAGGACGAAGATGGACGAACGAGACGAACTTGGTCCAAAGAAGGCCTACGGATCAAATGGGAGGACGAAGATGGACGAACGAGACGAACTTGGTCCAAAGAAGGCCAACAGATCAAATGGGAGGACGAAGATGGACGAACGAGACGAACTTGGTCCAAAGAAGGCCTAGGGATCAAATGGGAGGACGAATATGGACGAACGAGACAAACTTGGTCCAAAGAATTCCAACGGATCAAATGGGAGGACGAAGATGGACGAACGAGACGAACATGGTCCAAAGAAGGCCTAGGGATCAAATGGGAGGACGAAGATGGACGAACGAGACGAACTTGGTCCAAAGAAGGCCAACGGATCAAATGGGAGGACGAAGATAGACGAACGAGACGAACTTGGTCCAAAGAAGGCCTAGGGATCAAATGGGAGGACGAAGATGGAGGAACGAGGCGAACTTGGTCCAAAGAAGGCCTACGGATCAAATGGGAGGACGAAGATGGACGAACGAGACAAACTTGGTCCAAAGAATTCCAAGGATCAAATGGGAGGACGAAGGTGGTAGAACAAGACGAACTTGGTCCAAAGAAGGCCTACGGATCAAATGGGACGACGAAGATGGACGAACAAGACGAACTTGGTCAAAAGAAGGCCTACGGATCAAATGGGAGGACGAAGATGGACGAACGAGACGAACTTGGTCCAAAGAAGGCATACGGATCAAATGGGAGGACGAAGATGGACGAACGAGACGAACTTGGTCCAAAGAAGGCCTACGGATCAAATGGGAGGACGAAGATGGACGAACGAGACGAACTTGGTCCAAAGAAGGCATACGGATCAAATGGGAGGACGAAGATGGACGAACGAGACGAACTTGGTCCAAAGAAGGCCAACGGGTCAAATGGGAGGACGAAGATGGACGAACGAGACGAACTTGGTCCAAAGAAGGCCTACGGATCAAATGGGAGGACGAAGATGGACGAACGAGACGAACTTGGTCCAAAGAATTCCAACGGATCAAATGGGAGGACGATGATGGACGAACGAGACGAACTTGGTCCAAAGAAGGCCTACGGATCAAATGGGAGGACGAAGATGGACGAACGAGACAAACTTGGTCCAAAGAATTCCAACGGATCAAATGGGAGGACGAAGGTGGTAGAACAAGACGAACTTGGTCCAAAGAAGGCCCACGGATCAAATGGGAGGACGAAGAGGGACGAACGAGACAAACATGGTACAAAGAAGGCCTACGGAGCAAATGGGAGGACGAAGATGGACGAACGAGACGAACTTGGTCAAAAGAATGCCAATGTATCAAATGGGAGGACGAAGATGGACGAACGAGACGAATTTGGTCCAAAGAAGGCCTAGGGATCAAATGGGAGGACGAAGATGGACGAACGAGACGAACTTGGTCCAAAGAAGGCCTAGGGATCAAATGGGAGGACGAAGATGGACGAACGAGACGAACTTGGTCCAAAGTAGGCCAACGAATCAAATGGGAGGACGAAGATGGAGGAACGAGGCGAACTTGGTCCAAAGAAGGCCTAGGGATCAAATGGGAGGACGAAGAAGGACGAACGAGACAAACTTGGTCCAAAGAATTCCAACGGATCAAATGGGAGGACGAAGATGGACGAACGAGACGAACATGGTCCAAAGAAGGCCTAGGGATCAAATGGGAGGACGAAGATGGACGAACGAGACGAACTTGGTCCAAAGAAGGCCAACGGATCAAATGGGAGGACGAAGATGGACGAACGAGACGAACTTGGTCCAAAGAAGGCCTAGGGATCAAATGGGAGGACGAAGATGGAGGAACGAGGCGAACTTGGTCCAAAGAAGGCCTACGGATCAAATGGGAGGACGAAGAGGGACGAACGAGACAAACTTGGTCCAAAGAAGGCCTAGGGATCAAATGGGAGGACGAAGATGGACGAACGAGACAAACTTGGTCCAAAGAATTCCAACGGATCAAATGGGAGGACGAAGATGGACGAACGAGACGAACTTGGTCCAAAGAAGGCCTAGGGATCAAATGGGAGGACGAAGATGGAGGAACGAGGCGAACTTGGTCCAAAGAAGGCCTACGGATCAAATGGGAGGACGAAGATGGACGAACGAGACGAACTTGGTCCAAAGAAGGCCTACGGATCAAATGGGAGGACGAAGATGGACGAACGAGACGAACTTGGTCCAAAGAAGGCCAACCGATCAAATGGGAGGACGAAGATGGACGAACGAGACGAACTTGGTCCAAAGAAGGCCTAGGGATCAAATGGGAGGACGAATATGGACGAACGAGACAAACTTGGTCCAAAGAATTCCAACGGATCAAATGGGAGGACGAAGATGGACGAACGAGACGAACATGGTCCAAAGAAGGCCTAGGGATCAAATGGGAGGACGAAGATGGACGAACGAGACGAACTTGGTCCAAAGAAGGCCAACGGATCAAATGGGAGGACGAAGATAGACGAACGAGACGAACTTGGTCCAAAGAAGGCCTAGGGATCAAATGGGAGGACGAAGATGGAGGAACGAGGCGAACTTGGTCCAAAGAAGGCCTACGGATCAAATGGGAGGACGAAGATGGACGAACGAGACAAACTTGGTCCAAAGAATTCCAAGGGTCAAATGGGAGGACGAAGGTGGTAGAACAAGACGAACTTGGTCCAAAGAAGGCCTACGGATCAAATGGGAGGACGAAGATGGACGAACAAGACGAACTTGGTCAAAAGAAGGCCTACGGATCAAATGGGAGGACGAAGATGGACGAACGAGACGAACTTGGTCCAAAGAAGGCATACGGATCAAATGGGAGGACGAAGATGGACGAACGAGACGAACTTGGTCCAAAGAAGGCCAACGGGTCAAATGGGAGGACGAAGATGGACGAACGAGACGAACTTGGTCCAAAGAAGGCCTACGGATCAAATGGGAGGACGAAGATGGACGAACGAGACGAACTTGGTCCAAAGAATTCCAACGGATCAAATGGGAGGACGAAGATGGACGAACGAGACGAACTTGGTCCAAAGAAGGCCTAGGGATCAAATGGGAGGACGAAGATGGAGGAACAAGGCGAACTTGGTCCAAAGAAGGCCTACGGATCAAATGGGAGGACGAAGATGGACGAACGAGACAAACTTGGTCCAAAGAATTCCAACGGATCAAATGGGAGGACGAAGGTGGTAGAACAAGACGAACTTGGTCCAAAGAAGGCCCACGGATCAAATGGGAGGACGAAGAGGGACGAACGAGACAAACATGGTGCAAAGAAGGCCTACGGAGCAAATGGGAGGACGAAGAAGGACGAACGAGACGAACTTGGTCAAAAGAATGCCAATGTATCAAATGGGAGGACGAAGATGGACGAACGAGACGAATTTGGTCCAAAGAAGGCCTAGGGATCAAATGGGAGGACGAAGATGGACGAACGAGACGAACTTGGTCCAAAGAAGGCCTAGGGATCAAATGGGAGGACGAAGATGGACGAACGAGACGAACTTGGTCCAAAGTAGGCCAACGAATCAAATGGGAGGACGAAGATGGAGAAACGAGGCGAACTTGGTCCAAAGAAGGCCTAGGGATCAAATGGGAGGACGAAGAAGGACGAACGAGACAAACTTGGTCCAAAGAATTCCAACGGATCAAATGGGAGGACGAAGATGGACGAACGAGACGAACTTGGTCCAAAGAAGGCCTAGGGATCAAATGGGAGGACGAAGATGGAGGAACGAGGCGAACTTGGTCCAAAGAAGGCCTACGGATCAAATGGGAGGACGAAGATGGACGAACGAGACGAACTTGGTCCAAAGAAGGCCTACGGATCAAATGGGAGGACGAAGATGGACGAACGAGACGAACTTGGTCCAAAGAAGGCCAACAGATCAAATGGGAGGACGAAGATGGACGAACGAGACGAACTTGGTCCCAAGAAGGCCTAGGGATCAAATGGGAGGACGAATATGGACGAACGAGACAAACTTGGTCCAAAGAATTCCAACGGATCAAATGGGAGGACGAAGATGGACGAACGAGACGAACATGGTCCAAAAAAGGCCTAGGGATCAAATGGGAGGACGAAGATGGACGAACGAGATGAACTTGGTCCAAAGAAGGCCAACGGATCAAATGGGAGGACGAAGATAGACGAACGAGACGAACTTGGTCCAAAGAAGGCCTAGGGATCAAATGGGAGGACGAAGATGGAGGAACGAGGCGAACTTGGTCCAAAGAAGGCCTACGGATCAAATGGGACGACGAAGATGGACGAACGAGACAAACTTGGTCCAAAGAATTCCATGGATCAAATGGGAGGACGAAGGTGGTAGAACAAGACGAACTTGGTCCAAAGAAGGCCTACGGATCAAATGGGAGGACGAAGATGGACGAACAAGACGAACTTGGTCAAAAGAAGGCCTACGGATCAAATGGGAGGACGAAGATGGACGAACGAGACGAACTTGGTCCAAAGAAGGCATACGGATCAAATGGGAGGACGAAGATGGACGAACGAGACGAACTTGGTCCAAAGAAGGCCAACGGGTCAAATGGGAGGACGAAGATGGACGAACGAGACGAACTTGGTCCAAAGAAGGCCTACGGATCAAATGGGAGGACGAAGATGGACGAACGAGACGAACTTGGTCCAAAGAATTCCAACGGATCAAATGGGAGGACGAAGATGGACGAACGAGACAAACTTGGTCCAAAGAAGGCCTATGGATCAAATGGGAGGACGAAGATGGAGGAACAAGGCGAACTTGGTCCAAAGAAGGCCTACGGATCAAATGGGAGGACGAAGATGGACGAACGAGACAAACTTGGTCCAAAGAATTCCAACGGATCAAATCGGAGGACGAAGGTGGTAGAACAAGACGAACTTGGTCCAAAGAAGGCCCACGGATCAAATGGGAGGACGAAGAGGGACGAACGAGACAAACATGGTGCAAAGAAGGCCTACGGAGCAAATGGGAGGACGAAGAAGGACGAACGAGACGAACTTGGTCAAAAGAATGCCAATGTATCAAATGGGAGGACGAAGATGGACGAACGAGACGAATTTGGTCCAAAGAAGGCCTAGGGATCAAATGGGAGGACGAAGATGGACGAACGAGACGAACTTGGTCTAAAGAAGGCCTAGGGATCAAATGGGAGGACGAAGATGGACGAACGAGACGAACTTGGTCCAAAGTAGGCCAACGAATCAAATGGGAGGACGAAGATGGAGGAACGAGGCGAACTTGGTCCAAAGAAGGCCTACGGATCAAATGGGACGACGAAGATGGACGAACGAGACAAACTTGGTCCAAAGAATTCCATGGATCAAATGGGAGGACGAAGGTGGTAGAACAAGACGAACTTGGTCCAAAGAAGGCCTACGGATCAAATGGGAGGACGAAGATGGACGAACAAGACGAACTTGGTCAAAAGAAGGCCTACGGATCAAATGGGAGGACGAAGATGGACGAACGAGACGAACTTGGTCCAAAGAAGGCATACGGATCAAATGGGAGGACGAATATGGACGAACGAGACAAACTTGGTCCAAAGAATTCCAACGGATCAAATGGGAGGACGAAGATGGACGAACGAGACGAACATGGTCCAAAAAAGGCCTAGGGATCAAATGGGAGGACGAAGATGGACGAACGAGACGAACTTGGTCCAAAGAAGGCCAACGGATCAAATGGGAGGACGAAGATAGACGAACGAGACGAACTTGGTCCAAAGAAGGCCTAGGGATCAAATGGGAGGACGAAGATGGAGGAACGAGGCGAACTTGGTCCAAAGAAGGCCTACGGATCAAATGGGACGACGAAGATGGACGAACGAGACAAACTTGGTCCAAAGAATTCCATGGATCAAATGGGAGGACGAAGGTGGTAGAACAAGACGAACTTGGTCCAAAGAAGGCCTACGGATCAAATGGGAGGACGAAGATGGACGAACAAGACGAACTTGGTCAAAAGAAGGCCTACGGATCAAATGGGAGGACGAAGATGGACGAACGAGACGAACTTGGTCCAAAGAAGGCATACGGATCAAATGGGAGGACGAAGATGGACGAACGAGACGAACTTGGTCCAAAGAAGGCCAACGGGTCAAATGGGAGGACGAAGATGGACGAACGAGACGAACTTGGTCCAAAGAAGGCCTACGGATCAAATGGGAGGACGAAGATGGACGAACGAGACGAACTTGGTCCAAAGAATTCCAACGGATCAAATGGGAGGACGAAGATGGACGAACGAGACAAACTTGGTCCAAAGAAGGCCTATGGATCAAATGGGAGGACGAAGATGGAGGAACAAGGCGAACTTGGTCCAAAGAAGGCCTACGGATCAAATGGGAGGACGAAGATGGACGAACGAGACAAACTTGGTCCAAAGAATTCCAACGGATCAAATCGGAGGACGAAGGTGGTAGAACAAGACGAACTTGGTCCAAAGAAGGCCCACGGATCAAATGGGAGGACGAAGAGGGACGAACGAGACAAACATGGTGCAAAGAAGGCCTACGGAGCAAATGGGAGGACGAAGAAGGACGAACGAGACGAACTTGGTCAAAAGAATGCCAATGTATCAAATGGGAGGACGAAGATGGACGAACGAGACGAATTTGGTCCAAAGAAGGCCTAGGGATCAAATGGGAGGACGAAGATGGACGAACGAGACGAACTTGGTCTAAAGAAGGCCTAGGGATCAAATGGGAGGACGAAGATGGACGAACGAGACGAACTTGGTCCAAAGTAGGCCAACGAATCAAATGGGAGGACGAAGATGGAGAAACGAGGCGAACTTGGTCCAAAGAAGGCCTAGGGATCAAATGGGAGGACGAAGAAGGACGAACGAGACAAACTTGGTCCAAAGAATTCCAACGGATCAAATGGGAGGACGAAGATGGACGAACGAGACGAACATGGTCCAAAGAAGGCCTAGGGATCAAATGGGAGGACGAAGATGGACGAACGAGACGAACTTGGTCCAAAGAAGGCCAACGGATCAAATGGGAGGACGAAGATGGACGAAGATGGACGAACGAGACGAACTTGGTCCAAAGAAGGCCTAGGGATCAAATGGGAGGACGAAGATGGAGGAACGAGGCGAACTTGGTCCAAAGAAGGCCTACGGATCAAATGGGAGGACGAAGAGGGACGAACGAGACAAACTTGGTCCAAAGAAGGCCTAGGGATCAAATGGGAGGACGAAGATGGAGGAACGAGGCGAACTTGGTCCAAAGAAGGCCTACGGATCAAATGGGAGGACGAAGATGGACGAACAAGACAAACTTGGTCCAAAGAATTCCAACGGATCAAATGGGAGGACGAAGGTGGTAGAACAAGACGAACTTGGTCCAAAGAAGGCCCACAGATCAAATGGGAGGACGAAGAGGGACGAACGAGACAAACATGGTGCAAAGAAGGCCTACGGAGCAAATGGGAGGACGAAGATGGACGAACGAGACGAACTTGGTCCAAAGAAGGCCTACGGATCAAATGGGAGGACGAAGATGGACGAACGAGACAAACTTGGTCCAAAGAATTCCAACGGATCAAATGGGAGGACGAAGGTGGTAGAACAAGACGAACTTGGTCCAAAGAAGGCCTACAGATCAAATGGGAGGACGAAGAGGGACGAACGAGACAAACATGGTGGAAAGAAGGCCTACGGAGCAAATGGGAGGACGAAGATGGACGAACAAGACGAACTTGGTCAAAAGAAGGCCTACGGATCAAATGGGAGGACGAAGATGGACGAACGAGACGAACTTGGTCCAAAGAAGGCATACGGATCAAATGGGAGGACGAAGATGGACGAACGAGACGAACTTGGTCCAAAGAAGGCCAACGGATCAAATGGGAGGACGAAGATTGACGAACGAGACGAACTTGGTCCAAAGAAGGCCTACGGATCAAATGGGAGGACCAAGATGGACGAACGAGACGAACTTGGTCCAAAGAATTCCAACGTATCAAATGGGAGGACGAAGATGGACGAACGAGACGAACTTGGTCTAAAGAAGGCCTAGGGATCAAATGGGGAGGACGAAGATGGAGGAACGAGGCGAACTTGGTCCAAAGAAGGCCTACGGATCAAATGGGAGGACGAAGATGGACGAACAAGACAAACTTGGTCCAAAGAATTCCAACGGATCAAATGGGAGGACGAAGGTGGTAGAACAAGACGAACTTGGTCCAAAGAAGGCCCACAGATCAAATGGGAGGACGAAGAGGGACGAACGAGACAAACATGGTGCAAAGAAGGCCTACGGAGCAAATGGGAGGACGAAGATGGACGAACGAGACGAACTTGGTCAAAAGAATGCCAATGTATCAAATGGGAGCACGAAGATGGACTAACGAGACGAACTTGGTCCAAAGAAGGCCTACGGATCAAATGGGAGGACGAAGATGGACGAACGAGACGAACTTGATCCAAAGAAGGCCAACGGATCAAATGGGAGGACGAAGATGGACGAACGAGAGGAACTTGGTCCAAAGAAGGCCTACGGATCAAATGGCAGGACGAAGATGGACGAACTTGGTCCAAAGAAGGGCTAGGGATCAAATGGGAGTACGAAGATGGACGAACGAGACGAACTTGGTCCAAAGTAGGCCAACGGATCAAATGGGAGGACGAAGATGGAGGAACGAGGCGAACTTGGTCCAAAGAAGGCCTAGGGATCAAATGGGAGGACGAAGAAGGACGAACGAGACAAACTTGGTCCAAAGAATTCCAACGGATCAAATGGGAGGACGAAGATGGACGAACGAGACGAACTTGGTCCAAAGAAGGCCTAGGGATCAAATGGGAGGACGAAGATGGACGAACGAGACGAACTTGGTCCAAAGAAGGCCAACGGATCAAATGGGAGGACGAAGATGGACGAACGAGACGAACTTGGTCCAAAGAAGGCCTAGGGATCAAATGGGAGGACGAAGATGGAGGAACGAGGCGAACTTGGTCCAAAGAAGGCCTACGGATCAAATGGGAGGACGAAGAGGGACGAACGAGACAAACATGGTGCAAAGAAGGCCTAGGGATCAAATGGGAGGACGAAGATGGACGAACGAGACAAACTTGGTCCAAAGAATTCCAACGGATCAAATGGGAGGACGAAGGTGGTAGAACAAGACGAACATGGTCCAAAGAAGGCCTACGGATCAAATGGGAGGACAAAGATGGACGAACTTGGTCCAAAGAACGCCAATGGATCAAATGGGAGGACGAAGATGGACGAACGAGACGAACTTGGTCCAAAGAAGGCCTAGGGATCAAATGGGAGGACGAAGATGAGGGAACGAGTCGAACTTGGTCCAAAGAAGGCCTACGGATCAAATGGGAGGACGAAGAGGGACGAACGAGACAAACATGGTGCAAAGAAGGCCTAGGGATCAAATGGGAGGACGAAGATGGAGGAACGAGGCGAACTTGGTCCAAAGAAGGCCTACGGATCAAATGGGGAGGACGAAGATGGACGAACGAGACAAACTTGGTCCAAAGAATTCCAACGGATCAAATGGGAGGACGAAGGTGGTAGAACAAGACGAACTTGGTCCAAAGAAGGCCTACGGATCAAATGGGAGGACGAAGAGGGACGAACGAGACAAACATGGTGCAAAGAAGGCCTACGGAGCAAATGGGAGGACGAAGATGGACGAACAAGACGAACTTGGTCAAAAGAAGGCCTACGGATCAAATGGGAGGACGAAGGTGGTAGAACAACACGGACATGGTCCAAAGAAGGCCTACGGATCAAATGGGAGGACGAAGATGGACGAACTTGGTCCAAAGAACGCCAATGGATCAAATGGGAGGACGAAGATGGACGAACGAGACGAACTTGGTCCAAAGAAGGCCTAGGGATCAAATGGGAGGACGAAGATGGGGGAACGAGGCGAACTTGGTCCAAAGAAGGCCTACGGATCAAATGGGAGGACGAAGATGGACGAACGAGACGAACATGGTGCAAAGAATTCCAACGGATCAAATGGGAGGACGAAGGTGGTTAGAACAAGACGAACTTGGTCCAAAGAAGGCCTACGGATCAAATGGAGGACGAAGATGGACGAATGAGACGAACTTGGTCCAAAGAAGGCCTACGGATCAAATGGGAGGACGAAGATGGGCGAACGAGACGAACTTAGTCCAACGAAGGCCAACGGATCAAATGGGAGGACGAAGATGGACGAACGAGACGAACTTGGTCCAAAGAAGGCCTAGGGATCAAATGGGAGGACGAAGATGGAGGAACGAGGCGAACTTGGTCCAAAGAAGGCCTACGGATCAAATGGGAGGACGACGATGGACGAACGAGACAAACTTGGTCCAAAGAATTCCAACGGATCAAATGGGAGGACGAAGGTGGTAGAACAAGACGAACTTGGTCCAAAGAAGGCCTACGGATCAAAATGGGAGGACGAAGAGGGACGAACGAGACAAACATGGTGCAAAGAAGGCCTACGGAGCAAATGGGAGGAAGAAGATGGACGAACAAGACGAACTTGGTCAAAAGAAGGCCTACGGATCAAATGGGAGGACGAAGATGGACGAACGAGACGAACTTGGTCCAAAGAAGGCATACGGATCAAATGAGAGAACGAAGATGGACGAACGAGACGAACTTGGTCCAAAGAAGGCCAACGGATCAAATGGGAGGACGAAGATGGACGAACGAGACGAACTTGGTCCAAAGAAGGCCTACGGATCAAATGGGAGGACGAAGATGGACGAACGAGACGAACTTGGTCCAAAGAATTCCAACGGATCAAATGGGAGGACGAAGATGGACGAACGAGACGAACTTGGTCCAAAGAAGGCCTAGGGATCAAATGGGAGGACGAAGATGGAGGAACGAGGACGAACTTGGTCCAAAGAGGCCTACGGATCAAATGGGAGGACGAAGATGGACGAACAAGACAAACTTGGTCCAAAGAATTCCAACGGATCAAATGGGAGGACGAAGGTGGTAGAACAAGACGAACTTGGTCCAAAGAAGGCCCACAGATCAAATGGGAGGACGAAGAGGGACGAACGAGACAAACATGGTGCAAAGAAGGCCTACGGAGCAAATGGAGGACGAAGATGGACGAACGAGACGAACTTGGTCAAAAGAATGCCAATGTATCAAATGGGAGCACGAAGATGGACTAACGAGACGAACTTGGTCCAAAGAAGGCCTAGGGATCAAATGGGAGGGACGAAGATGGACGAACGAGACGAACTTGATCCAAAGAAGGCCAACGGATCAAATGGGAGGACGAAGATGGACGAACGAGAGGAACTTGGTCCAAAGAAGGCCTACGGATCAAATGGCAGGACGAAGATGGACGAACTTGGTCCAAAGAAGGGCTAGGGATCAAATGGGAGTACGAAGATGGACGAACGAGACGAACTTGGTCCAAAGTAGGCCAACGGATCAAATGGGAGGACGAAGATGGAGGAACGAGGCGAACTTGGTCCAAAGAAGGCCTAGGGATCAAATGGGAGGACGAAGAAGGACGAACGAGACAAACTTGGTCCAAAGAATTCCAACGGATCAAATGGGAGGACGAAGATGGACGAACGAGACGAACTTGGTCCAAAGAAGGCCTAGTGATCAAATGGGAGGACGAAGATGGAGGAACGAGACGAACTTGGTCCAAAGAAGGCCAACGGATCAAATGGGAGGACGAAGATGGACGAACGAGACGAACTTGGTCCAAAGAAGACCTAGGGATCAAATGGGAGGACGAAGATGGAGGAACGAGGCGAACTTGGTCCAAAGAAGGCCTACGGATCAAATGGGAGGACGAAGAGGGACGAACGAGACAAACATGGTGCAAAGAAGGCCTAGGGATCAAATGGGAGGACGAAGATGGACGAACGAGACAAACTTGGTCCAAAGAATTCCAACGGATCAAATGGGAGGACGAAGGTGGTAGAACAAGACGAACATGGTCCAAAGAAGGCCTACGGATCAAATGGGAGGACAAAGATGGACGAACTTGGTCCAAAGAACGCCAATGGATCAAATGGGAGGACGAAGATGGACGAACGAGACGAACTTGGTCCAAAGAAGGCCTAGGGATCAAATGGGAGGACGAAGATGAGGGAACGAGTCGAACTTGGTCCAAAGAAGGCCTACGGATCAAATGGGAGGACGAAGAGGGACGAACGAGACAAACATGGTGCAAAGAAGGCCTAGGGATCAAATGGGAGGACGAAGATGGAGGAACGAGGCGAACTTGGTCCAAAGAAGGCCTACGGATCAAATGGGAGGACGAAGATGGACGAACGAGACAAACTTGGTCCAAAGAATTCCAACGGATCAAATGGGAGGACGAAGGTGGTAGAACAAGACGAACTTGGTCCAAAGAAGGCCTACGGATCAAATGGGAGGACGAAGAGGGACGAACGAGACAAACATGGTGCAAAGAAGGCCTACGGAGCAAATGGGAGGACGAAGATGGACGAACAAGACGAACTTGGTCAAAAGAAGGCCTACGGATCAAATGGGAGGACGAAGGTGGTAGAACAACACGGACATGGTCCAAAGAAGGCCTACGGATCAAATGGGAGGACGAAGATGGACGAACTTGGTCCAAAGAACGCCAATGGATCAAATGGGAGGACGAAGATGGACGAACGAGACGAACTTGGTCCAAAGAAGGCCTAGGGATCAAATGGGAGGACGAAGATGGGGGAACGAGGCGAACTTGGTCCAAAGAAGGCCTACGGATCAAATGGGAGGACGAAGATGGACGAACGAGACGAACATGGTGCAAAGAATTCCAACGGATCAAATGGGAGGACGAAGGTGGTAGAACAAGACGAACTTGGTCCAAAGAAGGCCTACGGATCAAATGGGAGGACGAAGAGGGACGAACGAGGCGAACTTGGTCCAAAGAAGGCCTACGGAGCAAATGGGAGGACGAAGATGGACGAACGAGACGAACTTGGTCCAAAGAAGGCCTACGGATCAAATGGGAGGACGAAGATGGACGAACGAGACGAACTTGGTCGAAAGAAGGCCAACGGATCAAATGGGAGGACGAAGATGGACGAACGAGACGAACTTGGTCCAAAGAAGGCCAACGGATCAAATGGGAGGACGAAGATGGACGAATGAGACGAACTTGGTCCAAAGAAGGCCTACGGATCAAATGGGAGGACGAAGATGGGCGAACGAGACGAACTTAGTCCAACGAAGGCCAACGGATCAAATGGGAGGACGAAGATGGACGAACGAGACGAACTTGGTCCAAAGAAGGCCTAGGGATCAAATGGGAGGACGAAGATGGAGGAACGAGGCGAACTTGGTCCAAAGAAGGCCTACGGATCAAATGGGAGGACGACGATGGACGAACGAGACAAACTTGGTCCAAAGAATTCCAACGGATCAAATGGGAGGACGAAGGTGGTAGAACAAGACGAACTTGGTCCAAAGAAGGCCTACGGATCAAATGGGAGGACGAAGAGGGACGAACGAGACAAACATGGTGCAAAGAAGGCCTACGGAGCAAATGGGAGGAAGAAGATGGACGAACAAGACGAACTTGGTCAAAAGAAGGCCTACGGATCAAATGGGAGGACGAAGATGGACGAACGAGACGAACTTGGTCCAAAGAAGGCATACGGATCAAATGAGAGAACGAAGATGGACGAACGAGACGAACTTGGTCCAAAGAAGGCCAACGGATCAAATGGGAGGACGAAGATGGACGAACGAGACGAACTTGGTCCAAAGAAGGCCTACGGATCAAATGGGAGGACGAAGATGGACGAACGAGACGAACTTGGTCCAAAGAATTCCAACGGATCAAATGGGAGGACGAAGATGGACGAACGAGACGAACTTGGTCCAAAGAAGGCCTAGGGATCAAATGGGAGGACGAAGATGGAGGAACGAGACGAACTTGGTCAAAAGAAGGCCTACGGATCAAATGGGAGGACGAAGAGGGACGAACGAGACAAACATGGTGGAAAGAAGGCCTACGGATCAAATGGGAGGACGAAGATGGACGAACAAGACGAACTTGGTCAAAAGAAGGCCTACGGATCAAATGGGAGGACGAAGATGGACGAACGAGACGAACTTGGTCCAAAGAAGGCATACGGATCAAATGGGAGGACGAAGATGGACGAACGAGACGAACTTGGTCCAAAGAAGGCCAACGGATCAAATGGGAGGACGAAGATTGACGAACGAGACGAACTTGGTCCAAAGAAGGCCTACGGATCAAATGGGAGGACCAAGATGGACGAACGAGACGAACTTGGTCCAAAGAATTCCAACGTATCAAATGGGAGGACGAAGATGGACGAACGAGACGAACTTGGTCTAAAGAAGGCCTAGGGATCAAATGGGAGGACGAAGATGGAGGAACGAGGCGAACTTGGTCCAAAGAAGGCCTACGGATCAAATGGGAGGACGAAGATGGACGAACAAGACAAACTTGGTCCAAAGAATTCCAACGGATCAAATGGGAGGACGAAGGTGGTAGAACAAGACGAACTTGGTCCAAAGAAGGCCCACAGATCAAATGGGAGGACGAAGAGGGACGAACGAGACAAACATGGTGCAAAGAAGGCCTACGGAGCAAATGGGAGGACGAAGATGGACGAACGAGACGAACTTGGTCAAAAGAAAGCCAATGTATCAAATGGGAGCACGAAGATGGACGAACGAGACGAACTTGGTCCAAAGAAGGCCTAGGGATCAAATGGGAGGACGAAGATGGACGAACGAGACGAACTTGGTCCAAAGAAGGCCAACGGATCAAATGGGAGGACGAAGATGGACGAACGAGAGGAACTTGGTCCAAAGAAGGCCTACGGATCAAATGGCAGGACGAAGATGGACGAACTTGGTCCAAAGAAGGGCTAGGGATCAAATGGGAGTACGAAGATGGACGAACGAGACGAACTTGGTCCAAAGTAGGCCAACGGATCAAATGGGAGGACGAAGATGGAGGAACGAGGCGAACTTGGTCCAAAGAAGGCCTAGGGATCAAATGGGAGGACGAAGAAGGACGAACGAGACAAACTTGGTCCAAAGAATTCCAACAGATCAAATGGGAGGACGAAGATGGACGAACGAGACGAACTTGGTCCAAAGAAGGGCTAGGGATCAAATGGGAGGACGAAGATGGACGAACGAGACGAACTTGGTCCAAAGAAGGCCAACGGATCAAATGGGAGGACGAAGATGGACGAACGAGACGAACTTGGTCCAAAGAAGGCCTAGGGATCAAATGGGAGGACGAAGATGGAGGAACGAGGCGAACTTGGTCCAAAGAAGGCCTACGGATCAAATGGGAGGACGAAGAGGGACGAACGAGACAAACATGGTGCAAAGAAGGCCTAGGGATCAAATGGGAGGACGAAGATGGACGAACGAGACAAACTTGGTCCAAAGAATTCCAACGGATCAAATGGGAGGACGAAGGTGGTAGAACAAGACGAACATGGTCCAAAGAAGGCCTACGGATCAAATGGGAGGACAAAGATGGACGAACTTGGTCCAAAGAACGCCAATGGATCAAATGGGAGGACGAAGATGGACGAACGAGACGAACTTGGTCCAAAGAAGGCCTAGGGATCAAATGGGAGGACGAAGATGAGGGAACGAGTCGAACTTGGTCCAAAGAAGGCCTACGGATCAAATGGGAGGACGAAGAGGGACGAACGAGACAAACATGGTGCAAAGAAGGCCTAGGGATCAAATGGGAGGACGAAGATGGAGGAACGAGGCGAACTTGGTCCAAAGAAGGCCTACGGATCAAATGGGAGGACGAAGATGGACGAACGAGACAAACTTGGTCCAAAGAATTCCAACGGATCAAATGGGAGGACGAAGGTGGTAGAACAAGACGAACTTGGTCCAAAGAAGGCCTACGGATCAAATGGGAGGACGAAGAGGGACGAACGAGACAAACATGGTGCAAAGAAGGCCTACGGAGCAAATGGGAGGACGAAGATGGACGAACAAGACGAACTTGGTCAAAAGAAGGCCTACGGATCAAATGGGAGGACGAAGATGGACGAACTTGGTCCAAAGAACGCCAATGGATCAAATGGGAGGACGAAGATGGACGAACGAGACGAACTTGGTCCAAAGAAGGCCTAGGGATCAAATGGGAGGACGAAGATGGGGGAACGAGGCGAACTTGGTCCAAAGAAGGCCTACGGATCAAATGGGAGGACGAAGATGGACGAACGAGACGAACATGGTGCAAAGAATTCCAACGGATCAAATGGGGGGACGAAGGTGGTAGAACAAGACGAACTTGGTCCAAAGAAGGCCTACGGATCAAATGGGAGGACGAAGAGGGACGAACGAGGCGAACTTGGTCCAAAGAAGGCCTACGGAGCAAATGGGAGGACGAAGATGGACGAACGAGACGAACTTGGTCCAAAGAAGGCCTACGGATCAAATGGGAGGACGAAGATGGACGAACGAGACGAACTTGGTCCAAAGAAGGCCAACGGATCAAATGGGAGGACGAAGATGGACGAACGAGACGAACTTGGTCCAAAGAAGGCCAACGGATCAAATGGGAGGACGAAGATGGACGAATGAGACGAACTTGGTCCAAAGAAGGCCTATGGATCAAATGGGAGGACGAAGATGGGCGAACGAGACGAACTTAGTCCAACGAAGGCCAACGGATCAAATGGGAGGACGAAGATGGACGAACGAGACGAACTTGGTCCAAAGAAGGCCTAGGGATCAAATGGGAGGACGAAGATGGAGGAACGAGGCGAACTTGGTCCAAAGAAGGCCTACGGATCAAATGGGAGGACGACGATGGACGAACGAGACAAACTTGGTCCAAAGAATTCCAACGGATCAAATGGGAGGACGAAGGTGGTAGAACAAGACGAACTTGGTCCAAAGAAGGCCTACGGATCAAATGGGAGGACGAAGAGGGACGAACGAGACAAACATGGTGCAAAGAAGGCCTACGGAGCAAATGGGAGGAAGAAGATGGACGAACAAGACGAACTTGGTCAAAAGAAGGCCTACGGATCAAATGGGAGGACGAAGATGGACGAACGAGACGAACTTGGTCCAAAGAAGGCATACGGATCAAATGAGAGAACGAAGATGGACGAACGAGACGAACTTGGTCCAAAGAAGGCCAACGGATCAAATGGGAGGACGAAGATGGACGAACGAGACGAACTTGGTCCAAAGAAGGCCTACGGATCAAATGGGAGGACGAAGATGGACGAACGAGACGAACTTGGTCCAAAGAATTCCAACGGATCAAATGGGAGGACGAAGATGGACGAACGAGACGAACTTGGTCCAAAGAAGGCATAGGGATCAAATGGGAGGACGAAGATGGAGGAACGAGACGAACTTGGTCAAAAGAAGGCCTACGGATCAAATGGGAGGACGAAGAGGGACGAACGAGACAAACATGGTGGAAAGAAGGCCTACGGATCAAATGGGAGGACGAAGATGGACGAACAAGACGAACTTGGTCAAAAGAAGGCCTACGGATCAAATGGGAGGACGAAGATGGACGAACGAGACGAACTTGGTCCAAAGAAGGCATACGGATCAAATGGGAGGACGAAGATGGACGAACGAGACGAACTTGGTCCAAAGAAGGCCAACGGATCAAATGGGAGGACGAAGATTGACGAACGAGACGAACTTGGTCCAAAGAAGGCCTACGGATCAAATGGGAGGACCAAGATGGACGAACGAGACGAACTTGGTCCAAAGAATTCCAACGTATCAAATGGGAGGACGAAGATGGACGAACGAGACGAACTTGGTCTAAAGAAGGCCTAGGGATCAAATGGGAGGACGAAGATGGAGGAACGAGGCGAACTTGGTCCAAAGAAGGCCTACGGATCAAATGGGAGGACGAAGATGGACGAACAAGACAAACTTGGTCCAAAGAATTCCAACGGATCAAATGGGAGGACGAAGGTGGTAGAACAAGACGAACTTGGTCCAAAGAAGGCCCACAGATCAAATGGGAGGACGAAGAGGGACGAACGAGACAAACATGGTGCAAAGAAGGCCTACGGAGCAAATGGGAGGACGAAGATGGACGAACGAGACGAACTTGGTCAAAAGAAAGCCAATGTATCAAATGGGAGCACGAAGATGGACGAACGAGACGAACTTGGTCCAAAGAAGGCCTAGGGATCAAATGGGAGGACGAAGATGGACGAACGAGACGAACTTGGTCCAAAGAAGGCCAACGGATCAAATGGGAGGACGAAGATGGACGAACGAGAGGAACTTGGTCCAAAGAAGGCCTACGGATCAAATGGCAGGACGAAGATGGACGAACTTGGTCCAAAGAAGGGCTAGGGATCAAATGGGAGTACGAAGATGGACGAACGAGACGAACTTGGTCCAAAGTAGGCCAACGGATCAAATGGGAGGACGAAGATGGAGGAACGAGGCGAACTTGGTCCAAAGAAGGCCTAGGGATCAAATGGGAGGACGAAGAAGGACGAACGAGACAAACTTGGTCCAAAGAATTCCAACAGATCAAATGGGAGGACGAAGATGGACGAACGAGACGAACTTGGTCCAAAGAAGGCCTAGGGATCAAATGGGAGGACGAAGATGGACGAACGAGACGAACTTGGTCCAAAGAAGGCCAACGGATCAAATGGGAGGACGAAGATGGACGAACGAGACGAACTTGGTCCAAAGAAGGCCTAGGGATCAAATGGGAGGACGAAGATGGAGGAACGAGGCGAACTTGGTCCAAAGAAGGCCTACGGATCAAATGGGAGGACGAAGAGGGACGAACGAGACAAACATGGTGCAAAGAAGGCCTAGGGATCAAATGGGAGGACGAAGATGGACGAACGAGACAAACTTGGTCCAAAGAATTCCAACGGATCAAATGGGAGGACGAAGGTGGTAGAACAAGACGAACATGGTCCAAAGAAGGCCTACGGATCAAATGGGAGGACAAAGATGGACGAACTTGGTCCAAAGAACGCCAATGGATCAAATGGGAGGACGAAGATGGACGAACGAGACGAACTTGGTCCAAAGAAGGCCTAGGGATCAAATGGGAGGACGAAGATGAGGGAACGAGTCGAACTTGGTCCAAAGAAGGCCTACGGATCAAATGGGAGGACGAAGAGGGACGAACGAGACAAACATGGTGCAAAGAAGGCCTAGGGATCAAATGGGAGGACGAAGATGGAGGAACGAGGCGAACTTGGTCCAAAGAAGGCCTACGGATCAAATGGGAGGACGAAGATGGACGAACGAGACAAACTTGGTCCAAAGAATTCCAACGGATCAAATGGGAGGACGAAGGTGGTAGAACAAGACGAACTTGGTCCAAAGAAGGCCTACGGATCAAATGGGAGGACGAAGAGGGACGAACGAGACAAACATGGTGCAAAGAAGGCCTACGGAGCAAATGGGAGGACGAAGATGGACGAACAAGACGAACTTGGTCAAAAGAAGGCCTACGGATCAAATGGGAGGACGAAGATGGACGAACTTGGTGCAAAGAACGCCAATGGATCAAATGGGAGGACGAAGATGGACGAACGAGACGAACTTGGTCCAAAGAAGGCCTAGGGATCAAATGGGAGGACGAAGATGGGGGAACGAGGCGAACTTGGTCCAAAGAAGGCCTACGGATCAAATGGGAGGACGAAGATGGACGAACGAGACGAACATGGTGCAAAGAATTCCAACGGATCAAATGGGAGGACGAAGGTGGTAGAACAAGACGAACTTGGTCCAAAGAAGGCCTACGGATCAAATGGGAGGACGAAGAGGGACGAACGAGGCGAACTTGGTCCAAAGAAGGCCTACGGAGCAAATGGGAGGACGAAGATGGACGAACGAGACGAACTTGGTCCAAAGAAGGCCTACGGATCAAATGGGAGGACGAAGATGGACGAACGAGACGAACTTGGTCCAAAGAAGGCCAACGGATCAAATGGGAGGACGAAGATGGACGAACGAGACGAACTTGGTCCAAAGAAGGCCAACGGATCAAATGGGAGGACGAAGATGGACGAATGAGACGAACTTGGTCCAAAGAAGGCCTATGGATCAAATGGGAGGACGAAGATGGGCGAACGAGACGAACTTAGTCCAACGAAGGCCAACGGATCAAATGGGAGGACGAAGATGGACGAACGAGACGAACTTGGTCCAAAGAAGGCCTAGGGATCAAATGGGAGGACGAAGATGGAGGAACGAGGCGAACTTGGTCCAAAGAAGGCCTACGGATCAAATGGGAGGACGACGATGGACGAACGAGACAAACTTGGTCCAAAGAATTCCAACGGATCAAATGGGAGGACGAAGGTGGTAGAACAAGACGAACTTGGTCCAAAGAAGGCCTACGGATCAAATGGGAGGACGAAGAGGGACGAACGAGACAAACATGGTGCAAAGAAGGCCTACGGAGCAAATGGGAGGACGAAGATGGACGAACGAGATGAACTTGGTCAAAAGAAGGCCTACGGATCAAATGGGAGGACGAAGATGGACGAACGAGACGAACTTGGTCCAAAGAAGGCCTACGGATCAAATGGGAGGACGAAGATGGACGAACGAGACGAACTTGGTTCAAAGAAGGCCAACGGATCAAATGGGAGGACGAAGATGGACGAACGAGACGAACTTGGTCCAAAGAAGGCCTACGGATCAAATGGGAGGACGAAGATGGACGAACGAGACGAACTTGGTCCAAAGAATTCCAACGGATCAAATGGGAGGACGAAGATGGACGAACGAGACGAACTTGGTCCAAAGAAGGCCTAGGGATCAAATGGGAGGACGAAGATGGAGGAACGAGACGAACTTGGTCAAAAGAAGGCCTACGGATCAAATGGGAGGACGAAGAGGGACGAACGAGACAAACATGGTGGAAAGAAGGCCTACGGATCAAATGGGAGGACGAAGATGGACGAACAAGACGAACTTGGTCAAAAGAAGGCCTACGGATCAAATGGGAGGACGAAGATGGACGAACGAGACGAACTTCGTCCAAAGAAGGCATACGGATCAAATGGGAGGACGAAGATGGACGAACGAGACGAACTTGGTCCAAAGAAGGCCAACGGATCAAATGGGAGGACGAAGATTGACGAACGAGACGAACTTGGTCCAAAGAAGGCCTACGGATCAAATGGGAGGATCAAGATGGACGAACGAGACGAACTTGGTCCAAAGAATTCCAACGTATCAAATGGGAGGACGAAGATGGACGAACGAGACGAACTTGGTCTAAAGAAGGCCTAGGGATCAAATGGGAGGACGAAGATGGAGGAACGAGGCGAACTTGGTCCAAAGAAGGCCTACGGATCAAATGGGAGGACGAAGATGGACGAACAAGACAAACTTGGTCCAAAGAATTCCAACGGATCAAATGGGAGGACGAAGGTGGTAGAACAAGACGAACTTGGTCCAAAGAAGGCCCACAGATCAAATGGGAGGACGAAGAGGGACGAACGAGACAAACATGGTGCAAAGAAGGCCTACGGAGCAAATGGGAGGACGAAGATGGACGAACGAGACGAACATGGTCAAAAGAAAGCCAATGTATCAAATGGGAGCACGAAGATGGACGAACGAGACGAACTTGGTCCAAAGAAGGCCTAGGGATCAAATGGGAGGACGAAGATGGACGAACGAGACGAACTTGGTCCAAAGAAGGCCAACGGATCAAATGGGAGGACGAAGATGGACGAACGAGAGGAACTTGGTCCAAAGAAGGCCTACGGATCAAATGGCAGGACGAAGATGCACGAACTTGGTCCAAAGAAGGGCTAGGGATCAAATGGGAGTACGAAGATGGACGAACGAGACGAACTTGGTCCAAAGTAGGCCAACGGATCAAATGGGAGGACGAAGATGGAGGAACGAGGCGAACTTGGTCCAAAGAAGGCCTAGGGATCAAATGGGAGGACGAAGAAGGACGAACGAGACAAACTTGGTCCAAAGAATTCCAACAGATCAAATGGGAGGACGAAGATGGACGAACGAGACGAACTTGGTCCAAAGAAGGCCTAGGGATCAAATGGGAGGACGAAGATGGAGGAACGAGGCGAACTTGGTCCAAAGAAGGCCTACGGATCAAATGGGAGGACGAAGATGGACGAACAAGACAAACTTGGTCCAAAGAATTCCAACGGATCAAATGGGAGGACGAAGGTGGTAGAACAAGACGAACTTGGTCCAAAGAAGGCCCACAGATCAAATGGGAGGACGAAGAGGGACGAACGAGACAAACATGGTGCAAAGAAGGCCTACGGAGCAAATGGGAGGACGAAGATGGACGAACGAGACGAACATGGTCAAAAGAAAGCCAATGTATCAAATGGGAGCACGAAGATGGACGAACGAGACGAACTTGGTCCAAAGAAGGCCTAGGGATCAAATGGGAGGACGAAGATGGACGAACGAGACGAACTTGGTCCAAAGAAGGCCAACGGATCAAATGGGAGGACGAAGATGGACGAACGAGAGGAACTTGGTCCAAAGAAGGCCTACGGATCAAATGGCAGGACGAAGATGCACGAACTTGGTCCAAAGAAGGGCTAGGGATCAAATGGGAGTACGAAGATGGACGAACGAGACGAACTTGGTCCAAAGTAGGCCAACGGATCAAATGGGAGGACGAAGATGGAGGAACGAGGCGAACTTGGTCCAAAGAAGGCCTAGGGATCAAATGGGAGGACGAAGAAGGACGAACGAGACAAACTTGGTCCAAAGAATTCCAACAGATCAAATGGGAGGACGAAGATGGACGAACGAGACGAACTTGGTCCAAAGAAGGCCTAGGGATCAAATGGGAGGACGAAGATGGACGAACGAGACGAACTTGGTCCAAAGAAGGCCAACGGATCAAATGGGAGGACGAAGATGGACGAACGAGACGAACTTGGTCCAAAGAAGGCCTAGGGATCAAATGGGAGGACGAAGATGGAGGAACGAGGCGAACTTGGTCCAAAGAAGGCCTACGGATCAAATGGGAGGACGAAGAGGGACGAACGAGACAAACATGGTGCAAAGAAGGCCTAGGGATCAAATGGGAGGACGAAGATGGACGAACGAGACAAACTTGGTCCAAAGAATTCCAACGGATCAAATGGGAGGACGAAGGTGGTAGAACAAGACGAACATGGTCCAAAGAAGGCCTACGGATCAAATGGGAGGACAAAGATGGACGAACTTGGTCCAAAGAACGCCAATGGATCAAATGGGAGGACGAAGATGGACGAACGAGACGAACTTGGTCCAAAGAAGGCCTAGGGATCAAATGGGAGGACGAAGATGAGGGAACGAGTCGAACTTGGTCCAAAGAAGGCCTACGGATCAAATGGGAGGACGAAGAGGGACGAACGAGACAAACATGGTGCAAAGAAGGCCTAGGGATCAAATGGGAGGACGAAGATGGAGGAACGAGGCGAACTTGGTCCAAAGAAGGCCTACGGATCAAATGGGAGGACGAAGATGGACGAACGAGACAAACTTGGTCCAAAGAATTCCAACGGATCAAATGGGAGGACGAAGGTGGTAGAACAAGACGAACTTGGTCCAAAGAAGGCCTACGGATCAAATGGGAGGACGAAGAGGGACGAACGAGACAAACATGGTGCAAAGAAGGCCTACGGAGCAAATGGGAGGACGAAGATGGACGAACAAGACGAACTTGGTCAAAAGAAGGCCTACGGATCAAATGGGAGGACGAAGGTGGTAGAACAACACGGACATGGTCCAAAGAAGGCCTACGGATCAAATGGGAGGACGAAGATGGACGAACTTGGTCCAAAGAACGCCAATGGATCAAATGGGAGGACGAAGATGGACGAACGAGACGAACTTGGTCCAAAGAAGGCCTAGGGATCAAATGGGAGGACGAAGATGGGGGAACGAGGCGAACTTGGTCCAAAGAAGGCCTACGGATCAAATGGGAGGACGAAGATGGACGAACGAGACGAACATGGTGCAAAGAATTCCAACGGATCAAATGGGAGGACGAAGGTGGTAGAACAAGACGAACTTGGTCCAAAGAAGGCCTACGGATCAAACGGGAGGACGAAGAGGGACGAACGAGGCGAACTTGGTCCAAAGAAGGCCTACGGAGCAAATGGGAGGACGAAGATGGACGAACGAGACGAACTTGGTCCAAAGAAGGCCTACGGATCAAATGGGAGGACGAAGATGGACGAACGAGACGAACTTGGTCCAAAGAAGGCCAACGGATCAAATGGGAGGACGAAGATGGACGAACGAGACGAACTTGGTCCAAAGAAGGCCAACGGATCAAATGGGAGGACGAAGATGGACGAATGAGACGAACTTGGTCCAAAGAAGGCCTACGGATCAAATGGGAGGACGAAGATGGGCGAACGAGACGAACTTAGTCCAACGAAGGCCAACGGATCAAATGGGAGGACGAAGATGGACGAACGAGACGAACTTGGTCCAAAGAAGGCCTAGGGATCAAATGGGAGGACGAAGATGGAGGAACGAGGCGAACTTGGTCCAAAGAAGGCCTACGGATCAAATGGGAGGACGACGATGGACGAACGAGACAAACTTGGTCCAAAGAATTCCAACGGATCAAATGGGAGGACGAAGGTGGTAGAACAAGACGAACTTGGTCCAAAGAAGGCCTACGGATCAAATGGGAGGACGAAGAGGGACGAACGAGACAAACATGGTGCAAAGAAGGCCTACGGAGTAAATGGGAGGAAGAAGATGGACGAACAAGACGAACTTGGTCAAAAGAAGGCCTACGGATCACATGGGAGGACGAAGATGGACGAACGAGACGAACTTGGTCCAAAGAAGGCATACGGATCAAATGGGAGGACGAAGATGGACGAACGAGGCGAACTTGGTCAAAAGAAGGCCTACGGATCAAATGGGAGGACGAAGATGGACGAACGAGACGAACTTGGTCCAAAGAAGGCATACGGATCAAATGGGAGGACGAAGATGGACGAACGAGACGAACTTGGTCCAAAGAAGGCCAACGGATCAAATGGGAGGACGAAGATGGACGAACGAGACGAACTTGGTCCAAAGAAGGCCTAGGGATCAAATGGGAGGACGAAGATGGAGGGACGAGGCGAACTTGGTCCAAAGAAGGCCTATGGATCAAATTGGAGGACGAAGATGGACGAACGAGACGAACTTGGTCCAAAGAAGGCCAACGGTGACGAACGAGACGAACTTGGTCCAAAGAAGGCCAACGGATCAAATGGGAGGACGAAGATGGACGAACGAGACGAACTTGGTCCAAAGAAGGCCTAGGGATCAAATGGGAGGACGAAGATGGAGGAACGTGGCGAACTTGGTCCAAAGAAGGCCTACGGATCAAATGGGAGTACGAAGAGGGACGAACGAGACAAACATGGTGCAAAGAAGGCCTACGGAGCAAATGGGAGGACGAAGATGGACGAACGAGACGAACTTGGTCCAAAGAAGGCCTAGGGATCAAATGGGAGGACGAAGATGGGCGAACGAGATGAACTTGGTCCAAAGAATTCCAACGGATCAAATGGGAGGACGAAGGTGGTAGAACAAGACGAACTTGGTCCAAAGAAGGCCTACGGATCAAATGGGAGGACGAAGATGGACGAACGAGACAAACTTGGTCCAAAGAATTCCAACGGATCAAATGGGAGGACGAAGGTGGTAGAACAAGACGAACTTGGTCCAAAGAAGGCCTACGGATCAAATGGGAGGACGAAGAGGGACGAACGAGACAAACATGGTGCAAAGAAGGCCTACGGAGCAAATGGGAGGACGAAGATGGACGAACGAGACGAACTTGGTCAAAAGAAGGCATACGGATCAAATGGGAGGACGAAGATGGACGAACGAGACGAACTTGGTCCAAAGAAGGCCAACGGATCAAATGGGAGGACGAAGATGGACGAACGAGACGAACTTGGTCCAAAGAAGGCCTACGGATCAAATGGGAGGACGAAGATGGACGAACGAGACGAACTTGGTCCAAAGAATTCCAACGGATCAAATGGGAGGACGAAGATGGACGAACGAGACGAACTTGGTCCAAAGAAGGCCTAGGGATCAAATGGGAGGTCGAAGATGGAGGAACGAGGCGAACTTGGTCCAAAGAAGGCCTACGGATCAAATGGGAGGACGAAGATGGACGAACGAGACAAACTTGGTCCAAAGAATTCCAACGGATCAAATGGGAGGACGAAGGTGGTAGAACAAGACGAACTTGGTCCAAAGAAGGCCTACGGATCAAATGGGAGGACGAAGAGGGACGAACGAGACAAACATGGTGCAAAGAAGGCCTACGGAGCAAATGGGAGGACGAAGATGGACGAACGAGATGAACTTGGTCAAAAGAAGGCCTACGGATCAAATGGGAGGACGAAGATGGACGAACGAGACGAACTTGGTCCAAAGAAGGCCTACGGATCAAATGGGAGGACGAAGATGGACGAACGAGACGAACTTGGTTCAAAGAAGGCCAACGGATCAAATGGGAGGACGAAGATGGACGAACGAGACGAACTTGGTTCAAAGAAGGCCAACGGATCAAATGGGAGGACGAAGATGGACGAACGAGACGAACTTGGTCCAAAGAAGGCCTAGGGATCAAATGGGAGGACGAAGATGGAGGGACGAGGCGAACTTGGTCCAAAGAAGGCCTATGGATCAAATTGGAGGACGAAGATGGACGAACGAGACGAACTTGGTCCAAAGAAGGCCAACGGTGACGAACGAGACGAACTTGGTCCAAATAAGGCCAACGGATCAAATGGTAGGACGAAGATGGACGAACCAGACGAACTTGGTCCAAAGAAGGCCTAGGGATCAAATGGGAGGACGAAGATGGAGGAACGTGGCGAACTTGGTCCAAAGAAGGCCTACGGATCAAATGGGAGGACGAAGAGGGACGAACGAGACAAACATGGTGCAAAGAAGGCCTACGGAGCAAATGGGAGGACGAAGATGGACGAACGAGACGAACTTGGTCCAAAGAAGGCCTAGGGATCAAATGGGAGGACGAAGATGGGCGAACGAGAGGAACTTGGTCCAAAGAATTCCAACGGATCAAATGGGAGGACGAAGGTGGTAGAACAAGACGAACTTGGTCCAAAGAAGGCCTACGGATCAAATGGGAGGACGAAGATGGACGAACGAGACAAACTTGGTCCAAAGAATTCCAACGGATCAAATGGGAGGACGAAGGTGGTAGAACAAGACGAACTTGGTCCAAAGAAGGCCTACGGAGCAAATGGGAGGACGAAGATGGACGAACGAGACGAACTTGGTCAAAAGAAGGCCTACGGATCAAATGGGAGGACGAAGATGGACGAACGAGACGAACTTGGTCCAAAGAAGGCCTAGGGATAAAATGGGAGGACGAAGATGGAGGGACGAGGCGAACTTGGTCCAAAGAAGGCCTATGGATCAAATGGGAGGACGAAGATGGACGAACGAGACGAACTTGGTCCAAAGAAGGGCAACGGTGACGAACGAGACGAACTTGGTCCAAAGAAGGCCAACGGATCAAATGGGAGGACGAAGATGGACGAACGAGACAAACTTGGTCCAAAGAAGGCCTAGGGATCAAATGGGAGGACGAAGATGGAGGAACGAGGCGAACTTGGTCCAAAGAAGGCCTACGGATCAAATGGGAGGACGAAGAGGGACGAACGAGACAAACATGGTGCAAAGAAGGCCTACGGAGCAAATGGGAGGAAGAAGATGGACGAACAAGACGAACTTGGTCAAAAGAAGGCCTACGGATCAAATGGGAGGACGAAGATGGACGAACGAGACGAACTTGGTCCAAAGAAGGCCAACGGATCAAATGGGAGGACGAAGATGGACGAACGAGACGAACTTGGTCCAAAGAAGGCCAACGGATCAAATGGGAGGACGAAGATGGACGAACGAGACGAACTTGGTCCAAAGAAGGCCAACGGATCAAATGGGAGGACGAAGATGGACGAACGAGACGAACTTGGTCCAAAGAAGGCCTAGGGATCAAATGGGAGGACGAAGATGGAGGGACGAGGCGAACTTGGTCCAAAGAAGGCCTATGGATCAAATTGGAGGACGAAGATGGACGAACGAGACGAACTTGGTCCAAAGAAGGCCAACGGTGACGAACGAGACGAACTTGGTCCAAAGAAGGCCAACGGATCAAATGGGAGGACGAAGATGGACGAACGAGACGAACTTGGTCCAAAGAAGGCCTAGGGATCAAATGGGAGGACGAAGATGGAGGAACGTGGCGAACTTGGTCCAAAGAAGGCCTACGGATCAAATGGGAGTACGAAGAGGGACGAACGAGACAAACATGGTGCAAAGAAGGCCTACGGAGCAAATGGGAGGACGAAGATGGACGAACGAGACGAACTTGGTCCAAAGAAGGCCTAGGGATCAAATGGGAGGACGAAGATGGGCGAACGAGATGAACTTGGTCCAAAGAATTCCAACGGATCAAATGGGAGGACGAAGGTGGTAGAACAAGACGAACTTGGTCCAAAGAAGGCCTACGGATCAAATGGGAGGACGAAGATGGACGAACGAGACAAACTTGGTCCAAAGAATTCCAACGGATCAAATGGGAGGACGAAGGTGGTAGAACAAGACGAACTTGGTCCAAAGAAGGCCTACGGATCAAATGGGAGGACGAAGAGGGACGAACGAGACAAACATGGTGCAAAGAAGGCCTACGGAGCAAATGGGAGGACGAAGATGGACGAACGAGACGAACTTGGTCAAAAGAAGGCATACGGATCAAATGGGAGGACGAAGATGGACGAACGAGACGAACTTGGTCCAAAGAAGGCCAACGGATCAAATGGGAGGACGAAGATGGACGAACGAGACGAACTTGGTCCAAAGAAGGCCTACGGATCAAATGGGAGGACGAAGATGGACGAACGAGACGAACTTGGTCCAAAGAATTCCAACGGATCAAATGGGAGGACGAAGATGGACGAACGAGACGAACTTGGTCCAAAGAAGGCCTAGGGATCAAATGGGAGGTCGAAGATGGAGGAACGAGGCGAACTTGGTCCAAAGAAGGCCTACGGATCAAATGGGAGGACGAAGATGGACGAACGAGACAAACTTGGTCCAAAGAATTCCAACGGATCAAATGGGAGGACGAAGGTGGTAGAACAAGACGAACTTGGTCCAAAGTAGGCCTACGGATCAAATGGGAGGACGAAGAGGGACGAACGAGACAAACATGGTGCAAAGAAGGCCTACGGAGCAAATGGGAGGACGAAGATGGACGAACGAGATGAACTTGGTCAAAAGAAGGCCTACGGATCAAATGGGAGGACGAAGATGGACGAACGAGACGAACTTGGTCCAAAGAAGGCCTACGGATCAAATGGGAGGACGAAGATGGACGAACGAGACGAACTTGGTTCAAAGAAGGCCAACGGATCAAATGGGAGGACGAAGATGGACGAACGAGACGAACTTGGTTCAAAGAAGGCCAACGGATCAAATGGGAGGACGAAGATGGACGAACGAGACGAACTTGGTCCAAAGAAGGCCTAGGGATCAAATGGGAGGACGAAGATGGAGGGACGAGGCGAACTTGGTCCAAAGAAGGCCTATGGATCAAATTGGAGGACGAAGATGGACGAACGAGACGAACTTGGTCCAAAGAAGGCCAACGGTGACGAACGAGACGAACTTGGTCCAAATAAGGCCAACGGATCAAATGGTAGGACGAAGATGGACGAACCAGACGAACTTGGTCCAAAGAAGGCCTAGGGATCAAATGGGAGGACGAAGATGGAGGAACGTGGCGAACTTGGTCCAAAGAAGGCCTACGGATCAAATGGGAGGACGAAGAGGGACGAACGAGACAAACATGGTGCAAAGAAGGCCTACGGAGCAAATGGGAGGACGAAGATGGACGAACGAGACGAACTTGGTCCAAAGAAGGCCTAGGGATCAAATGGGAGGACGAAGATGGGCGAACGAGAGGAACTTGGTCCAAAGAATTCCAACGGATCAAATGGGAGGACGAAGGTGGTAGAACAAGACGAACTTGGTCCAAAGAAGGCCTACGGATCAAATGGGAGGACGAAGATGGACGAACGAGACAAACTTGGTCCAAAGAATTCCAACGGATCAAATGGGAGGACGAAGGTGGTAGAACAAGACGAACTTGGTCCAAAGAAGGCCTACGGAGCAAATGGGAGGACGAAGATGGACGAACGAGACGAACTTGGTCAAAAGAAGGCCTACGGATCAAATGGGAGGACGAAGATGGACGAACGAGACGAACTTGGTCCAAAGAAGGCCTAGGGATAAAATGGGAGGACGAAGATGGAGGGACGAGGCGAACTTGGTCCAAAGAAGGCCTATGGATCAAATGGGAGGACGAAGATGGACGAACGAGACGAACTTGGTCCAAAGAAGGGCAACGGTGACGAACGAGACGAACTTGGTCCAAAGAAGGCCAACGGATCAAATGGGAGGACGAAGATGGACGAACGAGACAAACTTGGTCCAAAGAAGGCCTAGGGATCAAATGGGAGGACGAAGATGGAGGAACGAGGCGAACTTGGTCCAAAGAAGGCCTACGGATCAAATGGGAGGACGAAGAGGGACGAACGAGACAAACATGGTGCAAAGAAGGCCTACGGAGCAAATGGGAGGAAGAAGATGGACGAACAAGACGAACTTGGTCAAAAGAAGGCCTACGGATCAAATGGGAGGACGAAGATGGACGAACGAGACGAACTTGGTCCAAAGAAGGCATACGGATCAAATGGGAGGACGAAGATGGACGAACGAGACGAACTTGGTCCAAAGAAGGCCAACGGATCAAATGGGAGGACGAAGATGGACGAACGAGACGAACTTGGTCCAAAGAATTCCAACGGATCAAATGGGAGGACGAAGATGGACGAACGAGACGAACTTGGTCCAAAGAAGGCCTAGGGATCAAATGGGAGGACGAAGATGGAGGAACGAGGCGAACTTGGTCCAAAGAAGGCCTACGGATCAAATGGGAGGACGAAGATGGACGAACGAGACAAACTTGGTCCAAAGAATTCCAACGGATCAAATGGGAGGACGAAGGTGGTAGAACAAGACGAACTTGGTCCAAAGAAGGCCTACGGATCAAATGGGAGGACGAAGATGGAGGAACGAGGCGAACTTGGTCCAAAGAAGGCCTATGGATCAAATGGGTGGACGAAGATGGACGAACGAGACAAACTTGGTCCAAAGAATTCCAACGGATCAAATGGGAGGACGAAGGTGGTAGAACAAGACGAACTTGGTCCAAAGAAGGCCTACGGATCAAATGGGAGGACGAAGAGGGACGAACGTGACAAACATGGTGCAAAGAAGGCCTACGGAGCAAATGGGAGGACGAAGATGGACGAACGAGACGAACTTGGTCAAAAGAAGGCCTACGGATCAAATGGGAGGACGAAGATGGACGAACGAGACGAACTTGGTCCAAAGAAGGCCTAGGGATAAAATGGGAGGACGAAGATGGAGGGACGAGGCGAACTTGGTCCAAAGAAGGCCTATGGATCAAATGGGAGGACGAAGATGGACGAACGAGACGAACTTGGTCCAAAGAAGGGCAACGGTGACGAACGAGACGAACTTGGTCCAAAGAAGGCCAACGGATCAAATGGGAGGACGAAGATGGACGAACGAGACAAACTTGGTCCAAAGAAGGCCTAGGGATCAAATGGGAGGACGAAGATGGAGGAACGAGGCGAACTTGGTCCAAAGAAGGCCTACGGATCAAATGGGAGGACGAAGAGGGACGAACGAGACAAACATGGTGCAAAGAAGGCCTACGGAGCAAATGGGAGGACGAAGATGGACGAACGAGACGAACTTGGTCCAAAGAAGGCCTAGGGATCAAATGGGAGGACGAAGATGGACGAACGAGACGAACTTGGTCCAAAGAAGGCCTACGGATCAAATGGGAGGACGAAGAGGGACGAACGAGACAAACATGGTGCAAAGAAGGCCTACGGAGCAAATGGGAGGAAGAAGATGGACGAACCAGACGAACTTGGTCAAAAGAAGGCCTACGGATCAAATGGGAGGACGAAGATGGACGAACGAGACGAACTTGGTCCAAAGAAGGCATACGGATCTAATGGGAGGACGAAGATGGACGAACGAGACGAACTTGGTCCAAAGAAGGCCAACGGATCAAATGGGAGGACGAAGATGGACGAACGAGACGAACTTGGTCCAAAGAAGGCCTACGGATCAAATGGGAGGACGAAGATGGACGAACGAGACGAACTTGGTCCAAAGAATTCCAACGGATCAAATGGGAGGACGAAGATGGACGAACGAGACGAACTTGGTCCAAAGAAGGCCTAGGGATCAAATGGGAGGACGAAGATGGAGGAACGAGGCGAACTTGGTCCAAAGAAGGCCTACGGATCAAATGGGAGGACGAAGATGGACGAACGAGACAAACTTGGTCCAAAGAATTCCAACGGATCAAATGGGAGGACGAAGGTGGTAGAACAAGACGAACTTGGTCCAAAGAAGGCCTACGGATCAAATGGGAGGACGAAGAGGGACGAACGAGACAAACATGGTGCAAAGAAGGCCTACGGAGCAAATGGGAGGACGAAGATGGACGAACGAGATGAACTTGGTCAAAAGAAGGCCTACGGATCAAATGGGAGGACGAAGATGGACGAACGAGACGAACTTGGTCCAAAGAAGGGCAACGGTGACGAACGAGACGAACTTGGTCCAAAGAAGGCCAACGGATCAAATGGGAGGACGAAGATGGACGAACGAGACAAACTTGGTCCAAAGAAGGCCTAGGGATCAAATGGGAGGACGAAGATGGAGGAACGAGGCGAACTTGGTCCAAAGAAGGCCTACGGATCAAATGGGAGGACGAAGAGGGACGAACGAGACAAACATGGTGCAAAGAAGGCCTACGGAGCAAATGGGAGGACGAAGATGGACGAACGAGACGAACTTGGTCCAAAGAAGGCCTAGGGATCAAATGGGAGGACGAAGATGGACGAACGAGACGAACTTGGTCCAAAGAAGGCCTACGGATCAAATGGGAGGACGAAGAGGGACGAACGAGACAAACATGGTGCAAAGAAGGCCTACGGAGCAAATGGGAGGAAGAAGATGGACGAACAAGACGAACTTGGTCAAAAGAAGGCCTACGGATCAAATGGGAGGACGAAGATGGACGAACGAGACGAACTTGGTCCAAAGAAGGCATACGGATCTAATGGGAGGACGAAGATGGACGAACGAGACGAACTTGGTCCAAAGAAGGCCAACGGATCAAATGGGAGGACGAAGATGGACGAACGAGACGAACTTGGTCCAAAGAAGGCCTACGGATCAAATGGGAGGACGAAGATGGACGAACGAGACGAACTTGGTCCAAAGAATTCCAACGGATCAAATGGGAGGACGAAGATGGACGAACGAGACGAACATGGTCCAAAGAAGGCCTAGGGATCAAATGGGAGGACGAAGATGGAGGAACGAGGCGAACTTGGTCCAAAGAAGGCCTACGGATCAAATGGGAGGACGAAGATGGACGAACGAGACAAACTTGGTCCAAAGAATTCCAACGGATCAAATGGGAGGACGAAGGTGGTAGAACAAGACGAACTTGGTCCAAAGAAGGCCTACGGATCAAATGGGAGGACGAAGAGGGACGAACGAGACAAACATGGTGCAAAGAAGGCCTACGGAGCAAATGGGAGGACGAAGATGGACGAACGAGATGAACTTGGTCAAAAGAAGGCCTACGGATCAAATGGGAGGACGAAGATGGACGAACGAGACGAACTTGGTCCAAAGAAGGCCTACGGATCAAATGGGAGGACGAAGATGGACGAACGAGACGAACTTGGTTCAAAGAAGGCCAACGGATCAAATGGGAGGACGAAGATGGACGAACGAGACGAACTTGGTTCAAAGAAGGCCAACGGATCAAATGGGAGGACGAAGATGGACGAACGAGACGAACTTGGTCCAAAGAAGGCCTAGGGATCAAATGGGAGGACGAAGATGGAGGGACGAGGCGAACTTGGTCCAAAGAAGGCCTATGGATCAAATTGGAGGACGAAGATGGACGAACGAGACGAACTTGGTCCAAAGAAGGCCAACGGTGACGAACGAGACGAACTTGGTCCAAAGAAGGCCAACGGATCAAATGGTAGGACGAAGATGGACGAACGAGACGAACTTGGTCCAAAGAAGGCCTAGGGATCAAATGGGAGGACGAAGATGGAGGAACGTGGCGAACTTGGTCCAAAGAAGGCCTACGGATCAAATGGGAGGACGAAGAGGGACGAACGAGACAAACATGGTGCAAAGAAGGCCTACGGAGCAAATGGGAGGACGAAGATGGACGAACGAGACGAACTTGGTCCAAAGAAGGCCTAGGGATCAAATGGGAGGACGAAGATGGGCGAACGAGAGGAACTTGGTCCAAAGAATTCCAACGGATCAAATGGGAGGACGAAGGTGGTAGAACAAGACGAACTTGGTCCAAAGAAGGCCTACGGATCAAATGGGAGGACGAAGATGGACGAACGAGACAAACTTGGTCCAAAGAATTCCAACGGATCAAATGGGAGGACGAAGGTGGTAGAACAAGACGAACTTGGTCCAAAGAAGGCCTACGGAGCAAATGGGAGGACGAAGATGGACGAACGAGACGAACTTGGTCAAAAGAAGGCCTACGGATCAAATGGGAGGACGAAGATGGACGAACGAGACGAACTTGGTCCAAAGAAGGCCTAGGGATAAAATGGGAGGACGAAGATGGAGGGACGAGGCGAACTTGGTCCAAAGAAGGCCTATGGATCAAATGGGAGGACGAAGATGGACGAACGAGACGAACTTGGTCCAAAGAAGGGCAACGGTGACGAACGAGACGAACTTGGTCCAAAGAAGGCCAACGGATCAAATGGGAGGACGAAGATGGACGAACGAGACAAACTTGGTCCAAAGAAGGCCTAGGGATCAAATGGGAGGACGAAGATGGAGGAACGAGGCGAACTTGGTCCAAAGAAGGCCTACGGATCAAATGGGAGGACGAAGAGGGACGAACGAGACAAACGTGGTGCAAAGAAGGCGTACGGATCAAATGGGAGGACGAAGAGGGACGAACGAGACAAACGTGGTGCAAAGAAGGCCTACGGAGCAAATGGGAGGAAGAAGATGGACGAACAAGACGAAATTGGTCAAAAGAAGGCCTACGGATCAAATGGGAGGACGAAGATGGACGAACGAGACGAACTTGGTCCAAAGAAGGCATACGGATCAAATGGGAGGACGAAGATGGAGGAACGAGGCGAACTTGGTCCAAAGAAGGCCTACGGATCAAATGGGAGGACGAAGATGGACGAACGAGACAAACTTGGTCCAAAGAATTCCAACGGATCAAATGGGAGGACGAAGGTGGTAGAACAAGACGAACTTGGTCCAAAGAAGGCCTACGGTGCAAATGGGAGGACGAAGATGGAGGAACGAGGCGAACTTGGTCCAAAGAAGGCCTATGGATCAAATGGGAGGACGAAGATGGAGGAACGAGGCGAACTTGGTCCAAAGAAGGCCTACGGATCAAATGGGAGGACGAAGATGGACGAACGAGACAAACTTGGTCCAAAGAATTCCAACGGATCAAATGGGAGGACGAAGATGGAGGAACGAGACGAACTTGGTCAAAAGAAGGCCAACGGTGACGAACGAGACGAACTTGGTCCAAAGAAGGCCAACGGATCAAATGGGAGGACGAAGATGGACGAACGAGACGAACTTGGTCCAAAGAAGGCCTAGGGATCAAATGGGAGGACGAAGATGGAGGAACGAGGCGAACTTGGTCCAAAGAAGGCCTACGGATCAAATGGGAGGACGAAGATGGACGAACGAGACAAACTTGGTCCAAAGAATTCCAACGGATCAAATGGGAGGACGAAGGTGGTAGAACAAGACGAACTTGGTCCAAAGAAGGCCTACGGATCAAATGGGAGGACGAAGATGGAGGAACGAGGCGAACTTGGTCCAAAGAAGGCCTATGGATCAAATGGGAGGACGAAGATGGACGAACGAGACAAACTTGGTCCAAAGAATTCCAACGGATCAAATGGGAGGACGAAGGTGGTAGAACAAGACGAACTTGGTCCAAAGAAGGCCTACGGATCAAATGGGAGGACGAAGAGGGACGAACGAGACAAACATGGTGCAAAGAAGGCCTACGGAGCAAATGGGAGGACGAAGATGGACGAACGAGACGAACTTGGTCAAAAGAAGGCCTACGGATCAAATGGGAGGACGAAGATGGACGAACGAGACGAACTTGGTCCAAAGAAGGCATACGGATCAAATGGGAGGACGAAGATGGACGAACGAGACGAACTTGGTCCAAAGAAGGCCAACGGATCAAATGGGAGGACGAAGATGGACGAACGAGACGAACTTGGTCCAAAGAAGGCCTACGGATCAAATGGGAGGACGAAGAGGGAGGAACGAGGCGAACTTGGTCAAAAGAAGGCCTACGGATCAAATGGGAGGATGAAGATGGACGAACGAGACAAACTTGGTCCAAAGAATTCCAACGGATCAAATGGGAGGACGAAGGTGGTAGAACAAGACGAACTTGGTCCAAAGAAGGCCTACGGATCAAATGGGAGGACGAAGATGGACGAACGAGACGAACTGGGTTCAAAGAATTCCAACGGATCAAATGGGAGGACGAAGATGGACGAACGAGACGAACTTGGTCCAAAGAAGGCTTAGGGATCAAATGGGAGGACGAAGATGGAGGAACGAGGCGAACTTGGTCCAAAGAAGGCCTACGGATCAAATGGGTGGACGAATATGGACGAACGAGACAAACTTGGTCCAAAGAATTCCAACGGATCAAATGGGAGGACGAAGGTGGTAGAACAAGACGAACTTGGTCCAAAGAAGGCCTACGGATCAAATGGGAGGACGAAGAGGGACGAACGAGACAAACATGGTGCAAAGAAGGCCTACGGAGCAAATGGGAGGACGAAGATGGACGAACGAGACGAACTTGGTCAAAAGAAGGCTTGCGGATCAAATGGGAGGACGAAGATGGACGAACGAGACGAACTTGGTCCAAAGAAGGCCTAGGGATAAAATGGGAGGACGAAGATGGAGGGACGAGGCGAACTTTGTCCAAAGAAGGCCTATGGATCAAATGGGAGGACGACGATGGACGAACGAGACGAACTTGGTCCAAAGAAGGGCAACGGTGACGAACGAGACGAACTTGGTCCAAAGAAGGCCAACGGATCAAATGGGAGGACGAAGATGGACGAACGAGACAAACTTGGTCCAAAGAAGGCCTAGGGATCAAATGGGAGGACGAAGAGGGACGAACGAGACAAACATGGTGCAAAGAAGGCCTACGGAGCAAATGGGAGGACGAAGATGGACGAACGAGACAAACATGGTGCAAAGAAGGCCTACGGAGCAAATGGGAGGACGAAGATGGACGAACGAGACGAACTTGGTCCAAGAAGGCCTAGGGATCAAATGGGAGGACGAAGATGGACGAACGAGACGAACTTGGTCCAAAGAAGGCCAACGGATCAAATGCGAGGACGAAGATGGACGAACGAGACGAACATGGTCCAAAGAAGGCCTAGGGATCAAATGGGAGGACGAAGATGGAGGAACGAGGCGAACTTGGTCCAAAGAAGGCCTGCAGATCAAATGGGAGGACGAAGATGGACGAACGAGACAAACTTGGTCCAAAGAATTCCAACGGATCAAATGGGAGGACGAAGGTGGTAGAACAAACGAACTTGGTCCAAAGAAGGCCTACGGATCAAATGGGAGGACGAAGAGGGAGGAACGAGGCGAACTTGGTCAAAAGAAGGCCTACGGATCAAATGGGAGGACGAAGATGGACGAACGAGACAAACTTGGTCCAAAGAATTCCAACGGATCAAATGGGAGGACGAAGGTGGTAGAACAAGACGAACTTGATCCAAAGAAGGCCTACGGATCAAATGGGAGGACGAAGAGGGAGGAACGAGGCGAACTTGGTCCAAAGAAGGCCTACAGATCAAATGGGAGGACGAAGATGGACGAACGAGACAAACTTGGTCCAAAGAATTCCAACGGATCAAATGGGAGGACGAAGGTGGTAGAACAAGACGAACTTGGTCCAAAGAAGGCCTAGGGATCAAATGGGAGGACGAAGATGGAGGAACGAGGCGAACTTGGTCCAAAGAAAGCCAACGGATCAAATGGGAGGACGAAGATGGACGAACGAGACGAACTTGGTCCAAAGAAGGCCTACGGATCAAATGGGAGGACGAAGATGGACGAACGAGACGAACTTGGCCCAAAGAAGGCCTACGGATCAAATGGGAGGACGAAGATGGACGAACGAGACGAACTTGATCCAACGAAGGCCAACGGATCAAATGGGAGGACGAAGATGGACGAACGAGACGAACTTGGTCCAAAGAAGGCCTAGGGATCAAATGGGAGGACGAAGATGGAGGAACGAGGCGAACTTGGTCCAAAGAAGGCCTACGGATCAAATGGGAGGACGAAGATGGACGAACGAGACAAACTTCGTCCAAAGAATTCCAACGGATCAAATGGGAGGACGAAGGTGGTAGAACAAGACGAACTTGGTCCAAAGAAGGCCTACGGATCAAATGGGAGGACGAAGAGGGACGAATGAGACAGACATGGTGCAAAGAAGGCCTACGGAGCAAATGGGAGGACGAAGATGGACGAACGAGACGAACTTGGCCCAAAGAAGGCCTACGGATCAAATGGGAGGACGAAGATGGACGAACGAGACGAACTTGGTCCAACGATGGCCAACGGATCAAATGGGAGGACGAAGATGGACGAACGAGACGAACTTGGTCCAAAGAAGGCCTAGGGATCAAATGGGAGGACGAAGATGGAGGAACGAGGCGAACTTGGTCCAAAGAAGGCCTACGGATCAAATGGGAGGACCAAGATGGACGAACGAGACAAACATCGTCCAAAGAATTCCAACGGATCAAATGGGAGGACGAAGGTGGTAGAACAAGACGAACTTGGTCCAAAGAAGGCCTACGGATCAAATGGGAGCACGAAGAGGGACGAACGAGACAAACATGGTGCAAATAAGGCCTACGGAGCAAATGGGAGGACGAAGATGGACGAACGAGACGAACTTGGTCCAAAGAAGGCCTACGGATCAAATGGGAGGACGAAGATGGACGAACGAGACGAACTTGGTCCAAACAAGGCCTACGGATCAAATGGGAGGACGAAGATGGGGGGAACGAGGCGAACTTGGTCCAAAGAAGGCATACGGATCAAATGGGAGGACGAAGATGGACGAACGAGACGAACTTGGTCCAAAGAAGGCCTACGGATCAAATGGGAGGACGAAGATGGACGAACGAGACGAACTTGGTCCAAAGAAGGCCAACGGATCAAATGGGAGGACGAAGATGGACGAACGAGACGAACTTGGTCCAAAGAAGGCCAACGGATCAAATGGGAGGACGAAGATGGACGAACGAGACGAACTTGGTCCAAAGAAGGCCAACGGATCAAATGGGAGGACGAAGATGGACGAACGAGACGAACTTGGTTCAAAGAAGGCCTAGGGATCAAATGGGAGGACGAAGATGGACGAACGAGACGAACTTGGTCCAAAGAAGGCCTACGGATCAAATGGGAGGACGAAGATGGACGAACGAGACGAACTTGGCCCAAAGAAGGCCTACGGATCAAATGGGAGGACGAAGATGGACGAACGAGACGAACTTGATCCAACGAAGGCCAACGGATCAAATGGGAGGACGAAGATGGACGAACGAGACGAACTTGGTCCAAAGAAGGCCTAGGGATCAAATGGGAGGACGAAGATGGAGGAACGAGGCGAACTTGGTCCAAAGAAGGCCTACGGATCAAATGGGAGGACGAAGATGGACGAACGAGACAAACTTCGTCCAAAGAATTCCAACGGATCAAATGGGAGGACGAAGGTGGTAGAACAAGACGAACTTGGTCCAAAGAAGGCCTACGGATCAAATGGGAGGACGAAGAGGGACGAACGAGACAGACATGGTGCAAAGAAGGCCTACGGAGCAAATGGGAGGACGAAGATGGACGAACGAGACGAACTTGGTCCAAAGAAGGCCTACGGATCAAATGGGAGGACGAAGATGGACGAACGAGACGAACTTGGTCCAAAGAAGGCCTACGGATCAAATGGGAGGACGAAGATGGACGAACCAGACGAACTTTGTCCAAAGAAGGCCTACGGATCAAATGGGAGGACGAAGATGGACGAACGAGACGAACTTGGTCCAAAGAAGGCCTACGGATCAAATGGGAGGACGAAGATGGGGGAACGAGGCGAACTTGGTCCAAAGAAGGCCTACGGATCAAATGGGAGGACGAAGATGGACGAACGAGACAAACTTGGTCCAATGAATTCCAACGGATCAAATGGGAGGACGAAGATGGACGAATGAGACAAACTTGGTCCAAAGAATTCCAACGGATCAAATGGGAGGACGAATGTGGTAGAACAAGACGAACTTGGTCCAAAGAAGGCCTACGGATCAAATGGGAGGACGAAGAGGGACGAACGAGACAGACATGGTGCGAAGAAGGCCTACGGAGCAAATGGGAAGACGAAGATGGAAGAACGAGACGAACTTGGTTAAAAAAAAGGCCTACGGATCAAATGGGAGGTCGAAGATGGACGAACGAGACGAACTTGGTCCAAAGAAGGCCTACGGATCAAATGGGAGGACGAAGATGGACGAACGAGACGAACTTGGTCCAAAGAAGGCCTACGGATCAAATGGGAGCACGAAGATGGACGAACGAGACGAACTTGGTCAAAAGAAGGCCTACGGATCAAATGGGAGGACGAAGATGGACGAACGAGACGAACTTGGTCCAAAGAAGGCCTACGGATCAAATGGGAGGACGAAGATGGACGAACGAGACCAACTTGGTCCAAAGAAGGCCAACGGATCAAATGGGAGGACGAAGATGGACGAACGAGACGAACTTGGTCCAAAGAAGGCCTACGGATCAAATGGGAGGACGAAGATAGACGAACGAGACAAACTTCGTCCAAAGAATTCCAACGGATCAAATGGGAGGACGAAGGTGGTAGAACAAGACGAACTTGGTCCAAAGAAGGCCTACGGATCAAATGGGAGGACGAAGAGGGACGAACGAGACAAACATGGTGCAAAGAAGGCCTACGGAACAAATGGGAGGACGAAGATGGACGAACGAGACGAACTTGGTCCAAAGAAGGCCTACGGATCAAATGGGAGGACGAAGATGGACGAACGAGACGAACTTGGTCCAAAGAAGGCCTACGGATCAAATGGGAGGACGAAGAGGGACGAACGAGACAAACATGGTGCAAAGAAGGCCTACGGAGCAAATGGGAGGACGAAGATGGACGAACGAGACGAACTTGGTCCAAAGAAGGCCTACGGATCAAATGGGAGGACGAAGATGGACGAACGAGACGAACTTGGTCCAAAGAAGGCCTACGGATCAAATGGGCGGACGAAGATGGACGAACGAGACGAACTTGGTCCAAAGAAGGCCTACGGATCAAATGGGAGGACGAAGATGGACGAACGAGACGAACTTGGTCCAAAGAAGGCCAACGGATCAAATGGGAGGACGAAGATGGACGAACGAGACGAACTTGGTCCAAAGAAGGCCTACGGATCAAATTGGAGGACGAAGATGGACGAACGAGACGAACTTGGTCCAAAGAAGGCCTACGGATCAAATGGGAGGACGAAGATGGACGAACGAGACGAACTTGGTCCAAAGAAGGCCTACGGATCAAATGGGAGGACGAAGATGGACGAACGAGACGAACTTGGTCCAAAGAAGGCCTACGGATCAAATGGGAGGACGAAGATGGACGAACGGGACGAACTTGGTCCAAAGAAGGCCTACGGATCAAATGGGAGGACGAAGATGGGGGAACGAGGCGAACTTGGTCCAAAGAAGGCCTACGGATCAAATGGGAGGACGAAGATGGACGAACGAGACAAACTTGGTCCAAAGAATTCCAACGGATCAAATGGGAGGACGAAGATGGACGAATGAGACAAACTTGGTCCAAAGAATTCCAACGGATCAAATGGGAGGACGAATGTGGTAGAACAAGACGAACTTGGTCCAAAGAAGGCCTACGGATCAAATGGGAGGACGAAGAGGGACGAACGAGACAAACATGGTGCAAAGAAGGCCTACGGAGCAAATGGGAAGACGAAGATGGAAGAACGAGACGAACTTGGTTAAAAAAAAGGCCTACGGATCAAATGGGAGGTCGAAGATGGACGAACGAGACGAACTTGGTCCAAAGAAGGCCTACGGATCAAATGGGAGGACGAAGATGGACGAACGAGACGAACTTGGTCCAAAGAAGGCCTACGGATCAAATGGGAGGACGAAGATGGACGAACGAGACGAACTTGGTCAAAAGAAGGCCTACGGATCAAATGGGAGGACGAAGATGGACGAACGAGACGAACTTGGTCCAAAGAAGGCCTACGGATCAAATGGGAGGACGAAGATGGACGAATGAGACAAACTTCGTCCAAAGAATTCCAACGGATCAAATAGGAGGACGAAGAGGGACGAACGAGACAAACATGGTGCAAAGAAGGCCTACGGAGCAAATGGGAGGACGAAGATGGACGAACGAGACGAACTTGGTCAAAAGAAGGCCTACGGATCAAATGGGCGGACGAAGATGGACGAACGAGACGAACTTGGCCCAAAGAAGGCCTACGGATCAAATGGGAGGACGAAGATGGACGAACGAGACGAACTTGGTTCAAAGAAGGCCTAGGGATCAAATGGGAGGACGAAGATGGACGAACGAGACGAACTTGGTCCAAAGAAGGCCTACGGATCAAATGGGAGGACGAAGATGGACGAACGAGACGAACTTGGCCCAAAGAAGGCCTACGGATCAAATGGGAGGACGAAGATGGACGAACGAGACGAACTTGATCCAACGAAGGCCAACGGATCAAATGGGAGGACGAAGATGGACGAACGAGCCGAACTTGGCCCAAAGAAGGCCTAGGGATCAAATGGGAGGACGAAGATGGACGAACGAGGCGAACTTGGTCCAAAGAAGGCCTACGGAGCAAAGGGGAGGACGAAGATGGACGAACGAGCTGAACTTGGTCCAAAGAAGGCCTAGGGATCAAACGGGAGGACGAAGATAGACGAACGAGGCGAACTTGGTCCAAAGAAGGCCTACGGAGCAAATGGGAGGACGAAGATGGACGAACGAGACGAACTTGGTCCAAAGAAGGCCTACGGATCAAATGGGACGACGAAGATGGACGAACGAGACGAACTTGGTCCAAAGAAGGCCAACGGATCAAATGGGGGGACGAAGATGGACGAACGAGACGAACTTGGTCCAAAGAAGGCCTACGGATCAAATGGGAGGACGAAGATGGACGAACGAGACAAACTTCGTCCAAAGAATTCCAACGGATCAAATGGGAGGACGAAGGTGGTAGAACAAGACGAACTTGGTCCAAAGAAGGCCTACGGATCAAATGGGAGGACGAAGAGGGACGAACGAGACAAACGTGGTGCAAAGAAGGCCTACGGAGCAAATGGGAGGACGAAGATGGACGAACGAGACGAACTTGGTCAAAAGAAGGCCTACGGATCAAATGGGCGGACGAAGATGGACGAACGAGACGAACTTGGTCCAAAGAAGGCCTACGGATCAAATGGGAGGACGAAGATGGACGAACGAGACGAACTTGGCCCAAAGAAGGCCTACGGATCAAATGGGAGGACGAAGATGGACGAACGAGACGAACTTGGTTCAAAGAAGGCCTAGGGATCAAATGGGAGGACGAAGATGGACGAACGAGACGAACTTGGTCCAAAGAAGGCCTACGGATCAAATGGGAGGACGAAGATGGACGAACGAGACGAACTTGATCCAACGAAGGCCAACGGATCAAATGGGAGGACGAAGATGGACGAACGAGACGAACTTGGTCCAAAGAAGGCCTAGGGATCAAATGGGAGGACGAAGATGGAGGAACGAGGCGAACTTGGTCCAAAGAAGGCCTACGGATCAAATGGGAGGACGAAGACGGACCAACGAGACAAACTTCGTCCAAAGAATTCCAACGGATCAAATGGGAGGACGAAGGTGGTAGAACAAGACGAACTTGGTCCAAAGAAGGCCTACGGATCAAATGGGAGGACGAAGAGGGACGAACGAGACAGACAAGGTGCAAAGAAGGCCTACGGAGCAAATGGGAGGACGAAGATGGACGAACGAGACGAACTTGGTTAAAAAAAAGGCCTACGGATCAAATGGGAGGTCGAAGATGGACGAACGAGACGAACTTGGTCCAAAGAAGGCCTACGGATCAAATGGGAGGACGAAGATGGACGAACGAGACAAACTTGGTCCAAAGAAGGCCTACGGATCAAATGGGAGGACGAAGATGGACGAACGAGACGAACTTGGTCCAAAGAAGGCCTACGGATCAAATGGGAGGACGAAGATGGACGAACCAGACGAACTTGGTCCAAAGAAGGCCTACGGATCAAATGGGAGGACGAAGATGGACGAACGAGACAAACTTGGTCCAAAGAAGGCCTACGGATCAAATGGGAGGACGAAGATGGGGGAACGAGGCGACCTTGGTCCAAAGAAGGCCTACAGATCAAATGGGAGGACGAAGATGGACGAACGAGACAAACTTGGTCCAAAGAATTCCAACGGATCAAATGGGAGGACGAAGATGGACGAATGAGACAAACTTGGTCCAAAGAATTCCAACGGATCAAATGGGAGGACGAATGTGGTAGAACAAGACGAACTTGGTCCAAAGAAGGCCTACGGATCAAATGGGAGGACGAAGAGGGACGAACGAGACAGACATGGTGCAAAGAAGGCCTACGGAGCAAATGGGAAGACGAAGATGGAAGAACGAGACGAACTTGGTTAAAAAAAAGGCCTACGGATCAAATGGGAGGTCGAAGATGGACGAACGAGACGAACTTGGTCCAAAGAAGGCCTACGGATCAAATGGGAGGACGAAGATGGACGAACGAGACGAACTTGGTCCCAAGAAGGCCTACGGATCAAATGGGAGGACGAAGATGGACGAACGAGACGAACTTGGTCAAAAGAAGGCCTACGGATCAAATGGGAGGACGAAGATGGACGAACGAGACGAACTTGGTCCAAAGAAGGCCTACGGATCAAATGGGAGGACGAAGATGGACGAACGAGACGAACTTGGTCCAAAGAAGGCCTACGGATCAAATGGGAGGACGAAGATGGACGAACGAGACGAACTTGATCCAACGAAGGCCAACGGATCAAATGGGAGGACGAAGATGGACGAACGAGCCGAACTTGGCCCAAAGAAGGCCTAGGGATCAAATGGGAGGACGAAGATGGACGAACGAGGCGAACTTGGTCCAAAGAAGGCCTACGGAGCAAAGGGGAGGACGAAGATGGACGAACGAGCTGAACTTGGTCCAAAGAAGGCCTAGGGATCAAACGGGAGGACGAAGATAGACGAACGAGGCGAACTTGGTCCAAAGAAGGCCTACGGAGCAAATGGGAGGACGAAGATGGACGAACGAGACGAACTTGGTCCAAAGAAGGCCTACGGATCAAATGGGACGACGAAGATGGACGAACGAGACGAACTTGGTCCAAAGAAGGCCAACGGATCAAATGGGGGGACGAAGATGGACGAACGAGACGAACTTGGTCCAAAGAAGGCCTACGGATCAAATGGGAGGACGAAGATGGACGAACGAGACAAACTTCGTCCAAAGAATTCCAACGGATCAAATGGGAGGACGAAGGTGGTAGAACAAGACGAACTTGGTCCAAAGAAGGCCTACGGATCAAATGGGAGGACGAAGAGGGACGAACGAGACAAACGTGGTGCAAAGAAGGCCTACGGAGCAAATGGGAGGACGAAGATGGACGAACGAGACGAACTTGGTCAAAAGAAGGCCTACGGATCAAATGGGCGGACGAAGATGGACGAACGAGACGAACTTGGTCCAAAGAAGGCCTACGGATCAAATGGGAGGACGAAGATGGACGAACGAGACGAACTTGGCCCAAAGAAGGCCTACGGATCAAATGGGAGGACGAAGATGGACGAACGAGACGAACTTGGTTCAAAGAAGGCCTAGGGATCAAATGGGAGGACGAAGATGGACGAACGAGACGAACTTGGTCCAAAGAAGGCCTACGGATCAAATGGGAGGACGAAGATGGACGAACGAGACGAACTTGATCCAACGAAGGCCAACGGATCAAATGGGAGGACGAAGATGGACGAACGAGACGAACTTGGTCCAAAGAAGGCCTAGGGATCAAATGGGAGGACGAAGATGGAGGAACGAGGCGAACTTGGTCCAAAGAAGGCCTACGGATCAAATGGGAGGACGAAGACGGACGAACGAGACAAACTTCGTCCAAAGAATTCCAACGGATCAAATGGGAGGACGAAGGTGGTAGAACAAGACGAACTTGGTCCAAAGAAGGCCTACGGATCAAATGGGAGGACGAAGAGGGACGAACGAGACAGACATGGTGCAAAGAAGGCCTACGGAGCAAATGGGAGGACGAAGATGGACGAACGAGACGAACTTGGTTAAAAAAAAGGCCTACGGATCAAATGGGAGGTCGAAGATGGACGAACGAGACGAACTTGGTCCAAAGAAGGCCTACGGATCAAATGGGAGGACGAAGATGGACGAACGAGACAAACTTGGTCCAAAGAAGGCCTACGGATCAAATGGGAGGACGAAGATGGACGAACGAGACGAACTTGGTCCAAAGAAGGCCAACGGATCAAATGGGGGGACGAAGATGGACGAACGAGACGAACTTGGTCCAAAGAAGGCCTACGGATCAAATGGGAGGACGAAGATGGACGAACGAGACAAACTTCGTCCAAAGAATTCCAACGGATCAAATGGGAGGACGAAGGTGGTAGAACAAGACGAACTTGGTCCAAAGAAGGCCTACGGATCAAATGGGAGGACGAAGAGGGACGAACGAGACAAACGTGGTGCAAAGAAGGCCTACGGAGCAAATGGGAGGACGAAGATGGACGAACGAGACGAACTTGGTCAAAAGAAGGCCTACGGATCAAATGGGCGGACGAAGATGGACGAACGAGACGAACTTGGTCCAAAGAAGGCCTACGGATCAAATGGGAGGACGAAGATGGACGAACGAGACGAACTTGGCCCAAAGAAGGCCTACGGATCAAATGGGAGGACGAAGATGGACGAACGAGACGAACTTGGTTCAAAGAAGGCCTAGGGATCAAATGGGAGGACGAAGATGGACGAACGAGACGAACTTGGTCCAAAGAAGGCCTACGGATCAAATGGGAGGACGAAGATGGACGAACGAGACGAACTTGATCCAACGAAGGCCAACGGATCAAATGGGAGGACGAAGATGGACGAACGAGACGAACTTGGTCCAAAGAAGGCCTAGGGATCAAATGGGAGGACGAAGATGGAGGAACGAGGCGAACTTGGTCCAAAGAAGGCCTACGGATCAAATGGGAGGACGAAGACGGACGAACGAGACAAACTTCGTCCAAAGAATTCCAACGGATCAAATGGGAGGACGAAGGTGGTAGAACAAGACGAACTTGGTCCAAAGAAGGCCTACGGATCAAATGGGAGGACGAAGAGGGACGAACGAGACAGACATGGTGCAAAGAAGGCCTACGGAGCAAATGGGAGGACGAAGATGGACGAACGAGACGAACTTGGTTAAAAAAAAGGCCTACGGATCAAATGGGAGGTCGAAGATGGACGAACGAGACGAACTTGGTCCAAAGAAGGCCTACGGATCAAATGGGAGGACGAAGATGGACGAACGAGACAAACTTGGTCCAAAGAAGGCCTACGGATCAAATGGGAGGACGAAGATGGACGAACGAGACGAACTTGGTCCAAAGAAGGCCTACGGATCAAATGGGAGGACGAAGATGGACGAACCAGACGAACTTGGTCCAAAGAAGGCCTACGGATCAAATGGGAGGACGAAGATGGACGAACGAGACAAACTTGGTCCAAAGAAGGCCTACGGATCAAATGGGAGGACGAAGATGGGGGAACGAGGCGACCTTGGTCCAAAGAAGGCCTACGGATCAAATGGGAGGACGAAGATGGACGAACGAGACAAACTTGGTCCAAAGAATTCCAACGGATCAAATGGGAGGACGAAGATGGACGAATGAGACAAACTTGGTCCAAAGAATTCCAACGGATCAAATGGGAGGACGAATGTGGTAGAACAAGACGAACTTGGTCCAAAGAAGGCCTACGGATCAAATGGGAGGACGAAGAGGGACGAACGAGACAGACATGGTGCAAAGAAGGCCTACGGAGCAAATGGGAAGACGAAGATGGAAGAACGAGACGAACTTGGTTAAAAAAAAGGCCTACGGATCAAATGGGAGGTCGAAGATGGACGAACGAGACGAACTTGGTCCAAAGAAGGCCTACGGATCAAATGGGAGGACGAAGATGGACGAACGAGACGAACTTGGTCCCAAGAAGGCCTACGGATCAAATGGGAGGACGAAGATGGACGAACGAGACGAACTTGGTCAAAAGAAGGCCTACGGATCAAATGGGAGGACGAAGATGGACGAACGAGACGAACTTGGTCCAAAGAAGGCCTACGGATCAAATGGGAGGACGAAGATGGACGAACGAGACGAACTTGGTCCAAAGAAGGCCAACGGATCAAATGGGAGGACGAAGATGGACGAACGAGACGAACTTGGTCCAAAGAAGGCCTACGGATCAAATGGGAGGACGAAGATGGACGAATGAGACAAACTTCGTCCAAAGAATTCCAACGGATCAAATGGGAGGACGAAGGTGGTAGAACAAGACGAACTTGGTCCAAAGAAGGCCTACGGATCAAATGGGAGGATGAAGAGGGACGAACGAGACAAACATGGAGCAAAGAAGGCCTACGGAGCAAATGGGAGGACGAAGATGGACGAACGAGACGAACTTGGTCAAAAGAAGGCCTACGGATCAAATGGGCGGACGAAGATGGACGAACGAGACGAACTTGGTCCAAAGAAGGCCTACGGATCAAATGGGAGGACGAAGATGGACGAACGAGACGAACTTGGTCCAAAGAAGGCCAACGGATCAAATGGGAGGACGAAGATGGACGAACGAGACGAACTTGGTCCAAAGAAGGCCTACGGATCAAATTGGAGGACGAAGATGGACGAACGAGACGAACTTGGTCCAAAGAAGGCCTACGGATCAAATGGGAGGACGAAGATGGACGAACGAGACGAACTTGGTCCAAAGAAGGCCTACGGATCAAATGGGAGGACGAAGATGGACGAACGAGACGAACTTGGTCCAAAGAAGGCCTACGGATCAAATGGGAGGACGAAGATGGGGGAACGAGGCGAACTTGGTCCAAAGAAGGCCTACGGATCAAATGGGCGGACGAAGATGGACGAACGAGACGAACTTGGTCCAAAGAAGGCCTACGGATCAAATGGGAGGACGAAGATGGACGAACGAGACGAACTTGGCCCAAAGAAGGCCTACGGATCAAATGGGAGGACGAAGATGGACGAACGAGACGAACTTGGTTCAAAGAGGGCCTAGGGATCAAATGGGAGGACGAAGATGGACGAACGAGACGAACTTGGTCCAAAGAAGGCCTACGGATCAAATGGGAGGACGAAGATGGACGAACGAGACGAACTTGATCCAACGAAGGCCAACGGATCAAATGGGAGGACGAAGATGGACGAACGAGACGAACTTGGTCCAAAGAAGGCCTAGGGATCAAATGGGAGGACGAAGATTGAGGAACGAGGCGAACTTGGTCCAAAGAAGGCCTACGGATCAAATGGGAGGACGAAGACGGACGAACGAGACAAACTTCGTCCAAAGAATTCCAACGGATCAAATGGGAGGACGAAGGTGGTAGAACAAGACGAACTTGGTCCAAAGAAGGCCTACGGATCTAATGGGAGGACGAAGAGGGACGAACGAGACAGACATGGTGCAAAGAAGGCCTACGGAGCAAATGGGAGGACGAAGATGGACGAACGAGACGAACTTGGTTAAAAAAAAGGCCTACGGATCAAATGGGAGGTCGAAGATGGACGAACGAGACGAACTTGGTCCAAAGAAGGCCTACGGATCAAATGGGAGGACGAAAATGGACGAACGAGACAAACTTGGTCCAAAGAAGGCCTACGGATCAAATGGGAGGACGAAGATGGACGAACGAGACGAACTTGGTCCAAAGAAGGCCTACGGATCAAATGGGAGGACGAAGATGGACGAACCAGACGAACTTGGTCCAAAGAAGGCCTACGGATCAAATGGGAGGACGAAGATGGACGAACGAGACAAACTTGGTCCAAAGAAGGCCTACGGATCAAATGGGAGGACGAAGATGGGGGAACGAGGCGACCTTGGTCCAAAGAAGGCCTACGGATCAAATGGGAGGACGAAGATGGACGAACGAGACAAACTTGGTCCAAAGAATTCCAACGGATCAAATGGGAGGACGAAGATGGACGAACGAGACGAACTTGGTCCAAAGAAGGCCTACGGATCAAATTGGAGGACGAAGATGGACGAACGAGACGAACTTGGTCCAAAGAAGGCCTACGGATCAAATGGGACGACGAAGATGGACGAACGAGACGAACTTGGTCCAAAGAAGGCCAACGGATCAAATGGGGGGACGAAGATGGACGAACGAGACGAACTTGGTCCAAAGAAGGCCTACGGATCAAATGGGAGGACGAAGATGGACGAACGAGACAAACTTCGTCCAAAGAATTCCAACGGATCAAATGGGAGGACGAAGGTGGTAGAACAAGACGAACTTGGTCCAAAGAAGGCCTACGGATCAAATGGGAGGACGAAGAGGGACGAACGAGACAAACGTGGTGCAAAGAAGGCCTACGGAGCAAATGGGAGGACGAAGATGGACGAACGAGACGAACTTGGTCAAAAGAAGGCCTACGGATCAAATGGGCGGACGAAGATGGACGAACGAGACGAACTTGGTCCAAAGAAGGCCTACGGATCAAATGGGAGGACGAAGATGGACGAACGAGACGAACTTGGCCCAAAGAAGGCCTACGGATCAAATGGGAGGACGAAGATGGACGAACGAGACGAACTTGGTTCAAAGAAGGCCTAGGGATCAAATGGGAGGACGAAGATGGACGAACGAGACGAACTTGGTCCAAAGAAGGCCTACGGATCAAATGGGAGGACGAAGATGGACGAACGAGACGAACTTGATCCAACGAAGGCCAACGGATCAAATGGGAGGACGAAGATGGACGAACGAGACGAACTTGGTCCAAAGAAGGCCTAGGGATCAAATGGGAGGACGAAGATGGAGGAACGAGGCGAACTTGGTCCAAAGAAGGCCTACGGATCAAATGGGAGGACGAAGACGGACCAACGAGACAAACTTCGTCCAAAGAATTCCAACGGATCAAATGGGAGGACGAAGGTGGTAGAACAAGACGAACTTGGTCCAAAGAAGGCCTACGGATCAAATGGGAGGACGAAGAGGGACGAACGAGACAGACAAGGTGCAAAGAAGGCCTACGGAGCAAATGGGAGGACGAAGATGGACGAACGAGACGAACTTGGTTAAAAAAAAGGCCTACGGATCAAATGGGAGGTCGAAGATGGACGAACGAGACGAACTTGGTCCAAAGAAGGCCTACGGATCAAATGGGAGGACGAAGATGGACGAACGAGACAAACTTGGTCCAAAGAAGGCCTACGGATCAAATGGGAGGACGAAGATGGACGAACGAGACGAACTTGGTCCAAAGAAGGCCTACGGATCAAATGGGAGGACGAAGATGGACGAACCAGACGAACTTGGTCCAAAGAAGGCCTACGGATCAAATGGGAGGACGAAGATGGACGAACGAGACAAACTTGGTCCAAAGAAGGCCTACGGATCAAATGGGAGGACGAAGATGGGGGAACGAGGCGACCTTGGTCCAAAGAAGGCCTACAGATCAAATGGGAGGACGAAGATGGACGAACGAGACAAACTTGGTCCAAAGAATTCCAACGGATCAAATGGGAGGACGAAGATGGACGAATGAGACAAACTTGGTCCAAAGAATTCCAACGGATCAAATGGGAGGACGAATGTGGTAGAACAAGACGAACTTGGTCCAAAGAAGGCCTACGGATCAAATGGGAGGACGAAGAGGGACGAACGAGACAGACATGGTGCAAAGAAGGCCTACGGAGCAAATGGGAAGACGAAGATGGAAGAACGAGACGAACTTGGTTAAAAAAAAGGCCTACGGATCAAATGGGAGGTCGAAGATGGACGAACGAGACGAACTTGGTCCAAAGAAGGCCTACGGATCAAATGGGAGGACGAAGATGGACGAACGAGACGAACTTGGTCCCAAGAAGGCCTACGGATCAAATGGGAGGACGAAGATGGACGAACGAGACGAACTTGGTCAAAAGAAGGCCTACGGATCAAATGGGAGGACGAAGATGGACGAACGAGACGAACTTGGTCCAAAGAAGGCCTACGGATCAAATGGGAGGACGAAGATGGACGAACGAGACGAACTTGGTCCAAAGAAGGCCAACGGATCAAATGGGAGGACGAAGATGGACGAACGAGACGAACTTGGTCCAAAGAAGGCCTACGGATCAAATGGGAGGACGAAGATGGACGAACGAGACGAACTTGATCCAACGAAGGCCAACGGATCAAATGGGAGGACGAAGATGGACGAACGAGCCGAACTTGGCCCAAAGAAGGCCTAGGGATCAAATGGGAGGACGAAGATGGACGAACGAGGCGAACTTGGTCCAAAGAAGGCCTACGGAGCAAAGGGGAGGACGAAGATGGACGAACGAGCTGAACTTGGTCCAAAGAAGGCCTAGGGATCAAACGGGAGGACGAAGATAGACGAACGAGGCGAACTTGGTCCAAAGAAGGCCTACGGAGCAAATGGGAGGACGAAGATGGACGAACGAGACGAACTTGGTCCAAAGAAGGCCTACGGATCAAATGGGACGACGAAGATGGACGAACGAGACGAACTTGGTCCAAAGAAGGCCAACGGATCAAATGGGGGGACGAAGATGGACGAACGAGACGAACTTGGTCCAAAGAAGGCCTACGGATCAAATGGGAGGACGAAGACGGACGAACGAGACAAACTTCGTCCAAAGAATTCCAACGGATCAAATGGGAGGACGAAGGTGGTAGAACAAGACGAACTTGGTCCAAAGAAGGCCTACGGATCAAATGGGAGGACGAAGAGGGACGAACGAGACAGACATGGTGCAAAGAAGGCCTACGGAGCAAATGGGAGGACGAAGATGGACGAACGAGACGAACTTGGTTAAAAAAAAGGCCTACGGATCAAATGGGAGGTCGAAGATGGACGAACGAGACGAACTTGGTCCAAAGAAGGCCTACGGATCAAATGGGAGGACGAAGATGGACGAACGAGACAAACTTGGTCCAAAGAAGGCCTACGGATCAAATGGGAGGACGAAGATGGACGAACGAGCCGAACTTGGCCCAAAGAAGGCCTAGGGATCAAATGGGAGGACGAAGATGGACGAACGAGGCGAACTTGGTCCAAAGAAGGCCTACGGAGCAAAGGGGAGGACGAAGATGGACGAACGAGGCGAACTTGGTCCAAAGAAGGCCTACGGAGCAAATGGGAGGACGAAGATGGACGAACGAGGCGAACTTGGTCCAAAGAAGGCCTACGGAGCAAATGGGAGGACGAAGATGGACGAACGAGACGAACTTGGTCCAAAGAAGGCCTACGGATCAAATGGGAGGACGAAGATGGACGAACGAGACGAACTTGATCCAACGAAGGCCAACGGATCAAATGGGAGGACGAAGATGGACGAACGAGACGAACTTGGTCCAAAGAAGGCCTACGGATCAAATGGGAGGACGAAGATGGACGAACGAGACGAACTTGATCCAACGAAGGCCAACGGATCAAATGGGAGGACGAAGATGGACGAACGAGACGAACTTGATCCAACGAAGGCCAACGGATCAAATGGGAGGACGAAGATGGACGAACGAGACGAACTTGGTTAAAAAAAAGGCCTACGGATCAAATGGGAGGTCGAAGATGGACGAACGAGACGAACTTGGTCCAAAGAAGGCCAACGGATCAAATGGGAGGACGAAGATGGACGAACGAGACGAACTTGGTCCAAAGAAGGCCTACGGATCAAATGGGAGGACGAAGATGGACGAACGAGACGAACTTGATCCAACGAAGGCCAACGGATCAAATGGGAGGACGAAGATGGACGAACGAGCCGAACATGGCCCAAAGAAGGCCTAGGGATCAAATGGGAGGACGAAGATGGACGAACGAGGCGAACTTGGTCCAAAGAAGGCCTACGGAGCAAAGGGGAGGACGAAGATGGACGAACGAGGCGAACTTGGTCCAAAGAAGGCCTACGGAGCAAATGGGAGGACGAAGATGGACGAACGAGACGAACTTGGTCCAAAGAAGGCCTACGGATCAAATGGGAGGACGAAGATGGACGAACGAGACGAACTTGATCCAACGAAGGCCAACGGATCAAATGGGAGGACGAAGATGGACGAACGAGACGAACTTGGTCCAAAGAAGGCCTAGGGATCAAATGGGAGGACGAAGATGGAGGAACGAGGCGAACTTGGTCCAAAGAAGGCCTACGGATCAAATGGGAGGACGAAGACGGACGAACGAGACAAACTTCGTCCAAAGAATTCCAACGGATCAAATGGGAGGACGAAGGTGGTAGAACAAGACGAACTTGGTCCAAAGAAGGCCTACGGATCAAATGGGAGGACGAAGAGGGACGAACGAGACAGACATGGTGCAAAGAAGGCCTACGGAGCAAATGGGAGGACGAAGATGGACGAACGAGACGAACTTGGTTAAAAAAAAGGCCTACGGATCAAATGGGAGGTCGAAGATGGACGAACGAGACGAACTTGGTCCAAAGAAGGCCTACGGATCAAATGGGAGGACGAAGATGGACGAACGAGACAAACTTGGTCCAAAGAAGGCCTACGGATCAAATGGGAGGACGAAGATGGACGAACGAGACGAACTTGGTCCAAAGAAGGCCAACGGATCAAATGGGGGGACGAAGATGGACGAACGAGACGAACTTGGTCCAAAGAAGGCCTACGGATCAAATGGGAGGACGAAGATGGACGAACGAGACAAACTTCGTCCAAAGAATTCCAACGGATCAAATGGGAGGACGAAGGTGGTAGAACAAGACGAACTTGGTCCAAAGAAGGCCTACGGATCAAATGGGAGGACGAAGAGGGACGAACGAGACAAACGTGGTGCAAAGAAGGCCTACGGAGCAAATGGGAGGACGAAGATGGACGAACGAGACGAACTTGGTCAAAAGAAGGCCTACGGATCAAATGGGCGGACGAAGATGGACGAACGAGACGAACTTGGTCCAAAGAAGGCCTACGGATCAAATGGGAGGACGAAGATGGACGAACGAGACGAACTTGGCCCAAAGAAGGCCTACGGATCAAATGGGAGGACGAAGATGGACGAACGAGACGAACTTGGTTCAAAGAAGGCCTAGGGATCAAATGGGAGGACGAAGATGGACGAACGAGACGAACTTGGTCCAAAGAAGGCCTACGGATCAAATGGGAGGACGAAGATGGACGAACGAGACGAACTTGATCCAACGAAGGCCAACGGATCAAATGGGAGGACGAAGATGGACGAACGAGACGAACTTGGTCCAAAGAAGGCCTAGGGATCAAATGGGAGGACGAAGATGGAGGAACGAGGCGAACTTGGTCCAAAGAAGGCCTACGGATCAAATGGGAGGACGAAGACGGACGAACGAGACAAACTTCGTCCAAAGAATTCCAACGGATCAAATGGGAGGACGAAGGTGGTAGAACAAGACGAACTTGGTCCAAAGAAGGCCTACGGATCAAATGGGAGGACGAAGAGGGACGAACGAGACAGACATGGTGCAAAGAAGGCCTACGGAGCAAATGGGAGGACGAAGATGGACGAACGAGACGAACTTGGTTAAAAAAAAGGCCTAGGGATCAAATGGGAGGTCGAAGATGGACGAACGAGACGAACTTGGTCCAAAGAAGGCCTACGGATCAAATGGGAGGACGAAGATGGACGAACGAGACAAACTTGGTCCAAAGAAGGCCTACGGATCAAATGGGAGGACGAAGATGGACGAACGAGACGAACTTGGTCCAAAGAAGGCCTACGGATCAAATGGGAGGACGAAGATGGACGAACCAGACGAACTTGGTCCAAAGAAGGCCTACGGATCAAATGGGAGGACGAAGATGGACGAACGAGACAAACTTGGTCCAAAGAAGGCCTACGGATCAAATGGGAGGACGAAGATGGGGGAACGAGGCGACCTTGGTCCAAAGAAGGCCTACGGATCAAATGGGAGGACGAAGATGGACGAACGAGACAAACTTGGTCCAAAGAATTCCAACGGATCAAATGGGAGGACGAAGATGGACGAATGAGACAAACTTGGTCCAAAGAATTCCAACGGATCAAATGGGAGGACGAATGTGGTAGAACAAGACGAACTTGGTCCAAAGAAGGCCTACGGATCAAATGGGAGGACGAAGAGGGACGAACGAGACAGACATGGTGCAAAGAAGGCCTACGGAGCAAATGGGAAGACGAAGATGGAAGAACGAGACGAACTTGGTTAAAAAAAAGGCCTACGGATCAAATGGGAGGTCGAAGATGGACGAACGAGACGAACTTGGTCCAAAGAAGGCCTACGGATCAAATGGGAGGACGAAGATGGACGAATGAGACAAACTTCGTCCAAAGAATTCCAACGGATCAAATGGGAGGACGAAGGTGGTAGAACAAGACGAACTTGGTCCAAAGAAGGCCTACGGATCAAATGGGAGGATGAAGAGGGACGAACGAGACAAACATGGAGCAAAGAAGGCCTACGGAGCAAATGGGAGGACGAAGATGGACGAACGAGACGAACTTGGTCAAAAGAAGGCCTACGGATCAAATGGGCGGACGAAGATGGACGAACGAGACGAACTTGGTCCAAAGAAGGCCTACGGATCAAATGGGAGGACGAAGATGGACGAACGAGACGAACTTGGTCCAAAGAAGGCCAACGGATCAAATGGGAGGACGAAGATGGACGAACGAGACGAACTTGGTCCAAAGAAGGCCTACGGATCAAATTGGAGGACGAAGATGGACGAACGAGACGAACTTGGTCCAAAGAAGGCCTACGGATCAAATGGGAGGACGAAGATGGACGAACGAGACGAACTTGGTCCAAAGAAGGCCTACGGATCAAATGGGAGGACGAAGATGGACGAACGAGACGAACTTGGTCCAAAGAAGGCCTACGGATCAAATGGGAGGACGAAGATGGGGGAACGAGGCGAACTTGGTCCAAAGAAGGCCTACGGATCAAATGGGCGGACGAAGATGGACGAACGAGACGAACTTGGTCCAAAGAAGGCCTACGGATCAAATGGGAGGACGAAGATGGACGAACGAGACGAACTTGGCCCAAAGAAGGCCTACGGATCAAATGGGAGGACGAAGATGGACGAACGAGACGAACTTGGTTCAAAGAAGGCCTAGGGATCAAATGGGAGGACGAAGATGGACGAACGAGACGAACTTGGTCCAAAGAAGGCCTACGGATCAAATGGGAGGACGAAGATGGACGAACGAGACGAACTTGATCCAACGAAGGCCAACGGATCAAATGGGAGGACGAAGATGGACGAACGAGACGAACTTGGTCCAAAGAAGGCCTAGGGATCAAATGGGAGGACGAAGATGGAGGAACGAGGCGAACTTGGTCCAAAGAAGGCCTACGGATCAAATGGGAGGACGAAGACGGACGAACGAGACAAACTTCGTCCAAAGAATTCCAACGGATCAAATGGGAGGACGAAGGTGGTAGAACAAGACGAACTTGGTCCAAAGAAGGCCTACGGATCAAATGGGAGGACGAAGAGGGACGAACGAGACAGACATGGTGCAAAGAAGGCCTACGGAGCAAATGGGAGGACGAAGATGGACGAACGAGACGAACTTGGTTAAAAAAAAGGCCTACGGATCAAATGGGAGGTCGAAGATGGACGAACGAGACGAACTTGGTCCAAAGAAGGCCTACGGATCAAATGGGAGGACGAAGATGGACGAACGAGACCAACTTGGTCCAAAGAAGGCCTACGGATCAAATGGGAGGACGAAGATGGACGAACGAGACGAACTTGGTCCAAAGAAGGCCTACGGATCAAATGGGAGGACGAAGATGGACGAACCAGACGAACTTGGTCCAAAGAAGGCCTACGGATCAAATGGGAGGACGAAGATGGACGAACGAGACAAACTTGGTCCAAAGAAGGCCTACGGATCAAATGGGAGGACGAAGATGGGGGAACGAGGCGACCTTGGTCCAAAGAAGGCCTACGGATCAAATGGGAGGACGAAGATGGACGAACGAGACAAACTTGGTCCAAAGAATTCCAACGGATCAAATGGGAGGACGAAGATGGACGAATGAGACAAACTTGGTCCAAAGAATTCCAACGGATCAAATGGGAGGACGAATGTGGTAGAACAAGACGAACTTGGTCCAAAGAAGGCCTACGGATCAAATGGGAGGACGAAGAGGGACGAACGAGACAGACATGGTGCAAAGAAGGCCTACGGAGCAAATGGGAAGACGAAGATGGAAGAACGAGACGAACTTGGTTAAAAAAAAGGCCTACGGATCAAATGGGAGGTCGAAGATGGACGAACGAGACGAACTTGGTCCAAAGAAGGCCTACGGATCAAATGGGAGGACGAAGATGGACGAACGAGACGAACTTGGTCCAAAGAAGGCCAACGGATCAAATGGGAGGACGAAGATGGACGAACGAGACGAACTTGGTCCAAAGAAGGCCTACGGATCAAATTGGAGGACGAAGATGGACGAACGAGACGAACTTGGTCCAAAGAAGGCCTACGGATCAAATGGGAGGACGAAGATGGACGAACAAGACGAACTTGGTCCAAAGAAGGCCTACGGATCAAATGGGAGGACGAAGATGGACGAACGAGACGAACTTGGTCCAAAGAAGGCCTACGGATCAAATGGGAGGACGAAGATGGGGGAACGAGGCGAACTTGGTCCAAAGAAGGCCTACGGATCAAATGGGCGGACGAAGATGGACGAACGAGACGAACTTGGTCCAAAGAAGGCCTACGGATCAAATGGGAGGACGAAGATGGACGAACGAGACGAACTTGGCCCAAAGAAGGCCTACGGATCAAATGGGAGGACGAAGATGGACGAACGAGACGAACTTGGTTCAAAGAAGGCCTAGGGATCAAATGGGAGGACGAAGATGGACGAACGAGACGAACTTGGTCCAAAGAAGGCCTACGGATCAAATGGGAGGACGAAGATGGACGAACGAGACAAACTTGGTCCAAAGAAGGCCTACGGATCAAATGGGAGGACGAAGATGGACGAACGAGACGAACTTGGTCCAAAGAAGGCCTACGGATCAAATGGGAGGACGAAGATGGACGAACCAGACGAACTTGGTCCAAAGAAGGCCTACGGATCAAATGGGAGGACGAAGATGGACGAACGAGACAAACTTGGTCCAAAGAAGGCCTACGGATCAAATGGGAGGACGAAGATGGGGGAACGAGGCGACCTTGGTCCAAAGAAGGCCTACGGATCAAATGGGAGGACGAAGATGGACGAACGAGACAAACTTGGTCCAAAGAATTCCAACGGATCAAATGGGAGGACGAAGATGGACGAATGAGACAAACTTGGTCCAAAGAATTCCAACGGATCAAATGGGAGGACGAATGTGGTAGAACAAGACGAACTTGGTCCAAAGAAGGCCTACGGATCAAATGGGAGGACGAAGAGGGACGAACGAGACAGACATGGTGCAAAGAAGGCCTACGGAGCAAATGGGAAGACGAAGATGGAAGAACGAGACGAACTTGGTTAAAAAAAAGGCCTACGGATCAAATGGGAGGTCGAAGATGGACGAACGAGACGAACTTGGTCCAAAGAAGGCCTACGGATCAAATGGGAGGACGAAGGTGGACGAATGAGACAAACTTCGTCCAAAGAATTCCAACGGATCAAATGGGAGGACGAAGGTGGTAGAACAAGACGAACTTGGTCCAAAGAAGGCCTACGGATCAAATGGGAGGATGAAGAGGGACGAACGAGACAAACATGGAGCAAAGAAGGCCTACGGAGCAAATGGGAGGACGAAGATGGACGAACGAGACGAACTTGGTCAAAAGAAGGCCTACGGATCAAATGGGCGGACGAAGATGGACGAACGAGACGAACTTGGTCCAAAGAAGGCCTACGGATCAAATGGGAGGACGAAGATGGACGAACGAGACGAACTTGGTCCAAAGAAGGCCAACGGATCAAATGGGAGGACGAAGATGGACGAACGAGACGAACTTGGTCCAAAGAAGGCCTACGGATCAAATTGGAGGACGAAGATGGACGAACGAGACGAACTTGGTCCAAAGAAGGCCTACGGATCAAATGGGAGGACGAAGATGGACGAACGAGACGAACTTGGTCCAAAGAAGGCCTACGGATCAAATGGGAGGACGAAGATGGACGAACGAGACGAACTTGGTCCAAAGAAGGCCTACGGATCAAATGGGAGGACGAAGATGGGGGAACGAGGCGAACTTGGTCCAAAGAAGGCCTACGGATCAAATGGGCGGACGAAGATGGACGAACGAGACGAACTTGGTCCAAAGAAGGCCTACGGATCAAATGGGAGGACGAAGATGGACGAACGAGACGAACTTGGCCCAAAGAAGGCCTACGGATCAAATGGGAGGACGAAGATGGACGAACGAGACGAACTTGGTTCAAAGAAGGCCTAGGGATCAAATGGGAGGACGAAGATGGACGAACGAGACGAACTTGGTCCAAAGAAGGCCTACGGATCAAATGGGAGGACGAAGATGGACGAACGAGACGAACTTGATCCAACGAAGGCCAACGGATCAAATGGGAGGACGAAGATGGACGAACGAGACGAACTTGGTCCAAAGAAGGCCTAGGGATCAAATGGGAGGACGAAGATGGAGGAACGAGGCGAACTTGGTCCAAAGAAGGCCTACGGATCAAATGGGAGGACGAAGACGGACGAACGAGACAAACTTCGTCCAAAGAATTCCAACGGATCAAATGGGAGGACGAAGGTGGTAGAACAAGACGAACTTGGTCCAAAGAAGGCCTACGGATCAAATGGGAGGACGAAGAGGGACGAACGAGACAGACATGGTGCAAAGAAGGCCTACGGAGCAAATGGGAGGACGAAGATGGACGAACGAGACGAACTTGGTTAAAAAAAAGGCCTACGGATCAAATGGGAGGTCGAAGATGGACGAACGAGACGAACTTGGTCCAAAGAAGGCCTACGGATCAAATGGGAGGACGAAGATGGACGAACGAGACAAACTTGGTCCAAAGAAGGCCTACGGATCAAATGGGAGGACGAAGATGGACGAACGAGACGAACTTGGTCCAAAGAAGGCCTACGGATCAAATGGGAGGACGAAGATGGACGAACCAGACGAACTTGGTCCAAAGAAGGCCTACGGATCAAATGGGAGGACGAAGATGGACGAACGAGACAAACTTGGTCCAAAGAAGGCCTACGGATCAAATGGGAGGACGAAGATGGGGGAACGAGGCGACCTTGGTCCAAAGAAGGCCTACGGATCAAATGGGAGGACGAAGATGGACGAACGAGACAAACTTGGTCCAAAGAATTCCAACGGATCAAATGGGAGGACGAAGATGGACGAATGAGACAAACTTGGTCCAAAGAATTCCAACGGATCAAATGGGAGGACGAATGTGGTAGAACAAGACGAACTTGGTCCAAAGAAGGCCTACGGATCAAATGGGAGGACGAAGAGGGACGAACGAGACAGACATGGTGCAAAGAAGGCCTACGGAGCAAATGGGAAGACGAAGATGGAAGAACGAGACGAACTTGGTTAAAAAAAAGGCCTACGGATCAAATGGGAGGTCGAAGATGGACGAACGAGACGAACTTGGTCCAAAGAAGGCCTACGGATCAAATGGGAGGACGAAGATGGACGAACGAGACGAACTTGGTCCAAAGAAGGCCAACGGATCAAATGGGAGGACGAAGATGGACGAACGAGACGAACTTGGTCCAAAGAAGGCCTACGGATCAAATTGGAGGACGAAGATGGACGAACGAGACGAACTTGGTCCAAAGAAGGCCTACGGATCAAATGGGAGGACGAAGATGGACGAACGAGACGAACTTGGTCCAAAGAAGGCCTACGGATCAAATGGGAGGACGAAGATGGACGAACGAGACGAACTTGGTCCAAAGAAGGCCTACGGATCAAATGGGAGGACGAAGATGGGGGAACGAGGCGAACTTGGTCCAAAGAAGGCCTACGGATCAAATGGGCGGACGAAGATGGACGAACGAGACGAACTTGGTCCAAAGAAGGCCTACGGATCAAATGGGAGGACGAAGATGGACGAACGAGACGAACTTGGCCCAAAGAAGGCCTACGGATCAAATGGGAGGACGAAGATGGACGAACGAGACGAACTTGGTTCAAAGAAGGCCTAGGGATCAAATGGGAGGACGAAGATGGACGAACGAGACGAACTTGGTCCAAAGAAGGCCTACGGATCAAATGGGAGGACGAAGATGGACGAACGAGACGAACTTGATCCAACGAAGGCCAACGGATCAAATGGGAGGACGAAGATGGACGAACGAGACGAACTTGGTCCAAAGAAGGCCTAGGGATCAAATGGGAGGACGAAGATGGAGGAACGAGGCGAACTTGGTCCAAAGAAGGCCTACGGATCAAATGGGAGGACGAAGACGGACGAACGAGACAAACTTCGTCCAAAGAATTCCAACGGATCAAATGGGAGGACGAAGGTGGTAGAACAAGACGAACTTGGTCCAAAGAAGGCCTACGGATCAAATGGGAGGACGAAGAGGGACGAACGAGACAGACATGGTGCAAAGAAGGCCTACGGAGCAAATGGGAGGACGAAGATGGACGAACGAGACGAACTTGGTTAAAAAAAAGGCCTACGGATCAAATGGGAGGTCGAAGATGGACGAACGAGACGAACTTGGTCCAAAGAAGGCCTACGGATCAAATGGGAGGACGAAGATGGACGAACGAGACAAACTTGGTCCAAAGAAGGCCTACGGATCAAATGGGAGGACGAAGATGGACGAACGAGACGAACTTGGTCCAAAGAAGGCCTACGGATCAAATGGGAGGACGAAGATGGACGAACCAGACGAACTTGGTCCAAAGAAGGCCTACGGATCAAATGGGAGGACGAAGATGGACGAACGAGACAAACTTGGTCCAAAGAAGGCCTACGGATCAAATGGGAGGACGAAGATGGGGGAACGAGGCGACCTTGGTCCAAAGAAGGCCTACGGATCAAATGGGAGGACGAAGATGGACGAACGAGACAAACTTGGTCCAAAGAATTCCAACGGATCAAATGGGAGGACGAAGATGGACGAATGAGACAAACTTGGTCCAAAGAATTCCAACGGATCAAATGGGATGACGAATGTGGTAGAACAAGACGAACTTGGTCCAAAGAAGGCCTACGGATCAAATGGGAGGACGAAGAGGGACGAACGAGACAGACATGGTGCAAAGAAGGCCTACGGAGCAAATGGGAAGACGAAGATGGAAGAACGAGACGAACTTGGTTAAAAAAAAGGCCTACGGATCAAATGGGAGGTCGAAGATGGACGAACGAGACGAACTTGGTCCAAAGAAGGCCTACGGATCAAATGGGAGGACGAAGATGGACGAACGAGACGAACTTGGTCCCAAGAAGGCCTACGGATCAAATGGGAGGACGAAGATGGACGAACGAGACGAACTTGGTCAAAAGAAGGCCTACGGATCAAATGGGAGGACGAAGATGGACGAACGAGACGAACTTGGTCCAAAGAAGGCCTACGGATCAAATGGGAGGACGAAGATGGACGAACGAGACGAACTTGGTCCAAAGAAGGCCAACGGATCAAATGGGAGGACGAAGATGGACGAACGAGACGAACTTGGTCCAAAGAAGGCCTACGGATCAAATGGGAGGACGAAGATGGACGAATGAGACAAACTTCGTCCAAAGAATTCCAACGGATCAAATGGGAGGACGAAGGTGGTAGAACAAGACGAACTTGGTCCAAAGAAGGCCTACGGATCAAATGGGAGGACGAAGAGGGACGAACGAGACAAACATGGAGCAAAGAAGGCCTACGGAGCAAATGGGAGGACGAAGATGGACGAACGAGACGAACTTGGTCAAAAGAAGGCCTACGGATCAAATGGGCGGACGAAGATGGACGAACGAGACGATCTTGGTCCAAAGAAGGCCTACGGATCAAATGGGAGGACGAAGATGGACGAACGAGACGAACTTGGTCCAAAGAAGGCCAACGGATCAAATGGGAGGACGAAGATGGACGAACGAGACGAACTTGGTCCAAAGAAGGCCTACGGATCAAATGGGAGGACGAAGATGGACGAACGAGACGAACTTGGTCCAAAGAAGGCCTACGGATCAAATGGGAGGACGAAGATGGGGGAACGAGGCGAACTTGGTCCAAAGAAGGCCTACGGATCAAATGGGAGGACGAAGATGGACGAACGAGACAAACTTGGTCCAAAGAATTCCAACGGATCAAATGGGAGGACGAAGATGGACGAATGAGACAAACTTGGTCCAAAGAATTCCAACGGATCAAATGGGAGGACGAATGTGGTAGAACAAGACGAACTTGGTCCAAAGAAGGCCTACGGATCAAATGGGAGGACGAAGAGGGACGAACGAGACAGACATGGTGCAAAGAAGGCCTACGGAGCAAACGGGAATACGAAGATGGAAGAACGAGACGAACTTGGTTAAAAAAAAGGCCTACGGATCAAATGGGAGGTCGAAGATGGACGAACGAGACGAACTTGGTCCAAAGAAGGCCTACGGATCAAATGGGAGGACGAAGATGGACGAACGAGACGAACTTGGTCCAAAGAAGGCCTACGGATCAAATGGGAGGACGAAGATGGACGAACGAGACGAACTTGGTCAAAAGAAGGCCTACGGATCAAATGGGAGGACGAAGATGGACGAACGAGACGAACTTGGTCCAAAGAAGGCCTACGGATCAAATGGGAGGACGAAGATGGACGAACGAGACGAACTTGGTCCAAAGAAGGCCAACGGATCAAATGGGAGGACGAAGATGGACGAACGAGACGAACTTGGTCCAAAGAAGGCCTACGGATCAAATGGTAGGACGAAGATGGACGAATGAGACAAACTTCGTCCAAAGAATTCCAACGGATCAAATGGGAGGACGAAGGTGGTAGAACAAGACGAACTTGGTCCAAAGAAGGCCTACGGATCAAATGGGAGGACGAAGAGGGACGAACGAGGCAAACATGGTGCAAAGAAGGCCTACGGAGCAAATGGGAGGACGAAGATGGACGAACGAGACGAACTTGGTCAAAAGAAGGCCTACGGATCAAATGGGCGGACGAAGATGGACGAACGAGACGATCTTGGTCCAAAGAAGGCCTACGGATCAAATGGGAGGACGAAGATGGACGAACGAGACGAACTTGGTCCAAAGAAGGCCAACGGATCAAATGGGAGGACGAAGATGGACGAACGAGACGAACTTGGTCCAAAGAAGGCCTACGGATCAAATTGGAGGACGAAGATGGACGAACGAGACGAACTTGGTCCAAAGAAGGCCTACGGATCAAATGGGAGGACGAAGATGGGGGAACGAGGCGAACTTGGTCCAAAGAAGGCCTACGGATCAAATGGGAGGACGAAGATGGACGAACGAGACAAACTTGGTCCAAAGAATTCCATCGGATCAAATGGGAGGACGAAGATAGAGGAACGAGACAAACTTGGTCCAAAGAATTCCAACGGATCAAATGGGAGGACGAAGGTGGTAGAACAAGACGAACTTGGTCCAAAGAAGGCCTACGGATCAAATGGGAGGACGAAGAGGGACGAACGAGACAAACTTGGTCCAAAGAAGGCCTACGGAGCAAATGGGAGGACGAAGATGGACGAACGAGATGAACTTGGTTCAAAGAAGGCCTAGGGATCAAATGGGAGGACGAAGATGGACGAACGAGACGAACTTGGTCCAAAGAAGGCCTACGGATCAAATGGGAGGACGAAGATGGACGAACGAGACGAACTTGGCCCAAAGAAGGCCTACGGATCAAATGGGAGGACGAAGATGGACGAACGAGACGAACTTGGTCCAAAGAAGGCCAACGGATCAAATGGGAGGACGAAGATGGACGAACGAGACGAACTTGGCCCAAAGAAGGCCTACGGATCAAATGGGAGGACGAAGATGGACGAACGAGACGAACTTGGTCCAACGATGGCCAACGGATCAAATGGGAGGACGAAGATGGACGAACGAGACGAACTTGGTCCAAAGAAGGCCTAGGGATCAAATGGGAGGACGAAGATGGTGGAACGAGGCGAACTTGGTCCAAAGAAGGCCTACGGATCAAATAGGAGGACCAAGATGGACGAACGAGACAAACTTCGTCCAAAGAATTCCAACGGATCAAATGGGAGGACGAAGGTGGTAGAACAAGACGAACTTGGTCCAAAGAAGGCCTACGGATCAAATGGGAGCACGAAGAGGGACGAACGAGACAAACATGGTGCAAATAAGGCCTACGGAGAAAATGGGAGGACGAAGATGGACGAACGAGACGAACTTGGTCAAAAGAACGCCTACGGATCAAATGGGAGGACGAAGATGGACGAACGAGACGAACTTGGTCCAAGGAAGGCCTGCGGATCAAATGGGAGGACGAAGATGGACGAACGAGACGAACTTGGTCCAAAGAAGGCCAACGGAACAAATGGGAGGACGAAGATGGACGAACGAGACGAACTTGGTCCAAAGAAGGCCTACGGATCAAATGGGAGGACGAAGATGGACGAACGAGACGAACTTGGTCCAAAGAAGGCCTACGGATCAAATGGGAGGACGAAGATGGGGGAACGAGGCGAACTTGGTCCAAAGAAGGCCTACGGATCAAATGGGAGGACGAAGATGGACGAACGAGACGAACTTGGTCAAAAGAAGGCCTACGGATCAAATGGGAGGACGAAGATGGACGAACGAGACGAACTTGGGCCAAAGAAGGCCTACGGATCAAATGGGAGGACGAAGATGGACGAACGAGACGAACTTGCTCCAAAGAAGGCCAACGGATCAAATGGGAGGACGAAGATGGACGAACGAGACGAACTTGGTCCAAAGAAGGCCTACGGATCAAATGGGAGGACGAAGATGGACGAATGAGACAAACTTCGTCCAAAGAATTCCAACGGATCAAATGGGAGGACGAAGGTGGTAGAACAAGACAAACTTGGTCCAAAGAAGGCCAACGGATCAAATGGGAGGACGAAGATGGACGAACGAGACGAACTTGGCCCAAAGAAGGCCTACGGATCAAATGGGAGGACGAAGATGGACGAACGAGACGAACTTGGTCCAACGATGGCCAACGGATCAAATGGGAGGACGAAGATGGACGAACGAGACGAACTTGGTCCAAAGAAGGCCTAGGGATCAAATGGGAGGACGAAGATGGAGGAACGAGGCGAACTTGGTCCAAAGAAGGCCTACGGATCAAATGGCAGGACCAAGATGGACGAACGAGACAAACTTCGTCCAAAGAATTCCAACGGATCAAATGGGAGGACGAAGGTGGTAGAACAAGACGAACTTGGTCCAAAGAAGGCCTACGGATCAAATGGGAGCACGAAGAGGGACGAACGAGACAAACATGGTGCAAATAAGGCCTACGGAGCAAATGGGAGGACGAAGATGGACGAACGAGACGAACTTGGTCAAAAGAAGGACTACGGATCAAATGGGAGGACGAAGATGGACGAACGAGACGAACTTGGTCCAAAGAAGGCCAACGGAACAAATGGGAGGACGAAGATGGACGAACGAGACGAACTTGGTCCAAAGAAGGCCTACGGATCAAATGGGAGGACGAAGATGGACGAACGAGACGAACTTGGTCCAAAGAAGGCCTACGGATCAAATGGGAGGACGAAGATGGGGGAACGAGGCGAACTTGGTCCAAAGATGGCGTACGGATCAAATGGGAGGACGAAGATGGACGAACGAGACGAACTTGGTCAAAAGAAGGCCTACGGATCAAATGGGAGGACGAAGATGGACGAACGAGACGAACTTGGTCCAAAGAAGGCCTACGGATCAAATGGGAGCACGAAGAGGGACGAACGAGACAAACATGGTGCAAATAAGGCCTACGGAGCAAATGGGAGGACGAAGATGGACGAACGAGACGAACTTGGTCAAAAGAACGCCTACGGATCAAATGGGAGGACGAAGATGGACGAACGAGACGAACTTGGTCCAAGGAAGGCCTGCGGATCAAATGGGAGGACGAAGATGGACGAACGAGACGAACTTGGTCCAAAGAAGGCCAACGGAACAAATGGGAGGACGAAGATGGACGAACGAGACGAACTTGGTCCAAAGAAGGCCTACGGATCAAATGGGAGGACGAAGATGGACGAACGAGACGAACTTGGTCCAAAGAAGGCCTACGGATCAAATGGGAGGACGAAGATGGGGGAACGAGGCGAACTTGGTCCAAAGAAGGCCTACGGATCAAATGGGAGGACGAAGATGGACGAACGAGACGAACTTGGTCAAAAGAAGGCCTACGGATCAAATGGGAGGACGAAGATGGACGAACGAGACGAACTTGGTCCAAAGAAGGCCTACGGATCAAATGGGAGGACGAAGATGGACGAACGAGACGAACTTGCACCAAAGAAGGCCAACGGATCAAATGGGAGGACGAAGATGGACGAACGAGACGAACTTGGTCCAAAGAAGGCCTACGGATCAAATGGGAGGACGAAGATGGACGAATGAGACAAACTTCGTCCAAAGAATTCCAACGGATCAAATGGGAGGACGAAGGTGGTAGAACAAGACAAACTTGGTCCAAAGAAGGCCAACGGATCAAATGGGAGGACGAAGATGGACGAACGAGACGAACTTGGCCCAAAGAAGGCCTACGGATCAAATGGGAGGACGAAGATGGACGAACGAGACGAACTTGGTCCAACGATGGCCAACGGATCAAATGGGAGGACGAAGATGGACGAACGAGACGAACTTGGTCCAAAGAAGGCCTAGGGATCAAATGGGAGGACGAAGATGGAGGAACGAGGCGAACTTGGTCCAAAGAAGGCCTACGGATCAAATGGGAGGACGAAGATGGACGAACGAGACGAACTTGGTCCAAAGAAGGCCAACGGATCAAATGGGAGGACGAAGATGGACGAACGAGACGAACTTGGTCCAAAGAAGGCCTACGGATCAAATGGGAGGACGAAGATGGACGAATGAGACAAACTTCGTCCAAAGAATTCCAACGGATCAAATGGGAGGACGAAGGTGGTAGAACAAGACGAACTTGGTCCAAAGAAGGCCTACGGATCAAATGGGAGCACGAAGAGGGACGAACGAGACAAACATGGTGCAAATAAGGCCTACGGAGCAAATGGGAGGACGAAGATGGACGAACGAGACGAACTTGGTCAAAAGAAGGACTACGGATCAAATGGGAGGACGAAGATGGACGAACGAGACGAACTTGGTCCAAAGAAGGCCAACGGAACAAATGGGAGGACGAAGATGGACGAACGAGACGAACTTGGTCCAAAGAAGGCCTACGGATCAAATGGGAGGACGAAGATGGACGAACGAGACGAACTTGGTCCAAAGAAGGCCTACGGATCAAATGGGAGGACGAAGATGGGGGGAACGAGGCGAACTTGGTCCAAAGATGGCGTACGGATCAAATGGGAGGACGAAGATGGACGAACGAGACGAACTTGGTCAAAAGAAGGCCTACGGATCAAATGGGAGGACGAAGATGGACGAACGAGACGAACTTGGTCCAAAGAAGGCCTACGGGTCAAATGGGAGGACGAAGATGGACGAACGAGACGAACTTGGTCCAAAGAAGGCCAACGGATCAAATGGGAGGACGAAGATGGACGAACGAGACGAACTTGGTCCAAAGAAGGCCTACGGATCAAATGGGAGGACGAAGATGGACGAATGAGACAAACTTCGTCCAAAGAATTCCAACGGATCAAATGGGAGGACGAAGGTGGTAGAACAAGACGAACTTGGTCCAAAGAAGGCCTACGGATCAAATGGGAGGACGAAGAGGGACGAACGAGACAAACATGGTGCAAAGAAGGCCTACGGAGCAAATGGGAGGACGAAGATGGACGAACGAGACGAACTTGGTCAAAAGAAGGCCTACGGATCAAATGGGCGGACGAAGATGGACGAACGAGACGAACTTGGTCCAAAGAAGGCCTACGGATCAAATGGGAGGACGAAGATGGACGAACGAGACGAACTTGGTCCAAAGAAGGCCAACGGATCAAATGGGAGGACGAAGATGGACGAACGAGACGAACTTGGTCCAAAGAAGGCCTACGGATCAAATTGGAGGACGAAGATGGACGAACGAGACGAACTTGGTCCAAAGAAGGCCTACGGATCAAATGGGAGGACGAAGATGGGGGAACGAGGCGAACTTGGTCCAAAGAAGGCCTACGGATCAAATGGGAGGACGAAGATGGACGAACGAGACAAACTTGGTCCAAAGAATTCCATCGGATCAAATGGGAGGACGAAGATGGAGGAACGAGACAAACTTGGTCCAAAGAATTCCAACGGATCAAATGGGAGGACGAAGGTGGTAGAACAAGACGAACTTGGTCCAAAGAAGGCCTACGGATCAAATGGGAGGACGAAGAGGGACGAACGAGACAAACTTGGTCCAAAGAAGGCCTACGGAGCAAATGGGAGGACGAAGATGGACGAACGAGATGAACTTGGTTCAAAGAAGGCCTAGGGATCAAATGGGAGGACGAAGATGGACGAACGAGACGAACTTGGTCCAAAGAAGGCCTACGGATCAAATGGGAGGACGAAGATGGACGAACGAGACGAACTTGGCCAAAAGAAGGCCTACGGATCAAATGGGGAGGACGAAGATGGACGAACGAGACGAACTTGGTCCAAAGAAGGCCAACGGATCAAATGGGAGGACGAAGATGGACGAACGAGATGAACTTGGTCCAAAGAAGGCCTACGGATCAAATGGGAGGACGAAGATGGACGAATGAGACAAACTTCGTCCAAAGAATTCCAACGGATCAAATGGGAGGACGAAGGTGGTAGAACAAGACGAACTTGGTCCAAAGAAGGCCTACGGATCAAATGGGAGGACGAAGAGGGACGAACGAGACAAACATGGTGCAAAGAAGGCCGACGGAGCAAATGGGAGGACGAAGATGGACGAACGAGACGAACTTGGTCAAAAGAAGGCCTACGGATCGAATGGGCGGACGAAGATGGACGAACGAGACGAACTTGGTCCAAAGAAGGCCTACGGATCAAATGGGAGGACGAAGATGGACGAACGAGACGAACTTGGTCCAAAGAAGGCCAACGGATCAAATGGGAGGACGAAGATGGACGAACGAGACGAACTTGGTCCAAAGAAGGCCTACGGATCAAATTGGAGGACGAAGATGGACGAACGAGACGAACTTGGTCCAAAGAAGGCCTACGGATCAAATGGGAGGACGAAGATGGACGAACGAGACAAACTTGGTCCAAAGAATTCCATCGGATCAAATGGGAGGACGAAGATGGAGGAACGAGACAAACTTTGTCCAAAGAATTCCAACGGATCAAATGGGAGGACGAAGGTGGTAGAACAAGACGAACATGGTCCAAAGAAGGCCTACGGATCAAATGGGAGGACGAAGAGGGACGAACGAGACAAACTTGGTCCAAAGAAGGCCTACGGAGCAAATGGGAGGACGAAGATGGACAAACGAGATGAACTTGGTTCAAAGAAGGCCTAGGGATCAAATGGGAGGACGAAGATGGACGAACGAGACGAACTTGGTCCAAAGAAGGCCAACGGAACAAATGGGAGGACGAAGATGGACGAACGAGACGAACTTGGTCCAAAGAAGGCCTACGGATCAAATGGGAGGACAAAGATGGACGAACGAGACGAACTTGGTCCAAAGAAGGCCTACGGATCAAATGGGAGGACGAAGATGGACGAACGAGACGAACTTGGTCCAAAGAAGGCCTACGGATCAAATGGGAGGACGAAGATGGACGAACGAGACGAACTTGGTCCAAAGAAGGCCTACGGATCAAATGGGAGGACGAAGATGGACGAACGAGACGAACTTGGTGCAAAGAAGGCCTAGGGATCAAATGGGAGGACGAAGATGGACGAACGAGACGAACTTGGTCCAAAGAAGGCCTACGGATCAAATGGGAGGACGAAGATGGACGGACGAGACGAACTTGGCCCAAAGAAGGCCTACGGATCAAATGGGAGGACGAAGATGGACGAACGAGACGAACTTGATCCAACGAAGGCCAACGGATCAAATGGGAGGACGAAGATGGACGAACGAGACGAACTTGGTCCAAAGAAGGCCTAGGGATCAAATGGGAGGACGAAGATGGAGGAACGAGGCGAACTTGGTCCAAAGAAGGCCTACGGATCAAATGGGAGGACGAAGATGGACGAACGAGACAAACTTCGTCCAAAGAATTCCAACGGATCAAATGGGAGGACGAAGGTGGTAGAACAAGACGAACTTGGTCCAAAGAAGGCCTACGGATCAAATGGGAGGACGAAGAGGGACGAACGAGACAGACATGGTGCAAAGAAGGCCTACGGAGCAAATGGGAGGACGAAGATGGACGAACGAGACGAACTTGGTTAAAAAAAAGGCCTACGGATCAAATGGGAGGTCGAAGATGGACGAACGAGACGAACTTGGTCCAAAGAAGGCCTACGGATCAAGTGGGAGGACGAAGATGGACGAACGAGACGAACTTGGTCCAAAGAAGGCCTACGGATCAAATGGGAGGACGAAGATGGACGAACGAGACGAACTTGGTCCAAAGAAGGCCTACGGATCAAATGGGAGGACGAAGATGGGGGAACGAGGCGAACTTGGTCCAAAGAAGGCCTACGGATCAAATGGGAGGACGAAGATGGACGAACGAGACAAACTTGGTCCAAAGAATTACAACGGATCAAATGGGAGGACGAAGATGGACGAATGATACAAACTTGGTCCAAAGAATTCCAACGGATCAAATGGGAGGACGAAGGTGGTAGAACAAGACGAACTTGGTCCAAAGAAGGCCTACGGATCAAATGGGAGGACGAAGAGGGACGAACGAGACAGACATGGTGCAAAGAAGGCCTACGGAGCAAATGGGAGGACGAAGATGGACGAACGAGACGAACTTGGTTAAAAAAAAGGCCTACGGATCAAATGGGAGGTCGAAGATGGACGAACGAGACGAACTTGGTCCAAAGAAGGCCTACGGATCAAATGGGAGGACGAAGATGGACGAACGAGACGAACTTGGTCCAAAGAAGGCCTACGGATCGAATGGGAGGACGAAGATGGACGAACGAGACGAACTTGGTCAAAAGAAGGCCTACGGATCAAATGGGAGGACGAAGATGGACGAACGAGACGAACTTGGTCCAAAGAAGGCCTACGGATCAAATGGGAGGACGAAGATGGACGAACGAGACGAACTTGGTCCAAAGAAGGCCAACGGATCAAATGGGAGGACGAAGATGGACGAACGAGACGAACTTGGTCCAAAGAAGGCCTACGGATCAAATGGGAGGACGAAGATGGACGAACGAGACAAACTTCGTCCAAAGAATTCCAACGGATCAAATGGGAGGACGAAGGTGGTAGAACAAGACGAACTTGGTCCAAAGAAGGCCTACGGATCAAATGGGAGGACGAAGAGGGACGAACGAGACAAACATGGTGCAAAGAAGGCCTACGGAGCAAATGGGAGGACGAAGATGGACGAACGAGACGAACTTGGTCAAAAGAAGGCCTACGGATCAAATGGGCGGACGAAGATGGACGAACGAGACGAACTTTGGACCAAAGAAGGCCTACGGATCAAATGGGAGGACGAAGATGGACGAACGAGACGAACTTGGTCCAAAGAAGGCCAACGGATCAAATGGGAGGACGAAGATGGACGAACGAGACGAACTTGGTCCAAAGAAGGCCTACGGATCAAATTGGAGGACGAAGATGGACGAACAAGACGAACTTGGTCCAAAGAAGGCCTACGGATCAAATGGGAGGACGAAGATGGGGGAACGAGGCGAACTTGGTCCAAAGAAGGCCTACGGATCAAATGGGAGGACGAAGATGGACGAACGAGACAAACTTGGTCCAAAGAATTCCATCGGATCAAATGGGAGGACGAAGATGGAGGAACGAGACAAACTTGGTCCAAAGAATTCCAACGGATCAAATGGGAGGACGAAGGTGGTAGAACAAGACGAACTTGGTCCAAAGAAGGCCCACGGATCAAATGGGAGGACGAAGAGGGACGAACGAGACAAACTTGGTCCAAAGAAGGCCTACGGAGCAAATGGGAGGACGAAGATGGACGAACGAGATGAACTTGGTTCAAAGAAGGCCTAGGGATCAAATGGGAGGACGAAGATGGACGAACGAGACGAACTTGGTCCAAAGAAGGCCTACGGATCAAATGGGAGGAGGAAGATGGACGAACGAGACGAACTTGGCCCAAAGAAGGCCTACGGATCAAATGGGAGGACGAAGATGGACGAACGAGACGAACTTGGTCCAAAGAAGGCCTACGGATCAAATTGGAGGACGAAGATGGACGAACGAGACGAACTTGGTCCAAAGAAGGCCTACGGATCAAATGGGAGGACGAAGATGGGGGAACGAGGCGAACTTGGTCCAAAGAAGGCCTACGGATCAAATGGGAGGACGAAGATGGATGAACGAGACAAACTTGGTCCAAAGAATTCCATCGGATCAAATGGGAGGACGAAGATGGAGGAACGAGACAAACTTGGTCCAAAGAATTCCAACGGATCAAATGGGAGGACGAAGGTGGTAGAACAAGACGAACTTGGTCCAAAGAAGGCCCACGGATCAAATGGGAGGACGAAGAGGGACGAACGAGACAAACTTGGTCCAAAGAAGGCCTACGGAGCAAATGGGAGGACGAAGATGGACGAACGAGATGAACTTGGTTCAAAGAAGGCCTAGGGATCAAATGGGAGGACGAAGATGGACGAACGAGACGAACTTGGTCCAAAGAAGGCCTACGGATCAAATGGGAGGAGGAAGATGGACGAACGAGACGAACTTGGCCCAAAGAAGGCCTACGGATCAAATGGGAGGACGAAGATGGACGAACGAGACGAACTTGGTCCAACGAAGGCCAACGGATCAAATGGGAGGACGAAGATGGACGAACGAGACGAACTTGGTCCAAAGAAGGCCAACGGATCAAATGGGAGGACGAAGATGGACGAACGAGACGAACTTGGTCCAAAGAAGGCCTACGGATCAAATTGGAGGACGAAGATGGACGAACGAGACGAACTTGGTCCAAAGAAGGCCAACGGATCAAATGGGAGGACGAAGATGGACGAACGAGACGAACTTGGTCCAAAGAAGGCCTACGGATCAAATGGGAGGACGAAGATGGACGAACGAGGCGAACTTGGTCCAAAGAAGGCCTACGGATCAAATGGGAGGACGAAGATGGACGAACGAGACAAACTTGGTCCAAAGAATTCCATCGGATCAAATGGGAGGACGAAGATGGAGGAACGAGACAAACTTGGTCCAAAGAATTCCAACGGATCAAATGGGAGGACGAAGGTGGTAGAACAAGACGAACTTGGTCCAAAGAAGGCCTACGGATCAAATGGGAGGACGAAGAGGGACGAACGAGACAAACTTGGTCCAAAGAAGGCCTACGGAGCAAATGGGAGGACGAAGATGGACGAACGAGATGAACTTGGTTCAAAGAAGGCCTAGGGATCAAATGGGAGGACGAAGATGGACGAACGAGACGAACTTGGTCCAAAGAAGGCCTACGGATCAAATGGGAGGACGAAGATGGACGAACGAGACGAACTTGGCCCAAAGAAGGCCTACGGATTAAATGGGAGGACGAAGATGGACGAACGAGACGAACTTGGTCCAACGAAGGCCAACGGATCAAATGGGAGGACGAAGATGGACGAAAGAGACGAACTTGGTCCAAAGAAGGCCTAGGGATCAAATGGGAGGACGAAGATGGAGGAACGAGGCGAACTTGGTCCAAAGAAGGCCTACGGATCAAATGGGAGGACGAAGATGGACGAACGAGACAAACTTCGTCCAAAGAATTCCAACGGATCAAATGGGAGGACGAAGGTGGTAGAACAAGACGAACTTGGTCCAAAGAAGGCCTACGGATCAAATGGGAGGACGAAGAGGGACGAACGAGACAGACCTGGTGCAAAGAAGGCCTACGGAGCAAATGGGAGGACGAAGATGGACGAACGAGACGAACTTGGTTAAAAAAAAGGCCTACGGATCAAATGGGAGGTCGAAGATGGACGAACGAGACGAACTTGGTCCAAAGAAGGCCTACGGATCAAATGGGAGGACGAAGATGGACGAACGAGACGAACTTGGTCCAAAGAAGGCCTACGGATCAAATGGGAGGACGAACGAGACGAACTTGTTCCAAAGAAGGCCTACGGATCAAATGGGATGACGAAGATGGACGAACGAGACGAACTTGGTCCAAAGAAGGCCTACGGATCAAATGGGAGGACGAAGATGGGGGAACGAGGCGAACTTGGTCCAAAGAAGGCCTACGGATCAAATGGGAGGACGAAGATGGACGAACGAGACAAACTTGGTCCAAAGAATTCCAACGGATCAAATGGGAGGACGAAGATGGACGAACGAGACAAACTTGGTCCAAAGAATTCCAACGGATCAAATGGGAGGACGAAGGTGGTAGAACAAGACGAACTTGGTCCAAAGAAGGCCTACGGATCAAATGGGAGGACGAAGAGGGACGAACGAGACAAACTTGGTCCAAAGAAGGCCTACGGAGCAAATGGGAGGACGAAGATGGACGAACGAGATGAACTTGGTTCAAAGAAGGCCTAGGGATCAAATGGGAGGACGAAGATGGACGAACGAGACGAACTTGGTCCAAAGAAGGCCTACGGATCAAATGGGAGGAGGAAGATGGACGAACGAGACGAACTTGGCCCAAAGAAGGCCTACGGATCAAATGGGAGGACGAAGATGGACGAACGAGACGAACTTGGTCCAACGAAGGCCAACGGATCAAATGGGAGGACGAAGATGGACGAACGAGACGACCTTGGTCCAAAGAAGGCCAACGGATCAAATGGGAGGACGAAGATGGACGAACGAGACGAACTTGGTCCAAAGAAGGCCTACGGATCAAATTGGAGGACGAAGATGGACGAACGAGACGAACTTGGTCCAAAGAAGGCCTACGGATCAAATGGGAGGACGAAGATGGGGGAACGAGGCGAACTTGGTCCAAAGAAGGCCTACGGATCAAATGGGAGGACGAAGATGGACGAACGAGACAAACTTGGTCCAAAGAATTCCATCGGATCAAATGGGAGGACGAAGATGGAGGAACGAGACAAACTTGGTCCAAAGAATTCCAACGGATCAAATGGGAGGACGAAGGTGGTAGAACAAGATGAACTTGGTCCAAAGAAGGCCTACGGATCAAATGGGAGGACGAAGAGGGACGAACGAGACAAACTTTGTCCAAAGAAGGCCTACGGAGCAAATGGGAGGACGAAGATGGACGAACGAGATGAACTAGGTTCAAAGAAGGCCTAGGGATCAAATGGGAGGACGAAGATGGACGAACGAGACGAACTTGGTCCAAAGAAGGCCTACGGATCAAATGGGAGGAGGAAGATGGACGAACGAGACGAACTTGGCCCAAAGAAGGCCTACGGATCAAATGGGAGGACGAAGATGGACGAACGAGACGAACTTGGTCCAACGAAGGCCAACGGATCAAATGGGAGGACGAAGATGGACGAACGAGACGACCTTGGTCCAAAGAAGGCCAACGGATCAAATGGGAGGACGAAGATGGACGAACGAGACGAACTTGGTCCAAAGAAGGCCTACGGATCAAATTGGAGGACGAAGATGGACGAACGAGACGAACTTGGTCCAAAGAAGGCCTACGGATCAAATGGGAGGACGAAGATGGGGGAACGAGGCGAACTTGGTCCAAAGAAGGCCTACGGATCAAATGGGAGGACGAAGATGGACGAACGAGACAAACTTGGTCCAAAGAATTCCATCGGATCAAATGGGAGGACGAAGATGGAGGAACGAGACAAACTTGGTCCAAAGAATTCCAACGGATCAAATGGGAGGACGAAGGTGGTAGAACAAGATGAACTTGGTCCAAAGAAGGCCTACGGATCAAATGGGAGGACGAAGAGGGACGAACGAGACAAACTTGGTCCAAAGAAGGCCTACGGAGCAAATGGGAGGACGAAGATGGACGAACGAGATGAACTTGGTTCAAAGAAGGCCTAGGGATCAAATGGGAGGACGAAGATGGACGAACGAGACGAACTTGGTCCAAAGAAGGCCTACGGATCAAATGGGAGGACGAAGATGGACGAACGAGACGAACTTGGCCCAAAGAAGGCCTACGGATTAAATGGGAGGACGAAGATGGACGAACGAGACGAACTTGGTCCAACGAAGGCCAACGGATCAAATGGGAGGACGAAGATGGACGAAAGAGACGAACTTGGTCCAAAGAAGGCCTAGGGATCAAATGGGAGGACGAAGATGGAGGAACGAGGCGAACTTGGTCCAAAGAAGGCCTACGGATCAAATGGGGAGGACGAAGATGGACGAACGAGACAAACTTCGTCCAAAGAATTCCAACGGATCAAATGGGAGGACGAAGGTGGTAGAACAAGACGAACTTGGTCCAAAGAAGGCCTACGGATCAAATGGGAGGACGAAGAGGGACGAACGAGACAGACCTGGTGCAAAGAAGGCCTACGGAGCAAATGGGAGGACGAAGATGGACGAACGAGACGAACTTGGTTAAAAAAAAGGCCTACGGATCAAATGGGAGGTCGAAGATGGACGAACGAGACGAACTTGGTCCAAAGAAGGCCTACGGATCAAATGGGAGGACGAACGAGACGAACTTGTTCCAAAGAAGGCCTACGGATCAAATGGGATGACGAAGATGGACGAACGAGACGAACTTGGTCCAAAGAAGGCCTACGGATCAAATGGGAGGACGAAGATGGGGGAACGAGGCGAACTTGGTCCAAAGAAGGCCTACGGATCAAATGGGAGGACGAAGATGGACGAACGAGACAAACTTGGTCCAAAGAATTCCAACGGATCAAATGGGAGGACGAAGATGGACGAACGAGACAAACTTGGTCCAAAGAATTCCAACGGATCAAATGGGAGGACGAAGGTGGTAGAACAAGACGAACTTGGTCCAAAGAAGGCCTACGGATCAAATGGGAGGACGAAGAGGGACGAACGAGACAGACATGGTGCAAAGAAGGCCTACGGAGCAAATGGGAGGACGAAGATGGACGAACGAGACGAACTTGGTTAAAAAAAAGGCCTGCGGATCAAATGGGAGGTCGAAGATGGACGAACGAGACGAACTTGGTCCAAAGAAGGCCTACGGATCAAATGGGAGGACGAAGATGGGGGAACGAGGCGAACTTGGTCCAAAGAAGGCCTACGGATCAAATGGGAGGACGAAGATGGACGAACGAGACAAACTTGGTCCAAAGAATTCCAACGGATCAAATGGGAGGACGAAGATGGACGAACGAGACAAACTTGGTCCAAAGAATTCCAACGGATCAAATGGGAGGACGAAGGTGGTAGAACAAGACGAACTTGGTCCAAAGAAGGCCTACGGATCAAATGGGAGGACGAAGAGGGACGAACGAGACAAACTTGGTCCAAAGAAGGCCTACGGAGCAAATGGGAGGACGAAGATGGACGAACGAGATGAACTTGGTTCAAAGAAGGCCTAGGGATCAAATGGGAGGACGAAGATGGACGAACGAGACGAACTTGGTCCAAAGAAGGCCTACGGATCAAATGGGAGGAGGAAGATGGACGAACGAGACGAACTTGGCCCAAAGAAGGCCTACGGATCAAATGGGAGGACGAAGATGGACGAACGAGACGAACTTGGTCCAACGAAGGCCAACGGATCAAATGGGAGGACGAAGATGGACGAACGAGACGACCTTGGTCCAAAGAAGGCCAACGGATCAAATGGGAGGACGAAGATGGACGAACGAGACGAACTTGGTCCAAAGAAGGCCTACGGATCAAATTGGAGGACGAAGATGGACGAACGAGACGAACTTGGTCCAAAGAAGGCCCACGGATCAAATGGGAGGACGAAGATGGGGGAACGAGGCGAACTTGGTCCAAAGAAGGCCTACGGATCAAATGGGAGGACGAAGATGGACGAACGAGACAAACTTGGTCCAAAGAATTCCATCGGATCAAATGGGAGGACGAAGATGGAGGAACGAGACAAACTTGGTCCAAAGAATTCCAACGGATCAAATGGGAGGACGAAGGTGGTAGAACAAGATGAACTTGGTCCAAAGAAGGCCTACGGATCAAATGGGAGGACGAAGAGGGACGAACGAGACAAACTTGGTCCAAAGAAGGCCTACGGAGCAAATGGGAGGATGAAGATGGACGAACGAGATGAACTTGGTTCAAAGAAGGCCTAGGGATCAAATGGGAGGACGAAGATGGACGAACGAGACGAACTTGGTCCAAAGAAGGCCTACGGATCAAATGGGAGGACGAAGATGGACGAACGAGACGAACTTGGCCCAAAGAAGGCCTACGGATTAAATGGGAGGACGAAGATGGACGAACGAGACGAACTTGGTCCAACGAAGGCCAACGGATCAAATGGGAGGACGAAGATGGACGAAAGAGACGAACTTGGTCCAAAGAAGGCCTAGGGATCAAATGGGAGGACGAAGATGGAGGAACGAGGTGAACTTGGCCCAAAGAAGGCCTACGGATCAAATGGGAGGACGAAGATGGACGAACGAGACAAACTTCGTCCAAAGAATTCCAACGGATCAAATGGGAGGACGAAGGTGGTAGAACAAGACGAACTTGGTCCAAAGAAGGCCTACGGATCAAATGGGAGGACGAAGAGGGACGAACGAGACAGACCTGGTGCAAAGAAGGCCTACGGAGCAAATGGGAGGACGAAGATGGACGAACGAGACGAACTTGGTTAAAAAAAAGGCCTACGGATCAAATGGGAGGTCGAAGATGGACGAACGAGACGAACTTGGTCCAAAGAAGGCCTACGGATCAAATGGGAGGACGAACGAGACGAACTTGTTCCAAAGAAGGCCTACGGATCAAATGGGATGACGAAGATGGACGAACGAGACGAACTTGGTCCAAAGAAGGCCTACGGATCAAATGGGAGGACGAAGATGGACGAACGAGACAAACTTGGTCCAAAGAATTCCAACGGATCAAATGGGAGGACGAAGATGGACGAACGAGACAAACTTGGTCCAAAGAATTCCAACGGATCAAATGGGAGGACGAAGGTGGTAGAACAAGACGAACTTGGTCCAAAGAAGGCCTACGGATCAAATGGGAGGACGAAGAGGGACGAACGAGACAGACATGGTGCAAAGAAGGCCTACGGAGCAAATGGGAGGATGAAGATGGACGAACGAGACGAACTTGGTTAAAAAAAAGGCCTGCGGATCAAATGGGAGGTCGAAGATGGACGAACGAGACGAACTTGGTCCAAAGAAGGCCTACGGATCAAATGGGAGGACGAAGATGGACGAACGAGACGAACTTGGTCCAAAGAAGGCCTACGGATCAAATGGGAGGACGAAGATGGACGAACGAGACGAACTTGGTCAAAAGAAGGCCTACGGATCAAATGGGAGGACGAAGATGGACGAACGAGACGAACTTGGTCCAAAGAAGGCCTACGGATCAAATGGGAGGACGAAGATGGACGAACGAGACGAACTTGGTCCAAAGAAGGCCAACGGATCAAATGGGAGGACGAAGATGGACGAACGAGACGAACTTGGTCCAAAGAAGGCCTACGGATCAAATGGGAGGACGAAGATGGACGAACGAGATGAACTTGGTTCAAAGAAGGCCTAGGGATCAAATGGGAGGACGAAGATGGACGAACGAGACAAACTTCGTCCAAAGAATTCCAACGGATCAAATGGGAGGACGAAGGTGGTAGAACAAGACGAACTTGGTCCAAAGAAGGCCTACGGATCAAATGGGAGGACGAAGAGGGACGAACTTGATCCAAAGAAGGCCTACGGATCAAATGGGAGGACGAAGATGGACGAACGAGACGAACTTGGTCCAAAGAAGGCCTACGGATCAAATGGGAGGACGAAGAGGGACGAACGAGACAAACTTGGTCCAAAGAAGGCCTACGGAGCAAATGGGAGGACGAAGATGGACGAACGAGATGAACTTGGTTCAAAGAAGGCCTAGGGATCAAATGGGAGGACGAAGATGGACGAACGAGACGAACTTGGTCCAAAGAAGGCCTACGGATCAAATGGGAGGACGAAGATGGACGAACGAGACGAACTTGGCCCAAAGAAGGCCTACGGATCAAATGGGAGGACGAAGATGGACGAACGAGACGAACTTGGTCCAACGAAGGCCAACGGATCAAATGGGAGGACGAAGATGGACGAAAGAGACGAACTTGGTCCAAAGAAGGCCGAGGGATCAAATGGGAGGACGAAGATGGAGGAACCAGGCGAACTTGGTCCAAAGAAGGCCTACGGATCAAATGCGAGGACGAAGATGGACGAACGAGACAAACTTCGTCCAAAGAATTCCAACGGATCAAATGGGAGGACGAAGGTGGTAGAACAAGACGAACTTGGTCCAAAGAAGGCCTACGGATCAAATGGGAGGACGAAGAGGGACGAACGAGACAGACATGGTGCAAAGAAGGCCTACGGAGCAAATGGGAGGACGAAGATGGACGAACGAGACGAACTTGGTTAAAAAAAAGGCCTACGGATCAAATGGGAGGTCGAAGATGGACGAACGAGACGAACTTGGTCCAAAGAAGGCCTACGGATCAAATGGGAGGACGAAGATGGACGAACGAGACGAACTTGGTCCAAAGAAGGCCTACGGATCAAATGGGAGGACGAAGATGGACGAACGAGACGAACTTGGTCAAAAGAAGGCCTACGGATCAAATGGGAGGACGAAGATGGACGAACGAGATGAACTTGGTCCAAAGTAGGCCTAGGGATCAAATGGGAGGACGAAGATGGACGAACGAGACAAACTTGGTCCAAAGATGGCCTAGGGATCAAATGGGAGGACGAAGGTGGTAGAACAAGAAGAACTTGGTCCAAAGAAGGCCTACCGATCAAATGGGAGGACGAAGAGGGACGAACGAGACAAACATGGTCCAAAGAAGGCCTACGGAGCAAATGGGAGGACGAAGATGGACGAACGAAACGAACTTGGTCCAAAGAAGGCCAACGGATCAAATGGGAGGACGAAGATGGACGAACGAGACGAACTTGGTCCAAAGAAGGCCTACGGATCAAATGGGAGGACGAAGATGGACGAACGAGACAAACTTCGTCCAAAGAATTCCAACGGATCAAATGGGAGGACGAAGGTGGTAGAACAAGACGAGCTTGGTCCAAAGAAGGCCTACGGATCAAATGGGAGGACGAAGAGGGACGAACTTGGTCCAAAGAAGGCCTACGGATCAAATGGGAGGACGAAGATGGACGAACGAGACGAACTTGGTCCAAAGAAGGCCTACGGATCAAATGGGAGGACGAAGAGGGACGAACGAGACAAACTTGGTCCAAAGAAGGCCTACGGAGCAAATGGGAGGACGAAGATGGACGAACGAGATGAACTTGGTTCAAAGAAGGCCTAGGGATCAAATGGGAGGACGAAGATGGACGAACGAGACGAACTTGGGCCAAAGAAGGCCTACGGATCAAATGGGAGGACGAAGATGGACGAACGAGACGAACTTGGCCCAAAGAAGGCCTACGGATCAAATGGGAGGACGAAGATGGACGAACGAGACGAACTTGGTCCAACGAAGGCCAACGGATCAAATGGGAGGACGAAGATGGACGAAAGAGACGAACTTGGTCCAAAGAAGGCCGAGGGATCAAATGGGAGGACGAAGATGGAGGAACGAGGCGAACTTGGTCCAAAGAAGGCCTACGGATCAAATGCGAGGACGAAGATGGACGAACGAGACAAACTTCGTCCAAAGAATTCCAACGGATCAAATGGGAGGACGAAGGTGGTAGAACAAGACGAACTTGGTCCAAAGAAGGCCTACGGATCAAATGGGAGGACGAAGAGGGACGAACGAGACAGACATGGTGCAAAGAAGGCCTACGGAGCAAATGGGAGGACGAAGATGGACGAACGAGACGAACTTGGTTAAAAAAAAGGCCTACGGATCAAATGGGAGGTCGAAGATGGACGAACGAGACGAACTTGGTCCAAAGAAGGCCTACGGATCAAATGGGAGGACGAAGATGGACGAACGAGAGGAACTTGGTCCAAAGAAGGCCTACGGATCAAATGGGAGGACGAAGATGGACGAACGAGACGAACTTGGTCCAAAGAAGGCCTACGGATCAAATGGGAGGACGAAGGTGGTAGAACAAGACGAACTTGGTCCAAAGAAGGCCTACGGATCAAATGGGAGGACGAAGAGGGACGAACGAGACAGACATGGTGCAAAGAAGGCCTACGGAGCAAATGGGAGGATGAAGATGGACGAACGAGACGAACTTGGTTAAAAAAAAGGCCTGCGGATCAAATGGGAGGTCGAAGATGGACGAACGAGACGAACTTGGTCCAAAGAAGGCCTACGGATCAAATGGGAGGACGAAGATGGACGAACGAGACGAACTTGGTCCAAAGAAGGCCTACGGATCAAATGGGAGGACGAAGATGGACGAACGAGACGAACTTGGTCAAAAGAAGGCCTACGGATCAAATGGGAGGACGAAGATGGACGAACGAGACGAACTTGGTCCAAAGAAGGCCTACGGATCAAATGGGAGGACGAAGATGGACGAACGAGACGAACTTGGTCCAAAGAAGGCCAACGGATCAAATGGGAGGACGAAGATGGACGAACGAGACGAACTTGGTCCAAAGAAGGCCTACGGATCAAATGGGAGGACGAAGATGGACGAACGAGATGAACTTGGTTCAAAGAAGGCCTAGGGATCAAATGGGAGGACGAAGATGGACGAACGAGACAAACTTCGTCCAAAGAATTCCAACGGATCAAATGGGAGGACGAAGGTGGTAGAACAAGACGAACTTGGTCCAAAGAAGGCCTACGGATCAAATGGGAGGACGAAGAGGGACGAACTTGATCCAAAGAAGGCCTACGGATCAAATGGGAGGACGAAGATGGACGAACGAGACGAACTTGGTCCAAAGAAGGCCTACGGATCAAATGGGAGGACGAAGAGGGACGAACGAGACAAACTTGGTCCAAAGAAGGCCTACGGAGCAAATGGGAGGACGAAGATGGACGAACGAGATGAACTTGGTTCAAAGAAGGCCTAGGGATCAAATGGGAGGACGAAGATGGACGAACGAGACGAACTTGGTCCAAAGAAGGCCTACGGATCAAATGGGAGGACGAAGATGGACGAACGAGACGAACTTGGCCCAAAGAAGGCCTACGGATCAAATGGGAGGACGAAGATGGACGAACGAGACGAACTTGGTCCAACGAAGGCCAACGGATCAAATGGGAGGACGAAGATGGACGAAAGAGACGAACTTGGTCCAAAGAAGGCCGAGGGATCAAATGGGAGGACGAAGATGGAGGAACCAGGCGAACTTGGTCCAAAGAAGGCCTACGGATCAAATGCGAGGACGAAGATGGACGAACGAGACAAACTTCGTCCAAAGAATTCCAACGGATCAAATGGGAGGACGAAGGTGGTAGAACAAGACGAACTTGGTCCAAAGAAGGCCTACGGATCAAATGGGAGGACGAAGAGGGACGAACGAGACAGACATGGTGCAAAGAAGGCCTACGGAGCAAATGGGAGGACGAAGATGGACGAACGAGACGAACTTGGTTAAAAAAAAGGCCTACGGATCAAATGGGAGGTCGAAGATGGACGAACGAGACGAACTTGGTCCAAAGAAGGCCTACGGATCAAATGGGAGGACGAAGATGGACGAACGAGACGAACTTGGTCCAAAGAAGGCCTACGGATCAAATGGGAGGACGAAGATGGACGAACGAGACGAACTTGGTCAAAAGAAGGCCTACGGATCAAATGGGAGGACGAAGATGGACGAACGAGATGAACTTGGTCCAAAGTAGGCCTAGGGATCAAATGGGAGGACGAAGATGGACGAACGAGACAAACTTGGTCCAAAGATGGCCTAGGGATCAAATGGGAGGACGAAGGTGGTAGAACAAGAAGAACTTGGTCCAAAGAAGGCCTACCGATCAAATGGGAGGACGAAGAGGGACGAACGAGACAAACATGGTCCAAAGAAGGCCTACGGAGCAAATGGGAGGACGAAGATGGACGAACGAAACGAACTTGGTCCAAAGAAGGCCAACGGATCAAATGGGAGGACGAAGATGGACGAACGAGACGAACTTGGTCCAAAGAAGGCCTACGGATCAAATGGGAGGACGAAGATGGACGAACGAGACAAACTTCGTCCAAAGAATTCCAACGGATCAAATGGGAGGACGAAGGTGGTAGAACAAGACGAGCTTGGTCCAAAGAAGGCCTACGGATCAAATGGGAGGACGAAGAGGGACGAACTTGGTCCAAAGAAGGCCTACGGATCAAATGGGAGGACGAAGATGGACGAACGAGACGAACTTGGTCCAAAGAAGGCCTACGGATCAAATGGGAGGACGAAGAGGGACGAACGAGACAAACTTGGTCCAAAGAAGGCCTACGGAGCAAATGGGAGGACGAAGATGGACGAACGAGATGAACTTGGTTCAAAGAAGGCCTAGGGATCAAATGGGAGGACGAAGATGGACGAACGAGACGAACTTGGGCCAAAGAAGGCCTACGGATCAAATGGGAGGACGAAGATGGACGAACGAGACGAACTTGGCCCAAAGAAGGCCTACGGATCAAATGGGAGGACGAAGATGGACGAACGAGACGAACTTGGTCCAACGAAGGCCAACGGATCAAATGGGAGGACGAAGATGGACGAAAGAGACGAACTTGGTCCAAAGAAGGCCGAGGGATCAAATGGGAGGACGAAGATGGAGGAACGAGGCGAACTTGGTCCAAAGAAGGCCTACGGATCAAATGCGAGGACGAAGATGGACGAACGAGACAAACTTCGTCCAAAGAATTCCAACGGATCAAATGGGAGGACGAAGGTGGTAGAACAAGACGAACTTGGTCCAAAGAAGGCCTACGGATCAAATGGGAGGACGAAGAGGGACGAACGAGACAGACATGGTGCAAAGAAGGCCTACGGAGCAAATGGGAGGACGAAGATGGACGAACGAGACGAACTTGGTTAAAAAAAAGGCCTACGGATCAAATGGGAGGTCGAAGATGGACGAACGAGACGAACTTGGTCCAAAGAAGGCCTACGGATCAAATGGGAGGACGAAGATGGACGAACGAGAGGAACTTGGTCCAAAGAAGGCCTACGGATCAAATGGGAGGACGAAGATGGACGAACGAGACGAACTTGGTCCAAAGAAGGCCTACGGATCAAATGGGAGGACGAAGTTGGACGAACGAGACGAACTTGGCCCAAAGAAGGCCTACGGATCAAATGGGAGGACGAAGATGGACGAACGAGACGAACTTGGTCCAACGAAGGCCAACGGATCAAATGGGAGGACGAAGATGGACGAAAGAGACGAACTTGGTCCAAAGAAGGCCTAGGGATCAAATGGGAGGACGAAGATGGAGGAACGAGGCGAACTTGGTTCAAAGAAGGCCTACGGATCAAATGCGAGGACGAAGATGGACGAACGAGACAAACTTCGTCCAAAGAATTCCAACGGATCAAATGGGAGGACGAAGGTGGTAGAACAAGACGAACTTGGTCCAAAAAAGGCGTACGGATCAAATGGGAGGACGAAGAGGGACGAACGAGACAGACATGGTGCAAAGAAGGCCTACGGAGCAAATGGGAGGACGAAGATGGACGAACGAGACGAACTTGGTTAAAAAAAAGGCCTACGGATCAAATGGGAGGTCGAAGATGGACGAACGAGACGAACTTGGTCCAAAGAAGGCCTACGGATCAAATGGGAGGACGAAGATGGACGAACGAGAGGAACTTGGTCCAAAGAAGGCCTACGGATCAAATGGGAGGACGAAGATGGACGAACGAGACGAACTTGGTCCAAAGAAGGCCTACGGATCAAATGGGAGGACAAAGATGGACGAACGAGACGAACTTGGTCCAAAGAAGGCCTATGGATCAAATGGGAGGACGAAGATGGACGAACGAGACGAACTTGGTCCAAAGAAGGCCAACCGAACAAATGGGAGGACGAAGATGGACGAACGAGACGAACTTGTTCCAAAGAAGGCCTACGGATCAAATGGGAGGATAAAGATGGACGAACGAGACGAACTTGGTCCAAAGAAGGCCTACGGATCAAATGGGAGGACGAAGATGGGGGAACGAGGCGAACTTGGTCCAAAGAAGGCCTACGGATCAAATGGGACGACGAAGATGGACGAACGAGACAAACTTGGTCCAAAGAATTCCAACGGATCAAATGGGAGGACGAAGATGGACGAACGAGACAACCTTGGTCCAAAGAATTCCAACGGATCAAATGGGAGGACGAAGGTGGTAGAACAAGACGAACTTGGTCCAAAGAAGGCCTACGGATCAAATGGGAGGACGAAGAGGGACGAACGAGACAGACATGGTGCAAAGAAGGCCTACGGAGCAAATGGGAGGACGAAGATGGACGAACGAGACGAACTTGGTTAAAAAAAAGGCCACCGGATCAAATGGGAGGTCGAAGATGGACGAACGAGACGAACTTGGTCCAAAGAAGGCCTATGGATCAAATGGGAGGACGAAGATGGACGAACGAGACGAACTTGGTCAAAAGAAGGCCTACGGATCAAATGGGAGGACGAAGATGGACGAACGAGACGAACTTGGTCCAAAGAAGGCCTACGGATCAAATGGGAGGACGAAGATGGACGAACGAGACGAACTTGGTCCAAAGAAGGCCAACGGATCAAATGGGAGGACGAAGATGGACGAACGAGACGAACTTGGTCCAAAGAAGGCCTACGGATCAAATGGGAGGACGAAGATGGACGAACGAGACAAACTTCGTCCAAAGAATTCCAACGGATCAAATGGGAGGACGAAGGTGGTAGAACAAGACGAACTTGGTCCAAAGAAGGCCTACGGATCAAATGCGAGGACGAAGAGGGACGAACGAGACAAACATGGTGCAAAGAAGGCCTACGGAGCAAATGGGAGGACGAAGATGGACGAACGAGACGAACTTGGTCAAAAGAAGGCCTACGGATCAAATGGGAGGACGAAGATGGACGAACGAGACGAACTTGGTCCAAAGAAGGCCTACGGATCAAATGGGAGGACGAAGATGGACGAAGGAGACGAACTTGGTCCAAAGAAGGCCAACCGAACAAATGGGAGGACGAAGATGGACGAACGAGACGAACTTGTTCCAAAGAAGGCCTACGGATCAAATGGGGGGAAAAAGATGGACGAACGAGACGAACTTGGTCCAAAGAAGGCCTACGGATCAAATGGGAGGACGAAGATGGGGGAACGAGGCGAACTTGGTCCAAAGAAGGCCTACGGATCAAATGGGACGACGAAGATGGACGAACGAGACAAACTTGGTCCAAAGAATTCCAACGGATCAAATGGGAGGACGAAGATGGACGAACGAGACAACCTTGGTCCAAAGAATTCCAACGGATCAAATGGGAGGACGAAGGTGGTAGAACAAGACGAACTTGGTCCAAAGAAGGCCTACGGATCAAATGGGAGGACGAAGAGGGACGAACGAGACAGACATGGTGCAAAGAAGGCCTACGGAGTAAATGGGAGGACGAAGATGGACGAACGAGACGAACTTGGTTAAAAAAAAGGCCACCGGATCAAATGGGAGGTCGAAGATGGACGAACGAGACGAACTTGGTCCAAAGAAGGCCTATGGATCAAATGGGAGGACGAAGATGGACGAACGAGACGAACTTGGTCCAAAGAAGGCCTACGGATCAAATGGGAGGACGAAGATGGACGAACGAGACGAACTTGGTCCAAAGAAGGCCTACGGATCAAATGGGAGGACGAAGATGGACGAACGAGACGAACTTGGTCCAAAGAAGGCCTACGGATCAAATGGGAGGACGAAGATGGACGAACGAGACGAACTTGGTCCAAAGAAGGCCAACGGATCAAATGGGAGGACGAAGATGGACGAACGAGACGAACTTGGTCCAAAGAAGGCCTACGGATCAAATGGGAGGACGAAGATGGACGAACGAGACAAACTTCGTCCAAAGAATTCCAACGGATCAAATGGGAGGACGAAGGTGGTAGAACAAGACGAACTTGGTCCAAAGAAGGCCTACGGATCAAATGGGAGGACGAAGAGGGACGAACGAGACAAACATGGTGCAAAGAAGGCCTACGGAGCAAATGGGAGGACGAAGATGGACGAACGAGACGAACTTGGTCAAAAGAAGGCCTACGGATCAAATGGGAGGACGAAGATGGACGAACGAGACGAACTTGGTCCAAAGAAGGCCTACGGATCAAATGGGAGGACGAAGATGGACGAAGGAGACGAACTTGGTCCAAAGAAGGCCAACCGAACAAATGGGAGGACGAAGATGGACGAACGAGACGAACTTGTTCCAAAGAAGGCCTACGGATCAAATGGGGGGAAAAAGATGGACGAACGAGACGAACTTGGTCCAAAGAAGGCCTACGGATCAAATGGGAGGACGAAGATGGGGGAACGAGGCGAACTTGGTCCAAAGAAGGCCTACGGATCAAATGGGAGGACGAAGATGGACGAACGAGACAAACTTGGTCCAAAGAATTCCAACGGATCAAATGGGAGGACGAAGATGGACGAACGAGACAAACTTGGTCCAAAGAATTCCAACGGATCAAATGGGAGGACGAAGGTGGTAGAACAAGACGAACTTGGTCCAAAGAAGGCCTACGGATCAAATGGGAGGACGAAGAGGGACGAACGAGACAGACATGGTGCAAAGAAGGCCTACGGAGCAAATGGGAGGACGAAGATGGACGAACGAGACGAACTTGGTTAAAAAAAAGGCCACCGGATCAAATGGGAGGTCGAAGATGGACGAACGAGACGAACTTGGTCCAAAGAAGGCCTATGGATCAAATGGGAGGACGAAGATGGACGAACGAGACGAACTTGGTCCAAAGAAGGCCTACGGATCAAATGGGAGGACGAAGATGGACGAACGAGACGAACTTGGTCCAAAGAAGGCCAACCGAACAAATGGGAGGACGAAGATGGACGAACGAGACGAACTTGTTCCAAAGAAGGCCTACGGATCAAATGGGAGGAAAAAGATGGACGAACGAGACGAACTTGGTCCAAAGAAGGCCTACGGATCAAATGGGAGGACGAAGATGGGGGAACGAGGCGAACTTGGTCCAAAGAAGGCCTACGGATCAAATGGGACGACGAAGATGGACGAACGAGACAAACTTGGTCCAAAGAATTCCAACGGATCAAATGGGAGGACGAAGATGGACGAACGAGACAACCTTGGTCCAAAGAATTCCAACGGATCAAATGGGAGGACGAAGGTGGTAGAACAAGACGAACTTGGTCCAAAGAAGGCCTACGGATCAAATGGGAGGACGAAGAGGGACGAACGAGACAGACATGGTGCAAAGAAGGCCTACGGAGCAAATGGGAGGACGAAGATGGACGAACGAGACGAACTTGGTTAAAAAAAAGGCCACCGGATCAAATGGGAGGTCGAAGATGGACGAACGAGACGAACTTGGTCCAAAGAAGGCCTATGGATCAAATGGGAGGACGAAGAGGGACGAACGAGACAAACTTGGTCCAAAGAAGGCCTACGGAGCAAATGGGAGGACGAAGATGGACGAACGAGATGAACTTGGTTCAAAGAAGGCCTAGGGATCAAATGGGAGGACGAAGATGGACGAACGAGACGAACTTGGTCCAAAGAAGGCCTACGGATCAAATGGGAGGACGAAGATGGACGAACGAGACGAACTTGGCCCAAAGAAGGCCTACGGATCAAATGGGAGGACGAAGATGGACGAACGAGACGAACTTGGTCCAACAAAGGCCAACGGATCAAATGGGAGGACGAAGATGGACGAAAGAGACGAACTTGGTCCAAAGAAGGCCGAGGGATCAAATGGGAGGACGAAGATGGAGGAACGAGGCGAACTTGGTCCAAAGAAGGCCTACGGATCAAATGCGAGGACGAAGATGGACGAACGAGACAAACTTCGTCCAAAGAATTCCAACGGATCAAATGGGAGGACGAAGGTGGTAGAACAAGACGAACTTGGTCCAAAGAAGGCCTACGGATCAAATGGGAGGACGAAGAGGGACGAACGAGACAGACATGGTGCAAAGAAGGCCTACGGAGCAAATGGGAGGACGAAGATGGACGAACGAGACGAACTTGGTTAAAAAAAAGGCCTACGGATCAAATGGGAGGTCGAAGATGGACGAACGAGACGAACTTGGTCCAAAGAAGGCCTACGGATCAAATGGGAGGACGAAGATGGACGAACGAGAGGAACTTGGTCCAAAGAAGGCCTACGGATCAAATGGGAGGACGAAGATGGACGAACGAGACGAACTTGGTCCAAAGAAGGCCTACGGATCAAATGGGAGGACAAAGATGGACGAACGAGACGAACTTGGTCCAAAGAAGGCCTACGGATCAAATGGGAGGACGAAGATGGACGAACGAGACGAACTTGGTCCAAAGAAGGCCAACCGAACAAATGGGAGGACGAAGATGGACGAACGAGACGAACTTGTTCCAAAGAAGGCCTACGGATCAAATGGGAGGATAAAGATGGACGAACGAGACGAACTTGGTCCAAAGAAGGCCTACGGATCAAATGGGAGGACGAAGATGGGGGAACGAGGCGAACTTGGTCCAAAGAAGGCCTACGGATCAAATGGGACGACGAAGATGGACGAACGAGACAAACTTGGTCCAAAGAATTCCAACGGATCAAATGGGAGGACGAAGATGGACGAACGAGACAACCTTGGTCCAAAGAATTCCAACGGATCAAATGGGAGGACGAAGGTGGTAGAACAAGACGAACTTGGTCCAAAGAAGGCCTACGGATCAAATGGGAGGACGAAGAGGGACGAACGAGACAGACATGGTGCAAAGAAGGCCTACGGAGCAAATGGGAGGACGAAGATGGACGAACGAGACGAACTTGGTTAAAAAAAAGGCCACCGGATCAAATGGGAGGTCGAAGATGGACGAACGAGACGAACTTGGTCCAAAGAAGGCCTATGGATCAAATGGGAGGACGAAGATGGACGAACGAGACGAACTTGGTCAAAAGAAGGCCTACGGATCAAATGGGAGGACGAAGATGGACGAACGAGACGAACTTGGTCCAAAGAAGGCCTACGGATCAAATGGGAGGACGAAGATGGACGAACGAGATGAACTTGGTCCAAAGAAGGCCAACGGATCAAATGGGAGGACGAAGATGGACGAACGAGACGAACTTGGTCCAAAGAAGGCCTACGGATCAAATGGGAGGACGAAGATGGACGAACGAGACAAACTTCGTCCAAAGAATTCCAACGGATCAAATGGGAGGACGAAGGTGGTAGAACAAGACGAACTTGGTCCAAAGAAGGCCTACGGATCAAATGCGAGGACGAAGAGGGACGAACGAGACAAACATGGTGCAAAGAAGGCCTACGGAGCAAATGGGAGGACGAAGATGGACGAACGAGACGAACTTGGTCAAAAGAAGGCCTACGGATCAAATGGGAGGACGAAGATGGACGAACGAGACGAACTTGGTCCAAAGAAGGCCTACGGATCAAATGGGAGGACGAAGATGGACGAAGGAGACGAACTTGGTCCAAAGAAGGCCAACCGAACAAATGGGAGGACGAAGATGGACGAACGAGACGAACTTGTTCCAAAGAAGGCCTACGGATCAAATGGGGGGAAAAAGATGGACGAACGAGACGAACTTGGTCCAAAGAAGGCCTACGGATCAAATGGGAGGACGAAGATGGGGGAACGAGGCGAACTTGGTCCAAAGAAGGCCTACGGATCAAATGGGACGACGAAGATGGACGAACGAGACAAACTTGGTCCAAAGAATTCCAACGGATCAAATGGGAGGACGAAGATGGACGAACGAGACAACCTTGGTCCAAAGAATTCCAACGGATCAAATGGGAGGACGAAGGTGGTAGAACAAGACGAACTTGGTCCAAAGAAGGCCTACGGATCAAATGGGAGGACGAAGAGGGACGAACGAGACAGACATGGTGCAAAGAAGGCCTACGGAGTAAATGGGAGGACGAAGATGGACGAACGAGACGAACTTGGTTAAAAAAAAGGCCACCGGATCAAATGGGAGGTCGAAGATGGACGAACGAGACGAACTTGGTCCAAAGAAGGCCTATGGATCAAATGGGAGGACGAAGATGGACGAACGAGACGAACTTGGTCCAAAGAAGGCCTACGGATCAAATGGGAGGACGAAGATGGACGAACGAGACGAACTTGGTCCAAAGAAGGCCTACGGATCAAATGGGAGGACGAAGATGGACGAACGAGACGAACTTGGTCCAAAGAAGGCCTACGGATCAAATGGGAGGACGAAGATGGACGAACGAGACGAACTTGGTCCAAAGAAGGCCAACGGATCAAATGGGAGGACGAAGATGGACGAACGAGACGAACTTGGTCCAAAGAAGGCCTACGGATCAAATGGGAGGACGAAGATGGACGAACGAGACAAACTTCGTCCAAAGAATTCCAACGGATCAAATGGGAGGACGAAGGTGGTAGAACAAGACGAACTTGGTCCAAAGAAGGCCTACGGATCAAATGGGAGGACGAAGAGGGACGAACGAGACAAACATGGTGCAAAGAAGGCCTACGGAGCAAATGGGAGGACGAAGATGGACGAACGAGACGAACTTGGTCAAAAGAAGGCCTACGGATCAAATGGGAGGACGAAGATGGACGAACGAGACGAACTTGGTCCAAAGAAGGCCTACGGATCAAATGGGAGGACGAAGATGGACGAAGGAGACGAACTTGGTCCAAAGAAGGCCAACCGAACAAATGGGAGGACGAAGATGGACGAACGAGACGAACTTGTTCCAAAGAAGGCCTACGGATCAAATGGGGGGAAAAAGATGGACGAACGAGACGAACTTGGTCCAAAGAAGGCCTACGGATCAAATGGGAGGACGAAGATGGGGGAACGAGGCGAACTTGGTCCAAAGAAGGCCTACGGATCAAATGGGAGGACGAAGATGGACGAACGAGACAAACTTGGTCCAAAGAATTCCAACGGATCAAATGGGAGGACGAAGATGGACGAACGAGACAAACTTGGTCCAAAGAATTCCAACGGATCAAATGGGAGGACGAAGGTGGTAGAACAAGACGAACTTGGTCCAAAGAAGGCCTACGGATCAAATGGGAGGACGAAGAGGGACGAACGAGACAGACATGGTGCAAAGAAGGCCTACGGAGCAAATGGGAGGACGAAGATGGACGAACGAGACGAACTTGGTTAAAAAAAAGGCCACCGGATCAAATGGGAGGTCGAAGATGGACGAACGAGACGAACTTGGTCCAAAGAAGGCCTATGGATCAAATGGGAGGACGAAGATGGACGAACGAGACGAACTTGGTCCAAAGAAGGCCTACGGATCAAATGGGAGGACGAAGATGGACGAACGAGACGAACTTGGTCCAAAGAAGGCCAACCGAACAAATGGGAGGACGAAGATGGACGAACGAGACGAACTTGTTCCAAAGAAGGCCTACGGATCAAATGGGAGGAAAAAGATGGACGAACGAGACGAACTTGGTCCAAAGAAGGCCTACGGATCAAATGGGAGGACGAAGATGGGGGAACGAGGCGAACTTGGTCCAAAGAAGGCCTACGGATCAAATGGGAGGACGAAGATGGACGAACGAGACAAACTTGGTCCAAAGAATTCCAACGGATCAAATGGGAGGACGAAGATGGACGAACGAGACAAACTTGGTCCAAAGAATTCCAACGGATCAAATGGGAGGACGAAGGTGGTAGAACAAGACGAACTTGGTCCAAAGAAGGCCTACGGATCAAATGGGAGGACGAAGAGGGACGAACGAGACAGACATGGTGCAAAGAAGGCCTACGGAGCAAATGGGAGGACGAAGATGGACGAACGAGACGAACTTGGTTAAAAAAAAGGCCACCGGATCAAATGGGAGGTCGAAGATGGACGAACGAGACGAACTTGGTCCAAAGAAGGCCTATGGATCAAATGGGAGGACGAAGATGGACGAACGAGACGAACTTGGTCCAAAGAAGGCCTACGGATCAAATGGGAGGACGAAGATGGACGAACGAGACGAACTTGGTCCAAAGAAGGCCAACCGAACAAATGGGAGGACGAAGATGGACGAACGAGACGAACTTGTTCCAAAGAAGGCCTACGGATCAAATGGGAGGAAAAAGATGGACGAACGAGACGAACTTGGTCCAAAGAAGGCCTACGGATCAAATGGGAGGACGAAGATGGGGGAACGAGGCGAACTTGGTCCAAAGAAGGCCTACGGATCAAATGGGACGACGAAGATGGACGAACGAGACAAACTTGGTCCAAAGAATTCCAACGGATCAAATGGGAGGACGAAGATGGACGAACGAGACAACCTTGGTCCAAAGAATTCCAACGGATCAAATGGGAGGACGAAGGTGGTAGAACAAGACGAACTTGGTCCAAAGAAGGCCTACGGATCAAATGGGAGGACGAAGAGGGACGAACGAGACAGACATGGTGCAAAGAAGGCCTACGGAGCAAATGGGAGGACGAAGATGGACGAACGAGACGAACTTGGTTAAAAAAAAGGCCACCGGATCAAATGGGAGGTCGAAGATGGACGAACGAGACGAACTTGGTCCAAAGAAGGCCTATGGATCAAATGGGAGGACGAAGATGGACGAACGAGACGAACTTGGTCCAAAGAAGGCCTACGGATCAAATGGGAGGACGAAGATGGACGAACGAGACGAACTTGGTCAAAAGAAGGCCTACGGATCAAATGGGAGGACGAAGATGGACGAACGAGACGAACTTGGTCCAAAGAAGGCCTACGGATCAAATGGGAGGACGAAGATGGACGAACGAGACGAACTTGGTCCAAAGAAGGCCAACGGATCAAATGGGAGGACGAAGATGGACGAACGAGACGAACTTGGTCCAAAGAAGGCCTACGGATCAAATGGGAGGACGAAGATGGACGAACGAGACAAACTTCGTCCAAAGAATTCCAACGGATCAAATGGGAGGACGAAGGTGGTAGAACAAGACGAACTTGGTCCAAAGAAGGCCTACGGATCAAATGGGAGGACGAAGAGGGACGAACGAGACAAGCATGGTGCAAAGAAGGCCTACGGAGCAAATGGGAGGACGAAGATGGACGAACGAGACGAACTTGGTCAAAAGAAGGCCTACGGATCAAATGGGAGGACGAAGATGGACGAACGAGACGAACTTGGTCCAAAGAAGGCCTACGGATCAAATGGGAGGACGAAGATGGACGAACGAGACGAACTTGGTCCAAAGAAGGCCAACCGAACAAATGGGAGGACGAAGATGGACGAACGAGACGAACTTGTTCCAAAGAAGGCCTACGGATCAAATGGGGGGAAAAAGATGGACGAACGAGACGAACTTGGTCCAAAGAAGGCCTACGGATCAAATGGGAGGACGAAGATGGGGGAACGAGGCGAACTTGGTCCAAAGAAGGCCTACGGATCAAATGGGAGGACGAAGATGGACGAACAAGACAAACTTGGTCCAAAGAATTCCAACGGATCAAATGGGAGGACGAAGATGGACGAACGAGACAAACTTGGTCCAAAGAATTCCAACGGATCAAATGGGAGGACGAAGGTGGTAGAACAAGACGAACTTGGTCCAAAGAAGGCCTACGGATCAAATGGGAGGACGAAGAGGGACGAACGAGACAGACATGGTGCAAAGAAGGCCTACGGAGCAAATGGGAGGACGAAGATGGACGAACGAGACGAACTTGGTTAAAAAAAAGGCCACCGGATCAAATGGGAGGTCGAAGATGGACGAACGAGACGAACTTGGTCCAAAGAAGGCCTATGGATCAAATGGGAGGACGAAGATGGACGAACGAGACGAACTTGGTCCAAAGAAGGCCTACGGATCAAATGGGAGGACGAAGATGGACGAACGAGACGAACTTGGTCAAAAGAAGGCCTACGGATCAAATGGGAGGACGAAGATGGACGAACGAGACGAACTTGGTCCAAAGAAGGCCTACGGATCAAATGGGAGGACGAAGATGGACGAACGAGACGAACTTGGTCCAAAGAAGGCCAACGGATCAAATGGGAGGACGAAGATGGACGAACGAGACGAACTTGGTCCAAAGAAGGCCTACGGATCAAATGGGAGGACGAAGATGGACGAACGAGACAAACTTCGTCCAAAGAATTCCAACGGATCAAATGGGAGGACGAAGGTGGTAGAACAAGACGAACTTGGTCCAAAGAAGGCCTACGGATCAAATGGGAGGACGAAGAGGGACGAACGAGACAAACATGGTGCAAAGAAGGCCTACGGAGCAAATGGGAGGACGAAGATGGACGAACGAGACGAACTTGGTCAAAAGAAGGCCTACGGATCAAATGGGAGGACGAAGATGGACGAACGAGACGAACTTGGTCCAAAGAAGGCCTACGGATCAAATGGGAGGACGAAGATGGACGAACGAGACGAACTTGGTCCAAAGAAGGCCAACCGAACAAATGGGAGGACGAAGATGGACGAACGAGACGAACTTGTTCCAAAGAAGGCCTACGGATCAAATGGGGGGAAAAAGATGGACGAACGAGACGAACTTGGTCCAAAGAAGGCCTACGGATCAAATGGGAGGACGAAGATGGGGGAACGAGGCGAACTTGGTCCAAAGAAGGCCTACGGATCAAATGGGGGGACGAAGATGGACGAACGAGACAAACTTGGTCCAAAGAATTCCAACGGATCAAATGGGAGGACGAAGATGGACGAACGAGACAAACTTGGTCCAAAGAATTCCAACGGATCAAATGGGAGGACGAAGGTGGTAGAACAAGACGAACTTGGTCCAAAGAAGGCCTACGGATCAAATGGGAGGACGAAGAGGGACGAACGAGACAGACATGGTGCAAAGAAGGCCTACGGAGCAAATGGGAGGACGAAGATGGACGAACGAGACGAACTTGGTTAAAAAAAAGGCCACCGGATCAAATGGGAGGTCGAAGATGGACGAACGAGACGAACTTGGTCCAAAGAAGGCCTATGGATCAAATGGGAGGACGAAGATGGACGAACGAGACGAACTTGGTCCAAAGAAGGCCTACGGATCAAATGGGAGGACGAAGATGGACGAACGAGACGAACTTGGTCAAAAGAAGGCCTACGGATCAAATGGGAGGACGAAGATGGACGAACGAGATGAACTTGGTCCAAAGAAGGCCTACGGATCAAATGGGAGGACGAAGATGGACGAACGAGACGAACTTGGTCCAAAGAAGGCCAACGGATCAAATGGGAGGACGAAGATGGACGAACGAGACGAACTTGGTCCAAAGAAGGCCTACGGATCAAATGGGAGGACGAAGATGGACGAACGAGACAAACTTCGTCCAAAGAATTCCAACGGATCAAATGGGAGGACGAAGGTGGTAGAACAAGACGAACTTGGTCCAAAGAAGGCCTACGGATCAAATGGGAGGACGAAGAGGGACGAACGAGACAAACATGGTGCAAAGAAGGCCTACGGAGCAAATGGGAGGACGAAGATGGACGAACGAGACGAACCTGGTCAAAAGAAGGCCTACGGATCAAATGGGAGGACGAAGATGGACGAACGAGACGAACTTGGTCCAAAGAAGGCCTACGGATCAAATGGGAGGACGAAGATGGACGAACGAGACGAACTTGGTCCAAAGAAGGCCAACCGAACAAATGGGAGGACGAAGATGGACGAACGAGACAAACTTGTTCCAAAGAAGGCCTACGGATCAAATGGGGGGAAAAAGATGGACGAACGAGACGAACTTGGTCCAAAGAAGGCCTACGGATCAAATGGGAGGACGAAGATGGGGGAACGAGGCGAACTTGGTCCAAAGAAGGCCTACGGATCAAATGGGGGGACGAAGATGGACGAACGAGACAAACTTGGTCCAAAGAATTCCAACGGATCAAATGGGAGGACGAAGATGGACGAACGAGACAAACTTGGTCCAAAGAATTCCAACGGATCAAATGGGAGGACGAAGGTGGTAGAACAAGACGAACTTGGTCCAAAGAAGGCCTACGGATCAAATGGGAGGACGAAGAGGGACGAACGAGACAGACATGGTGCAAAGAAGGCCTACGGAGCAAATGGGAGGACGAAGATGGACGAACGAGACGAACTTGGTTAAAAAAAAGGCCACCGGATCAAATGGGAGGTCGAAGATGGACGAACGAGACGAACTTGGTCCAAAGAAGGCCTATGGATCAAATGGGAGGACGAAGATGGACGAACGAGACGAACTTGGTCCAAAGAAGGCCTACGGATCAAATGGGAGGACGAAGATGGACGAACGAGACGAACTTGGTCAAAAGAAGGCCTACGGATCAAATGGGAGGACGAAGATGGACGAACGAGACGAACTTGGTCCAAAGAAGGCCTACGGATCAAATGGGAGGACGAAGATGGACGAACGAGACGAACTTGGTCCAAAGAAGGCCAACGGATCAAATGGGAGGACGAAGGTGGACGAACGAGACGAACTTGGTCCAAAGAAGGCCTACGGATCAAATGGGAGGACGAAGATGGACGAACGAGACAAACTTCGTCCAAAGAATTCCAACGGATCAAATGGGAGGACGAAGGTGGTAGAACAAGACGAACTTGGTCCAAAGAATTCCAACGGATCAAATGGGAGGACGAAGGTGGTAGAACAAGACGAACTTGGTCCAAAGAAGGCCTACGGATCAAATGGGAGGACGAAGAGGGACGAACGAGACAGACATGGTGCAAAGAAGGCCTACGGAGCAAATGGGAGGACGAAGATGGACGAACGAGACGAACTTGGTTAAAAAAAAGGCCACCGGATCAAATGGGAGGTCGAAGATGGACGAACGAGACGAACTTGGTCCAAAGAAGGCCTATGGATCAAATGGGAGGACGAAGATGGACGAACGAGACGAACTTGGTCCAAAGAAGGCCTACGGATCAAATGGGAGGACGAAGATGGACGAACGAGACGAACTTGGTCAAAAGAAGGCCTACGGATCAAATGGGAGGACGAAGATGGACGAACGAGACGAACTTGGTCCAAAGAAGGCCTACGGATCAAATGGGAGGACGAAGATGGACGAACGAGACGAACTTGGTCCAAAGAAGGCCAACGGATCAAATGGGAGGACGAAGATGGACGAACGAGACGAACTTGGTCCAAAGAAGGCCTACGGATCAAATGGGAGGACGAAGATGGACGAACGAGACAAACTTCGTCCAAAGAATTCCAACGGATCAAATGGGAGGACGAAGGTGGTAGAACAAGACGAACTTGGTCCAAAGAAGGCCTACGGATCAAATGGGAGGACGAAGAGGGACGAACGAGACAAACATGGTGCAAAGAAGGCCTACGGAGCAAATGGGAGGACGAAGATGGACGAACGAGACGAACCTGGTCAAAAGAAGGCCTACGGATCAAATGGGAGGACGAAGATGGACGAACGAGACGAACTTGGTCCAAAGAAGGCCTACGGATCAAATGGGAGGACGAAGATGGACGAACGAGACGAACTTGGTCCAAAGAAGGCCAACCGAACAAATGGGAGGACGAAGATGGACGAACGAGACGAACTTGTTCCAAAGAAGGCCTACGGATCAAATGGGGGGAAAAAGATGGACGAACGAGACGAACTTGGTCCAAAGAAGGCCTACGGATCAAATGGGAGGACGAAGATGGGGGAACGAGGCGAACTTGGTCCAAAGAAGGCCTACGGATCAAATGGGGGGACGAAGATGGACGAACGAGACAAACTTGGTCCAAAGAATTCCAACGGATCAAATGGGAGGACGAAGATGGACGAACGAGACAAACTTGGTCCAAAGAATTCCAACGGATCAAATGGGAGGACGAAGGTGGTAGAACAAGACGAACTTGGTCCAAAGAAGGCCTACGGATCAAATGGGAGGACGAAGAGGGACGAACGAGACAGACATGGTGCAAAGAAGGCCTACGGAGCAAATGGGAGGACGAAGATGGACGAACGAGACGAACTTGGTTAAAAAAAAGGCCACCGGATCAAATGGGAGGTCGAAGATGGACGAACGAGACGAACTTGGTCCAAAGAAGGCCTATGGATCAAATGGGAGGACGAAGATGGACGAACGAGACGAACTTGGTCCAAAGAAGGCCTACGGATCAAATGGGAGGACGAAGATGGACGAACGAGACGAACTTGGTCAAAAGAAGGCCTACGGATCAAATGGGAGGACGAAGATGGACGAACGAGACGAACTTGGTCCAAAGAAGGCCTACGGATCAAATGGGAGGACGAAGATGGACGAACGAGACGAACTTGGTCCAAAGAAGGCCAACGGATCAAATGGGAGGACGAAGGTGGACGAACGAGACGAACTTGGTCCAAAGAAGGCCTACGGATCAAATGGGAGGACGAAGATGGACGAACGAGACAAACTTCGTCCAAAGAATTCCAACGGATCAAATGGGAGGACGAAGGTGGTAGAACAAGACGAACTTGGTCCAAAGAAGGCCTACGGATCAAATGGGAGGACGAAGAGGGACGAACGAGACAAACATGGTGCAAAGAAGGAATACGGAGCAAATGGGAGGACGAAGATGGACGAACGAGACGAACTTGGTCAAAAGAAGGCCTACGGATCAAATGGGAGGACGAAGATGGACGAACGAGACGAACTTGGTCCAAAGAAGGCCTACGGATCAAATGGGAGGACGAAGATGGACGAACGAGACGAACTTGGTCCAAAGAAGGCCAACAGATCAAATGGGAGGACGAAGATGGACGAACGAGACGAACTTGGTCCAAAGAACGCCTACGGATCAAATTGGAGGACGAAGATGGACGAACGAGACGAACTTGGTCCAAAGAAGGCCTACGGATCAAATGGGAGGACGAAGATGGGGGAACGAGGCGAACTTGGTCCAAAGAAGGCCTACGGATCAAATGGGAGGACGAAGATGGGGGAACGAGGCGAACTTGGTCCAAAGAAGGCCTACGGATCAAATGGGAGGACGAAGATGGACGAACGAGACACACTTGGTCCAATGAATTCCAACGGATCAAATGGGAGGACGAAGATGGACGAACGAGACAAACTTGGTCCAAAGAATTCCAACGGATCAAATGGGAGGACGAAGGTGGTAGAACAAGACGAACTTGGTCCAAAGAAGGCCTACGGAGCAAATGGGAGGACGAAGATGGACGAACGAGACGAACTTGGTCCAAGGAAGGCCTACGGATCAAATGGGAGGACGAAGATGGACGAACGAGACGAACTTGGCCCAAAGAAGGCCTACGGATCAAATGGGAGGACGAAGATGGACGAACGAGACGAACTTGGTCCAACGAAGGCCAACGGATCAAATGGGAGGACGAAGATGGACGAACGACACGAACTTGGTCCAAAGAAGGCCTAGGGATCAAATGGGAGGACGAAGATGGAGGAACGAGGCGAACTTGGTCCAAAGAAGGCCTACGGATCAAATGGGAGTACGAAGATGGACGAACGAGACAAACTTCATCCAAAGAATTCCAACGGATCAAATGGGAGGACGAAGGTGGTAGAACAAGACGAACTTGGTCCAAAGAAGGCCTACGGATGAAATGGGAGGACGAAGAGGGACGAACGAGACAGACATGGTGCAAAGAAGGCCTACGGAGCAAATGGGAGAACGAAGATGGACGAACGAGACGAACTTGGTCAAAAGAAGGCCTACGGATCAAATGGGAGGACGAAGATGGACGAACGAGACGAACTTGGTCCAAAGAAGGCCTACGGATCAAATGGGAGGACGAAGATGGACGAACGAGACGAACTTCGTCCAAAGAATTCCAACGGATCAAATGGGAGGACGAAGGTGGTAGAACAAGACGAACTTGGTCCAAAGAAGGCGTACGGGTCAAATGGGAGGACGAAGAGGGACGAACGAGACAGACATGGTGCAAAGAAGGCCTACGGAGCAAATGGGAGGACGAAGATGGACGAACGAGACGAACTTGGTTAAAAAAAAGGCCTACGGATCAAATGGGAGGTCGAAGATGGACGAACGAGACGAACTTGGTCCAAAGAAGGCCTACGGATCAAATGGGAGGACGAAGATGGACGAACGAGAGGAACTTGGTCCAAAGAAGGCCTACGGATCAAATGGGAGGACGAAGATGGACGAACGAGACGAACTTGGTCCAAAGAAGGCCTACGGATCAAATGGGAGGACGAAGATGGACGAACGAGACGAACTTGGTCCAAAGAAGGCCAACCGAACAAATGGGAGGACGAAGATGGACGAACGAGACGAACTTGTTCCAAAGAAGGCCTACGGATCAAATGGGAGGAAAAAGATGGGCGAACGAGACGAACTTGGTCCAAAGAAGGCCTACGGATCAAATGGGAGGACGAAGATGGGGGAACGAGGCGAACTTGGTCCAAAGAAGGCCTACGGATCAAATGGGAGGACGAAGATGGACGAACGAGACAAACTTGGTCCAAAGAATTCCAACGGATCAAATGGGAGGACGAAGATGGACGAACGAGACGAACTTGGTCCAAAGAAGGCCTACGGATCAAATGGGAGGACGAAGATGGACGAACGAGACGAACTTGGTCCAAAGAAGGCCAACGGATCAAATGGGAGGACGAAGATGGACGAACGAGACGAACTTGGTCCAAAGAAGGCCTACGGATCAAATGGGAGGACGAAGATGGACGAACGAGACAAACTTGGTCCAAAGAATTCCAACGGATCAAATGGGAGGACGAAGGTGGTAGAACAAGACGAACATGGTCCAAAGAAGGCCTACGGATCAAATGGGAGGACGAAGAGGGACGAACGAGACAGACATGGTGCAAAGAAGGCCTACGGAGCAAATGGGAGGACGAAGATGGACGAACGAGACGAACATGGTTAAAAAAAAGGCCACCGGATCAAATGGGAGGTCGAAGATGGACGAACGAGACGAACTTGGTCCAAAGAAGGCCTATGGATCAAATGGGAGGACGAAGATGGACGAACGAGACGAACTTGGTCCAAAGAAGGCCTACGGATCAAATGGGAGGACGAAGATGGACGAACGAGACGAACTTGGTCAAAAGAAGGCCTACGGATCAAATGGGAGGACGAAGATGGACGAACGAGACGAACTTGGTCCAAAGAAGGCCTACGGATCAAATGGGAGGACGAAGATGGACGAACGAGACGAACTTGGTCCAAAGAAGGCCAACGGATCAAATGGGAGGACGAAGATGGACGAACGAGACGAACTTGGTCCAAAGAAGGCCTACGGATCAAATGGGAGGACGAAGATGGACGAACGAGACAAACTTCGTCCAAAGAATTCCAACGGATCAAATGGGAGGACGAAGGTGGTAGAACAAGACGAACTTGGTCCAAAGAAGGCCTACGGATCAAATGGGAGGACGAAGAGGGACGAACGAGACAAACATGGTGCAAAGAAGGCCTACGGAGCAAATGGGAGGACGAAGATGGACGAACGAGACGAACTTGGTCCAAAGAAGGCCTACGGATCAAATGGGAGGACGAAGATGGACGAACGAGACGAACTTGGCCCAAAGAAGGCCAACGGATCAAATGGGAGGACGAAGATGGACGAACTAGACGAACTTGGTCCAAAGAACGCCTACGGATCAAATTGGAGGACGAAGATGGATGAACGAGACGAACTTGGTCCAAAGAAGGCCTACGCATCAAATGGGAGGACGAAGATGGGGGAACGAGGCGAACTTGGTCCAAAGAACGCCTACGGATCAAATGGGAGGACGAAGATGGACGAACGAGACACACTTGGTCCAATGAATTCCAACGGATCAAATGGGAGGACGAAGATGGACGAACGAGACAAACTTGGTCCAAAGAATTCCGACGGATCAAATGGGAGGACGAAGGTGGTAGAACAAGACGAACTTGGTCCAAAGAAGGCCTACGGATCAAATGGGAGGACGAAGAGGGACGAACGAGAAAAACTTGGTCCAAAGAAGGCCTACGGAGCAAATGGGAGGACGAAGATGGACGAACGAGACGAACTTGGTCCAAGGAAGGCCTACGGATCAAATGGGAGGACGAAGATGGACGAACGAGACGAACTTGGTCCAAAGAAGGCCTACGGATCAAATGGGAGGACGAAGATGGACGAACGAGACGAACTTCGTCCAAAGAATTCCAACGGATCAAATGGGAGGACGAAGGTGGTAGAACAAGACGAACTTGGTCCAAAGAAGGCGTACGGGTCAAATGGGAGGACGAAGAGGGACGAACGAGACAGACATGGTGCAAAGAAGGCCTACGGAGCAAATGGGAGGACGAAGATGGACGAACGAGACGAACTTGGTTAAAAAAAAGGCCTACGGATCAAATGGGAGGTCGAAGATGGACGAACGACACGAACTTGGTCCAAAGAAGGCCTACGGATCAAATGGGTGGACGAAGATGGACGAACGAGATGAACTTGGTCCAAAGAAGGCCTACGGATCAAATGGGAGGACGAAGATGGACGAACGAGACGAACTTGGTCCAAAGAAGGCCTACGGATCAAATGGGAGGACGAACATGGACGAACGAGACGAACTTGGTCCAAAGAAGGCCAACCGAACAAATGGGAGGACGAAGATGGACGAACGAGACGAACTTGTTCCAAAGAAGGCCTACGGATCAAATGGGAGGAAAAAGATGGGCGAACGATACGAACTTGGTCCAAAGAAGGCCTACGGATCAAATGGGAGGACGAAGATGGGGGAACGAGGCGAACTTGGTCCAAAGAAGGCCTACGGATCAAATGGGAGGACGAAGATGGACGAACGAGACAAACTTGGTCCAAAGAATTCCAACGGATCAAATAGGAGGACGAAGATGGACGAACGAGACAAACTTGGTCCAAAGAATTCCAACGGATCAAATGGGAGGACGAAGGTGGTAGAACAAGACGAACATGGTCCAAAGAAGGCCTACGGATCAAATGGGAGGACGAAGAGGGACGAACGAGACAGACATGGTGCAAAGAAGGCCTACGGAGCAAATGGGAGAACGAAGATGGACGAACGAGACGAACATGGTTAAAAAAAAGGCCACCGGATCAAATGGGAGGTCGAAGATGGACGAACGAGACAAACTTGGTCCAAAGAAGGCCTATGGATCAAATGGGAGGACGGAGATGGACGAACGAGACGAACTTGGTCCAAAGAAGGCCTACGGATCAAATGGGAGGACGAAGATGGACGAACGAGACGAACTTGGTCCAAAGAAGGCCTACGGATCAAATGGGAGGACGAAGATGGACGAACGAGACGAACTTCGTCCAAAGAATTCCAACGGATCAAATGGGAGGACGAAGGTGGTAGAACAAGACGAACTTGGTCCAAAGATGGCCTACGGATGAAATGGGAGGACGAAGAGGGACGAACGAGACAGACATGGTGCAAAGAAGGCCTACGGAGCAAATGGGAGGACGAAGATGGACGAACGAGAGGAACTTGGTCCAAAGAAGGCCTACGGATCAAATGGGAGGACGAAGATGGACGAACGAGACGAACTTGGTCCAAAGAAGGCCTACGGATCAAATGGGAGGACGAAGATGGACGAACGAGACGAACTTGGTCCAAAGAAGGCCAACCGAACAAATGGGAGGACGAAGATGGACGAACGAGACGAACTTGTTCCAAAGAAGGCCTACGGATCAAATGGGAGGAAAAAGATGGGCGAACGAGACGAACTTGGTCCAAAGAAGGCCTACGGATCAAATGGGAGGACGAAGATGGGGGAACGAGGCGAACTTGGTCCAAAGAAGGCCTACGGATCAAATGGGAGGACGAAGATGGACGAACGAGACAAACTTGGTCCAAAGAATTCCAACGGATCAAATGGGAGGACGAAGATGGACGAACGAGACGAACTTGGTCCAAAGAAGGCCTACGGATCAAATGGGAGGACGAAGATGGACGAACGAGACGAACTTGGTCCAAAGAAGGCCAACGGATCAAATGGGAGGACGAAGATGGACGAACGAGACGAACTTGGTCCAAAGAAGGCCTACGGATCAAATGGGAGGACGAAGATGGACGAACGAGACAAACTTGGTCCAAAGAATTCCAACGGATCAAATGGGAGGACGAAGGTGGTAGAACAAGACGAACATGGTCCAAAGAAGGCCTACGGATCAAATGGGAGGACGAAGAGGGACGAACGAGACAGACATGGTGCAAAGAAGGCCTACGGAGCAAATGGGAGGACGAAGATGGACGAACGAGACGAACATGGTTAAAAAAAAGGCCACCGGATCAAATGGGAGGTCGAAGATGGACGAACGAGACGAACTTGGTCCAAAGAAGGCCTATGGATCAAATGGGAGGACGAAGATGGACGAACGAGACGAACTTGGTCCAAAGAAGGCCTACGGATCAAATGGGAGGACGAAGATGGACGAACGAGACGAACTTGGTCAAAAGAAGGCCTACGGATCAAATGGGAGGACGAAGATGGACGAACGAGACGAACTTGGTCCAAAGAAGGCCTACGGATCAAATGGGAGGACGAAGATGGACGAACGAGACGAACTTGGTCCAAAGAAGGCCAACGGATCAAATGGGAGGACGAAGATGGACGAACGAGACGAACTTGGTCCAAAGAAGGCCTACGGATCAAATGGGAGGACGAAGATGGACGAACGAGACAAACTTCGTCCAAAGAATTCCAACGGATCAAATGGGAGGACGAAGGTGGTAGAACAAGACGAACTTGGTCCAAAGAAGGCCTACGGATCAAATGGGAGGACGAAGAGGGACGAACGAGACAAACATGGTGCAAAGAAGGCCTACGGAGCAAATGGGAGGACGAAGATGGACGAACGAGACGAACTTGGTCCAAAGAAGGCCTACGGATCAAATGGGAGGACGAAGATGGACGAACGAGACGAACTTGGCCCAAAGAAGGCCAACGGATCAAATGGGAGGACGAAGATGGACGAACTAGACGAACTTGGTCCAAAGAACGCCTACGGATCAAATTGGAGGACGAAGATGGATGAACGAGACGAACTTGGTCCAAAGAAGGCCTACGCATCAAATGGGAGGACGAAGATGGGGGAACGAGGCGAACTTTGTCCAAAGAACGCCTACGGATCAAATGGGAGGACGAAGATGGACGAACGAGACACACTTGGTCCAATGAATTCCAACGGATCAAATGGGAGGACGAAGATGGACGAACGAGACAAACTTGGTCCAAAGAATTCCAACGGATCAAATGGGAGGACGAAGGTGGTAGAACAAGACGAACTTGGTCCAAAGAAGGCCTACGGATCAAATGGGAGGACGAAGAGGGACGAACGAGAAAAACTTGGTCCAAAGAAGGCCTACGGAGCAAATGGGAGGACGAAGATGGACGAACGAGACGAACTTGGTCCAAGGAAGGCCTACGGATCAAATGGGAGGACGAAGATGGACGAACGAGACGAACTTGGTCCAAAGAAGGCCTACGGATCAAATGGGAGGACGAAGATGGACGAACGAGACGAACTTCGTCCAAAGAATTCCAACGGATCAAATGGGAGGACGAAGGTGGTAGAACAAGACGAACTTGGTCCAAAGAAGGCGTACGGGTCAAATGGGAGGACGAAGAGGGACGAACGAGACAGACATGGTGCAAAGAAGGCCTACGGAGCAAATGGGAGGACGAAGATGGACGAACGAGACGAACTTGGTTAAAAAAAAGGCCTACGGATCAAATGGGAGGTCGAAGATGGACGAACGACACGAACTTGGTCCAAAGAAGGCCTACGGATCAAATGGGTGGACGAAGATGGACGAACGAGATGAACTTGGTCCAAAGAAGGCCTACGGATCAAATGGGAGGACGAAGATGGACGAACGAGACGAACTTGGTCCAAAGAAGGCCTACGGATCAAATGGGAGGACGAAGATGGACGAACGAGACGAACTTGGTCCAAAGAAGGCCAACCGAACAAATGGGAGGACGAAGATGGACGAACGAGACGAACTTGTTCCAAAGAAGGCCTACGGATCAAATGGGAGGAAAAAGATGGGCGAACGATACGAACTTGGTCCAAAGAAGGCCTACGGATCAAATGGGAGGACGAAGATGGGGGAACGAGGCGAACTTGGTCCAAAGAAGGCCTACGGATCAAATGGGAGGACGAAGATGGACGAACGAGACAAACTTGGTCCAAAGAATTCCAACGGATCAAATAGGAGGACGAAGATGGACGAACGAGACAAACTTGGTCCAAAGAATTCCAACGGATCAAATGGGAGGACGAAGGTGGTAGAACAAGACGAACATGGTCCAAAGAAGGCCTACGGATCAAATGGGAGGACGAAGAGGGACGAACGAGACAGACATGGTGCAAAGAAGGCCTACGGAGCAAATGGGAGAACGAAGATGGACGAACGAGACGAACATGGTTAAAAAAAAGGCCACCGGATCAAATGGGAGGTCGAAGATGGACGAACGAGACAAACTTGGTCCAAAGAAGGCCTATGGATCAAATGGGAGGACGGAGATGGACGAACGAGACGAACTTGGTCCAAAGAAGGCCTACGGATCAAATGGGAGGACGAAGATGGACGAACGAGACGAACTTGGTCCAAAGAAGGCCTACGGATCAAATGGGAGGACGAAGATGGACGAACGAGACGAACTTCGTCCAAAGAATTCCAACGGATCAAATGGGAGGACGAAGGTGGTAGAACAAGACGAACTTGGTCCAAAGATGGCCTACGGATGAAATGGGAGGACGAAGAGGGACGAACGAGACAGACATGGTGCAAAGAAGGCCTACGGAGCAAATGGGAGGACGAAGATGGACGAACGAGACGAACTTGGTCAAAAGAAGGCCTACGGATCAAATGGGAGGACGAAGATGGATGAACGAGACGAACTTGGTCCAAAGAAGGCCTACGGATCAAATGGGAGGACGAAGATGGACGAACGAGACGAACTTCGTCCAAAGAATTCCAACGGATCAAATGGGAGGACGAAGGTGGTAGAACAAGACGAACTTGGTCCAAAGAAGGCGTACGGGTCAAATGGGAGGACGAAGAGGGACGAACGAGACAGACATGGTGCAAAGAAGGCCTACGGAGCAAATGGGAGGACGAAGATGGACGAACGAGACGAACTTGGTTAAAAAAAAGGCCTACGGATCAAATGGGAGGTCGAAGATGGACGAACGAGACGAACTTGGTCCAAAGAAGGCCTACGGATCAAATGGGAGGACGAAGATGGACGAACGAGATGAACTTGGTCCAAAGAAGGCCTACGGATCAAATGGGAGGACGAAGATGGACGAACGAGACGAACTTGGTCCAAAGAAGGCCAACCGAACAAATGGGAGGACGAAGATGGACGAACGAGACGAACTTGTTCCAAAGAAGGCCTACGGATCAAATGGGAGGAAAAAGATGGGCGAACGAGACGAACTTGGTCCAAAGAAGGCCTACGGATCAAATGGGAGGACGAAGATGGGGGAACGAGGCGAACTTGGTCCAAAGAAGGCCTACGGATCAAATGGGAGGACGAAGATGGACGAACGAGACAGACATGGTGCAAAGAAGGCCTACGGAGCAAATGGGAGGACGAAGATGGACGAACGAGACGAACATGGTTAAAAAAAAGGCCACCGGATCAAATGGGAGGTCGAAGATGGACGAACGAGACGAACTTGGTCCAAAGAAGGCCTATGGATCAAATGGGAGGACGAAGATGGACGAACGAGACGAACTTGGTCCAAAGAAGGCCTACGGATCAAATGGGAGGACGAAGATGGACGAACGAGACGAACTTGGTCAAAAGAAGGCCTACGGATCAAATGGGAGGACGAAGATGGACGAACGAGACGAACTTGGTCCAAAGAAGGCCTACGGATCAAATGGGAGGACGAAGATGGACGAACGAGACGAACTTGGTCCAAAGAAGGCCAACGGATCATATGGGAGGACGAAGATGGACGAACGAGACGAACTTGGTCCCAAGAAGGCCTACGGATCAAATGGGAGGACGAAGATGGACGAACGAGACAAACTTCGTCCAAAGAATTCCAACGGATCAAATGGGAGGACGAAGGTGGTAGAACAAGACGAACTTGGTCCAAAGAAGGCCTACGGATCAAATGGGAGGACGAAGAGGGACGAACGAGACAAACATGGTGCAAAGAAGGCCTACGGAGCAAATGGGAGGACGAAGATGGACGAACGAGACGAACTTGGTCAAAAGAAGGCCTACGGATCAAATGGGAGGACGAAGATGGACGAACGAGACGAACTTGGTCCAAAGAAGGCCTACGGATCAAATGGGAGGACGAAGATGGACGAACGAGACGAACTTGGCCCAAAGAAGGCCAACGGATCAAATGGGAGGACGAAGATGGACGAACGAGACGAACTTGGTCCAAAGAACGCCTACGGATCAAATTGGAGGACGAAGATGGACGAACGAGACGAACTTGGTCCAAAGAAGGCCTACGGATCAAATGGGAGGACGAAGATGGGGGAACGAGGCGAACTTGGTCCAAAGAACGCCTACGGATCAAATGGGAGGACGAAGATGGACGAACGAGACACACTTGGTCCAATGAATTCCAACGGATCAAATGGGAGGACGAAGATGGACGAACGAGACAAACTTGGTCCAAAGAATTCCAACGGATCAAATGGGAGGACGAAGGTGGTAGAACAAGACGAACTTGGTCCAAAGAAGGCCTACGGATCAAATGGGAGGACGAAGAGGGACGAACGAGAAAAACTTGGTCCAAAGAAGGCCTACGGAGCAAATGGGAGGACGAAGATGGACGAACGAGACGAACTTGGTCCAAGGAAGGCCTACGGATCAAATGGGAGGACGAAGATGGACGAACGAGACGAACTTGGTCCAAAGAAGGCCTACGGATCAAATGGGAGGACGAAGATGGACGAACGAGACGAACTTCGTCCAAAGAATTCCAACGGATCAAATGGGAGGACGAAGGTGGTAGAACAAGACGAACTTGGTCCAAAGAAGGCGTACGGGTCAAATGGGAGGACGAAGAGGGACGAACGAGACAGACATGGTGCAAAGAAGGCCTACGGAGCAAATGGGAGGACGAAGATGGACGAACGAGACGAACTTGGTTAAAAAAAAGGCCTACGGATCAAATGGGAGGTCGAAGATGGACGAACGAGACGAACTTGGTCCAAAGAAGGCCTACGGATCAAATGGGAGGACGAAGATGGACGAACGAGATGAACTTGGTCCAAAGAAGGCCTACGGATCAAATGGGAGGACGAAGATGGACGAACGAGACGAACTTTGTCCAAAGAAGGCCTACGGATCAAATGGGAGGACGAAGATGGACGAACGAGACGAACTTGGTCCAAAGAAGGCCAACCGAACAAATGGGAGGACGAAGATGGACGAACGAGACGAACTTGTTCCAAAGAAGGCCTACGGATCAAATGGGAGGAAAAAGATGGGCGAACGATACGAACTTGGTCCAAAGAAGGCCTACGGATCAAATGGGAGGACGAAGATGGGGGAACGAGGCGAACTTGGTCCAAAGAAGGCCTACGGATCAAATGGGAGGACGAAGATGGACGAACGAGACAAACTTGGTCCAAAGAATTCCAACGGATCAAATAGGAGGACGAAGATGGACGAACGAGACAAACTTGGTCCAAAGAATTCCAACGGATCAAATGGGAGGACGAAGGTGGTAGAACAAGACGAACATGGTCCAAAGAAGGCCTACGGATCAAATGGGAGGACGAAGAGGGACGAACGAGACAGACATGGTGCAAAGAAGGCCTACGGAGCAAATGGGAGGACGAAGATGGACGAACGAGACGAACATGGTTAAAAAAAAGGCCACCGGATCAAATGGGAGGTCGAAGATGGACGAACGAGACAAACTTGGTCCAAAGAAGGCCTATGGATCAAATGGGAGGACGGAGATGGACGAACGAGACGAACTTGGTCCAAAGAAGGCCTACGGATCAAATGGGAGGACGAAGATGGACGAACGAGACGAACTTGGTCAAAAGAAGGCCTACGGATCAAATGGGAGGACGAAGATGGACGAACGAGACGAACTTGGTCCAAAGAAGGCCTACGGATCAAATGGGAGGACGAAGATGGACGAACGAGACGAACTTGGTCCAAAGAAGGCCAACGGATCAAATGGGAGGACGAAGATGGACGAACGAGACGAACTTGGTCCAAAGAAGGCCTACGGATCAAATGGGAGGACGAAGATGGACTAACGAGACAAACTTCGTCCAAAGAATTCCAACGGATCAAATGGGAGGACGAAGGTGGTAGAACAAGACGAACTTGGTCCAAAGAAGGCCTACGGATCAAATGGGAGGACGAAGAGGGACGAACGGGACAAACATGGTGCAAAGAAGGCCTACGGAGCAAATGGGAGGACGAAGATGGACGAACGAGACGAACTTGGTCAAAAGAAGGCCTACGGATCAAATGGGAGGACGAAGATGGACGAACGAGACGAACTTGGTCCAAAGAAGGCCTACGGATCAAATGGGAGGACGAAGATGGACGAACGAGACGAACTTGGCCCAAAGAAGGCCAACGGATCAAATGGGAGGACGAAGATGGACGAACGAGACGAACTTGGTCCAAAGAATGCCTACGGATCAAATTGGAGGACGAAGATGGACGAACGAGACGAACTTGGTCCAAAGAAGGCCTACGGATCAAATGGGAGGACGAAGATGGGGGAACGAGGCGAACTTGGTCCAAAGAACACCTACGGATCAAATGGGAGGACGAAGATGGACGAACGAGACACACTTGGTCCAATGAATTCCAACGGATCAAATGGGAGGACGAAGATGGACGAACGAGACAAACTTGGTCCAAAGAATTCCAACGGATCAAATGGGAGGACGAAGGTGGTAGAACAAGACGAACTTGGTCCAAAGAAGGCCTACGGATCAAATGGGAGGACGAAGAGGGACGAACGAGAAAAACTTGGTCCAAAGAAGGCCTACGGAGCAAATGGGAGGACGAAGATGGACGAACGAGACGAACTTGGTCCAAGGAAGGCCTACGGATCAAATGGGAGGACGAAGATGGACGAACGAGACGAACTTGGCCCAAAGAAGGCCTACGGATCAAATGGGAGGACGAAGAGGGACGAACGAGAAAAACTTGGTCCAAAGAAGGCCTACGGAGCAAATGGGAGGACGAAGATGGACGAACGAGACGAACTTGGTCCAAGGAAGGCCTACGGATCAAATGGGAGGACGAAGATGGACGAACGAGACGAACTTGGTCCAAAGAAGGCCTACGGATCAAATGGGAGGACGAAGATGGACGAACGAGACGAACTTCGTCCAAAGAATTCCAACGGATCAAATGGGAGGACGAAGGTGGTAGAACAAGACGAACTTGGTCCAAAGAAGGCGTACGGGTCAAATGGGAGGACGAAGAGGGACGAACGAGACAGACATGGTGCAAAGAAGGCCTACGGAGCAAATGGGAGGACGAAGATGGACGAACGAGACGAACTTGGTTAAAAAAAAGGCCTACGGATCAAATGGGAGGTCGAAGATGGACGAACGAGACGAACTTGGTCCAAAGAAGGCCTACGGATCAAATGGGAGGACGAAGATGGACGAACGAGATGAACTTGGTCCAAAGAAGGCCTACGGATCAAATGGGAGGACGAAGATGGACGAACGAGACGAACTTTGTCCAAAGAAGGCCTACGGATCAAATGGGAGGACGAAGATGGACGAACGAGACGAACTTGGTCCAAAGAAGGCCAACCGAACAAATGGGAGGACGAAGATGGACGAACGAGACGAACTTGTTCCAAAGAAGGCCTACGGATCAAATGGGAGGAAAAAGATGGGCGAACGATACGAACTTGGTCCAAAGAAGGCCTACGGATCAAATGGGAGGACGAAGATGGGGGAACGAGGCGAACTTGGTCCAAAGAAGGCCTACGGATCAAATGGGAGGACGAAGATGGACGAACGAGACAAACTTGGTCCAAAGAATTCCAACGGATCAAATAGGAGGACGAAGATGGACGAACGAGACAAACTTGGTCCAAAGAATTCCAACGGATCAAATGGGAGGACGAAGGTGGTAGAACAAGACGAACATGGTCCAAAGAAGGCCTACGGATCAAATGGGAGGACGAAGAGGGACGAACGAGACAGACATGGTGCAAAGAAGGCCTACGGAGCAAATGGGAGGACGAAGATGGACGAACGAGACGAACATGGTTAAAAAAAAGGCCACCGGATCAAATGGGAGGTCGAAGATGGACGAACGAGACAAACTTGGTCCAAAGAAGGCCTATGGATCAAATGGGAGGACGGAGATGGACGAACGAGACGAACTTGGTCCAAAGAAGGCCTACGGATCAAATGGGAGGACGAAGATGGACGAACGAGACGAACTTGGTCAAAAGAAGGCCTACGGATCAAATGGGAGGACGAAGATGGACGAACGAGACGAACTTGGTCCAAAGAAGGCCTACGGATCAAATGGGAGGACGAAGATGGACGAACGAGACGAACTTGGTCCAAAGAAGGCCAACGGATCAAATGGGAGGACGAAGATGGACGAACGAGACGAACTTGGTCCAAAGAAGGCCTACGGATCAAATGGGAGGACGAAGATGGACTAACGAGACAAACTTCGTCCAAAGAATTCCAACGGATCAAATGGGAGGACGAAGGTGGTAGAACAAGACGAACTTGGTCCAAAGAAGGCCTACGGATCAAATGGGAGGACGAAGAGGGACGAACGGGACAAACATGGTGCAAAGAAGGCCTACGGAGCAAATGGGAGGACGAAGATGGACGAACGAGACGAACTTGGTCAAAAGAAGGCCTACGGATCAAATGGGAGGACGAAGATGGACGAACGAGACGAACTTGGTCCAAAGAAGGCCTACGGATCAAATGGGAGGACGAAGATGGACGAACGAGACGAACTTGGCCCAAAGAAGGCCAACGGATCAAATGGGAGGACGAAGATGGACGAACGAGACGAACTTGGTCCAAAGAATGCCTACGGATCAAATTGGAGGACGAAGATGGACGAACGAGACGAACTTGGTCCAAAGAAGGCCTACGGATCAAATGGGAGGACGAAGATGGGGGAACGAGGCGAACTTGGTCCAAAGAACACCTACGGATCAAATGGGAGGACGAAGATGGACGAACGAGACACACTTGGTCCAATGAATTCCAACGGATCAAATGGGAGGACGAAGATGGACGAACGAGACAAACTTGGTCCAAAGAATTCCAACGGATCAAATGGGAGGACGAAGGTGGTAGAACAAGACGAACTTGGTCCAAAGAAGGCCTACGGATCAAATGGGAGGACGAAGAGGGACGAACGAGAAAAACTTGGTCCAAAGAAGGCCTACGGAGCAAATGGGAGGACGAAGATGGACGAACGAGACGAACTTGGTCCAAGGAAGGCCTACGGATCAAATGGGAGGACGAAGATGGACGAACGAGACGAACTTGGCCCAAAGAAGGCCTACGGATCAAATGGGAGGACGAAGATGGACGAACGAGACGAACTTGGTCCAACGAAGGCCAACGGATCAAATGGGAGGACGAAGATGGACGAACGAGACGAACTTGGTCCAAAGAAGGCCTAGGGATCAAATGGGAGGACGAAGATGGAGGAATGAGGCGAACTTGGTCCAAAGAAGGCCTACGGATCAAATGGGAGTACGAAGATGGACGAACGAGACAAACTTCGTCCAAAGAATTCCAACGGATCAAATGGGAGGACGAAGGTGGTAGAACAAGACGAACTTGGTCCAAAGAAGGCCTACGGATGAAATGGGAGGACGAAGAGGGACGAACGAGACAGACATGGTGCAAAGAAGGCCTACGGAGCAAATGGGAGGACGAAGATGGACGAACGAGACGAACTTGGTTAAAAAAAAGGCCTACGGATGAAATGGGAGGTCGAAGATGGACGAACGAGACGAACTTGGTCCAAAGAAGGCCTACGGATCAAATGGGAGGACGAAGATGGACGAACGAGACGAACTTGGTCCAAAGAAGGCCAACAGAACAAATGGGAGGACGAAGATGGACGAACGAGACGAACTTGCTCCAAAGAAGGCCTACGGATCAAATGGGAGGACGAAGATGGACGAACGAGACGAACTTGGTCCAAAGAAGGCCTACGGATCAAATGGGAGGACGAAGATGGACGACCGAGACAAACTTGGTCCAAAGAATTCCAACGGATCAAATGGGAGGACGAAGATGGACGAACGAGACAAACTTGGTCCAAAGAATTCCAACGGATCAAATGGGAGGACGAAGGTGGTAGAACAAGACGAACTTGGTGCAAAGAAGGCCTTCGGATCAAATGGGAGGACGAAGAGGGACGAACGAGACGAACTTGGTCCAAAGAAGGCCTACGGAGCAAATGGGAGGACGAAGATGGACGAACGAGACAAACTTGGTCCAAAGAAGGCCTACGGATAAAATGGGAGGACGAAGAGGGACGAACGAGACGAACTTGGTCCAAAGAAGGCCTACGGAGCAAATGGGAGGACGAAGATGGACGAACGAGACGAACTTGGTCCAAAGAAGGCCTACGGATCAAATGGGAGGACGAAGATGGACGAACGAGACGAACTTGGTCCAAAGAAGGCCTACGGATCAAATGGGAGGACGAAGATGGACGAACGAGACGAACTTGGCCCAAAGAAGGCCTACGGATCAAATGGGAGGACGAAGATGGACGAACGAGACGAACTTGGCCCAACGAAGGCCAACGGATCAAATGGGAGGACGAAGATGGACGAACGAGACGAACTAGGTCCAAAGAAGGCCTAGGGATCAAATGGGAGGACGAAGATGGAGGAACGAGGCGAACTTGGTCCAAAGAAGGCCTACGGATCAAATGGGAGGACGAAGATGGACGAACGAGACAAACTTGGTCCAAAGAATTCCAACGGATCAAATGGGAGGACGAAGGTGGTAGAACAAGATGAACTTGGTCCAAAGAAGGCCTACGGATCAAATGGGAGGATGAAGAGGGACGAACGAGACAAACATGGTGCAATGAAGGCCTACGTATCAAATGGGAGGACGAAGATTGACGAACGAGACGAACTTGGTCCAAAGAAGGCCTACGGATCAAATGGGAGGACGAAGATGGACGAACGAGACGAACTTGGTCCAAGGAAGGCCTACGGATCAAATGGGAGGACGAAGATGGACGAACGAGACGAACTTGGCCCAAAGAAGGCCTACGGATCAAATGGGAGGACGAAGATGGACGAACGAGACGAACTTGGTCCAACGAAGGCCAACGGATCAAATGGGAGGACGAAGATGGACGAACGAGACGAACTTGGTCCAAAGAAGGCCTAGGGATCAAATGGGAGGATGAAGATGGAGGAACGAGGCGAACTTGGTCCAAAGAAGGCCTACGGATCAAATGGGAGGACGAAGATGGACGAACGAGACAAACTTCGTCCATAGAATTCCAACGGATCAAATGGGAGGACGAAGGTGGTAGAACAAGACGAACTTGGTCCAAAGAAGGCCTACGGATGAAATGGGAGGACGAAGAGGGACGAACGAGACGAACTTGGCCCAAAGAAGGCCTACGGATCAAATGGGAGGACGAAGATGGACGAACGAGATGAACTTGGTCCAAAGAAGGCCTACGGATCAAATGGGAGGACGAAGATGGACGAACGAGACGAACTTGGTCCAAAGAAGGCCTACGGATCAAATGGGAGGACGAAGATGGACGAACGAGACGAACTTGGTCCAAAGAAGGCCAACCGAACAAATGGGAGGACGAAGATGGACGAACGAGACGAACTTGTTCCAAAGAAGGCCTACGGATCAAATGGGAGGAAAAAGATGGGCGAACGATACGAACTTGGTCCAAAGAAGGCCTACGGATCAAATGGGAGGACGAAGATGGGGGAACGAGGCGAACTTGGTCCAAAGAAGGCCTACGGATCAAATGGGAGGACGAAGATAGACGAACGAGACAAACTTGGTCCAAAGAATTCCAACGGATCAAATAGGAGGACGAAGATGGACGAACGAGACAAACTTGGTCCAAAGAATTCCAACGGATCAAATGGGAGGACGAAGGTGGTAGAACAAGACGAACATGGTCCAAAGAAGGCCTACGGATCAAATGGGAGGACGAAGAGGGACGAACGAGACAGACATGGTGCAAAGAAGGCCTACGGAGCAAATGGGAGGACGAAGATGGACGAACGAGACGAACATGGTTAAAAAAAAGGCCACCGGATCAAATGGGAGGTCGAAGATGGACGAACGAGACAAACTTGGTCCAAAGAAGGCCTATGGATCAAATGGGAGGACGGAGATGGACGAACGAGACGAACTTGGTCCAAAGAAGGCCTACGGATCAAATGGGAGGACGAAGATGGACGAACGAGACGAACTTGGTCAAAAGAAGGCCTACGGATCAAATGGGAGGACGAAGATGGACGAACGAGACGAACTTGGTCCAAAGAAGGCCTACGGATCAAATGGGAGGACGAAGATGGACGAACGAGACGAACTTGGTCCAAAGAAGGCCTACGGATCAAATGGGAGGACGAAGTTGGACTAACGAGACAAACTTCGTCCAAAGAATTCCAACGGATCAAATGGGAGGACGAAGGTGGTAGAACAAGACGAACTTGGTCCAAAGAAGGCCTACGGATCAAATGGGAGGACGAAGAGGGACGAACGGGACAAACATGGTGCAAAGAAGGCCTACGGAGCAAATGGGAGGACGAAGATGGACGAACGAGACGAACTTGGTCAAAAGAAGGCCTACGGATCAAATGGGAGGACGAAGATGGACGAACGAGACGAACTTGGTCCAAAGAAGGCCTACGGATCAAATGGGAGGACGAAGATGGACGAACGAGACGAACTTGGCCCAAAGAAGGCCAACGGATCAAATGGGAGGACGAAGATGGACGAACGAGACGAACTTGGTCCAAAGAACGCCTACGGATCAAATTGGAGGACGAAGATGGACGAACGAGACGAACTTGGTCCAAAGAAGGCCTACGGATCAAATGGGAGGACGAAGATGGGGGAACGAGGCGAACTTGGTCCAAAGAACACCTACGGATCAAATGGGAGGACGAAGATGGACGAACGAGACACACTTGGTCCAATGAATTCCAACGGATCAAATGGGAGGACGAAGATGGACGAACGAGACAAACTTGGTCCAAAGAATTCCAACGGATCAAATGGGAGGACGAAGGTGGTAGAACAAGACGAACTTGGTCCAAAGAAGGCCTACGGATCAAATGGGAGGACGAAGAGGGACGAACGAGAAAAACTTGGTCCAAAGAAGGCCTACGGAGCAAATGGGAGGACGAAGATGGACGAACGAGACGAACTTGGTCCAAGGAAGGCCTATGGATCAAATGGGAGGACGAAGATGGACGAACGAGACGAACTTGGCCCAAAGAAGGCCTACGGATCAAATGGGAGGACGAAGATGGACGAACGAGACGAACTTGGTCCAACGAAGGCCAACGGATCAAATGGGAGGACGAAGATGGACGAACGAGACGAACTTGGTCCAAAGAAGGCCTAGGGATCAAATGGGAGGACGAAGATGGAGGAACGAGGCGAACTTGGTCCAAAGAAGGCCTACGGATCAAATGGGAGTACGAAGATGGACGAACGAGACAAACTTCGTCCAAAGAATTCCAACGGATCAAATGGGAGGACGAAGGTGGTAGAACAAGACGAACTTGGTCCAAAGAAGGCCTACGGATGAAATGGGAGGACGAAGAGGGACGAACGAGACAGACATGGTGCAAAGAAGGCCTACGGAGCAAATGGGAGGACGAAGATGGACGAACGAGACGAACTTGGTTAAAAAAAAGGCCTACGGATCAAATGGGAGGTCGAAGATGGACGAACGAGACGAACTTTGTCCAAAGAAGGCCTACGGATCAAATGGGAGGTCGAAGATGGGCGAACGAGACGAACTTGGTCCAAAGAAGGCCTACGGATCAAATGGGAGGACGAAGATGGACGAACGAGACGAACTTGGTCCAAGGAAGGCCTACGGATCAAATGGGAGGACGAAGATGGACGAACGAGACGAACTTGGTCCAAAGAAGGCCTACGGATCAAATGCGAGGACGAAGATGGACGAACGAGACAAACTTGGTCCAAAGAATTCCAACGGATCAAATGGGAGGACGAAGATGGACGAACGAGACAAACTTGGTCCAAAGAATTCCAACGGATCAAATGGGAGGACGAAGGTGGTAGAACAAGACGAACTTGGTCAAAAGAAGGCCTACGGATCAAATGGGAGGAGGAAGAGGGACGAACGAGACAAACATGGTGCAATGAAGGCCTACGGATCAAATGGGAGGACGAAGAGGGACGAACGAGACAGACATGGTGCAAAGAAGGCCTACGGAGCAAATGGGAGGACGAAGATGGACGAACGAGACGAACTTGGTTAAAAAAAAGGCCTACGGATGAAATGGGAGGTCGAAGATGGACGAACGAGACGAACTTGGTCCAAAGAAGGCCTACGGATCAAATGGGAGGACGAAGATGGACGAACGAGACGAACTTGGTCCAAAGAAGGCCAACAGAACAAATGGGAGGACGAAGATGGACGAACGAGACGAACTTGGTCCAAAGAAGGCCTACGGATCAAATGGGAGGACGAAGATGGACGAACGAGACGAACGTGGTCCAAAGAAGGCCTACGGATCAAATGGGAGGACGAAGATGGACGAACGAGACAAACTTGGTCCAAAGAATTCCAACGGATCAAATGGGAGGACGAAGATGGACGAACGAGACAAACTTGGTCCAAAGAATTCCAACGGATCAAATGGGAGGACGAAGGTGGTAGAACAAGACGAACTTGGTGCAAAGAAGGCCTTCGGATCAAATGGGAGGACGAAGAGGGACGAACGAGACGAACTTGGTCCAAAGAAGGCCTACGGAGCAAATGGGAGGACGAAGATGGACGAACGAGACGAACTTGGTCCAAAGAAGGCCTACGGATCAAATGGGAGGACGAAGAGGGACGAACGAGACGAACTTGGTCCAAAGAAGGCCTACGGAGCAAATGGGAGGACGAAGATGGACGAACGAGACGAACTTGGTCCAAAGAAGGCCTACGGATCAAATGGGAGGACGAAGATGGACGAACGAGACGAACTTGGTCCAAAGAAGGCCTACGGATCAAATGGGAGGACGAAGATGGACGAACGAGACGAACTTGGCCCAAAGAAGGCCTACGGATCAAATGGGAGGACGAAGATGGACGAACGAGACGAACTTGGCCCAACGAAGGCCAACGGATCAAATGGGAGGACGAAGATGGACGAACGAGACGAACTAGGTCCAAAGAAGGCCTAGGGATCAAATGGGAGGACGAAGATGGAGGAACGAGGCGAACTTGGTCCAAAGAAGGCCTACGGATCAAATGGGAGGACGAAGATGGACGAACGAGACAAACTTGGTCCAAAGAATTCCAACGGATCAAATGGGAGGACGAAGGTGGTAGAACAAGACGAACTTGGTCCAAAGAAGGCCTACGGATCAAATGGGAGGATGAAGAGGGACGAACGAGACAAACATGGTGCAATGAAGGCCTACGTATCAAATGGGAGGACGAAGATGGACGAACGAGACGAACTTGGTCCAAGGAAGGCCTACGGATCAAATGGGAGGACGAAGATGGACGAACGAGACGAACTTGGTCCAAAGAAGGCCTACGGATCAAATGGGAGGACGAAGATGGACGAACGAGACGAACTTGGTCCAAAGAAGGCCAACAGAACAAATGGGAGGACGAAGATGGACGAACGAGACGAACTTGGTCCAAAGAAGGCCTACGGATCAAATGGGAGGACGAAGATGGACGAACGAGACGAACGTGGTCCAAAGAAGGCCTACGGATCAAATGGGAGGACGAAGATGGACGAACGAGACAAACTTGGTCCAAAGAATTCCAACGGATCAAATGGGAGGACGAAGATGGACGAACGAGACAAACTTGGTCCAAAGAATTCCAACGGATCAAATGGGAGGACGAAGGTGGTAGAACAAGACGAACTTGGTGCAAAGAAGGCCTTCGGATCAAATGGGAGGACGAAGAGGGACGAACGAGACGAACTTGGTCCAAAGAAGGCCTACGGAGCAAATGGGAGGACGAAGATGGACGAACGAGACGAACTTGGTCCAAAGAAGGCCTACGGATCAAATGGGAGGACGAAGAGGGACGAACGAGACGAACTTGGTCCAAAGAAGGCCTACGGAGCAAATGGGAGGACGAAGATGGACGAACGAGACGAACTTGGTCCAAAGAAGGCCTACGGATCAAATGGGAGGACGAAGATGGACGAACGAGACGAACTTGGTCCAAAGAAGGCCTACGGATCAAATGGGAGGACGAAGATGGACGAACGAGACGAACTTGGCCCAAAGAAGGCCTACGGATCAAATGGGAGGACGAAGATGGACGAACGAGACGAACTTGGCCCAACGAAGGCCAACGGATCAAATGGGAGGACGAAGATGGACGAACGAGACGAACTAGGTCCAAAGAAGGCCTAGGGATCAAATGGGAGGACGAAGATGGAGGAACGAGGCGAACTTGGTCCAAAGAAGGCCTACGGATCAAATGGGAGGACGAAGATGGACGAACGAGACAAACTTGGTCCAAAGAATTCCAACGGATCAAATGGGAGGACGAAGGTGGTAGAACAAGACGAACTTGGTCCAAAGAAGGCCTACGGATCAAATGGGAGGATGAAGAGGGACGAACGAGACAAACATGGTGCAATGAAGGCCTACGTATCAAATGGGAGGACGAAGATGGACGAACGAGACGAACTTGGTCCAAAGAAGGCCTACGGATCAAATGGGAGGACGAAGATGGACGAACGAGACGAACTTGGTCCAAGGAAGGCCTACGGATCAAATGGGAGGACGAAGATGGACGAACCAGACGAACTTGGTCCAAAGAAGGCCTACGGATCAAATGGGAGGACGAAGATGGACGAACGAGACGAACTTGGTCCAAGGAAGGCCTACGGATCAAATGGGAGGACGAAGATGGACGAACGAGACGAACTTGGCCCAAAGAAGGCCTACGGATCAAATGGGAGGACGAAGTTGGACGAACGAGACGAACTTGGTCCAACGAAGGCCAACGGATCAAATGGGAGGACGAAGATGGACGAACGAGACGAACTTGGTCCAAAGAAGGCCTAGGGATCAAATGGGAGGACGAAGATGGAGGAACGAGGCGAACTTGGTCCAAAGAAGGCCTACGGATCAAATGGGAGGACGAAGATGGACGAACGAGACAAACTTCGTCCAAAGAATTCCAACGGATCAAATGGGAGGACGAAGGTGGTAGAACAAGACGAACTTGGTCCAAAGAAGGCCTACGGATGAAATGGGAGGACGAAGAGGGACGAACGAGACAGACATGGTGCAAAGAAGGCCTACGGAGCAAATGGGAGGACGAAGATGGACGAACGAGACGAACTTGGTGAAAAAAAAGGCCTACGGATCAAATGGGAGGTCGAAGATGGACGAACGAGACGAACTTGGTCCAAAGAAGGCCTATGGATCAAATGGGAGGACGAAGATGGACGAACGAGACGAACTTGGTCCAAAGAAGGCCTACGGATCAAATGGGAGGACGATGATGGACGAACGAGACGAACTTGGTCCAAAGAAGGCCTACGGATCAAATGGGAGGACGAAGATGGACGAACGAGACGAACTTGGTCCAAAGAAGGCCAACAGAACAAATAGGAGGACGAAGATGGACGAACGAGACGAACTTGGTCCAAAGAAGGCCTACGGATCAAATGGGAGGACGAAGATGGACGAACGAGACGAACTTGGTCCAAAGAAGGCCTACGGATCAAATGGGAGGACGAAGATGGACGAACGAGACAAACTTGGTCCAAAGAATTCCAACGGATCAAATGGGAGGACGAAGATGGACGAACGAGACAAACTTGGTCCAAAGAATTCCAACGGATCAAATGGGAGGACGAAGGTGGTAGAACAAGACGAACTTGGTGCAAAGAAGGCCTTCGGATCAAATGGGAGGACGAAGAGGGACGAACGAGACGAACTTGGTCCAAAGAAGGCCTACGGAGCAAATGGGAGGACGAAGATGGACGAACGAGACGAACTTGGTCCAAAGAAGGCCTACGGATCAAATGGGAGGACGAAGAGGGACGAACGAGACGAACTTGGTCCAAAGAAGGCCTACGGAGCAAATGGGAGGACGAAGATGGACGAACGAGACGAACTTGGTCCAATGAAGGCCTACGGATCAAATGGGAGGACGAAGATGGACGAACGAGACGAACTTGGTCCAAAGAAGGCCTACGGATCAAATGGGAGGACGAAGATGGACGAACGAGACGAACTTGGCCCAAAGAAGGCCTACGGATCAAATGGGAGGACGAAGATGGACGAACGAGACGAACTTGGCCCAACGAAGGCCAACGGATCAAATGGGAGGACGAAGATGGACGAACGAGACGAACTAGGTCCAAAGAAGGCCTAGGGATCAAATGGGAGGACGAAGATGGAGGAACGAGGCGAACTTGGTCCAAAGAAGGCCTACGGATCAAATGGGAGGACGAAGATGGACGAACGAGGCAAACTTGGTCCAAAGAATTCCAACGGATCAAATGGGAGGACGAAGGTGGTAGAACAAGACGAACTTGGTCCAAAGAAGGCCTACGGATCAAATGGGAGGATGAAGAGGGACGAACGAGACAAACATGGTGCAATGAAGGCCTACGTATCAAATGGGAGGACGAAGATGGACGAACGAGACGAACTTGGTCCAAAGAAGGCCTACGGATCAAATGGGAGGACGAAGATGGACGAACGAGACGAACTTGGTCCAAGGAAGGCCTACGGATCAAATGGGAGGACGAAGATGGACGAACGAGACGAACTTGGCCCAAAGAAGGCCTACGGATCAAATGGGAGGACGAAGATGGACGAACGAGACGAACTTGGCCCAAAGAAGGCCTACGGATCAAATGGGAGGACGAAGATGGACGAACGAGACGAACTTGGTCCAAAGAAGGCCTAGGGATCAAATGGGAGGACGAAGATGGAGGAACGAGGCGAACTTGGTCCAAAGAAGGCCTACGGATCAAATGGGAGGACGAAGATGGACGAACGAGACAAACTTCGTCCAAAGAATTCCAACGGATCAAATGGGAGGACGAAGGTGGTAGAACAAGATGAACTTGGTCCAAAGAAGGCCTACGGATGAAATGGGAGGACGAAGAGGGACGAACGAGACAGACATGGTGCAAAGAAGGCCTACGGAGCAAATGGGAGGACGAAGATGGACGAACGAGACGAACTTGGTGAAAAAAAAGGCCTACGGATCAAATGGGAGGTCGAAGATGGACGAACGAGACGAACTTGGTCCAAAGAAGGCCTATGGATCAAATGGGAGGACGAAGATGGACGAACGAGACGAACTTGGTCCAAAGAAGGCCTACGGATCAAATGGGAGGACGATGATGGACGAACGAGACGAACTTGGTCCAAAGAAGGCCTACGGATCAAATGGGAGGACGAAGATGGACGAACGAGACGAACTTGGTCCAAAGAAGGCCAATAGAACAAATGGGAGGACGAAGATGGACGAACGAGACGAACTTGGTCCAAAGAAGGCCTACGGATCAAATGGGAGGACGAAGATGGACGAACGAGATGAACTTGGTCCAAAGAAGGCCTACGGATCAAATGGGAGGACGAAGATGGACGAACGAGACAAACTTGGTCCAAAGAATTCCAACGGATCAAATGGGAGGACGAAGATGGACGAACGAAACAAACTTGGTCCAAAGAATTCCAACGGATCAAATGGGAGGACGAAGATGGACGAACGAGACAAACTTGGTCCAAAGAAGGCCTACGGATCAAATGGGAGGACGAAGATGGACGAACGAGACGAACTTGGTCCAAGGAAGGCCTACGGATCAAATGGGAGGACGAAGATGGACGAACGAGACGAACTTGGCCCAAAGAAGGCCTACGGATCAAATGGGAGGACGAAGATGGACGAACGAGACGAACTTGGCCCAAAGAAGGCCTACGGATCAAATGGGAGGACGAAGATGGACGAACGAGACGAACTTGGTCCAAAGAAGGCCTAGGGATCAAATGGGAGGACGAAGATGGAGGAACGAGGCGAACTTGGTCCAAAGAAGGCCTACGGATCAAATGGGAGGACGAAGATGGACGAACGAGACAAACTTCGTCCAAAGAATTCCAACGGATCAAATGGGAGGACGAAGGTGGTAGAACAAGATGAACTTGGTCCAAAGAAGGCCTACGGATGAAATGGGAGGACGAAGAGGGACGAACGAGACAGACATGGTGCAAAGAAGGCCTACGGAGCAAATGGGAGGACGAAGATGGACGAACGAGACGAACTTGGTGAAAAAAAAGGCCTACGGATCAAATGGGAGGTCGAAGATGGACGAACGAGACGAACTTGGCCCAAAGAAGGCCTACGGATCAAATGGGAGGACGAAGATGGACGAACGAGACGAACTTGGCCCAAAGAAGGCCTACGGATCAAATGGGAGGACGAAGATGGACGAACGAGACGAACTTGGTCCAAAGAAGGCCTACGGATCAAATGGGAGGACGATGATGGACGAACGAGACGAACTTGGTCCAAAGAAGGCCTACGGATCAAATGGGAGGACGAAGATGGACGAACGAGACGAACTTGGTCCAAAGAAGGCCAACAGAACAAATGGGAGGACGAAGATGGACGAACGAGACGAACTTGGTCCAAAGAAGGCCAACAGAACAAATGGGAGGACGAAGATGGACGAACGAGACGAACTTGGTCCAAAGAAGGCCTACGGATCAAATGGGAGGACGAAGATGGACGAACGAGACGAACTTGGTCCAAAGAAGGCCTACGGATCAAATGGGAGGACGAAGATGGACGAACGAGACGAACTTGGCCCAAAGAAGGCCTACGGATCAAATGGGAGGACGAAGATGGACGAACGAGACGAACTTGGCCCAACGAAGGCCAACGGATCAAATGGGAGGACGAAGATGGACGAACGAGACGAACTAGGTCCAAAGAAGGCCTAGGGATCAAATGGGAGGACGAAGATGGAGGAACGAGGCGAACTTGGTCCAAAGAAGGCCTACGGATCAAATGGGAGGACGAAGATGGACGAACGAGACAAACTTGGTCCAAAGAATTCCAACGGATCAAATGGGAGGACGAAGGTGGTAGAACAAGACGAACTTGGTCCAAAGAAGGCCTACGGATCAAATGGGAGGATGAAGAGGGACGAACGAGACAAACATGGTGCAATGAAGGCCTACGTATCAAATGGGAGGACGAAGATGGACGAACGAGACGAACTTGGTCCAAAGAAGGCCTACGGATCAAATGGGAGGACGAAGATGGACGAACGAGACGAACTTGGTCCAAGGAAGGCCTACGGATCAAATGGGAGGACGAAGATGGACGAACAAGACGAACTTGGTCCAAAGAAGGCCTACGGATCAAATGGGAGGACGAAGATGGACGAACGAGACGAACTTGGTCCAAGGAAGGCCTACGGATCAAATGGGAGGACGAAGATGGACGAACGAGACGAACTTGGCCCAAAGAAGGCCTACGGATCAAATGGGAGGACGAAGTTGGACGAACGAGACGAACTTGGTCCAACGAAGGCCAACGGATCAAATGGGAGGACGAAGATGGACGAACGAGACGAACTTGGTCCAAAGAAGGCCTAGGGATCAAATGGGAGGACGAAGATGGAGGAACGAGGCGAACTTGGTCCAAAGAAGGCCTACGGATCAAATGGGAGGACGAAGATGGACGAACGAGACAAACATCGTCCAAAGAATTCCAACGGATCAAATGGGAGGACGAAGGTGGTAGAACAAGACGAACTTGGTCCAAAGAAGGCCTACGGATGAAATGGGAGGACGAAGAGGGACGAACGAGACAGACATGGTGCAAAGAAGGCCTACGGAGCAAATGGGAGGACGAAGATGGACGAACGAGACGAACTTGGTGAAAAAAAAGGCCTACGGATCAAATGGGAGGTCGAAGATGGACGAACGAGACGAACTTGGTCCAAAGAAGGCCTATGGATCAAATGGGAGGACGAAGATGGACGAACGAGACGAACTTGGTCCAAAGAAGGCCTACGGATCAAATGGGAGGACGATGATGGACGAACGAGACGAACTTGGTCCAAAGAAGGCCTACGGATCAAATGGGAGGACGAAGATGGACGAACGAGACGAACTTGGTCCAAAGAAGGCCAACAGAACAAATAGGAGGACGAAGATGGACGAACGAGACGAACTTGGTCCAAAGAAGGCCTACGGATCAAATGGGAGGACGAAGATGGACGAACGAGACGAACTTGGTCCAAAGAAGGCCTACGGATCAAATGGGAGGACGAAGATGGACGAACGAGACAAACTTGGTCCAAAGAATTCCAACGGATCAAATGGGAGGACGAAGATGGACGAACGAGACAAACTTGGTCCAAAGAATTCCAACGGATCAAATGGGAGGACGAAGGTGGTAGAACAAGACGAACTTGGTGCAAAGAAGGCCTTCGGATCAAATGGGAGGACGAAGAGGGACGAACGAGACGAACTTGGTCCAAAGAAGGCCTACGGAGCAAATGGGAGGACGAAGATGGACGAACGAGACGAACTTGGTCCAAAGAAGGCCTACGGATCAAATGGGAGGACGAAGAGGGACGAACGAGACGAACTTGGTCCAAAGAAGGCCTACGGAGCAAATGGGAGGACGAAGATGGACGAACGAGACGAACTTGGTCCAATGAAGGCCTACGGATCAAATGGGAGGACGAAGATGGACGAACGAGACGAACTTGGTCCAAAGAAGGCCTACGGATCAAATGGGAGGACGAAGATGGACGAACGAGACGAACTTGGCCCAAAGAAGGCCTACGGATCAAATGGGAGGACGAAGATGGACGAACGAGACGAACTTGGCCCAACGAAGGCCAACGGATCAAATGGGAGGACGAAGATGGACGAACGAGACGAACTAGGTCCAAAGAAGGCCTAGGGATCAAATGGGAGGACGAAGATGGAGGAACGAGGCGAACTTGGTCCAAAGAAGGCCTACGGATCAAATGGGAGGACGAAGATGGACGAACGAGGCAAACTTGGTCCAAAGAATTCCAACGGATCAAATGGGAGGACGAAGGTGGTAGAACAAGACGAACTTGGTCCAAAGAAGGCCTACGGATCAAATGGGAGGATGAAGAGGGACGAACGAGACAAACATGGTGCAATGAAGGCCTACGTATCAAATGGGAGGACGAAGATGGACGAACGAGACGAACTTGGTCCAAAGAAGGCCTACGGATCAAATGGGAGGACGAAGATGGACGAACGAGACGAACTTGGTCCAAGGAAGGCCTACGGATCAAATGGGAGGACGAAGATGGACGAACGAGACGAACTTGGCCCAAAGAAGGCCTACGGATCAAATGGGAGGACGAAGATGGACGAACGAGACGAACTTGGCCCAAAGAAGGCCTACGGATCAAATGGGAGGACGAAGATGGACGAACGAGACGAACTTGGTCCAAAGAAGGCCTAGGGATCAAATGGGAGGACGAAGATGGAGGAACGAGGCGAACTTGGTCCAAAGAAGGCCTACGGATCAAATGGGAGGACGAAGATGGACGAACGAGACAAACTTCGTCCAAAGAATTCCAACGGATCAAATGGGAGGACGAAGGTGGTAGAACAAGATGAACTTGGTCCAAAGAAGGCCTACGGATGAAATGGGAGGACGAAGAGGGACGAACGAGACAGACATGGTGCAAAGAAGGCCTACGGAGCAAATGGGAGGACGAAGATGGACGAACGAGACGAACTTGGTGAAAAAAAAGGCCTACGGATCAAATGGGAGGTCGAAGATGGACGAACGAGACGAACTTGGTCCAAAGAAGGCCTATGGATCAAATGGGAGGACGAAGATGGACGAACGAGACGAACTTGGTCCAAAGAAGGCCTACGGATCAAATGGGAGGACGATGATGGACGAACGAGACGAACTTGGTCCAAAGAAGGCCTACGGATCAAATGGGAGGACGAAGATGGACGAACGAGACGAACTTGGTCCAAAGAAGGCCAACAGAACAAATGGGAGGACGAAGATGGACGAACGAGACGAACTTGGTCCAAAGAAGGCCTACGGATCAAATGGGAGGACGAAGATGGACGAACGAGATGAACTTGGTCCAAAGAAGGCCTACGGATCAAATGGGAGGACGAAGATGGACGAACGAGACAAACTTGGTCCAAAGAATTCCAACGGATCAAATGGGAGGACGAAGATGGACGAACGAAACAAACTTGGTCCAAAGAATTCCAACGGATCAAATGGGAGGACGAAGGTGGTAGAACAAGACGAACTTGGTCCAAAGAAGGGCTACGGATCAAATGGGAGGACGAAGAGGGACGAACGAGACAGACATGGTGTAAAGAAGGCCTACGGAGCAAATGGGAGGACGAAGATGGACGAACGAGACGAACTTGGTTAAAAAAAAGGCCTACGGATCAAATGGGAGGTCGAAGATGGACGAACGAGACGAACTTGGTCCAAAGAAGGCCTACGGATCAAATGGGAGGACGAAGATGGACGAACGAGACGAACTTGGTCCAAAGAAGGCCTACGGATCAAATGGGAGGACGAAGATGGACGAACGAGACGAACTTGGCCCAAAGAAGGCCTACGGATCAAATGGGAGGACGAAGATGGACGAACGAGACGAACTTGGCCCAACGAAGGCCAACGGATCAAATGGGAGGACGAAGATGGACGAACGAGACGAACTAGGTCCAAAGAAGGCCTAGGGATCAAATGGGAGGACGAAGATGGAGGAACGAGGCGAACTTGGTCCAAAGAAGGCCTACGGATCAAATGGGAGGACGAAGATGGACGAACGAGACAAACTTGGTCCAAAGAATTCCAACGGATCAAATGGGAGGACGAAGGTGGTAGAACAAGATGAACTTGGTCCAAAGAAGGCCTACGGATCAAATGGGAGGATGAAGAGGGACGAACGAGACAAACATGGTGCAATGAAGGCCTACGTATCAAATGTGAGGACGAAGATTGACGAACGAGACGAACTTGGTCCAAAGAAGGCCTACGGATCAAATGGGAGGACGAAGATGGACGAACGAGACGAACTTGGTCCAAGGAAGGCCTACGGATCAAATGGGAGGACGAAGATGGACGAACGAGACGAACTTGGCCCAAAGAAGGCCTACGGATCAAATGGGAGGACGAAGATGGACGAACGAGACGAACTTGGTCCAACGAAGGCCAACGGATCAAATGGGAGGACGAAGATGGACGAACGAGACGAACTTGGTCCAAAGAAGGCCTAGGGATCAAATGGGAGGACGAAGATGGAGGAACGAGGCGAACTTGGTCCAAAGAAGGCCTACGGATCAAATGGGAGGACGAAGATGGACGAACGAGACAAACTTCGTCCAAAGAATTCCAACGGATCAAATGGGAGGACGAAGGTGGTAGAACAAGACGAACTTGGTCCAAAGAAGGCCTACGGATGAAATGGGAGGACGAAGAGGGACGAACGAGACAGACATGGTGCAAAGAAGGCCTACGGAGCAAATGGGAGGACGAAGATGGACGAACGAGACGAACTTGGTGAAAAAAAAGGCCTACGGATCAAATGGGAGGTCTAAGATGGACGAACGAGACGAACTTGGTCCAAAGAAGGCCTATGGATCAAATGGGAGGACGAAGATGGACGAACGAGACGAACTTGGTCCAAAGAAGGCCTACGGATCAAATGGGAGGACGATGATGGACGAACGAGACGAACTTGGTCCAAAGAAGGCCTACGGATCAAATGGGAGGACGAAGATGGACGAACGAGACGAACTTGGTCCAAGGAAGGCCTACGGATCAAATGGGAGGACGAAGATGGACGAACGAGACGAACTTGGCCCAAAGAAAGCCTACGGATCAAATGGGAGGACGAAGATGGACGAACGAGACGAACTTGGTCCAACGAAGGCCAACGGATCAAATGGGAGGACGAAGATGGACGAACGAGACGAACTTGGTCCAAAGAAGGCCTAGGGATCAAATGGGAGGACGAAGATGGAGGAACGAGGCGAACTTGGTCCAAAGAAGGCCTACGGATCAAATGGGAGTACGAAGATGGACGAACGAGACAAACTTCGTCCAAAGAATTCCAACGGATCAAATGGGAGGACGAAGGTGGTAGAACAAGACGAACTTGGTCCAAAGAAGGCCTACGGATGAAATGGGAGGACGAAGAGGGACGAACGAGACAGACATGGTGCAAAGAAGGCCTACGGAGCAAATGGGAGGACGAAGATGGACGAACGAGACGAACTTGGTTAAAAAAAAGGCCTACGGATCAAATGGGAGGTCGAAGATGGACGAACGAGACGAACTTTGTCCAAAGAAGGCCTACGGATCAAATGGGAGGTCGAAGATGGGCGAACGAGACGAACTTGGTCCAAAGAAGGCCTACGGATCAAATGGGAGGACGAAGATGGACGAACGAGACGAACTTGGTCCAAGGAAAGCCTATGGATCAAATGGGAGGACGAAGATGGACGAACGAGACGAACTTGGTCCAAAGAAGGCCAACAGAACAAATGGGAGGACGAAGATGGAAGAACGAGACGAACTTGGTCCAAAGAAGGCCTACGGATCAAATGGGAGGACGAAGATGGACGAACGAGACGAACTTGGTCCAAAGAAGGCCTACGGATCAAATGCGAGGACGAAGATGGACGAACGAGACAAACTTGGTCCAAAGAATTCCAACGGATCAAATGGGAGGACGAAGATGGACGAACGAGACAAACTTGGTCCAAAGAATTCCAACGGATCAAATGGGAGGACGAAGGTGGTAGAACAAGACGAACTTGGTCAAAAGAAGGCCTACGGATCAAATGGGAGGAGGAAGAGGGACGAACGAGACAAACATGGTGCAATGAAGGCCTACGGATCAAATGGGAGGACGAAGAGGGACGAACGAGACAGACATGGTGCAAAGAAGGCCTACGGAGCAAATGGGAGGACGAAGATGGACGAACGAGACGAACTTGGTTAAAAAAAAGGCCTACGGATGAAATGGGAGGTCGAAGATGGACGAACGAGACGAACTTGGTCCAAAGAAGGCCTACGGATCAAATGGGAGGACGAAGATGGACGAACGAGACGAACTTGGTCCAAAGAAGGCCAACAGAACAAATGGGAGGACGAAGATGGACGAACGAGACGAACTTGGTCCAAAGAAGGCCTACGGATCAAATGGGAGGACGAAGATGGACGAACGAGACGAACGTGGTCCAAAGAAGGCCTACGGATCAAATGGGAGGACGAAGATGGACGAACGAGACAAACTTGGTCCAAAGAATTCCAACGGATCAAATGGGAGGACGAAGATGGACGAACGAGACAAACTTGGTCCAAAGAATTCCAACGGATCAAATGGGAGGACGAAGGTGGTAGAACAAGACGAACTTGGTGCAAAGAAGGCCTTCGGATCAAATGGGAGGACGAAGAGGGACGAACGAGACGAACTTGGTCCAAAGAAGGCCTACGGAGCAAATGGGAGGACGAAGATGGACGAACGAGACGAACTTGGTCCAAAGAAGGCCTACGGATCAAATGGGAGGACGAAGAGGGACGAACGAGACGAACTTGGTCCAAAGAAGGCCTACGGAGCAAATGGGAGGACGAAGATGGACGAACGAGACGAACTTGGTCCAAAGAAGGCCTACGGATCAAATGGGAGGACGAAGATGGACGAACGAGACGAACTTGGTCCAAAGAAGGCCTACGGATCAAATGGGAGGACGAAGATGGACGAACGAGACGAACTTGGCCCAAAGAAGGCCTACGGATCAAATGGGAGGACGAAGATGGACGAACGAGACGAACTTGGCCCAACGAAGGCCAACGGATCAAATGGGAGGACGAAGATGGACGAACGAGACGAACTAGGTCCAAAGAAGGCCTAGGGATCAAATGGGAGGACGAAGATGGAGGAACGAGGCGAACTTGGTCCAAAGAAGGCCTACGGATCAAATGGGAGGACGAAGATGGACGAACGAGACAAACTTGGTCCAAAGAATTCCAACGGATCAAATGGGAGGACGAAGGTGGTAGAACAAGACGAACTTGGTCCAAAGAAGGCCTACGGATCAAATGGGAGGATGAAGAGGGACGAACGAGACAAACATGGTGCAATGAAGGCCTACGTATCAAATGGGAGGACGAAGATGGACGAACGAGACGAACTTGGTCCAAAGAAGGCCTACGGATCAAATGGGAGGACGAAGATGGACGAACGAGACGAACTTGGTCCAAGGAAGGCCTACGGATCAAATGGGAGGACGAAGATGGACGAACGAGACGAACTTGGCCCAAAGAAGGCCTACGGATCAAATGGGAGGACGAAGTTGGACGAACGAGACGAACTTGGTCCAACGAAGGCCAACGGATCAAATGGGAGGACGAAGATGGACGAACGAGACGAACTTGGTCCAAAGAAGGCCTAGGGATCAAATGGGAGGACGAAGATGGAGGAACGAGGCGAACTTGGTCCAAAGAAGGCCTACGGATCAAATGGGAGGACGAAGATGGACGAACGAGACAAACTTCGTCCAAAGAATTCCAACGGATCAAATGGGAGGACGAAGGTGGTAGAACAAGACGAACTTGGTCCAAAGAAGGCCTACGGATGAAATGGGAGGATGAAGAGGGACGAACGAGACAGACATGGTGCAAAGAAGGCCTACGGAGCAAATGGGAGGACGAAGATGGACGAACGAGACGAACTTGGTTAAAAAAAAGGCCTACGGATGAAATGGGAGGTCGAAGATGGACGAACGAGACGAACTTGGTCCAAAGAAGGCCTACGGATCAAATGGGAGGACGAAGATGGACGAACGAGATGAACTTGGTCCAAAGAAGGCCTACGGATCAAATGGGAGGACGATGATGGACGAACGAGACGAACTTGGTCCAAAGAAGGCCTACGGATCAAATGGGAGGACGAAGATGGACGAACGAGACGAACTTGGTCCAAAGAAGGCCAACAGAACAAATAGGAGGACGAAGATGGACGAACGAGACGAACTTGGTCCAAAGAAGGCCTACGGATCAAATGGGAGGACGAAGATGGACGAACGAGACGAACTTGGTCCAAAGAAGGCCTACGGATCAAATGCGAGGACGAAGATGGACGAACGAGACAAACTTGGTCCAAAGAATTCCAACGGATCAAATGGGAGGACGAAGATGGACGAACGAGACAAACTTGGTCCAAAGAATTCCAACGGATCAAATGGGAGGACGAAGGTGGTAGAACAAGACGAACTTGGTCAAAAGAAGGCCTACGGATCAAATGGGAGGAGGAAGAGGGACGAACGAGACAAACATGGTGCAATGAAGGCCTACGGATCAAATGGGAGGACGAAGAGGGACGAACGAGACAGACATGGTGCAAAGAAGGCCTACGGAGCAAATGGGAGGACGAAGATGGACGAACGAGACGAACTTGGTTAAAAAAAAGGCCTACGGATGAAATGGGAGGTCGAAGATGGACGAACGAGACGAACTTGGTCCAAAGAAGGCCTACGGATCAAATGGGAGGACGAAGATGGACGAACGAGACGAACTTGGTCCAAAGAAGGCCAACAGAACAAATGGGAGGACGAAGATGGACGAACGAGACGAACTTGGTCCAAAGAAGGCCTACGGATCAAATGGGAGGACGAAGATGGACGAACGAGACGAACGTGGTCCAAAGAAGGCCTACGGATCAAATGGGAGGACGAAGATGGACGAACGAGACAAACTTGGTCCAAAGAATTCCAACGGATCAAATGGGAGGACGAAGATGGACGAACGAGACAAACTTGGTCCAAAGAATTCCAACGGATCAAATGGGAGGACGAAGGTGGTAGAACAAGACGAACTTGGTGCAAAGAAGGCCTTCGGATCAAATGGGAGGACGAAGAGGGACGAACGAGACGAACTTGGTCCAAAGAAGGCCTACGGAGCAAATGGGAGGACGAAGATGGACGAACGAGACGAACTTGGTCCAAAGAAGGCCTACGGATCAAATGGGAGGACGAAGAGGGACGAACGAGACGAACTTGGTCCAAAGAAGGCCTACGGAGCAAATGGGAGGACGAAGATGGACGAACGAGACGAACTTGGTCCAAAGAAGGCCTACGGATCAAATGGGAGGACGAAGATGGACGAACGAGACGAACTTGGTCCAAAGAAGGCCTACGGATCAAATGGGAGGACGAAGATGGACGAACGAGACGAACTTGGCCCAAAGAAGGCCTACGGATCAAATGGGAGGACGAAGATGGACGAACGAGACGAACTTGGCCCAACGAAGGCCAACGGATCAAATGGGAGGACGAAGATGGACGAACGAGACGAACTTGGTCCAAAGAAGGCCTAGGGATCAAATGGGAGGACGAAGATGGAGGAACGAGGCGAACTTGGTCCAAAGAAGGCCTACGGATCAAATGGGAGGACGAAGATGGACGAACGAGACAAACTTGGTCCAAAGAATTCCAACGGATCAAATGGGAGGACGAAGGTGGTAGAACAAGACGAACTTGGTCCAAAGAAGGCCTACGGATCAAATGGGAGGATGAAGAGGGACGAACGAGACAAACATGGTGCAATGAAGGCCTACGTATCAAATGGGAGGACGAAGATGGACGAACGAGACGAACTTGGTCCAAAGAAGGCCTACGGATCAAATGGGAGGACGAAGATGGACGAACGAGACGAACTTGGTCCAAGGAAGGCCTACGGATCAAATGGGAGGACGAAGATGGACGAACGAGACGAACTTGGCCCAAAGAAGGCCTACGGATCAAATGGGAGGACGAAGTTGGACGAACGAGACGAACTTGGTCCAACGAAGGCCAACGGATCAAATGGGAGGACGAAGATGGACGAACGAGACGAACTTGGTCCAAAGAAGACCTAGGGATCAAATGGGAGGACGAAGATGGAGGAACGAGGCGAACTTGGTCCAAAGAAGGCCTACGGATCAAATGGGAGGACGAAGATGGACGAACGAGACAAACTTCGTCCAAAGAATTCCAACGGATCAAATGGGAGGACGAAGGTGGTAGAACAAGACGAACTTGGTCCAAAGAAGGCCTACGGATGAAATGGGAGGACGAAGAGGGACGAACGAGACAGACATGGTGCAAAGAAGGCCTACGGAGCAAATGGGAGGACGAAGATGGACGAACGAGACGAACTTGGTTAAAAAAAAGGCCTACGGATGAAATGGGAGGTCGAAGATGGACGAACGAGACGAACTTGGTCCAAAGAAGGCCTACGGATCAAATGGGAGGACGAAGATGGACGAACGAGACGAACATGGTCCAAAGAAGGCCTACGGATCAAATGGGAGGACGATGATGGACGAACGAGACGAACTTGGTCCAAAGAAGGCCTACGGATCAAATGGGAGGACGAAGATGGACGAACGAGACGAACTTGGTCCAAAGAAGGCCAACAGAACAAATAGGAGGACGAAGATGGACGAACGAGACGAACTTGGTCCAAAGAAGGCCTACGGATCAAATGGGAGGACGAAGATGGACGAACGAGACGAACTTGGTCCAAAGAAGGCCTACGGATCAAATGGGAGGACGAAGATGGACGAACGAGACAAACTTGGTCCAAAGAATTCCAACGGATCAAATGGGAGGACGAAGATGGACGAACGAGACAAACTTGGTCCAAAGAATTCCAACGGATCAAATGGGAGGACGAAGGTGGTAGAACAAGACGAACTTGGTGCAAAGAAGGCCTTCGGATCAAATGGGAGGACGAAGAGGGACGAACGAGACGAACTTGGTCCAAAGAAGGCCTACGGAGCAAATGGGAGGACGAAGATGGACGAACGAGACGAACTTGGTCCAAAGAAGGCCTACGGATCAAATGGGAGGACGAAGAGGGACGAACGAGACGAACTTGGTCCAAAGAAGGCCTACGGAGCAAATGGGAGGACGAAGATGGACGAACGAGACGAACTTGGTCCAAAGAAGGCCTACGGATCAAATGGGAGGACGAAGATGGACGAACGAGACGAACTTGGCCCAAAGAAGGCCTACGGATCAAATGGGAGGACGAAGATGGACGAACGAGACGAACTTGGCCCAACGAAGGCCAACGGATCAAATGGGAGGACGAAGATGGACGAACGAGACGAACTAGGTCCAAAGAAGGCCTAGGGATCAAATGGGAGGACGAAGATGGAGGAACGAGGCGAACTTGGTCCAAAGAAGGCCTACGGATCAAATGGGAGGACGAAGATGGACGAACGAGACAAACTTGGTCCAAAGAATTCCAACGGATCAAATGGGAGGACGAAGGTGGTAGAACAAGACGAACTTGGTCCAAAGAAGGCCTACGGATCAAATGGGAGGATGAAGAGGGACGAACGAGACAAACATGGTGCAATGAAGGCCTACGTATCAAATGGGAGGACGAAGATGGACGAACGAGACGAACTTGGTCCAAAGAAGGCCTACGGATCAAATGGGAGGACGAAGATGGACGAACGAGACGAACTTGGTCCAAGGAAGGCCTACGGATCAAATGGGAGGACGAAGATGGACGAACGAGACGAACTTGGCCCAAAGAAGGGCTACGGATCAAATGGGAGGACGAAGATGGACGAACGAGACGAACTTGGTCCAACGAAGGCCAACGGATCAAATGGGAGGACGAAGATGGACGAACGAGACGAACTTGGTCCAAAGAAGGCCTAGGGATCAAATGGGAGGACGAAGATGGAGGAACGAGGCGAACTTGGTCCAAAGAAGGCCTACGGATCAAATGGGAGGACGAAGATGGACGAACGAGACAAACTTCGTCCAAAGAATTCCAACGGATCAAATGGGAGGACGAAGGTGGTAGAACAAGATGAACTTGGTCCAAAGAAGGCCTACGGATGAAATGGGAGGACGAAGAGGGACGAACGAGACAGACATGGTGCAAAGAAGGCCTACGGAGCAAATGGGAGGACGAAGATGGACGAACGAGACGAACTTGGTTAAAAAAAAGGCCTACGGATCAAATGGGAGGTCGAAGATGGACGAACGAGACGAACTTGGTCCAAAGAAGGCCTACGGATCAAATGGGAGGACGAAGATGGACGAACGAGACGAACTTGGTCCAAAGAAGGCCTACGGATCAAATGGGAGGACGAAGATGGACGAACGAGACGAACTTGGTCCAAAGAAGGCCTACGGATCAAATGGGAGGACGAAGATGGACGAACGAGACGAACTTGGTCCAAAGAAGGCCAACAGAACAAATGGGAGGACGAAGATGGACGAACGAGACGAACTTGGTCCAAAGAAGGCCTACGGATCAAATGGGAGGACGAAGATGGACGAACGAGATGAACTTGGTCCAAAGAAGGCCTACGGATCAAATGGGAGGACGAAGATGGACGAACGAGACAAACTTGGTCCAAAGAATTCCAACGGATCAAATGGGAGGACGAAGATGGACGAACGAAACAAACTTGGTCCAAAGAATTCCAACGGATCAAATGGGAGGACGAAGGTGGTAGAACAAGACGAACTTGGTCCAAAGAAGGGCTACGGATCAAATGGGAGGACGAAGAGGGACGAACGAGACAGACATGGTGTAAAGAAGGCCTACGGAGCAAATGGGAGGACGAAGATGGACGAACGAGACGAACTTGGTTAAAAAAAAGGCCTACGGATCAAATGGGAGGTCGAAGATGGACGAACGAGACGAACTTGGTCCAAAGAAGGCCTACGGATCAAATGGGAGGACGAAGATGGACGAACGAGACGAACTTGGTCCAAAGAAGGCCTACGGATCAAATGGGAGGACGAAGATGGACGAACGAGACGAACTTGGTCCAAAGAAGGCCAACAGAACAAATGGGAGGACGAAGATGGACGAACGAGACGAACTTGGTCCAAAGAAGGCCTACGGATCAAATGGGAGGACGAAGATGGACGAACGAGACGAACTTGGTCCAAAGAAGGCCTACGGATCAAATGGGAGGACGAAGATGGGGGAACGAGGCGAACATGGTCCAAAGAAGGCCTACGGATCAAATGGGAGGACGAAGATGGACGAACGAGACAAACTTGGTCCAATGAATTCCAACGGATCAAATGGGAGGACGAAGATGGACGAACGAGACAAACTTGGTCCAAAGAATTCCAACGGATCAAATGGGAGGACGAAGAGGGACGAACGAGACGAACTTGGTGCAAAGAAGGCCTACGGATCAAATGGGAGGACGAAGAGGGACGAACGAGACGAACTTGGTCCAAAGAAGGCCTAGGGATCAAATGGGAGGACGAAGATGGACGAACGAGACGAACTTCGTCCAAAGAAGGCCTACGGATCAAATGGGAGGACGAAGATGGACGAACGAGACGAACTTGGCCCAAAGAAGGCCTACGGATCAAATGGGAGGACGAAGATGGACGAACGAGACGAACTTGGTCCAACGAAGGCCAACGGATCAAATGGGAGGACGAAGATGGACGAACGAGACGAACTAGGTCCAAAGAAGGCCTAGGGATCAAATGGGAGGACGAAGATGGAGGAACGAGGCGAACTTGGTCCAAAGAAGGCCTACGGATCAAATGGGAGGACGAAGATGGACGAATGAGACAAACTTGGTCCAAAGAATTCCAACGGATCAAATGGGAGGACGAAGGTGGTAGAACAAGACGAACTTGGTGCAAAGAAGGGCTACGGATCAAATGGGAGGACGAAGAGGGACGAACGAGACGAACTTGGTCCAAAGAAGGCCTACGGAGCAAATGGGAGGACGAAGATGGACGAACGAGACGAACTTGGTCCAAAGAAGGCCTAGGGATCAAATGGGAGGACGAAGATCGACGAACGAGAGGAACTTGGTCCAAAGATGGCCTACGGATCAAATGGGAGGACGAAGATGGACGAACGAGACGAACTTGGCCCGAAGAAGGCCTACGGATCAAATGGGAGGACGAAGATGGACGAACGAGACGAACTTGGTCCAACGAAGGCCAACGGATCAAATGGGAGGACGAAGATGGACGAACGAGACGAACTTGGTCCAAAGAAGGCGTACGGATCAAATGGGAGGACGAAGATGGACGAACGAGACGAACTTGGCCCAAAGAAGGCCTACGGATCAAATGGGAGGACGAAGATGGACGAACGAGACGAACTTGGTCCAACGAAGGCCAACGGATCAAATGGGAGGACGAAGATGGACGAACGAGACGAACTAGGTCCAAAGAAGGCCTAGGGATCAAATGGGAGGACGAAGATGGAGGAACGAGGCGAACTTGGTCCAAAGAAGGCCTACGGATCAAATGGGAGGACGAAGATGGACGAACGAGACAAACTTGGTCCAAAGAATTCCAACGGATCAAATGGGAGGACGAAGGTTGTAGAACAAGACGAACTTGGTCCAAAGAAGGCCTACGGATCAAATGGGAGGATGAAGAGGGACGAACGAGACAAACATGGTGCAATGAAGGCTTACGGATCAAATGGGAGGACGAAGATGGACGAACGAGACGAACTTGGTCCAAAGAAGGCCTACGGATCAAATGGGAGGACGAAGATGGACGAACGAGACGAACTTGGTCCAAAGAAGGCCTACGGATCAAATGGGAGGACGAAGATGGACGGATCAAATGGGAGGACGAAGATGGACGAACGAGACGAACTTGGTCCAAAGAAGGCCTAGGGATCAAATGGGAGGACGAAGATGGACGAACGAGACGAACTTGGTCCAAAGAAGGCCTAGGGATCAAATGGGAGGACGAAGATGGACGAACGAGACGAACTTGGTCCAAAGAAGGCCTACGGATCAAATGGGAGGACGAAGATGGACGAACGAGACGAACTTGGTCCAAAGAAGGCCTACGGATCAAATGGGAGGACGAAGATGGACGAAAGAGACGAACTTGGTCCAAAGAAGGCCTACGGATCAAATGGGAGGACGAAGATGGACGAACGAGACGAACTTGGTCCAAAGAAGGCCTACGGATCAAATGGGAGGACGAAGATGGACGAACGAGACGAACTTGGTCCAAAGAAGGCCAACAGAACAAATGGGAGGACGAAGATGGACGAACGAGACGAACTTGGTCCAAAGAAGGCCTACGGATCAAATGGGAGGACGAAGATGGACGAACGAGACGAACTTGGTCCAAAGAAGGCCTACGGATCAAATGGGAGGACGAAGATGGGGGAACGAGGCGAACATGGTCCAAAGAAGGCCTACGGATCAAATGGGAGGACGAAGATGGACGAACGAGACAAACTTGGTCCAATGAATTCCAACGGATCAAATGGGAGGACGAAGATGGACGAACGAGACAAACTTGGTCCAAAGAATTCCAACGGATCAAATGGGAGGACGAAGAGGGACGAACGAGACGAACTTGGTGCAAAGAAGGCCTACGGATCAAATGGGAGGACGAAGAGGGACGAACGAGACGAACTTGGTCCAAAGAAGGCCTAGGGATCAAATGGGAGGACGAAGATGGACGAACGAGACGAACTTCGTCCAAAGAAGGCCTACGGATCAAATGGGAGGACGAAGATGGACGAACGAGACGAACTTGGCCCAAAGAAGGCCTACGGATCAAATGGGAGGACGAAGATGGACGAACGAGACGAACTTGGTCCAACGAAGGCCAACGGATCAAATGCGAGGACGAAGATGGACGAACGAGACGAACTAGGTCCAAAGAAGGCCTAGGGATCAAATGGGAGGACGAAGATGGAGGAACGAGGCGAACTTGGTCCAAAGAAGGCCTACGGATCAAATGGGAGGACGAAGATGGACGAATGAGACAAACTTGGTCCAAAGAATTCCAACGGATCAAATGGGAGGACGAAGGTGGTAGAACAAGACGAACTTGGTGCAAAGAAGGGCTACGGATCAAATGGGAGGACGAAGAGGGACGAACGAGACGAACTTGGTCCAAAGAAGGCCTACGGAGCAAATGGGAGGACGAAGATGGACGAACGAGACGAACTTGGTCCAAAGAAGGCCTAGGGATCAAATGGGAGGACGAAGATCGACGAACGAGAGGAACTTGGTCCAAAGATGGCCTACGGATCAAATGGGAGGACGAAGATGGACGAACGAGACGAACTTGGCCCAAAGAAGGCCTACGGATCAAATGGGAGGACGAAGATGGACGAACGAGACGAACTTGGTCCAACGAAGGCCAACGGATCAAATGGGAGGACGAAGATGGACGAACGAGACGAACTTGGTCCAAAGAAGGCGTACGGATCAAATGGGAGGACGAAGATGGACGAACGAGACGAACTTGGCCCAAAGAAGGCCTACGGATCAAATGGGAGGACGAAGATGGACGAACGAGACGAACTTGGTCCAACGAAGGCCAACGGATCAAATGGGAGGACGAAGATGGACGAACGAGACGAACTAGGTCCAAAGAAGGCCTAGGGATCAAATGGGAGGACGAAGATGGAGGAACGAGGCGAACTTGGTCCAAAGAAGGCCAACGGATCAAATGGGAGGACGAAGATGGACGAACGAGACAAACTTGGTCCAAAGAATTCCAACGGATCAAATGGGAGGACGAAGGTTGTAGAACAAGACGAACTTGGTCCAAAGAAGGCCTACGGATCAAATGGGAGGATGAAGAGGGACGAACGAGACAAACATGGTGCAATGAAGGCTTACGGATCAAATGGGAGCACGAAGATGGACGAACGAGACGAACTTGGTCCAAAGAAGGCCTACGGATCAAATGGGAGGACGAAGATGGACGAACGAGACGAACTTGGTCCAAAGAAGGCCTACGGATCAAATGGGAGGACGAAGATGGACGGATCAAATGGGAGGACGAAGATGGACGAACGAGACGAACTTGGTCCAAAGAAGGCCTAGGGATCAAATGGGAGGACGAAGATGGACGAACGAGACGAACTTGGTCCAAAGAAGGCCTAGGGATCAAATGGGAGGACGAAGATGGACGAACGAGACGAACTTGGTCCAAAGAAGGCCTACGGATCAAATGGGAGGACGAAGATGGACGAAAGAGACGAACTTGGTCCAAAGAAGGCCTACGGATCAAATGGGAGGACGAAGATGGACGAACGAGACGAACTTGGTCCAAAGAAGGCCTACGGATCAAATGGGAGGACGAAGATGGACGAACGAGACAAACTTGGTCCAAAGAATTCCAACGGATCAAATGGGAGGACGAAGATGGACGAACGAGACAAACTTGGTCCAAAGAATTCCAACGGATCAAATGGGAGGACGAAGGTGGTAGAACAAGACGAACTTGGTCCAAAGAAGGCCTACGGATCAAATGGGAGGACGAAGAGGGACGAACGAGACAGACATGGTGCAAAGAAGGCCTACGGAGCAAATGGGAGGACGAAGATGGACGAACGAGATGAACTTGGTTAAAAAAAAGGCCTACGGATCAAATGGGAGGACGAAGATGGACGGATCAAATGGGAGGACGAAGATGGACGAACGAGACGAACTTGGTCCAAAGAAGGCCTAGGGATCAAATGGGAGGACGAAGATGGACGAACGAGACGAACTTGGTCCAAAGAAGGCCTAGGGATCAAATGGGAGGACGAAGATGGACGAACGAGACGAACTTGGTCCAAAGAAGGCCTACGGATCAAATGGGAGGACGAAGATGGACGAACGAGACGAACTTGGTCCAAAGAAGGCCTACGGATCAAATGGGAGGACGAAGATGGACGAAAGAGACGAACTTGGTCCAAAGAAGGCCTACGGATCAAATGGGAGGACGAAGATGGACGAACGAGACGAACTTGGTCCAAAGAAGGCCTACGGATCAAATGGGAGGACGAAGATGGACGAACGAGACAAACTTGGTCCAAAGAATTCCAACGGATCAAATGGGAGGACGAAGATGGACGAACGAGACAAACTTGGTCCAAAGAATTCCAACGGATCAAATGGGAGGACGAAGGTGGTAGAACAAGACGAACTTGGTCCAAAGAAGGCCTACGGATCAAATGGGAGGACGAAGAGGGACGAACGAGACAGACATGGTGCAAAGAAGGCCTACGGAGCAAATGGGAGGACGAAGATGGACGAACGAGATGAACTTGGTTAAAAAAAAGGCCTACGGATCAAATGGGAGGTCGAAGATGGACGAACGAGACGAACTTGGTCCAAAGAAGGCTTACGGATCAAATAGGAGGACGAAGATGGACGAACGAGACGAACTTGGTCCAAAGAAGGCCTACGGATCAAATGGGAGGACGAAGATGGACGAACGAGACGAACTTGGTCCAAAGAAGGCCTACGGATCAAATGGGAGGACGAAGATGGACGAACGAGATGAACTTGGTCCAAAGAAGGCCAACAGAACAAATGGGAGGACGAAGATGGACGAACGAGACGAACTTGGTCCAAAGAAGGCCTATGGATCAAATGGGAGGACGAAGATGGGGGAACGAGGCGAACTTGGTCCAAAGAAGGCCTACGGATCAAATGGGAGGACGAAGATGGACGAACGAGACAAACTTGGTCCAAAGAATTCCAACGGATCAAATGGGAGGACGAAGGTGGTAGAACAAGACGAACTTGGTGCAAAGAAGGCCTACGGATCAAATGGGAGGACGAAGAGGGACGAACGAGACGAACTTGGTCCAAAGAAGGCCTACGGATCAAATGGGAGGACGAAGATGGACGAACGAGACAAACTTGGTCCAATGAATTCCAACGGATCAAATGGGAGGACGAAGATGGACGAACGAGACAAACTTGGTCCAAAGAATTCCAACGGATCAAATGGGAGGACGAAGAGGGACGAACGAGACGAACTTGGTGCAAAGAAGGCCTACGGATCAAATGGGAGGACGAAGAGGGACGAACGAGACGAACTTGGTCCAAAGAAGGCCTAGGGATCAAATGGGAGGACGAAGATGGACGAACGAGACGAACTTCGTCCAAAGAAGGCCTACGGATCAAATGGGAGGACGAAGATGGACGAACGAGACGAACTTCGCCCAAAGAAGGCCTACGGATCAAATGGGAGGACGAAGATGGACGAACGAGACGAACTTGGTCCAACGAAGGCCAACGGATCAAATGGGAGGACGAAGATGGACGAACGAGACGAACTAGGTCCAAAGAAGGCCTAGGGATCAAATGGGAGGACGAAGATGGAGGAACGAGGCGAACTTGGTCCAAAGAAGGCCTACGGATCAAATGGGAGGACGAAGATGGACGAATGAGACAAACTTGGTCCAAAGAATTCCAACGGATCAAATGGGAGGACGAAGGTGGTAGAACAAGACGAACTTGGTGCAAAGAAGGGCTACGGATCAAATGGGAGGACGAAGAGGGACGAACGAGACGAACTTGGTCCAAAGAAGGCCTACGGAGCAAATGGGAGGACGAAGATGGACGAACGAGACGAACTTGGTCCAAAGAAGGCCTAGGGATCAAATGGGAGGACGAAGATCGACGAACGAGAGGAACTTGGTCCAAAGATGGCCTACGGATCAAATGGGAGGACGAAGATGGACGAACGAGACGAACTTGGCCCGAAGAAGGCCTACGGATCAAATGGGAGGACGAAGATGGACGAACGAGACGAACTTGGTCCAACGAAGGCCAACGGATCAAATGGGAGGACGAAGATGGACGAACGAGACGAACTTGGTCCAAAGAAGGCGTACGGATCAAATGGGAGGACGAAGATGGACGAACGAGACGAACTTGGCCCAAAGAAGGCCTACGGATCAAATGGGAGGACGAAGATGGACGAACGAGACGAACTTGGTCCAACGAAGGCCAACGGATCAAATGGGAGGACGAAGATGGACGAACGAGACGAACTAGGTCCAAAGAAGGCCTAGGGATCAAATGGGAGGACGAAGATGGAGGAACGAGGCGAACTTGGTCCAAAGAAGGCCTACGGATCAAATGGGAGGACGAAGATGGACGAACGAGACAAACTTGGTCCAAAGAATTCCAACGGATCAAATGGGAGGACGAAGGTTGTAGAACAAGACGAACTTGGTCCAAAGAAGGCCTACGGATCAAATGGGAGGACGAAGATGGACGAACGAGACGAACTTGGTCCAAAGAAGGCCTACGGATCAAATGGGAGGACGAAGATGGACGGATCAAATGGGAGGACGAAGATGGACGAACGAGACGAACTTGGTCCAAAGAAGGCCTAGGGATCAAATGGGAGGACGAAGATGGACGAACGAGACGAACTTGGTCCAAAGAAGGCCTAGGGATCAAATGGGAGGACGAAGATGGACGAACGAGACGAACTTGGTCCAAAGAAGGCCTACGGATCAAATGGGAGGACGAAGATGGACGAACGAGACGAACTTGGTCCAAAGAAGGCCTACGGATCAAATGGGAGGACGAAGATGGACGAAAGAGACGAACTTGGTCCAAAGAAGGCCTACGGATCAAATGGGAGGACGAAGATGGACGAACGAGACGAACTTGGTCCAAAGAAGGCCTACGGATCAAATGGGAGGACGAAGATGGACGAACGAGACGAACTTGGTCCAAAGAAGGCCAACAGAACAAATGGGAGGACGAAGATGGACGAACGAGACGAACTTGGTCCAAAGAAGGCCTACGGATCAAATGGGAGGACGAAGATGGACGAACGAGACGAACTTGGTCCAAAGAAGGCCTACGGATCAAATGGGAGGACGAAGATGGACGAACGAGACAAACTTGGTCCAATGAATTCCAACGGATCAAATGGGAGGACGAAGATGGACGAACGAGACAAACTTGGTCCAAAGAATTCCAACGGATCAAATGGGAGGACGAAGAGGGACGAACGAGACGAACTTGGTGCAAAGAAGGCCTACGGATCAAATGGGAGGACGAAGAGGGACGAACGAGACGAACTTGGTCCAAAGAAGGCCTAGGGATCAAATGGGAGGACGAAGATGGACGAACGAGACGAACTTCGTCCAAAGAAGGCCTACGGATCAAATGGGAGGACGAAGATGGACGAACGAGACGAACTTGGCCCAAAGAAGGCCTACGGATCAAATGGGAGGACGAAGATGGACGAACGAGACGAACTTGGTCCAACGAAGGCCAACGGATCAAATGGGAGGACGAAGATGGACGAACGAGACGAACTAGGTCCAAAGAAGGCCTAGGGATCAAATGGGAGGACGAAGATGGAGGAACGAGGCGAACTTGGTCCAAAGAAGGCCTACGGATCAAATGGGAGGACGAAGATGGACGAATGAGACAAACTTGGTCCAAAGAATTCCAACGGATCAAATGGGAGGACGAAGGTGGTAGAACAAGACGAACTTGGTGCAAAGAAGGGCTACGGATCAAATGGGAGGACGAAGAGGGACGAACGAGACGAACTTGGTCCAAAGAAGGCCTACGGAGCAAATGGGAGGACGAAGATGGACGAACGAGACGAACTTGGTCCAAAGAAGGCCTAGGGATCAAATGGGAGGACGAAGATCGACGAACGAGAGGAACTTGGTCCAAAGATGGCCTACGGATCAAATGGGAGGACGAAGATGGACGAACGAGACGAACTTGGCCCAAAGAAGGCCTACGGATCAAATGGGAGGACGAAGATGGACGAACGAGACGAACTTGGTCCAACGAAGGCCAACGGATCAAATGGGAGGACGAAGATGGACGAACGAGACGAACTTGGTCCAAAGAAGGCGTACGGATCAAATGGGAGGACGAAGATGGACGAACGAGACGAACTTGGCCCAAAGAAGGCCTACGGATCAAATGGGAGGACGAAGATGGACGAACGAGACGAACTTGGTCCAACGAAGGCCAACGGATCAAATGGGAGGACGAAGATGGACGAACGAGACGAACTAGGTCCAAAGAAGGCCTAGGGATCAAATGGGAGGACGAAGATGGAGGAACGAGGCGAACTTGGTCCAAAGAAGGCCTACGGATCAAATGGGAGGACGAAGATGGACGAACGAGACAAACTTGGTCCAAAGAATTCCAACGGATCAAATGGGAGGACGAAGGTTGTAGAACAAGACGAACTTGGTCCAAAGAAGGCCTACGGATCAAATGGGAGGATGAAGAGGGACGAACGAGACAAACATGGTGCAATGAAGGCTTACGGATCAAATGGGAGGACGAAGATGGACGAACGAGACGAACTTGGTCCAAAGAAGGCCTACGGATCAAATGGGAGGACGAAGATGGACGAACGAGACGAACTTGGTCCAAAGAAGGCCTACGGATCAAATGGGAGGACGAAGATGGACGGATCAAATGGGAGGACGAAGATGGACGAACGAGACGAACTTGGTCCAAAGAAGGCCTAGGGATCAAATGGGAGGACGAAGATGGACGAACGAGACGAACTTGGTCCAAAGAAGGCCTAGGGATCAAATGGGAGGACGAAGATGGACGAACGAGACGAACTTGGTCCAAAGAAGGCCTACGGATCAAATGGGAGGACGAAGATGGACGAAAGAGACGAACTTGGTCCAAAGAAGGCCTACGGATCAAATGGGAGGACGAAGATGGACGAACGAGACGAACTTGGTCCAAAGAAGGCCTACGGATCAAATGGGAGGACGAAGATGGACGAACGAGACAAACTTGGTCCAAAGAATTCCAACGGATCAAATGGGAGGACGAAGATGGACGAACGAGACAAACTTGGTCCAAAGAATTCCAACGGATCAAATGGGAGGACGAAGGTGGTAGAACAAGACGAACTTGGTCCAAAGAAGGCCTACGGATCAAATGGGAGGACGAAGAGGGACGAACGAGACAGACATGGTGCAAAGAAGGCCTACGGAGCAAATGGGAGGACGAAGATGGACGAACGAGATGAACTTGGTTAAAAAAAAGGCCTACGGATCAAATGGGAGGACGAAGATGGACGGATCAAATGGGAGGACGAAGATGGACGAACGAGACGAACTTGGTCCAAAGAAGGCCTAGGGATCAAATGGGAGGACGAAGATGGACGAACGAGACGAACTTGGTCCAACGAAGGCCTAGGGATCAAATGGGAGGACGAAGATGGACGAACGAGACGAACTTGGTCCAAAGAAGGCCTACGGATCAAATGGGAGGACGAAGATGGACGAACGAGACGAACTTGGTCCAAAGAAGGCCTACGGATCAAATGGGAGGACGAAGATGGACGAAAGAGACGAACTTGGTCCAAAGAAGGCCTACGGATCAAATGGGAGGACGAAGATGGACGAACGAGACGAACTTGGTCCAAAGAAGGCCTACGGATCAAATGGGAGGACGAAGATGGACGAACGAGACAAACTTGGTCCAAAGAATTCCAACGGATCAAATGGGAGGACGAAGATGGACGAACGAGACAAACTTGGTCCAAAGAATTCCAACGGATCAAATGGGAGGACGAAGGTGGTAGAACAAGACGAACTTGGTCCAAAGAAGGCCTACGGATCAAATGGGAGGACGAAGAGGGACGAACGAGACAGACATCGTGCAAAGAAGGCCTACGGAGCAAATGGGAGGACGAAGATGGACGAACGAGATGAACTTGGTTAAAAAAAAGGCCTACGGATCAAATGGGAGGTCGAAGATGGACGAACGAGACGAACTTGGTCCAAAGAAGGCTTACGGATCAAATAGGAGGACGAAGATGGACGAACGAGACGAACTTGGTCCAAAGAAGGCCTACGGATCAAATGGGAGGACGAAGATGGACGAACGAGACGAACTTGGTCCAAAGAAGGCCTACGGATCAAATGGGAGGACGAAGATGGACGAACGAGATGAACTTGGTCCAAAGAAGGCCAACAGAACAAATGGGAGGACGAAGATGGACGAACGAGACGAACTTGGTCCAAAGAAGGCCTATGGATCAAATGGGAGGACGAAGATGGGGGAACGAGGCGAACTTGGTCCAAAGAAGGCCTACGGATCAAATGGGAGGACGAAGATGGACGAACGAGACAAACTTGGTCCAAAGAATTCCAACGGATCAAATGGGAGGACGAAGGTGGTAGAACAAGACGAACTTGGTGCAAAGAAGGCCTACGGATCAAATGGGAGGACGAAGAGGGACGAACGAGACGAACTTGGTCCAAAGAAGGCCTACGGAGCAAATGGGAGGACGAAGATGGACGAACGAGACGAACTTGGTCCAAAGAAGGCCTAGGGATCAAATGGGAGGACGAAGATGGACGAACGAGACGAACTTGGCCCAAAGAAGGCCTACGGATCAAATGGGAGGACGAAGATGGACGAACGAGACGAACTTGGCCCAAAGAAGGCCTACGGATCAAATGGGAGGACGAAGATGGACGAACGAGACGAACTTGGTCCAACGAAGGCCAACGGATCAAATGGGAGGACGAAGATGGACGAACGAGACGAACTAGGTCCAAAGAAGGCCTAGGGATCAAATGGGAGGACGAAGATGGAGGAACGAGGCGAACTTGGTCCAAAGAAGGCCTACGGATCAAATGGGAGGACGAAGATGGACGAATGAGACAAACTTGGTCCAAAGAATTCCAACGGATCAAATGGGAGGACGAAGGTGGTAGAACAAGACGAACTTGGTGCAAAGAAGGGCTACGGATCAAATGGGAGGACGAAGAGGGACGAACGAGACGAACTTGGTCCAAAGAAGGCCTACGGAGCAAATGGGAGGACGAAGATGGACGAACGAGACGAAATTGGTCCAAAGAAGGCCTACGGATCAAATGGGAGGACGAAGATGGACGAACGAGACGAACTTGGTCCAAAGAAGGCCAACAGAACAAATGGGAGGACGAAGATGGACGAACGAGACGAACTTGGCCCAAAGAAGGCCTACGGATCAAATGGGAGGACGAAGATGGACGAACGAGACGAACTTGGTCCAAAGAAGGCCTAGGGATCAAATGGGAGGACGAAGATGGACGAACGAGACGAACTTGGTCCAAAGAAGGCCTAGGGATCAAATGGGAGGACGAAGATGGACGAACGAGACGAACTTGGTCCAAAGAAGGCCTACGGATCAAATGGGAGGACGAAGATGGACGAACGAGACGAACTTGGTCCAAAGAAGGCCTACGGATCAAATGGGAGGACGAAGATGGACGAACGAGACGAACTTGGTCCAAAGAAGGCCTACGGATCAAATGGGAGGACGAAGATGGACGAAAGAGACGAACTTGGTCCAAAGAAGGCCTACGGATCAAATGGGAGGACGAAGATGGACGAACGAGACGAACTTGGTCCAAAGAAGGCCTACGGATCAAATGGGAGGACGAAGATGGACGAACGAGACAAACTTGGTCCAAAGAATTCCAACGGATCAAATGGGAGGACGAAGATGGACGAACGAGACAAACTTGGTCCAAAGAATTCCAACGGATCAAATGGGAGGACGAAGGTGGTAGAACAAGACGAACTTGGTCCAAAGAAGGCCTACGGATCAAATGGGAGCACGAAGAGGGACGAACGAGACAGACATGGTGCAAAGAAGGCCTACGGAGCAAATGGGAGGACGAAGATGGACGAACGAGATGAACTTGGTTAAAAAAAAGGCCTACGGATCAAATTGGAGGTCGAAGATGGACGAACGAGACGAACTTGGTCCAAAGAAGGCTTACGGATCAAATAGGAGGACGAAGATGGACGAACGAGACGAACTTGGTCCAAAGAAGGCCTACGGATCAAATGGGAGGACGAAGATGGACGAACGAGACGAACTTGGTCCAAAGAAGGCCTACGGATCAAATGGGAGGACGAAGATGGACGAACGAGATGAACTTGGTCCAAAGAAGGCCAACAGAACAAATGGGAGGACGAAGATGGACGAACGAGACGAACTTGGTCCAAAGAAGGCCTATGGATCAAATGGGAGGACGAAGATGGGGGAACGAGGCGAACTTGGTCCAAAGAAGGCCTACGGATCAAATGGGAGGACGAAGATGGACGAACGAGACAAACTTGGTCCAAAGAATTCCAACGGATCAAATGGGAGGACGAAGGTGGTAGAACAAGACGAACTTGGTGCAAAGAAGGCCTACGGATCAAATGGGAGGACGAAGAGGGACGAACGAGACGAACTTGGTCCAAAGAAGGCCTACGGAGCAAATGGGAGGACGAAGATGGACGAACGAGACGAACTTGGTCCAAAGAAGGCCTAGGGATCAAATGGGAGGACGAAGATGGACGAACGAGACGAACTTGGCCCAAAGAAGGCCTACGGATCAAATGGGAGGACGAAGATGGACGAACGAGACGAACTTGGTCCAACGAAGGCCAACGGATCAAATGGGAGGACGAAGATGGACGAACGAGACGAACTAGGTCCAAAGAAGGCCTAGGGATCAAATGGGAGGACGAAGATGGAGGAATGAGGCGAACATGGTCCAAAGAAGGCCTACGGATCAAATGGGAGGACGAAGATGGACGAACGAGACAAACTTGGTCCAAAGAATCCCAACGGATCAAATGGGAGGACGAAGGTGGTAGAACAAGACGAACTTGGTCCAAAGAAGGCCTACGGATCAAATGGGAGGATGAAGAGGGACGAACAAGACAAACATGGTGCAATGAAGGCCTACGGAGCAAATGGGAGGACGAAGATGGACGAACGAGACGAACTTGGTCAAAAGAAGGCCTACGGATCAAATGGGAGGACGAAGATGGACGAACGAGACGAACTTGGTCCAAAGAAGGCCTACGGATCAAATGGGAGGACGAAGATGGACGAACGAGACGAACTTGGTCCAAAGAAGGCCTACGGATCAAATGGGAGGACGAAGATGGACGAACGAGACGAACTTGGTCCAAAGAAGGCCTACGGATCAATTGGGAGGACGAAGATGGACGAACGAGACAAACTTGGTCCAAAGAATTCCAACGGATCAAATGGGAGGACGAAGATGGACGAACGAGACAAACTTGGTCCAAAGAATTCCAACGGATCAAATGGGAGGACGAAGGTGGTAGAACAAGACGAACTTGGTCCAAAGAAGGCCTACGGATCAAATGGGAGGACGAAGAGGGACGAACGAGACAGACATGGTGCAAAGAAGGCCTACGGAGAAAATGGGAGGACGAAGATGGACGAACGAGACGAACTTGGTTAAAAAAAAGGCCTACGGATCAAATGGGAGGTCGAAGATGGACGAACGAGACGAACTTGGTCCAAAGAAGGCTTACGGATCAAATAGGAGGACGAAGATGGACGAACGAGACGAACTTGGTCCAAAGAAGGCCTACGGATCAAATGGGAGGACGAAGATGGACGAACGAGACGAACTTGGTCCAAAGAAGGCCTACGGATCAAATGGGAGGACGAAGATGGACGAACGAGATGAACTTGGTCCAAAGAAGGCCAACAGAACAAATGGGAGGACGAAGATGGACGAACGAGACGAACTTGGTCCAAAGAAGGCCTATGGATCAAATGGGAGGACGAAGATGGGGGAACGAGGCGAACTTGGTCCAAAGAAGGCCTACGGATCAAATGGGAGGACGAAGATGGACGAACGAGACAAACTTGGTCCAAAGAATTCCAACGGATCAAATGGGAGGACGAAGGTGGTAGAACAAGACGAACTTGGTGCAAAGAAGGCCTACGGATCAAATGGGAGGACGAAGAGGGACGAACGAGACGAACTTGGTCCAAAGAAGGCCTACGGAGCAAATGGGAGGACGAAGATGGACGAACGAGACGAACTTGGTCCAAAGAAGGCCTAGGGATCAAATGGGAGGACGAAGATGGACGAACGAGACGAACTTGGCCCAAAGAAGGCCTACGGATCAAATGGGAGGACGAAGATGGACGAACGAGACGAACTTGGTCCAACGAAGGCCAACGGATCAAATGGGAGGACGAAGATGGACGAACGAGACGAACTAGGTCCAAAGAAGGCCTAGGGATCAAATGGGAGGACGAAGATGGAGGAATGAGGCGAACATGGTCCAAAGAAGGCCTACGGATCAAATGGGAGGACGAAGATGGACGAACGAGACAAACTTGGTCCAAAGAATCCCAACGGATCAAATGGGAGGACGAAGGTGGTAGAACAAGACGAACTTGGTCCAAAGAAGGCCTACGGATCAAATGGGAGGATGAAGAGGGACGAACAAGACAAACATGGTGCAATGAAGGCCTACGGAGCAAATGGGAGGACGAAGATGGACGAACGAGACGAACTTGGTCAAAAGAAGGCCTACGGATCAAATGGGAGGACGAAGATGGACGAACGAGACGAACTTGGTCCAAAGAAGGCCTACGGATCAAATGGGAGGACGAAGATGGACGAACGAGACGAACTTGGTCAAAAGAAGGCCTACGGATCAAATGGGAGGACGAAGATGGACGAACGAGACGAACTTGGTCCAAAGAAGGCCTACGGATCAAATGGGAGGACGAAGATGGACGAACGAGACGAACTTGGTCCAAAGAAGGCCTACGGATCAATTGGGAGGACGAAGATGGACGAACGAGACAAACTTGGTCCAAAGAATTCCAACGGATCAAATGGGAGGACGAAGATGGACGAACGAGACAAACTTGGTCCAAAGAATTCCAACGGATCAAATGGGAGGACGAAGGTGGTAGAACAAGACGAACTTGGTCCAAAGAAGGCCTACGGATCAAATGGGAGGACGAAGAGGGACGAACGAGACAGACATGGTGCAAAGAAGGCCTACGGAGAAAATGGGAGGACGAAGATGGACGAACGAGACGAACTTGGTTAAAAAAAAGGCCTACGGATCAAATGGGAGGTCGAAGATGGACGAACGAGACGAACTTGGTCCAAAGAAGGCCTACGGATCAAATAGGAGGACGAAGATGGACGAACGAGACGAACTTGGTCCAAAGAAGGCCTACGGATCAAATGGGAGGACGAAGATGGACGAACGAGATGAACTTGGTCCAAAGAAGGCCAACAGAACAAATGGGAGGACGAAGATGGACGAACGAGACGAACTTGGTCCAAAGAAGGCCTACGGATCAAATGGGAGGACGAAGATGGGGGAACGAGGCGAACTTGGTCCAAAGAAGGCCTACGGATCAAATGGGAGGACGAAGATGGACGAACGAGACAAACTTGGTCCAAAGAATTCCAACGGATCAAATGGGAGGACGAAGATGGACGAACGAGACAAACTTGGTCCAAAGAATTCCAACGGATCAAATGGGAGGACGAAGGTGGTAGAACAAGACGAACTTGGTGCAAAGAAGGCCTACGGATCAAATGGGAGGACGAAGAGGGACGAACGAGACGAACTTGGTCCAAAGAAGGCCTACGGAGCAAATGGGAGGACGAAGATGGACGAACGAGACGAACTTGGTCCAAAGAAGGCCTAGGGATCAAATGGGAGGACGAAGATGGATGAACGAGACGAACTTGGTCCAAAGAAGGCCTACGGATCAAATGGGAGGAATAAGATGGACGAACGAGACGAACTTGGCCCAAAGAAGGCCTACGGATCAAATGGGAGGACGAAGATGGACGGACGAGACGAACTTGGTCCAACGAAGGCCAACGGATCAAATGGGAGGACGAAGATGGACGAACGAGACGAACTAGGTCCAAAGAAGGCCTAGGGATCAAATGGGAGGACGAAGATGGAGGAACGAGGCGAACTTGGTCCAAAGAAGGCCTACGGATCAAATGGGAGGACGAAGATGGACGAACGAGACAAACTTGGTCCAAAGAATTACAACGGATCAAATGGGAGGACGAAGGTGGTAGAACAAGACGAACTTGGTCCAAAGAAGGCCTACGGATCAAATGGGAGGATGAAGAGGGACGAACGAGACAAACATGGTGCAATGAAGGCCTACGGAGCAAATGGGAGGACGAAGATGGACGAACGAGACGAACTTGGTCAAAAGAAGGCCTACGGATCAAATGGGAGGACGAAGATGGACGAACGAGACGAACTTGGTCCAAAGAAGGCCTACGGATCAAATGGGAGGACGAAGATGGACGAACGAGACGAACTTGGTCAAAAGAAGGCCTACGGATCAAATGGGAGGACGAAGATGGACGAACGAGACGAACTTGGTCCAAAGAAGGCCTACGGATCAAATGGGAGGACGAAGATGGACGAACGAGACGAACTTGGTCCAAAGAAGGCCTACGGATCAAATGGGAGGACGAAGATGGACGAACGAGACCAACTTGGTCCAAAGAATTCCAACGGATCAAATGGGAGGACGAAGATGGACGAACGAGACAAACTTGGTCCAAAGAATTCCAACGGATCAAATGGGAGGACGAAGGTGGTAGAACAAGACGAACTTGGTCCAAAGAAGGCCTACGGATCAAATGGGAGGACGAAGAGGGACGAACGAGACAGACATGGTGCAAAGAAGGCCTACGGAGCAAATGGGAGGACGAAGATGGACGAACGAGACGAACTTGGTTAAAAAAAAGGCCTACGGATCAAATGGGAGGTCGAAGATGGACGAACGAGACGAACTTGGTCCAAAGAAGGCCTACGGATCAAATAGGAGGACGAAGATGGACGAACGAGACGAACTTGGTCCAAAGAAGGCCTACGGATCAAATGGGAGGACGAAGATGGACGAACGAGATGAACTTGGTCCAAAGAAGGCCAACAGAACAAATGGGAGGACGAAGATGGACGAACGAGACGAACTTGGTCCAAAGAAGGCCTACGGATCAAATGGGAGGACGAAGATGGGGGAACGAGGCGAACTTGGTCCAAAGAAGGCCTACGGATCAAATGGGAGGACGAAGATGGACGAACGAGACAAACTTGGTCCAAAGAATTCCAACGGATCAAAAGGGAGGACGAAGGTGGTAGAACAAGACGAACTTGGTGCAAAGAAGGCCTACGGATCAAATGGGAGGACGAAGAGGGACGAACGAGACGAACTTGGTCCAAAGAAGGCCTACGGAGCAAATGGGAGGACGAAGATGGACGAACGAGACGAACTTGGTCCAAAGAAGGCCTAGGGATCAAATGGGAGGACGAAGATGGACGAACGAGACGAACTTGGTCCAAAGAAGGCCTACGGATCAAATGGGAGGACGAAGATGGACGAACGAGACGAACTTGGCCCAAAGAAGGCCTACGGATCAAATGGGAGGACGAAGATGGACGAACGAGACGAACTTGGTCCAAAGAAGGCCTACGGATCAAATGGGAGGACGAAGATGGACGAACGAGACGAACTTGGTCCAAAGAAGGCCTACGGATCAAATGGGAGGACGAAGATGGACGAACGAGATGAACTTGGTCCAAAGAAGGCCAACCGAACAAATGGGAGGACGAAGATGGACGAACGAGACGAACTTGGTCCAAAGAAGGCCTATGGATCAAATGGGAGGACGAAGATGGGGGAACGAGGCGAACTTGGTCCAAAGAAGGCCTACGGATCAAATGGGAGGACGAAGATGGACGAACGAGACAAACTTGGTCCAAAGAATTCCAACGGATCAAATGGGAGGACGAAGGTGGTAGAACAAGACGAACTTGGTGCAAAGAAGGCCTACGGATCAAATGGGAGGACGAAGAGGGACGAACGAGACGAACTTGGTCCAAAGAAGGCCTACGGAGCAAATGGGAGGACGAAGATGGACGAACGAGACGAACTTGGTCCAAAGAAGGCCTAGGGATCAAATGGGAGGACGAAGATGGACGAACGAGACGAACTTGGCCCAAAGAAGGCCTACGGATCAAATGGGAGGACGAAGATGGACGAACGAGACGAACTTGGCCCAAAGAAGGCCTACGGATCAAATGGGAGGACGAAGATGGACGAACGAGACGAACTTGGTCCAACGAAGGCCAACGGATCAAATGGGAGGACGAAGATGGACGAACGAGACGAACTAGGTCCAAAGAAGGCCTAGGGATCAAATGGGAGGACGAAGATGGAGGAACGAGGCGAACTTGGTCCAAAGAAGGCCTACGGATCAAATGGGAGGACGAAGATGGACGAATGAGACAAACATGGTCCAAAGAATTCCAACGGATCAAATGGGAGGACGAAGGTGGTAGAACAAGACGAACTTGGTGCAAAGAAGGGCTACGGATCAAATGGGAGGACGAAGAGGGACGAACGAGACGAACTTGGTCCAAAGAAGGCCTACGGAGCAAATGGGAGGACGAAGATGGACGAACGAGACGAAATTGGTCCAAAGAAGGCCTACGGATCAAATGGGAGGACGAAGATGGACGAACGAGACGAACTTGGTCCAAAGAAGGCCAACAGAACAAATGGGAGGACGAAGATGGACGAACGAGACGAACTTGGCCCAAAGAAGGCCTACGGATCAAATGGGAGGACGAAGATGGACGAACGAGACGAACTTGGTCCAAAGAAGGCCTAGGGATCAAATGGGAGGACGAAGATGGACGAACGAGACGAACTTGGTCCAAAGAAGGCCTACGGATCAAATGGGAGGACGAAGATGGACGAACGAGACGAACTTGGTCCAAAGAAGGCCTACGGATCAAATGGGAGGACGAAGATGGACGAACGAGACGAACTTGGTCCAAAGAAGGCCTACGGATCAAATGGGAGGACGAAGATGGACGAACGAGACGAACTTGGTCCAAAGAAGGCCTACGGATCAAATGGGAGGACGAAGATGGACGAAAGAGACGAACTTGGTCCAAAGAAGGCCTACGGATCAAATGGGAGGACGAAGATGGACGAACGAGACGAACTTCGTCCAAAGAAGGCCTACGGATCAAATGGGAGGACGAAGATGGACGAACGAGACAAACTTGGTCCAAAGAATTCCAACGGATCAAATGGGAGGACGAAGATGGACGAACGAGACAAACTTGGTCCAAAGAATTCCAACGGATCAAATGGGAGGACGAAGGTGGTAGAACAAGACGAACTTGGTCCAAAGAAGGCCTACGGATCAAATGGGAGGACGAAGAGGGACGAACGAGACAGACATGGTGCAAAGAAGGCCTACGGAGCAAATGGGAGGACGAAGATGGACGAACGAGATGAACTTGGTTAAAAAAAAGGCCTACGGATCAAATGGGAGGACGAAGATGGACGAACGAGACAAACTTGGTCCAAAGAATTCCAACGGATCAAATGGGAGGACGAAGGTGGTAGAACAAGACGAACTTGGTGCAAAGAAGGCCTACGGATCAAATGGGAGGACGAAGAGGGACGAACGAGACGAACTTGGTCCAAAGAAGGCCTACGGAGCAAATGGGAGGACGAGGATGGACGAACGAGACGAACTTGGTCCAAAGAAGGCCTAGGGATCAAATGGGAGGACGAAGATGGACGAACGAGACGAACTTGGCCCAAAGAAGGCCTACGGATCAAATGGGAGGACGAAGATGGACGAACGAGACGAACTTGGCCCAAAGAAGGCCTACGGATCAAATGGGAGGACGAAGATGGACGAACGAGACGAACTTGGTCCAACGAAGGCCAACGGATCAAATGGGAGGACGAAGATGGACGAACGAGACGAACTAGGTCCAAAGAAGGCCTAGGGATCAAATGGGAGGACGAAGATGGAGGAACGAGGCGAACTTGGTCCAAAGAAGGCCTACGGATCAAATGGGAGGACGAAGATGGACGAATGAGACAAACTTGGTCCAAAGAATTCCAACGGATCAAATGGGAGGACGAAGGTGGTAGAACAAGACGAACTTGGTGCAAAGAAGGGCTACGGATCAAATGGGAGGACGAAGAGGGACGAACGAGACGAACTTGGTCCAAAGAAGGCCTACGGAGCAAATGGGAGGACGAAGATGGACGAACGAGACGAAATTGGTCCAAAGAAGGCCTACGGATCAAATGGGAGGACGAAGATGGACGAACGAGACGAACTTGGTCCAAAGAAGGCCAACAGAACAAATGGGAGGACGAAGATGGACGAACGAGACGAACTTGGCCCAAAGAAGGCCTACGGATCAAATGGGAGGACGAAGATGGACGAACGAGACGAACTTGGTCCAAAGAAGGCCTAGGGATCAAATGGGAGGACGAAGATGGACGAACGAGACGAACTTGGTCCAAAGAAGGCCTAGGGATCAAATGGGAGGACGAAGATGGACGAACGAGACGAACTTGGTCCAAAGAAGGCCTACGGATCAAATGGGAGGACGAAGATGGACGAACGAGACGAACTTGGTCCAAAGAAGTCCTACGGATCAAATGGGAGGACGAAGATGGACGAACGAGACGAACTTGGTCCAAAGAAGGCCTACGGATCAAATGGGAGGACGAAGATGGACGAAAGAGACGAACTTGGTCCAAAGAAGGCCTACGGATCAAATGGGAGGACGAAGATGGACGAACGAGACGAACTTGGTCCAAAGAAGGCCTACGGATCAAATGGGAGGACGAAGATGGACGAACGAGACAAACTTGGTCCAAAGAATTCCAACGGATCAAATGGGAGGACGAAGATGGACGAACGAGACAAACTTGGTCCAAAGAATTCCAACGGATCAAATGGGAGGACGAAGGTGGTAGAACAAGACGAACTTGGTCCAAAGAAGGCCTACGGATCAAATGGGAGGACGAAGAGGGACGAACGAGACAGACATGGTGCAAAGAAGGCCTACGGAGCAAATGGGAGGACGAAGATGGACGAACGAGATGAACTTGGTTAAAAAAAAGGCCTACGGATCAAATGGGAGGTCGAAGATGGACGAACGAGACGAACTTGGTCCAAAGAAGGCTTACGGATCAAATAGGAGGACGAAGATGGACGAACGAGACGAACTTGGTCCAAAGAAGGCCTACGGATCAAATGGGAGGACGAAGATGGACGAACGAGACGAACTTGGTCCAAAGAAGGCCTACGGATCAAATGGGAGGACGAAGATGGACGAACGAGAAGAACTTGGTCCAAAGAAGGCCAACAGAACAAATGGGAGGACGAAGATGGACGAACGAGACGAACTTGGTCCAAAGAAGGCCTATGGATCAAATGGGAGGACGAAGATGGGGGAACGAGGCGAACTTGGTCCAAAGAAGGCCTACGGATCAAATGGGAGGACGAAGATGGACGAACGAGACAAACTTGGTCCAAAGAATTCCAACGGATCAAATGGGAGGACGAAGGTGGTAGAACAAGACGAACTTGGTGCAAAGAAGGCCTACGGATCAAATGGGAGGACGAAGAGGGACGAACGAGACGAACTTGGTCCAAAGAAGGCCTACGGAGCAAATGGGAGGACGAAGATGGACGAACGAGACGAACTTGGTCCAAAGAAGGCCTAGGGATCAAATGGGAGGACGAAGATGGACGAACGAGACGAACTTGGCCCAAAGAAGGCCTACGGATCAAATGGGAGGACGAAGATGGACGAACGAGACGAACTTGGTCCAACGAAGGCCAACGGATCAAATGGGAGGACGAAGATGGACGAACGAGACGAACTAGGTCCAAAGAAGGCCTAGGGATCAAATGGGAGGACGAAGATGGAGGAATGAGGCGAACATGGTCCAAAGAAGGCCTACGGATCAAATGGGAGGACGAAGATGGACGAACGAGACAAACTTGGTCCAAAGAATCCCAACGGATCAAATGGGAGGACGAAGGTGGTAGAACAAGACGAACTTGGTCCAAAGAAGGCCTACGGATCAAATGGGAGGATGAAGAGGGACGAACAAGACAAACATGGTGCAATGAAGGCCTACGGAGCAAATGGGAGGACGAAGATGGACGAACGAGACGAACTTGGTCAAAAGAAGGCCTACGGATCAAATGGGAGGACGAAGATGGACGAACGAGACGAACTTGGTCCAAAGAAGGCCTACGGATCAAATGGGAGGACGAAGATGGACGAACGAGACGAACTTGGTCAAAAGAAGGCCTACGGATCAAATGGGAGGACGAAGATGGACGAACGAGACGAACTTGGTCCAAAGAAGGCCTACGGATCAAATGGGAGGACGAAGATGGACGAACGAGACGAACTTGGTCCAAAGAAGGCCTACGGATCAATTGGGAGGACGAAGATGGACGAACGAGACAAACTTGGTCCAAAGAATTCCAACGGATCAAATGGGAGGACGAAGATGGACGAACGAGACAAACTTGGTCCAAAGAATTCCAACGGATCAAATGGGAGGACGAAGGTGGTAGAACAAGACGAACTTGGTCCAAAGAAGGCCTACGGATCAAATGGGAGGACGAAGAGGGACGAACGAGACAGACATGGTGCAAAGAAGGCCTACGGAGAAAATGGGAGAACGAAGATGGACGAACGAGACGAACTTGGTTAAAAAAAAGGCCTACGGATCAAATGGGAGGTCGAAGATGGACGAACGAGACGAACTTGGTCCAAAGAAGGCCTACGGATCAAATAGGAGGACGAAGATGGACGAACGAGACGAACTTGGTCCAAAGAAGGCCTACGGATCAAATGGGAGGACGAAGATGGACGAACGAGATGAACTTGGTCCAAAGAAGGCCAACAGAACAAATGGGAGGACGAAGATGGACGAACGAGACGAACTTGGTCCAAAGAAGGCCTACGGATCAAATGGGAGGACGAAGATGGGGGAACGAGGCGAACTTGGTCCAAAGAAGGCCTACGGATCAAATGGGAGGACGAAGATGGACGAACGAGACAAACTTGGTCCAAAGAATTCCAACGGATCAAATGGGAGGACGAAGGTGGTAGAACAAGAGGAACTTGGTGCAAAGAAGGCCTACGGATCAAATGGGAGGACGAAGAGGGACGAACGAGACGAACTTGGTCCAAAGAAGGCCTACGGAGCAAATGGGAGGACGAAGATGGACGAACGAGACGAACTTGGTCCAAAGAAGGCCTAGGGATCAAATGGGAGGACGAAGATGGACGAACGAGACGAACTTGGTCCAAAGAAGGCCTACGGATCAAATGGGAGGACGAAGAAGGACGAACGAGACGAACTTGGCCCAAAGAAGGCCTACGGATCAAATGGGAGGAATAAGATGGACGAACGAGATGAACTTGGCCCAAAGAAGGCCTACGGATCAAATGGGAGGACGAAGATGGACGGACGAGACGAACTTGGTCCAACGAAGGCCAACGGATCAAATGGGAGGACGAAGATGGACGAACGAGACGAACTAGGTCCAAAGAAGGCCTAGGGATCAAATGGGAGGACGAAGATGGAGGAACGAGGCGAACTTGGTCCAAAGAAGGCCTACGGATCAAATGGGAGGACGAAGATGGACGAACGAGACAAACTTGGTCCAAAGAATTACAACGGATCAAATGGGAGGACGAAGGTGGTAGAACAAGACGAACTTGGTCCAAAGAAGGCCTACGGATCAAATGGGAGGATGAAGAGGGACGAACGAGACAAACATGGTGCAATGAAGGCCTACGGAGCAAATGGGAGGACGAAGATGGACGAACGAGACGAACTTGGTCAAAAGAAGGCCTACGGATCAAATGGGAGGACGAAGATGGACGAACGAGACGAACTTGGTCCAAAGAAGGCCTACGGATCAAATGGAAGGACGAAGATGGACGAACGAGACGAACTTGGTCAAAAGAAGGCCTACGGATCAAATGGGAGGAATAAGATGGACGAACGAGATGAACTTGGCCCAAAGAAGGCCTACGGATCAAATGGGAGGACGAAGATGGACGGACGAGACGAACTTGGTCCAAAGAAGGCCTACGGATCAAATGGGAGGATGAAGAGGGACGAACGAGACAAACATGGTGCAATGAAGGCCTACGGAGCAAATGGGAGGACGAAGATGGACGAACGAGACGAACTTGGTCAAAAGAAGGCCTACGGATCAAATGGGAGGACGAAGATGGACGAACGAGACGAACTTGGTCCAAAGAAGGCCTACGGATCAAATGGGAGGATGAAGAGGGACGAACGAGACAAACATGGTGCAATGAAGGCCTACGGAGCAAATGGGAGGACGAAGATGGACGAACGAGACGAACTTGGTCCAAAGAAGGCCTACGGATCAAATGGGAGGACGAAGATGGACGAACGAGACGAACTTGGTCAAAAGAAGGCCTACGGATCAAATGGGAGGATGAAGATGGACGAACGAGACGAACTTGGTCCAAAGAAGGCCTACGGATCAAATGGGAGGACGAAGATGGACGAACGAGACGAACTTGGTCCAAAGAAGGCCTACGGATCAAATGGGAGGACGAAGATGGACGAACGAGACCAACTTGGTCCAAAGAATTCCAACGGATCAAATGGGAGGACGAAGATGGACGAACGAGACAAACTTGGTCCAAAGAATTCCAACGGATCAAATGGGAGGACGAAGGTGGTAGAACAAGACGAACTTGGTCCAAAGAAGGCCTACGGATCAAATGGGAGGACGAAGAGGGACGAACGAGACAGACATGGTGCAAAGAAGGCCTACGGAGCAAATGGGAGGACGAAGATGGACGAACGAGACGAACTTGGTTAAAAAAAAGGCCTACGGATCAAATGGGAGGTCGAAGATGGACGAACGAGACGAACTTGGTCCAAAGAAGGCCTACGGATCAAATAGGAGGACGAAGATGGACGAACGAGACGAACTTGGTCCAAAGAAGGCCTACGGATCAAATGGGAGGACGAAGATGGACGAACGAGATGAACTTGGTCCAAAGAAGGCCAACAGAACAAATGGGAGGACGAAGATGGACGAACGAGACGAACTTGGTCCAAAGAAGGCCTACGGATCAAATGGGAGGACGAAGATGGGGTACGAGGCGAACTTGGTCCAAAGAAGGCCTACGGATCAAATGGGAGGACGAAGATGGACGAACGAGACAAACTTGGTCCAAAGAATTCCAACGGATCAAATGGGAGGACGAAGGTGGTAGAACAAGACGAACTTGGTGCAAAGAAGGCCTACGGATCAAATGGGAGGACGAAGAGGGACGAACGAGACGAACTTGGTCCAAAGAAGGCCTACGGAGCAAATGGGAGGACGAAGATGGACGAACGAGACGAACTTGGTCCAAAGAAGGCCTAGGGATCAAATGGGAGGACGAAGATGGACGAACGAGACGAACTTGGTCCAAAGAAGGCCTACGGATCAAATGGGAGGACGAAGAAGGACGAACGAGACGAACTTGGCCCAAAGAAGGCCTACGGATCAAATGGGAGGACGAAGATGGACGAACGAGACGAACTTGGTCCAACGAAGGCCAACGGATCAAATGGGAGGACGAAGATGGACGAACGAGACGAACTAGGTCCAAAGAAGGCCTAGGGATCAAATGGGAGGACGAAGATGGAGGAACGAGGCGAACTTGGTCCAAAGAAGGCCTACGGATCAAATGGGAGGACGAAGATGGACGAATGAGACAAACTTGGTCCAAAGAATTCCAACGGATCAAATGGGAGGACGAAGGTGGTAGAACAAGACGAACTTGGTCCAAAGAAGGCCTACGGATCAAATGGGAGGATGAAGAGGGACGAACGAGACAAACATGGTGCAATGAAGGCCTACGGAGCAAATGGGAGGACGAAGATGGACGAACGAGACGAACTTGGTCAAAAGAAGGCCTACGGATCAAATGGGAGGACGAAGATGGACGAACGAGACGAACTTGGTCCAAAGAAGGCCTAGGGATCAAATGGGAGGACGAAGATGGAGGAACGAGGCGAACTTGGTCCAAAGAAGGCCTACAGATCAAATGGGAGGACGAAGATGGACGAACGAGACAAACTTGGTCCAAAGAATTCCAACGGATCAAATGGGAGGACGAAGGTGGTAGAACAAGACGAACTTGGTCCAAAGAAGGCCTACGGATCAAATGGGAGGATGAAGAGGGACGAACGAGACAAACATGGTCCAAAGAATTACAACGGATCAAATGGGAGGACGAAGGTGGTAGAACAAGACGAACTTGGTCCAAAGAAGGCCTACGGATCAAATGGGAGGATGAAGAGGGACGAACGAGACAAACATGGTGCAATGAAGGCCTACGGAGCAAATGGGAGGACGAAGATGGACGAACGAGACGAACTTGGTCAAAAGAAGGCCTACGGATCAAATGGGAGGACGAAGATGGACGAACGAGACGAACTTGGTCCAAAGAAGGCCTACGGATCAAATGGGAGGACGAAGATGGAGGAACGAGGCGAACTTGGTCAATAGAAGGCCTACGGATCAAATGGGAGGACGAAGATGGACGAACGAGACGAACTTGGTCCAAAGAAGGCCAACGGATCAAATGGGAGGACGAAGGTGGTAGAACAAGACGAACTTGGTCCAAAGAAGGCCTACGGATCAAATGGGAGGACGAAGATGGACGAACGAGACGAACTTGGCCCAAAGAAGGCCTACGGATCAAATGGGAGGACGAAGATGGACGAACGAGACGAACTTGGTCCAACGAAGGCCAACGGATCAAATGGGAGGACGAAGATGGACGAACGAGACGAACTTGGTCCAAAGAAGGCCTACGGATCAAATGGGAGGACGAAGATGGACGAACGAGACGAACTTGGTCCAAAGAAGGCCAACGGATCAAATGGGAGGACGAAGATGGACGAACGAGACGAACTAGGTCCAAAGAAGGCCTAGGGATCAAATGGGAGGACGAAGATGGAGGAACGAGGCGAACTTGGTCAAAAGAAGGCCTACGGATCAAATGGGAGGACGAAGATGGACGAACGAGACGAACTTGGTCCAAAGAAGGCCTACGGATCAAATGGGAGGACGAAGATGGGGGAACGAGGCGAACATGGTCCAAAGAAGGCCTACGGATCAAATGGGAGGACGAAGATGGACGAACGAGACCAACTTGGTCCAAAGAATTCCAACGGATCAAATGGGAGGACGAAGATGGACGAACGAGACAAACTTGGTCCAAAGAATTCCAACGGATCAAATGGGAGGACGAAGGTGGTAGAACAAGACGAACTTGGTCCAAAGAAGGCCTACGGATCAAATGGGAGGACGAAGAGGGACGAACGAGACAGACATGGTGCAAAGAAGGCCTACGGAGCAAATGGGAGGACGAAGATGGACGAACGAGACGAACTTGGTTAAAAAAAAGGCCTACGGATCAAATGGGAGGTCGAAGATGGACGAACGAGACGAACTTGGTCCAAAGAAGGCCTACGGATCAAATAGGAGGACGAAGATGGACGAACGAGACGAACTTGGTCCAAAGAAGGCCTACGGATCAAATGGGAGGACGAAGATGGACGAACGAGATGAACTTGGTCCAAAGAAGGCCAACAGAACAAATGGGAGGACGAAGATGGACGAACGAGACGAACTTGGTCCAAAGAAGGCCTACGGATCAAATGGGAGGACGAAGATGGGGGAACGAGGCGAACTTGGTCCAAAGAAGGCCTACGGATCAAATGGGAGGACGAAGATGGACGAACGAGGCAAACTTGGTCCAAAGAATTCCAACGGATCAAATGGGAGGACGAAGGTGGTAGAACAAGACGAACTTGGTGCAAAGAAGGCCTACGGATCAAATGGGAGGACGAAGAGGGACGAACGAGACGAACTTGGTCCAAAGAAGGCCTACGGATCAAATGGGAGGACGAAGATGGACAAACGAGACAGACATGGTGCAAAGAAGGCCTACGGAGCAAATGGGAGGACGAAGATGGACGAACGAGACGAACTTGGTCCAAAGAAGGCCTACGGATCAAATGGGACGACGAAGATGGACGAACGAGACGAACTTGGCCCAAAGAAGGCCTACGGATCAAATGGGAGGACGATGATGGACGAACGAGACGAACTTGGTCCAACGAAGGCCAACGGATCAAATGGGAGGACGAAGATGGACGAACGAGACGAACTAGGTCCAAAGAAGGCCTAGGGATCAAATGGGAGGACGAAGATGGAGGAACGAGGCGAACTTGGTCCAAAGAAGGCCTACGGATCAAATGGGAGGACGAAGATGGACGAACGAGACAAACTTGGTCCAAAGAATTCCAACGGATCAAATGGGAGGACGAAGGTGGTAGAACAAGACGAACTTGGTCCAAAGAAGGCCTACGGATCAAATGGGAGGATGAAGAGGGACGAACGAGACAAACATGGTGCAATGAAGGCCTACGGAGCAAATGGGAGGACGAAGATGGACGAACGAGACGAACTTGGTCAAAAGAAGGCCTAAGGATCAAATGGGAGGACGAAGATGGACGAACGAGACGAACTTGGTCCAAAGAAGGCCTAGGGATCAAATGGGAGGACGAAGATGGAGGAACGAGGCGAACTTGGTCCAAAGAAGGCCTACAGATCAAATGGGAGGACGAAGATGGACGAACGAGACAAACTTGGTCCAAAGAATTCCAACGGATCAAATGGGAGGACGAAGGTGGTAGAACAAGACGAACTTGGTCCAAAGAAGGCCTACGGATCAAATGGGAGGATGAAGAGGGACGAACGAGACAAACATGGTGCAATGAAGGCCTACGGAGCAAATGGGAGGACGAAGATGGACGAACGAGACGAACTTGGTCAAAAGAAGGCCTACGGATCAAATGGGAGGACGAAGATGGACGAACGAGACGAACTTGGTCCAAAGAAGGCCTACGGATCAAATGGGAGGACGAAGATGGACGAACGAGACGAACTTGGTCAAGACGAACTTGGTCCAAAAAAGGCCTACGGATCTAATGGGAGGACGAAGATGGACGAACGAGACGAACTTGGTCCAAAGAAGGCCAACGGATCAAATGGGAGGACGAAGATGGACGAACGAGACAAACTTGGTCCAAAGAATTCCAACGGATCAAATGGGAGGACGAAGGTGGTAGAACAAGACGAACTTGGTCCAAAGAAGGCCTACGGATCAAATGGGAGGACGAAGAGGGACGAACGAGACGAACTTGGCCCAAAGAAGGCCTACGGATCAAATGGGAGGACGAAGATGGACGAACGAGACGAACTTGGTCCAACGAAGGCCAACGGATCAAATGGGAGGATGAAGAGCGAACGAGACAAACATGGTGCAATGAAGGCCTACGGAGCAAATGGGAGGACGAAGATGGACGAACGAGACGAACTTGGTCAAAAGAAGGCCTACGGATCAAATGGGAGGACGAAGATGGACGAACGAGACGAACTTGGTCCAAAGAAGGCCTACGGATCAAATGGGAGGACGAAGATGGACGAACGAGACGAACTTGGTCAAGACGAACTTGGTCCAAAAAAGGCCTACGGATCTAATGGGAGGACGAAGATGGACGAACGAGACGAACTTGGTCCAAAGAAGGCCAACGGATCAAATGGGAGAACGAAGATGGACGAACGAGACAAACTTGGTCCAAAGAATTCCAACGGATCAAATGGGAGGACGAAGGTGGTAGAACAAGACGAACTTGGTCCAAAGAAGGCCTACGGATCAAATGGGAGGACGAAGAGGGACGAACGAGACGAACTTGGCCCAAAGAAGGCCTACGGATCAAATGGGAGGACGAAGATGGACGAACGAGACGAACTTGGTCCAACGAAGGCCAACGGATCAAATGGGAGGACGAAGATGGACGAACGAGACGAACTTGGTCCAAAGAAGGGAGGACGAAGATGGACGAACGAGACGAACTTGGTCCAAAGAAGGCCTACGGATCAAATGGGAGGACGAAGATGGACGAACGAGACGAACTTGGTCCAAAGAAGGCCTACGGATCAAATGGGAGGACGAAGATGGACGAACGAGACGAACTTGGTCCAAAGAAGGGAGGACGAAGATGGACGAACGAGACGAACTTGGTCCAAAGAAGGCCAACGGATCAAATGGGAGGACGAAGATGGACGAACGAGACAAACTTGGTCCAAAGAATTCCAACGGATCAAATGGGAGGACGAAGGTGGTAGAACAAGACGAACTTGGTCCAAAGAAGGCCTACGGATCAAATGGGAGGACGAAGAGGGACGAACGAGACGAACTTGGCCCAAAGAAGGCCTACGGATCAAATGGGAGGACGAAGATGGACGAACGAGACGAACTTGGTCCAACGAAGGCCAACGGATCAAATGGGAGGACGAAGATGGACGAACGAGACGAACTTGGTCCAAAGAAGGGAGGACGAAGATGGACGAACGAGACGAACTAGGTCCAAAGAAGGCCTAGGGATCAAATGGGAGGACGAAGATGGAGGAACGAGGCGAACTTGGTCCAAAGAAGGCCTACGGATCAAATGGGAGGACGAAGATGGACGAACGAGACAAACTTGGTCCAAAGAATTCCAACGGATCAAATGGGAGGACGAAGATGGACGAACGAGACAAACTTGGTCCAAAGAATTCCAACGGATCAAATGGGAGGACGAAGGTGGTAGAACAAGACGAACTTGGTGCAAAGAAGGCCTACGGATCAAATGGGAGGACGAAGAGGGACGAACGAGACGAACTTGGTCCAAAGAAGGCCTACGGAGCAAATGGGAGGACGAAGATGGACGAACGAGACGAACTTGGTCCAAAGAAGGCCTACGGATCAAATGGGAGGACGAAGATGGACGAACGAGACGAACTTGGTCCAAAGAAGGCCTACGGATCAAATGGGAGGACGAAGATGGACGAACGAGACGAACTTGGCCCAAAGAAGGCCTACGGATCAAATGGGAGGACGAAGATGGACGAACGAGACGAACTTGGTCCAACGAAGGCCAACGGATCAAATGGGAGGACGAAGATGGACGAACGAGACGAACTTGGTCCAAAGAAGGCCTACGGATCAAATGGGAGGACGAAGATGGACGAACGAGACGAACTTGGTCCAAAGAAGGCCAACGGATCAAATGGGAGGACGAAGATGGACGAACGAGACGAACTAGGTCCAAAGAAGGCCTAGGGATCAAATGGGAGGACGAAGATGGAGGAACGAGGCGAACTTGGTCCAAAGAAGGCCTACGGAGCAAATGGGAGGACGAAGATGGACGAACGAGACGAACTTGGTCCAAAGAAGGCCTAGGGATCAAATGGGAGGACGAAGATGGATGAACGAGACGAACTTGGTCCAAAGAAGGCCTACGGATCAAATGGGAGGAATAAGATGGACGAACGAGACGAACTTGGCCCAAAGAAGGCCTACGGATCAAATGGGAGGACGAAGATGGACGGACGAGACGAACTTGGTCCAACGAAGGCCAACGGATCAAATGGGAGGACGAAGATGGACGAACGAGACGAACTAGGTCCAAAGAAGGCCTAGGGATCAAATGGGAGGACGAAGATGGAGGAACGAGGCGAACTTGGTCCAAAGAAGGCCTACGGATCAAATGGGAGGACGAAGATGGACGAACGAGACAAACTTGGTCCAAAGAATTACAACGGATCAAATGGGAGGACGAAGGTGGTAGAACAAGACGAACTTGGTCCAAAGAAGGCCTACGGATCAAATGGGAGGATGAAGAGGGACGAACGAGACAAACATGGTGCAATGAAGGCCTACGGAGCAAATGGGAGGACGAAGATGGACGAACGAGACGAACTTGGTCAAAAGAAGGCCTACGGATCAAATGGGAGGACGAAGATGGACGAACGAGACGAACTTGGTCCAAAGAAGGCCTACGGATCAAATGGGAGGACGAAGATGGACGAACGAGACGAACTTGGTCAAAAGAAGGCCTACGGATCAAATGGGAGGACGAAGATGGACGAACGAGACGAACTTGGTCCAAAGAAGGCCTACGGATCAAATGGGAGGACGAAGATGGACGAACGAGACGAACTTGGTCCAAAGAAGGCCTACGGATCAAATGGGAGGACGAAGATGGACGAACGAGACCAACTTGGTCCAAAGAATTCCAACGGATCAAATGGGAGGACGAAGATGGACGAACGAGACAAACTTGGTCCAAAGAATTCCAACGGATCAAATGGGAGGACGAAGGTGGTAGAACAAGACGAACTTGGTCCAAAGAAGGCCTACGGATCAAATGGGAGGACGAAGAGGGACGAACGAGACAGACATGGTGCAAAGAAGGCCTACGGAGCAAATGGGAGGACGAAGATGGACGAACGAGACGAACTTGGTTAAAAAAAAGGCCTACGGATCAAATGGGAGGTCGAAGATGGACGAACGAGACGAACTTGGTCCAAAGAAGGCCTACGGATCAAATAGGAGGACGAAGATGGACGAACGAGACGAACTTGGTCCAAAGAAGGCCTACGGATCAAATGGGAGGACGAAGATGGACGAACGAGATGAACTTGGTCCAAAGAAGGCCAACAGAACAAATGGGAGGACGAAGATGGACGAACGAGACGAACTTGGTCCAAAGAAGGCCTACGGATCAAATGGGAGGACGAAGATGGGGGAACGAGGCGAACTTGGTCCAAAGAAGGCCTACGGATCAAATGGGAGGACGAAGATGGACGAACGAGACAAACTTGGTCCAAAGAATTCCAACGGATCAAATGGGAGGACGAAGGTGGTAGAACAAGACGAACTTGGTGCAAAGAAGGCCTACGGATCAAATGGGAGGACGAAGAGGGACGAACGAGACGAACTTGGTCCAAAGAAGGCCTACGGAGCAAATGGGAGGACGAAGATGGACGAACGAGACGAACTTGGTCCAAAGAAGGCCTAGGGATCAAATGGGAGGACGAAGATGGACGAACGAGACGAACTTGGTCCAAAGAAGGCCTACGGATCAAATGGGAGGACGAAGATGGACGAACGAGACGAACTTGGCCCAAAGAAGGCCTACGGATCAAATGGGAGGACGAAGATGGACGAACGAGACGAACTTGGTCCAACGAAGGCCAACGGATCAAATGGGAGGACGAAGATGGACGAACGAGACGAACTAGGTCCAAAGAAGGCCTAGGGATCAAATGGGAGGACGAAGATGGAGGAACGAGGCGAACTTGGTCCAAAGAAGGCCTACGGATCAAATGGGAGGACGAAGATGGACGAACGAGACAAACTTGGTCCAAAGAATTCCAACGGATCAAATGGGAGGACGAAGGTGGTAGAACAAGACGAACTTGGTCCAAAGAAGGCCTACGGATCAAATGGGAGGATGAAGAGGGACGAACGAGACAAACATGGTCCAAAGAATTACAACGGATCAAATGGGAGGACGAAGGTGGTAGAACAAGACGAACTTGGTCCAAAGAAGGCCTACGGATCAAATGGGAGGATGAAGAGGGACGAACGAGACAAACATGGTGCAATGAAGGCCTACGGAGCAAATGGGAGGACGAAGATGGACGAACGAGACGAACTTGGTCAAAAGAAGGCCTACGGATCAAATGGGAGGACGAAGATGGACGAACGAGACGAACTTGGTCCAAAGAAGGCCTACGGATCAAATGGGAGGATGAAGATGGACGAACGAGACGAACTTGGTCAAAAGAAGGCCTACGGATCAAATGGGAGGACGAAGATGGACGAACGAGACGAACTTGGTCCAAAGAAGGCCTACGGATCAAATGGGAGGACGAAGATGGACGAACGAGACGAACTTGGTCCAAAGAAGGCCTACGGATCAAATGGGAGGACGAAGATGGACGAACGAGACCAACTTGGTCCAAAGAATTCCAACGGATCAAATGGGAGGACGAAGATGGACGAACGAGACAAACTTGGTCCAAAGAATTCCAACGGATCAAATGGGAGGACGAAGGTGGTAGAACAAGACGAACTTGGTCCAAAGAAGGCCTACGGATCAAATGGGAGGACGAAGAGGGACGAACGAGACAGACATGGTGCAAAGAAGGCCTACGGAGCAAATGGGAGGACGAAGATGGACGAACGAGACGAACTTGGTTAAAAAAAAGGCCTACGGATCAAATGGGAGGTCGAAGATGGACGAACGAGACGAACTTGGTCCAAAGAAGGCCTACGGATCAAATAGGAGGACGAAGATGGACGAACGAGACGAACTTGGTCCAAAGAAGGCCTACGGATCAAATGGGAGGACGAAGATGGACGAACGAGATGAACTTGGTCCAAAGAAGGCCAACAGAACAAATGGGAGGACGAAGATGGACGAACGAGACGAACTTGGTCCAAAGAAGGCCTACGGATCAAATGGGAGGACGAAGATGGGGGAACGAGGCGAACTTGGTCCAAAGAAGGCCTACGGATCAAATGGGAGGACGAAGATGGACGAACGAGACAAACTTGGTCCAAAGAATTCCAACGGATCAAATGGGAGGACGAAGGTGGTAGAACAAGACGAACTTGGTGCAAAGAAGGCCTACGGATCAAATGGGAGGACGAAGAGGGACGAACGAGACGAACTTGGTCCAAAGAAGGCCTACGGATCAAATGGGAGGACGAAGATGGACGAACGAGACAGACATGGTGCAAAGAAGGCCTACGGAGCAAATGGGAGGACGAAGATGGACGAACGAGACGAACTTGGTCCAAAGAAGGCCTACGGATCAAATGGGAGGACGAAGATGGACGAACGAGACGAACTTGGCCCAAAGAAGGCCTACGGATCAAATGGGAGGACGAAGATGGACGAACGAGACGAACTTGGTCCAACGAAGGCCAACGGATCAAATGGGAGGACGAAGATGGACGAACGAGACGAACTAGGTCCAAAGAAGGCCTAGGGATCAAATGGGAGGACGAAGATGGAGGAACGAGGCGAACTTGGTCCAAAGAAGGCCTACGGATCAAATGGGAGGACGAAGATGGACGAACGAGACAAACTTGGTCCAAAGAATTCCAACGGATCAAATGGGAGGACGAAGGTGGTAGAACAAGACGAACTTGGTCCAAAGAAGGCCTACGGATCAAATGGGAGGATGAAGAGGGACGAACGAGACAAACATGGTGCAATGAAGGCCTACGGAGCAAATGGGAGGACGAAGATGGACGAACGAGACGAACTTGGTCAAAAGAAGGCCAAAGGATCAAATGGGAGGACGAAGATGGACGAACGAGACGAACTTGGTCCAAAGAAGGCCTAGGGATCAAATGGGAGGACGAAGATGGAGGAACGAGGCGAACTTGGTCCAAAGAAGGCCTACAGATCAAATGGGAGGACGAAGATGGAAGAACGAGACAAACTTGGTCCAAAGAATTCCAACGGATCAAATGGGAGGACGAAGGTGGTAGAACAAGACGAACTTGGTCCAAAGAAGGCCTACGGATCAAATGGGAGGATGAAGAGGGACGAACGAGACAAACATGGTGCAATGAAGGCCTACGGAGCAAATGGGAGGACGAAGATGGACGAACGAGACGAACTTGGTCAAAAGAAGGCCTACGGATCAAATGGGAGGACGAAGATGGACGAACGAGACGAACTTGGTCCAAAGAAGGCCTACGGATCAAATGGGAGGACGAAGATGGACGAACGAGACGAACTTGGTCTAGACGAACTTGGTCCAAAAAAGGCCTACGGATCAAATGGGAGGACGAAGATGGACGAACGAGACGAACTTGGTCCAAAGAAGGCCAACGGATCAAATGGGAGGACGAAGATGGACGAACGAGACAAACTTGGTCCAAAGAATTCCAACGGATCAAATGGGAGGACGAAGGTGGTAGAACAAGACGAACTTGGTCCAAAGAAGGCCTACGGATCAAATGGGAGGACGAAGAGGGACGAACGAGACAGACATGGTGCAAAGAAGGCCTACGGAGCAAATGGGAGGACGAAGATGGACGAACGAGACGAACTTGGTCCAAAGAAGGCCTACGGAGCAAATGGGAGGACGAAGAGGGACGAACGAGACGAACTTGGTCCAAAGAAGGCCTACGGAGCAAATGGGAGGACGAAGATGGACGAACGAGACGAACTTGGTCCAAAGAAGGCCTAGGGATCAAATGGGAAGACGAAGATGGACGAACGAGACGAACTTGGTCCAAAGAAGGCCTACGGATCAAATGGGAGGACGAAGATGGAGGAACGAGGCGAACTTGGTCCAAAGAAGGCCTACGGATCAAATGGGAGGACGAAGATGGACGAACGAGACAAACTTCGTCCAAAGAATTCCAACGGATCAAATGGGAGGACGAAGGTGGTAGAACAAGACGAACTTGGTCCAAAGAAGGCCTACAGATCAAATGGGAGGACGAAGAGGGACGAACGAGACGAACTTGGCCCAAAGAAGGCCTACGGATCAAATGGGAGGACGAAGATGGACGAACGAGACGAACTTGGTCCAACGAAGGCCAACGGATCAAATGGGAGGACGAAGATGGACGAACGAGACGAACTTGGTCCAAAGAAGGGAGGACGAAGATGGACGAACGAGACGAACTTGGTCCAAAGAAGGCCTACGGATCAAATGGGAGGACGAAGATGGACGAACGAGACGAACTTGGTCCAAAGAAGGCCAACGGATCAAATGGGAGGACGAAGATGGACGAACGAGACGAACTAGGTCCAAAGAAGGCCTAGGGATCAAATGGGAGGACGAAGATGGAGGAACGAGGCGAACTTGGTCCAAAGAAGGCCTACGGATCAAATGGGAGGACGAAGATGGACGAACGAGACAAACTTGGTCCAAAGAATTCCAACGGATCAAATGGGAGGACGAAGATGGACGAACGAGACAAACTTGGTCCAAAGAATTCCAACGGATCAAATGGGAGGACGAAGGTGGTAGAACAAGACGAACTTGGTGCAAAGAAGGCCTACGGATCAAATGGGAGGACGAAGAGGGACGAACGAGACGAACTTGGTCCAAAGAAGGCCTACGGAGCAAATGGGAGGACGAAGATGGACGAACGAGACGAACTTGGTCCAAAGAAGGCCTACGGATCAAATGGGAGGACGAAGATGGACGAACGAGACGAACTTGGTCCAAAGAAGGCCTACGGATCAAATGGGAGGACGAAGATGGACGAACGAGACGAACTTGGCCCAAAGAAGGCCTACGGATCAAATGGGAGGACGAAGATGGACGAACGAGACGAACTTGGTCCAACGAAGGCCAACGGATCAAATGGGAGGACGAAGATGGACGAACGAGACGAACTTGGTCCAAAGAAGGCCTACGGATCAAATGGGAGGATGAAGAGGGACGAACGAGACAAACATGGTGCAATGAACGCCTACGGAGCAAATGGGAGGACGAAGATGGACGAACGAGACAGACATGGTTCAAAGAAGGCCTACGGATCAAATGGGAGGACGAAGAGGGACGAACGAGACAGACATGGTGCAAAGAAGGCCTACGGAGCAAATGGGAGGACGAAGATGGACGAACGAGACGAACTTGGTCCAAAGAAGGCCTACGGAGCAAATGGGAGGACGAAGATGGACGAACGAGACGAACTTGGTCCAAAGAAGGCCTAGGGATCAAATGGGAGGACGAAGATGGACGAACGAGATGAACTTGGTCCAAAGAAGGCCTACGGATCAAATGGGAGGACGAAGATGGACGAACGAGACGAACTTGGCCCAAAGAAGTCCTACGGATCAAATGGGAGGACGAAGATGGACGAACGAGACGAACTTGGTCCAACGAAGGCCAACGGATCAAATGGGAGGACGAAGAAGGACGAACGAGACGAACTAGGTCCAAAGAAGGCCTAGGGATCAAATGGGAGGACGAAGATGGAGGAAAGAGGCGAACTTGGTCCAAAGAAGGCCTACGGATCAAATGGGAGGACGAAGATGGACGAACGAGACAAACTTGGTCCAAAGAATTCCAACGGATCAAATGGGAGGACGAAGGTGGTAGAACAAGACGAACTTGGTCCAAAGAAGGCCTACGGATCAAATGGGAGGACGAAGAGGGACGAACGAGACAGACATGGTGCAAAGAAGGCCTACGGAGCAAATGGGAGGACGAAGATCGACGAACGAGACGAACTTGGTTAAAAAAAAGGCCTACGGATCAAATGGGAGGTCGAAGATGGACGAACGAGACGAACTTGGTCCAAAGAAGGCCTACGGATCAAATAGGAGGACGAAGATGGACGAACGAGACGAACTTGGTCCAAAGAAGGCCTACGGATCAAATGGGAGGACGAAGATGGACGAACGAGATGAACTTGGTCCAAAGAAGGCCAACAGAACAAATGGGAGGACGAAGATGGACGAACGAGACGAACTTGGTCCAAAGAAGGCCTACGGATCAAATGGGAGGACGAAGATGGGGGAACGAGGCGAACTTGGTCCAAAGAAGGCCTACGGATCAAATGGGAGGACGAAGATGGACGAACGAGACAAACTTGGTCCAAAGAATTCCAACGGATCAAATGGGAGGACGAAGGTGGTAGAACAAGACGAACTTGGTCCAAAGAAGGCCTACGGATCAAATGGGAGGACGAAGAGGGACGAACGAGACAGACATGGTGCAAAGAAGGCCTACGGAGCAAATGGGAGGACGAAGGTGGACGAACGAGACGAACTTGGTTAAAAAAAAGGCCTGCGGATCAAATGGGAGGTCGAAGATGGACGAACGAGACGAACTTGGTCCAAAGAAGGCCTACGGATCAAATAGGAGGACGAAGATGGACGAACGAGATGAACTTGGTCCAAAGAAGGCCTACGGATCAAATGGGAGGACGAAGATGGACGAACGAGACGAACTTGGCCCAAAGAAGGCCTACGGATCAAATGGGAGGACGAAGATGGACGAACGAGACGAACTTGGTCCAACGAAGGCCAACGGATCAAATGGGAGGACGAAGATGGACGAACAAGACGAACTAGGTCCAAAGAAGGCCTAGGGATCAAATGGGAGGACGAAGATGGAGGAACGAGGCGAACTTGGTCCAAAGAAGGCCAACGGATCAAATGGGAGGACGAAGATGGACGAACGAGACAAACTTGGTCCAAAGAATTCCAACGGATCAAATGGGAGGACGAAGGTGGTAGAACAAGACGAACTTGGTCCAAAGAAGGCCTACGGATCAAATGGGAGGACGAAGAGGGACGAACGAGACAGACATGGTGCAAGGAAGGCCTACGGAGCAAATGGGAGGACGAAGATGGAAGAACGAGACGAACTTGGTTAAAAAAAAGGCCTACGGATCAAATGGGAGGTCGAAGATGGACGAACGAGACGAACTTGGTCCAAAGAAGGCCTACGGATCAAATGGGAGGACGAAGATGGACGAACGAGACAAACTTGGTCCAAAGAATTCCAACGGATCAAATGGGAGGACGAAGATGGACGAACGAGACAAACTTGGTCCAAAGAATTCCAACGGATCAAATGGGAGGACGAAGGTGGTAGAACAAGACGAACTTGGTGCAAAGAAGGCCTACGGATCAAATGGGAGGACGAAGAGGGACGAACGAGACGAACTTGGTCCAAAGAAGGCCTATGGAGCAAATGGGAGGACGAAGATGGACGAACGAGACGAACTTGGACCAAAGAAGGCATACGGATCAAATGGGAGGACGAAGATGGACGAACGAGACGAACTTGTTCCAAAGAAGGCCTACGGATCAAATGGCAGGACGAAGATGGACGAACGAGACGAACTTGGCCCAAAGAAGGCCTACGGATCAAATGGGAGGACGAAGATGGACGAACGAGACGAACTTGGTCCAACGAAGGCCAACGGATCAAATTGGAGGACGAAGATGGACGTACGAGACGAACTAGGTCCAAAGAAGGCCTAGGGATCAAATGGGAGGACGAAGATGGAGGAACGAGGCGAACTTGGTCCAAAGAAGGCCTACGGATCAAATGGGAGGACGAAGATGGACGAACGAGACAAACTTGGTCCAAAGAATTCCAACGGATCAAATGGGAGGACGAAGGTGGTAGAACAAGACGAACTTGGTCCAAAGAAGGCCTACGGATCAAATGGGAGGATGAAGAGGGACGAACGAGACAAACATGGTGCAATGAAGGCCTACGGAGCAAATGGGAGGACGAAGATGGACGAACGAGACGAACTTGGTCAAAAGAAGGCCTACGGATCAAATGGGAGGACGAAGATGGACGAACGAGACGAACTTGGTCCAAAGAAGGCCTACGGATCAAATGGGAGGACGAAGATGGACGAACGAGACGAACTTGGTCCAAAGAAGGCCTACGGATCCAATGGGAGGACGAAGATGGACGAACGGGACGAACTTGGTCCAAAGAAGGCCTACGGATCAAATGGGAGGACGAAGATGGACGAACGAGACAAACTTGGTCCAAAGAATTCCAACGGATCAAATGGGAGGACGAAGATGGACGAACGAGACAAACTTGGTCCAAAGAATTCCAACGGATCAAATGGGAGGACGAAGGTGGTAGAACAAGACGAACTTGGTCCAAAGAAGGCCTACGGATCAAATGGGAGGACGAAGAGGGACGAACGAGACAGACATGGTGCAAAGAAGGCCTACGGAGCAAATGGGAGGACGAAGATGGACGAACGAGACGAACTTGGTTAAAAAAAAGGCCTACGGATGAAATGGGAGGTCGAAGATGGACGAACGAGACGAACTTGGTCCAAAGAAGGCCTACGGATCAAATAGGAGGACGAAGATGGACGAACGAGACGAACTTGGTCCAAAGAAGGCCTACGGATCAAATGGGAGGACGAAGATGGACGAACGAGATGAACTTGGTCCAAAGAAGGCCAACAGAACAAACGGGAGGACGAAGATGGACGAACGAGACGAACTTGGTCCAAATAAGGCCTACGGATCAAATGGGAGGACGAAGATGGGGGAACGAGGCGAACTTGGTCCAAAGAAGGCCTACGGATCAAATGGGAGTACGAAGATGGACGAATGAGACAAACTTGGTCCAAAGAATTCCAACGGATCAAATGGGAGGACGAAGATGGACGAACGAGACAAACTTGGTCCAAAGAATTCCAACGGATCAAATGGGAGGACGTAGGTGGTAGAACAAGACGAACTTGGTGCAAAGAAGGCCTACGGATCAAATGGGAGGACGAAGAGGGACGAACGAGACGAACTTGGTCCAAAGAAGGCCTACGGAGCAAATGGGAGGACGAAGATGGACGAACGAGACGAACTTGGTCCAAAGAAGGCCTAGGGATCAAATGGGAGGACGAAGATGGACGAACGAGACGAACTTGGTCCAAAGAAGGCCTACGGATCAAATGGGAGGACGAAGATGGACGAACGAGACGAACTTGGCCGAAAGAAGGCCTACGGATCAAATGGGAGGACGAAGATGGACGAACGAGACGAACTTGGTCCAACGAAGGCCAACGGATCAAATGGGAGGACGAAGATGGACGAACGAGGCGAACTTGGTCCAAAGAAGGCCTACGGATCAAATGGGAGGACGAAGATGGACGAACGAGACAAACTTGGTCCAAAGAATTCCAACGGATCAAATGGGAGGACGAAGGTGGTAGAACAAGACGAACTTGGTCCAAAGAAGGCCTACGGATCAAATGGGAGGATGAAGAGGGACGAACGAGACAAACATGGTGCAATGAAGGCCTACGGAGCAAATGGGAGGACGAAGATGGACGAACGAGACGAACTTGGTCAAAAGAAGGCCTACGGATCAAATGGGAGGACGAAGATGGACGAACGAGACGAACTTGGTCCAAAGAAGGCCTACGGATCAAATGGGAGGACGAAGATGGACGAACGAGACAAACTTGGTCCAAAGAATTCCAACGGATCAAATGGGAGGACGAAGGTGGTAGAACAAGACGAACTTGGTCCAAAGAAGGCCTACGGATCAAATGGGAGGATGAAGAGGGACGAACGAGACAAACATGGTGCAATGAAGGCCTACGGAGCAAATGGGAGGACGAAGATGGACGAACGTGACGAACTTGGTCAAAAGAAGGCCTACGGATCAAATGGGAGGACGAAGATGGACGAACGAGACGAACTTGGTCCAAAGAAGGCCTACGGATCAAATGGGAGGACGAAGATGGACGAACGAGACGAACTTGGTCAAAAGAAGGCCTACGGATCAAATGGGAGGACGAAGACGGACGAACGAGAGGAACTTGGTCCAAAGAAGGCCTACGGATCAAATGGGAGGACGAAGATGGACGAACGAGACGAACTTGGTCCAAAGAAGGCCAACGGATCAAATGGGAGGACGAAGATGGACGAACGAGACGAACTTGGCCCAAAGAAGGCCTACGGATCAAATGGGAGGACGAAGATGGACGAACGAGAGGAACTTGGTCCAACGAAGGCCAACGGATCAAATGGGAGGACGAAGATGGACGAACGAGACGAACTTGGTCCAAAGAAGGCCTAGGGATCAAATGGGAGGACGAAGATGGAGGAACGAGGCGAACTTGGTCCAAAGAAGGCCTACGGATCAAATGGGAGGACGAAGATGGACGAACGAGACAAACTTCGTCCAAAGAATTCTAACGGATCAAATGGGAGGACGAAGGTGGTAGAACAAGACGAACTTGGTCCAAAGAAGGCCTACGGAGCAAATGGGAGGACGAAGATGGACGAACGAGACGAACTTGGTCAAAAGAAGGCCTACGGATCAAATGGGAGGACGAAGATGGACGAACGAGACGAACTTGGTCCAAAGAAGTCCTACGGATCAAATTGGAGGACGAAGATGGACGAACGAGACGAACTTGGTCCAAAGAAGGCCTACGGATCAAATGGGAGGACGAAGATGGGGGAACGAGGCGAACTTGGTCCAAAGAAGGCCTACGGATCAAATGGGAGGACGAAGATGGACGAACGAGACAAACTTGGTCCAAAGATTCGAACGGATCAAATGGGAGGACGAAGATGGACGAACGAGACAAACTTGGTCCAAAGAATTCCAACGTATCAAATGGGAGGACGAAGGTGGTAGAACAAGACGAACTTGGTCCAAAGAAGGCCTACGGATCAAATGGGAGGACGAAGAGGGACGAACGAGACGAACTTGGTCCAAAGAAGGCCTACGGAGCAAATGGGAGGACGAAGATGGACGAACGAGACGAACTTGGTTCAAAGAAGGCCTAGGGATCAAATGGGAGGACGAAGATGGACGAACGAGACGAACTTGGTCCAAAGAAGGCCTACGGATCAAATGGGAGGACGAAGATGGGGGAACGAGGCGAACTTGGTCCAAAGAAGGCCTACGTATCAAATGGGAGGACGAAGATGGACGAACGAGACAAACTTGGTCCAAAGAATTCCAACGGATCAAATGGGAGGACGAAGGTGGTAGAACAAGACGAACTTGGTCCAAAGAAGGCCTACGGATCAAATGGGAGGAGAAGAGGGACGAACGAGACAAACATGGTGCAATGAAGGCCTACGGAGCAAATGGGAGGACGAAGATGGACGAACGAGACGAACTTGGTCCAAAGAAGGCCTGCGGGTCAAATGGGAGGACGAAGATGGACGAACGAGACGAACTTGGTCAAAAGAAGGCCTACGGATCAAATGGGAGGACGAAGATGGACGAACGAGACGAACTTGGTCCAAAGAAGGCCAACGGATCAAATGGGAGGACGAAGATGGACGAACGAGACGAACTTGGCCCAAAGAAGGCCTACGGATCAAATGGGAGGACGAAGATGGACGAACGAGACGAACTTGGTCCAACGAAGGCCAACGGATCAAATGGGAGGACGAAGATGGACGAACGAGACGAACTTGGTCCAAAGAAGGCCTAGGGATCAAATGGGAGGACGAAGATGGAGGAACGAGGCGAACTTGGTCCAAAGAAGGCCTACGGATCAAATGGGAGGACGAAGATGGACGAACGAGACAAACTTCGTCCAAAGAATTCCAACGGATCAAATGGGAGGACGAAGGTGGTAGAACAAGACGAACTTGGTCCAAAGAAGGCCTACGGATCAAATGGGAGGACGAAGAGGGACGAACGAGACAGACATGGTGCAAAGAAGGCCTACGGAGCAAATGGGAGGACGAAGATGGACGAACGAGACGAACTTGGTCCAAAGAAGGCCTACGGAGCAAATGGGAGGACGAAGAGGGACGAACGAGACGAACTTGGTCCAAAGAAGGCCTACGGAGTAAATGGGAGGACGAAGATGGACGAACGAGACGAACTTGGTCCAAAGATGGCCTAGGGATCAAATGGGAGGACGAAGATGGACGAACGAGACGAACTTGGTCCAAAGAAGGCCTACGGATCAAATGGGAGGACGAAGATGGACGAACGAGACGAACTTGGCCCAAAGAAGGCCTACGGATCAAATGGGAGGACGAAGATGGACGAACGAGACGAACTTGGTCCAACGAAGGCCAACGGATCAAATGGGAGGACGAAGATGGACGAACGAGACGAACTAGGTCCAAAGAAGGCCTAGGGATCAAATGGGAGGACGAAGATGGAGGAACGAGGCGAACTTGGTCCAAAGAAGGCCAACGGATCAAATGGGAGGACGAAGATGGACGAACGAGACAAACTTGGTCCAAAGAATTCCAACGGATCAAATGGGAGGACGAAGGTGGTAGAACAAGACGAACTTGGTCCAAAGAAGGCCTACGGATCAAATGGGAGGACGAAGAGGGACGAACGAGACAGACATGGTGCAAAGAAGGCCTACGGAGCAAATGGGAGGACGAAGATGGACGAACGAGACGAACTTGGTCCAAAGAAGGCCTACGGAGCAAATGGGAGGACGAAGAGGGACGAACGAGACGAACTTGGTCCAAAGAAGGCCTACGGAGCAAATGGGAGGACGAAGATGGACGAACGAGACGAACTTGGTCCAAAGAAGGCCTAGGGATCAAATGGGAGGACGAAGATGGACGAACGAGACGAACTTGGTCCAAAGAAGGCCTACGGATCAAATGGGAGGACGAAGATGGACGAACGAGACGAACTTGGCCCAAAGAAGGCCTACGGATCAAATGGGAGGACGAAGATGGACGAACGAGACGAACTTGGTCCAACGAAGGCCAACGGATCAAATGGGAGGACGAAGATGGAGGAACGAGGCGAACTTGGTCCAAAGAAGGCCTACGGATCAAATGGGAGGACGAAGATGGACGAACGAGACAAACTTGGTCCAAAGAATTCCAACGGATCAAATGGGAGGACGAAGGTGGTAGAACAAGACGAACTTGGTCCAAAGAAGGCCTACGGATCAAATGGGAGGATGAAGAGGGACGAACGAGACAAACATGGTGCAATGAAGGCCTACGGAGCAAATGGGAGGACGAAGATGGACGAACGAGACGAACTTGGTCAAAAGAAGGCCTACGGATCAAATGGGAGGACGAAGATGGACGAACGAGACGAACTTGGTCCAAAGAAGGCCTACGGATCAAATGGGAGGACGAAGATGGACGAACGAGACGAACTTGGTCAAAAGAAGGCCTACGGATCAAATGGGAGGACGAAGATGGACGAACGAGAGGAACTTGGTCCAAAGAAGGCCTACGGATCAAATGGGAGGACGAAGATGGACGAACGAGACGAACTTGGTCCAAAGAAGGCCAACGGACATTGATATACATGGTCATGGTTAAGATAAACGGTTTATCAGTATGGAACTGTCTATAAAGGAAGTGAGACCTATGAAGGGGCTAAAGCAGTCCGTCTCTCTCTGGCCTGGGATCTGTACGGATCCGCTGTTTGGGGAATTCTTAACCTAGGGACTCAGTATATACGTGACTAAGATGATTGGGGAATATAATGGTAATGGATTCTCGGTAAATTCTACTGTTATATATTTTTGGTTCAGTATTCTCTATATTTTAACAGTGGAAATTTGTGAAACAAGCTTTCAGTGGGTTTTTTCTGAAAGTAAACTAGTGTTCAAATATTTTGGAATAATTCAGTTTTGACCCTTTTCAATAAATTAATCACTTTTAGTATTGTTATATATCGATTTATTTTTGAGGGACTCGAATATAAAACGGAGTAAGAGTTATCTGGGATAAATGGTTCTATGTTCTATCTAAGTGGTTGTAGACACCCAATTTTGTCTGGGTTCTTAATTATTTTAAAAAAAAATTACAAAAAAAGGAAAATAAAAGGAAAAGAAAAAAGAAGAAAAAAGACAACAAAAAGAAGAAAAAAGAAAAAGGAAAAAAAGAAAGCAAAAACAAAGAGAGCTCCGCGCCCCCACCGTAAGATCCATGCGCCGCGCCACACATTAGTAGCCTCCCCAGGGAACGCAGAACCAACGGATGCGAGCCGCGTCTCCACTGACATGTCCGTGCGCCTCGCCTCACTTCATCAGGCCCCTAAAGATGGAGAAACGCAGATGCGCAATTCCGCGTCCTCACGGTAGTCCCCATGAACCCGCGCGCACCGTTACATCGTCCAAAGGGAAGAAAGAGCTGAAACGCTCCGCATCCCCACCATGCGCCCTCGTCTTCGCTCACACGCCATAGCACAGACCCAACTGGTTATAAAACTCACCTTCACGCTCCGAAAGAAAAAAACCTAGCAGCTCCAACCAGCGGCGCCCCTCCCCCTCCCCCTTTTCCTCTCCTTCTTTTTCATTTTTCTCCTATGCAACCTATTTCCCTATTCTCCTAAAACAACCCCATGGCTATAAACTTTACTCTTCATCATCAACCTTTCACATGAACTCCCATTTTTCCTTCACCATTTCTTTTCTTTTCACAACTCCATCATTCCATCAACCATTACAATCACCCACCACCATAAATACTACCATCATCCACCTTTCTCCACCATCTTTCCTCCACCTACAGGGCACCATAGAGCAACACTGGGACCAGTCAGAAGCCGCCATCACTACAACTCGACGTTCATGCCAAAACCATCGCCTCGGGTCTCTTTCATTCACACCGTCTCTGTTGTGCTTTTTTTGCTATATTGTTATTACACTGTATATTATTGTGTAACCTTATTTACTTGTTATTGTTTTTTTTGGGTCAAAATTTACTTGTTATTTATTTATTGTTATGATTTGTGATGCTTGGTGGGCTGAGTTAAAAAAGGACGAGTTAGTCCTTGTTTTGGATAGCTAGTTGAACTTGTTATTATTTTATTAATAAAATAAGTAAAATGAGAGTAACAATGAACAAAATAGAAAACCCAAAAAACATGTTTTAGTTTTGGCTGTTAAGTGCTTTTTTTTCATTAATATAATTCTTTTTTTGAAATAAAATATATGTGGATTTTTAATTTAAAAATATAGAATAATTAGTGATAGTCATTTTGGATCCTTTCCTATTTGGTTATTACGAAAACTCCTCTGTTTAATTAGTTAATTAAGTAATTAGTGATAGCAATTTTGGATCCTCTTCCTATTTGACTATTGCGAAATATCCACCCTTATTAATTAAGTGATTAGTGATAGCCATTTTGGGTCCTCTTCCTATTTGGCTATTGCGAAAGCTTCATGTTTTAATCGGTCAAAAATCGGTAACCATTTTGGATCCTCTTCCTATTTGGTTACTGTGACACTGCGTTGTTAAAAATAAAACATTAATAGTATTTTCAAAAAAATCAAAATTGAAACAAATCGACACACAATCTTTTTTATAAAGAACTACGTAGCTTTGATTTCCTCATTGCACCTGAGGATGCGTAGGAGCAGGGACCTTCCCTGTCAAGCACAAAAATAAATTTTCGTAATTTTTCTCCTTTGTTTTGTAGATAAATAAATAATAAATCATTTCTCTTTGGGGTAAAATAAATATTTTAAAAGCTAACAAATTTGTACATTTAATTAGAGGTAATCGCTTTTTAGCGGACGTCGTAGGGTGCTAATAATTTCCCTACGCGTAACCAACTCCCAAACCCTAAATCTGGTTCCAAAGGTCATTTTTCTTCTTAAACGGATTTTTTCAATATTTTTCCCATTAAATAAATTTTGGTGGCGACTCCTCTGTATTTTTTTGGGTTGCTTTAGTGGTGAAATATTGTGTTCTTCCTGAGATATGTGAATTGGTATTCTTATTTGAGAAACGTGGTTCTGTTTTCACTTGTGATTTCGTGTTTATTTGAGAGTTAAGTCGTAAGCTGGTTTCTGTGGTTACTAAGTAAAATCTCTTGGAGTAGCGGGCTGAATGCTCGTGGCTGTGTGCCGAAATTCCTATGGTAAAATCTCCTTGAGTAGCGAGTGACTTACTCGTGGGTGTGTCCCGAATATAAGTGGTAAAGTCTCCAGGAGCAGCGGGTTCTTTACTCGTGGCTGTGTACCGAAATTCCTATGGTAAAGTCTCCAGGAGCAGCGGGTTATTTTCTCATGGGTATGTCCCAAAATTGTGTCGTAAAATCTCTCGGAGCAACGGGTTCTTTACTCGTGGGTGTGTCCAGAAATTATTAAGTAAAGTCTCCAAGAGTAGTGGGCAGGATGCTCGTGGGTGTGTCCCAAAGGTATAGAAAGTCTTGTATGAGAATACCTACTTGTTTGATAATTCATTGAGATATATTGCTGTGTGAAATTCTCTGTTTATGATGTTGAATGATTCATCTGTTGTGTGCAATATGTCTGCTATACGTTGCTTATATGTTCTTGATATATGGATTGGGTGATGGGTGATCTGTGTTCTGGTGGTGCTTGTACTTTTCGTATTAAATTATTTAGAGTTTCACCCTTGCCTGCTTTGTTGTGTTGATGCATGACGAAGTAGATGTTTGACCCTAGAAGTGGGTTAGCTCTTAGGAGAGGAGCTAAAGGATGTTGCGTAGGTTGATACGGATTCCAAGAAGAATAGATGGTTACTGTATTGTTTTGGGTAGAAGTTTAGAGACTAGACTGACTCAGATGTTCATTGTCTTACTTTAAATTCTTCCCTGTAAAAGCTCTGATGATTTTATATATATGAGAAGAGATCACTTTCACATAAATATTGTTTTATGCTTCCGCACTTAAAACCTTTTGAAAATGGATTAATACATATTACTCCATCCTTCTCTTTGTTTAAAAGAAGAAAAATTTTTACACACATTTTCGGAGAAGGAATGTTGAGCTTTCACTAAATATTTTTCTTAGTTATTCGAAATTCTTGGTAACTATGGTGTAATATCTTTTTTGGAGAAAGGGTGTTGCAAGTGACACACAGAATCAGTAATCAGTAATATTTGTCACACGTATATAACAAAATCAGATAACTCAAAATTGAGTCCCCGACAATGGCACCAAATTTTGATAGCAATGTCACGCTCACTACCAAAATGGTCCAAGTCCCTCTATTTGTAGTATAAGGCAACTTGGGTCATTCTTCCTAAGGATACAATATTTATGTTATCAAATCGGAATTGATAAATAAAAACAAAAAGGGTGGTTGTGATTTTCAGAATCGAAATATAGCAAATAACAGTAACAGGATAAAATGCAATTGATCAAAAAATCAATCCCAGACATCGCTCGCATTGGACGAATTCATCACAGTTCGAAAAGTTTAAAATCCGAATGCTACTTTGTTAATCCAAATTCAACTATATAATCATATAGTATATACTCAACAAACCTTAAGTCACAATCGCAATTTAACATGAATGTCGAATTATGCGCAGATTGGATTAACACGGATAACCAATCGGTTATCTCGTCTTAGTTAAATTTCAATCACGAATTCATCCCTATATCTAATCAGCTATAATTCAAACATAATCATGCACAACAAACTGAATTCATAATCGAAATTAACAAAAGGAAAGCATGCATACGAAAACACAAAGAAGAACGACGAACTCCAAATTCAAACCTGTAACGCCCCTTTTTCCCACAAGGAATGTCGCATGGAAGCTAAACAAAACTCAATTCGGAAATAATATAAAACTGGTTTGTCTTTATAAAATAAGTCTTTCATAATTTAAGGATACCGAAATTGGTGGCTATTTTTTTTAAAAGATAAGTACGCTCATGAAAACTTAGCCGTCCAGAAAATCAGAAAGAATAAAACATACGTCATATATATATCATCAAGTTACTGTACAAAATCTTTGCGCCCGCAAGTAAAGTCAGGAACCACAGCAGAGCGGTCAAAATACATCATCACAGCATAAAAGAAATAAAGCAGTAAACTAAACCTAAGAAAGAAATAAAGCAAAGGTGTGTCAGAATACACGACATGAAATATCTACATCCCCAAAACCTAGGCTGGTCGGCCAACTAACAACCCACAACCTAGCACTCTACACCTCCCCGCCTAGAGACCTAAGACGACGACGTTTCCTCGGGGTCCTCCTCTGGATCCTCCTTGGGGTCCTCCTCATCCTCAGACTCGGACTCCACGAGCCAACCGCATCCAGGCTCATCTCTGACCTTCCTCTTCCCTCTCCTTGCATGTCCTGATGGTCTGGCAGAAGTGTCAGAAGAACAGCGAACAAAACGTCCAGAAGGTTCGACGTATGGAATAGGAAGTGTCGACCTCATGGTCTCGGGTGATGGAACTGGTGTCACCAGTGGAGCCATCCTTGGTAAGTGTGCCCTCTCCAAGGAACTCTTCCTTGGAGTGCGACGAATCAGACGACAACAGTCAGATACCGATCCTGCTATCCGGTGAGGTGTAGGCCTCTGATCCTCCCTCGTCTCTCTCCTAGGCTGCGCCGTGGGCGGGACTCTAGCCTCCCGTTCTCCAAAGTGATACGGCGTGCAGAGGGTGCATCTCCCAGCTAGTAGTGCATCCTCTCGACGAGTATATAGACGTCCAAAACTATGTCCCTCTCCAAAACCTCTTCGGGGCCCAACACCCCTTCTATAGTCCTGACCACGTGTCCAGTCACAGTGGCCTATTGGGAGATGGGATCGTAAGTCCATCCCCCACCATCGGCCTCACGAGGCCGGAAGCACTCCCTCACTCGGGCTATCAGAGGTCTCGAAGTGGACATCTACGCATAGCGTACATAAGGTCAACAGAAAAGCATGCAAGGGTGAATTTCTTTGCACAAGTTGAAATCCACTGAAAGGATGTATACGAAAAGGAAAATATTACATAATACATTCCAAGAATACATATAGCTACTCTTTCGCAAATCTTTCTCTAAAATATTCATACACCAAAAGAGAGCACATCGTCAAATTAAACACACAGACAAACACACACGTAGCACTCTAGCATAATGCATGTCACTTCAATATCTCTTTAATACACCGGTGCACTGCTCCATGGAGACTTTCTCAACTAAGTAGAGCAATATGGCGGGAGCGTATACCTAACATTAATGCAAACTGACCATCTCTCTCGGCCAATGTTTGTCATTTATTCGGTACAGACCCATTGTGGTTACGTCGTACACCATATCATAAATAAGACAGCCTTGGTGAGGATCATCCAAGCTAGGTATTACAACTCATCTCGGCACAAGGGAATTCCTTTCAAGGCCATTGAGAACTTCGTAACCTGGATGCCCTCAAAGACTTATTGTCAGACCATACTTATTTACAATCCCCACATAGGATTGTATACTCTAATCATTGCATAAAGCCAACATGGCAAAAGCCAATATCTCAAATGCATATGACAATACAATTCATACACACATACAAGGAAAATAATGCAATCCTTCACTTAGGATTTTCATCGTCACGTGTTAGCTCTCTCCCAACACCGTATATCATTATTTATCATCGAATCTTCATCTCGCCACGGGTTGACTCTCTCTCAACAACATGTAAATCTTTTCGATTAAGAACGTTTTAATACATAAGTTTTAAAGAACACCTCATTAACGTTTTTATGTATAAACCAAGAATAGTTTTTATGAAAAGTCATTTGAAGATTTAAATACTTCTACTAAAACCAAACTTAGTATTTTTCATTGTAAAAGTTTGACTTAGAATCTTAATTAAAACTCAAGCTCCATACTTGATAAAATTTTACTTAAAATCTTTTACTTCTAAATATTTAAAATCTGATCCTCAAAGTATCCAGTTTCACGTTTCAGCCCCTGATTTCTAAAATTTACGATTCTGACCCAGAAAATTTCCAGTTTTACGTTTCACTTCCTGGGTTTTCAAGAATTTATGTTTTTGACCCAAAACACCCAGATTTTGTTTTTAAGCCTAGAACTTCCGAAAATTATGTTTTTGCCACCAAAATGCATCCAGTTTTCATTACAGCCCCTTAGAAATTCGAAATTCTATTTCTTTCCCTTTTCAATTAATTCTTTAACTTAATTAGGGCTTTTTGAAAAGTAACATTTATGAAAAAGTCCATTGGAGAATTAATTTCAAAACCAAGTGAAAATACCTAATCAAGTGTTGACTTGAATTCTAACTAATTAAATCTTGATTTTCATTTGGGAAAACTTTTCTTAAAGTCCTTTAATCCTCTTCCATATGCTTGGGTACATAGTAGTAGTCCTCTTTGAAACCAATCACCAATCACAACAACAACAATCATAGTGAATTTAAAGCTTTAACTACTTTAAATAATTACAATCCAACATCATCATCAAAACACACAAATCACCCAAGAATCAAATACAATCAATACATCAAGAATACAAACTCCAATCATGAAGCACACATATACTTAAAGTAATCATTTTTAGCATTTTAAATACATCAAGAATACTAAATAAAGCATTAGGTATAAACCACTTCAAGTCATAATATATTTTTCCAAGAGGCATTAAAATTTCGAAAATCCCATTTCATTAACCAAAATCATATATTTAAAACTCTAATCATACATAGGTAAAAATATATTTTACTAAGAGAATGATAAATCATTCAACACCCAATAAGAAAAACCCAAGTCTTTGAGTTTCTCATCAAGAGCAAAATACACAATCACCCACATATACAGCCTTCCCAATTTATTGAGAAAATCCCCTTACCTCTTGAAGCAAATGAAAATGGGCTAACACCAAAATCTCCTTCACACCAACACCAACACCAACACCAAGAGGTCTCCTTGAAGTCTTGATGTTCCCAACACTTAGAAAAATCAACCTTACACAAAATACACCAAAAATACAACCATAAAAATGTAAGTTTTATGAAAACAACCAAACCTTAAAGAGTAGAAATTTTGAGTAGAGGAATACTTACTCAAACTTTGAAGCAAATGGGTCCAAGATAGTTTTCAAGCTTGTAGGTTCCAATGGAATGAACCTAAACCAAGAAAAAGCTCTCTTTTAGTAAAAAGAAGAACACAAGCTTTCATGAAAAAATGAAAGTGGTGGAAATGGAAAAATGAAAGAAGTTTATGGATTAGAATGATAATCCAAACCTTTTTTGTGAAGCTTGAATAGCCAAAAACCCAATAAAACTTAGACTTTTGGTATAGAGGAAAGCTTTGAAGATGGAGAGAAAAATGGAGTTTTTGTCTCAAGGAAGAAGATGAAGTGAAAAAGTGAAGTCTCTCTCCTTCCTATTGCCTTAATGTGGTCAGCCCAAAGACAAGGGGGAATGGGCAAGCATGGGTTTGATTTGAGTTAGCCACCTACTCCATTTCTTTAATTAGAAAAATTCAAATAATTAACCATTTTGACCCAATTTGAATTTTTGGGTTCCAAGAGTGCATTTTGGCTGAAAATTTCGTACAAGACCAGACCAAAATGGTGGGATTATGTCCCATCAAATTAGGGTTTAATTGGTGGTTCAAAGTAGTAAAAACGCTTAGTTTTATAATCCCTTTTTAGATAAATATTTTTCTAAAAAAGATAAAATCATGAGAAATCAATTTTATGAATGAATATCATATAGAAAATTTTAGAATCTCAAAACTACATTTTTGAACCATTTTTCATGTCCCGGTTGCGCCCAGTTTACCCTTAAAGCTCCAAACGCGGGTAAAATAAAGTTTTTCTGAAAAATTTTCAGAAAAATTTCTAAAAATCATAAATATTATAAAAATAACTTTTGGTTCGTTAAAATATTATTTTGGACTAAAAATGACCTCCAGAAAAATACTGAACCCCATCCCCGCATCAGGAGAGAATGCGGTTCCTGCAAAACTCAGTTTTGCGAACTCTACTACTCTCGATTCTTCTAAAATAAATCTAAGATATGAATATCCTTATTCTCACATCAAGATTCCAAAATCATTAATAAAATAAATTTAATTGAATTAAAGCAGATTAAAAATCGATAAAAACTATTTAAAAATGAGGGTGTTACAAAACCAAATTGATGCGATGCCAAGGATTGAGAAGTGTTAGCCTTCCATGAGAATCTCCATTGATAAGCTCTCATTTAAGCAAACGAAAAAGGCAAAAGTGCTCAGAGAAGAGAATGTAAAAAGGAAAAGTCTTCAACTTGTAAAACTAAAAAACAAAGTAGAAAGTGAGATAGAGTAGTCTCGAGTTCTGACTACTAATAACAATAACCACACAAATCCTTTCGAATTCCTAACATCTCCTAGTGTTAAACTGAGCCCCTCTGAATAAGCATTCCAATGACATATTACATGACTTATTTGGGTCAAAAATGAGTGAGTTATGCCCAATTATGTGAGGTAAGGTCCTGGTCCCGCGACAGCAGCAACTCTGAAACTTGGAAGCCCACTTTCGCCTTTAATTGTGTCGAATCTGATGAGGTACGTGAAATCCAAAATTTTAGACCTATGTCTTAGCTTTTCAGAGACACCAAGATCACCAAAATCTGATATTTGTAGAGCTCAATAAGACCTGTGGAAGGTGAAAAGGTCAGGATGAGCAAAAATCCGAGAATTAACAAAGTTTAGCAATTAAACCCAATGAGGCCCAAGAATACAAAACTCAGCCAAATCTTAAAGTTAAGCACATGTAGAAACCTATTAGGCCAAGAATGAAATAATAATGAATTTCTCAAAATTGCTATATCAAAAACTTGAAAGCTTAAGAGAGAAAATGGAGTTTTTGCTCTTGGAATTAAGATGAAATGAAAAATATGAAGTTTCTCTCTCCTTTTCCCTTGATTTACTCGACTGAAGCAAAAAGAGAAATTGGTCAAGATAAGCTTGGAGCAAGTGGGTATTATCTTGAAATTAAATTAGGAAACTGAAGTAATTACACCATTGGTTCAAGGCATGACTTGGAAGGCTTAAGCACATGGGGAAGGGACACTATTTGGGGCTGAAGGGGGCGGCCTAAACCAGCTTGCCAAGTGGGAGAAAATATCTTCAAAGTTAGGGCTTGTTTAGTGGTGTACAAGTGGGACAAATGCTTAATATATAATCCATTTTGAAATAAATACTTCTCTAAATAAGTGATTAATGGAAAAATCATTTTTAAGACCCAGTATTAATATCTATTACTTTTTTTTTTGTTTTTTTGCGATTTTTTTCAAGGCAAAATAAGAAAGTCAAATAAAACTGTACCTTTTTCTGCAGGTAATGCAACACCCTTTCTCATAAAAGGATATTACAACATAAGTAACCTGATTTATCTAAAATATGTCATATTGATTTTCATTTTAAGGAAATTCTTCTTTTAATTAACCTAAGTTGATCTTTCGAAAATGAGTATAAATTTTTTTCTTTAAAGGAAACATGAGCCTTATGTATTATTTTATTTTGTTTTATTTTTACTTGAAACTCTCACTTACGTTGTTTCGATTTCGAAAACTCTTTCATGTCGTAACGTATCATTAACGAAATGAAAAACAAGAGAAAATAACTACTAAAGGAATAATATACAACAGATACACTACTGATCTCAAGTGTACATATACATCACTGGTCAACTGGTAAAGTCATATAGTATAAGGTACAGTCATCCAAAATACTCTAAGCCTAAGCCCACACCGGTATAGAGTCAACTACTACATAAATAAACAAAACAAAGTCACTCAGCACACTGTGTCCTCACCACTCCTACACACTACCCACTGACTCCTCTGAAGGATCACTTTCCTCTTCCACTATTTGCTTCCCCTTTCCCTTGCTATCAGGCTGAGGGGTAGGTGTCTTCTCCATTGGCCTCTTCTCGGAGGGAGTGATCTTCAGTGGCTGTGCACGGCGTTGTACTCTTACGCGCCGTTTGTCTCCATTTCCCGTAAAACCTCTTACAAGGAGGAGTCCTAGTTCTCTGGTGCAGTGGACCTGGTCTTGTAGTCTCCTGCTACTTTGGCTCGGATCGGTGTGTAGGCTCTGGTTGAGGCACCTGTTGTCTCTGCCTCTCCTTCTCTCTCCAGGCATCCCACAGCTCCTGTATAGGCATCTTTACATCTAATATAATATTTTCTACAGTCCATCTATGCGGTCCTTCAGTGGACGTTTCTAGCGACGTAACATAACCTAAATATGCACCCCACTGTGTCTCGGGGTTGATAATCCACCCCTCTCCTTCCGCCCCTCTAGGCCAGAAACTAAGTCTACGGACTTTGGTCAACCCTGCCGGAGGATCTCCGATCTATATGAATCATGTTCAAAACAAGAGCACAAAACATATAGGCAAGGGTGAAAAATCATCATACATAAACAATAAAGCATAGAGACAATCAATACAAACTCTACCAAACTTATCAGACATAATAGCAATATTAATGATCTACTACTCACCCTTTCTTGATTCAGAAGTATAACATTTACCTGAAAAACCATATGTTCTCATAGGCACAATTAAATAATCACAGTCACAGCATCAATCTCAGCACAATAAAATATTCACAATCCTAATGCAAATCTCAGCGTCTATCAATTTATCATCAACTCATATATAATACAATGCATGTCACTTCTATTTCCCCTCACATCACCCTTGTAGTGCTCCAAGGAGACTTCCCTACCTCCAACACCATTGAGCGATTGGCCGTAGCAGACTTATCAGACTTACCAGAGAGTCCCTCCAGACTTCATAGTAATCATTCAGATAAGCTACGTCTCACCATATCATGAATAGTCAAGTCCGTCAGATTTATCCAAGCCGGGTTATGCGACTTGCCTCGGCTCAGGGGATATCTCCTACCTGACCATCTGAGGGGTTTCGCAACCTGGATAATCCCTTTAGGCTACTGTGGCCAGACTATCCCTATTCTCAACCCCATCCGGGTTGTAATGCTCATCACATTGGCCACTTGCCAAATTCTCTTTCTCTTTATGCAAAATGGCACATCACATTAAGCATACAAAATCACCATTCTCAAGCATTTTTAAGCTTTGGTTTGTCTTGTAATCACTTTAACCTTTTCTCTAGGTTATCACTTGCACAATCACATATAACCTTCACTCTAGGTTATCACATTATCATCATTCATGATAATTCACATCTCTTTGTGCTCATTCACATCTCTTTGTGCTCATTCAACATCTCTTTGTGCTCATTCAACATGGCTTTTATCACATTTTTACTCTCTTTGAAATATTGATCTTTTTCCAAAATATATTTATTCAAATCCATGTTTAAGTTCTAAAATTCAACTTAAGTAACATACATACCATTCTTTAATGTTCAAATAATCATTTTCTCTTAAGTATGTTTATGAAAAATATTGGGAAAACTTGATTTTTACCAAAAATACTAATTTTCAAAAATCTGGGTCCAGAACTGTTCACAGGCGCAAGAGTTTTTCACACCCGCGGTATGAACAGAGCTGTCCCCTGTTTTCCAGAATTTCCCAGCCACGAAAACAGCCACACCCAGGGCGTACCAGACTTGCGATTTTCACAAAAATGATGTAACCAATCTCTTCTTTGCATGGTTAAGTTCAATTGGATCCAAATAAATGAGGTTCATTATTTTCACAACAATCTCATGCCATATTCAAGCCATGAACACACTCATCAACAAGAGCATATCAATCTTCATGCCAAGAGCACAAACATAATCACATACCAAACCTAAACAACATCAAGCACTTCTCTAATCCATTCAAATCATCATAAGGTTCACACCAAACACATACATAGCTCAAAGCTCAATCATCTTCATAAGAATTTATGACCACATACCTTACCAAACATCATGAACCCTAGAACAAGTTCACCATCATCATAATCAAAACTATACAATCAAAGCCCTAAATATGTCAACCAAGCTTTATATGATCATGTAAGAAGAGATTTCCCCTTACCAAACTTGAAGAAAATCCTACTCCAAGCTCTTCCTTCTTCCTTCCCTTCTCTTCCTTGTTTGCTCCTTATTAGCTTATGGTCCACTAATTTTATGAATCAAGGCTTGCAAACTAGCTTATTTGGACAAGGATTATGGAAAAATCACTCAAGGTTTGGCTATGGAGATGCTAGATGAAGACATGAACACAAGCTCTCCTCTCTCCTTCTCTTCCTCAAACTCACGGCTCCCTCTCCCTTTCTCTTCCTATCTTCTTATGATTTTTTTTTCTCTTAATCATTACTTGGTTCACTTGCTTGGTTCTTATTGGTCCATGCCCATGAGTCATGCTTCAAGAGAATTCTACCCTCTTCCTCTTCTAATCTGGCGCAGCACAGCAGTCCAAGGGGGTAAATAATTTTTCTCACCTTAACCATGGTAAATGGTAACTCTCCAAGGGTAATTAAGTATGGTAACTTTTGTATTTCATAGTAAAAATTGTCCAAACCTAACCTATTGGGGTAAAACCTCTCATGAACCTTATAATAAGTTCTAAGCCATGTAAATAAGATGTCACAAAAGTCTTGGTTCAAAAAGATCAAGCTTAGAAGCACTACGGTAACTTTTCGGTTTTTACCGTAACCCGTAACTTAGGGTAAAAATCAACTTTCTCAGAAAAATCCCAGAAAATTTCTAAAAATCATAGATATTGTAAGAACACCATTGGGTACACTTTTGGTTAATTTTGAATCATTTCCTAAGCTTCTAGGATTCACCTGCTCTCCCTGCTATCCAGTTCTCGTTCTACAGGGACCAAAACTGCAATTCTTCATTTGTCATTCCAAAAATTTCCAAAATAATTTCTAAAATTCTAAAATATTAGGAAACATCATTTGGCATCCTCAAAAATATTTCTAGATATGTTCTGGTCTCCATATCTACTCGCAGTTCAACCTAGTCAAACTATAGGGACCACAACGGTAATATTTTTATGCGTTCTTCAGAAAATTCCCGAATAAATTTCTAAAATCCTCGAATATTATAAAATCACTATTTATACCTTCAAATCTTTTCCTTAACCTAAATCTAAGGTTTCTACTTCACAAAGCCATTCTTTCGTCTATTTACGACAAACAGAATTCTCTCTGTATCTAACCGTCTAACTCAAACCATCACCTCCCAATGTCAGAGAGCTTCATCTATTTAATTATCCTTAATAAAAAATATTTTATCCTATTTAAACACACATCACATACATAAAATAAAATTAAAACAGAATCAAAATTTACGGACGTTACAGGTAACTTCAACAGCAGCTGAAAAGCAATTGTTAGTGACACACAAAATCAGTAATCAGTAATATTTGTCAAACATATATAACAAGATCAGATAACACAAAATTGAGTCCCCGGGAACGGCGCCAAAATTTGAAAGCAATGTCGCGCTCACTACCAAAATGGTCCAAGTCCCCCTATTTGTAGTATAAGGCAACTCAGGTCATTCTTACTAAGGACACAATATTTATGTTATCAAATCGAAATTGATAAATAAAAACAAAAAGTTTGTGATTTTCAGAATTGAAATATAGCAAATAACAGTACAGGATAAAATGCAATTGATCAAAGAATCAATCCCAGACATCGCTCGCATTGGACGAATTCATCACAGTTCGAAAAGTTTAAAATCCGAATGCTACTTTGATAATCTAAATTCAACTATACAATAATGTTGTATATCCTCAACAAACCTTAAGTCACAATCATAATTTAACAGGAATGTCGAATTATGCGCAGATTGGATTTACACGGATAACCAATCGGTTATCTCGTCTCAGTTAAATTTCAATCACGAATTCAACCCTATATCTAATCAGCTATAATTCAAACATAATGATGCTCAACAAACTGAATTCATAATCGAAATTAACAAAAGGAAAACATGCATACGAAAACACAAAGAAGAACGAGGAACTCCGAATTCAAACCAAATTGATGCAATGCCAAGGATTGAAAAGTGTTTAGCCTTCCCTGAGAATCACCATTGATAAGCTCTCAGTTAAGCAAACGAAAAAGGCAAAAGTGCTCAGAGAAGAGAATGTAAAAAGGAAAAGTCTTCAACTTGTAAAACTGAAAAACAAAGTAGTAAGTGAGATAGAGTAGTCTCGAGTTCTGACTACTAATAACAATAACCACACAAATCCTTTCGAATTCCTAAAATCTCCTATCAATGAAGTGAGCCCCTCTGAATAAGCTGTCAAATGACATATTACATGACTTATTTGGGTCAAAAATGAGTGAGTTATGCTCAATTATGTGAGGTAAGGTCCTGGATCCGCGATAGCAGCAGCTCTGAAATTTGGAAGCCCACTTTCGACTTTAATTGTGTCGAATCTGATGAGGCATGTCAAATCCAAAATTGTAGAGCTGTGTCTTAGCTTTTCAGAGACACCAAGATCACCAAAATCCGATATTTGTAGAGCCCTATAAGACCTGTGGAAGGTGAAAATGTCAAGATGAGCAAAAATCCGAGAATTAACAAAGTTTAGTAATTAAACCCAATGAGGCCCAAGAATACAAAACTCAGCCAAATCATCAATATTAAGCACATGTAGAAACCAATTAGGCCAAGAATGAAATAATAATGAATGCCTCAAAGTTGCTCTATCAAAAACTTGAAAGCTTAAGAGAGATAATTGAGTTTTTTCTCTTGGAATTAAGATGAAATGAAGAAGATCAAGCTTCTCTCTCCTTTTCCCTAGATTTACTCGGCTGAAGCAAGAAGAGAAATGGGTCAAGCTAAGCTTGGAGCAAGTGGGTATTATCTTGAAATTAATTCAGGAAAATGAAGAAATTACACCATTGGTTCAAGGCATGACTTGCAAGGCTTAAGCACATGGGCAAGGGACACTATTTGGGGCTGAAGGGGCGGCCTAAACCTGCTGGCTTCAAAGTTAGGGCTTGTTTAGTGGTGCATGTAATGCCCCAAATTTTCAATCTAAGAGACAAGGTGTTAATGAGGGAGGATTATTATTAATATTAGGATTTCGATGAGATTCACAATGGTTTAAAACTGACGTAAAAAGTCAAACGAAAACTCTGTAGACGTTTTGACTGTTAGAATAGGAACATAATGATATAAAAACCCTAATTTGGTGTCGGAAAAAATATTGGAGGATACCAATAGTGATTTTATATTATTTGAGGATTTTAGAAATTTATTTGGAAATTTTTTGAGAAATGGAGCAAAAATAGTACCGTTTTGGTCCTTGTATTATGACTATGATGAACTGCGAGTGGATTTGGAGACCAGAACAAGTTAGAAAATTATTTCGACGAGCCAAAAAGTGTTTTTACATTATTTAGGATTTATGAGAATTTTTCTAGAATTTTCGGGAAAGATTCTGAAAATGACCAAAATGCCACTGTAATTAGCAAATGATCGAAATACCCCTAGTTGGAACAGTTTGGTTACTATTCATAAAACCAAAAATGCTAATTTTTATTTTTATTTATTTATTTGGAGATTTTAGAAAATATTTCTAGGAGAGTTTAGTGAAATTACCATTATACCCTTGGTACAGGGAAAATCGAAGAACGGGTAAAAGATCGGGTACCAAAAATTGGATTGCAGGGAAAGTGGGACCCATGTAGCATAGTATAGTTGACTTTTATTATGTTGACATGGGAAGTTATCAAAGTACCCTTGATCTCACTCTTTAATTACCAAAACCATGGAAAATACATTTTTAACCTTTGTCCTTTTTGGTAATTTCCACTCAAATGAATTTGAGCTTATCCTTTCCCTATTAGTCAGCCCAAATTCGCCCCCTTTAGCCTAAGATGAAGTCTAGGTTCATTTTTGTGTAATTAAAGAGAGATATTTTATTTTTCAAAGCTTTATTTGATAATAGTTTGAAATCCAACCATAGGATTTGGACAAGTGGTGATCTTTGGTTTGTCCTTCATGCTTCCAAGTGACAAGCAATTCCTAGCCATGTATTGGGGGAGAGAGTGGCGTGAGATAAGGAGAAGAAGGAAGAGAGTTAGTCATTTTCAATTCTAAGACAACTTATCTCTCTAAAATCCCATTTTTCCTCTAACTTCTCTCTATGTCTTCATCACTTCCTTCATCTTTTTTTTCCATTTTCATGAGTTTCCATAACCTCTTGGCATATGTTCTTGATCCTCTACACAATAATCAAGTGTAAAGAATCCATTTTTTTAAACACTTTAAACACAAAGCCTTCATCACTTTTGATCATCAAGTGTTCTTATTTTTCAAGAACACCAAGCTAAGGATTTTTGGACTTTGGGTAAGCCATCAATCTTGGTATCTTGTTTGCAATCAAAGTTTGTGAACAAGTTATTCTTTTTCATTTCTTTTTGGGGTTAGATGATTTTAGTAAAGAGTGAAAACCCTTTTGATTGATGTTCTATTCTTGTATGTGTGTATGAAGGAGTTTGAGTTCTTGGGCTTCAGGATCAAGTAAATTGTGAAGGAGAAAGATTTAAGGTAAGAGGAAAATTCTCTAGTTATCATGGTTATATAAGCTTGTTTGTTGTATGTGATTTCTCATGCTTTGGTGAAGATTTCTTATGTTCTTTGTGGAAGTATTTTCTTATGTTCTTTGTAAGATGATTTTCTTGTATTATTGTGAAGTGATTTCTTATTTGTGGTGATTGATTTCGCATGTGTTGGTAATGATTTCTTATGTGTGGTGAAGTGAAATCCTTATGTGGTGATGGATTGATTTCTCATGAGTTTGGTATTGTAATATTTATAGTAGATTTATGGCTTTAAATATTATTGTGTTTGATTGGTGATTGGAAAGGTGATAAGGAAAAAGGATTTATGTAAGATTATGTAACTAAATACCCAAGCATATTGGAGCAAGTGATGAGGAAAGGACATGGGAATAAAGTGATTATTTTGAAAAGAATAAATTAGAGAACAAAGTCTAAAACTTTGTTTAGGATTTTTCTAAATCCAATCATATGCATCCAAGAAATTTAGTCTCTAAAGGACTATTTAAATAACCTTTGAAAATCAAGATTTATGAACCAAATTTCATATAAGAAAAATCTGATTTTTGGGTTTAAAAAGATTGGAAATAAACTAAATAATCAATTTCTAAAAGAAAAATAAATTTTCGAATTTTTTATCATTTTTTCATAACTGTTCACACCCCTGGTGTGATAATTTTCACAGCCTGTGATCTTTTCTGCCTGCCAAAAATACGATTTTTAAAGTACAAGGGTCAAAAATGTAATTTTTGAAAGATTAGGGACAAAAGTGTAATTTTTCAAAATTCAGGGTCAGAATGGGAAATTTTAAAATAAAGAAACTGAAATGGTAATTTGCATATTTAGAGGACCAAGAATGTAATTTTTGAAGTTTGGGGACTAGAAATGCAAATCTGGATATTTTGAGGACCAAAATGTAAATTTTGAAGGAAATTGACATTTTTAATTAATTAAAATAAGGGATATTTATTTAAAGTAAAGAACATGGTGGTTTTAAATCTAATGATATTTATAAAGTCAAGTGGGGGAGAGTATTATCAAAGAGTTATGGGTTTTAATAATGAAGAGAAAGTGAAGGAATTTTTATTAAAGAGTTTTCTTAAAAGGGACCAAAGCCTAATGAGTTCTAGGTTTTCCCAAAATGAGATTCCAAACGGGTTCCCAAATGATTTCTTAAAATTGAAAGAGTGGAAGTAAGTCTAGGGTTCCAATAGGGGTGGACCTAGCATTTGAACCGTGATTTCTTAAATGAAATGAAATGAGGTTAACGTAACACTAGTAGTGACCCGAAGAGGGAGGGCCTAGCAAGTAAATCTTTAAGTTTTGGTGACCATACCCTCAACGATGACCCAAGGTTATGGATAGTGGGTGTCTATGGACAGAGAGCCATTGGACTGTGAGTGTCTATGACTGAATGTCATTGGACTGGGTGTCTATGGATTTAGTACCATTGGACTGTGAGTGTCTATGACTGAATGTCATTGGACTGGGTGTCTATGGGCAAGGATCCATTGGACTGGGTGTCTATGGACAGAGTGTCATTGGACTGTGAGTGCTTATGACTGGATGCTATTGGGCTGGGTGTCTATGGATTAAGTGTCATTGGACTGAATGACAGAGGATTGAGAGTCCTGCTGTGAGGAATAAAGGTGATGAATATGAATTCTTTTGAGGATGAGTATAACACTATGTGGGCATTATACTTGTTGTGTGCATTATAATTGCTGTATGCATTATATCTGCTGTGTGTTGTTTGTGTAACTATGACGATATAACTGTGAATGAGATTTTCACCCTTGCAATATATTGTTTTCTTGTATGCACATATGTTTTCTTAAGTCATTATGTCGGAGATTTGATTGAAGTCCAGAACAAGAGGATCAATGGTGATGCTTCAACAAGGAAGATGGATGCGCGTGTCTTAGTTTAAGGGTTGGATTTTCTCATCTAATCTCGGTAGAATTTTCAGCGCTTGACCAGCATAGGGAGTCAGTATTCTTTTAAGGAAGAAAAGTTTCTTGTATGATATAGTATTCCCACACATTGATTTGTAAAGAGATATATGAATTTAGTTACAGGGTCTGTTTTCTTTGAACTTATGTGTTGGATAATATCTTAATCATGTCTTCACTTAATATCTTAAAAAAAAAATGGCAACGAAAATTCATTTCTGAAAATTAAATAACTTTGACACTATCTTCTGAAAGAAGGTCAGTAAATAAGTAAATTTATTTCCGCATTTGGGTTGGTTACTAAATGTAATGCCCATTTTGGAAGAGGGTGTTATAGTGCACAAGTGGGACAAATGCTTAATATATAATCTATTTTGAAATAAATACTTCTCTAAATATGTGATTAATGGAAAAATCATTTTTAAGACCCAGTATTAATATCTATTACTTTTTTTCCAGAGTTTTTGGGATTTTTTTCAAGGCAAAATAAGAAAGTCAAATAAAACTGTACATTTTTCTGTAGGTAACCTGAACAGCAGCTGAAAAACAACTGTTAGTGACACACAGAATCAGTAATTAGTAATATTTGTCAAACATATATCACAAGATCAGATAACACAAAATTAAGTCCCCGACAACGGCGCCAAATTTTGAAAGCAATGTTGCGCTCACTACCAAAATGGTCCAAGCCCCCTATTTGTAGTATAAGGCAACTCAAGTCATTCTTTCTAAGTACACAATATTTATGTTATCAAATCAGAATTGATAAATAAAAACAAAAAGGGAGGGGTTTGTGATTTTTAGAATTATAGCAAATAGCAGTAACAGGATAAAATCCAATTGATCAAAGAATCAATCCCAGACATAGCTCGAATTGGACGAATTCATCACAGATCGAAAAGTTTAAAATCCGAATGCTACTTTGTTAATCCAAATTCAACTATATAATCATATAGTATATACTCAACAAACCTTAAGTCACAATCGCAATTTAACAAGAATGTCGAATTATGTGCAGATTTGATTAACACGGATAACCAATCGGTTATCTCCTCTCAGTTAAATTTCAATCACGAATTCAGCCCTATATTTAATCAGATAGAATTCAAACATAATCATGCTGAACAAACTGAATTCATAATCGAAATTAACAAAAGGAAAGCATGCATACGAAAACACAAAGAAGAACGAGGAACTCCGAAATCAAACCAAATTGATGCGATGCCAAGGATTGAAAAGTGTTTAGCCTTCCATGAAAATCTCCATTGATAAGCTCTCAGTTAAGCAAACGAAAAAGAATAAGTGCTCAGAGAAGAGAATGTAAAAAGGAAAAGTCTTCAACTTGTAAAACTAAAAAACAAAGTAGTAAGTGAGATAGAGTAGTCTCGAGTTCTGACTACTAATAACAATAACCACACAAATTCTTTCGAATTCCTTACATCTCCTAGCATTAAACCGAGCCCCTTTGAATAAGCTTTCAAATGACATATTACACGACTTATTTGGGTCAAAAATGAGTGAGTTATGCCCAATTATGTGAGGTAAGGTCCTGGACCCGCGATATTGTAACACCCTCATTTTTATATAGTTTCTGTAGACTTTTTAATATCTTTTAATTTATTTAAAATTATTTTATTAATTATTTTGGGATCTTGAGGTGAGAATAAGGATATTCATATCTTAGATTTATTTTAGAAGAGTCGAGAGTAGTAGAGTTCGCAAAACTGAGTTTTTGCGGGAACCGCATTCTCTCCTGATGCGGGGATAGAGTTCAGTATTTTTCTGGATGTCATTTTTACTCCAAAATAATGTTTTAACGAACCAAAAGTCATTTTTATAATATTTGTGATTTTTAGATATTTTTCTAGAAATTTTTCAGAAAAACTTTATTTTACCCGCATTTGGAGCTTTACAGGTAAACCGGGCTCAACCGGGACATGAAAAATAGGCCAAAAATTTAGTTTTAAGATTCTAAAATTTCCTATATCATATTCAAGTCATAAAATTGATTTCTCATGATTTTATCTATTTTAGAAAAATATTTATCTAAAAAGGGGTTATAAAACCGCGCGTTTTTACTACTTTGAACTACCAATTAAACCCTAACTTGATGAGACATAATCCCACCAATTTTTTGTGTGTTGGGCGAGTAGGGGGTGCAGATTTTCACTCCAAAATAATCCCAAAAGTCAAAAGGTCAAAAAAGGGTTGATTTTTGAATTTTTTCAAATTAGGTGAGTGAGGTATGGCTCCCAACCACTCAAAGCATGCAAGCCCATACCTCCCCCCATCCCTTTGTGTTCTGGCTGAGTTTCTTCAAGGCAAGGGAGGAGAGAGATTTCATTCTTCTTCACTTCATCTTCTCCAAAACTTGCAAAACTTGCAAAACTCCATTTTTCTCTTCACTTTCAAGCTTTCCTCTATAGCCAAAGCTTGAGTTTTATTGGGTTTTTGGCTAGTCAAGCTTCACAAAAAAGGTTTGGATCATCATTCTAAAAGAGAGCTTTTTCTTGGTTTAGGTTCAAATCCTTGGAACCTACAAGCTTGAAATCCTTCTTGAGTTTTTTTTCCTTCAAGCCTTGAGTAAGTATTTCTCTACTCAAGATTTCTATACTTTGGGGTTTGTATATTTTCATAAAACTCATATTTTTATGGTTATGTGTTTTATATATTTTGGAAAGGGTTGATCCTTGTAAGTGTTGGAGCATCAAAGGTGGTGAGGAGATCCCTTAGTTGGTGTTGGTGCGAAGGAGATCCTTGGTGTTAGCCCATTTTCATTAGCTTCAAGAGGTAAGGGGATTTTCTCAATAAGTTGGGAAGGATGTGTATTGTGTGGTATATGTTGTATGTTTTGAGTTAAACTCAAATACTTGAGTTTTTCTATTGGTTGTTAAATGAGTTTTATTCTCTTAGTAATATGTATTTTTATTTATTTATACATATATGAGTTCAAGCATGATTTTGGTTGATGCATGATAATGTTTGAAAAGACTATGTGTTCCTTGAAAAAATCATATTTATGACTCTTGGTGATTGGAATGCCTAAATGCATGATTGATGTATTTTAAAATGATGTGTCTGGTTACTTTGAGTGTATGTATGATTTATGGCTTGGTTGTATTCTTGCCTAATTGATGCATGTTGATTTCTTTGGATATTTCATATACTTTGATTCTTGGTGATTGGGATTGAATTGAAGTATTTGATTAAGTGTGAGAAGGATCTTAAAAGCTTTAATGAAAAGTTTTCCAAAGTGAAATCAAATAAATTAATTAGGATTCAATTTAATCCATATTTAGATAAATTTCATTAAATTGCTAAGTGTAAGTCTCAAGTCAATTTCATACTAAATCATTTTTATCCATAAAACTCTAAGTAAGCTAGAAAATCAATTAACGAGGGAGAAAAATCAAATTTTGGATGTTTTGGGGCAAAAAATACAAAATTCTGGAATTCTGGGCATGAAATCGAAAATCTGGACATTTTGGGCCAAAAATATAATTTTACAAAAGTTCTGGGGTAGAAACGTGAAGACTGGACAATTCTGAGGCAGAAACATGAAGACTGGGCAGTTTTGGGACAGAAACCTAATTTTCAAAAAATAGGGTCTGAAACGCAAAACCGAATATTTCTAGGCCAGATTGTGATTCTCGTAAGTCTGGGGCTGGAAACGATAAAACTGGACAGTTTTGGGGTTAAACTTTAAATAGTTGGAAATGAATGAATTTAAGTAAAATTTTATCAAATGTGTACTTGATGTTTTTAATTAACACTTTAAGTCAAACTTTACAATGAGAAATATTAAGTTTGGTTTAATAAAAGCACTTAAGTTTCAAATGACTTTTATAGAACTATTCTTAGTTGTATTTAAACAAGTGTTAAAAGGTATTTCATTTATTAAACATTTAAAGACTTTGAGACTTTAAAGCTAAAGAGAAAATTATGGGGATATTCTTCAAGACTCATGTTTTAAATAAATCTTAATCGAAAAGATTTACACATTGTTGAGGGAGAGTCAATACGTGGCGAAGATGAAGTCTTGAGGACGATAATGCTACACGGTGTTAGGAGAAAGCTAACACGTGACGACGAAAATCCTAAGTGAAGGATGACATTATTTTCCTTGTATGTGTGTGCAAATTGTATTGTGATATGCATTTGACTTATTGGCTCTTGCCATGTTGGCTTTATGCCATGATTAGAGCACACAATCCTATGCGGGGATTGTAAATAAGTATGGTCTGACTATAAGTCTTTGAGGGCATCCAGGTTACGAAGTTCTCAATGGCCTTGAAAGGAATTCCCTTGTGTCGAGACGAGTCGTAATACCCAGCTTGGATGATCCTGACCAGGGCTATCTTATTTGAGATGTGGTGTACGACGTAGGGGCTGTACCGAATAAAGGACAAACGATGGCTGAGAGAGATGTAACGTCCGTAATTTTGGGATTTATGTATTAATTATATTTTAATATATGGATAAGTGATTCAAGTGTATTAAATATATTTTAGGAAATATGATTCAATAGATAAAGTTTTCCTAAGCTCAGAAAGCACTAGTTTAAGTTCGACGTCAAGATACAAACGGATATCGGTTCACGTTTTTAACTGACAGAATGACTGTATTATGAGATAGAAACCCTAAATTGGAGTCATACAAGGGATTTGAGGATTCCAATAGTGATTTTACAATATTTGAGGATTTTAGAATTTTAGTTGGGAATTTTCTGAAAAACGGATAAGAAAGAGTACCGTTTTGGTCCCTGTAGTATGACTATGATGAACTGCGAGTGGGTTTGGAGACTAAAACACCTTAGAAAAATATTTCACCAAGACAAATAATGTTTTTACATTATTTTAGAATTATGAGAATTATTTTGGGAATTTTTAGAATAGCAGATTAAGAATTGCAGTTTTGGTCCCTGTAGAATAAAGAACAGGGTTAACGGGAGAGCTGATGGATACCAGAAGATTAAAAAATGATCAAAAATCAAACTTAAGGGTAACCGTTAGTGTTCTTATAAGATTTATGATTTTTAGCAATTTTCTGAGAATTTTCAGGGAAAAATCAGTTAAACCCTAGTTTACGTGTTACCGAGGGAACCGAAAAATTACCGTTTTACTTCTAAGCTTGATTCCTATCTACCAAGACCATTTTGGCACATAAATTTCGTGGCCTTGACTAACCATATGATTCTTGAGAGTCAATTACTTCAATAGGTCAAGTTTAGATAGTTTTAACCATGAAACGCAAAAGTTACCGCATTTTATTATCGTAATTTATCTTTTACCATGGTTAAAAGTGAAAAATTATTTACCTCATTCCTTGACTAGCCTTGGACCTCCTGGAAGCTAGGAGGAGATTTTAGAATTTTCTACCATTTCCATCTCATGGGAAAAGACCACTTTACCCTTTGCTTAAATAATTAATTACCAAGAGAGGAAATGACCACTTTGTCCCTTTGATTTTGCCCTCAAGTTTGCTCCAAACTACCAAAGAGCCATGCAGCCCTCTTGTTCCATTTAGACCCTTGATTAAGCACTCCATTTGATTGAGAGAACATCTTGGCCATTGATTTAATTTAACTACACAAATCATAGTTAAAACTTAACCTAGTCTAGTTTCTTTTAACCAAGCTTTAACCATAGTTGGTTTTGAGCTTATCTCTTGCATTTTGGAGCGGCTGGCCGCCCCCTAAAGCACATCGGATAATGTGGATTTCATCTCACTCAAAGTTGGATAAATTCCATTTTAGGTCCACACATCCTAGCCTAACACTTGTAAGGATCTTATTTGTCTTTCATGTAGTGTTTGGTGACTTTAGAAAAATTAATTCCTCTTGCCCAAGCCAAGGAGGGCAGCACGAAATTGAAGAGGGAAGGGAGGAAGGATTTCATTTCATTTCATTTCATTTGGCAAGACAACTTCTCTCTCTTCAAGCCAATTCTCCAACTTCTCTCTAAGTTTCTTCTTTTTCTTCCATTTCCATGGAAGCTCTCCACCATCTTCAATCATATTTTTGATTCTCTATACAATAATCAAGTGTAGAGAATCCATTTTATACACTTTCTAAACACTAGCCTTCATCCAATCATCAAGTGTTCTTATTTTTCAAGAATACAAACTCTTGAGCTTTGATCTTGATTCTTCAAGCTACAAGGTTGGTTCTTTATTTTCAATCCATTAAATCTTCTTCTTGATTCATGATCTTTTTGTTCATATGATTAAAAATGGGTTTCTTCAACTTTTTTCTTGAAGGGACTTTGTGTTCTTGGAACAAATTCAAGATCAACCTCTTGATTTTATTTTCAAAGAGGGTTTGGTAAAATATCCATCTTCTTTAGAGTTTCCCTTGAGTTTTAAGATGGTTTCATGAAGGAGAAAAAAATCTTACTTTAGTATTTTTGGGTGTGTTATGCTTGCTTTTGAAAGGTGGTGATCAAGGTGTGGTGGAAATCCTAGAAGTTAGGATTTTTCTCAAGAAGCTAGAAGACAAGGTAAGGGGAAATCTCTCTTTTTGTGAGTTGTAGAATTCATGGAGTGCTATGTGCTTGTTTATGATATTTTTTTAAAGCTTGAGGATCATGTTTAAAAAGGATGACTTGACCATTCTAAAAACTATGATTTTTACTAAAGTCTTGATCTTTACAAAAAGCTTTGATTTTTAATAAAGAAGTGGTCTTTATAAAAAGCTTTGATTTCTCATAAAAGAGTGATCTTTATAAAAGCTTTGATTTTTAATAAAGAAGTGATCTTTATGAAAAATAATGATCTTTACTAGAGTAGTGACCTTTATTCAAATGATGAGTCTTTTATAAAGTAATAATCTTTTATAAAGCTATGATTTTTAATTGATCTTTGTGAAAGCTATGATCTATGTTAAAGATATGATTTTTAATCAAAGAGATGATTTTTATTAAGTGATCATGGAGTGAAAAGTATTGGATGATGATATCTTTGTGTTTGTAACTTTGTCTTTATGATTGAAGTTTATGTTGTTCTATGTGTGATTGTGATATTGGTTTATGCTTGATGTAGATGTTTTCCTTTGCTTGATGATAATGCTTTGCTATGTCTGAGTGGGATTGTCATCTAGCTATTCTCTATGTTTTGTGCTTCTTTTCTTATTTTTATTCAATTTGGGAATGTAATATTTAAAGTAGGTTATTGTTTTATTGTTATTATGCTTGGTGATTGGTGAATGATGATTGAGGAAGAGTATGAAAAGATTAAAGTATGGCAAATTGACTAATGACCCAAACATTATGGAGTGTGGTGAAAAGGACATGGACATGGGCAAAAAGGAATTTTTCATAATTAATTAATTAGTACAAAGTCCAAAGCCTTGTTAGGATTCATTAAGCTAAGAGTTTTTCAAAAATAAAGTCTCCAATGGACTTTTAGTAAAGATTTTAATTATAACTTGATAAGTTAAAAATGAATCACTAGAAGAAAAGTCACAATTTTAACTCAAATATGTTGTTTTTAATTTAACTAATTTTAAAATAAAGGGTATGGTGTTTTCAAAATTAAAATGAAGTTTCTAAATCTAATAAACCTTGGAAAAACAGACCAGTCACACCTCTGGTGTGGTTTTCAGAAAAAGGGTGTGAAAATCGGGTTTTATATAGAAATCAGAAAACAGAAAAACAGAGCCGTTCACACCTACGTTGTGATTTTTTTCACACCTGTGAAAGTGTCAGGGCTCCTAAAATTCAAAATTTATAAATTTTATGCTTAAAGACTCATAAATTAATGTCTTTTTCAGGAAAAAATATTTATTTTAAAATTACCTTAGCCTAAGTATTTTATATTAATTTTTGAAGGCAATACGATAAATACGGTAAATCGATTTTTGTGAAAAAAAGATATATTATGGTTGAGATGACCAAAGAGAAGCGTATATAATATATTTTGGTCAAGATAATCAAAGAGAATACTATATATTATTTTGGTAGAGATAAACCAATGAAGTGAATTTATAAGATGACTAAGAGAATGAAATAAAAGAAAAAGAGATATTTTGATTGAGATAATCAAAGCAAAAAGAGAATTTATGAAATGACCAAGAGATAAGGTTGTATCTGTGAGATTTCTGTTACATGAAACAAGCTTTTGCTTTGTGTATAGTCATCTGGCTTCTGGTGGAAGAGAAGGGGATGAGAAGCATAGGAACTCTGATGTTGCTGAAATATTCTCAAGGACAAGCTTTCCTAGAGGACCTATGCTAGATTTGCCAAGAAAGATTCTTGATCATGAGTGGACGAAGATGGACGAACGAGACGAACTTGGCCCAAAGAAGGCCTACGGATCAAATGGGAGGACGAAGATGGACGAACGAGAGGAACTTGGTCCAACGAAGGCCAACGGATCAAATGGGAGGACGAAGATGGACGAACGAGACGAACTTGGTCCAAAGAAGGCCTAGGGATCAAATGGGAGGACGAAGATGGAGGAACGAGGCGAACTTGGTCCAAAGAAGGCCTACGGATCAAATGGGAGGACGAAGATGGACGAACGAGACAAACTTCGTCCAAAGAATTCTAACGGATCAAATGGGAGGACGAAGGTGGTAGAACAAGACGAACTTGGTCCAAAGAAGGCCTACGGAGCAAATGGGAGGACGAAGATGGACGAACGAGACGAACTTGGTCAAAAGAAGGCCTACGGATCAAATGGGAGGACGAAGATGGACGAACGAGACGAACTTGGTCCAAAGAAGTCCTACGGATCAAATTGGAGGACGAAGATGGACGAACGAGACGAACTTGGTCCAAAGAAGGCCTACGGATCAAATGGGAGGACGAAGATGGGGGAACGAGGCGAACTTGGTCCAAAGAAGGCCTACGGATCAAATGGGAGGACGAAGATGGACGAACGAGACAAACTTGGTCCAAAGAATCGAACGGATCAAATGGGAGGACGAAGATGGACGAACGAGACAAACTTGGTCCAAAGAATTCCAACGTATCAAATGGGAGGACGAAGGTGGTAGAACAAGACGAACTTGGTCCAAAGAAGGCCTACGGATCAAATGGGAGGACGAAGAGGGACGAACGAGACGAACTTGGTCCAAAGAAGGCCTACGGAGCAAATGGGAGGACGAAGATGGACGAACGAGACGAACTTGGTTCAAAGAAGGCCTAGGGATCAAATGGGAGGACGAAGATGGACGAACGAGACGAACTTGGTCCAAAGAAGGCCTACGGATCAAATGGGAGGACGAAGATGGGGGAACGAGGCGAACTTGGTCCAAAGAAGGCCTACGTATCAAATGGGAGGACGAAGATGGACGAACGAGACAAACTTGGTCCAAAGAATTCCAACGGATCAAATGGGAGGACGAAGGTGGTAGAACAAGACGAACTTGGTCCAAAGAAGGCCTACGGATCAAATGGGAGGAGAAGAGGGACGGACGAGACAAACATGGTGCAATGAAGGCCTACGGAGCAAATGGGAGGACGAAGATGGACGAACGAGACGAACTTGGTCAAAAGAAGGCCTACGGATCAAATGGGAGGACGAAGATGGACGAACGAGACGAACTTGGTCCAAAGAAGGCCTGCGGATCAAATGGGAGGACGAAGATGGACGAACGAGACGAACTTGGTCAAAAGAAGGCCTACGGATCAAATGGGAGGACGAAGATGGACGAACGAGACGAACTTGGTCCAAAGAAGGCCAACGGATCAAATGGGAGGACGAAGATGGACGAACGAGACGAACTTGGCCCAAAGAAGGCCTACGGATCAAATGGGAGGACGAAGATGGACGAACGAGACGAACTTGGTCCAACGAAGGCCAACGGATCAAATGGGAGGACGAAGATGGACGAACGAGACGAACTTGGTCCAAAGAAGGCCTAGGGATCAAATGGGAGGACGAAGATGGAGGAACGAGGCGAACTTGGTCCAAAGAAGGCCTACGGATCAAATGGGAGGACGAAGATGGACGAACGAGACAAACTTCGTCCAAAGAATTCCAACGGATCAAATGGGAGGACGAAGGTGGTAGAACAAGACGAACTTGGTCCAAAGAAGGCCTACGGATCAAATGGGAGGACGAAGAGGGACGAACGAGACAGACATGGTGCAAAGAAGGCCTACGGAGCAAATGGGAGGACGAAGATGGACGAACGAGACGAACTTGGTCCAAAGAAGGCCTACGGAGCAAATGGGAGGACGAAGAGGGACGAACGAGACGAACTTGGTCCAAAGAAGGCCTACGGAGTAAATGGGAGGACGAAGATGGACGAACGAGACGAACTTGGTCCAAAGATGGCCTAGGGATCAAATGGGAGGACGAAGATGGACGAACGAGACGAACTTGGTCCAAAGAAGGCCTACGGATCAAATGGGAGGACGAAGATGGACGAACGAGACGAACTTGGCCCAAAGAAGGCCTACGGATCAAATGGGAGGACGAAGATGGACGAACGAGACGAACTTGGTCCAACGAAGGCCAACGGATCAAATGGGAGGACGAAGATGGACGAACGAGACGAACTAGGTCCAAAGAAGGCCTAGGGATCAAATGGGAGGACGAAGATGGAGGAACGAGGCGAACTTGGTCCAAAGAAGGCCAACGGATCAAATGGGAGGACGAAGATGGACGAACGAGACAAACTTGGTCCAAAGAATTCCAACGGATCAAATGGGAGGACGAAGGTGGTAGAACAAGACGAACTTGGTCCAAAGAAGGCCTACGGATCAAATGGGAGGACGAAGAGGGACGAACGAGACAGACATGGTGCAAAGAAGGCCTACGGAGCAAATGGGAGGACGAAGATGGACGAACGAGACGAACTTGGTCCAAAGAAGGCCTACGGAGCAAATGGGAGGACGAAGAGGGACGAACGAGACGAACTTGGTCCAAAGAAGGCCTACGGAGCAAATGGGAGGACGAAGATGGACGAACGAGACGAACTTGGTCCAAAGAAGGCCTAGGGATCAAATGGGAGGACGAAGATGGACGAACGAGAAGAACTTGGTCCAAAGAAGGCCTACGGATCAAATGGGAGGACGAAGATGGACGAACGAGACGAACTTGGCCCAAAGAAGGCCTACGGATCAAATGGGAGGACGAAGATGGACGAACGAGACGAACTTGGTCCAACGAAGGCCAACGGATCAAATGGGAGGACGAAGATGGAGGAACGAGGCGAACTTGGTCCAAAGAAGGCCTACGGATCAAATGGGAGGACGAAGATGGACGAACGAGACGAACTTGGTCCAAAGAAGGCCAACAGATCAAATGGGAGGACGAAGATGGACGAACGAGACAAACTTGGTCCAAAGAATTCCAACGGATCAAATGGGAGGACGAAGGTGGTAGAACAAGACGAACTTGGTCCAAAGAAGGCCTACGGATCAAATGGGAGGACGAAGAGGGACGGACGAGACAGACATGGTGCAAAGAAGGCCTACGGAGCAAATGGGAGGACGAAGATGGACGAACGAGACGAACTTGGTTTAAAAAAAGGCCTACGGATCAAATGGGAGGTCGAAGATGGACGAACGAGACGAACTTGGTCCAAAGAAGGCCTACGGATCAAATGGGAGGACGAAGGTGGACGAACGAGACGAACTTGGTCCAAAGAAGGCCTACGGATCAAATGGGAGGACGAAGATGGACGAACGAGACGAACATGGTCCAAAGATGGCCAACGGATCAAATGGGAGGACGAAGATGGACGAACGAGACGAACTTGGCCCAAAGAAGGCCTACGGATCAAAGGGGAGGACGAAGATGGACGAACGAGATGAACTTGGTCCAACGAAGGCCAACGGATCAAATTGGAGGACGAAGATGGACGAACGAGACGAACTTGGTCCAAAGAAGGCCTACGGATCAAATGGGAGGACGAAGATGGGGGAACGAGGCGAACTTGGTCCAAAGAAGGCCTACGGATCAAATGGGAGGACGAAGATGGACGAACGAGACGAACTTGGTCCAACGAAGGCCAACGGATCAAATGGGAGGACGAAGATGGACGAACGAGACGAACTAGGTCCAAAGAAGGCCTAGGGATCAAATGGGAGGACGAAGATGGAGGAACGAGGCGAACTTGGTCCAAAGAAGGCCTACGGATCAAATGGGAGGACGAAGATGGACGAACGAGACAAACTTGGTCCAAAGAATTCCAACGGATCAAATGGGAGGACGAAGATGGACGAACGAGACAAACTTGGTCCAAAGAATTCCAACGTATCAAATGGGAGGACGAAGGTGGTAGAACAAGACGAACTTGGTCCAAAGAAGGCCTACGGATCAAATGGGAGGACGAAGAGGGACGAACGAGACGAACTTGGTCCAAAGAAGGCCTACGGAGCAAATGGGAGGACGAAGATGGACGAACGAGACGAACTTGGTTCAAAGAAGGCCTAGGGATCAAATGGGAGGACGAAGATGGACGAACGAGACGAACTTGGTCCAAAGAAGGCCTACGGATCAAATGGGAGGACGAAGATGGACGAACGAGACAAACTTGGTCCAAAGATTCGAACGGATCAAATGGGAGGACGAAGATGGACGAACGAGACAAACTTGGTCCAAAGAATTCCAACGTATCAAATGGGAGGACGAAGGTGGTAGAACAAGACGAACTTGGTCCAAAGAAGGCCTACGGATCAAATGGGAGGACGAAGAGGGACGAACGAGACGAACTTGGTCCAAAGAAGGCCTACGGAGCAAATGGGAGGACGAAGATGGACGAACGAGACGAACTTGGTTCAAAGAAGGCCTAGGGATCAAATGGGAGGACGAAGATGGACGAACGAGACGAACTTGGTCCAAAGAAGGCCTACGGATCAAATGGGAGGACGAAGATGGGGGAACGAGGCGAACTTGGTCCAAAGAAGGCCTACGTATCAAATGGGAGGACGAAGATGGACGAACGAGACAAACTTGGTCCAAAGAATTCCAACGGATCAAATGGGAGGACGAAGGTGGTAGAACAAGACGAACTTGGTCCAAAGAAGGCCTACGGATCAAATGGGAGGAGAAGAGGGACGAACGAGACAAACATGGTGCAATGAAGGCCTACGGAGCAAATGGGAGGACGAAGATGGACGAACGAGACGAACTTGGTCAAAAGAAGGCCTACGGATCAAATGGGAGGACGAAGATGGACGAACGAGACGAACTTGGTCCAAAGAAGGCCTGCGGGTCAAATGGGAGGACGAAGATGGACGAACGAGACGAACTTGGTCAAAAGAAGGCCTACGGATCAAATGGGAGGACGAAGATGGACGAACGAGACGAACTTGGTCCAAAGAAGGCCAACGGATCAAATGGGAGGACGAAGATGGACGAACGAGACGAACTTGGCCCAAAGAAGGCCTACGGATCAAATGGGAGGACGAAGATGGACGAACGAGACGAACTTGGTCCAACGAAGGCCAACGGATCAAATGGGAGGACGAAGATGGACGAACGAGACGAACTTGGTCCAAAGAAGGCCTAGGGATCAAATGGGAGGACGAAGATGGAGGAACGAGGCGAACTTGGTCCAAAGAAGGCCTACGGATCAAATGGGAGGACGAATATGGACGAACGAGACAAACTTCGTCCAAAGAATTCCAACGGATCAAATGGGAGGACGAAGGTGGTAGAACAAGACGAACTTGGTCCAAAGAAGGCCTACGGATCAAATGGGAGGACGAAGAGGGACGAACGAGACAGACTTGGTGCAAAGAAGGCCTACGGAGCAAATGGGAGGACGAAGATGGACGAACGAGACGAACTTGGTCCAAAGAAGGCCTACGGAGCAAATGGGAGGACGAAGAGGGACGAACGAGACGAACTTGGTCCAAAGAAGGCCTACGGAGTAAATGGGAGGACGAAGATGGACGAACGAGACGAACTTGGTCCAAAGATGGCCTAGGGATCAAATGGGAGGACGAAGATGGACGAACGAGACGAACTTGGTCCAAAGAAGGCCTACGGATCAAATGGGAGGACGAAGATGGACGAACGAGACGAACTTGGCCCAAAGAAGGCCTACGGATCAAATGGGAGGACGAAGATGGACGAACGAGACGAACTTGGTCCAACGAAGGCCAACGGATCAAATGGGAGGACGAAGATGGACGAACGAGACGAACTAGGTCCAAAGAAGGCCTAGGGATCAAATGGGAGGACGAAGATGGAGGAACGAGACGAACTTGGCCCAAAGAATTCCAACGGATCAAATGGGAGGACGAAGGTGGTAGAACAAGACGAACTTGGTCCAAAGAAGGCCTACGGATCAAATGGGAGGATGAAGAGGGACGAACGAGACAAACATGGTGCAATGAAGGCCTACGGAGCAAATGGGAGGACGAAGATGGACGAACGAGACGAACTTGGTCAAAAGAAGGCCTACGGATCAAATGGGAGGACGAAGATGGACGAACGAGACGAACTTGGTCCAAAGAAGGCCTACGGATCAAATGGGAGGACGAAGATGGACGAACGAGACGAACTTGGTCAAAAGAAGGCCTACGGATCAAATGGGAGGACGAAGATGGACGAACGAGAGGAACTTGGTCCAAAGAAGGCCTACGGATCAAATGGGAGGACGAAGATGGACGAACGAGACGAACTTGGTCCAAAGAAGGCCAACGGATCAAATGGGAGGACGAAGATGGACGAACGAGACGAACTTGGCCCAAAGAAGGCCTACGGATCAAATGGGAGGACGAAGATGGACGAACGAGAGGAACTTGGTCCAACGAAGGCCAACGGATCAAATGGGAGGACAAAGATGGACGAACGAGACGAACTTGGTCCAAAGAAGGCCTAGGGATCAAATGGGAGGACGAAGATGGAGGAACGAGGCGAACTTGGTCCAAAGAAGGCCTACGGATCAAATGGGAGGACGAAGATGGACGAACGAGACAAACTTCGTCCAAAGAATTCTAACGGATCAAATGGGAGGACGAAGGTGGTAGAACAAGACGAACTTGGTCCAAAGAAGGCCTACGGAGCAAATGGGAGGACGAAGATGGACGAACGAGACGAACTTGGTCAAAAGAAGGCCTACGGATCAAATGGGAGGACGAAGATGGACGAACGAGACGAACTTGGTCCAAAGAAGTCCTACGGATCAAATTGGAGGACGAAGATGGACGAACGAGACGAACTTGGTCCAAAGAAGGCCTACGGATCAAATGGGAGGACGAAGATGGGGGAACGAGGCGAACTTGGTCCAAAGAAGGCCTACGGATCAAATGGGAGGACGAAGATGGACGAACGAGACAAACTTGGTCCAAAGAATCGAACGGATCAAATGGGAGGACGAAGATGGACGAACGAGACAAACTTGGTCCAAAGAATTCCAACGTATCAAATGGGAGGACGAAGGTGGTAGAACAAGACGAACTTGGTCCAAAGAAGGCCTACGGATCAAATGGGAGGACGAAGAGGGACGAACGAGACGAACTTGGTCCAAAGAAGGCCTACGGAGCAAATGGGAGGACGAAGATGGACGAACGAGACGAACTTGGTTCAAAGAAGGCCTAGGGATCAAATGGGAGGACGAAGATGGACGAACGAGATGAACTTGGTCCAAAGAAGGCCTACGGATCAAATGGGAGGACGAAGATGGGGGAACGAGGCGAACTTGGTCCAAAGAAGGCCTACGTATCAAATGGGAGGACGAAGATGGACGAACGAGACAAACTTGGTCCAAAGAATTCCAACGGATCAAATGGGAGGACGAAGGTGGTAGAACAAGACGAACTTGGTCCAAACAAGGCCTACGGATCAAATGGGAGGAGAAGAGGGACGAACGAGACAAACATGGTGCAATGAAGGCCTACGGAGCAAATGGGAGGACGAAGATGGACGAACGAGACGAACTTGGTCAAAAGAAGGCCTACGGATCAAATGGGAGGACGAAGATGGACGAACGAGACGAACTTGGTCCAAAGAAGGCCTGCGGATCAAATGGGAGGACGAAGATGGACGAACGAGACGAACTTGGTCAAAAGAAGGCCTACGGATCAAATGGGAGGACGAAGATGGACGAACGAGACGAACTTGGTCCAAAGAAGGCCAACGGATCAAATGGGAGGACGAAGATGGACGAACGAGACGAACTTGGCCCAAAGAAGGCCTACGGATCAAATGGGAGGACGAAGATGGACGAACGAGACGAACTTGGTCCAACGAAGGCCAACGGATCAAATGGGAGGACGAAGATGGACGAACGAGACGAACTTGGTCCAAAGAAGGCCTAGGGATCAAATGCGAGGACGAAGATGGAGGAACGAGGCGAACTTGGTCCAAAGAAGGCCTACGGATCAAATGGGAGGACGAAGATGGACGAACGAGACAAACTTCGTCCAAAGAATTCCAACGGATCAAATGGGAGGACGAAGGTGGTAGAACAAGACGAACTTGGTCCAAAGAAGGCCTACGGATCAAATGGGAGGACGAAGAGGGACGAACGAGACAGACATGGTGCAAAGAAGGCCTACGGAGCAAATGGGAGGACGAAGATGGACGAACGAGACGAACTTGGTCCAAAGAAGGCCTACGGAGCAAATGGGAGGACGAAGAGGGACGAACGAGACGAACTTGGTCCAAAGAAGGCCTACGGAGTAAATGGGAGGACGAAGATGGACGAACGAGACGAACTTGGTCCAAAGATGGCCTAGGGATCAAATGGGAGGACGAAGATGGACGAACGAGACGAACTTGGTCCAAAGAAGGCCTACGGATCAAATGGGAGGACGAAGATGGACGAACGAGACGAACTTGGCCCAAAGAAGGCCTACGGATCAAATGGGAGGACGAAGATGGACGAACGAGACGAACTTGGTCCAACGAAGGCCAACGGATCAAATGGGAGGACGAAGATGGACGAACGAGACGAACTAGGTCCAAAGAAGGCCTAGGGATCAAATGGGAGGACGAAGATGGAGGAACGAGGCGAACTTGGTCCAAAGAAGGCCAACGGATCAAATGGGAGGACGAAGATGGACGAACGAGACAAACTTGGTCCAAAGAATTCCAACGGATCAAATGGGAGGACGAAGGTGGTAGAACAAGACGAACTTGGTCCAAAGAAGGCCTACGGATCAAATGGGAGGACGAAGAGGGACGAACGAGACAGACATGGTGCAAAGAAGGCCTACGGAGCAAATGGGAGGACGAAGATGGACGAACGAGACGAACTTGGTCCAAAGAAGGCCTACGGAGCAAATGGGAGGACGAAGAGGGACGAACGAGACGAACTTGGTCCAAAGAAGGCCTACGGAGCAAATGGGAGGACGAAGATGGACGAACGAGACGAACTTGGTCCAAAGAAGGCCTAGGGATCAAATGGGAGGACGAAGATGGACGAACGAGACGAACTTGGTCCAAAGAAGGCCTACGGATCAAATGGGAGGACGAAGATGGACGAACGAGACGAACTTGGCCCAAAGAAGGCCTACGGATCAAATGGGAGGACGAAGATGGACGAACGAGACGAACTTGGTCCAACGAAGGCCAACGGATCAAATGGGAGGACGAAGATGGAGGAACGAGGCGAACTTGGTCCAAAGAAGGCCTACGGATCAAATGGGAGGACGAAGATGGACGAACGAGACGAACTTGGTCCAAAGAAGGCCAACAGATCAAATGGGAGGACGAAGATGGACGAACGAGACAAACTTGGTCCAAAGAATTCCAACGGATCAAATGGGAGGACGAAGGTGGTAGAACAAGACGAACTTGGTCCAAAGAAGGCCTACGGATCAAATGGGAGGACGAAGAGGGACGGACGAGACAGACATGGTGCAAAGAAGGCCTACGGAGCAAATGGGAGGACGAAGATGGACGAACGAGACGAACTTGGTTTAAAAAAAGGCCTACGGATCAAATGGGAGGTCGAAGATGGACGAACGAGACGAACTTGGTCCAAAGAAGGCCTACGGATCAAATGGGAGGACGAAGGTGGACGAACGAGACGAACTTGGTCCAAAGAAGGCCTACGGATCAAATGGGAGGACGAAGATGGACGAACGAGACGAACATGGTCCAAAGATGGCCAACGGATCAAATGGGAGGACGAAGATGGACGAACGAGACGAACTTGGCCCAAAGAAGGCCTACGGATCAAAGGGGAGGACGAAGATGGACGAACGAGATGAACTTGGTCCAACGAAGGCCAACGGATCAAATTGGAGGACGAAGATGGACGAACGAGACGAACTTGGTCCAAAGAAGGCCTACGGATCAAATGGGAGGACGAAGATGGGGGAACGAGGCGAACTTGGTCCAAAGAAGGCCTACGGATCAAATGGGAGGACGAAGATGGACGAACGAGACGAACTTGGTCCAACGAAGGCCAACGGATCAAATGGGAGGACGAAGATAGACGAACGAGACGAACTAGGTCCAAAGAAGGCCTAGGGATCAAATGGGAGGATGAAGATGGAGGAACGAGGCGAACTTGGTCCAAAGAAGGCCTACGGATCAAATGGGAGGACGAAGATGGACGAACGAGACAAACTTGGTCCAAAGAATTCCAACGGATCAAATGGGAGGACGAAGGTGGTAGAACAAGACGAACTTGGTCCAAAGAAGGCCTACGGATCAAATGGGAGGATGAAGAGGGACGAACGAGACAAACATGGTGCAATGAAGGCCTACGGAGCAAATGGGAGGACGAAGATGGACGAACGAGACGAACTTGGTCAAAAGAAGGCCTACGGATCAAATGGGAGGACGAAGATGGACGAACGAGACGAACTTGGTCCAAAGAAGGCCTACGGATCAAATGGGAGGACGAAGATGGACGAACGAGACAAACTTGGTCCAAAGAATTCCAACGGATCAAATGGGAGGACGAAGGTGGTAGAACAAGACGAACTTGGTCCAAAGAAGGCCTACGGATCAAATGGGAGGATGAAGAGGGACGAACGAGACAAACATGGTGCAATGAAGGCCTACGGAGCAAATGGGAGGACGAAGATGGACGAACGAGACGAACTTGGTCAAAAGAAGGCCTACGGATCAAATGGGAGGACGAAGATGGACGAACGAGACGAACTTGGTCCAAAGAAGGCCTACGGATCAAATGGGAGGACGAAGATGGACGAACGAGACGAACTTGGTCAAAAGAAGGCCTACGGATCAAATGGGAGGACGAAGATGGACGAACGAGAGGAACTTGGTCCAAAGAAGGCCTACGGATCAAATGGGAGGACGAAGATGGACGAACGAGACGAACTTGGTCCAAAGAAGGCCAACGGATCAAATGGGAGGACGAAGATGGACGAACGAGACGAACTTGGCCCAAAGAAGGCCTACGGATCAAATGGGAGGACGAAGATGGACGAACGAGAGGAACTTGGTCCAACGAAGGCCAACGGATCAAATGGGAGGACAAAGATGGACGAACGAGACGAACTTGGTCCAAAGAAGGCCTAGGGATCAAATGGGAGGACGAAGATGGAGGAACGAGGCGAACTTGGTCCAAAGAAGGCCTACGGATCAAATGGGAGGACGAAGATGGACGAACGAGACAAACTTCGTCCAAAGAATTCTAACGGATCAAATGGGAGGACGAAGGTGGTAGAACAAGACGAACTTGGTCCAAAGAAGGCCTACGGAGCAAATGGGAGGACGAAGATGGACGAACGAGACGAACTTGGTCAAAAGAAGGCCTACGGATCAAATGGGAGGACGAAGATGGACGAACGAGACGAACTTGGTCCAAAGAAGTCCTACGGATCAAATTGGAGGACGAAGATGGACGAACGAGACGAACTTGGTCCAAAGAAGGCCTACGGATCAAATGGGAGGACGAAGATGGGGGAACGAGGCGAACTTGGTCCAAAGAAGGCCTACGGATCAAATGGGAGGACGAAGATGGACGAACGAGACAAACTTGGTCCAAAGAATCGAACGGATCAAATGGGAGGACGAAGATGGACGAACGAGACAAACTTGGTCCAAAGAATTCCAACGTATCAAATGGGAGGACGAAGGTGGTAGAACAAGACGAACTTGGTCCAAAGAAGGCCTACGGATCAAATGGGAGGACGAAGAGGGACGAACGAGACGAACTTGGTCCAAAGAAGGCCTACGGAGCAAATGGGAGGACGAAGATGGACGAACGAGACGAACTTGGTTCAAAGAAGGCCTAGGGATCAAATGGGAGGACGAAGATGGACGAACGAGACGAACTTGGTCCAAAGAAGGCCTAGGGATCAAATGGGAGGACGAAGATGGACGAACGAGACGAACTTGGTCCAAAGAAGGCCAACGGATCAAATGGGAGGACGAAGATGGACGAACGAGACGAACTTGGTCCAACGAAGGCCAACGGATCAAATGGGAGGACGAAGATGGACGAACGAGACGAACTTGGTCCAAAGAAGGCCTAGGGATCAAATGGGAGGACGAAGATGGAGGAACGAGGCGAACTTGGTCCAAAGAAGGCCTACGGATCAAATGGGAGGACGAAGATGGACGAACGAGACAAACTTCGTCCAAAGAATTCCAACGGATCAAATGGGAGGACGAAGGTGGTAGAACAAGACGAACTTGGTCCAAAGAAGGCCTACGGATCAAATGGGAGGACGAAGAGGGACGAACGAGACAGACATGGTGCAAAGAAGGCCTACGGAGCAAATGGGAGGACGAAGATGGACGAACGAGACGAACTTGGTCCAAAGAAGGCCTACGGAGCAAATGGGAGGACGAAGAGGGACGAACGAGACGAACTTGGTCCAAAGAAGGCCTACGGAGTAAATGGGAGGACGAAGATGGACGAACGAGACGAACTTGGTCCAAAGATGGCCTAGGGATCAAATGGGAGGACGAAGATGGACGAACGAGACGAACTTGGTCCAAAGAAGGCCTACGGATCAAATGGGAGGACGAAGATGGACGAACGAGACGAACTTGGCCTAAAGAAGGCCTACGGATCAAATGGGAGGACGAAGATGGACGAACGAGACGAACTTGGTCCAACGAAGGCCAACGGATCAAATGGGAGGACGAAGATGGACGAACGAGACGAACTAGGTCCAAAGAAGGCCTAGGGATCAAATGGGAGGACGAAGATGGAGGAACGAGGCGAACTTGGTCCAAAGAAGGCCAACGGATCAAATGGGAGGACGAAGATGGACGAACGAGACAAACTTGGTCCAAAGAATTCCAACGGATCAAATGGGAGGACGAAGGTGGTAGAACAAGACGAACTTGGTCCAAAGAAGGCCTACGGATCAAATGGGAGGACGAAGAGGGACGAACGAGACAGACATGGTGCAAAGAAGGCCTACGGAGCAAATGGGAGGACGAAGATGGACGAACGAGACGAACTTGGTCCAAAGAAGGCCTACGGAGCAAATGGGAGGACGAAGAGGGACGAACGAGACGAACTTGGTCCAAAGAAGGCCTACGGAGCAAATGGGAGGACGAAGATGGACGAACGAGACGAACTTGGTCCAAAGAAGGCCTAGGGATCAAATGGGAGGACGAAGATGGACGAACGAGACGAACTTGGTCCAAAGAAGGCCTACGGATCAAATGGGAGGACGAAGATGGACGAACGAGACGAACTTGGCCCAAAGAAGGCCTACGGATCAAATGGGAGGACGAAGATGGACGAACGAGACGAACTTGGTCCAACGAAGGCCAACGGATCAAATGGGAGGACGAAGATGGAGGAACGAGGCGAACTTGGTCCAAAGAAGGCCTACGGATCAAATGGGAGGACGAAGATGGACGAACGAGACGAACTTGGTCCAAAGAAGGCCAACAGATCAAATGGGAGGACGAAGATGGACGAACGAGACAAACTTGGTCCAAAGAATTCCAACGGATCAAATGGGAGGACGAAGGTGGTAGAACAAGACGAACTTGGTCCAAAGAAGGCCTACGGATCAAATGGGAGGACGAAGAGGGACGGACGAGACAGACATGGTGCAAAGAAGGCCTACGGAGCAAATGGGAGGACGAAGATGGACGAACGAGACGAACTTGGTTTAAAAAAAGGCCTACGGATCAAATGGGAGGTCGAAGATGGACGAACGAGACGAACTTGGTCCAAAGAAGGCCTACGGATCAAATGGGAGGACGAAGGTGGACGAACGAGACGAACTTGGTCCAAAGAAGGCCTACGGATCAAATGGGAGGACGAAGATGGACGAACGAGACGAACTTGGTCCAAAGAAGGCCTACGGATCAAATGGGAGGACGAAGATGGACGAACGAGACGAACATGGTCCAAAGATGGCCAACGGATCAAATGGGAGGACGAAGATGGACGAACGAGACGAACTTGGCCCAAAGAAGGCCTACGGATCAAAGGGGAGGACGAAGATGGACGAACGAGATGAACTTGGTCCAACGAAGGCCAACGGATCAAATTGGAGGACGAAGATGGACGAACGAGACGAACTTGGTCCAAAGAAGGCCTACGGATCAAATGGGAGGACGAAGATGGGGGAACGAGGCGAACTTGGTCCAAAGAAGGCCTACGGATCAAATGGGAGGACGAAGATGGACGAACGAGACGAACTTGGTCCAACGAAGGCCAACGGATCAAATGGGAGGACGAAGATAGACGAACGAGACGAACTAGGTCCAAAGAAGGCCTAGGGATCAAATGGGAGGATGAAGATGGAGGAACGAGGCGAACTTGGTCCAAAGAAGGCCAACAGATCAAATGGGAGGACGAAGATGGACGAACGAGACAAACTTGGTCCAAAGAATTCCAACGGATCAAATGGGAGGACGAAGGTGGTAGAACAAGACGAACTTGGTCCAAAGAAGGCCTACGGATCAAATGGGAGGACGAAGAGGGACGGACGAGACAGACATGGTGCAAAGAAGGCCTACGGAGCAAATGGGAGGACGAAGATGGACGAACGAGACGAACTTGGTTTAAAAAAAGGCCTACGGATCAAATGGGAGGTCGAAGATGGACGAACGAGACGAACTTGGTTTAAAAAAAGGCCTACGGATCAAATGGGAGGTCGAAGATGGACGAACGAGACGAACTTGGTCCAAAGAAGGCCTACGGATCAAATGGGAGGACGAAGGTGGACGAACGAGACGAACTTGGTCCAAAGAAGGCCTACGGATCAAATGGGAGGACGAAGATGGACGAACGAGACGAACATGGTCCAAAGATGGCCAACGGATCAAATGGGAGGACGAAGATGGACGAACGAGACGAACTTGGCCCAAAGAAGGCCTACGGATCAAAGGGGAGGACGAAGATGGACGAACGAGATGAACTTGGTCCAACGAAGGCCAACGGATCAAATTGGAGGACGAAGATGGACGAACGAGACGAACTTGGTCCAAAGAAGGCCTACGGATCAAATGGGAGGACGAAGATGGGGGAACGAGGCGAACTTGGTCCAAAGAAGGCCTACGGATCAAATGGGAGGACGAAGATGGACGAACGAGACGAACTTGGTCCAACGAAGGCCAACGGATCAAATGGGAGGACGAAGATAGACGAACGAGACGAACTAGGTCCAAAGAAGGCCTAGGGATCAAATGGGAGGATGAAGATGGAGGAACGAGGCGAACTTGGTCCAAAGAAGGCCTACGGATCAAATGGGAGGACGAAGATGGACGAACGAGACAAACTTGGTCCAAAGAATTCCAACGGATCAAATGGGAGGACGAAGGTGGTAGAACAAGACGAACTTGGTCCAAAGAAGGCCTACGGATCAAATGGGAGGATGAAGAGGGACGAACGAGACAAACATGGTGCAATGAAGGCCTACGGAGCAAATGGGAGGACGAAGATGGACGAACGAGACGAACTTGGTCAAAAGAAGGCCTACGGATCAAATGGGAGGACGAAGATGGACGAACGAGACGAACTTGGTCCAAAGAAGGCCAACAGATCAAATGGGAGGACGAAGATGGACGAACGAGACAAACTTGGTCCAAAGAATTCCAACGGATCAAATGGGAGGACGAAGGTGGTAGAACAAGACGAACTTGGTCCAAAGAAGGCCTACGGATCAAATGGGAGGACGAAGAGGGACGGACGAGACAGACATGGTGCAAAGAAGGCCTACGGAGCAAATGGGAGGACGAAGATGGACGAACGAGACGAACTTGGTTTAAAAAAAGGCCTACGGATCAAATGGGAGGTCGAAGATGGACGAACGAGACGAACTTGGTCCAAAGAAGGCCTACGGATCAAATGGGAGGACGAAGGTGGACGAACGAGACGAACTTGGTCCAAAGAAGGCCTACGGATCAAATGGGAGGACGAAGATGGACGAACGAGACGAACATGGTCCAAAGATGGCCAACGGATCAAATGGGAGGACGAAGATGGACGAACGAGACGAACTTGGCCCAAAGAAGGCCTACGGATCAAAGGGGAGGACGAAGATGGACGAACGAGATGAACTTGGTCCAACGAAGGCCAACGGATCAAATTGGAGGACGAAGATGGACGAACGAGACGAACTTGGTCCAAAGAAGGCCTACGGATCAAATGGGAGGACGAAGATGGGGGAACGAGGCGAACTTGGTCCAAAGAAGGCCTACGGATCAAATGGGAGGACGAAGATGGACGAACGAGACGAACTTGGTCCAACGAAGGCCAACGGATCAAATGGGAGGACGAAGATAGACGAACGAGACGAACTAGGTCCAAAGAAGGCCTAGGGATCAAATGGGAGGATGAAGATGGAGGAACGAGGCGAACTTGGTCCAAAGAAGGCCTACGGATCAAATGGGAGGACGAAGATGGACGAACGAGACAAACTTGGTCCAAAGAATTCCAACGGATCAAATGGGAGGAGGAAGGTGGTAGAACAAGACGAACTTGGTCCAAAGAAGGCCTACGGATCAAATGGGAGGATGAAGAGGGACGAACGAGACAAACATGGTGCAATGAAGGCCTACGGAGCAAATGGGAGGACGAAGATGGACGAACGAGACGAACTTGGTCAAAAGAAGGCCTACGGATCAAATGGGAGGACGAAGATGGACGAACGAGATGAACTTGGTCCAAAGAAGGCCTACGGATCAAATGGGAGGACGAAGATGGACGAACGAGACGAACTTGGTCCAAAGAAGGCCAACGGATCAAATGGGAGGACGAAGATGGACGAACGAGACGAACTTGGCCCAAAGAAGGCCTACGGATCAAATGGGAGGACGAAGATGGACGAACGAGAGGAACTTGGTCCAACGAAGGCCAACGGATCAAATGGGAGGACGAAGATGGACGAACGAGACGAACTTGGTCCAAAGAAGGCCTAGGGATCAAATGGGAGGACGAAGATGGAGGAACGAGGCGAACTTGGTCCAAAGAAGGCCTACGGATCAAATGGGAGGACGAAGATGGACGAACGAGACAAACTTCGTCCAAAGAATTCTAACGGATCAAATGGGAGGATGAAGGTGGTAGAACAAGACGAACTTGGTCCAAAGAAGGCCTACGGAGCAAATGGGAGGACGAAGATGGACGAACGAGACGAACTTGGTCAAAAGAAGGCCTACGGATCAAATGGGAGGACGAAGATGGACGAACGAGACGAACTTGGTCCAAAGAAGTCCTACGGATCAAATTGGAGGACGAAGATGGACGAACGAGACGAACTTGGTCCAAAGAAGGCCTACGGATCAAATGGGAGGACGAAGATGGGGGAACGAGGCGAACTTGGTCCAAAGAAGGCCTACGGATCAAATGGGAGGACGAAGATGGACGAACGAGACAAACTTGGTCCAAAGAATCCAACGGATCAAATGGGAGGACGAAGATGGACGAACGAGACAAACTTGGTCCAAAGAATTCCAACGTATCAAATGGGAGGACGAAGGTGGTAGAACAAGACGAACTTGGTCCAAAGAAGGCCTACGGATCAAATGGGAGGACGAAGAGGGACGAACGAGACGAACTTGGTCCAAAGAAGGCCTACGGAGCAAATGGGAGGACGAAGATGGACGAACGAGACGAACTTGGTTCAAAGAAGGCCTAGGGATCAAATGGGAGGACGAAGATGGACGAACGAGACGAACTTGGTCCAAAGAAGGCCTACGGATCAAATGGGAGGACGAAGATGGGGGAACGAGGCGAACTTGGTCCAAAGAAGGCCTACGTATCAAATGGGAGGACGAAGATGGACGAACGAGACAAACTTGGTCCAAAGAATTCCAACGGATCAAATGGGAGGACGAAGGTGGTAGAACAAGACGAACTTGGTCCAAAGAAGGCCTACGGATCAAATGGGAGGAGAAGAGGGACGAACGAGACAAACATGGTGCAATGAAGGCCTACGGAGCAAATGGGAGGACGGAGATGGACGAACGAGACGAACTTGGTCAAAAGAAGGCCTACGGATCAAATGGGAGGACGAAGATGGACGAACGAGACGAACTTGGTCCAAAGAAGGCCTGCGGATCAAATGGGAGGACGAAGATGGACGAACGAGACGAACTTGGTCAAAAGAAGGCCTACGGATCAAATGGGAGGACGAAGATGGACGAACGAGACGAACTTGGTCCAAAGAAGGCCAACGGATCAAATGGGAGGACGAAGATGGACGAACGAGACGAACTTGGCCCAAAGAAGGCCTACGGATGAAATGGGAGGACGAAGATGGACGAACGAGACGAACTTGGTCCAACGAAGGCCAACGGATCAAATGGGAGGACGAAGATGGACGAACGAGACGAACTTGGTCCAAAGAAGGCCTAGGGATCAAATGGGAGGACGAAGATGGAGGAACGAGGCGAACTTGGTCCAAAGAAGGCCTACGGATCAAATGGGAGGACGAAGATGGACGAACGAGACAAACTTCGTCCAAAGAATTCCAACGGATCAAATGGGAGGACGAAGGTGGTAGAACAAGACGAACTTGGTCCAAAGAAGGCCTACGGATCAAATGGGAGGACGAAGAGGGACGAACGAGACAGACATGGTGCAAAGAAGGCCTACGGAGCAAATGGGAGGACGAAGATGGACGAACGAGACGAACTTGGTCCAAAGAAGGCCTACGGAGCAAATGGGAGGACGAAGAGGGACGAACGAGACGAACTTGGTCCAAAGAAGGCCTACGGAGTAAATGGGAGGACGAAGATGGACGAACGAGACGAACTTGGTCCAAAGATGGCCTAGGGATCAAATGGGAGGACGAAGATGGACGAACGAGACGAACTTGGTCCAAAGAAGGCCTACGGATCAAATGGGAGGACGAAGATGGACGAACGAGACGAACATGGCCCAAAGAAGGCCTACGGATCAAATGGGAGGACGAAGATGGACGAACGAGACGAACTTGGTCCAACGAAGGCCAACGGATCAAATGGGAGGACGAAGATGGACGAACGAGACGAACTAGGTCCAAAGAAGGCCTAGGGATCAAATGGGAGGACGAAGATGGAGGAACGAGGCGAACTTGGTCAAAAGAAGGCCAACGGATCAAATGGGAGGACGAAGATGGACGAACGAGACAAACTTGGTCCAAAGAATTCCAACGGATCAAATGGGAGGACGAAGGTGGTAGAACAAGACGAACTTGGTCCAAAGAAGGCCTACGGATCAAATGGGAGGACGAAGAGGGACGAACGAGACAGACGTGGTGCAAAGAAGGCCTACGGAGCAAATGGGAGGACGAAGATGGACGAACGAGACGAACTTGGTCCAAAGAAGGCCTACGGAGCAAATGGGAGGACGAAGAGGGACGAACGAGACGAACTTGGTCCAAAGAAGGCCTACGGAGCAAATGGGAGGACGAAGATGGACGAACGAGACGAACTTGGTCCAAAGAAGGCCTAGGGATCAAATGGGAGGACGAAGATGGACGAACGAGACGAACTTGGTCCAAAGAAGGCCTACGGATCAAATGGGAGGACGAAGATGGACGAACGAGACGAACTTGGCCCAAAGAAGGCCTACGGATCAAATGGGAGGACGAAGATGGACGAACGAGACGAACTTGGTCCAACGAAGGCCTAGGGATCAAATGGGAGGACGAAGATGGACGAACGAGACGAACTTGGTCCAAAGAAGGCCTACGGATCAAATGGGAGGACGAAGATGGACGAACGAGACAAACTTGGTCCAAAGAATTCCAACGGATCAAATGGGAGGACGAAGGTGGTAGAACAAGACGAACTTGGTCCAAAGAAGGCCTACGGATCAAATGGGAGGAGAAGAGGGACGAACGAGACAAACATGGTGCAATGAAGGCCTACGGAGCAAATGGGAGGACGAAGATGGACGAACGAGACGAACTTGGTCAAAAGAAGGCCTACGGATCAAATGGGAGGACGAAGATGGACGAACGAGACGAACTTGGTCCAAAGAAGGCCTGCGGATCAAATGGGAGGACGAAGATGGACGAACGAGACGAACTTGGTCAAAAGAAGGCCTACGGATCAAATGGGAGGACGAAGATGGACGAACGAGACGAACTTGGTCCAAAGAAGGCCAACGGATCAAATGGGAGGACGAAGATGGACGAACGAGACGAACTTGGCCCAAAGAAGGCCTACGGATGAAATGGGAGGACGAAGATGGACGAACGAGACGAACTTGGTCCAACGAAGGCCAACGGATCAAATGGGAGGACGAAGATGGACGAACGAGACGAACTTGGTCCAAAGAAGGCCTAGGGATCAAATGGGAGGACGAAGATGGAGGAACGAGGCGAACTTGGTCCAAAGAAGGCCTACGGATCAAATGGGAGGACGAAGATGGACGAACGAGACAAACTTCGTCCAAAGAATTCCAACGGATCAAATGGGAGGACGAAGGTGGTAGAACAAGACGAACTTGGTCCAAAGAAGGCCTACGGATCAAATGGGAGGACGAAGAGGGACGAACGAGACAGACATGGTGCAAAGAAGGCCTACGGAGCAAATGGGAGGACGAAGATGGACGAACGAGACGAACTTGGTCCAAAGAAGGCCTACGGAGCAAATGGGAGGACGAAGAGGGACGAACGAGACGAACTTGGTCCAAAGAAGGCCTACGGAGTAAATGGGAGGACGAAGATGGACGAACGAGACGAACTTGGTCCAAAGATGGCCTAGGGATCAAATGGGAGGACGAAGATGGACGAACGAGACGAACTTGGTCCAAAGAAGGCCTACGGATCAAATGGGAGGACGAAGATGGACGAACGAGACGAACATGGCCCAAAGAAGGCCTACGGATCAAATGGGAGGACGAAGATGGACGAACGAGACGAACTTGGTCCAACGAAGGCCAACGGATCAAATGGGAGGACGAAGATGGACGAACGAGACGAACTAGGTCCAAAGAAGGCCTAGGGATCAAATGGGAGGACGAAGATGGAGGAACGAGGCGAACTTGGTCAAAAGAAGGCCAACGGATCAAATGGGAGGACGAAGATGGACGAACGAGACAAACTTGGTCCAAAGAATTCCAACGGATCAAATGGGAGGACGAAGGTGGTAGAACAAGACGAACTTGGTCCAAAGAAGGCCTACGGATCAAATGGGAGGACGAAGAGGGACGAACGAGACAGACGTGGTGCAAAGAAGGCCTACGGAGCAAATGGGAGGACGAAGATGGACGAACGAGACGAACTTGGTCCAAAGAAGGCCTACGGAGCAAATGGGAGGACGAAGAGGGACGAACGAGACGAACTTGGTCCAAAGAAGGCCTACGGAGCAAATGGGAGGACGAAGATGGACGAACGAGACGAACTTGGTCCAAAGAAGGCCTAGGGATCAAATGGGAGGACGAAGATGGACGAACGAGACGAACTTGGTCCAAAGAAGGCCTACGGATCAAATGGGAGGACGAAGATGGACGAACGAGACGAACTTGGCCCAAAGAAGGCCTACGGATCAAATGGGAGGACGAAGATGGACGAACGAGACGAACTTGGTCCAACGAAGGCCAACGGATCAAATGGGAGGACGAAGATGGAGGAACGAGGCGAACTTGGTCCAAAGAAGGCCTACGGATCAAATGGGAGGACGAAGATGGACGAACGAGACGAACTTGGTCCAAAGAAGGCCAACAGATCAAATGGGAGGACGAAGATGGACGAACGAGACAAACTTGGTCCAAAGAATTCCAACGGATCAAATGGGAGGACGAAGGTGGTAGAACAAGACGAACTTGGTCCAAAGAAGGCCTACGGATCAAATGGGAGGACGAAGAGGGACGGACGAGACAGACATGGTGCAAAGAAGGCCTACGGAGCAAATGGGAGGACGAAGATGGACGAACGAGACGAACTTGGTCCAAAGAAGGCCTACGGATCAAATAGGAGGACGAAGATGGACGAACGAGACGAACTTGGTCCAAAGAAGGCCTACGGATCAAATGGGAGGACGAAGATGGACGAACGAGATGAACTTGGTCCAAAGAAGGCCAACAGAACAAATGGGAGGACGAAGATGGACGAACGAGACGAACTTGGTCCAAAGAAGGCCTACGGATCAAATGGGAGGACGAAGATGGGGGAACGAGGCGAACTTGGTCCAAAGAAGGCCTACGGATCAAATGGGAGGACGAAGATGGACGAACGAGACAAACTTGGTCCAAAGAATTCCAACGGATCAAATAGGAGGACGAAGGTGGTAGAACAAGACGAACTTGGTCCAAAGAAGGCCTACGGATCAAATGGGAGGACGAAGAGGGACGAACGAGACAGACATGGTGCGAAGAAGGCCTACGGAGCAAATGGGAGGACGAAGATGGACGAACGAGACGAACTTGGTTAAAAAAAAGGCCTACGGATCAAATGGGAGGTCGAAGATGGACGAACGAGACGAACTTGGTCCAAAGAAGGCCTACGGATCAAATAGGAGGACGAAGATGGACGAACGAGACGAACTTGGTCCAAAGAAGGCCTACGGATCAAATGGGAGGACGAAGATGGACGAACGAGACGAACTTGGCCCAAAGAAGGCCTACGGATCAAATGGGAGGACGAAGATGGACGAACGAGACGAACTTGGTCCAACGAAGGCCAACGGATCAAATGGGAGGACGAAGATGGACGAACGAGACGAACTAGGTCCAAAGAAGGCCTAGGGATCAAATGGGAGGACGAAGATGAACGAACGAGACGAACTTGGTTAAAAAAAAGGCCTACGGATCAAATGGGAGGACGAAGAGGGACGGACGAGACAGACATGGTGCAAAGAAGGCCTACGGAGCAAATGGGAGGACGAAGATGGACGAACGAGACGAACTTGGTCCAAAGAAGGCCTACGGATCAAATAGGAGGACGAAGATGGACGAACGAGACGAACTTGGTCCAAAGAAGGCCTACGGATCAAATGGGAGGACGAAGATGGACGAACGAGATGAACTTGGTCCAAAGAAGGCCAACAGAACAAATGGGAGGACGAAGATGGACGAACGAGACGAACTTGGTCCAAAGAAGGCCTACGGATCAAATGGGAGGACGAAGATGGGGGAACGAGGCGAACTTGGTCCAAAGAAGGCCTACGGATCAAATGGGAGGACGAAGATGAACGAACGAGACGAACTTGGTCCAAAGACGGCCTACGGATCAAATGGGAGGACGAAGATGGACGAACGAGACAAACTTGGTCCAAAGAATTCCAACGGATCAAATGGGAGGACGAAGATGGACGAACGAGACAGACATGGTGCAAAGAAGGCCTACGGAGCAAATGGGAGGACGAAGATGGACGAACGAGACGAACTTGGTTAAAAAAAAGGCCTACGGATCAAATGCGAGGTCGAAGATGGACGAACGAGACGAACTTGGTCCAAAGAAGGCCTACGGATCAAATAGGAGGACGAAGATGGACGAACGAGACGAACATGGTCCAAAGAAGGCCTACGGATCAAATGGGAGGACGAAGATGGACGAACGAGATGAACTTGGTCCAAAGAAGGCCAACAGAACAAATGGGAGGACGAAGATGGACGAACGAGACGAACTTGGTCCAAAGAAGGCCTACGGATCAAATGGGAGGTCGAAGATGGGGGAACGAGGCGAACTTGGTCCAAAGAAGGCCTACGGATCAAATGGGAGGACGAAGATGGACGAACGAGACAAACTTGGTCCAAAGAATTCCAACGGATCAAATGGGAGGACGAAGATGGACGAACGAGACAAACTTGGTCCAAAGAATTCCAACGGATCAAATGGGAGGACGAAGGTGGTAGAACAAGACGAACTTGGTGCAAAGAAGGCCTACGGATCAAATGGGAGGACGAAGAGGGACGAACGAGACGAACTTGGTCCAAAGAAGGCCTACGGAGCAAATGGGAGGACGAAGATGGACGAACGAGACGAACTTGGTCCAAAGAAGGCCTACGGATCAAATGGGAGGACGAAGATGGACGAACGAGACGAACTTGGTCCAAAGAAGGCCTACGGATCAAATGGGAGGACGAAGATGGACGAACGAGACGAACTTGGCCCAAAGAAGGCCTACGGATCAAATGGGAGGACGAAGATGGACGAACGAGACGAACGTGGTCCAACGAAGGCCAACGGATCAAATGGGAGGACGAAGATGGACGAACGAGACGAACTAGGTCCAAAGAAGGCCTAGGGATCAAATGGGAGGACGAAGATGGAGGAACGAGGCGAACTTGGTCCAAAGAAGGCCTACGGATCAAATGGGAGGACGAAGATGGACGAACGAGACAAACTTGGTCCAAAGAATTCCAACGGATCAAATGGGAGGACGAAGGTGGTAGAACAAGACGAACTTGGTCCAAAGAAAGCCTACGGATCAAATGGGAGGATGAAGAGGGACGAACGAGACAAACATGGTGCAATGAAGGCCTACGGAGCAAATGGGAGGACGAAGATGGACGAACGAGACGAACTTGGTCAAAAGAAGGCCTACGGATCAAATGGGAGGACGAAGATGGACGAACGAGACGAACTTGGTCCAAAGAAGGCCTACAGATGAAATGGGAGGACGAAGATGGACGAACGAGACGAACTTGGTCAAAAGAAGGCCTACGGATCAAATGGGAGGACGAAGATGGACGAACGAGACGAACTTGGTCCAAAGAAGGCCTACGGATCAAATGGGAGGACGAAGATGGACGAACGAGACGAACTTGGTTCAAAGACGGCCTACGGATCAAATGGGAGGACGAAGATGGACGAACGAGACAAACTTGGTCCAAAGAATTCCAACGGATCAAATGGGAGAACGAAGATGGACGAACGAGACAAACTTGGTCCAAAGAATTCCAACGGATCAAATGGGAGGACGAAGGTGGTAGAACAAGACGAACTTGGTCCAAAGAAGGCCTACGGATCAAATGGGAGGACGAAGAGGGACGAACGAGACAGACATGGTGCAAAGAAGGCCTACGGAGCAAATGGGAGGACGAAGATGGACGAACGAGACGAACTTGGTTAAAAAAAAGGCCTACGGATCAAATGGGAGGTCGAAGATGGACGAACGAGACGAACTTGGTCCAAAGAAGGCCTACGGATCAAATGGGAGGACGAAGATGGACGAACGAGATGAACTTGGTCCAAAGAAGGCCAACAGAACAAATGGGAGGACGAAGATGGACGAACGAGACGAACTTGGTCCAAAGAAGGCCTACGGATCAAATGGGAGGACGAAGATGGGGGAACGAGGCGAACTTGGTCCAAAGAAGGCCTACGGATCAAATGGGAGGACGAAGATGGACGAATGAGACAAACTAGGTCCAAAGAATTCCAACGGATCAAATGGGAGGACGAAGATGGACGAACGAGACAAACTTGGTCCAAAGAATTCCAACGGATCAAATGGGAGGACGAAGGTGGTAGAACAAGACGAACTTGGTGCAAAGAAGGCCTACGGATCAAATGGGAGGACGAAGAGGGACGAACGAGACGAACTTGGTCCAAAGAAGGCCTACGGATCAAATGGGAGGACGAAGATGGACGAACGAGACGAACTTAGTCCAAAGAAGGCCAACGGATCAAATGGGAGGACGAAGATGGACGAACGAGACGAACTTGGCCCAAAGAAGGCCTACGGATCAAATGGGAGGACGAAGATGGACGAACGAGACGAACTTGGTGCAACGAAGGCCAACGGATCAAATGGGAGGACGAAGATGGACGAACGAGACGAACTTGGGCCAAAGAAGGCCTAAGGATCAAATGGGAGGACGAAGATGGACGAACGAGACGAACTTGGCCCAAAGAAGGCCTACGGATCAAATGGGAGGACGAAGATGGACGAACGAGACAAACTTGGTCCAAAGAATTCCAACGGATCAAATGGGAGGACGAAGGTGGTAGAACAAGACGAACTTGGTCCAAAGAAGGCCTACGGATCAAATGGGAGGATGAAGAGGGACGAACGAGACAAACATGGTGCAATGAAGGTCTACGGAGCAAATGGGAGGACGAAGATGGACGAACGAGACGAACTTGGTCAAAAGAAGGCCTACGGATCAAATGGGAGGACGAAGATGGACGAACGAGACGAACTTGGTCCAAAGAAGGCCTACGGATCAAATGGGAGGACGAAGATGGACGAACGAGACGAACTTGGTCAAAAGAAGGCCTACGGATCAAATGGGAGGACGAAGATAGACGAACGAGACGAACTTGGTCCAAAGAAGGCCTACGGATCAAATGGGAGGACGAAGATGGACGAACGAGACGAACTTGGTCCAAAGAAGGCCAACGGATCAAATGGGAGGACGAAGATGGACGAACGAGACGAACTTGGTCCAAAGAAGGCCTACGGATCAAATGGGAGGACGAAGATGGACGAACGAGACAAACTTGGTCCAAAGAATTCCAACGGATCAAATGGGAGGACGAAGGTGGTAGAACAAGACGAACTTGGTCCAAAGAAGGCCTACGGATCAAATGGGAGGACGAAGAGGGACGAACGAGACAGACATGGTGCAAAGAAGGCCTACGGAGCAAATGGGAGGACGAAGATGGACGAACGAGACGAATTTGGTTAAAAAAAAGGCCTACGGATCAAATGGGAGGTCGAAGATGGACGAACGAGACGAACTTGGTCCAAAGAAGGCCTACGGATCAAATAGGAGGACGAAGATGGACGAACGAGACGAACTTGGTCCAAAGAAGGCCTACGGATCAAATGGGAGGACGAAGATGGACGAACGAGATGAACTTGGTCCAAAGACGGCCAACAGAACAAATGGGAGGACGATGATGGACGAACGAGACGAACTTGGTCCAAAGAAGGCCTACGGATCAAATGGGAGGACGAAGATGGGGGAACGAGGCGAACTTGGTCCAAAGAAGGCCTACGGATCAAATGGGAGGACGAAGATGGACGAATGAGACAAACTAGGTCCAAAGAATTCCAACGGATCAAATGGGAGGACGAAGATGGACGAACGAGACAAACTTGGTCCAAAGAATTCCAACGGATCAAATGGGAGGACGAAGGTGGTAGAACAAGACGAACTTGGTGCAAAGAAGGCCTACGGATCAAATGGGAGGACGAAGAGGGACGAACGAGACGAACTTGGTCCAAAGAAGGCCTACGGAGTAAATGGGAGGACGAAGATGGACGAACGAGACGAACTTGGTCCAAAGAAGGCCTAGGGATCAAATGGGAGGACGAAGGTGGTAGAACAAGACGAACTTGGTGCAAAGAAGGCCTACGGATCAAATGGGAGGACGAAGAGGGACGAACGAGACGAACTTGGTCCAAAGAAGGCCTACGGAGTAAATGGGAGGACGAAGATGGACGAACGAGACGAACTTGGTCCAAAGAAGGCCTAGGGATCAAATGGGAGGACGAAGATGGACGAACGAGACGAACTTGGTCCAAAGAAGGCCTACGGATCAAATGGGAGGACGAAGATGGACGAACGAGACGAACTTGGCCCAAAGAAGGCCTACGGATCAAATGGGAGGACGAAGATGGACGAACGAGACGAACTTGGTCCAGAGAAGGCCTACGGATCAAATGGGAGGACGAAGATGGACGAACGAGACGAACTTGGTCCAAAGAAGGCCAACGGATCAAATGGGAGGACGAAGATGGACGAACGAGACGAACTTGGCCCAAAGAAGGCCTACGGATCAAATGGGAGGACGAAGATGGACGAACGAGACGAACTTGGTCCAACGAAGGCCAACGGATCAAATGGGAGGACGAAGATGGACGAACGAGACGAACTTGGTCCAAAGAAGGCCTACGGATCAAATGGGAGGACGAAGATGGACGAACGAGACGAACTTGGCCCAAAGAAGGCCTACGGATCAAATGGGAGGACGAAGATGGACGAACGAGACAAACTTGGTCCAAAGAATTCCAACGGATCAAATGGGAGGACGAAGGTGGTAGAACAAGACGAACTTGGTCCAAAGACGGCCTACGGATCAAATGGGAGGATGAAGAGGGACGAACGAGACAAACATGGTGCAATGAAGGCCTACGGAGCAAATGGGAGGACGAAGATGGACGAACGAGACGAACTTGGTCAAAAGAAGGCCTACGGATCAAATGGGAGGACGAAGATGGACGAACGAGACGAACTTGGTCCAAAGAAGGCCTACGGATCAAATGGGAGGACGAAGATGGACGAACGAGACGAACTTGGTCAAAAGAAGGCCTACGGATCAAATGGGAGGACGAAGATGGACGAACGAGACGAACTTGGTCCAAAGAAGGCCTACGGATCAAATGGGAGGACGAAGATGGACGAACGAGACGAACTTGGTCCAAAGAAGGCCAACGGATCAAATGGGAGGACGAAGATGGACGAACGAGATGAACTTGGTCCAAAGACGGCCAACAGAACAAATGGGAGGACGAAGATGGACGAACGAGACGAACTTGGTCCAAAGAAGGCCTACGGATCAAATGGGAGGACGAAGATGGACGAACGAGATGAACTTGGTCCAAAGACGGCCAACAGAACAAATGGGAGGACGAAGATGGACGAACGAGACGAACTTGGTCCAAAGAAGGCCTACGGATCAAATGGGAGGACGAAGATGGGGGAACGAGGCGAACTTGGTCCAAAGAAGGCCTACGGATCAAATGGGAGGACGAAGATGGACGAATGAGACAAACTAGGTCCAAAGAATTCCAACGGATCAAATGGGAGGACGAAGATGGACGAACGAGACAAACTTGGTCCAAAGAATTCCAACGGATCAAATGGGAGGACGAAGGTGGTAGAACAAGACGAACTTGGTGCAAAGAAGGCCTACGGATCAAATGGGAGGACGAAGAGGGACGAACGAGACGAACTTGGTCCAAAGAAGGCCTACGGAGTAAATGGGAGGACGAAGATGGACGAACGAGACGAACTTGGTCCAAAGAAGGCCTAGGGATCAAATGGGAGGACGAAGGTGGTAGAACAAGACGAACTTGGTGCAAAGAAGGCCTACGGATCAAATGGGAGGACGAAGAGGGACGAACGAGACGAACTTGGTCCAAAGAAGGCCTACGGAGTAAATGGGAGGACGAAGATGGACGAACGAGACGAACTTGGTCCAAAGAAGGCCTAGGGATCAAATGGGAGGACGAAGATGGACGAACGAGACGAACTTGGTCCAAAGAAGGCCTACGGATCAAATGGGAGGACGAAGATGGACGAACGAGACGAACTTGGCCCAAAGAAGGCCTACGGATCAAATGGGAGGACGAAGATGGACGAACGAGACGAACTTGGTCCAAAGAAGGCCTACGAATCAAATGGGAGGACGAAGATGGACGAACGAGACGAACTTGGTCCAAAGAAGGCCAACGGATCAACTGGGAGGACGAAGATGGACGAACGAGACGAACTTGGCCCAAAGAAGGCCTACGGATCAAATGGGAGGACGAAGATGGACGAACGAGACGAACTTGGTCCAACGAAGGCCAACGGATCAAATGGGAGGACGAAGATGGACGAACGAGACGAACTTGGTCCAAAGAAGGCCTACGGATCAAATGGGAGGACGAAGATGGACGAACGAGACGAACTTGGCCCAAAGAAGGCCTACGGATCAAATGGGAGGACGAAGATGGACGAACGAGACAAACTTGGTCCAAAGAATTCCAACGGATCAAATGGGAGGACGAAGGTGGTAGAACAAGACGAACTTGGTCCGAAGACGGCCTACGGATCAAATGGGAGGATGAAGAGGGACGAACGAGACAAACATGGTGCAATGAAGGCCTACGGAGCAAATGGGAGGACGAAGATGGACGAACGAGACGAACTTGGTCAAAAGAAGGCCTACGGATCAAATGGGAGGACGAAGATGGACGAACGAGACGAACTTGGTCCAAAGAAGGCCTACGGATCAAATGGGAGGACGAAGATGGACGAACGAGACGAACTTGGTCAAAAGAAGGCCTACGGATCAAATGGGAGGACGAAGATGGACGAACGAGACGAACTTGGTCCAAAGAAGGCCTACGGATCAAATGGGAGGACGAAGATGGACGAACGAGACGAACTTGGTCCAAAGAAGGCCAACGGATCAAATGGGAGGACGAAGATGGACGAACGAGACGAACTTGGCCCAAAGAAGGCCTACGGATCAAATGGGAGGACGAAGATGGACGAACGAGACGAACTTGGTCCAACGAAGGCCAACAGATCAAATGGGAGGACGAAGATGGACGAACGAGACGAACTTGGTCCAAAGAAGGCCTAGGGATCAAATGGGAGGACGAAGATGGAGGAACGAGGCGAACTTGGCCCAAAGAAGGCCTACGGATCAAATGGGAGGACGAAGATGGACGAACGAGACGAACTTGGTCCAACGAAGGCCAACGGATCAAATGGGAGGACGAAGATGGACGAACGAGACGAACTTGGTCCAAAGAAGGCCTACGGATCAAATGGGAGGACGAAGATGGACGAACGAGACGAACTTGGCCCAAAGAAGGCCTACGGATCAAATGGGAGGACGAAGATGGACGAACGAGACAAACTTGGTCCAAAGAATTCCAACGGATCAAATGGGAGGACGAAGGTGGTAGAACAAGACGAACTTGGTCCAAAGAAGGCCTACGGATCAAATGGGAGGATGAAGAGGGACGAACGAGACAAACATGGTGCAATGAAGGCCTACGGAGCAAATGGGAGGACGAAGATGGACGAACGAGACGAACTTGGTCAAAAGAAGGCCTACGGATCAAATGGGAGGACGAAGATGGACGAACGAGACGAACTTGGTCCAAAGAAGGCCTACGGATCAAATGGGAGGACGAAGATGGACGAACGAGACGAACTTGGTCAAAAGAAGGCCTACGGATCAAATGGGAGGACGAAGATGGACGAACGAGACGAACTTGGTCCAAAGAAGGCCTACGGATCAAATGGGAGGACGAAGATGGACGAACGAGACGAACTTGGTCCAAAGAAGGCCAACGGATCAAATGGGAGGACGAAGATGGACGAACGAGACGAACTTGGCCCAAAGAAGGCCTACAGATCAAATGGGAGGACGAAGATGGACGAACGAGACGAACTTGGTCCAACGAAGGCCAACAGATCAAATGGGAGGACGAAGATGGACGAACGAGACGAACTTGGTCCAAAGAAGGCCTAGGGATCAAATGGGAGGACGAAGATGGAGGAACGAGGCGAACTTGGTCCAAAGAAGGCCTACGGATCAAATGGGAGGACGAAGATGGACGAACGAGACAAACTTGGTCCAAAGAATCCAACGGATCAAATGGGAGGACGAAGATGGACGAACGAGACAAACTTGGTCCAAAGAATTCCAACGGATCAAATGGGAGGACGAAGGTGGTAGAACAAGACGAACTTGGTCCAAAGAAGTCCTACGGATCAAATGGGAGGACGAAGAGGGACGAACGAGACAAACTTGGTCCAAAGAAGGCCTACGGAGCAAATGGGAGGACGAAGATGGACGAACGAGACGAACTTGGTTCAAAGAAGGCCTAGGGATCAAATGGGAGGACGAAGATGGACGAACGAGACGAACTTGGTCCAAAGAAGGCCAACGGATCAAATGGGAGGACGAAGATGGACGAACGAGACAAACTTGGCCCAAAGAAGGCCTACGGATCAAATGGGAGGACGAAGATGGACGAACGAGACGAACTTGGTGCAACGAAGGCCAACGGATCAAATGGGAGGACGAAGATGGACGAACGAGACGAACTTGGGCCAAAGAAGGCCTACGGATCAAATGGGAGGACGAAGATGGACGAACGAGACGAACTTGGCCCAAAGAAGGCCTACGGATCAAATGGGAGGACGAAGATGGACGAACGAGACAAACTTCGTCCAAAGAATTCCAACGGATCAAATGGGAGGACGAAGGTGGTAGAACAAGACGAACTTGGTCCAAAGAAGGCCTACGGATCAAATGGGAGGATGAAGAGGGACGAACGAGACAAACATGGTGCAATGAAGGTCTTCGGAGCAAATGGGAGGACGAAGATGGACGAACGAGACGAACTTGGTCAAAAGAAGGCCTACGGATCAAATGGGAGGACGAAGATGGACGAACGAGACGAACTTGGTCCAAAGAAGGCCTACGGATCAAATGGGAGGACGAAGATGGACGAACGAGACGAACTTGGTCAAAAGAAGGCCTACGGATCAAATGGGAGGACGAAGATGGACGAACGAGACGAACTTGGTCCAAAGAAGGCCTACGGATCAAATGGGAGGACGAAGATGGACGAACGAGACGAACTTGGTCCAAAGAAGGCCAACGGATCAAATGGGAGGACGAAGATGGACGAACGAGACGAACTTGGTCCAAAGAAGGCCTACGGATCAAATGGGAGGACGAAGATGGACGAACGAGACAAACTTGGTCCAAAGAATTCCAACGGATCAAATGGGAGGACGAAGAGGGACGAACGAGACAGACATGGTGCAAAGAAGGCCTACGGAGCAAATGGGAGGACGAAGATGGACGAACGAGACGAACTTGGTTAAAAAAAAGGCCTACGGATCAAATGGGAGGTCGAAGATGGACGAACGAGACGAACTTGGTCCAAAGAAGGCCTACGGATCAAATAGGAGGACGAAGATGGACGAACGAGACGAACTTGGTCCAAAGAAGGCCTACGGATCAAATGGGAGGACGAAGATGGACGAACGAGACGAACTTGGTCCAAAGAAGGCCTACGGATCAAATGGGAGGACGAAGATGGGGGAACGAGGCGAACATGGTCCAAAGAAGGCCTACGGATCAAATGGGAGGACGAAGATGGACGAATGAGACAAACTAGGTCCAAAGAATTCCAACGGATCAAATGGGAGGACGAAGATAGACGAACGAGACAAACTTGGTCCAAAGAATTCCAACGGATCAAATGGGAGGACGAAGGTGGTAGAACAAGACGAACTTGGTGCAAAGAAGGCCTACGGATCAAATGGGAGGACGAAGAGGGACGAACGAGACGAACTTGGTCCAAAGAAGGCCTACGGAGTAAATGGGAGGACGAAGATGGACGAACGAGACGAACTTGGTCCAAAGAAGGCCTAGGGATCAAATGGGAGGACGAAGGTGGTAGAACAAGACGAACTTGGTGCATAGAAGGCCTACGGATCAAATGGGAGGACGAAGAGGGACAAACGAGACGAACTTGGTCCAAAGAAGGCCTACGGAGTAAATGGGAGGACGAAGATGGATGAACGAGACGAACTTGGTCCAAAGAAGGCCTAGGGATCAAATGGGAGGACGAAGATGGACGAACGAGACGAACTTGGTCCAAAGAAGGCCTACGGATCAAATGGGAGGACGAAGATGGACGAACGAGACGAACTTGGCCCAAAGAAGGCCTACGGATCAAATGGGAGGACGAAGATGGACGAACGAGACGAACTTGGTCCAAAGAAGGCCTACGGATCAAATGGGAGGACGAAGATGGACGAACGAGACGAACTTGGTCCAAAGAAGGCCAACGGATCAAATGGGAGGACGAAGATGGACGAACGAGACGAACTTGGCCCAAAGAAGGCCTACGGATCAAATGGGAGGACGAAGATGGACGAACGAGACGAACTTGGTCCAACGAAGGCCAACGGATCAAATGGGAGGACGAAGATGGACGAACGAGACGAACTTGGTCCAAAGAAGGCCTACGGATCAAATGGGAGGACGAAGATGGACGAACGAGACGAACTTGGCCCAAAGAAGGCCTACGGATCAAATGGGAGGACGAAGATGGACGAACGAGACAAACTTGGTCCAAAGAATTCCAACGGATCAAATGGGAGGACGAAGGTGGTAGAACAAGACGAACTTGGTCCAAAGAAGGCCTACGGATCAAATGGGAGGATGAAGAGGGACGAACGAGACAAACATGGTGCAATGAAGGCCTACGGAGCAAATGGGAGGACGAAGATGGACGAACGAGACGAACTTGGTCAAAAGAAGGCCTACGGATCAAATGGGACGACGAAGATGGACGAACGAGACGAACTTGGTCCAAAGAAGGCCTACGGATCAAATGGGAGGACGAAGATGGACGAACGAGACGAACTTGGTCCAAAGAAGGCCAACGGATCAAATGGGAGGACGAAGATGGACGAACGAGACGAACTTGGCCCAAAGAAGGCCTACAGATCAAATGGGAGGACGAAGATGGACGAACGAGACGAACTTGGTCCAACGAAGGCCAACAGATCAAATGGGAGGACGAAGATGGACGAACGAGACGAACTTGGTCCAAAGAAGGCCTAGGGATCAAATGGGAGGACGAAGATGGAGGAACGAGGCGAACTTGGTCCAAAGAAGGCCTACGGATCAAATGGGAGGACGAAGATGGACGAACGAGACAAACTTGGTCCAAAGAATCCAACGGATCAAATGGGAGGACGAAGATGGACGAACGAGACAAACTTGGTCCAAAGAATTCCAACGGATCAAATGGGAGGACGAAGGTGGTAGAACAAGACGAACTTGGTCCAAAGAAGGCCTACGGATCAAATGGGAGGACGAAGAGGGACGAACGAGACGAACTTGGTCCAAAGAAGGCCTACGGAGCAAATGGGAGGACGAAGATGGACGAACGAGACGAACTTGGTTCAAAGAAGGCCTAGGGATCAAATGGGAGGACGAAGATGGACGAACGAGACGAACTTGGTCCAAAGAAGGCCAACGGATCAAATGGGAGGACGAAGATGGACGAACGAGACAAACTTGGCCCAAAGAAGGCCTACGGATCAAATGGGAGGACGAAGATGGACGAACGAGACGAACTTGGTGCAACGAAGGCCAACGGATCAAATGGGAGGACGAAGATGGACGAACGAGACGAACTTGGGCCAAAGGAGGCCTACGGATCAAATGGGAGGACGAAGATGGACGAACGAGACGAACTTGGCCCAAAGAAGGCCTACGGATCAAATGGGAGGACGAAGATGGACGAACGAGACAAACTTGGTCCAAAGAATTCCAACGGATCAAATGGGAGGACGAAGGTGGTAGAACAAGACGAACTTGGTCCAAAGAAGGCCTACGGATCAAATGGGAGGATGAAGAGGGACGAACGAGACAAACATGGTGCAATGAAGGTCTTCGGAGCAAATGGGAGGACGAAGATGGACGAACGAGACGAACTTGGTCAAAAGAAGGCCTACGGATCAAATGGGAGGACGAAGATGGACGAACGAGACGAACTTGGTCCAAAGAAGGCCTACGGATCAAATGGGAGGACGAAGATGGACGAACGAGACGAACTTGGTCCAAAGAAGGCCTACGGATCAAATGGGAGGACGAAGATGGGGGAACGAGGCGAACATGGTCCAAAGAAGGCCTACGGATCAAATGGGAGGACGAAGATGGACGAATGAGACAAACTAGGTCCAAAGAATTCCAACGGATCAAATGGGAGGACGAAGATAGACGAACGAGACAAACTTGGTCCAAAGAATTCCAACGGATCAAATGGGAGGACGAAGGTGGTAGAACAAGACGAACTTGGTGCAAAGAAGGCCTACGGATCAAATGGGAGGACGAAGAGGGACGAACGAGACGAACTTGGTCCAAAGAAGGCCTACGGAGTAAATGGGAGGACGAAGATGGACGAACGAGACGAACTTGGTCCAAAGAAGGCCTAGGGATCAAATGGGAGGACGAAGGTGGTAGAACAAGACGAACTTGGTGCATAGAAGGCCTACGGATCAAATGGGAGGACGAAGAGGGACAAACGAGACGAACTTGGTCCAAAGAAGGCCTACGGAGTAAATGGGAGGACGAAGATGGATGAACGAGACGAACTTGGTCCAAAGAAGGCCTAGGGATCAAATGGGAGGACGAAGATGGACGAACGAGACGAACTTGGTCCAAAGAAGGCCTACGGATCAAATGGGAGGACGAAGATGGACGAACGAGACGAACTTGGCCCAAAGAAGGCCTACGGATCAAATGGGAGGACGAAGATGGACGAACGAGACGAACTTGGTCCAAAGAAGGCCTACGGATCAAATGGGAGGACGAAGATGGACGAACGAGACGAACTTGGTCCAAAGAAGGCCAACGGATCAAATGGGAGGACGAAGATGGACGAACGAGACGAACTTGGCCCAAAGAAGGCCTACGGATCAAATGGGAGGACGAAGATGGACGAACGAGACGAACTTGGTCCAACGAAGGCCAACGGATCAAATGGGAGGACGAAGATGGACGAACGAGACGAACTTGGTCCAAAGAAGGCCTACGGATCAAATGGGAGGACGAAGATGGACGAACGAGACGAACTTGGCCCAAAGAAGGCCTACGGATCAAATGGGAGGACGAAGATGGACGAACGAGACAAACTTGGTCCAAAGAATTCCAACGGATCAAATGGGAGGACGAAGGTGGTAGAACAAGACGAACTTGGTCCAAAGAAGGCCTACGGATCAAATGGGAGGATGAAGAGGGACGAACGAGACAAACATGGTGCAATGAAGGCCTACGGAGCAAATGGGAGGACGAAGATGGACGAACGAGACGAACTTGGTCAAAAGAAGGCCTACGGATCAAATGGGACGACGAAGATGGACGAACGAGACGAACTTGGTCCAAAGAAGGCCTACGGATCAAATGGGAGGACGAAGATGGACGAACGAGACGAACTTGGTCCAAAGAAGGCCAACGGATCAAATGGGAGGACGAAGATGGACGAACGAGACGAACTTGGCCCAAAGAAGGCCTACAGATCAAATGGGAGGACGAAGATGGACGAACGAGACGAACTTGGTCCAACGAAGGCCAACAGATCAAATGGGAGGACGAAGATGGACGAACGAGACGAACTTGGTCCAAAGAAGGCCTAGGGATCAAATGGGAGGACGAAGATGGAGGAACGAGGCGAACTTGGTCCAAAGAAGGCCTACGGATCAAATGGGAGGACGAAGATGGACGAACGAGACAAACTTGGTCCAAAGAATCCAACGGATCAAATGGGAGGACGAAGATGGACGAACGAGACAAACTTGGTCCAAAGAATTCCAACGGATCAAATGGGAGGACGAAGGTGGTAGAACAAGACGAACTTGGTCCAAAGAAGGCCTACGGATCAAATGGGAGGACGAAGAGGGACGAACGAGACGAACTTGGTCCAAAGAAGGCCTACGGAGCAAATGGGAGGACGAAGATGGACGAACGAGACGAACTTGGTTCAAAGAAGGCCTAGGGATCAAATGGGAGGACGAAGATGGACGAACGAGACGAACTTGGTCCAAAGAAGGCCAACGGATCAAATGGGAGGACGAAGATGGACGAACGAGACAAACTTGGCCCAAAGAAGGCCTACGGATCAAATGGGAGGACGAAGATGGACGAACGAGACGAACTTGGTGCAACGAAGGCCAACGGATCAAATGGGAGGACGAAGATGGACGAACGAGACGAACTTGGGCCAAAGGAGGCCTACGGATCAAATGGGAGGACGAAGATGGACGAACGAGACGAACTTGGCCCAAAGAAGGCCTACGGATCAAATGGGAGGACGAAGATGGACGAACGAGACAAACTTGGTCCAAAGAATTCCAACGGATCAAATGGGAGGACGAAGGTGGTAGAACAAGACGAACTTGGTCCAAAGAAGGCCTACGGATCAAATGGGAGGATGAAGAGGGACGAACGAGACAAACATGGTGCAATGAAGGTCTTCGGAGCAAATGGGAGGACGAAGATGGACGAACGAGACGAACTTGGTCAAAAGAAGGCCTACGGATCAAATGGGAGGACGAAGATGGACGAACGAGACGAACTTGGTCCAAAGAAGTCCTACGGATCAAATGGGAGGACGAAGATGGACGAACGAGACGAACTTGGTCAAAAGAAGGCCTACGGATCAAATGGGAGGACGAAGATGGACGAACGAGACGAACTTGGTCCAAAGAAGGCCTACGGATCAAATGGGAGGACGAAGATGGACGAACGAGACGAACTTGGTCCAAAGAAGGCCAACGGATCAAATGGGAGGACGAAGATGGACGAACGAGACGAACTTGGTCCAAAGAAGGCCTACGGATCAAATGGGAGGACGAAGATGGACGAACGAGACAAACTTGGTCCAAAGAATTCCAACGGATCAAATGGGAGGACGAAGAGGGACGAACGAGACAGACATGGTGCAAAGAAGGCCTACGGAGCAAATGGGAGGACGAAGATGGACGAACGAGACGAACTTGGTTAAAAAAAAGGCCTACGGATCAAATGGGAGGTCGAAGATGGACGAACGAGACGAACTTGGTCCAAAGAAGGCCTACGGATCAAATAGGAGGACGAAGATGGACGAACGAGACGAACTTGGTCCAAAGAAGGCCTACGGATCAAATGGGAGGACGAAGATGGACGAACGAGATGAACTTGGTCCAAAGAAGGCCAACAGAACAAATGGGAGGACGAAGATGGACGAACGAGACGAACTTGGTCCAAAGAAGGCCTACGGATCAAATGGGAGGACGAAGACGGGGGAACGAGGCGAACTTGGTCCAAAGAAGGCCTACGGATCAAATGGGAGGACGAAGATGGACGAATGAGACAAACTAGGTCCAAAGAATTCCAACGGATCAAATGGGAGGACGAAGATAGACGAACGAGACAAACTTGGTCCAAAGAATTCCAACGGATCAAATGGGAGGACGAAGGTGGTAGAACAAGACGAACTTGGTGCAAAGAAGGCCTACGGATCAAATGGGAGGACGAAGAGGGACGAACGAGACGAACTTGGTCCAAAGAAGGCCTACGGAGTAAATGGGAGGACGAAGATGGACGAACGAGACGAACTTGGTCCAAAGAAGGCCTAGGGATCAAATGGGAGGACGAAGGTGGTAGAACAAGACGAACTTGGTGCATAGAAGGCCTACGGATCAAATGGGAGGACGAAGAGGGACAAACGAGACGAACTTGGTCCAAAGAAGGCCTACGGAGTAAATGGGAGGACGAAGATGGACGAACGAGACGAACTTGGTCCAAAGAAGGCCTAGGGATCAAATGGGAGGACGAAGATGGACGAACGAGACGAACTTGGTCCAAAGAAGGCCTACGGATCAAATGGGAGGACGAAGATGGACGAACGAGACGAACTTGGCCCAAAGAAGGCCTACGGATCAAATGGGAGGACGAAGATGGACGAACGAGACGAACTTGGTCCAAAGAAGGCCTACGGATCAAATGGGAGGACGAAGATGGACGAACGAGACGAACTTGGTCCAAAGAAGGCCAACGGATCAAATGGGAGGACGAAGATGGACGAACGAGACGAACTTGGCCCAAAGAAGGCCTACGGATCAAATGGGAGGACGAAGATGGACGAACGAGACGAACTTGGTCCAACGAAGGCCAACGGATCAAATGGGAGGACGAAGATGGACGAACGAGACGAACTTGGCCCAAAGAAGGCCTACGGATCAAATGGGAGGACGAAGATGGACGAACGAGACAAACTTGGTCCAAAGAATTCCAACGGATCAAATGGGAGGACGAAGGTGGTAGAACAAGACGAACTTGGTCCAAAGAAGGCCTACGGATCAAATGGGAGGATGAAGAGGGACGAACGAGACAAACATGGTGCAATGAAGGCCTACGGAGCAAATGGGAGGACGAAGATGGACGAACGAGACGAACTTGGTCAAAAGAAGGCCTACGGATCAAATGGGACGACGAAGATGGACGAACGAGACGAACTTGGTCCAAAGAAGGCCTACGGATCAAATGGGAGGACGAAGATGGACGAACGAGACGAACTTGGTCAAAAGAAGGCCTACGGATCAAATGGGAGGACGAAGATGGACGAACGAGACGAACTTGGTCCAAAGAAGGCCTACGGATCAAATGGGAGGACGAAGATGGACGAACGAGACGAACTTGGTCCAAAGAAGGCCAACGGATCAAATGGGAGGACGAAGATGGACGAACGAGACGAACTTGGCCCATAGAAGGCCTACGGATCAAATGGGAGGACGAAGATGGACGAACGAGACGAACTTGGTCCAACGAAGGCCAACAGATCAAATGGGAGGACGAAGATGGACGAACGAGACGAACTTGGTCCAAAGAAGGCCTAGGGATGAAATGGGAGGACGAAGATGGAGGAACGAGGCGAACTTGGTCCAAAGAAGGCCTACGGATCAAATGGGAGGACGAAGAAGGACGAACGAGACAAACTTGGTCCAAAGAATCCAACGGATCAAATGGGAGGACGAAGATGGACGAACGAGACAAACTTGGTCCAAAGAATTCCAACGGATCAAATGGGAGGACGAAGGTGGTAGAACAAGACGAACTTGGTCCAAAGAAGGCCTACGGATCAAATGGGAGGACGAAGAGGGACGAACGAGACGAACTTGGTCCAAAGAAGGCCTACGGAGCAAATGGGAGGACGAAGATGGACGAACGAGACGAACTTGGTCCAAAGAAGGCCTACGGATCAAATGGGAGGACGAAGATGGGGGAACGAGGCGAACTTGGTCCAAAGAAGGCCTACGTATCCAATGGGAGGACGAAGATGGACGAACGAGACGAACTTGGTCCAACGAAGGGCAACGGATCAAATGGGAGGACGAAGATGGACGAACGAGACGAACTAGGTCCAAAGAAGGCCTAGGGATCAAATGGGAGGACGAAGATGGAGGAACGAGGCGAACTTGGTCCAAAGAAGGCCTACGGATCAAATGGGAGGACGAAGATGGACGAACGAGACAAACTTGGTCCAAAGAATTCCAACGGATCAAATGGGAGGACGAAGGTGGTAGAACAAGACGAACTTGGTCCAAAGAAGGCCTACGGATCAAATGGGAGGATGAAGAGGGACGAACGAGACAAACATGGTGCAATGAAGGCCTACGGAGCAAATGGGAGGACGAAGATGGACGAACGAGACGAACTTGGTCAAAAGAAGGCCTACGGATCAAATGGGAGGACGAAGATGGACGAACGAGACGAACTTGGCCCAAAGAAGGCCTACGGATCAAATGGGAGGACGAAGATGGACGAACGAGACGAACTTGGCCCAAAGAAGGCCTACGGATCAAATGGGAGGACGAAGATGGACGAACGAGACGAACTTGGTCCAAAGAAGGCCTACGGATCAAATGGGAGGACGAAGATGGACGAACGAGACGAACTTGGTCCAAAGAAGGCCAACGGATCAAATGGGAGGACGAAGATGGACGAACGAGACGAACTTGGCCCAAAGAAGGCCTACGGATCAAATGGGAGGACGAAGATGGACGAACGAGACGAACTTGGTCCAACGAAGGCCAACGGATCAAATGGGAGGACGAAGATGGACGAACGAGACGAACTTGGTCCAAAGAAGGCCTACGGATCAAATGGGAGGACGAAGATGGACGAACGAGACGAACTTGGCCCAAAGAAGGCCTACGGATCAAATGGGAGGACGAAGATGGACGAACGAGACGAACTTGGCCCAAAGAAGGCCTACGGATCAAATGGGAGGACGAAGATGGACGAACGAGACAAACTTGGTCCAAAGAATTCCAACGGATCAAATGGGAGGACGAAGGTGGTAGAACAAGACGAATTTGGTCCAAAGAAGGCCTACGGATCAAATGGGAGGATGAAGAGGGACGAACGAGACAAACATGGTGCAATGAAGGCCTACGGAGCAAATGGGAGGACGAAGATGGACGAACGAGACGAACTTGGTCAAAAGAAGGCCTGCGGATCAAATGGGAGGACGAAGATGGACGAACGAGACGAACATGGTCCAAAGAAGGCCTACGGATCAAATGGGAGGACGAAGATGGACGAACGAGACGAACTTGGTCAAAAGAAGGCCTACGGATCAAATGGGAGGACGAAGATGGACGAACGAGACGAACTTGGTCCAAAGAAGGCCTACGGATCAAATGGGAGGACGAAGATGGACGAACGAGACGAACTTGGTCCAAAGAAGGCCAACGGATCAAATGGGAGGACGAAGATGGACGAACGAGACGAACTTGGCCCAAAGAAGGCCTACGGATCAAATGGGAGGACGAAGATGGACGAACGAGACGAACTTGGTCCAACAAAGGCCAACAGATCAAATGGGAGGACGAAGATGGACGAACGAGACGAACTTGGTCCAAAGAAGGCCTAGGGATCAAATGGGAGGACGAAGATGGAGGAACGAGGCGAACTTGGTCCAAAGAAGGCCTACGGATCAAATGGGAGGACGAAGATGGACGAACGAGACAAACTTGGTCCAAAGAATCCAACGGATCAAATGGGAGGACGAAGATGGACGAACGAGACAAACTTGGTCCAAAGAATTCCAACGGATCAAATGGGAGGACGAAGGTGGTAGAACAAGACGAACTTGGTCCAAAGAAGGCCTACGGATCAAATGGGAGGACGAAGAGGGACGAACGAGACGAACTTGGTCCAAAGAAGGCCTACGGAGCAAATGGGAGGACGAAGATGGACGAACGAGACGAACTTGGTTCAAAGAAGGCCTAGGGATCAAATGGGAGGACGAAGATGGACGAACGAGACGAACTTGGTCCAAAGAAGGCCTACGGATCAAATGGGAGGACGAAGATGGGGGAACGAGGCGAACTTGGTCCAAAGAAGGCCTACGTATCCAATGGGAGGACGAAGATGGACGAACGAGACGAACTTGGTCCAACGAAGGCCAACGGATCAAATGGGAGGACGAAGATGGACGAACGAGACGAACTAGGTCCAAAGAAGGCCTAGGGATCAAATGGGAGGACGAAGATGGAGGAACGAGGCGAACTTGGTCCAAAGAAGGCCTACGGATCAAATGGGAGGACGAAGATGGACGAACGAGACAAACTTGGTCCAAAGAATTCCAACGGATCAAATGGGAGGACGAAGGTGGTAGAACAAGACGAACTTGGTCCAAAGAAGGCCTACGGATCAAATGGGAGGATGAAGAGGGACGAACGAGACAAACATGGTGCAATGAAGGCCTACGGAGCAAATGGGAGGACGAAGATGGACGAACGAGACGAACTTGGTCAAAAGAAGGCCTACGGATCAAATGGGAGGACGAAGATGGACGAACGAGACGAACTTGGTCCAAAGAAGGCCTACGGATCAAATGGGAGGACGAAGATGGACGAACGAGACGAACTTGGTCAAAAGAAGGCCTACGGATCAAATGGGAGGACGAAGATGGACGAACGAGGCGAACTTGGTCCAAAGAAGGCCTACGGATCAAATGGGAGGACGAAGATGGACGAACGAGACGAACTTGGTCCAAAGAAGGCCAACGGATCAAATGGGAGGACGAAGATGGACGAACGAGACGAACTTGGCCCAAAGAAGGCCTACGGATCAAATGGGAGGACGAAGATGGACGAACGAGACGAACTTGGTCCAACGAAGGCCAACGGATCAAATGGGAGGACGAAGATGGACGAACGAGACGAACTTGGTCCAAAGAAGGCCTAGGGATCAAATGGGAGGACGAAGATGGAGGAACGAGGCGAACTTGGTCCAAAGAAGGCCTACGGATCAAATGGGAGGACGAAGATGGACGAACGAGACAAACTTCATCAAAAGAATTCCAACGGATCAAATGGGAGGACGAAGGTGGTAGAACAAGACGAACTTGGTCCAAAGAAGGCCTACGGAGCAAATGGGAGGACGAAGATGGACGAACGAGACGAACTTGGTCAAAAGAAGGCCTACGGATCAAATGGGAGGACGAAGATGGACGAACGAGACGAACTTGGTCAAAAGAAGGCCTACGGATCAAATGGGAGGACGAAGATGGACGAACGAGACGAACTTGGTCCAAAGAAGGCCTAGGGATCAAATGGGAGGACGAAGATGGACGAACGAGACGAACTTGGTCCAAAGAAGGCCAACGGATCAAATGGGAGGACGAAGATGGACGAACGAGACGAACTTGGCCCAAAGAAGGCCTACGGATCAAATGGGAGGACGAAGATGGACGAACGAGACGAACTTGGTCCAACGAAGGCCAACAGATCAAATGGGAGGACGAAGATGGACGAACGAGACGAACTTGGTCCAAAGAAGGCCTAGGGATCAAATGGGAGGACGAAGATGGAGGAACGAGGCGAACTTGGTCCAAAGAAGGCCTACGGATCAAATGGGAGGACGAAGATGGACGAACGAGACAAACTTGGTCCAAAGAATCCAACGGATCAAATGGGAGGACGAAGATGGACGAACGAGACAAACTTGGTCCAAAGAATTCCAACGGATCAAATGGGAGGACGAAGGTGGTAGAACAAGACGAACTTGGTCCAAAGAAGGCCTACGGATCAAATGGGAGGACGAAGAGGGACGAACGAGACGAACTTGGTCCAAAGAAGGCCTACGGAGCAAATGGGAGGACGAAGATGGACGAACGAGACGAACTTGGTTCAAAGAAGGCCTAGGGATCAAATGGGAGGACGAAGATGGACGAACGAGACGAACTTGGTCCAAAGAAGGCCTACGGATCAAACGGGAGGACGAAGATGGGGGAACGAGGCGAACTTGGTCCAAAGAAGGCCTACGTATCCAATGGGAGGACGAAGATGGACGAACGAGACGAACTTGGTCCAACGAAGGGCAACGGATCAAATGGGAGGACGAAGATGGACGAACGAGACGAACTAGGTCCAAAGAAGGCCTAGGGATCAAATGGGAGGACGAAGATGGAGGAACGAGGCGAACTTGGTCCAAAGAAGGCCTACGGATCAAATGGGAGGACGAAGATGGACGAACGAGACAAACTTGGTCCAAAGAATTCCAACGGATCAAATGGGAGGACGAAGGTGGTAGAACAAGACGAACTTGGTCCAAAGAAGGCCTACGGATCAAATGGGAGGATGAAGAGGGACGAACGAGACAAACATGGTGTAATGAAGGCCTACGGAGCAAATGGGAGGACGAAGATGGACGAACGAGACGAACTTGGTCAAAAGAAGGCCTACGGATCAAATGGGAGGACGAAGATGGACGAACGAGACGAACTTGGCCCAAAGAAGGCCTACGGATCAAATGGGAGGACGAAGATGGACGAACGAGACGAACTTGGCCCAAAGAAGGCCTACGGGTCAAATGGGAGGACGAAGATGGACGAACGAGACGAACTTGGTCCAAAGAAGGCCTACGGATCAAATGGGAGGACGAAGATGGACGAACGAGACGAACTTGGTCCAAAGAAGGCCAACGGATCAAATGGGAGGACGAAGATGGACGAACGAGACGAACTTGGCCCAAAGAAGGCCTACGGATCAAATGGGAGGACGAAGATGGACGAACGAGACGAACTTGGTCCAACGAAGGCCAACGGATCAAATGGGAGGACGAAGATGGACGAACGAGACGAACTTGGTCCAAAGAAGGCCTACGGATCAAATGGGAGGACGAAGATGGACGAACGAGACGAACTTGGCCCAAAGAAGGCCTACGGATCAAATGGGAGGACGAAGATGGACGAACGAGACAAACTTGGTCCAAAGAATTCCAACGGATCAAATGGGAGGACGAAGGTGGTAGAACAAGACGAATTTGGTCCAAAGAAGGCCTACGGATCAAATGGGAGGATGAAGAGGGACGAACGAGACAAACATGGTGCAATGAAGGCCTACGGAGCAAATGGGAGGACGAAGATGGACGAACGAGACGAACTTGGTCAAAAGAAGGCCTGCGGATCAAATGGGAGGACGAAGATGGACGAACGAGACGAACATGGTCCAAAGAAGGCCTACGGATCAAATGGGAGGACGAAGATGGACGAACGAGACGAACTTGGTCAAAAGAAGGCCTACGGATCAAATGGGAGGACGAAGATGGACGAACGAGACAAACTTGGTCCAAAGAATTCCAACGGATCAAATGGGAGGACGAAGGTGGTAGAACAAGACGAACTTGGTCCAAAGAAGGCCTACGGATCAAATGGGAGGACGAAGAGGGACGAACGAGACGAACTTGGTCCAAAGAAGGCCTACGGAGCAAATGGGAGGACGAAGATGGACGAACGAGACGAACTTGGTTCAAAGAAGGCCTAGGGATCAAATGGGAGGACGAAGATGGACGAACGAGACGAACTTGGTCCAAAGAAGGCCTACGGATCAAATGGGAGGACGAAGATGGGGGAACGAGGCGAACTTGGTCCAAAGAAGGCCTACGTATCCAATGGGAGGACGAAGATGGACGAACGAGACGAACTTGGTCCAACGAAGGCCAACGGATCAAATGGGAGGACGAAGATGGACGAACGAGACGAACTAGGTCCAAAGAAGGCCTAGGGATCAAATGGGAGGACGAAGATGGAGGAACGAGGCGAACTTGGTCCAAAGAAGGCCTACGGATCAAATGGGAGGACGAAGATGGACGAACGAGACAAACTTGGTCCAAAGAATTCCAACCGATCAATTGGGAGGACGAAGGTGGTAGAACAAGACGAACTTGGTCCAAAGAAGGCCTACGGATCAAATGGGAGGATGAAGAGGGACGAACGAGACAAACATGGTGCAATGAAGGCCTACGGAGCAAATGGGAGGACGAAGATGGACGAACGAGACGAACTTGGTCAAAAGAAGGCCTACGGATCAAATGGGAGGACGAAGATGGACGAACGAGACGAACTTGGTCCAAAGAAGGCCTACGGATCAAATGGGAGGACGAAGATGGACGAACGAGACGAACTTGGTCAAAAGAAGGCCTACGGATCAAATGGGAGGACGAAGATGGACGAACGAGGCGAACTTGGTCCAAAGAAGGCCTACGGATCAAATGGGAGGACGAAGATGGACGAACGAGACGAACTTGGTCCAAAGAAGGCCAACGGATCAAATGGGAGGACGAAGATGGACGAACGAGACGAACTTGGCCCAAAGAAGGCCTACGGATCAAATGGGAGGACGAAGATGGACGAACGAGACGAACTTGGTCCAACGAAGGCCAACGGATCAAATGGGAGGACGAAGATGGAGGAACGAGGCGAACTTGGTCCAAAGAAGGCCTACGGATCAAATGGGAGGACGAAGATGGACGAACGAGACAAACTTCATCAAAAGAATTCCAACGGATCAAATGGGAGGACGAAGGTGGTAGAACAAGACGAACTTGGTCCAAAGAAGGCCTACGGAGCAAATGGGAGGACGAAGATGGACGAACGAGACGAACTTGGTCAAAAGAAGGCCTACGGATCAAATGGGAGGACGAAGATGGACGAACGAGACGAACTTGGTCAAAAGAAGGCCTACGGATCAAATGGGAGGACGAAGATGGACGAACGAGACGAACTTGGTCCAAAGAAGGCCTACGGATCAAATGGGAGGACGAAGATGGACGAACGAGACGAACTTGGCCCAAAGAAGGCCTATGGATCAAATGGGAGGACGAAGATGGACGAACGAGACGAACTTGGTCCAACGAAGGCCAACGGATCAAATGGGAGGACGAAGATGGACGAACGAGACGAACTTGGTCCAAAGAAGGCCTACGGATCAAATTGGAGGACGAAGATGGACGAACGAGACGAACTTGGCCCAAAGAAGGCCTACGGATCAAATGGGAGGACGAAGATGGACGAACGAGACAAACTTGGTCCAAAGAATTCCAACGGATCAAATGGGAGGACGAAGGTGGTAGAACAAGACGAATTTGGTCCAAAGAAGGCCTACGGATCAAATGGGAGGATGAAGAGGGACGAACGAGACAAACATGGAGCAATGAAGGCCTACGGAGCAAATGGGAGGACGAAGATGGACGAACGAGACGAACTTGGTCAAAAGAAGGCCTGCGGATCAAATGGGAGGACGAAGATGGACGAACGAGACGAACATGGTCCAAAGAAGGCCTACGGATCAAATGGGAGGACGAAGATGGACGAACGAGACGAACTTGGTCAAAAGAAGGCCTACGGATCAAATGGGAGGACGAAGATGGACGAACGAGACAAACTTGGTCCAAAGAATTCCAACGGATCAAATGGGAGGACGAAGGTGGTAGAACAAGACGAACTTGGTCCAAAGAAGGCCTACGGATCAAATGGGAGGACGAAGAGGGACGAACGAGACGAACTTGGTCCAAAGAAGGCCTACGGAGCAAATGGGAGGACGAAGATGGACGAACGAGACGAACTTGGTTCAAAGAAGGCCTAGGGATCAAATGGGAGGACGAAGATGGACGAACGAGACGAACTTGGTCCAAAGAAGGCCTACGGATCAAATGGGAGGACGAAGATGGGGGAACGAGGCGAACTTGGTCCAAAGAAGGCCTACGTATCCAATGGGAGGACGAAGATGGACGAACGAGACGAACTTGGTCCAACGAAGGCCAACGGATCAAATGGGAGGACGAAGATGGACGAACGAGACGAACTAGGTCCAAAGAAGGCCTAGGGATCAAATGGGAGGACGAAGATGGAGGAACGAGGCGAACTTGGTCCAAAGAAGGCCTACGGATCAAATGGGAGGACGAAGATGGACGAACGAGACAAACTTGGTCCAAAGAATTCCAACGGATCAATTGGGAGGACGAAGGTGGTAGAACAAGACGAACTTGGTCCAAAGAAGGCCTACGGATCAAATGGGAGGATGAAGAGGGACGAACGAGACAAACATGGTGCAATGAAGGCCTACGGAGCAAATGGGAGGACGAAGATGGACGAACGAGACGAACTTGGTCAAAAGAAGGCATACGGATCAAATGGGAGGACGAAGATGGACGAACGAGACGAACTTGGTCCAAAGAAGGCCTACGGATCAAATGGGAGGACGAAGATGGACGAACGAGACGAACTTGGTCAAAAGAAGGCCTACGGATCAAATGGGAGGACGAAGATGGACGAACGAGGCGAACTTGGTCCAAAGAAGGCCTACGGATCAAATGGGAGGACGAAGATGGACGAACGAGACGAACTTGGTCCAAAGAAGGCCAACGGATCAAATGGGAGGACGAAGATGGACGAACGAGACGAACTTGGCCCAAAGAAGGCCTACGGATCAAATGGGAGGACGAAGATGGACGACCGAGACGAACTTGGTCCAACGAAGGCCAACGGATCAAATGGGAGGACGAAGATGGAGGAACGAGGCGAACTTGGTCCAAAGAAGGCCTACGGATCAAATGGGAGGACGAAGATGGACGAACGAGACAAACTTCATCAAAAGAATTCCAACGGATCAAATGGGAGAACGAAGGTGGTAGAACAAGACGAACTTGGTCCAAAGAAGGCCTACGGAGCAAATGGGAGGACGAAGATGGACGAACGAGACGAACTTGGTCAAAAGAAGGCCTACGGATCAAATGGGAGGACGAAGATGGACGAACGAGACGAACTTGGTCAAAAGAAGGCCTACGGATCAAATGGGAGGACGAAGATGGACGAATGAGACGAACTTGGTCCAAAGAAGGCCTACGGATCAAATGGGAGGACGAAGATGGACGAACGAGACGAACTTGGTCCAAAGAAGGCCAACGGATCAAATGGGAGGACGAAGATGGACGAACGAGACGAACTTGGCCCAAAGAAGGCCTACGGATCAAATGGGAGGACGAAGATGGACGAACGAGACGAACTTGGTCCAACGAAGGCCAACGGATCAAATGGGAGGACGAAGATGGACGAACGAGACGAACTTGGTCCAAAGAAGGCCTACGGATCAAATGGGAGGACGAAGATGGACGAACGAGACGAACATGGTCCAAAGAAGGCCTACGGATCAAATGGGAGGACGAAGATGGACGAACGAGACGAACTTGGTCAAAAGAAGGCCTACGGATCAAATGGGAGGACGAAGATGGACGAACGAGACAAACTTGGTCCAAAGAATTCCAACGGATCAAATGGGAGGACGAAGGTGGTAGAACAAGACGAACTTGGTCCAAAGAAGGCCTACGGATCAAATGGGAGGACGAAGAGGGACGAACGAGACGAACTTGGTCCAAAGAAGGCCTACGGAGCAAATGGGAGGACGAAGATGGACGAACGAGACGAACTTGGTTCAAAGAAGGCCTAGGGATCAAATGGGAGGACGAAGATGGACGAACGAGACGAACTTGGTCCAAAGAAGGCCTACGGATCAAATGGGAGGACGAAGATGGGGGAACGAGGCGAACTTGGTCCAAAGAAGGCCTACGTATCCAATGGGAGGACGAAGATGGACGAACGAGACGAACTTGGTCCAACGAAGGCCAACGGATCAAATGGGAGGACGAAGATGGACGAACGAGACGAACTAGGTCCAAAGAAGGCCTAGGGATCAAATGGGAGGACGAAGATGGAGGAACGAGGCGAACTTGGTCCAAAGAAGGCCTACGGATCAAATGGGAGGACGAAGATGGACGAACGAGACAAACTTGGTCCAAAGAATTCCAACGGATCAATTGGGAGGACGAAGGTGGTAGAACAAGACGAACTTGGTCCAAAGAAGGCCTACGGATCAAATGGGAGGATGAAGAGGGACGAACGAGACAAACATGGTGCAATGAAGGCCTACGGAGCAAATGGGAGGACGAAGATGGACGAACGAGACGAACTTGGTCAAAAGAAGGCCTACGGATCAAATGGGAGGACGAAGATGGACGAACGAGACGAACTTGGTCCAAAGAAGGCCTACGGATCAAATGGGAGGACGAAGATGGACGAACGAGACGAACTTGGTCAAAAGAAGGCCTACGGATCAAATGGGAGGACGAAGATGGACGAACGAGGCGAACTTGGTCCAAAGAAGGCCTACGGATCAAATGGGAGGACGAAGATGGACGAACGAGACGAACTTGGTCCAAAGAAGGCCAACGGATCAAATGGGAGGACGAAGATGGACGAACGAGACGAACTTGGCCCAAAGAAGGCCTACGGATCAAATGGGAGGACGAAGATGGACGACCGAGACGAACTTGGTCCAACGAAGGCCAACGGATCAAATGGGAGGACGAAGATGGAGGAACGAGGCGAACTTGGTCCAAAGAAGGCCTACGGATCAAATGGGAGGACGAAGATGGACGAACGAGACAAACTTCATCAAAAGAATTCCAACGGATCAAATGGGAGAACGAAGGTGGTAGAACAAGACGAACTTGGTCCAAAGAAGGCCTACGGAGCAAATGGGAGGACGAAGATGGACGAACGAGACGAACTTGGTCAAAAGAAGGCCTACGGATCAAATGGGAGGACGAAGATGGACGAACGAGACGAACTTGGTCAAAAGAAGGCCTACGGATCAAATGGGAGGACGAAGATGGACGAATGAGACGAACTTGGTCCAAAGAAGGCCTACGGATCAAATGGGAGGACGAAGATGGACGAACGAGACGAACTTGGTCCAAAGAAGGCCAACGGATCAAATGGGAGGACGAAGATGGACGAACGAGACGAACTTGGCCCAAAGAAGGCCTACGGATCAAATGGGAGGACGAAGATGGACGAACGAGACGAACTTGGTCCAACGAAGGCCAACGGATCAAATGGGAGGACGAAGATGGACGAACGAGACGAACTTGGTCCAAAGAAGGCCTACGGATCAAATGGGAGGACGAAGATGGACGAACGAGACGAACTTGGTCCAAAGAAGGCCAACGGATCAAATGGGAGGACGAAGATGGACGAACGAGACGAACTTGGTCCAACGAAGGCCAACGGATCAAATGGGAGGACGAAGATGGACGAACGAGACGAACTTGGTCCAAAGAAGGCCTACGGATCAAATGGGAGGACGAAGATGGACGAACGAGACGAACTTGGCCCAAAGAAGGCCTACGGATCAAATGGGAGGACGAAGATGGACGAACGAGACAAACTTGGTCCAAAGAATTCCAACGGATCAAATGGGAGGACGAAGGTGGTAGAACAAGACGAATTTGGTCCAAAGAAGGCCTACGGATCAAATGGGAGGATGAAGAGGGACGAACGAGACAAACATGGTGCAATGAAGGCCTACGGAGCAAATGGGAGGACGAAGATGGACGAACGAGACGAACTTGGTCAAAAGAAGGCCTGCGGATCAAATGGGAGGACGAAGATGGACGAACGAGACGAACATGGTCCAAAGAAGGCCTACGGATCAAATGGGAGGACGAAGATGGACGAACGAGACGAACTTGGTCAAAAGAAGGCCTACGGATCAAATGGGAGGACGAAGATGGACGAACGAGACAAACTTGGTCCAAAGAATTCCAACGGATCAAATGGGAGGACGAAGGTGGTAGAACAAGACGAACTTGGTCCAAAGAAGGCCTACGGATCAAATGGGAGGACGAAGAGGGACGAACGAGACGAACTTGGTCCAAAGAAGGCCTACGGAGCAAATGGGAGGACGAAGATGGACGAACGAGACGAACTTGGTTCAAAGAAGGCCTAGGGATCAAATGGGAGGACGAAGATGGACGAACGAGACGAACTTGGTCCAAAGAAGGCCTACGGATCAAATGGGAGGACGAAGATGGGGGAACGAGGCGAACTTGGTCCAAAGAAGGCCTACGTATCCAATGGGAGGACGAAGATGGACGAACGAGACGAACTTGGTCCAACGAAGGCCAACGGATCAAATGGGAGGACGAAGATGGACGAACGAGACGAACTAGGTCCAAAGAAGGCCTAGGGATCAAATGGGAGGACGAAGATGGAGGAACGAGGCGAACTTGGTCCAAAGAAGGCCTACGGATCAAATGGGAGGACGAAGATGGACGAACGAGACAAACTTGGTGCAAAGAATTCCAACCGATCAATTGGGAGGACGAAGGTGGTAGAACAAGACGAACTTGGTCCAAAGAAGGCCTACGGATCAAATGGGAGGATGAAGAGGGACGAACGAGACAAACATGGTGCAATGAAGGCCTACGGAGCAAATGGGAGGACGAAGATGGACGAACGAGACGAACTTGGTCAAAAGAAGGCCTACGGATCAAATGGGAGGACGAAGATGGACGAACGAGACGAACTTGGTCCAAAGAAGGCCTACGGATCAAATGGGAGGACGAAGATGGACGAACGAGACGAACTTGGTCAAAAGAAGGCCTACGGATCAAATGGGAGGACGAAGATGGACGAACGAGGCGAACTTGGTCCAAAGAAGGCCTACGGATCAAATGGGAGGACGAAGATGGACGAACGAGACGAACTTGGTCCAAAGAAGGCCAACGGATCAAATGGGAGGACGAAGATGGACGAACGAGACGAACTTGGCCCAAAGAAGGCCTACGGATCAAATGGGAGGACGAAGATGGACGAACGAGACGAACTTGGTCCAACGAAGGCCAACGGATCAAATGGGAGGACGAAGATGGACGAACGAGACGAACTTGGTCCAAAGAAGGCCTAGGGATCAAATGGGAGGACGAAGATGGAGGAACGAGGCGAACTTGGTCCAAAGAAGGCCTACGGATCAAATGGGAGGACGAAGATGGACGAACGAGACAAACTTCATCAAAAGAATTCCAACGGATCAAATGGGAGGACGAAGGTGGTAGAACAAGACGAACTTGGTCCAAAGAAGGCCTACGGAGCAAATGGGAGGACGAAGATGGACGAACGAGACGAACTTGGTCAAAAGAAGGCCTACGGATCAAATGGGAGGACGAAGATGGACGAACGAGACGAACTTGGTCAAAAGAAGGCCTACGGATCAAATGGGAGGACGAAGATGGACGAACGAGACGAACTTGGTCCAAAGAAGGCCTACGGATCAAATGGGAGGACGAAGATGGATGAACGAGACGAACTTGGTCCAAAGAAGGCCAACGGATCAAATGGGAGGACGAAGATGGACGAACGAGACGAACTTGGCCCAAAGAAGGCCTACGGATCAAATGGGAGGACGAAGATGGACGAACGAGACGAACTTGGTCCAACGAAGGCCAACAGATCAAATGGGAGGACGAAGATGGACGAACGAGACGAACTTGGTCCAAAGAAGGCCTAGGGATCAAATGGGAGGACGAAGATGGAGGAACGAGGCGAACTTAGTCCAAAGAAGGCCTACGGATCAAATGGGAGGACGAAGATGGACGAACGAGACAAACTTGGTCCAAAGAATCCAACGGATCAAATGGGAGGACGAAGATGGACGAACGAGACAAACTTGGTCCAAAGAATTCCAACGGATCAAATGGGAGGACGAAGAGGGACGAACGAGACGAACTTGGTCCAAAGAAGGCCTACGGAGCAAATGGGAGGACGAAGATGGACGAACGAGACGAACTTGGTTCAAAGAAGGCCTAGGGATCAAATGGGAGGACGAAGATGGACGAACGAGACGAACTTGGTCCAAAGAAGGCCTACGGATCAAATGGGAGGACGAAGATGGGGGAACGAGGCGAACTTGGTCCAAAGAAGGCCTACGTATCCAATGGGAGGACGAAGATGGACGAACGAGACGAACTTGGTCCAACGAAGGGCAACGGATCAAATGGGAGGACGAAGATGGACGAACGAGACGAACTAGGTCCAAAGAAGGCCTAGGGATCAAATGGGAGGACGAAGATGGAGGAACGAGGCGAACTTGGTCCAAAGAAGGCCTACGGATCAAATGGGAGGACGAAGATGGACGAACGAGACAAACTTGGTCCAAAGAATTCCAACGGATCAAATGGGAGGACGAAGGTGGTAGAACAAGACGAACTTGGTCCAAAGAAGGCCTACGGATCAAATGGGAGGATGAAGAGGGACGAACGAGACAAACATGGTGCAATGAAGGCCTACGGAGCAAATGGGAGGACGAAGATGGACGAACGAGACGAACTTGGTCAAAAGAAGGCCTACGGATCAAATGGGAGGACGAAGATGGACGAACGAGACGAACTTGGCCCAAAGAAGGCCTACGGATCAAATGGGAGGACGAAGATGGACGAACGAGACGAACTTGGCCCAAAGAAGGCCTACGGATCAAATGGGAGGACGAAGATGGACGAACGAGACGAACTTGGTCCAAAGAAGGCCTACGGATCAAATGGGAGGACGAAGATGGACGAACGAGACGAACTTGGTCCAAAGAAGGCCAACGGATCAAATGGGAGGACGAAGATGGACGAACGAGACGAACTTGGCCCAAAGAAGGCCTACGGATCAAATGGGAGGACGAAGATGGACGAACGAGACGAACTTGGTCCAACGAAGGCCAACGGATCAAATGGGAGGACGAAGATGGACGAACGAGACGAACTTGGTCCAAAGAAGGCCTACGGATCAAATGGGAGGACGAAGATGGACGAACGAGACGAACTTGGCCCAAAGAAGGCCTACGGATCAAATGGGAGGACGAAGATGGACGAACGAGACAAACTTGGTCCAAAGAATTCCAACGGATCAAATGGGAGGACGAAGGTGGTAGAACAAGACGAATTTGGTCCAAAGAAGGCCTACGGATCAAATGGGAGGATGAAGAGGGACGAACGAGACAAACATGGTGCAATGAAGGCCTACGGAGCAAATGGGAGGACGAAGATGGACGAACGAGACGAACTTGGTCAAAAGAAGGCCTGCGGATCAAATGGGAGGACGAAGATGGACGAACGAGACGAACAGGGTCCAAAGAAGGCCTACGGATCAAATGGGAGGACGAAGATGGACGAACGAGACGAACTTGGTCAAAAGAAGGCCTACGGATCAAATGGGAGGACGAAGATGGACGAACGAGACAAACTTGGTCCAAAGAATTCCAACGGATCAAATGGGAGGACGAAGGTGGTAGAACAAGACGAACTTGGTCCAAAGAAGGCCTTCGGATCAAATGGGAGGACGAAGAGGGACGAACGAGACGAACTTGGTCCAAAGAAGGCCTACGGAGCAAATGGGAGGACGAAGATGGACGAACGAGACGAACTTGGTTCAAAGAAGGCCTAGGGATCAAATGGGAGGACGAAGATGGACGAACGAGACGACCTTGGTCCAAAGAAGGCCTACGGATCAAATGGGAGGACGAAGATGGGGGAACGAGGCGAACTTGGTCCAAAGAAGGCCTACGTATCCAATGGGAGGACGAAGATGGACGAACGAGACGAACTTGGTCCAACGAAGGCCAACGGATCAAATGGGAGGACGAAGATGGACGAACGAGACGAACTAGGTCCAAAGAAGGCCTAGGGATCAAATGGGAGGACGAAGATGGAGGAACGAGGCGAACTTGGTCCAAAGAAGGCCTACGGATCAAATGGGAGGACGAAGATGGACGAACGAGACAAACTTGGTCCAAAGAATTCCAACGGATCAATTGGGAGGACGAAGGTGGTAGAACAAGACGAACTTGGTCCAAAGAAGGCCTACGGATCAAATGGGAGGATGAAGAGGGACGAACGAGACAAACATGGTGCAATGAAGGCCTACGGAGCAAATGGGAGGACGAAGATGGACGAACGAGACGAACTTGGTCAAAAGAAGGCCTACGGATCAAATGGGAGGACGAAGATGGACGAACGAGACGAACATGGTCCAAAGAAGGCCTACGGATCAAATGGGAGGACGAAGATGGACGAACGAGACGAACTTGGTCAAAAGAAGGCCTACGGATCAAATGGGAGGACGAAGATGGACGAACGAGGCGAACTTGGTCCAAAGAAGGCCTACGGATCAAATGGGAGGACGAAGATGGACGAACGAGACGAACTTGGTCCAAAGAAGGCCAACGGATCAAATGGGAGGACGAAGATGGACGAACGAGACGAACTTGGCCCAAAGAAGGCCTACGGATCAAATGGGAGGACGAAGATGGACGAACGAGACGAACTTGGTCCAACGAAGGCCAACGGATCAAATGGGAGGACGAAGATGGACGAACGAGACGAACTTGGTCCAAAGAAGGCCTAGGGATCAAATGGGAGGACGAAGATGGAGGAACGAGGCGAACTTGGTCCAAAGAAGGCCTACGGATCAAATGGGAGGACGAAGATGGACGAACGAGACAAACTTCATCAAAAGAATTCCAACGGATCAAATGGGAGGACGAAGGTGGTAGAACAAGACGAACTTGGTCCAAAGAAGGCCTACGGAGCAAATGGGAGGACGAAGATGGACGAACGAGACGAACTTGGTCAAAAGAAGGCCTACGGATCAAATGGGAGGACGAAGATGGACGAACGAGACGAACTTGGTCAAAAGAAGGCCTACGGATCAAATGGGAGGACGAAGATGGACGAACGAGACGAACTTGGTCCAAAGAAGGCCTACGGATCAAATGGGAGGACGAAGATGGACGAACGAGACGAACTTGGTCCAAAGAAGGCCAACGGATCAAATGGGAGGACGAAGATGGACGAACGAGACGAACTTGGCCCAAAGAAGGCCTACGGATCAAATGGGAGGACGAAGATGGACGAACGAGACGAACTTGGTCCAACGAAGGCCAACAGATCAAATGGGAGGACGAAGATGGACGAACGAGACGAACTTGGTCCAAAGAAGGCCTAGGGATCAAATGGGAGGACGAAGATGGAGGAACGAGGCGAACTTGGTCCAAAGAAGGCCTACGGATCAAATGGGAGGACGAAGATGGACGAACGAGACAAACTTGGTCCAAAGAATCCAACGGATCAAATGGGAGGACGAAGATGGACGAACGAGACAAACTTGGTCCAAAGAATTCCAACGGATCAAATGGGAGGACGAAGGTGGTAGAACAAGACGAACTTGGTCCAAAGAAGGCCTACGGATCAAATGGGAGGACGAAGAGGGACGAACGAGACGAACTTGGTCCAAAGAAGGCCTACGGAGCAAATGGGAGGACGAAGATGGACGAACGAGACGAACTTGGTTCAAAGAAGGCCTAGGGATCAAATGGGAGGACGAAGATGGACGAACGAGACGAACTTGGTCCAAAGAAGGCCTACGGATCAAATGGGAGGACGAAGATGGGGGAACGAGGCGAACTTGGTCCAAAGAAGGCCTACGTATCCAATGGGAGGACGAAGATGGACGAACGAGACGAACTTGGTCCAACGAAGGGCAACGGATCAAATGGGAGGACGAAGATGGACGAACGAGACGAACTAGGTCCAAAGAAGGCCTAGGGATCAAATGGGAGGACGAAGATGGAGGAACGAGGCGAACTTGGTCCAAAGAAGGCCTACGGATCAAATGGGAGGACGAAGATGGACGAACGAGACAAACTTGGTCCAAAGAATTCCAACGGATCAAATGGGAGGACGAAGGTGGTAGAACAAGACGAACTTGGTCCAAAGAAGGCCTACGGATCAAATGGGAGGATGAAGAGGGACGAACGAGACAAACATGGTGCAATGAAGGCCTACGGAGCAAATGGGAGGACGAAGATGGACGAACGAGACGAACTTGGTCAAAAGAAGGCCTACGGATCAAATGGGAGGATGAAGATGGACGAACGAGACGAACTTGGCCCAAAGAAGGCCTACGGATCAAATGGGAGGACGAAGATGGACGAACGAGACGAACTTGGCCCAAAGAAGGCCTACGGATCAAATGGGAGGACGAAGATGGACGAACGAGACGAACTTGGTCCAAAGAAGGCCTACGGATCAAATGGGAGGACGAAGATGGACGAACGAGACGAACTTGGTCCAAAGAAGGCCAACGGATCAAATGGGAGGACGAAGATGGACGAACGAGACGAACTTGGCCCAAAGAAGGCCTACGGATCAAATGGGAGGACGAAGATGGACGAACGAGACGAACTTGGTCCAACGAAGGCCAACGGATCAAATGGGAGGACGAAGATGGACGAACGAGACGAACTTGGTCCAAAGAAGGCCTACGGATCAAATGGGAGGACGAAGATGGACGAACGAGACGAACTTGGCCCAAAGAAGGCCTACGGATCAAATGGGAGGACGAAGATGGACGAACGAGACAAACTTGGTCCAAAGAACTCCAACGGATCAAATGGGAGGTCGAAGGTGGTAGAACAAGACGAATTTGGTCCAAAAAAGGCCTACGGATCAAATGGGAGGATGAAGAGGGACGAACGAGACAAACATGGTGCAATGAAGGCCTACGGAGCAAATGGGAGGACGAAGATGGACGAACGAGACGAACTTGGTCAAAAGAAGGCCTGCGGATCAAATGGGAGGACGAAGATGGACGAACGAGACGAACATGGTCCAAAGAAGGCCTACGGATCAAATGGGAGGACGAAGATGGACGAACGAGACGAACTTGGTCAAAAGAAGGCCTACGGATCAAATGGGAGGACGAAGATGGACGAACGAGACGAACTTGGTCCAAAGAAGGCCTACGGATCAAATGGGAGGACGAAGATGGACGAACGAGACGAACTTGGTCCAAAGAAGGCCAACGGATCAAATGGGAGGACGAAGATGGACGAACGAGACGAACTTGGCCCAAAGAAGGCCTACGGATCAAATGGGAGGACGAAGATGGACGAACGAGACGAACTTGGTCAAAAGAAGGCCTACGGATCAAATGGGAGGACGAAGATGGACGAACGAGACGAACTTGGTCCAAAGAAGGCCTACGGATCAAATGGGAGGACGAAGATGGACGAACGAGACGAACTTGGTCCAAAGAAGGCCTACGGATCAAATGGGAGGACGAAGATGGACGAACGAGACGAACTTGGTCAAAAGAAGGCCTACGGATCAAATGGGAGGACGAAGATGGACGAACGAGGCGAACTTGGTCCAAAGAAGGCCTACGGATCAAATGGGAGGACGAAGATGGACGAACGAGACGAACTTGGTCCAAAAAAGGCCAACGGATCAAATGGGAGGACGAAGATGGACGAACGAGACGAACTTGGCCCAAAGAAGGCCTACGGATCAAATGGGAGGACGAAGATGGACGAACGAGACGAACTTGGTCCAACGAAGGCCAACGGATCAAATGGGAGGACGAAGATGGACGAACGAGACGAACTTGGTCCAAAGAAGGCCTAGGGATCAAATGGGAGGACGAAGATGGAGGAACGAGGCGAACTTGGTCCAAAGAAGGCCTACGGATCAAATGGGAGGACGAAGATGGACGAACGAGACAAACTTCATCAAAAGAATTCCAACGGATCAAATGGGAGGACGAAGGTGGTAGAACAAGACGAACTTGGTCCAAAGAAGGCCTACGGAGCAAATGGGAGGACGAAGATGGACGAACGAGACGAACTTGGTCAAAAGAAGGCCTACGGATCAAATGGGAGGACGAAGATGGACGAACGAGACGAACTTGGTCAAAAGAAGGCCTACGGATCAAATGGGAGGACGAAGATGGACGAACGAGACGAACTTGGTCCAAAGAAGGCCTACGGATCAAATGGGAGGACGAAGATGGACGAACGAGACGAACTTGGTCCAAAGAAGGCCAACGGATCAAATGGGAGGACGAAGATGGACGAACGAGACGAACTTGGCCCAAAGAAGGCCTACGGATCAAATGGGAGGACGAAGATGGACGAACGAGACGAACTTGGTCCAACGAAGGCCAACAGATCAAATGGGAGGACGAAGATGGACGAACGAGACGAACTTGGTCCAAAGAAGGCCTAGGGATCAAATGGGAGGACGAAGATGGAGGAACGAGGCGAACTTGGTCCAAAGAAGGCCTACGGATCAAATGGGAGGACGAAGATGGACGAACGAGACAAACTTGGTCCAAAGAATCCAACGGATCAAATGGGAGGACGAAGATGGACGAACGAGACAAACTTGGTCCAAAGAATTCCAACGGATCAAATGGGAGGACGAAGATGGACGAACGAGACGAACTTGGCCCAAAGAAGGCCTACGGATCAAATGGGAGGACGAAGATGGACGAACGAGACGAACTTGGCCCAAAGAAGGCCTACGGATCAAATGGGAGGACGAAGAAGGACGAACGAGACGAACTTGGTCCAAAGAAGGCCTACGGATCAAATGGGAGGACGAAGATGGACGAACGAGACGAACTTGGTCCAAAGAAGGCCAACGGATCAAATGGGAGGACGAAGATGGACGAACGAGACGAACTTGGCCCAAAGAAGGCCTACGGATCAAATGGGAGGACGAAGATGGACGAACGAGACGAACTTGGTCCAACGAAGGCCAACGGATCAAATGGGAGGACGAAGATGGACGAACGAGACGAACTTGGTCCAAAGAAGGCCTACGGATCAAATGGGAGGACGAAGATGGACGAACGAGACGAACTTGGCCCAAAGAAGGCCTACGGATCAAATGGGAGGACGAAGATGGACGAACGAGACGAACTTGGTCCAACGAAGGCCAACAGATCAAATGGGAGGACGAAGATGGACGAACGAGACGAACTTGGTCCAAAGAAGGCCTAGGGATCAAATGGGAGGACGAAGATGGAGGAACGAGGCGAACTTGGTCCAAAGAAGGCCTACGGATCAAATGGGAGGACGAAGATGGACGAACGAGACAAACTTGGTCCAAAGAATCCAACGGATCAAATGGGAGGACGAAGATGGACGAACGAGACAAACTTGGTCCAAAGAATTCCAACGGATCAAATGGGAGGACGAAGGTGGTAGAACAAGACGAACTTGGTCCAAAGAAGGCCTACGGATCAAATGGGAGGACGAAGAGGGACGAACGAGACGAACTTGGTCCAAAGAAGGCCTACGGAGCAAATGGGAGGACGAAGATGGACGAACGAGACGAACTTGGTTCAAAGAAGGCCTAGGGATCAAATGGGAGGACGAAGATGGACGAACGAGACGAACTTGGTCCAAAGAAGGCCTACGGATCAAATGGGAGGACGAAGATGGGGGAACGAGGCGAACTTGGTCCAAAGAAGGCCTACGTATCCAATGGGAGGACGAAGATGGACGAACGAGACGAACTTGGTCCAACGAAGGGCAACGGATCAAATGGGAGGACGAAGATGGACGAACGAGACGAACTAGGTCCAAAGAAGGCCTAGGGATCAAATGGGAGGACGAAGATGGAGGAACGAGGCGAACTTGGTCCAAAGAAGGCCTACGGATCAAATGGGAGGACGAAGATGGACGAACGAGACAAACTTGGTCCAAAGAATTCCAACGGATCAAATGGGAGGACGAAGGTGGTAGAACAAGACGAACTTGGTCCAAAGAAGGCCTACGGATCAAATGGGTGGATGAAGAGGGACGAACGAGACAAACATGGTGCAATGAAGGCCTACGGAGCAAATGGGAGGACGAAGATGGACGAACGAGACGAACTTGGTCAAAAGAAGGCCTACGGATCAAATGGGAGGACGAAGATGGACGAACGAGACGAACTTGGCCCAAAGAAGGCCTACGGATCAAATGGGAGGACGAAGATGGACGAACGAGACGAACTTGGCCCAAAGAAGGCCTACGGATCAAATGGGAGGACGAAGATGGACGAACGAGACGAACTTGGTCCAAAGAAGGCCTACGGATCAAATGGGAGGACGAAGATGGACGAACGAGACGAACTTGGTCCAAAGAAGGCCAACGGATCAAATGGGAGGACGAAGATGGACGAACGAGACGAACTTGGCCCAAAGAAGGCCTACGGATCAAATGGGAGGACGAAGATGGACGAACGAGACGAACTTGGTCCAACGAAGGCCAACGGATCAAATGGGAGGACGAAGATGGACGAACGAGACGAACTTGGTCCAAAGAAGGCCTACGGATCAAATGGGAGGACGAAGATGGACGAACGAGACGAACTTGGCCCAAAGAAGGCCTACGGATCAAATGGGAGGACGAAGATGGACGAACGAGACGAACTTGGTCCAAAGAAGGCCAACGGATCAAATGGGAGGACGAAGATGGACGAACGAGACGAACTTGGCCCAAAGAAGGCCTACGGATCAAATGGGAGGACGAAGATGGACGAACGAGACGAACTTGGTCCAAAGAAGGCGTAGGGATCAAATGGGAGGACGAAGATGGAGGAACGAGGCGAACTTGGTCCAAAGAAGGCCTACGGATCAAATGGGAGGACGAAGATGGACGAACGAGACAAACTTCATCAAAAGAATTCCAACGGATCAAATGGGAGGACGAAGGTGGTAGAACAAGACGAACTTGGTCCAAAGAAGGCCTACGGATCAAATGGGAGGACGAAGATGGACGAACGAGACGAACTTGGTCAAAAGAAGGCCTACGGATCAAATGGGAGGACGAAGATGGACGAACGACACGAACTTGGTCCAAAGAAGGCCTACGGATCAAATGGGAGGACGAAGATGGACGAACGAGACGAACTTGGTCCAAAGAAGGCCAACGGATCAAATGGGAGGACGAAGATGGACGAACGAGACGAACTTGGCCCAAAGAAGGCCTACGGATCAAATGGGAGGACGAAGATGGACGAACGAGACGAACTTGGTCCAACGAAGGCCAACAGATCAAATGGGAGGACGAAGATGGACGAACGAGACGAACTTGGTCCAAAGAAGGCCTAGGGATCAAATGGGAGGACGAAGATGGAGGAACGAGGCGAACTTGGTCCAAAGAAGGCCTACGGATCAAATGGGAGGACGAAGATGGACGAACGAGACAAACTTGGTCCAAAGAATCCAACGGATCAAATGGGAGGACGAAGATGGACGAACGAGACAAACTTGGTCCAAAGAATTCCAACGGATCAAATGGGAGGACGAAGGTGGTAGAACAAGACGAACTTGGTCCAAAGAAGGCCTACGGATCAAATGGGAGGACGAAGAGGGACGAACGAGACGAACTTGGTCCAAAGAAGGCCTACGGAGCAAATGGGAGGACGAAGATGGACGAACGAGACGAACTTGGTTCAAAGAAGGCCTAGGGATCAAATGGGAGGACGAAGATGGACGAACGAGACGAACTTGGTCCAAAGAAGGCCTACGGATCAAATGGGAGGACGAAGATGGGGGAACGAGGCGAACTTGGTCCAAAGAAGGCCTACGTATCCAATGGGAGGACGAAGATGGACGAACGAGACGAACTTGGTCCAACGAAGGGCAACGGATCAAATGGGAGGACGAAGATGGACGAACGAGACGAACTAGGTCCAAAGAAGGCCTAGGGATCAAATGGGAGGACGAAGATGGAGGAACGAGGCGAACTTGGTCCAAAGAAGGCCTACGGATCAAATGGGAGGACGAAGATGGACGAACGAGACAAACTTGGTCCAAAGAATTCCAACGGATCAAATGGGAGGACGAAGGTGGTAGAACAAGACGAACTTGGTCCAAAGAAGGCCTACGGATCAAATGGGTGGATGAAGAGGGACGAACGAGACAAACATGGTGCAATGAAGGCCTACGGAGCAAATGGGAGGACGAAGATGGACGAACGAGACGAACTTGGTCAAAAGAAGGCCTACGGATCAAATGGGAGGACGAAGATGGACGAACGAGACGAACTTGGCCCAAAGAAGGCCTACGGATCAAATGGGAGGACGAAGATGGACGAACGAGACGAACTTGGCCCAAAGAAGGCCTACGGATCAAATGGGAGGACGAAGATGGACGAACGAGACGAACTTGGTCCAAAGAAGGCCTACGGATCAAATGGGAGGACGAAGATGGACGAACGAGACGAACTTGGTCCAAAGAAGGCCAACGGATCAAATGGGAGGACGAAGATGGACGAACGAGACGAACTTGGCCCAAAGAAGGCCTACGGATCAAATGGGAGGACGAAGATGGACGAACGAGACGAACTTGGTCCAACGAAGGCCAACGGATCAAATGGGAGGACGAAGATGGACGAACGAGACGAACTTGGTCCAAAGAAGGCCTACGGATCAAATGGGAGGACGAAGATGGACGAACGAGACGAACTTGGCCCAAAGAAGGCCTACGGATCAAATGGGAGGACGAAGATGGACGAACGAGACAAACTTGGTCCAAAGAATTCCAACGGATCAAATGGGAGGACGAAGGTGGTAGAACAACACGAATTTGGTCCAAAGAAGGGCTACGGATCAAATGGGAGGATGAAGAGGGACGAACGAGACAAACATGGTGCAATGAAGGCCTACGGAGCAAATGGGAGGACGAAGATGGACGAACGAGACGAACTTGGTCAAAAGAAGGCCTGCGGATCAAATGGGAGGACGAAGATGGACGAACGAGACGAACATGGTCCAAAGAAGGCCTACGGATCAAATGGGAGGACGAAGATGGACGAACGAGACGAACTTGGTCAAAAGAAGGCCTACGGATCAAATGGGAGGACGAAGATGGACGAACGAGACGAACTTGGTCCAAAGAAGGCCTACGGATCAAATGGGAGGACGAAGATGGACGAACGAGACGAACTTGGTCCAAAGAAGGCCAACGGATCAAATGGGAGGACGAAGATGGACGAACGAGACGAACTTGGCCCAAAGAAGGCCTACGGATCAAATGGGAGGACGAAGATGGACGAACGAGACGAACTTGGTCAAAAGAAGGCCTACGGATCAAATGGGAGGACGAAGATGGACGAACGAGACGAACTTGGTCCAAAGAAGGCCTACGGATCAAATGGGAGGACGAAGATGGACGAACGAGACGAACTTGGTCCAAAGAAGGCCTAGGGATCAAATGGGAGGACGAAGATGGAGGAACGAGGCGAACTTGGTCCAAAGAAGGCCTACGGATCAAATGGGAGGACGAAGATGGACGAACGAGACAAACTTGGTCCAAAGAATCCAACGGATCAAATGGGAGGACGAAGATGGACGAACGAGACAAACTTGGTCCAAAGAATTCCAACGGATCAAATGGGAGGACGAAGGTGGTAGAACAAGACGAACTTGGTCCAAAGAAGGCCTACGGATCAAATGGGAGGACGAAGAGGGACGAACGAGACGAACTTGGTCCAAAGAAGGCCTACGGAGCAAATGGGAGGACGAAGATGGACGAACGAGACGAACTTGGTTCAAAGAAGGCCTACGGATCAAATGGGAGGACGAAGATGGGGGAACGAGGCGAACTTGGTCCAAAGAAGGCCTACGTATCCAATGGGAGGACGAAGATGGACGAACGAGACGAACTTGGTCCAACGAAGGCCAACGGATCAAATGGGAGGACGAAGATGGACGAACGAGACAAACTTGGTCCAAAGAATCCAACGGATCAAATGGGAGGACGAAGATGGACGAACGAGACAAACTTGGTCCAAAAAATTCCAACGGATCAAATGGGAGGACGAAGGTGGTAGAACAAGACGAACTTGGTCCAAAGAAGGCCTACGGATCAAATGGGAGGACGAAGAGGGACGAACGAGACGAACTTGGTCCAAAGAAGGCCTACGGAGCAAATGGGAGGACGAAGATGGACGAGCGAGACGAACTTGGTTCAAAGAAGGCCTAGGGATCAAATGGGAGGATGAAGAGGGACGAACGAGACAAACATGGTGCAATGAAGGCCTACGGAGCAAATGGGAGGACGAAGATGGACGAACGAGACGAACTTGGTCAAAAGAAGGCCTGCGGATCAAATGGGAGGACGAAGATGGACGAACGAGACGAACATGGTCCAAAGAAGGCCTACGGATCAAATGGGAGGACGAAGATGGACGAACGAGACGAACTTGGTCAAAAGAAGGCCTACGGATCAAATGGGAGGACGAAGATGGACGAACGAGACGAACTTGGTCCAAAGAAGGCCTACGGATCAAATGGGAGGACGAAGATGGACGAACGAGACGAACTTGGTCCAAAGAAGGCCTAGGGATCAAATGGGAGGACGAAGATGGAGGAACGAGGCGAACTTGGTCCAAAGAAGGCCTACGGATCAAATGGGAGGACGAAGATGGACGAACGAGACAAACTTGGTCCAAAGAATCCAACGGATCAAATGGGAGGACGAAGATGGACGAACGAGACAAACTTGGTCCAAAGAATTCCAACGGATCAAATGGGAGGACGAAGGTGGTAGAACAAGACGAACTTGGTCCAAAGAAGGCCTACGGATCAAATGGGAGGACGAAGAGGGACGAACGAGACGAACTTGGTCCAAAGAAGGCCTACGGAGCAAATGGGAGGACGAAGATGGACGAACGAGACGAACTTGGTTCAAAGAAGGCCTAGGGATCAAATGGGAGGACGAAGATGGACGAACGAGACGAACTTGGTCCAAAGAAGGCCTACGGATCAAATGGGAGGACGAAGATGGGGGAACGAGGCGAACTTGGTCCAAAGAAGGCCTACGTATCCAATGGGAGGACGAAGATGGACGAACGAGACGAACTTGGTCCAACGAAGGCCAACGGATCAAATGGGAGGACGAAGATGGACGAACGAGACGAACTAGGTCCAAAGAAGGCCTAGGGATCAAATGGGAGGACGAAGATGGAGGAACGAGGCGAACTTGGTCCAAAGAAGGCCAACGGATCAAATGGGAGGACGAAGATGGACGAACGAGACAAACTTGGTCCAAAGAATTCCAACGGATCAAATGGGAGGACGAAGGTGGTAGAACAAGACGAACTTGGTCCAAAGAAGGCCTACGGATCAAATGGGAGGACGAAGATGGACGAACGAGACGAACTTGGTCCAACGAAGGCCAACGGATCAAATGGGAGGACGAAGATGGACGAACGAGACGAACTTGGTCAAAAGAAGGCCTACGGATCAAATGGGAGGACGAAGATGGACGAACGAGACGAACTTGGTCCAAAGAAGGCCTACGGATCAAATGGGAGGACGAAGATGGACGAACGAGACGAACTTGGTCAAAAGAAGGCCTACGGATCAAATGGGAGGACGAAGATGGACGAACGAGGCGAACTTGGTCCAAAGAAGGCCTACGGATCAAATGGGAGGACGAAGATGGACGAACGAGACGAACTTGGTCCAAAGAAGGCCAACGGATCAAATGGGAGGACGAAGATGGACGAACGAGACGAACTTGGCCCAAAGAAGGCCTACGGATCAAATGGGAGGACGAAGATGGACGAACGAGACGAACTTGGTCCAACGAAGGCCAACGGATCAAATGGGAGGACGAAGATGGACGAACGAGACGAACTTGGTCCAAAGAAGGCCTAGGGATCAAATGGGAGGACGAAGATGGAGGAACGAGGCGAACTTGGTCCAAAGAAGGCCTACGGATCAAATGGGAGGACGAAGATGGACGAACGAGACAAACTTCATCAAAAGAATTCCAACGGATCAAACGGGAGGACGAAGGTGGTAGAACAAGACGAACTTAGTCCAAAGAAGGCCTACGGAGCAAATGGGAGGACGAAGATGGACGAACGAGACGAACTTGGTCAAAAGAAGGCCTACGAATCAAATGGGAGGACGAAGATGGACGAACGAGACGAACTTGGTCCAAAGAAGTCCTACGGATCAAATTGGAGGACGAAGATGGACGAACGAGACGAACTTGGTCCAAAGAAGGCCTACGGATCAAATGGGAGGACGAAGATGGGGGAACGAGGCGAACTTGGTCCAAAGAAGGCCTACGGATCAAATGGGGGGACGAAGATGGACGAACGAGACAAAGTTGGTCCATGGGAGGACGAAGATGGACGAACGAGACGAACTTGGTCCAAAGAAGTCCTACGGATCAAATTGGAGGACGAAGATGGACGAACGAGACGAACTTGGTCCAAAGAAGGCCTACGGATCAAATGGGAGGACGAAGATGGGGGAACGAGGCGAACTTGGTCCAAAGAAGGCCTACGGATCAAATGGGAGGACGAAGATGGACGAACGAGACAAACTTGGTCCAAAGAATTCCAACGGATCAAATGGGAGGACGAAGGTGGTAGAACAAGACGAACTTGGTGCAAAGAAGGCCTACGGATCAAATGGGAGGACGAAGAGGGACGAACGAGACGAACTTGGTCCAAAGAAGGCCTACGGAGCAAATGGGAGGACGAAGATGGACGAACGAGACGAACTTGGTTCAAAGAAGGCCTAGGGATCAAATGGGAGGACGAAGATGGACGAACGAGACGAACATGGTCCAAAGAAGGCCTACGGATCAAATGGGAGGACGAAGATGGATGAACTAGACGAACTTGGCCCAAAGAAGGCCTACGGATCAAATGGGAGGACGAAGATGGACGAACGAGACGAACTTGGTCCAACGAAGGCCTAGGGATCAAATGGGAGGACGAAGATGGAGGAACGAGGCGAACTTGGTCCAAAGAAGGCCTACGGATCAAATGGGAGGACGAAGATCGACGAACGAGACAAACTTCGTCCAAAGAATTCCAACGGATCAAATGGGAGGACGAAGGTGGTAGAACAAGACGAACTTGGTCCAAAGAAGGCCTACGGATCAAATGGGAGGATGAAGAGGGACGAACGAGACAAACATGGTGCAATGAAGGCCTACGGAGCAAATGGGAGGACGAAGATGGACGAACGAGACGAACTTGGTCAAAAGAAGGCCTAAGGATCAAATGGGAGGACGAAGATGGACGAACGAGACGAACTTGGTCCAAAGAAGGCCTACGGATCAAATGGGAGGACGAAGATGGACGAACGAGACGAACTTGGTCAAAAGAAGGCCTACGGATCAAATGGGCGGACGAAGATGGACGAACGAGACGAACTTGGTCCAAAGAAGGCCTACGGATCAAATGGGAGGACGAAGATGGACGAACGAGACGAACTTGGTCCAAAGAAGGCCTACGGATCAAATGGGAGGACGAAGATGGACGAACGAGACGAACTTGGTCCAAAGAAGGCCAACGGATCAAATGGGAGGACGAAGATGGACGAACGAGACGAACTTGGCCCAAAGAAGGCCTACGGATCAAATGGGAGGACGAAGATGGACGAACGAGACGAACTTGGTCCAACGAAGGCCAACGGATCAAATGGGAGGACGAAGAGGGACGAACGAGACAAACTTGGTCCAAAGAATTCCAACGGATCAAATGGGAGGACGAAGGTGGTAGAACAAGACGAACTTGGTCCAAAGAAGGCCTACGGATCAAATGGGAGGACGAAGATGGAGGAACGAGGCGAACTTGGTCCAAAGAAGGCCTACGGATCAAATGGGAGGACGAAGATGGACGAACGAGACAAACTTGGTCCAAAGAATCCAACGGATCAAATGGGAGGACGAAGATGGACGAACGAGACAAACTTGGTCCAAAGAATTCCAACGGATCAAATGGGAGGACGAAGGTGGTAGAACAAGACGAACTTGGTCCAAAGAAGGCCTACGGATCAAATGGGAGGACGAAGAGGGACGAACGAGACGAACTTGGTCCAAAGAAGGCCTACGGAGCAAATGGGAGGACGAAGATGGACGAACGAGACGAACTTGGTTCAAAGAAGGCCTAGGGATCAAATGGGAGGACGAAGATGGACGAACGAGACGAACTTGGTCCAAAGAAGGCCTACGGATCAAATGGGAGGACGAAGATGGGGGAACGAGGCGAACTTGGTCCAAAGAAGGCCTACGTATCCAATGGGAGGACGAAGATGGACGAACGAGACGAACTTGGTCCAACGAAGGCCAACGGATCAAATGGGAGGACGAAGATGGACGAACGAGACGAACTAGGTCCAAAGAAGGCCTAGGGATCAAATGGGAGGACGAAGATGGAGGAACGAGGCGAACTTGGTCCAAAGAAGGCCTACGGATCAAATGGGAGGACGAAGATGGACGAACGAGACAAACTTGGTCCAAAGAATTCCAACGGATCAAATGGGAGGACGAAGGTGGTAGAACAAGACGAACTTGGTCCAAAGAAGGCCTACGGATCAAATGGGAGGATGAAGAGGGACGAACGAGACAAACATGGTGCAATGAAGGCCTACGGAGCAAATGGGGGGACGAAGATGGACGAACGAGACGAACTTGGTCAAAAGAAGGCCTACGGATCAAATGGGAGGACGAAGATGGACGAACGAGACGAACTTGGTCCAAAGAAGGCCTACGGATCAAATGGGAGGACGAAGATGGACGAACGAGACGAACTTGGTCAAAAGAAGGCCTACGGATCAAATGGGAGGACGAAGATGGACGAACGAGGCGAACTTGGTCCAAAGAAGGCCTACGGATCAAATGGGAGGACGAAGATGGACGAACGAGACGAACTTGGTCCAAAGAAGGCCAACGGATCAAATGGGAGGACGAAGATGGACGAACGAGACGAACTTGGCCCAAAGAAGGCCTACGGATCAAATGGGAGGACGAAGATGGACGAACGAGACGAACTTGGTCCAACGAAGGCCAACGGATCGAATGGGAGGACGAAGATGGACGAACGAGACGAACTTGGTCCAAAGAAGGCCTAGGGATCAAATGGGAGGACGAAGATGGAGGAACGAGGCGAACTTGGTCCAAAGAAGGCCTACGGATCAAATGGGAGGACGAAGATGGGGGAACGAGGCGAACTTGGTCCAAAGAAGGCCTACGTATCCAATGGGAGGACGAAGATGGACGAACGAGACGAACTTGGTCCAACGAAGTCCTACGGATCAAATTGGAGGACGAAGATGGACGAACGAGACGAACTTGGTCCAAAGAAGGCCTACGGATCAAATGGGAGGACGAAGATGGGGGAACGAGGCGAACTTGGTCCAAAGAAGGCCTACGGATCAAATGGGAGGACGAAGATGGACGAACGAGACAAACTTGGTCCAAAGAATTCCAACGGATCAAATGGGAGGACGAAGGTGGTAGAACAAGACGAACTTGGTGCAAAGAAGGCCTACGGATCAAATGGGAGGACGAAGAGGGACGAACGAGACGAACTTGGTCCAAAGAAGGCCTACGGAGCAAATGGGAGGACGAAGATGGACGAACGAGACGAACTTGGTTCAAAGAAGGCCTAGGGATCAAATGGGAGGACGAAGATGGACGAACGAGACGAACATGGTCCAAAGAAGGCCTACGGATCAAATGGGAGGACGAAGATGGATGAACTAGACGAACTTGGCCCAAAGAAGGCCTACGGATCAAATGGGAGGACGAAGATGGACGAACGAGACGAACTTGGTCCAACGAAGGCCTAGGGATCAAATGGGAGGACGAAGATGGAGGAACGAGGCGAACTTGGTCCAAAGAAGGCCTACGGATCAAATGGGAGGACGAAGATCGACGAACGAGACAAACTTCGTCCAAAGAATTCCAACGGATCAAATGGGAGGACGAAGGTGGTAGAACAAGACGAACTTGGTCCAAAGAAGGCCTACGGATCAAATGGGAGGATGAAGAGGGACGAACGAGACAAACATGGTGCAATGAAGGCCTACGGAGCAAATGGGAGGACGAAGATGGACGAACGAGACGAACTTGGTCAAAAGAAGGCCTAAGGATCAAATGGGAGGACGAAGATGGACGAACGAGACGAACTTGGTCCAAAGAAGGCCTACGGATCAAATGGGAGGACGAAGATGGACGAACGAGACGAACTTGGTCAAAAGAAGGCCTACGGATCAAATGGGCGGACGAAGATGGACGAACGAGACGAACTTGGTCCAAAGAAGGCCTACGGATCAAATGGGAGGACGAAGATGGACGAACGAGACGAACTTGGTCCAAAGAAGGCCTACGGATCAAATGGGAGGACGAAGATGGACGAACGAGACGAACTTGGTCCAAAGAAGGCCAACGGATCAAATGGGAGGACGAAGATGGACGAACGAGACGAACTTGGCCCAAAGAAGGCCTACGGATCAAATGGGAGGACGAAGATGGACGAACGAGACGAACTTGGTCCAACGAAGGCCAACGGATCAAATGGGAGGACGAAGAGGGACGAACGAGACAAACTTGGTCCAAAGAATTCCAACGGATCAAATGGGAGGACGAAGGTGGTAGAACAAGACGAACTTGGTCCAAAGAAGGCCTACGGATCAAATGGGAGGACGAAGATGGAGGAACGAGGCGAACTTGGTCCAAAGAAGGCCTACGGATCAAATGGGAGGACGAAGATGGACGAACGAGACAAACTTGGTCCAAAGAATCCAACGGATCAAATGGGAGGACGAAGATGGACGAACGAGACAAACTTGGTCCAAAGAATTCCAACGGATCAAATGGGAGGACGAAGGTGGTAGAACAAGACGAACTTGGTCCAAAGAAGGCCTACGGATCAAATGGGAGGACGAAGAGGGACGAACGAGACGAACTTGGTCCAAAGAAGGCCTACGGAGCAAATGGGAGGACGAAGATGGACGAACGAGACGAACTTGGTTCAAAGAAGGCCTAGGGATCAAATGGGAGGACGAAGATGGACGAACGAGACGAACTTGGTCCAAAGAAGGCCTACGGATCAAATGGGAGGACGAAGATGGGGGAACGAGGCGAACTTGGTCCAAAGAAGGCCTACGTATCCAATGGGAGGACGAAGATGGACGAACGAGACGAACTTGGTCCAACGAAGGCCAACGGATCAAATGGGAGGACGAAGATGGACGAACGAGACGAACTAGGTCCAAAGAAGGCCTAGGGATCAAATGGGAGGACGAAGATGGAGGAACGAGGCGAACTTGGTCCAAAGAAGGCCTACGGATCAAATGGGAGGACGAAGATGGACGAACGAGACAAACTTGGTCCAAAGAATTCCAACGGATCAAATGGGAGGACGAAGGTGGTAGAACAAGACGAACTTGGTCCAAAGAAGGCCTACGGATCAAATGGGAGGATGAAGAGGGACGAACGAGACAAACATGGTGCAATGAAGGCCTACGGAGCAAATGGGGGGACGAAGATGGACGAACGAGACGAACTTGGTCAAAAGAAGGCCTACGGATCAAATGGGAGGACGAAGATGGACGAACGAGACGAACTTGGTCCAAAGAAGGCCTACGGATCAAATGGGAGGACGAAGATGGACGAACGAGACGAACTTGGTCAAAAGAAGGCCTACGGATCAAATGGGAGGACGAAGATGGACGAACGAGGCGAACTTGGTCCAAAGAAGGCCTACGGATCAAATGGGAGGACGAAGATGGACGAACGAGACGAACTTGGTCCAAAGAAGGCCAACGGATCAAATGGGAGGACGAAGATGGACGAACGAGACGAACTTGGCCCAAAGAAGGCCTACGGATCAAATGGGAGGACGAAGATGGACGAACGAGACGAACTTGGTCCAACGAAGGCCAACGGATCGAATGGGAGGACGAAGATGGACGAACGAGACGAACTTGGTCCAAAGAAGGCCTAGGGATCAAATGGGAGGACGAAGATGGAGGAACGAGGCGAACTTGGTCCAAAGAAGGCCTACGGATCAAATGGGAGGACGAAGATGGGGGAACGAGGCGAACTTGGTCCAAAGAAGGCCTACGTATCCAATGGGAGGACGAAGATGGACGAACGAGACGAACTTGGTCCAACGAAGGCCAACGGATCAAATGGGAGGACGAAGATGGACGAACGAGACGAACTAGGTCCAAAGAAGGCCTAGGGATCAAATGGGAGGACGAAGATGGAGGAACGAGGCGAACTTGGTCCAAAGAAGGCCTACGGATCAAATGGGAGGACGAAGATGGACGAACGAGACAAACTTGGTCCAAAGAATTCCAACGGATCAAATGGGAGGACGAAGGTGGTAGAACAAGACGAACTTGGTCCAAAGAAGGCCTACGGATCAAATGGGAGGATGAAGAGGGACGAACGAGACAAAAATGGTGCAATGAAGGCCTACGGAGCAAATGGGGGGACGAAGATGGACGAACGAGACGAACTTGGTCAAAAGAAGGCCTACGGATCAAATGGGAGGACGAAGATGGACGAACGAGACGAACTTGGTCCAAAGAAGGCCTACGGAGCAAATGGGAGGACGAAGATGGACGAACGAGACGAACTTGGTCAAAAGAAGGCCTACGGATCAAATGGGAGGACGAAGATGGACGAACGAGACGAACATGGTCCAAAGAAGTCCTACGGATCAAATTGGAGGACGAAGATGGACGAACGAGACGAACTTGGTCCAAAGAAGGCCTACGGAGCAAATGGGAGGACGAAGATGGACGAACGAGACGAACTTGGTCAAAAGAAGGCCTACGAATCAAATGGGAGGACGAAGATGGACGAACGAGACGAACTTGGTCCAAAGAAGTCCTACGGATCAAATTGGAGGACGAAGATGGACGAACGAGACGAACTTGGTCCAAAGAAGGCCTACGGATCAAATGGGAGGACGAAGATGGGGGAACGAGGCGAACTTGGTCCAAAGAAGGCCTACGGATCAAATGGGGGGACGAAGATGGACGAACGAGACAAAGTTGGTCCATGGGAGGACGAAGATGGACGAACGAGACGAACTTGGTCCAAAGAAGTCCTACGGATCAAATTGGAGGACGAAGATGGACGAACGAGACGAACTTGGTCCAAAGAAGGCCTACGGATCAAATGGGAGGACGAAGATGGGGGAACGAGGCGAACTTGGTCCAAAGAAGGCCTACGGATCAAATGGGAGGACGAAGATGGACGAACGAGACAAACTTGGTCCAAAGAATTCCAACGGATCAAATGGGAGGACGAAGGTGGTAGAACAAGACGAACTTGGTGCAAAGAAGGCCTACGGATCAAATGGGAGGACGAAGAGGGACGAACGAGACGAACTTGGTCCAAAGAAGGCCTACGGAGCAAATGGGAGGACGAAGATGGACGAACGAGACGAACTTGGTTCAAAGAAGGCCTAGGGATCAAATGGGAGGACGAAGATGGACGAACGAGACGAACATGGTCCAAAGAAGGCCTACGGATCAAATGGGAGGACGAAGATGGATGAACTAGACGAACTTGGCCCAAAGAAGGCCTACGGATCAAATGGGAGGACGAAGATGGACGAACGAGACGAACTTGGTCCAACGAAGGCCTAGGGATCAAATGGGAGGACGAAGATGGAGGAACGAGGCGAACTTGGTCCAAAGAAGGCCTACGGATCAAATGGGAGGACGAAGATCGACGAACGAGACAAACTTCGTCCAAAGAATTCCAACGGATCAAATGGGAGGACGAAGGTGGTAGAACAAGACGAACTTGGTCCAAAGAAGGCCTACGGATCAAATGGGAGGATGAAGAGGGACGAACGAGACAAACATGGTGCAATGAAGGCCTACGGAGCAAATGGGAGGACGAAGATGGACGAACGAGACGAACTTGGTCAAAAGAAGGCCTAAGGATCAAATGGGAGGACGAAGATGGACGAACGAGACGAACTTGGTCCAAAGAAGGCCTACGGATCAAATGGGAGGACGAAGATGGACGAACGAGACGAACTTGGTCAAAAGAAGGCCTACGGATCAAATGGGCGGACGAAGATGGACGAACGAGACGAACTTGGTCCAAAGAAGGCCTACGGATCAAATGGGAGGACGAAGATGGACGAACGAGACGAACTTGGTCCAAAGAAGGCCTACGGATCAAATGGGAGGACGAAGATGGACGAACGAGACGAACTTGGTCCAAAGAAGGCCAACGGATCAAATGGGAGGACGAAGATGGACGAACGAGACGAACTTGGCCCAAAGAAGGCCTACGGATCAAATGGGAGGACGAAGATGGACGAACGAGACGAACTTGGTCCAACGAAGGCCAACGGATCAAATGGGAGGACGAAGAGGGACGAACGAGACAAACTTGGTCCAAAGAATTCCAACGGATCAAATGGGAGGACGAAGGTGGTAGAACAAGACGAACTTGGTCCAAAGAAGGCCTACGGATCAAATGGGAGGACGAAGATGGAGGAACGAGGCGAACTTGGTCCAAAGAAGGCCTACGGATCAAATGGGAGGACGAAGATGGACGAACGAGACAAACTTGGTCCAAAGAATCCAACGGATCAAATGGGAGGACGAAGATGGACGAACGAGACAAACTTGGTCCAAAGAATTCCAACGGATCAAATGGGAGGACGAAGGTGGTAGAACAAGACGAACTTGGTCCAAAGAAGGCCTACGGATCAAATGGGAGGACGAAGAGGGACGAACGAGACGAACTTGGTCCAAAGATGGCCTACGGAGCAAATGGGAGGACGAAGATGGACGAACGAGACGAACTTGGTTCAAAGAAGGCCTAGGGATCAAATGGGAGGACGAAGATGGACGAACGAGACGAACTTGGTCCAAAGAAGGCCTACGGATCAAATGGGAGGACGAAGATGGGGGAACGAGGCGAACTTGGTCCAAAGAAGGCCTACGTATCCAATGGGAGGACGAAGATGGACGAACGAGACGAACTTGGTCCAACGAAGGCCAACGGATCAAATGGGAGGACGAAGATGGACGAACGAGACGAACTAGGTCCAAAGAAGGCCTAGGGATCAAATGGGAGGACGAAGATGGAGGAACGAGGCGAACTTGGTCCAAAGAAGGCCTACGGATCAAATGGGAGGACGAAGATGGACGAACGAGACAAACTTGGTCCAAAGAATTCCAACGGATCAAATGGGAGGACGAAGGTGGTAGAACAAGACGAACTTGGTCCAAAGAAGGCCTACGGATCAAATGGGAGGATGAAGAGGGACGAACGAGACAAACATGGTGCAATGAAGGCCTACGGAGCAAATGGGGGGACGAAGATGGACGAACGAGACGAACTTGGTCAAAAGAAGGCCTACGGATCAAATGGGAGGACGAAGATGGACGAACGAGACGAACTTGGTCCAAAGAAGGCCTACGGATCAAATGGGAGGACGAAGATGGACGAACGAGACGAACTTGGTCAAAAGAAGGCCTACGGATCAAATGGGAGGACGAAGATGGACGAACGAGGCGAACTTGGTCCAAAGAAGGCCTACGGATCAAATGGGAGGACGAAGATGGACGAACGAGACGAACTTGGTCCAAAGAAGGCCAACGGATCAAATGGGAGGACGAAGATGGACGAACGAGACGAACTTGGCCCAAAGAAGGCCTACGGATCAAATGGGAGGACGAAGATGGACGAACGAGACGAACTTGGTCCAACGAAGGCCAACGGATCAAATGGGAGGACGAAGATGGACGAACGAGACGAACTTGGTCCAAAGAAGGCCTAGGGATCAAATGGGAGGACGAAGATGGAGGAACGAGGCGAACTTGGTCCAAAGAAGGCCTACGGATCAAATGGGAGGACGAAGATGGACGAACGAGACAAACTTCATCAAAAGAATTCCAACGGATCAAATGGGAGGACGAAGGTGGTAGAACAAGACGAACTTGGTCCAAAGAAGGCCTACGGAGCAAATGGGAGGACGAAGATGGACGAACGAGACGAACTTGGTCAAAAGAAGGCCTACGGATCAAATGGGAGGACGAAGATGGACGAACGAGACGAACTTGGTCCAAAGAAGTCCTACGGATCAAATTGGAGGACGAAGATGGACGAACGAGACGAACTTGGTCCAAAGAAGGCCTACGGATCAAATGGGAGGACGAAGATGGGGGAACGAGGCGAACTTGGTCCAAAGAAGGCCTACGGATCAAATGGGGGGACGAAGATGGACGAACGAGACAAACTTGGTCCATGGGAGGACGAAGATGGACGAACGAGACGAACTTGGTCCAAAGAAGTCCTACGGATCAAATTGGAGGACGAAGATGGACGAACGAGACGAACTTGGTCCAAAGAAGGCCTACGGATCAAATGGGAGGACGAAGATGGGGGAACGAGGCGAACTTGGTCCAAAGAATTCCAACGGATCAAATGGGAGGACGAAGGTGGTAGAACAAGACGAACTTGGTCCAAAGAAGGCCTACGGATCAAATGGGAGGACGAAGAGGGACGAACGAGACGAACTTGGTCCAAAGAAGGCCTACGGAGCAAATGGGAGGACGAAGATGGACGAACGAGACGAACTTGGTTCAAAGAAGGCCTAGGGATCAAATGGGAGGACGAAGATGGACGAACGAGACGAACATGGTCCAAAGAAGGCCTACGGATCAAATGGGAGGACGAAGATGGATGAACGAGACGAACTTGGCCCAAAGAAGGCCTACGGATCAAATGGGAGGACGAAGATGGACGAACGAGACGAACTTGGTCCAACGAAGGCCAACGGATCAAATGGGAGGACGAAGATGGACGAACGAGACGAACTAGGTCCAAAGAAGGCCTAGGGATCAAATGGGAGGACGAAGATGGAGGAACGAGGCGAACTTGGTCCAAAGAAGGCCTACGGATCAAATGGGAGGACGAAGATGGACGAACGAGACAAACTTGGTCCAAAGAATTCCAACGGATCAAATGGGAGGACGAAGGTGGTAGAACAAGACGAACTTGGTCCAAAGAAGGCCTACGGATCAAATGGGAGGATGAAGAGGGACGAACGAGACAAACATGGTGCAATGAAGGCCTACGGAGCAAATGGGGGGACGAAGATGGACGAACGAGACGAACTTGGTCAAAAGAAGGCCTACGGATCAAATGGGAGGACGAAGATGGACGAACGAGACGAACTTGGTCCAAAGAAGGCCTAGGGATCAAATGGGAGGACGAAGATGGAGGAACGAGGCGAACTTGGTCCAAAGAAGGCCTACGGATCAAATGGGAGGACGAAGATGGACGAACGAGACAAACTTCATCAAAAGAATTCCAACGGATCAAATGGGAGGACGAAGGTGGTAGAACAAGACGAACTTGGTCCAAAGAAGGCCTACGGAGCAAATGGGAGGACGAAGATGGACGAACGAGACGAACTTGGTCAAAAGAAGGCCTACGGATCAAATGGGAGGACGAAGATGGACGAACGAGACGAACTTGGTCCAAAGAAGTCCTACGGATCAAATTGGAGGACGAAGATGGACGAACGAGACGAACTTGGTCCAAAGAAGGCCTACGGATCAAATGGGAGGACGAAGATGGGGGAACGAGGCGAACTTGGTCCAAAGAAGGCCTACGGATCAAATGGGGGGACGAAGATGGACGAACGAGACAAACTTGGTCCATGGGAGGACGAAGATGGACGAACGAGACGAACTTGGTCCAAAGAAGTCCTACGGATCAAATTGGAGGACGAAGATGGACGAACGAGACGAACTTGGTCCAAAGAAGGCCTACGGATCAAATGGGAGGACGAAGATGGGGGAACGAGGCGAACTTGGTCCAAAGAATTCCAACGGATCAAATGGGAGGACGAAGGTGGTAGAACAAGACGAACTTGGTCCAAAGAAGGCCTACGGATCAAATGGGAGGACGAAGAGGGACGAACGAGACGAACTTGGTCCAAAGAAGGCCTACGGAGCAAATGGGAGGACGAAGATGGACGAACGAGACGAACTTGGTTCAAAGAAGGCCTAGGGATCAAATGGGAGGACGAAGATGGACGAACGAGACGAACATGGTCCAAAGAAGGCCTACGGATCAAATGGGAGGACGAAGATGGATGAACGAGACGAACTTGGCCCAAAGAAGGCCTACGGATCAAATGGGAGGACGAAGATGGACGAACGAGACGAACTTGGTCCAACGAAGGCCAACGGATCAAATGGGAGGACGAAGATGGACGAACGAGACGAACTAGGTCCAAAGAAGGCCTAGGGATCAAATGGGAGGACGAAGATGGAGGAACGAGGCGAACTTGGTCCAAAGAAGGCCTACGGATCAAATGGGAGGACGAAGATGGACGAACGAGACAAACTTGGTCCAAAGAATTCCAACGGATCAAATGGGAGGACGAAGGTGGTAGAACAAGACGAACTTGGTCCAAAGAAGGCCTACGGATCAAATGGGAGGATGAAGAGGGACGAACGAGACAAACATGGTGCAATGAAGGCCTACGGAGCAAATGGGGGGACGAAGATGGACGAACGAGACGAACTTGGTCAAAAGAAGGCCTACGGATCAAATGGGAGGACGAAGATGGACGAACGAGACGAACTTGGTCCAAAGAAGGCCTACGGATCAAATGGGAGGACGAAGATGGACGAACGAGACGAACTTGGTCAAAAGAAGGCCTACGGATCAAATGGGAGGACGAAGATGGACGAACGAGGCGAACTTGGTCCAAAGAAGGCCTACGGATCAAATGGGAGGACGAAGATGGACGAACGAGACGAACTTGGTCCAAAGAAGGCCTACGGATCAAATGGGAGGACGAAGATGGACGAACGAGACGAACTTGGTCCAAAGAAGGCCAACGGATCAAATGGGAGGACGAAGATGGACGAACGAGACGAACTTGGCCCAAAGAAGGCCTACGGATCAAATGGGAGGACGAAGATGGACGAACGAGACGAACTTGGTCCAACGAAGGCCAACGGATCAAATGGGAGGACGAAGAGGGACGAACGAGACAAACTTGGTCCAAAGAATTCCAACGGATCAAATGGGAGGACGAAGGTGGTAGAACAAGACGAACTTGGTCCAAAGAAGGCCTACGGATCAAATGGGAGGACGAAGATGGAGGAACGAGGCGAACTTGGTCCAAAGAAGGCCTACGGATCAAATGGGAGGACGAAGATGGACGAACGAGACAAACTTGGTCCAAAGAATCCAACGGATCAAATGGGAGGACGAAGATGGACGAACGAGACAAACTTGGTCCAAAGAATTCCAACGGATCAAATGGGAGGACGAAGGTGGTAGAACAAGACGAACTTGGTCCAAAGAAGGCCTACGGATCAAATGGGAGGACGAAGAGGGACGAACGAGACGAACTTGGTCCAAAGAAGGCCTACGGAGCAAATGGGAGGACGAAGATGGACGAACGAGACGAACTTGGTTCAAAGAAGGCCTAGGGATCAAATGGGAGGACGAAGATGGACGAACGAGACGAACTTGGTCCAAAGAAGGCCTACGGATCAAATGGGAGGACGAAGATGGGGGAACGAGGCGAACTTGGTCCAAAGAAGGCCTACGTATCCAATGGGAGGACGAAGATGGACGAACGAGACGAACTTGGTCCAACGAAGGCCAACGGATCAAATGGGAGGACGAAGATGGACGAACGAGACGAACTAGGTCCAAAGAAGGCCTAGGGATCAAATGGGAGGACGAAGATGGAGGAACGAGGCGAACTTGGTCCAAAGAAGGCCTACGGATCAAATGGGAGGACGAAGATGGACGAACGAGACAAACTTGGTCCAAAGAATTCCAACGGATCAAATGGGAGGACGAAGGTGGTAGAACAAGACGAACTTGGTCCAAAGAAGGCCTACGGATCAAATGGGAGGATGAAGAGGGACGAACGAGACAAACATGGTGCAATGAAGGCCTACGGAGCAAATGGGGGGACGAAGATGGACGAACGAGACGAACTTGGTCAAAAGAAGGCCTACGGATCAAATGGGAGGACGAAGATGGACGAACGAGACGAACTTGGTCCAAAGAAGGCCTACGGATCAAATGGGAGGACGAAGATGGACGAACGAGACGAACTTGGTCAAAAGAAGGCCTACGGATCAAATGGGAGGACGAAGATGGACGAACGAGGCGAACTTGGTCCAAAGAAGGCCTACGGATCAAATGGGAGGACGAAGATGGACGAACGAGACGAACTTGGTCCAAAGAAGGCCAACGGATCAAATGGGAGGACGAAGATGGACGAACGAGACGAACTTGGCCCAAAGAAGGCCTACGGATCAAATGGGAGGACGAAGATGGACGAACGAGACGAACTTGGTCCAACGAAGGCCAACGGATCAAATGGGAGGACGAAGATGGACGAACGAGACGAACTTGGTCCAAAGAAGGCCTAGGGATCAAATGGGAGGACGAAGATGGAGGAACGAGGCGAACTTGGTCCAAAGAAGGCCTACGGATCAAATGGGAGGACGAAGATGGACGAACGAGACAAACTTCATCAAAAGAATTCCAACGGATCAAATGGGAGGACGAAGGTGGTAGAACAAGACGAACTTGGTCCAAAGAAGGCCTACGGAGCAAATGGGAGGACGAAGATGGACGAACGAGACGAACTTGGTCAAAAGAAGGCCTACGGATCAAATGGGAGGACGAAGATGGACGAACGAGACGAACTTGGTCCAAAGAAGTCCTACGGATCAAATTGGAGGACGAAGATGGACGAACGAGACGAACTTGGTCCAAAGAAGGCCTACGGATCAAATGGGAGGACGAAGATGGGGGAACGAGGCGAACTTGGTCCAAAGAAGGCCTACGGATCAAATGGGGGGACGAAGATGGACGAACGAGACAAACTTGGTCCATGGGAGGACGAAGATGGACGAACGAGACGAACTTGGTCCAAAGAAGTCCTACGGATCAAATTGGAGGACGAAGATGGACGAACGAGACGAACTTGGTCCAAAGAAGGCCTACGGATCAAATGGGAGGACGAAGATGGGGGAACGAGGCGAACTTGGTCCAAAGAATTCCAACGGATCAAATGGGAGGACGAAGGTGGTAGAACAAGACGAACTTGGTCCAAAGAAGGCCTACGGATCAAATGGGAGGACGAAGAGGGACGAACGAGACGAACTTGGTCCAAAGAAGGCCTACGGAGCAAATGGGAGGACGAAGATGGACGAACGAGACGAACTTGGTTCAAAGAAGGCCTAGGGATCAAATGGGAGGACGAAGATGGACGAACGAGACGAACATGGTCCAAAGAAGGCCTACGGATCAAATGGGAGGACGAAGATGGATGAACGAGACGAACTTGGCCCAAAGAAGGCCTACGGATCAAATGGGAGGACGAAGATGGACGAACGAGACGAACTTGGTCCAACGAAGGCCAACGGATCAAATGGGAGGACGAAGATGGACGAACGAGACGAACTAGGTCCAAAGAAGGCCTAGGGATCAAATGGGAGGACGAAGATGGAGGAACGAGGCGAACTTGGTCCAAAGAAGGCCTACGTATCAAATGGGAGGACGAAGATGGACGAACGAGACAAACTTGGTCCAAAGAATTCCAACGGATCAAATGGGAGGACGAAGGTGGTAGAACAAGACGAACTTGGTCCAAAGAAGGCCTACGGATCAAATGGGAGGATGAAGAGGGACGAACGAGACAAACATGGTGCAATGAAGGCCTACGGAGCAAATGGGGGGACGAAGATGGACGAACGAGACGAACTTGGTCAAAAGAAGGCCTACGGATCAAATGGGAGGACGAAGATGGACGAACGAGACGAACTTGGTCCAAAGAAGGCCTACGGATCAAATGGGAGGACGAAGATGGACGAACGAGACGAACTTGGTCAAAAGAAGGCCTACGGATCAAATGGGAGGACGAAGATGGACGAACGAGGCGAACTTGGTCCAAAGAAGGCCTACGGATCAAATGGGAGGACGAAGATGGACGAACGAGACGAACTTGGTCCAAAGAAGGCCAACGGATCAAATGGGAGGACGAAGATGGACGAACGAGACGAACTTGGCCCAAAGAAGGCCTACGGATCAAATGGGAGGACGAAGATGGACGAACGAGACGAACTTGGTCCAACGAAGGCCAACGGATCAAATGGGAGGACGAAGATGGACGAACGAGACGAACTTGGTCCAAAGAAGGCCTAGGGATCAAATGGGAGGACGAAGATGGAGGAACGAGGCGAACTTGGTCCAAAGAAGGCCTACGGATCAAATGGGAGGACGAAGATGGACGAACGAGACAAACTTCATCAAAAGAATTCCAACGGATCAAATGGGAGGACGAAGGTGGTAGAACAAGACGAACTTGGTCCAAAGAAGGCCTACGGAGCAAATGGGAGGACGAAGATGGACGAACGAGACGAACTTGGTCAAAAGAAGGCCTACGGATCAAATGGGAGGACGAAGATGGACGAACGAGACGAACTTGGTCCAAAGAAGTCCTACGGATCAAATTGGAGGACGAAGATGGACGAACGAGACGAACTTGGTCCAAAGAAGGCCTACGGATCAAATGGGAGGACGAAGATGGGGGAACGAGGCGAACTTGGTCCAAAGAAGGCCTACGGATCAAATGGGGGGACGAAGATGGACGAACGAGACAAACTTGGTCCATGGGAGGACGAAGATGGACGAACGAGACGAACTTGGTCCAAAGAAGTCCTACGGATCAAATTGGAGGACGAAGATGGACGAACGAGACGAACTTGGTCCAAAGAAGGCCTACGGATCAAATGGGAGGACGAAGATGGGGGAACGAGGCGAACTTGGTCCAAAGAATTCCAACGGATCAAATGGGAGGACGAAGGTGGTAGAACAAGACGAACTTGGTCCAAAGAAGGCCTACGGATCAAATGGGAGGACGAAGAGGGACGAACGAGACGAACTTGGTCCAAAGAAGGCCTACGGAGCAAATGGGAGGACGAAGATGGACGAACGAGACGAACTTGGTTCAAAGAAGGCCTAGGGATCAAATGGGAGGACGAAGATGGACGAACGAGACGAACATGGTCCAAAGAAGGCCTACGGATCAAATGGGAGGACGAAGATGGATGAACGAGACGAACTTGGCCCAAAGAAGGCCTACGGATCAAATGGGAGGACGAAGATGGACGAACGAGACGAACTTGGTCCAACGAAGGCCTAGGGATCAAATGGGAGGACGAAGATGGAGGAACGAGGCGAACTTGGTCCAAAGAAGGCCTACGGATCAAATGGGAGGACGAAGATCGACGAACGAGACAAACTTCGTCCAAAGAATTCCAACGGATCAAATGGGAGGACGAAGGTGGTAGAACAAGACGAACTTGGTCCAAAGAAGGCCTACGGATCAAATGGGAGGATGAAGAGGGACGAACGAGACAAACATGGTGCAATGAAGGCCTACGGATCAAATGGGAGGACGAAGATGGAGGAACGAGGCGAACTTGGTCCAAAGAAGGCCAACGGATCAAATGGGAGGACGAAGATGGGGGAACGAGGCGAACTTGGTCCAAAGAATTCCAACGGATCAAATGGGAGGACGAAGGTGGTAGAACAAGACGAACTTGGTCCAAAGAAGGCCTACGGATCAAATGGGAGGACGAAGAGGGACGAACGAGACGAACTTGGTCCAAAGAAGGCCTACGGAGCAAATGGGAGGACGAAGATGGACGAACGAGACGAACTTGGTTCAAAGAAGGCCTAGGGATCAAATGGGAGGACGAAGATGGACGAACGAGACGAACATGGTCCAAAGAAGGCCTACGGATCAAATGGGAGGACGAAGATGGATGAACGAGACGAACTTGGCCCAAAGAAGGCCTACGGATCAAATGGGAGGACGAAGATGGACGAACGAGACGAACTTGGTCCAACGAAGGCCTAGGGATCAAATGGGAGGACGAAGATGGAGGAACGAGGCGAACTTGGTCCAAAGAAGGCCTACGGATCAAATGGGAGGACGAAGATGGACGAACGAGACAAACTTCATCAAAAGAATTCCAACGGATCAAATGGGAGGACGAAGGTGGTAGAACAAGACGAACTTGGTCCAAAGAAGGCCTACGGAGCAAATGGGAGGACGAAGATGGACGAACGAGACGAACTTGGTCAAAAGAAGGCCTACGGATCAAATGGGAGGACGAAGATGGACGAACGAGACGAACTTGGTCCAAAGAAGTCCTACGGATCAAATTGGAGGACGAAGATGGACGAACGAGACGAACTTGGTCCAAAGAAGGCCTACGGATCAAATGGGAGGACGAAGATGGGGGAACGAGGCGAACTTGGTCCAAAGAAGGCCTACGGATCAAATGGGGGGACGAAGATGGACGAACGAGACAAACTTGGTCCATGGGAGGACGAAGATGGACGAACGAGACGAACTTGGTCCAAAGAAGTCCTACGGATCAAATTGGAGGACGAAGATGGACGAACGAGACGAACTTGGTCCAAAGAAGGCCAACGGATCAAATGGGAGGACGAAGATGGACGAACGAGACGAACTTGGCCCAAAGAAGGCCTACGGATCAAATGGGAGGACGAAGATGGAGGAACGAGGCGAACTTGGTCCAAAGAAGGCCTACGGATCAAATGGGAGGACGAAGATGGACGAACGAGACAAACTTGGTCCAAAGAATCCAACGGATCAAATGGGAGGACGAAGATGGACGAACGAGACAAACTTGGTCCAAAGAATTCCAACGGATCAAATGGGAGGACGAAGGTGGTAGAACAAGACGAACTTGGTCCAAAGAAGGCCTACGGATCAAATGGGAGGACGAAGAGGGACGAACGAGACGAACTTGGTCCAAAGAAGGCCTACGGAGCAAATGGGAGGACGAAGATGGACGAACGAGACGAACTTGGTTCAAAGAAGGCCTAGGGATCAAATGGGAGGACGAAGATGGACGAACGAGACGAACTTGGTCCAAAGAAGGCCTACGGATCAAATGGGAGGACGAAGATGGGGGAACGAGGCGAACTTGGTCCAAAGAAGGCCTACGTATCCAATGGGAGGACGAAGATGGACGAACGAGACGAACTTGGTCCAACGAAGGCCAACGGATCAAATGGGAGGACGAAGATGGACGAACGAGACGAACTAGGTCCAAAGAAGGCCTAGGGATCAAATGGGAGGACGAAGATGGAGGAACGAGGCGAACTTGGTCCAAAGAAGGCCTACGGATCAAATGGGAGGACGAAGATGGACGAACGAGACAAACTTGGTCCAAAGAATTCCAACGGATCAAATGGGAGGACGAAGGTGGTAGAACAAGACGAACTTGGTCCAAAGAAGGCCTACGGATCAAATGGGAGGATGAAGAGGGACGAACGAGACAAACATGGTGCAATGAAGGCCTACGGAGCAAATGGGAGGACGAAGATGGACGAACGAGACGAACTTGGTCAAAAGAAGGCCTACGGATCAAATGGGAGGACGAAGATGGACGAACGAGACGAACTTGGTCCAAAGAAGGCCTACGGATCAAATGGGAGGACGAAGATGGACGAACGAGACGAACTTGGTCAAAAGAAGGCCTACGGATCAAATGGGAGGACGAAGATGGACGAACGAGGCGAACTTGGTCCAAAGAAGGCCTACGGATCAAATGGGAGGACGAAGATGGACGAACGAGACGAACTTGGTCCAAAGAAGGCCAACGGATCAAATGGGAGGACGAAGATGGACGAACGAGACGAACTTGGCCCAAAGAAGGCCTACGGATCAAATGGGAGGACGAAGATGGACGAACGAGACGAACTTGGTCCAACGAAGGCCAACGGATCAAATGGGAGGACGAAGATGGACGAACGAGACGAACTTGGTCCAAAGAAGGCCTAGGGATCAAATGGGAGGACGAAGATGGAGGAACGAGGCGAACTTGGTCCAAAGAAGGCCTACGGATCAAATGGGAGGACGAAGATGGACGAACGAGACAAACTTCGTCAAAAGAATTCCAACGGATCAAATGGGAGGACGAAGGTGGTAGAACAAGACGAACTTGGTCCAAAGAAGGCCTACGGAGCAAATGGGAGGACGAAGATGGACGAACGAGACGAACTTGGTCAAAAGAAGGCCTACGGATCAAATGGGAGGACGAAGATGGACGAACGAGACGAACTTGGTCCAAAGAAGTCCTACGGATCAAATTGGAGGACGAAGATGGACGAACGAGACGAACTTGGTCCAAAGAAGGCCTACGGATCAAATGGGAGGACGAAGATGGGGGAACGAGGCGAACTTGGTCCAAAGAAGGCCTACGGATCAAATGGGGGGACGAAGATGGACGAACGAGACAAACTTGGTCCATGGGAGGACGAAGATGGACGAACGAGACGAACTTGGTCCAAAGAAGTCCTACGGATCAAATTGGAGGACGAAGATGGACGAACGAGACGAACTTGGTCCAAAGAAGGCCTACGGATCAAATGGCAGGACGAAGATGGGGGAACGAGGCGAACTTGGTCCAAAGAAGGCCTACGGATCAAATGGGAGGACGAAGATGGACGAACGAGACAAACTTGGTCCAAAGAATTCCAACGGATCAAATGGGAGGACGAAGGTGGTAGAACAAGACGAACTTGGTCCAAAGAAGGCCTACGGATCAAATGGGAGGATGAAGAGGGACGAACGAGACAAACATGGTGCAATGAAGGCCTACGGAGCAAATGGGAGGACGAAGATGGACGAACGAGACGAACTTGGTCAAAAGAAGGCCTACGGATCAAATGGGAGGACGAAGATGGACGAACGAGACGAACTTGGTCCAAAGAAGGCCTACGGATCAAATGGGAGGACGAAGATGGACGAACGAGACGAACTTGGTCAAAAGAAGGCCTACGGATCAAATGGGAGGACGAAGATGGACGAACGAGGCGAACTTGGTCCAAAGAAGGCCTACGGATCAAATGGGAGGACGAAGATGGACGAACGAGACGAACTTGGTCCAAAGAAGGCCAACGGATCAAATGGGAGGACGAAGATGGACGAACGAGACGAACTTGGCCCAAAGAAGGCCTACGGATCAAATGGGAGGACGAAGATGGACGAACGAGACGAACTTGGTCCAACGAAGGCCAACGGATCAAATGGGAGGACGAAGATGGACGAACGAGACGAACTTGGTCCAAAGAAGGCCTAGGGATCAAATGGGAGGACGAAGATGGAGGAACGAGGCGAACTTGGTCCAAAGAAGGCCTACGGATCAAATGGGAGGACGAAGATGGACGAACGAGACAAACTTCGTCAAAAGAATTCCAACGGATCAAATGGGAGGACGAAGGTGGTAGAACAAGACGAACTTGGTCCAAAGAAGGCCTACGGAGCAAATGGGAGGACGAAGATGGACGAACGAGACGAACTTGGTCAAAAGAAGTCCTACGGATCAAATTGGAGGACGAAGATGGACGAACGAGACGAACTTGGTCCAAAGAAGTCCTACGGATCAAATTGGAGGACGAAGATGGACGAACGAGACGAACTTGGTCCAAAGAAGGCCTACGGATCAAATGGGAGGACGAAGATGGGGGAACGAGGCGAACTTGGTCCAAAGAAGGCCTACGGATCAAATGGGGGGACGAAGATGGACGAACGAGACAAACTTGGTCCATGGGAGGACGAAGATGGACGAACGAGACGAACTTGGTCCAAAGAAGTCCTACGGATCAAATTGGAGGACGAAGATGGACGAACGAGACGAACTTGGTCCAAAGAAGGCCTACGGATCAAATGGCAGGACGAAGATGGGGGAACGAGGCGAACTTGGTCCAAAGAAGGCCTACGGATCAAATGGGAGGACGAAGATGGACGAACGAGACAAACTTGGTCCAAAGAATTCCAACGGATCAAATGGGAGGACGAAGGTGGTAGAACAAGACGAACTTGGTCCAAAGAAGGCCTACGGATCAAATGGGAGGACGAAGAGGGACGAACGAGACGAACTTGGTCCAAAGAAGGCCTACGGAGCAAATGGGAGGACGAAGATGGACGAACGAGACGAACTTGGTTCAAAGAAGGCCTAGGGATCAAATGGGAGGACGAAGATGGACGAACGAGACGAACATGGTCCAAAGAAGGCCTACGGATCAAATGGGAGGACGAAGATGGATGAACGAGACGAACTTGGCCCAAAGAAGGCCTACGGATCAAATGGGAGGACGAAGATGGACGAACGAGACGAACTTGGTCCAACGATGGCCTAGGGATCAAATGGGAGGACGAAGATGGAGGAACGAGGCGAACTTGGTCCAAAGAAGGCCTACGGATCAAATGGGAGGACGAAGATCGACGAACGAGACAAACTTCGTCCAAAGAATTCCAACGGATCAAATGGGAGGACGAAGGTGGTAGAACAAGACGAACTTGGTCCAAAGAAGGCCTACGGATCAAATGGGAGGATGAAGAGGGACGAACGAGACAAACATGGTGCAATGAAGGCCTACGGAGCAAATGGGAGGACGAAGATGGACGAACGAGACGAACTTGGTCAAAAGAAGGCCTAAGGATCAAATGGGAGGACGAAGATGGACGAACGAGACGAACTTGGTCCAAAGAAGGCGTACGGATCAAATGGGAGGACGAAGATGGACGAACGAGACGAACTTGGTCAAAAGAAGGCCTACGGATCAAATGGGCGGACGAAGATGGACGAACGAGACGAACTTGGTCCAAAGAAGGCCTACGGATCAAATGGGAGGACGAAGATGGACGAACGAGACGAACTTGGTCCAAAGAAGGCCTACGGATCAAATGGGAGGACGAAGATGGACGAACGAGACGAACTTGGTCCAAAGAAGGCCAACGGATCAAATGGGAGGACGAAGATGGACGAACGAGACGAACTTGGCCCAAAGAAGGCCTACGGATCAAATGGGAGGACGAAGATGGACGAACGAGACGAACTTGGTCCAACGAAGGCCAACGGATCAAATGGGAGGACGAAGAGGGACGAACGAGACAAACTTGGTCCAAAGAATTCCAACGGATCAAATGGGAGGACGAAGGTGGTAGAACAAGACGAACTTGGTCCAAAGAAGGCCTACGGATCAAATGGGAGGACGAAGAGGGACGAACGAGACAAACTTGGTCCAAAGAAGGCCTACGGAGCAAATGGGAGGACGAAGATGGACGAACGAGACGAACTTGGTCCAAAGAAGGCCTAGGGATCAAATGGGAGGACGAAGATGGACGAACGAGACGAACTTGGTCCAAAGAAGGCCTACGGATCAAATGGGAGGACGAAGATGGACGAACGAGACGAACTTGGTCCAACGAACGAGACGAATTTGGTCCAAAGAAGGCCTACGGATCAAATGGGAGGACGAAGATGGACGAACGAGACGAACTTGGTCCAAAGAAGGCCTAGGGATCAAATGGGAGAAAGGAGATGGAGGAACGAGGCGAACTTGGTCCAAAGAAGGCCTACGGATCAAATGGGAGGACGAAGATGGACGAACGAGACAAACTTCTTCCAAAGAATTCCAACGGATCAAATGGGAGGACGAAGGTGGTAGAACAAGACGAACTTGGTCCAAAGAAGGCCTACGGATCAAATGGGAGGACGAAGAGGGACGAACGAGACAAACATGGTGCAAAGAAGGCCTACGGAGCAAATGGGAGGACGAAGATGGTCGAACGAGACGAACTTGGTCAAAAGAAGGCCTACGGATCAAATGGGAGGACGAAGATGGACGAACGAGACGAACTTGGTCCAAAGAAGGCCTACGGATCAAATGGGAGGACGAAGATGGACGAACCAGACGAACTTGGTCCAAAGAAGGCCAACGGATCAAATGGGAGGACGAAGATTGACGAACGAGACGAACTTGGTCCAAAGAAGGCCTACGGATCAAATGGGAGGACGAAGATGGGGGAACGAGGCGAACTTGGTCCAAAGAAGGCCTACGGATCAAATGGGAGGACGAAGATGGACGAACGAGACAAACTTGGTCCAAAGAATTCCAACGGATCAAATGGGAGGACGAAGATGGACGAACGAGACAAACTTGGTCCAAAGAATTCCAACGGATCAAATGGGAGGACGAAGGTGGTAGAACAAGACGAACTTGGTCCAAAGAAGGCCTACGGATCAAATGGGAGGACGAAGAGGGACGAACGAGACAAACTTGGTCCAAAGAAGGCCTACGGAGCAAATGGGAGGACGAAGATGGACGAACGAGACGAACTTGGTCCAAAGAAGGACTAGGGATCAAATGGGAGGACGAAGATGGACGAACGAGACGAACTTGGTCCAAAGAAGGCCTACGGATCAAATGGGAGGACGAAGATGGACGAACGAGAGGAACTTGGTCCAACGAAGGCCAACGGATCAAATGGGAGGACGAAGATGGACGAACGAGAGGAACTTGGTCCAACGAAGGCCAACGGATCAAATGGGAGGACGAAGATGGACGAACGAGACGAACTTGGTCCAAAGAAGGCCTAGGGATCAAATGGGAGGACGAAGATGGACGAACGAGACAAACTTGGTCCAAAGAATTCCAACGGATCAAATGGGAGGACGAAGATGGACGAACGAGACAAACTTCGTCCAAAGAATTCCAACGGATCAAATGGGAGGACGAAGGTGGTAGAACAAGACGAACTTGGTCCAAAGAAGGCCTACGGATCAAATGGGAGGACGAAGAGGGACGAACGAGACAAACATGGTGCAAAGAAGGCCTACGGAGCAAATGGGAGGACGAAGATGGTCTAACGAGACGAACTTGGTCAAAAGAAGGCCTACGGATCAAATGGGAGGACGAAGATGGACGAACGAGACGAAGTTGGTCCAAAGAAGGCCTACGGATCAAATGGGAGGACGAAGATGGACGAACGAGACGAACTTGGTCCAAAGAAGGCCAACGGATCAAATGGGAGGACGAAGATGGACGAACGAGACGAACTTGGTCCAAAGAAGGCCTACGGATCAAATGGGAGGACGAAGATGGGGGAACGAGGGGAACTTGGTCCAAAGAAGGCCTACGGATCAAATGGGAGGACGAAGATGGACGAACGAGACAAACTTGGTCCAAAGAATTCCAACGGATCAAATGGGAGGACGAAGATGGACGAACGAGACAAACTTGGTCCAAAGAATTCCAACGGATCAAATGGGAGGACGAAGGTGGTAGAACAAGACGAACTTGGTCCAAAGAAGGCCTACGGATCAAATGGGAGGACGAAGAGGGACGAACGAGACAAACTTGGTCCAAAGAAGGCCTACGGAGCAAATGGGAGGACGAATATGGACGAACGAGACGAACTTGGTCCAAAGAAGGACTAGGGATCAAATGGGAGGACGAAGAAGGACGAACAAGACGAACTTGGTCCAAAGAAGGCCTACGGATCAAATGGGAGGACGAAGATGGACGAACGAGACGAACTTGGCCCAAAGAAGGCCTACGGATCAAATGGGAGGACGAAGATGGACGAACGAGAGGAACTTGGTCCAACGAAGGCCAACGGATCAAATGGGAGGACGAAGATGGACGAACGAGACGAACTTGGTCCAAAGAAGGCCTAGGGATCAAATGGGAGGACGAAGATGGACGAACGAGACGAACTTGGTCCAAAGAAGGCCTACGGATCAAATGGGAGGACGAAGATGGACGAACGAGAGGAACTTGGTCCAACGAAGGCCAACGGATCAAATGGGAGGACGAAGATGGACGAACGAGACGAACTTGGTCCAAAGAAGGCCTAGGGATCAAATGGGAGGACGAAGATTGAGGAACGAGGCGAACTTGGTCCAAAGAAGGCCTACGAATCAAATGGGAGGACGAAGATGGACGAACGAGACAAACTTCGTCCAAAGAATTCCAACGGATCAAATGGGAGGACAATGGTGGTAGAACAAGACGAACTTGGTCCAAAGAAGGCCTACGGATCAAATGGGAGGACGAAGATGGACGAACGAGACGAACTTGGTCCAAAGAAGGCCAACGGATCAAATGGTAGGACGAAGATGGACGAACGAGACGAACTTGGTCCAAAGAAGGCCTACGGATCAAATGGGAGGACGAAGATGGACGAACGAGACGAACTTGGTCCAAAGAATTCCAACGGATCAAATGGGAGGACGAAGATGGACGAACGAGACGAACTTGGTCCAAAGAAGGCCTAGGGATCAAATGGGAGGACGAAGATGGAGGAACGAGGCGAACTTGGTCCAAAGAAGGCCTATGGATCAAATGGGAGGACGAAGATGGACGAACGAGACAAACTTGGACCAAAGAATTCCAACGGATCAAATGGGAGGACGAAGGTGGTAGAACAAGACGAACTTGGTCCAAAGAAGGCCTACGGATCAAATGGGAGGACGAAGAGGGACGAACGAGACAAACATGGTGCAAAGAAGGCCTACGGAGCAAATGGGAGGACGAAGATGGACGAACGAGACGAACTTGGTCAAAAGAAGGCCTACGGGTCAAATGGGAGGACGAAGATGGACGAACGAGACGAACTTGGTCCAAAGAAGGCCTACGGATCAAATGGGAGGACGAAGATGGACGAACGAGACGAACTTGGTACAAAGAAGGCCTAGGGATCAAATGGGAGGACGAAGATGGAGGAACGAGGCGAACTTGGTCCAAAGAAGGCCTACGAATCAAATGGCAGGACGAAGATCGACGAACGAGACAAACTTCGTCCAAAGAATTCCAACGGATCAAATGGGAGGACGAAGGTGGTAGAACAAGACGAACTTGGTCCAAAGAAGGCCTACGGATCAAATGGGAGGATGAAGAGGGACGAACGAGACAAACATGGTGCAATGAAGGCCTACGGAGCAAATGGGAGGACGAAGATGGACGAACGAGACGAACTTGGTCAAAAGAAGGCCTAAGGATCAAATGGGAGGACGAAGATGGACGAACGAGACGAACTTGGTCCAAAGAAGGCCTACGGATCAAATGGGAGGACGAAGATGGACGAACGAGACGAACTTGGTCCAAAGAAGGCCTACGGATCAAATGGGAGGACGAAGATGGACGAACGAGACGAACTTGGTCCAACGAACGAGACGAACTTGGTCCAAAGAAGGCCTACGGATCAAATGGGAGGACGAAGATGGACGAACGAGACGAACTTGGTCCAAAGAAGGCCAACGGATCAAATGGGAGGACGAAGATGGACGAACGAGACGAACTTGGCCCAAAGAAGGCCTACGGATCAAATGGGAGGACGAAGATGGACGAACGAGACGAACTTGGTCCAACGAAGGCCAACGGATCAAATGGGAGGACGAAGATGGACGAACGAGGCGAACTTGGTCCAAAGAAGGCCTAGGGATCAAATGGGAGAAAGGAGATGGACGAACGAGACGAACTTGGTCCAAAGAAGGCCTACGGATCAAATGGGAGGACGAAGATGGGGGAACGAGGCGAACTTCGTCCAAAGAAGGCCTACGGATCAAATGGGAGGACGAAGATGGACGAACGAGACAAACTTGGTCCAATGAATTCCAACGGATCAAATGGGAGGACGAAGATGGACGAACGAGACAAACTTGGTCCAAAGAATTCCAACGGATCAAATGGGAGGACGAAGGTGGTAGAACAAGACGAACTTGGTCCAAAGAAGGCCTACGGATCAAATGGGAGGACGAAGAGGGACGAACGAGACAAACTTGGTCCAAAGAAGGCCTACGGAGCAAATGGGAGGACGAAGATGGACGAACGAGACGAACTTGGTCCAAAGAAGGCCTAGGGATCAAATGGGAGGACGAAGATGGACGAACGAGACGAACTTGGTCCAAAGAAGGCCTACGGATCAAATGGGAGGACGAAGATGGACGAACGAGACGAACTTGGTCCAACGAACGAGACGAACTTGGTCCAAAGAAGGCCTACGGATCAAATGGGAGGACGAAGATGGACGAACGAGACGAACTTGGTCCAAAGAAGGCCTAGGGATCAAATGGGAGAAAGGAGATGGAGGAACGAGGCGAACTTGGTCCAAAGAAGGCCTACGGATCAAATGGGAGGACGAAGATGGACGAACGAGACAAACTTCGTCCAAAGAATTCCAACGGATCAAATGGGAGGACGAAGGTGGTAGAACAAGACGAACTTGGTCCAAAGAAGGCCTACGGATCAAATGGGAGGACGAAGAGGGACGAACGAGACAAACATGGTGCAAAGAAGGCCTACGGAGCAAATGGGAGGACGAAGATGGTCTAACGAGACGAACTTGGTCAAAAGAAGGCCTACGGATCAAATGGGAGGACGAAGATGGACGAACGAGACGAAGTTGGTCCAAAGAAGGCCTACGGATCAAATGGGAGGACGAAGATGGACGAACGAGACGAACTTGGTCCAAAGAAGGCCAACGGATCAAATGGGAGGACGAAGATGGACGAACGAGACGAACTTGGTCCAAAGAAGGCCTACGGATCAAATGGGAGGACGAAGATGGGGGAACGAGGGGAACTTGGTCCAAAGAAGGCCTACGGATCAAATGGGAGGACGAAGATGGACGAACGAGACAAACTTGGTCCAAAGAATTCCAACGGATCAAATGGGAGGACGAAGATGGACGAACGAGACAAACTTGGTCCAAAGAATTCCAACGGATCAAATGGGAGGACGAAGGTGGTAGAACAAGACGAACTTGGTCCAAAGAAGGCCTACGGATCAAATGGGAGGACGAAGAGGGACGAACGAGACAAACTTGGTCCAAAGAAGGCCTACGGAGCAAATGGGAGGACGAAGATGGACGAACGAGACAAACTTCGTCCAAAGAATTCCAACGGATCAAATGGGAGGACGAAGGTGGTAGAACAAGACGAACTTGGTCCAAAGAAGGCCTACGGATCAAATGGGAGGACGAAGAGGGACGAACGAGACAAACATGGTGCAAAGAAGGCCTACGGAGCAAATGGGAGGACGAAGATGGTCTAACGAGACGAACTTGGTCAAAAGAAGGCCTACGGATCAAATGGGAGGACGAAGATGGACGAACGAGACGAAGTTGGTCCAAAGAAGGCCTACGGATCAAATGGGAGGACGAAGATGGACGAACGAGACGAACTTGGTCCAAAGAAGGCCAACGGATCAAATGGGAGGACGAAGATGGACGAACGAGACGAACTTGGTCCAAAGAAGGCCTACGGATCAAATGGGAGGACGAAGATGGACGAACGAGACGAACTTGGTCCAAAGAATTCCAACGGATCAAATGGGAGGACGAAGATGGACGAACGAGACGAACTTGGTCCAAAGAAGGCCTAGGGATCAAATGGGAGGACGAAGATGGAGGAACGAGGCGAACTTGGTCCAAAGAAGGCCTATGGATCAAATGGGAGGACGAAGATGGACGAACGAGACAAACTTGGACCAAAGAATTCCAACGGATCAAATGGGAGGACGAAGGTGGTAGAACAAGACGAACTTGGTCCAAAGAAGGCCTACGGATCAAATGGGAGGACGAAGAGGGACGAACGAGACAAACATGGTGCAAAGAAGGCCTACGGAGCAAATGGGAGGACGAAGATGGACGAACGAGACGAACTTGGTCAAAAGAAGGCCTACGGGTCAAATGGGAGGACGAAGATGGACGAACGAGACGAACTTGGTCCAAAGAAGGCCTACGGATCAAATGGGAGGACGAAGATGGACGAACGAGACGAACTTGGTACAAAGAAGGCCTAGGGATCAAATGGGAGGACGAAGATGGAGGAACGAGGCGAACTTGGTCCAAAGAAGGCCTACGAATCAAATGGCAGGACGAAGATCGACGAACGAGACAAACTTCGTCCAAAGAATTCCAACGGATCAAATGGGAGGACGAAGGTGGTAGAACAAGACGAACTTGGTCCAAAGAAGGCCTACGGATCAAATGGGAGGATGAAGAGGGACGAACGAGACAAACATGGTGCAATGAAGGCCTACGGAGCAAATGGGAGGACGAAGATGGACGAACGAGACGAACTTGGTCAAAAGAAGGCCTAAGGATCAAATGGGAGGACGAAGATGGACGAACGAGACGAACTTGGTCCAAAGAAGGCCTACGGATCAAATGGGAGGACGAAGATGGACGAACGAGACGAACTTGGTCCAAAGAAGGCCTACGGATCAAATGGGAGGACGAAGATGGACGAACGAGACGAACTTGGTCCAACGAACGAGACGAACTTGGTCCAAAGAAGGCCTACGGATCAAATGGGAGGACGAAGATGGACGAACGAGACGAACTTGGTCCAAAGAAGGCCAACGGATCAAATGGGAGGACGAAGATGGACGAACGAGACGAACTTGGCCCAAAGAAGGCCTACGGATCAAATGGGAGGACGAAGATGGACGAACGAGACGAACTTGGTCCAACGAAGGCCAACGGATCAAATGGGAGGACGAAGATGGACGAACGAGGCGAACTTGGTCCAAAGAAGGCCTAGGGATCAAATGGGAGAAAGGAGATGGACGAACGAGACGAACTTGGTCCAAAGAAGGCCTACGGATCAAATGGGAGGACGAAGATGGGGGAACGAGGCGAACTTCGTCCAAAGAAGGCCTACGGATCAAATGGGAGGACGAAGATGGACGAACGAGACAAACTTGGTCCAATGAATTCCAACGGATCAAATGGGAGGACGAAGATGGACGAACGAGACAAACTTGGTCCAAAGAATTCCAACGGATCAAATGGGAGGACGAAGGTGGTAGAACAAGACGAACTTGGTCCAAAGAAGGCCTACGGATCAAATGGGAGGACGAAGAGGGACGAACGAGACAAACTTGGTCCAAAGAAGGCCTACGGAGCAAATGGGAGGACGAAGATGGACGAACGAGACGAACTTGGTCCAAAGAAGGCCTAGGGATCAAATGGGAGGACGAAGATGGACGAACGAGACGAACTTGGTCCAAAGAAGGCCTACGGATCAAATGGGAGGACGAAGATGGACGAACGAGACGAACTTGGTCCAACGAACGAGACGAACTTGGTCCAAAGAAGGCCTACGGATCAAATGGGAGGACGAAGATGGACGAACGAGACGAACTTGGTCCAAAGAAGGCCTAGGGATCAAATGGGAGAAAGGAGATGGAGGAACGAGGCGAACTTGGTCCAAAGAAGGCCTACGGATCAAATGGGAGGACGAAGATGGACGAACGAGACAAACTTCGTCCAAAGAATTCCAACGGATCAAATGGGAGGACGAAGGTGGTAGAACAAGACGAACTTGGTCCAAAGAAGGCCTACGGATCAAATGGGAGGACGAAGAGGGACGAACGAGACAAACATGGTGCAAAGAAGGCCTACGGAGCAAATGGGAGGACGAAGATGGTCTAACGAGACGAACTTGGTCAAAAGAAGGCCTACGGATCAAATGGGAGGACGAAGATGGACGAACGAGACGAAGTTGGTCCAAAGAAGGCCTACGGATCAAATGGGAGGACGAAGATGGACGAACGAGACGAACTTGGTCCAAAGAAGGCCAACGGATCAAATGGGAGGACGAAGATGGACGAACGAGACGAACTTGGTCCAAAGAAGGCCTACGGATCAAATGGGAGGACGAAGATGGGGGAACGAGGGGAACTTGGTCCAAAGAAGGCCTACGGATCAAATGGGAGGACGAAGATGGACGAACGAGACAAACTTGGTCCAAAGAATTCCAACGGATCAAATGGGAGGACGAAGATGGACGAACGAGACAAACTTGGTCCAAAGAATTCCAACGGATCAAATGGGAGGACGAAGGTGGTAGAACAAGACGAACTTGGTCCAAAGAAGGCCTACGGATCAAATGGGAGGACGAAGAGGGACGAACGAGACAAACTTGGTCCAAAGAAGGCCTACGGAGCAAATGGGAGGACGAAGATGGACGAACGAGACAAACTTCGTCCAAAGAATTCCAACGGATCAAATGGGAGGACGAAGGTGGTAGAACAAGACGAACTTGGTCCAAAGAAGGCCTACGGATCAAATGGGAGGACGAAGAGGGACGAACGAGACAAACATGGTGCAAAGAAGGCCTACGGAGCAAATGGGAGGACGAAGATGGTCTAACGAGACGAACTTGGTCAAAAGAAGGCCTACGGATCAAATGGGAGGACGAAGATGGACGAACGAGACGAAGTTGGTCCAAAGAAGGCCTACGGATCAAATGGGAGGACGAAGATGGACGAACGAGACGAACTTGGTCCAAAGAAGGCCAACGGATCAAATGGGAGGACGAAGATGGACGAACGAGACGAACTTGGTCCAAAGAAGGCCTACGGATCAAATGGGAGGACGAAGATGGGGGAACGAGGGGAACTTGGTCCAAAGAAGGCCTACGGATCAAATGGGAGGACGAAGATGGACGAACGAGACAAACTTGGTCCAAAGAATTCCAACGGATCAAATGGGAGGACGAAGATGGACGAACGAGACAAACTTGGTCCAAAGAATTCCAACGGATCAAATGGGAGGACGAAGGTGGTAGAACAAGACGAACTTGGTCCAAAGAAGGCCTACGGATCAAATGGGAGGACGAAGATGGACGAACGAGACGAACTTGGTCCAAAGAAGGCCTACGGATCAAATGGGAGGACGATGATGGACGAACGAGACGAACTTGGTCCAAAGAAGGCCTACGGATCAAATGGGAGGACGAAGATGGACGAACGAGACGAACTTGACCCAAAGAAGGCCTACGGATCAAATGGGAGGACGAAGATGGACGAACGAGAGGAACTTGGTCCAACGAAGGCCAACGGATCAAATGGGAGGACGAAGATGGACGAACGAGACGAACTTGGTCCAAAGAAGGCCTAGGGATCAAATGGGAGGACGAAGATTGAGGAACGAGGCGAACTTGGTCCAAAGAAGGCCTACGAATCAAATGGGAGGACGAAGATGGACGAACGAGACAAACTTCGTCCAAAGAATTCCAACGGATCAAATGGGAGGACAATGGTGGTAGAACAAGACGAACTTGGTCCAAAGAAGGCCTACGGATCAAATGGGAGGACGAAGAGGGACGAACGAGACAAACATTGTGCAAAGAAGGCCTACGGAGCAAATGGGAGGATAAAGAGGGACGAACGAGACAAACATGGTGCACTGAAGGCCTACGGAGCAAATGGGAGGACGAAGATGGTCGAACGAGACGAACTTGGTCCAAAGAAGGCCTACGGATCAAATGGGAGGACGAAGTTGGACGAACGAGACGAACTTGGTCCAAAGAAGGCCAACGGATCAAATGGGAGGACGAAGATGGACGAACGAGACGAACTTGGTCCAAAGAAGGCCTGCGGATCAAATGGGAGGACGAAGATGGGGGAACGAGGCGAACTTGGTCCAAAGAAGGCCTACGGATCAAATGGGAGGACGAAGATGGACGAACGAGACAAACTTGGTCCAAAGAATTCCAACGGATCAAATGGGGGGATGAAGATGGACGAACGAGACAAACTTGGTCCAAAGAATTCCAACGGATCAAATGGGAGGACGAAGGTGGTAGAACAAGACGAACTTGGTCCAAAGAAGGCCTACGGATCGAATGGGAGGACGAAGAGGGACAAATGAGACAAACTTGGTCCAAAGAAGGCCTACGGAGCAAATGGGAGGACGAAGATGGACGAACGAGACGAACTTGGTCCAAAGAAGGACTAGGGATCAAATGGGAGGACGAAGATGGACGAACGAGACGAACTTGGTCCAAATAAGGCCTACGGATCAAATGGGAGGACGAAGATGGACGAACGAGACGAACTTGGCCCAAAGAAGGCCTACGGATCAAATGGGAGGACGAAGATGGACGAACGAGAGGAACTTGGACCAACGAAGGCCAACGGATCAAATGGGAGGACGAAGATGGACGAACGAGACGAACTTGGTCCAAAGAAGGCCTAGGGATCAAATGGGAGGACGAAGATTGAGGAACGAGGCGAACTTGGTCCAAAGAAGGCCTACGAATCAAATGGGAGGACGAAGATGGACGAACGAGACAAACTTCGTCCAAAGAATTCCAACGGATCAAATGGGAGGACAATGGTGGTAGAACAAGACGAACTTGGTCCAAAGAAGGCCTACGGATCAAATGGGAGGACGAAGATGGACGAACGAGACGAACTTGGTCCAAAGAAGGCCAACGGATCAAATGGTAGGACGAAGATGGACGAACGAGACGAACTTGGTCCAAAGAAGGCCTACGGATCAAATGGGAGGACGAAGATGGACGAACGAGACGAACTTGGTCCAAAGAATTCCAACGGATCAAATGGGAGGACGAAGATGGACGAACGAGACGAACTTGGTCCAAAGAAGGCCTAGGGATCAAATGGGAGGACGAAGATGGAGGAACGAGGCGAACTTGGTCCAAAGAAGGCCTATGGATCAAATGGGAGGACGAAGATGGACGAACGAGACAAACTTGGTCCAAAGAATTCCAACGGATCAAATGGGAGGACGAAGGTGGTAGAACAAGACGAACTTGGTCCAAAGAAGGCCTACGGATCAAATGGGAGGACGAAGAGGGACGAACGAGACAAACATGGTGCAAAGAAGGCCTACGGAGCAAATGGGAGGACGAAGATGGACGAACGAGACGAACTTGGTCAAAAGAAGGCCTACGGGTCAAATGGGAGGACGAAGATGGACAAACGAGACGAACTTGGTCCAAAGAAGGCCTACGGATCAAATGGGAGGACGAAGATGGACGAACGAGACGAACTTGGTACAAAGAAGGCCTAGGGATCAAATGGGAGGACGAAGATGGAGGAACGAGGCGAACTTGGTCCAAAGAAGGCCTACGAATCAAATGGCAGGACGAAGATCGACGAACGAGACAAACTTCGTCCAAAGAATTCCAACGGATCAAATGGGAGGACGAAGGTGGTAGAACAAGACGAACTTGGTCCAAAGAAGGCCTACGGATAAAATGGGAGGATGAAGAGGGACGAACGAGACAAACATGGTGCAATGAAGGCCTACGGAGCAAATGGGAGGACGAAGATGGACGAACGAGACGAACTTGGTCAAAAGAAGGCCTAAGGATCAAATGGGAGGACGAAGATGGACGAACGAGACGAACTTGGTCCAAAGAAGGCCTACGGATCAAATGGGAGGACGAAGATGGACGAACGAGACGAACTTGGTCCAAAGAAGGCCTACGGATCAAATGGGAGGACGAAGATGGACGAACGAGACGAACTTGGTCCAACGAACGAGACGAACTTGGTCCAAAGAAGGCCTACGGATCAAATGGGAGGACGAAGATGGACGAACGAGACGAACTTGGTCCAAAGAAGGCCAACGGATCAAATGGGAGGACGAAGATGGACGAACGAGACGAACTTGGCCCAAAGAAGGCCTACGGATCAAATGGGAGGACGAAGATGGACGAACGAGACGAACTTGGTCCAACGAAGGCCAACGGATCAAATGGGAGGACGAAGATGGACGAACGAGGCGAACTTGGTCCAAAGAAGGCCTAGGGATCAAATGGGAGAAAGGAGATGGACGAACGAGACGAACTTGGTCCAAAGAAGGCCTACGGATCAAATGGGAGGACGAAGATGGGGGAACGAGGCGAACTTCGTCCAAAGAAGGCCTACGGATCAAATGGGAGGACGAAGATGGACGAACGAGACAAACTTGGTCCAATGAATTCCAACGGATCAAATGGGAGGACGAAGATGGACGAACGAGACAAACTTGGTCCAAAGAATTCCAACGGATCAAATGGGAGGACGAAGGTGGTAGAACAAGACGAACTTGGTCCAAAGAAGGCCTACGGATCAAATGGGAGGACGAAGAGGGACGAACGAGACAAACTTGGTCCAAAGAAGGCCTACGGAGCAAATGGGAGGACGAAGATGGACGAACGAGACGAACTTGGTCCAAAGAAGGCCTAGGGATCAAATGGGAGGACGAAGATGGACGAACGAGACGAACTTGGTCCAAAGAAGGCCTACGGATCAAATGGGAGGACGAAGATGGACGAACGAGACGAACTTGGTCCAACGAACGAGACGAACTTGGTCCAAAGAAGGCCTACGGATCAAATGGGAGGACGAAGATGGACGAACGAGACGAACTTGGTCCAAAGAAGGCCTAGGGATCAAATGGGAGAAAGGAGATGGAGGAACGAGGCGAACTTGGTCCAAAGAAGGCCTACGGATCAAATGGGAGGACGAAGATGGACGAACGAGACAAACTTCGTCCAAAGAATTCCAACGGATCAAATGGGAGGACGAAGGTGGTAGAACAAGACGAACTTGGTCCAAAGAAGGCCTACGGATCAAATGGGAGGACGAAGAGGGACGAACGAGACAAACATGGTGCAAAGAAGGCCTACGGAGCAAATGGGAGGACGAAGATGGTCTAACGAGACGAACTTGGTCAAAAGAAGGCCTACGGATCAAATGGGAGGACGAAGATGGACGAACGAGACGAACTTGGTCCAAAGAAGGCCTACGGATCAAATGGGAGGACGAAGATGGACGAACGAGACGAACTTGGTCCAAAGAAGGCCAATGGATCAAATGGGAGGACGAAGATGGACGAACGAGACGAACTTGGTCCAAAGAAGGCCTACGGATCAAATGGGAGGACGAAGATGGGGGAACGAGGGGAACTTGGTCCAAAGAAGGCCTACGGATCAAATGGGAGGACGAAGATGGACGAACGAGACAAACTTGGTCCAAGGAATTCCAACGGATCAAATGGGAGGACGAAGATGGACGAACGAGACAAACTTGGTCCAAAGAATTCCAACGGATCAAATGGGAGGACGAAGGTGGTAGAACAAGACGAACTTGGTCCAAAGAAGGCCTACGGATCAAATGGGAGGACGAAGAGGGACGAACGAGACAAACTTGGTCCAAAGAAGGCCTACGGAGCAAATGGGAGGACGAATATGGACGAACGAGACGAACTTGGTCCAAAGAAGGACTAGGGATCAAATGGGAGGACGAAGAAGGACGAACAAGACGAACTTGGTCCAAAGAAGGCCTACGGATCAAATGGGAGGACGAAGATGGACGAACGAGACGAACTTGGCCCAAAGAAGGCCTACGGATCAAATGGGAGGACGAAGATGGACGAACGAGAGGAACTTGGTCCAACGAAGGCCAACGGATCAAATGGGAGGACGAAGATGGACGAACGAGACGAACTTGGTCCAAAGAAGGCCTAGGGATCAAATGGGAGGACGAAGATTGAGGAACGAGGCGAACTTGGTCCAAAGAAGGCCTACGAATCAAATGGGAGGACGAAGATGGACGAACGAGACAAACTTCGTCCAAAGAATTCCAACGGATCAAATGGGAGGACAATGGTGGTAGAACAAGACGAACTTGGTCCAAAGAAGGCCTACGGATCAAATGGGAGGACGAAGAGGGACGAACGAGACAAACATTGTGCAAAGAAGGCCTACGGAGCAAATGGGAGGATGAAGAGGGACGAACGAGACAAACATGGTGCACTGAAGGCCTACGGAGCAAATGGGAGGACGAAGATGGTCGAACGAGACGAACTTGGTCCAAAGAAGGCCTACGGATCAAATGGGAGGACGAAGTTGGACGAACGAGACGAACTTGGTCCAAAGAAGGCCAACGGATCAAATGGGAGGACGAAGATGGACGAACGAGACGAACTTGGTCCAAAGAAGGCCTGCGGATCAAATGGGAGGACGAAGATGGGGGAACGAGGCGAACTTGGTCCAAAGAAGGCCTACGGATCAAATGGGAGGACGAAGATGGACGAACGAGACAAACTTGGTCCAAAGAATTCCAACGGATCAAATGGGAGGATGAAGATGGACGAACGAGACAAACTTGGTCCAAAGAATTCCAACGGATCAAATGGGAGGACGAAGGTGGTAGAACAAGACGAACTTGGTCCAAAGAAGGCCTACGGATCGAATGGGAGGACGAAGAGGGACAAACGAGACAAACTTGGTCCAAAGAAGGCCTACGGAGCAAATGGGAGGACGAAGATGGACGAACGAGACGAACTTGGTCCAAAGAAGGACTAGGGATCAAATGGGAGGACGAAGATGGACGAACGAGACGAACTTGGTCCAAAGAAGGCCTACGGATCAAATGGGAGGACGAAGATGGACGAACGAGACGAACTTGGCCCAAAGAAGGCCTACGGATCAAATGGGAGGACGAAGATGGACGAACGAGAGGAACTTGGTCCAACGAAGGCCAACGGATCAAATGGGAGGACGAAGATGGACGAACGAGACGAACTTGGTCCAAAGAAGGCCTAGGGATCAAATGGGAGGACGAAGATTGAGGAACGAGGCGAACTTGGTCCAAAGAAGGCCTACGAATGAAATGGGAGGACGAAGATGGACGAACGAGACAAACTTCGTCCAAAGAATTCCAACGGATCAAATGGGAGGACAATGGTGGTAGAACAAGACGAACTTGGTCCAAAGAAGGCCTACGGATCAAATGGGAGGACGAAGATGGACGAACGAGACGAACTTGGTCCAAAGAAGGCCAACGGATCAAATGGTAGGACGAAGATGGACGAACGAGACGAACTTGGTCCAAAGAAGGCCTACGGATCAAATGGGAGGACGAAGATGGACGAACGAGACGAACTTGGTCCAAAGAATTCCAACGGATCAAATGGGAGGACGAAGATGGACGAACGAGACGAACTTGGTCCAAAGAAGGCCTAGGGATCAAATGGGAGGACGAAGATGGAGGAACGAGGCGAACTTGGTCCAAAGAAGGCCTATGGATCAAATGGGAGGACGAAGATGGACGAACGAGACAAACTTGGTCCAAAGAATTCCAACGGATCAAATGGGAGGACGAAGGTGGTAGAACAAGACGAACTTGGTCCAAAGAAGGCCTACGGATCAAATGGGAGGACGAAGATGGAGGAACGAGGCGAACTTGGTCCAAAGAAGGCCTATGGATCAAATGGGAGGACGAAGATGGACGAACGAGACAAACTTGGTCCAAAGAATTCCAACGGATCAAATGGGAGGACAATGGTGGTAGAACAAGACGAACTTGGTCCAAAGAAGGCCTACGGATCAAATGGGAGGACGAAGATGGACGAACGAGACGAACTTGGTCCAAAGAAGGCCAACGGATCAAATGGTAGGACGAAGATGGACGAACGAGACGAACTTGGTCCAAAGAAGGCCTACGGAGCAAATGGGAGGACGAAGATGGACGAACGAGACGAACTTGGTCAAAAGAAGGCCTACGGGTCAAATGGGAGGACGAAGATGGACGAACGAGACGAACTTGGTCCAAAGAAGGCCTACGGATCAAATGGGAGGACGAAGATGGACGAACGAGACGAACTTGGCCCAAAGAAGGCCTACGGATCAAATGGGAGGACGAAGATGGACGAACGAGAGGAACTTGGTCCAACGAAGGCCAACGGATCAAATGGGAGGACGAAGATGGACGAACGAGACGAACTTGGTCCAAAGAAGGCCTAGGGATCAAATGGGAGGACGAAGATTGAGGAACGAGGCGAACTTGGTCCAAAGAAGGCCTACGAATCAAATGGGAGGACGAAGATGGACGAACGAGACAAACTTCGTCCAAAGAATTCCAACGGATCAAATGGGAGGACAATGGTGGTAGAACAAGACGAACTTGGTCCAAAGAAGGCCTACGGATCAAATGGGAGGACGAAGAGGGACGAACGAGACAAACATTGTGCAAAGAAGGCCTACGGAGCAAATGGGAGGATGAAGAGGGACGAACGAGACAAACATGGTGCACTGAAGGCCTACGGAGCAAATGGGAGGACGAAGATGGTCGAACGAGACGAACTTGGTCCAAAGAAGGCCTACGGATCAAATGGGAGGACGAAGATGGACGAACGAGACGAACTTGGTCCAAAGAAGGCCTGCGGATCAAATGGGAGGACGAAGATGGGGGAACGAGGCGAACTTGGTCCAAAGAAGGCCTACGGATCAAATGGGAGGACGAAGATGGACGAACGAGACAAACTTGGTCCAAAGAATTCCAACGGATCAAATGGGAGGATGAAGATGGACGAACGAGACAAACTTGGTCCAAAGAATTCCAACGGATCAAATGGGAGCACGAAGGTGGTAGAACAAGACGAACTTGGTCCAAAGAAGGCCTACGGATCGAATGGGAAGACGAAGAGGGACAAACGAGACAAACTTGGTCCAAAGAAGGCCTACGGAGCAAATGGGAGGACGAAGATGGACGAACGAGATGAACTTGGTCCAAAGAAGGACTAGGGATCAAATGGGAGGACGAAGATGGACGAACGAGACGAACTTGGTCCAAAGAAGGCCTACGGATCAAATGGGAGGACGAAGATGGACGAACGAGACGAACTTGGCCCAAAGAAGGCCTACGGATCAAATGGGAGGACGAAGATGGACGAACGAGAGGAACTTGGTCCAACGAAGGCCAACGGATCAAATGGGAGGACGAAGATGGACGAACGAGACGAACTTGGTCCAAAGAAGGCCTAGGGATCAAATGGGAGGACGAAGATTGAGGAACGAGGCGAACTTGGTCCAAAGAAGGCCTACGAATGAAATGGGAGGACGAAGATGGACGAACGAGACAAACTTCGTCCAAAGAATTCCAACGGATCAAATGGGAGGACAATGGTGGTAGAACAAGACGAACTTGGTCCAAAGAAGGCCTACGGATCAAATGGGAGGACGAAGATGGACGAACGAGACGAACTTGGTCCAAAGAAGGCCAACGGATCAAATGGTAGGACGAAGATGGACGAACGAGACGAACTTGGTCCAAAGAAGGCCTACGGATCAAATGGGAGGACGAAGATGGACGAACGAGACGAACTTGGTCCAAAGAATTCCAACGGATCAAATGGGAGGACGAAGATGGACGAACGAGACGAACTTGGTCCAAAGAAGGCCTAGGGATCAAATGGGAGGACGAAGATGGAGGAACGAGGCGAACTTGGTCCAAAGAAGGCCTATGGATCAAATGGGAGGACGAAGATGGACGAACGAGACAAACTTGGTCCAAAGAATTCCAACGGATCAAATGGGAGGACGAAGGTGGTAGAACAAGACGAACTTGGTCCAAAGAAGGCCTACGGATCAAATGGGAGGACGAAGATGGAGGAACGAGGCGAACTTGGTCCAAAGAAGGCCTATGGATCAAATGGGAGGACGAAGATGGACGAGCGAGACAAACTTGGTCCAAAGAATTCCAACGGATCAAATGGGAGGACAATGGTGGTAGAACAAGACGAACTTGGTCCAAAGAAGGCCTACGGATCAAATGGGAGGACGAAGATGGACGAACGAGACGAACTTGGTCCAAAGAAGGCCAACGGATCAAATGGTAGGACGAAGATGGACGAACGAGACGAACTTGGTCCAAAGAAGGCCTACGGAGCAAATGGGAGGACGAAGATGGACGAACGAGACGAACTTGGTCAAAAGAAGGCCTACGGGTCAAATGGGAGGACGAAGATGGACGAACGAGACGAACTTGGTCCAAAGAAGGCCTACGGATCAAATGGGAGGACGAAGATGGACGAACGAGACGAACTTGGTCCAAAGAAGGCCTAGGGATCAAATGGGAGGACGAAGATGGAGGAACGAGGCGAACTTGGTCCAAAGAAGGCCTATGGATCAAATGGGAGGACGAAGATCGACGAACGAGACAAACTTCGTCCAAAGAATTCCAACGGATCAAATGGGAGGACGAAGGTGGTAGAACAAGACGAACTTGGTCCAAAGAAGGCCTACGGATCAAATGGGAGGATGAAGAGGGACGAACGAGACAAACATGGTGCAATGAAGGCCTACGGAGAAAATGGGAGGACGAAGATGGACGAACGAGACGAACTTGGTCAAAAGAAGGCCTAAGGATCAAATGGGAGGACGAAGATGGACGAACGAGACGAACTTGGTCCAAAGAAGGCCTACGGATCAAATGGGAGGACGAAGATGGACGAACGAGACGAACTTGGTCAAAAGAAGGTCTACGGATCAAATGGGAGGACGAAGATGGACGAACGAGACGAACTTGGTCCAAAGAAGGCCTACGGATCAAATGGGAGGACGAAGATGGACGAACGAGACGAACTTGGTCCAACGAACGAGACGAACTTGGTCCAAAGAAGGCCTAGGGATCAAATGGTAGGACGAAGATGGAGGAACGAGGCGAACTTGGTCCAAAGAAGGCCTATGGATCAAATGGGAGGACGAAGATCGACGAACGAGACAAACTTCGTCCAAAGAATTCCAACGGATCAAATGGGAGGACGAAGGTGGTAGAACAAGACGAACTTGGTCCAAAGAAGGCCTACGGATCAAATGGGAGGATGAAGAGGGACGAACGAGACGAACTTGGTCAAAAGAAGGCCTAAGGATCAAATGGGAGGACGAAGATGGACGAACGAGACGAACTTGGTCCAAAGAAGACCTACGGATCAAATGGGAGGACGAAGATGGACGAACGAGACGAACTTGGTCAAAAGAAGGTCTACGGATCAAATGGGAGGACGAAGATGGACGAACGAGACGAACTTGGTCCAAAGAAGACCTACGGATCAAATGGGAGGACGAAGATGGACGAACGAGACGAACTTGGTCAAAAGAAGGTCTACGGATCAAATGGGAGGATGAAGAGGGACGAACGAGACAAACATGGTGCAATGAAGGCCTACGGAGAAAATGGGAGGACGAAGATGGACGAACGAGACGAACTTGGTCAAAAGAAGGCCTAAGGATCAAATGGGAGGACGAAGATGGACGAACGAGACGAACTTGGTCCAAAGAAGGTCTACGGATCAAATGGGAGGACGAAGGTGGTAGAACAAGACGAACTTGGTCCAAAGAAGGCCTACGGATCAAATGGGAGGATGAAGAGGGACGAACGAGACAAACATGGTGCAATGAAGGCCTACGGAGAAAATGGGAGGACGAAGATGGACGAACGAGACGAACTTGGTCAAAAGAAGGCCTAAGGATCAAATGGGAGGACGAAGATGGACGAACGAGACGAATTTGGTCCAAAGAAGGCCTACGGATCAAATGGGAGGACGAAGATGGACGAACGAGACGAACTTGGTCAAAAGAAGGTCTACGGATCAAATGGGAGGACGAAGATGGACGAACGAGACGAACTTGGTCCAAAGAAGGCCTACGGATCAAATGGGAGGACGAAGATGGACGAACGAGACGAACTTGGTCCAACGAACGAGACGAACTTGGTCCAAAGAAGGCCTAGGGATCAAATGGGAGGACGAAGATGGAGGAACGAGGCGAACTTGGTCCAAAGAAGGCCTATGGATCAAATGGGAGGACGAAGATCGACGAACGAGACAAACTTCGTCCAAAGAATTCCAACGGATCAAATGGGAGGACGAAGGTGGTAGAACAAGACGAACTTGGTCCAAAGAAGGCCTACGGATCAAATGGGAGGATGAAGAGGGACGAACGAGACGAACTTGGTCAAAAGAAGGCCTAAGGATCAAATGGGAGGACGAAGATGGACGAACGAGACGAACTTGGTCCAAAGAAGACCTACGGATCAAATGGGAGGACGAAGATGGACGAACGAGACGAACTTGGTCAAAAGAAGGTCTACGGATCAAATGGGAGGACGAAGATGGACGAACGAGACGAACTTGGTCCAAAGAAGACCTACGGATCAAATGGGAGGACGAAGATGGACGAACGAGACGAACTTGGTCAAAAGAAGGTCTACGGATCAAATGGGAGGACGAAGATGGACGAACGAGACGAACTTGGTCCAAAGAAGGCCTACGGATCAAATGGGAGGACGAAGATGGACGAACGAGACGAATTTGGTCCAACGAACGAGACGAACTTGGTCCAAAGAAGGCCTACGGATCAAATGGGAGGATGAAGAGGGACGAACGAGACGAACTTGGTCAAAAGAAGGCCTAAGGATCAAATGGGAGGACGAAGATGGACGAACGAGACGAACTTGGTCCAAAGAAGACCTACGGATCAAATGGGAGGACGAAGATGGACGAACGAGACGAACGTGGTCGAAAGAAGGCCTACGAATCAAATGGGAGGACGAAGATGGACGAACGAGACGAACTTGGTCAAAAGAAGGCCTAAGGATCAAATGGGAGGACGAAGATGGACGAACGAGACGAACTTGGTCCAAAGAAGACCTACGGATCAAATGGGAGGACGAAGATGGACGAACGAGACGAACTTGGTCAAAAGAAGGTCTACGGATCAAATGGGAGGACGAAGATGGACGAACGAGACGAACTTGGTCCAAAGAAGGCCTACGGATCAAATGGGAGGACGAAGATGGACGAACGAGACGAACTTGGTCCAACGAACGAGACGAACTTGGTCCAAAGAAGGCCTACGGATCAAATGGGAGGACGAAGATGGACGAACGAGACGAACTTGGTCCAAAGAAGGCCAACGGATCAAATGGGAGGACGAAGATGGACGAACGAGACGAACTTGGCCCAAAGAAGGCCTACGGATCAAATGGGAGGACGAAGATGGACGAACGAGACGAACTTGGTCCAACGAAGGCCAACGGATCAAATGGGAGGACGAAGATGGACGAACGAGGCGAACTTGGTCCAAAGAAGGCCTAGGGATCAAATGGGAGAAAGGAGATGGACGAACGAGACGAACTTGGTCCAAAGAAGGCCTACGGATCAAATGGGAGGACGAAGATGGACGAACGAGACAAACTTGGTCCAAAGAATTCCAACGGATCAAATGGGAGGACGAAGATGGACGAACGAGACAAACTTGGTCCAAAGAATTCCAACGGATCAAATGGGAGGACGAAGGTGCTAGAACAAGACGAACTTGGTCCAAAGAAGGCCTACGGATCAAATGGGAGGACGAAGAGGGACGAACGAGACAAACTTGGTCCAAAGAAGGCCTACGGAGCAAATGGGAGGACGAAGATGGACGAACGAGACGAACTTGGTCCAAAGAAGGCCTAGGGATCAAATGGGATGACGAAGATGGACGAACGAGACGAACTTGGTCCAAAGAAGGCCTACGGATCAAATGGGAGGACGAAGATGGACGAACGAGACGAACTTGGTCCAACGAACGAGACGAACTTGGTCCAAAGAAGGCCTACGGATCAAATGGGAGGACGAAGATGGACGAACGAGACGAACTTGGTCCAAAGAAGGCCTAGGGATCAAATGGGAGAAAGGAGATGGAGGAACGAGGCGAACTTGGTCCAAAGAAGTCCTACGGATCAAATGGGAGGACGAAGATGGACGAACGAGACAAACTTCGTCCAAAGAATTCCAACGGATCAAATGGGAGGACGAAGGTGGTAGAACAAGACGAACTTGGTCCAAAGAAGGCCTACGGATCAAATGGGAGGACGAAGAGGGACGAACGAGACAAACATGGTGCAAAGAAGGCCTACGGAGCAAATGGGAGGACGAAGATGGTCGAACGAGACGAACTTGGTCAAAAGAAGGCCTACGGATCAAATGGGAGGACGAAGATGGACGAACGAGACGAACTTGGTCCAAAGAAGGCCAACGGATCAAATGGGAGGACGAAGATGGACGAACGAGACGAACTTGGTCCAAAGAAGGCCTACGGATCAAATGGGAGGACGAAGATGGGGGAACGAGGCGAACATGGTCCAAAGAAGGCCTACGGATCAAATGGGAGGACGAAGATGGACGAACGAGACAAACTTGGTCCAAAGAATTCCAACGGATCAAATGGGAGGACGAAGATGGACGAACGAGACAAACTTGGTCCAAAGAATTCCAACGGATCAAATGGGAGGACGAAGGTGGTAGAACAAGGCGAACTTGGTCCAAAGAAGGCCTACGGATCAAATGGGAGGACGAAGATGGACGAACGAGACGAACTTGGTCCAACGAACGAGACGAACTTGGTCCAAAGAAGGCCTAGGGATCAAATGGGAGGACGAAGATGGAGGAACGAGGCGAACTTGGTCCAAAGAAGGCCTATGGATCAAATGGGAGGACGAAGATCGACGAACGAGACAAACTTCGTCCAAAGAATTCCAACGGATCAAATGGGAGGACGAAGGTGGTAGAACAAGACGAACTTGGTCCAAAGAAGGCCTACGGATCAAATGGGAGGATGAAGAGGGACGAACGAGACGAACTTGGTCAAAAGAAGGCCTAAGGATCAAATGGGAGGACGAAGATGGACGAACGAGACGAACTTGGTCCAAAGAAGACCTACGGATCAAATGGGAGGACGAAGATGGACGAACGAGACGAACTTAGTCAAAAGAAGGTCTACGGATCAAATGGGAGGACGAAGATGGACGAACGAGACGAACTTGGTCCAAAGAAGACCTACGGATCAAATGGGAGGACGAAGATGGACGAACGAGACGAACTTGGTCAAAAGAAGGTCTACGGATCAAATGGGAGGACGAAGATGGACGAACGAGACGAACTTGGTCCAAAGAAGGCCTACGGATCAAATGGGAGGACGAAGATGGACGAACGAGACGAACTTGGTCCAACGAACGAGACGAACTTGGTCCAAAGAAGGCCTACGGATCAAATGGGAGGATGAAGAGGGACGAACGAGACGAACTTGGTCAAAAGAAGGCCTAAGGATCAAATGGGAGGACGAAGATGGACGAACGAGACGAACTTGGTCCAAAGAAGACCTACGGATCAAATGGGAGGACGAAGATGGACGAACGAGACGAACGTGGTCGAAAGAAGGCCTACGAATCAAATGGGAGGACGAAGATGGACGAACGAGACGAACTTGGTCAAAAGAAGGCCTAAGGATCAAATGGGAGGACGAAGATGGACGAACGAGACGAACTTGGTCCAAAGAAGACCTACGGATCAAATGGGAGGACGAAGATGGACGAACGAGACGAACTTGGTCAAAAGAAGGTCTACGGATCAAATGGGAGGACGAAGATGGACGAACGAGACGAACTTGGTCCAAAGAAGGCCTACGGATCAAATGGGAGGACGAAGATGGACGAACGAGACGAACTTGGTCCAACGAACGAGACGAACTTGGTCCAAAGAAGGCCTACGGATCAAATGGGAGGACGAAGATGGACGAACGAGACGAACTTGGTCCAAAGAAGGCCAACGGATCAAATGGGAGGACGAAGATGGACGAACGAGACGAACTTGGCCCAAAGAAGGCCTACGGATCAAATGGGAGGACGAAGATGGACGAACGAGACGAACTTGGTCCAACGAAGGCCAACGGATCAAATGGGAGGACGAAGATGGACGAACGAGGCGAACTTGGTCCAAAGAAGGCCTAGGGATCAAATGGGAGAAAGGAGATGGACGAACGAGACGAACTTGGTCCAAAGAAGGCCTACGGATCAAATGGGAGGACGAAGATGGACGAACGAGACAAACTTGGTCCAAAGAATTCCAACGGATCAAATGGGAGGACGAAGATGGACGAACGAGACAAACTTGGTCCAAAGAATTCCAACGGATCAAATGGGAGGACGAAGGTGCTAGAACAAGACGAACTTGGTCCAAAGAAGGCCTACGGATCAAATGGGAGGACGAAGAGGGACGAACGAGACAAACTTGGTCCAAAGAAGGCCTACGGAGCAAATGGGAGGACGAAGATGGACGAACGAGACGAACTTGGTCCAAAGAAGGCCTAGGGATCAAATGGGATGACGAAGATGGACGAACGAGACGAACTTGGTCCAAAGAAGGCCTACGGATCAAATGGGAGGACGAAGATGGACGAACGAGACGAACTTGGTCCAACGAACGAGACGAACTTGGTCCAAAGAAGGCCTACGGATCAAATGGGAGGACGAAGATGGACGAACGAGACGAACTTGGTCCAAAGAAGGCCTAGGGATCAAATGGGAGAAAGGAGATGGAGGAACGAGGCGAACTTGGTCCAAAGAAGGCCTACGGATCAAATGGGAGGACGAAGATGGACGAACGAGACAAACTTCGTCCAAAGAATTCCAACGGATCAAATGGGAGGACGAAGGTGGTAGAACAAGACGAACTTGGTCCAAAGAAGGCCTACGGATCAAATGGGAGGACGAAGAGGGACGAACGAGACAAACATGGTGCAAAGAAGGCCTACGGAGCAAATGGGAGGACGAAGATGGTCGAACGAGACGAACTTGGTCAAAAGAAGGCCTACGGATCAAATGGGAGGACGAAGATGGACGAACGAGACGAACTTGGTCCAAAGAAGGCCAACGGATCAAATGGGAGGACGAAGATGGACGAACGAGACGAACTTGGTCCAAAGAAGGCCTACGGATCAAATGGGAGGACGAAGATGGGGGAACGAGGCGAACATGGTCCAAAGAAGGCCTACGGATCAAATGGGAGGACGAAGATGGACGAACGAGACAAACTTGGTCCAAAGAATTCCAACGGATCAAATGGGAGGACGAAGATGGACGAACGAGACAAACTTGGTCCAAAGAATTCCAACGGATCAAATGGGAGGACGAAGGTGGTAGAACAAGGCGAACTTGGTCCAAAGAAGGCCTACGGATCAAATGGGAGGACGAAGATGGACGAACGAGACGAACTTGGTCCAAAGAAGGACTAGGGATCAAATGGGAGGACGAAGATGGACGAACGAGACGAACTTGGTCCAAAGAAGGCCTACGGATCAAATGGGAGGACGAAGATGGACGAACGAGACGAACTTGGTCCAAAGAAGGCCTACGGAGCAAATGGGAGGACGAAGATGGACGAACGAGACGAACTTGGCCCAAAGAAGGCCTACGGATCAAATGGGAGGACGAAGATGGACGAACGAGAGGAACTTGGTCCAACGAAGGCCAACGGATCAAATGGGAGGACGAAGATGGACGAACGAGACGAACTTGGTCCAAAGAAGGCCTAGGGATCAAATGGGAGGACGAAGATTGAGGAACGAGGCGAACTTGGTCCAAAGAAGGCCTACGAATCAAATGGGAGGACGAAGATGGACGAACGAGACAAACTTCGTCCAAAGAATTCCAACGGATCAAATGGGAGGACAATGGTTGTAGAACAAGACGAACTTGGTCCAAAGAAGGCCTACGGATCAAATGGGAGGACGAAGAGGGACGAACGAGACAAACATGGTGTAAAGAAGGCCTACGGAGCAAATGGGAGGATGAAGAGGGACGAATGAGACAAACATGGTGCACTGAAGGCCTACGGAGCAAATGGGAGGACGAAGATGGTCGAACGAGACGAACTTGGTCCAAAGAAGGCCTACGGATCAAATGGGAGGACGAAGATGGACGAACGAGACGAACTTGGTCCAAAGAAGGCCAACGGATCAAATGGGAGGACGAAGATGGACGAACGAGACGAACTTGGTCCAAAGAAGGCCTACGGATCAAATGCGAGGACGAAGATGGACGAACGAGACGAACTTGGTCAAAAGAAGGCCTACGGATCAAATGGGAGGACGAAGATGGACGAACGAGACGAACTTGGTCCAAAGAAGGCCTACGGATCAAATGGGAGGACGAAGATGGACGAACGAGACGAACTTGGTCCAAAGAAGGCCAACGGATCAAATGGGAGGACGAAGATGGACGAACGAGACGAACTTGGTCCAAAGAAGGCCTACGGATCAAATGGGAGGACGAAGATTGGGGAACGAGGCGAACTTGGTCCAAAGAAGACCTACGGATCAAATGGGAGGACGAAGATGGACGAACGAGACAAACTTGGTCCAAAGAATTCCAACGGATCAAATGGGAGGACGAAAATGGACGAACGAGACAAACTTGGTCCAAAGAAGGCCTACGGATCAAATGGGAGGAAGAAGATGGACGAACGAGACGAACTTGGTCCAACGAACGAGACGAACTTGGTCCAAAGAAGGCCTACGGATCAAATGGGAGGACGAAGAGGGACGAACGAGACAAACATGGTGCACTGAAGGCCTACGGAGCAAATGGGAGGACGAAGATGGTCGAACGAGACGAACTTGGTCCAAAGAAGGCCTACGGATCAAATGGGAGGACGAAGATGGACGAACGAGACGAACTTGGTCCAAAGAAGGCCTACGGATCAAATGGGAGGACGAAGATGGACGAACGAGACAAACTTGGTCCAAAGAATTCGAACGGATCAAATGGGAGGACGAAGATGGACGAACGAGACAAACTTGGTCCAAAGAAGGCCTACGGATCAAATGGGAGGACGAAGATGGACGAACGAGACGAACTTGGTCCAAAGAAGGCCTACGGATCAAATGGGAGGACGAAGTTGGACGAACGAGACGAACTTGGTCCAAAGAAGGCCTACGGATCAAATGGGAGGACGAAGATGGACGAACGAGACGAACTTGGTCCAACGAACGAGACGAACTTGGTCCAAAGAAGGCCTACGGATCAAATGGGAGGACGAAGATGGACGAACGAGACGAACTTGGTCCAAAGAAGGCCAACGGATCAAATGGGAGGACGAAGATGGACGAACGAGACGAACATGGCCCAAAGAAGGCCTACGGATCAAATGGGAGGACGAAGATGGACGAACGAGACGAACTTGGTCCAACGAAGGCCAACGGATCAAATGGGAGGACGAAGATGGACGAACGAGACGAACTTGGTCCAAAGAAGGCCTAGGGATCAAATGGGAGAAAGGAGATGGAGGAACGAGGCGAACTTGGTCCAAAGAAGGCCTACGGATCAAATGGGAGGACGAAGATGGACGAACGAGACAAACTTCGTCCAAAGAATTCCAACGGATCAAATGGGAGGACGAAGGTGGTAGAACAAGACGAACTTGGTCCAAAGAAGGCCTACAGATCAAATGGGAGGACGAAGAGGGACGAACGAGACAAACATGGTGCAAAGAAGGCCTACGGAGCAAATGGGAGGACGAAGATGGTCGAACGAGACGAACTTGGTCAAAAGAAGGCCTACGGATCAAATGGGAGGACGAAGATGGACGAACGAGACGAACTTGGTCCAAAGAATTCCAACGGATCAAATGGGAGGACGAAGATGGACGAACGAGACAAACTTGGTCCAAAGAATTCCAACGGATCAAATGGCAGGACGAAGGTGGTAGAACAAGACGAACTTGGTCCAAAGAAGGCCTACGGATCAAATGGGAGGACGAAGAGGGACGAACGAGACAAACTTGGTCCAAAGAAGGCCTACGGAGCAAATGGGAGGACGAAGATGGACGAACGAGACGAACTTGGTCCAAAGAAGGCCTAGGGATCAAATGGGAGGACGAAGATGGACGAACGAGACAAACTTGGTCCAAAGAATTCCAACGGATCAAATGGGAGGACGAAGGTGGTAGAACAAGACGAACTTGGTCCAAAGAAGGCCTACGGAGCAAATGGGAGGACGAAGATGGACGAACGAGACGAACTTGGTCCAAAGAAGGCCTAGGGATCAAATGGGAGGACGAAGATGGACGAACGAGACAAACTTGGTCCAAAGAATTCCAACGGATCAAATGGGAGGACGAAGATGGACGAACGAGACATACTTGGTCCAAAGAATTCCAACGGATCAAATGGGAGGACGAAGGTGGTAGAACAAGACGAACTTGGTCCAAAGAAGGCCTACGGATCAAATGGGAGGACGAAGAGGGACGAACGAGACAAACTTGGTCCAAAGAAGGCCTACGGAGCAAATGGGAGGATGAAGATGGACGAACGAGACGAACTTGGTCCAAAGAAGGCCTAGGGATCAAATGGGAGGACGAAGATGGACGAACGAGACAAACTTGGTCCAAAGAATTCCAACGGATCAAATGGGAGGACGAAGATGGACGAACGAGACAAACTTGGTCCAAAGAATTCCAACGGATCAAATGGGAGGACGAAGCTGGTAGAACAAGACGAACTTGGTCCAAAGAAGGCCTACGGATCAAATGGGAGGACGAAGAGGGACGAACGAGACAAACTTGGTCCAAAGAAGGCCTACGGAGCAAATGGGAGGACGAAGATGGACGAACGAGACGAACTTGGTCCAAAGAAGGCCTAGGGATCAAATGGGAGGACGAAGATGGACGAACGAGACGAACTTGGTCCAAAGAAGGCCTACGGATCAAATGGGAGGACGAAGATGGACGAACGAGACGAACTTGGTCCAACGAACGAGACGAACTTGGTCCAAAGAAGGCCTACGGATCAAATGGGAGGACGAAGATGGACGAACGAGACGAACTTGGTCCAAAGAAGGCCTAGGGATCAAATGGGAGAAAGGAGATGGAGGAACGAGGCGAACTTGGTCCAAAGAAGGCCTACGGATCAAATGGGAGGACGAAGATGGACGAACGAGACAAACTTCGTCCAAAGAATTCCAACGGATCAAATGGGAGGACGAAGGTGGTAGAACAAGACGAACTTGGTCCAAAGAAGGCCTACGGATCAAATGGGAGGACGAAGAGGGACGAACGAGACAAACATGGTGCAAAGAAGGCCTACGGAGCAAATGGGAGGACGAAGATGGTCGAACGAGACGAACTTGGTCAAAAGAAGGCCTACGGATCAAATGGGAGGACGAAGATGGACGAACGAGACAAACTTGGTCCAAAGAATTCCAACGGATCAAATGGGAGGACGAAGATGGACGAACGAGACAAACTTGGTCCAAAGAATTCCAACGGATCAAATGGGAGGACGAAGCTGGTAGAACAAGACGAACTTGGTCCAAAGAAGGCCTACGGATCAAATGGGAGGACGAAGAGGGACGAACGAGACAAACTTGGTCCAAAGAAGGCCTACGGAGCAAATGGGAGGACGAAGATGGACGAACGAGACGAACTTGGTCCAAAGAAGGCCTAGGGATCAAATGGGAGGACGAAGATGGACGAACGAGACGAACTTGGTCCAAAGAAGGCCTACGGATCAAATGGGAGGACGAAGATGGACGAACGAGACGAACTTGGTCCAACGAACGAGACGAACTTGGTCCAAAGAAGGCCTACGGATCAAATGGGAGGACGAAGATGGACGAACGAGACGAACTTGGTCCAAAGAAGGCCTAGGGATCAAATGGGAGAAAGGAGATGGAGGAACGAGGCGAACTTGGTCCAAAGAAGGCCTACGGATCAAATGGGAGGACGAAGATGGACGAACGAGACAAACTTCGTCCAAAGAATTCCAACGGATCAAATGGGAGGACGAAGGTGGTAGAACAAGACGAACTTGGTCCAAAGAAGGCCTACGGATCAAATGGGAGGACGAAGAGGGACGAACGAGACAAACATGGTGCAAAGAAGGCCTACGGAGCAAATGGGAGGACGAAGATGGTCGAACGAGACGAACTTGGTCAAAAGAAGGCCTACGGATCAAATGGGAGGACGAAGATGGACGAACGAGACGAACTTGGTCCAAAGAAGGCCTACGGATCAAATGGGAGGACGAAGATGGACGAACGAGACGAACTTGGTCCAAAGAAGGCCAACGGATCAAATGGGAGGACGAAGATGGACGAACGAGACGAACTTGGTCCAAAGAAGGCCTACGGATCAAATGGGAGGACGAAGATGGGGGAACGAGGCGAACTTGGTCCAAAGAAGGCCTACGGATCAAATGGGAGGACGAAGATGGACGAACGAGACAAACTTGGTCCAAAGAATTCCAACGGATCAAATGGGAGGACGAAGATGGACGAACGAGACAAACTTGGTCCAAAGAATTCCAACGGATCAAATGGGAGGACGAAGGTGGTAGAACAAGACGAACTTGGTCCAAAGAAGGCCTACGGATCAAATGGGAGGACGAAGAGGGACGAACGAGACAAACTTGGTCCAAAGAAGGCCTACGGAGCAAATGGGAGGACGAAGATGGACGAACGAGACGAACTTGGTCCAAAGAAGGACTAGGGATCAAATGGGAGGACGAAGATGGACGAACGAGACGCACTTGGTCCAAAGAAGGCCTACGGATCAAATGGGAGGACGAAGATGGACGAACGAGACGAACTTGGCCCAAAGAAGGCCTACGGATCAAATGGGAGGACGAAGATGGACGAACGAGAGGAACTTGGTCCAACGAAGGCCAACGGATCAAATGGGAGGACGAAGATGGACGAACGAGACGAACTTGGTCCAAAGAAGGCCTAGGGATCAAATGGGAGGACGAAGATTGAGGAACGAGGCGAACTTGGTCCAAAGAAGGCCTACCAATCAAATGGGAGGACGAAGATGGACGAACGAGACAAACTTCGTCCAAAGAATTCCAACGGATCAAATGGGAGGACAATGGTGGTAGAACAAGACGAACTTGGTCCAAAGAAGGCCTACGGATCAAATGGGAGGACGAAGAGGGACGAACGAGACAAACATGGTGCAAAGAAGGCCTACGGAGCAAATGGGAGGGTGAAGAGGGACGAACGAGACAAACATGGTGCACTGAAGGCCTACGGAGCAAATGGGAGGACGAAGATGGTCGAACGAGACGAACTTGGTCCTAAGAAGGCCTACGGATCAAATGGGAGGACGAAGATGGACGAACGAGACGAACTTGGTCCAAAGAAGGCCAACGGATCAAATGGGAGGACGAAGATGGACGAACGAGACGAACTTGGTCCAAAGAAGGCCTACGGATCAAATGGGAGGACGAAGATGGACGAACGAGACGAACTTGGTCAAAAGAAGGCCTACGGATCAAATGGGAGGACGAAGATGGACGAACGAGACGAACTTGGTCCAAAGAAGGCCTACGGATCAAATGGGAGGACGAAGATGGACGAAGGAGACGAACTTGGTCCAAAGAAGGCCAACGGATCAAATGGGAGGACGAAGATGGACGAACGAGACGAACTTGGTCCAAAGAAGGCCTACGGATCAAATGGGAGGACGAAGATTGGGGAACGAGGCGAACTTGGTCCAAAGAAGGCCTACGAATGAAATGGGAGGACGAAGATGGACGAACGAGACAAACTTCGTCCAAAGAATTCCAACGGATCAAATGGGAGGACAATGGTGGTAGAACAAGACGAACTTGGTCCAAAGAAGGCCTACGGATCAAATGGGAGGACGAAGAGGGACGAACGAGACAAACATGGTGCAAAGAAGGCCTACGGAGCAAATGGGAGGATGAAGAGGGACGAACGAGACAAACGTGGTGCACTGAAGGCCTACGGAGCAAATGGGAGGACGAAGATGGTCGAACGAGACGAACTTGGTCCAAAGAAGGCCTACGGATCAAATGGGAGGACGAAGTTGGACGAACGAGACGAACTTGGTCCAAAGAAGGCCTACGGATCAAATGGGAGGACGAAGATGGACGAACGAGACGAACTTGGTCCAACGAACGAGACGAACTTGGTCCAAAGAAGGCCTACGGATCAAATGGGAGGACGAAGATGGACGAACGAGACAAACTTGGTCCAAAGAAGGCCTACGGATCAAATGGGAGGACGAAGATGGACGAACGAGACGAACTTGGTCCAAAGAAGGCCTACGGATCAAATGGGAGGACGAAGTTGGACGAACGAGACGAACTTGGTCCAAAGAAGGCCTACGGATCAAATGGGAGGACGAAGATGGACGAACGAGACGAACTTGGTCCAACGAACGAGACGAACTTGGTCCAAAGAAGGCCTACGGATCAAATGGGAGGACGAAGAAGGACGAACGAGACGAACTTGGTCCAAAGAAGGCCAACGGATCAAATGGGAGGACGAAGATGGACGAACGAGACGAACTTGGCCCAAAGAAGGCCTACGGATCAAATGGGAGGACGAAGATGGACGAACGAGACGAACTTGGTCCAACGAAGGCCAACGGATCAAATGGGAGGACGAAGATGGACGAACGAGACGAACTTGGTCCAAAGAAGGCCTAGGGATCAAATGGGAGAAAGGAGATGGAGGAACGAGGCGAACTTGGTCCAAAGAAGGCCTACGGATCAAATGGGAGGACGAAGATGGACGAACGAGACAAACTTCGTCCAAAGAATTGCAACGGATCAAATGGGAGGACGAAGGTGGTAGAACAAGACGAACTTGGTCCAAAGAAGGCCTACAGATCAAATGGGAGGACGAAGAGGGACGAACGAGACAAACATGGTGCAAAGAAGGCCTACGGAGCAAATGGGAGGACGAAGATGGTCGAACGAGACGAACTTGGTCAAAAGAAGGCCTACGGATCAAATGGGAGGACGAAGATGGACGAACGAGACGAACTTGGTCCAAAGAATTCCAACGGATCAAATGGGAGGACGAAGATGGACGAACGAGACAAACTTGGTCCAAAGAATTCCAACGGATCAAATGGGAGGACGAAGGTGGTAGAACAAGACGAACTTGGTCCAAAGAAGGCCTACGGATCAAATGGGAGGACGAAGAGGGACGAACGAGACAAACTTGGTCCAAAGAAGGCCTACGGAGCAAATGGGAGGACGAAGATGGACGAACGAGACGAACTTGGTCCAAAGAAGGCCTAGGGATCAAATGGGAGGACGAAGATGGACGAACGAAACAAACTTGGTCCAAAGAATTCCAACGGATCAAATGGGAGGACGAAGCTGGTAGAACAAGACGAACTTGGTCCAAAGAAGGCCTACGGATCAAATGGGAGGACGAAGAGGGACGAACGAGACAAACTTGGTCCAAAGAAGGCCTACGGAGCAAATGGGAGGACGAAGATGGACGAACGAGACGAACTTGGTCCAAAGAAGGCCTAGGGATCAAATGGGAGGACGAAGATGGACGAACGAGACGAACTTGGTCCAAAGAAGGCCTACGGATCAAATGGGAGGACGAAGATGGACGAACGAGACGAACTTGGTCCAACGAACGAGACGAACTTGGTCCAAAGAAGGCCTACGGATCAAATGGGAGGACGAAGATGGACGAACGAGACGAACTTGGTCCAAAGAAGGCCTAGGGATCAAATGGGAGAAAGGAGATGGAGGAACGAGGCGAACTTGGTCCAAAGAAGGCCTACGGATCAAATGGGAGGACGAAGATGGACGAACGAGACAAACTTCGTCCAAAGAATTCCAACGGATCAAATGGGAGGACGAAGGTGGTAGAACAAGACGAACTTGGTCCAAAGAAGGCCTACGGATCAAATGGGAGGACGAAGAGGGACGAACGAGACAAACATGGTGCAAAGAAGGCCTACGGAGCAAATGGGAGGACGAAGATGGTCGAACGAGACGAACTTGGTCAAAAGAAGGCCTACGGATCAAATGGGAGGACGAAGATGGACGAACGAGACGAACTTGGTCCAAAGAAGGCCTACGGATCAAATGGGAGGACGAAGATGGACGAACGAGACGAACTTGGTCCAAAGAAGGCCAACGGATCAAATGGGAGGACGAAGATGGACGAACGAGACGAACTTGGTCCAAAGAAGGCCTACGGATCAAATGGGAGGACGAAGATGGGGGAACGAGGCGAACTTGGTCCAAAGAAGGCCTACGGATCAAATGGGAGGACGAAGATGGACGAACGAGACAAACTTGGTCCAAAGAATTCCAACGGATCAAATGGGAGGACGAAGATGGACGAACGAGACAAACTTGGTCCAAAGAATTCCAACGGATCAAATGGGAGGACGAAGGTGGTAGAACAAGACGAACTTGGTCCAAAGAAGGCCTACGGATCAAATGGGAGGACGAAGAGGGACGAACGAGACAAACTTGGTCCAAAGAAGGCCTACGGAGCAAATGGGAGGACGAAGATGGACGAACGAGACGAACCTGGTCTAAAGAAGGACTAGGGATCAAATGGGAGGACGAAGATGGACGAACGAGACGAACTTGGTCCAAAGAAGGCCTACGGATCAAATGGGAGGACGAAGATGGACGAACGAGACGAACTTGGCCCAAAGAAGGCCTACGGATCAAATGGGAGGACGAAGATGGACGAACGAGAGCAACTTGGTCCAACGAAGGCCAACGGATCAAATGGTAGGACGAAGATGGACGAACGAGACGAACTTGGTCCAAAGAAGGCCTAGGGATCAAATGGGAGGACGAAGATTGAGGAACGAGGCGAACTTGGTCCAAAGAAGGCCTACGAATCAAATGGGAGGACGAAGATGGACGAACGAGACAAACTTCGTCCAAAGAATTCCAACGGATCAAATGGGAGGACAATGGTGGTAGAACAAGACGAACTTGGTCCAAAGAAGGCCTACGGATCAAATGGGAGGACGAAGAGGGACGAACGAGACAAACATGGTGCAAAGAATGCCTACGGAGCAAATGGGAGGATGAAGAGGGACGAACGAGACAAACATGGTGCACTGAAGGCCTACGGAGCAAATGGGAGGACGAAGATGGTCGAACGAGACGAACTTGGTCCAAAGAAGGCCTACGGATCAAATGGGAGGACGAAGATGGACGAACGAGACGAACTTGGTCCAAAGAAGGCCTACGGATCAAATGGGAGGACGAAGATGGACGAACGAGACAAACTTGGTCCAAAGAATTCCAACGGATCAAATGGGAGGACGAAGATGGACGAACGAGACAAACTTGGTCCAAAGAAGGCCTACGGATCAAATGGGAGGACGAAGATGGACGAACGAGACGAACTTGGTCCAAAGAAGGCCTACGGATCAAATGGGAGGACGAAGTTGGACGAACGAGACGAACTTGGTCCAAAGAAGGCCTACGGATCAAATGGGAGGACGAAGATGGACGAACGAGACGAACTTGGTCCAACGAACGAGACGAACTTGGTCCAAAGAAGGCCTACGGATCAAATGGGAGGACGAAGATGGACGAACGAGACGAACTTGGTCCAAAGAAGGCCAACGGATCAAATGGGAGGACGAAGATGGACGAAAGAGACGAACTTGGCCCAAAGAAGGCCTACGGATCAAATGGGAGGACGAAGATGGACGAACGAGACGAACTTGGTCCAACGAAGGCCAACGGATCAAATGGGAGGACGAAGATGGATGAACGAGACGAACTTGGTCCAAAGAAGGCCTAGGGATCAAATGGGAGAAAGGAGATGGAGGAACGAGGCGAACTTGGTCCAAAGAAGGCCTACGGATCAAATGGGAGGACGAAGATGGACGAACGAGACAAACTTCGTCCAAAGAATTCCAACGGATCAAATGGGAGGACGAAGGTGGTAGAACAAGACGAACTTGGTCCAAAGAAGGCCTACGGATCAAATGGGAGGACGAAGAGGGACGAACGAGACAAACTTGGTCCAAAGAAGGCCTACGGAGCAAATGGGAGGACGAAGATGGACGAACGAGACGAACTTGGTCTAAAGAAGGACTAGGGATCAAATGGGAGGACGAAGATGGACGAACGAGACGAACTTGGTCCAAAGAAGGCCTACGGATCAAATGGGAGGACGAAGATGGACGAACGAGACGAACTTGGCCCAAAGAAGGCCTACGGATCAAATGGGAGGACGAAGTTGGACGAACGAGACGAACTTGGTCCAAAGAAGGCCTACGGATCAAATGGGAGGACGAAGATGGACGAACGAGACGAACTTGGTCCAACGAACGAGACGAACTTGGTCCAAAGAAGGCCTACGGATCAAATGGGAGGACGAAGATGGACGAACGAGACGAACTTGGTCCAAAGAAGGCCAACGGATCAAATGGGAGGACGAAGATGGACGAACGAGACGAACTTGGCCCAAAGAAGGCCTACGGATCAAATGGGAGGACGAAGATGGACGAACGAGACGAACTTGGTCCAACGAAGGCCAACGGATCAAATGGGAGGACGAAGATGGACGAACGAGACGAACTTGGTCCAAAGAAGGCCTAGGGATCAAATGGGAGAAAGGAGATGGAGGAACGAGGCGAACTTGGTCCAAAGAAGGCCTACGGATCAAATGGGAGGACGAAGATGGACGAACGAGACAAACTTCGTCCAAAGAATTGCAACGGATCAAATGGGAGGACGAAGGTGGTAGAACAAGACGAACTTGGTCCAAAGAAGGCCTACAGATCAAATGGGAGGACGAAGAGGGACGAACGAGACAAACATGGTGCAAAGAAGGCCTACGGAGCAAATGGGAGGACGAAGATGGTCGAACGAGACGAACTTGGTCAAAAGAAGGCCTACGGATCAAATGGGAGGACGAAGATGGACGAACGAGACGAACTTGGTCCAAAGAATTCCAACGGATCAAATGGGAGGACGAAGATGGACGAACGAGACAAACTTGGTCCAAAGAATTCCAACGGATCAAATGGGAGGACGAAGGTGGTAGAACAAGACGAACTTGGTCCAAAGAAGGCCTACGGATCAAATGGGAGGACGAAGAGGGACGAACGAGACAAACTTGGTCCAAAGAAGGCCTACGGAGCAAATGGGAGGACGAAGATGGACGAACGAGACGAACTTGGTCCAAAGAAGGCCTAGGGATCAAATGGGAGGACGAAGATGGACGAACGAAACAAACTTGGTCCAAAGAATTCCAACGGATCAAATGGGAGGACGAAGCTGGTAGAACAAGACGAACTTGGTCCAAAGAAGGCCTACGGATCAAATGGGAGGACGAAGAGGGACGAACGAGACAAACTTGGTCCAAAGAAGGCCTACGGAGCAAATGGGAGGACGAAGATGGACGAACGAGACGAACTTGGTCCAAAGAAGGCCTAGGGATCAAATGGGAGGACGAAGATGGACGAACGAGACGAACTTGGTCCAAAGAAGGCCTACGGATCAAATGGGAGGACGAAGATGGACGAACGAGACGAACTTGGTCCAACGAACGAGACGAACTTGGTCCAAAGAAGGCCTACGGATCAAATGGGAGGACGAAGATGGACGAACGAGACGAACTTGGTCCAAAGAAGGCCTAGGGATCAAATGGGAGAAAGGAGATGGAGGAACGAGGCGAACTTGGTCCAAAGAAGGCCTACGGATCAAATGGGAGGACGAAGATGGACGAACGAGACAAACTTCGTCCAAAGAATTCCAACGGATCAAATGGGAGGACGAAGGTGGTAGAACAAGACGAACTTGGTCCAAAGAAGGCCTACGGATCAAATGGGAGGACGAAGAGGGACGAACGAGACAAACATGGTGCAAAGAAGGCCTACGGAGCAAATAGGAGGACGAAGATGGTCGAACGAGACGAACTTGGTCAAAAGAAGGCCTACGGATCAAATGGGAGGACGAAGATGGACGAACGAGACGAACTTGGTCCAAAGAATTCCAACGGATCAAATGGGAGGACGAAGATGGACGAACGAGACAAACTTGGTCCAAAGAAGGCCTACGGATCAAATGGGAGGACGAAGATGGACGAACGAGACGAACTTGGTCCAAAGAAGGCCTACGGATCAAATGGGAGGACGAAGTTGGACGAACGAGACGAACTTGGTCCAAAGAAGGCCTACGGATCAAATGGGAGGACGAAGATGGACGAACGAGACGAACTTGGTCCAACGAACGAGACGAACTTGGTCCAAAGAAGGCCTACGGATCAAATGGGAGGACGAAGATGGACGAACGAGACGAACTTGGTCCAAAGAAGGCCAACGGATCAAATGGGAGGACGAAGATGGACGAACGAGACGAACTTGGCCCAAAGAAGGCCTACGGATCAAATGGGAGGACGAAGATGGACGAACGAGACGAACTTGGTCCAACGAAGGCCAACGGATCAAATGGGAGGACGAAGATGGACGAACGAGACGAACTTGGTCCAAAGAAGGCCTAGGGATCAAATGGGAGAAAGGAGATGGAGGAACGAGGCGAACTTGGTCCAAAGAAGGCCTACGGATCAAATGGGAGGACGAAGATGGACGAACGAGACAAACTTCGTCCAAAGAATTGCAACGGATCAAATGGGAGGACGAAGGTGGTAGAACAAGACGAACTTGGTCCAAAGAAGGCCTACAGATCAAATGGGAGGACGAAGAGGGACGAACGAGACAAACATGGTGCAAAGAAGGCCTACGGAGCAAATGGGAGGACGAAGATGGTCGAACGAGACGAACTTGGTCAAAAGAAGGCCTACGGATCAAATGGGAGGACGAAGATGGACGAACGAGACGAACTTGGTCCAAAGAATTCCAACGGATCAAATGGGAGGACGAAGATGGACGAACGAGACAAACTTGGTCCAAAGAATTCCAACGGATCAAATGGGAGGACGAAGGTGGTAGAACAAGACGAACTTGGTCCAAAGAAGGCCTACGGATCAAATGGGAGGACGAAGAGGGACGAACGAGACAAACTTGGTCCAAAGAAGGCCTACGGAGCAAATGGGAGGACGAAGATGGACGAACGAGACGAACTTGGTCCAAAGAAGGCCTAGGGATCAAATGGGAGGACGAAGATGGACGAACGAAACAAACTTGGTCCAAAGAATTCCAACGGATCAAATGGGAGGACGAAGCTGGTAGAACAAGACGAACTTGGTCCAAAGAAGGCCTACGGATCAAATGGGAGGACGAAGAGGGACGAACGAGACAAACTTGGTCCAAAGAAGGCCTACGGAGCAAATGGGAGGACGAAGATGGACGAACGAGACGAACTTGGTCCAAAGAAGGCCTAGGGATCAAATGGGAGGACGAAGATGGACGAACGAGACGAACTTGGTCCAAAGAAGGCCTACGGATCAAATGGGAGGACGAAGATGGACGAACGAGACGAACTTGGTCCAACGAACGAGACGAACTTGGTCCAAAGAAGGCCTACGGATCAAATGGGAGGACGAAGATGGACGAACGAGACGAACTTGGTCCAAAGAAGGCCTAGGGATCAAATGGGAGAAAGGAGATGGAGGAACGAGGCGAACTTGGTCCAAAGAAGGCCTACGGATCAAATGGGAGGACGAAGATGGACGAACGAGACAAACTTCGTCCAAAGAATTCCAACGGATCAAATGGGAGGACGAAGGTGGTAGAACAAGACGAACTTGGTCCAAAGAAGGCCTACGGATCAAATGGGAGGACGAAGAGGGACGAACGAGACAAACATGGTGCAAAGAAGGCCTACGGAGCAAATGGGAGGACGAAGATGGTCGAACGAGACGAACTTGGTCAAAAGAAGGCCTACGGATCAAATGGGAGGACGAAGATGGACGAACGAGACGAACTTGGTCCAAAGAAGGCCTACGGATCAAATGGGAGGACGAAGATGGACGAACGAGACGAACTTGGTCCAAAGAAGGCCAACGGATCAAATGGGAGGACGAAGATGGACGAACGAGACGAACTTGGTCCAAAGAAGGCCTACGGATCAAATGGGAGGACGAAGATGGGGGAACGAGGCGAACTTGGTCCAAAGAAGGCCTACGGATCAAATGGGAGGACGAAGATGGACGAACGAGACAAACTTGGTCCAAAGAATTCCAACGGATCAAATGGGAGGACGAAGATGGACGAACGAGACAAACTTGGTCCAAAGAATTCCAACGGATCAAATGGGAGGACGAAGGTGGTAGAACAAGACGAACTTGGTCCAAAGAAGGCCTACGGATCAAATGGGAGGACGAAGAGGGACGAACGAGACAAACTTGGTCCAAAGAAGGCCTACGGAGCAAATGGGAGGACGAAGATGGACGAACGAGACGAACCTGGTCTAAAGAAGGACTAGGGATCAAATGGGAGGACGAAGATGGACGAACGAGACGAACTTGGTCCAAAGAAGGCCTACGGATCAAATGGGAGGACGAAGATGGACGAACGAGACGAACTTGGCCCAAAGAAGGCCTACGGATCAAATGGGAGGACGAAGATGGACGAACGAGAGCAACTTGGTCCAACGAAGGCCAACGGATCAAATGGTAGGACGAAGATGGACGAACGAGACGAACTTGGTCCAAAGAAGGCCTAGGGATCAAATGGGAGGACGAAGATTGAGGAACGAGGCGAACTTGGTCCAAAGAAGGCCTACGAATCAAATGGGAGGACGAAGATGGACGAACGAGACAAACTTCGTCCAAAGAATTCCAACGGATCAAATGGGAGGACAATGGTGGTAGAACAAGACGAACTTGGTCCAAAGAAGGCCTACGGATCAAATGGGAGGACGAAGAGGGACGAACGAGACAAACATGGTGCAAAGAATGCCTACGGAGCAAATGGGAGGATGAAGAGGGACGAACGAGACAAACATGGTGCACTGAAGGCCTACGGAGCAAATGGGAGGACGAAGATGGTCGAACGAGACGAACTTGGTCCAAAGAAGGCCTACGGATCAAATGGGAGGACGAAGATGGACGAACGAGACGAACTTGGTCCAAAGAAGGCCTACGGATCAAATGGGAGGACGAAGATGGACGAACGAGACAAACTTGGTCCAAAGAATTCCAACGGATCAAATGGGAGGACGAAGATGGACGAACGAGACAAACTTGGTCCAAAGAAGGCCTACGGATCAAATGGGAGGACGAAGATGGACGAACGAGACGAACTTGGTCCAAAGAAGGCCTACGGATCAAATGGGAGGACGAAGTTGGACGAACGAGACGAACTTGGTCCAAAGAAGGCCTACGGATCAAATGGGAGGACGAAGATGGACGAACGAGACGAACTTGGTCCAACGAACGAGACGAACTTGGTCCAAAGAAGGCCTACGGATCAAATGGGAGGACGAAGATGGACGAACGAGACGAACTTGGTCCAAAGAAGGCCAACGGATCAAATGGGAGGACGAAGATGGACGAAAGAGACGAACTTGGCCCAAAGAAGGCCTACGGATCAAATGGGAGGACGAAGATGGACGAACGAGACGAACTTGGTCCAACGAAGGCCAACGGATCAAATGGGAGGACGAAGATGGATGAACGAGACGAACTTGGTCCAAAGAAGGCCTAGGGATCAAATGGGAGAAAGGAGATGGAGGAACGAGGCGAACTTGGTCCAAAGAAGGCCTACGGATCAAATGGGAGGACGAAGATGGACGAACGAGACAAACTTCGTCCAAAGAATTCCAACGGATCAAATGGGAGGACGAAGGTGGTAGAACAAGACGAACTTGGTCCAAAGAAGGCCTACGGATCAAATGGGAGGACGAAGAGGGACGAACGAGACAAACTTGGTCCAAAGAAGGCCTACGGAGCAAATGGGAGGACGAAGATGGACGAACGAGACGAACTTGGTCTAAAGAAGGACTAGGGATCAAATGGGAGGACGAAGATGGACGAACGAGACGAACTTGGTCCAAAGAAGGCCTACGGATCAAATGGGAGGACGAAGATGGACGAACGAGACGAACTTGGCCCAAAGAAGGCCTACGGATCAAATGGGAGGACGAAGATGGACGAACGAGAGCAACTTGGTCCAACGAAGGCCAACGGATCAAATGGTAGGACGAAGATGGACGAACGAGACGAACTTGGTCCAAAGAAGGCCTAGGGATCAAATGGGAGGACGAAGATTGAGGAACGAGGCGAACTTGGTCCAAAGAAGGCCTACGAATCAAATGGGAGGACGAAGATGGACGAACGAGACAAACTTCGTCCAAAGAATTCCAACGGATCAAATGGGAGGACAATGGTGGTAGAACAAGACGAACTTGGTCCAAAGAAGGCCTACGGATCAAATGGGAGGACGAAGAGGGACGAACGAGACAAACATGGTGCAAAGAATGCCTACGGAGCAAATGGGAGGATGAAGAGGGACGAACGAGACAAACATGGTGCACTGAAGGCCTACGGAGCAAATGGGAGGACGAAGATGGTCGAACGAGACGAACTTGGTCCAAAGAAGGCCTACGGATCAAATGGGAGGACGAAGATGGACGAACGAGACGAACTTGGTCCAAAGAAGGCCTACGGATCAAATGGGAGGACGAAGATGGACGAACGAGACAAACTTGGTCCAAAGAATTCCAACGGATCAAATGGGAGGACGAAGATGGACGAACGAGACAAACTTGGTCCAAAGAAGGCCTACGGATCAAATGGGAGGACGAAGATGGACGAACGAGACGAACTTGGTCCAAAGAAGGCCTACGGATCAAATGGGAGGACGAAGTTGGACGAACGAGACGAACTTGGTCCAAAGAAGGCCTACGGATCAAATGGGAGGACGAAGATGGACGAACGAGACGAACTTGGTCCAACGAACGAGACGAACTTGGTCCAAAGAAGGCCTACGGATCAAATGGGAGGACGAAGATGGACGAACGAGACGAACTTGGTCCAAAGAAGGCCAACGGATCAAATGGGAGGACGAAGATGGACGAAAGAGACGAACTTGGCCCAAAGAAGGCCTACGGATCAAATGGGAGGACGAAGATGGACGAACGAGACGAACTTGGTCCAACGAAGGCCAACGGATCAAATGGGAGGACGAAGATGGATGAACGAGACGAACTTGGTCCAAAGAAGGCCTAGGGATCAAATGGGAGAAAGGAGATGGAGGAACGAGGCGAACTTGGTCCAAAGAAGGCCTACGGATCAAATGGGAGGACGAAGATGGACGAACGAGACAAACTTCGTCCAAAGAATTCCAACGGATCAAATGGGAGGACGAAGAGGGATGAACGAGACGAACTTGGTCTAAAGAAGGACTAGGGATCAAATGGGAGGACGAAGATGGACGAACGAGACGAACTTGGCCCAAAGAAGGCCTACGGATCAAATGGGAGGACGAAGATGGACGAACGAGACGAACTTGGTCCAACGAAGGCCAACGGATCAAATGGGAGGACGAAGATGGACGAACGAGACGAACTTGGTCCAAAGAAGGCCTAGGGATCAAATGGGAGGACGAAGATTGAGGAACGAGGCGAACTTGGTCCAAAGAAGGCCTACGAATCAAATGGGAGGACGAAGATGGACGAACGAGACAAACTTCGTCCAAAGAATTCCAACGGATCAAATGGGAGGACAATGGTGGTAGAACAAGACGAACTTGGTCCAAAGAAGGCCTACGGATCAAATGGGAGGACGAAGAGGGACGAACGAGACAAACATGGTGCAAAGAATGCCTACGGAGGAAATGGGAGGATGAAGAGGGACGAACGAGACAAACATGGTGCACTGAAGGCCTACGGAGCAAATGGGAGGACGAAGATGGTCGAACGAGATGAACTTGGTCCAAAGAAGGCCTACGGATCAAATGGGAGGACGAAGATGGACGAACGAGACGAACTTGGTCCAAAGAAGGCCTACGGATCAAATGGGAGGACGAAGAGGGACGAACGAGACAAACTTGGTCCAAAGAAGGCCTACGGAGCAAATGGGAGGACGAAGATGGACGAACGAGACGAACTTGGTCCAAAGAAGGCCTAGGGATCAAATGGGAGGACGAAGATGGACGAACGAGACGAACTTGGTCCAAAGAAGGCCTACGGATCAAATGGGAGGACGAAGATGGACGAACGAGACGAACTTGGTCCAACGAACGAGACGAACTTGGTCCAAAGAAGGCCTACGGATCAAATGGGAGGACGAAGATGGACGAACGAGACGAACTTGGTCCAAAGAAGGCCTAGGGATCAAATGGGAGAAAGGAGATGGAGGAACGAGGCGAACTTGGTCCAAAGAAGGCCTACGGATCAAATGGGAGGACGAAGATGGACGAACGAGACAAACTTCGTCCAAAGAATTCCAACGGATCAAATGGGAGGACGAAGGTGGTAGAACAAGACGAACTTGGTCCAAAGAAGGCCTACGGATCAAATGGGAGGACGAAGAGGGACGAACGAGACAAACATGGTACAAAGAAGGCCTACGGAGCAAATGGGAGGACGAAGATGGTCGAACGAGACGAACTTGGTCAAAAGAAGGCCTACGGATCAAATGGGAGGACGAAGATGGACGAACGAGACGAACGTGGTCGAAAGAAGGCCTACGAATCAAATGGGAGGACGAAGATGGACGAACGAGACGAACTTGGTCCAAAGAAGGCCAACGGATCAAATGGGAGGACGAAGATGGACGAACGAGACGAACTTGGTCCAAAGAAGGCCTACGGATCAAATGGGAGGACGAAGATGGGGGAACGAGGCGAACTTGGTCCAAAGAAGGCCTACGGATCAAATGGGAGGACGAAGATGGACGAACGAGACAAACTTGGTCCAAAGAATTCCAACGGATCAAATGGGAGGACGAAGATGGACGAACAAGGCAAACTTGGTCCAAAGAATTCCAACGAATCAAATGGGAGGACGAAGGTGGTAGAACAAGACGAACTTGGTCCAAAGAAGGCCTACGGATCAAATGGGAGGACGAAGAGGGACGAACGAGACAAACTTGGTCCAAAGAAGGCCTACGGAGCAAATGGGAGGACGAAGATGGACGAACGAGACGAACTTGGTCCAAAGAAGGCCTAGGGATCAAATGGGAGGACGAAGATGGACGAACGAGACAAACTTGGTCCAAAGAATTCCAACGGATCAAATGGGAGGACGAAGATGGACGAACGAGACAAACTTGGTCCAAAGAATTCCAACGGATCAAATGGGAGGACGAAGCTGGTAGAACAAGACGAACTTGGTCCAAAGAAGGCCTACGGATCAAATGGGAGGACGAAGAGGGACGAACGAGACAAACTTGGTCCAAAGAAGGCCTACGGAGCAAATGGGAGGACGAAGATGGACGAACGAGACGAACTTGGTCCAAAGAAGGCCTAGGGATCAAATGGGAGGACGAAGATGGATGAACGAGACGAACTTGGTCCAAAGAAGGCCTACGGATCAAATGGGAGGACGAAGATGGACGAACGAGACGAACTTGGTCCAACGAACGAGACGAACTTGGTCCAAAGAAGGCCTACGGATCAAATGGGAGGACGAAGATGGACGAACGAGACGAACTTGGTCCAAAGAAGGCCTACGGATCAAATGGGAGGACGAAGGTGGTAGAACAAGACGAACTTGGTCCAAAGAAGGCCTACGGATCAAATGGGAGGACGAAGAGGGACGAACGAGACAAACTTGGTCCAAAGAATTCCAACGGATCAAATGGGAGGACGAAGGTGGTAGAACAAGACGAACTTGGTCCAAAGAAGGCCTACGGATCAAATGGGAGGACGAAGAGGGACGAACGAGACAAACTTGGTCCAAAGAAGGCCTACGGAGCAAATGGGAGGACGAAGATGGACGAACGAGACGAACTTGGTCCAAAGAAGGCCTACGGATCAAATGGGAGGACGAAGATGGACGAACGAGACGAACTTGGCCCAAAGAAGGCCTACGGATCAAATGGGAGGACGAAGATGGACGAACGAGAGCAACTTGGTCCAACGAAGGCCAACGGATCAAATGGTAGGACGAAGATGGACGAACGAGACGAACTTGGTCCAAAGAAGGCCTAGGGATCAAATGGGAGGACGAAGATTGAGGAACGAGGCGAACTTGGTCCAAAGAAGGCCTACGAATCAAATGGGAGGACGAAGATGGACGAACGAGACAAACTTCGTCCAAAGAATTCCAACGGATCAAATGGGAGGACAATGGTGGTAGAACAAGACGAACTTGGTCCAAAGAAGGCCTACGGATCAAATGGGAGGACGAAGAGGGACGAACGAGACAAACATGGTGCAAAGAATGCCTACGGAGCAAATGGGAGGATGAAGAGGGACGAACGAGACAAACATGGTGCACTGAAGGCCTACGGAGCAAATGGGAGGACGAAGATGGTCGAACGAGACGAACTTGGTCCAAAGAAGGCCTACGGATCAAATGGGAGGACGAAGATGGACGAACGAGACGAACTTGGTCCAAAGAAGGCCTACGGATCAAATGGGAGGACGAAGATGGACGAACGAGACAAACTTGGTCCAAAGAATTCCAACGGATCAAATGGGAGGACGAAGATGGACGAACGAGACAAACTTGGTCCAAAGAAGGCCTACGGATCAAATGGGAGGACGAAGATGGACGAACGAGACGAACTTGGTCCAAAGAAGGCCTACGGATCAAATGGGAGGACGAAGTTGGACGAACGAGACGAACTTGGTCCAAAGAAGGCCTACGGATCAAATGGGAGGACGAAGATGGACGAACGAGACGAACTTGGTCCAACGAACGAGACGAACTTGGTCCAAAGAAGGCCTACGGATCAAATGGGAGGACGAAGATGGACGAACGAGACGAACTTGGTCCAAAGAAGGCCAACGGATCAAATGGGAGGACGAAGATGGACGAAAGAGACGAACTTGGCCCAAAGAAGGCCTACGGATCAAATGGGAGGACGAAGATGGACGAACGAGACGAACTTGGTCCAACGAAGGCCAACGGATCAAATGGGAGGACGAAGATGGATGAACGAGACGAACTTGGTCCAAAGAAGGCCTAGGGATCAAATGGGAGAAAGGAGATGGAGGAACGAGGCGAACTTGGTCCAAAGAAGGCCTACGGATCAAATGGGAGGACGAAGATGGACGAACGAGACAAACTTCGTCCAAAGAATTCCAACGGATCAAATGGGAGGACGAAGGTGGTAGAACAAGACGAACTTGGTCCAAAGAAGGCCTACGGATCAAATGGGAGGACGAAGAGGGACGAACGAGACGAACTTGGTCTAAAGAAGGACTAGGGATCAAATGGGAGGACGAAGATGGACGAACGAGACGAACTTGGTCCAAAGAAGGCCTACGGATCAAATGGGAGGACGAAGATGGACGAACGAGACGAACTTGGCCCAAAGAAGGCCTACGGATCAAATGGGAGGACGAAGATGGACGAACGAGACGAACTTGGTCCAACGAAGGCCAACGGATCAAATGGGAGGACGAAGATGGACGAACGAGACGAACTTGGTCCAAAGAAGGCCTAGGGATCAAATGGGAGGACGAAGATTGAGGAACGAGGCGAACTTGGTCCAAAGAAGGCCTACGAATCAAATGGGAGGACGAAGATGGACGAACGAGACAAACTTCGTCCAAAGAATTCCAACGGATCAAATGGGAGGACAATGGTGGTAGAACAAGACGAACTTGGTCCAAAGAAGGCCTACGGATCAAATGGGAGGACGAAGAGGGACGAACGAGACAAACATGGTGCAAAGAATGCCTACGGAGGAAATGGGAGGATGAAGAGGGACGAACGAGACAAACATGGTGCACTGAAGGCCTACGGAGCAAATGGGAGGACGAAGATGGTCGAACGAGATGAACTTGGTCCAAAGAAGGCCTACGGATCAAATGGGAGGACGAAGATGGACGAACGAGACGAACTTGGTCCAAAGAAGGCCTACGGATCAAATGGGAGGACGAAGAGGGACGAACGAGACAAACTTGGTCCAAAGAAGGCCTACGGAGCAAATGGGAGGACGAAGATGGACGAACGAGACGAACTTGGTCCAAAGAAGGCCTAGGGATCAAATGGGAGGACGAAGATGGACGAACGAGACGAACTTGGTCCAAAGAAGGCCTACGGATCAAATGGGAGGACGAAGATGGACGAACGAGACGAACTTGGTCCAACGAACGAGACGAACTTGGTCCAAAGAAGGCCTACGGATCAAATGGGAGGACGAAGATGGACGAACGAGACGAACTTGGTCCAAAGAAGGCCTAGGGATCAAATGGGAGAAAGGAGATGGAGGAACGAGGCGAACTTGGTCCAAAGAAGGCCTACGGATCAAATGGGAGGACGAAGATGGACGAACGAGACAAACTTCGTCCAAAGAATTCCAACGGATCAAATGGGAGGACGAAGGTGGTAGAACAAGACGAACTTGGTCCAAAGAAGGCCTACGGATCAAATGGGAGGACGAAGAGGGACGAACGAGACAAACATGGTACAAAGAAGGCCTACGGAGCAAATGGGAGGACGAAGATGGTCGAACGAGACGAACTTGGTCAAAAGAAGGCCTACGGATCAAATGGGAGGACGAAGATGGACGAACGAGACGAACGTGGTCGAAAGAAGGCCTACGAATCAAATGGGAGGACGAAGATGGACGAACGAGACGAACTTGGTCCAAAGAAGGCCAACGGATCAAATGGGAGGACGAAGATGGACGAACGAGACGAACTTGGTCCAAAGAAGGCCTACGGATCAAATGGGAGGACGAAGATGGGGGAACGAGGCGAACTTGGTCCAAAGAAGGCCTACGGATCAAATGGGAGGACGAAGATGGACGAACGAGACAAACTTGGTCCAAAGAATTCCAACGGATCAAATGGGAGGACGAAGATGGACGAACAAGGCAAACTTGGTCCAAAGAATTCCAACGAATCAAATGGGAGGACGAAGGTGGTAGAACAAGACGAACTTGGTCCAAAGAAGGCCTACGGATCAAATGGGAGGACGAAGAGGGACGAACGAGACAAACTTGGTCCAAAGAAGGCCTACGGAGCAAATGGGAGGACGAAGATGGACGAACGAGACGAACTTGGTCCAAAGAAGGCCTAGGGATCAAATGGGAGGACGAAGATGGACGAACGAGACAAACTTGGTCCAAAGAATTCCAACGGATCAAATGGGAGGACGAAGATGGACGAACGAGACAAACTTGGTCCAAAGAATTCCAACGGATCAAATGGGAGGACGAAGCTGGTAGAACAAGACGAACTTGGTCCAAAGAAGGCCTACGGATCAAATGGGAGGACGAAGAGGGACGAACGAGACAAACTTGGTCCAAAGAAGGCCTACGGAGCAAATGGGAGGACGAAGATGGACGAACGAGACGAACTTGGTCCAAAGAAGGCCTAGGGATCAAATGGGAGGACGAAGATGGATGAACGAGACGAACTTGGTCCAAAGAAGGCCTACGGATCAAATGGGAGGACGAAGATGGACGAACGAGACGAACTTGGTCCAACGAACGAGACGAACTTGGTCCAAAGAAGGCCTACGGATCAAATGGGAGGACGAAGATGGACGAACGAGACGAACTTGGTCCAAAGAAGGCCTACGGATCAAATGGGAGGACGAAGGTGGTAGAACAAGACGAACTTGGTCCAAAGAAGGCCTACGGATCAAATGGGAGGACGAAGAGGGACGAACGAGACAAACTTGGTCCAAAGAATTCCAACGGATCAAATGGGAGGACGAAGGTGGTAGAACAAGACGAACTTGGTCCAAAGAAGGCCTACGGATCAAATGGGAGGACGAAGAGGGACGAACGAGACAAACTTGGTCCAAAGAAGGCCTACGGAGCAAATGGGAGGACGAAGATGGACGAACGAGACGAACTTGGTCCAAAGAAGGCCTACGGATCAAATGGGAGGACGAAGATGGACGAACGAGACAAACTTCGTCCAAAGAATTCCAACGGATCAAATGGGAGGACGAAGGTGGTAGAACAAGACGAACTTGGTCCAAAGAAGGCCTACGGATCAAATGGGAGGACGAAGAGGGACGAACGAGACAAACTTGGTCCAAAGAAGGCCTACGGAGCAAATGGGAGGACGAAGATGGACGAACGAGACGAACTTGGTCTAAAGAAGGACTAGGGATCAAATGGGAGGACGAAGATGGACGAACGAGACGAACTTGGTCCAAAGAAGGCCTACGGATCAAATGGGAGGACGAAGATGGACGAACGAGACAAACTTGGTCCAAAGAATTCCAACGGATCAAATGGGAGGACGAAGATGGACGAACAAGGCAAACTTGGTCCAAAGAATTCCAACGAATCAAATGGGAGGACGAAGGTGGTAGAACAAGACGAACTTGGTCCAAAGAAGGCCTACGGATCAAATGGGAGGACGAAGAGGGACGAACGAGACAAACTTGGTCCAAAGAAGGCCTACGGAGCAAATGGGAGGACGAAGATGGACGAACGAGACGAACTTGGTCCAAAGAAGGCCTAGGGATCAAATGGGAGGACGAAGATGGACGAACGAGACAAACTTGGTCCAAAGAATTCCGACGGATCAAATGGGAGGACGAAGATGGACGAACGAGACAAACTTGGTCCAAAGAATTCCAACGGATCAAATGGGAGGACGAAGCTGGTAGAACAAGACGAACTTGGTCCAAAGAAGGCCTACGGATCAAATGGGAGGACGAAGAGGGACGAACGAGACAAACTTGGTCCAAAGAAGGCCTACGGAGCAAATGGGAGGACGAAGATGGACGAACGAGACGAACTTGGTCCAAAGAAGGCCTAGGGATCAAATGGGAGGACGAAGATGGACGAACGAGACGAACTTGGTCCAAAGAAGGCCTACGGATCAAATGGGAGGACGAAGATGGACGAACGAGACGAACTTGGTCCAACGAACGAGACGAACTTGGTCCAAAGAAGGCCTACGGATCAAATGGGAGGACGAAGATGGACGAACGAGACGAACTTGGTCCAAAGAAGGCCTACGGATCAAATGGGAGGACGAAGGTGGTAGAACAAGACGAACTTGGTCCAAAGAAGGCCTACGGATCAAATGGGAGGACGAAGAGGGACGAACGAGACAAACTTGGTCCAAAGAATTCCAACGGATCAAATGGGAGGACGAAGGTGGTAGAACAAGACGAACTTGGTCCAAAGAAGGCCTACGGATCAAATGGGAGGACGAAGAGGGACGAACGAGACAAACTTGGTCCAAAGAAGGCCTACGGAGCAAATGGGAGGACGAAGATGGACGAACGAGACGAACTTGGTCCAAAGAAGGCCTACGGATCAAATGGGAGGACGAAGATGGACGAACGAGACAAACTTCGTCCAAAGAATTCCAACGGATCAAATGGGAGGACGAAGGTGGTAGAACAAGACGAACTTGGTCCAAAGAAGGCCTACGGATCAAATGGGAGGACGAAGAGGGACGAACGAGACAAACTTGGTCCAAAGAAGGCCTACGGAGCAAATGGGAGGACGAAGATGGACGAACGAGACGAACTTGGTCTAAAGAAGGACTAGGGATCAAATGGGAGGACGAAGATGGACGAACGAGACGAACTTGGTCCAAAGAAGGCCTACGGATCAAATGGGAGGACGAAGATGGACGAACGAGACGAACTTGGCCCAAAGAAGGCCTACGGATCAAATGGGAGGACGAAGATGGACGAACGAGAGGAACTTGGTCCAACGAAGGCCAACGGATCAAATGGGAGGACGAAGATGGACGAACGAGACGAACTTGGTCCAAAGAAGGCCTACGGAGCAAATGGGAGGACGAAGATGGACGAACGAGACGAACTTGGTCTAAAGAAGGACTAGGGATCAAATGGGAGGACGAAGATGGACGAACGAGACGAACTTGGTCCAAAGAAGGCCTAGGGATCAAATGGGAGGACGAAGATGGACGAACGAGACGAACTTGGTCCAAAGAAGGCCTACGGATCAAATGGGAGGACGAAGATGGACGAACGAGACGAACTTGGTCCAACGAACGAGACGAACTTGGTCCAAAGAAGGCCTACGGATCAAATGGGAGGACGAAGATGGACGAACGAGACGAACTTGGTCCAAAGAAGGCCTACGGATCAAATGGGAGGACGAAAATGGACGAACGAGACGAACTTGGTCCAACGAACGAGACGAACTTGGTCCAAAGAAGGCCTACGAATCAAATGGGAGGACGAAGATGGACGAACGAGACAAACTTCGTCCAAAGAATTCCAACGGATCAAATGGGAGGACAATGGTGGTAGAACAAGACGAACTTGGTCCAAAGAAGGCCTACGGATCAAATGGGAGGACGAAGAGGGACGAACGAGACAAACATGGTGCAAAGAAGGCCTACGGAGCAAATGGGAGGATGAAGAGGGACGAACGAGACAAACTTGGTCCAAAGAATTCCAACGGATCAAATGGGAGGACGAAGATGGACGAACGAGACAAACTTGGTCCAAAGAAGGCCTACGGATCAAATGGGAGGACGAAGATGGACGAACGAGACGAACTTGGTCCAAAGAAGGCCTACGGATCAAATGGGAGGACGAAGTTGGACGAACGAGACGAACTTGGTCCAAAGAAGGCCTACGGATCAAATGGGAGGACGAAGATGGACGAACGAGACGAACTTGGTCCAACGAACGAGACGAACTTGGTCCAAAGAAGGCCTACGGATCAAATGGGAGGACAAAGATGGACGAACGAGACGAACTTGGTCCAAAGAAGGCCAACGGATCAAATGGGAGGACGAAGATGGACGAAAGAGACGAACTTGGCCCAAAGAAGGCCTACGGATCAAATGGGAGGACGAAGATGGACGAACGAGACGAACTTGGTCCAACGAAGGCCAACGGATCAAATGGGAGGACGAAGATGGATGAACGAGACGAACTTGGTCCAAAGAAGGCCTAGGGATCAAATGGGAGAAAGGAGATGGAGGAACGAGGCGAACTTGGTCCAAAGAAGGCCAACGGATCAAATGGGAGGACGAAGATGGACGAACGAGACAAACTTCGTCCAAAGAATTCCAACGGATCAAATGGGAGGACGAAGGTGGTAGAACAAGACGAACTTGGTCCAAAGAAGGCCTACGGATCAAATGGGAGGACGAAGAGGGACGAACGAGACAAACTTGGTCCAAAGAAGGCCTACGGAGCAAATGGGAGGACGAAGATGGACGAACGAGACGAACTTGGTCTAAAGAAGGACTAGGGATCAAATGGGAGGACGAAGATGGACGAACGAGACGAACTTGGTCCAAAGAAGGCCTACGGATCAAATGGGAGGACGAAGATGGACGAACGAGACGAACTTGGCCCAAAGAAGGCCTACGGATCAAATGGGAGGACGAAGATGGACGAACGAGAGGAACTTGGTCCAACGAAGGCCAACGGATCAAATGGGAGGACGAAGATGGACGAACGAGACGAACTTGGTCCAAAGAAGGCCTAGGGATCAAATGGGAGGACGAAGATTGAGGAACGAGGCGAACTTGGTCCATAGAAGGCCTACGAATCAAATGGGAGGACGAAGATGGACGAACGAGACAAACTTCGTCCAAAGAATTCCAACGGATCAAATGGGAGGACAATGGTGGTAGAACAAGACGAACTTGGTCCAAAGAAGGCCTACGGATCAAATGGGAGGACGAAGAGGGACGAACGAGACAAACATGGTGCAAAGAAGGCCTACGGAGCAAATGGGAGGATGAAGAGGGACGAACGAGACAAACATGGTGCACTGAAGGCCTACGGAGCAAATGGGAGGACGAAGATGGTCGAACGAGACGAACTTGGTCCAAAGAAGGCCTACGGATCAAATGGGAGGACGAAGATGGACGAACGAGACGAACTTGGTCCAAAGAAGGCCTACGGATCAAATGGGAGGACGAAGAGGGACGAACGAGACAAACTTGGTCCAAAGAAGGCCTACGGAGCAAATGGGAGGACGAAGATGGACGAACGAGACGAACTTGGTCCAAAGAAGGCCTAGGGATCAAATGGGAGGACGAAGATGGACGAACGAGACGAACTTGGTCCAAAGAAGGCCTACGGATCAAATGGGAGGACGAAGATGGACGAACGAGACGAACTTGGTCCAACGAACGAGACGAACTTGGTCCAAAGAAGGCCTACGGATCAAATGGGAGGACGAAGATGGACGAACGAGACGAACTTGGTCCAAAGAAGGCCTAGGGATCAAATGGGAGAAAGGAGATGGAGGAACGAGGCGAACTTGGTCCAAAGAAGGCCTACGGATCAAATGGGAGGACGAAGATGGACGAACGAGACAAACTTCGTCCAAAGAATTCCAACGGATCAAATGGGAGGACGAAGGTGGTAGAACAAGACGAACTTGGTCCAAAGAAGGCCTACGGATCAAATGGGAGGACGAAGAGGGACGAACGAGACAAACATGGTACAAAGAAGGCCTACGGAGCAAATGGGAGGACGAAGATGGTCGAACGAGACGAACTTGGTCAAAAGAAGGCCTACGGATCAAATGGGAGGACGAAGATGGACGAACGAGACGAACGTGGTCGAAAGAAGGCCTACGAATCAAATGGGAGGACGAAGATGGACGAACGAGACGAACTTGGTCCAAAGAAGGCCAACGGATCAAATGGGAGGACGAAGATGGACGAACGAGACGAACTTGGTCCAAAGAAGGCCTACGGATCAAATGGGAGGACGAAGATGGGGGAACGAGGCGAACTTGGTCCAAAGAAGGCCTACGGATCAAATGGGAGGACGAAGATGGACGAACGAGACAAACTTGGTCCAAAGAATTCCAACGGATCAAATGGGAGGACGAAGATGGACGAACAAGGCAAACTTGGTCCAAAGAATTCCAACGAATCAAATGGGAGGACGAAGGTGGTAGAACAAGACGAACTTGGTCCAAAGAAGGCCTACGGATCAAATGGGAGGACGAAGAGGGACGAACGAGACAAACTTGGTCCTAAGAAGGCCTACGGAGCAAATGGGAGGACGAAGATGGACGAACGAGACGAACTTGGTCCAAAGAAGGCCTAGGGATCAAATGGGAGGACGAAGATGGACGAACGAGACAAACTTGGTCCAAAGAATTCCAACGGATCAAATGGGAGGACGAAGATGGACGAACGAGACAAACTTGGTCCAAAGAATTCCAACGGATCAAATGGGAGGACGAAGCTGGTAGAACAAGACGAACTTGGTCCAAAGAAGGCCTACGGATCAAATGGGAGGACGAAGAGGGACGAACGAGACAAACTTGGTCCAAAGAAGGCCTACGGAGCAAATGGGAGGACGAAGATGGACGAACGAGACGAACTTGGTCCAAAGAAGGCCTAGGGATCAAATGGGAGGACGAAGATGGACGAACGAGACGAACTTGGTCCAAAGAAGGCCTACGGATCAAATGGGAGGACGAAGATGGACGAACGAGACGAACTTGGTCCAACGAACGAGACGAACTTGGTCCAAAGAAGGCCTACGGATCAAATGGGAGGACGAAGATGGACGAACGAGACGAACTTGGTCCAAAGAAGGCCTAGGGATCAAATGGGAGAAAGGAGATGGAGGAACGAGGCGAATTTGGTCCAAAGAAGGCCTACGGATCAAATGGGAGGACGAAGATGGACGAACGAGAGAAACTTCGTCCAAAGAATTCCAACGGATCAAATGGGAGGACGAAGGTGGTAGAACAAGACGAACTTGGTCCAAAGAAGGCCTACGGATCAAATGGGAGGACGAAGAGGGACGAACGAGACAAACATGGTACAAAGAAGGCCTACGGAGCAAATGGGAGGACGAAGATGGTCGAACGAGACGAACTTGGTCAAAAGAAGGCCTACGGATCAAATGGGAGGACGAAGATGGACGAACGAGACGAACGTGGTCGAAAGAAGGCCTACGAATCAAATGGGAGGACGAAGATGGACGAACGAGACGAACTTGGTCCAAAGAAGGCCAACGGATCAAATGGGAGGACGAAGATGGACGAACGAGACGAACTTGGTCCAAAGAAGGCCTACGGATCAAATGGGAGGACGAAGATGGGGGAACGAGGCGAACTTGGTCCAAAGAAGGCCTACGGATCAAATGGGAGGACGAAGATGGACGAACGAGACAAACTTGGTCCAAAGAATTCCAACGGATCAAATGGGAGGACGAAGATGGACGAACAAGGCAAACTTGGTCCAAAGAATTCCAACGAATCAAATGGGAGGACGAAGGTGGTAGAACAAGACGAACTTGGTCCAAAGAAGGCCTACGGATCAAATGGGAGGACGAAGAGGGACGAACGAGACAAACTTGGTCCAAAGAAGGCCTACGGAGCAAATGGGAGGACGAAGATGGACGAACGAGACGAACTTGGTCCAAAGAAGGACTAGGGATCAAATGGGAGGACGAAGATGGACGAACGAGACGAACTTGGTCCAAAGAAGGCCTACGGATCAAATGGGAGGACGAAGATGGACGAACGAGACGAACTTGGCCCAAAGAAGGCCTACGGATCAAATGGGAGGACGAAGATGGACGAACGAGAGGAACTTGGTCCAACGAAGGCCAACGGATCAAATGGGAGGACGAAGATGGACGAACGAGACGAACTTGGTCCAAAGAAGGCCTAGGGATCAAATGGGAGGACGAAGATTGAGGAACGAGGCGAACTTGGTCCAAAGAAGGCCTACGAATCAAATGGGAGGACGAAGATGGACGAACGAGACAAACTTCGTCCAAAGAATTCCAACGGATCAAATAGGAGGACAATGGTGGTAGAACAAGATGAACTTGGTCCAAAGAAGGCCTACGGATCAAATGGGAGGACGAAGAGGGACGAACGAGACAAACATGGTGCAAAGAAGGCCTACGGAGCAAATGGGAGGATGAAGAGGGACGAACGAGACAAACATGGTGCACTGAAGGCCTACGGAGCAAATGGGAGGACGATGATGGACGAACGAGACGAACTTGGTCAAAAGAAGGCCTACGGATCAAATGGGAGGACGAAGATGGACGAACGAGACGAACTTGGTCAAAAGAAGGCCTACGGATCAAATGGGAGGACGAAGATGGAAGAACGAGACGAACTTGGTCCAAAGAAGGCCTACGGATCAAATGGGAGGACGAAGATGGACGAACGAGACGAACTTGGTCCAAAGAAGGCCAACGGATCAAATGGGAGGACGAAGATGGACGAACGAGACGAACTTGGCCCAAAGAAGGCCTACGGATCAAATGGGAGGACGAAGATGGACGAACGAGACGAACTTGGTCCAACGAAGGCCTACGGATCAAATGGGAGGACGAAGATGGACGAACGAGATGAACTTGGTCCAAAGAAGGCCTACGGATAAACTGGGAGGACGAAGATGGACGAACGAGACAAACTTCGTCCAAAGAATTCCAACGGATCAAATGGGAGGACGAAGGTGGTAGAACAAGACGAACTTGGTCCAAAGAAGGCCTACAGATCAAATGGGAGGACGAAGAGGGACGAACGAGACAAACATGGTGCAAAGAAGGCCTACGGAGCAAATGGGAGGACGAAGATGGTCGAACGAGACGAACTTGGACCAAAGAAGGCCTAGGGATCAAATGGGAGGACGAAGATGGACGAACGAGACGAACTTGGTCCAAAGAAGGCCTACGGATCAAATGGGAGGACGAAGAGGGACGAACGAGACAAACTTGGTCCAAAGAAGGCCTACGGAGCAAATGGGAGGACGAAGATGGACGAACGAGACGAACTTGGTCCAAAGAAGGCCTAGGGATCAAATGGGAGGACGAAGATGGACGAACGAGACGAACTTGGTCCAAAGAAGGCCTAGGGATCAAATGGGAGGACGAAGATGGACGAACGAGACAAACTTGGTCCAAAGAATTCCAACGGATCAAATGGGAGGACGAAGATGGACGAACGAGACAAACTTGGTCCAAAGAATTCCAACGGATCAAATGGGAGGACGAAGCTGGTAGAACAAGACGAACTTGGTCCAAAGAAGGCCTACGGATCAAATGGGAGGACGAAGAGGGACGAACGAGACAAACTTGGTCCAAAGAAGGCCTACGGAGCAAATGGGAGGACGAAGATGGACGAACGAGACGAACTTGGTCCAAAGAAGGCCTAGGGATCAAATGGGAGGACGAAGATGGACGAACGAGACGAACTTGGTCCAAAGAAGGCCTACGGATCAAATGGGAGGACGAAGATGGACGAACGAGACGAACTTGGTCCAACGAACGAGACGAACTTGGTCCAAAGAAGGCCTACGGATCAAATGGGAGGACGAAGATGGACGAACGAGACGAACTTGGTCCAAAGAAGGCCTAGGGATCAAATGGGAGAAAGGAGATGGAGGAACGAGGCGAACTTGGTCCAAAGAAGGCCTACGGATCAAATGGGAGGACGAAGATGGACGAACGAGACAAACTTCGTCCAAAGAATTCCAACGGATCAAATGGGAGGACGAAGGTGGTAGAACAAGACGAACTTGGTCCAAAGAAGGCCTACGGATCAAATGGGAGGACGAAGAGGGACGAACGAGACAAACATGGTGCAAAGAAGGCCTACGGAGCAAATGGGAGGACGAAGATGGTCGAACGAGACGAACTTGGTCAAAAGAAGGCCTACGGATCAAATGGGAGGACGAAGATGGACGAACGAGACGAACTTGGTCCAAAGAAGGCCTACGGATCAAATGGGAGGACGAAGATGGACGAACGAGACGAACTTGGTCCAAAGAAGGCCAACGGATCAAATGGGAGGACGAAGATGGACGAACGAGACGAACTTGGTCCAAAGAAGGCCTACGGATCAAATGGGTGGACGAAGATGGGGGAACGAGGCGAACTTGGTCCAAAGAAGGCCTACGGATCAAATGGGAGGACGAAGATGGACGAACGAGACAAACTTGGTCCAAAGAATTCCAACGGATCAAATGGGAGGACGAAGATGGACGAACGAGACAAACTTGGTCCAAAGAATTCCAACGGATCAAATGGGAGGACGAAGGTGGTAGAACAAGACGAACTTGGTCCAAAGAAGGCCTACGGATCAAATGGGAGGACGAAGAGGGACGAACGAGACAAACTTGGTCCAAAGAAGGCCTACGGAGCAAATGGGAGGACGAAGATGGACGAACGAGACGAACTTGGTCTAAAGAAGGACTAGGGATCAAATGGGAGGACGAAGATGGACGAACGAGACGAACTTGGTCCAAAGAAGGCCTACGGATCAAATGGGAGGACGAAGATGGACGAACGAGACGAACTTGGCCCAAAGAAGGCCTACGGATCAAATGGGAGGACGAAGATGGACGAACGAGACAAACTTGGTCCAAAGAAGGCCTACGGAGCAAATGGGAGGATGAAGAGGGACGAACGAGACAAACATGGTGCACTGAAGGCCTACGGAGCAAATGGGAGGACGAAGATGGTCGAACGAGACGAACTTGGTCCAAAGAAGGCCTACGGATCAAATGGGAGGACGAAGATGGACGAACGAGACGAACTTGGTCCAAAGAAGGCCTACGGATCAAATGGGAGGACGAAGATGGACGAACGAGACAAACTTGGTCCAAAGAATTCCAACGGATCAAATGGGAGGACGAAGATGGACGAACGAGACAAACTTGGTCCAAAGAAGGCCTACGGATCAAATGGGAGGACGAAGTTGGACGAACGAGACGAACTTGGTGCAAAGAAGGCCTACGGATCAAATGGGAGGACGAAGATGGACGAACGAGACGAACTTGGTCCAACGAACGAGACGAACTTGGTCCAAAGAAGGCCTACGGATCAAATGGGAGGACGAAGATGGACGAACGAGACGAACTTGGTCCAAAGAAGGCCAACGGATCAAATGGGAGGACGAAGATGGACGAAAGAGACGAACTTGGCCCAAAGAAGGCCTACGGATCAAATGGGAGGACGAAGATGGACGAACGAGACGAACTTGGTCCAACGAAGGCCAACGGATCAAATGGGAGGACGAAGATGGATGAACGAGACGAACTTGGTCCAAAGAAGGCCTAGGGATCAAATGGGAGAAAGGAGATGGAGGAACGAGGCGAACTTGGTCCAAAGAAGGCCTACGGATCAAATGGGAGGACGAAGATGGACGAACGAGACAAACTTCGTCCAAAGAATTCCAACGGATCAAATGGGAGGACGAAGGTGGTAGAACAAGACGAACTTGGTCCAAAGAAGGCCTACGGATCAAATGGGAGGACGAAGAGGGACGAACGAGACAAACTTGGTCCAAAGAAGGCCTACGGAGCAAATGGGAGGACGAAGATGGACGAACGAGACGAACTTGGTCTAAAGAAGGACTAGGGATCAAATGGGAGGACGAAGATGGACGAACGAGACGAACTTGGTCCAAAGAAGGCCTACGGATCAAATGGGAGGACGAAGATGGACGAACGAGACGAACTTGGCCCAAAGAAGGCCTACGGATCAAATGGGAGGACGAAGATGGACGAACGAGAGGAACTTGGTCCAACGAAGGCCAACGGATCAAATGGGAGGACGAAGATGGACGAACGAGACGAACTTGGTCCAAAGAAGGCCTAGGGATCAAATGGGAGGACGAAGATTGAGGAACGAGGCGAACTTGGTCCAAAGAAGGCCTACGAATCAAATGGGAGGACGAAGATGGACGAACGAGACAAACTTCGTCCAAAGAATTCCAACGGATCAAATGGGAGGACAATGGTGGTAGAACAAGACGAACTTGGTCCAAAGAAGGCCTACGGATCAAATGGGAGGACGAAGAGGGACGAACGAGACAAACATGGCGAAAAGAAGGCCTACGGAGCAAATGGGAGGATGAAGAGGGACGAACGAGACAAACATGGTGCACTGAAGGCCTACGGAGCAAATGGGAGGACGAAGATGGTCGAACGAGACGAACTTGGTCCAAAGAAGGCCTACGGATCAAATGGGAGGACGAAGATGGACGAACGAGACGAACTTGGTCCAAAGAAGGCCTACGGATCAAATGGGAGGACGAAGATGGACGAACGAGACAAACTTGGTCCAAAGAATTCCAACGGATCAAATGGGAGGACGAAGATGGACGAACGAGACAAACTTGGTCCAAAGAAGGCCTACGGATCAAATGGGAGGACGAAGATGGACGAACGAGACGAACTTGGTCCAAAGAAGGCCTACGGATCAAATGGGAGGACGAAGTTGGACGAACGAGACGAACTTGGTCCAAAGAAGGCCTACGGATCAAATGGGAGGACGAAGATGGACGAACGAGACGAACTTGGTCCAACGAACGAGACGAACTTGGTCCAAAGAAGGCCTACGGATCAAATGGGAGGACGAAGATGGACGAACGAGACGAACTTGGTCCAAAGAAGGCCAACGGATCAAATGGGAGGACGAAGATGGACGAAAGAGACGAACTTGGCCCAAAGAAGGCCTACGGATCAAATGGGAGGACGAAGATGGACGAACGAGACGAACTTGGTCCAACGAAGGCCAACGGATCAAATGGGAGGACGAAGATGGATGAACGAGACGAACTTGGTCCAAAGAAGGCCTAGGGATCAAATGGGAGAAAGGAGATGGAGGAACGAGGCGAACTTGGTCCAAAGAAGGCCTACGGATCAAATGGGAGGACGAAGATGGACGAACGAGACAAACTTCGTCCAAAGAATTCCAACGGATCAAATGGGAGGACGAAGGTGGTAGAACAAGACGAACTTGGTCCAAAGAAGGCCTACGGATCAAATGGGAGGACGAAGAGGGACGAACGAGACAAACTTGGTCCAAAGAAGGCCTACGGAGCAAATGGGAGGACGAAGATGGACGAACGAGACGAACTTGGTCTAAAGAAGGACTAGGGATCAAATGGGAGGACGAAGATGGACGAACGAGACGAACTTGGTCCAAAGAAGGCCTACGGATCAAATGGGAGGACAAAGATGGACGAACGAGACGAACTTGGCCCAAAGAAGGCCTACGGATCAAATGGGAGGACGAAGATGGACGAACGAGAGGAACTTGGTCCAACGAAGGCCAACGGATCAAATGGGAGGACGAAGATGGACGAACGAGACGAACTTGGTCCAAAGAAGGCCTAGGGATCAAATGGGAGGACGAAGATTGAGGAACGAGGCGAACTTGGTCCAAAGAAGGCCTACGAATCAAATGGGAGGACGAAGATGGACGAACGAGACAAACTTCGTCCAAAGAATTCCAACGGATCAAATGGGAGGACAATGGTGGTAGAACAAGACGAACTTGGTCCAAAGAAGGCCTACGGATCAAATGGGAGGACGAAGAGGGACGAACGAGACAAACATGGTGCAAAGAAGGCCTACGGAGCAAATGGGAGGATGAAGAGGGACGAACGAGACAAACATGGTGCACTGAAGGCCTACGGAGCAAATGGGAGGACGAAGATGGTCGAACGAGACGAACTTGGTCCAAAGAAGGCCTACGGATCAAATGGGAGGACGAAGATGGACGAACGAGACGAACTTGGTCCAAAGAAGGCCTACGGATCAAATGGGAGGACGAAGATGGACGAACGAGACAAACTTGGTCCAAAGAATTCCAACGGATCAAATGGGAGGACGAAGATGGACGAACGAGACAAACTTGGTCCAAAGAAGGCCTACGGATCAAATGGGAGGACGAAGATGGACGAACGAGACGAACTTGGTCCAAAGAAGGCCTACGGATCAAATGGGAGGACGAAGATGGACGAACGAGACAAACTTGGTCCAAAGAATTCCAACGGATAAAATTGGAGGACGAAGATGGACGAACGAGACAAACTTGGTCCAAAGAATTCCAACGGATCAAATGGGAGGACGAAGGTGGTAGAACAAGACGAACTTGGTCCAGAGAAGGCCTACGGATCAAATGGGAGGACGAAGATGGACGAACGAGAGGAACTTGGTCCAACGAAGGCCAACGGATCAAATGGGAGGACGAAGATGGACGAACGAGACGAACTTGGTCCAAAGAAGGCCTACGGATCAAATGGGAGGACGAAGATGGACGAACGAGACGAACTTGGTCCAAAGAAGGCCTACGGATCAAATGGGTGGACGAAGATGGGGGAACGAGGCGAACTTGGTCCAAAGAAGGCCTACGGATCAAATGGGAGGACGAAGATGGACGAACGAGACAAACTTGGTCCAAAGAATTCCAACGGATCAAATGGGAGGACGAAGATGGACGAACGAGACAAACTTGGTCCAAAGAATTCCAACGGATCAAATGGGAGGACGAAGGTGGTAGAACAAGACGAACTTGGTCCAAAGAAGGCCTACGGATCAAATGGGAGGACGAAGAGGGACGAACGAGACAAACTTGGTCCAAAGAAGGCCTACGGAGCAAATGGGAGGACGAAGATGGACGAACGAGACGAACTTGGTCTAAAGAAGGACTAGGGATCAAATGGGAGGACGAAGATGGACGAACGAGACGAACTTGGTCCAAAGAAGGCCTACGGATCAAATGGGAGGACGAAGATGGACGAACGAGACGAACTTGGCCCAAAGAAGGCCTACGGATCAAATGGGAGGACGAAGATGGACGAACGAGACAAACTTGGTCCAAAGAAGGCCTACGGAGCAAATGGGAGGATGAAGAGGGACGAACAAGACAAACATGGTGCACTGAAGGCCTACGGAGCAAATGGGAGGACGAAGATGGTCGAACGAGACGAACTTGGTCCAAAGAAGGCCTACGGATCAAATGGGAGGACGAAGATGGACGAACGAGACGAACTTGGTCCAAAGAAGGCCTACGGATCAAATGGGAGGACGAAGATGGACGAACGAGACAAACTTGGTCCAAAGAATTCCAACGGATCAAATGGGAGGACGAAGATGGACGAACGAGACAAACTTGGTCCAAAGAAGGCCTACGGATCAAATGGGAGGACGAAGTTGGACGAACGAGACGAACTTGGTGCAAAGAAGGCCTACGGATCAAATGGGAGGACGAAGATGGACGAACGAGACGAACTTGGTCCAACGAACGAGACGAACTTGGTCCAAAGAAGGCCTACGGATCAAATGGGAGGACAAAGATGGACGAACGAGACGAACTTGGTCCAAAGAAGGCCAACGGATCAAATGGGAGGACGAAGATGGACGAAAGAGACGAACTTGGCCCAAAGAAGGCCTACGGATCAAATGGGAGGACGAAGATGGACGAACGAGACGAACTTGGTCCAACGAAGGCCAACGGATCAAATGGGAGGACGAAGATGGATGAACGAGACGAACTTGGTCCAAAGAAGGCCTAGGGATCAAATGGGAGAAAGGAGATGGAGGAACGAGGCGAACTTGGTCCAAAGAAGGCCTACGGATCAAATGGGAGGACGAAGATGGACGAACGAGACAAACTTCGTCCAAAGAATTCCAACGGATCAAATGGGAGGACGAAGGTGGTAGAACAAGACGAACTTGGTCCAAAGAAGGCCTACGGATCAAATGGGAGGACGAAGAGGGACGAACGAGACAAACTTGGTCCAAAGAAGGCCTACGGAGCAAATGGGAGGACGAAGATGGACGAACGAGACGAACTTGGTCTAAAGAAGGACTAGGGATCAAATGGGAGGACGAAGATGGACGAACGAGACGAACTTGGTCCAAAGAAGGCCTACGGATCAAATGGGAGGACGAAGATGGACGAACGAGACGAACTTGGCCCAAAGAAGGCCTACGGATCAAATGGGAGGATGAAGATGGACGAACGAGAGGAACTTGGTCCAACGAAGGCCAACGGATCAAATGGGAGGACGAAGATGGACGAACGAGACGAACTTGGTCCAAAGAAGGCCTAGGGATCAAATGGGAGGACGAAGATTGAGGAACGAGGCGAACTTGGTCCAAAGAAGGCCTACGAATCAAATGGGAGGACGAAGATGGACGAACGAGACAAACTTCGTCCAAAGAATTCCAACGGATCAAATGGGAGGACAATGGTGGTAGAACAAGACGAACTTGGTCCAAAGAAGGCCTACGGATCAAATGGGAGGACGAAGAGGGACGAACGAGACAAACATGGCGAAAAGAAGGCCTACGGAGCAAATGGGAGGATGAAGAGGGACGAACGAGACAAACATGGTGCACTGAAGGCCTACGGAGCAAATGGGAGGACGAAGATGGTCGAACGAGACGAACTTGGTCCAAAGAAGGCCTACGGATCAAATGGGAGGACGAAGATGGACGAACGAGACGAACTTGGTCCAAAGAAGGCCTACGGATCAAATGGGAGGACGAAGATGGACGAACGAGACAAACTTGGTCCAAAGAATTCCAACGGATCAAATGGGAGGACGAAGATGGACGAACGAGACAAACTTGGTCCAAAGAAGGCCTACGGATCAAATGGGAGGACGAAGATGGACGAACGAGACGAACTTGGTCCAAAGAAGGCCTACGGATCAAATGGGAGGACGAAGTTGGACGAACGAGACGAACTTGGTCCAAAGAAGGCCTACGGATCAAATGGGAGGACGAAGATGGACGAACGAGACGAACTTGGTCCAACGAACGAGACGAACTTGGTCCAAAGAAGGCCTACGGATCAAATGGGAGGACGAAGATGGACGAACGAGACGAACTTGGTCCAAAGAAGGCCAACGGATCAAATGGGAGGACGAAGATGGACGAAAGAGACGAACTTGGCCCAAAGAAGGCCTACGGATCAAATGGGAGGACGAAGATGGACGAACGAGACGAACTTGGTCCAACGAAGGCCAACGGATCAAATGGGAGGACGAAGATGGATGAACGAGACGAACTTGGTCCAAAGAAGGCCTAGGGATCAAATGGGAGAAAGGAGATGGAGGAACGAGGCGAACTTGGTCCAAAGAAGGCCTACGGATCAAATGGGAGGACGAAGATGGACGAACGAGACAAACTTCGTCCAAAGAATTCCAACGGATCAAATGGGAGGACGAAGGTGGTAGAACAAGACGAACTTGGTCCAAAGAAGGCCTACGGATCAAATGGGAGGACGAAGAGGGACGAACGAGACAAACTTGGTCCAAAGAAGGCCTACGGAGCAAATGGGAGGACGAAGATGGACGAACGAGACGAACTTGGTCTAAAGAAGGACTAGGGATCAAATGGGAGGACGAAGATGGACGAACGAGACGAACTTGGTCCAAAGAAGGCCTACGGATCAAATGGGAGGACAAAGATGGACGAACGAGACGAACTTGGCCCAAAGAAGGCCTACGGATCAAATGGGAGGACGAAGATGGACGAACGAGAGGAACTTGGTCCAACGAAGGCCAACGGATCAAATGGGAGGACGAAGATGGACGAACGAGACGAACTTGGTCCAAAGAAGGCCTAGGGATCAAATGGGAGGACGAAGATTGAGGAACGAGGCGAACTTGGTCCAAAGAAGGCCTACGAATCAAATGGGAGGACGAAGATGGACGAACGAGACAAACTTCGTCCAAAGAATTCCAACGGATCAAATGGGAGGACAATGGTGGTAGAACAAGACGAACTTGGTCCAAAGAAGGCCTACGGATCAAATGGGAGGACGAAGAGGGACGAACGAGACAAACATGGTGCAAAGAAGGCCTACGGAGCAAATGGGAGGATGAAGAGGGACGAACGAGACAAACATGGTGCACTGAAGGCCTACGGAGCAAATGGGAGGACGAAGATGGTCGAACGAGACGAACTTGGTCCAAAGAAGGCCTACGGATCAAATGGGAGGACGAAGATGGACGAACGAGACGAACTTGGTCCAAAGAAGGCCTACGGATCAAATGGGAGGACGAAGATGGACGAACGAGACAAACTTGGTCCAAAGAATTCCAACGGATCAAATGGGAGGACGAAGATGGACGAACGAGACAAACTTGGTCCAAAGAAGGCCTACGGATCAAATGGGAGGACGAAGATGGACGAACGAGACGAACTTGGTCCAAAGAAGGCCTACGGATCAAATGGGAGGACGAAGATGGACGAACGAGACGAACTTGGTCCAACGAACGAGACGAACTTGGTCCAAAGAAGGCCTACGGATCAAATGGGAGGACGAAGATGGACGAACGAGACGAACTTGGTCCAACGAACGAGACGAACTTGGTCCAAAGAAGGCCTACGGATCAAATGGGAGGACGAAGATGGACGAACGAGACGAACTTGGTCCAAAGAAGGCCAACGGATCAAATGGGAGGACGAAGATGGACGAACGAGACGAACTTGTCCCAAAGAAGGCCTACGGATCAAATGGGAGGACGAAGATGGACGAACGAGACGAACTTGGTCCTACGAAGGCCAACGGATCAAATGGGAGGACGAAGATGGATGAACGAGACGAACTTGGTCCAAAGAAGGCCTAGGGATCAAATGGGAGAAAGGAGATGGAGGAACGAGGCGAACTTGGTCCAAAGAAGGCCTACGGATCAAATGGGAGGACGAAGATGGACGAACGAGACAAACTTCGTCCAAAGAATTCCAACGGATCAAATGGGAGGACGAATGTGGTAGAACAAGACGAACTTGGTCCAAAGAAGGCCTACAGATCAAATGGGAGGACGAAGAGGGACGAACGAGACAAACTTGGTCCAAAGAAGGCCTACGGAGCAAATGGGAGGACGAAGATGGACGAACGAGACGAACTTGGTCCAAAGAAGGACTAGGGATCAAATGGGAGGACGAAGATGGACGAACGAGACGAACTTGGTCCAAAGAAGGCCTACGGATCAAATGGGAGGACGAAGATGGACGAACGAGACGAACTTGGCCCAAAGAAGGCCTACGGATCAAATGGGAGGACGAAGATGGACGAACGAGAGGAACTTGGTCCAACGAAGGCCAACGGATCAAATGGGAGGACGAAGATGGACGAACGAGGCGAACTTGGTCCAAAGAAGGCCTACGAATCAAATGGGAGGACGAAGATGGACGAACGAGACAAACTTCGTCCAAAGAATTCCAACGGATCAAATGGGAGGACAATGGTGGTAGAACAAGATGAACTTGGTCCAAAGAAGGCCTACGGATCAAATGGGAGGACGAAGATGGACGAACGAGACGAACTTGGTCGAAAGAAGGCCTAGGGATCAAATGGGAGAAAGGAGATGGAGGAACGAGGCGAACTTGGTCCAAAGAAGGCCTACGGATCAAATGGGAGGACGAAGATGGACGAACGAGACAAACTTCGTCCAAAGAATTCCAACGGATCAAATGGGAGGACGAAGGTGGTAGAACAAGACGAACTTGGTCCAAAGAAGGCCTACGGATCAAATGGGAGGACGAAGAGGGACGAACGAGACAAACATGGTGCAAAGAAGGCCTACGGAGCAAATGGGAGGACGAAGATGGTCGAACGAGACGAACTTGGTCAAAAGAAGGCCTACGGATCAAATGGGAGGACGAAGATGGACGAACGAGACGAACTTGGTCCAAAGAAGGCCTACGGATCAAATGGGAGGACGAAGATGGACGAACGAGACGAACTTGGTCCAAAGAAGGCCAACGGATCAAATGGGAGGACGAAGATGGACGAACGAGACGAACTTGGTCCAAAGAAGGCCTACGGATCAAATGGGAGGACGAAGATGGGGGAACGAGGCGAACGTGGTCCAAAGAAGGCCTACGGATCAAATGGGAGGACGAAGATGGACGAACGAGACAAACTTGGTCCAAAGAATTCCAACGGATAAAATTGGAGGACGAAGATGGACGAACGAGACAAACTTGGTCCAAAGAATTCCAACGGATCAAATGGGAGGACGAAGGTGGTAGAACAAGACGAACTTGGTCCAGAGAAGGCCTACGGATCAAATGGGAGGACGAAGATGGACGAACGAGAGGAACTTGGTCCAACGAAGGCCAACGGATCAAATGGGAGGACGAAGATGGACGAACGAGACGAACTTGGTCCAAAGAAGGCCTAGGGATCAAATGGGAGGACGAAGATTGAGGAACGAGGCGAACTTGGTCCAAAGAAGGCCTACGAATCAAATGGGAGGACGAAGATGGACGAACGAGACAAACTTCGTCCAAAGAATTCCAACGGATCAAATGGGAGGACAATGGTGGTAGAACAAGACGAACTTGGTCCAAAGAAGGCCTACGGATCAAATGGGAGGACGAAGAGGGACGAACGAGACAAACATGGTGCAAAGAAGGCCTACGGAGCAAATGGGAGGATGAAGAGGGACGAACGAGACAAACATGGTGCACTGAAGGCCTACGGAGCAAATGGGAGGACGAAGATGGTCGAACGAGACGAACTTGGTCCAAAGAAGGCCTACGGATCAAATGGGAGGACGAAGATGGACGAACGAGACGAACTTGGTCCAAAGAAGGCCTACGGATCAAATGGGAGGACGAAGATGGACGAACGAGACAAACTTGGTCCAAAGAATTCCAACGGATCAAATGGGAGGACGAAGATGGACGAACGAGACAAACTTGGTCCAAAGAAGGCCTACGGATCAAATGGGAGGACGAAGATGGACGAACGAGACGAACTTGGTCCAAAGAAGGCCTACGGATCAAATGGGAGGACGAAGATGGACGAACGAGACGAACTTGGTCCAACGAACGAGACGAACTTGGTCCAAAGAAGGCCTACGGATCAAATGGGAGGACGAAGATGGACGAACGAGACGAACTTGGTCCAACGAACGAGACGAACTTGGTCCAAAGAAGGCCTACGGATCAAATGGGAGGACGAAGATGGACGAACGAGACGAACTTGGTCCAAAGAAGGCCAACGGATCAAATGGGAGGACGAAGATGGACGAACGAGACGAACTTGTCCCAAAGAAGGCCTACGGATCAAATGGGAGGACGAAGATGGACGAACGAGACGAACTTGGTCCTACGAAGGCCAACGGATCAAATGGGAGGACGAAGATGGATGAACGAGACGAACTTGGTCCAAAGAAGGCCTAGGGATCAAATGGGAGAAAGGAGATGGAGGAACGAGGCGAACTTGGTCCAAAGAAGGCCTACGGATCAAATGGGAGGACGAAGATGGACGAACGAGACAAACTTCGTCCAAAGAATTCCAACGGATCAAATGGGAGGACGAATGTGGTAGAACAAGACGAACTTGGTCCAAAGAAGGCCTACAGATCAAATGGGAGGACGAAGAGGGACGAACGAGACAAACTTGGTCCAAAGAAGGCCTACGGAGCAAATGGGAGGACGAAGATGGACGAACGAGACGAACTTGGTCCAAAGAAGGACTAGGGATCAAATGGGAGGACGAAGATGGACGAACGAGACGAACTTGGTCCAAAGAAGGCCTACGGATCAAATGGGAGGACGAAGATGGACGAACGAGACGAACTTGGCCCAAAGAAGGCCTACGGATCAAATGGGAGGACGAAGATGGACGAACGAGAGGAACTTGGTCCAACGAAGGCCAACGGATCAAATGGGAGGACGAAGATGGACGAACGAGGCGAACTTGGTCCAAAGAAGGCCTACGAATCAAATGGGAGGACGAAGATGGACGAACGAGACAAACTTCGTCCAAAGAATTCCAACGGATCAAATGGGAGGACAATGGTGGTAGAACAAGATGAACTTGGTCCAAAGAAGGCCTACGGATCAAATGGGAGGACGAAGATGGACGAACGAGACGAACTTGGTCGAAAGAAGGCCTAGGGATCAAATGGGAGAAAGGAGATGGAGGAACGAGGCGAACTTGGTCCAAAGAAGGCCTACGGATCAAATGGGAGGACGAAGATGGACGAACGAGACAAACTTCGTCCAAAGAATTCCAACGGATCAAATGGGAGGACGAAGCTGGTAGAACAAGACGAACTTGGTCCAAAGAAGGCCTACGGATCAAATGGGAGGACGAAGAGGGACGAACGAGACAAACATGGTGCAAAGAAGGCCTACGGAGCAAATGGGAGGACGAAGATGGTCGAACGAGACGAACTTGGTCAAAAGAAGGCCTACGGATCAAATGGGAGGACGAAGATGGACGAACGAGACGAACTTGGTCCAAAGAAGGCCTACGGATCAAATGGGAGGACGAAGATGGACGAACGAGACGAACTTGGTCCAAAGAAGGCCAACGGATCAAATGGGAGGACGAAGATGGACGAACGAGACGAACTTGGTCCAAAGAAGGCCTACGGATCAAATGGGAGGACGAAGATGGGGGAACGAGGCGAACGTGGTCCAAAGAAGGCCTACGGATCAAATGGGAGGACGAAGATGGACGAACGAGACAAACTTGGTCCAAAGAATTCCAACGGATAAAATTGGAGGACGAAGATGGACGAACGAGACAAACTTGGTCCAAAGAATTCCAACGGATCAAATGGGAGGACGAAGGTGGTAGAACAAGACGAACTTGGTCCAGAGAAGGCCTACGGATCAAATGGGAGGACGAAGATGGACGAACGAGACAAACTTGGTCCAAAGAAGGCCTACGGAGCAAATGGGAGGACGAAGATGGACGAACGAGACGAACTTGGTCCAAAGAAGGACTAGGGATCAAATGGGAGGACGAAGATGGACGAACGAGACGAACTTGGTCCAAAGAAGGCCTACGGATCAAATGGGAGGACGAAGATGGACGAACGAGACGAACTTGGCCCAAAGAAGGCCTACGGATCAAATGGGAGGACGAAGATGGACGAACGAGAGGAACTTGGTCCAACGAAGGCCAACGGATCAAATGGGAGGACGAAGATGGACGAACGAGACGAACTTGGTCAAAAGAAGGCCTACGGATCAAATGGGAGGACGAAGATGGACGAACGAGACGAACTTGGTCCAAAGAAGGCCTACGGATCAAATGGGAGGACGAAGATGGACGAACGAGACGAACTTGGTCCAAAGAAGGCCAACGGATCAAATGGGAGGACGAAGATGGACGAACGAGACGAACTTGGTCCAAAGAAGGCCTACGGATCAAATGGGAGGACGAAGATGGGGGAACGAGGCGAACGTGGTCCAAAGAAGGCCTACGGATCAAATGGGAGGACGAAGATGGACGAACGAGACAAACATGGTGCACTGAAGGCCTACGGAGCAAATGGGAGGACGAAGATGGTCGAACGAGACGAACTTGGTCCAAAGAAGGCCTACGGATCAAATGGGAGGACGAAGATGGACGAACGAGACGAACTTGGTCCAAAGAAGGCCTACGGATCAAATGGGAGGACGAAGATGGACGAACGAGACAAACTTGGTCCAAAGAAGGCCTACGGATCAAATGGGAGGACGAAGATGGACGAACGAGACGAACTTGGCCCAAAGAAGGCCTACGGATCAAATGGGAGGACGAAGATGGACGAACGAGAGGAACTTGGTCCAACGAAGGCCAACGGATCAAATGGGAGGACGAAGATGGACGAACGAGGCGAACTTGGTCCAAAGAAGGCCTACGAATCAAATGGGAGGACGAAGATGGACGAACGAGACAAACTTCGTCCAAAGAATTCCAACGGATCAAATGGGAGGACAATGGTGGTAGAACAAGACGAACTTGGTCCAAAGAAGGCCTACGGATCAAATGGGAGGACGAAGATGGACGAACGAGACGAACTTGGTCCAAAGAAGGCCTAGGGATCAAATGGGAGAAAGGAGATGGAGGAACGAGGCGAACTTGGTCCAAAGAAGGCCTACGGATCAAATGGGAGGACGAAGATGGACGAACGAGACAAACTTCGTCCAAAGAATTCCAACGGATCAAATGGGAGGACGAAGGTGGTAGAACAAGACGAACTTGGTCCAAAGAAGGCCTACGGATCAAATGGGAGGACGAAGAGGGACGAACGAGACAAACATGGTGCAAAGAAGGCCTACGGAGCAAATGGGAGGACGAAGATGGTCGAACGAGATGAACTTGGTCAAAAGAAGGCCTACGGATCAAATGGGAGGACGAAGATGGACGAACGAGACGAAGTTGGTCCAAAGAAGGCCTACGGATCAAATGGGAGGACGAAGATGGACGAACGAGACGAACTTGGTCCAAAGAAGGCCAACGGATCAAATGGGAGGACGAAGATGGACGAACGAGACGAACTTGGTCCAAAGAAGGCCTACGGATCAAATGGGAGGACGAAGATGGGGGAACGAGGCGAACGTGGTCCAAAGAAGGCCTACGGATCAAATGGGAGGACGAAGATGGACGAACGAGACAAACTTGGTCCAAAGAATTCCAACGGATAAAATTGGAGGACGAAGATGGACGAACGAGACAAACTTGGTCCAAAGAATTCCAACGGATCAAATGGGAGGACGAAGGTGGTAGAACAAGACGAACTTGGTCCAGAGAAGGCCTACGGATCAAATGGGAGGACGAAGAGGGACGAACGAGACAAACTTGGTCCAAATAAGGCCTACGGAGCAAATGGGAGGACGAAGATGGACGAACGAGACGAACTTGGTCCAAAGAAGGACTAGGGATCAAATTGGAGGACGAAGATGGACGAACGAGACGAACTTGGCCCAAAGAAGGCCTACGGATCAAATGGGAGGACGAAGATGGACGAACGAGAGGAACTTGGTCCAACGAAGGCCAACGGATCAAATGGGAGGACGAAGATGGACGAACGAGACGAACTTGGTCCAAAGAAGGCCTAGGGATCAAATGGGAGGACGAAGATTGAGGAACGAGGCGAACTTGGTCCAAAGAAGGCCTACGAATCAAATGGGAGGACGAAGATGGACGAACGAGACAAACTTCGTCCAAAGAATTCCAACGGATCAAATGGGAGGACAATGGTGGTAGAACAAGACGAACTTGGTCCAAAGAAGGCCTACGGATCAAATGGGAGGACGAAGAGGGACGAACGAGACAAACATGGTGCAAAGAAGGCCTACGGAGCAAATGGGAGGATGAAGAGGGACGAACGAGACAAACATGGTGCACTGAAGGCCTACGGAGCAAATGGGAGGACGAAGATGGGGGAACGAGGCGAACGTGGTCCAAAGAAGGCCTATGGATCAAATGGGAGGACGAAGATGGACGAACGAGACAAACTTGGTCCAAAGAATTCCAACGGATAAAATTGGAGGACGAAGATGGACGAACGAGACAAACTTGGTCCAAAGAATTCCAACGGATCAAATGGGAGGACGAAGGTGGTAGAACAAGACGAACTTGGTCCAGAGAAGGCCTACGGATCAAATGGGAGGACGAAGAGGGACGAACGAGACAAACTTGGTCCAAAGAAGGCCTACGGAGCAAATGGGAGGACGAAGATGGACGAACGAGACGAACTTGGTCCAAAGAAGGCCTACGGATCAAATGGGAGGACGAAGATGGACGAACGAGACGAACTTGGTCCAAAGAAGGCCTACGGATCAAATGGGAGGACGAAGATGGACGAACGAGACAAACTTGGTCCAAAGAATTCCAACGGATCAAATGGGAGGACGAAGATGGACGAACGAGACAAACTTGGTCCAAAGAAGGCCTACGGATCAAATGGGAGGACGAAGATGGACGAACGAGACGAACTTGGTCCAAAGAAGGCCTACGGATCAAATGGGAGGACGAAGTTGGACGAACGAGACGAACTTGGTCCAAAGAAGGCCTACGGATCAAATGGGAGGACGAAGATGGACGAACGAGACGAACTTGGTCCAACGAACGAGACGAACTTGGTCCAAAGAAGGCCTACGGATCAAATGGGAGGACGAAGATGGACGAACGAGACGAACTTGGTCCAAAGAAGGCCAACGGATCAAATGGGAGGACGAAGATGGACGAACGAGACGAACTTGGCCCAAAGAAGGCCTACGGATCAAATGGGAGGACGAAGATGGACGAACGAGACGAACTTGGTCCAACGAAGGCCAACGGATCAAATGGGAGGACGAAGATGGACGAACGAGACGAACTTGGTCCAAAGAAGGCCTAGGGATCAAATGGGAGAAAGGAGATGGAGGAACGAGGCGAACTTGGTCCAAAGAAGGCCTACGGATCAAATGGGAGGACGAAGATGGACGAACGAGACAAACTTCGTCCAAAGAATTCCAACGGATCAAATGGGAGGACGAAGGTGGTAGAACAAGACGAACTTGGTCCAAAGAAGGCCTACAGATCAAATGGGAGGACGAAGAGGGATGAACGAGACAAACATGGTGCAAAGAAGGCCTACGGAGCAAATGGGAGGACGAAGATGGTCGAACGAGACGAACTTGGTCAAAAGAAGGCCTACGGATCAAATGGGAGGACGAAGATGGACGAACGAGACGAACTTGGTCCAAAGAATTCCAACGGATCAAATGGGAGGACGAAGATGGACGAACGAGACAAACTTGGTCCAAAGAATTCCAACGGATCAAATGGGAGGACGAAGGTGGTAGAACAAGACGAACTTGGTCCAAAGAAGGCCTACGGATCAAATGGGAGGACGAAGAGGGACGAACGAGACAAACTTGGTCCAAAGAAGGCCTACGGAGCAAATGGGAGGACGAAGATGGACGAACGAGACGAACTTGGTCCAAAGAAGGCCTAGGGATCAAATGGGAGGACGAAGATGGACGAACGAGACAAACTTGGTCCAAAGAATTCCAACGGATCAAATGGGAGGACGAAGATGGACGAACGAGACAAACTTGGTCCAAAGAATTCCAACGGATCAAATGGGAGGACGAAGGTGGTAGAACAAGACGAACTTGGTCCAAAGAAGGCCTACGGATCAAATGGGAGGACGAAGAGGGACGAACGAGACAAACTTGGTCCAAAGAATGCCTGCGGAGCAAATGGGAGGACGAAGATGGACGAACGAGACGAACTTGGTCCAAAGAAGGCCTAGGGATCAAATGGGAGGACGAAGATGGACGAACGAGACAAACTTGGTCCAAAGAATTCCAACGGATCAAATGGGAGGACGAAGATGGACGAACGAGACAAACTTGGTCCAAAGAATTCCAACGGATCAAATGGGAGGACGAAGGTGGTAGAACAAGACGAACTTGGTCCAAAGAAGGCCTACGGATCAAATGGGAGGAGGAAGAGGGACGAACGAGACGAACTTGGTCCAAAGAAGGCCAACGGATCAAATGGGAGGACGATGATGGACGAACGAGACGAACTTGGCCCAAAGAAGGCCTACGGATCAAATGGGAGGACGAAGATGGACGAACGAGACGAACTTGGTCCAACGAAGGCCAACGGATCAAATGGGAGGACGAAGATGGACGAACGAGACGAACTTGGTCCAAAGAAGGCCTAGGGATCAAATGGGAGAAAGGAGATGGAGGAACGAGGCGAACTTGGTCCAAAGAAGGCCTACGGATCAAATGGGAGGACGAAGATGGACGAACGAGACAAACTTCGTCCAAAGAATTCCAACGGATCAAATGGGAGGACGAAGGTGGTAGAACAAGATGAACTTGGTCCAAAGAAGGCCTACAGATCAAATGGGAGGACGAAGAGGGACGAACGAGACAAACATGGTGCAAAGAAGGCCTACGGAGCAAATGGGAGGACGAAGATGGTCGAACGAGACGAACTTGGTCAAAAGAAGGCCTACGGATCAAATGGGAGGACGAAGATGGTCGAACGAGACGAACTTGGTCCAAAGAATTCCAACGGATCAAATGGGAGGACGAAGATGGACGAACGAGACAAACTTGGTCCAAAGAATTCCAACGGATCAAATGGGAGGACGAAGGTGGTAGAACAAGACGAACTTGGTCCAAAGAAGGCCTACGGATCAAATGGGAGGACGAAGAGGGACGAACGAGACAAACTTGGTCCAAAGAAGGCCTACGGAGCAAATGGGAGGACGAAGATGGACGAACGAGACGAACTTGGTCCAAAGAAGGCCTAGGGATCAAATGGGAGGACGAAGATGGACGAACGAGACAAACTTGGTCCAAAGAATTCCAACGGATCAAATGGGAGGACGAAGATGGACGAACGAGACAAACTTGGTCCAAAGAATTCCAACGGATCAAATGGGAGGACGAAGGTGGTAGAACAAGACGAACTTGGTCCAAAGAAGGCCTACGGATCAAATGGGAGGACGAAGAGGGACGAACGAGACAAACTTGGTCCAAAGAATGCCTACGGAGCAAATGGGAGGACGAAGATGGACGAACGAGACGAACTTGGTCCAAAGAAGGCCTAGGGATCAAATGGGAGGACGAAGATGGACGAACGAGACAAACTTGGTCCAAAGAATTCCAACGGATCAAATGGGAGGACGAAGATGGACGAACGAGACAAACTTGGTCCAAAGAATTCCAACGGATAAAATGGGAGGACGAAGGTGGTAGAACAAGACGAACTTGGTCCAAAGAAGGCCTACGGATCAAATGGGAGGAGGAAGAGGGACGAACGAGACAAACTTGGTCCAAAGAAGGCCTACGGAGCAAATGGGAGGACGAAGATGGACGAACGAGACGAACTTGGTCCAAAGAAGGCCTAGGGATCAAATGGGAGGACGAAGATGGACGAACGAGACGAACTTGGTCCAAAGAAGGCCTACGGATCAAATGGGAGGACGAAGATGGACGAACGAGACGAACTTGGTCCAACGAACGAGACGAACTTGGTCCAAAGAAGGCCTACGGATAAAATGGGAGGACGAAGATGGACGAACGAGACGAACTTGGTCCAAAGAAGGCCTAGGGATCAAATGGGAGAAAGGAGATGGAGGAACGAGGCGAACTTGGTGCAAAGAAGGCCTACGGATCAAATGGGAGGACGAAGATGGACGAACGAGACAAACTTCGTCCAAAGAATTCCAACGGATCAAATGGGAGGACGAAGGTGGTAGAACAAGACGAACTTGGTCCAAAGAAGGCCTACGGATCAAATGGGAGGACGAAGAGGGACGAACGAGACCAACATGGTGCAAAGAAGGCCTACGGAGCAAATGGGAGGACGAAGATGGTCGAACGAGACGAACTTGGTCAAAAGAAGGCCTACGGATCAAATGGGAGGACGAAGATGGACGAACGAGACGAACTTGGTCCAAAGAAGGCCTACGGATCAAATGGGAGGACGAAGATGGACGAACGAGACGAACTTGGTCCAAAGAAGGCCAACGGATCAAATGGGAGGACGAAGATGGACGAACGAGACGAACTTGGTCCAAAGAAGGCCTACGGATCAAATGGGAGGACGAAGATGGGGGAACGAGGCGAACTTGGTCCAAAGAAGGCCTACGGATCAAATGGGAGGACGAAGATGGACGAACGAGACAAACTTGGTCCAAAGAATTCCAACGGATCAAATGGGAGGACGAAGATGGACGAACGAGACAAACTTGGTCCAAAGAATTCCAACGGATCAAATGGGAGGACGAAGGTGGTAGAACAAGACGAACTTGGTCCAAAGAAGGCCTACGGATCAAATGGGAGGACGAAGAGGGACGAACGAGACAAACTTGGTCCAAAGAAGGCCTACGGAGCAAATGGGAGGACGAAGATGGACGAACGAGACGAACTTGGTCCAAAGAAGGACTAGGGATCAAATGGGAGGACGAAGATGGACGAACGAGACGAACTTGGTCCAAAGAAGGCCTACGGATCAAATGGGAGGACGAAGATGGACGAACGAGACGAACTTGGCCCAAAGAAGGCCTACGGATCAAATGGGAGGACGAAGATGGACGAACGAGAGGAACTTGGTCCAACGAAGGCCAACGGATCAAATGGGAGGACGAAGATGGACGAACGAGACGAACTTGGTCCAAAGAAGGCCTAGGGATCAAATGGGAGGACGAAGATTGAGGAACGAGGCGAACTTGGTCCAAAGAAGGCCTACGAATCAAATGGGAGGACGAAGATGGACGAACGAGACAAACTTGGTCCAAAGAATTCCAACGGATCAAATGGGAGGACGAAGGTGGTAGAACAAGACGAACTTGGTCCAAAGAAGGCCTACGGATCAAATGGGAGGACGAAGAGGGACGAACGAGACAAACTTGGTCCAAAGAATGCCTACGGAGCAAATGGGAGGACGAAGATGGACGAACGAGACGAACTTGGTCCAAAGAAGGCCTAGGGATCAAATGGGAGGACGAAGATGGACGAACGAGACAAACTTGGTCCAAAGAATTCCAACGGATCAAATGGGAGGACGAAGATGGACGAACGAGACAAACTTGGTCCAAAGAATTCCAACGGATAAAATGGGAGGACGAAGGTGGTAGAACAAGACGAACTTGGTCCAAAGAAGGCCTACGGATCAAATGGGAGGAGGAAGAGGGACGAACGAGACAAACTTGGTCCAAAGAAGGCCTACGGAGCAAATGGGAGGACGAAGATGGACGAACGAGACGAACTTGGTCCAAAGAAGGCCTAGGGATCAAATGGGAGGACGAAGATGGACGAACGAGACGAACTTGGTCCAAAGAAGGCCTACGGATCAAATGGGAGGACGAAGATGGACGAACGAGACGAACTTGGTCCAACGAACGAGACGAACTTGGTCCAAAGAAGGCCTACGGATAAAATGGGAGGACGAAGATGGACGAACGAGACGAACTTGGTCCAAAGAAGGCCTAGGGATCAAATGGGAGAAAGGAGATGGAGGAACGAGGCGAACTTGGTGCAAAGAAGGCCTACGGATCAAATGGGAGGACGAAGATGGACGAACGAGACAAACTTCGTCCAAAGAATTCCAACGGATCAAATGGGAGGACGAAGGTGGTAGAACAAGACGAACTTGGTCCAAAGAAGGCCTACGGATCAAATGGGAGGACGAAGAGGGACGAACGAGACCAACATGGTGCAAAGAAGGCCTACGGAGCAAATGGGAGGACGAAGATGGTCGAACGAGACGAACTTGGTCAAAAGAAGGCCTACGGATCAAATGGGAGGACGAAGATGGACGAACGAGACGAACTTGGTCCAAAGAAGGCCTACGGATCAAATGGGAGGACGAAGATGGACGAACGAGACGAACTTGGTCCAAAGAAGGCCAACGGATCAAATGGGAGGACGAAGATGGACGAACGAGACGAACTTGGTCCAAAGAAGGCCTACGGATCAAATGGGAGGACGAAGATGGGGGAACGAGGCGAACTTGGTCCAAAGAAGGCCTACGGATCAAATGGGAGGACGAAGATGGACGAACGAGACAAACTTGGTCCAAAGAATTCCAACGGATCAAATGGGAGGACGAAGATGGACGAACGAGACAAACTTGGTTCAAAGAATTCCAACGGATCAAATGGGAGGACGAAGGTGGTAGAACAAGACGAACTTGGTCCAAAGAAGGCCTACGGATCAAATGGGAGGACGAAGAGGGACGAACGAGACCAACATGGTGCAAAGAAGGCCTACGGATCAAATGGGAGGACGAAGATGGACGAACGAGACGAACTTGGTCCAAAGAAGGCCTACGGATCAAATGGGAGGACGAAGATGGACGAACGAGACGAACTTGGTCCAAAGAAGGCCAACGGATCAAATGGGAGGACGAAGATGGACGAACGAGACGAACTTGGTCCAAAGAAGGCCTACGGATCAAATGGGAGGACGAAGATGGGGGAACGAGGCGAACTTGGTCCAAAGAAGGCCTACGGATCAAATGGGAGGACGAAGATGGACGAACGAGACAAACTTGGTCCAAAGAATTCCAACGGATCAAATGGGAGGACGAAGATGGACGAACGAGACAAACTTGGTCCAAAGAATTCCAACGGATCAAATGGGAGGACGAAGGTGGTAGAACAAGACGAACTTGGTCCAAAGAAGGCCTACGGATCAAATGGGAGGACGAAGAGGGACGAACGAGACAAACTTGGTCCAAAGAAGGCCTACGGAGCAAATGGGAGGACGAAGATGGACGAACGAGACGAACTTGGTCCAAAGAAGGACTAGGGATCAAATGGGAGGACGAAGATGGACGAACGAGACGAACTTGGTCCAAAGAAGGCCTACGGATCAAATGGGAGGACGAAGATGGACGAACGAGACGAACTTGGCCCAAAGAAGGCCTACGGATCAAATGGGAGGACGAAGATGGACGAACGAGAGGAACTTGGTCCAACGAAGGCCAACGGATCAAATGGGAGGACGAAGATGGACGAACGAGACGAACTTGGTCCAAAGAAGGCCTAGGGATCAAATGGGAGGACGAAGATTGAGGAACGAGGCGAACTTGGTCCAAAGAAGGCCTACGAATCAAATGGGAGGACGAAGATGGACGAACGAGACAAACTTGGTCCAAAGAATTCCAACGGATCAAATGGGAGGACGAAGGTGGTAGAACAAGACGAACTTGGTCCAAAGAAGGCCTACGGATCAAATGGGAGGACGAAGAGGGACGAACGAGACAAACTTGGTCCAAAGAATGCCTACGGAGCAAATGGGAGGACGAAGATGGACGAACGAGACGAACTTGGTCCAAAGAAGGCCTAGGGATCAAATGGGAGGACGAAGATGGACGAACGAGACAAACTTGGTCCAAAGAATTCCAACGGATCAAATGGGAGGACGAAGATGGACGAACGAGACAAACTTGGTCCAAAGAATTCCAACGGATAAAATGGGAGGACGAAGGTGGTAGAACAAGACGAACTTGGTCCAAAGAAGGCCTACGGATCAAATGGGAGGAGGAAGAGGGACGAACGAGACAAACTTGGTCCAAAGAAGGCCTACGGAGCAAATGGGAGGACGAAGATGGACGAACGAGACGAACTTGGTCCAAAGAAGGCCTAGGGATCAAATGGGAGGACGAAGATGGACGAACGAGACGAACTTGGTCCAAAGAAGGCCTACGGATCAAATGGGAGGACGAAGATGGACGAACGAGACGAACTTGGTCCAACGAACGAGACGAACTTGGTCCAAAGAAGGCCTACGGATAAAATGGGAGGACGAAGATGGACGAACGAGACGAACTTGGTCCAAAGAAGGCCTAGGGATCAAATGGGAGAAAGGAGATGGAGGAACGAGGCGAACTTGGTGCAAAGAAGGCCTACGGATCAAATGGGAGGACGAAGATGGACGAACGAGACAAACTTCGTCCAAAGAATTCCAACGGATCAAATGGGAGGACGAAGGTGGTAGAACAAGACGAACTTGGTCCAAAGAAGGCCTACGGATCAAATGGGAGGACGAAGAGGGACGAACGAGACCAACATGGTGCAAAGAAGGCCTACGGAGCAAATGGGAGGACGAAGATGGTCGAACGAGACGAACTTGGTCAAAAGAAGGCCTACGGATCAAATGGGAGGACGAAGATGGACGAACGAGACGAACTTGGTCCAAAGAAGGCCTACGGATCAAATGGGAGGACGAAGATGGACGAACGAGACGAACTTGGTCCAAAGAAGGCCAACGGATCAAATGGGAGGACGAAGATGGACGAACGAGACGAACTTGGTCCAAAGAAGGCCTACGGATCAAATGGGAGGACGAAGATGGGGGAACGAGGCGAACTTGGTCCAAAGAAGGCCTACGGATCAAATGGGAGGACGAAGATGGACGAACGAGACAAACTTGGTCCAAAGAATTCCAACGGATCAAATGGGAGGACGAAGATGGACGAACGAGACAAACTTGGTTCAAAGAATTCCAACGGATCAAATGGGAGGACGAAGGTGGTAGAACAAGACGAACTTGGTCCAAAGAAGGCCTACGGATCAAATGGGAGGACGAAGAGGGACGAACGAGACAAACTTGGTCCAAAGAAGGCCTACGGAGCAAATGGGAGGACGAAGATGGACGAACGAGACGAACTTGGTCCAAAGAAGGACTAGGGATCAAATGGGAGGACGAAGATGGACGAACGAGACGAACTTGGTCCAAAGAAGGCCTACGGATCAAATGGGAGGACGAAGATGGACGAACGAGACGAACTTGGCCCAAAGAAGGCCTACGGATCAAATGGGAGGACGAAGATGGACGAACGAGAGGAACTTGGTCCAACGAAGGCCAACGGATCAAATGGGAGGACGAAGATGGACGAACGAGACGAACTTGGTCCAAAGAAGGCCTAGGGATCAAATGGGAGGACGAAGATTGAGGAACGAGGCGAACTTGGTCCAAAGAAGGCCTACGAATCAAATGGGAGGACGAAGATGGACGAACGAGACAAACTTCGTCCAAAGAATTCCAACGGATCAAATGGGAGGACAATGGTGGTAGAACAAGACGAACTTGGTCCAAAGAAGGCCTACGGATCAAATGGGAGGACGAAGAGGGACGAACGAGACAAACATGGTGCAAAGAAGGCCTACGGAGCAAATGGGAGGATGAAGAGGGACGAACGAGACAAACATGGTGCACTGAAGGCCTACGGAGCAAATGGGAGGACGATGATGGACGAACGAGACGAACTTGGTCAAAAGAAGGCCTACGGATCAAATGGGAGGACGAAGATGGACGAACGAGAGGAACTTGGTCCAAAGAAGGCCTACGGATCAAATGGGAGGACGAAGATGGACGAACGAGACGAACTTGGTCAAAAGAAGGCCTACGGATCAAATGGGAGGACGAAGATGGAAGAACGAGACGAACTTGGTCCAAAGAAGGCCTACGGATCAAATGGGTGGACGAAGATGGACGAACGAGACGAACTTGGTCCAAAGAAGGCCAACGGATCAAATGGGAGGACGAAGATGGACGAACGAGACGAACTTGGCCCAAAGAAGGCCTACGGATCAAATGGGAGGACGAAGATGGACGAACGAGACGAACTTGGTCCAAAGAAGGCCAACGGATCAAATGGGAGGACGAAGATGGACGAACGAGGCGAACTTGGTCCAAAGAAGGCCTACGGATCAAATGGGAGGACGAAGATGGACGAACGAGACAAACTTCGTCCAAAGAATTCCAACGGATCAAATGGGAGGACGAAGGTGGTAGAACAAGACGAACTTGGTCCAAAGAAGGCCTACGGATCAAATGGGAGGACGAAGAGGGACGAACGAGACAAACATGGTGCAAAGAAGGCCTACGGAGCAAATGGGAGGACGAAGATGGACGAACGAGACGAACTTGGTCAAAAGAAGGCCTACGGATCAAATGGGAGGTCGAAGATGGACGAACGAGACGAACTTGGTCCAAAGAAGGCCTACGGATCAAATGGGAGGACGAAGAGGACGAAGATGGACGAACGAGACGAACTTGGTCCAAAGAAGGCCAACGGATCAAATGGTAGGACGAAGATGGACGAACGAGACGAACTTGGTCCAAAGAAGGCCTACGGATCAAATGGGAGGACGAAGATGGACGAACGAGACGAACTTGGTCCAAAGAATTCCAACGGATCAAATGGGAGGACGAAGATGGACGAACGAGACGAACTTGGTCCAAAGAAGGCCTAGGGATCAAATGGGAGGACGAAGATGGAGGAACGAGGCGAACTTGGTCCAAAGAAGGCCTATGGATCAAATGGGAGGACGAAGATGGACGAACGAGACAAACTTGGTCCAAAGAATTCCAACGGATCAAATGGGAGGACGAAGGTGGTAGAACAAGACGAACTTGGTCCAAAGAAGGCCTACGGATCAAATGGGAGGACGAAGAGGGACGAACGAGACAAACATGGTGCAAAGAAGGCCAACGGATCAAATGGGAGGACGAAGATGGACGAACGAGACGAACTTGGTCCAAAGAAGGCCTACGGATCAAATGGGAGGACGAAGATGGGGGAACGAGGCGAACTTGGTCCAAAGAAGGCCTACGGATCAAATGGGAGGACGAAGATGGACGAACGAGACAAACTTGGTCCAAAGAATTCCAACGGATCAAATGGGAGGACGAAGATGGACGAACGAGACAAACTTGGTCCAAAGAATTCCAACGGATCAAATGGGAGGACGAAGGTGGTAGAACAAGACGAACTTGGTCCAAAGAAGGCCTACGGATCAAATGGGAGGACGAAGAGGGACGAACGAGACAAACTTGGTCCAAAGAAGGCCTACGGAGCAAATGGGAGGACGAAGATGGACGAACGAGACGAACTTGGTCCAAAGAAGGACTAGGGATCAAATGGGAGGACGAAGATGGACGAACGAGACGAACTTGGTCCAAAGAAGGCCTACGGATCAAATGGGAGGACGAAGATGGACGAACGAGACGAACTTGGCCCAAAGAAGGCCTACGGATCAAATGGGAGGACGAAGATGGACGAACGAGAGGAACTTGGTCCAACGAAGGCCAACGGATCAAATGGGAGGACGAAGATGGACGAACGAGACGAACTTGGTCCAAAGAAGGCCTAGGGATCAAATGGGAGGACGAAGATTGAGGAACGAGGCGAACTTGGTCCAAAGAAGGCCTACGAATCAAATGGGAGGACGAAGATGGACGAACGAGACAAACTTCGTCCAAAGAATTCCAACGGATCAAATGGGAGGACAATGGTGGTAGAACAAGACGAACTTGGTCCAAAGAAGGCCTACGGATCAAATGGGAGGACGAAGAGGGACGAACGAGACAAACATGGTGCAAAGAAGGCCTACGGAGCAAATGGGAGGATGAAGAGGGACGAACGAGACAAACATGGTGCACTGAAGGCCTACGGAGCAAATGGGAGGACGATGATGGACGAACGAGACGAACTTGGTCAAAAGAAGGCCTACGGATCAAATGGGAGGACGAAGATGGACGAACGAGATGAACTTGGTCCAAAGAAGGCCTACGGATCAAATGGGAGGACGAAGATGGACGAACGAGACGAACTTGGTCAAAAGAAGGCCTACGGATCAAATGGGAGGACGAAGATGGAAGAACGAGACGAACTTGGTCCAAAGAAGGCCTACGGATCAAATGGGTGGACGAAGATGGACGAACGAGACGAACTTGGTCCAAAGAAGGCCAACGGATCAAATGGGAGGACGAAGATGGACGAACGAGACGAACTTGGCCCAAAGAAGGCCCACGGATCAAATGGGAGGACGAAGATGGACGAACGAGACGAACTTGGTCCAAAGAAGGCCAACGGATCAAATGGGAGGACGAAGATGGACGAACGAGGCGAACTTGGTCCAAAGAAGGCCTACGGATCAAATGGGAGGACGAAGATGGACGAACGAGACAAACTTCGTCCAAAGAATTCCAACGGATCAAATGGGAGGACGAAGGTGGTAGAACAAGACGAACTTGGTCCAAAGAAGGCCTACGGATCAAATGGGAGGACGAAGAGGGACGAACGAGACAAACATGGTGCAAAGAAGGCCTACGGAGCAAATGGGAGGACGAAGATGGACGAACGAGACGAACTTGGTCAAAAGAAGGCCTACGGATCAAATGGGAGGTCGAAGATGGACGAACGAGACGAACTTGGTCCAAAGAAGGCCTACGGATCAAATGGGAGGACGAAGATGGACGAACGAGACGAACTTGGTCCAAAGAAGGCCTACGGATCAAATGGGAGGACGAAGATGGACGAACGAGACGAACTTGGTCCAAAGAATTCCAACGGATCAAATAGGAGGACGAAGATGGACGAACGAGACGAACTTGGTCCAAAGAAGGCCTAGGGATCAAATGGGAGGACGAAGAGGGACGAACGAGACCAACATGGTGCAAAGAAGGCCTACGGAGCAAATGGGAGGACGAAGATGGTCGAACGAGACGAACTTGGTCAAAAGAAGGCCTACGGATCAAATGGGAGGACGAAGATGGACGAACGAGACGAACTTGGTCCAAAGAAGGCCTACGGATCAAATGGGAGGACGAAGATGGACGAACGAGACGAACTTGGTCCAAAGAAGGCCAACGGATCAAATGGGAGGACGAAGATGGACGAACGAGACGAACTTGGTCCAAAGAAGGCCTACGGATCAAATGGGAGGACGAAGATAGGGGAACGAGGCGAACTTGGTCCAAAGAAGGCCTACGGATCAAATGGGAGGACGAAGATGGACGAACGAGACAAACTTGGTCCAAAGAATTCCAACGGATCAAATGGGAGGACGAAGATGGACGAACGAGACAAACTTGGTCCAAAGAATTCCAACGGATCAAATGGGAGGACGAAGGTGGTAGAACAAGACGAACTTGGTCCAAAGAAGGCCTACGGATCAAATGGGAGGACGAAGATGGACGAACGAGACGAACTTGGTCCAAAGAAGGCCAACGGATCAAATGGGAGGACGAAGATGGACGAACGAGACGAACTTGGTCCAAAGAAGGCCTACGGATCAAATGGGAGGACGAAGATGGACGAACGAGACGAACTTGGTCCAAAGAAGGCCAACGGATCAAATGGGAGGACGAAGATGGACGAACGAGACGAACTTGGTCCAAAGAAGGCCTACGGATCAAATGGGAGGACGAAGATGGGGGAACGAGGCGAACTTGGTCCAAAGAAGGCCTACGGATCAAATGGGAGGACGAAGATGGACGAACGAGACAAACTTGGTCCAAAGAATTCCAACGGATCAAATGGGAGGACGAAGATGGACGAACGAGACAAACTTGGTCCAAAGAATTCCAACGGATCAAATGGGAGGACGAAGGTGGTAGAACAAGACGAACTTGGTCCAAAGAAGGCCTACGGATCAAATGGGAGGACGAAGAGGGACGAACGAGACAAACTTGGTCCAAAGAAGGCCTACGGAGCAAATGGGAGGACGAAGATGGACGAACGAGACGAACTTGGTCCAAAGAAGGACTAGGGATCAAATGGGAGGACGAAGATGGACGAACGAGACGAACTTGGTCCAAAGAAGGCCTACGGATCAAATGGGAGGACGAAGATGGACGAACGAGACGAACTTGGCCCAAAGAAGGCCTACGGATCAAATGGGAGGACGAAGATGGACGAACGAGAGGAACTTGGTCCAACGAAGGCCAACGGATCAAATGGGAGGACGAAGATGGACGAACGAGACGAACTTGGTCCAAAGAAGGCCTAGGGATCAAATGGGAGGACGAAGATTGAGGAACGAGGCGAACTTGGTCCAAAGAAGGCCTACGAATCAAATGGGAGGACGAAGATGGACGAACGAGACAAACTTCGTCCAAAGAATTCCAACGGATCAAATGGGAGGACAATGGTGGTAGAACAAGACGAACTTGGTCCAAAGAAGGCCTACGGATCAAATGGGAGGACGAAGAGGGACGAACGAGACAAACATGGTGCAAAGAAGGCCTACGGAGCAAATGGGAGGATGAAGAGGGACGAACGAGACAAACATGGTGCACTGAAGGCCTACGGAGCAAATGGGAGGACGATGATGGACGAACGAGACGAACTTGGTCAAAAGAAGGCCTACGGATCAAATGGGAGGACGAAGATGGACGAACGAGAGGAACATGGTCCAAAGAAGGCCTACGGATCAAATGGGAGGACGAAGATGGACGAACGAGACGAACTTGGTCAAAAGAAGGCCTACGGATCAAATGGGAGGACGAAGATGGAAGAACGAGACGAACTTGGTCCAAAGAAGGCCTACGGATCAAATGGGTGGACGAAGATGGACGAACGAGACGAACTTGGTCCAAAGAAGGCCAACGGATCAAATGGGAGGACGAAGATGGACGAACGAGACGAACTTGGCCCAAAGAAGGCCTACGGATCAAATGGGAGGACGAAGATGGACGAACGAGACGAACTTGGTCCAAAGAAGGCCAACGGATCAAATGGGAGGACGAAGATGGACGAACGAGGCGAACTTGGTCCAAAGAAGGCCTACGGATCAAATGGGAGGACGAAGATGGACGAACGAGACAAACTTCGTCCAAAGAATTCCAACGGATCAAATGGGAGGACGAAGGTGGTAGAACAAGACGAACTTGGTCCAAAGAAGGCCTACGGATCAAATGGGAGGACGAAGAGGGACGAACGAGACAAACATGGTGCAAAGAAGGCCTACGGAGCAAATGGGAGGACGAAGATGGACGAACGAGACGAACTTGGTCAAAAGAAGGCCTACGGATCAAATGGGAGGTCGAAGATGGACGAACGAGACGAACTTGGTCCAAAGAAGGCCTACGGATCAAATGGGAGGACGAAGATGGACGAACGAGACGAACTTGGTCCAAAGAAGGCCAACGGATCAAATGGTAGGACGAAGATGGACGAACGAGACGAACTTGGTCCAAAGAAGGCCTACGGATCAAATGGGAGGACGAAGATGGACGAACGAGACGAACTTGGTCCAAAGAATTCCAACGGATCAAATGGGAGGACGAAGATGGACGAACGAGACGAACTTGGTCCAAAGAAGGTCTAGGGATCAAATGGGAGGACGAAGATGGAGGAACGAGGCGAACTTGGTCCAAAGAAGGCCTATGGATCAAATGGGAGGACGAAGATGGACGAACGAGACAAACTTGGTCCAAAGAATTCCAACGGATCAAATGGGAGGACGAAGGTGGTAGAACAAGACGAACTTGGTCCAAAGAAGGCCTACGGATCAAATGGGAGGACGAAGAGGGACGAACGAGACAAACATGGTGCAAAGAAGGCCAACGGATCAAATGGGAGGACGAAGATGGACGAACGAGACGAACTTGGTCCAAAGAAGGCCTACGGATCAAATGGGAGGACGAAGATGGGGGAACGAGGCGAACTTGGTCCAAAGAAGGCCTACGGATCAAATGGGAGGACGAAGATGGACGAACGAGACAAACTTGGTCCAAAGAATTCCAACGGATCAAATGGGAGGACGAAGATGGACGAACGAGACAAACTTGGTCCAAAGAATTCCAACGGATCAAATGGGAGGACGAAGGTGGTAGAACAAGACGAACTTGGTCCAAAGAAGGCCTACGGATCAAATGGGAGGACGAAGAGGGACGAACGAGACAAACTTGGTCCAAAGAAGGCCTACGGAGCAAATGGGAGGACGAAGATGGACGAACGAGACGAACTTGGTCCAAAGAAGGACTAGGGATCAAATGGGAGGACGAAGATGGACGAACGAGACGAACTTGGTCCAAAGAAGGCCTACGGATCAAATGGGAGGACGAAGATGGACGAACGAGACGAACTTGGCCCAAAGAAGGCCTACGGATCAAATGGGAGGACGAAGATGGACGAACGAGACGAACTTGGTCCAAAGAAGGCCTAGGGATCAAATGGGAGGACGAAGATTGAGGAACGAGGCGAACTTGGTCCAAAGAAGGCCTACGAATCAAATGGGAGGACGAAGATGGACGAACGAGACAAACTTCGTCCAAAGAATTCCAACGGATCAAATAGGAGGACAATGGTGGTAGAACAAGACGAACTTGGTCCAAAGAAGGCCTACGGATCAAATGGGAGGACGAAGAGGGACGAACGAGACAAACATGGTGCAAAGAAGGCCTACGGAGCAAATGGGAGGATGAAGAGGGACGAACGAGACAAACATGGTGCACTGAAGGCCTACGGAGCAAATGGGAGGACGATGATGGACGAACGAGACGAACTTGGTCAAAAGAAGGCCTACGGATCAAATGGGAGGACGAAGATGGACGAACGAGATGAACTTGGTCCAAAGAAGGCCTACGGATCAAATGGGAGGACGAAGATGGACGAACGAGACGAACTTGGTCAAAAGAAGGCCTACGGATCAAATGGGAGGACGAAGATGGAAGAACGAGACGAACTTGGTCCAAAGAAGGCCTACGGATCAAATGGGTGGACGAAGATGGACGAACGAGACGAACTTGGTCCAAAGAAGGCCAACGGATCAAATGGGAGGACGAAGATGGACGAACGAGACGAACTTGGCCCAAAGAAGGCCCACGGATCAAATGGGAGGACGAAGATGGACGAACGAGACGAACTTGGTCCAAAGAAGGCCAACGGATCAAATGGGAGGACGAAGATGGACGAACGAGGCGAACTTGGTCCAAAGAAGGCCTACGGATCAAATGGGAGGACGAAGATGGACGAACGAGACAAACTTCGTCCAAAGAATTCCAACGGATCAAATGGGAGGACGAAGGTGGTAGAACAAGACGAACTTGGTCCAAAGAAGGCCTACGGATCAAATGGGAGGACGAAGAGGGACGAACGAGACAAACATGGTGCAAAGAAGGCCTACGGAGCAAATGGGAGGACGAAGATGGACGAACGAGACGAACTTGGTCAAAAGAAGGCCTACGGATCAAATGGGAGGTCGAAGATGGACGAACGAGACGAACTTGGTCCAAAGAAGGCCTACGGATCAAATGGGAGGACGAAGATGGACGAACGAGACGAACTTGGTCCAAAGAAGGCCAACGGATCAAATGGTAGGACGAAGATGGACGAACGAGACGAACTTGGTCCAAAGAAGGCCTACGGATCAAATGGGAGGACGAAGATGGACGAACGAGACGAACTTGGTCCAAAGAAGGCCTACGGATCAAATGGGAGGACGAAGATGGACGAACGAGACGAACTTGGTCCAAAGAAGGCCTAGGGATCAAATGGGAGGACGAAGATGGAGGAACGAGGCGAACTTGGTCCAAAGAAGGCCTACGGATCAAATGGGAGGACGAAGATGGACGAACGAGACAAACTTCGTCCAAAGAATTCCAACGGATCAAATGGGAGGACGAAGGTGGTAGAACAAGACGAACTTGGTCCAAAGAAGGCCTACGGATCAAATGGGAGGATGAAGAGGGACGAACGAGACAAACATGGTGCAATGAAGGCCTACGGAGCAAATGGGAGGACGAAGATGGACGAACGAGACGAACTTGGTCAAAAGAAGGCCTAAGGATCAAATGGGAGGACGAAGATGGACGAACGAGACGAACTTGGTCCAAAGAAGGCCTACGGATCAAATGGGAGGACGAAGATGGACGAACGAGACGAACTTGGTCAAAAGAAGGCCTACGGATCAAATGGGAGGACGAAGATGGACGAACGAGACGAACTTGGTCCAAAGAAGGCCTACGGATCAAATGGGAGGACGAAGATGGACGAACGAGACGAACTTGGTCAAACGAACGAGACGAACTTGGTCCAAAGAAGGCCTACGGATCAAATGGGAGGACGAAGATGGACGAACGAGACGAACTTGGTCCAAAGAAGGCCAACGGATCAAATGGGAGGACGAAGATGGACGAACGAGACGAACTTGGCCCAAAGAAGGCCTACGGATCAAATGGGAGGACGAAGATGGACGAACGAGACGAACTTGGTCCAACGAAGGCCAACGGATCAAATGGGAGGACGAAGATGGACGACCGAGACGAACTTGGTCCAAAGAAGGCCTAGGGATCAAATGGGAGAAAGGAGATGGAGGAACGAGGCGAACTTGGTCCAAAGAAGGCCTACGGATCAAATGGGAGGACGAAGATGGACGAACGAGACAAACTTCGTCCAAAGAATTCCAACGAATCAAATGGGAGGACGAAGGTGGTAGAACAAGACGAACTTGGTCCAAAGAAGGCCTACAGATCAAATGGGAGGACGAAGAGGGACGAACGAGACGAACTTGGTCCAAAGAAGGCCTAGGGATCAAATGGGAGGACGAAGATGGAGGAACGAGGCGAACTTGGTCCAAAGAAGGCCTATGGATCAAATGGGAGGACGAAGATGGACGAACGAGACAAACTTGGTCCAAAGAATTCCAACGGATCAAATGGGAGGACGAAGGTGGTAGAACAAGACGAACTTGGTCCAAAGAAGGCCTACGGATCAAATGGGAGGACGAAGAGGGACGAACGAGACAAACATGGTGGAAAGAAGGCCTACGGAGCAAATGGGAGGACGAAGATGGACGAACGAGACGAACTTGGTCCAAAGAAGGACTAGGGATCAAATGGGAGGACGAAGATGGACGAACGAGACGAACTTGGTCCAAAGAAGACCTACGGATCAAATGGGAGGACGAAGATGGGGGAACGAGGCGAACTTGGTCCAAAGAAGGCCTACGGATCAAATGGGAGGACGAAGATGGACGAACGAGCCAAACTTGGTCCAAAGAATTCCAACGGATCAAATGGGAGGACGAAGATGGACGAACGAGACAAACTTGGTCCAAAGAATTCCAACGGATCAAATGGGAGGACGAAGGTGGTAGAACAAGACGAACTTGGTCCAAAGAAGGCCTACGGATCAAATGGGAGGACGAAGAGGGACGAACGAGACAAACTTGGTCCAAAGAAGGCCTACGGAGCAAATGGGAGGACGAAGATGGACGAACGAGACGAACTTGGTCCAAAGAAGGACTAGGGATCAAATGGGAGTACGAAGATGGACGAACGAGACGAACTTGGTCCAAAGAAGGCCTACGGATCAAATGGGAGGACGAAGATGGACGAACGAGACGAACTTGGTCAAAAGAAGGCCTACGGATCAAATGGGAGGACGAAGATGGACGAACGAGACGAACTTGGTCCAAAGAAGGCCTACCGATCAAATGGGAGGACGAAGATGGACGAACGAGACGAACTTGGTCAAACGAACGAGACGAACTTGGTCCAAAGAAGGCCTACGGATCAAATGGGAGGACGAAGATGGACGAACGAGACGAACTTGGTCCAAAGAAGGCCAACGGATCAAATGGGAGGACGAAGATGGACGAACGAGACGAACTTGGCCCAAAGAAGGCCTACGGATCAAATGGGAGGACGAAGATGGACGAACGAGACGAACTTGGTCCAACGAAGGCCAACGGATCAAATGGGAGGACGAAGATGGACGAACGAGACGAACTTGGTGCAAAGAAGGCCTAGGGATCAAATGGGAGAAAGGAGACGGAGGAACGAGGCGAACTTGGTCCAAAGAAGGCCTACGGATCAAATGGGAGGACGAAGATGGACGAACGTGACAAACTTCGTCCAAAGAATTCCAACGGATCAAATGGGAGGACGAAGGTGGTAGAACAAGACGAACTTGGTCCAAAGAAGGCCTACAGATCAAATGGCAGGACGAAGAGGGACGAACGAGACAAACATGGTGCAAAGAAGGCCTACGGAGCAAATGGGAGGACGAAGATGGTCGAACGAGACGTACTTGGTCAAAAGAAGGCCTACGGATCAAATGGGGGGACGAAGATGGACGAACGAGACGAACTTGGTCCAAAGAAGGCCTACGGATCAAATGGGAGGACGAAGATGGACGAACGAGACGAACTTGGTCCAAAGAAGGCCAACGGATCAAATGGGAGGACGAAGATGGACGAACGAGACGAACTTGGTCCAAAGAAGGCCTACGGATCAAATGGGAGGACGAAGATGGACGAACGAGACGAACTTGGTCCAAAGAAGGCCTACAGATCAAATGGGAGGACGAAGATGGACGAACGAGACGAACTTGGTCCAACGAACGAGATGAACTTGGTCCAAAGAAGGCCTACGGATCAAATGGGAGGACGAAGATGGACGAACGAGACGAACTTGGTCCAAAGAAGGCCTAGGGATCAAATGGGAGAAAGGAGATGGAGGAACGAGGCGAACTTGGTCCAAAGAAGGCCTACGGATCAAATGGGAGGACGAATATGGACGAACGAGACAAACTTCGTCCAAAGAATTCCAACGGATCAAATGGGAGGACGAAGGTGGTAGAACAAGACGAACTTGGTCCAAAGAAGGCCTACAGATCAAATGGGAGGACGAAGAGGGACGAACGAGACAAACATGGTGCAAAGAAGGCCTACGGAGCAAATGGGAGGACGAAGATGGTCGAACGAGACGAACTTGGACCAAAGAAGGCCTAGGGATCAAATGGGAGGACGAAGATGGACGAACGAGACGAACTTGGTCCAAAGAAGGCCTACGGATCAAATGGGAGGACGAAGAGGGACGAACGAGACAAACTTGGTCCAAAGAAGGCCTACGGAGCAAATGGGAGGACGAAGATGGACGAACGAGACGAACTTGGTCCAAAGAAGGCCTAGGGATCAAATGGGAGGACGAAGATGGACGAACGAGACGAACTTGGTCCAAAGAAGGCCTACGGATCAAATGGGAGGACGAAGATGGACGAACGAGACGAACTTGGTCCAACGAACGAGACGAACTTGGTCCAAAGAAGGCCTACGGATCAAATGGGAGGACGAAGATGGACGAACGAGACTAACTTGGTCCAAAGAAGGCCTAGGGATCAAATGGGAGAAAGGAGATGGAGGAACGAGGCGAACTTGGTCCAAAGAAGGCCTACGGATCAAATGGGAGGACGAAGATGGACGAACGAGACAAACTTCGTCCAAAGAATTCCAACGGATCAAATGGGAGGACGAAGGTGGTAGAACAAGACGAACTTGGTCCAAAGAAGGCCTACGGATCAAATGGGAGGACGAAGAGGGACGAACGAGACAAACATGGTACAAAGAAGGCCTACGGAGCAAATGGGAGGACGAAGATGGTCGAACGAGACGAACTTGGTCAAAAGAAGGCCTACGGATCAAATGGGAGGACGAAGATGGACGAACGAGACGAACGTGGTCGAAAGAAGGCCTACGAATCAAATGGGAGGACGAAGATGGACGAACGAGACGAACTTGGTCCAAAGAAGGCCAACGGATCAAATGGGAGGACGAAGATGGACGAACGAGACGAACTTGGTCCAAAGAAGGCCTACGGATCAAATGGGAGGACGAAGATGGGGGAACGAGGCGAACTTGGTCCAAAGAAGGCCTACGGATCAAATGGGAGGACGAAGATGGACGAACGAGACAAACTTGGTCCAAAGAATTCCAACGGATCAAATGGGAGGACGAAGATGGACGAACAAGGCAAACTTGGTCCAAAGAATTCCAACGAATCAAATGGGAGGACGAAGGTGGTAGAACAAGACGAACTTGGTCCAAAGAAGGCCTACGGATCAAATGGGAGGACGAAGAGGGACGAACGAGACAAACTTGGTCCAAAGAAGGCCTACGGAGCAAATGGGAGGACGAAGATGGACGAACGAGACGAACTTGGTCCAAAGAAGGACTAGGGATCAAATGGGAGGACGAAGATGGACGAACAAGACGAACTTCGTCCAAAGAAGGCCTACGGATCAAATGGGAGGACGAAGATGGACGAACGAGACGAACTTGGCCCAAAGAAGGCCTACGGATCAAATGGGAGGACGAAGATGGACGAACGAGAGGAACTTGGTCCGACGAAGGCCAACGGATCAAATGGGAGGACGAAGATGGACGAACGAGACGAACTTGGTCCAAAGAAGGCCTAGGGATCAAATGGGAGGACGAAGATTGAGGAACGAGGCGAACTTGGTCCAAAGAAGGCCTACGAATCAAATGGGAGGACGAAGATGGACGAACGAGACAAACTTCGTCCAAAGAATTCCAACGGATCAAATAGGAGGACAATGGTGGTAGAACAAGACGAACTTGGTCCAAAGAAGGCCTACGGATCAAATGGGAGGACGAAGAGGGACGAACGAGACAAACATGGTGCAAAGAAGGCCTACGGAGCAAATGGGAGGATGAAGAGGGACGAACGAGACAAACATGGTGCACTGAAGGCCTACGGAGCAAATGGGAGGACGATGATGGACGAACGAGACGAACTTGGTCAAAAGAAGGCCTACGGATCAAATGGGAGGACGAAGATGGACGAACGAGATGAACTTGGTCCAAAGAAGGCCTACGGATCAAATGGGAGGACGAAGATGGACGAACGAGACGAACTTGGTCAAAAGAAGGCCTACGGATCAAATGGGAGGACGAAGATGGAAGAACGAGACGAACTTGGTCCAAAGAAGGCCTACGGATCAAATGGGAGGACGAAGATGGACGAACGAGACGAACTTGGTCCAAAGAAGGCCAACGGATCAAATGGGAGGACGAAGATGGACGAACGAGACGAACTTGGCCCAAAGAAGGCCTACGGATCAAATGGGAGGACGAAGATGGACGAACGAGACGAACTTGGTCCAACGAAGGCCTACGGATCAAATGGGAGGACGAAGATGGACGAACGAGATGAACTTGGTCCAAAGAAGGCCTACGGATAAAATGGGAGGACGAAGAAGGACGAACGAGACAAACTTCGTCCAAAGAATTCCAACGGATCAAATGGGAGGACGAAGGTGGTAGAACAAGACGAACTTGGTCCAAAGAAGGCCTACAGATCAAATGGGAGGACGAAGAGGGACGAACGAGACAAACATGGTGCAAAGAAGGCCTACGGAGCAAATGGGAGGACGAAGATGGTCGAACGAGACGAACTTGGACCAAAGAAGGCCTAGGGATCAAATGGGAGGACGAAGATGGACGAACGAGACGAACTTGGTCCAAAGAAGGCCTACGGATCAAATGGGAGGACGAAGAGGGACGAACGAGACAAACTTGGTCCAAAGAAGGCCTACGGAGCAAATGGGAGGACGAAGATGGACGAACGAGACGAACTTGGTCCAAAGAAGGCCTAGGGATCAAATGGGAGGACGAAGATGGACGAACGAGACGAACTTGGTCCAAAGAAGGCCTACGGATCAAATGGGAGGACGAAGATGGACGAACGAGACGAACTTGGTCCAACGAACGAGACGAACTTGGTCCAAAGAAGGCCTACGGATCAAATGGGAGGACGAAGATGGACGAACGAGACGAACTTGGTCCAAAGAAGGCCTAGGGATCAAATGGGAGAAAGGAGATGGAGGAACGAGGCGAACTTGGTCCAAAGAAGGCCTACGGATCAAATGGGAGGACGAAGATGGACGAACGAGACAAACTTCGTCCAAAGAATTCCAACGGATCAAATGGGAGGACGAAGGTGGTAGAACAAGACGAACTTGGTCCAAAGAAGGCCTACGGATCAAATGGGAGGACGAAGAGGGACGAACGAGACAAACATGGTACAAAGAAGGCCTACGGAGCAAATGGGAGGACGAAGATGGTCGAACGAGACGAACTTGGTCAAAAGAATTCCAACGGATCAAATAGGAGGACAATGGTGGTAGAACAAGACGAACTTGGTCCAAAGAAGGCCTACGGATCAAATGGGAGGACGAAGAGGGACGAACGAGACAAACATGGTGCAAAGAAGGCCTACGGAGCAAATGGGAGGATGAAGAGGGACGAACGAGACAAACATGGTGCACTGAAGGCCTACGGAGCAAATGGGAGGACGATGATGGACGAACGAGACGAACTTGGTCAAAACAAGGCCTACGGATCAAATGGGAGGACGAAGATGGACGAACGAGATGAACTTGGTCCAAAGAAGGCCTACGGATCAAATGGGAGGACGAAGATGGACGAACGAGACGAACTTGGTCAAAAGAAGGCCTACGGATCAAATGGGAGGACGAAGATGGAAGAACGAGACGAACTTGGTCCAAAGAAGGCCTACGGATCAAATGGGAGGACGAAGATGGACGAACGAGACGAACTTGGTCCAAAGAAGGCCAACGGATCAAATGGGAGGACGAAGATGGACGAACGAGACGAACTTGGCCCAAAGAAAGCCTACGGATCAAATGGGAGGACGAAGATGGACGAACGAGACGAACTTGGTCCAACGAAGGCCTACGGATCAAATGGGAGGACGAAGATGGACGAACGAGATGAACTTGGTCCAAAGAAGGCCTACGGATAAAATGGGAGGACGAAGATGGACGAACGAGACAAACTTCGTCCAAAGAATTCCAACGGATCAAATGGGAGGACGAAGGTGGTAGAACAAGACGAACTTGGTCCAAAGAAGGCCTACAGATCAAATGGGAGGACGAAGAGGGACGAACGAGACAAACATGGTGCAAAGAAGGCCTACGGAGCAAATGGGAGGACGAAGATGGTCGAACGAGACGAACTTGGACCAAAGAAGGCCTAGGGATCAAATGGGAGGACGAAGATGGACGAACGAGACGAACTTGGTCCAAAGAAGGCCTACGGATCAAATGGGAGGACGAAGAGGGACGAACGAGACAAACTTGGTCCAAAGAAGGCCTACGGAGCAAATGGGAGGACGAAGATGGACGAACGAGACGAACTTGGTCCAAAGAAGGCCTAGGGATCAAATGGGAGGACGAAGATGGACGAACGAGACGAACTTGGTCCAAAGAAGGCCTACGGATCAAATGGGAGGACGAAGATGGACGAACGAGACGAACTTGGTCCAACGAACGAGACGAACTTGGTCCAAAGAAGGCCTACGGATCAAATGGGAGGACGAAGATGGACGAACGAGACGAACTTGGTCCAAAGAAGGCCTAGGGATCAAATGGGAGAAAGGAGATGGAGGAACGAGGCGAACTTGGTCCAAAGAAGGCCTACGGATCAAATGGGAGGACGAAGATGGACGAACGAGACAAACTTCGTCCAAAGAATTCCAACGGATCAAATGGGAGGACGAAGGTGGTAGAACAAGACGAACTTGGTCCAAAGAAGGCCTACGGATCAAATGGGAGGACGAAGAGGGACGAACGAGACAAACATGGTACAAAGAAGGCCTACGGAGCAAATGGGAGGACGAAGATGGTCGAACGAGACGAACTTGGTCAAAAGAAGGCCTACGGATCAAATGGCAGGACGAAGATGGACGAACGAGACGAACGTGGTCGAAAGAAGGCCTACGGATCAAATGGGAGGACGAAGATGGACGAACGAGACGAACTTGGTCCAAAGAAGGCCAACGGATCAAATGGGAGGACGAAGATGGACGAACGAGACGAACTTGGTCCAAAGAAGGCCTACGGATCAAATGGGAGGACGAAGATGGGGGAACGAGGCGAACTTGGTCCAAAGAAGGCCTACGGATCAAATGGGAGGACGAAGATGGACGAACGAGACAAACTTGGTCCAAAGAATTCCAACGGTTCAAATGGGAGGACGAAGATGGACGAACAAGGCAAACTTGGTCCAAAGAATTCCAACGAATCAAATGGGAGGACGAAGGTGGTAGAACAAGACGAACTTGGTCCAAAGAAGGCCTACGGATGAAATGGGAGGACGAAGAGGGACGAACGAGACAAACTTGGTCCAAAGAAGGCCTACGGAGCAAATGGGAGGACGAAGATGGACGAACGAGACGAACTTGGTCCAAAGAAGGACTAGGGATCAAATGGGAGGACGAAGATGGACGAACGAGACGAACTTGGTCCAAAGAAGGCCTACGGATCAAATGGGAGGACGAAGATGGACGAACGAGACGAACTTGGCCCAAAGAAGGCCTACGGATCAAATGGGAGGACGAAGATGGACGAACGAGAGGAACTTGGTCCAACGAAGGCCAACGGATCAAATGGGAGGACGAAGATGGACGAACGAGACGAACTTGGTCCAAAGAAGGCCTAGGGATCAAATGGGAGGACGAAGATTGAGGAACGAGGCGAACTTGGTCCAAAGAAGGCCTACGAATCAAATGGGAGGACGAAGATGGACGAACGAGACAAACTTCGTCCAAAGAATTCCAACGGATCAAATAGGAGGACAATGGTGGTAGAACAAGACGAACTTGGTCCAAAGAAGGCCTACGGATCAAATGGGAGGACGAAGAGGGACGAACGAGACAAACATGGTGCAAAGAAGGCCTACGGAGCAAATGGGAGGATGAAGAGGGACGAACGAGACAAACATGGTGCACTGAAGGCCTACGGAGCAAATGGGAGGACGATGATGGACGAACGAGACGAACTTGGTCAAAAGAAGGCCTACGGATCAAATGGGAGGACGAAGATGGACGAACGAGATGAACTTGGTCCAAAGAAGGCCTACGGATCAAATGGGAGGACGAAGATGGACGAACGAGACGAACTTGGTCAAAAGAAGGCCTACGGATCAAATGGGAGGACGAAGATGGAAGAACGAGACGAACTTGGTCCAAAGAAGGCCTACGGATCAAATGGGAGGACGAAGATGGACGAACGAGACGAACTTGGTCCAAAGAAGGCCAACGGATCAAATGGGAGGACGAAGATGGACGAACGAGACGAACTTGGCCCAAAGAAGGCCTACGGATCAAATGGGAGGACGAAGATGGACGAACGAGACGAACTTGGTCCAACGAAGGCCAACGGATCAAATGGGAGGACGAAGATGGACGAACGAGACGAACTTCGTCCAAAGAAGGCCTAGGGATCAAATGGGAGGACGAAGATGGACGAACGAGGCGAACTTGGTCCAAAGAAGGCCTACGGATCAAATGGGAGGACGAAGATGGACGAACGAGACAAACTTCGTCCAAAGAATTCCAACCGGTAGAACAAGACGAACTTGGTCCAAAGAAGGCCTACGGATCAAATGGGAGGACGAAGAGGGACGAATGAGACAAACATGGTGCAAAGAAGGCCTACAGAGCAAATGGGAGGACGAAGATGGACGAACGAGACGAACTTGGTCAAAAGAAGGCCTACGGATCAAATGGGAGGACGAAGATGGACGAACGAGACGAACTTGGTCCAAAGAAGGCCTACGGATCAAATGGGAGGACGAAGATGGACGAACGAGACAAACTTCGTCCAAAGAATTCCAACCGGTAGAACAAGACGAACTTGGTCCAAAGAAGGCCTACGGATCAAATGGGAGGACGAAGAGGGACGAACGAGACAAACATGGTGCAAAGAAGGCCTACAGAGCAAATGGGAGGACGAAGATGGACGAACGAGACGAACTTGGTCAAAAGAAGGCCTACGGATCAAATGGGAGGACGAAGATGGACGAACGAGACGAACTTCGTCCAAAGAAGGCCTAGGGATCAAATGGGAGGACGAAGATGGACGAACGAGGCGAACTTGGTCCAAAGAAGGCCTACGGATCAAATGGGAGGACGAAGATGGACGAACGAGACAAACTTCGTCCAAAGAATTCCAACCGGTAGAACAAGACGAACTTGGTCCAAAGAAGGCCTACGGATCAAATGGGAGGACGAAGATGGACGAACGAGACGAACGTGGTCCAAAGAAGGCCTACGGATCAAATGGGAGGACGAAGATGGGGGAACGAGGCAAACTTGGTCCAAAGAAGGCCTACGGATCAAATGGGAGGACGAAGATGGACGAACGAGACAAACTTGGTCCAAAGAATTCCAACGGATCAAATGGAAGGACGAAGATGGACGAACGAGACAAACTTGGTCCAAAGAATTCCAACGGATCAAATGGGAGGACGAAGGTGGTAGAACAAGACAAACTTGGTCCAAAGAAGGCCTACGGATCAAATGGGAGGACGAAGAGGGACGAACAAGACGAACTTGGTCCAAAGAAGGCCTACGGAGCAAATGGGAGGACGAAGATGGACGAACGAGACGAACTTGGTCCAAAGAAGGCCTACGGATCAAATGGGAGGACGAAGATGGACGAACGAGACGAACTTGGTCCAAAGAAGGCCAACGGATCAAATGGGAGGACGAAGATGGACGAACGAGATGAACTTGGTGCAAAGAAGGCCTACGGATCAAATGGGAGGACGAAGATGGGGGAACGAGGCGAACTTGGTCCAAAGAAGGCCTACGGAGCAAATGGGAGGACGAAGATGGACGAACGAGACGAACTTGGTCCAAAGAAGGACTAGGGATCAAATGGGAGGACGAAGATGGACGAACGAGACGAACTTGGCCCAAAGAAGGCCTACGGATCAAATGGGAGGACGAAGATCGACGAACGAGAGGAACTTGGTCCAACGAAGGCCAACGGATCAAATGGGAGGACGAAGATGGACGAACGAGACGAACTTGGTCCAAAGAAGGCCTAGGGATCAAACGGGAGGACGAAGATTGAGGAACGAGGCGAACTTGGTCCAAAGAAGGCCTACGAATCAAATGGGAGGACGAAGATGGACGAACGAGACAAACTTCGTCCAAAGAATTCCAACGGATCAAATAGGAGGACAATGGTGGTAGAACAAGACGAACTTGGTCCAAAGAAGGCCTACGGATCAAATGGGAGGACGAAGAGGGACGAACGAGACAAACATGGTGCAAAGAAGGCCTACGGAGCAAATGGGAGGATGAAGAGGGACGAACGAGACAAACATGGTGCACTGAAGGCCTACGGAGCAAATGGGAGGACGATGATGGACGAACGAGACGAACTTGGTCAAAAGAAGGCCTACGGATCAAATGGGAGGAAGAAGATGGACGAACGAGAGGAACTTGGTCCAAAGAAGGCCTACGGATCAAATGGGAGGACGAAGATGGACGAACGAGACGAACTTGGTCAAAAGAAGGCCTACGGATCAAATGGGAGGACGAAGATGGAAGAACGAGACGAACTTGGTCCAAAGAAGGCCTACGGATCAAATGGGAGGACGAAGATGGACGAACGAGACGAACTTGGTCCAAAGAAGGCCAACGGATCAAATGGGAGGACGAAGATGGACGAACGAGACGAACTTGGCCCAAAGAAGGCCTACGGATCAAATGGGAGGACGAAGATGGACGAACGAGACGAACTTGGTCCAACGAAGGCCAACGGATCAAATGGGAGGACGAAGATGGACGAACGAGACGAACTTCGTCCAAAGAAGGCCTAGGGATCAAATGGGAGGACGAAGATGGACGAACGAGGCGAACTTGGTCCAAAGAAGGCCTACGGATCAAATGGGAGGACGAAGATGGACGAACGAGACAAACTTCGTCCAAAGAATTCCAACCGGTAGAACAAGACGAACTTGATCCAAAGAAGGCCTACGGATCAAATGGGAGGACGAAGAGGGACGAACGAGACAAACATGGTGCAAAGAAGGCCTACAGAGCAAATGGGAGGACGAAGATGGACGAACGAGACGAACTTGGTCAAAAGAAGTCCTACGGATCAAATGGGAGGACGAAGATGGACGAACGAGACGAACTTGGTCCAAAGAAGGCCTACGGATCAAATGGGAGGACGAAGAAGGACGAACGAGACGAACTTGGTCCAAAGAAGGCCAACGGATCAAATGGGAGGACGAAGATGGACGAACGAGACGAACTTGGTCCAAAGAAGGCCTACGGATCAAATGGGAGGACGAAGATGGACGAACGAGACGAACGTGGTCCAAAGAAGGCCTACGGATCAAATGGGAGGACGAAGATGGGGGAACGAGGCAAACTTGGTCCAAAGAAGGCCTACGGATCAAACGGGAGGACGAAGATGGACGAACGAGACAAACTTGGTCCAAAGAATTCCAACGGATCAAATGGGAGGACGAAGATGGACGAACGAGAAAAACTTGGTCCAAAGAATTCCAACGGATCAAATGGGAGGACGAAGGTGGTAGAACAAGACAAACTTGGTCCAAAGAAGGCCTACGGATCAAATGGGAGGACGAAGAGGGACGAACAAGACGAACTTCGTCCAAAGAAGGCCTACGGAGCAAATGGGAGGACGAAGATGGACGAACGAGACGAACTTGGTCCAAAGAAGGCCTACGGATCAAATGGGAGGACGAAGATGGACGAACGAGACGAACTTGGTCCAAAGAAGGCCAACGGATCAAATGGGAGGACGAAGATGGACGAACGAGACGAACTTGGTCCAAAGAAGGCCTACGGATCAAATGGGAGGACGAAGATGGGGGAACGAGGCGAACTTGGTCCAAAGAAGGCCTACGGAGCAAATGGGAGGACGAAGATGGACGAACGAGACGAACTTGGTCCAAAGAAGGACTAGGGATCAAATGGGAGGACGAAGATGGACGAACGAGACGAACTTGGTCCAAAGAAGACCTACGGATCAAATGGGAGGACGAAGATGGACGAACGAGACGAACTTGGCCCAAAGAAGGCCTACGGATCAAATGGGAGGACGAAGATGGACGAACGAGAGGAACTTGGTCCAACGAAGGCCAACGGATCAAATGGGAGGACGAAGATGGACGAACGAGACGAACTTGGTCCAAAGAAGGCCTAGGGATCAAATGGGAGGACGAAGATTGAGGAACGAGGCGAACTTTGTCCAAAGAAGGCCTACGAATCAAATGGGAGGACGAAGATGGACGAACGAGACAAACTTCGTCCAAAGAATTCCAACGGATCAAATGGGAGGACAATGGTGGTAGAACAAGACGAACTTGGTCCAAAGAAGGCCTACGGATCAAATGGGAGGACGAAGAGGGACGAACGAGACAAACATGGTGCAAAGAAGGCCTACGGAGCAAATTGGAGGATGAAGAGGGACGAACGAGACAAACATGGTGCACTGAAGGCCTACGGAGCAAATGGGAGGACGATGATGGACGAACGAGACGAACTTGGTCAAAAGAAGGCCTACGGATCAAATGGGAGGACGAAGATGGACGAACGAGACGAACTTGGTCCAAAGAAGGCCAACGGATCAAATGGGAGGACGAAGATGGACGAACGAGACGAACTTGGTCCAAAGAAGGCCTACGGATCAAATGGGAGGACGAAGATGGACGAACGAGACGAACGTGGTCCAAAGAAGGCCTACGGATCAAATGGGAGGACGAAGATGGGGGAACGAGGCAAACTTGGTCCAAAGAAGGCCTACGGATCAAACGGGAGGACGAAGATGGACGAACGAGACAAACTTGGTCCAAAGAATTCCAACGGATCAAATGGGAGGACGAAGATGGACGAACGAGAAAAACTTGGTCCAAAGAATTCCAACGGATCAAATGGGAGGACGAAGGTGGTAGAACAAGACAAACTTGGTCCAAAGAAGGCCTACGGATCAAATGGGAGGACGAAGAGGGACGAACAAGACGAACTTCGTCCAAAGAAGGCCTACGGAGCAAATGGGAGGACGAAGATGGACGAACGAGACGAACTTGGTCCAAAGAAGGCCTACGGATCAAATGGGAGGACGAAGATGGACGAACGAGACGAACTTGGTCCAAAGAAGGCCAACGGATCAAATGGGAGGACGAAGATGGACGAACGAGACGAACTTGGTCCAAAGAAGGCCTACGGATCAAATGGGAGGACGAAGATGGGGGAACGAGGCGAACTTGGTCCAAAGAAGGCCTACGGAGCAAATGGGAGGACGAAGATGGACGAACGAGACGAACTTGGTCCAAAGAAGGACTAGGGATCAAATGGGAGGACGAAGATGGACGAACGAGACGAACTTGGTCCAAAGAAGGCCTACGGATCAAATGGGAGGACGAAGATGGACGAACGAGACGAACTTGGCCCAAAGAAGGCCTACGGATCAAATGGGAGGACGAAGATGGACGAACGAGACGAACTTGGTCCAAAGAAGGCCTACGGATCAAATGGGAGGACGAAGATGGACGAACGAGACGAACGTGGTCCAAAGAAGGCCTACGGATCAAATGGGAGGACGAAGATGGGGGAACGAGGCAAACTTGGTCCAAAGAAGGCCTACGAATCAAACGGGAGGACGAAGATGGACGAACGAGACAAACTTGGTCCAAAGAATTCCAACGGATCAAATGGGAGGACGAAGATGGACGAACGAGAAAAACTTGGTCCAAAGAATTCCAACGGATCAAATGGGAGGACGAAGGTGGTAGAACAAGACAAACTTGGTCCAAAGAAGGCCTACGGATCAAATGGGAGGACGAAGAGGGACGAACAAGACGAACTTCGTCCAAAGAAGGCCTACGGAGCAAATGGGAGGACGAAGATGGACGAACGAGACGAACTTGGTCCAAAGAAGGCCTACGGATCAAATGGGAGGACGAAGATGGACGAACGAGACGAACTTGGTCCAAAGAAGGCCAACGGATCAAATGGGAGGACGAAGATGGACGAACGAGACGAACTTGGTCCAAAGAAGGCCTACGGATCAAAAGGGAGGACGAAGATGGGGGAACGAGGCGAACTTGGTCCAAAGAAGGCCTACGGAGCAAATGGGAGGACGAAGATGGACGAACGAGACGAACTTGGTCCAAAGAAGGACTAGGGATCAAATGGGAGGACGAAGATGGACGAACGAGACGAACTTGGTCCAAAGAAGGCCTACGGATCAAATGGGAGGACGAAGATGGACGAACGAGACGAACTTGGCCCAAAGAAGGCCTACGGATCAAATGGGAGGACGAAGATGGACGAACGAGAGGAACTTGGTCCAACGAAGGCCAACGGATCAAATGGGAGGACGAAGATGGACGAACGAGACGAACTTGGTCCAAAGAAGGCCTAGGGATCAAATGGGAGGACGAAGATTGAGGAACGAGGCGAACTTTGTCCAAAGAAGGCCTACGAATCAAATGGGAGGACGAAGATGGACGAACGAGACAAACTTCGTCCAAAGAATTCCAACGGATCAAATGGGAGGACAATGGTGGTAGAACAAGACGAACTTGGTCCAAAGAAGGCCTACGGATCAAATGGGAGGACGAAGAGGGACGAACGAGACAAACATGGTGCAAAGAAGGCCTACGGAGCAAATGGGAGGATGAAGAGGGACGAACGAGACAAACATGGTGCACTGAAGGCCTACGGAGCAAATGGGAGGACGATGATGGACGAACGAGACGAACTTGGTCAAAAGAAGGCCTACGGATCAAATGGGAGGACGAAGATGGACGAACGAGAGGAACTTGGTCCAAAGAAGGCCTACGGATCAAATGGGAGGACGAAGATGGACGAACGAGACGAACTTGGTCAAAAGAAGGCCTACGGATCAAATGGGAGGACGAAGATGGAAGAACGACATGAACTTGGTCCAAAGAAGGCCTACGGATCAAATGGGAGGACGAAGATGGACGAACGAGACGAACTTGGTCCAAAGAAGGCCAACGGATCAAATGGGAGGACGAAGATGGACGAACGAGACGAACTTGGCCCAAAGAAGGCCTACGGATCAAATGGAAGGACGAAGATGGACGAACGAGACGAACTTGGTCCAACGAAGGCCAACGGATCAAATGGGGGGACGAAGATGGACGAACGAGACGAACTTGGTCCAAAGAAGGCCTAGGGATCAAATGGGAGGACGAAGATGGACGAACGAGGCGAACTTGGTCCAAAGAAGGCCTACGGATCAAATGGGAGGACGAAGATGGACGAACGAGACAAACTTCGTCCAAAGAATTCCAACGGATCAAATGGGAGGATGAAGATGGACGAACGAGACAAACTTGGTCCAAAGAATTCCAACGAATCAAATGGGAGGACGAAGGTGGTAGAACAAGACAAACTTGGTCCAAAGAAGGCCTACGGATCAAATGGGAGGACGAAGAGGGACGAGCGAGACGAACTTGGTCCAAAGAAGGCCTACGGAGCAAATGGGAGGACGAAGATGGACGAACGAGACGAACTTGGTCCAAAAAAGGTCTAGGGATCAAATGGGAAGACGAAGATGGACGAACGAGACGAACTTGGTCCAAAGAAGGCCTACGGATCAAATGGGAGGACGAAGATGGACGAACGAGACGAACTTGGTCCAAAGAAGGCCTACGGATCAAATGGGAGGACGAAGATGGGGGAACGAGAGGAACTTGGTCCAAAGAAGGCCTACGGATCAAATGGGAGGACGAAGATGGGGGAACGAGTCGAACTTGGTCCAAAGAAGGCCTACGGATCAAATGGGAGGACGAAGATGGACGAACGAGACAAACATGGTGCAAAGAAGGCCTACAGAGCAAATGGGGGGACGAAGATGGACGAACGAGACGAACTTGGTCAAAAGAAGGCCTACGGATCAAATGGGAGGACGAAGATGGACGAACGAGACGGACTTGGTCCAAAGAAGGCCTACGGATCAAATGGGAGGACGAAGATGGACGAACGAGACGAACTTGGTCCAAAGAAGGCCAACGGATCAAATGGGAGGACGAAGATGGACGAACGAGACAAACATGGTGCAAAGAAGGCCTACAGAGCAAATGGGGGGACGAAGATGGACGAACGAGACGAACTTGGTCAAAAGAAGGCCTACGGATCAAATGGGAGGACGAAGATGGACGAACGAGACGAACTTGGTCCAAAGAAGGCCTACGGATCAAATGGGAGGACGAAGATGGACGAACGAGACGAACTTGGTCCAAAGAAGGCCAACGGATCAAATGGGAGGACGAAGATGGACGAACGAGACGAACTTGGTCCAAAGAAGGCCTACGGATCAAATGGGAGGACGAAGATGGACGAACGAGACAAACATGGTGCAAAGAAGGCCTACAGAGCAAATGGGGGGACGAAGATGGACGAACGAGACGAACTTGGTCAAAAGAAGGCCTACGGATCAAATGGGAGGACGAAGATGGACGAACGAGACGAACTTGGTCCAAAGAAGGCCTACGGATCAAATGGGAGGACGAAGATGGGGGAACGAGGCGAACTTGGTCCAAAGAAGGCCTACGGATCAAATGGGAGGACGAAGATGGGGGAACGAGGCGAACTTGGTCCAAAGAAGGCCTACGGATCAAATGGGAGGACGAAGATGGACGAACGAGACAAACATGGTGCAAAGAAGGCCTACAGAGCAAATGGGGGGACGAAGATGGACGAACGAGACGAACTTGGTCAAAAGAAGGCCTACGGATCAAATGGTAGGACGAAGATGGACGAACGAGACGAACTTGGTCCAAAGAAGGCCTACGGATCAAATGGGAGGACGAAGATGGACGAACGAGACGAACTTGGTCCAAAGAAGGCCAACGGATCAAATGGGAGGACGAAGATGGACGAACGAGACGAACTTGGTCCAAAGAAGGCCTACGGATCAAATGGGAGGACGAAGATGGACGAACGAGACGAACGTGGTCCAAAGAAGGCCTACGGATCAAATGGGAGGACGAAGATGGGGGAACGAGGCGAACTTGGTCCAAAGAAGGCCTACGGATCAAATGGGAGGACGAAGATGGACGAACGAGACAAATTTGGTCCAAAGAATTCCAACGGATCAAATGGGAGGATGAAGATGGACGAACGAGACAAACTTGGTCCAAAGAATTCCAACGGATCAAATGGGAGGACGAAGGTGGTAGAACAAGACAAACTTGGTCCAAAGAAGGCCTACGGATCAAATGGGAGGACGAAGAGGGACGAACGAGACGAACTTGGTCCAAAGAAGGCCTACGGAGCAAATGGGAGGACGAAGATGGACGAACGAGACGAACTTGGTCCAAAAAAGTTCTAGGGATCAAATGGGAAGACGAAGATGGACGAACGAGACGAACTTGGTCCAAAGAAGGCCTACGGATCAAATGGGAGGACGAAGATGGACGAACGAGACGAACTTGGCCCAAAGAAGGCCTACGGATCAAATGGGAGGACGAAGATGGACGAACGAGACGAACTTGGTCCAACGAAGGCCAACGGATCAAATGGGAGGACGAAGATGGACGAACGAGACGAACTTGGTCCAAAGAAGGCCTAGGGATCAAATGGGGGGACGAAGATGGAGGAACGAGGCGAAGTTGGTCCAAAGAAGGCCTACGGATCAAATTGGAGGACGAAGATGGACGAACGAGACAAACTTCGTCCAAAGAATTCCAACGGATCAAATGGGAGGACGAAGGTGGTAGAACAAGACGAACTTGGTCCAAAGAAGGCCTACGGATCAAATGGGAGGACGAAGAGGGACGAACGAGACAAACATGGTGCAAAGAAGGCCTACGGAGCAAATGGGAGGACGAAGATGGACGAACGAGACGAACTTGGTCAAAAGAAGGCCTACGGATCAAATGGGAGGACGAAGATGGACGAACGAGACGAACGTGGTCCAAAGAAGGCCTACGGATCAAATGGGAGGACGAAGAAGGGGGAACGAGGCGAACTTGGTCCAAAGAAGGCCTACGGATCAAATGGGAGGACGAAGATGGACGAACGAGACAAATTCGTCCAAAGAATTCCAACGGATCAAATGGGAGGACGAAGGTGGTAGAACAAGACGAACTTGGTCCAAAGAAGGCCTACGGATCAAATGGGAGGACGAAGAGGGACGAACGAGACAAACATGGTGCAAAGAAGGCCTACGGAGCAAATGGGAGGACGAAGATGGACGAACGAGACGAACTTGGTCAAAAGAAGGCCTACGGATCAAATGGGAGGACGAAGATGGACGAACGAGACGAACTTGGTCCAAAGAAGGCCTACGGATCAAATGGGAGGACGAAGATGGACGAACGAGACGAACTTGGTCCAAAGAAGGCCAACGGATCAAATGGGAGGACGAAGATGGAGGAACGAGGCGAACTTGGTCCAAAGAAGGCCTACGGGTCAAATGGGAGGACGAAGATGGACGAACGAGACAAACTTGGTCCAAAGAATTCCAACGGATCAAATGGGAGGACGAAGGTGGTAGAACAAGACGAACTTGGTCCAAAGAATTCCAACGGATCAAATGGGAGGACGAAGGTGGTAGAACAAGACGAACTTGGTCCAAAGAAGGCCTAGGGATCAAATGGGAGGACGAAGATGGAGGAACGAGGCGAACTTGGTCCAAAGAAGGCCTACGGATCAAATGGGAGGACGAAGGTGGTAGAACAAGACGAACTTGGTCCAAAGAAGGCCTACGGATCAAATGGGAGGACGAAGAGGGACGAACGAGACAAACATGGTGCAAAGAAGGCCTACAGAGCAAATGGGAGGACGAAGATGGACGAACGAGACGAACTTGGTCAAAAGAAGGCCTACGGATCAAATGGGAGGACGAAGATGGACGAACGAGACGAACTTGGTCCAAAGAAGGCCTACGGATCAAATGGGAGGACGAAGATGGACGAACGAGATGAACTTGGTCCAAAGAAGGCCAACGGATCAAATGGGAGGACGAAGATGGACGAACGAGACGAACTTGGTCCAAAGAAGGCCTACGGATCAAATGGGAGGACGAAGATGGACGAACGAGACGAACGTGGTCCAAAGAAGGCCTACGGATCAAATGGGAGGACGAAGATGGGGGAACGAGGCGAACTTGGTCCAAAGAAGGCCTACGGATCAAATGGGAGGACGAAGATGGACGAACGAGACAAACTTGGACCAAAGAAGGCCTACGGATCAAATGGGAGGACGAAGATGGGGGAACGAGGCGAACTTGGTCCAAAGAAGGCCTACGGATCAAATGGGAGGACGAAGATGGACGAACGAGACAAACTTGGTCCAAAGAATTCCAACGGATCAAATGGGAGGACGAAGATGGACGAACGAGACAAACTTGGTCCAAAGAATTCCAACGGATCAAATGGGAGGACGAAGGTGGTAGAACAAGACGAACTTGGTCCAAAGAAGGCCTACGGATCAAATGGGAGGACGAAGAGGGACGAACGAGACAAACATGGTGCAAAGAAGGCCTACGGAGCAAATGGGAGGACGAAGATGGACGAACGAGACGAACTTGGTCAAAAGAAGGCCTACGGATCAAATGGGAGGACGAAGATGGACGAACGAGACGAACGTGGTCCAAAGAAGGCCTACGGATCAAATGGGAGGACGAAGATGGGGGAACGAGGCGAACTTGGTCCAAAGAAGGCCTACGGATCAAATGGGAGGACGAAGATGGACGAACGAGACAAACTTGGTCCAAAGAATTCCAACGGATCAAATGGGAGGACGAAGATGGACGAACGAGACAAACTTGGTCCAAAGAATTCCAACGGATCAAATGGGAGGACGAAGGTGGTAGAACAAGACAAACTTGGTCCAAAGAAGGCCTACGGATCAAATGGGAGGACGAAGAGGGACGAACGAGACGAACTTGGTCCAAAGAAGGCCTACGGAGCAAATGGGAGGACGAAGATGGACGAACGAGACGAACTTGGTCCAAAAAAGGTCTAGGGATCAAATGGGAAGACGAAGATGGACGAACGAGACGAACTTGGTCCAAAGAAGGCCTACGGATCAAATGGGAGGACGAAGATGGACGAACGAGACGAACTTGGCCCAAAGAAGGCCTACGGATCAAATGGGAGGACGAAGATGGACGAACGAGACGAACTTGGTCCAACGAAGGCCAACGGATCAAATGGGAGGACGAAGATGGACGAACGAGACGAACTTGGTCCAAAGAAGGCCTAGGGATCAAATGGGAGGACGAAGATGGAGGAACGAGGCGAACTTGGTCCAAAGAAGGCCTACGGATCAAATGGGAAGACGAAGATGGACGAACGAGACAAACTTCGTCCAAAGAATTCCAACGGATCAAATGGGAGGACGAAGGTGGTAGAACAAGACGAACTTGGTCCAAAGAAGGCCTACGGATCAAATGGGAGGACGAAGAGGGACGAACGAGACAAACATGGTGCAAAGAAGGCCTACGGAGCAAATGGGAGGACGAAGATGGATGAACGAGACGAACTTGGTCAAAAGAAGGCCTACGGATCAAATGGGAGGACGAAGATGGACGAACGATACGAACTTGGTCCAAAGAAGGCCTACGGATCAAATGGGAGGACGAAGAGGGACGAACGAGACAAACATGGTGCAAAGAAGGCCTACGGAGCAAATGGGAGGACGAAGATGGACGAACGAGACGAACTTGGTCAAAAGAAGGCCTACGGATCAAATGGGAGGACGAAGATGGACGAACGAGACGAACTTGGTCCAAAGAAGGCCTACGGATCAAATGGGAGGACGAAGATGGACGAACGAGACGAACTTGGTCCAAAGAAGGCCTACGGATCAAATGGGAAGACGAAGATGGACGAACGAGACAAACTTCGTCCAAAGAATTCCAACGGATCAAATGGGAGGACGAAGGTGGTAGAACAAGACGAACTTGGTCCAAAGAAGGCCTACGGATCAAATGGGAGGACGAAGAGGGACGAACGAGACAAACATGGTGCAAAGAAGGCCTACGGAGCAAATGGGAGGACGAAGATGGACGAACGAGACGAACTTGGTCAAAAGAAGGCCTACGGATCAAATGGGAGGACGAAGATGGACGAACGAGACGAACGTGGTCCAAAGAAGGCCTACGGATCAAATGGGAGGACGAAGATGGGGGAACGAGGCGAACTTGGTCCAAAGAAGGCCTACGGATCAAATGGGAGGACGAAGATGGACGAACGAGACAAACTTCGTCCAAAGAATTCCAACGGATCAAATGGGAGGACGAAGGTGGTAGAACAAGACGAACTTGGTCCAAAGAAGGCCTACGGATCAAATGGGAGGACGAAGAGGGACGAACGAGACAAACATGGTGCAAAGAAGGCCTACGGAGCAAATGGGAGGACGAAGATGGACGAACGAGACGAACTTGGTCAAAAGAAGGCCTACGGATCAAATGGGAGGACGAAGATGGACGAACGAGACGAACGTGGTCCAAAGAAGGCCTACGGATCAAATGGGAGGACGAAGATGGACGAACGAGACGAACTTGGTCCAAAGAAGGCCTACGGATCAAATGGGAGGACGAAGATGGACGAACGAGACGAACTTGGTCCAAAGAATTCCAACGGATCAAATGGGAGGATGAAGATGGACGAACGAGACGAACTTGGTCCAAAGAATTCCAACGGATCAAATGGGAGGACGAAGATGGACGAACGAGACGAACCTGGTCCAAAGAAAGCCTAGGGATCAAATGGGAGGACGAAGATGGAGGAACGAGGCGAACTTGGTCCAAAGAAGGCCTACGGGTCAAATGGGAGGACGAAGATGGACGAACGAGACAAACTTGGTCCAAAGAATTCCAACGGATCAAATGGGAGGACGAAGGTGGTAGAACAAGACGAACTTGGTCCAAAGAAGGCCTAGGGATCAAATGGGAGGACGAAGATGGAGGAACGAGGCGAACTTGGTCCAAAGAAGGCCTACGGATCAAATGGGAGGACGAAGGTGGTAGAACAAGACGAACTTGGTCCAAAGAAGGCCTACGGATCAAATGGGAGGACGAAGAGGGACGAACGAGACAAACATGGTGCAAAGAAGGCCTACAGAGCAAATGGGAGGACGAAGATGGACGAACGAGACGAACTTGGTCCAAAGAAGGCCTACGGATCAAATGGGAGGACGAAGATGGACGAACGAGACGAACTTGGTCCAAAGAAGGCCTACGGATCAAATGGGAGGACGAAGATGGACGAACGAGACGAACTTGGTCCAAAGAAGGCCAACGGATCAAATGGGAGGACGAAGATGGACGAACGAGACGAACTTGGTCGAAAGAAGGCCTACGGATCAAATGGGAGGACGAAGATGGACGAACGAGACGAACGTGGTCCAAAGAAGGCCTACGGATCAAATGGGAGGACGAAGATGGGGGAACGAGGCGAACTTGGTCCAAAGAAGGCCTACGGATCAAATGGGAGGACGAAAATGGACGAACGAGACAAACTTGGTCCAAAGAATTCCAACGGATCAAATGGGAGGATGAAGATGGACGAACGAGACAAACTTGGTCCAAGGAATTCCAACGGATCAAATGGGAGGACGAAGGTGGTAGAACAAGACAAACTTGGTCCAAAGAAGGCCTACGGATCAAATGGGAGGACGAAGAGGGACGAACGAGACGAACTTGGTCCAAAGAAGGCCTATGGAGCAAATGGGAGGACGAAGAGGGACGAACGAGACGAACTTGGTCCAAAAAAGGTCTAGGGATCAAATGGGAAGACGAAGATGGACGAACGAGACGAACTTGGTCCAAAGAAGGCCTACGGATCAAATGGGAGGACGAAGATGGACGAACGAGACGAACTTGGCCCAAAGAAGGCCTACGGATCAAATGGGAGGACGAAGATGGACGAACGAGACGAACTTGGTCCAAAGAATTCCAACGGATCAAATGGGAGGATGAAGATGGACGAACGAGACGAACTTGGTCCAAAGAATTCCAACGGATCAAATGGGAGGACGAAGATGGACGAACGAGACGAACCTGGTCCAAAGAAAGCCTAGGGATCAAATGGGAGGACGAAGATGGAGGAACGAGGCGAACTTGGTCCAAAGAAGGCCTACGGGTCAAATGGGAGGACGAAGATGGACGAACGAGACAAACTTGGTCCAAAGAATTCCAACGGATCAAATGGGAGGACGAAGGTGGTAGAACAAGACGAACTTGGTCCAAAGAAGGCCTAGGGATCAAATGGGAGGACGAAGATGGAGGAACGAGGCGAACTTGGTCCAAAGAAGGCCTACGGATCAAATGGGAGGACGAAGGTGGTAGAACAAGACGAACTTGGTCCAAAGAAGGCCTACGGATCAAATGGGAGGACGAAGAGGGACGAACGAGACAAACATGGTGCAAAGAAGGCCTACAGAGCAAATGGGAGGACGAAGATGGACGAACGAGACGAACTTGGTCAAAAGAAGGCCTACGGATCAAATGGGAGGACGAAGATGGACGAACGAGACGAACTTGGTCCAAAGAAGGCCTACGGATCAAATGGGAGGACGAAGATGGACGAACGAGACGAACTTGGTCCAAAGAAGGCCAACGGATCAAATGGGAGGACGAAGATGGACGAACGAGACGAACTTGGTCGAAAGAAGGCCTACGGATCAAATGGGAGGACGAAGATGGACGAACGAGACGAACGTGGTCCAAAGAAGGCCTACGGATCAAATGGGAGGACGAAGATGGGGGAACGAGGCGAACTTGGTCCAAAGAAGGCCTACGGATCAAATGGGAGGACGAAAATGGACGAACGAGACAAACTTGGTCCAAAGAATTCCAACGGATCAAATGGGAGGATGAAGATGGACGAACGAGACAAACTTGGTCCAAGGAATTCCAACGGATCAAATGGGAGGACGAAGGTGGTAGAACAAGACAAACTTGGTCCAAAGAAGGCCTACGGATCAAATGGGAGGACGAAGAGGGACGAACGAGACGAACTTGGTCCAAAGAAGGCCTATGGAGCAAATGGGAGGACGAAGATGGACGAACGAGACGAACTTGGTCCAAAGAAAGCCTACGGATCAAATGGGAGGACGAAGATGGACGAACGAGATGAACTTGGCCCAAAGAAGGCCTACGGATCAAATGGGAGGACGAAGATGGACGAACGAGACGAACTTGGTCCAAAGAAAGCCTAGGGATCAAATGGGAGGACGAAGATGGAGGAACGAGGCGAACTTGGTCCAAAGAAGGCCTACGGGTCAAATGGGAGGACGAAGATGGACGAACGAGACAAACATGGTCCAAAGAATTCCAACGGATCAAATGGGAGGACGAAGGTGGTAGAACAAGACGAACTTGGTCCAAAGAAGGCATAGGGATCAAATGGGAGGACGAAGATGGAGGAACGAGGCGAATTTGGTCCAAAGAAGGCCTACGGATCAAATGGGAGGACGAAGGTGGTAGAACAAGACGAACTTGGTCCAAAGAAGGCCTACGGATCAAATGGGAGGACGAAGAGGGACGAACGAGACAAACATGGTGCAAAGAACGCCTACAGAGCAAATGGGAGGACGAAGATGGACGAACGAGACGAACTTGGTCAAAAGAAGGCCTACGGATCAAATGGGAGGACGAAGATGGACGAACGAGACGAACTTGGTCCAAAGAAGGCCTACGGATCAAATGGGAGGACGAAGATGGACGAACGAGACGAACTTGGTCCAAAGAAGGCCAACGGATCAAATGGGAGGACGAAGATGGACGAACGAGACGAACTTGGTCGAAAGAAGGCCTACGGATCAAATGGGAGGACGAAGATGGACGAACGAGACGAACGTGGTCCAAAGAAGGCCTACGGATCAAATGGGAGGACGAAGATGGGGGAACGAGGCGAACTTGGTCCAAAGAAGGCCTACGGATCAAATGGGAGGACGAAGAGGGACGAACGAGACAAACATGGTGCAAAGAAGGCCTACAGAGCAAATGGGAGGACGAAGATGGACGAACGAGACGAACTTGGTCAAAAGAAGGCCTACGGATCAAATGGGAGGACGAAGATGGACGAACGAGACGAACTTGGTCCAAAGAAGGCCTACGGATCAAATGGGAGGACGAAGATGGACGAACGAGACGAACTTGGTCCAAAGAAGGCCAACGGATCAAATGGGAGGACGAAGATGGACGAACGAGACGAACTTGGTCGAAAGAAGGCCTACGGATCAAATGGGAGGACGAAGATGGACGAACGAGACGAACGTGGTCCAAAGAAGGCCTACGGATCAAATGGGAGGACGAAGATGGGGGAACGAGGCGAACTTGGTCCAAAGAAGGCCTACGGATCAAATGGGAGGACGAAGGTGGTAGAACAAGACGAACTTGGTCCAAAGAAGGCCTACGGATCAAATGGGAGGACGAAGAGGGACGAACGAGACAAACATGGTGCAAAGAAGGCCTACAGAGCAAATGGGAGGACGAAGATGGACGAACGAGACGAACTTGGTCAAAAGAAGGCCTACGGATCAAATGGGAGGACGAAGATGGACGAACGAGACGAACTTGGTCCAAAGAAGGCCTACGGATCAAATGGGAGGACGAAGATGGACGAACGAGACGAACTTGGTCAAAAGAAGGCCTACGGATCAAATGGGAGGACGAAGATGGACGAACGAGACGAACTTGGTCCAAAGAAGGCCTACGGATCAAATGGGAGGACGAAAATGGACGAACGAGACAAACTTGGTCCAAAGAATTCCAACGGATCAAATGGGAGGATGAAGATGGACGAACGAGACAAACTTGGTCCAAGGAATTCCAACGGATCAAATGGGAGGACGAAGGTGGTAGAACAAGACAAACTTGGTCCAAAGAAGGCCTACGGATCAAATGGGAGGACGAAGAGGGACGAACGAGACGAACTTGGTCCAAAGAAGGCCTATGGAGCAAATGGGAGGACGAAGATGGACGAACGAGACGAACTTGGTCCAAAGAAGGCCTACGGATCAAATGGGAGGACGAAGATGGACGAACGAGACGAACTTGGCCCAAAGAAGGCCTACGGATCAAATGGGAGGACGAAGATGGACGAACGAGACGAACTTGGTCCAAAGAAAGCCTAGGGATCAAATGGGAGGACGAAGATGGAGGAACGAGGCGAACTTGGTCCAAAGAAGGCCTACGGGTCAAATGGGAGGACGAAGATGGACGAACGAGACAAACATGGTCCAAAGAATTCCAACGGATCAAATGGGAGGACGAAGGTGGTAGAACAAGACGAACTTGGTCCAAAGAAGGCATAGGGATCAAATGGGAGGACGAAGATGGAGGAACGAGGCGAACTTGGTCCAAAGAAGGCCTACGGATCAAATGGGAGGACGAAGGTGGTAGAACAAGACGAACTTGGTCCAAAGAAGGCCTACGGATCAAATGGGAGGACGAAGAGGGACGAACGAGACAAACATGGTGCAAAGAACGCCTACAGAGCAAATGGGAGGACGAAGATGGACGAACGAGACGAACTTGGTCAAAAGAAGGCCTACGGATCAAATGGGAGGACGAAGATGGACGAACGAGACGAACTTGGTCCAAAGAAGGCCTACGGATCAAATGGGAGGACGAAGATGGACGAACGAGACGAACTTGGTCCAAAGAAGGCCAACGGATCAAATGGGAGGACGAAGATGGACGAACGAGACGAACTTGGTCGAAAGAAGGCCTACGGATCAAATGGGAGGACGAAGATGGACGAACGAGACGAACGTGGTCCAAAGAAGGCCTACGGATCAAATGGGAGGACGAAGATGGGGGAACGAGGCGAACTTGGTCCAAAGAAGGCCTACGGATCAAATGGGAGGACGAAGAGGGACGAACGAGACAAACATGGTGCAAAGAAGGCCTACAGAGCAAATGGGAGGACGAAGATGGACGAACGAGACGAACTTGGTCAAAAGAAGGCCTACGGATCAAATGGGAGGACGAAGATGGACGAACGAGACGAACTTGGTCCAAAGAAGGCCTACGGATCAAATGGGAGGACGAAGATGGACGAACGAGACGAACTTGGTCCAAAGAAGGCCAACGGATCAAATGGGAGGACGAAGATGGACGAACGAGACGAACTTGGTCGAAAGAAGGCCTACGGATCAAATGGGAGGACGAAGATGGACGAACGAGACGAACGTGGTCCAAAGAAGGCCTACGGATCAAATGGGAGGACGAAGATGGGGGAACGAGGCGAACTTGGTCCAAAGAAGGCCTACGGATCAAATGGGAGGACGAAAATGGACGAACGAGACAAACTTGGTCCAAAGAATTCCAACGGATCAAATGGGAGGATGAAGATGGACGAACGAGACAAACTTGGTCCAAAGAATTCCAACGGATCAAATGGGAGGACGAAGGTGGTAGAACAAGACAAACTTGGTCCAAAGAAGGCCTACGGATCAAATGGGAGGACGAAGAGGGACGAACGAGACGAACTTGGTCCAAAGAAGGCCTACGGAGCAAATGGGAGGACGAAGATGGACGAACGAGACGAACTTGGTCCAAAAAAGGTCTAGGGATCAAATGGGAAGACGAAGATGGACGAACGAGACGAACTTGGTCCAAAGAAGGCCTACGGATCAAATGGGAGGACGAAGATGGACGAACGAGACGAACTTGGCCCAAAGAAGGCCTACGGATCAAATGGGAGGACGAAGATGGACGAACGAGACGAACTTGGTCCAACGAAGGCCAACGGATCAAATGGGAGGACGAAGATGGACGAACGAGACGAACTTGGTCCAAAGAAGGCCTAGGGATCAAATGGGAGGACGAAGATGGAGGAACGAGGCGAACTTGGTCCAAAGAAGGCCTACGGATCAAATGGGAGGACGAAGATGGACGAACGAGACAAACTTCGTCCAAAGAATTCCAACGGATCAAATGGGAGGACGAAGGTGGTAGAACAAGACGAACTTGGTCCAAAGAAGGCCTACGGATCAAATGGGAGGACGAAGAGGGACGAACGAGATAAACATGGTGCAAAGAAGGCCTACGGAGCAAATGGGAGGACGAAGATGGACGAACGAGACGAACTTGGTCAAAAGAAGGCCTACGGATCAAATGGGAGGACGAAGATGGACGAACGAGACGAACGTGGTCCAAAGAAGGCCTACGGATCAAATGGGAGGACGAAGATGGGGGAACGAGGCGAACTTGGTCCAAAGAAGGCCTACGGATCAAATGGGAGGACGAAGGTGGTAGAACAAGACGAACTTGGTCCAAAGAAGGCCTAGGGATCAAATGGGAGGACGAAGATGGAGGAACGAGGCGAACTTGGTCCAAAGAAGGCCTACGGATCAAATGGGAGGACGAAGGTGGTAGAACAAGACGAACTTGGTCCAAAGAAGGCCTACGGATCAAATGGGAGGACGAAGAGGGACGAACGAGACAAACATGGTGCAAAGAAGGCCTACAGAGCAAATGGGAGGACGAAGATGGACGAACGAGACGAACTTGGTCAAAAGAAGGCCTACGGATCAAATGGGAGGACGAAGATGGACGAACGAGACGAACTTGGTCCAAAGAAGGCCTACGGATCAAATGGGAGGACGAAGATGGACGAACGAGACGAACTTGGTCCAAAGAAGGCTACGAAGATGGACGAACGAGACGAACTTGGTCCAAAGAAGGCCTACGGATCAAATGGGAGGACGAAGATGGACGAACGAGACGAACTTGGTCGAAAGAAGGCCTACGGATCAAATGGGAGGACGAAGATGGACGAACGAGACGAACGTGGTCCAAAGAAGGCCTACGGATCAAATGGGAGGACGAAGATGGGGGAACGAGGCGAACTTGGTCCAAAGAAGGCCTACGGATCAAATGGGAGGACGAAAATGGACGAACGAGACAAACTTGGTCCAAAGAATTCCAACGGATCAAATGGGAGGATGAAGATGGACGAACGAGACAAACTTGGTCCAAAGAATTCCAACGGATCAAATGGGAGGACGAAGGTGGTAGAACAAGACAAACTTGGTCCAAAGAAGGCCTACGGATCGAATGGGAGGACGAAGAGGGACGAACGAGACGAACTTGGTCCAAAGAAGGCCTACGGAGCAAATGGGAGGACGAAGATGGACGAACGAGACGAACTTGGTCCAAAAAAGGTCTAGGGATCAAATGGGAAGACGAAGATGGACGAACGAGACGAACTTGGTCCAAAGAAGGCCTACGGATCAAATGGGAGGACGAAGATGGACGAACGAGACGAACTTGGCCCAAAGAAGGCCTACGGATCAAATGGGAGGACGAAGATGGACGAACGAGACGAACTTGGTCCAACGAAGGCCAACGGATCAAATGGGAGGACGAAGATGGACGAACGAGACGAACTTGGTCCAAAGAAGGCCTAGGGATCAAATGGGAGGACGAAGATGGAGGAACGAGGCGAACTTGGTCCAAAGAAGGCCTACGGATCAAATGGGAGGACGAAGATGGACGAACGAGACAAACTTCGTCCAAAGAATTCCAACGGATCAAATGGGAGGACGAAGGTGGTAGAACAAGACGAACTTGGTCCAAAGAAGGCCTACGGATCAAATGGGAGGACGAAGAGGGACGAACGAGACAAACATGGTGCAAAGAAGGCCTACGGAGCAAATGGGAGGACGAAGATGGACGAACGAGACGAACTTGGTCAAAAGAAGGCCTACGGATCAAATGGGAGGACGAAGATGGACGAACGAGACGAACGTGGTCCAAAGAAGGCCTACGGATCAAATGGGATGACGAAGATGGGGGAACGAGGCGAACTTGGTCCAAAGAAGGCCTACGGATCAAATGGGAGGACGAAGATGGACGAACGAGACAAACTTGGTCCAAAGAATTCCAACGGATCAAATGGGAGGACGAAGATGGACGAACGAGACAAACTTGGTCCAAAGAATTCCAACGGATCAAATGGGAGGACGAAGGTGGTAGAACAAGACGAACTTGGTCCAAAGAAGGCCTACGGATCAAATGGGAGGACGAAGAGGGACGAACGAGATAAACATGGTGCAAAGAAGGCCTACGGAGCAAATGGGAGGACGAAGATGGACGAACGAGACGAACTTGGTCAAAAGAAGGCCTACGGATCAAATGGGAGGACGAAGATGGACGAACGAGACGAACGTGGTCCAAAGAAGGCCTACGGATCAAATGGGAGGACGAAGATGGGGGAACGAGGCGAACTTGGTCCAAAGAAGGCCTACGGATCAAATGGGAGGACGAAGGTGGTAGAACAAGACGAACTTGGTCCAAAGAAGGCCTAGGGATCAAATGGGAGGACGAAGATGGAGGAACGAGGCGAACTTGGTCCAAAGAAGGCCTACGGATCAAATGGGAGGACGAAGGTGGTAGAACAAGACGAACTTGGTCCAAAGAAGGCCTACGGATCAAATGGGAGGACGAAGAGGGACGAACGAGACAAACATGGTGCAAAGAAGGCCTACAGAGCAAATGGGAGGACGAAGATGGACGAACGAGACGAACTTGGTCAAAAGAAGGCCTACGGATCAAATGGGAGGACGAAGATGGACGAACGAGACGAACTTGGTCCAAAGAAGGCCTACGGATCAAATGGGAGGACGAAGATGGACGAACGAGACGAACTTGGTCCAAAGAAGGCTACGAAGATGGACGAACGAGACGAACTTGGTCCAAAGAAGGCCTACGGATCAAATGGGAGGACGAAGATGGACGAACGAGACGAACTTGGTCCAAAGAAGGCCAACGGATCAAATGGGAGGACGAAGATGGACGAACGAGACGAACTTGGTCGAAAGAAGGCCTACGGATCAAATGGGAGGACGAAGATGGACGAACGAGACGAACTTGGTCTAAAGAAGGCCAACGGATCAAATGGGAGGACGAAGATGGACGAACGAGACGAACTTGGTCGAAAGAAGGCCTACGGATCAAATGGGAGGACGAAGATGGACGAACGAGACGAACGTGGTCCAAAGAAGGCCTACGGATCAAATGGGAGGACGAAGATGGGGGAACGAGGCGAACTTGGTCCAAAGAAGGCCTACGGATCAAATGGGAGGACGAAAATGGACGAACGAGACAAACTTGGTCCAAAGAATTCCAACGGATCAAATGGGAGGATGAAGATGGACGAACGAGACAAACTTGGTCCAAAGAATTCCAACGGATCAAATGGGAGGACGAAGGTGGTAGAACAAGACAAACTTGGTCCAAAGAAGGCCTACGGATCGAATGGGAGGACGAAGAGGGACGAACGAGACGAACTTGGTCCAAAGAAGGCCTACGGAGCAAATGGGAGGACGAAGATGGACGAACGAGACGAACTTGGTCCAAAAAAGGTCTAGGGATCAAATGGGAAGACGAAGATGGACGAACGAGACGAACTTGGTCCAAAGAAGGCCTACGGATCAAATGGGAGGACGAAGATGGACGAACGAGACGAACTTGGCCCAAAGAAGGCCTACGGATCAAATGGGAGGACGAAGATGGACGAACGAGACGAACTTGGTCCAACGAAGGCCAACGGATCAAATGGGAGGACGAAGATGGACGAACGAGACGAACTTGGTCCAAAGAAGGCCTAGGGATCAAATGGGAGGACGAAGATGGAGGAACGAGGCGAACTTGGTCCAAAGAAGGCCTACGGATCAAATGGGAGGACGAAGATGGACGAACGAGACAAACTTCGTCCAAAGAATTCCAACGGATCAAATGGGAGGACGAAGGTGGTAGAACAAGACGAACTTGGTCCAAAGAAGGCCTACGGATCAAATGGGAGGACGAAGAGGGACGAACGAGACAAACATGGTGCAAAGAAGGCCTACGGAGCAAATGGGAGGACGAAGATGGACGAACGAGACGAACTTGGTCAAAAGAAGGCCTACGGATCAAATGGGAGGACGAAGATGGACGAACGAGACGAACGTGGTCCAAAGAAGGCCTACGGATCAAATGGGATGACGAAGATGGGGGAACGAGGCGAACTTGGTCCAAAGAAGGCCTACGGATCAAATGGGAGGACGAAGATGGACGAACGAGACAAACTTGGTCCAAAGAATTCCAACGGATCAAATGGGAGGACGAAGATGGACGAACGAGACAAACTTGGTCCAAAGAATTCCAACGGATCAAATGGGAGGACGAAGGTGGTAGAACAAGACGAACTTGGTCCAAAGAAGGCCTACGGATCAAATGGGAGGACGAAGAGGGACGAACGAGATAAACATGGTGCAAAGAAGGCCTACGGAGCAAATGGGAGGACGAAGATGGACGAACGAGACGAACTTGGTCAAAAGAAGGCCTACGGATCAAATGGGAGGACGAAGATGGACGAACGAGACGAACGTGGTCCAAAGAAGGCCTACGGATCAAATGGGAGGACGAAGATGGGGGAACGAGGCGAACTTGGTCCAAAGAAGGCCTACGGATCAAATGGGAGGACGAAGGTGGTAGAACAAGACGAACTTGGTCCCAAGAAGGCCTAGGGATCAAATGGGAGGACGAAGATGGAGGAACGAGGCGAACTTGGTCCAAAGAAGGCCTACGGATCAAATGGGAGGACGAAGGTGGTAGAACAAGACGAACTTGGTCCAAAGAAGGCCTACGGATCAAATGGGAGGACGAAGAGGGACGAACGAGACAAACATGGTGCAAAGAAGGCCTACAGAGCAAATGGGAGGACGAAGATGGACGAACGAGACGAACTTGGTCAAAAGAAGGCCTACGGATCAAATGGGAGGACGAAGATGGACGAACGAGACGAACTTGGTCCAAAGAAGGCCTACGGATCAAATGGGAGGACGAAGATGGACGAACGAGACGAACTTGGTCCAAAGAAGGCTACGAAGATGGACGAACGAGACGAACTTGGTCCAAAGAAGGCCTACGGATCAAATGGGAGGACGAAGATGGACGAACGAGACGAACTTGGTCCAAAGAAGGCCAACGGATCAAATGGGAGGACGAAGATGGACGAACGAGACGAACTTGGTCGAAAGAAGGCCTACGGATCAAATGGGAGGACGAAGATGGACGAACGAGACGAACGTGGTCCAAAGAAGGCCTACGGATCAAATGGGAGGACGAAGATGGGGGAACGAGGCGAACTTGGTCCAAAGAAGGCCTACGGATCAAATGGGAGGACGAAAATGGACGAACGAGACAAACATGGTCCAAAGAATTCCAACGGATCAAATGGGAGGATGAAGATGGACGAACGAGACAAACTTGGTCCAAAGAATTCCAACGGATCAAATGGGAGGACGAAGGTGGTAGAACAAGACAAACTTGGTCCAAAGAAGGCCTACGGATCGAATGGGAGGACGAAGAGGGACGAACGAGACGAACTTGGTCCAAAGAAGGCCTACGGAGCAAATGGGAGGACGAAGATGGACGAACGAGACGAACTTGGTCCAAAAAAGGTCTAGGGATCAAATGGGAAGACGAAGATGGACGAACGAGACGAACTTGGTCCAAAGAAGGCCTACGGATCAAATGGGAGGACGAAGATGGACGAACGAGACGAACTTGGCCCAAAGAAGGCCTACGGATCAAATGGGAGGACGAAGATGGACGAACGAGACGAACTTGGTCCAACGAAGGCCAACGGATCAAATGGGAGGACGAAGATGGACGAACGAGACGAACTTGGTCCAAAGAAGGCCTAGGGATCAAATGGGAGGACGAAGATGGAGGAACGAGGCGAACTTGGTCCAAAGAAGGCCTACGGATCAAATGGGAGGACGAAGATGGACGAACGAGACAAACTTCGTCCAAAGAATTCCAACGGATCAAATGGGAGGACGAAGGTGGTAGAACAAGACGAACTTGGTCCAAAGAAGGCCTACGGATCAAATGGGAGGACGAAGAGGGACGAACGAGACAAACATGGTGCAAAGAAGGCCTACGGAGCAAATGGGAGGACGAAGATGGACGAACGAGACGAACTTGGTCAAAAGAAGGCCTACGGATCAAATGGGAGGACGAAGATGGACGAACGAGACGAACGTGGTCCAAAGAAGGCCTACGGATCAAATGGGATGACGAAGATGGGGGAACGAGGCGAACTTGGTCCAAAGAAGGCCTACGGATCAAATGGGAGGACGAAGATGGACGAACGAGACAAACTTGGTCCAAAGAATTCCAACGGATCAAATGGGAGGACGAAGATGGACGAACGAGACAAACTTGGTCCAAAGAATTCCAACGGATCAAATGGGAGGACGAAGGTGGTAGAACAAGACGAACTTGGTCCAAAGAAGGCCTACGGATCAAATGGGAGGACGAAGAGGGACGAACGAGACAAACATGGTGCAAAGAAGGCCTACAGAGCAAATGGGAGGACGAAGATGGACGAACGAGACGAACTTGGTCAAAAGAAGGCCTACGGATCAAATGGGAGGACGAAGATGGACGAACGAGACGAACTTGGTCCAAAGAAGGCCTACGGATCAAATGGGAGGACGAAGATGGACGAACGAGACGAACTTGGTCCAAAGAAGGCTACGAAGATGGACGAACGAGACGAACTTGGTCCAAAGAAGGCCTACGGATCAAATGGGAGGACGAAGATGGACGAACGAGACGAACTTGGTCCAAAGAAGGCCAACGGATCAAATGGGAGGACGAAGATGGACGAACGAGACGAACTTGGTCGAAAGAAGGCCTACGGATCAAATGGGAGGACGAAGATGGACGAACGAGACGAACGTGGTCCAAAGAAGGCCTACGGATCAAATGGGAGGACGAAGATGGGGGAACGAGGCGAACTTGGTCCAAAGAAGGCCTACGGATCAAATGGGAGGACGAAAATGGACGAACGAGACAAACTTGGTCCAAAGAATTCCAACGGATCAAATGGGAGGATGAAGATGGACGAACGAGACAAACTTGGTCCAAAGAATTCCAACGGATCAAATGGGAGGACGAAGGTGGTAGAACAAGACAAACTTGGTCCAAAGAAGGCCTACGGATCGAATGGGAGGACGAAGAGGGACGAACGAGACGAACTTGGTCCAAAGAAGGCCTACGGAGCAAATGGGAGGACGAAGATGGACGAACGAGACGAACTTGGTCCAAAAAAGGTCTAGGGATCAAATGGGAAGACGAAGATGGATGAACGAGACGAACTTGGTCCAAAGAAGGCCTACGGATCAAATGGGAGGACGAAGATGGACGAACGAGACGAACTTGGCCCAAAGAAGGCCTACGGATCAAATGGGAGGACGAAGATGGACGAACGAGACGAACTTGGTCCAACGAAGGCCAACGGATCAAATGGGAGGACGAAGATGGACGAACGAGACGAACTTGGTCCAAAGAAGGCCTAGGGATCAAATGGGAGGACGAAGATGGAGGAACGAGGCGAACTTGGTCCAAAGAAGGCCTACGGATCAAATGGGAGGACGAAGATGGACGAACGAGACAAACTTCGTCCAAAGAATTCCAACGGATCAAATGGGAGGACGAAGGTGGTAGAACAAGACGAACTTGGTCCAAAGAAGGCCTACGGATCAAATGGGAGGACGAAGAGGGACGAACGAGACAAACATGGTGCAAAGAAGGCCTACGGAGCAAATGGGAGGACGAAGATGGACGAACGAGACGAACTTGGTCAAAAGAAGGCCTACGGATCAAATGGGAGGACGAAGATGGACGAACGAGACGAACGTGGTCCAAAGAAGGCCTACGGATCAAATGGGATGACGAAGATGGGGGAACGAGGCGAACTTGGTCCAAAGAAGGCCTACGGATCAAATGGGAGGACGAAGATGGACGAACGAGACAAACTTGGTCCAAAGAATTCCAACGGATCAAATGGGAGGACGAAGATGGACGAACGAGACAAACTTGGTCCAAAGAATTCCAACGGATCAAATGGGAGGACGAAGGTGGTAGAACAAGACAAACTTGGTCCAAAGAAGGCCTACGGATCAAATGGGAGGACAAAGAGGGACGAACGAGACGAACTTGGTCCAAAGAAGGCCTACGGAGCAAATGGGAGGACGAAGATGGACGAACGAGACGAACTTGGTCCAAAAAAGGTCTAGGGATCAAATGGGAAGACGAAGATGGACGAACGAGACGAACTTGGTCCAAAGAAGGCCTACGGATCAAATGGGAGGACGAAGATGGACGAACGAGACGAACTTGGCCCAAAGAAGGCCTACGGATCAAATGGGAGGACGAAGATGGACGAACGAGACGAACTTGGTCCAACGAAGGCCAACGGATCAAATGGGAGGACGAAGATGGACGAACGAGACGAACTTGGTCCAAAGAAGGCCTAGGGATCAAATGGGAGGACGAAGATGGAGGAACGAGGCGAACTTGGTCCAAAGAAGGCCTACGGATCAAATGGGAAGACGAAGATGGACGAACGAGACAAACTTCGTCCAAAGAATTCCAACGGATCAAATGGGAGGACGAAGGTGGTAGAACAAGACGAACTTGGTCCAAAGAAGGCCTACGGATCAAATGGGAGGACGAAGAGGGACGAACGAGACAAACATGGTGCAAAGAAGGCCTACGGAGCAAATGGGAGGACGAAGATGGACGAACGAGACGAACTTGGTCAAAAGAAGGCCTACGGATCAAATGGGAGGACGAAGATGGACGAACGAGACGAACGTGGTCCAAAGAAGGCCTACGGATCAAATGGGAGGACGAAGATGGGGGAACGAGGCGAACTTGGTCCAAAGAAGGCCTACGGATCAAATGGGAGGACGAAGGTGGTAGAACAAGACGAACTTGGTCCAAAGAAGGCCTAGGGATCAAATGGGAGGACGAAGATGGAGGAACGAGGCGAACTTGGTCCAAAGAAGGCCTACGGATCAAATGGGAGGACGAAGGTGGTAGAACAAGACGAACTTGGTCCAAAGAAGGCCTACGGATCAAATGGGAGGACGAAGAGGGACGAACGAGACAAACATGGTGCAAAGAAGGCCTACAGAGCAAATGGGAGGACGAAGATGGACGAACGAGACGAACTTGGTCAAAAGAAGGCCTACGGATCAAATGGGAGGACGAAGATGGACGAACGAGACGAACTTGGTCCAAAGAAGGCCTACGGATCAAATGGGAGGACGAAGATGGACGAACGAGACGAACTTGGTCCAAAGAAGGCTACGAAGATGCACGAACGAGACGAACTTGGTCCAAAGAAGGCCTACGGATCAAATGGGAGGACGAAGATGGACGAACGAGACGAACTTGGTCCAAAGAAGGCCAACGGATCAAATGGGAGGACGAAGATGGACGAACGAGACGAACTTGGTCGAAAGAAGGCCTACGGATCAAATGGGAGGACGAAGATGGACGAACGAGACGAACGTGGTCCAAAGAAGGCCTACGGATCAAATGGGAGGACGAAGATGGGGGAACGAGGCGAACTTGGTCCAAAGAAGGCCTACGGATCAAATGGGAGGACGAAAATGGACGAACGAGACAAACTTGGTCCAAAGAATTCCAACGGATCAAATGGGAGGATGAAGATGGACGAACGAGACAAACTTGGTCCAAAGAATTCCAACGGATCAAATGGGAGGACGAAGGTGGTAGAACAAGACAAACTTGGTCCAAAGAAGGCCTACGGATCAAATGGGAGGACGAAGAGGGACGAACGAGACGAACTTGGTCCAAAGAAGGCCTACGGAGCAAATGGGAGGACGAAGATGGACGAACGAGACGAACTTGGCCCAAAGAAGGCCTACGGATCAAATGGGAGGACGAAGATGGACGAACGAGACGAACTTGGTCCAACGAAGGCCAACGGATCAAATGGGAGGACGAAGATGGACGAACGAGACGAACTTGGTCCAAAGAAGGCCTAGGGATCAAATGGGAGGACGAAGATGGAGGAACGAGGCGAACTTGGTCCAAAGAAGGCCTACGGATCAAATGGGAGGACGAAGATGGACGAACGAGACAAACTTCGTCCAAAGAATTCCAACGGATCAAATGGGAGGACGAAGGTGGTAGAACAAGACGAACTTGGTCCAAAGAAGGCCTACGGATCAAATGGGAGGACGAAGAGGGACGAACGAGACAAACATGGTGCAAAGAAGGCCTACGGAGCAAATGGGAGGACGAAGATGGACGAACGAGACGAACTTGGTCAAAAGAAGGCCTACGGATCAAATGGGAGGACGAAGATGGACGAACGAGACGAACGTGGTCCAAAGAAGGCCTACGGATCAAATGGGATGACGAAGATGGGGGAACGAGGCGAACTTGGTCCAAAGAAGGCCTACGGATCAAATGGGAGGACGAAGATGGACGAACGAGACAAACTTGGTCCAAAGAATTCCAACGGATCAAATGGGAGGACGAAGATGGACGAACGAGACAAACTTGGTCCAAAGAATTCCAACGGATCAAATGGGAGGACGAAGGTGGTAGAACAAGACAAACTTGGTCCAAAGAAGGCCTACGGATCAAATGGGAGGACAAAGAGGGACGAACGAGACGAACTTGGTCCAAAGCAGGCCTACGGAGCAAATGGGAGGACGAAGATGGACGAACGAGACGAACTTGGTCCAAAAAAGGTCTAGGGATCAAATGGGAAGACGAAGATGGACGAACGAGACGAACTTGGTCCAAAGAAGGCCTACGGATCAAATGGGAGGACGAAGATGGACGAACGAGACGAACTTGGCCCAAAGAAGGCCTACGGATCAAATGGGAGGACGAAGATGGACGAACGAGACGAACTTGGTCCAACGAAGGCCAACGGATCAAATGGGAGGACGAAGATGGACGAACGAGACGAACTTGGTCCAAAGAAGGCCTAGGGATCAAATGGGAGGACGAAGATGGAGGAACGAGGCGAACTTGGTCCAAAGAAGGCCTACGGATCAAATGGGAAGACGAAGATGGACGAACGAGACAAACTTCGTCCAAAGAATTCCAACGGATCAAATGGGAGGACGAAGGTGGTAGAACAAGACGAACTTGGTCCAAAGAAGGCCTACGGATCAAATGGGAGGACGAAGAGGGACGAACGAGACAAACATGGTGCAAAGAAGGCCTACGGAGCAAATGGGAGGACGAAGATGGATGAACGAGACGAACTTGGTCAAAAGAAGGCCTACGGATCAAATGGGAGGACGAAGATGGACGAACGATACGAACTTGGTCCAAAGAAGGCCTACGGATCAAATGGGAGGACGAAGATGGACGAACGAGACGAACTTGGTCCAAAGAAGGCCAACGGATCAAATGGGAGGACGAAGATGGACGAACGAGACGAACTTGGTCCAAAGAAGGCCTACGGATCAAATGGGAGGACGAAGAGGGACGAACGAGACAAACATGGTGCAAAGAAGGCCTACGGAGCAAATGGGAGGACGAAGATGGACGAACGAGACGAACTTGGTCAAAAGAAGGCCTACGGGTCAAATGGGAGGACGAAGATGGACGAACGAGACGAACTTGGTCCAAAGAAGGCCTACGGATCAAATGGGAGGACGAAGATGGACGAACGAGACGAACTTGGTCCAAAGAAGGCCTAGGGATCAAATGGGAGGACGAAGATGGAGGAACGAGGCGAACTTGGTCCAAAGAAGGCCTACGGATCAAATGGGAGGACGAAGATGGACGAACGAGACAAACTTGGTCCAAAGAATTCCAACGGATCAAATGGGAGGACGAAGGTGGTAGAACAAGACGAACTTGGTCCAAAGAAGGCCTACGGATCAAATGGGAGGACGAAGAGGGACGAACGAGACAAACATGGTGCAAAGAAGGCCTACGGAGCAAATGGGAGGACGAAGATGGACGAACGAGACGAACTTGGTCAAAAGAAGGCCTACGGATCAAATGGGAGGACGAAGATGGACGAACGAGACGAACTTGGTCCAAAGAAGGCCTACGGATCAAATGGGAGGACGAAGATGGACGAACGAGACGAACTTGGACCAAAGAAGGCCTAGGGATCAAATGGGAGGACGAAGATGGAGGAACGAGGCGAACTTGGTCCAAAGAAGGCCTACGGCTCAAATGGGAGGGCGAAGATGGACGAACGAGACAAACTTGATCCAAAGAAGGCCTACGGATCAAATGGGAGGACGAAGATGGACGAACGAGACAAACATGGTGCAAAGAAGGCCTACGGAGCAAATGGGAGGACGAAGATGGACGAACGAGACGAACTTGGTCAAAAGAAGGCCTACGGATCAAATGGGAGGACGAAGATGGACGAACGAGACGAACTTGGTCCAAAGAAGGCCTACGGATCAAATGGGAGGACGAAGAGGGACGAACGAGACAAACATGGTGCAAAGAAGGCCTACAGAGCAAATGGGAGGACGAAGATGGACGAACGAGACGAACTTGGTCAAAAGAAGGCCTACGGATCAAATGGGAGGACGAAGATGGACGAACGAGACGAACTTGGTCCAAAGAAGGCCTACGGATCAAATGGGAGGACGAAGATGGACGAACGAGACGAACTTGGTCCAAAGAAGGCCTACGGATCAAATGGGAGGACGAAGATGGACGAACGAGACGAACTTGGTCAAAAGAAGGCCTACGGATCAAATGGGAGGACGAACATGGACGAACGAGACGAACTTGGTCCAAAGAAGGCCTACGGATCAAATGGGAGGACGAAGATGGACGAACGAGACGAACTTGGTCCAAAGAATGCCAACGGATCAAATGGGAGGACGAAGATGGACGAACGAGACGAACTTGGTCCAAAGAAGGCCTACGGATCAAATGGGAGGACGAAGATGGACGAACGAGACGAACGTGGTCCAAAGAAGGCCAACGGATCAAATGGGAGGACGAAGATGGACGAACGAGACGAACTTGGTCCAAAGAAGGCCTACGGATCAAATGGGAGGACGAAGATGGACGAACGAGACGAACTTGGTCCAAAGAATTCCAACGGATCAAATGGGAGGATGAAGATGGACGAACGAGACGAACTTGGTCCAAAGAATTCCAACGGATCAAATGGGAGGACGAAGATGGACGAACGAGACGAACTTGGTCCAAAGAAAGCCTAGGGATCAAATGGGAGGACGAAGATGGAGGAACGAGGCGAACTTGGTCCAAAGAAGGCCTACGGGTCAAATGGGAGGACGAAGATGGACGAACGAGACAAACTTGGTCCAAAGAATTCCAACGGATCAAATGGGAGGACGAAGGTGGTAGAACAAGACGAACTTGGTCCACAGAAGGCCTAGGGATCAAATGGGAGGACGAAGATGGAGGAACGAGGCGAACTTGGTCCAAAGAAGGCCTACGGATCAAATGGGAGGACGAAGGTGGTAGAACAAGACGAACTTGGTCCAAAAAAGGCCTACGGATCAAATGGGAGGACGAAGGTGGTAGAACAAGACGAACTTGGTCCAAAGAAGGCCTACGGATCAAATGGGAGGACGAAGATGGACGAACGAGACGAACTTGGTCCAAAGAAGGCCAACGGATCAAATGGGAGGACGAAGATGGACGAACGAGACGAACTTGGTCGAAAGAAGGCCTACGGATCAAATGGGAGGACGAAGATGGACGAACGATACGAACGTGGTCCAAAGAAGGCCTACGGATCAAATGGGAGGACGAAAATGGACGAACGAGACAAACTTGGTCCAAAGAATTCCAACGGATCAAATGGGAGGATGAAGATGGACGAACGAGACAAACTTGGTCCAAAGAATTCCAACGGATCAAATGGGAGGACGAAGGTGGTAGAACAAGACAAACTTGGTCCAAAGAAGGCCTACGGATCAAATGGGAGGACGAAGAGGGACGAACGAGACGAACTTGGTCCAAAGAAGGCCTACGGAGCAAATGGGAGGACGAAGATGGACGAACGAGACGAACTTGGTCCAAAAAAGGTCTAGGGATCAAATGGGAAGACGAAGAAGGACGAACGAGACGAACTTGGTCCAAAGAAGGCCTACGGATCAAATGGGAGGACGAAGATGGACGAACGAGACGAACTTGGCCCAAAGAAGGCCTACGGATCAAATGGGAGGACGAAGATGGACGAACGAGACGAACTTGGTCCAAAGAAAGCCTAGGGATCAAATGGGAGGACGAAGATGGAGGAACGAGGCGAACTTGGTCCAAAGAAGGCCTACGGGTCAAATGGGAGGACGAAGATGGACGAACGAGACAAACTTGGTCCAAAGAATTCCAACGGATCAAATGGGAGGACGAAGGTGGTAGAACAAGACGAACTTGGTCCAAAGAAGGCCTAGGGATCAAATGGGAGGACGAAGATGGAGGAACGAGGCGAACTTGGTCCAAAGAAGGCCTACGGATCAAATGGGAGGACGAAGGTGGTAGAACAAGACGAACTTGGTCCAAAGAAGGCCTACGGATCAAATGGGAGGACGAAGAGGGACGAACGAGACAAACATGGTGCAAAGAAGGCCTACAGAGCAAATGGGAGGACGAAGATGGACGAACGAGACGAACTTGGTCAAAAGAAGGCCTACGGATCAAATGGGAGGACGAAGATGGACGAACGAGACGAACTTGGTCCAAAGAAGGCCTACGGATCAAATGGGAGGACGAAGATGGACGAACGAGACGAACTTGGTCCAAAGAAGGCCAACAGATCAAATGGGAGGACGAAGATGGACGAACGAGACGAACTTGGTCGAAAGAAGGCCTACGGATCAAATGGGAGGACGAAGATGGACGAACGAGACGAACGTGGTCCAAAGAAGGCCTACGGATCAAATGGGAGGACGAAGATGGGGGAACGAGGCGAACTTGGTCCAAAGAAGGCCTACGGATCAAATGGGAGGACGAAAATGGACGAACGAGACAAACTTGGTCCAAAGAATTCCAACGGATCAAATGGGAGGATGAAGATGGACGAACGAGACAAACTTGGTCCAAAGAATTCCAACGGATCAAATGGGAGGACGAAGGTGGTAGAACAAGACAAACTTGGTCCAAAGAAGGCCTAGGGATCAAATGGGAGGACGAAGATGGAGGAACGAGGCGAACTTGGTCCAAAGAAGGCCTACGGATCAAATGGGAGGACGAAGATGGACGAACGAGACAAACTTCGTCCAAAGAATTCCAACGGATCAAATGGGAGGACGAAGGTGGTAGAACAAGACGAACTTGGTCCAAAGAAGGCCTACGGATCAAATGGGAGGACGAAGAGGGACGAACGAGACAAACATGGTGCAAAGAAGGCCTACGGAGCAAATGGGAGGACGAAGATGGACGAACGAGACGAACTTGGTCAAAAGAAGGCCTACGGATCAAATGGGAGGACGAAGATGGACGAACGAGACGAACGTGGTCCAAAGAAGGCCTACGGATCAAATGGGAGGACGAAGATGGGGGAACGAGGCGAACTTGGTCCAAAGAAGGCCTACGGATCAAATGGGAGGACGAAGATGGACGAACGAGACAAACTTGGTCCAAAGAATTCCAACGGATCAAATGGGAGGACGAAGATGGACGAACGAGACAAACTTGGTCCAAAGAATTCCAACGGATCAAATGGGAGGACGAAGGTGGTAGAACAAGACAAACTTGGTCCAAAGAAGGCCTACGGATCAAATGGGAGGACGAAGAGGGACGAACGAGACGAACTTGGTCCAAAGAAGGCCTAGGGATCAAATGGGAAGACGAAGATGGACGAACGAGACGAACTTGGTCCAAAGAAGGCCTACGGATCAAATGGGAGGACGAAGATGGACGAACGAGACGAACTTGGCCCAAAGAAGGCCTACGGATCAAATGGGAGGACGAAGATGGACGAACGAGACGAACTTGGTCCAACGAAGGCCAACGGATCAAATGGGAGGACGAAGATGGACGAACGAGACGAACTTGGTCCAAAGAAGGCCTAGGGATCAAATGGGAGGACGAAGATGGAGGAACGAGGCGAACTTGGTCCAAAGAAGGCCTACGGATCAAATGGGAAGACGAAGATGGACGAACGAGACAAACTTCGTCCAAAGAATTCCAACGGATCAAATGGGAGGACGAAGGTGGTAGAACAAGACGAACTTGGTCCAAAGAAGGCCTACGGATCAAATGGGAGGACGAAGAGGGACGAACGAGACAAACATGGTGCAAAGAAGGCCTACGGAGCAAATGGGAGGACGAAGATGGATGAACGAGACGAACTTGGTCAAAAGAAGGCCTACGGATCAAATGGGAGGACGAAGACGGACGAACGATACGAACTTGGTCCAAAGAAGGCCTACAGATCAAATGGGAGGACGAAGATGGACGAACGAGACGAACTTGGTCCAAAGAAGGCCAACGGATCAAATGGGAGGACGAAGATGGACGAACGAGACGAACTTGGTCCAAAGAAGGCCTACGGATCAAATGGGAGGACGAAGAGGGACGAACGAGACAAACATGGTGCAAAGAAGGCCTACGGAGCAAATGGGAGGACGAAGATGGACGAACGAGACGAACTTGGTCAAAAGAAGGCCTACGGGTCAAATGGGAGGACGAAGATGGACGAACGAGACGAACTTGGTCCAAAGAAAGCCTAGGGATCAAATGGGAGGACGAAGATGGAGGAACGAGGCGAACTTGGTCCAAAGAAGGCCTACGGGTCAAATGGGAGGACGAAGATGGACGAACGAGACAAACTTGGTCCAAAGAATTCCAACGGATCAAATGGGAGGACGAAGGTGGTAGAACAAGACGAACTTGGTCCAAAGAAGGCCTAGGGATCAAATGGGAGGACGAAGATGGAGGAACGAGGCGAACTTGGTCCAAAGAAGGCCTACGGATCAAATGGGAGGACGAAGGTGGTAGAACAAGACGAACTTGGTCCAAAGAAGGCCTACGGATCAAATGGGAGGACGAAGAGGGACGAACGAGACAAACATGGTGCAAAGAAGGCCTACAGAGCAAATGGGAGGACGAAGATGGACGAACGAGACGAACTTGGTCAAAAGAAGGCCTACGGATCAAATGGGAGGACGAAGATGGACGAACGAGACGAACTTGGTCCAAAGAAGGCCTACGGATCAAATGGGAGGACGAAGATGGACGAACGAGACGAACTTGGTCCAAAGAAGGCCAACAGATCAAATGGGAGGACGAAGATGGACGAACGAGACGAACTTGGTCGAAACAAGGCCTACGGATCAAATGGGAGGACGAAGATGGACGAACGAGACGAACGTGGTCCAAAGAAGGCCTACGGATCAAATGGGAGGACGAAGATGGGGGAACGAGGCGAACTTGGTCCAAAGAAGGCCTACGGATCAAATGGGAGGACGAAAATGGACGAACGAGACAAACTTGGTCCAAAGAATTCCAACGGATCAAATGGGAGGATGAAGATGGACGAACGAGACAAACTTGGTCCAAAGAATTCCAACGGATCAAATGGGAGGACGAAGGTGGTAGAACAAGACAAACTTGGTCCAAAGAAGGCCTAGGGATCAAATGGGAGGACGAAGATGGAGGAACGAGGCGAACTTGGTCCAAAGAAGGCCTACGGATCAAATGGGAGGACGAAGATGGACGAACGAGACAAACTTCGTCCAAAGAATTCCAACGGATCAAATGGGAGGACGAAGGTGGTAGAACAAGACGAACTTGGTCCAAAGAAGGCCTACGGATCAAATGGGAGGACGAAGAGGGACGAACGAGACAAACATGGTGCAAAGAAGGCCTACGGAGCAAATGGGAGGACGAAGATGGACGAACGAGACGAACTTGGTCAAAAGAAGGCCTACGGATCAAATGGGAGGACGAAGATGGACGAACGAGACGAACGTGGTCCAAAGAAGGCCTACGGATCAAATGGGAGGACGAAGATGGGGGAACGAGGCGAACTTGGTCCAAAGAAGGCCTACGGATCAAATGGGAGGACGAAGATGGACGAACGAGACAAACTTGGTCCAAAGAATTCCAACGGATCAAATGGGAGGACGAAGATGGACGAACGAGACAAACTTGGTCCAAAGAATTCCAACGGATCAAATGGGAGGACGAAGGTGGTAGAACAAGACAAACTTGGTCCAAAGAAGGCCTACGGATCAAATGGGAGGACGAAGAGGGACGAACGAGACGAACTTGGTCCAAAGAAGGCCTAGGGATCAAATGGGAAGACGAAGATGGACGAACGAGACGAACTTGGTCCAAAGAAGGCCTACGGATCAAATGGGAGGACGAAGATGGACGAACGAGACGAACTTGGCCCAAAGAAGGCCTACGGATCAAATGGGAGGACGAAGATGGACGAACGAGACGAACTTGGTCCAACGAAGGCCAACGGATCAAATGGGAGGACGAAGATGGACGAACGAGACGAACTTGGTCCAAAGAAGGCCTAGGGATCAAATGGGAGGACGAAGATGGAGGAACGAGGCGAACTTGGTCCAAAGAAGGCCTACGGATCAAATGGGAAGACGAAGATGGACGAACGAGACAAACTTCGTCCAAAGAATTCCAACGGATCAAATGGGAGGACGAAGGTGGTAGAACAAGACGAACTTGGTCCAAAGAAGGCCTACGGATCAAATGGGAGGACGAAGAGGGACGAACGAGACAAACATGGTGCAAAGAAGGCCTACGGAGCAAATGGGAGGACGAAGATGGATGAACGAGACGAACTTGGTCAAAAGAAGGCCTACGGATCAAATGGGAGGACGAAGACGGACGAACGATACGAACTTGGTCCAAAGAAGGCCTACAGATCAAATGGGAGGACGAAGATGGACGAACGAGACGAACTTGGTCCAAAGAAGGCCTACGGATCAAATGGGAGGACGAAGATGGACGAACGAGACAAACTTGGTCCAAAGAATTCCAACGGATCAAATGGGAGGACGAAGGTGGTAGAACAAGACGAACTTGGTCCAAAAGAAGGCCTACGGATCAAATGGGAGGACGAAGATGGACGAACGAGACGAACGTGGTCCAAAGAAGGCCTACGGATCAAATGGGAGGACGAAGATGGACGAACGAGACGAACTTGGTCCAAAGAAGGCCTAGGGATCAAATGGGAGGACGAAGATGGACGAACGAGACGAACTTGGTCCAAAGAAGGCCTACGGATCAAATGGGAGGACGAAGATGGACGAACGAGACGAACGTGGTCCAAAGAAGGCCTACGGATCAAATGGGAGGACGAAGATGGACGAACGAGACGAACTTGGTCCAAAGAAGGCCTACGGATCAAATGGGAGGACGAAGATGGACGAACGAGACGAACTTGGTCCAAAGAATTCCAACGGATCAAATGGGAGGACGAAGATGGATGAACGAGACGAACCTGGACCAAAGAAGGCCTAGGGATCAAATGGGAGGACGAAGATGGAGGAACGAGGCGAACTTGGTCCAAAGAAGGCCTACGGATCAAATGGGAGGACGAAGATGGACGAACGAGACGAACTTGGTCCAAAGAAGGCCTACGGATCAAATGGGAGGACGAAGATGGACGAACGAGACGAACTTGGTCCAAAGAATTCCAACGGATCAAATGGGAGGACGAAGATGGATGAACGAGACGAACTTGGACCAAAGAAGGCCTAGGGATCAAATGGGAGGACGAAGATGGAGGAACGAGGCGAACTTGGTCCAAAGAAGGCCTACGGATCAAATGGGAGGACGAAGATGGACGAACGAGACGAACTTGGTCCAAAGAAGGCCTACGGATCAAATGGGAGGACGAAGATGGACGAACGAGACGAACTTGGTCAAAAGAAGGCCTACGGATCAAATGGGAGGACGAAGATGGACGAACGAGACGAACTTGGTCCAAAGAAGGCCTACGGATCAAATGGGAGGACGAAGAGGGACGAACGAGACAAACATGGTGCAAAGAAGGCCTACAGAGCAAATGGGAGGACGAAGATGGACGAACGAGACGAACTTGGTCAAAAGAAGGCCTACGGATCAAATGGGAGGACGAAGATGGACGAACGAGACGAACTTGGTCCAAAGAAGGCCTACGGATCAAATGGGAGGACGAAGATGGACGAACGAGACGAACTTGGTCCAAAGAAGGACTAGGGATCAAATGGGAGGACGAAGATGGAGGAACGAGGCGAACTTGGTCCAAAGAAGGCCTACGGATCAAATGGGAGGACGAAGATGGAGGAACGAGGCGAACTTGGTCCAAAGAAGGCCTACGGATCAAATGGGAGGACGAAGATGGACGAACGAGACAAACTTGGTCCAAAGAATTCCAACGGATCAAATGGGAGGACGAAGGTGGTAGAACAAGACGAACTTGGTCCAAAGAAGGCCTACGGATCAAATGGGAGGACGAAGAGGGACGAACGAGACAAACATGGTGCAAAGAAGGCCTACGGAGCAAATGGGAGGACGAAGATGGACGAACGAGACGAACTTGGTCAAAAGAAGGCCTACGGATCAAATGGGAGGACGAAGATGGACGAATGAGACGAACTTGGTCCAAAGAAGGCCTACGGATCAAATGGGAGGACGAAGATGGACGAACGAGACAAACTTCGTCCAAAGAATTCCAACGGATCAAATGGGAGGACGAAGGTGGTAGAACAAGACGAACTTGGTCCAAAGAAGGCCTACGGATCAAATGGGAGGACGAAGAGGGACGAACGAGACAAACATGGTGCAAAGAAGGCCTACGGAGCAAATGGGAGGACGAAGATGGACGAACGAGACGAACTTGGTCAAAAGAAGGCCTACGGATCAAATGGGAGGACGAAGATGGACGAACGAGACGAACGTGGTCCAAAGAAGGCCTACGGATCAAATGGGAGGACGAAGATGGGGGAACGAGGCGAACTTGGTCCAAAGAAGGCCTACGGATCAAATGGGAGGACGAAGATGGACGAACGAGACAAACTTGGTCCAAAGAATTCCAACGGATCAAATGGGAGGACGAAGATGGACGAACGAGACAAACTTGGTCCAAAGAATTCCAACGGATCAAATGGGAGGACGAAGGTGGTAGAACAAGACAAACTTGGTCCAAAGAAGGCCTACGGATCAAATGGGAGGACGAAGAGGGACGAACGAGACGAACTTGGTCCAAAGAAGGCCTAGGGATCAAATGGGAAGACGAAGATGGACGAACGAGACGAACTTGGTCCAAAGAAGGCCTACGGATCAAATGGGAGGACGAAGATGGACGAACGAGACGAACTTGGCCCAAAGAAGGCCTACGGATCAAATGGGAGGACGAAGATGGACGAACGAGACGAACTTGGTCCAACGAAGGCCAACGGATCAAATGGGAGGACGAAGATGGACGAACGAGACGAACTTGGTCCAAAGAAGGCCTAGGGATCAAATGGGAGGACGAAGATGGAGGAACGAGGCGAACTTGGTCCAAAGAAGGCCTACGGATCAAATGGGAAGACGAAGATGGACGAACGAGACAAACTTCGTCCAAAGAATTCCAACGGATCAAATGGGAGGACGAAGGTGGTAGAACAAGACGAACTTGGTCCAAAGAAGGCCTACGGATCAAATGGGAGGACGAAGAGGGACGAACGAGAAAACATGGTGCAAAGAAGGCCTACGGAGCAAATGGGAGGACGAAGATGGATGAACGAGACGAACTTGGTCAAAAGAAGGCCTACGGATCAAATGGGAGGACGAAGACGGTACGAACGATACGAACTTGGTCCAAAGAAGGCCTACAGATCAAATGGGAGGACGAAGATGGACGAACGAGACGAACTTGGTCCAAAGAAGGCCTACGGATCAAATGGGAGGACGAAGATGGACGAACGAGACAAACTTGGTCCAAAGAATTCCAACGGATCAAATGGGAGGACGAAGGTGGTAGAACAAGACGAACTTGGTCCAAAGAAGGCCTACGGATCAAATGGGAGGACGAAGATGGACGAACGAGACGAACGTGGTCCAAAGAAGGCCTACGGATCAAATGGGAGGACGAAGATGGACGAACGAGACGAACTTGGTCCAAAGAAGGCCTAGGGATCAAATGGGAGGACGAAGATGGACGAACGAGACGAACTTGGTCCAAAGAAGGCCTACGGATCAAATGGGAGGACGAAGATGGACGAACGAGACGAACGTGGTCCAAAGAAGGCCTACGGATCAAATGGGAGGACGAAGATGGACGAACGAGACGAACTTGGTCCAAAGAAGGCCTACGGATCAAATGGGAGGACGAAGATGGACGAACGAGACGAACTTGGCCCAAAGAAGGCCTACGGATCAAATGGGAGGACGAAGATGGACGAACGAGACGAACTTGGTCCAACGAAGGCCAACGGATCAAATGGGAGGACGAAGATGGACGAACGAGACGAACTTGGTCCAAAGAAGGCCTAGGGATCAAATGGGAGGACGAAGATGGAGGAACGAGGCGAACTTGGTCCAAAGAAGGCCTACGGATCAAATGGGAAGACGAAGATGGACGAACGAGACAAACTTCGTCCAAAGAATTCCAACGGATCAAATGGGAGGACGAAGGTGGTAGAACAAGACGAACTTGGTCCAAAGAAGGCCTACGGATCAAATGGGAGGACGAAGAGGGACGAACGAGACAAACATGGTGCAAAGAAGGCCTACGGAGCAAATGGGAGGACGAAGATGGATGAACGAGACGAACTTGGTCAAAAGAAGGCCTACGGATCAAATGGGAGGACGAAGACGGACGAACGATACGAACTTGGTCCAAAGAAGGCCTACAGATCAAATGGGAGGACGAAGATGGACGAACGAGACGAACTTGGTCCAAAGAAGGCCTACGGATCAAATGGGAGGACGAAGATGGACGAACGAGACAAACTTGGTCCAAAGAATTCCAACGGATCAAATGGGAGGACGAAGGTGGTAGAACAAGACGAACTTGGTCCAAAGAAGGCCTACGGATCAAATGGGAGGACGAAGATGGACGAACGAGACGAACGTGGTCCAAAGAAGGCCTACGGATCAAATGGGAGGACGAAGATGGACGAACGAGACGAACTTGGTCCAAAGAAGGCCTAGGGATCAAATGGGAGGACGAAGATGGACGAACGAGACGAACTTGGTCCAAAGAAGGCCTACGGATCAAATGGGAGGACGAAGATGGACGAACGAGACGAACGTGGTCCAAAGAAGGCCTACGGATCAAATGGGAGGACGAAGATGGACGAACGAGACGAACTTGGTCCAAAGAAGGCCTACGGATCAAATGGGAGGACGAAGATGGACGAACGAGACGAACTTGGTCCAAAGAATTCCAACGGATCAAATGGGAGGACGAAGATGGATGAACGAGACGAACCTGGACCAAAGAAGGCCTAGGGATCAAATGGGAGGACGAAGATGGAGGAACGAGGCGAACTTGGTCCAAAGAAGGCCTACGGATCAAATGGGAGGACGAAGATGGACGAACGAGACGAACTTGGTCCAAAGAAGGCCTACGGATCAAATGGGAGGACGAAGATGGACGAACGAGACGAACTTGGTCCAAAGAATTCCAACGGATCAAATGGGAGGACGAAGATGGATGAACGAGACGAACTTGGACCAAAGAAGGCCTAGGGATCAAATGGGAGGACGAAGATGGAGGAACGAGGCGAACTTGGTCCAAAGAAGGCCTACGGATCAAATGGGAGGACGAAGATGGACGAACGAGACGAACTTGGTCCAAAGAAGGCCTACGGATCAAATGGGAGGACGAAGATGGACGAACGAGACGAACTTGGTCAAAAGAAGGCCTACGGATCAAATGGGAGGACGAAGATGGACGAACGAGACGAACTTGGTCCAAAGAAGGCCTACGGATCAAATGGGAGGACGAAGAGGGACGAACGAGACAAACATGGTGCAAAGAAGGCCTACAGAGCAAATGGGAGGACGAAGATGGACGAACGAGACGAACTTGGTCAAAAGAAGGCCTACGGATCAAATGGGAGGACGAAGATGGACGAACGAGACGAACTTGGTCCAAAGAAGGCCTACGGATCAAATGGGAGGACGAAGATGGACGAACGAGACGAACTTGGTCCAAAGAAGGACTAGGGATCAAATGGGAGGACGAAGATGGAGGAACGAGGCGAACTTGGTCCAAAGAAGGCCTACGGATCAAATGGGAGGACGAAGATGGAGGAACGAGGCGAACTTGGTCCAAAGAAGGCCTACGGATCAAATGGGAGGACGAAGATGGACGAACGAGACAAACTTGGTCCAAAGAATTCCAACGGATCAAATGGGAGGACGAAGGTGGTAGAACAAGACGAACTTGGTCCAAAGAAGGCCTACGGATCAAATGGGAGGACGAAGAGGGACGAACGAGACAAACATGGTGCAAAGAAGGCCTACGGAGCAAATGGGAGGACGAAGATGGACGAACGAGACGAACTTGGTCAAAAGAAGGCCTACGGATCAAATGGGAGGACGAAGATGGACGAATGAGACGAACTTGGTCCAAAGAAGGCCTACGGATCAAATGGGAGGACGAAGATGGACGAACGAGACGAACTTGGTCCGAAGAAGGCCTACGGATCAAATGGGAGGACGAAGATGGACGAACGAGACGAACTTGGACCAAAGAAGGCCTAGGGATCAAATGGGAGGACGAAGATGGAGGAACGAGGCGAACTTGGTCCAAAGAAGGCCTACGGCTCAAATGGGAGGACGAAGATGGACGAACGAGACAAACTTGATCCAAAGAAGGCCTACGGATCAAATGGGAGGACGAAGATGGACGAACGAGACAAACATGGTGCAAAGAAGGCCTACGGAGCAAATGGGAGGACGAAGATGGACGAACGAGACGAACTTGGTCAAAAGAAGGCCTACGGATCAAATGGAAGGACGAAGATGGACGAACGAGACGAACTTGGTCCAAAGAAGGCCTACGGATCAAATGGGAGGACGAAGAGGGACGAACGAGACAAACATGGTGCAAAGAAGGCCTACAGAGCAAATGGGAGGACGAAGATGGACGAACGAGACGAACTTGGTCAAAAGAAAGCCTACGGATCAAATGGGAGGACGAAGATGGACGAACGAGACGAACTTGGTCCAAAGAAGGCCTACGGATCAAATGGGAGGACGAAGATGGACGAACGAGACGAACTTGGTCCAAAGAAGGACTAGGGATCAAATGGGAGGACGAAGATGGAGGAACGAGGCGAACTTGGTCCAAAGAAGGCCTACGGATCAAATGGGAGGACGAAGATGGAGGAACGAGGCGAACTTGGTCCAAAGAAGGCCTACGGATCAAATGGGAGGACGAAGATGGACGAACGAGACAAACTTGGTCCAAAGAATTCCAACGGATCAAATGGGAGGACGAAGGTGGTAGAACAAGACGAACTTGGTCCAAAGAAGGCCTACGGATCAAATGGGAGGACGAAGAGGGACGAACGAGACAAACATGGTGCAAAGAAGGCCTACGGAGCAAATGGGAGGACGAAGATGGACGAACGAGACGAACTTGGTCAAAAGAAGGCCTACGGATCAAATGGGAGGACGAAGATGGACGAATGAGACGAACTTGGTCCAAAGAAGGCCTACGGATCAAATGGGAGGACGAAGATGGACGAACGAGACGAACTTGGTCCAAAGAAGGCCTACGGATCAAATGGGAGGACGAAGATGGACGAACGAGACGAACTTGGTCCAAAGAATTCCAACGGATCAAATGGGAGGACGAAGATGGACGAACGAGACGAACTTGGACCAAAGAAGGCCTAGGGATCAAATGGGAGGACGAAGATGGAGGAACGAGGCGAACTTGGTCCAAAGAAGGCCTACGGATCAAATGGGAGGACGAAGATGGACGAACGAGACGAACTTGGTCCAAAGAAGGCCTACGGATCAAATGGGAGGACGAAGATGGACGAACGAGACGAACTTGGTCCAAAGAAGGACTAGGGATCAAATGGGAGGACGAAGATGGAGGAACGAGGCGAACTTGGTCCAAAGAAGGCCTACGGATCAAATGGGAGGACGAAGATGGACGAACGAGACAAACTTGGTCCAAAGAATTCCAACGGATCAAATGGGAGGACGAAGGTGGTAGAACAAGACGAACTTGGTCCAAAGAAGGCCTACGGATCAAATGGGAGGACGAAGAGGGACGAACGAGACAAACATGGTGCAAAGAAGGCCTACGGAGCAAATGGGAGGACGAAGATGGACGAACGAGACGAACTTGGTCAAAAGAAGGCCTACGGATCAAATGGGAGGACGAAGATGGACGAAGGAGACGACTTGGTCCAAAAAAGGCCCACGGATCAAATGGGAGGACGAAGATGGACGAACGAGACGAACTTGGTCCAAAGAAGGCCTACGGATCAAATGGGAGGACGAAGATGGACGAACGAGACGAACTTGGTCCAAAGAATTCCAACGGATCAAATGGGAGGACGAAGATGGACGAACGAGACGAACTTGGACCAAAGAAGGCCTAGGGATCAAATGGGAGGACGAAGATGGAGGAACGAGGCGAACTTGGTCCAAAGAAGGCCTACGGCTCAAATGGGAGGACGAAGATGGACGAACGAGACAAACTTGATCCAAAGAAGGCCTACGGATCAAATGGGAGGACGAAGATGGACGAACGAGACAAACATGGTGCAAAGAAGGCCTACGGAGCAAATGGGAGGACGAAGATGGACGAACGAGACGAACTTGGTCAAAAGAAGGCCTACGGATCAAATGGGAGGACGAAGATGGACTAACGAGACGAACTTGGTCAAAAGAAGGCCTACGGATCAAATGGAAGGACGAAGATGGACGAACGAGACGAACTTGGTCCAAAGAAGGCCTACGGATCAAATGGGAGGACGAAGAGGGACGAACGAGACAAACATGGTGCAAAGAAGGCCTACAGAGCAAATGGGAGGACGAAGATGGACGAACGAGACGAACTTGCTCAAAAGAAGGCCTACGGATCAAATGGGAGGACGAAGATGGACGAACGAGACGAACTTGGTCCAAAGAAGGCCTACGGATCAAATGGGAGGACGAAGATGGACGAACGAGACGAACTTGGTCCAAAGAAGGACTAGGGATCAAATGGGAGGACGAAGATGGAGGAACGAGGCGAACTTGGTCCAAAGAAGGCCTACGGATCAAATGGGAGGACGAAGATGGAGGAACGAGGCGAACTTGGTCCAAAGAAGGCCTACGGATCAAATGGGAGGACGAAGATGGACGAACGAGACAAACTTGGTCCAAAGAATTCCAACGGATCAAATGGGAGGACGAAGGTGGTAGAACAAGACGAACTTGGTCCAAAGAAGGCCTACGGATCAAATGGGAGGACGAAGGTGGTAGAGCAAGACAAACTTGGTCCAAAGAAGGCCTACGGATCAAATGGGAGGACGAAGAGGGACGAACGAGACGAACTTGGTCCAAAGAAGGCCTACGGAGCAAATGGGAGGACGAAGATGGACGAACGAGATGAACTTGGTCCAAAAAAGGTCTAGGGATCAAATGGGAAGACGAAGATGGACGAACGAGACGAACTTGGTCCAAAGAAGGCCTACAGATCAAATGGGAGGACGAAGATGGACGAACGAGACGAACTTGGCCCAAAGAAGGCCTACGGATCAAATGGGAGGACGAAGATGGACGAACGAGACGAACTTGGTCCAACGAAGGCCAACGGATCAAATGGGAGGACGAAGATGGACGAACGAGACGAACTTGGTCCAAAGAAGGCCTAGGGATCAAATGGGAGGACGAAGATGGAGGAAAGAGGCGAACTTGGTCCAAAGAAGGCCTACGGATCAAATCGGAGGACGAAGATGGACGAACGAGACAAACTTCGTCCAAAGAATTCCAACGGATCAAATGGGAGGACGAAGGTGGTAGAACAAGACGAACTTGGTCCAAAGAAGGCCTACGGATCAAATGGGAGGACGAAGAGGGACGAACGAGACAAACATGGTGCAAAGAAGGCCTACGGAGCAAATGGGAGGACGAAGATGGACGAACGAGACGAACTTGGTCAAAAGAAGGCCTACGGATCAAATGGGAGGACGAAGATGGACGAATGAGACGAACTTGGTCCAAAGAAGGCCTACGGATCAAATGGGAGGACGAAGATGGACGAACGAGACGAACTTGGTCCAAAGAAGGCCTACGGATCAAATGGGAGGACGAAGATGGACGAACGAGACGAACTTGGTCCAAAGAATTCCAACGGATCAAATGGGAGGACGAAGATGGACGAACGAGACGAACTTGGACCAAAGAAGGCCTAGGGATCAAATGGGAGGACGAAGATGGAGGAACGAGGCGAACTTGGTCCAAAGAAGGCCTACGGATCAAATGGGAGGACGAAGATGGACGAACGAGACGAACTTGGTCCAAAGAAGGCCTACGGATCAAATGGGAGGACGAAGATGGACGAACGAGACGAACTTGGTCCAAAGAAGGACTAGGGATCAAATGGGAGGACGAAGATGGAGGAACGAGGCGAACTTGGTCCAAAGAAGGCCTACGGATCAAATGGGAGGACGAAGATGGAGGAACGAGGCGAACTTGGTCCAAAGAAGGCCTACGGATCAAATGGGAGGACGAAGATGGACGAACGAGACAAACTTGGTCCAAAGAATTCCAACGGATCAAATGGGAGGACGAAGGTGGTAGAACAAGACGAACTTGGTCCAAAGAAGGCCTACGGATCAAATGGGAGGACGAAGAGGGACGAACGAGACAAACATGGTGCAAAGAAGGCCTACGGAGCAAATGGGAGGACGAAGATGGACGAACGAGACGAACTTGGTCAAAAGAAGGCCTACGGATCAAATGGGAGGACGAAGATGGACGAAGGAGACGAACTTGGTCCAAAGAAGGCCTACGGATCAAATGGGAGGACGAAGATGGACGAACGAGACGAACTTGGTCCAAAGAAGGCCTACGGATCAAATGGGAGGACGAAGATGGACGAACGAGACGAACTTGGTCCGAAGAATTCCAACGGATCAAATGGGAGGACGAAGATGGACGAACGAGACGAACTTGGACCAAAGAAGGCCTAGGGATCAAATGGGAGGACGAAGATGGAGGAACGAGGCGAACTTGGTCCAAAGAAGGCCTACGGCTCAAATGGGAGGACGAAGATGGACGAACGAGACAAACTTGATCCAAAGAAGGCCTACGGATCAAATGGGAGGACGAAGATGGACGAACGAGACAAACATGGTGCAAAGAAGGCCTACGGAGCAAATGGGAGGACGAAGATGGACGAACGAGACGAACTTGGTCAAAAGAAGGCCTACGGATCAAATGGGAGGTCGAAGATGGACTAACGAGACGAACTTGGTCCAAAGAAGGCCTACGGATCAAATGGGAGGACGAAGAGGGACGAACGAGACAAACATGGTGCAAAGAAGGCCTACAGAGCAAATGGGAGGACGAAGATGGACGAACGAGACGAACTTGGTCAAAAGAAGGCCTACGGATCAAATGGGAGGACGAAGATGGACGAACGAGACGAACTTGGTCCAAAGAAGGCCTACGGATCAAATGGGAGGACGAAGATGAACGAACGAGACGAACTTGGTCCAAAGAAGGCCAACGGATCAAATGGGAGGACGAAGATGGACGAACGAGACGAACTTGGTCCAAAGAAGGCCTACGGATCAAATGGGAGGACGAAGATGGACGAATGAGACGAACGTGGTCCAAAGAAGGCCTACGGATCAAATGGGAGGACGAAGATGGGGGAACGAGGCGAACTTGGTCCAAAGAAGGCCTACGGATCAAATGGGAGGACGAAGATGGACGAACGAGACAAACTTGGTCCAAAGAATTCCAACGGATCAAATGGGAGGATGAAGATGGACGAAGGAGACGAACTTGGTCCAAAGAAGGCCTACGGATCAAATGGGAGGACGAAGATGGACGAACGAGACGAACTTGGTCCAAAGAAGGCCTACGGATCAAATGGGAGGACGAAGATGGACGAACGAGACGAACTTGGTCCAAAGAATTCCAACGGATCAAATGGGAGGACGAAGATGGACGAACGAGACGAACTTGGTCAAAAGAAGGCCTACGGATCAAATGGGAGGACGAAGATGGACGAACGAGACGAACGTGGTCCAAAGAAGGCCTACGGATCAAATGGGAGGACGAAGATGGGGGAACGAGGCGAACTTGGTCCAAAGAAGGCCTACGGATCAAATGGGAGGACGAAGATGGACGAACGAGACAAACTTGGTCCAAAGAATTCCAACGGATCAAATGGGAGGATGAAGATGGACGAACGAGACAAACTTGGTCCAAAGAATTCCAACGGATCAAATGGGAGGACGAAGGTGGTAGAACAAGACAAACTTGGTCCAAAGAAGGCCTACGGATCAAATGGGAGGACGAAGAGGGACGAACGAGACGAACTTGGTCCAAAGAAGGCCTACGGAGCAAATGGGAGGACGAAGATGGACGAACGAGATGAACTTGGTCCAAAAAAGGTCTAGGGATCAAATGGGAAGACGAAGATGGACGAACGAGACGAACTTGGTCCAAAGAAGGCCTACAGATCAAATGGGAGGACGAAGATGGACGAACGAGACGAACTTGGCCCAAAGAAGGCCTACGGATCAAATGGGAGGACGAAGATGGACGAACGAGACGAACTTGGTCCAACGAAGGCCAACGGATCAAATGGGAGGACGAAGATGGACGAACGAGACGAACTTGGTCCAAAGAAGGCCTAGGGATCAAATGGGAGGACGAAGATGGAGGAAAGAGGCGAACTTGGTCCAAAGAAGGCCTACGGATCAAATCGGAGGACGAAGATGGACGAACGAGACAAACTTCGTCCAAAGAATTCCAACGGATCAAATGGGAGGACGAAGGTGGTAGAACAAGACGAACTTGGTCCAAAGAAGGCCTACGGATCAAATGGGAGGACGAAGAGGGACGAACGAGACAAACATGGTGCAAAGAAGGCCTACGGAGCAAATGGGAGGACGAAGATGGACGAACGAGACGAACTTGGTCAAAAGAAGGCCTACGGATCAAATGGGAGGACGAAGATGGACGAACGAGACGAACGTGGTCCAAAGAAGGCCTACGGATCAAATGGGAGGACGAAGATGGGGGAACGAGGCGAACATGGTCCAAAGAAGGCCTACGGATCAAATGGGAGGACGAAGATGGACGAACGAGACAAACTTGGTCCAAAGAATTCCAACGGATCAAATGGGAGGACGAAGATGGACGAACGAGACAAACTTGGTCCAAAGAATTCCAACGGATCAAATGGGAGGACGAAGGTGGTAGAACAAGACAAACTTGGTCCAAAGAAGGCCTACGGATCAAATGGGAGGACGAAGAGGGACGAACGAGACGAACTTGGTCCAAAGAAGGCCTACGGAGCAAATGGGAGGACGAAGATGGACGAACGAGACGAACTTGGTCCAAAAAAGGTCTAGGGATCAAATGGGAAGACGAAGATGGACGAACGAGACGAACTTGGTCCAAAGAAGGCCTACGGATCAAATGGGAGGACGAAGATGGACGAACGAGACGAACATGGCCCAAAGAAGGCCTACGGATCAAATGGGAGGACGAAGATGGACGAACGAGACGAACTTGGTCCAACAAAGGCCAACAGATCAAATGGGAGGACGAAGATGGACGAACGAGACGAACTTGGTCCAAAGAAGGCCTAGGGATCAAATGGGAGGACGAAGATGGAGGAACGAGGCGAACTTGGTCCAAAGAATTCCAACGGATCAAATGGGAAGACGAAGATGGACGAACGAGACAAACTTCGTCCAAAGAATTCCAACGGATCAAATGGGAGGACGAAGGTGGTAGAACAAGACGAACTTGGTCCAAAGAAGGCCTACGGATCAAATGGGAGGACGAAGAGGGACGAACGAGACAAACATGGTGCAAAGAAGGCCTACGGAGCAAATGGGAGGACGAAGATGGACGAACGAGACGAACTTGGTCAAAAGAAGGCCTACGGATCAAATGGGAGGACGAAGATGGACGAACGAGACGAACTTGGTCCAAAGAAGGCCAACGGATCAAATGGGAGGACGAAGATGGACGAACGAGACGAACTTGGTCCAAAGAATTCCAACGGATCAAATGGGAGGACGAAGATGGACGAACGAGACGAACTTGGTCCAAAGAATTCCAACGGATCAAATGGGAGGACGAAGATGGACGAACGAGACGAACTTGGTCCAAAGAAGGCCTAGGGATCAAATGGGAGGACGAAGATGGAAGAACGAGGCGAACTTGGTCCAAAGAAGGCCTACGGGTCAAATGGGAGGACGAAGATGGACGAACGAGACAAACTTGATCCAAAGAATTCCAACGGATCAAATGGGAGGACGAAGGTGGTAGAACAAGACGAACTTGGTCCAAAGAAGGCCTACGGATCAAATGGGAGGACGAAGAGGGACGAACGAGACAAACATGGTGCAAAGAAGGCCTACGGAGCAAATGGGAGGACGAAGATGGACGAACGAGACGAACTTGGTCAAAAGAAGGCCTACGGGTCAAATGGGAGGACGAAGATGGACGAACGAGACGAACTTGGTCCAAAGAATTCCAACGGATCAAATGGGAGGACGAAGATGGACGAACGAGACGAACTTGGACCAAAGAAGGCCTAGGGATCAAATGGGAGGACGAAGACGAAGGAACGAGGCGAACTTGGTCCAAAGAAGGCCTACGGCTCAAATGGGAGGACGAAGATGGACGAACGAGACAAACTTGATCCAAAGAAGGCCTACGGATCAAATGGGAGGACGAAGATGGACGAACGAGACAAACATGGTGCAAAGAAGGCCTACGGAGCAAATGGGAGGACGAAGATGGACGAACGAGACGAACTTGGTCCAACGGATCAAATGGGAGGACGAAGATGGACGAACGAGACGAACTTGGTCCAAAGAAGGCCTAGGGATCAAATGGGAGGACGAAGATGGAGGAACGAGGCGAACTTGGTCCAAAGAAGGCCTACGAATCAAATGGGAGGACGAAGATGGACGAACGAGACAAACTTCGTCCAAAGAATTCCAACGGATCAAATGGGAGGACGAAGGTGGTAGAACAAGACGAACTTGGTCCAAAGAAGGCCTACGGATCAAATGGGAGGACGAAGAGGGACGAACGAGACAAACATGGTGCAAAGAAGGCCTACGGAGCAAATGGGAGGACGAAGATGGACGAACGAGACGAACTTGGTCCAAAGAAGGCCTACGGATCAAATGGGAGGACGAAGAGGGACGAACGAGACAAACATGGTGCAAAGAAGGCCTACAGAGCAAATGGGAGGACGAAGATGGACGAACGAGACGAACTTGGTCAAAAGAAGGCCTACGGATCAAATGGGAGGACGAAGATGGACGAACGAGACGAACTTGGTCCAAAGTAGGCCTACGGATCAAATGGGAGGACGAAGATGGACGAACGAGACGAACTTGGTCGAAAGAAGGCCAACGGATCAAATGGGAGGACGAAGATGGACGAACGAGACGAACTTGGTCCAAAGAAGGCCTACGGATCAAATGGGAGGACGAAGATGGACGAACGAGACGAACGTGGTCCAAAGAAGGCCTACGGATCAAATGGGAGGACGAAGATGGGGGAACGAGGCGAACTTGGTCCAAAGAAGGCCTACGGATCAAATGGGAGGACGAAGATGGACGAACGAGACAAACTTGGTCCAAAGAATTCCAACGGATCAAATGCGAGGATGAAGATGGACGAACGAGACAAACTTGGTCCAAAGAATTCCAACGGATCAAATGGGAGGACGAAGGTGGTAGAACAAGACAAACTTGGTCCAAAGAAGGCCTACGGATCAAATGGGAGGACGAAGAGGGACGAACGAGACGAACTTGGTCCAAAGAAGGCCTACGGAGCAAATGGGAGGACGAAGATGGACGAACGAGACGAACTTGGTCCAAAAAAGGTCTAGGGATCAAATGGGAAGACGAAGATGGACGAACGAGACGAACTTGGTCCAAAGAAGGCCTACGGATCAAATGGGAGGACGAAGATGGACGAACGAGACGAACATGGCCCAAAGAAGGCCTACGGATCAAATGGGAGGACGAAGATGGACGAACGAGACGAACTTGGTCCAACAAAGGCCAACAGATCAAATGGGAGGACGAAGATGGACGAACGAGACGAACTTGGTCCAAAGAAGGCCTAGGGATCAAATGGGAGGACGAAGATGGAGGAACGAGGCGAACTTGGTCCAAAGAATTCCAACGGATCAAATGGGAAGACGAAGATGGACGAACGAGACAAACTTCGTCCAAAGAATTCCAACGGATCAAATGGGAGGACGAAGGTGGTAGAACAAGACGAACTTGGTCCAAAGAAGGCCTACGGATCAAATGGGAGGACGAAGAGGGACGAACGAGACAAACATGGTGCAAAGAAGGCCTACGGAGCAAATGGGAGGACGAAGATGGACGAACGAGACGAACTTGGTCAAAAGAAGGCCTACGGATCAAATGGGAGGACGAAGATGGACGAACGAGACGAACTTGGTCCAAAGAAGGCCAACGGATCAAATGGGAGGACGAAGATGGACGAACGAGACGAACTTGGTCCAAAGAATTCCAACGGATCAAATGGGAGGACGAAGATGGACGAACGAGACGAACTTGGTCCAAAGAATTCCAACGGATCAAATGGGAGGACGAAGATGGACGAACGAGACGAACTTGGTCCAAAGAAGGCCTAGGGATCAAATGGGAGGACGAAGATGGAAGAACGAGGCGAACTTGGTCCAAAGAAGGCCTACGGGTCAAATGGGAGGACGAAGATGGACGAACGAGACAAACTTGATCCAAAGAATTCCAACGGATCAAATGGGAGGACGAAGGTGGTAGAACAAGACGAACTTGGTCCAAAGAAGGCCTACGGATCAAATGGGAGGACGAAGAGGGACGAACGAGACAAACATGGTGCAAAGAAGGCCTACGGAGCAAATGGGAGGACGAAGATGGACGAACGAGACGAACTTGGTCAAAAGAAGGCCTACGGGTCAAATGGGAGGACGAAGATGGACGAACGAGACGAACTTGGTCCAAAGAATTCCAACGGATCAAATGGGAGGACGAAGATGGACGAACGAGACGAACTTGGACCAAAGAAGGCCTAGGGATCAAATGGGAGGACGAAGACGAAGGAACGAGGCGAACTTGGTCCAAAGAAGGCCTACGGCTCAAATGGGAGGACGAAGATGGACGAACGAGACAAACTTGATCCAAAGAAGGCCTACGGATCAAATGGGAGGACGAAGATGGACGAACGAGACAAACATGGTGCAAAGAAGGCCTACGGAGCAAATGGGAGGACGAAGATGGACGAACGAGACGAACTTGGTCCAACGGATCAAATGGGAGGACGAAGATGGACGAACGAGACGAACTTGGTCCAAAGAAGGCCTAGGGATCAAATGGGAGGACGAAGATGGAGGAACGAGGCGAACTTGGTCCAAAGAAGGCCTACGAATCAAATGGGAGGACGAAGATGGACGAACGAGACAAACTTCGTCCAAAGAATTCCAACGGATCAAATGGGAGGACGAAGGTGGTAGAACAAGACGAACTTGGTCCAAAGAAGGCCTACGGATCAAATGGGAGGACGAAGAGGGACGAACGAGACAAACATGGTGCAAAGAAGGCCTACGGAGCAAATGGGAGGACGAAGATGGACGAACGAGACGAACTTGGTCCAAAGAAGGCCTACGGATCAAATGGGAGGACGAAGAGGGACGAACGAGACAAACATGGTGCAAAGAAGGCCTACAGAGCAAATGGGAGGACGAAGATGGACGAACGAGACGAACTTGGTCAAAAGAAGGCCTACGGATCAAATGGGAGGACGAAGATGGACGAACGAGACGAACTTGGTCCAAAGTAGGCCTACGGATCAAATGGGAGGACGAAGATGGACGAACGAGACGAACTTGGTCGAAAGAAGGCCAACGGATCAAATGGGAGGACGAAGATGGACGAACGAGACGAACTTGGTCCAAAGAAGGCCTACGGATCAAATGGGAGGACGAAGATGGACGAACGAGACGAACGTGGTCCAAAGAAGGCCTACGGATCAAATGGGAGGACGAAGATGGGGGAACGAGGCGAACTTGGTCCAAAGAAGGCCTACGGATCAAATGGGAGGACGAAGATGGACGAACGAGACAAACTTGGTCCAAAGAATTCCAACGGATCAAATGCGAGGATGAAGATGGACGAACGAGACAAACTTTGTCCAAAGAATTCCAACGGATCAAATGGGAGGACGAAGGTGGTAGAACAAGACAAACTTGGTCCAAAGAAGGCCTACGGATCAAATGGGAGGACGAAGAGGGACGAACGAGACGAACTTGGTCCAAAGAAGGCCTACGGAGCAAATGGGAGGACGAAGATGGACGAACGAGACGAACTTGGTCCAAAAAAGGTCTAGGGATCAAATGGGAAGACGAAGATGGACGAACGAGACGAACTTGGTCCAAAGAAGGCCTACGGATCAAATGGGAGGACGAAGATGGACGAACGAGACGAACTTGGCCCAAAGAAGGCCTACGGATCAAATGGGAGGACGAAGATGGACGAACGAGACGAACTTGGTCCAACGAAGGCCAACGGATCAAATGGGAGGACGAAGATGGACGAACGAGACGAACTTGGTCCAAAGAAGGCCTAGGGATCAAATGGGAGGACGAAGATGGAGGAACGAGGCGAACTTGGTCCAAAGAAGGCCTACGGATCAAATGGGAGGACGAAGATGGGGGAACGAGGCGAACTTGGTCCAAAGAAGGCCTACGGATCAAATGGAAGGACGAAGATGGACGAACGAGACAAACTTGGTCCAAAGAATTCCAACGGATCAAATGGGAGGACGAAGATGGACGAACGAGACAAACTTGGTCCAAAGAATTCCAACGGATCAAATGGGAGGACGAAGGTGGTAGAACAAGACAAACTTGGTCCAAAGAAGGCCTACGGATCAAATGGGAGGACGAAGAGGGACGAACGAGACGAACTTGGTCCAAAGAAGGCCTACGGAGCAAATGGGAGGACGAAGATGGACGAACGAGACGAACTTGGTCCAAAAAAGGTCTAGGGATCAAATGGGAAGACGAAGATGGACGAACGAGACGAACTTGGTCCAAAGAAGGCCTACGGATCAAATGGGAGGACGAAGATGGACGAACGAGATGAACTTGGCCCAAAGAAGGCCTACGGATCAAATGGGAGGACGAAGATGGACGAACGAGACGAACTTGGTCCAACAAAGGCCAACAGATCAAATGGGAGGACGAAGATGGACGAACGAGACGAACTTGGTCCAAAGAAGGCCTAGGGATCAAATGGGAGGACGAAGATGGAGGAACGAGGCGAACTTGGTCCAAAGAAGGCCTACGGATCAAATGGGAAGACGAAGATGGACGAACGAGACAAACTTCGTCCAAAGAATTCCAACGGATCAAATGGGAGGACGAAGGTGGTAGAACAAGACGAACTTGGTCCAAAGAAGGCCTACGGATCAAATGGGAGGACGAAGAGGGACGAACGAGACAAACATGGTGCAAAGAAGGCCTACGGAGCAAATGGGAGGACGAAGATGGACGAACGAGACGAACTTGGTCAAAAGAAGGCCTACGGATCAAATGGGAGGACGAAGATGGACGAACGAGACGAACTTGGTCCAAAGAAGGGCTACGGATCAAATGGGAGGACGAAGATGGACGAACGAGACGAACTTGGTCCAAAGAAGGCCAACGGATCAAATGGGAGGACGAAGATGGACGAACGAGACGAACTTGGTCCAAAGAATTCGAACGGATCAAATGGGAGGACGAAGATGGACGAACGAGACGAACTTTGTCCAAAGAATTCCAACGGATCAAATGGGAGGACGAAGATGGACGAACGAGACGAACTTGGACCAAAGAAGGCCTAGGGATCAAATGGGAGGACGAAGATGGAGGAACGAGGCGAACTTGGTCCAAAGAAGGCCTACGGCTCAAATGGGAGGACGAAGATGGACGAACGAGACAAACTTGATCCAAAGAATTCCAACGGATCAAATGGGAGGATGAAGGTGGTAGAACAAGACAAACTTGGTCCAAAGAAGGCCTACGGATCAAATGGGAGGACGAAGAGGGACGAACGAGACGAACTTGGTCCAAAGAAGGCCTAGGGATCAAATGGGAAGACGAAGATGGACGAACGAGACGAACTTGGTCCAAAGAAGGCCTACGGATCAAATGGGAGGACGAAGATGGACGAACGAGACGAACTTGGCCCAAAGAAGGCCTACGGATCAAATGGGAAGACGAAGATGGACGAACGAGACAAACTTCGTCCAAAGAATTCCAACGGATCAAATGGGAGGACGAAGGTGGTAGAACAAGACGAACTTGGTCCAAAGAAGGCCTACGGATCAAATGGGAAGACGAAGATGGACGAACGAGACAAACTTCGTCCAAAGAATTCCAACGGATCAAATGGGAGGACGAAGGTGGTAGAACAAGACGAACTTGGTCCAAAGAAGGCCTACGGATCAAATGGGAGGACGAAGAGGGACGAACGAGACAAACATGGTGCAAAGAAGGCCTACGGAGCAAATGGGAGGACGAAGATGGACGAACGAGACGAACTTGGTCAAAAGAAGGCCTACGGATCAAATGGGAGGACGAAGATGGACGAACGAGACGAACTTGGTCCAAAGAAGGCCTACGGATCAAATGGGAGGACGAAGATGGACGAACGAGACGAACTTGGTCCAAAGAAGGCCAACGGATCAAATGGGAGGACGAAGATGGACGAACGAGACGAACTTGGTCCAAAGAATTCCAACGGATCAAATGGGAGGACGAAGATGGACGAACGAGACGAACTTGGACCAAAGAAGGCCTAGGGATCAAATGGGAGGACGAAGATGGAGGAACAAGGCGAACTTGGTCCAAAGAAGGCCTACGGCTCAAATGGGAGGACGAAGATGGACGAACGAGACAAACTTGATCCAAAGAAGGCCTACGGATCAAATGGGAGGACGAAGATGGACGAACGAGACAAACATGGTGCAAAGAAGGCCTACGGAGCAAACGGGAGGACGAAGATGGACGAACGAGACGAACTTGGTCCAACGAAGGCCAACGGATCAAATGGGAGGACGAAGATGGACGAACGAGACGAACTTGGTCCAAAGAAGGCCTAGGGATCAAATGGGAGGACGAAGATGGAGGAACGAGGCGAACTTGGTCCAAAGAAGGCCTACGGATCAAATGGGAGGACGAAGATGGACGAACGAGACAAACTTCGTCCAAAGAATTCCAACGGATCAAATGGGAGGACGAAGGTGGTAGAACAAGACGAACTTGGTCCAAAGAAGGCCTACGGATCAAATGGGAGGACGAAGAGGGACGAACGAGACAAACATGGTGCAAAGAAGGCCTACGGAGCAAATGGGAGGACGAAGATGGACGAACGAGACGAACTTGGTCCAAAGAAGGCCTACGGATCAAATGGGAGGACGAAGAGGGACGAACGAGACAAACATGGTGCAAAGAAGGCCTACAGAGCAAATGGGAGGACGAAGATGGACGAACGAGACGAACTTGGTCAAAAGAAGGCCTACGGATCAAATGGGAGGACGAAGATGGACGAACGAGACGAACTTGGCCCAAAGAAGGCCAACGGATCAAATGGGAGGACGAAGATGGACGAACGAGGCGAACTTGGTCCAAAGAAGGCCTACGGATCAAATGGGAGGACGAAGATGGACGAACGAGACGAACGTGGTCCAAAGAAGGCCTACGGATCAAATGGGAGGACAAAGATGGGGGAACGAGGCGAACTTGGTCCAAAGAAGGCCTACGGATCAAATGGGAGGACGAAGATGGACGAACGAGACACACTTGGTCCAAAGAATTCCAACGGATCAAATGGGAGGATGAAGATGGACGAACGAGACAAACTTGGTCCAAAGAATTCCAACGGATCAAATGGGAGGACGAAGGTGGTAGAACAAGACAAACTTGGTCCAAAGAAGGCCTACGGATCAAATGGGAGGACGAAGAGGGACGAACGAGACGAACTTTGTCCAAAGAAGGCCTACGGAGCAAATGGGAGGACGAAGATGGACGAACGAGACGAACTTGGTCCAAAAAAGGTCTAGGGATCAAATGGGAAGACGAAGATGGACGAACGAGACGAACTTGGTCCAAAGAAGGCCTACGGATCAAATGGGAGGACGAAGATGGACGAACGAGACGAACTTGGCCCAAAGAAGGCCTACGGATCAAATGGGAGGACGAAGATGGACGAACGAGACGAACTTGGTCCAACGAAGGCCAACGGATAAAATGGGAGGACGAAGATGGACGAACGAGACGAACTTGGTCCAAAGAAGGCCTAGGGATCAAATGGGAGGACGAAGATGGAGGAACGAGGCGAACTTGGTCCAAAGAAGGCCTACGGATCAAATGGGAGGACGAAGATGGGGGAACGAGGCGAACTTGGTCCAAAGAAGGCCTACGGATCAAATGGGAGGACGAAGATGGACGAACGAGACAAACTTGGTCCAAAGAATTCCAACGGATCAAATGGGAGGACGAAGATGGACGAACGAGACAAACTTGGTCCAAAGAATTCCAACGGATCAAATGGGAGGACGAAGGTGGTAGAACAAGACAAACTTGGTCCAAAGAAGGCCTACGGATCAAATGGGAGGACGAAGAGGGACGAACGAGACGAACTTGGTCCAAAGAAGGCCTACGGAGCAAATGGGAGGACGAAGATGGACGAACGAGACGAACTTGGTCCAAAAAAGGTCTAGGGATCAAATGGGAAGACGAAGATGGACGAACGAGACGAACTTGGTCCAAAGAAGGCCTACGGATCAAATGGGAGGACGAAGATGGACGAACGAGACGAACTTGGCCCAAAGAAGGCCTACGGATCAAATGGGAGGACGAAGATGGACGAACGAGACGAACTTGGTCCAACAAAGGCCAACAGATCAAATGGGAGGACGAAGATGGACGAACGAGACGAACTTCGTCCAAAGAAGGCCTAGGGATCAAATGGGAGGACGAAGATGGAGGAACGAGGCGAACTTGGTCCAAAGAAGGCCTACGGATCAAATGGGAAGACGAAGATGGACGAACGAGACAAACTTCGTCCAAAGAATTCCAACGGATCAAATGGGAGGACGAAGGTGGTAGAACAAGACGAACTTGGTCCAAAGAAGGCCTACGGATCAAATGGGAGGACGAAGAGGGACGAACGAGACAAACATGGTGCAAAGAAGGCCTACGGAGCAAATGGGAGGACGAAGATGGACGAAAGAGACGAACTTGGTCAAAAGAAGGCCTACGGATCAAATGGGAGGACGAAGATGGACGAACGAGACGAACTTGGTCCAAAGAAGGCCTACGGATCAAATGGGAGCACGAAGATGGACTAACGAGACGAACTTGGTCCAAAGAAGGCCAACGGATCAAATGGGAGGACGAAGATGGACGAACGAGACGAACTTGGTCCAAAGAATTCCAACGGATCAAATGGGAGGACGAAGATGGACGAACGAGACGAACTTGGTCCAAAGAATTCCAACGGATCAAATGGGAGGACGAAGATGGACGAACGAGGCGAACTTGGTCCAAAGAAGGCCTACGGGTCAAATGGGAGGACGAAGATGGACGAACGAGACAAACTTGATCCAAAGAATTCCAACGGATCAAATGGGAGGACGAAGGTGGTAGAACAAGACGAACTTGGTCCAAAGAAGGCCTACGGATCAAATGGGAGGACGAAGAGGGACGAACGAGACAAACATGGTGCAAAAAGGCCTACGGAGCAAATGGGAGGACGAAGATGGACGAACGAGACGAACTTGGTCAAAAGAAGGCCTACGGGTCAAATGGGAGGACGAAGATGGACGAACGAGACGAACTTGGTCCAAAGAATTCCAACGGATCAAATGGGAGGACGAAGATGGACGAACGAGACGAACTTGGACCAAAGAAGGCCTAGGGATCAAATGGGAGGACGAAAATGGAGGAACGAGGCGAACTTGGTCCAAAGAAGGCCTACGGCTCAAATGGGAGGACGAAGATGGACGAACGAGACAAACTTGATCCAAAGAAGGCCTACGGATCAAATGGGAGGACGAAGATGGACGAACGAGACAAACATGGTGCAAAGAAGGCCTACGGAGCAAATGGGAGGACGAAGATGGACGAACGAGACGAACTTGGTCAAAAGAAGGCCTACGGATCAAATGGGAGGACGAAGATGGACGAACGAGACGAACTTGGTCCAAAGAAGGCCTACGGATCAAATGGGAGGACGAAGAGGGACGAACGAGACAAACATGGTGCAAAGAAGGCCTACAGAGCAAATGGGAGGACGAAGATGGACGAACGAGACGAACTTGGTCAAAAGAAGGCCTACGGATCAAATGGGAGGACGAAGATGGACGAACGAGACGAACTTGGTCAAAAGAAGGCCTACGGAGCAAATGGGAGGACGAAGATGGACGAACGAGACGAACTTGGTCAAAAGAAGGCCTACGGATCAAATGGGAGGACGAAGATGGACGAACGAGACGAACGTGGTCCAAAGAAGGCCTACGGATCAAATGGGAGGACGAAGATGGGGGAACGAGGCGAACTTGGTCCAAAGAAGGCCTATGGATCAAATGGGAGGACGAAGATGGACGAACGAGACAAACTTGGTCCAAAGAATTCCAACGGATCAAATGGGAGGACGAAGATGGACGAACGAGACAAACTTGGTCCAAAGAATTCCAACGGATCAAATGGGAGGACGAAGGTGGTAGAACAAGACAAACTTGGTCCAAAGAAGGCCTACGGATCAAATGGGAGGACGAAGAGGGACGAACGAGACGAACTTGGTCCAAAGAAGGCCTACGGAGCAAATGGGAGGACGAAGATGGACGAACGAGACGAACTTGGTCCAAAAAAGGTCTAGGGATCAAATGGGAAGACGAAGATTGACGAACGAGACAAACTTGGTCCAAAGAAGGCCTACGGATCAAATGGCAGGACGAAGATGGACGAACGAGACGAACTTGGCCCAAAGAAGGCCTACGGATCAAATGGGAGGACGAAGATGGACGAACGAGACGAACTTGGTCCAACAAAGGCCTAGGGATCAAATGGGAGGACAAAGATGGACGAACGAGACGAACTTGGTCCAAAGAAGGCCTAGGGATCAAATGGGAGGACGAAGATGGAGGAACGAGGCGAACTTGGTCCAAAGAAGGCCTACGGATCAAATGGGAAGACGAAGATGGACGAACGAGACAAACTTCGTCCAAAGAATTCCAACGGATCAAATGGGAGGACGAAGGTGGTAGAACAAGACGAACTTGGTCCAAAGAAGGCCTACGGATCAAATGGGAGGACGAAGAGGGACGAACGAGACAAACATGGTGCAAAGAAGGCCTACGGAGCAAATGGGAGGACGAAGATGGACGAACGAGACGAACTTGGTCAAAAGAAGGCCTACGGATCAAATGGGAGGACGAAGATGGACGAACGAGACGAACTTGGTCCAAAGAAGGCCTACGGATCAAATGGGAGGACGAAGATGGACGAACGAGACGAACTTGGTCCAAAGAAGGCCAACGGATCAAATGGGAGGACGAAGATGGACGAACGAGACGAACTTGGTCCAAAGAATTCCAACGGATCAAATGGGAGGACGAAGATGGACGAACGAGACGAACTTGGTCCAAAGAATTCCAACGGATCAAATGGGAGGACGAAGATGGACGAACGAGACGAACTTGGTCCAAAGAAGGCCTAGGGATCAAATGGGAGGACGAAGATGGAGGAACGAGGCGAACTTGGTCCAAAGAAGGCCTACGGGTCAAATGGGAGGACGAAGATGGACGAACGAGACAAACTTGATCCAAAGAATTCCAACGGATCAAATGGGAGGACGAAGGTGGTAGAACAAGACGAACTTGGTCCAAAGAATTCCAACGGATCAAATGGGAGGACGAAGATGGACGAACGAGACGAACTTGGACCAAAGAAGGCCTAGGGATCAAATGGGAGGACGAAGATGGACGAACGAGACGAACTTGGTCCAAAGAAGGCCTACGGATCAAATGGGAGGACGAAGATGGACGAACGAGACGAACTTGGTCCAAAGAATTCCAACGGATCAAATGGGAGGACGAAGATGGACGAACGAGACGAACTTGGACCAAAGAAGGCCTAGGGATCAAATGGGAGGACGAAGATGGAGGAACGAGGCGAACTTGGTCCAAAGAAGGCCTACGGCTCAAATGGGAGGACGAAGATGGACGAACGAGACAAACTTGTTCCAAAGAAGGCCTACGGATCAAATGGGAGGACGAAGATGGACGAACGAGACGAACTTGGCCCAAAGAAGGCCTACGGATCAAATGGGAGGACGAAGATGGACGAACGAGACGAACTTGGTCCAACGAAGGCCAACGGAACAAATGGGAGGACGAAGATGGACGAACGAGACGAACTTGGTCCAAAGAAGGACTAGGGATCAAATGGGAGGACGAAGATGGAGGAACGAGGCGAACTTGGTCCAAAGAAGGCCTACGGATCAAATGGGAGGACGAAGAGGGACGAACGAGACAAACATGGTGCAAAGAAGGCCTACGGAGCAAATGGGAGGACGAAGATGGACGAACGAGACGAACTTGGTCAAAAGAAGGCCTACGGATCAAATGGGAGGACGAAGATGGACGAACGAGACGAACGTGGTCCAAAGAAGGCCTACGGATCAAATGGGAGGACGAAGATGGGGGAACGAGGCGAACTTGGTCCAAAGAAGGCCTACGGATCAAATGGGAGGACGAAGATGGACGAACGAGACGAACTTGGTCCAAAGAAGGCCTACGGATCAAATGGGAGGACGAAGATGGACGAACAAGACGAACTTGGTCCAAAGAATTCCAACGGATCAAATGGGAGGACGAAGATGGACGAACGAGACGAACTTGGACCAAAGAAGGCCTAGGGATCAAATGGGAGGACGAAGATGGAGGAACGAGGCGAACTTGGTCCAAAGAAGGCCTACGGCCCAAATGGGAGGACGAAGATGGACGAACGAGACAAATTTGTTCCAAAGAAGGCCTACGGATGAAATGGGAGGACGAAGATGGACGAACGAGACAAACATGGTGCAAAGAAGGCCTACGGAGCAAATGGGTGGACGAAGATGGACGAACGAGACGAACTTGGTCAAAAGAAGGCCTACGGATCAAATGGGAGGACGAAGATGGACGAACGAGACGAACTTGGTCCAAAGAAGGCCTACGGATCAAATGGGAGGACGAAGAGGGACGAACGAGATAAACATGGTGCAAAGAAGGCCTACGGAGCAAATGGGAGGACGAAGATGAACGAACGAGACGAACTTGGTCAAAAGAAGGCCTACGGATCAAATGGGAGGACGAAGATGGACGAACGAGACGAACTTGGTCCAAAGAAGGCCTACGGATCAAATGGGAGGACGAAGATGGACGAACGAGACGAACTTGGTCCAAAGAAGGCCTACGGATCAAATGGGAGGACGAAGATGGACGAACGAGACGAACTTGGTCCAAAGAATTCCAACGGATCAAATGGGAGGACGAAGATGGACGAACGAGACGAACTTGGACCAAAGAAGGCCTAGGGATCAAATGGGAGGACGAAGATGGAGGAACGAGGCGAACTTGGTCCAAAGAAGGCCTACGGCTCAAATGGGAGGACGAAGATAGACGAACGAGACAAACTTGATCCAAAGAAGGCCTACGGATCAAATGGGAGGACGAAGATGGACGAACGAGACGAACTTGGTCCAAAGAAGGCCAACGGATCAAATGGACGAACGAGACGAACTTGGTCCAAAGAAGGCCAACGGATCAAATGGGAGGACGAAGATGGACGAACGAGACGAACTTGGTCCAAAGAAGGCCTACGGATCAAATGGGAGGACGAAGATGGACGAACGAGACGAACGTGGTCCAAAGAAGGCCTACGGATCAAATGGGAGGACGAAGATGGGGGAACGAGGCGAACTTGGTCCAAAGAAGGGCTACGGATCAAATGGGAGGACGAAGATGGACGAACGAGACAAACTTGGTCCAAAGAATTCCAACGGATCAAATGGGAGGACGAAGATGGACGAACGAGACAAACTTGGTCCAAAGAATTCCAACGGATCGAATGGGAGGACGAAGGTGGTAGAACAAGACAAACTTGGTCCAAAGAAGGCCTACGGATCAAATGGGAGGACGAAGAGGGACGAACGAGACGAACTTGGTCCAAAGAAGGCCTACGGAGCAAATGGGAGGACGAAGATGGACGAACGAGACGAACTTGGTCCAAAGAAGGCCAACAGATCAAATGGGAGGACGAAGATGGACGAACGACACGAACTTGGTCCAAAGAAGGCCTACAGATCAAATGGGAGGACGAAGATGGACGAAGGAGACGAACTTGGTCCAAAGAATTCCAACGGATCAAATGGGAGGACGAAGATGGACGAACGAGACGAACTTGGTCCAAAGAATTCCAACGGATCAAATGGGAGGACGAAGGTGGTAGAACAAGACGAACTTGGTCCAAAGAAGGCCTACGGATCCAATGGGAGGACGAAGAGGGACGAACGAGACAAACATGGTGCAAAGAAGGCCTACGGAGCAAATGGGAGGACGAAGATGGACGAACGAGACGAACTTGGTCAAAAGAAGGCCTACGGATCAAATGGGAGGACGAAGATGGACGAACGAGACGAACTTGGTCCAAAGAAGGCCTACGGATCAAATGGGAGGACGAAGATGGACGAACGAGACGAACTTGGTCCAAAGAAGGCCAACCGATCAAATGGGAGGACGAAGATGGACGAACGAGACGAACTTGGTCCAAAGAAGGCCTACAGATCAAATGGGAGGACGAAGATGGACGAACGAGACGAACTTGGTCCAAAGATTTCCAACGGATCAAATGGGAGGACGAAGATGGACGAACGAGACGAACTTGGTCCAAAGAATTCGAACGGATCAAATGGGAGGACGAAGATGGACGAACGAGACGAACTTGGTCCAAAGAAGGCCTAGGGATCAAATGGGAGGACGAAGATGGACGAACGAGACGAACTTGGTCCAAAGAATTCCAACGGATCAAATGGGAGGACGAAGATGGACGAACGAGACGAACTTGGTCCAAAGAAGGCCTAGAGATCAAATGGGAGGACGAAGATGGAGGAACGAGGCGAACTTGGTCCAAAGAAGGCCTACGGGTCAAATGGGAGGACGAAGATGGACGAACGAGACAAACTTGATCCAAAGAATTCTAACGGATCAAATGGGAGGACGAAGGTGGTAGAACAAGACGAACTTGGTCCAAAGAAGGCCTACGGATCAAATGGGAGGACGAAGAGGGACGAATGAGACAAACATGGTGCAAAGAAGGCCTACGGAGCAAATGGGAGGACGAAGATGGACGAACGAGAAGAACTTGGTCAAAAGAAGGCCTACGGGTCAAATGGGAGGTCGAAGATGGACGAACGAGACGAACTTGGTCCAAAGAAGGCCTACGGATCAAATGGGAGGACGAAGATGGACGAACGAGACGAACTTGGTCCAAAGAAGGCCTAGGGATCAAATGGGAGGACGAAGATGGAGGAACGAGGCGAACTTGGTCCAAAGAAGGCCTACGGATCAAATGGGAGGACGAAGATGGACGAACGAGACAAACTTGGTCCAAAGAATTCCAACGGATCAAATGGGAGGACGAAGGTGGTAGAACAAGACGAACTTGGTCCAAAGAAGGCCTACGGAACAAATGGGAGGACGAGGAGGGACGAATGAGACAAACATGGTGCAAAGAAGGCCTACAGAGCAAATGGGAGGACGAAGATGGACGAACGAGACGAACTTGGTCCAAAGAAGGCCTACGGATCAAATGGGAGGACGAAGATGGACGAACGAGACGAACTTGGTCCAAAGAAGGCCAACGGATCAAATGGGAGGACGAAGATGGACGAACGAGACGAACTTGGTCCAAAGAAGGCCTACGGATCAAATGGGAGGACGAAGATGGACGAACGAGACGAACTTGGTCCAAAGAATTCTAACGGATCAAATGGGAGGACGAAGATGGACGAACGAGACGAACTTGGTCCAAAGAAGGCCTAGGGATCAAATGGGAGGACGAAGATGGAGGAACGAGGCGAACTTGGTCCACTGAAGGCCTACGGCTCAAATGGGAGGACGAAGATGGACGAACGAGACAAACTTGATCCAAAGAAGGCCTACGGATCAAATGGGAGGACGAAGATGGACGAACGAGACGAACTTGGTCCAAAAAAGGCCTAGGGATCAAATGGGAGGACGAAGATGGACGAACGAGACAAACTTGGTCCAAAGAATTCCAACGGATCAAATGGGAGGACGAAGGTGGTAGAACAAGACAAACTTGGTCCAAAGAAGGCCTACGGATCAAATGGGAGGACGAAGAGGGACGAACGAGACGAACTTGGTCCAAAGAAGGCCTACGGAGCAAATGGGAGGACGAAGATGGACGAACGAGACGAACTTGGTCCAAAAAAGGTCTAGGGATCAAATGGGAAGACGAAGGTGGACGAACGAGACGAACTTGGTCCAAAGAAGGCCTACGGATCAAATGGGAGGACGAAGAGGGACGAACGAGACGAACTTGGTCCAAAGAAGGCCTACGGAGCAAATGGGAGGACGAAGATGGACGAACGAGACGAACTTGGTCCAAAAAAGGTCTAGGGATCAAATGGGAAGACGAAGATGGACGAACGAGACGAACTTGGTCCAAAGAAGGCCTACGGATCAAATGGGAGGACGAAGATGGACGAACGAGACGAACTTGGCCCAAAGAAGGCCTACGGATCAAATGGGAGGACGAAGATGGACGAACGAGACGAACTTGGTCCAACGAAGGCCAACGGATCAAATGAGAGGACGAAGATGGACGAACGAGACGAACTTGGTCCAAAGAAGGCCTAGGGATCAAATGGGAGGACGAAGATGGAGGAACGAGGCGAACTTGGTCCAAAGAAGGCCTACGGATCAAATGGGAGGACGAAGATGGACGAACGAGACAAACTTCGTCCAAAGAATTCCAACGGATCAAATGGGAGGACGAAGGTGGTAGAACAAGACGAACTTGGTCCAAAGAAGGCCTACGGATCAAATGGGAGGACGAAGAGGGACGAACGAGACAAACATGGTGCAAAGAAGGCCTACGGATCAAATGGGAGGACGAAGATGGACGAACGAGACGAACTTGGTCCAAAGAAGGCCTAGGGATCAAATGGGAGGACGACGATGGACGAACGAGACGAACTTGGTCCAAAGAAGGCCTACGGGTCAAATGGGAGGACGAAGATGGACGAACGAGACAAACTTGATCCAAAGAATTCCAACGGATCAAATGGGAGGACGAAGGTGGTAGAACAAGACGAACTTGGTCCAAAGAAGGCCTACGGAACAAATGGGAGGACGAGGAGGGACGAATGAGACAAACATGGTGCAAAGAAGGCCTACAGAGCAAATGGGAGGACGAAGATGGACGAACGAGACGAACTTGGTCCAAAGAAGGCCTACGGATCAAATGGGAGGACGAAGATGGACGAACGAGACGAACTTGGTCCAAAGAAGGCCAACGGATCAAATGGGAGGACGAAGATGGACGAACGAGACGAACTTGGTCCAAAGAAGGCCTACGGATCAAATGGGAGGACGAAGATGGACGAACGAGACGAACTTGGTCCAAAGAATTCTAACGGATCAAATGGGAGGACGAAGATGGACGAACGAGACGAACTTGGTCCAAAGAAGGCCTAGGGATCAAATGGGAGGACGAAGATGGAGGAACGAGGCGAACTTGGTCCACTGAAGGCCTACGGCTCAAATGGGAGGACGAAGATGGACGAACGAGACAAACTTGATCCAAAGAAGGCCTACGGATCAAATGGGAGGACGAAGATGGACGAACGAGACGAACTTGGTCCAAAAAAGGCCTAGGGATCAAATGGGAGGACGAAGATGGACGAACGAGACAAACTTGGTCCAAAGAATTCCAACGGATCAAATGGGAGGACGAAGGTGGTAGAACAAGACAAACTTGGTCCAAAGAAGGCCTACGGATCAAATGGGAGGACGAAGAGGGACGAACGAGACGAACTTGGTCCAAAGAAGGCCTACGGAGCAAATGGGAGGACGAAGATGGACGAACGAGACGAACTTGGTCCAAAAAAGGTCTAGGGATCAAATGGGAAGACGAAGGTGGACGAACGAGACGAACTTGGTCCAAAGAAGGCCTACGGATCAAATGGGAGGACGAAGAGGGACGAACGAGACGAACTTGGTCCAACGAAGGCCAACGGATCAAATGGGAGGACGAAGATGGACGAACGAGACGAACTTGGTCCAAAGAAGGCCTAGGGATCAAATGGGAGGACGACGATGGAGGAACGAGGCGAACTTGGTCCAAAGAAGGCCTACGGATCAAATGGGAGGACGAAGATGGACGAACGAGACAAACTTCGTCCAAAGAATTCCAACGGATCAAATGGGAGGACGAAGGTGGTAGAACAAGACGAACTTGGTCCAAAGAAGGCCTACGGATCAAATGGGAGGACGAAGAGGGACGAACGAGACAAACTTGGTCCAAAGAAGGCCAACGGATCAAATGGGAGGACGAAGATGGACGAACGAGACGAACTTGGTCCAAAGAAGGCCTACGGATCAAATGGGAGGACGAAGATGGACGAACGAGACGAACTTGGTCCAAAGAATTCTAACGGATCAAATGGGAGGACGAAGATGGACGAACGAGACGAACTTGGTCCAAAGAAGGCCTAGGGATCAAATGGGAGGACGAAGATGGAGGAACGAGGCGAACTTGGTCCAATGAAGGCCTACGGCTCAAATGGGAGGACGAAGATGGACGAACGAGACAAACTTGATCCAAAGAAGGCCTACGGATCAAATGGGAGGACGAAGATGGACGAACGAGACGAACTTGGTCCAAAAAAGGCCTAGGGATCAAATGGGAGGACGAAGATGGACGAACGAGACAAACTTGGTCCAAAGAATTCCAACGGATCAAATGGGAGGACGAAGGTGGTAGAACAAGACAAACTTGGTCCAAAGAAGGCCTACGGATCAAATGGGAGGACGAAGAGGGACGAACGAGACGAACTTGGTCCAAAGAAGGCCTACGGAGCAAATGGGAGGACGAAGATGGACGAACGAGACGAACTTGGTCCAAAAAAGGGCTAGGGATCAAATGGGAAGACGAAGATGGACGAACGAGACGAACTTGGTCCAAAGAAGGCCTACGGATCAAATGGGAGGACGAAGATGGACGAACGAGACGAACTTGGCCCAAAGAAGGCCTACGGATCAAATGGGAGGACGAAGATGGACGAACGAGACGAACTTGGTCCAACGAAGGCCAACGGATCAAATGGGAGGACGAAGATGGACGAACGAGACGAACTTGGTCCAAAGAAGGCCTAGGGATCAAATGGGAGGACGAAGATGGAGGAACGAGGCGAACTTGGTCCAAAGAAGGCCTACGGATCAAATGGGAGGACGAAGATGGACGAACGAGACAAACTTCGTCCAAAGAATTCCAACGGATCAAATGGGAGGACGAAGGTGGTAGAACAAGATGAACTTGGTCCAAAGAAGGCCTACGGATCAAATGGGAGGACGAAGAGGGACGAACGAGACAAACATGGTGCAAAGAAGGCTTACGGAGCAAATGGGAGGACGAAGATGGACGAACGAGACGAACTTGGTCAAAAGAAGGCCTACGGATCAAATGGGAGGACGAAGATGGACGAACGAGACGAACTTGGTCCAACGAAGGCCAACGGATCAAATGGGAGGACGAAGATGGACGAACGAGACGAACTTGGTCCAAAGAAGGCCTAGGGATCAAATGGGAGGACGAAGATGGAGGAACGAGGCGAACTTGGTCCAAAGAAGGCCTACGGATCAAATGGGAGGACGAAGATGGACGAACGAGACAAACTTCGTCCAAAGAATTCCAACGGATCAAATGGGAGGACGAAGATGGACGAACGAGACGAACTTGGCCCAAAGAAGGCCTACGGATCAAATGGGAGGACGAAGATGGACGAACGAGACGAACTTGGCCCAAAGAAGGCCTACGGATCAAATGGGAGGACGAAGATGGACGAACGAGACGAACTTGGTCCAACGAAGGCCAACGGATCAAATGAGAGGACGAAGATGGACGAACGAGACGAACTTGGTCCAAAGAAGGCCTAGGGATCAAATGGGAGGACGAAGATGGAGGAACGAGGCGAACTTGGTCCAAAGAAGGCCTACGGATCAAATGGGAGGACGAAGATGGACGAACGAGACAAACTTCGTCCAAAGAATTCCAACGGATCAAATGGGAGGACGAAGGTGGTAGAACAAGACGAACTTGGTCCAAAGAAGGCCTACGGATCAAATGGGAGGACGAAGAGGGACGAACGAGACAAACATGGTGCAAAGAAGGCCTACGGATCAAATGGGAGGACGAAGATGGACGAACGAGACGAACTTGGTCCAAAGAAGGCCTAGGGATCAAATGGGAGGACGACGATGGACGAACGAGACGAACTTGGTCCAAAGAAGGCCTACGGGTCAAATGGGAGGACGAAGATGGACGAACGAGACAAACTTGATCCAAAGAATTCCAACGGATCAAATGGGAGGACGAAGGTGGTAGAACAAGACGAACTTGGTCCAAAGAAGGCCTACGGAACAAATGGGAGGACGAGGAGGGACGAATGAGACAAACATGGTGCAAAGAAGGCCTACAGAGCAAATGGGAGGACGAAGATGGACGAACGAGACGAACTTGGTCCAAAGAAGGCCTACGGATCAAATGGGAGGACGAAGATGGACGAACGAGACGAACTTGGTCCAAAGAAGGCCAACGGATCAAATGGGAGGACGAAGATGGACGAACGAGACGAACTTGGTCCAAAGAAGGCCTACGGATCAAATGGGAGGACGAAGATGGACGAACGAGACGAACTTGGTCCAAAGAATTCTAACGGATCAAATGGGAGGACGAAGATGGACGAACGAGACGAACTTGGTCCAAAGAAGGCCTAGGGATCAAATGGGAGGACGAAGATGGAGGAACGAGGCGAACTTGGTCCACTGAAGGCCTACGGCTCAAATGGGAGGACGAAGATGGACGAACGAGACAAACTTGATCCAAAGAAGGCCTACGGATCAAATGGGAGGACGAAGATGGACGAACGAGACGAACTTGGTCCAAAAAAGGCCTAGGGATCAAATGGGAGGACGAAGATGGACGAACGAGACAAACTTGGTCCAAAGAATTCCAACGGATCAAATGGGAGGACGAAGGTGGTAGAACAAGACAAACTTGGTCCAAAGAAGGCCTACGGATCAAATGGGAGGACGAAGAGGGACGAACGAGACGAACTTGGTCCAAAGAAGGCCTACGGAGCAAATGGGAGGACGAAGATGGACGAACGAGACGAACTTGGTCCAAAAAAGGTCTAGGGATCAAATGGGAAGACGAAGGTGGACGAACGAGACGAACTTGGTCCAAAGAAGGCCTACGGATCAAATGGGAGGACGAAGAGGGACGAACGAGACGAACTTGGTCCAACGAAGGCCAACGGATCAAATGGGAGGACGAAGATGGACGAACGAGACGAACTTGGTCCAAAGAAGGCCTAGGGATCAAATGGGAGGACGACGATGGAGGAACGAGGCGAACTTGGTCCAAAGAAGGCCTACGGATCAAATGGGAGGACGAAGATGGACGAACGAGACAAACTTCGTCCAAAGAATTCCAACGGATCAAATGGGAGGACGAAGGTGGTAGAACAAGACGAACTTGGTCCAAAGAAGGCCTACGGATCAAATGGGAGGACGAAGAGGGACGAACGAGACAAACTTGGTCCAAAGAAGGCCAACGGATCAAATGGGAGGACGAAGATGGACGAACGAGACGAACTTGGTCCAAAGAAGGCCTACGGATCAAATGGGAGGACGAAGATGGACGAACGAGACGAACTTGGTCCAAAGAATTCTAACGGATCAAATGGGAGGACGAAGATGGACGAACGAGACGAACTTGGTCCAAAGAAGGCCTAGGGATCAAATGGGAGGACGAAGATGGAGGAACGAGGCGAACTTGGTCCAATGAAGGCCTACGGCTCAAATGGGAGGACGAAGATGGACGAACGAGACAAACTTGATCCAAAGAAGGCCTACGGATCAAATGGGAGGACGAAGATGGACGAACGAGACGAACTTGGTCCAAAAAAGGCCTAGGGATCAAATGGGAGGACGAAGATGGACGAACGAGACAAACTTGGTCCAAAGAATTCCAACGGATCAAATGGGAGGACGAAGGTGGTAGAACAAGACAAACTTGGTCCAAAGAAGGCCTACGGATCAAATGGGAGGACGAAGAGGGACGAACGAGACGAACTTGGTCCAAAGAAGGCCTACGGAGCAAATGGGAGGACGAAGATGGACGAACGAGACGAACTTGGTCCAAAAAAGGGCTAGGGATCAAATGGGAAGACGAAGATGGACGAACGAGACGAACTTGGTCCAAAGAAGGCCTACGGATCAAATGGGAGGACGAAGATGGACGAACGAGACGAACTTGGCCCAAAGAAGGCCTACGGATCAAATGGGAGGACGAAGATGGACGAACGAGACGAACTTGGTCCAACGAAGGCCAACGGATCAAATGGGAGGACGAAGATGGACGAACGAGACGAACTTGGTCCAAAGAAGGCCTAGGGATCAAATGGGAGGACGAAGATGGAGGAACGAGGCGAACTTGGTCCAAAGAAGGCCTACGGATCAAATGGGAGGACGAAGATGGACGAACGAGACAAACTTCGTCCAAAGAATTCCAACGGATCAAATGGGAGGACGAAGGTGGTAGAACAAGATGAACTTGGTCCAAAGAAGGCCTACGGATCAAATGGGAGGACGAAGAGGGACGAACGAGACAAACATGGTGCAAAGAAGGCTTACGGAGCAAATGGGAGGACGAAGATGGACGAACGAGACGAACTTGGTCAAAAGAAGGCCTACGGATCAAATGGGAGGACGAAGATGGACGAACGAGACGAACTTGGTCCAACGAAGGCCAACGGATCAAATGGGAGGACGAAGATGGACGAACGAGACGAACTTGGTCCAAAGAAGGCCTAGGGATCAAATGGGAGGACGAAGATGGAGGAACGAGGCGAACTTGGTCCAAAGAAGGCCTACGGATCAAATGGGAGGACGAAGATGGACGAACGAGACAAACTTCGTCCAAAGAATTCCAACGGATCAAATGGGAGGACGAAGATGGACGAACGAGACGAACTTGGCCCAAAGAAGGCCTACGGATCAAATGGGAGGACGAAGATGGACGAACGAGACGAACTTGGCCCAAAGAAGGCCTACGGATCAAATGGGAGGACGAAGATGGACGAACGAGACGAACTTGGTCCAACGAAGGCCAACGGATCAAATGGGAGGACGAAGATGGACGAACGAGACGAACTTGGCCCAAAGAAGGCCTACGGATCAAATGGGAGGACGAAGATGGACGAACGAGACGAACTTGGTCCAACGAAGGCCAACGGATCAAATGGGAGGACGAAGATGGACGAACGAGACGAACTTGGTCCAAAGAAGGCCTAGGGATCAAATGGGAGGACGAAGATGGAGGAACGAGGCGAACTTGGTCCAAAGAAGGCCTACGGATCAAATGGGAGGACGAAGATGGACGAACGAGACAAACTTCGTCCAAAGAATTCCAACGGATCAAATGGGAGGACGAAGATGGACGAACGAGACGAACTTGGCCCAAAGAAGGCCTACGGATCAAATGGGAGGACGAAGATGGACGAACGAGACGAACTTGGTCCAACGAAGGCCAACGGATCAAATGGGAGGACGAAGATGGACGAACGAGACGAACTTGGTCCAAAGAAGGCCTAGGGATCAAATGGGAGGACGAAGATGGACGAACGAGACGAACTTGGTCCAAAGAAGGCCTAGGGATCAAATGGGAGGACGAAGATGGACGAACGAGACGAACTTGGTCCAAAGAAGGCCTACAGATCAAATGGGAGGACGAAGATGGACGAACGAGACGAACTTGGTCCAAAGAATTCCAACGGATCAAATGGGAGGACGAAGGTGGTAGAACAAGACGAACTTGGTCCAAAGAAGGCCTACGGATCAAATGGGAGGACGAGGAGGGACGAACGAGACAAACATGGTGCAAAGAAGGCCTACGGAGCAAATGGGAGGACGAAGATGGATGAACGAGACGAACTTGGTCAAAAGAAGGCCTACGGATCTAATGGGAGGACGAAGATGGACGAACGAGACGAACTTGGTCCAAAGAAGGCCTACGGATCAAATGGGAGGACGAAGATGGACGAACGAGACGAACTTGGTCCAAAGAAGGCCTACGGATCAAATGGGAGGACGAAGATGGACGAACGAGACGAACTTGGTCCAAAGAATTCTAACGGATCAAATGGGAGGACGAAGATGGACGAACGAGACGAACTTCGTCCAAAGAAGGCCTAGGGATCAAATGGGAGGACGAAGATGGAGGAACGAGGCGAACTTGGTCCAATGAAGGCCTACGGCTCAAATGGGAGGACGAAGATGGACGAACGAGACAAACTTGATCCAAAGAAGGCCTACGGATCAAATGGGAGGACGAAGATGGACGAACGAGACGAACTTGGTCCAAAAAAGGCCTAGGGATCAAATGGGAGGACGAAGATGGACGAACGAGACAAACTTGGTCCAAAGAATTCCAACGGATCAAATGGGAGGACGAAGGTGGTAGAACAAGACAAACTTGGTCCAAAGAAGGCCTACGGATCAAATGGGAGGACGAAGATGGACGAACGAGACGAACTTGGTCCAAATAAGGCCTACGGATCAAATGGGAGGACGAAGATGGACGAACGAGACGAACTTGGTCCAACGAAGGCCAACGGATCAAATGGGAGGACGAAGATGGAGGAACGAGACGAACTTGGTCCAAAGAAGGCCTAGGGATCAAATGGGAGGACGAAGTTGGAGGAACGAGGCGAACTTGGTCCAAAGAAGGCCTACGGATCAAATGGGAGGACGAAGATGGACGAACGAGACAAACTTCGTCCAAAGAATTCCAACGGATCAAATGGGAGGACGAAGGTGGTAGAACAAGACAAACTTGGTCCAAAGAAGGCCTACGGATCAAATGGGAGGACGAAGAGGGACGAACGAGACAAACATGGTGCAAAGAAGGCCTACGGAGCAAATGGGAGGACGAAGATGGACGAACGAGACGAACTTGGTCAAAAGAAGGCCTACGGATCAAATGGGAGGACGAAGATGGACGAACGAGACGAACTTGGTCCAACGAAGGCCAACGGATCAAATGGGAGGACGAAGATGGAGGAACGAGACGAACTTGGTCCAAAGAAGGCCTAGGGATCAAATGGGAGGACGAAGTTGGAGGAACGAGGCGAACTTGGTCCAAAGAAGGCCTACGGATCAAATGGGAGGACGAAGATGGACGAACGAGACAAACTTGGCCCAAAGAAGGCCTACGGATCAAATGGGAGGACGAAGATGGACGAACGAGACGAACTTGGTCCAACGAAGGCCAACGGATCAAATGGGAGGACGAAGATGGAGGAACGAGACGAACTTGGTCCAAAGAAGGCCTAGGGATCAAATGGGAGGACGAAGTTGGAGGAACGAGGCGAACTTGGTCCAAAGAAGGCCTACGGATCAAATGGGAGGACGAAGATGGACGAACGAGACAAACTTCGTCCAAAGAATTCCAACGGATCAAATGGGAGGACGAAGGTGGTAGAACAAGACAAACTTGGTCCAAAGAAGGCCTACGGATCAAATGGGAGGACGAAGAGGGACGAACGAGACAAACATGGTGCAAAGAAGGCCTACGGAGCAAATGGGAGGACGAAGATGGACGAACGAGACGAACTTGGTCAAAAGAAGGCCTACGGATCAAATGGGAGGACGAAGATGGACGAACGAGACGAACTTGGTCCAAAGAAGGCCTATGGATCAAATGGGAGGACGAAGATGGACGAACGAGACGAACTTGGTCCAAAGAAGGCCTAGGGATCAAATGGGAGGATGAAGATGGAGGAACGAGGCGAACTTGGTCCAAAGAAGGCCTACGGATCAAATGGGAGGACGAAGATGGACGAACGAGACAGACTTCGTCCAAAGAATTCCAACGGATCAAATGGGAGGACGAAGGTGGTAGAACAAGACGAACTTGGTCCAAAGAAGGCCTACGGATCAAATGGGAGGACGAAGAGGGACGAACGAGACAAACATGGTGCAAAGAAGGCTTACGGAGCAAATGGGAGGACGAAGATGGACGAACGAGACGAACTTGGTCAAAAGAAGGCCTACGGATCAAATGGGAGGACGAAGATGGACGAACGAGACGAACTTGGTCCAAATAAGGCCTACGGATCAAATGGGAGGACGAAGATGGACGAACGAGACGAACTTGGTCCAACGAAGGCCAACGGATCAAATGGGAGGACGAAGATTGACGAACGAGACGAACTTGGTCCAAAGAAGGCCTAGGGATCAAATGGGAGGACGAAGATGGAGGAACGAGGCGAACTTGGTCCAAAGAAGGCCTACGGATCAAATGGGAGGACGAAGATGGACGAACGAGACAAACTTCGTCCAAAGAATTCCAACGGATCAAATGGGAGGACGAAGGTGGTAGAACAAGACGAACTTAGTCCAAAGAAGGCCTACGGATCAAATGGGAGGACGAAGAGGGACGAACGAGACAAACATGGTGCAAAGAAGGCTTACGGAGCAAATGGGAGGATGAAGATGGACGAACGAGACGAACTTGGTCAAAAGAAGGCCTACGGATCAAATGGGAGGACGAAGATGGACGAACGAGACGAACTTGGTCCAAATAAGGCCTACGGATCAAATGGGAGGACGAAGATGGACGAACGAGACGAACTTGGTCCAAAGAAGGCCAACGGATCAAATGGGAGGACGAAGATGGACGAACGAGACGAACTTGGTCCAAAGAAGGCCTACGGATCAAATGGGAGGACGAAGATGGACGAACGAGACGAACTTGGTCCAAAGAATTCCAACGGATCAAATGGGAGGACGAAGATGGCTGAACGAGACGAACTTGGTCCAAAGAAGGCCTAGGGATCAAATGGGAGGACGAAGATGGAGGAACGAGGCGAACTTGGTCCAAAGAAGGCCTACGGAGCAAATGGGAGGACGAAGATGGACGAACGAGATGAACTTGGTCAAAAGAAGGCCTACGGATCAAATGGGAGGACGAAGATGGACGAACGAGACGAACTTGGTCCAAAGAAGGCCTATGGATCAAATGGGAGGACGAAGATGGACGAACGAGACGAACTTGGTCCAAAGAAGGCCAACGGATCAAATGGGAGGACGAAGATGGACGAACGAGACGAACTTGGTCCAAAGAAGGCCTACGGATCAAATGGGAGGACGAAGATGGACGAACGAGACGAACTTGGTCCAAAGAATTCCAACGGATCAAATGGGAGGACGAAGATGGACGAACGAGACGAACTTGGTCCAAAGAAGGCCTAGGGGTCAAATGGGAGGACGAAGATGGAAGAACGAGGCGAACTTGGTCCAAAGAAGGCCTACGGATCAAATGGGAGGACGAAGATGGACGAACGAGACGAACTTGGTCCAAAGAAGGCCTAGGGATCAAATGGGAGGACGAAGATGGAGGAACGAGGCGAACTTGGTCCAAAGAAGGCCTACGGATCAAATGGGAGGACGAAGATGGACGAACGAGACAAACTTGGTCCAAAGAATTCCAACGGATCAAATGGGAGGACGAAGGTGGTAGAACAAGACGAACTTGGTCCAAAGAAGGCCTACGGATCAAATGGGAGGACGAAGATGGACGAACGAGACGAACTTGGCCCAAAGAAGGCCTACGGATCAAATGGGAGGACGAAGATGGACGAACGAGACGAACTTGGTCCAACGAAGGCCAACGGATCAAATGGGAGGACGAAGATGGACGAACGAGACAAACTTGGTCCAAAGAAGGCCTAGGGATCAAATGGGAGGACGAAGATGGAGGAACGAGGCGAACTTGGTCCAAAGAAGGCCTACGGATCAAATGGGAGGACGAAGAGGGACGAACGAGACAAACATGGTGCAAAGAAGGCCTACGGAGCAAATGGGAGGACGAAGATGGACGAACGAGACGAACTTGGTCAAAAGAAGGCCTACGGATCAAATGGGAGGACGAAGATGGACGAACGAGACGAACTTGGTCCAAAGAAGGCCTATGGATCAAATGGGAGGACGAAGATGGACGAAAGAGACGAACTTGGTCCAAAGAAGGCCAACGGATCAAATGGGAGGACGAAGATGGACGAACGAGACAAACTTGGTCCAAAGAAGGCCTACGGATCAAATGGGAGGACGAAGATGGACGAACGAGACGAACTTGGTCCAAAGAAGGCCTAGGGATCAAATGGGAGGACGAAGATGGAAGAACGAGGCGAACTTGGTCCAAAGAAGGCCTACGGATCAAATGGGAGGACGAAGATGGACGAACGAGACGAACTTGGTCCAAAGAAGGCCTAGGGATCAAATGGGAGGACGAAGATGGAGGAACGAGGCGAACTTGGTCCAAAGAAGGCCTACGGATCAAATGGGAGGACGAAGATGGACGAACGAGACGAACTTGGTCCAACGAAGGCCAACGGATCAAATGGGAGGACGAAGATGGACGAACGAGACAAACTTGGTCCAAAGAAGGCCTAGGGATCAAATGGGAGGACGAAGATGGAGGAACGAGGCGAACTTGGTCCAAAGAAGGCCTACGGATCAAATGGGAGGACGAAGAGGGACGAACGAGACAAACATGGTGCAAAGAAGGCCTACGGAGCAAATGGGAGGACGAAGATGGACGAACGAGACGAACTTGGTCAAAAGAAGGCCTACGGATCAAATGGGAGGACGAAGATGGACGAACGAGACGAACTTGGTCCAAAGAAGGCCTACGGATCAAATGGGAGGACGAAGATGGACGAACGAGACGAACTTGGTCCAAAGAAGGCCTGTGGATCAAATGGGAGGACGAAGATGGACGAACGAGACGAACTTGGTCCAAAGAAGGCCAACGGATCAAATGGGAGGACGAAGATGGACGAACGAGACGAACTTGGTCCAAAGAAGGCCTACGGATCAAATGGGAGGACGAAGATGGAAGAACGAGGCGAACTTGGTCCAAAGAAGGCCTACGGATCAAATGGGAGGACCAAGATGGACGAACGAGACGAACTTGGTCCAAAGAAGGCCTACGGATCAAATGGGAGGACGAAGATGGACGAACGAGACAAACTTGGTCCAAAGAATTCCAACGGATCAAATGGCAGGACGAAGGTGGTAGAACAAGACGAACTTGGTCCAAAGAAGGCCTACGGATCAAATGGGAGGACGAAGATGGACGAACGAGACGAACTTGGCCCAAAGAAGGCCTACAGATCAAATGGGAGGACGAAGATGGACGAACGAGACGAATTTGGTCCAACGAAGGCCAACGGATCAAATGGGAGGACGAAGATGGACGAACGAGACAAACTTGGTCCAAAGAAGGCCTAGGGATCAAATGGGAGGACGAAGATGGAGGAACGAGGCGAACTTGGTCCAAAGAAGGCCTACGGATCAAATGGGAGGACGAAGATGGACGAACGAGACAAATTTCGTCCAAAGAATTCCAACGGATCAAATGGGAGGACGAAGGTGGTAGAACAAGACGAACTTGGTCCAAAGAAGGCCTACGGATCAAATGGGAGGACGAAGAGGGACGAACGAGACAAACATGGTGCAAAGAAGGCTTACGGAGCAAATGGGAGGACGAAGATGGACGAACGAGACGAACTTGGTCAAAAGAAGGCCTACGGATCAAATGGGAGGACGAAGATGGACGAACGAGACGAACTTGGTCCAAATAAGGCCTACGGATCAAATGGGAGGACGAAGATGGACGAACGAGACGAACTTGGTCCAAAGAAGGCCAACGGATCAAATGGGAGGACGAAGATGGACGAACGAGACGAACTTGGTCCAAAGAAGGCCTACGGATCAAATGGGAGGACGAAGATGGACGAACGAGACGAACTTGGTCCAAAGAATTCCAACGGATCAAATGGGAGGAAGAAGATGGACGAACGAGACGAACTTGGTCCAAAGAAGGCCTACGGATCAAATGGGAGGACGAATATGGACGAACGAGACAAACTTGGTCCAGAGAATTCCAACGGATCAAATGGGAGGACGAAGGTGGTAGAACAAGTCGAACTTGGTCCAAAGAAGGCCTACGGATCAAATGGGAGGACGAAGAGGGACGAACGAGACAAACATGGTGCAAAGAAGGCCTACGGAGCAAATGGGAGGACGAAGATGGACGAACGAGACGAACTTGGTCAAAAGAAGGCCTACGGGTCAAATGGGAGGACGAAGATGGACGAACGAGAAGAACTTGGTCCAAAGAAGGCCTACGGATCAAATGGGAGGACGAAGATGGACGAACGAGACGAACTTGGTCCAAAGAAGGCCTAGGGATCAAATGGGAGGACGAAGATGGAGGAACGAGGCGAACTTGGTCCAAAGAAGGCCTACGGATCAAATGGGAGGACGAAGATGGACGAACGAGACAAACTTGGTCCAAAGAATTCCAACGGATCAAATGGGAGGACGAAGGTGGTAGAACAAGACGAACTTGGTCCAAAGAAGGCCTACGGATCAAATGGGAGGATGAAGAGGGACGAACGAGACAAACATGGTGCAATGAAGGCCTACGGAGCAAATGGGAGGACGAAGATGGACGAACGAGACGAACTTGGTCCAACGAAGGCCAACGGATCAAATGGGAGGACGAAGATGGACGAACGAGACGAACTTGGTCCAAAGAAGGCCTACGGATCAAATGGGAGGACGAAGATGGACGAACGAGACAAACTTCGTCCAAAGAATTCCAACGGATCAAATGGGAGGACGAAGGTGGTAGAACAAGATGAACTTGGTCCAAAGAAGGCCTACGGATCAAATGGGAGGACGAAGAGGGACGAACGAGACAAACATGGTGCAAAGAAGGCTTACGGAGCAAATGGGAGGACGAAGATGGACGAACGAGACGAACTTGGTCAAAAGAAGGCCTACGGATCAAATGGGAGGACGAAGATGGACGAACGAGACGAACTTGGTCCAAATAAGGCCTACGGATCAAATGGGAGGACGAAGATGGACGAACGAGACGAACTTGGTCCAAAGAAGGCCAACGGATCAAATGGGAGGACGAAGATGGACGAACGAGACGAACTTGGTCCAAAGAAGGCCTACGGATCAAATGGGAGGACGAAGATGGACGAACGAGACGAACTTGGTCCAAAGAATTCCAACGGATCAAATGGGAGGACGAAGGTGGTAGAACAAGACGAACTTGGTCCAAAGAAGGCCTACGGATCAAATGGGAGGACGAAGATGGACGAACGAGACGAACTTGGCCCAAAGAAGGCCTACGGATCAAATGGGAGGACGAAGATGGACGAACGAGACGAACTTGGTCCAACGAAGGCCAACGGATCAAATGGGAGGACGAAGATGGACGAACGAGACAAACTTGGTCCAAAGAAGGCCTAGGGATCAAATGGGAGGACGAAGATGGAGGAACGAGGCGAACTTGGTCCAAAGAAGGCCTACGGATCAAATGGGAGGACGAAGAGGGACGAACAAGACAAACATGGTGCAAAGAAGGCCTACGGAGCAAATGGGAGGACGAAGATGGACGAACGAGACGAACTTGGTCCAAAGAAGGCCTACGGATCAAATGGGAGGACGAAGATGGACGAACGAGACGAACTTGGCCCAAAGAAGGCCTACAGATCAAATGGGAGGACGAAGATGGACGAACGAGACGAATTTGGTCCAACGAAGGCCAACGGATCAAATGGGAGGACGAAGATGGACGAACGAGACAAACTTGGTCCAAAGAAGGCCTAGGGATCAAATGGGAGGACGAAGATGGAGGAACGAGGCGAACTTGGTCCAAAGAAGGCCTACGGATCAAATGGGAGGACGAAGATGGACGAACGAGACAAACTTCGTCCAAAGAATTCCAACGGATCAAATGGGAGGACGAAGGTGGTAGAACAAGTCGAACTTGGTCCAAAGAAGGCCTACGGATCAAATGGGAGGACGAAGAGGGACGAACGAGACAAACATGGTGCAAAGAAGGCCTACGGAGCAAATGGGAGGACGAAGATGGACGAACGAGACGAACTTGGTCAAAAGAAGGCCTACGGGTCAAATGGGAGGACGAAGATGGACGAACGAGAAGAACTTGGTCCAAAGAAGGCCTACGGATCAAATGGGAGGACGAAGATGGACGAACGAGACGAACTTGGTCCAAAGAAGGCCTAGGGATCAAATGGGAGGACGAAGATGGAGGAACGAGGCGAACTTGGTCCAAAGAAGGCCTACGGATCAAATGGGAGGACGAAGATGGACGAACGAGACGAACTTGGTCCAAATAAGGCCTACGGATCAAATGGGAGGACGAAGATGGACGAACGAGACGAACTTGGTCCAAAGAAGGCCAACGGATCAAATGGGAGGACGAAGATGGACGAACGAGACGAACTTGGTCCAAAGAAGGCCTACGGATCAAATGGGAGGACGAAGATGGACGAACGAGACGAACTTGGTCCAAAGAATTCCAACGGATCAAATGGGAGGAAGAAGATGGACGAACGAGACGAACTTGGTCCAAAGAAGGCCTACGGATCAAATGGGAGGACGAATATGGACGAACGAGACAAACTTGGTCCAGAGAATTCCAACGGATCAAATGGGAGGACGAAGGTGGTAGAACAAGTCGAACTTGGTCCAAAGAAGGCCTACGGATCAAATGGGAGGACGAAGAGGGACGAACGAGACAAACATGGTGCAAAGAAGGCCTACGGAGCAAATGGGAGGACGAAGATGGACGAACGAGACGAACTTGGTCAAAAGAAGGCCTACGGGTCAAATGGGAGGACGAAGATGGACGAACGAGAAGAACTTGGTCCAAAGAAGGCCTACGGATCAAATGGGAGGACGAAGATGGACGAACGAGACGAACTTGGTCCAAAGAAGGCCTAGGGATCAAATGGGAGGACGAAGATGGAGGAACGAGGCGAACTTGGTCCAAAGAAGGCCTACGGATCAAATGGGAGGACGAAGATGGACGAACGAGACAAACTTGGTCCAAAGAATTCCAACGGATCAAATGGGAAGACGAAGGTGGTAGAACAAGACGAACTTGGTCCAACGAAGGCCTACGGATCAAATGGGAGGATGAAGAGGGACGAACGAGACAAACATGGTGCAATGAAGGCCTACGGAGCAAAGGGGAGGACGAAGATGGACGAACGAGACGAACTTGGTCCGAAGAAGGCCTAGGGATCAAATGGGAGGACGAAGATGGAGGAACGAGGCGAACTTGGTCCAAAGAAGGCCTACGGATCAAATGGGAGGACGAAGATGGACGAACGAGACAAACTTGGTCCAAAGAATTCCAACGGATCAAATGGGAGGACGAAGGTGGTAGAACAAGACGAACTTGGTCCAAAGAAGGCCTACGGATCAAATGGGAGGACGAAGATGGACGAACGAGACGAAATTGGCCCAAAGAAGGCCTACGGATCAAATGGGAGGACGAAGATGGACGAACGAGACGAACTTGGTCCAACGAAGGCCAACGGATCAAATGGGAGGACGAAGATGGACGAACGAGACAAACTTGGTCCAAAGAAGGCCTAGGGATCAAATGGGAGGACGAAGATGGAGGAACGAGGCGAACTTGGTCCAAAGAAGGCCTACGGATCAAATGGGAGGACGAAGAGGGACGAACGAGACAAACATGGTGCAAAGAAGGCCTACGGAGCAAATGGGAGGACGAAGATGGACGAACGAGACGAACTTGGTCAAAAGAAGGCCTACGGATCAAATGGGAGGACGAAGATGGACGAACGAGACGAACTTGGTCCAAAGAAGGCCTACGGATCAAATGGGAGGACGAAGATGGACGAACGAGACGAACTTGGCCCAAAGAAGGCCTACAGATCAAATGGGAGGACGAAGATGGACGAACGAGACGAATTTGGTCCAACGAAGGCCAACGGATCAAATGGGAGGACGAAGATGGACGAACGAGACAAACTTGGTCCAAAGAAGGCCTAGGGATCAAATGGGAGGACGAAGATGGAGGAACGAGGCGAACTTGGTCCAAAGAAGGCCTACGGATCAAATGGGAGGACGAAGATGGACGAACGAGACAAACTTCGTCCAAAGAATTCCAACGGATCAAATGGGAGGACGAAGGTGGTAGAACAAGTCGAACTTGGTCCAAAGAAGGCCTACGGATCAAATGGGAGGACGAAGAGGGACGAACGAGACAAACATGGTGCAAAGAAGGCCTACGGAGCAAATGGGAGGACGAAGATGGACGAACGAGACGAACTTGGTCAAAAGAAGGCCTACGGGTCAAATGGGAGGACGAAGATGGACGAACGAGAAGAACTTGGTCCAAAGAAGGCCTACGGATCAAATGGGAGGACGAAGATGGACGAACGAGACGAACTTGGTCCAAAGAAGGCCTAGGGATCAAATGGGAGGACGAAGATGGAGGAACGAGGCGAACTTGGTCCAAAGAAGGCCTACGGATCAAATGGGAGGACGAAGATGGACGAACGAGACGAACTTGGTCCAAATAAGGCCTACGGATCAAATGGGAGGACGAAGATGGACGAACGAGACGAACTTGGTCCAAAGAAGGCCAACGGATCAAATGGGAGGACGAAGATGGACGAACGAGACGAACTTGGTCCAAAGAAGGCCTACGGATCAAATGGGAGGACGAAGATGGACGAACGAGACGAACTTGGTCCAAAGAATTCCAACGGATCAAATGGGAGGAAGAAGATGGACGAACGAGACGAACTTGGTCCAAAGAAGGCCTACGGATCAAATGGGAGGACGAATATGGACGAACGAGACAAACTTGGTCCAGAGAATTCCAACGGATCAAATGGGAGGACGAAGGTGGTAGAACAAGTCGAACTTGGTCCAAAGAAGGCCTACGGATCAAATGGGAGGACGAAGAGGGACGAACGAGACAAACATGGTGCAAAGAAGGCCTACGGAGCAAATGGGAGGACGAAGATGGACGAACGAGACGAACTTGGTCAAAAGAAGGCCTACGGGTCAAATGGGAGGACGAAGATGGACGAACGAGAAGAACTTGGTCCAAAGAAGGCCTACGGATCAAATGGGAGGACGAAGATGGACGAACGAGACGAACTTGGTCCAAAGAAGGCCTAGGGATCAAATGGGAGGACGAAGATGGAGGAACGAGGCGAACTTGGTCCAAAGAAGGCCTACGGATCAAATGGGAGGACGAAGATGGACGAACGAGACAAACTTGGTCCAAAGAATTCCAACGGATCAAATGGGAAGACGAAGGTGGTAGAACAAGACGAACTTGGTCCAACGAAGGCCTACGGATCAAATGGGAGGATGAAGAGGGACGAACGAGACAAACATGGTGCAATGAAGGCCTACGGAGCAAAGGGGAGGACGAAGATGGACGAACGAGACGAACTTGGTCCGAAGAAGGCCTAGGGATCAAATGGGAGGACGAAGATGGAGGAACGAGGCGAACTTGGTCCAAAGAAGGCCTACGGATCAAATGGGAGGACGAAGATGGACGAACGAGACAAACTTGGTCCAAAGAATTCCAACGGATCAAATGGGAGGACGAAGGTGGTAGAACAAGACGAACTTGGTCCAAAGAAGGCCTACGGATCAAATGGGAGGACGAAGAGGGACGAACGAGACAAACATGGTGCAAAGAAGGCCTACGGAGCAAATGGGAGGACGAAGATGGACGAACGAGACGAACTTGGTCAAAAGAAGGCCTACGGGTCAAATGGGAGGACGAAGATGGACGAACGGGACGAACTTGGTCCAAAGAAGGCCTACGGATAAAATGGGAGGACGACGATGGACGAACGAGACGAACTTGGTCCAAAGAAGGCGTAGGGATCAAATGGGAGGACGAAGATGGACGAACGAGGCGAACTTGGTCCAAAGAAGGCCTACGGATCAAATGGGAGGACGAAGATGGACGAACGAGACAAACTTGGTCCAAAGAATTCCAACGGATCAAATGGGAGGACGAAGGTGGTAGAACAAGACGAACTTGGTGCAAAGAAGGCCTACGGATCAAATGGGAGGATGAAGAGGGACGAACGAGACAAACATGGTGCAATGAAGGCCTACGGAGCAAATGGGAGGACGAAGATGGACGAACGAGACGAACTTGGTCCAAAGATGGCCTAGGGATCAAATGGGAGGACGAAGATGGAGGAACGAGGCGAACTTGGTCCAAAGAAGGCCTACGGATCAAATGGGAGGACGAAGATGGACGAACGAGACAAACTTGGTCCAAAGAATTCCAACGGATCAAATGGGAGGACGAAGGTGGTAGAACAAGACGAACTTGGTCCAAAGAAGGCCTACGGATCAAATGGGAGGATGAAGAGGGACGAACGAGACAAACATGGTGCAATGAAGGCCTACGGAGCAAATGGGAGGACGAAGATGGAGGAACGAGACGAACTTGGTCAAAAGAAGGCCTACGGATCAAATGGGAGGACGAAGATGGACGAACGAGACGAACTTGGTCCAAAGAAGGCCTACGGATCAAATGGGAGGACGAAGATGGACGAACGAGACGAACTTGGTCAAAAGAAGGCCTACGGATCAAATGGGAGGACGAAGATGCACGAACGAGACGAACTTGGTCTAAAGAAGGCCTACGGATCAAATGGGAGGACGAGGATGGGGGAACGAGGCAAACTTGGTCGAAAGAAGGCCTACGGATCAAATGGGAGGACGAAGATGGACGAACGAGACAAACTTGGTCCAAAGAATTCCAACGGATCAAATGGGAGGACGAAGATGGACGAACGAGACAATCTTAGTCCAAAGAATTCCAACGGATCAAATGGGAGGACGAAGGTGGTAGAACAAGACGAACTTGGTCCAAAGAAGGCCTACGGATCAAATGGGAGGATGAAGAGGGACGAACGAGACAAACATGGTGCAATGAAGGCCTACGGAGCAAATGGGAGGACGAAGATGGACGAACGAGACGAACTTGGTCCAAAGAAGGCCTACGGATCAAATGGGAGGACGAAGATGGACGAACGAGACGAACTTGGTCCAAAGAAGGCCAACGGATCAAATGGGAGGACGAAGATGGACGAACGAGACAAACTTGGTCCAAAGAATTCCAACGGATCAAATGGGAGGACGAAGGTGGTAGAACAAGACGAACTTGGTCCAAAGAAGGCCTACGGATCAAATGGGAGGATGAAGAGGGACGAACGAGACAAACATGGTGCAATGAAGGCCTACGGAGCAAATGGGAGGACGAAGATGGACGAACGAGACGAACTTGGTCCAAAGAAGGCCTACGGATCAAATGGGAGGACGAAGATGGACGAACGAGACGAACTTGGTCAAAAGAAGGCCTACGGATCAAATGGGAGGACGAAGATGCACGAACGAGACGAACTTGGTCTAAAGAAGGCCTACGGATCAAATGGGAGGACGAGGATGGGGGAACGAGGCAAACTTGGTCGAAAGAAGGCCTACGGATCAAATGGGAGGACGAAGATGGACGACCGAGACAAACTTGGTCCAAAGAATTCCAACGGATCAAATGGGAGGACGAAGATGGACGAACGAGACAATCTTAGTCCAAAGAATTCCAACGGATCAAATGGGAGGACGAAGGTGGTAGAACAAGACGAACTTGGTCCAAAGAAGGCCTACGGATCAAGTGGGAGGATGAAGAGGGACGAACGAGACAAACATGGTGCAATGAAGGCCTACGGAGCAAATGGGAGGACGAAGATGGACGAACGAGACGAACTTGGTCCAAAGAAGGCCTACGGATCAAATGGGAGGACGAAGATGGACGAACGAGACGAACTTGGTCCAAAGAAGGCCAACGGATCAAATGGGAGGACGAAGATGGACGAACGAGACGAACTTGGTCCAAAGAAGGCCTACGGATCAAATGGGAGGACGAAGATGGACGAACGAGACGAACTTGGTCCAAAGAAGGCCTACGGATCAAATGGGAGGACAAAGATGGGGGAACGAGGCGAACTTGGTCCAAAGAAGGCCTACGGATCAAATGGGAGGACGAAGATGGACGAACGAGACAAACTTGGTCGAAAGAATTCCAACGGATCAAATGGGAGGACGAAGATGGACGAACGAGACAATCTTGGTCCAAAGAATTCCAACGGATCAAATGGGAGGACGAAGGTGGTAGAACAAGACGAACTTGGTCCAAAGAAGGCCTACGGATCAAATGGGAGGACGAAGTGGGACGAACGAGACGAACTTGGTCCAAAGAAGGCCTACGGAGCAAATGGGAGGACGAAGATGGACGAACGAGACGAACTTGGTCCAAAGAAGGCCTACGGATCAAATGGGAGGACGAAGATGGACGAACGAGACGAACATGGCCCAAAGAAGGCCTACGGATCAAATGGGAGGACGAAGATGGACGAACGAGACGAACTTGGTCCAACGAAGGCCAACGGATCAAATGGGAGGACGAAGATGGACGAACGAGACGAACTTGGTCCAAAGAAGGCCTAGGGATCAAATGGGAGGACGAAGATGGAGGAACGAGGCGAACTTGGTCCAAAGAAGGCCTACGGATCAAATGGGAGGACGAAGATGGACGAACGAGACGAACTTGGTCAAAAGAAGGCCTACGGATCAAATGGGAGGACGAAGATGCACGAACGAGACGAACTTGGTCCAAAGAAGGCCTACGGATCAAATGGGAGAACGAAGATGGACGAACGAGGCGAACATGGTGCAAAGAAGGCCTACGGAGCAAATGGGAGGACGAAGATGGACGAACGAGACGAACTTGGTCAAAAGAAGGCCTACGGATCAAATGGGAGGACGAAGATGGACGAACGAGACGAACTTGGTCCAAAGAAGGCCTACGGATCAAATGGGAGGACGAAGATGGACGAACGAGACGAACTTGGTCAAAAGAAGGCCTACGGATCAAATGGGAGGACGAAGATGGACGAACGAGACGAACTTGGTCCAAAGAAGGCCTAGGGATCAAATGGGAGGACGAAGATGGACGAACGAAGCGAACTTGGTCCAAAGAAGGCCTACGGATCAAATGGGAGGACGAAGATGGACGAACGAGACAAACTTCGTCCAAAGAATTCCAACGGATCAAATGGGAGGGCGAAGGTGGTAGAACAAGACGAACTTGGTCCAAAGAAGGCCTACGGATCAAATGGGAGGACGAAGAGGGACGAACGAGACAAACATGGTGCAAAGAAGGCCTACGGAGCAAATGGGAGGACGAAGATGGACGAACGAGACGAACTTGGTCCAACGAAGGCCAACGGATCAAATAGGAGGACGAAGATGGACGAACGAGACGAACTTGGTCAAAAGAAGGCCTACGGATCAAATGGGAGGACGAAGATGCACGAACGAGACGAACTTGGTCCAAAGAAGGCCTACGGATCAAATGGGAGGACGAAGATGGACGAACGAGACAATCTTGGTCCAAAGAATTCCAACGGATCAAATGGGAGGACGAAGGTGGTAGAACAAGACGAACTTGGTCCACAGAAGGCCTACGGATCAAATGGGAGGACGAAGAGGGACGAACGAGACGAACTTGGTCCAAAGAAGGCCTACGGAGCAAATGGGAGGACGAAGATGGACGAACGAGACGAACTTGGTCCAAAGAAGGCCTAGGGATTAAATGGGTGGACGAAGATGGACGAACGAGACGAATTTGGTCCAAAGAAGGCCTACGGATCAAATGGGAGGACGAAGATGGACGAACGAGACGAACATGGCCCAAAGAAGGCCTACGGATCAAATGGGAGGACGAAGATGGACGAACGAGACGAACTTGGTCTAAAGAAGGCCTACGGATCAAATGGGAGGACGAGGATGGGGGAACGAGGCAAACTTGGTCGAAAGAAGGCCTACGGATCAAATGGGAGGACGAAGATGGACGAACGAGACAAACTTGGTCCAAAGAATTCCAACGGATCAAATGGGAGGACGAAGATGGACGAACGAGACAATCTTAGTCCAAAGAATTCCAACGGATCAAATGGGAGGACGAAGGTGGTAGAACAAGACGAACTTGGTCCAAAGAAGGCCTACGGATCAAATGGGAGGATGAAGAGGGACGAACGAGACAAACATGGTGCAATGAAGGCCTACGGAGCAAATGGGAGGACGAAGATGGACGAACGAGACGAACTTGGTCCAAAGAAGGCCTACGGATCAAATGGGAGGACGAAGATGGACGAACGAGACGAACTTGGTCCAAAGAAGGCCAACGGATCAAATGGGAGGACGAAGATGGACGAACGAGACAAACTTGGTCCAAAGAATTCCAACGGATCAAATGGGAGGACGAAGGTGGTAGAACAAGACGAACTTGGTCCAAAGAAGGCCTACGGATCAAATGGGAGGATGAAGAGGGACGAACGAGACAAACATGGTGCAATGAAGGCCTACGGAGCAAATGGGAGGACGAAGATGGACGAACGAGACGAACTTGGTCCAAAGAAGGCCTACGGATCAAATGGGAGGACGAAGATGGACGAACGAGACGAACTTGGTCAAAAGAAGGCCTACGGATCAAATGGGAGGACGAAGATGCACGAACGAGACGAACTTGGTCTAAAGAAGGCCTACGGATCAAATGGGAGGACGAGGATGGGGGAACGAGGCAAACTTGGTCGAAAGAAGGCCTACGGATCAAATGGGAGGACGAAGATGGACGACCGAGACAAACTTGGTCCAAAGAATTCCAACGGATCAAATGGGAGGACGAAGATGGACGAACGAGACAATCTTAGTCCAAAGAATTCCAACGGATCAAATGGGAGGACGAAGGTGGTAGAACAAGACGAACTTGGTCCAAAGAAGGCCTACGGATCAAATGGGAGGATGAAGAGGGACGAACGAGACAAACATGGTGCAATGAAGGCCTACGGAGCAAATGGGAGGACGAAGATGGACGAACGAGACGAACTTGGTCCAAAGAAGGCCTACGGATCAAATGGGAGGACGAAGATGGACGAACGAGACGAACTTGGTCCAAAGAAGGCCAACGGATCAAATGGGAGGACGAAGATGGACGAACGAGACGAACTTGGTCCAAAGAAGGCCTACGGATCAAATGGGAGGACGAAGATGGACGAACGAGACGAACTTGGTCCAAAGAAGGCCTACGGATCAAATGGGAGGACAAAGATGGGGGAACGAGGCGAACTTGGTCCAAAGAAGGCCTACGGATCAAATGGGAGGACGAAGATGGACGAACGAGACAAACTTGGTCGAAAGAATTCCAACGGATCAAATGGGAGGACGAAGATGGACGAACGAGACAATCTTGGTCCAAAGAATTCCAACGGATCAAATGGGAGGACGAAGGTGGTAGAACAAGACGAACTTGGTCCAAAGAAGGCCTACGGATCAAATGGGAGGACGAAGAGGGACGAACGAGACGAACTTGGTCCAAAGAAGGCCTACGGAGCAAATGGGAGGACGAAGATGGACGAACGAGACGAACTTGGTCCAAAGAAGGCCTACGGATCAAATGGGAGGACGAAGATGGACGAACGAGACGAACATGGCCCAAAGAAGGCCTACGGATCAAATGGGAGGACGAAGATGGACGAACGAGACGAACTTGGTCCAACGAAGGCCAACGGATCAAATGGGAGGACGAAGATGGACGAACGAGACGAACTTGGTCCAAAGAAGGCCTAGGGATCAAATGGGAGGACGAAGATGGAGGAACGAGGCGAACTTGGTCCAAAGAAGGCCTACGGATCAAATGGGAGGACGAAGATGGACGAACGAGACGAACTTGGTCAAAAGAAGGCCTACGGATCAAATGGGAGGACGAAGATGCACGAACGAGACGAACTTGGTCCAAAGAAGGCCTACGGATCAAATGGGAGGACGAAGATGGACGAACGAGGCGAACATGGTGCAAAGAAGGCCTACGGAGCAAATGGGAGGACGAAGATGGACGAACGAGACGAACTTGGTCCAAAGAAGGCCTACGGATCAAATGGGAGGACGAAGATGGACGAACGAGACGAACTTGGTCAAAAGAAGGCCTACGGATCAAATGGGAGGACGAAGATGGACGAACGAGACGAACTTGGTCCAAAGAAGGCCTAGGGATCAAATGGGAGGACGAAGATGGACGAACGAAGCGAACTTGGTCCAAAGAAGGCCTACGGATCAAATGGGAGGACGAAGATGGACGAACGAGACAAACTTCGTCCAAAGAATTCCAACGGATCAAATGGGAGGGCGAAGGTGGTAGAACAAGACGAACTTGGTCCAAAGAAGGCCTACGGATCAAATGGGAGGACGAAGAGGGACGAACGAGACAAACATGGTGCAAAGAAGGCCTACGGAGCAAATGGGAGGACGAAGATGGACGAACGAGACGAACTTGGTCCAACGAAGGCCAACGGATCAAATAGGAGGACGAAGATGGACGAACGAGACGAACTTGGTCAAAAGAAGGCCTACGGATCAAATGGGAGGACGAAGATGCACGAACGAGACGAACTTGGTCAAAAGAAGGCCTACGGATCAAATGGGAGGACGAAGATGGACGAACGAGACAATCTTGGTCCAAAGAATTCCAACGGATCAAATGGGAGGACGAAGGTGGTAGAACAAGACGAACTTGGTCCAAAGAAGGCCTACGGATCAAATGGGAGGACGAAGAGGGACGAACGAGACGAACTTGGTCCAAAGAAGGCCTACGGAGCAAATGGGAGGACGAAGATGGACGAACGAGACGAACTTGGTCCAAAGAAGGCCTAGGGATTAAATGGGTGGACGAAGATGGACGAACGAGACGAATTTGGTCCAAAGAAGGCCTACGGATCAAATGGGAGGACGAAGATGGACGAACGAGACGAACATGGCCCAAAGAAGGCCTACGGATCAAATGGGAGGACGAAGATGGACGAACGAGACGAACTTGGTCTAAAGAAGGCCTACGGATCAAATGGGAGGACGAGGATGGGGGAACGAGGCAAACTTGGTCGAAAGAAGGCCTACGGATCAAATGGGAGGACGAAGATGGACGAACGAGACAAACTTGGTCCAAAGAATTCCAACGGATCAAATGGGAGGACGAAGATGGACGAACGAGACAATCTTAGTCCAAAGAATTCCAACGGATCAAATGGGAGGACGAAGGTGGTAGAACAAGACGAACTTGGTCCAAAGAAGGCCTACGGATCAAATGGGAGGATGAAGAGGGACGAACGAGACAAACATGGTGCAATGAAGGCCTACGGAGCAAATGGGAGGACGAAGATGGACGAACGAGACGAACTTGGTCCAAAGAAGGCCTACGGATCAAATGGGAGGACGAAGATGGACGAACGAGACGAACTTGGTCCAAAGAAGGCCAACGGATCAAATGGGAGGACGAAGATGGACGAACGAGACAAACTTGGTCCAAAGAATTCCAACGGATCAAATGGGAGGACGAAGGTGGTAGAACAAGACGAACTTGGTCCAAAGAAGGCCTACGGATCAAATGGGAGGATGAAGAGGGACGAACGAGACAAACATGGTGCAATGAAGGCCTACGGAGCAAATGGGAGGACGAAGATGGACGAACGAGACGGACTTGGTCAAAAGAAGGCCTACGGATCAAATGGGAGGACGAAGATGCACGAACGAGACGAACTTGGTCTAAAGAAGGCCTACGGATCAAATGGGAGGACGAGGATGGGGGAACGAGGCAAACTTGGTCGAAAGAAGGCCTACGGATCAAATGGGAGGACGAAGATGGACGACCGAGACAAACTTGGTCCAAAGAATTCCAACGGATCAAATGGGAGGACGAAGATGGACGAACGAGACAATCTTAGTCCAAAGAATTCCAACGGATCAAATGGGAGGACGAAGGTGGTAGAACAAGACGAACTTGGTCCAAAGAAGGCCTACGGATCAAATGGGAGGATGAAGAGGGACGAACGAGACAAACATGGTGCAATGAAGGCCTACGGAGCAAATGGGAGGACGAAGATGGACGAACGAGACGAACTTGGTCCAAAGAAGGCCTACGGATCAAATGGGAGGACGAAGATGGACGAACGAGACGAACTTGGTCCAAAGAAGGCCAACGGATCAAATGGGAGGACGAAGATGGACGAACGAGACGAACTTGGTCCAAAGAAGGCCTACGGATCAAATGGGAGGACGAAGATGGACGAACGAGACGAACTTGGTCCAAAGAAGGCCTACGGATCAAATGGGAGGACAAAGATGGGGGAACGAGGCGAACTTGGTCCAAAGAAGGCCTACGGATCAAATGGGAGGACGAAGATGGACGAACGAGACAAACTTGGTCGAAAGAATTCCAACGGATCAAATGGGAGGACGAAGATGGACGAACGAGACAATCTTGGTCCAAAGAATTCCAACGGATCAAATGGGAGGACGAAGGTGGTAGAACAAGACGAACTTGGTCCAAAGAAGGCCTACGGATCAAATCGGAGGACGAAGAGGGACGAACGAGACGAACTTGGTCCAAAGAAGGCCTACGGAGCAAATGGGAGGACGAAGATGGACGAACGAGACGAACTTGGTCCAAAGAAGGCCTACGGATCAAATGGGAGGACGAAGATGGACGAACGAGACGAACATGGCCCAAAGAAGGCCTACGGATCAAATGGGAGGACGAAGATGGACGAACGAGACGAACTTGGTCCAACGAAGGCCAACGGATCAAATGGGAGGACGAAGATGGACGAACGAGACGAACTTGGTCCAAAGAAGGCCTAGGGATCAAATGGGAGGACGAAGATGGAGGAACGAGGCGAACTTGGTCCAAAGAAGGCCTACGGATCAAATGGGAGGACGAAGATGGACGAACGAGACGAACTTGGTCAAAAGAAGGCCTACGGATCAAATGGGAGGACGAAGATGCACGAACGAGACGAACTTGGTCCAAAGAAGGCCTACGGATCAAATGGGAGGACGAAGATGGACGAACGAGGCGAACATGGTGCAAAGAAGGCCTACGGAGCAAATGGGAGGACGAAGATGGACGAACGAGACGAACTTGGTCAAAAGAAGGCCTACGGATCAAATGGGAGGACGAAGATGGACGAACGAGACGAACTTGGTCCAAAGAAGGCCTACGGATCAAATGGGAGGACGAAGATGGACGAACGAGACGAACTTGGTCAAAAGAAGGCCTACGGATCAAATGGGAGGACGAAGATGGACGAACGAGACGAACTTGGTCCAAAGAAGGCCTAGGGATCAAATGGGAGGACGAAGATGGACGAACGAAGCGAACTTGGTCCAAAGAAGGCCTACGGATCAAATGGGAGGACGAAGATGGACGAACGAGACAAACTTCGTCCAAAGAATTCCAACGGATCAAATGGGAGGGCGAAGGTGGTAGAACAAGACGAACTTGGTCCAAAGAAGGCCTACGGATCAAATGGGAGGACGAAGAGGGACGAACGAGACAAACATGGTGCAAAGAAGGCCTACGGAGCAAATGGGAGGACGAAGATGGACGAACGAGACGAACTTGGTCCAACGAAGGCCAACGGATCAAATAGGAGGACGAAGATGGACGAACGAGACGAACTTGGTCAAAAGAAGGCCTACGGATCAAATGGGAGGACGAAGATGCACGAACGAGACGAACTTGGTCCAAAGAAGGCCTACGGATCAAATGGGAGGACGAAGATGGACGAACGAGACAATCTTGGTCCAAAGAATTCCAACGGATCAAATGGGAGGACGAAGGTGGTAGAACAAGACGAACTTGGTCCAAAGAAGGCCTACGGATCAAATGGGAGGACGAAGAGGGACGAACGAGACGAACTTGGTCCAAAGAAGGCCTACGGAGCAAATGGGAGGACGAAGATGGACGAACGAGACGAACTTGGTCCAAAGAAGGCCTAGGGATTAAATGGGTGGACGAAGATGGACGAACGAGACGAATTTGGTCCAAAGAAGGCCTACGGATCAAATGGGAGGACGAAGATGGACGAACGAGACGAACATGGCCCAAAGAAGGCCTACGGATCAAATGGGAGGACGAAGATGGACGAACGAGACGAACTTGGTCCAACGAAGGCCAACGGATCAAATGGGAGGACGAAGATGGACGAACGAGACGAACTTGGTCCAAAGAAGGCCTAGGGATCAAATGGGAGGACGAAGATGGAGGAACGAGGCGAACTTGGTCCAAAGAAGGCCTACGGATCAAATGGGAGGACGAAGATGGACGAACGAGACGAACTTGGTCAAAAGAAGGCCTACGGATCAAATGGGAGGACGAAGATGCACGAACGAGACGAACTTGGTCCAAAGAAGGCCTACGGATCAAATGGGAGGACGAAGATGGACGAACGAGGCGAACATGGTGCAAAGAAGGCCTACGGAGCAAACGGGAGGACGAAGATGGACGAACGAGACGAACTTCGTCAAAAGAAGGCCTACGGATCAAATGGGAGGACGAAGATGGACGAACGAGACGAACTTGGTCCAAAGAAGGCCTACGGATCAAATGGGAGGACGAAGATGGACGAACGAGACGAACTTGGTCAAAAGAAGGCCTACGGATCAAATGGGAGGACGAAGATGGACGAACGAGACGAACTTGGTCCAAAGAAGGCCTAGGGATCAAATGGGAGGACGAAGATGGACGAACAAAGCGAACTTGGTCCAAAGAAGGCCTACGGATCAAATGGGAGGACGAAGATGGTAGAACAAGACGAACTTGGTCCAAAGAAGGCCTACGGATCAAATGGGAGGACGAAGAGGGACGAACGAGACAAACATGGTGCAAAGAAGGCCTACGGAGCAAATGGGAGGACGAAGATGGACGAACGAGACGAACATGGTCCAACGAAGGCCAACGGATCAAATGGGAGGACGAAGATGCACGAACGAGATGAACTTTGTCCAAAGAAGGCCTAGGGATCAAATGGGAGGACGAAGATGGAGGAACGAGGAGAACTTGGTCCAAAGAAGGCCTACGGATCAAATGGGAGGACGAAGATGGACGAACGAGACAAACTTCGTCCAAAGAATTCCAACGGATCAAATGGGAGGACGAAGGTGGTAGAACAAGACGAACTTGGTCCAAAGAAGGCCTACGGATCAAATGGGAGGACGAAGAGGGACGAACGAGACAAACATGGTGCAAAGAAGGCCTACGGAGCAAATGGGAGGACGAAGATGGACGAACGAGACGAACTTGGTCCAAAGAAGGCCTACGGATCAAATGGGAGGACGAAGATGGACGAACGAGACGAACTTGGTCCAAAGAAGGCCTACGGATCAAATGGGAGGACGAAGATGGACGAACGAGACGAACTTGGTCCAAAGAAGGCCTACGGATCAAATGGGAGGACGAAGATGGACGAACGAGACGAACTTGGTCCAAAGAAGGCCTACGGATCAATTGGGAGGACGAAGATGGGGGAATGAGGCGAACTTGGTCCAAAGAAGGCCTACGGATCAAATGGGAGGACGAAGATGGACGAACGAGACAAACTTGGTCCAAAGAATTCCAACGGATCAAATGGGAGTACGAAGATGGACGAACGAGACAAACTTGGTCCAAAGAATTCCAACGGATCAAATGGGAGGACGAAGGTGGTCGAACAAGACGAACTTGGTTCAAAGAAGGCCTACGGATCAAATGGGAGGACGAAGAGGGACGAACGAGACGAACATGGTGCAAAGAAGGCCTACGAAGCAAATGAGAGGACGAAGATGGAAAGACGAGACGAACTTGGTCCAAAGAAGGCCTAGGGATCAAATGGGAGGACGAAGATAGACGAACGAGACGAACTTGGTCCAAAGAAGGCCAACTGATCAAATGGGAGGACGAAGATGGACGAACGAGACGAACTTGGTCAAAAGAAGGCCTACGGATCAAATGGGAGGACGAAGATGGACGAACGAGACGAACTTGGTCCAAAGAAGGCCTACGGATCAAATGGGAGGACGAAGATGGACGAACGAGACGAACTTGGTCCAAAGAAGGCCTAGGGATCAAATGGGAGGACGAAGATGGAGGAACGAGGCGAACTTGATCCAAAGAAGGCCTACGGATCAAATGGGAGGACGAAGATGGACGAACGAGACAAACTTGGTCCAAAGAATTCCAACGGATCAAATGGGAGGACGAAGGTGGTAGAACAAGACGAACTTGGTCCAAAGAAGGCCTACGGATCAAATGGGAGGATGAAGAGGGACGAACGAGACAAACATGGTGCAATGAAGGCCTACGGAGCAAATGGGAGGACGAAGATGGACGAACGAGACGAACTTGGTCAAAAGAAGGCCTACGGATCAAATGGGAGGACGAAGATGGACGAACGAGACGAACTTGGTCCAAAGAAGGCCTACGGATCAAATGGGAGGACGAAGATGGACGAACGAGACGAACTTGGTCAAAAGAATGCCTACGGATCAAATGGGAGGACGAAGATGGACGAACGAGATGAACTTGGTCCAATGAAGGCCTACGGATCAAATGGGAGGACGAAGATGGGGGAACGAGGCGAACTTGGTCGAAAGAAGGCCTACGGATCAAATGGGAGGACGAAGATGGACGAACGAGACAAACTTGGTCCAAAGAATTCCAACGGATCAAATGGGAGGACGAAGATGGACGAACGAGACAAACTTGGTCCAAAGAATTCCAACGGATCAAATGGGAGGACGAAGGTGGTAGAACAAGACGAACTTGGTCCAAAGAAGGCCTACGGATCAAATGGGAGGACAAAGAGGGACGAACGAGACGAAGTTGGTCCAAAGAAGGCCTACGGAGCAAATGGGAGGACGAAGATGGACGAACGAGACGAACTTGGTCCAAAGAAGGCCTAGGGATCAAATGGGAGGACGAAGATGGACGAACGAGACGAATTTGGTCCAAAGAAGGCCTACGGATCAAATGGGAGGACGAAGATGGACGAACGAGACGAACTTGGCCCAAAGAAGGCCTACGGATCAAATGGGAGGACGAAGATGGACGAACGAGACGAACTTGGTCCAACGAAGGCCAACGGATCAAATGGGAGGACGAAGATGGACGAACGAGACGAACTTGGTCCAAAGAAGGCCTAGGGATCAAATGGGAGGACGAAGATGGAGGAACGAAGCGAACTTGGTCCAAAGAAGGCGTACGGATCAAATGGGAGGACGAAGGTGGTAGAACAAGACGAACTTGGTCCAAAGAAGGCCTACGGATCAAATGGGAGGACGAAGATGGACGAACGAGACAAACTTGGTCCAAAGAATTCCAGCGGATCAAATGGGAGGACGAAGGTGGTAGAACAAGACGAACTTGGTCCAAAGAAGGCCTACGGATCAAATGGGAGGACAAAGAGGGACGAACGAGACGAACTTGGTCCAAAGAAGGCCTACGGAGCAAATGGGAGGACGAAGATGGACGAACGAGACGAACTTGGCCCAAAGAAGGCCTACGGATCAAATGGGAGGACGAAGATGGACGAACGAGACGAACTTGGTCCAACGAAGGCCAACGGATCAAATGGGAGGACGAAGATGGACGAACGAGACGAACTTGGTCCAAAGAAGGCCTACGGATCAAATGGGAGGACGAAGATGGACGAACGAGACAAACTTGGTCCAAAGAATTCCAACGGATCAAATGGGAGGACGAAGGTGGTAGAACAAGACGAACTTGGTCCAAAGAAGGCCTACGGATCAAATGGGAGGATGAAGAGGGACGAACGAGACAAACATGGTGCAATGAAGGCCTACGGAGCAAATGGGAGGACGAAGATGGACGAACGAGACGAACTTGGTCAAAAGAAGGCCTACGGATCAAATGGGAGGACGAAGATGGACGAACGAGACGAACTTGGTCCAAAGAAGGCCTACGGATCAAATGGGAGGACGAAGATGGACGAACGAGACAAACTTGGTCCAAAGAATTCCAACGGATCAAATGGGAGGACGAAGGTGGTAGAACAAGACGAACTTGGTCCAAAGAAGGCCTACGGATCAAATGGGAGGATGAAGAGGGACGAACGAGACAAACATGGTGCAATGAAGGCCTACGGAGCAAATGGGAGGACGAAGATGGACGAACGAGACGAACTTGGTCAAAAGAAGGCCTACGGATCAAATGGGAGGACGAAGATGGACGAACGAGACGAACTTGGTCCAAAGAAGGCCTACGGATCAAATGGGAGGACGAAGATGGACGAACGAGACGAACTTGGTCAAAAAAGGCCTACGGATCAAATGGGAGGACGAAGATGGACGAACGAGACGAACTTGGTCCAATGAAGGCCTACGGATCAAATGGGAGGACGAAGATGGGGGAACGAGGCGAACTTGGTCGAAAGAAGGCCTACGGATCAAATGGGAGGACGAAGATGGACGAACGAGACAAACTTGGTCCAAAGAATTCCAACGGATCAAATGGGAGGACGAAGATGGACGAACGAGACAAACTTGGTCCAAAGAATTCCAACGGATCAAATGGGAGGACGAAGGTGGTAGAATAAGACGAACTTGGTCCAAAGAAGGCCTACGGATCAAATGGGAGGACAAAGAGGGACGAACGAGACGAACTTGGTCCAAAGAAGGCCTACGGAGCAAATGGGAGGACGAAGATGGACGAACGAGACGAACTTGGTCCAAAGAAGGCCTAGGGATCAAATGGGAGGACGAAGATGGACGAACGAGACGAATTTGGTCCAAAGAAGGCCTACGGATCAAATGGGAGGACGAAGATGGACGAACGAGACGAACTTGGCCCAAAGAAGGCCTACGGATCAAATGGGAGGACGAAGATGGACGAACGAGACGAACTTGGTCCAACGAAGGCCAACGGATCAAATGGGAGGACGAAGATGGACGAACGAGACGAACTTGGTCCAAAGAAGGCCTAGGGATCAAATGGGAGGACGAAGATGGAGGAACGAAGCGAACTTGGTCCAAAGAAGGCTTAAGGATCAAATGGGAGGACGAAGATCGACGAACGAGACAAACTTCGTCCAAAGAATTCCAACGGATCAAATGGGAGGACGAAGGTGGTAGAACAAGACGAACTTGGTCCAAAGAAGGCCTACGGATCAAATGGGAGGACGAAGAGGGACGAACGAGACAAACATGGTGCAAAGAAGGCCTACGGAGCAAATGGGAGGACGAAGATGGACGAACGAGACGAACTTGGTTCAAAGAAGGCCTACGGATCAAATGGGAGGACGAAGATGGACGAACGAGACGAACTTGGTCCAAAGAAGGCCTACGGATCAAATGGGAGGACGAAGATGGACGAACGAGACGAACTTGGTCCAAAGAAGGCCTAGGGATCAAATGGGAGGACGAAGATGGACGAACGAGACGAACTTTGTCCAAAGAAGGCCAACGGATCAAATGGGAGGACGAAGATGGACGAACGAGACAAACTTGGTCCAAAGAATTCCAACGGATCAAATGGGAGGACGAAGGTGGTAGAACAAGACGAACTTGGTCCAAAGAAGGCCTACTTATCAAATGGGAGGACGAAGAGGGACGAACGAGACAAACATGGTGCAAAGAAGGCCTACGGAGCAAATGGGAGGACGAAGATGGACGAACGAGACGAACTTGGTCAAAAGAAGGCCTACGGATCAAATGGGAGGACGAAGATGGACGAACGAGAAGAACTTGGTCCAAAGAAGGCCTACGGATCAAATGGGAGGACGATGATGGACGAACGAGACGAACTTGGTCAAAAGAAGTCCTACGGATCAAATGGGAGGACGAAGATGGACGAACGAGACGAACTTGGTCCAAAGAAGGCCTAGGGATCAAATGGGAGGACGAAGATGGAGGAACGAAGCGAACTTGGTCCAAAGAAGGCCTACGGATCAAATGGGAGGACGAAGATGGACGAACGAGACGAACTTGGTCCAAAGAAGGCCAACGGATCAAATGGGAGGACGAAGATGGACGAACGAGACGAACTTGGCCCAAAGAAGGCCTACGGATCAAATGGGAGGACGAAGATGGACGAACGAGACGAACTTGGTCCAACGAAGGCCAACGGATCAAATGGGAGGACGAAGATGGACGAACGAGACGAACTTTGTCCAAAGAAGGCCTACGGATCAAATGGGAGGACGAAGATGGAGGAACGAGGCGAACTTGGTCCAAAGAAGGCCTACGGAACTAATGGGAGGACGAAGATGAACGAACGAGACAAACTTCGTCCAAAGAATTCCAACGGATCAAATGGGAGGACGAAGGTGGTAGAACAAGACGAACTTGGTCCAAAGAAGGCCTACGGATCAAATGGGAGGACGAAGAGGGACGAACGAGACAAACATGGTGCAAAGAAGGCCTACGGAGCAAATGGGAGGACGAAGATGGACGAACGAGACGAACTTGGTCAATAGAAGGCCTACGGATCAAATGGGAGGACGAAGATGGACGAACGAGACGAACTTGGTCCAAACAAGGCCTACGGATCAAATGGGAGGACGAAGATGGACGAACGAGACGAACTTGGTCCAAAGAAGGCCAACGGATCAAATGGGAGGACGAAGATGGACGAATGAGACGAACTTGGTCCAAAGAAGGCCTACGCATCAAATGGGAGGACGAAGATGGACGAAGATGGACGAACGTCGAACTTGGTCCAAAGAAGGCCAACAGATCAAATGGGAGGACGAAGATGGACGAACGAGACGAACTTGGTCAAAAGAAGGCATACGGATCAAATGGGAGGACGAAGATGGACGAACGAGACGAACTTGGTCCAAAGAAGGCCTACGGATCAAATGGGAGGACGAAGATGGACGAACGAGACAAACTTGGTCCAAAGAATTCCAACGGATCAAATGGGAGGACGAAGGTGGTAGAACAAGACGAACTTGGTCCAAAGAAGGCCTACGGATCAAATGGGAGGATGAAGAGGGACGAACGAGACAAACATGGTGCAATGAAGGCCTACGGAGCAAATGGGAGGACGAAGATGGACGAACGAGACGAACTTGGTCAAAAGAAGGCCTACGGATCAAATGGGAGGACGAAGATGGACGAACGAGACGAACTTGGTCCAAAGAAGGCCTACGGATCAAATGGGAGGACGAAGATGGACGAACGAGACGAACTTGGTCAAAAAAGGCCTACGGATCAAATGGGAGGACGAAGATGGACGAACGAGACGAACTTGGTCCAATGAAGGCCTACGGATCAAATGGGAGGACGAAGATGGGGGAACGAGGCGAACTTGGTCGAAAGAAGGCCTACGGATCAAATGGGAGGACGAAGATGGACGAACGAGACAAACTTGGTCCAAAGAATTCCAACGGATCAAATGGGAGGACGAAGATGGACGAACGAGACAAACTTGGTCCAAAGAATTCCAACGGATCAAATGGGAGGACGAAGGTGGTAGAATAAGACGAACTTGGTCCAAAGAAGGCCTACGGATCAAATGGGAGGACAAAGAGGGACGAACGAGACGAACTTGGTCCAAAGAAGGCCTACGGAGCAAATGGGAGGACGAAGATGGACGAACGAGACGAACTTGGTCAAAAGAAGGCCTACGGATCAAATGGGAGGACGAAGATGGACGAACGAGACGAACTTGGTCCAAAGAAGGCCTACGGATCAAATGGGAGGACGAAGATGGACGAACGAGACGAACTTGGTCAAACAAGGCCTACGGATCAAATGGGAGGACGAAGATGGACGAACGAGACGAACTTGGTCCAATGAAGGCCTACGGATCAAATGGGAGGACGAAGATGGGGGAACGAGGCGAACTTGGTCGAAAGAAGGCCTACGGATCAAATGGGAGGACGAAGATGGACGAACGAGACAAACTTGGTCCAAAGAATTCCAACGGATCAAATGGGAGGACGAAGATGGACGAACGAGACAAACTTGGTCCAAAGAATTCCAACGGATCAAATGGGAGGACGAAGGTGGTAGAACAAGACGAACTTGGTCCAAAGAAGGCCTACGGATCAAATGGGAGGATGAAGAGGGACGAACGAGACAAACATGGTGCAATGAAGGCCTACGGAGCAAATGGGAGGACGAAGATGGACGAACGAGACGAACTTGGTCAAAAGAAGGCCTACGGATCAAATGGGAGGACGAAGATGGACGAACGAGACGAACTTGGTCCAAAGAAGGCCTACGGATCAAATGGGAGGACGAAGATGGACGAACGAGACGAACTTGGTCAAAAAAGGCCTACGGATCAAATGGGAGGACGAAGATGGACGAACGAGACGAACTTGGTCCAATGAAGGCCTACGGATCAAATGGGAGGACGAAGATGGGGGAACGAGGCGAACTTGGTCGAAAGAAGGCCTACGGATCAAATGGGAGGACGAAGATGGACGAACGAGACAAACTTGGTCCAAAGAATTCCAACGGATCAAATGGGAGGACGAAGATGGACGAACGAGACAAACTTGGTCCAAAGAATTCCAACGGATCAAATGGGAGGACGAAGGTGGTAGAATAAGACGAACTTGGTCCAAAGAAGGCCTACGGATCAAATGGGAGGACAAAGAGGGACGAACGAGACGAACTTGGTCCAAAGAAGGCCTACGGAGCAAATGGGAGGACGAAGATGGACGAACGAGACGAACTTGGTCCAAAGAAGGCCTAGGGATCAAATGGGAGGACGAAGATGGACGAACGAGACGAATTTGGTCCAAAGAAGGCCTACGGATCAAATGGGAGGACGAAGATGGACGAACGAGACGAACTTGGCCCAAAGAAGGCCTACGGATCAAATGGGAGGACGAAGATGGACGAACGAGACGAACTTGGTCCAACGAAGGCCAACGGATCAAATGGGAGGACGAAGATGGACGAACGAGACGAACTTGGTCCAAAGAAGGCCTAGGGATCAAATGGGAGGACGAAGATGGAGGAACGAAGCGAACTTGGTCCAAAGAAGGCTTAAGGATCAAATGGGAGGACGAAGATCGACGAACGAGACAAACTTCGTCCAAAGAATTCCAACGGATCAAATGGGAGGACGAAGGTGGTAGAACAAGACGAACTTGGTCCAAAGAAGGCCTACGGATCAAATGGGAGGACGAAGAGGGACGAACGAGACAAACATGGTGCAAAGAAGGCCTACGGAGCAAATGGGAGGACGAAGATGGACGAACGAGACGAACTTGGTTCAAAGAAGGCCTACGGATCAAATGGGAGGACGAAGATGGACGAACGAGACGAACTTGGTCCAAAGAAGGCCTACGGATCAAATGGGAGGACGAAGATGGACGAACGAGACGAACTTGGTCCAAAGAAGGCCTAGGGATCAAATGGGAGGACGAAGATGGACGAACGAGACGAACTTTGTCCAAAGAAGGCCAACGGATCAAATGGGAGGACGAAGATGGACGAACGAGACAAACTTGGTCCAAAGAATTCCAACGGATCAAATGGGAGGACGAAGGTGGTAGAACAAGACGAACTTGGTCCAAAGAAGGCCTACTTATCAAATGGGAGGACGAAGAGGGACGAACGAGACAAACATGGTGCAAAGAAGGCCTACGGAGCAAATGGGAGGACGAAGATGGACGAACGAGACGAACTTGGTCAAAAGAAGGCCTACGGATCAAATGGGAGGACGAAGATGGACGAACGAGAAGAACTTGGTCCAAAGAAGGCCTACGGATCAAATGGGAGGACGAAGATGGACGAACGAGACGAACTTGGTCAAAAGAAGTCCTACGGATCAAATGGGAGGACGAAGATGGACGAACGAGACGAACTTGGTCCAAAGAAGGCCTAGGGATCAAATGGGAGGACGAAGATGGAGGAACGAAGCGAACTTGGTCCAAAGAAGGCCTACGGATCAAATGGGAGGACGAAGATGGACGAACGAGACGAACTTGGTCCAAAGAAGGCCAACGGATCAAATGGGAGGACGAAGATGGACGAACGAGACGAACTTGGCCCAAAGAAGGCCTACGGATCAAATGGGAGGACGAAGATGGACGAACGAGACGAACTTGGTCCAACGAAGGCCAACGGATCAAATGGGAGGACGAAGATGGACGAACGAGACGAACTTTGTCCAAAGAAGGCCTAGGGATCAAATGGGAGGACGAAGATGGAGGAACGAGGCGAACTTGGTCCAAAGAAGGCCTACGGAACTAATGGGAGGACGAAGATGAACGAACGAGACAAACTTCGTCCAAAGAATTCCAACGGATCAAATGGGAGGACGAAGGTGGTAGAACAAGACGAACTTGGTCCAAAGAAGGCCTACGGATCAAATGGGAGGACGAAGAGGGACGAACGAGACAAACATGGTGCAAAGAAGGCCTACGGAGCAAATGGGAGGACGAAGATGGACGAACGAGACGAACTTGGTCAATAGAAGGCCTACGGATCAAATGGGAGGACGAAGATGGACGAACGAGACGAACTTGGTCCAAACAAGGCCTACGGATCAAATGGGAGGACGAAGATGGACGAACGAGACGAACTTGGTCCAAAGAAGGCCAACGGATCAAATGGGAGGACGAAGATGGACGAATGAGACGAACTTGGTCCAAAGAAGGCCTACGCATCAAATGGGAGGACGAAGATGGACGAAGATGGACGAACGTCGAACTTGGTCCAAAGAAGGCCAACAGATCAAATGGTAGGACGAAGATGGACGAACGAGACGAACTTGGTCAAAAGAAGGCATACGGATCAAATGGGAGGACGAAGATGGACGAACGAGACGAACTTGGTCCAAAGAAGGCCTACGGATCAAATGGGAGGACGAACGAGACGAACTTGGTCCAAAGAAGGCCAACGGATCAAATGGGAGGACGAAGATGGACGAACGAGACGAACTTGGTCCAAAGAAGGCCTACGGATCAAATGGGAGGACGAAGATGGACGAACGAGACGAATTTGGTCCAAAGAAGGCCTACGGATCAAATGGGAGGACGAAGATGGGGGAATGAGGCGAACTTGGTCCAAAGAAGGCCTACGGATCAAATGGGAGGACGAAGATGGACGAACGAGACGAACTTGGTCCAACGAAGGCCAACGGATCAAATGGGAGGACGAAGATGGACGAACGAGACGAACTTGGTCCAAAGAAGGCCTAGGGATCAAATGGGAGGACGAAGATGGAGGAACGAGGCGAACTTGGTCCAAAGAAGGCCTACGGATCAAATAGGAGGACGAAGATCGACGAACGAGACAAACTTCGTCCAAAGAATTCCAACGGATCAAATGGGAGGACGAAGGTGGTAGAACAAGACGAACTTGGTCCAAAGAAGGCCTACGGATCAAATGGGAGGACGAAGAGGGACGAACGAGACAAACATGGTGCAAAGAAGGCCTACGGAGCAAATGGGAGGACGAAGATGGACGAACGAGACGAACTTGGTCAATAGAAGGCCTACGGATCAAATGGGAGGACGAAGATGGACGAACGAGCCGAACTTGGTCCAAACAAGGCCTACGGATCAAATGGGAGGACGAAGATGGACGAACGAGACGAACTTGGTCCAAAGAATTCCAACAGATCAAATGGGAGGACGAAGATGGACGAACGAGACGAACTTGGTCCAAAGAAGGCCTAGGGATCAAATGGGAGGACGAAGATGGAGGAACGAGGCGAACTTGGTCCAAAGAAGGCCTACGGATCAAATGGGAGGATGAAGATGGACGAACGAGACAAACTTGGTCCAAAGAATTCCAACGGATCAAATGGGAGGACGAAGGTGGTAGAACAAGACGAACTTGGTCCAAAGAAGGCCTACGGATCAAATGGGAGGACGAAGAGGGACGAACGAGACAAACATGGTGCAAAGAAGGCCTACGGAGCAAATGGGAGGACGAAGATGGACGAACGAGACGAACTTGGTCAATAGAAGGCCTACGGATCAAATGGGAGGACGAAGATGGACGAACGAGACGAACTTGGTCCAAACAAGGCCTACGGATCAAATGGGAGGACGAAGATGGACGAACGAGACGAACTTGGTCCAAAGAAGGCCAACGGATCAAATGGGAGGACGAAGATGGACGAATGAGACGAACTTGGTCCAAAGAAGGCCTACGCATCAAATGGGAGGACGAAGATGGACGAAGATGGACGAACGTCGAACTTGGTCCAAAGAAGGCCAACAGATCAAATGGGAGGACGAAGATGGACGAACGAGACGAACTTGGTCAAAAGAAGGCATACGGATCAAATGGGAGGACGAAGATGGACGAACGAGACGAACTTGGTCCAAAGAAGGCCTACGGATCAAATGGGAGGACGAACGAGACGAACTTGGTCCAAAGAAGGCCAACGGATCAAATGGGAGGACGAAGATGGACGAACGAGACGAACTTGGTCCAAAGAAGGCCTACGGATCAAATGGGAGGACGAAGATGGACGAACGAGACGAATTTGGTCCAAAGAAGGCCTACGGATCAAATGGGAGGACGAAGATGGGGGAATGAGGCGAACTTGGTCCAAAGAAGGCCTACGGATCAAATGGGAGGACGAAGATGGACGAACGAGACGAACTTGGTCCAACGAAGGCCAACGGATCAAATGGGAGGACGAAGATGGACGAACGAGACGAACTTGGTCCAAAGAAGGCCTAGGGATCAAATGGGAGGACGAAGATGGAGGAACGAGGCGAACTTGGTCCAAAGAAGGCCTACGGATCAAATGGGAGGACGAAGATCGACGAACGAGACAAACTTCGTCCAAAGAATTCCAACGGATCAAATGGGAGGACGAAGGTGGTAGAACAAGACGAACTTGGTCCAAAGAAGGCCTACGGATCAAATGGGAGGACGAAGAGGGACGAACGAGACAAACATGGTGCAAAGAAGGCCTACGGAGCAAATGGGAGGACGAAGATGGACGAATGAGACGAACTTGGTCAATAGAAGGCCTACGGATCAAATGGGAGGACGAAGATGGACGAACGAGCCGAACTTGGTCCAAACAAGGCCTACGGATCAAATGGGAGGACGAAGATGGACGAACGAGACGAACTTGGTCCAAAGAATTCCAACAGATCAAATGGGAGGACGAAGATGGACGAACGAGACGAACTTGGTCCAAAGAAGGCCTAGGGATCAAATGGGAGGACGAAGATGGAGGAACGAGGCGAACTTGGTCCAAAGAAGGCCTACGGATCAAATGGGAGGACGAACGAGACGAACTTGGTCCAAAGAAGGCCAACGGATCAAATGGGAGGACGAAGATGGACGAACGAGACGAACTTGGTCCAAAGAAGGCCTACGGATCAAATGGGAGGACGAAGATGGACGAACGAGACGAACTTGGTCCAAAGAAGGCCAACGGATCAAATGGGAGGACGAAGATGGGGGAATGAGGCGAACTTGGTCCAAAGAAGGCCTACGGATCAAATGGGAGGACGAACGAGACGAACTTGGTCCAAAGAAGGCCAACGGATCAAATGGGAGGACGAAGATGGACGAACGAGACGAACTTGGTCCAAAGAAGGCCTACGGATCAAATGGGAGGACGAAGATGGACGAACGAGACGAACTTGGTCCAAAGAAGGCCAACGGATCAAATGGGAGGACGAAGATGGGGGAATGAGGCGAACTTGGTCCAAAGAAGGCCTACGGATCAAATGGGAGGACGAAGATGGACGAACGAGACGAACTTGGTCCAACGAAGGCCAACGGATCAAATGGGAGGACGAAGATGGACGAACGAGACGAACTTGGTCCAAAGAAGGCCTAGGGATCAAATGGGAGGACGAAGATGGAGGAACGAGGCGAACTTGGTCCAAAGAAGGCCTACGGATCAAATGGGAGGACGAAGATCGACGAACGAGACAAACTTCGTCCAAAGAATTCCAACGGATCAAATGGGAGGACGAAGGTGGTAGAACAAGACGAACTTGGTCCAAAGAAGGCCTACGGATCAAATGGGAGGACGAAGAGGGACGAACGAGACAAACATGGTGCCAAGAAGGCCTACGGAGCAAATGGGAGGACGAAGATGGACGAACGAGACGAACTTGGTCCAAAGAAGGCCTACGGATCAAATGGGAGGACGAAGATGGACGAACGAGACGAACTTGGTCCAAAGAAGGCCTAGGGATGAAATGGGAGGACGAAGATGGACGAACGAGACGAACTTTGTCCAAAGAAGGCCAACGGATCAAATGGGAGGACAAAGATGGACGAACGACAAAAACTTGGTCCAAAGAATTCCAACGGATCAAATGGGAGGACGAAAGTGGTAGAACAAGACGAACTTGGTCCAAAGAAGGCCTACTTATCAAATGGGAGGACGAAGAGGGACGAACGAGACAAACATGGTGCAAAGAAGGCCTACGGAGCAAATGGGAGGACGAAGATGGACGAACGAGACGAACTTGGTCAAAAGAAGGCCTACGGATCAAATGGGAGGACGAAGATGGACGAACGAGACGAACTTGGTCCAAAGAAGGCCTACGGATCAAATGGGAGGACGAAGATGGACGAACGAGACGAACTTGGTCAAAAGAAGGCCTACGGATCAAATGGGAGGACGAAGATGGACGAACGAGACGAACTTGGTCCAAAGAAGGCCTAGGGATCAAATGGGAGGACGAAGATGGACGAACGAAGCGAACTTGGTCCAAAGAAGGCCTACGGATCAAATGGGAGTACGAAGATGGACGAACGAGACGAACTTGGTCCAAAGAAGGCCAACGGATCAAATGGGAGGACGAAGATGGACGAACAAGACGAACTTGGCCCAAAGAAGGCCTACGGATCAAATGGGAGGACGAAGATGGACGAACGAGACGAACTTGGTCCAACGAAGGCCAACGGATCAAATGGGAGGACGAAGATGGACGAACGAGACGAACTTTGTCCAAAGAAGGCCTAGGGATCAAATGGGAGGACGAAGATGGAGGAACGAGGCGAACTTGGTCCAAGGAAGGCCTACGGATCAAATGGGAGGACGAAGATGGACGAACGAGACAAACTTCGTCCAAAGAATTCCAACGGATCAAATGGGAGGACGAAGGTGGTAGAACAAGACGAACTTTGTCCAAAGAAGGCCTACGGATCAAATGGGAGGACGAAGAGGGACGAACGAGACAAACATGGTGCAAACAAGGCCTACGGAGCAAATGGGAGGACGAAGATGGACGAACGAGACGAACTTGGTCAATAGAAGGCCTACGGATCAAATGGGAGGACGAAGATGGACGAACGAGACGAACTTGGTCCAAACAAGGCCTACGGATCAAATGGGAGGACGAAGATGGACGAACGAGACGAACTTGGTCCAAAGAAGGCCAACGGATCAAATGGGAGGATGAAGATGGACGAATGAGACGAACTTGGTCCAAAGAAGGCCTACGGATCAAATGGGAGGACGAAGATGGACGAACGAGACGAACTTGGTCCAAAGAATTCCAACGGATCAAATGGGAGGACGAAGATGGACGAACGAGACGAACTTGGTCCAAAGAAGGCCTAGGGATCAAATGGGAGGACGAAGATGGAGGAACGAGGCGAACTTGGTCCAAAGAAGGCCTACGGATCAAATGGGAGGACGAAGATGGACGAACGAGACAAACTTCGTCCAAAGAATTCCAACAGATCAAATGGGAGGACAAAGGTGGTAGAACAAGACGAACTTGGTCCAAAGAAGGCCTACGGATCAAATGGGAGGACGAAGAGGGACGAACGAGACAAACATGGTGCAAAGAAGGCCTACGGAGCAAATGGGAGGACGAAGATGGACGAACGAGACGAACTTGGTCAATAGAAGGCCTACGGATCAAATGGGAGGACGAAGATGGACGAACGAGACGTACTTGGTCCAAACAAGGCCTACGGATCAAATGGGAGGACGAAGATGGACGAACGAGACGAACTTGGTCCAAAGAAGGCCAACGGATCAAATGGGAGGACGAATGAGACGAACTTGGTCCAAAGAAGGCCTACGGATCAAATGGGAGGACGAAGATGGACGAACTAGACGAACTTGGTCCAAAGAATTCCAACGGATCAAATGGGAGGACGAAGATGGACGAACGATGGGAGGACGAAGATGGACGAACGAGACGAACTTGGCCCAAAGAAGGCCTACGGTTCAAATGGGAGGACGAAGATGGACGAACGAGACGAACTTGGTCCAACGAAGGCCAACGGATCGAATGGGAGGACGAAGATGGACGAACGAGACGAACTTGGTCCAAAGAAGGCCTAGGGATCAAATGGGAGGACGAGGATGGAGGAACGAAGCGAACTTTGTCCAAAGAAGGCCTACGGATCAAATGGAAGGACGAAGATGGACGAACGAGACAAACTTCGTCCAAAGAATTCCAACGGATCAAATGGGAGGACGAAGGTGGTAGAACAAGACGAACTTGGTCCAAAGAAGGCCTACGGATCAAATGGGAGGACGAAGAGGGACGAACGAGACAAACATGGTGCAAAGAAGGCCTACGGAGCAAATGGTAGGACGAAGATGGACGAACGAGATGAACTTGGTCAAAAGAAGGCCTACGGATCAAATGGGAGGACGAAGATGGACGAACGAGACGGAGGACGAAGATGGACGAACGAGACGAACTTGGTCAAAAGAAGGCCTACGGATCAAATGGGAGGACGAAGATGGACGAACGAGACGGAGGACGAAGATGGACGAACGAGACGAACTTGGTCCAAAGAAGGCCAACGGATCAAATGGGAGGACGAAGATGGACGAACAAGACGAACTTGGTCCAAAGAAGGCCTACGGATCAAATGGGAGGACGAAGATGGGGGAACGAGGCGAACTTGGTCCAAAGATGGCCTACGGATCGAATGGGAGGACGAAGATGGACGAACGAGACAAACTTGGTCCAAAGAATTCCAACGGATCAAATGGGAGGACGAAGATGGACGAACGAGACAAACTTGGTCCAAAGAATTCCAACGGATCAAATGGCAGGACGAAGGTGGTAGAACAAGACGAACTTGGTCCAAAGAAGGCCTACGGATCAAATGGGAGGACGAAGAGGGACGAACGAGACGAACTTGGTCCAAAGAAGGCCTACGGAGCAAATGGGAGGACGAAGATGGACGAACGAGACGAACTTGGTCCAAAGAAGGCCTAGGGATCAAATGGGAGGACGAAGATGGACGAACGAGACGAATTTGGCCCAAAGAAGGCCTACGGATCAAATGGGAGGACGAAGATGGACGAACGAGACGAACTTGGTCCAAAGAAGGCCAACGGATCAAATGGGAGGACGAAGATGGACGAACGAGACGAACTTGGCCCAAAGAAGGCCTACGGATCAAATGGGAGGACGAAGATGGACGAACGAGACGAACTTGGTCCAAAGAAGGCCTAGGGATCAAATGGGAGGACGAAGATGGAGGAACGAGGCGAACTTGGTCCAAAGAAGGCCTACGGATCAAATGGGAGGACGAAGATGGACGAACGAGACAAACTTCGTCCAAAGAATTCCAACAGATCAAATGGGAGGACAAAGGTGGTAGAACAAGACGAACTTGGTCCAAAGAAGGCCTACGGATCAAATGGGAGGACGAAGAGGGACGAACGAGACAAACATGGTGCAAAGAAGGCCTACGGAGCAAATGGGAGGACGAAGATGGACGAACGAGACGAACTTGGTCAATAGAAGGCCTACGGATCAAATGGGAGGACGAAGATGGACGAACGAGACGAACTTGGTCCAAACAAGGCCTACGGATCAAATGGGAGGACGAAGATGGACGAACGAGACGAACTTGGTCCAAAGAAGGCCAACGGATCAAATGGGAGGACGAATGAGACGAACTTGGTCCAAAGAAGGCCTACGGATCAAATGGGAGGACGAAGATGGACGAACGAGACGAACTTGGTCCAAAGAATTCCAACGGATCAAATGGGAGGACGAAGATGGACGAACGATGGGAGGACGAAGATGGACGAACGAGACGAACTTGGCCCAAAGAAGGCCTACGGTTCAAATGGGAGGACGAAGATGGACGAACGAGACGAACTTGGTCCAACGAAGGCCAACGGATCGAATGGGAGGACGAAGATGGACGAACGAGACGAACTTGGTCCAAAGAAGGCCTAGGGATCAAATGGGAGGACGAGGATGGAGGAACGAAGCGAACTTTGTCCAAAGAAGGCCTACGGATCAAATGGAAGGACGAAGATGGACGAACGAGACAAACTTCGTCCAAAGAATTCCAACGGATCAAATGGGAGGACGAAGGTGGTAGAACAAGACGAACTTGGTCCAAAGAAGGCCTACGGATCAAATGGGAGGACGAAGAGGGACGAACGAGACAAACATGGTGCAAAGAAGGCCTACGGAGCAAATGGGAGGACGAAGATGGACGAACGAGACGAACTTGGTCAAAAGAAGGCCTACGGATCAAATGGGATGACGAAGATGGACGAACGAGACGGAGGACGAAGATGGACGAACGAGACGAACTTGGTCAAAAGAAGGCCTACGGATCAAATGGGAGGACGAAGATGGACGAACGAGACGGAGGACGAAGATGGACGAACGAGACGAACTTGGTCCAAAGAAGGCCAACGGATCAAATGGGAGGACGAAGATGGACGAACAAGACGAACTTGGTCCAAAGAAGGCCTACGGATCAAATGGGAGGACGAAGATGGGGGAACGAGGCGAACTTGGTCCAAAGAAGGCCTACGGATCAAATGGGAGGACGAAGATGGACGAACGAGACAAACTTGGTCCAAAGAATTCCAACGGATCAAATGGGAGGACGAAGATGGACGAACGAGACAAACTTGGTCCAAAGAATTCCAACGGATCAAATGGCAGGACGAAGGTGGTAGAACAAGACGAACTTGGTCCAAAGAAGGCCTACGGATCAAATGGGAGGACGAAGAGGGACGAACGAGACGAACTTGGTCCAAAGAAGGCCTACGGAGCAAATGGGAGGACGAAGATGGACGAACGAGACGAACTTGGTCCAAAGAAGGCCTAGGGATCAAATGGGAGGACGAAGATGGACGAACGAGACGAATTTGGTCCAAAGAAGGCCTACGGATCAAATGGGAGGACGAAGATGGACGAACGAGACGAACTTGGTCCAAAGAAGGCCTACGGATCAAATGGGAGGACGAAGATGGACGAACGAGACGAACTTGGTCGAACGAAGGCCAACGGATCAAATGGGAGGACGAAGATGGACGAACGAGACGAACTTGGTCCAAAGAAGGCCTAGGGATCAAATTAGAGGACGAAGATGGAGGAACGACGCGAACTTGGTCCAAAGAAGGCCTACGGATCAAATGGGACGACGAACATGGACGAACGAGACAAACTTCGTCCAAAGAATTCCAACGGATCAAATGGGAGGACGAAGGTGGTAGAACAAGACGAACTTGGTCCAAAGAAGGCCTACGGATCAAATGGGAGGACGAAGAGGGACGAACGAGACAAACATGGTGCAAAGAAGGCCTACGGAGCAAATGGGAGGACGAAGATGGACGAACGAGACGAACTTGGTCAATAGAAGGCCTACGGATCAAATGGGAGGACGAAGATGGACGAACGAGACGAACTTGGTCCAAACAAGGCCTACGGATCAAATGGGAGGACGAAGATGGACGAACGAGACGAACTTGGTCCAAAGAAGGCCAACGGATCAAATGGGAGGACGAATGAGACGAACTTGGTCCAAAGAAGGCCTACGGATCAAATGGGAGGACGAAGATGGACGAACGAGACGAACTTGGTCCAAAGAATTCCAACGGATCAAATGGGAGGACGAAGATGGACGAACGATGGGAGGACGAAGATGGACGAACGAGACGAACTTGGCCCAAAGAAGGCCTACGGTTCAAATGGGAGGACGAAGATGGACGAACGAGACGAACTTGGTCCAACGAAGGCCAACGGATCGAATGGGAGGACGAAGATGGACGAACGAGACGAACTTGGTCCAAAGAAGGCCTAGGGATCAAATGGGAGGACGAGGATGGAGGAACGAAGCGAACTTTGTCCAAAGAAGGCCTACGGATCAAATGGAAGGACGAAGATGGACGAACGAGACAAACTTCGTCCAAAGAATTCCAACGGATCAAATGGGAGGACGAAGGTGGTAGAACAAGACGAACTTGGTCCAAAGAAGGCCTACGGATCAAATGGGAGGACGAAGAGGGACGAACGAGACAAACATGGTGCAAAGAAGGCCTACGGAGCAAATGGGAGGACGAAGATGGACGAACGAGACGAACTTGGTCAAAAGAAGGCCTACGGATCAAATGGGATGACGAAGATGGACGAACGAGACGGAGGACGAAGATGGACGAACGAGACGAACTTGGTCAAAAGAAGGCCTACGGATCAAATGGGAGGACGAAGATGGACGAACGAGACGGAGGACGAAGATGGACGAACGAGACGAACTTGGTCCAAAGAAGGCCAACGGATCAAATGGGAGGACGAAGATGGACGAACAAGACGAACTTGGTCCAAAGAAGGCCTACGGATCAAATGGGAGGACGAAGATGGGGGAACGAGGCGAACTTGGTCCAAAGAAGGCCTACGGATCAAATGGGAGGACGAAGATGGACGAACGAGACAAACTTGGTCCAAAGAATTCCAACGGATCAAATGGGAGGACGAAGATGGACGAACGAGACAAACTTGGTCCAAAGAATTCCAACGGATCAAATGGCAGGACGAAGGTGGTAGAACAAGACGAACTTGGTCCAAAGAAGGCCTACGGATCAAATGGGAGGACGAAGAGGGACGAACGAGACGAACTTGGTCCAAAGAAGGCCTACGGAGCAAATGGGAGGACGAAGATGGACGAACGAGACGAACTTGGTCCAAAGAAGGCCTAGGGATCAAATGGGAGGACGAAGATGGACGAACGAGACGAATTTGGTCCAAAGAAGGCCTACGGATCAAATGGGAGGACGAAGATGGACGAACGAGACGAACTTGGTCCAAAGAAGGCCTACGGATCAAATGGGAGGACGAAGATGGACGAACGAGACGAACTTGGTCCAACGAAGGCCAACGGATCAAATGGGAGGACGAAGATGGACGAACGAGACGAACTTGGTCCAAAGAAGGCCTAGGGATCAAATTAGAGGACGAAGATGGAGGAACGACGCGAACTTGGTCCAAAGAAGGCCTACGGATCAAATGGGACGACGAAGATGGACGAACGAGACAAACTTCGTCCAAAGAATTCCAACGGATCAAATGGGAGGACGAAGGTGGTAGAACAAGACGAACTTGGTCCAAAGAAGGCCTACGGATCAAATGGGAGGACGAAGAGGGACGAACGAGACAAACATGGTGCAAAGAAGGCCTACGGAGCAAATGGGAGGACGAAGATGGACGAACGAGACGAACTTGGTCAAAAGAAGGCCTACGGATCAAATGGGAGGATGAAGATGGACGAACGAGACGGAGGACGAAGATGGACGAACGAGACGAACTTGGTCCAAAAAAGGCCTACGGATCAAATGGGAGGACGAAGATGGACGAACGAGACGAACTTGGTCCAACGAACGAGACGAACTTGGTCCAAAGAAGGCCTACGGATCAAATGGAAGGACGAAGATGGACGAACGAGACGAACTTGGTCCAAAGAAGGCCAACGGATCAAATGGGAGGACGAAGATGGACGAACGAGACGAACTTGGCCCAAAGAAGGCCTACGGATCAAATGGGAGGACGAAGATGGACGAACGAGACGAACTTGGCCCAAAGAAGGCCTACGGATCAAATGGGAGGACGAAGATGGACGAACGAGACGAACTTGGTCCAACGAAGGCCAACGGATCAAATGGGAGGACGAAGATGGACGAACGAGACAAACTTGGTCCAAAGAAGGCCTAGGGATCAAATGGGAGGACGAAGATGGAGGAACGAGGCGAACTTGGTCCAAAGAAGGCCTACGGATCAAATGGGAGGACGAAGATGGACGAACGAGACGAACTTGGTCCAAAGAAGGCCTACGGATCAAATGGGAGGACGAAGATGGGGGAATGAGGCGAACTTGGTCCAAAGAAGGCCTACGGATCAAATGGGAGGACGAAGATGGACGAACGAGACGAACTTGGTCCAACGGATCAAATGGGAGGACGAAGATGGACGAACGAGACGAACTTTGTCAAATGAAGGCCTACGGATCAAATGGGAGGACGAAGATGGACGAACGAGACGGAGGACGAAGATGGACGAACGAGACGAACTAGGTCCAAAGAAGGCCTACGGATCAAATGGGAGGACGAAGATGGACGAACGAGACGAACTTGGTTCAAAGAAGGCCAACGGATCAAATGGGAGGACGAAGATGGACGAACGAGACGAACTTGGTCCAAAGATGGCCTACGGATCAAATGGGAGGACGAAGATGGACGAACGAGACGAACTTCGTCCAAAGAAGGCCTACGGATCAAATGGGAGGACGAAGATGGGGGAACGAGGCGAACATGGTCCAAAGAAGGCCTACGGATCAAATGGGAGGACGAAGATGGACGAACGAGACAAACTTGGTCCAAAGAATTCCAACGGATCAAATGGGAGGACGAAGGTGGTAGAACAAGACGAACTTGGTCCAAAGAAGGCGTACGGATCAAATGGGAGGACGAAGAGGGACGAACGAGACGAACTTGGTCCAAAGAAGGCCTACGGAGCAAATGGGACGACGAAGATGGACGAACGAGACGAACTTGGTCCAAAGAAGGCCTAGGGATCAAATGGGAGGACGAAGATGGACGAACGAGACGAATTTGGTCCAAAGAAGGTCTACGGATCAAATGGGAGGACGAAGATGGACGAACGAGACGAACTTGGTCCAACGAAGGCCAACGGATCAAATGGGAGGACGAAGATGGACGAACGAGACGAACTTTGTCAAATGAAGGCCTACGGATCAAATGGGAGGACGAAGATGGACGAACGAGACGGAGGACGAAGATGGACGAACGAGACGAACTAGGTCCAAAGAAGGCCTACGGATCAAATGGGAGGACGAAGATGGACGAACGAGACGAACTTGGTCCAAAGAAGGCCAACGGATCAAATGGGAGGACGAAGAGGGACGAACGAGACGAACTTGGTCCAAAGAAGGCCTACGGAGCAAATGGGAGGACGAAGATGGACGAACGAGACGAACTTGGTCCAAAGAAGGCCTAGGGATCAAATGGGAGGACGAAGATGGACGAACGAGACGAATTTGGCCCAAAGAAGGCCTACGGATCAAATGGGAGGACGAAGATGGACGAACGAGACGAACTTGGTCCAAAGAAGGCCAACGGATCAAATGGGAGGACAAAGATGGACGAACGAGACGAACTTGGCCCAAAGAAGGCCTACGGATCAAATGGGAGGACGAAGATGGACGAACGAGACGAACTTGGTCCAAAGAAGGCCTAGGGATCAAATGGGAGGACGAAGATGGAGGAACGAGGCGAACTTGGTCCAAAGAAGGCCTACGGATCAAATGGGAGGACGAAGATGGACGAACGAGACAAACTTCGTCCAAAGAATTCCAACAGATCAAATGGGAGGACAAAGGTGGTAGAACAAGACGAACTTGGTCCAAAGAAGGCCTACGGATCAAATGGGAGGACGAAGAGGGACGAACGAGACAAACATGGTGCAAAGAAGGCCTACGGAGCAAATGGGAGGACGAAGATGGACGAACGAGACGAACTTGGTCAATAGAAGGCCTACGGATCAAATGGGAGGACGAAGATGGACGAACGAGACGAACTTGGTCCAAACAAGGCCTACGGATCAAATGGGAGGACGAAGATGGACGAACGAGACGAACTTGGTCCAAAGAAGGCCAACGGATCAAATGGGAGGACGAATGAGACGAACTTGGTCCAAAGAAGGCCTACGGATCAAATGGGAGGACGAAGATGGACGAACGAGACGAACTTGGTCCAAAGAATTCCAACGGATCAAATGGGAGGACGAAGATGGACGAACGATGGGAGGACGAAGATGGACGAACGAGACGAACTTGGCCCAAAGAAGGCCTACGGTTCAAATGGGAGGACGAAGATGGACGAACGAGACGAACTTGGTCCAACGAAGGCCAACGGATCGAATGGGAGGATGAAGATGGACGAACGAGACGAACTTGGTCCAAAGAAGGCCTAGGGATCAAATGGGAGGACGAGGATGGAGGAACGAAGCGAACTTTGTCCAAAGAAGGCCTACGGATCAAATGGAAGGACGAAGATGGACGAACGAGACAAACTTCGTCCAAAGAATTCCAACGGATCAAATGGGAGGACGAAGGTGGTAGAACAAGACGAACTTGGTCCAAAGAAGGCCTACGGATCAAATGGGAGGACGAAGAGGGACGAACGAGACAAACATGGTGCAAAGAAGGCCTACGGAGCAAATGGGAGGACGAAGATGGACGAACGAGACGAACTTGGTCAAAAGAAGGCCTACGGATCAAATGGGATGACGAAGATGGACGAACGAGACGCAGGGCGAAGATGGACGAACGAGACGAACTTGGTCAAAAGAAGGCCTACGGATCAAATGGGAGGACGAAGATGGACGAACGAGACGGAGGACGAAGATGGACGAACGAGACGAACTTGGTCCAAAGAAGGCCAACGGATCAAATGGGAGGACGAAGATGGACGAACAAGACGAACTTGGTCCAAAGAAGGCCTACGGATCAAATGGGAGGACGAAGATGGGGGAACGAGGCGAACTTGGTCCAAAGAAGGCCTACGGATCAAATGGGAGGACGAAGATGGACGAACGAGACAAACTTGGTCCAAAGAATTCCAACGGATCAAATGGGAGGACGAAGATGGACGAACGAGACAAACTTGGTCCAAAGAATTCCAACGGATCAAATGGCAGGACGAAGGTGGTAGAACAAGACGAACTTGGTCCAAAGAAGGCCTACGGATCAAATGGGAGGACGAAGAGGGACGAACGAGACGAACTTGGTCCAAAGAAGGCCTACGGAGCAAATGGGAGGACGAAGATGGACGAACGAGACGAACTTGGTCCAAAGAAGGCCTAGGGATCAAATGGGAGGACGAAGATGGACGAACGAGACGAATTTGGTCCATAGAAGGCCTACGGATCAAATGGGAGGACGAAGATGGACGAACGAGACGAACTTGGTCCAAAGAAGGCCTACGGATCAAATGGGAGGACGAAGATGGACGAACGAGACGAACTTGGTCCAACGAAGGCCAACGGATCAAATGGGAGGACGAAGATGGACGAACGAGACGAACTTGGTCCAAAGAAGGCCTAGGGATCAAATTAGAGGACGAAGATGGAGGAACGACGCGAACTTGGTCCAAAGAAGGCCTACGGATCAAATGGGACGACGAAGATGGACGAACGAGACAAACTTCGTCCAAAGAATTCCAACGGATCAAATGGGAGGACGAAGGTGGTAGAACAAGACGAACTTGGTCCAAAGAAGGCCTACGGATCAAATGGGAGGACGAAGAGGGACGAACGAGACAAACATGGTGCAAAGAAGGCCTACGGAGCAAATGGGAGGACGAAGATGGACGAACGAGACGAACTTGGTCAAAAGAAGGCCTACGGATCAAATGGGAGGATGAAGATGGACGAACGAGACGGAGGACGAAGATGGACGAACGAGACGAACTTGGTCCAAAAAAGGCCTACGGATCAAATGGGAGGACGAAGATGGACGAACGAGACGAACTTGGTCCAACGAACAAGACGAACTTGGTCCAAAGAAGGCCTACGGATCAAATGGAAGGACGAAGATGGACGAACGAGACGAACTTGGTCCAAAGAAGGCCAACGGATCAAATGGGAGGACGAAGATGGACGAACGAGACGAACTTGGCCCAAAGAAGGCCTACGGATCGAATGGGAGGACGAAGATGGACGAACGAGACGAACTTGGTCCAAAGAAGGCCTAGGGATCAAATGGGAGGACGAGGATGGAGGAACGAAGCGAACTTTGTCCAAAGAAGGCCTACGGATCAAATGGAAGGACGAAGATGGACGAACGAGACAAACTTCGTCCAAAGAATTCCAACGGATCAAATGGGAGGACGAAGGTGGTAGAACAAGACGAACTTGGTCCAAAGAAGGCCTACGGATCAAATGGGAGGACGAAGAGGGACGAACGAGACAAACATGGTGCAAAGAAGGCCTACGGAGCAAATGGGAGGACGAAGATGGACGAACGAGACGAACTTGGTCAAAAGAAGGCCTACGGATCAAATGGGATGACGAAGATGGACGAACGAGACGGAGGACGAAGATGGACGAACGAGACGAACTTGGTCAAAAGAAGGCCTACGGATCAAATGGGAGGACGAAGATGGACGAACGAGACGGAGGACGAAGATGGACGAACGAGACGAACTTGGTCCAAAGAAGGCCAACGGATCAAATGGGAGGACGAAGATGGACGAACAAGACGAACTTGGTCCAAAGAAGGCCTACGGATCAAATGGGAGGACGAAGATGGGGGAACGAGGCGAACTTGGTCCAAAGAAGGCCTACGGATCAAATGGGAGGACGAAGATGGACGAACGAGACAAACTTGGTCCAAAGAATTCCAACGGATCAAATGGGAGGACGAAGATGGACGAACGAGACAAACTTGGTCCAAAGAATTCCAACGGATCAAATGGCAGGACGAAGGTGGTAGAACAAGACGAACTTGGTCCAAAGAAGGCCTACGGATCAAATGGGAGGACGAAGAGGGACGAACGAGACGAACTTGGTCCAAAGAAGGCCTACGGAGCAAATGGGAGGACGAAGATGGACGAACGAGACGAACTTGGTCCAAAGAAGGCCTAGGGATCAAATGGGAGGACGAAGATGGACGAACGAGACGAATTTGGTCCAAAGAAGGCCTACGGATCAAATGGGAGGACGAAGATGGACGAACGAGACGAACTTGGTCCAAAGAAGGCCTACGGATCAAATGGGAGGACGAAGATGGACGAACGAGACGAACTTGGTCCAACGAAGGCCAACGGATCAAATGGGAGGACGAAGATGGACGAACGAGACGAACTTGGTCCAAAGAAGGCCTAGGGATCAAATTAGAGGACGAAGATGGAGGAACGACGCGAACTTGGTCCAAAGAAGGCCTACGGATCAAATGGGACGACGAAGATGGACGAACGAGACAAACTTCGTCCAAAGAATTCCAACGGATCAAATGGGAGGACGAAGGTGGTAGAACAAGACGAACTTGGTCCAAAGAAGGCCTACGGATCAAATGGGAGGACGAAGAGGGACGAACGAGACAAACATGGTGCAAAGAAGGCCTACGGAGCAAATGGGAGGACGAAGATGGACGAACGAGACGAACTTGGTCAAAAGAAGGCCTACGGATCAAATGGGAGGATGAAGATGGACGAACGAGACGGAGGACGAAGATGGACGAACGAGACGAACTTGGTCCAAAAAAGGCCTACGGATCAAATGGGAGGACGAAGATGGACGAACGAGACGAACTTGGTCCAACGAACGAGACGAACTTGGTCCAACGAACGAGACGAACTTGGTCCAAAGAAGGCCTACGGATCAAATGGAAGGACGAAGATGGACGAACGAGACGAACTTGGTCCAAAGAAGGCCAACGGATCAAATGGGAGGACGAAGATGGACGAACGAGACGAACTTGGCCCAAAGAAGGCCTACGGATCAAATGGGAGGACGAAGATGGACGAACGAGACGAACTTGGTCCAACGAAGGCCAACGGATCAAATGGGAGGACGAAGATGGACGAACGAGACAAACTTGGTCCAAAGAAGGCCTAGGGATCAAATGGGAGGACGAAGATGGAGGAACGAGGCGAACTTGGTCCAAAGAAGGCCTACGGATCAAATGGGAGGACGAAGATGGACGAACGAGACGAACTTGGTCCAAAGAAGGCCTACGGATCAAATGGGAGGACGAAGATGGGGGAATGAGGCGAACTTGGTCCAAAGAAGGCCTACGGATCAAATGGGAGGACGAAGATGGACGAACGAGACGAACTTGGTCCAACGGATCAAATGGGAGGACGAAGATGGACGAACGAGACGAACTTTGTCAAATGAAGGCCTACGGATCAAATGGGAGGACGAAGATGGACGAACGAGACGGAGGACGAAGATGGACGAACGAGACGAACTAGGTCCAAAGAAGGCCTACGGATCAAATGGGAGGACGAAGATGGACGAACGAGACGAACTTGGTTCAAAGAAGGCCAACGGATCAAATGGGAGGACGAAGATGGACGAACGAGACGAACTTGGTCCAAAGATGGCCTACGGATCAAATGGGAGGACGAAGATGGACGAACGAGACGAACTTCGTCCAAAGAAGGCCTACGGATCAAATGGGAGGACGAAGATGGGGGAACGAGGCGAACATGGTCCAAAGAAGGCCTACGGATCAAATGGGAGGACGAAGATGGACGAACGAGACAAACTTGGTCCAAAGAATTCCAACGGATCAAATGGGAGGACGAAGGTGGTAGAACAAGACGAACTTGGTCCAAAGAAGGCGTACGGATCAAATGGGAGGACGAAGAGGGACGAACGAGACGAACTTGGTCCAAAGAAGGCCTACGGAGCAAATGGGACGACGAAGATGGACGAACGAGACGAACTTGGTCCAAAGAAGGCCTAGGGATCAAATGGGAGGACGAAGATGGACGAACGAGACGAATTTGGTCCAAAGAAGGTCTACGGATCAAATGGGAGGACGAAGATGGACGAACGAGACGAACTTGGTCCAACGAAGGCCAACGGATCAAATGGGAGGACGAAGATGGACGAACGAGACGAACTTTGTCAAATGAAGGCCTACGGATCAAATGGGAGGACGAAGATGGACGAACGAGACGGAGGACGAAGATGGACGAACGAGACGAACTAGGTCCAAAGAAGCCCTACGGATCAAATGGGAGGACGAAGATGGACGAACGAGACGAACTTGGTCCAAAGAAGGCGTACGGATCAAATGGGAGGACGAAGATGGACGAACGAGACGAACTTGGTCCAACGAAGGCCAACGGATCGAATGGGAGGACGAAGATGGACGAACGAGACGAACTTGGTCCAAAGAAGGCCTAGGGATCAAATGGGAGGACGAGGATGGAGGAACGAGGCGAACTTGGTCCAAAGAAGGCCTACGGATCAAATGGGAGGACGAAGATGGACGAACGAGACAAACTTCGTCCAAAGAATTCCAACGGATCAAATGGGAGGACGAAGGTGGTAGAACAAGACGAACTTGGTCCAAAGAAGGCCTACGGATCAAATGGGAGGACGAAGAGGGACGAACGAGACAAACATGGTGCAAAGAAGGCCTACGGAGCAAATGGGAGGACGAAGATGGACGAACGAGACGAACTTGGTCAAAAGAAGGCCTACGGATGAAATGGGAGGACGAAGATGGACGAACGAGACGGAGGACGAAGATGGACGAACGAGACGAACTTGGTCCAAAGAAGGCCAACGGATCAAATGGGAGGACGAAGATGGACGAACGAGACGAACTTGGTCCAAAGAAGGCCTACGGATCAAATGGGAGGACGAAGATGGGGGAACGAGGCGAACTTGGTCCAAAGAAGGCCTACGGATCAAATGGGAGGACGAAGATGGACGAACGAGACAAACTTGGTCCAAAGAATTCCAACGGATCAAATGGGAGGACGAAGATGGACGAACGAGACAAACTTGGTCCAAAGAATTCCAACGGATCAAATGGGAGGACGAAGGTGGTAGAACAAGACGAACTTGGTCCAAAGAAGGCCTACGGATCAAATGGGAGGACGAAGAGGGACGAACGAGACGAACTTGGTCCAAAGAAGGCCTACGGAGCAAATGGGAGGACGAAGATGGACGAACGAGACGAACTTGGTCCAAAGAAGGCCTAGGGATCAAATGGGAGGACGAAGATGGACGAACGAGACGTATTTGGTCCAAAGAAGGCCTACGGATCAAATGGGAGGACGAAGATGGACGAACGAGACGAACTTGGTCCAACGAAGGCCAACGGATCAAATGGGAGGACGAAGATGGACGAACGAGACGAACTTGGTCCAAAGAAGGCCTAGGGATCAAATTAGAGGACGAAGATGGAGGAACGACGCGAACTTGGTCCAAAGAAGGCCTACGGATCAAATGGGACGACAAAGATGGACGAACGAGACAAACTTCGTCCAAAGAATTCCAACGGATCAAATGGGAGGACGAAGATGGACGAACGAGACGAACTTGGTCCAAAGAAGGCCAACGGATCAAATGGGAGGACGAAGATGGACGAACGAGACGAACTTGGCCCAAAGAAGGCCTACGGATCAAATGGGAGGACGAAGAGGGACGAACGAGACAAACATGGTGCAAAGAAGGCCTACGGAGCAAATGGGAGGACGAAGATGGACGAACGAGACGAACTTGGTCAAAAGAAGGCCTACGGATCAAATGGGAGGATGAAGATGGACGAACGAGACGGAGGACGAAGATGGACGAACGAGACGAACTTGGTCCAAAAAAGGCCTACGGATCAAATGGGAGGACGAAGATGGACGAACGAGACGAACTTGGTCCAACGAACGAGACGAACTTGGTCCAAAGAAGGCCTACGGATCAAATGGAAGGACGAAGATGGACGAACGAGACGAACTTGGTCCAAAGAAGGCCAACGGATCAAATGGGAGGACGAAGATGGACGAACGAGACGAACTTGGCCCAAAGAAGGCCTACGGATCAAATGGGAGGACGAAGATGGACGAACGAGACGAACTTGGCCCAAAGAAGGCCTACGGATCAAATGGGAGGACGAAGATGGACGAACGAGATGAACTTGGTCCAACGAAGGCCAACGGATCAAATGGGAGGACGAAGATGGACGAACGAGACAAACTTGGTCCAAAGAAGGCCTAGGGATCAAATGGGAGGACGAAGATGGAGGAACGAGGCGAACTTGGTCCAAAGAAGGCCTACGGATCAAATGGGAGGACGAAGATGGACGAACGAGACGAACTTGGTCCAAAGAAGGCCTACGGATCAAATAAGGCCTACGGATCAAATGGGAGGACGAAGATGGGGGAATGAGGCGAACTTGGTCCAAAGAAGGCCTACGGATCAAATGGGAGGACGAAGATGGACGAACGAGACGAACTTGGTCCAACGGATCAAATGGGAGGACGAAGATGGACGAACGAGACGAACTTTGTCAAATGAAGGCCTACGGATCAAATGGGAGGACGAAGATGGACGAACGAGACGGAGGACGAAGATGGACGAACGAGACGAACTAGGTCCAAAGAAGGCCTACGGATCAAATGGGAGGACGAAGATGGACGAACGAGACGAACTTGGTCCAAAGAAGGCCAACGGATCAAATGGGAGGACGAAGATGGACGAACGAGACGAACTTGGTCCAAAGAAGGCCTACGGATCAAATGGGAGGACGAAGATGGACGAACGAGACGAACTTGGTCCAAAGAATTCCAACGGATCAAATGGGAGGACGAAGATGGACGAACGAGACGAACTTGGTCCAAAGAAGGCCAACGGTTCAAATGGGAGGACGAAGATGGACGAACGAGACGAACTTGGTCCAAAGAAGGCCTAGGGATCAAACGGGAGGACGAAGATGGAGGAACGAGGCGAACTTTGTCCAAAGAAGGCCTACAGATCAAATGGGAGGACGAAGATGGACGAACGAGACGAACTTGGTCCAAAGAAGGCCAACGGATCAAATGGGAGGACGAAGATGGGCGAACGAGATGAACTTGGTCCAAAGATGGCCTACGGATCAAATGGGAGGACGAAGATGGACGAACGAGACGAACTTGGTCCAAAGAAGGCCTACGGATCAAATGGGAGGACGAAGATGGGGGAACGAGGCGAACATGGTCCAAAGAAGGCCTACGGATCAAATGGGAGGACGAAGATGGACGAACGAGACGAACTTGGTCCAAAGAATTCCAACGGATCAAATGGGAGGACGAAGATGGACGAACGAGACGAACTTGGTCCAAAGAAGGCCAACGGATCAAATGGGAGGACGAAGATGGACGAACGAGATGAACTTGGTCCAAAGATGGCCTACGGATCAAATGGGAGGACGAAGATGGACGAACGAGACGAACTTGGTCCAAAGAAGGCCTACGGATCAAATGGGAGGACGAAGATGGGGGAACGAGGCGAACATGGTCCAAAGAAGGCCTACGGATCAAATGGGAGGACGAAGATGGACGAACGAGACAAACTTGGTCCAAAGAATTCCAACGGATCAAATGGGAGGACGAAGGTGGTAGAACAAGACGAACTTGGTCCAAAGAAGGCGTACGGATCAAATGGGAGGACGAAGAGGGACGAACGAGACGAACTTGGTCCAAAGAAGGCCTACGGAGCAAATGGGACGACGAAGATGGACGAACGAGACGAACTTGGTCCAAAGAAGGCCTAGGGATCAAATGGGAGGACGAAGATGGAGGAACGAGGCGAACTTGGTCCAAAGAAGGCCTACGGATCAAATGGGAGGACGAAGATGGACGAACGAGACGAACTTGGTCCAAAGAAGGCCTACGGATCAAATAAGGCCTACGGATCAAATGGGAGGACGAAGATGGGGGAATGAGGCGAACTTGGTCCAAAGAAGGCCTACGGATCAAATGGGAGGACGAAGATGGACGAACGAGACGAACTTGGTCCAACGGATCAAATGGGAGGACGAAGATGGACGAACGAGACGAACTTTGTCAAATGAAGGCCTACGGATCAAATGGGAGGACGAAGATGGACGAACGAGACGGAGGACGAAGATGGACGAACGAGACGAACTAGGTCCAAAGAAGGCCTACGGATCAAATGGGAGGACGAAGATGGACGAACGAGACGAACTTGGTCCAAAGAAGGCCAACGGATCAAATGGGAGGACGAAGATGGACGAACGAGACGAACTTGGTCCAAAGAAGGCCTACGGATCAAATGGGAGGACGAAGATGGACGAACGAGACGAACTTGGTCCAAAGAATTCCAACGGATCAAATGGGAGGACGAAGATGGACGAACGAGACGAACTTGGTCCAAAGAAGGCCAACGGTTCAAATGGGAGGACGAAGATGGACGAACGAGACGAACTTGGTCCAAAGAAGGCCTAGGGATCAAACGGGAGGACGAAGATGGAGGAACGAGGCGAACTTTGTCCAAAGAAGGCCTACAGATCAAATGGGAGGACGAAGATGGACGAACGAGACGAACTTGGTCCAAAGAAGGCCAACGGATCAAATGGGAGGACGAAGATGGGCGAACGAGATGAACTTGGTCCAAAGATGGCCTACGGATCAAATGGGAGGACGAAGATGGACGAACGAGACGAACTTGGTCCAAAGAAGGCCTACGGATCAAATGGGAGGACGAAGATGGGGGAACGAGGCGAACATGGTCCAAAGAAGGCCTACGGATCAAATGGGAGGACGAAGATGGACGAACGAGACGAACTTGGTCCAAAGAATTCCAACGGATCAAATGGGAGGACGAAGATGGACGAACGAGACGAACTTGGTCCAAAGAAGGCCAACGGATCAAATGGGAGGACGAAGATGGACGAACGAGATGAACTTGGTCCAAAGATGGCCTACGGATCAAATGGGAGGACGAAGATGGACGAACGAGACGAACTTGGTCCAAAGAAGGCCTACGGATCAAATGGGAGGACGAAGATGGGGGAACGAGGCGAACATGGTCCAAAGAAGGCCTACGGATCAAATGGGAGGACGAAGATGGACGAACGAGACAAACTTGGTCCAAAGAATTCCAACGGATCAAATGGGAGGACGAAGGTGGTAGAACAAGACGAACTTGGTCCAAAGAAGGCGTACGGATCAAATGGGAGGACGAAGAGGGACGAACGAGACGAACTTGGTCCAAAGAAGGCCTACGGAGCAAATGGGACGACGAAGATGGACGAACGAGACGAACTTGGTCCAAAGAAGGCCTAGGGATCAAATGGGAGGACGAAGATGGACGAACGAGGCGAACTTGGTCCAAAGAAGGCCTACGGATCAAATGGGAGGACGAAGATGGACGAACGAGACAAACTTGGTCCAAAGAAGGCCTACGGATCAAATGGGAGGACGAAGATGGACGAACGAGACGAACTTGGTCCAAAGAATTCCAACGGATCAAATGGGAGGACGAAGATGGACGAACGAGACGAACTTGGTCCAAAGAAGGCCAACGGATCAAATGGGAGGACGAAGATGGACGAACGAGATGAACTTGGTCCAAAGATGGCCTACGGATCAAATGGGAGGACGAAGATGGACGAACGAGACGAACTTGGTCCAAAGAAGGCCTACGGATCAAATGGGAGGACGAAGATTGGGGAACGAGGCGAACATGGTCCAAAGAAGGCCTACGGATCAAATGGGAGGACGAAGATGGACGAACGAGACAAACTTGGTCCAAAGAATTCCAACGGATCAAATGGGAGGACGAAGGTGGTAGAACAAGACGAACTTGGTCCAAAGAAGGCGTACGGATCAAATGGGAGGACGAAGAGGGACGAACGAGACGAACTTGGTCCAAAGAAGGCCTACGGAGCAAATGGGACGACGAAGATGGACGAACGAGACGAACTTGGTCCAAAGAAGGCCTAGGGATCAAATGGGAGGACGAAGATGGACGAACGAGGCGAACTTGGTCCAAAGAAGGCCTACGGATCAAATGGGAGGACGAAGATGGACGAACGAGACAAACTTGGTCCAAAGAAGGCCTACGGATCAAATGGGAGGACGAAGATGGACGAACGAGACGAACTTGGTCCAAAGAATTCCAACGGATCAAATGGGAGGACGAAGATGGACGAACGAGACGAACTTGGTCCAAAGAAGGCCAACGGATCAAATGGGAGGACGAAGATGGACGAACGAGATGAACTTGGTCCAAAGATGGCCTACGGATCAAATGGGAGGACGAAGATGGACGAACGAGACGAACTTGGTCCAAAGAAGGCCTACGGATCAAATGGGAGGACGAAGATGGGGGAACGAGGCGAACATGGTCCAAAGAAGGCCTACGGATCAAATGGGAGGACGAAGATGGACGAACGAGACAAACTTGGTCCAAAGAATTCCAACGGATCAAATGGGAGGACGAAGGTGGTAGAACAAGACGAACTTGGTCCAAAGAAGGCGTACGGATCAAATGGGAGGACGAAGAGGGACGAACGAGACGAACTTGGTCCAAAGAAGGCCTACGGAGCAAATGGGACGACGAAGATGGACGAACGAGACGAACTTGGTCCAAAGAAGGCCTAGGGATCAAATGGGAGGACGAAGATGGACGAACGAGACGAATTTGGTCCAAAGAAGGTCTACGGATCAAATGGGAGGACGAAGATGGACGAACGAGACGAACTTGGTCCAACGAAGGCCAACGGATCAAATGGGAGGACGAAGATGGACGAACGAGACGAACTTTGTCAAATGAAGGCCTACGGATCAAATGGGAGGACGAAGATGGACGAACGAGACGGAGGACGAAGATGGACGAACGAGACGAACTAGGTCCAAAGAAGGCCTACGGATCAAATGGGAGGACGAAGCTGGACGAACGAGACGAACTTGGTCCAAAGAAGGCGTACGGATCAAATGGGAGGACGAAGATGGACGAACGAGACGAACTTGGTCCAACGAAGGCCAACGGATCGAATCGGAGGACGAAGATGGACGAACGAGACGAACTTGGTCCAAAGAAGGCCTAGGGATCAAATGGGAGGACGAGGATGGAGGAACGAGGCGAACTTGGTCCAAAGAAGGCCTACGGATCAAATGGGAGGACGAAGATGGACGAACGAGACAAACTTCGTCCAAAGAATTCCAACGGATCAAATGGGAGGACGAAGGTGGTAGAACAAGACGAACTTGGTCCAAAGAAGGCCTACGGATCAAATGGGAGGACGAAGAGGGACGAACGAGACAAACATGGTGCAAAGAAGGCCTACGGAGCAAATGGGAGGACGAAGATGGACGAACGAGACGAACTTGGTCAAAAGAAGGCCTACGGATGAAATGGGAGGACGAAGATGGACGAACGAGACGGAGGACGAAGATGGACGAACGAGACGAACTTGGTCCAAAGAAGGCCAACGGATCAAATGGGAGGACGAAGATGGACGAACGAGACGAACTTGGTCCAAAGAAGGCCTACGGATCAAATGGGAGGACGAAGATGGGGGAACGAGGCGAACTTGGTCCAAAGAAGGCCTACGGATCAAATGGGAGGACGAAGATGGACGAACGAGACAAACTTGGTCCAAAGAATTCCAACGGATCAAATAGGAGGACGAAGATGGACGAACGAGACAAACTTGGTCCAAAGAATTCCAACGGATCAAATGGGAGGACGAAGGTGGTAGAACAAGACGAACTTGGTCCAAAGAAGGCCTACGGATCAAATGGGAGGACGAAGAGGGACGAACGAGACGAACTTGGTCCAAAGAAGGCCTACGGATCAAATGGGAGGACGAAGATGGACGAACGAGACGAATTTGGTCCAAAGAAGGCCTACGGATCAAATGGGAGGACGAAGATGGACGAACGAGACGAACTTGGTCCAAAGAAGCCCAACGGATCAAATGGGAGGACGAAGATGGACGAACGAGACGAACTTGGCCCAAAGAAGGCCTACGGATCAAATGGGATGACGAAGATGGACGAACGAGACGAACTTGGTCCAACGAAGGCCAACGGATCAAATGGGAGGACGAAGATGGACGAACGAGACGAACTTGGTCCAAAGAAGGCCTAGGGATCAAATGAGAGGACGAAGATGGAGGAACGACGCGAACTTGGTCCAAAGAAGGCCTACGGATCAAATGGGAGGACGAAGATGGACGAACGAGACAAACTTCGTCCAAAGAATTCCAACGGATCAAATGGGAGGACGAAGGTGGTAGAACAAGACGAACTTGGTCCAAAGAAGGCCTACGGATCAAATGGGAGGACAAAGAGGGACGAACGAGACATACATGGTGCAAAGAAGGCCTACGGAGCAAATGGGAGGACGAAGATGGACGAACGAGACGAACTTAGTCAAAAGAAGGCCTACGGATCAAATGGGAGGACGAAGATGGACGAACGAGACGAACTTGGTCCAAAGAAGGCCTACGGATCAAATGGGAGGACGAAGATGGACGAACGAGACGGAGGACGAAGATGGACGAACGAGACGAACTTGGTCAAAAAAAGGCCTACGGATCAAATGGGAGGACGAAGATGGACGAACGAGACGAACTTGGTCCAAAGAAGGCCTAGGGATCAAATGGGAGGACGAAGATGGAGGAACGAAGCGAACTTGGTCCAAAGAAGGCCTACGGATCAAATGGGAGGACGAAGATGGACGAACGAGACGAACTTGGCCCAAAGAATGCCTACGGATCAAATGGGAGGACGAAGATGGACGAACGAGACGAACTTGGTCCAAAGAATTCCAACGGATCAAATGGGAGGACGAAGGTGGTAGAACAAGACGAACTTGGTCCAAAGAAGGCCTACGGATCAAATGGGAGGACGAAGAGGGACGAACGAGACGAACTTGGTCCAAAGAAGGCCTACGGAGCAAATGGGAGGACGAAGATGGACGAACGAGACGAACTTGGTCCAAAGAAGGCCTACGGATCAAATGGGAGGACGAAGATGGACGAACGAGACGAACTTTGTCCAAAGAAGGCCAACGGATCAAATGGGAGGACGAAGATGGACGAACGAGACAAACTTGGTCCAAAGAATTCCAAATGATTAAATGGGAGGACGAAGGTGGTAGAACAAGACGAACTTGGTCCAAAGAAGGCCTACGGATCAAATGGGAGGACGAAGAGGGACGAACGAGACAAACATGGTGCAAAGAAGGCCTACGGAGCAAATGGGAGGACGAAGATGGACGAACGAGACGAACTTGGTCAAAAGAAGGCCTACGGAGTAAATGGGAGGACGAAGATGGACGAACGAGACGAACTTGGTCAAAAGAAGGCCTACGGATCAAATGGGAGGACGAAGATGGACGAACGAGACGAACTTGGTCCAAAGAAGGCCTACGGATCAAATGGGAGGACGAAGATGGACGAACGAGACGGAGGACGAAGATGGACGAACGAGACGAACTTGGTCAAAAGAAGGCCTACGGATCAAATGGGAGGACGAAGATGGACGAACGAGACGAACTTGGTCCAAAGAAGGCCTAGGGATCAAATGGGAGGACGAAGATGGAGGAACGAAGCGAACTTGGTCCAAAGAAGGCCTACGGATCAAATGGGAGGACGAAGATGGACGAACGAGACGAACTTGGCCCAAAGAATGCCTACGGATCAAATGGGAGGACGAAGATGGACGAACGAGACGAACTTGGTCCAAAGAAGGCCTAGGGATCAAATGGGAGGACGAAGATGGAGGAACGAAGCGAACTTGGTCCAAAGAAGGCATACGGATCAAATGGGAGGACGAAGATGGACGAACGAGACGAACTTGGCCCAAAGAATGCCTACGGATCAAATGGGAGGACGAAGATGGACGAACGAGACGAACTTGGTCCAACGAAGGCCAACGGATCAAATGGGAGGACGAAGATGGACGAACGAGACGAAGTTTGTCCAAAGAAGGCCTAGGGATCAAATGCGAGGACGAAGATGGAGGAACGAGGCGAACTTGGTCCAAAGAAGGCCTACGGATCAAATGGGAGGACGAAGATGGACGAACGAGACAAACTTCGTCCAAAGAATTCCAACGGAACAAATGGGAGGACGAAGGTGGTAGAACAAGACGAACTTGGTCCAAAGAAGGCCTACGGATCAAATGGGAGGACGAAGAGGGACGAACGAGACAAACATGGTGCAAAGAAGGCCTACGGAGCAAATGGGAGGACGAAGATGGACGAACGAGACGAACTTGGTCAATAGAAGGCCTACGGATCAAATGGGAGGACGAAGATGGACGAACGAGACGAACTTGGTCCAAAGAAGGCCTACGGATCAAATGGGAGGACGAAGATGGACGAACGAGACGAACTTGGTCCAACGAAGGCCAACGGATCAAATGGGAGGACGAAGATGGACGAACGAGACGAACTTTGTCCAAAGAAGGCCTAGGGATCAAATGGGAGGATGAAGATGGAGGAACGAGGCGAACTTGGTCCAAAGAAGGCCTACGGATCAAATGGGAGGACGAAGATGGACGAACGAGACAAACTTCGTCCAAAGAATTCCAACGGATCAAATGGGAGGACGAAGGTGGTAGAACAAGACGAACTTGGTCCAAAGAAGGCCTACGGATCAAATGGGAGGACGAAGAGGGACGAACGAGACAAACATGGTGCAAAGAAGGCCTACGGAGCAAATGGGAGGACGAAGATGGACGAACGAGACGAACTTGGTCAATAGAAGGCCTACGGATCAAATGGGTGGACGAAGATGGACGAACGAGACGAACTTGGTCCAAAGAAGGCCTACGGATCAAATGGGAGGACGAAGATGGACGAACGAGACGAACTTGGTCCAAAGAAGGCCAACGGATCAAATGGGAGGACGAAGATGGACGAATGAGACGAACTTGGTCAATAGAAGGCCTACGGATCAAATGGGAGGACGAAGATGGACGAACGAGACGAACTTGGTCCAAAGAAGGCCTACGGATCAAATGGGAGGACGAAGGTGGTAGAACAAGACGAACTTGGTCCAAAGAAGGCCTACGGATCAAATGGGAGGACGAAGAGGGACGAACGAGACAAACATGGTGCAAAGAAGGCCTACGGAGCAAATGGGAGGACGAAGATGGACGAACGAGACGAACTTGGTCCAAAGAAGGCCTACGGATCAAATGGGAGGACGAAGATGGACGAACGAGACAAACTTTGTCCAAAGAAGGCCAACGGATCAAATGGGAGGACGAAGATGGACGAACGAGACAAACTTGGTCCAAAGAATTCCAACGGATCAAATGGGAGGACGAAGGTGGTAGAACAAGACGAACTTGGTCCAAAGAAGGCCTACGGATCAAATGGGAGGACGAAGAGGGACGAACGAGACAAACATGGTGCAAAGAAGGCCTACGGAGCAAATGGGAGGACGAAGATGGACGAACGAGACGAACTTGGTCAAAAGAAGGCCTACGGAGTAAATGGGAGGACGAAGATGGACGAACGAGACGAACTTGGTCAAAAGAAGGCCTACGGATCAAATGGGAGGACGAAGATGGACGAACGAGACGAACTTGGTCCAAAGAAGGCCTACGGATCAAATGGGAGGACGAAGATGGACGAACGAGACGGAGGACGAAGATGGACGAACGAGACGGAGGACGAAGATGGACGAACGAGACGAACTTGGTCAAAAGAAGGCCTACGGATCAAATGGGAGGACGAAGATGGACGAACGAGACGAACTTGGTCCAAAGAAGGCCTAGGGATCAAATGGGAGGACGAAGATGGAGGAACGAAGCGAACTTGGTCCAAAGAAGGCCTACGGATCAAATGGGAGGACGAAGATGGACGAACGAGACGAACTTGGCCCAAAGAATGCCTACGGATCAAATGGGAGGACGAAGATGGACGAACGAGACGAACTTGGTCCAAAGAAGGCCTAGGGATCAAATGGGAGGACGAAGATGGAGGAACGAAGCGAACTTGGTCCAAAGAAGGCCTACGGATCAAATGGGAGGACGAAGATGGACGAACGAGACGAACTTGGCCCAAAGAATGCCTACGGATCAAATGGGAGGACGAAGATGGACGAACGAGACGAACTTGGTCCAACGAAGGCCAACGGATCAAATGGGAGGACGAAGATGGACGAACGAGACGAAGTTTGTCCAAAGAAGGCCTAGGGATCAAATGCGAGGACGAAGATGGAGGAACGAGGCGAACTTGGTCCAAAGAAGGCCTACGGATCAAATGGGAGGACGAAGATGGACGAACGAGACAAACTTCGTCCAAAGAATTCCAACGGAACAAATGGGAGGACGAAGGTGGTAGAACAAGACGAACTTGGTCCAAAGAAGGCCTACGGATCAAATGGGAGGACGAAGAGGGACGAACGAGACAAACATGGTGCAAAGAAGGCCTACGGAGCAAATGGGAGGACGAAGATGGACGAACGAGACGAACTTGGTCAATAGAAGGCCTACGGATCAAATGGGAGGACGAAGATGGACGAACGAGACGAACTTGGTCCAAAGAAGGCCTACGGATCAAATGGGAGGACGAAGATGGACGAACGAGACGAACTTGGTCCAACGAAGGCCAACGGATCAAATGGGAGGACGAAGATGGACGAACGAGACGAACTTTGTCCAAAGAAGGCCTAGGGATCAAATGGGAGGATGAAGATGGAGGAACGAGGCGAACTTGGTCCAAAGAAGGCCTACGGATCAAATGGGAGGACGAAGATGGACGAACGAGACAAACTTCGTCCAAAGAATTCCAACGGATCAAATGGGAGGACGAAGGTGGTAGAACAAGACGAACTTGGTCCAAAGAAGGCCTACGGATCAAATGGGAGGACGAAGAGGGACGAACGAGACAAACATGGTGCAAAGAAGGCCTACGGAGCAAATGGGAGGACGAAGATGGACGAACGAGACGAACTTGGTCAATAGAAGGCCTACGGATCAAGTGGGTGGACGAAGATGGACGAACGAGACGAACTTGGTCCAAAGAAGGCCTACGGATCAAATGGGAGGACGAAGATGGACGAACGAGACGAACTTGGTCCAAAGAAGGCCAACGGATCAAATGGGAGGACGAAGATGGACGAATGAGACGAACTTGGTCAATAGAAGGCCTACGGATCAAATGGGAGGACGAAGATGGACGAACGAGACGAACTTGGTCCAAAGAAGGCCTACGGATCAAATGGGAGGACGAAGGTGGTAGAACAAGACGAACTTGGTCCAAAGAAGGCCTACGGATCAAATGGGAGGACGAAGAGGGACGAACGAGACAAACATGGTGCAAAGAAGGCCTACGGAGCAAATGGGAGGACGAAGATGGACGAACGAGACGAACTTGGTCAATTGAAGGCCTACGGATCAAATGGGAGGACGAAGATGGACGAACGAGACGAACTTGGTCCAACGAAGGCCAACGGATCAAATGGGAGGACGAAGATGGACGAATGAGACGAACTTGGTCAATAGAAGGCCTACGGATCAAATGGGAGGACGAAGATGGACGAACGAGACGAACTTGGACCAAAGAAGGCCTACGGATCAAATGGGAGGACGAAGGTGGTAGAACAAGACGAACTTGGTCCAAAGAAGGCCAACGGATCAAATGGGAGGACGAAGAGGGACGAACGAGACAAACATGGTGCAACGAAGGCCTACGGAGCAAATGGGAGGACGAAGATGGACGAACGAGGCGAACTTGGTCAATAGAAGGCCTACGGATCAAATGGGAGGACGAAGATGGACGAACAAGACGAACTTTGTCCAAAGAAGGCCAACGGATCAAATGGGAGGACGAAGATGGACGAACGAGACAAACTTGGTCCAAAGAAGGCCTACGGATCAAATGGGAGGACGAAGAGGGACGAACGAGACAAACATGGTGCAAAGAAGGCCTACGGAGCAAATGGGAGGACGAAGATGGACGAACGAGACGAACTTGGTCAATAGAAGGCCTACGGATCAAATGGGAGGACGAAGATGGACGAACGAGACGAAGTTGGTCCAAAGAAGGCCTACGGATCAAATGGGAGGACGAAGATGGACGAACGAGACGGAGGACGAAGATGGACGAACGAGACGAACTTGGTCAAAAGAAGGCCTACGGATCAAATGGGAGGACGAAGATGGACGAACGAGACGAACTTGGTCCAAAGAAGGCCTACGGATCAAACGGGAGGACGAAGATGGACGAACGAGACGGAGGACGAAGATGGACGAACGAGACGAACTTGGTCAAAAGAAGGCCTACGGATCAAATGGGAGGACGAAGATGGACGAACGAGACGAACTTGGTCCAAAGAAGGCCTAGGGATCAAATGGGAGGACGAAGATGGAGGAACGAAGCGAACTTGGTCCAAAGAAGGCCTACGGATCAAATGGGAGGACGAAGATGGACGAACGAGACGAACTTGGCCCAAAGAATGCCTACGGATCAAATGGGAGGACGAAGATGGACGAACGAGACGAACTTGGTCCAACGAAGGCCAACGGATCAAATGGGAGGACGAAGATGGACGAACGAGACGAAGTTTGTCCAAAGAAGGCCTAGGGATCAAATGGGAGGACGAAGATGGACGAACGAGACAAACTTCGTCCAAAGAATTCCAACGGAACAAATGGGAGGACGAAGGTGGTAGAACAAGACGAACTTGGTCCAAAGAAGGCCTACGGATCAAATGGGAGGACGAAGAGGGACGAACGAGACAAACATGGTGCAAAGAAGGCCTACGGAGCAAATGGGAGGACGAAGATGGACGAACGAGACGAACTTGGTCAATAGAAGGCCTACGGATCAAATGGGAGGACGAAGATGGACGAACGAGACGAACTTGGTCCAACGAAGGCCAACGGATCAAATGGGAGGACGAAGATGGACGAACGAGACGAACTTTGTCCAAAGAAGGCCTAGGGATCAAATGGGAGGATGAAGATGGAGGAACGAGGCGAACTTGGTCCAAAGAAGGCCTACGGATCAAATGGGAGGACGAAGATGGACGAACGAGACAAACTTCGTCCAAAGAATTCCAACGGATCAAATGGGAGGACGAAGGTGGTAGAACAAGACGAACTTGGTCCAAAGAAGGCCTACGGATCAAATGGGAGGACGAAGAGGGACGAACGAGACAAACATGGTGCAAAGAAGGCCTACGGAGCAAATGGGAGGACGAAGATGGACGAACGAGATGAACTTGGTCAATAGAAGGCCTACGGATCAAATGGGTGGACGAAGATGGACGAACGAGACGAACTTGGTCCAAAGAAGGCCTACGGATCAAATGGGAGGACGAAGATGGACGAACGAGACGAACTTGGTCCAAAGAAGGCCAACGGATCAAATGGGAGGACGAAGATGGACGAATGAGACGAACTTGGTCAATAGAAGGCCTACGGATCAAATGGGAGGACGAAGATGGACGAACGAGACGAACTTGGTCCAAAGAAGGCCTACGGATCAAATGGGAGGACGAAGGTGGTAGAACAAGATGAACTTGGTCCAAAGAAGGCCTACGGATCAAATGGGAGGACGAAGAGGGACGAACGAGACAAACATGGTGCAAAGAAGGCCTACGGAGCAAATGGGAGGACGAAGATGGACGAACGAGACGAACTTGGTCAATAGAAGGCCTACGGATCAAATGGGAGGACGAAGATGGACGAACGAGACGAACATGGTCCAACGAAGGCCAACGGATCAAATGGGAGGACGAAGATGGACGAATGAGACGAACTTGGTCAATAGAAGGCCTACGGATCAAATGGGAGGACGAAGATGGACGAACGAGACGAACTTGGTCCAAAGAAGGCCTACGGATCAAATGGGAGGACGAAGGTGGTAGAACAAGACGAACTTGGTCCAAAGAAGGCCAACGGATCAAATGGGAGGACGAAGAGGGACGAACGAGACAAACAGGGTGCAAAGAAGGCCTACGGAGCAAATGGGAGGACGAAGATGGACGAACGAGGCGAACTTGGTCAATAGAAGGCCTACGGATCAAATGGGAGGACGAAGATGGACGAACGAGACGAACTTTGTCCAAAGAAGGCCAACGGATCAAATGGGAGGACGAAGATGGACGAACGAGACAAACTTGGTCCAAAGAAGGCCTACGGATCAAATGGGAGGACGAAGAGGGACGAACGAGACAAACATGGTGCAAAGAAGGCCTACGGAGCAAATGGGAGGACGAAGATGGACGAACGAGACGAACTTGGTCAATAGAAGGCCTACGGATCAAATGGGAGGACGAAGATGGACGAACGAGACGAACTTGGTCCAAAGAAGGCCTACGGATCAAATGGGAGGACGAAGATGGACGAACGAGACGGAGGACGAAGATGGACGAACGAGACGAACTTGGTCAAAAGAAGGCCTACGGATCAAATGGGAGGACGAAGATGGACGAACGAGACGAACTTGGTCCAAAGAAGGCCTAGGGATCAAATGGGAGGACGAAGATGGAGGAACGAAGCGAACTTGGTCCAAAGAAGGCCTACGGATCAAATGGGAGGACGAAGATGGACGAACGAGACGAACTTGGTTCAAAGAAGGCCAACGGATTAAATGGGAGGACGAAGGTGGTAGAACAAGACGAACTTGGTCCAAAGAAGGCCTACGGATCAAATGGGAGGACGAAGAGGGACGAACGAGACAAACATGGTGCAAAGAAGGCCTACGGAGCAAATGGGAGGACGAAGATGGACGAACGAGACGAACTTGGTCAATAGAAGGCCTACGGATCAAATGGGAGGACGAAGATCGACGAACGAGACGAACCTGGTCCAAAGAAGGCCTACGGATCAAATGGGAGGACGAAGATGGACGAACGAGACGAACTTGGTCCAACGAAGGCCAACGGATCAAATGGGAGGACGAAGATGGACGAACGAGACGAACTTTGTCCAAAGAAGGCCTAGGGATCAAATGGGAGGATGAAGATGGAGGAACGAGGCGAACTTGGTCCAAAGAAGGCCTACGGATCAAATGGGAGGGCGAAGATGGACGAACGAGACAAACTTCGTCCAAAGAATTCCAACGGATCAAATGGGAGGACGAAGGTGGTAGAACAAGACGAACTTGGTCCAAAGAAGGCCTACGGATCAAATGGGAGGACGAAGAGGGACGAACGAGACAAACATGGTGCAAAGAAGGCCTACGGAGCAAATGGGAGGACGAAGATGGACGAACGAGACGAACTTGGTCAATAGAAGGCCTACGGATCAAATGGGAGGACGAAGATGGACGAACGAGACGAACTTGGTCCAAAGAAGGCCTACGGATCAAATGGGAGGACGAAGATGGACGAACGAGACGAACTTGGTCCAAAGAAGGCCAACGGATCAAATGGGAGGACGAAGATGGACGAATGAGACGAACTTGGTCAATAGAAGGCCTATGGATCAAATGGGAGGACGAAGATGGACGAATGAGACGAACTTGGTCAATAGAAGGCCTACGGATCAAATGGGAGGACGAAGATGGACGAACGAGACGAACTTGGTCCAACGAAGGCCTACGGAGCAAATGGGAGGACGAAGATGGACGAACGAGACGAACTTGGTCAATAGAAGGCCTACGGATCAAATGGGAGGACGAAGATGGACGAACGAGACGAACTTGGTCCAAACAAGGCCTACGGATCAAATGGGAGGACGAAGATGGACGAATGAGACGAACTTGGTCCAAATAAGGCCTACGGATCAAATGGGAGGACGAAGATGGACGAACGAGACGAACTTGGTCCAACGAAAGCCAACGGATCAAATGGGAGGACGAAGATGGACGAATGAGACGAACTTGGTCAATAGAAGGCCTACGGATCAAATGGGAGGACGAAGATGGACGAACGAGACGAACTTGGTCCAAAGAAGGCCTACGGATCAAATGGGAGGACGAAGGTGGTAGAACAAGACGAACTTGGTCCAAAGAAGGCCTACGGATCAAATGGGAGGACGAAGAGGGACGAACGAGACGAACTTGGTCCAAAGAAGGCCTACGGATCAAATGGGAGGACGAAGAGGGACGAACGAGACAAACATGGTGCAAAGAAGGCCTACGGAGCAAATGGGAGGACGAAGATGGACGAACGAGACGAACTTGGTCAATAGAAGGCCTACGGATCAAATGGGAGGACGAAGATGGACGAACGAGACGAACTTGGTCCAAACAAGGCCTACGGATCAAATGGGAGGACGAAGATGGACGAACGAGACGAACTTGGTCCAAAGAAGGCCTACGGATCAAATGGGAGGACGAAGATGGACGAACGAGACGAACTTGGTCCAACGAAGGCCAACGGATCAAATGGGAGGAAGAAGATGGACGAACGAGACGAACTTTGTCCAAAGAAGGCCTAGGGATCAAATGGGAGGACGAAGATGGAGGAACGAGGCGAACTTGGTCCAAAGAAGGCCTACGGATCAAATGGGAGGACGAAGATGGACGAACGAGACAAACTTCGTCCAAAGAATTCCAACGGATCAAATGGGAGGGCGAAGAGGGACGAACGAGACAAACATGGTGCAAAGAAGGCCTACGGAGCAAATGGGAGGACGAAGATGGACGAACGAGACGAACTTGGTCAATAGAAGGCCTACGGATCAAATGGGAGGACGAAGATGGACGAACGAGACGAACTTGGTCCAAAGAAGGCCTACGGATCAAATGGGAGGACGAAGATGGACGAACGAGACGAACTTGGTCCAAAGAAGGCCAACGGATCAAATGGGAGGACGAAGATGGACGAATGAGACGAACTTGGTCAATAGAAGGCCTACGGATCAAATGGGAGGACGAAGATGGACGAACGAGACGAACTTGGTCCAAAGAAGGCCTACGGATCAAATGGGAGTACGAAGGTGGTAGAACAAGACAAACTTGGTCCAAAGAAGGCCTACGGATCAAGTGGGAGGACGAAGAGGGACGAACGAGACAAACATGGTGCAAAGAAGGCCTACGGAGCAAATGGGAGGACGAAGATGGACGAACGAGACGAACTTGGTCAATAGAAGGCCTACGGATCAAATGGGAGGACGAAGATGGACAAACGAGACGAACTTGGTCCAAAGAAGTCCAACGGGTCAAATGGGAGGACGAAGATGGACGAAGGAGACGAACTTGGTCTAAAGAAGGCCTACGGATCAAATGGGAGGACGAAGATGGACGAACGAGACGAACTTGGTCCAAAGAATTCCAACGGATCAAATGGAGGACGAAGATGGACGAACGAGACGAACTTGGTCCAAAGAAGGCCTAGGGATCAAATGGGAGGACGAAGATGGAGGAACGAGGCGAACTTGGTCCAAAGAAGGCCTACAGATCAAATGGGAGGACGAAGATGGACGAACGAGACAAACTTGGTCCAAAGAATTCCAACGGATCAAATGGGAGGACAAAGGTGGTAGAACAAGACGAACTTGGTCTAAAGAAGGCCTACGGATCAAATGGGAGGACGAAGAGGGACGAACGAGACAAACATGGTGCAAAGAAGGCCTACGGAGCAAATGGGAGGACGAAGATGGACGAACGAGACGAACTTGGTCAAAAGAAGGCATACGGATCAAATGGGAGGACGAAGATGGACGAACGAGACGAACTTGGTCCAAAGAAGGCCTACGGATCAAATGGGAGGACGAAGATGGACGAACGAGACGAACTTGGTCCAAAGAAGGCCAACGGATCAAATGGGAGGACGAAGATGGACGAACGAGACGAACTTGGTCCAAAGAAGGCCTACGGATCAAATGGGAGGACGAAGATGGACGAACGAGACGAACTTGGTCAAAAGAAGGCATACGGATCAAATGGGAGGACGAAGATGGACGAACGAGACGAACTTGGTCCAAAGAAGGCCTACGGATCAAATGGGAGGACGAAGATGGACGAACGAGACGAACTTGGTCCAAAGAAGGCCAACGGATCAAATGGGAGGACGAAGATGGACGAACGAGACGAACATGGTGCAAAGAAGGCCTACGGAGCAAATGGGAGGACGAAGATGGACGAACGAGACGAACTTGGCCCAAAGAAGGCCTAGGGATCAAATGGGAGGACGAAGATGGACGAACGAGACGAACTTGGTCCAAAGAAGGCCTACGGATCAAATGGGAGGACGAAGATGGACGAACGAGACGAACTTGGTCCAAACAAGGCCTACGGATCAAATGGGAGGACGAAGATGGACGAATGAGACGAACTTGGTCCAAATAAGGCCTACGGATCAAATGGGAGGACGAAGATGGACGAACGAGACGAACTTGGTCCAACGAAAGCCAACGGATCAAATGGGAGGACGAAGATGGACGAATGAGACGAACTTGGTCAATAGAAGGCCTACGGATCAAATGGGAGGACGAAGATGGACGAACGAGACGAACTTGGTCCAAAGAAGGCCTACGGATCAAATGGGAGGACGAAGGTGGTAGAACAAGACGAACTTGGTCCAAAGAAGGCCTACGGATCAAATGGGAGGACGAAGAGGGACGAACGAGACGAACTTGGTCCAAAGAAGGCCTACGGATCAAATGGGAGGACGAAGAGGGACGAACGAGACAAACATGGTGCAAAGAAGGCCTACGGAGCAAATGGGAGGACGAAGATGGACGAACGAGACGAACTTGGTCAATAGAAGGCCTACGGATCAAATGGGAGGACGAAGATGGACGAACGAGACGAACTTGGTCCAAACAAGGCCTACGGATCAAATGGGAGGACGAAGATGGACGAACGAGACGAACTTGGTCCAAAGAAGGCCTACGGATCAAATGGGAGGACGAAGATGGACGAACGAGACGAACTTGGTCCAACGAAGGCCAACGGATCAAATGGGAGGAAGAAGATGGACGAACGAGACGAACTTTGTCCAAAGAAGGCCTAGGGATCAAATGGGAGGACGAAGATGGAGGAACGAGGCGAACTTGGTCCAAAGAAGGCCTACGGATCAAATGGGAGGACGAAGATGGACGAACGAGACAAACTTCGTCCAAAGAATTCCAACGGATCAAATGGGAGGACGAAGAGGGACGAACGAGACAAACATGGTGCAAAGAAGGCCTACGGAGCAAATGGGAGGACGAAGATGGACGAACGAGACGAACTTGGTCAATAGAAGGCCTACGGATCAAATGGGAGGACGAAGATGGACGAACGAGACGAACTTGGTCCAAAGAAGGCCTACGGATCAAATGGGAGGACGAAGATGGACGAACGAGACGAACTTGGTCCAAAGAAGGCCAACGGATCAAATGGGAGGACGAAGATGGACGAATGAGACGAACTTGGTCAATAGAAGGCCTACGGATCAAATGGGAGGACGAAGATGGACGAACGAGACGAACTTGGTCCAAAGAAGGCCTACGGATCAAATGGGAGTACGAAGGTGGTAGAACAAGACGAACTTGGTCCAAAGAAGGCCTACGGATCAAATGGGAGGACGAAGAGGGACGAACGAGACAAACATGGTGCAAAGAAGGCCTACGGAGCAAATGGGAGGACGAAGATGGACGAACGAGACGAACTTGGTCAATAGAAGGCCTACGGATCAAATGGGAGGACGAAGATGGACGAACGAGACGAACTTGGTCCAAAGAAGTCCAACGGGTCAAATGGGAGGACGAAGATGGACGAAGGAGACGAACTTGGTCTAAAGAAGGCCTACGGATCAAATGGGAGGACGAAGATGGACGAACGAGACGAACTTGGTCCAAAGAATTCCAACGGATCAAATGGAGGACGAAGATGGACGAACGAGACGAACTTGGTCCAAAGAAGGCCTAGGGATCAAATGGGAGGACGAAGATGGAGGAACGAGGCGAACTTGGTCCAAAGAAGGCCTACAGATCAAATGGGAGGACGAAGATGGACGAACGAGACAAACTTGGTCCAAAGAATTCCAACGGATCAAATGGGAGGACAAAGGTGGTAGAACAAGATGAACTTGGTCTAAAGAAGGCCTACGGATCAAATGGGAGGACGAAGAGGGACGAACGAGACAAACATGGTGCAAAGAAGGCCTACGGAGCAAATGGGAGGACGAAGATGGACGAACGAGACGAACTTGGTCAAAAGAAGGCATACGGATCAAATGGGAGGACGAAGATGGACGAACGAGACGAACTTGGTCCAAAGAAGGCCTACGGATCAAATGGGAGGACGAAGATGGACGAACGAGACGAACTTGGTCCAAAGAAGGCCAACGGATCAAATGGGAGGACGAAGATGGACGAACGAGACGAACTTGGTCCAAAGAAGGCCTACGGATCAAATGGGAGGACGAAGATGGACGAACGAGACGAACTTGGTCCAAAGAAGGCCTACGGATCAAATGGGAGGACGAAGATGGGGGAATGAGGCGAACTTGGTCCAAAGAAGGCCTACGGATCAAATGGGAGGACGAAGATGGACGAACGAGACAAACTTGGTCCAAAGAATTCCAACGGATCAAATGGGAGGACGAAGGTGGTTGAACAAGACGAACTTGGTCCAAAGAAGGCCTACGGATCAAATGGGAGGACGAAGATGGACGAACGAGACGAACTTGGTCCAAAGAAGGCCAACGGATCAAATGGGAGGACGAAGATGGACGAACGAGACGAACATGGTGCAAAGAAGGCCTACGGAGCCAATGGGAGGACGAAGATGGACGAACGAGACGAACTTGGCCCAAAGAAGGCCTAGGGATCAAATGGGAGGACGAAGATGGACGAACGAGACGAACTTGGTCCAAAGAAGGCCTACGGATCAAATGGGAGGACGAAGATGGACGAACGAGACGAACTTGGTCCAAAGAAGGCCAACGGATCAAATGGGAGGACGAAGATGGACGAACGAGATGAACTTGGTCCAAAGAAGGCCTAGGGATCAAATGGGAGGACGAAGATGGAGGGACGAGGCGAACTTGGTCCAAAGAAGGCCTACGGATCAAATGGGAGGACGAAGATGGACGAACGAGACGAACTTGGTCCAAAGAAGGCCTAGGGATCAAATGGGAGGACGAAGATGGAGGGACGAGGCGAACTTGGTCTAAAGAAGGCCTACGGATCAAATGGGAGGACGAAGATGGACGAACGAGACGAACTTGGTCCAAAGAAGGCCAACGGATCAAATGGGAGGACGAAGATGGACGAACGAGACGAACTTGGTCCAAAGAAGGCCTAGGGATCAAACGGGAGGACGAAGATGGAGGAACGAGGCGAACTTGGTCCAAAGAAGGCCTACAGATCAAATGGGAGGACAAAGATGGACGAACGAGCCGAACTTGGTCCAAAGAAGGCCAACGGATCAAATGGGAGGACGAAGATGGACGAACGAGACGAACTTGGCCCAAAGAAGGCCTACGGATCAAATGGGAGGACGAAGATGGACGAACGAGATGAACTTGGTCCAACGAAGGCCAACGGATCAAATGGGAGGACGAAGATGGACGAACGAGACGAACTTGGTCCAAAGTAGGCCTAGGGATCAAATGGGAGGACGAAGATGGAGGAACGAGGCGAACTTGGTCCAAAGAAGGCCTACGGATCAAATGGGAGGACGAAGATGGACGAACGAGACGAACTTGGTCCAAAGAAGGCCTACGGATCAAATGGGAGGACGAAGGTGGTAGAACAAGACGAACTTGGTCCAAAGAAGGCCTACGGATCAAATGGGAGGACGAAGAGGGACGAACGAGACAAACATGGTGCAAAGAAGGCCTACGGAGCAAATGGGAGGACGAAGATGGACGAACGAGACGAACTTGGTCAATAGAAGGCCTACGGATCAAATGGGAGGACGAAGATGGACGAACGAGACGAACTTGGTCCAAAGAAGTCCAACGGGTCAAATGGGAGGACGAAGATGGACGAAGGAGACGAACTTGGTCTAAAGAAGGCCTACGGATCAAATGGGAGGACGAAGATGGACGAACGAGACGAACTTGGTCCAAAGAATTCCAACGGATCAAATGGAGGACGAAGATGGACGAACGAGACGAACTTGGTCCAAAGAAGGCCTAGGGATCAAATGGGAGGACGAAGATGGAGGAACGAGGCGAACTTGGTCCAAAGAAGGCCTACAGATCAAATGGGAGGACGAAGATGGACGAACGAGACAAACTTGGTCCAAAGAATTCCAACGGATCAAATGGGAGGACAAAGGTGGTAGAACAAGACGAACTTGGTCTAAAGAAGGCCTACGGATCAAATGGGAGGACGAAGAGGGACGAACGAGACAAACATGGTGCAAAGAAGGCCTACGGAGCAAATGGGAGGACGAAGATGGACGAACGAGACGAACTTGGTCAAAAGAAGGCATACGGATCAAATGGGAGGACGAAGATGGACGAACGAGACGAACTTGGTCCAAAGAAGGCCTACGGATCAAATGGGAGGACGAAGATGGACGAACGAGACGAACTTGGTCCAAAGAAGGCCAACGGATCAAATGGGAGGACGAAGATGGACGAACGAGACGAACTTGGTCCAAAGAAGGCCTACGGATCAAATGGGAGGACGAAGATGGACGAACGAGACGAACTTGGTCCAAAGAAGGCCTACGGATCAAATGGGAGGACGAAGATGGGGGAATGAGGCGAACTTGGTCCAAAGAAGGCCTACGGATCAAATGGGAGGACGAAGATGGACGAACGAGACAAACTTGGTCCAAAGAAGGCCTACGGATCAAATGGGAGGACGAAGATGGACGAACGAGACGAACTTGGTCCAAAGAAGGCCTACGGATCAAATGGGAGGACGAAGATGGACGAACGAGACGAACTTGGTCCAAACAAGGCCTACGGATCAAATGGGAGGACGAAGATGGACGAATGAGACGAACTTGGTCCAAATAAGGCCTACGGATCAAATGGGAGGACGAAGATGGACGAACGAGACGAACTTGGTCCAAAGAAGGCCTACGGATCAAATGGGAGGACGAAGGTGGTAGAACAAGACGAACTTGGTCCAAAGAAGGCCTACAGATCAAATGGGAGGACGAAGAGGGACGAACGAGACGAACTTGGTCCAAAGAAGGCCTACGGATCAAATGGGAGGACGAAGAGGGACGAACGAGACAAACATGGTGCAAAGAAGGCCTACGGAGCAAATGGGAGGACGAAGATGGACGAACGAGACGAACTTGGTCAATAGAAGGCCTACGGATCAAATGGGAGGACGAAGATGGACGAACGAGACGAACTTGGTCCAAACAAGGCCTACGGATCAAATGGGAGGACGAAGATGGACGAACGAGACGAACTTGGTCCAAAGAAGGCCTACGGATCAAATGGGAGGACGAAGATGGACGAACGAGACGAACTTGGTCCAACGAAGGCCAACGGATCAAATGGGAGGAAGAAGATGGACGAACGAGACGAACTTTGTCCAAAGAAGGCCTAGGGATCAAATGGGAGGACGAAGATGGAGGAACGAGGCGAACTTGGTCCAAAGAAGGCCTACGGATCAAATGGGAGGACGAAGATGGACGAACGAGACAAACTTCGTCCAAAGAATTCCAACGGATCAAATGGGAGGACGAAGAGGGACGAACGAGACAAACATGGTGCAAAGAAGGCCTACGGAGCAAATGGGAGGACGAAGATGGACGAACGAGACGAACTTGGTCAATAGAAGGCCTACGGATCAAATGGGAGGACGAAGATGGACGAACGAGACGAACTTGGTCCAAAGAAGGCCTACGGATCAAATGGGAGGACGAAGATGGACGAACGAGACGAACTTGGTCCAAAGAAGGCCAACGGATCAAATGGGAGGACGAAGATGGACGAATGAGACGAACTTGGTCAATAGAAGGCCTACGGATCAAATGGGAGGACGAAGATGGACGAACGAGACGAACTTGGTCCAAAGAAGGCCTACGGATCAAATGGGAGTACGAAGGTGGTAGAACAAGACGAACTTGGTCCAAAGAAGGCCTACGGATCAAATGGGAGGACGAAGAGGGACGAACGAGACAAACATGGTGCAAAGAAGGCCTACGGAGCAAATGGGAGGACGAAGATGGACGAACGAGACGAACTTGGTCAATAGAAGGCCTACGGATCAAATGGGAGGACGAAGATGGACGAACGAGACGAACTTGGTCCAAAGAAGTCCAACGGGTCAAATGGGAGGACGAAGATGGACGAAGGAGACGAACTTGGTCTAAAGAAGGCCTACGGATCAAATGGGAGGACGAAGATGGACGAACGAGACGAACTTGGTCCAAAGAATTCCAACGGATCAAATGGAGGACGAAGATGGACGAACGAGACGAACTTGGTCCAAAGAAGGCCTAGGGATCAAATGGGAGGACGAAGATGGAGGAACGAGGCGAACTTGGTCCAAAGAAGGCCTACAGATCAAATGGGAGGACGAAGATGGACGAACGAGACAAACTTGGTCCAAAGAATTCCAACGGATCAAATGGGAGGACAAAGGTGGTAGAACAAGACGAACTTGGTCTAAAGAAGGCCTACGGATCAAATGGGAGGACGAAGAGGGACGAACGAGACAAACATGGTGCAAAGAAGGCCTACGGAGCAAATGGGAGGACGAAGATGGACGAACGAGACGAACTTGGTCAAAAGAAGGCATACGGATCAAATGGGAGGACGAAGATGGACGAACGAGACGAACTTGGTCCAAAGAAGGCCTACGGATCAAATGGGAGGACGAAGATGGACGAACGAGACGAACTTGGTCCAAAGAAGGCCAACGGATCAAATGGGAGGACGAAGATGGACGAACGAGACGAACTTGGTCCAAAGAAGGCCTACGGATCAAATGGGAGGACGAAGATGGACGAACGAGACGAACTTGGTCCAAAGAAGGCCTACGGATCAAATGGGAGGACGAAGATGGGGGAATGAGGCGAACTTGGTCCAAAGAAGGCCTACGGATCAAATGGGAGGACGAAGATGGACGAACGAGACAAACTTGGTCCAAAGAATTCCAACGGATCAAATGGGAGGACGAAGGTGGTTGAACAAGACGAACTTGGTCCAAAGAAGGCCTACGGATCAAATGGGAGGACGAAGATGGACGAACGAGACGAACTTGGTCCAAAGAAGGCCAACGGATCAAATGGGAGGACGAAGATGGACGAACGAGACGAACATGGTGCAAAGAAGGCCTACGGAGCAAATGGGAGGACGAAGATGGACGAACGAGACGAACTTGGCCCAAAGAAGGCCTAGGGATCAAATGGGAGGACGAAGATGGACGAACGAGACGAACTTGGTCCAAAGAAGGCCTACGGATCAAATGGGAGGACGAAGATGGACGAACGAGACGAACTTGGTCCAAAGAAGGCCAACGGATCAAATGGGAGGACGAAGATGGACGAACGAGACGAACTTGGTCCAAAGAAGGCCTAGGGATCAAATGGGAGGACGAAGATGGAGGGACGAGGCGAACTTGGTCCAAAGAAGGCCTACGGATCAAATGGGAGGACGAAGATGGACGAACGAGACGAACTTGGTCCAAAGAAGGCCTAGGGATCAAATGGGAGGACGAAGATGGAGGGACGAGGCGAACTTGGTCTAAAGAAGGCCTACGGATCAAATGGGAGGACGAAGATGGACGAACGAGACGAACTTGGTCCAAAGAAGGCCAACGGATCAAATGGGAGGACGAAGATGGACGAACGAGACGAACTTGGTCCAAAGAAGGCCTAGGGATCAAACGGGAGGACGAAGATGGAGGAACGAGGCGAATTTGGTCCAAAGAAGGCCTACAGATCAAATGGGAGGACAAAGATGGACGAACGAGCCGAACTTGGTCCAAAGAAGGCCAACGGATCAAATGGGAGGACGAAGATGGACGAACGAGACGAACTTGGCCCAAAGAAGGCCTACGGATCAAATGGGTGGACGAAGATGGACGAACTTGGTCCAACGAAGGCCAACGGATCAAATGGGAGGACGAAGATGGACGAACGAGACGAACTTGGTCCAAAGTAGGCCTAGGGATCAAATGGGAGGACGAAGATGGAGGAACGAGGCGAACTTGGTCCAAAGAAGGCCTACGGATCAAATGGGAGGACGAAGATGGACGAACGAGACGAACTTGGTCCAAAGAAGGCCTACGGATCAAATGGGAGGACGAAGGTGGTAGAACAAGACGAACTTGGTCCAAAGAAGGCCTACGGATCAAATGGGAGGACGAAGAGGGACGAACGAGACAAACATGGTGCAAAGAAGGCCTACGGAGCAAATGGGAGGACGAAGATGGACGAACGAGACGAACTTGGTCAATAGAAGGCCTATGGATCAAATGGGAGGACGAAGATGGACGAACGAGACGAACTTGGTCCAAAGAAGTCCAACGGGTCAAATGGGAGGACGAAGATGGACGAAGGAGACGAACTTGGTCTAAAGAAGGCCTACGGATCAAATGGGAGGACGAAGATGGACGAACGAGACGAACTTGGTCCAAAGAATTCCAACGGATCAAATGGAGGACGAAGATGGACGAACGAGACGAACTTGGTCCAAAGAAGGCCTAGGGATCAAATGGGAGGACGAAGATGGAGGAACGAGGCGAACTTGGTCCAAAGAAGGCCTACAGATCAAATGGGAGGACGAAGATGGACGAACGAGACAAACTTGGTCCAAAGAATTCCAACGGATCAAATGGGAGGACAAAGGTGGTAGAACAAGACGAACTTGGTCTAAAGAAGGCCTACGGATCAAATGGGAGGACGAAGAGGGACGAACGAGACAAACATGGTGCAAAGAAGGCCTACGGAGCAAATGGGAGGACGAAGATGGACGAACGAGACAAACTTGGTCAAAAGAAGGCATACGGATCAAATGGGAGGACGAAGATGGACGAACGAGACGAACTTGGTCCAAAGAAGGCCTACGGATCAAATGGGAGGACGAAGATGGACGAACGAGACGAACTTGGTCCAAAGAAGGCCAACGGATCAAATGGGAGGACGAAGATGGACGAACGAGACGAACTTGGTCCAAAGAAGGCCTACGGATCAAATGGGAGGACGAAGATGGACGAACGAGACGAACTTGGTCCAAAGAAGGCCTACGGATCAAATGGGAGGACGAAGATGGGGGAATGAGGCGAACTTGGTCCAAAGAAGGCCTACGGATCAAATGGGAGGACGAAGATGGACGAACGAGACAAACTTGGTCCAAAGAATTCCAACGGATCAAATGGGAGGACGAAGGTTGTTGAACAAGACGAACTTGGTCCAAAGAAGGCCTACGGATCAAATGGGAGGACGAAGATGGACGAACGAGACGAACTTGGTCCAAAGAAGGCCAACGGATCAAATGGGAGGACGAAGATGGACGAACGAGACGAACATGGTGCAAAGAAGGCCTACGGAGCAAATGGGAGGACGAAGATGGACGAACGAGACGAACTTGGCCCAAAGAAGGCCTAGGGATCAAATGGGAGGACGAAGATGGACGAACGAGACGAACTTGGTCCAAAGAAGGCCTACGGATCAAATGGGAGGACGAAGATGGACGAACGAGACGAACTTGGTCCAAAGAAGGCCAACGGATCAAATGGGAGGACGAAGATGGACGAACGAGACGAACTTGGTCCAAAGAAGGCCTAGGGATCAAATGGGAGGACGAAGATGGAGGGACGAGGCGAACTTGGTCCAAAGAAGGCCTACGGATCAAATGGGAGGACGAAGATGGACGAACGAGACGAACTTGGTCCAAAGAAGGCCTAGGGATCAAATGGGAGGACGAAGATGGAGGGACGAGGCGAACTTGGTCTAAAGAAGGCCTACGGATCAAATGGGAGGACGAAGATGGACGAACGAGACGAACTTGGTCCAAAGAAGGCCAACGGATCAAATGGGAGGACGAAGATGGACGAACGAGACGAACTTGGTCCAAAGAAGGCCTAGGGATCAAACGGGAGGACGAAGATGGAGGAACGAGGCGAACTTGGTCCAAAGAAGGCCTACAGATCAAATGGGAGGACGAAGATGGACGAACGAGACAAACTTGGTCCAAAGAATTCCAACGGATCAAATGGGAGGACAAAGGTGGTAGAACAAGACGAACTTGGTCTAAAGAAGGCCTACGGATCAAATGGGAGGACGAAGAGGGACGAACGAGACAAACATGGTGCAAAGAAGGCCTACGGAGCAAATGGGAGGACGAAGATGGACGAACGAGACGAACTTGGTCAAAAGAAGGCATACGGATCAAATGGGAGGACGAAGATGGACGAACGAGACGAACTTGGTCCAAAGAAGGCCTACGGATCAAATGGGAGGACGAAGATGGACGAACGAGACGAACTTGGTCCAAAGAAGGCCAACGGATCAAATGGGAGGACGAAGATGGACGAACGAGACGAACTTGGTCCAAAGAAGGCCTACGGATCAAATGGGAGGACGAAGATGGACGAACGAGACGAACTTGGTCCAAAGAAGGCCTACGGATCAAATGGGAGGACGAAGATGGGGGAATGAGGCGAACTTGGTCCAAAGAAGGCCTACGGATCAAATGGGAGGACGAAGATGGACGAACGAGACAAACTTGGTCCAAATAATTCCAACGGATCAAATGGGAGGACGAAGGTGGTTGAACAAGACGAACTTGGTCCAAAGAAGGCCTACGGATCAAATGGGAGGACGAAGATGGACGAACGAGACGAACTTGGTCCAAAGAAGGCCAACGGATCAAATGGGAGGACGAAGATGGACGAACGAGACGAACATGGTGCAAAGAAGGCCTACGGAGCAAATGGGAGGACGAAGATGGACGAACGAGACGAACTTGGCCCAAAGAAGGCCTAGGGATCAAATGGGAGGACGAAGATGGACGAACGAGACGAACTTGGTCCAAAGAAGGCCTACGGATCAAATGGGAGGACGAAGATGGACGAACGAGACGAACTTGGTCCAAAGAAGGCCAACGGATCAAATGGGAGGACGAAGATGGACGAACGAGACGAACTTGGTCCAAAGAAGGCCTAGGGATCAAATGGGAGGACGAAGATGGAGGGACGAGGCGAACTTGGTCCAAAGAAGGCCTACGGATCAAATGGGAGGACGAAGATGGACGAACGAGACGAACTTGGTCCAAAGAAGGCCTAGGGATCAAATGGGAGGACGAAGATGGAGGGACGAGGCGAACTTGGTCTAAAGAAGGCCTACGGATCAAATGGGAGGACGAAGATGGACGAACGAGACGAACTTGGTCCAAAGAAGGCCAACGGATCAAATGGGAGGACGAAGATGGACGAACGAGACGAACTTGGTCCAAAGAAGGCCTAGGGATCAAACGGGAGGACGAAGATGGAGGAACGAGGCGAACTTGGTCCAAAGAAGGCCTACAGATCAAATGGGAGGACAAAGATGGACGAACGAGCCGAACTTGGTCCAAAGAAGGCCAACGGATCAAATGGGAGGACGAAGATGGACGAACGAGACGAACTTGGTCCAAAGAAGGCCTACGGATCAAATGGGAGGACGAAGATGGACGAACGAGACGAACTTGGTCCAAAGTAGGCCTAGGGATCAAATGGGAGGACGAAGATGGAGGAACGAGGCGAACTTGGTCCAAAGAAGGCCTACGGATCAAATGGGAGGACGAAGATGGACGAACGAGACGAACTTGGTCCAAAGAAGGCCTACGGATCAAATGGGAGGACGAAGGTGGTAGAACAAGACGAACTTGGTCCAAAGAAGGCCTACGGATCAAATGGGAGGACGAAGAGGGACGAACGAGACAAACATGGTGCAAAGAAGGCCTACGGAGCAAATGGGAGGACGAAGATGGACGAACGAGACGAACTTGGTCAATAGAAGGCCTACGGATCAAATGGGAGGACGAAGATGGACGAACGAGACGAACTTGGTCCAAAGAAGTCCAACGGGTCAAATGGGAGGACGAAGATGGACGAAGGAGACGAACTTGGTCTAAAGAAGGCCTACGGATCAAATGGGAGGACGAAGATGGACGAACGAGACGAACTTGGTCCAAAGAATTCCAACGGATCAAATGGAGGACGAAGATGGACGAACGAGACGAACTTGGTCCAAAGAAGGCCTAGGGATCAAATGGGAGGACGAAGATGGAGGAACGAGGCGAACTTGGTCCAAAGAAGGCCTACAGATCAAATGGGAGGACGAAGTTGGACGAACGAGACAAACTTGGTCCAAAGAATTCCAACGGATCAAATGGGAGGACAAAGGTGGTAGAACAAGACGAACTTGGTCTAAAGAAGGCCTACGGATCAAATGGGAGGACGAAGAGGGACGAACGAGACAAACATGGTGCAAAGAAGGCCTACGGAGCAAATGGGAGGACGAAGATGGACGAACGAGACGAACTTGGTCAAAAGAAGGCATACGGATCAAATGGGAGGACGAAGATGGACGAACGAGACGAACTTGGTCCAAAGAAGGCCTACGGATCAAATGGGAGGACGAAGATGGACGAACGAGACGAACTTGGTCCAAAGAAGGCCAACGGATCAAATGGGAGGACGAAGATGGACGAACGAGACGAACTTGGTCCAAAGAAGGCCTACGGATCAAATGGGAGGACGAAGATGGACGAACGAGACGAACTTGGTCCAAAGAAGGCCTACGGATCAAATGGGAGGACGAAGATGGGGGAATGAGGCGAACTTGGTCCAAAGAAGGCCTACGGATCAAATGGGAGGACGAAGATGGACGAACGAGACAAACTTGGTCCAAAGAATTCCAACGGATCAAATGGGAGGACGAAGGTTGTTGAACAAGACGAACTTGGTCCAAAGAAGGCCTACGGATCAAATGGGAGGACGAAGATGGACGAACGAGACGAACTTGGTCCAAAGAAGGCCAACGGATCAAATGGGAGGACGAAGATGGACGAACGAGACGAACATGGTGCAAAGAAGGCCTACGGAGCAAATGGGAGGACGAAGATGGACGAACGAGACGAACTTGGCCCAAAGAAGGCCTAGGGATCAAATGGGAGGACGAAGATGGACGAACGAGACGAACTTGGTCCAAAGAAGGCCTACGGATCAAATGGGAGGACGAAGATGGACGAACGAGACGAACTTGGTCCAAAGAAGGCCAACGGATCAAATGGGAGGACGAAGATGGACGAACGAGACGAACTTGGTCCAAAGAAGGCCTAGGGATCAAATGGGAGGACGAAGATGGAGGGACGAGGCGAACTTGGTCCAAAGAAGGCCTACGGATCAAATGGGAGGACGAAGATGGACGAACGAGACGAACTTGGTCCAAAGAAGGCCTAGGGATCAAATGGGAGGACGAAGATGGAGGGACGAGGCGAACTTGGTCTAAAGAAGGCCTACGGATCAAATGGGAGGACGAAGATGGACGAACGAGACGAACTTGGTCCAAAGAAGGCCAACGGATCAAATGGGAGGACGAAGATGGACGAACGAGACGAACTTGGTCCAAAGAAGGCCTAGGGATCAAACGGGAGGACGAAGATGGAGGAACGAGGCGAACTTGGTCCAAAGAAGGCCTACAGATCAAATGGGAGGACAAAGATGGACGAACGAGCCGAACTTGGTCGAAAGAAGGCCAACGGATCAAATGGGAGGACGAAGATGGACGAACGAGACGAACTTGGCCCAAAGAAGGCCTACGGATCAAATGGGAGGACGAAGATGGACGAACGAGACGAACTTGGTCCAACGAAGGCCAACGGATCAAATGGGAGGACGAAGATGGACGAACGAGACGAACTTGGTCCAAAGTAGGCCTAGGGATCAAATGGGAGGACGAAGATGGAGGAACGAGGCGAACTTGGTCCAAAGAAGGCCTACGGATCAAATGGGAGGACGAAGATGGACGAACGAGACGAACTTGGTCCAAAGAAGGCCTACGGATCAAATGGGAGGACGAAGATGGACGAACGAGACGAACTTGGTCCAACGAAGGCCAACGGATCAAATGGGAGGACGAAGATGGACGAACGAGACGAACTTGGTCCAAAGAAGGCCAACGGATCAAATGGGAGGACGAAGATGGACGAACGAGACGAACTTGGTCCAAAGAAGGCCTAGGGATCAAATGGGAGGACGAAGATGGAGGGACGAGGCGAACTTGGTCCAAAGAAGGCCTACGGATCAAATGGGAGGACGAAGATGGACGAACGAGACGAACTTGGTCCAAAGAAGGCCTAGGGATCAAATGGGAGGACGAAGATGGAGGGACGAGGCGAACTTGGTCTAAAGAAGGCCTACGGATCAAATGGGAGGACGAAGATGGACGAACGAGACGAACTTGGTCCAAAGAAGGCCAACGGATCAAATGGGAGGACGAAGATGGACGAACGAGACGAACTTGGTCCAAAGAAGGCCTAGGGATCAAACGGGAGGACGAAGATGGAGGAACGAGGCGAACTTGGTCCAAAGAAGGCCTACAGATCAAATGGGAGGACAAAGATGGACGAACGAGCCGAACTTGGTCCAAAGAAGGCCAACGGATCAAATGGGAGGACGAAGATGGACGAACGAGACGAACTTGGTCCAAAGAAGGCCTAGGGATCAAACGGGAGGACGAAGATGGAGGAACGAGGCGAACTTGGTCCAAAGAAGGCCTACAGATCAAATGGGAGGACAAAGATGGACGAACGAGCCGAACTTGGTCCAAAGAAGGCCTACGGATCAAATGGGAGGACGAAGATGGACGAACGAGACAAACCTGGTCCAAAGAATTCCAACGGATCAAATGGGAGGACGAAGGTGGTTGAACAAGACGAACTTGGTCCAAAGAAGGCCTACGGATCAAATGGGAGGACGAAGATGGACGAACGAGACGAACTTGGTCCAAAGAAGGCCAACGGATCAAATGGGAGGACGAAGATGGACGAACGAGACGAACATGGTCCAAAGAAGGCCTACGGATCAAATGGGAGGACGAAGATGGACGAACGAGACAAACTTCGTCCAAAGAATTCCAACGGATCAAATGGGAGGACGAAGAGGGACGAACGAGACAAACATGGTGCAAAGAAGGCCTACGGAGCAAATGGGAGGACGAAGATGGACGAACGAGACGAACTTGGTCAATAGAAGGCCTACGGATCAAATGGGAGGACGAAGATGGACGAACGAGACGAACTTGGTCCAAAGAAGGCCTACGGATCAAATGGGAGGACGAAGATGGACGAACGAGACGAACTTGGTCCAAAGAAGGCCAACGGATCAAATGGGAGGACGAAGATGGACGAATGAGACGAACTTGGTCAATAGAAGGCCTACGGATCAAATGGGAGGACGAAGATGGACGAACGAGACGAACTTGGTCCAAAGAAGGCCTACGGATCAAATGGGAGTACGAAGGTGGTAGAACAAGACGAACTTGGTCCAAAGAAGGCCTACGGATCAAATGGGAGGACGAAGAGGGACGAACGAGACAAACATGGTGCAAAGAAGGCCTACGGAGCAAATGGGAGGACGAAGATGGACGAACGAGACGAACTTGGTCAATAGAAGGCCTACGGATCAAATGGGAGGACGAAGATGGACGAACGAGACGAACTTGGTCCAAAGAAGTCCAACGGGTCAAATGGGAGGACGAAGATGGACGAAGGAGACGAACTTGGTCTAAAGAAGGCCTACGGATCAAATGGGAGGACGAAGATGGACGAACGAGACGAACTTGGTCCAAAGAATTCCAACGGATCAAATGGAGGACGAAGATGGACGAACGAGACGAACTTGGTCCAAAGAAGGCCTAGGGATCAAATGGGAGGACGAAGATGGAGGAACGAGGCGAACTTGGTCCAAAGAAGGCCTACAGATCAAATGGGAGGACGAAGATGGACGAACGAGACAAACTTGGTCCAAAGAATTCCAACGGATCAAATGGGAGGACAAAGGTGGTAGAACAAGACGAACTTGGTCTAAAGAAGGCCTACGGATCAAATGGGAGGACGAAGAGGGACGAACGAGACAAACATGGTGCAAAGAAGGCCTACGGAGCAAATGGGAGGACGAAGATGGACGAACGAGACGAACTTGGTCAAAAGAAGGCATACGGATCAAATGGGAGGACGAACGAGACGAACTTGGTCCAAAGAAGGCCTACGGATCAAATGGGAGGACGAAGATGGACGAACGAGACGAACTTGGTCCAAAGAAGGCCAACGGATCAAATGGGAGGACGAAGATGGACGAACGAGACGAACTTGGTCCAAAGAAGGCCTACGGATCAAATGGGAGGACGAAGATGGACGAACGAGACGAACTTGGTCCAAAGAAGGCCTACGGATCAAATGGGAGGACGAAGATGGGGGAATGAGGCGAACTTGGTCCAAAGAAGGCCTACGGATCAAATGGGAGGACGAAGATGGACGAACGAGACAAACTTGGTCCAAAGAATTCCAACGGATCAAATGGGAGGACGAAGGTGGTTGAACAAGACGAACTTGGTCCAAAGAAGGCCTACGGATCAAATGGGAGGACGAAGATGGACGAACGAGACGAACTTGGTCCAAAGAAGGCCAACGGATCAAATGGGAGGACGAAGATGGACGAACGAGACGAACATGGTGCAAAGAAGGCCTACGGAGCAAATGGGAGGACGAAGATGGACGAACGAGACGAACTTGGCCCAAAGAAGGCCTAGGGATCAAATGGGAGGACGAAGATGGACGAACGAGACGAACTTGGTCCAAAGAAGGCCTACGGATCAAATGGGAGGACGAAGATGGACGAACGAGACGAACTTGGTCCAAAGAAGGCCAACGGATCAAATGGGAGGACGAAGATGGACGAACGAGACGAACTTGGTCCAAAGAAGGCCTAGGGATCAAATGGGAGGACGAAGATGGAGGGACGAGGCGAACTTGGTCCAAAGAAGGCCTACGGATCAAATGGGAGGACGAAGATGGACGAACGAGACGAACTTGGTCCAAAGAAGGCCTAGGGATCAAATGGGAGGACGAAGATGGAGGGACGAGGCGAACTTGGTCTAAAGAAGGCCTACGGATCAAATGGGAGGACGAAGATGGACGAACGAGACGAACTTGGTCCAAAGAAGGCCAACGGATCAAATGGGAGGACGAAGATGGACGAACGAGACGAACTTGGTCCAAAGAAGGCCTAGGGATCAAACGGGAGGACGAAGATGGAGGAACGAGGCGAACTTGGTCCAAAGAAGGCCTACAGATCAAATGGGAGGACAAAGATGGACGAACGAGCCGAACTTGGTCCAAAGAAGGCCAACGGATCAAATGGGAGGACGTAGATGGACGAACGAGACGAACTTGGCCCAAAGAAGGCCTACGGATCAAATGGGAGGACGAAGATGGACGAACGAGACGAACTTGGTCCAACGAAGGCCAACGGATCAAATGGGAGGACGAAGATGGACGAACGAGACGAACTTGGTCCAAAGTAGGCCTAGGGATCAAATGGGAGGACGAAGATGGAGGAACGAGGCGAACTTGGTCCAAAGAAGGCCTACGGATCAAATGGGAGGACGAAGATGGACGAACGAGACGAACTTGGTCCAAAGAAGGCCTACGGATCAAATGGGAGGACGAAGATGGACGAACGAGACGAACTTGGTCCAACGAAGGCCAACGGATCAAATGGGAGGACGAAGATGGACGAACGAGACGAACTTGGTCCAAAGAAGGCCAACGGATCAAATGGGAGGACGAAGATGGACGAACGAGACGAACTTGGTCCAAAGAAGGCCTAGGGATCAAATGGGAGGACGAAGATGGAGGGACGAGGCGAACTTGGTCCAAAGAAGGCCTACGGATCAAATGGGAGGACGAAGATGGACGAACGAGACGAACTTGGTCCAAAGAAGGCCTAGGGATCAAATGGGAGGACGAAGATGGAGGGACGAGGCGAACTTGGTCTAAAGAAGGCCTACGGATCAAATGGGAGGACGAAGATGGACGAACGAGACGAACTTGGTCCAAAGAAGGCCAACGGATCAAATGGGAGGACGAAGATGGACGAACGAGACGAACTTGGTCCAAAGAAGGCCTAGGGATCAAACGGGAGGACGAAGATGGAGGAACGAGGCGAACTTGGTCCAAAGAAGGCCTACAGATCAAATGGGAGGACAAAGATGGACGAACGAGCCGAACTTGGTCCAAAGAAGGCCAACGGATCAAATGGGAGGACGAAGATGGACGAACGAGACGAACTTGGCCCAAAGAAGGCCTACGGATCAAATGGGAGGACGAAGATGGACGAACGAGACGAACTTGGTCCAACGAAGGCCAACGGATCAAATGGGAGGACGAAGATGGACGAACGAGACGAACTTGGTCCAAAGAAGGCCTAGGGATCAAATGGGAGGACGAAGATGGAGGAACGAGGCGAACTTGGTCCAAAGAAGGCCTACGGATCAAATGGGAGGACGAAGATGGACGAACGAGACGAACTTGGTCCAAAGAAGGCCTACGGATCAAATGGGAGGACGAAGATGGACGAACGAGACGAACTTGGTCCAACGAAGGCCAACGGATCAAATGGGAGGACGAAGATGGACGAATGAGACGAACTTGGTCAATAGAAGGCCTACGGATCAAATGGGAGGACGAAGATGGACGAACGAGACGAACTTGGTCCAAAGAAGGCCTACGGATCAAATGGGAGGACGAAGGTGGTAGAACAAGACGAACTTGGTCCAAAGAAGGCCTAGGGATCAAATGGGAGGACGAAGATGGAGGAACGAGGCGAACTTGGTCCAAAGAAGGCCAACGGATCAAATGGGAGGACGAAGATGGACGAACGAGACGAACTTGGTCCAAAGAAGGCCTACGGATCAAATGGGAGGACGAAGATGGACGAACGAGACGAACTTGGTCCAACGAAGGCCAACGGATCAAATGGGAGGACGAAGATGGACGAACGAGACGAACTTGGTCCAACGAAGGCCTACGGAGCAAATGGGAGGACGAAGATGGACGAACGAGACGAACATGGTCAATAGAAGGCCTACGGATCAAATGGGTGGACGAAGATGGACGAACGAGACGAACTTGGTCCAAACAAGGCCTACGGATCAAATGGGAGGACGAAGATGGACGAACGAGGCGAACTTGGTCCAAAGAAGGCCTACGGATCAAATGGGAGGACGAAGATGGACGAACGAGACGAACTTGGTCCAACGAGGGCCAAAGGGTCAAATGGGAGGACGAAGATGGACGAACGAGACGAACTTTGTCCAAAGAAGGCCTAGGGATCAAATGGGAGGACGAAGATGGAGGAACGAGGCGAACTTGGTCCAAAGAAGGCCTACGGATCAAATGGGAGGACGAAGATGGACGAACGAGACAAACTTCGTCCAAAGAAGGCCTAGGGATCAAATGGGAGGACGAAGATGGAGGGACGAGGCGAACTTGGTCAAAGAAGGCCTACGGATCAAATGGGAGGACGAAGATGGACGAACGAGACAAACATGGTGCAAAGAAGGCCTACAGAGCAAATGGGAGGACGAAGATGGACGAACGAGACGAACTTGGTCAATAGAAGGCCTACGGATCAAATGGGAGGACGAAGATGGACGAACGAGACGAACTTGGTCCAAAGAAGTCCAACGGGTCAAATGGGAGGACGAAGATGGACGAAGGAGACGAACTTGGTCTAAAGAAGGCCTACGGATCAAATGGGAGGACGAAGATGGACGAACGAGACGAACTTGGTCCAAAGAATTCCAACGGATCAAATGGAGGACGAAGATGGACGAACGAGACGAACTTGGTCCAAAGAAGGCCTAGGGATCAAATGGGAGGACGAAGATGGAGGAACGAGGCGAACTTGGTCCAAAGAAGGCCTACAGATCAAATGGGAGGACGAAGATGGACGAACGAGACAAACTTGGTCCAAAGAATTCCAACGGATCAAATGGGAGGACAAAGGTGGTAGAACAAGACGAACTTGGTCTAAAGAAGGCCTACGGATCAAATGGGAGGACGAAGAGGGACGAACGAGACAAACATGGTGCAAAGAAGGCCTACGGAGCAAATGGGAGGACGAAGATGGACGAACGAGACGAACTTGGTCAAAAGAAGGCATACGGATCAAATGGGAGGACGAAGATGGACGAACGAGACGAACTTGGTCCAAAGAAGGCCTACGGATCAAATGGGAGGACGAAGATGGACGAACGAGACGAACTTGGTCCAAAGAAGGCCAACGGATCAAATGGGAGGACGAAGATGGACGAACGAGACGAACTTGGTCCAAAGAAGGCCTACGGATCAAATGGGAGGACGAAGATGGACGAACGAGACGAACTTGGTCCAAAGAAGGCCTACGGATCAAATGGGAGGACGAAGATGGGGGAATGAGGCGAACTTGGTCCAAAGAAGGCCTACGGATCAAATGGGAGGACGAAGATGGACGAACGAGACAAACTTGGTCCAAAGAATTCCAACGGATCAAATGGGAGGACGAAGGTGGTTGAACAAGACGAACTTGGTCCAAAGAAGGCCTACGGATCAAATGGGAGGACGAAGATGGACGAACGAGACGAACTTGGTCCAAAGAAGGCCAACGGATCAAATGGGAGGACGAAGATGGACGAACGAGACGAACATGGTGCAAAGAAGGCCTACGGAGCAAATGGGAGGACGAAGATGGACGAACGAGACGAACTTGGCCCAAAGAAGGCCTAGGGATCAAATGGGAGGACGAAGATGGACGAACGAGACGAACTTGGTCCAAAGAAGGCCTACGGATCAAATGGGAGGACGAAGATGGACGAACGAGACGAACTTGGTCCAAAGAAGGCCAACGGATCAAATGGGAGGACGAAGATGGACGAACGAGACGAACTTGGTCCAAAGAAGGCCTAGGGATCAAATGGGAGGACGAAGATGGAGGGACGAGGCGAACTTGGTCTAAAGAAGGCCTACGGATCAAATGGGAGGACGAAGATGGACGAACGAGACGAACTTGGTCCAAAGAAGGCCAACGGATCAAATGGGAGGACGAAGATGGACGAACGAGACGAACTTGGTCCAAAGAAGGCCTAGGGATCAAACGGGAGGACGAAGATGGAGGAACGAGGCGAACTTGGTCCAAAGAAGGCCTACAGATCAAATGGGAGGACAAAGATGGACGAACGAGCCGAACTTGGTCCAAAGAAGGCCAACGGATCAAATGGGAGGACGAAGATGGACGAACGAGACGAACTTGGCCCAAAGAAGGCCTACGGATCAAATGGGAGGACGAAGATGGACGAACGAGACGAACTTGGTCCAACGAAGGCCAACGGATCAAATGGGAGGACGAAGATGGACGAACGAGACGAACTTGGTCCAAAGTAGGCCTAGGGATCAAATGGGAGGACGAAGATGGAGGAACGAGGCGAACTTGGTCCAAAGAAGGCCTACGGATCAAATGGGAGGACGAAGATGGACGAACGAGACGAACTTGGTCCAAAGAAGGCCTACGGATCAAATGGGAGGACGAAGATGGACGAACGAGACGAACTTGGTCCAATGAAGGCCAACGGATCAAATGGGAGGACGAAGATGGACGAACGAGACGAACTTGGTCCAAAGAAGGCCAACGGATCAAATGGGAGGACGAAGATGGACGAACGAGACGAACTTGGTCCAAAGAAGGCCTAGGGATCAAATGGGAGGACGAAGATGGAGGGACGAGGCGAACTTGGTCCAAAGAAGGCCTACGGATCAAATGGGAGGACGAAGATGGACGAACGAGACGAACTTGGTCCAAAGAAGGCCTAGGGATCAAATGGGAGGACGAAGATGGAGGGACGAGGCGAACTTGGTCTAAAGAAGGCCTACGGATCAAATGGGAGGACGAAGATGGACGAACGAGACGAACTTGGTCCAAAGAAGGCCAACGGATCAAATGGGAGGACGAAGATGGACGAACGAGACGAACTTGGTCCAAAGAAGGCCTAGGGATCAAACGGGAGGACGAAGATGGAGGAACGAGGCGAACTTGGTCCAAAGAAGGCCTACAGATCAAATGGGAGGACAAAGATGGACGAACGAGCCGAACTTGGTCCAAAGAAGGCCAACGGATCAAATGGGGGGACGAAGATGGACGAACGAGACGAACTTGGCCCAAAGAAGGCCTACGGATCAAATGGGAGGACGAAGATGGACGAACGAGACGAACTTGGTCCAACGAAGGCCAACGGATCAAATGGGAGGACGAAGATGGACGAACGAGACGAACTTGGTCCAAAGAAGGCCTAGGGATCAAATGGGAGGACGAAGATGGAGGAACGAGGCGAACTTGGTCCAAAGAAGGCCTACGGATCAAATGGGAGGACGAAGATGGACGAACGAGACGAACTTGGTCCAACGAAGGCCAACGGATCAAATGGGACGAAGATGGACGAACGAGACGAACTTGGTCCAAAGTAGGCCTAGGGATCAAATGGGAGGACGAAGATGGAGGAACGAGGCGAACTTGGTCCAAAGAAGGCCTACGGATCAAATGGGAGGACGAAGATGGACGAACGAGACGAACTTGGTCCAAAGAAGGCCTACGGATCAAATGGGAGGACGAAGATGGACGAACGAGACGAACTTGGTCCAATGAAGGCCAACGGATCAAATGGGAGGACGAAGATGGACGAACGAGACGAACTTGGTCCAAAGAAGGCCAACGGATCAAATGGGAGGACGAAGATGGACGAACGAGACGAACTTGGTCCAAAGAAGGCCTAGGGATCAAATGGGAGGACGAAGATGGAAGGACGAGGCGAACTTGGTCCAAAGAAGGCCTACGGATCAAATGGGAGGACGAAGATGGACGAACGAGACGAACTTGGTCCAAAGAAGGCCTAGGGATCAAATGGGAGGACGAAGATGGAGGGACGAGGCGAACTTGGTCTAAAGAAGGCCTACGGATCAAATGGGAGGACGAAGATGGACGAACGAGACGAACTTGGTCCAAAGAAGGCCAACGGATCAAATGGGAGGACGAAGATGGACGAACGAGACGAACTTGGTCCAAAGAAGGCCTAGGGATCAAACGGGAGGACGAAGATGGAGGAACGAGGCGAACTTGGTCCAAAGAAGGCCTACAGATCAAATGGGAGGACAAAGATGGACGAACGAGCCGAACTTGGTCCAAAGAAGGCCAACGGATCAAATGGGGGGACGAAGATGGACGAACGAGACGAACTTGGCCCAAAGAAGGCCTACGGATCAAATGGGAGGACGAAGATGGACGAACGAGACGAACTTGGTCCAACGAAGGCCAACGGATCAAATGGGAGGACGAAGATGGACGAACGAGACGAACTTGGTCCAAAGAAGGCCTAGGGATCAAATGGGAGGACGAAGATGGAGGAACGAGGCGAACTTGGTCCAAAGAAGGCCTACGGATCAAATGGGAGGACGAAGATGGACGAACGAGACGAACTTGGTCCAACGAAGGCCAACGGATCAAATGGGAGGACGAAGATGGACGAATGAGACGAACTTGGTCAATAGAAGGCCTACGGATCAAATGGGAGGACGAAGATGGACGAACGAGACGAACTTGGTCCAAAGAAGGCCTACGGATCAAATGGGAGGACGAAGGTGGTAGAACAAGACGAACTTGGTCCAAAGAAGGCCTAGGGATCAAATGGGAGGACGAAGATGGAGGAACGAGGCGAACTTGGTCCAAAGAAGGCCAACGGATCAAATGGGAGGACGAAGATGGACGAACGAGACGAACTTGGTCCAAAGAAGGCCTACGGATCAAATGGGAGGACGAAGATGGACGAACGAGACGAACTTGGTCCAACGAAGGCCAACGGATCAAATGGGAGGACGAAGATGGACGAACGAGACGAACTTGGTCCAACGAAGGCCTACGGAGCAAATGGGAGGACGAAGATGGACGAACGAGACGAACATGGTCAATAGAAGGCCTACGGATCAAATGGGTGGACGAAGATGGACGAACGAGACGAACTTGGTCCAAACAAGGCCTACGGATCAAATGGGAGGACGAAGATGGACGAACGAGGCGAACTTGGTCCAAAGAAGGCCTACGGATCAAATGGGAGGACGAAGATGGACGAACGAGACGAACTTGGTCCAACGAGGGCCAAAGGGTCAAATGGGAGGACGAAGATGGACGAACGAGACGAACTTTGTCCAAAGAAGGCCTAGGGATCAAATGGGAGGACGAAGATGGAGGAACGAGGCGAACTTGGTCCAAAGAAGGCCTATGGATCAAATGGGAGGACGAAGATGGACGAACGAGACAAACTTCGTCCAAAGAATTCCAACGGATCAAATGGAAGGACGAAGAGGGACGAACGAGGCAAACATGGTGCAAAGAAGGCCTACGGAGCAAATGGGAGGACGAAGATGGACGAACGAGACGAACTTGGTCAAAGAAGGCCTACGGATCAAATGGGAGGACGAAGATGGACGAACGAGACGAACTTGGTCCAAAGAAGGCCTAGGAATCAAATAGGAGGACGAAGATGGAGGAACGAGGCGAACTTGGTCCAAAGAAGGCCTACGGATCAAATGGGAGGACGAAGATGGACGAACGAGACGAACTTGGTCCAACGAAGGCCAACGGATCAAATGGGAGGACGAAGATGGACGAATGAGACGAACTTGGTCAATAGAAGGCCTACGGATCAAATGGGAGGACGAAGATGGACGAACGAGACGAACTTGGTCCAAAGAAGGCCTACGGATCAAATGGGAGGACGAAGGTGGTAGAACAAGACGAACTTGGTCCAAAGAAGGCCTAGGGATCAAATGGGAGGACGAAGATGGAGGAACGAGGCGAACTTGGTCCAACGAAGGCCAACGGATCAAATGGGAGGACGAAGATGGACGAACGAGACGAACTTGGTCCAAAGAAGGCCTACGGATCAAATGGGAAGACGAAGATGGACGAACGAGACGAACTTGGTCCAAAGAAGGCCAACGGATCAAATGGGAGGACGAAGATGGACGAACGAGACGAACTTGGTCCAAAGAAGGCCTACGGATCAAATGGGAGGACGAAGATGGACGAACGAGACGAACTTGGTCCAAAGAAGGCCTAAGGATCAAATGGGAGGACGAAGATGGGGGAATGAGGCGAACTTGGTCCAAAGAAGGCCTACGGATCAAATGGGAGGACGAAGATGGACGAACGAGACGAACTTGGTCCAAACAAGGCCTACGGATCAAATGGGAGGACGAAGATGGACGAACGAGACGAACTTGGTCCAAAGAAGGCCTACGGATCAAATGGGAGGACGAAGATGGACGAACGAGACGAACTTGGTCCAACGATGGCCAACGGATCAAATGGGAGGACGAAGATGGACGAACGAGACGAACTTTGTCCAAAGAAGGCCTAGGGATCAAATGGGAGGGCGAAGATGGGGGAACGAGGCGAACTTGGTCCAAAGAAGGCCTACGGATCAAATGGGAGGACGAAGATGGACGAACGAGACAAACTTCGTCCAAAGAATTCCAACGGATCAAATGGGAGGACGAAGAGGGACGAACGAGACAAACATGGTGCAAAGAAGGCCTACGGAGCAAATGGGAGGACGAAGATGGACGAACGAGACGAACTTGGTCAATAGAAGGCCTACGGATCAAATGGGAGGACGAAGATGGACGAACGAGACGAACTTGGTCCAAAGAAGGCCTACGGAACAAATGGGAGGACGAAGATGGACGAACGAGACGAACTTGGTCCAAAGAAGGCCAACGGATCAAATGGGAGGACGAAGATGGACGAACGAGACGAACTTGGTCCAAAGAAGGCCTAGCGATCAAACGGGAGGACGGAGATGGAGGAACGAGGCGAACTTGGTCCAAAGAAGGCCTACAGATCAAATGGGAGGACAAAGATGGACGAACGAGCCGAACTTGGTCCAAAGAAGGCCAACGGATCAAATGGGAGGACGAAGATGGACGAACGAGACGAACTTGGCCCAAAGAAGGCCTACGGATCAAATGGGAGGACGAAGATGGACGAACGAGACGAACTTGGTCCAACGAAGGCCAACGGATCAAATGGGAGGACGAAGATGGACGAACGAGACGAACTTGGGCCAAAGGAGGCCTACGGATCAAATGGGAGGACGAAGATGGACGAACAAGACGAACTTGGTCCAAAGAAGGCCTACGGATCAAATGGGAGGACGAAGATGGACGAACGAGACGAACTTGGTCCAACGAAGGCCAACGGATCAAATGGCAGGACGAAGATGGACGAATGAGACGAACTTGGTCAATAGAAGGCCTAAGGATCAAATGGGAGGACGAAGATGGACGAAAGAGACGAACTTGGTCCAAAGAAGGCCTACGGATCAAATGGGAGGACGAAGGTGGTAGAACAAGACGAACTTGGTCCAAAGAAGGCCTAGGGATCAAATGGGAGGACGAAGATGGAGGAACGAGGCGAACTTGGTCCAAAGAAGGCCAACGGATCAAATGGGAGGACGAAGATGGACGAACGAGACGAACTTGGTCCAAAGAAGGCCTACGGATCAAATGGGAGGACGAATATGGACGAACGAGACGAACTTGGTCCAACGAAGGCCAACGGATCAAATGGGAGGACGAAGATGGACGAACGAGACGAACTTGGTCCAACGAAGGCCTACGGAGCAAATGGGAGGACGAAGATGGACGAACGAGACGAACATGGTCAATAGAAGGCCTACGGATCAAATGGGTGGACGAAGATGGACGAACGAGACGAACTTGGTCCAAACAAGGCCTACGGATCAAATGGGTGGACGAAGATGGACGAACGAGGCGAACTTGGTCCAAAGAAGGCCTACGGATCAAATGGGAGGACGAAGATGGACGAACGAGACGAACTTGGTCCAACGAAGGCCAACGGATCAAATGGGAGGACGAAGATGGACGAACGAGACAAACTTCGTCCAAAGAATTCCAACGGATCAAATGGGAGGACGAAGAGGGACGAACGAGACAAACATGGTGCAAAGAAGGCCTACGGAGCAAATGGGAGGACGAAGATGGACGAACGAGACGAACTTGGTCAAAGAAGGCCTACGGATCAAATGGGAGGACGAAGATGGACGAACGAGACGAACTTGGTCCAAAGAAGGCCTAGGGATCAAATGGGAGGACGAAGATGGAGGAACGAGGCGAATTTGGTCCAAAGAAGGCCTACGGATCAAATGGGAGGACGAAGATGGACGAACGAGACGAACTTGGTCCAAAGAAGGCCTAGGGATCAAATGGGAGGACGAAGATGGAGGAACGAGGCGAACTTGGTCCAAAGAAGGCCTACGGATCAAATGGGAGGACGAAGATGGACGAACGAGACGAACTTGGTCCAAAGAAGGCCTACGGATCAAATGGGAGGACGATGATGGACGAACGAGACGAACTTGGTCCAAAGAAGGCCTACGGATCAAATGGGAGGACGAAGGTGGTAGAACAAGACGAACTTGGTCCAAAGAAGGCCTTGGGATCAAATGGGAGGACGAAGATGGAGGAACGAGGCGAACTTGGTCCAACGAAGGCCAACGGATCAAATGGGAGGAAGAAGATGGACGAACGAGACGAACTTGGTCCAAAGAAGGCCTACGGATCAAATGGGAGGTCGAAGATGGACGAACGAGACGAACTTGGTCCAAAGAAGGCCAACGGATCAAATGGGAGGACGAAGATGGACGAACGGGACGAACTTGGTCCAAAGATGGCCTACGGATCAAATGGGAGGACGAAGATGGACGAACGAGACGAACTTGGTCCAAAGAAGGCCTACGGATCAGATGGGAGGACGAAGATGGGGGAATGAGACGAACTTGGTCCAAACAAGGCCTACGGATCAAATGGGAGGACGAAGATGGACGAACGAGACGAACTTGGTCCAACGAAGGCCAACGGATCAAATGGGAGGACGAAGATGGACGAACGAGACGAACTTTGTCCAAAGAAGGCCTAGGGATCAAATGGGAGGACGAAGATGGGGGAACGAGGCGAACTTGGTCCAAAGAAGGCCTACGGTTCAAATGGGAGGACGAAGATGGACGAACGAGATAAACTTCGTCCAAAGAATTCCAACGGATCAAATGGGAGGACGAAGAGGGACGAACGAGACAAACATGGTGCAAAGAAGGCCTACGGAGCAAATGGGAGAACGAAGATGGACGAACGAGACGAACTTGGTCAATAGAAGGCCTACGGATCAAATGGGAGGACGAAGAAGGACGAACGAGACGAACTTGGTCCAAAGAAGGCCTACGGATCAAATGGGAGGACGAAGATGGACGAACGAGACGAACTTGGTCCAAAGAAGGCCAACGGATCAAATGGGAGGACGAAGATGGACGAAGGAGACGAACTTGGTCAATAGAAGGCCTACGGATCAAATGGGAGGACGAAGGTGGTAGAACAAGACGAACTTGGTCCAAAGACGGCCTACGGATCAAATGGGAGGACGAAGAGGGACGAACGAGACAAACATGGTGCAAAGAAGGCCTACGAGCAAATGGGAGGACGAAGATGGACGAACGAGACGAACTTGGTCAATAGAAGGCCTACGGATCAAATGGGAGGACGAAGATGGACGAACGAGACGAACTTGGTCCAAAGAAGTCCAACGGGTCAAATGGGAGGACGAAGATGGACGAAGGAGACGAACTTGGTCCAAAGAAGGCCTACGGATCAAATGGGAGGACGAAGATGGACGAACGAGACGAACTTGGTCCAAAGAAGGCCTAGGGATCAAATGGGAGGACGAAGATGGGGGAACGAGGCGAACTTGGTCCAAAGAAGTCCTACGGATCAAATGGGAGGACGAAGATAGACGAACGAGACAAACTTCGTCCAAAGAATTCCAACGGATCAAATGGGAGGACGAAGAGGGACGAACGAGACAAACATGGTGCAAAGAAGGCCTACGGAGCAAATGGGAGGAGGAAGATGGACGAACGAGACGAACTTGGTCAATAGAAGGCCTACGGATCAAATGGGAGGACGAAGATGGACGAACGAGACGAACTTGGTCCAAAGAAGGCCTACGGATCAAATAGGAGGACGAAGATGGACGAACGAGACGAACTTGGTCCAAAGAAGGCCAACGGATCAAATGGGAGAACGAAGATGGACGAATGAGACGAACTTGGTCAATAGAAGGCCTACGGATCAAATGGGAGGACGAAGATGGACGAACGAGACGAACTTGGTCCAAAGAAGGCCTACGGATCAAATGGGAGGACGAAGGTGGTAGAACAAGACGAACTTGGTCCAAAGAAGGCCTACGGATCAAATGGGAGGACGAAGAGGGACGAACGAGACAAACATGGTGCAAAGAAGGCCTACGGAGCAAATGGGAGGACGAAGATGGACGAACGAGACGAACTTGGTCAATAGAAGGCCTACGGATCAAATGGGAGGACGAAGATGGACGAACGAGACGAACTTGGTCCAAAGAAGGCCTACGGATCAAATGGGAGGACGAAGATGGACGAACGAGACGAACATGGTCCAAAGAAGGCCAACGGATCAAATGGGAGGACGAAGATGGACGAATGAGACGAACTTGGTCCAAAGAAGGCCTACGGATCAAATGGGAGGACGAAGATGGACGAACGAGACGAACTTGGTCCAAAGAATTCCAACGGATCAAATGGAGGACGAAGATGGACGAACGAGACGAACTTGGTCCAAAGAAGGCCTAGGGATCAAATGGGAGGACGAAGATGGAGGAACGAGGCGAACTTGGTCCAAAGAAGGCCTACGGATCAAATGGGAGGTCGAAGATGGACGAACGAGACAAACTTGGTCTAAAGAATTCCAACGGATCAAATGGGAGGACGAAGGTGGTAGAACAAGACGAACTTGGTCCAAAGAAGGCCTACGGATCAAATAGGAGGACGAAGAGGGACGAACGAGACAAACATGGTGCAAAGAAGGCCTACGGAGCAAATGGGAGGACGAAGATGGACGAACGAGACGAACTTGGTCAAAAGAAGGCATACGGATCAAATGGGAGGACGAAGATGGACGAACGAGACGAACTTGGTCCAAAGAAGGCCTACGGATCAAATGGGAGGACGAAGATGGACGAACGAGACGAACATGGTCCAAAGAAGGCCAACGGATCAAATGGGAGGACGAAGATGGACGAACGAGACGAACTTGGTCCAAAGAAGGCCTACGGATCAAATGGGAGGACGAAGATGGACGAACGAGACGAACTTGGTTCAAAGAAGGCCTACGGATCAAATGGGAGGACGAAGATGGGGGAATGAGGCGAACTTGGTCGTAAGAAGGCCTACGGATCAAATGGGAGGACGAAGATGGACGAACGAGACAAACTTGGTCCAAAGAATTCCAACGGATCAAATGGGAGGACGAAGATGGACGAACGAGACAAACTTGGTCCAAAGAATTCCAACGGATCAAATGGGAGGACGAAGGTGGTTGAACAAGACGAACTTGGTCCAAAGAAGGCCTAGGGATCAAATGGGAGGACGAAGATGGACGAACGAGACGAACTTGGTCCAAAGAAGGCCTAGGGATCAAATGGGAGGACGAAGATGGACGAACGAGACGAATATGGTGCAAAGAAGGCCTACGGAGCAAATGGGAGGACGAAGATGGACGAACGAGACGAACTTGGCCCAAAGAAGGCCTAGGGATCAAATGGGAGGACGAAGATTGACGAACGAGACGAACTTGGTCCAAAGAAGGCCAACGGATCAAATGGGAGGACGAAGATGGACGAACGAGACGAACTTGGTCCAAAGAAGGCCTAGGGATCAAATGGGAGGACGAAGATGGAGGGACGAGGCGAACTTGGTCCAAAGAAGGCCTACGGATCAAATGGGAGGACGAAGATGGACGAACGAGACGAACTTGGTCCAAAGAAGGCCTAGGGATCAAATGGGAGGACGAAGATGGAGGGACGAGGCGAACTTGGTCTAAAGAAGGCCTACGGATCAAATGGGAGGACGAAGATGGACGCATGAGACGAACTTGGTCCAAAGAAGGCCAACGGATCAAATGGGAGGACGAAGATGGACGAACGAGACGAACTTGGTCCAAAGAAGGCCTAGGGATCAAACGGGAGGACGAAGATGGAGGAACGAGGCGAACTTGGTCCAAAGAAGGCCTACAGATCAAATGGGAGGACAAAGATGGACGAACGAGCCGAACTTCGACCAAAGAAGGCCAACGGATCAAATGGGAGGACGAAGATGGACGAACGAGACGAACTTGGCCCAAAGAAGGCCTACGGATCAAATGGGAGGACGAAGATGGACGAACGAGACGAACTTGGTCCAACGAAGGCCAACGGATCAAATGGGAGGACGAAGATGGACGAACGAGACGAACTTGGTCCAAAGAAGGCCTACGGATCAAATGGGAGGACGAAGGTGGTAGAACAAGACGAACTTGGTCCAAAGAAGGCCTACGGATCAAATGGGAGGACGAAGAGGGACGAACGAGACAAACATGGTGCAAAGAAGGCCTACGGAGCAAATGGGAGGACGAAGATGGACGAACGAGACGAACTTGGTCAATAGAAGGCCTACGGATCAAATGGGAGGACGAAGATGGACGAACGAGACGAACTTGGTCCAAAGAAGTCCAACGGGTCAAATGGGAGGACGAAGATGGACGAATGAGACGAACTTGGTCCAAAGAAGGCCTACGGATCAAATGGGAGGACGAAGATGGACGAACGAGACGAACTTGGTCCAAAGAATTCCAACGGATCAAATGGAGGACGAAGATGGACGAACGAGACGAACTTGGTCCAAAGAAGGCCTAGGGATCAAATGGGAGGACGAAGATGGAGGAACGAGGCGAACTTGGTCCAAAGAAGGCCTACGGATCAAATGGGAGGTCGAAGATGGACGAACGAGACAAACTTGGTCTAAAGAATTCCAACGGATCAAATGGGAGGACGAAGGTGGTAGAACAAGACGAACTTGGTCCAAAGAAGGCCTACGGATCAAATAGGAGGACGAAGAGGGACGAACGAGACAAACATGGTGCAAAGAAGGCCTACGGAGCAAATGGGAGGACGAAGATGGACGAACGAGACGAACTTGGTCAAAAGAAGGCATACGGATCAAATGGGTGGACGAAGATGGACGAACGAGACGAACTTGGTCCAAAGAAGGCCTACGGATCAAATGGGAGGACGAAGATGGACGAACGAGACGAACATGGTCCAAAGAAGGCCAACGGATCAAATGGGAGGACGAAGATGGACGAACGAGACGAACTTGGTCCAAAGAAGGCCTACGGATCAAATGGGAGGACGAAGATGGACGAACGAGACGAACTTGGTTCAAAGAAGGCCTACGGATCAAATGGGAGGACGAAGATGGGGGAATGAGGCGAACTTGGTCGAAAGAAGGCCTACGGATCAAATGGGAGGACGAAGATGGACGAACGAGACAAACTTGGTCCAAAGAATTCCAACGGATCAAATGGGAGGACGAAGATGGACGAACGAGACAAACTTGGTCCAAAGAATTCCAACGGATCAAATGGGAGGACGAAGGTGGTTGAACAAGACGAACTTGGTCCAAAGAAGGCCTAGGGATCAAATGGGAGGACGAAGATGGACGAACGAGACGAACTTGGTCCAAAGAAGGCCTAGGGATCAAATGGGAGGACGAAGATGGACGAACGAGACGAATATGGTGCAAAGAAGGCCTACGGAGCAAATGGGAGGACGAAGATGGACGAACGAGACGAACTTGGCCCAAAGAAGGCCTAGGGATCAAATGGGAGGACGAAGATTGACGAACGAGACGAACTTGGTCCAAAGAAGGCCAACGGATCAAATGGGAGGACGAAGATGGACGAACGAGACGAACTTGGTCCAAAGAAGGCCTAGGGATCAAATGGGAGGACGAAGATGGAGGGACGAGGCGAACTTGGTCCAAAGAAGGCCTACGGATCAAATGGGAGGACGAAGATGGACGAACGAGACGAACTTGGTCCAAAGAAGGCCTAGGGATCAAATGGGAGGACGAAGATGGAGGGACGAGGCGAACTTGGTCTAAAGAAGGCCTACGGATCAAATGGGAGGACGAAGATGGACGCATGAGACGAACTTGGTCCAAAGAAGGCCAACGGATCAAATGGGAGGACGAAGATGGACGAACGAGACGAACTTGGTCCAAAGAAGGCCTAGGGATCAAACGGGAGGACGAAGATGGAGGAACGAGGCGAACTTGGTCCAAAGAAGGCCTACAGATCAAATGGGAGGACAAAGATGGACGAACGAGCCGAACTTCGACCAAAGAAGGCCAACGGATCAAATGGGAGGACGAAGATGGACGAACGAGACGAACTTGGCCCAAAGAAGGCCTACGGATCAAATGGGAGGACGAAGATGGACGAACGAGACGAACTTGGTCCAACGAAGGCCAACGGATCAAATGGGAGGACGAAGATGGACGAACGAGACGAACTTGGTCCAAAGAAGGCCTACGGATCAAATGGGAGGACGAAGGTGGTAGAACAAGACGAACTTGGTCCAAAGAAGGCCTACGGATCAAATGGGAGGACGAAGAGGGACGAACGAGACAAACATGGTGCAAAGAAGGCCTACGGAGCAAATGGGAGGACGAAGATGGACGAACGAGACGAACTTGGTCAATAGAAGGCCTACGGATCAAATGGGAGGACGAAGATGGACGAACGAGACGAACTTGGTCCAAAGAAGTCCAACGGGTCAAATGGGAGGACGAAGATGGACGAATGAGACGAACTTGGTCCAAAGAAGGCCTACGGATCAAATGGGAGGACGAAGATGGACGAACGAGACGAACTTGGTCCAAAGAATTCCAACGGATCAAATGGAGGACGAAGATGGACGAACGAGACGAACTTGGTCCAAAGAAGGCCTAGGGATCAAATGGGAGGACGAAGATGGAGGAACGAGGCGAACTTGGTCCAAAGAAGGCCTACGGATCAAATGGGAGGTCGAAGATGGACGAACGAGACAAACTTGGTCTAAAGAATTCCAACGGATCAAATGGGAGGACGAAGGTGGTAGAACAAGACGAACTTGGTCCAAAGAAGGCCTACGGATCAAATAGGAGGACGAAGAGGGACGAACGAGACAAACATGGTGCAAAGAAGGCCTACGGAGCAAATGGGAGGACGAAGATGGACGAACGAGACGAACTTGGTCAAAAGAAGGCATACGGATCAAATGGGAGGACGAAGATGGACGAACGAGACGAACTTGGTCCAAAGAAGGCCTACGGATCAAATGGGAGGACGAAGATGGACGAACGAGACGAACATGGTCCAAAGAAGGCCAACGGATCAAATGGGAGGACGAAGATGGACGAACGAGACGAACTTGGTCCAAAGAAGGCCTACGGATCAAATGGGAGGACGAAGATGGACGAACGAGACGAACTTGGTTCAAAGAAGGCCTACGGATCAAATGGGAGGACGAAGATGGGGGAATGAGGCGAACTTGGTCGAAAGAAGGCCTACGGATCAAATGGGAGGACGAAGATGGACGAACGAGACAAACTTGGTCCAAAGAATTCCAACGGATCAAATGGGAGGACGAAGATGGACGAACGAGACAAACTTGGTCCAAAGAATTCCAACGGATCAAATGGGAGGACGAAGGTGGTTGAACAAGACGAACTTGGTCCAAAGAAGGCCTAGGGATCAAATGGGAGGACGAAGATGGACGAACGAGACGAACTTGGTCCAAAGAAGGCCTAGGGATCAAATGGGAGGACGAAGATGGACGAACGAGACGAATATGGTGCAAAGAAGGCCTACGGAGCAAATGGGAGGACGAAGATGGACGAACGAGACGAACTTGGCCCAAAGAAGGCCTAGGGATCAAATGGGAGGACGAAGATTGACGAACGAGACGAACTTGGTCCAAAGAAGGCCAACGGATCAAATGGGAGGACGAAGATGGACGAACGAGACGAACTTGGTCCAAAGAAGGCCTAGGGATCAAATGGGAGGACGAAGATGGAGGGACGAGGCGAACTTGGTCCAAAGAAGGCCTACAGATCAAATGGGAGGACGAAGATGGACGAACGAGACGAACTTGGTCCAAAGAAGGCCTAGGGATCAAATGGGAGGACGAAGATGGAGGGACGAGGCGAACTTGGTCTAAAGAAGGCCTACGGATCAAATGGGAGGACGAAGATGGACGCATGAGACGAACTTGGTCCAAAGAAGGCCAACGGATCAAATGGAGGACGAAGATGGACGAACGAGACGAACTTGGTCCATAGAAGGCCTAGGGATCAAATGGGAGGACGAAGATGGAGGAACGAGGCGAACTTGGTCCAAAGAAGGCCTACGGATCAAATGGGAGGACGAAGATGGGGGAATGAGGCGAACTTGGTCGAAAGAAGGCCTACGGATCAAATGGGAGGACGAAGATGGACGAACGAGACAAACTTGGTCCAAAGAATTCCAACGGATCAAATGGGAGGACGAAGATGGACGCATGAGACGAACTTGGTCCAAAGAAGGCCAACGGATCAAATGGAGGACGAAGATGGACGAACGAGACGAACTTGGTCCATAGAAGGCCTACGGATCAAATGGGAGGACGAAGATGGACGAACGAGACGAACTTGGTCCAAAGAAGGCCTACGGATCAAATGGGAGGACGAAGATGGGGGAATGAGGCGAACTTGGTCGAAAGAAGGCCTACGGATCAAATGGGAGGACGAAGATGGACGAACGAGACAAACTTGGTCCAAAGAATTCCAACGGATCAAATGGGAGGACGAAGATGGACGAACGAGACAAACTTGGTCCAAAGAATTCCAACGGATCAAATGGGAGGACGAAGGTGGTTGAACAAGACGAACTTGGTCCAAAGAAGGCCTAGGGATCAAATGGGAGGACGAAGATGGACGAACGAGACGAACTTGGTCCAAAGAAGGCCTAGGGATCAAATGGGAGGACGAAGATGGACGAACGAGACGAACATGGTGCAAAGAAGGCCTACGGAGCAAATGGGAGGACGAAGATGGACGAACGAGACGAACTTGGCCCAAAGAAGGCCTAGGGATCAAATGGGAGGACGAAGATTGACGAACGAGACGAACTTGGTCCAAAGAAGGCCAACGGATCAAATGGGAGGACGAAGATGGACGAACGAGACGAACTTGGTCCAAAGAAGGCCTAGGGATCAAATGGGAGGACGAAGATGGAGGGACGAGGCGAACTTGGTCCAAAGAAGGCCTACGGATCAAATGGGAGGACGAAGATGGACGAACGAGACGAACTTGGTCCAAAGAAGGCCTAGGGATCAAATGGGAGGACGAAGATGGAGGGACGAGGCGAACTTGGTCTAAAGAAGGCCTACGGATCAAATGGGAGGACGAAGATGGACGCATGAGACGAACTTGGTCCAAAGAAGGCCAACGGATCAAATGGGAGGACGAAGATGGACGAACGAGACGAACTTGGTCCAAAGAAGGCCTAGGGATCAAACGGGAGGACGAAGATGGAGGAACGAGGCGAACTTGGTCCAAAGAAGGCCTACAGATCAAATGGGAGGACAAAGATGGACGAACGAGCCGAACTTCGACCAAAGAAGGCCAACGGATCAAATGGGAGGACGAAGATGGACGAACGAGACGAACTTGGCCCAAAGAAGGCCTACGGATCAAATGGGAGGACGAAGATGGACGAACGAGACGAACATGGTGCAAAGAAGGCCTACGGAGCAAATGGGAGGACGAAGATGGACGAACGAGACGAACTTGGTCAATAGAAGGCCTACGGATCAAATGGGAGGACGAAGATGGACGAACGAGACGAACTTGGTCCAAAGAAGTCCAACGGGTCAAATGGGAGGACGAAGATGGACGAATGAGACGAACTTGGTCCAAAGAAGGCCTACGGATCAAATGGGAGGACGAAGATGGACGAACGAGACGAACTTGGTCCAAAGAATTCCAACGGATCAAATGGAGGACGAAGATGGACGAACGAGACGAACTTGGTCCATAGAAGGCCTAGGGATCAAATGGGAGGACGAAGATGGAGGAACGAGGCGAACTTGGTCCAAAGAAGGCCTACGGATCAAATGGGAGGTCGAAGATGGACGAACGAGACAAACTTGGTCTAAAGAATTCCAACGGATCAAATGGGAGGACGAAGGTGGTAGAACAAGACGAACTTGGTCCAAAGAAGGCCTACGGATCAAATAGGAGGACGAAGAGGGACGAACGAGACAAACATGGTGCAAAGAAGGCCTACGGAGCAAATGGGAGGACGAAGATGGACGAACGAGACGAACTTGGTCAAAAGAAGGCATACGGATCAAATGGGAGGACGAAGATGGACGAACGAGACGAACTTGGTCCAAAGAAGGCCTACGGATCAAATGGGAGGACGAAGATGGACGAACGAGACGAACATGGTCCAAAGAAGGCCAACGGATCAAATGGGAGGACGAAGATGGACGAACGAGACGAACTTGGTCGAAAGAAGGCCTACGGATCAAATGGGAGGACGAAGATGGACGAACGAGACGAACTTGGTCCAAAGAAGGCCTACGGATCAAATGGGAGGACGAAGATGGGGGAATGAGGCGAACTTGGTCGAAAGAAGGCCTACGGATCAAATGGGAGGACGAAGATGGACGAACGAGACAAACTTGGTCCAAAGAATTCCAACGGATCAAATGGGAGGACGAAGATGGACGAACGAGACAAACTTGGTCCAAAGAATTCCAACGGATCAAATGGGAGGACGAAGGTGGTTGAACAAGACGAACTTGGTCCAAAGAAGGCCTAGGGATCAAATGGGAGGACGAAGATGGACGAACGAGACGAACTTGGTCCAAAGAAGGCCAACGGATCAAATGGGAGGACGAAGATGGACGAACGAGACGAACTTGGTCCAAAGAAGGCCTAGGGATCAAATGGGAGGACGAAGATGGAGGGACGAGGCGAACTTGGTCCAAAGAAGGCCTACGGATCAAATGGGAGGACGAAGATGGACGAACGAGACGAACTTGGTCCAAAGAAGGCCTAGGGATCAAATGGGAGGACGAAGATGGAGGGACGAGGCGAACTTGGTCTAAAGAAGGCCTACGGATCAAATGGGAGGACGAAGATGGACGCATGAGACGAACTTGGTCCAAAGAAGGCCAACGGATCAAATGGGAGGACGAAGATGGACGAACGAGACGAACTTGGTCCAAAGAAGGCCTAGGGATCAAACGGGAGGACGAAGATGGAGGAACGAGGCGAACTTGGTCCAAAGAAGGCCTACAGATCAAATGGGAGGACAAAGATGGACGAACGAGCCGAACTTCGACCAAAGAAGGCCAACGGATCAAATGGGAGGACGAAGATGGACGAACGAGACGAACTTGGCCCAAAGAAGGCCTACGGATCAAATGGGAGGACGAAGATGGACGAACGAGACGAACTTGGTCCAACGAAGGCCAACGGATCAAATGGGAGGACGAAGATGGACGAACGAGACGAACTTGGTCCAAAGAAGGCCTACGGATCAAATGGGAGGACGAAGATGGAGGAACGAGGCGAACTTGGTCCAAAGAAGGCCTACGGATCAAATGGGAGGACGAAGATGGACGAACGAGACGAACTTGGTCCAAAGAAGGCCAACAGATCAAATGGCAGGACGAAGATGGACGAACGAGACGAACTTGGTCCAAAGAAGGCCTACGGATCAAATGGGAGGACGAAGGTGGTAGAACAAGACGAACTTGGTCCAAAGAAGGCCTACGGATCAAATGGGAGGACGAAGAGGGACGAACGAGACAAACATGGTGCAAAGAAGGCCTACGGAGCAAATGGGAGGACGAAGATGGACGAACGAGACGAACTTGGTCAATAGAAGGCCTACGGATCAAATGGGAGGACGAAGATGGACGAACGAGACGAACTTGGTCCAAAGAAGTCCAACGGGTCAAATGGGAGGACGAGATGGACGAATGAGACGAACTTGGTCCAAAGAAGGCCTACGGATCAAATGGGAAGACGAAGATGGACGAACGAGACGAACTTGGTCCAAAGAATTCCAACGGATCAAATGGAGGACGAAGATGGACGAACGAGACGAACTTGGTCCAAAGAAGGCCTAGGGATCAAATGGGAGGACGAAGATGGAGGAACGAGGTGAACTTGGTCCAAAGAAGGCCTACGGATCAAATGGGAGGACGAAGATGGACGAACGAGACAAACTTGGTCGAAAGAATTCCAACGGATCAAATGGGAGGACGAAGGTGGTAGAACAAGACGAACTTGGTCCAAAGAAGGCCTACGGATCAAATGGGAGGACGAAGAGGGACGAACGAGACAAACATGGTGCAAAGAAGGCCTACGGAGCAAATGGGAGGACGAAGATGGACGAACGAGACGAACTTGGTCAAAAGAAGGCATACGGATCAAATGGGAGGACGAAGATGGACGAACGAGACGAACTTGGTCCAAAGAAGGCCAACGGATCAAATGGGAGGACGAAGATGGACGAACGAGACGAACTTGGTCGAAAGAAGGCCTACGGATCAAATGGGAGGACGAAGATGGACGAACGAGACGAACTTGGTCCAAAGAAGGCCTACGGATCAAATGGGAGGACGAAGATGGGGGAATGAGGCGAACTTGGTCGAAAGAAGGCCTACGGATCAAATGGGAGGACGAAGATGGACGAACGAGACAAACTTGGTCCAAAGAATTCCAACGGATCAAATGGGAGGACGAAGATGGACGAACGAGACAAACTTGGTCCAAAGAATTCCAACGGATCAAATGGGAGGACGAAGGTGGTTGAACAAGACGAACTTGGTCCAAAGAAGGCCTAGGGATCAAATGGGAGGACGAAGATGGACGAACGAGACGAACTTGGTCCAAAGAAGGCCTAGGGATCAAATGGGAGGACGAAGATGGACGAACGAGACGAACATGGTGCAAAGAAGGCCTACGGAGCAAATGGGAGGACGAAGATGGACGAACGAGACGAACTTGGCCCAAAGAAGGCCTAGGGATCAAATGGGAGGACGAAGATTGACGAACGAGACGAACTTGGTCCAAAGAAGGCCAACGGATCAAATGGGAGGACGAAGATGGACGAACGAGACAAACTTGGTCCAAAGAAGGCCTAGGGATCAAATGGGAGGACGAAGATGGAGGGACGAGGCGAACTTGGTCCAAAGAAGGCCTACGGATCAAATGGGAGGACGAAGATGGACGAACGAGACGAACTTGGTCCAAAGAAGGCCTAGGGATCAAATGGGAGGACGAAGATGGAGGGACGAGGCGAACTTGGTCTAAAGAAGGCCTACGGATCAAATGGGAGGACGAAGATGGACGCATGAGACGAACTTGGTCCAAAGAAGGCCAACGGATCAAATGGGAGGACGAAGATGGACGAACGAGACGAACTTGGTCCAAAGAAGGCCTAGGGATCAAACGGGAGGACGAAGATGGAGGAACGAGGCGAACATGGTCCAAAGAAGGCCTACAGATCAAATGGGAGGACAAAGATGGACGAACGAGCCGAACTTCGACCAAAGAAGGCCAACGGATCAAATGGGAGGACGAAGATGGACGAACGAGACGAACTTGGCCCAAAGAAGGCCTACGGATCAAATGGGAGGACGAAGATGGACGAACGAGACGAACATGGTGCAAAGAAGGCCTACGGAGCAAATGGGAGGACGAAGATGGACGAACGAGACGAACTTGGTCAATAGAAGGCCTACGGATCAAATGGGAGGACGAAGATGGACGAACGAGACGAACTTGGTCCAAAGAAGTCCAACGGGTCAAATGGGAGGACGAAGATGGACGAATGAGACGAACTTGGTCCAAAGAAGGCCTACGGATCAAATGGGAGGACGAAGATGGACGAACGAGACGAACTTGGTCCAAAGAATTCCAACGGATCAAATGGAGGACGAAGATGGACGAACGAGACGAACTTGGTCCATAGAAGGCCTAGGGATCAAATGGGAGGACGAAGATGGAGGAACGAGGCGAACTTGGTCCAAAGAAGGCCTACGGATCAAATGGGAGGTCGAAGATGGACGAACGAGACAAACTTGGTCTAAAGAATTCCAACGGATCAAATGGGAGGACGAAGGTGGTAGAACAAGACGAACTTGGTCCAAAGAAGGCCTACGGATCAAATAGGAGGACGAAGAGGGACGAACGAGACAAACATGGTGCAAAGAAGGCCTACGGAGCAAATGGGAGGACGAAGATGGACGAACGAGACGAACTTGGTCAAAAGAAGGCATACGGATCAAATGGGAGGACGAAGATGGACGAACGAGACGAACTTGGTCCAAAGAAGGCCTACGGATCAAATGGGAGGACGAAGATGGACGAACGAGACGAACATGGTCCAAAGAAGGCCAACGGATCAAATGGGAGGACGAAGATGGACGAACGAGACGAACTTGGTCGAAAGAAGGCCTACGGATCAAATGGGAGGACGAAGATGGACGAACGAGACGAACTTGGTCCAAAGAAGGCCTACGGATCAAATGGGAGGACGAAGATGGGGGAATGAGGCGAACTTGGTCGAAAGAAGGCCTACGGATCAAATGGGAGGACGAAGATGGACGAACGAGACAAACTTGGTCCAAAGAATTCCAACGGATCAAATGGGAGGACGAAGATGGACGAACGAGACAAACTTGGTCCAAAGAATTCCAACGGATCAAATGGGAGGACGAAGGTGGTTGAACAAGACGAACTTGGTCCAAAGAAGGCCTAGGGATCAAATGGGAGGACGAAGATGGACGAACGAGACGAACTTGGTCCAAAGAAGGCCTAGGGATCAAATGGGAGGACGAAGATGGACGAACGAGACGAACATGGTGCAAAGAAGGCCTACGGAGCAAATGGGAGGACGAAGATGGACGAACGAGACGAACTTGGCCCAAAGAAGGCCTAGGGATCAAATGGGAGGACGAAGATTGACGAACGAGACGAACTTGGTCCAAAGAAGGCCAACGGATCAAATGGGAGGACGAAGATGGACGAACGAGACGAACTTGGTCCAAAGAAGGCCTAGGGATCAAATGGGAGGACGAAGATGGAGGGACGAGGCGAACTTGGTCCAAAGAAGGCCTACGGATCAAATGGGAGGACGAAGATGGACGAACGAGACGAACTTGGTCCAAAGAAGGCCTAGGGATCAAATGGGAGGACGAAGATGGAGGGACGAGGCGAACTTGGTCTAAAGAAGGCCTACGGATCAAATGGGAGGACGAAGATGGACGCATGAGACGAACTTGGTCCAAAGAAGGCCAACGGATCAAATGGGAGGACGAAGATGGACGAACGAGACGAACTTGGTCCAAAGAAGGCCTAGGGATCAAACGGGAGGACGAAGATGGAGGAACGAGGCGAACTTGGTCCAAAGAAGGCCTACAGATCAAATGGGAGGACAAAGATGGACGAACGAGCCGAACTTCGACCAAAGAAGGCCAACGGATCAAATGGGAGGACGAAGATGGACGAACGAGACGAACTTGGCCCAAAGAAGGCCTACGGATCAAATGGGAGGACGAAGATGGACGAACGAGACGAACATGGTGCAAAGAAGGCCTACGGAGCAAATGGGAGGACGAAGATGGACGAACGAGACGAACTTGGTCAATAGAAGGCCTACGGATCAAATGGGAGGACGAAGATGGACGAACGAGACGAACTTGGTCCAAAGAAGTCCAACGGGTCAAATGGGAGGACGAAGATGGACGAATGAGACGAACTTGGTCCAAAGAAGGCCTACGGATCAAATGGGAGGACGAAGATGGACGAACGAGACGAACTTGGTCCAAAGAATTCCAACGGATCAAATGGAGGACGAAGATGGACGAACGAGACGAACTTGGTCCATAGAAGGCCTAGGGATCAAATGGGAGGACGAAGATGGAGGAACGAGGCGAACTTGGTCCAAAGAAGGCCTACGGATCAAATGGGAGGTCGAAGATGGACGAACGAGACAAACTTGGTCTAAAGAATTCCAACGGATCAAATGGGAGGACGAAGGTGGTAGAACAAGACGAACTTGGTCCAAAGAAGGCCTACGGATCAAATAGGAGGACGAAGAGGGACGAACGAGACAAACATGGTGCAAAGAAGGCCTACGGAGCAAATGGGAGGACGAAGATGGACGAACGAGACGAACTTGGTCAAAAGAAGGCATACGGATCAAATGGGAGGACGAAGATGGACGAACGAGACGAACTTGGTCCAAAGAAGGCCTACGGATCAAATGGGAGGACGAAGATGGACGAACGAGACGAACATGGTCCAAAGAAGGCCAACGGATCAAATGGGAGGACGAAGATGGACGAACGAGACGAACTTGGTCGAAAGAAGGCCTACGGATCAAATGGGAGGACGAAGATGGACGAACGAGACGAACTTGGTCCAAAGAAGGCCTACGGATCAAATGGGAGGACGAAGATGGGGGAATGAGGCGAACTTGGTCGAAAGAAGGCCTACGGATCAAATGGGAGGACGAAGATGGACGAACGAGACAAACTTGGTCCAAAGAATTCCAACGGATCAAATGGGAGGACGAAGATGGACGAACGAGACAAACTTGGTCCAAAGAATTCCAACGGATCAAATGGGAGGACGAAGGTGGTTGAACAAGACGAACTTGGTCCAAAGAAGGCCTAGGGATCAAATGGGAGGACGAAGATGGACGAACGAGACGAACTTGGTCCAAAGAAGGCCTAGGGATCAAATGGGAGGACGAAGATGGACGAACGAGACGAACATGGTGCAAAGAAGGCCTACGGAGCAAATGGGAGGACGAAGATGGACGAACGAGACGAACTTGGCCCAAAGAAGGCCTAGGGATCAAATGGGAGGACGAAGATTGACGAACGAGACGAACTTGGTCCAAAGAAGGCCAACGGATCAAATGGGAGGACGAAGATGGACGAACGAGACGAACTTGGTCCAAAGAAGGCCTAGGGATCAAATGGGAGGACGAAGATGGAGGGACGAGGCGAACTTGGTCCAAAGAAGGCCTACGGATCAAATGGGAGGACGAAGATGGACGAACGAGACGAACTTGGTCCAAAGAAGGCCTAGGGATCAAATGGGAGGACGAAGATGGAGGGACGAGGCGAACTTGGTCTAAAGAAGGCCTACGGATCAAATGGGAGGACGAAGATGGACGCATGAGACGAACTTGGTCCAAAGAAGGCCAACGGATCAAATGGGAGGACGAAGATGGACGAACGAGACGAACTTGGTCCAAAGAAGGCCTAGGGATCAAACGGGAGGACGAAGATGGAGGAACGAGGCGAACTTGGTCCAAAGAAGGCCTACAGATCAAATGGGAGGACAAAGATGGACGAACGAGCCGAACTTCGACCAAAGAAGGCCAACGGATCAAATGGGAGGACGAAGATGGACGAACGAGACGAACTTGGCCCAAAGAAGGCCTACGGATCAAATGGGAGGACGAAGATGGACGAACGAGACGAACTTGGTCCAACGAAGGCCAACGGATCAAATGGGAGGACGAAGATGGACGAACGAGACGAACTTGGTCCAAAGAAGGCCTACGGATCAAATGGGAGGACGAAGATGGAGGAACGAGGCGAACTTGGTCCAAAGAAGGCCTACGGATCAAATGGGAGGACGAAGATGGACGAACGAGACGAACTTGGTCCAAAGAAGGCCAACAGATCAAATGGGAGGACGAAGATGGACGAACGAGACGAACTTGGTCCAAAGAAGGCCTACGGATCAAATGGGAGGACGAAGGTGGTAGAACAAGACGAACTTGGTCCAAAGAAGGCCTACGGATCAAATGGGAGGACGAAGAGGGACGAACGAGACAAACATGGTGCAAAGAAGGCCTACGGAGCAAATGGGAGGACGAAGATGGACGAACGAGACGAACTTGGTCAATAGAAGGCCTACGGATCAAATGGGAGGACGAAGATGGACGAACGAGACGAACTTGGTCCAAAGAAGTCCAACGGGTCAAATGGGAGGACGAGATGGACGAATGAGACGAACTTGGTCCAAAGAAGGCCTACGGATCAAATGGGAGGACGAAGATGGACGAACGAGACGAACTTGGTCCAAAGAATTCCAACGGATCAAATGGAGGACGAAGATGGACGAACGAGACGAACTTGGTCCAAAGAAGGCCTAGGGATCAAATGGGAGGACGAAGATGGAGGAACGAGGTGAACTTGGTCCAAAGAAGGCCTACGGATCAAATGGGAGGACGAAGATGGACGAACGAGACAAACTTGGTCGAAAGAATTCCAACGGATCAAATGGGAGGACGAAGGTGGTAGAACAAGACGAACTTGGTCCAAAGAAGGCCTACGGATCAAATGGGAGGACGAAGAGGGACGAACGAGACAAACATGGTGCAAAGAAGGCCTACGGATCAAATGGGAGGACGAAGATGGACGAACGAGACGAACTTGGTCCAAAGAAGGCCTACGGATCAAATGGGAGGACGAAGATGGACGAACGAGACGAACTTGGTCCAAAGAAGGCCTACGGATCAAATAGGAGGACGAAGATGGACGAACGAGACGAACTTGGTCCAAAGAAGGCCTACGGATCAAATGGGAGGACGAAGATGGACGAACGAGACGAACTTGGCCCAAAGAAGGCCTACGGATCAAATGGGAGGACGAAGATGGACGAACGAGACGAACTTGGTCCAACGAAGGCCAACGGATCAAATGGGAGGACGAAGATGGACGAACGAGACGAACTAGGTCCAAAGAAGGCCTAGGGATCAAATGGGAGGACGAAGATGGAGGAACGAGGCGAACTTGGTCCAAAGAAGGCCTACGGATCAAATGGGAGGACGAAGATGAACGAACGAGACGAACTTGGTCCAAAGACGGCCTACGGATCAAATGGGAGGACGAAGATGGACGAACGAGACAAACTTGGTCCAAAGAATTCCAACGGATCAAATGGGAGGACGAAGATGGACGAACGAGACAGACATGGTGCAAAGAAGGCCTACGGAGCAAATGGGAGGACGAAGATGGACGAACGAGACGAACTTGGTTAAAAAAAAGGCCTACGGATCAAATGCGAGGTCGAAGATGGACGAACGAGACGAACTTGGTCCAAAGAAGGCCTACGGATCAAATAGGAGGACGAAGATGGACGAACGAGACGAACATGGTCCAAAGAAGGCCTACGGATCAAATGGGAGGACGAAGATGGACGAACGAGATGAACTTGGTCCAAAGAAGGCCAACAGAACAAATGGGAGGACGAAGATGGACGAACGAGACGAACTTGGTCCAAAGAAGGCCTACGGATCAAATGGGAGGTCGAAGATGGGGGAACGAGGCGAACTTGGTCCAAAGAAGGCCTACGGATCAAATGGGAGGACGAAGATGGACGAACGAGACAAACTTGGTCCAAAGAATTCCAACGGATCAAATGGGAGGACGAAGATGGACGAACGAGACAAACTTGGTCCAAAGAATTCCAACGGATCAAATGGGAGGACGAAGGTGGTAGAACAAGACGAACTTGGTGCAAAGAAGGCCTACGGATCAAATGGGAGGACGAAGAGGGACGAACGAGACGAACTTGGTCCAAAGAAGGCCTACGGAGCAAATGGGAGGACGAAGATGGACGAACGAGACGAACTTGGTCCAAAGAAGGCCTACGGATCAAATGGGAGGACGAAGATGGACGAACGAGACGAACTTGGTCCAAAGAAGGCCTACGGATCAAATGGGAGGACGAAGATGGACGAACGAGACGAACTTGGCCCAAAGAAGGCCTACGGATCAAATGGGAGGACGAAGATGGACGAACGAGACGAACGTGGTCCAACGAAGGCCAACGGATCAAATGGGAGGACGAAGATGGACGAACGAGACGAACTAGGTCCAAAGAAGGCCTAGGGATCAAATGGGAGGACGAAGATGGAGGAACGAGGCGAACTTGGTCCAAAGAAGGCCTACGGATCAAATGGGAGGACGAAGATGGACGAACGAGACAAACTTGGTCCAAAGAATTCCAACGGATCAAATGGGAGGACGAAGGTGGTAGAACAAGACGAACTTGGTCCAAAGAAAGCCTACGGATCAAATGGGAGGATGAAGAGGGACGAACGAGACAAACATGGTGCAATGAAGGCCTACGGAGCAAATGGGAGGACGAAGATGGACGAACGAGACGAACTTGGTCAAAAGAAGGCCTACGGATCAAATGGGAGGACGAAGATGGACGAACGAGACGAACTTGGTCCAAAGAAGGCCTACGGATGAAATGGGAGGACGAAGATGGACGAACGAGACGAACTTGGTCAAAAGAAGGCCTACGGATCAAATGGGAGGACGAAGATGGACGAACGAGACGAACTTGGTCCAAAGAAGGCCTACGGATCAAATGGGAGGACGAAGATGGACGAACGAGACGAACTTGGTTCAAAGACGGCCTACGGATCAAATGGGAGGACGAAGATGGACGAACGAGACAAACTTGGTCCAAAGAATTCCAACGGATCAAATGGGAGGACGAAGATGGACGAACGAGACAAACTTGGTCCAAAGAATTCCAACGGATCAAATGGGAGGACGAAGGTGGTAGAACAAGACGAACTTGGTCCAAAGAAGGCCTACGGATCAAATGGGAGGACGAAGAGGGACGAACGAGACAGACATGGTGCAAAGAAGGCCTACGGAGCAAATGGGAGGACGAAGATGGACGAACGAGACGAACTTGGTTAAAAAAAAGGCCTACGGATCAAATGGGAGGTCGAAGATGGACGAACGAGACGAACTTGGTCCAAAGAAGGCCTACGGATCAAATGGGAGGACGAAGATGGACGAACGAGATGAACTTGGTCCAAAGAAGGCCAACAGAACAAATGGGAGGACGAAGATGGACGAACGAGACGAACTTGGTCCAAAGAAGGCCTACGGATCAAATGGGAGGACGAAGATGGGGGAACGAGGCGAACTTGGTCCAAAGAAGGCCTACGGATCAAATGGGAGGACGAAGATGGACGAATGAGACAAACTAGGTCCAAAGAATTCCAACGGATCAAATGGGAGGACGAAGATGGACGAACGAGACAAACTTGGTCCAAAGAATTCCAACGGATCAAATGGGAGGACGAAGGTGGTAGAACAAGACGAACTTGGTGCAAAGAAGGCCTACGGATCAAATGGGAGGACGAAGAGGGACGAACGAGACGAACTTGGTCCAAAGAAGGCCTACGGATCAAATGGGAGGACGAAGATGGACGAACGAGACGAACTTAGTCCAAAGAAGGCCAACGGATCAAATGGGAGGACGAAGATGGACGAACGAGACGAACTTGGCCCAAAGAAGGCCTACGGATCAAATGGGAGGACGAAGATGGACGAACGAGACGAACTTGGTGCAACGAAGGCCAACGGATCAAATGGGAGGACGAAGATGGACGAACGAGACGAACTTGGGCCAAAGAAGGCCTACGGATCAAATGGGAGGACGAAGATGGACGAACGAGACGAACTTGGCCCAAAGAAGGCCTACGGATCAAATGGGAGGACGAAGATGGACGAACGAGACAAACTTGGTCCAAAGAATTCCAACGGATCAAATGGGAGGACGAAGGTGGTAGAACAAGACGAACTTGGTCCAAAGAAGGCCTACGGATCAAATGGGAGGATGAAGAGGGACGAACGAGACAAACATGGTGCAATGAAGGTCTACGGAGCAAATGGGAGGACGAAGATGGACGAACGAGACGAACTTGGTCAAAAGAAGGCCTACGGATCAAATGGGAGGACGAAGATGGACGAACGAGACGAACTTGGTCCAAAGAAGGCCTACGGATCAAATGGGAGGACGAAGATGGACGAACGAGACGAACTTGGTCAAAAGAAGGCCTACGGATCAAATGGGAGGACGAAGATAGACGAACGAGACGAACTTGGTCCAAAGAAGGCCTACGGATCAAATGGGAGGACGAAGATGGACGAACGAGACGAACTTGGTCCAAAGAAGGCCAACGGATCAAATGGGAGGACGAAGATGGACGAACGAGACGAACTTGGTCCAAAGAAGGCCTACGGATCAAATGGGAGGACGAAGATGGACGAACGAGACAAACTTGGTCCAAAGAATTCCAACGGATCAAATGGGAGGACGAAGGTGGTAGAACAAGACGAACTTGGTCCAAAGAAGGCCTACTGATCAAATGGGAGGACGAAGAGGGACGAACGAGACAGACATGGTGCAAAGAAGGCCTACGGAGCAAATGGGAGGACGAAGATGGACGAACGAGACGAATTTGGTTAAAAAAAAGGCCTACGGATCAAATGGGAGGTCGAAGATGGACGAACGAGACGAACTTGGTCCAAAGAAGGCCTACGGATCAAATAGGAGGACGAAGATGGACGAACGAGACGAACTTGGTCCAAAGAAGGCCTACGGATCAAATGGGAGGACGAAGATGGACGAACGAGATGAACTTGGTCCAAAGACGGCCAACAGAACAAATGGGAGGACGAAGATGGACGAACGAGACGAACTTGGTCCAAAGAAGGCCTACGGATCAAATGGGAGGACGAAGATGGGGGAACGAGGCGAACTTGGTCCAAAGAAGGCCTACGGATCAAATGGGAGGACGAAGATGGACGAATGAGACAAACTAGGTCCAAAGAATTCCAACGGATCAAATGGGAGGACGAAGATGGACGAACGAGACAAACTTGGTCCAAAGAATTCCAACGGATCAAATGGGAGGACGAAGGTGGTAGAACAAGACGAACTTGGTGCAAAGAAGGCCTACGGATCAAATGGGAGGACGAAGAGGGACGAACGAGACGAACTTGGTCCAAAGAAGGCCTACGGAGTAAATGGGAGGACGAAGATGGACGAACGAGACGAACTTGGTCCAAAGAAGGCCTAGGGATCAAATGGGAGGACGAAGGTGGTAGAACAAGACGAACTTGGTGCAAAGAAGGCCTACGGATCAAATGGGAGGACGAAGAGGGACGAACGAGACGAACTTGGTCCAAAGAAGGCCTACGGAGTAAATGGGAGGACGAAGATGGACGAACGAGACGAACTTGGTCCAAAGAAGGCCTAGGGATCAAATGGGAGGACGAAGATGGACGAACGAGACGAACTTGGTCCAAAGAAGGCCTACGGATCAAATGGGAGGACGAAGATGGACGAACGAGACGAACTTGGCCCAAAGAAGGCCTACGGATCAAATGGGAGGACGAAGATGGACGAACGAGACGAACTTGGTCCAGAGAAGGCCTACGGATCAAATGGGAGGACGAAGATGGACGAACGAGACGAACTTGGTCCAAAGAAGGCCAACGGATCAAATGGGAGGACGAAGATGGACGAACGAGACGAACTTGGCCCAAAGAAGGCCTACGGATCAAATGGGAGGACGAAGATGGACGAACGAGACGAACTTGGTCCAACGAAGGCCAACGGATCAAATGGGAGGACGAAGATGGACGAACGAGACGAACTTGGTCCAAAGAAGGCCTACGGATCAAATGGGAGGACGAAGATGGACGAACGAGACGAACTTGGCCCAAAGAAGGCCTACGGATCAAATGGGAGGACGAAGATGGACGAACGAGACAAACTTGGTCCAAAGAATTCCAACGGATCAAATGGGAGGACGAAGGTGGTAGAACAAGACGAACTTGGTCCAAAGACGGCCTACGGATCAAATGGGAGGATGAAGAGGGACGAACGAGACAAACATGGTGCAATGAAGGCCTACGGAGCAAATGGGAGGACGAAGATGGACGAACGAGACGAACTTGGTCAAAAGAAGGCCTACGGATCAAATGGGAGGACGAAGATCGACGAACGAGACGAACTTGGTCCAAAGAAGGCCTACGGATCAAATGGGAGGACGAAGATGGACGAACGAGACGAACTTGGTCAAAAGAAGGCCTACGGATCAAATGGGAGGACGAAGATGGACGAACGAGACGAACTTGGTCCAAAGAAGGCCTACGGATCAAATGGGAGGACGAAGATGGACGAACGAGACGAACTTGGTCCAAAGAAGGCCAACGGATCAAATGGGAGGACGAAGATGGACGAACGAGATGAACTTGGTCCAAAGACGGCCAACAGAACAAATGGGAGGACGAAGATGGACGAACGAGACGAACTTGGTCCAAAGAAGGCCTACGGATCAAATGGGAGGACGAAGATGGACGAACGAGATGAACTTGGTCCAAAGACGGCCAACAGAACAAATGGGAGGACGAAGATGGACGAACGAGACGAACTTGGTCCAAAGAAGGCCTACGGATCAAATGGGAGGACGAAGATGGGGGAACGAGGCGAACTTGGTCCAAAGAAGGCCTACGGATCAAATGGGAGGACGAAGATGGACGAATGAGACAAACTAGGTCCAAAGAATTCCAACGGATCAAATGGGAGGACGAAGATGGACGAACGAGACAAACTTGGTCCAAAGAATTCCAACGGATCAAATGGGAGGACGAAGGTGGTAGAACAAGACGAACTTGGTGCAAAGAAGGCCTACGGATCAAATGGGAGGACGAAGAGGGACGAACGAGACGAACTTGGTCCAAAGAAGGCCTAGGGATCAAATGGGAGGACGAAGGTGGTAGAACAAGACGAACTTGGTGCAAAGAAGGCCTACGGATCAAATGGGAGGACGAAGAGGGACGAACGAGACGAACTTGGTCCAAAGAAGGCCTACGGAGTAAATGGGAGGACGAAGATGGACGAACGAGACGAACTTGGTCCAAAGAAGGCCTAGGGATCAAATGGGAGGACGAAGATGGACGAACGAGACGAACTTGGTCCAAAGAAGGCCTACGGATCAAATGGGAGGACGAAGATGGACGAACGAGACGAACTTGGCCCAAAGAAGGCCTACGGATCAAATGGGAGGACGAAGATGGACGAACGAGACGAACTTGGTCCAAAGAAGGCCTACGAATCAAATGGGAGGACGAAGATGGACGAACGAGACGAACTTGGTCCAAAGAAGGCCAACGGATCAACTGGGAGGACGAAGATGGACGAACGAGACGAACTTGGCCCAAAGAAGGCCTACGGATCAAATGGGAGGACGAAGATGGACGAACGAGACGAACTTGGTCCAACGAAGGCCAACGGATCAAATGGGAGGACGAAGATGGACGAACGAGACGAACTTGGTCCAAAGAAGGCCTACGGATCAAATGGGAGGACGAAGATGGACGAACGAGACGAACTTGGCCCAAAGAAGGCCTACGGATCAAATGGGAGGACGAAGATGGACGAACGAGACAAACTTGGTCCAAAGAATTCCAACGGATCAAATGGGAGGACGAAGGTGGTAGAACAAGACGAACTTGGTCCGAAGACGGCCTACGGATCAAATGGGAGGATGAAGAGGGACGAACGAGACAAACATGGTGCAATGAAGGCCTACGGAGCAAATGGGAGGACGAAGATGGACGAACGAGACGAACTTGGTCAAAAGAAGGCCTACGGATCAAATGGGAGGACGAAGATGGACGAACGAGACGAACTTTGTCCAAAGAAGGCCTACGGATCAAATGGGAGGACGAAGATGGACGAACGAGACGAACTTGGTCAAAAGAAGGCCTACGGATCAAATGGGAGGACGAAGATGGACGAACGAGACGAACTTGGTCCAAAGAAGGCCTACGGATCAAATGGGAGGACGAAGATGGACGAACGAGACGAACTTGGTCCAAAGAAGGCCAACGGATCAAATGGGAGGACGAAGATGGACGAACGAGACGAACTTGGCCCAAAGAAGGCCTACGGATCAAATGGGAGGACGAAGATGGACGAACGAGACGAACTTGGTCCAACGAAGGCCAACAGATCAAATGGGAGGACGAAGATGGACGAACGAGACGAACTTGGTCCAAAGAAGGCCTAGGGATCAAATGGGAGGACGAAGATGGAGGAACGAGGCGAACTTGGCCCAAAGAAGGCCTACGGATCAAATGGGAGGACGAAGATGGACGAACGAGACGAACTTGGTCCAACGAAGGCCAACGGATCAAATGGGAGGACGAAGATGGACGAACGAGACGAACTTGGTCCAAAGAAGGCCTACGGATCAAATGGGAGGACGAAGATGGACGAACGAGACGAACTTGGCCCAAAGAAGGCCTACGGATCAAATGGGAGGACGAAGATGGACGAACGAGACAAACTTGGTCCAAAGAATTCCAACGGATCAAATGGGAGGACGAAGGTGGTAGAACAAGACGAACTTGGTCCAAAGAAGGCCTACGGATCAAATGGGAGGATGAAGAGGGACGAACGAGACAAACATGGTGCAATGAAGGCCTACGGAGCAAATGGGAGGACGAAGATGGACGAACGAGACGAACTTGGTCAAAAGAAGGCCTACGGATCAAATGGGAGGACGAAGATGGACGAACGAGACGAACTTGGTCCAAAGAAGGCCTACGGATCAAATGGGAGGACGAAGATGGACGAACGAGACGAACTTGGTCAAAAGAAGGCCTACGGATCAAATGGGAGGACGAAGATGGACGAACGAGACGAACTTGGTCCAAAGAAGGCCTACGGATCAAATGGGAGGACGAAGATGGACGAACGAGACGAACTTGGTCCAAAGAAGGCCAACGGATCAAATGGGAGGACGAAGATGGACGAACGAGACGAACTTGGCCCAAAGAAGGCCTACAGATCAAATGGGAGGACGAAGATGGACGAACGAGACGAACTTGGTCCAACGAAGGCCAACAGATCAAATGGGAGGACGAAGATGGACGAACGAGACGAACTTGGTCCAAAGAAGGCCTAGGGATCAAATGGGAGGACGAAGATGGAGGAACGAGGCGAACTTGGTCCAAAGAAGGCCTACGGATCAAATGGGAGGACGAAGATGGACGAACGAGACAAACTTGGTCCAAAGAATCCAACGGATCAAATGGGAGGACGAAGATGGACGAACGAGACAAACTTGGTCCAAAGAATTCCAACGGATCAAATGGGAGGACGAAGGTGGTAGAACAAGACGAACTTGGTCCAAAGAAGTCCTACGGATCAAATGGGAGGACGAAGAGGGACGAACGAGACAAACTTGGTCCAAAGAAGGCCTACGGAGCAAATGGGAGGACGAAGATGGACGAACGAGACGAACTTGGTTCAAAGAAGGCCTAGGGATCAAATGGGAGGACGAAGATGGACGAACGAGACGAACTTGGTCCAAAGAAGGCCAACGGATCAAATGGGAGGACGAAGATGGACGAACGAGACAAACTTGGCCCAAAAAAGGCCTACGGATCAAATGGGTGGACGAAGATGGACGAACGAGACGAACTTGGTGCAACGAAGGCCAACGGATCAAATGGGAGGACGAAGATGGACGAACGAGACGAACTTGGGCCAAAGAAGGCCTACGGATCAAATGGGAGGACGAAGATGGACGAACGAGACGAACTTGGCCCAAAGAAGGCCTACGGATCAAATGGGAGGACGAAGATGGACGAACGAGACAAACTTGGTCCAAAGAATTCCAACGGATCAAATGGGAGGACGAAGGTGGTAGAACAAGATGAACTTGGTCCAAAGAAGGCCTACGGATCAAATGGGAGGATGAAGAGGGACGAACGAGACAAACATGGTGCAATGAAGGTCTTCGGAGCAAATGGGAGGACGAAGATGGACGAACGAGACGAACTTGGTCAAAAGAAGGCCTACGGATCAAATGGGAGGACGAAGATGGACGAACGAGACGAACTTGGTCCAAAGAAGGCCTACGGATCAAATGGGAGGACGAAGATGGACGAACGAGACGAACTTGGTCAAAAGAAGGCCTACGGATCAAATGGGAGGACGAAGATGGACGAACGAGACGAACTTGGTCCAAAGAAGGCCTACGGATCAAATGGGAGGACGAAGATGGACGAACGAGACGAACTTGGTCCAAAGAAGGCCAACGGATCAAATGGGAGGACGAAGATGGACGAACGAGACGAACTTGGTCCAAAGAAGGCCTACGGATCAAATGGGAGGACGAAGATGGACGAACGAGACAAACTTGGTCCAAAGAATTCCAACGGATCAAATGGGAGGACGAAGAGGGACGAACGAGACAGACATGGTGCAAAGAAGGCCTACGGAGCAAATGGGAGGACGAAGATGGACGAACGAGACGAACTTGGTTAAAAAAAAGGCCTACGGATCAAATGGGAGGTCGAAGATGGACGAACGAGACGAACTTGGTCCAAAGAAGGCCTACGGATCAAATAGGAGGACGAAGATGGACGAACGAGACGAACTTGGTCCAAAGAAGGCCTACGGATCAAATGGGAGGACGAAGATGGACGAACGAGACGAACTTGGTCCAAAGAAGGCCTACGGATCAAATGGGAGGACGAAGATGGGGGAACGAGGCGAACATGGTCCAAAGAAGGCCTACGGATCAAATGGGAGGACGAAGATGGACGAATGAGACAAACTAGGTCCAAAGAATTCCAACGGATCAAATGGGAGGACGAAGATAGACGAACGAGACAAACTTGGTCCAAAGAATTCCAACGGATCAAATGGGAGGACGAAGGTGGTAGAACAAGACGAACTTGGTGCAAAGAAGGCCTACGGATCAAATGGGAGGACGAAGAGGGACGAACGAGACGAACTTGGTCCAAAGAAGGCCTACGGAGTAAATGGGAGGACGAAGATGGACGAACGAGACGAACTTGGTCCAAAGAAGGCCTAGGGATCAAATGGGAGGACGAAGGTGGTAGAACAAGACGAACTTGGTGCATAGAAGGCCTACGGATCAAATGGGAGGACGAAGAGGGACAAACGAGACGAACTTGGTCCAAAGAAGGCCTACGGAGTAAATGGGAGGACGAAGATGGATGAACGAGACGAACTTGGTCCAAAGAAGGCCTAGGGATCAAATGGGAGGACGAAGATGGACGAACGAGACGAACTTGGTCCAAAGAAGGCCTACGGATCAAATGGGAGGACGAAGATGGACGAACGAGACGAACTTGGCCCAAAGAAGGCCTACGGATCAAATGGGAGGACGAAGATGGACGAACGAGACGAACTTGGTCCAAAGAAGGCCTACGGATCAAATGGGAGGACGAAGATGGACGAACGAGACGAACTTGGTCCAAAGAAGGCCAACGGATCAAATGGGAGGACGAAGATGGACGAACGAGACGAACTTGGCCCAAAGAAGGCCTACGGATCAAATGGGAGGACGAAGATGGACGAACGAGACGAACTTGGTCCAACGAAGGCCAACGGATCAAATGGGAGGACGAAGATGGACGAACGAGACGAACTTGGTCCAAAGAAGGCCTACGGATCAAATGGGAGGACGAAGATGGACGAACGAGACGAACTTGGCCCAAAGAAGGCCTACGGATCAAATGGGAGGACGAAGATGGACGAACGAGACAAACTTGGTCCAAAGAATTCCAACGGATCAAATGGGAGGACGAAGGTGGTAGAACAAGACGAACTTGGTCCAAAGAAGGCCTACGGATCAAATGGGAGGATGAAGAGGGACGAACGAGACAAACATGGTGCAATGAAGGCCTACGGAGCAAATGGGAGGACGAAGATGGACGAACGAGACGAACTTGGTCAAAAGAAGGCCTACGGATCAAATGGGACGACGAAGATGGACGAACGAGACGAACTTGGTCCAAAGAAGGCCTACGGATCAAATGGGAGGACGAAGATGGACGAACGAGACGAACTTGGTCCAAAGAAGGCCAACGGATCAAATGGGAGGACGAAGATGGACGAACGAGACGAACTTGGCCCAAAGAAGGCCTACAGATCAAATGGGAGGACGAAGATGGACGAACGAGACGAACTTGGTCCAACGAAGGCCAACAGATCAAATGGGAGGACGAAGATGGACGAACGAGACGAACTTGGTCCAAAGAAGGCCTAGGGATCAAATGGGAGGACGAAGATGGAGGAACGAGGCGAACTTGGTCCAAAGAAGGCCTACGGATCAAATGGGAGGACGAAGATGGACGAACGAGACAAACTTGGTCCAAAGAATCCAACGGATCAAATGGGAGGACGAAGATGGACGAACGAGACAAACTTGGTCCAAAGAATTCCAACGGATCAAATGGGAGGACGAAGGTGGTAGAACAAGACGAACTTGGTCCAAAGAAGGCCTACGGATCAAATGGGAGGACGAAGAGGGACGAACGAGACGAACTTGGTCCAAAGAAGGCCTACGGAGCAAATGGGAGGACGAAGATGGACGAACGAGACGAACTTGGTTCAAAGAAGGCCTAGGGATCAAATGGGAGGACGAAGATGGACGAACGAGACGAACTTGGTCCAAAGAAGGCCAACGGATCAAATGGGAGGACGAAGATGGACGAACGAGACAAACTTGGCCCAAAGAAGGCCTACGGATCAAATGGGAGGACGAAGATGGACGAACGAGACGAACTTGGTGCAACGAAGGCCAACGGATCAAATGGGAGGACGAAGATGGACGAACGAGACGAACTTGGGCCAAAGGAGGCCTACGGATCAAATGGGAGGACGAAGATGGACGAACGAGACGAACTTGGCCCAAAGAAGGCCTACGGATCAAATGGGAGGACGAAGATGGACGAACGAGACAAACTTGGTCCAAAGAATTCCAACGGATCAAATGGGAGGACGAAGGTGGTAGAACAAGACGAACTTGGTCCAAAGAAGGCCTACGGATCAAATGGGAGGATGAAGAGGGACGAACGAGACAAACATGGTGCAATGAAGGTCTTCGGAGCAAATGGGAGGACGAAGATGGACGAACGAGACGAACTTGGTCAAAAGAAGGCCTACGGATCAAATGGGAGGACGAAGATGGACGAACGAGACGAACTTGGTCCAAAGAAGTCCTACGGATCAAATGGGAGGACGAAGATGGACGAACGAGACGAACTTGGTCAAAAGAAGGCCTACGGATCAAATGGGAGGACGAAGATGGACGAACGAGACGAACTTGGTCCAAAGAAGGCCTACGGATCAAATGGGAGGACGAAGATGGACGAACGAGACGAACTTGGTCCAAAGAAGGCCAACGGATCAAATGGGAGGACGAAGATGGACGAACGAGACGAACTTGGTCCAAAGAAGGCCTACGGATCAAATGGGAGGACGAAGATGGACGAACGAGACAAACTTGGTCCAAAGAATTCCAACGGATCAAATGGGAGGACGAAGAGGGACGAACGAGACAGACATGGTGCAAAGAAGGCCTACGGAGCAAATGGGAGGACGAAGATGGACGAACGAGACGAACTTGGTTAAAAAAAAGGCCTACGGATCAAATGGGAGGTCGAAGATGGACGAACGAGACGAACTTGGTCCAAAGAAGGCCTACGGATCAAATAGGAGGACGAAGATGGACGAACGAGACGAACTTGGTCCAAAGAAGGCCTACGGATCAAATGGGAGGACGAAGATGGACGAACGAGATGAACTTGGTCCAAAGAAGGCCAACAGAACAAATGGGAGGACGAAGATGGACGAACGAGACGAACTTGGTCCAAAGAAGGCCTACGGATCAAATGGGAGGACGAAGACGGGGGAACGAGGCGAACTTGGTCCAAAGAAGGCCTACGGATCAAATGGGAGGACGAAGATGGACGAATGAGACAAACTAGGTCCAAAGAATTCCAACGGATCAAATGGGAGGACGAAGATAGACGAACGAGACAAACTTGGTCCAAAGAATTCCAACGGATCAAATGGGAGGACGAAGGTGGTAGAACAAGACGAACTTGGTGCAAAGAAGGCCTACGGATCAAATGGGAGGACGAAGAGGGACGAACGAGACGAACTTGGTCCAAAGAAGGCCTACGGAGTAAATGGGAGGACGAAGATGGACGAACGAGACGAACTTGGTCCAAAGAAGGCCTAGGGATCAAATGGGAGGACGAAGGTGGTAGAACAAGACGAACTTGGTGCATAGAAGGCCTACGGATCAAATGGGAGGACGAAGAGGGACAAACGAGACGAACTTGGTCCAAAGAAGGCCTACGGAGTAAATGGGAGGACGAAGATGGACGAACGAGACGAACTTGGTCCAAAGAAGGCCTAGGGATCAAATGGGAGGACGAAGATGGACGAACGAGACGAACTTGGTCCAAAGAAGGCCTACGGATCAAATGGGAGGACGAAGATGGACGAACGAGACGAACTTGGCCCAAAGAAGGCCTACGGATCAAATGGGAGGACGAAGATGGACGAACGAGACGAACTTGGTCCAAAGAAGGCCTACGGATCAAATGGGAGGACGAAGATGGACGAACGAGACGAACTTGGTCCAAAGAAGGCCAACGGATCAAATGGGAGGACGAAGATGGACGAACGAGACGAACTTGGCCCAAAGAAGGCCTACGGATCAAATGGGAGGACGAAGATGGACGAACGAGACGAACTTGGTCCAACGAAGGCCAACGGATCAAATGGGAGGACGAAGATGGACGAACGAGACGAACTTGGCCCAAAGAAGGCCTACGGATCAAATGGGAGGACGAAGATGGACGAACGAGACAAACTTGGTCCAAAGAATTCCAACGGATCAAATGGGAGGACGAAGGTGGTAGAACAAGACGAACTTGGTCCAAAGAAGGCCTACGGATCAAATGGGAGGATGAAGAGGGACGAACGAGACAAACATGGTGCAATGAAGGCCTACGGAGCAAATGGGAGGACGAAGATGGACGAACGAGACGAACTTGGTCAAAAGAAGGCCTACGGATCAAATGGGACGACGAAGATGGACGAACGAGACGAACTTGGTCCAAAGAAGGCCTACGGATCAAATGGGAGGACGAAGATGGACGAACGAGACGAACTTGGTCAAAAGAAGGCCTACGGATCAAATGGGAGGACGAAGATGGACGAACGAGACGAACTTGGTCCAAAGAAGGCCTACGGATCAAATGGGAGGACGAAGATGGACGAACGAGACGAACTTGGTCCAAAGAAGGCCAACGGATCAAATGGGAGGACGAAGATGGACGAACGAGACGAACTTGGCCCATAGAAGGCCTACGGATCAAATGGGAGGACGAAGATGGACGAACGAGACGAACTTGGTCCAACGAAGGCCAACAGATCAAATGGGAGGACGAAGATGGACGAACGAGACGAACTTGGTCCAAAGAAGGCCTAGGGATCAAATGGGAGGACGAAGATGGAGGAACGAGGCGAACTTGGTCCAAAGAAGGCCTACGGATCAAATGGGAGGACGAAGAAGGACGAACGAGACAAACTTGGTCCAAAGAATCCAACGGATCAAATGGGAGGACGAAGATGGACGAACGAGACAAACTTGGTCCAAAGAATTCCAACGGATCAAATGGGAGGACGAAGGTGGTAGAACAAGACGAACTTGGTCCAAAGAAGGCCTACGGATCAAATGGGAGGACGAAGAGGGACGAACGAGACGAACTTGGTCCAAAGAAGGCCTACGGAGCAAATGGGAGGACGAAGATGGACGAACGAGACGAACTTGGTCCAAAGAAGGCCTACGGATCAAATGGGAGGACGAAGATGGGGGAACGAGGCGAACTTGGTCCAAAGAAGGCCTACGTATCCAATGGGAGGACGAAGATGGACGAACGAGACGAACTTGGTCCAACGAAGGGCAACGGATCAAATGGGAGGACGAAGATGGACGAACGAGACGAACTAGGTCCAAAGAAGGCCTAGGGATCAAATGGGAGGACGAAGATGGAGGAACGAGGCGAACTTGGTCCAAAGAAGGCCTACGGATCAAATGGGAGGACGAAGATGGACGAACGAGACAAACTTGGTCCAAAGAATTCCAACGGATCAAATGGGAGGACGAAGGTGGTAGAACAAGACGAACTTGGTCCAAAGAAGGCCTACGGATCAAATGGGAGGATGAAGAGGGACGAACGAGACAAACATGGTGCAATGAAGGCCTACGGAGCAAATGGGAGGACGAAGATGGACGAACGAGACGAACTTGGTCAAAAGAAGGCCTACGGATCAAATGGGAGGACGAAGATGGACGAACGAGACGAACTTGGCCCAAAGAAGGCCTACGGATCAAATGGGAGGACGAAGATGGACGAACGAGACGAACTTGGCCCAAAGAAGGCCTACGGATCAAATGGGAGGACGAAGATGGACGAACGAGACGAACTTGGTCCAAAGAAGGCCTACGGATCAAATGGGAGGACGAAGATGGACGAACGAGACGAACTTGGTCCAAAGAAGGCCAACGGATCAAATGGGAGGACGAAGATGGACGAACGAGACGAACTTGGCCCAAAGAAGGCCTACGGATCAAATGGGAGGACGAAGATGGACGAACGAGACGAACTTGGTCCAACGAAGGCCAACGGATCAAATGGGAGGACGAAGATGGACGAACGAGACGAACTTGGTCCAAAGAAGGCCTACGGATCAAATGGGAGGACGAAGATGGACGAACGAGACGAACTTGGCCCAAAGAAGGCCTACGGATCAAATGGGAGGACGAAGATGGACGAACGAGACGAACTTGGCCCAAAGAAGGCCTACGGATCAAATGGGAGGACGAAGATGGACGAACGAGACAAACTTGGTCCAAAGAATTCCAACGGATCAAATGGGAGGACGAAGGTGGTAGAACAAGACGAATTTGGTCCAAAGAAGGCCTACGGATCAAATGGGAGGATGAAGAGGGACGAACGAGACAAACATGGTGCAATGAAGGCCTACGGAGCAAATGGGAGGACGAAGATGGACGAACGAGACGAACTTGGTCAAAAGAAGGCCTGCGGATCAAATGGGAGGACGAAGATGGACGAACGAGACGAACATGGTCCAAAGAAGGCCTACGGATCAAATGGGAGGACGAAGATGGACGAACGAGACGAACTTGGTCAAAAGAAGGCCTACGGATCAAATGGGAGGACGAAGATGGACGAACGAGACGAACTTGGTCCAAAGAAGGCCTACGGATCAAATGGGAGGACGAAGATGGACGAACGAGACGAACTTGGTCCAAAGAAGGCCAACGGATCAAATGGGAGGACGAAGATGGACGAACGAGACGAACTTGGCCCAAAGAAGGCCTACGGATCAAATGGGAGGACGAAGATGGACGAACGAGACGAACTTGGTCCAACAAAGGCCAACAGATCAAATGGGAGGACGAAGATGGACGAACGAGACGAACTTGGTCCAAAGAAGGCCTAGGGATCAAATGGGAGGACGAAGATGGAGGAACGAGGCGAACTTGGTCCAAAGAAGGCCTACGGATCAAATGGGAGGACGAAGATGGACGAACGAGACAAACTTGGTCCAAAGAATCCAACGGATCAAATGGGAGGACGAAGATGGACGAACGAGACAAACTTGGTCCAAAGAATTCCAACGGATCAAATGGGAGGACGAAGGTGGTAGAACAAGACGAACTTGGTCCAAAGAAGGCCTACGGATCAAATGGGAGGACGAAGAGGGACGAACGAGACGAACTTGGTCCAAAGAAGGCCTACGGAGCAAATGGGAGGACGAAGATGGACGAACGAGACGAACTTGGTTCAAAGAAGGCCTAGGGATCAAATGGGAGGACGAAGATGGACGAACGAGACGAACTTGGTCCAAAGAAGGCCTACGGATCAAATGGGAGGACGAAGATGGGGGAACGAGGCGAACTTGGTCCAAAGAAGGCCTACGTATCCAATGGGAGGACGAAGATGGACGAACGAGACGAACTTGGTCCAACGAAGGCCAACGGATCAAATGGGAGGACGAAGATGGACGAACGAGACGAACTAGGTCCAAAGAAGGCCTAGGGATCAAATGGGAGGACGAAGATGGAGGAACGAGGCGAACTTGGTCCAAAGAAGGCCTACGGATCAAATGGGAGGACGAAGATGGACGAACGAGACAAACTTGGTCCAAAGAATTCCAACGGATCAAATGGGAGGACGAAGGTGGTAGAACAAGACGAACTTGGTCCAAAGAAGGCCTACGGATCAAATGGGAGGATGAAGAGGGACGAACGAGACAAACATGGTGCAATGAAGGCCTACGGAGCAAATGGGAGGACGAAGATGGACGAACGAGACGAACTTGGTCAAAAGAAGGCCTACGGATCAAATGGGAGGACGAAGATGGACGAACGAGACGAACTTGGTCCAAAGAAGGCCTACGGATCAAATGGGAGGACGAAGATGGACGAACGAGACGAACTTGGTCAAAAGAAGGCCTACGGATCAAATGGGAGGACGAAGATGGACGAACGAGGCGAACTTGGTCCAAAGAAGGCCTACGGATCAAATGGGAGGACGAAGATGGACGAACGAGACGAACTTGGTCCAAAGAAGGCCAACGGATCAAATGGGAGGACGAAGATGGACGAACGAGACGAACTTGGCCCAAAGAAGGCCTACGGATCAAATGGGAGGACGAAGATGGACGAACGAGACGAACTTGGTCCAACGAAGGCCAACGGATCAAATGGGAGGACGAAGATGGACGAACGAGACGAACTTGGTCCAAAGAAGGCCTAGGGATCAAATGGGAGGACGAAGATGGAGGAACGAGGCGAACTTGGTCCAAAGAAGGCCTACGGATCAAATGGGAGGACGAAGATGGACGAACGAGACAAACTTCATCAAAAGAATTCCAACGGATCAAATGGGAGGACGAAGGTGGTAGAACAAGACGAACTTGGTCCAAAGAAGGCCTACGGAGCAAATGGGAGGACGAAGATGGACGAACGAGACGAACTTGGTCAAAAGAAGGCCTACGGATCAAATGGGAGGACGAAGATGGACGAACGAGACGAACTTGGTCAAAAGAAGGCCTACGGATCAAATGGGAGGACGAAGATGGACGAACGAGACGAACTTGGTCCAAAGAAGGCCTACGGATCAAATGGGAGGACGAAGATGGACGAACGAGACGAACTTGGTCCAAAGAAGGCCAACGGATCAAATGGGAGGACGAAGATGGACGAACGAGACGAACTTGGCCCAAAGAAGGCCTACGGATCAAATGGGAGGACGAAGATGGACGAACGAGACGAACTTGGTCCAACGAAGGCCAACAGATCAAATGGGAGGACGAAGATGGACGAACGAGACGAACTTGGTCCAAAGAAGGCCTAGGGATCAAATGGGAGGACGAAGATGGAGGAACGAGGCGAACTTGGTCCAAAGAAGGCCTACGGATCAAATGGGAGGACGAAGATGGACGAACGAGACAAACTTGGTCCAAAGAATCCAACGGATCAAATGGGAGGACGAAGATGGACGAACGAGACAAACTTGGTCCAAAGAATTCCAACGGATCAAATGGGAGGACGAAGGTGGTAGAACAAGACGAACTTGGTCCAAAGAAGGCCTACGGATCAAATGGGAGGACGAAGAGGGACGAACGAGACGAACTTGGTCCAAAGAAGGCCTACGGAGCAAATGGGAGGACGAAGATGGACGAACGAGACGAACTTGGTTCAAAGAAGGCCTAGGGATCAAATGGGAGGACGAAGATGGACGAACGAGACGAACTTGGTCCAAAGAAGGCCTACGGATCAAACGGGAGGACGAAGATGGGGGAACGAGGCGAACTTGGTCCAAAGAAGGCCTACGTATCCAATGGGAGGACGAAGATGGACGAACGAGACGAACTTGGTCCAACGAAGGGCAACGGATCAAATGGGAGGACGAAGATGGACGAACGAGACGAACTAGGTCCAAAGAAGGCCTAGGGATCAAATGGGAGGACGAAGATGGAGGAACGAGGCGAACTTGGTCCAAAGAAGGCCTACGGATCAAATGGGAGGACGAAGATGGACGAACGAGACAAACTTGGTCCAAAGAATTCCAACGGATCAAATGGGAGGACGAAGGTGGTAGAACAAGACGAACTTGGTCCAAAGAAGGCCTACGGATCAAATGGGAGGATGAAGAGGGACGAACGAGACAAACATGGTGTAATGAAGGCCTACGGAGCAAATGGGAGGACGAAGATGGACGAACGAGACGAACTTGGTCAAAAGAAGGCCTACGGATCAAATGGGAGGACGAAGATGGACGAACGAGACGAACTTGGCCCAAAGAAGGCCTACGGATCAAATGGGAGGACGAAGATGGACGAACGAGACGAACTTGGCCCAAAGAAGGCCTACGGGTCAAATGGGAGGACGAAGATGGACGAACGAGACGAACTTGGTCCAAAGAAGGCCTACGGATCAAATGGGAGGACGAAGATGGACGAACGAGACGAACTTGGTCCAAAGAAGGCCAACGGATCAAATGGGAGGACGAAGATGGACGAACGAGACGAACTTGGCCCAAAGAAGGCCTACGGATCAAATGGGAGGACGAAGATGGACGAACGAGACGAACTTGGTCCAACGAAGGCCAACGGATCAAATGGGAGGACGAAGATGGACGAACGAGACGAACTTGGTCCAAAGAAGGCCTACGGATCAAATGGGAGGACGAAGATGGACGAACGAGACGAACTTGGCCCAAAGAAGGCCTACGGATCAAATGGGAGGACGAAGATGGACGAACGAGACAAACTTGGTCCAAAGAATTCCAACGGATCAAATGGGAGGACGAAGGTGGTAGAACAAGACGAATTTGGTCCAAAGAAGGCCTACGGATCAAATGGGAGGATGAAGAGGGACGAACGAGACAAACATGGTGCAATGAAGGCCTACGGAGCAAATGGGAGGACGAAGATGGACGAACGAGACGAACTTGGTCAAAAGAAGGCCTGCGGATCAAATGGGAGGACGAAGATGGACGAACGAGACGAACATGGTCCAAAGAAGGCCTACGGATCAAATGGGAGGACGAAGATGGACGAACGAGACGAACTTGGTCAAAAGAAGGCCTACGGATCAAATGGGAGGACGAAGATGGACGAACGAGACAAACTTGGTCCAAAGAATTCCAACGGATCAAATGGGAGGACGAAGGTGGTAGAACAAGACGAACTTGGTCCAAAGAAGGCCTACAGATCAAATGGGAGGACGAAGAGGGACGAACGAGACGAACTTGGTCCAAAGAAGGCCTACGGAGCAAATGGGAGGACGAAGATGGACGAACGAGACGAACTTGGTTCAAAGAAGGCCTAGGGATCAAATGGGAGGACGAAGATGGACGAACGAGACGAACTTGGTCCAAAGAAGGCCTACGGATCAAATAGGAGGACGAAGATGGGGGAACGAGGCGAACTTGGTCCAAAGAAGGCCTACGTATCCAATGGGAGGACGAAGATGGACGAACGAGACGAACTTGGTCCAACGAAGGCCAACGGATCAAATGGGAGGACGAAGATGGACGAACGAGACGAACTAGGTCCAAAGAAGGCCTAGGGATCAAATGGGAGGACGAAGATGGAGGAACGAGGCGAACTTGGTCCAAAGAAGGCCTACGGATCAAATGGGAGGACGAAGATGGACGAACGAGACAAACTTGGTCCAAAGAATTCCAACGGATCAATTGGGAGGACGAAGGTGGTAGAACAAGACGAACTTGGTCCAAAGAAGGCCTACGGATCAAATGGGAGGATGAAGAGGGACGAACGAGACAAACATGGTGCAATGAAGGCCTACGGAGCAAATGGGAGGACGAAGATGGACGAACGAGACGAACTTGGTCAAAAGAAGGCCTACGGATCAAATGGGAGGACGAAGATGGACGAACGAGACGAACTTGGTCCAAAGAAGGCCTACGGATCAAATGGGAGGACGAAGATGGACGAACGAGACGAACTTGGTCAAAAGAAGGCCTACGGATCAAATGGGAGGACGAAGATGGACGAACGAGGCGAACTTGGTCCAAAGAAGGCCTACGGATCAAATGGGAGGACGAAGATGGACGAACGAGACGAACTTGGTCCAAAGAAGGCCAACGGATCAAATGGGAGGACGAAGATGGACGAACGAGACGAACTTGGCCCAAAGAAGGCCTACGGATCAAATGGGAGGACGAAGATGGACGAACGAGACGAACTTGGTCCAACGAAGGCCAACGGATCAAATGGGAGGACGAAGATGGAGGAACGAGGCGAACTTGGTCCAAAGAAGGCCTACGGATCAAATGGGAGGACGAAGATGGACGAACGAGACAAACTTCATCAAAAGAATTCCAACGGATCAAATGGGAGGACGAAGGTGGTAGAACAAGACGAACTTGGTCCAAAGAAGGCCTACGGAGCAAATGGGAGGACGAAGATGGACGAACGAGACGAACTTGGTCAAAAGAAGGCCTACGGATCAAATGGGAGGACGAAGATGGACGAACGAGACGAACTTGGTCCAAAGAAGGCCTACGGATCAAATGGGAGGACGAAGATGGACGAACGAGACGAACTTGGCCCAAAGAAGGCCTACGGATCAAATGGGAGGACGAAGATGGACGAACGAGACGAACTTGGTCCAACGAAGGCCAACGGATCAAATGGGAGGACGAAGATGGACGAACGAGACGAACTTGGTCCAAAGAAGGCCTACGGATCAAATGGGAGGACGAAGATGGACGAACGAGACGAACTTGGCCCAAAGAAGGCCTACGGATCAAATGGGAGGACGAAGATGGACGAACGAGACAAACTTGGTCCAAAGAATTCCAACGGATCAAATGGGAGGACGAAGGTGGTAGAACAAGACGAATTTGGTCCAAAGAAGGCCTACGGATCAAATGGGAGGATGAAGAGGGACGAACGAGACAAACATGGTGCAATGAAGGCCTACGGAGCAAATGGGAGGACGAAGATGGACGAACGAGACGAACTTGGTCAAAAGAAGGCCTGCGGATCAAATGGGAGGACGAAGATGGACGAACGAGACGAACATGGTCCAAAGAAGGCCTACGGATCAAATGGGAGGACGAAGATGGACGAACGAGACGAACTTGGTCAAAAGAAGGCCTACGGATCAAATGGGAGGACGAAGATGGACGAACGAGACAAACTTGGTCCAAAGAATTCCAACGGATCAAATGGGAGGACGAAGGTGGTAGAACAAGACGAACTTGGTCCAAAGAAGGCCTACGGATCAAATGGGAGGACGAAGAGGGACGAACGAGACGAACTTGGTCCAAAGAAGGCCTACGGAGCAAATGGGAGGACGAAGATGGACGAACGAGACGAACTTGGTTCAAAGAAGGCCTAGGGATCAAATGGGAGGACGAAGATGGACGAACGAGACGAACTTGGTCCAAAGAAGGCCTACGGATCAAATGGGAGGACGAAGATGGGGGAACGAGGCGAACTTGGTCCAAAGAAGGCCTACGTATCCAATGGGAGGACGAAGATGGACGAACGAGACGAACTTGGTCCAACGAAGGCCAACGGATCAAATGGGAGGACGAAGGTGGACGAACGAGACGAACTAGGTCCAAAGAAGGCCTAGGGATCAAATGGGAGGACGAAGATGGAGGAACGAGGCGAACTTGGTCCAAAGAAGGCCTACGGATCAAATGGGAGGACGAAGATGGACGAACGAGACAAACTTGGTCCAAAGAATTCCAACGGATCAATTGGGAGGACGAAGGTGGTAGAACAAGACGAACTTGGTCCAAAGAAGGCCTACGGATCAAATGGGAGGATGAAGAGGGACGAACGAGACAAACATGGTGCAATGAAGGCCTACGGAGCAAATGGGAGGACGAAGATGGACGAACGAGACGAACTTGGTCAAAAGAAGGCCTACGGATCAAATGGGAGGACGAAGATGGACGAACGAGACGAACTTGGTCCAAAGAAGGCCTACGGATCAAATGGGAGGACGAAGATGGACGAACGAGACGACTTGGTCAAAAGAAGGCCTACGGATCAAATGGGAGGACGAAGATGGACGAACGAGGCGAACTTGGTCCAAAGAAGGCCTACGGATCAAATGGGAGGACGAAGATGGACGAACGAGACGAACTTGGTCCAAAGAAGGCCAACGGATCAAATGGGAGGACGAAGATGGACGAACGAGACGAACTTGGCCCAAAGAAGGCCTACGGATCAAATGGGAGGACGAAGATGGACGACCGAGACGAACTTGGTCCAACGAAGGCCAACGGATCAAATGGGAGGACGAAGATGGAGGAACGAGGCGAACTTGGTCCAAAGAAGGCCTACGGATCAAATGGGAGGACGAAGATGGACGAACGAGACAAACTTCATCAAAAGAATTCCAACGGATCAAATGGGAGGACGAAGGTGGTAGAACAAGACGAACTTGGTCCAAAGAAGGCCTACGGAGCAAATGGGAGGACGAAGATGGACGAACGAGACGAACTTGGTCAAAAGAAGGCCTACGGATCAAATGGGAGGACGAAGATGGACGAACGAGACGAACTTGGTCAAAAGAAGGCCTACGGATCAAATGGGAGGACGAAGATGGACGAATGAGACGAACTTGGTCCAAAGAAGGCCTACGGATCAAATGGGAGGACGAAGATGGACGAACGAGACGAACTTGGTCCAAAGAAGGCCAACGGATCAAATGGGAGGACGAAGATGGACGAACGAGACGAACTTGGCCCAAAGAAGGCCTACGGATCAAATGGGAGGACGAAGATGGACGAACGAGACGAACTTGGTCCAACGAAGGCCAACGGATCAAATGGGAGGACGAAGATGGACGAACGAGACGAACTTGGTCCAAAGAAGGCCTACGGATCAAATGGGAGGACGAAGATGGACGAACGAGACGAACTTGGTCCAAAGAAGGCCAACGGATCAAATGGGAGGACGAAGATGGACGAACGAGACGAACTTGGCCCAAAGAAGGCCTACGGATCAAATGGGAGGACGAAGATGGACGAACGAGACGAACTTGGTCCAACGAAGGCCAACGGATCAAATGGGAGGACGAAGATGGACGAACGAGACGAACTTGGTCCAAAGAAGGCCTACGGATCAAATGGGAGGACGAAGATGGACGAACGAGACGAACTTGGCCCAAAGAAGGCCTACGGATCAAATGGGAGGACGAAGATGGACGAACGAGACAAACTTGGTCCAAAGAATTCCAACGGATCAAATGGGAGGACGAAGGTGGTAGAACAAGACGAATTTGGTCCAAAGAAGGCCTACGGATCAAATGGGAGGATGAAGAGGGACGAACGAGACAAACATGGTGCAATGAAGGCCTACGGAGCAAATGGGAGGACGAAGATGGACGAACGAGACGAACTTGGTCAAAAGAAGGCCTGCGGATCAAATGGGAGGACGAAGATGGACGAACGAGACGAACATGGTCCAAAGAAGGCCTACGGATCAAATGGGAGGACGAAGATGGACGAACGAGACGAACTTGGTCAAAAGAAGGCCTACGGATCAAATGGGAGGACGAAGATGGACGAACGAGACAAACTTGGTCCAAAGAATTCCAACGGATCAAATGGGAGGACGAAGGTGGTAGAACAAGACGAACTTGGTCCAAAGAAGGCCTACGGATCAAATGGGAGGACGAAGAGGGACGAACGAGACGAACTTGGTCCAAAGAAGGCCTACGGAGCAAATGGGAGGACGAAGATGGACGAACGAGACGAACTTGGTTCAAAGAAGGCCTAGGGATCAAATGGGAGGACGAAGATGGACGAACGAGACGAACTTGGTCCAAAGAAGGCCTACGGATCAAATGGGAGGACGAAGATGGGGGAACGAGGCGAACTTGGTCCAAAGAAGGCCTACGTATCCAATGGGAGGACGAAGATGGACGAACGAGACGAACTTGGTCCAACGAAGGCCAACGGATCAAATGGGAGGACGAAGATGGACGAACGAGACGAACTAGGTCCAAAGAAGGCCTAGGGATCAAATGGGAGGACGAAGATGGAGGAACGAGGCGAACTTGGTCCAAAGAAGGCCTACGGATCAAATGGGAGGACGAAGATGGACGAACGAGACAAACTTGGTCCAAAGAATTCCAACGGATCAATTGGGAGGACGAAGGTGGTAGAACAAGACGAACTTGGTCCAAAGAAGGCCTACGGATCAAATGGGAGGATGAAGAGGGACGAACGAGACAAACATGGTGCAATGAAGGCCTACGGAGCAAATGGGAGGACGAAGATGGACGAACGAGACGAACTTGGTCAAAAGAAGGCCTACGGATCAAATGGGAGGACGAAGATGGACGAACGAGACGAACTTGGTCCAAAGAAGGCCTACGGATCAAATGGGAGGACGAAGATGGACGAACGAGACGAACTTGGTCAAAAGAAGGCCTACGGATCAAATGGGAGGACGAAGATGGACGAACGAGGCGAACTTGGTCCAAAGAAGGCCTACGGATCAAATGGGAGGACGAAGATGGACGAACGAGACGAACTTGGTCCAAAGAAGGCCAACGGATCAAATGGGAGGACGAAGATGGACGAACGAGACGAACTTGGCCCAAAGAAGGCCTACGGATCAAATGGGAGGACGAAGATGGACGAACGAGACGAACTTGGTCCAACGAAGGCCAACGGATCAAATGGGAGGACGAAGATGGACGAACGAGACGAACTTGGTCCAAAGAAGGCCTAGGGATCAAATGGGAGGACGAAGATGGAGGAACGAGGCGAACTTGGTCCAAAGAAGGCCTACGGATCAAATGGGAGGACGAAGATGGACGAACGAGACAAACTTCATCAAAAGAATTCCAACGGATCAAATGGGAGGACGAAGGTGGTAGAACAAGACGAACTTGGTCCAAAGAAGGCCTACGGAGCAAATGGGAGGACGAAGATGGACGAACGAGACGAACTTGGTCAAAAGAAGGCCTACGGATCAAATGGGAGGACGAAGATGGACGAACGAGACGAACTTGGTCAAAAGAAGGCCTACGGATCAAATGGGAGGACGAAGATGGACGAACGAGACGAACTTGGTCCAAAGAAGGCCTACGGATCAAATGGGAGGACGAAGATGGATGAACGAGACGAACTTGGTCCAAAGAAGGCCAACGGATCAAATGGGAGGACGAAGATGGACGAACGAGACGAACTTGGCCCAAAGAAGGCCTACGGATCAAATGGGAGGACGAAGATGGACGAACGAGACGAACTTGGTCCAACGAAGGCCAACAGATCAAATGGGAGGACGAAGATGGACGAACGAGACGAACTTGGTCCAAAGAAGGCCTAGGGATCAAATGGGAGGACGAAGATGGAGGAACGAGGCGAACTTAGTCCAAAGAAGGCCTACGGATCAAATGGGAGGACGAAGATGGACGAACGAGACAAACTTGGTCCAAAGAATCCAACGGATCAAATGGGAGGACGAAGATGGACGAACGAGACAAACTTGGTCCAAAGAATTCCAACGGATCAAATGGGAGGACGAAGGTGGTAGAACAAGACGAACTTGGTCCAAAGAAGGCCTACGGATCAAATGGGAGGACGAAGAGGGACGAACGAGACGAACTTGGTCCAAAGAAGGCCTACGGAGCAAATGGGAGGACGAAGATGGACGAACGAGACGAACTTGGTTCAAAGAAGGCCTAGGGATCAAATGGGAGGACGAAGATGGACGAACGAGGCGAACTTGGTCCAAAGAAGGCCTACGGATCAAATGGGAGGACGAAGATGGGGGAACGAGGCGAACTTGGTCCAAAGAAGGCCTACGTATCCAATGGGAGGACGAAGATGGACGAACGAGACGAACTTGGTCCAACGAAGGGCAACGGATCAAATGGGAGGACGAAGATGGACGAACGAGACGAACTAGGTCCAAAGAAGGCCTAGGGATCAAATGGGAGGACGAAGATGGAGGAACGAGGCGAACTTGGTCCAAAGAAGGCCTACGGATCAAATGGGAGGACGAAGATGGACGAACGAGACAAACTTGGTCCAAAGAATTCCAACGGATCAAATGGGAGGACGAAGGTGGTAGAACAAGACGAACTTGGTCCAAAGAAGGCCTACGGATCAAATGGGAGGAGGAAGAGGGACGAACGAGACAAACATGGTGCAATGAAGGCCTACGGAGCAAATGGGAGGACGAAGATGGACGAACGAGACGAACTTGGTCAAAAGAAGGCCTACGGATCAAATGGGAGGACGAAGATGGACGAACGAGACGAACTTGGCCCAAAGAAGGCCTACGGATCAAATGGGAGGACGAAGATGGACGAACGAGACGAACTTGGCCCAAAGAAGGCCTACGGATCAAATGGGAGGACGAAGATGGACGAACGAGACGAACTTGGTCCAAAGAAGGCCTACGGATCAAATGGGAGGACGAAGATGGACGAACGAGACGAACTTGGTCCAAAGAAGGCCAACGGATCAAATGGGAGGACGAAGATGGACGAACGAGACGAACTTGGCCCAAAGAAGGCCTACGGATCAAATGGGAGGACGAAGATGGACGAACGAGACGAACTTGGTCCAACGAAGGCCAACGGATCAAATGGGAGGACGAAGATGGACGAACGAGACGAACTTGGTCCAAAGAAGGCCTACGGATCAAATGGGAGGACGAAGATGGACGAACGAGACGAACTTGGCCCAAAGAAGGCCTACGGATCAAATGGGAGGACGAAGATGGACGAACGAGACAAACTTGGTCCAAAGAATTCCAACGGATCAAATGGGAGGACGAAGGTGGTAGAACAAGACGAATTTGGTCCAAAGAAGGCCTACGGATCAAATGGGAGGATGAAGAGGGACGAACGAGACAAACATGGTGCAATGAAGGCCTACGGAGCAAATGGGAGGACGAAGATGGACGAACGAGACGAACTTGGTCAAAAGAAGGCCTGCGGATCAAATGGGAGGACGAAGATGGACGAACGAGACGAACAGGGTCCAAAGAAGGCCTACGGATCAAATGGGAGGACGAAGATGGACGAACGAGACGAACTTGGTCAAAAGAAGGCCTACGGATCAAATGGGAGGACGAAGATGGACGAACGAGACAAACTTGGTCCAAAGAATTCCAACGGATCAAATGGGAGGACGAAGGTGGTAGAACAAGACGAACTTGGTCCAAAGAAGGCCTTCGGATCAAATGGGAGGACGAAGAGGGACGAACGAGACGAACTTGGTCCAAAGAAGGCCTACGGAGCAAATGGGAGGACGAAGATGGACGAACGAGACGAACTTGGTTCAAAGAAGGCCTAGGGATCAAATGGGAGGACGAAGATGGACGAACGAGACGACCTTGGTCCAAAGAAGGCCTACGGATCAAATGGGAGGACGAAGATGGGGGAACGAGGCGAACTTGGTCCAAAGAAGGCCTACGTATCCAATGGGAGGACGAAGATGGACGAACGAGACGAACTTGGTCCAACGAAGGCCAACGGATCAAATGGGAGGACGAAGATGGACGAACGAGACGAACTAGGTCCAAAGAAGGCCTAGGGATCAAATGGGAGGACGAAGATGGAGGAACGAGGCGAACTTGGTCCAAAGAAGGCCTACGGATCAAATGGGAGGACGAAGATGGACGAACGAGACAAACTTGGTCCAAAGAATTCCAACGGATCAATTGGGAGGACGAAGGTGGTAGAACAAGACGAACTTGGTCCAAAGAAGGCCTACGGATCAAATGGGAGGATGAAGAGGGACGAACGAGACAAACATGGTGCAATGAAGGCCTACGGAGCAAATGGGAGGACGAAGATGGACGAACGAGACGAACTTGGTCAAAAGAAGGCCTACGGATCAAATGGGAGGACGAAGATGGACGAACGAGACGAACTTGGTCCAAAGAAGGCCTACGGATCAAATGGGAGGACGAAGATGGACGAACGAGACGAACTTGGTCAAAAGAAGGCCTACGGATCAAATGGGAGGACGAAGATGGACGAACGAGGCGAACTTGGTCCAAAGAAGGCCTACGGATCAAATGGGAGGACGAAGATGGACGAACGAGACGAACTTGGTCCAAAGAAGGCCAACGGATCAAATGGGAGGACGAAGATGGACGAACGAGACGAACTTGGCCCAAAGAAGGCCTACGGATCAAATGGGAGGACGAAGATGGACGAACGAGACGAACTTGGTCCAACGAAGGCCAACGGATCAAATGGGAGGACGAAGATGGACGAACGAGACGAACTTGGTCCAAAGAAGGCCTAGGGATCAAATGGGAGGACGAAGATGGAGGAACGAGGCGAACTTGGTCCAAAGAAGGCCTACGGATCAAATGGGAGGACGAAGATGGACGAACGAGACAAACTTCATCAAAAGAATTCCAACGGATCAAATGGGAGGACGAAGGTGGTAGAACAAGACGAACTTGGTCCAAAGAAGGCCTACGGAGCAAATGGGAGGACGAAGATGGACGAACGAGACGAACTTGGTCAAAAGAAGGCCTACGGATCAAATGGGAGGACGAAGATGGACGAACGAGACGAACTTGGTCAAAAGAAGGCCTACGGATCAAATGGGAGGACGAAGATGGACGAACGAGACGAACTTGGTCCAAAGAAGGCCTACGGATCAAATGGGAGGACGAAGATGGACGAACGAGACGAACTTGGTCCAAAGAAGGCCAACGGATCAAATGGGAGGACGAAGATGGACGAACGAGACGAACTTGGCCCAAAGAAGGCCTACGGATCAAATGGGAGGACGAAGATGGACGAACGAGACGAACTTGGTCCAACGAAGGCCAACAGATCAAATGGGAGGACGAAGATGGACGAACGAGACGAACTTGGTCCAAAGAAGGCCTAGGGATCAAATGGGAGGACGAAGATGGAGGAACGAGGCGAACTTGGTCCAAAGAAGGCCTACGGATCAAATGGGAGGACGAAGATGGACGAACGAGACAAACTTGGTCCAAAGAATCCAACGGATCAAATGGGAGGACGAAGATGGACGAACGAGACAAACTTGGTCCAAAGAATTCCAACGGATCAAATGGGAGGACGAAGGTGGTAGAACAAGACGAACTTGGTCCAAAGAAGGCCTACGGATCAAATGGGAGGACGAAGAGGGACGAACGAGACGAACTTGGTCCAAAGAAGGCCTACGGAGCAAATGGGAGGACGAAGATGGACGAACGAGACGAACTTGGTTCAAAGAAGGCCTAGGGATCAAATGGGAGGACGAAGATGGACGAACGAGACGAACTTGGTCCAAAGAAGGCCTACGGATCAAATGGGAGGACGAAGATGGGGGAACGAGGCGAACTTGGTCCAAAGAAGGCCTACGTATCCAATGGGAGGACGAAGATGGACGAACGAGACGAACTTGGTCCAACGAAGGGCAACGGATCAAATGGGAGGACGAAGATGGACGAACGAGACGAACTAGGTCCAAAGAAGGCCTAGGGATCAAATGGGAGGACGAAGATGGAGGAACGAGGCGAACTTGGTCCAAAGAAGGCCTACGGATCAAATGGGAGGACGAAGATGGACGAACGAGACAAACTTGGTCCAAAGAATTCCAACGGATCAAATGGGAGGACGAAGGTGGTAGAACAAGACGAACTTGGTCCAAAGAAGGCCTACGGATCAAATGGGAGGATGAAGAGGGACGAACGAGACAAACATGGTGCAATGAAGGCCTACGGAGCAAATGGGAGGACGAAGATGGACGAACGAGACGAACTTGGTCAAAAGAAGGCCTACGGATCAAATGGGAGGATGAAGATGGACGAACGAGACGAACTTGGCCCAAAGAAGGCCTACGGATCAAATGGGAGGACGAAGATGGACGAACGAGACGAACTTGGCCCAAAGAAGGCCTACGGATCAAATGGGAGGACGAAGATGGACGAACGAGACGAACTTGGTCCAAAGAAGGCCTACGGATCAAATGGGAGGACGAAGATGGACGAACGAGACGAACTTGGTCCAAAGAAGGCCAACGGATCAAATGGGAGGACGAAGATGGACGAACGAGACGAACTTGGCCCAAAGAAGGCCTACGGATCAAATGGGAGGACGAAGATGGACGAACGAGACGAACTTGGTCCAACGAAGGCCAACGGATCAAATGGGAGGACGAAGATGGACGAACGAGACGAACTTGGTCCAAAGAAGGCCTACGGATCAAATGGGAGGACGAAGATGGACGAACGAGACGAACTTGGCCCAAAGAAGGCCTACGGATCAAATGGGAGGACGAAGATGGACGAACGAGACAAACTTGGTCCAAAGAACTCCAACGGATCAAATGGGAGGTCGAAGGTGGTAGAACAAGACGAATTTGGTCCAAAGAAGGCCTACGGATCAAATGGGAGGATGAAGAGGGACGAACGAGACAAACATGGTGCAATGAAGGCCTACGGAGCAAATGGGAGGACGAAGATGGACGAACGAGACGAACTTGGTCAAAAGAAGGCCTGCGGATCAAATGGGAGGACGAAGATGGACGAACGAGACGAACATGGTCCAAAGAAGGCCTACGGATCAAATGGGAGGACGAAGATGGACGAACGAGACGAACTTGGTCAAAAGAAGGCCTACGGATCAAATGGGAGGACGAAGATGGACGAACGAGACGAACTTGGTCCAAAGAAGGCCTACGGATCAAATGGGAGGACGAAGATGGACGAACGAGACGAACTTGGTCCAAAGAAGGCCAACGGATCAAATGGGAGGACGAAGATGGACGAACGAGACGAACTTGGCCCAAAGAAGGCCTACGGATCAAATGGGAGGACGAAGATGGACGAACGAGACGAACTTGGTCAAAAGAAGGCCTACGGATCAAATGGGAGGACGAAGATGGACGAACGAGACGAACTTGGTCCAAAGAAGGCCTACGGATCAAATGGGAGGACGAAGATGGACGAACGAGACGAACTTGGTCCAAAGAAGGCCTACGGATCAAATGGGAGGACGAAGATGGACGAACGAGACGAACTTGGTCAAAAGAAGGCCTACGGATCAAATGGGAGGACGAAGATGGACGAACGAGGCGAACTTGGTCCAAAGAAGGCCTACGGATCAAATGGGAGGACGAAGATGGACGAACGAGACGAACTTGGTCCAAAGAAGGCCAACGGATCAAATGGGAGGACGAAGATGGACGAACGAGACGAACTTGGCCCAAAGAAGGCCTACGGATCAAATGGGAGGACGAAGATGGACGAACGAGACGAACTTGGTCCAACGAAGGCCAACGGATCAAATGGGAGGACGAAGATGGACGAACGAGACGAACTTGGTCCAAAGAAGGCCTAGGGATCAAATGGGAGGACGAAGATGGAGGAACGAGGCGAACTTGGTCCAAAGAAGGCCTACGGATCAAATGGGAGGACGAAGATGGACGAACGAGACAAACTTCATCAAAAGAATTCCAACGGATCAAATGGGAGGACGAAGGTGGTAGAACAAGACGAACTTGGTCCAAAGAAGGCCTACGGAGCAAATGGGAGGACGAAGATGGACGAACGAGACGAACTTGGTCAAAAGAAGGCCTACGGATCAAATGGGAGGACGAAGATGGACGAACGAGACGAACTTGGTCAAAAGAAGGCCTACGGATCAAATGGGAGGACGAAGATGGACGAACGAGACGAACTTGGTCCAAAGAAGGCCTACGGATCAAATGGGAGGACGAAGATGGACGAACGAGACGAACTTGGTCCAAAGAAGGCCAACGGATCAAATGGGAGGACGAAGATGGACGAACGAGACGAACTTGGCCCAAAGAAGGCCTACGGATCAAATGGGAGGACGAAGATGGACGAACGAGACGAACTTGGTCCAACGAAGGCCAACAGATCAAATGGGAGGACGAAGATGGACGAACGAGACGAACTTGGTCCAAAGAAGGCCTAGGGATCAAATGGGAGGACGAAGATGGAGGAACGAGGCGAACTTGGTCCAAAGAAGGCCTACGGATCAAATGGGAGGACGAAGATGGACGAACGAGACAAACTTGGTCCAAAGAATCCAACGGATCAAATGGGAGGACGAAGATGGACGAACGAGACAAACTTGGTCCAAAGAATTCCAACGGATCAAATGGGAGGACGAAGATGGACGAACGAGACGAACTTGGCCCAAAGAAGGCCTACGGATCAAATGGGAGGACGAAGATGGACGAACGAGACGAACTTGGCCCAAAGAAGGCCTACGGATCAAATGGGAGGACGAAGATGGACGAACGAGACGAACTTGGTCCAAAGAAGGCCTACGGATCAAATGGGAGGACGAAGATGGACGAACGAGACGAACTTGGTCCAAAGAAGGCCAACGGATCAAATGGGAGGACGAAGATGGACGAACGAGACGAACTTGGCCCAAAGAAGGCCTACGGATCAAATGGGAGGACGAAGATGGACGAACGAGACGAACTTGGTCCAACGAAGGCCAACGGATCAAATGGGAGGACGAAGATGGACGAACGAGACGAACTTGGTCCAAAGAAGGCCTACGGATCAAATGGGAGGACGAAGATGGACGAACGAGACGAACTTGGTCCAAAGAATTCCAACGGATCAAATGGGAGGTCGAAGGTGGTAGAACAAGACGAATTTGGTCCAAAGAAGGCCTACGGATCAAATGGGAGGATGAAGAGGGACGAACGAGACAAACATGGTGCAATGAAGGCCTACGGAGCAAATGGGAGGACGAAGATGGACGAACGAGACGAACTTGGTCAAAAGAAGGCCTGCGGATCAAATGGGAGGACGAAGATGGACGAACGAGACGAACATGGTCCAAAGAAGGCCTACGGATCAAATGGGAGGACGAAGATGGACGAACGAGACGAACTTGGTCAAAAGAAGGCCTACGGATCAAATGGGAGGACGAAGATGGACGAACGAGACGAAATTGGTCCAAAGAAGGCCTACGGATCAAATGGGAGGACGAAGATGGACGAACGAGACGAACTTGGTCCAAAGAAGGCCAACGGATCAAATGGGAGGACGAAGATGGACGAACGAGACGAACTTGGCCCAAAGAAGGCCTACGGATCAAATGGGAGGACGAAGATGGACGAACGAGACGAACTTGGTCAAAAGAAGGCCTACGGATCAAATGGGAGGACGAAGATGGACGAACGAGACGAACTTGGTCCAAAGAAGGCCTACGGATCAAATGGGAGGACGAAGATGGACGAACGAGACGAACTTGGTCCAAAGAAGGCCTACGGATCAAATGGGAGGACGAAGATGGACGAACGAGACGAACTTGGTCAAAAGAAGGCCTACGGATCAAATGGGAGGACGAAGATGGACGAACGAGGCGAACTTGGTCCAAAGAAGGCCTACGGATCAAATGGGAGGACGAAGATGGACGAACGAGACGAACTTGGTCCAAAGAAGGCCAACGGATCAAATGGGAGGACGAAGATGGACGAACGAGACGAACTTGGCCCAAAGAAGGCCTACGGATCAAATGGGAGGACGAAGATGGACGAACGAGACGAACTTGGTCCAAAGAAGGCCTAGGGATCAAATGGGAGGACGAAGATGGAGGAACGAGGCGAACTTGGTCCAAAGAAGGCCTACGGATCAAATGGGAGGACGAAGATGGACGAACGAGACAAACTTCATCAAAAGAATTCCAACGGATCAAATGGGAGGACGAAGGTGGTAGAACAAGACGAACTTGGTCCAAAGAAGGCCTACGGATCAAATGGGAGGACGAAGATGGACGAACGAGACGAACTTGGTCAAAAGAAGGCCTACGGATCAAATGGGAGGACGAAGATGGACGAACGAGACGAACTTGGTCCAAAGAAGGCCTACGGATCAAATGGGAGGACGAAGATGGACGAACGAGACGAACTTGGTCCAAAGAAGGCCAACGGATCAAATGGGAGGACGAAGATGGACGAACGAGACGAACTTGGCCCAAAGAAGGCCTACGGATCAAATGGGAGGACGAAGATGGACGAACGAGACGAACTTGGTCCAACGAAGGCCAACAGATCAAATGGGAGGACGAAGATGGACGAACGAGACGAACTTGGTCCAAAGAAGGCCTAGGGATCAAATGGGAGGACGAAGATGGAGGAACGAGGCGAACTTGGTCCAAAGAAGGCCTACGGATCAAATGGGAGGACGAAGATGGACGAACGAGACAAACTTGGTCCAAAGAATCCAACGGATCAAATGGGAGGACGAAGATGGACGAACGAGACAAACTTGGTCCAAAGAATTCCAACGGATCAAATGGGAGGACGAAGGTGGTAGAACAAGACGAACTTGGTCCAAAGAAGGCCTACGGATCAAATGGGAGGACGAAGAGGGACGAACGAGACGAACTTGGTCCAAAGAAGGCCTACGGAGCAAATGGGAGGACGAAGATGGACGAACGAGACGAACTTGGTTCAAAGAAGGCCTAGGGATCAAATGGGAGGACGAAGATGGACGAACGAGACGAACTTGGTCCAAAGAAGGCCTACGGATCAAATGGGAGGACGAAGATGGGGGAACGAGGCGAACTTGGTCCAAAGAAGGCCTACGTATCCAATGGGAGGACGAAGATGGACGAACGAGACGAACTTGGTCCAACGAAGGGCAACGGATCAAATGGGAGGACGAAGATGGACGAACGAGACGAACTAGGTCCAAAGAAGGCCTAGGGATCAAATGGGAGGACGAAGATGGAGGAACGAGGCGAACTTGGTCCAAAGAAGGCCTACGGATCAAATGGGAGGACGAAGATGGACGAACGAGACAAACTTGGTCCAAAGAATTCCAACGGATCAAATGGGAGGACGAAGGTGGTAGAACAAGACGAACTTGGTCCAAAGAAGGCCTACGGATCAAATGGGTGGATAAAGAGGGACGAACGAGACAAACATGGTGCAATGAAGGCCTACGGAGCAAATGGGAGGACGAAGATGGACGAACGAGACGAACTTGGTCAAAAGAAGGCCTACGGATCAAATGGGAGGACGAAGATGGACGAACGAGACGAACTTGGCCCAAAGAAGGCCTACGGATCAAATGGGAGGACGAAGATGGACGAACGAGACGAACTTGGTCCAAAGAAGGCCTACGGATCAAATGGGAGGACGAAGATGGACGAACGAGACGAACTTGGTCCAAAGAAGGCCAACGGATCAAATGGGAGGACGAAGATGGACGAACGAGACGAACTTGGCCCAAAGAAGGCCTACGGATCAAATGGGAGGACGAAGATGGACGAACGAGACGAACTTGGTCCAACGAAGGCCAACGGATCAAATGGGAGGACGAAGATGGACGAACGAGACGAACTTGGTCCAAAGAAGGCCTACGGATCAAATGGGAGGACGAAGATGGACGAACGAGACGAACTTGGCCCAAAGAAGGCCTACGGATCAAATGGGAGGACGAAGATGGACGAACGAGACGAACTTGGTCCAAAGAAGGCCAACGGATCAAATGGGAGGACGAAGATGGACGAACGAGACGAACTTGGCCCAAAGAAGGCCTACGGATCAAATGGGAGGACGAAGATGGACGAACGAGACGAACTTGGTCCAAAGAAGGCCTAGGGATCAAATGGGAGGACGAAGATGGAGGAACGAGGCGAACTTGGTCCAAAGAAGGCCTACGGATCAAATGGGAGGACGAAGATGGACGAACGAGACAAACTTCATCAAAAGAATTCCAACGGATCAAATGGGAGGACGAAGGTGGTAGAACAAGACGAACTTGGTCCAAAGAAGGCCTACGGATCAAATGGGAGGACGAAGATGGACGAACGAGACGAACTTGGTCAAAAGAAGGCCTACGGATCAAATGGGAGGACGAAGATGGACGAACGAGACGAACTTGGTCCAAAGAAGGCCTACGGATCAAATGGGAGGACGAAGATGGACGAACGAGACGAACTTGGTCCAAAGAAGGCCAACGGATCAAATGGGAGGACGAAGATGGACGAACGAGACGAACTTGGCCCAAAGAAGGCCTACGGATCAAATGGGAGGACGAAGATGGACGAACGAGACGAACTTGGTCCAACGAAGGCCAACAGATCAAATGGGAGGACGAAGATGGACGAACGAGACGAACTTGGTCCAAAGAAGGCCTAGGGATCAAATGGGAGGACGAAGATGGAGGAACGAGGCGAACTTGGTCCAAAGAAGGCCTACGGATCAAATGGGAGGACGAAGATGGACGAACGAGACAAACTTGGTCCAAAGAATCCAACGGATCAAATGGGAGGACGAAGATGGACGAACGAGACAAACTTGGTCCAAAGAATTCCAACGGATCAAATGGGAGGACGAAGGTGGTAGAACAAGACGAACTTGGTCCAAAGAAGGCCTACGGATCAAATGGGAGGACGAAGAGGGACGAACGAGACGAACTTGGTCCAAAGAAGGCCTACGGAGCAAATGGGAGGACGAAGATGGACGAACGAGACGAACTTGGTTCAAAGAAGGCCTAGGGATCAAATGGGAGGACGAAGATGGACGAACGAGACGAACTTGGTCCAAAGAAGGCCTACGGATCAAATGGGAGGACGAAGATGGGGGAACGAGGCGAACTTGGTCCAAAGAAGGCCTACGTATCCAATGGGAGGACGAAGATGGACGAACGAGACGAACTTGGTCCAACGAAGGGCAACGGATCAAATGGGAGGACGAAGATGGACGAACGAGACGAACTAGGTCCAAAGAAGGCCTAGGGATCAAATGGGAGGACGAAGATGGAGGAACGAGGCGAACTTGGTCCAAAGAAGGCCTACGGATCAAATGGGAGGACGAAGATGGACGAACGAGACAAACTTGGTCCAAAGAATTCCAACGGATCAAATGGGAGGACGAAGGTGGTAGAACAAGACGAACTTGGTCCAAAGAAGGCCTACGGATCAAATGGGTGGATGAAGAGGGACGAACGAGACAAACATGGTGCAATGAAGGCCTACGGAGCAAATGGGAGGACGAAGATGGACGAACGAGACGAACTTGGTCAAAAGAAGGCCTACGGATCAAATGGGAGGACGAAGATGGACGAACGAGACGAACTTGGCCCAAAGAAGGCCTACGGATCAAATGGGAGGACGAAGATGGACGAACGAGACGAACTTGGCCCAAAGAAGGCCTACGGATCAAATGGGAGGACGAAGATGGACGAACGAGACGAACTTGGTCCAAAGAAGGCCTACGGATCAAATGGGAGGACGAAGATGGACGAACGAGACGAACTTGGTCCAAAGAAGGCCAACGGATCAAATGGGAGGACGAAGATGGACGAACGAGACGAACTTGGCCCAAAGAAGGCCTACGGATCAAATGGGAGGACGAAGATGGACGAACGAGACGAACTTGGTCCAACGAAGGCCAACGGATCAAATGGGAGGACGAAGATGGACGAACGAGACGAACTTGGTCCAAAGAAGGCCTACGGATCAAATGGGAGGACGAAGATGGACGAACGAGACGAACTTGGCCCAAAGAAGGCCTACGGATCAAATGGGAGGACGAAGATGGACGAACGAGACAAACTTGGTCCAAAGAATTCCAACGGATCAAATGGGAGGACGAAGGTGGTAGAACAACACGAATTTGGTCCAAAGAAGGGCTACGGATCAAATGGGAGGATGAAGAGGGACGAACGAGACAAACATGGTGCAATGAAGGCCTACGGAGCAAATGGGAGGACGAAGATGGACGAACGAGACAAACATGGTGCAATGAAGGCCTACGGAGCAAATGGGAGGACGAAGATGGACGAACGAGACGAACATGGTCCAAAGAAGGCCTACGGATCAAATGGGAGGACGAAGATGGACGAACGAGACGAACTTGGTCCAAAGAAGGCCTACGGATCAAATGGGAGGACGAAGATGGACGAACGAGACGAACTTGGTCCAAAGAAGGCCAACGGATCAAATGGGAGGACGAAGATGGACGAACGAGACGAACTTGGCCCAAAGAAGGCCTACGGATCAAATGGGAGGACGAAGATGGACGAACGAGACGAACTTGGTCAAAAGAAGGCCTACGGATCAAATGGGAGGACGAAGATGGACGAACGAGACGAACTTGGTCCAAAGAAGGCCTACGGATCAAATGGGAGGACGAAGATGGACGAACGAGACGAACTTGGTCCAAAGAAGGCCTAGGGATCAAATGGGAGGACGAAGATGGAGGAACGAGGCGAACTTGGTCCAAAGAAGGCCTACGGATCAAATGGGAGGACGAAGATGGACGAACGAGACAAACTTGGTCCAAAGAATCCAACGGATCAAATGGGAGGATGAAGATGGACGAACGAGACAAACTTGGTCCAAAGAATTCCAACGGATCAAATGGGAGGACGAAGGTGGTAGAACAAGACGAACTTGGTCCAAAGAAGGCCTACGGATCAAATGGGAGGACGAAGAGGGACGAACGAGACGAACTTGGTCCAAAGAAGGCCTACGGAGCAAATGGGAGGACGAAGATGGACGAACGAGACGAACTTGGTTCAAAGAAGGCCTACGGATCAAATGGGAGGACGAAGATGGGGGAACGAGGCGAACTTGGTCCAAAGAAGGCCTACGTATCCAATGGGAGGACGAAGATGGACGAACGAGACGAACTTGGTCCAACGAAGGCCAACGGATCAAATGGGAGGACGAAGATGGACGAACGAGACAAACTTGGTCCAAAGAATCCAACGGATCAAATGGGAGGACGAAGATGGACGAACGAGACAAACTTGGTCCAAAAAATTCCAACGGATCAAATGGGAGGACGAAGGTGGTAGAACAAGACGAACTTGGTCCAAAGAAGGCCTACGGATCAAATGGGAGGACGAAGAGGGACGAACGAGACGAACTTGGTCCAAAGAAGGCCTACGGAGCAAATGGGAGGACGAAGATGGACGAGCGAGACGAACTTGGTTCAAAGAAGGCCTAGGGATCAAATGGGAGGATGAAGAGGGACGAACGAGACAAACATGGTGCAATGAAGGCCTACGGAGCAAATGGGAGGACGAAGATGGACGAACGAGACGAACTTGGTCAAAAGAAGGCCTGCGGATCAAATGGGAGGACGAAGATGGACGAACGAGACGAACATGGTCCAAAGAAGGCCTACGGATCAAATGGGAGGACGAAGATGGACGAACGAGACGAACTTGGTCCAAAGAAGGCCTACGGATCAAATGGGAGGACGAAGATGGACGAACGAGACGAACTTGGTCCAAAGAAGGCCTAGGGATCAAATGGGAGGACGAAGATGGAGGAACGAGGCGAACTTGGTCCAAAGAAGGCCTACGGATCAAATGGGAGGACGAAGATGGACGAACGAGACAAACTTGGTCCAAAGAATCCAACGGATCAAATGGGAGGACGAAGATGGACGAACGAGACAAACTTGGTCCAAAGAATTCCAACGGATCAAATGGGAGGACGAAGGTGGTAGAACAAGACGAACTTGGTCCAAAGAAGGCCTACGGATCAAATGGGAGGACGAAGAGGGACGAACGAGACGAACTTGGTCCAAAGAAGGCCTACGGAGCAAATGGGAGGACGAAGATGGACGAACGAGACGAACTTGGTTCAAAGAAGGCCTAGGGATCAAATGGGAGGACGAAGATGGACGAACGAGACGAACTTGGTCCAAAGAAGGCCTACGGATCAAATGGGAGGACGAAGATGGGGGAACGAGGCGAACTTGGTCCAAAGAAGGCCTACGTATCCAATGGGAGGACGAAGATGGACGAACGAGACGAACTTGGTCCAACGAAGGCCAACGGATCAAATGGGAGGACGAAGATGGACGAACGAGACGAACTAGGTCCAAAGAAGGCCTAGGGATCAAATGGGAGGACGAAGATGGAGGAACGAGGCGAACTTGGTCCAAAGAAGGCCAACGGATCAAATGGGAGGACGAAGATGGACGAACGAGACAAACTTGGTCCAAAGAATTCCAACGGATCAAATGGGAGGACGAAGGTGGTAGAACAAGACGAACTTGGTCCAAAGAAGGCCTACGGATCAAATGGGAGGACGAAGATGGACGAACGAGACGAACTTGGTCCAACGAAGGCCAACGGATCAAATGGGAGGACGAAGATGGACGAACGAGACGAACTTGGTCAAAAGAAGGCCTACGGATCAAATGGGAGGACGAAGATGGACGAACGAGACGAACTTGGTCCAAAGAAGGCCAACGGATCAAATGGGAGGACGAAGATGGACGAACGAGACGAACTTGGTCCAAAGAAGGCCTAGGGATCAAATGGGAGGACGAAGATGGAGGAACGAGGCGAACTTGGTCCAAAGAAGGCCTACGGATCAAATGGGAGGACGAAGATGGACGAACGAGACAAACTTCATCAAAAGAATTCCAACGGATCAAACGGGAGGACGAAGGTGGTAGAACAAGACGAACTTGGTCCAAAGAAGGCCTACGGAGCAAATGGGAGGACGAAGATGGACGAACGAGACGAACTTGGTCAAAAGAAGGCCTACGAATCAAATGGGAGGACGAAGATGGACGAACGAGACGAACTTGGTCCAAAGAAGTCCTACGGATCAAATTGGAGGACGAAGATGGACGAACGAGACGAACTTGGTCCAAAGAAGGCCTACGGATCAAATGGGAGGACGAAGATGGGGGAACGAGGCGAACTTGGTCCAAAGAAGGCCTACGGATCAAATGGGGGGACGAAGATGGACGAACGAGACAAAGTTGGTCCATGGGAGGACGAAGATGGACGAACGAGACGAACTTGGTCCAAAGAAGTCCTACGGATCAAATTGGAGGACGAAGATGGACGAACGAGACGAACTTGGTCCAAAGAAGGCCTACGGATCAAATGGGAGGACGAAGATGGGGGAACGAGGCGAACTTGGTCCAAAGAAGGCCTACGGATCAAATGGGAGGACGAAGATGGACGAACGAGACAAACTTGGTCCAAAGAATTCCAACGGATCAAATGGGAGGACGAAGGTGGTAGAACAAGACGAACTTGGTGCAAAGAAGGCCTACGGATAAAATGGGAGGACGAAGAGGGACGAACGAGACGAACTTGGTCCAAAGAAGGCCTACGGAGCAAATGGGAGGACGAAGATGGACGAACGAGACGAACTTGGTTCAAAGAAGGCCTAGGGATCAAATGGGAGGACGAAGATGGACGAACGAGACGAACATGGTCCAAAGAAGGCCTACGGATCAAATGGGAGGACGAAGATGGATGAACTAGACGAACTTGGCCCAAAGAAGGCCTACGGATCAAATGGGAGGACGAAGATGGACGAACGAGACGAACTTGGTCCAACGAAGGCCTAGGGATCAAATGGGAGGACGAAGATGGAGGAACGAGGCGAACTTGGTCCAAAGAAGGCCTACGGATCAAATGGGAGGACGAAGATCGACGAACGAGACAAACTTCGTCCAAAGAATTCCAACGGATCAAATGGGAGGACGAAGGTGGTAGAACAAGACGAACTTGGTCCAAAGAAGGCCTACGGATCAAATGGGAGGATGAAGAGGGACGAACGAGACAAACATGGTGCAATGAAGGCCTACGGAGCAAATGGGAGGACGAAGATGGACGAACGAGACGAACTTGGTCAAAAGAAGGCCTAAGGATCAAATGGGAGGACGAAGATGGACGAACGAGACGAACTTGGTCCAAAGAAGGCCTACGGATCAAATGGGAGGACGAAGATGGACGAACGAGACGAACTTGGTCAAAAGAAGGCCTACGGATCAAATGGGCGGACGAAGATGGACGAACGAGACGAACTTGGTCCAAAGAAGGCCTACGGATCAAATGGGAGGACGAAGATGGACGAACGAGACGAACTTGGTCAAAAGAAGGCCTACGGATCAAATGGGCGGACGAAGATGGACGAACGAGACGAACTTGGTCCAAAGAAGGCCTACGGATCAAATGGGAGGACGAAGATGGACGAACGAGACGAACTTGGTCCAAAGAAGGCCTACGGATCAAATGGGAGGACGAAGATGGACGAACGAGACGAACTTGGTCCAAAGAAGGCCAACGGATCAAATGGGAGGACGAAGATGGACGAACGAGACGAACTTGGCCCAAAGAAGGCCTACGGATCAAATGGGAGGACGAAGATGGACGAACGAGACGAACTTGGTCCAACGAAGGCCAACGGATCAAATGGGAGGACGAAGAGGGACGAACGAGACAAACTTGGTCCAAAGAATTCCAACGGATCAAATGGGAGGACGAAGGTGGTAGAACAAGACGAACTTGGTCCAAAGAAGGCCTACGGATCAAATGGGAGGACGAAGATGGACGAACGAGACAAACTTGGTCCAAAGAATCCAACGGATCAAATGGGAGGACGAAGATGGACGAACGAGACAAACTTGGTCCAAAGAATTCCAACGGATCAAATGGGAGGACGAAGGTGGTAGAACAAGACGAACTTGGTCCAAAGAAGGCCTACGGATCAAATGGGAGGACGAAGAGGGACGAACGAGACGAACTTGGTCCAAAGAAGGCCTACGGAGCAAATGGGAGGACGAAGATGGACGAACGAGACGAACTTGGTTCAAAGAAGGCCTAGGGATCAAATGGGAGGACGAAGATGGACGAACGAGACGAACTTGGTCCAAAGAAGGCCTACGGATCAAATGGGAGGACGAAGATGGGGGAACGAGGCGAACTTGGTCCAAAGAAGGCCTACGTATCCAATGGGAGGACGAAGATGGACGAACGAGACGAACTTGGTCCAACGAAGGCCAACGGATCAAATGGGAGGACGAAGATGGACGAACGAGACGAACTAGGTCCAAAGAAGGCCTAGGGATCAAATGGGAGGACGAAGATGGAGGAACGAGGCGAACTTGGTCCAAAGAAGGCCTACGGATCAAATGGGAGGACGAAGATGGACGAACGAGACAAACTTGGTCCAAAGAATTCCAACGGATCAAATGGGAGGACGAAGGTGGTAGAACAAGACGAACTTGGTCCAAAGAAGGCCTACGGATCAAATGGGAGGATGAAGAGGGACGAACGAGACAAACATGGTGCAATGAAGGCCTACGGAGCAAATGGGGGGACGAAGATGGACGAACGAGACGAACTTGGTCAAAAGAAGGCCTACGGATCAAATGGGAGGACGAAGATGGACGAACGAGACGAACTTGGTCCAAAGAAGGCCTACGGATCAAATGGGAGGACGAAGATGGACGAACGAGACGAACTTGGTCAAAAGAAGGCCTACGGATCAAATGGGAGGACGAAGATGGACGAACGAGGCGAACTTGGTCCAAAGAAGGCCTACGGATCAAATGGGAGGACGAAGATGGACGAACGAGACGAACTTGGTCCAAAGAAGGCCAACGGATCAAATGGGAGGACGAAGATGGACGAACGAGACGAACTTGGCCCAAAGAAGGCCTACGGATCAAATGGGAGGACGAAGATGGACGAACGAGACGAACTTGGTCCAACGAAGGCCAACGGATCGAATGGGAGGACGAAGATGGACGAACGAGACGAACTTGGTCCAAAGAAGGCCTAGGGATCAAATGGGAGGACGAAGATGGAGGAACGAGGCGAACTTGGTCCAAAGAAGGCCTACGGATCAAATGGGAGGACGAAGATGGGGGAACGAGGCGAACTTGGTCCAAAGAAGGCCTACGTATCCAATGGGAGGACGAAGATGGACGAACGAGACGAACTTGGTCCAACGAAGGCCAACGGATCAAATGGGAGGACGAAGATGGACGAACGAGACGAACTAGGTCCAAAGAAGGCCTAGGGATCAAATGGGAGGACGAAGATGGAGGAACGAGGCGAACTTGGTCCAAAGAAGGCCTACGGATCAAATGGGAGGACGAAGATGGACGAACGAGACAAACTTGGTCCAAAGAATTCCAACGGATCAAATGGGAGGACGAAGGTGGTAGAACAAGACGAACTTGGTCCAAAGAAGGCCTACGGATCAAATGGGAGGATGAAGAGGGACGAACGAGACAAACATGGTGCAATGAAGGCCTACGGAGCAAATGGGGGGACGAAGATGGACGAACGAGACGAACTTGGTCAAAAGAAGGCCTACGGATCAAATGGGAGGACGAAGATGGACGAACGAGACGAACTTGGTCCAAAGAAGGCCTACGGAGCAAATGGGAGGACGAAGATGGACGAACGAGACGAACTTGGTCAAAAGAAGGCCTACGGATCAAATGGGAGGACGAAGATGGACGAACGAGACGAACTTGGTCCAAAGAAGTCCTACGGATCAAATTGGAGGACGAAGATGGACGAACGAGACGAACTTGGTCCAAAGAAGGCCTACGGAGCAAATGGGAGGACGAAGATGGACGAACGAGACGAACTTGGTCAAAAGAAGGCCTACGAATCAAATGGGAGGACGAAGATGGACGAACGAGACGAACTTGGTCCAAAGAAGTCCTACGGATCAAATTGGAGGACGAAGATGGACGAACGAGACGAACTTGGTCCAAAGAAGGCCTACGGATCAAATGGGAGGACGAAGATGGGGGAACGAGGCGAACTTGGTCCAAAGAAGGCCTACGGATCAAATGGGGGGACGAAGATGGACGAACGAGACAAAGTTGGTCCATGGGAGGACGAAGATGGACGAACGAGACGAACTTGGTCCAAAGAAGTCCTACGGATCAAATTGGAGGACGAAGATGGACGAACGAGACGAACTTGGTCCAAAGAAGGCCTACGGATCAAATGGGAGGACGAAGATGGGGGAACGAGGCGAACTTGGTCCAAAGAAGGCCTACGGATCAAATGGGAGGACGAAGATGGACGAACGAGACAAACTTGGTCCAAAGAATTCCAACGGATCAAATGGGAGGACGAAGGTGGTAGAACAAGACGAACTTGGTGCAAAGAAGGCCTACGGATCAAATGGGAGGACGAAGAGGGACGAACGAGACGAACTTGGTCCAAAGAAGGCCTACGGAGCAAATGGGAGGACGAAGATGGACGAACGAGACGAACTTGGTTCAAAGAAGGCCTAGGGATCAAATGGGAGGACGAAGATGGACGAACGAGACGAACATGGTCCAAAGAAGGCCTACGGATCAAATGGGAGGACGAAGATGGATGAACTAGACGAACTTGGCCCAAAGAAGGCCTACGGATCAAATGGGAGGACGAAGATGGACGAACGAGACGAACTTGGTCCAACGAAGGCCTAGGGATCAAATGGGAGGACGAAGATGGAGGAACGAGGCGAACTTGGTCCAAAGAAGGCCTACGGATCAAATGGGAGGACGAAGATCGACGAACGAGACAAACTTCGTCCAAAGAATTCCAACGGATCAAATGGGAGGACGAAGGTGGTAGAACAAGACGAACTTGGTCCAAAGAAGGCCTACGGATCAAATGGGAGGATGAAGAGGGACGAACGAGACAAACATGGTGCAATGAAGGCCTACGGAGCAAATGGGAGGACGAAGATGGACGAACGAGACGAACTTGGTCAAAAGAAGGCCTAAGGATCAAATGGGAGGACGAAGATGGACGAACGAGACGAACTTGGTCCAAAGAAGGCCTACGGATCAAATGGGAGGACGAAGATGGACGAACGAGACGAACTTGGTCAAAAGAAGGCCTACGGATCAAATGGGCGGACGAAGATGGACGAACGAGACGAACTTGGTCCAAAGAAGGCCTACGGATCAAATGGGAGGACGAAGATGGACGAACGAGACGAACTTGGTCCAAAGAAGGCCTACGGATCAAATGGGAGGACGAAGATGGACGAACGAGACGAACTTGGTCCAAAGAAGGCCAACGGATCAAATGGGAGGACGAAGATGGACGAACGAGACGAACTTGGCCCAAAGAAGGCCTACGGATCAAATGGGAGGACGAAGATGGACGAACGAGACGAACTTGGTCCAACGAAGGCCAACGGATCAAATGGGAGGACGAAGAGGGACGAACGAGACAAACTTGGTCCAAAGAATTCCAACGGATCAAATGGGAGGACGAAGGTGGTAGAACAAGACGAACTTGGTCCAAAGAAGGCCTACGGATCAAATGGGAGGACGAAGATGGAGGAACGAGGCGAACTTGGTCCAAAGAAGGCCTACGGATCAAATGGGAGGACGAAGATGGACGAACGAGACAAACTTGGTCCAAAGAATCCAACGGATCAAATGGGAGGACGAAGATGGACGAACGAGACAAACTTGGTCCAAAGAATTCCAACGGATCAAATGGGAGGACGAAGGTGGTAGAACAAGACGAACTTGGTCCAAAGAAGGCCTACGGATCAAATGGGAGGACGAAGAGGGACGAACGAGACGAACTTGGTCCAAAGAAGGCCTACGGAGCAAATGGGAGGACGAAGATGGACGAACGAGACGAACTTGGTTCAAAGAAGGCCTAGGGATCAAATGGGAGGACGAAGATGGACGAACGAGACGAACTTGGTCCAAAGAAGGCCTACGGATCAAATGGGAGGACGAAGATGGGGGAACGAGGCGAACTTGGTCCAAAGAAGGCCTACGTATCCAATGGGAGGACGAAGATGGACGAACGAGACGAACTTGGTCCAACGAAGGCCAACGGATCAAATGGGAGGACGAAGATGGACGAACGAGACGAACTAGGTCCAAAGAAGGCCTAGGGATCAAATGGGAGGACGAAGATGGAGGAACGAGGCGAACTTGGTCCAAAGAAGGCCTACGGATCAAATGGGAGGACGAAGATGGACGAACGAGACAAACTTGGTCCAAAGAATTCCAACGGATCAAATGGGAGGACGAAGGTGGTAGAACAAGACGAACTTGGTCCAAAGAAGGCCTACGGATCAAATGGGAGGATGAAGAGGGACGAACGAGACAAACATGGTGCAATGAAGGCCTACGGAGCAAATGGGGGGACGAAGATGGACGAACGAGACGAACTTGGTCAAAAGAAGGCCTACGGATCAAATGGGAGGACGAAGATGGACGAACGAGACGAACTTGGTCCAAAGAAGGCCTACGGATCAAATGGGAGGACGAAGATGGACGAACGAGACGAACTTGGTCAAAAGAAGGCCTACGGATCAAATGGGAGGACGAAGATGGACGAACGAGGCGAACTTGGTCCAAAGAAGGCCTACGGATCAAATGGGAGGACGAAGATGGACGAACGAGACGAACTTGGTCCAAAGAAGGCCAACGGATCAAATGGGAGGACGAAGATGGACGAACGAGACGAACTTGGCCCAAAGAAGGCCTACGGATCAAATGGGAGGACGAAGATGGACGAACGAGACGAACTTGGTCCAACGAAGGCCAACGGATCAAATGGGAGGACGAAGATGGACGAACGAGACGAACTTGGTCCAAAGAAGGCCTAGGGATCAAATGGGAGGACGAAGATGGAGGAACGAGGCGAACTTGGTCCAAAGAAGGCCTACGGATCAAATGGGAGGACGAAGATGGACGAACGAGACAAACTTCATCAAAAGAATTCCAACGGATCAAATGGGAGGACGAAGGTGGTAGAACAAGACGAACTTGGTCCAAAGAAGGCCTACGGAGCAAATGGGAGGACGAAGATGGACGAACGAGACGAACTTGGTCAAAAGAAGGCCTACGGATCAAATGGGAGGACGAAGATGGACGAACGAGACGAACTTGGTCCAAAGAAGTCCTACGGATCAAATTGGAGGACGAAGATGGACGAACGAGACGAACTTGGTCCAAAGAAGGCCTACGGATCAAATGGGAGGACGAAGATGGGGGAACGAGGCGAACTTGGTCCAAAGAAGGCCTACGGATCAAATGGGGGGACGAAGATGGACGAACGAGACAAACTTGGTCCATGGGAGGACGAAGATGGACGAACGAGACGAACTTGGTCCAAAGAAGTCCTACGGATCAAATTGGAGGACGAAGATGGACGAACGAGACGAACTTGGTCCAAAGAAGGCCTACGGATCAAATGGGAGGACGAAGATGGGGGAACGAGGCGAACTTGGTCCAAAGAATTCCAACGGATCAAATGGGAGGACGAAGGTGGTAGAACAAGACGAACTTGGTCCAAAGAAGGCCTACGGATCAAATGGGAGGACGAAGAGGGACGAACGAGACGAACTTGGTCCAAAGAAGGCCTACGGAGCAAATGGGAGGACGAAGATGGACGAACGAGACGAACTTGGTTCAAAGAAGGCCTAGGGATCAAATGGGAGGACGAAGATGGACGAACGAGACGAACATGGTCCAAAGAAGGCCTACGGATCAAATGGGAGGACGAAGATGGATGAACGAGACGAACTTGGCCCAAAGAAGGCCTACGGATCAAATGGGAGGACGAAGATGGACGAACGAGACGAACTTGGTCCAACGAAGGCCTAGGGATCAAATGGGAGGACGAAGATGGAGGAACGAGGCGAACTTGGTCCAAAGAAGGCCTACGGATCAAATGGGAGGACGAAGATCGACGAACGAGACAAACTTCGTCCAAAGAATTCCAACGGATCAAATGGGAGGACGAAGGTGGTAGAACAAGACGAACTTGGTCCAAAGAAGGCCTACGGATCAAATGGGAGGATGAAGAGGGACGAACGAGACAAACATGGTGCAATGAAGGCCTACGGAGCAAATGGGAGGACGAAGATGGACGAACGAGACGAACTTGGTCAAAAGAAGGCCTAAGGATCAAATGGGAGGACGAAGATGGACGAACGAGACGAACTTGGTCCAAAGAAGGCCTACGGATCAAATGGGAGGACGAAGATGGACGAACGAGACGAACTTGGTCAAAAGAAGGCCTACGGATCAAATGGGCGGACGAAGATGGACGAACGAGACGAACTTGGTCCAAAGAAGGCCTACGGATCAAATGGGAGGACGAAGATGGACGAACGAGACGAACTTGGTCCAAAGAAGGCCAACGGATCAAATGGGAGGACGAAGATGGACGAACGAGACGAACTTGGCCCAAAGAAGGCCTACGGATCAAATGGGAGGACGAAGATGGACGAACGAGACGAACTTGGTCCAACGAAGGCCAACGGATCAAATGGGAGGACGAAGAGGGACGAACGAGACAAACTTGGTCCAAAGAATTCCAACGGATCAAATGGGAGGACGAAGGTGGTAGAACAAGACGAACTTGGTCCAAAGAAGGCCTACGGATCAAATGGGAGGACGAAGATGGAGGAACGAGGCGAACTTGGTCCAAAGAAGGCCTACGGATCAAATGGGAGGACGAAGATGGACGAACGAGACAAACTTGGTCCAAAGAATCCAACGGATCAAATGGGAGGACGAAGATGGACGAACGAGACAAACTTGGTCCAAAGAATTCCAACGGATCAAATGGGAGGACGAAGGTGGTAGAACAAGACGAACTTGGTCCAAAGAAGGCCTACGGATCAAATGGGAGGACGAAGAGGGACGAACGAGACGAACTTGGTCCAAAGAAGGCCTACGGAGCAAATGGGAGGACGAAGATGGACGAACGAGACGAACTTGGTTCAAAGAAGGCCTAGGGATCAAATGGGAGGACGAAGATGGACGAACGAGACGAACTTGGTCCAAAGAAGGCCTACGGATCAAATGGGAGGACGAAGATGGGGGAACGAGGCGAACTTGGTCCAAAGAAGGCCTACGTATCCAATGGGAGGACGAAGATGGACGAACGAGACGAACTTGGTCCAACGAAGGCCAACGGATCAAATGGGAGGACGAAGATGGACGAACGAGACGAACTAGGTCCAAAGAAGGCCTAGGGATCAAATGGGAGGACGAAGATGGAGGAACGAGGCGAACTTGGTCCAAAGAAGGCCTACGGATCAAATGGGAGGACGAAGATGGACGAACGAGACAAACTTGGTCCAAAGAATTCCAACGGATCAAATGGGAGGACGAAGGTGGTAGAACAAGACGAACTTGGTCCAAAGAAGGCCTACGGATCAAATGGGAGGATGAAGAGGGACGAACGAGACAAACATGGTGCAATGAAGGCCTACGGAGCAAATGGGAGGACGAAGATGGACGAACGAGACGAACTTGGTCAAAAGAAGGCCTACGGATCAAATGGGAGGACGAAGATGGACGAACGAGACGAACTTGGTCCAAAGAAGGCCTACGGATCAAATGGGAGGACGAAGATGGACGAACGAGACGAACTTGGTCAAAAGAAGGCCTACGGATCAAATGGGAGGACGAAGATGGACGAACGAGGCGAACTTGGTCCAAAGAAGGCCTACGGATCAAATGGGAGGACGAAGATGGACGAACGAGACGAACTTGGTCCAAAGAAGGCCAACGGATCAAATGGGAGGACGAAGATGGACGAACGAGACGAACTTGGCCCAAAGAAGGCATACGGATCAAATGGGAGGACGAAGATGGACGAACGAGACGAACTTGGTCCAACGAAGGCCAACGGATCAAATGGGAGGACGAAGATGGACGAACGAGACGAACTTGGTCCAAAGAAGGCCTAGGGATCAAATGGGAGGACGAAGATGGAGGAACGAGGCGAACTTGGTCCAAAGAAGGCCTACGGATCAAATGGGAGGACGAAGATGGACGAACGAGACAAACTTCGTCAAAAGAATTCCAACGGATCAAATGGGAGGACGAAGGTGGTAGAACAAGACGAACTTGGTCCAAAGAAGGCCTACGGAGCAAATGGGAGGACGAAGATGGACGAACGAGACGAACTTGGTCAAAAGAAGGCCTACGGATCAAATGGGAGGACGAAGATGGACGAACGAGACGAACTTGGTCCAAAGAAGTCCTACGGATCAAATTGGAGGACGAAGATGGACGAACGAGACGAACTTGGTCCAAAGAAGGCCTACGGATCAAATGGGAGGACGAAGATGGGGGAACGAGGCGAACTTGGTCCAAAGAAGGCCTACGGATCAAATGGGGGGACGAAGATGGACGAACGAGACAAACTTGGTCCATGGGAGGACGAAGATGGACGAACGAGACGAACTTGGTCCAAAGAAGTCCTACGGATCAAATTGGAGGACGAAGATGGACGAACGAGACGAACTTGGTCCAAAGAAGGCCTACGGATCAAATGGCAGGACGAAGATGGGGGAACGAGGCGAACTTGGTCCAAAGAAGGCCTACGGATCAAATGGGAGGACGAAGATGGACGAACGAGACAAACTTGGTCCAAAGAATTCCAACGGATCAAATGGGAGGACGAAGGTGGTAGAACAAGACGAACTTGGTCCAAAGAAGGCCTACGGATCAAATGGGAGGACGAAGAGGGACGAACGAGACGAACTTGGTCCAAAGAAGGCCTACGGAGCAAATGGGAGGACGAAGATGGACGAACGAGACGAACTTGGTTCAAAGAAGGCCTAGGGATCAAATGGGAGGACGAAGATGGACGAACGAGACGAACATGGTCCAAAGAAGGCCTACGGATCAAATGGGAGGACGAAGATGGATGAACGAGACGAACTTGGCCCAAAGAAGGCCTACGGATCAAATGGGAGGACGAAGATGGACGAACGAGACGAACTTGGTCCAACGAAGGACTAGGGATCAAATGGGAGGACGAAGATGGAGGAACGAGGCGAACTTGGTCCAAAGAAGGCCTACGGATCAAATGGGAGGACGAAGATCGACGAACGAGACAAACTTCGTCCAAAGAATTCCAACGGATCAAATGGGAGGACGAAGGTGGTAGAACAAGACGAACTTGGTCCAAAGAAGGCCTACGGATCAAATGGGAGGATGAAGAGGGACGAACGAGACAAACATGGTGCAATGAAGGCCTACGGAGCAAATGGGAGGACGAAGATGGACGAACGAGACGAACTTGGTCAAAAGAAGGCCTAAGGATCAAATGGGAGGACGAAGATGGACGAACGAGACGAACTTGGTCCAAAGAAGGCCTACGGATCAAATGGGAGGACGAAGATGGACGAACGAGACGAACTTGGTCAAAAGAAGGCCTACGGATCAAATGGGCGGACGAAGATGGACGAACGAGACGAACTTGGTCCAAAGAAGGCCTACGGATCAAATGGGAGGACGAAGATGGACGAACGAGACGAACTTGGTCCAAAGAAGGCCTACGGATCAAATGGGAGGACGAAGATGGACGAACGAGACGAACTTGGTCCAAAGAAGGCCAACGGATCAAATGGGAGGACGAAGATGGACGAACGAGACGAACTTGGCCCAAAGAAGGCCTACGGATCAAATGGGAGGACGAAGATGGACGAACGAGACGAACTTGGTCCAACGAAGGCCAACGGATCAAATGGGAGGACGAAGAGGGACGAACGAGACAAACTTGGTACAAAGAATTCCAACGGATCAAATGGGAGGACGAAGGTGGTAGAACAAGACGAACTTGGTCCAAAGAAGGCCTACGGATCAAATGGGAGGACGAAGATGGAGGAACGAGGCGAACTTGGTCCAAAGAAGGCCTACGGATCAAATGGGAGGACGAAGATGGACGAACGAGACAAACTTGGTCCAAAGAATCCAACGGATCAAATGGGAGGACGAAGATGGACGAACGAGACAAACTTGGTCCAAAGAATTCCAACGGATCAAATGGGAGGACGAAGGTGGTAGAACAAGACGAACTTGGTCCAAAGAAGGCCTACGGATCAAATGGGAGGACGAAGAGGGACGAACGAGACGAACTTGGTCCAAAGAAGGCCTACGGAGCAAATGGGAGGACGAAGATGGACGAACGAGACGAACTTGGTTCAAAGAAGGCCTAGGGATCAAATGGGAGGACGAAGATGGACGAACGAGACGAACTTGGTCCAAAGAAGGCCTACGGATCAAATGGGAGGACGAAGATGGGGGAACGAGGCGAACTTGGTCCAAAGAAGGCCTACGTATCCAATGGGAGGACGAAGATGGACGAACGAGACGAACTTGGTCCAACGAAGGCCAACGGATCAAATGGGAGGACGAAGATGGACGAACGAGACGAACTAGGTCCAAAGAAGGCCTAGGGATCAAATGGGAGGACGAAGATGGAGGAACGAGGCGAACTTGGTCCAAAGAAGGCCTACGGATCAAATGGGAGGACGAAGATGGACGAACGAGACAAACTTGGTCCAAAGAATTCCAACGGATCAAATGGGAGGACGAAGGTGGTAGAACAAGACGAACTTGGTCCAAAGAAGGCCTACGGATCAAATGGGAGGATGAAGAGGGACGAACGAGACAAACATGGTGCAATGAAGGCCTACGGAGCAAATGGGAGGACGAAGATGGACGAACGAGACGAACTTGGTCAAAAGAAGGCCTACGGATCAAATGGGAGGACGAAGATGGACGAACGAGACGAACTTGGTCCAAAGAAGGCCTACGGATCAAATGGGAGGACGAAGATGGACGAACGAGACGAACTTGGTCAAAAGAAGGCCTACGGATCAAATGGGAGGACGAAGATGGACGAACGAGGCGAACTTGGTCCAAAGAAGGCCTACGGATCAAATGGGAGGACGAAGATGGACGAACGAGACGAACTTGGTCCAAAGAAGGCCAACGGATCAAATGGGAGGACGAAGATGGACGAACGAGACGAACTTGGCCCAAAGAAGGCCTACGGATCAAATGGGAGGACGAAGATGGACGAACGAGACGAACTTGGTCCAACGAAGGCCAACGGATCAAATGGGAGGACGAAGATGGACGAACGAGACGAACTTGGTCCAAAGAAGGCCTAGGGATCAAATGGGAGGACGAAGATGGAGGAACGAGGCGAACTTGGTCCAAAGAAGGCCTACGGATCAAATGGGAGGACGAAGATGGACGAACGAGACAAACTTCGTCAAAAGAATTCCAACGGATCAAATGGGAGGACGAAGGTGGTAGAACAAGACGAACTTGGTCCAAAGAAGGCCTACGGAGCAAATGGGAGGACGAAGATGGACGAACGAGACGAACTTGGTCAAAAGAAGGCCTACGGATCAAATGGGAGGACGAAAATGGACGAACGAGACGAACTTGGTCCAAAGAAGTCCTACGGATCAAATTGGAGGACGAAGATGGACGAACGAGACGAACTTGGTCCAAAGAAGGCCTACGGATCAAATGGGAGGACGAAGATGGGGGAACGAGGCGAACTTGGTCCAAAGAAGGCCTACGGATCAAATGGGGGGACGAAGATGGACGAACGAGACAAACTTGGTCCATGGGAGGACGAAGATGGACGAACGAGACGAACTTGGTCCAAAGAAGTCCTACGGATCAAATTGGAGGACGAAGATGGACGAACGAGACGAACTTGGTCCAAAGAAGGCCTACGGATCAAATGGCAGGACGAAGATGGGGGAACGAGGCGAACTTGGTCCAAAGAAGGCCTACGGATCAAATGGGAGGACGAAGATGGACGAACGAGACAAACTTGGTCCAAAGAATTCCAACGGATCAAATGGGAGGACGAAGGTGGTAGAACAAGACGAACTTGGTCCAAAGAAGGCCTACGGATCAAATGGGAGGACGAAGAGGGACGAACGAGACGAACTTGGTCCAAAGAAGGCCTACGGAGCAAATGGGAGGACGAAGATGGACGAACGAGACGAACTTGGTTCAAAGAAGGCCTAGGGATCAAATGGGAGGACGAAGATGGACGAACGAGACGAACATGGTCCAAAGAAGGCCTACGGATCAAATGGGAGGACGAAGATGGATGAACGAGACGAACTTGGCCCAAAGAAGGCCTACGGATCAAATGGGAGGACGAAGATGGACGAACGAGACGAACTTGGTCCAACGATGGCCTAGGGATCAAATGGGAGGACGAAGATGGAGGAACGAGGCGAACTTGGTCCAAAGAAGGCCTACGGATCAAATGGGAGGACGAAGATCGACGAACGAGACAAACTTCGTCCAAAGAATTCCAACGGATCAAATGGGAGGACGAAGGTGGTAGAACAAGACGAACTTGGTCCAAAGAAGGCCTACGGATCAAATGGGAGGATGAAGAGGGACGAACGAGACAAACATGGTGCAATGAAGGCCTACGGAGCAAATGGGAGGACGAAGATGGACGAACGAGACGAACTTGGTCAAAAGAAGGCCTAAGGATCAAATGGGAGGACGAAGATGGACGAACGAGACGAACTTGGTCCAAAGAAGGCGTACGGATCAAATGGGAGGACGAAGATGGACGAACGAGACGAACTTGGTCAAAAGAAGGCCTACGGATCAAATGGGCGGACGAAGATGGACGAACGAGACGAACTTGGTCCAAAGAAGGCCTACGGATCAAATGGGAGGACGAAGATGGACGAACGAGACGAACTTGGTCCAAAGAAGGCCTACGGATCAAATGGGAGGACGAAGATGGACGAACGAGACGAACTTGGTCCAAAGAAGGCCAACGGATCAAATGGGAGGACGAAGATGGACGAACGAGACGAACTTGGCCCAAAGAAGGCCTACGGATCAAATGGGAGGACGAAGATGGACGAACGAGACGAACTTGGTCCAACGAAGGCCAACGGATCAAATGGGAGGACGAAGAGGGACGAACGAGACAAACTTGGTCCAAAGAATTCCAACGGATCAAATGGGAGGACGAAGGTGGTAGAACAAGACGAACTTGGTCCAAAGAAGGCCTACGGATCAAATGGGAGGACGAAGAGGGACGAACGAGACAAACTTGGTCCAAAGAAGGCCTACGGAGCAAATGGGAGGACGAAGGTGGTAGAACAAGACGAACTTGGTCCAAAGAAGGCCTACGGATCAAATGGGAGGATGAAGAGGGACGAACGAGACAAACATGGTGCAATGAAGGCCTACGGAGCAAATGGGAGGACGAAGATGGACGAACGAGACGAACTTGGTCAAAAGAAGGCCTACGGATCAAATGGGAGGACGAAGATGGACGAACGAGACGAACTTGGTCCAAAGAAGGCCTACGGATCAAATGGGAGGACGAAGATGGACGAACGAGACGAACTTGGTCAAAAGAAGGCCTACGGATCAAATGGGAGGACGAAGATGGACGAACGAGGCGAACTTGGTCCAAAGAAGGCCTACGGATCAAATGGGAGGACGAAGATGGACGAACGAGACGAACTTGGTCCAAAGAAGGCCAACGGATCAAATGGGAGGACGAAGATGGACGAACGAGACGAACTTGGCCCAAAGAAGGCCTACGGATCAAATGGGAGGACGAAGATGGACGAACGAGACGAACTTGGTCCAACGAAGGCCAACGGATCAAATGGGAGGACGAAGATGGACGAACGAGACGAACTTGGTCCAAAGAAGGCCTAGGGATCAAATGGGAGGACGAAGATGGAGGAACGAGGCGAACTTGGTCCAAAGAAGGCCTACGGATCAAATGGGAGGACGAAGATGGACGAACGAGACAAACTTCGTCAAAAGAATTCCAACGGATCAAATGGGAGGACGAAGGTGGTAGAACAAGACGAACTTGGTCCAAAGAAGGCCTACGGAGCAAATGGGAGGACGAAGATGGACGAACGAGACGAACTTGGTCAAAAGAAGGCCTACGGATCAAATGGGAGGACGAAAATGGACGAACGAGACGAACTTGGTCCAAAGAAGTCCTACGGATCAAATTGGAGGACGAAGATGGACGAACGAGACGAACTTGGTCCAAAGAAGGCCTACGGATCAAATGGGAGGACGAAGATGGGGGAACGAGGCGAACTTGGTCCAAAGAAGGCCTACGGATCAAATGGGGGGACGAAGATGGACGAACGAGACAAACTTGGTCCATGGGAGGACGAAGATGGACGAACGAGACGAACTTGGTCCAAAGAAGTCCTACGGATCAAATTGGAGGACGAAGATGGACGAACGAGACGAACTTGGTCCAAAGAAGGCCTACGGATCAAATGGCAGGACGAAGATGGGGGAACGAGGCGAACTTGGTCCAAAGAAGGCCTACGGATCAAATGGGAGGACGAAGATGGACGAACGAGACAAACTTGGTCCAAAGAATTCCAACGGATCAAATGGGAGGACGAAGGTGGTAGAACAAGACGAACTTGGTCCAAAGAAGGCCTACGGATCAAATGGGAGGACGAAGAGGGACGAACGAGACGAACTTGGTCCAAAGAAGGCCTACGGAGCAAATGGGAGGACGAAGATGGACGAACGAGACGAACTTGGTTCAAAGAAGGCCTAGGGATCAAATGGGAGGACGAAGATGGACGAACGAGACGAACATGGTCCAAAGAAGGCCTACGGATCAAATGGGAGGACGAAGATGGATGAACGAGACGAACTTGGCCCAAAGAAGGCCTACGGATCAAATGGGAGGACGAAGATGGACGAACGAGACGAACTTGGTCCAACGATGGCCTAGGGATCAAATGGGAGGACGAAGATGGAGGAACGAGGCGAACTTGGTCCAAAGAAGGCCTACGGATCAAATGGGAGGACGAAGATCGACGAACGAGACAAACTTCGTCCAAAGAATTCCAACGGATCAAATGGGAGGACGAAGGTGGTAGAACAAGACGAACTTGGTCCAAAGAAGGCCTACGGATCAAATGGGAGGATGAAGAGGGACGAACGAGACAAACATGGTGCAATGAAGGCCTACGGAGCAAATGGGAGGACGAAGATGGACGAACGAGACGAACTTGGTCAAAAGAAGGCCTAAGGATCAAATGGGAGGACGAAGATGGACGAACGAGACGAACTTGGTCCAAAGAAGGCGTACGGATCAAATGGGAGGACGAAGATGGACGAACGAGACGAACTTGGTCAAAAGAAGGCCTACGGATCAAATGGGCGGACGAAGATGGACGAACGAGACGAACTTGGTCCAAAGAAGGCCTACGGATCAAATGGGAGGACGAAGATGGACGAACGAGACGAACTTGGTCCAAAGAAGGCCTACGGATCAAATGGGAGGACGAAGATGGACGAACGAGACGAACTTGGTCCAAAGAAGGCCAACGGATCAAATGGGAGGACGAAGATGGACGAACGAGACGAACTTGGCCCAAAGAAGGCCTACGGATCAAATGGGAGGACGAAGATGGACGAACGAGACGAACTTGGTCCAACGAAGGCCAACGGATCAAATGGGAGGACGAAGAGGGACGAACGAGACAAACTTGGTCCAAAGAATTCCAACGGATCAAATGGGAGGACGAAGGTGGTAGAACAAGACGAACTTGGTCCAAAGAAGGCCTACGGATCAAATGGGAGGACGAAGAGGGACGAACGAGACAAACTTGGTCCAAAGAAGGCCTACGGAGCAAATGGGAGGACGAAGATGGACGAACGAGACGAACTTGGTCCAAAGAAGGCCTAGGGATCAAATGGGAGGACGAAGATGGACGAACGAGACGAACTTGGTCCAAAGAAGGCCTACGGATCAAATGGGAGGACGAAGATGGACGAACGAGACGAACTTGGTCCAACGAACGAGACGAATTTGGTCCAAAGAAGGCCTACGGATCAAATGGGAGGACGAAGATGGACGAACGAGACGAACTTGGTCCAAAGAAGGCCTAGGGATCAAATGGGAGAAAGGAGATGGAGGAACGAGGCGAACTTGGTCCAAAGAAGGCCTACGGATCAAATGGGAGGACGAAGATGGACGAACGAGACAAACTTCTTCCAAAGAATTCCAACGGATCAAATGGGAGGACGAAGGTGGTAGAACAAGACGAACTTGGTCCAAAGAAGGCCTACGGATCAAATGGGAGGACGAAGAGGGACGAACGAGACAAACATGGTGCAAAGAAGGCCTACGGAGCAAATGGGAGGACGAAGATGGTCGAACGAGACGAACTTGGTCAAAAGAAGGCCTACGGATCAAATGGGAGGACGAAGATGGACGAACGAGACGAACTTGGTCCAAAGAAGGCCTACGGATCAAATGGGAGGACGAAGATGGACGAACCAGACGAACTTGGTCCAAAGAAGGCCAACGGATCAAATGGGAGGACGAAGATTGACGAACGAGACGAACTTGGTCCAAAGAAGGCCTACGGATCAAATGGGAGGACGAAGATGGGGGAACGAGGCGAACTTGGTCCAAAGAAGGCCTACGGATCAAATGGGAGGACGAAGATGGACGAACGAGACAAACTTGGTCCAAAGAATTCCAACGGATCAAATGGGAGGACGAAGGTGGTAGAACAAGACGAACTTGGTCCAAAGAAGGCCTACGGATCAAATGGGAGGACGAAGAGGGACGAACGAGACAAACTTGGTCCAAAGAAGGCCTACGGAGCAAATGGGAGGACGAAGATGGACGAACGAGACGAACTTGGTCCAAAGAAGGACTAGGGATCAAATGGGAGGACGAAGATGGACGAACGAGACGAACTTGGTCCAAAGAAGGCCTACGGATCAAATGGGAGGACGAAGATGGACGAACGAGAGGAACTTGGTCCAACGAAGGCCAACGGATCAAATGGGAGGACGAAGATGGACGAACGAGACGAACTTGGTCCAAAGAAGGCCTAGGGATCAAATGGGAGGACGAAGATTGAGGAACGAGGCGAACTTGGTCCAAAGAAGGCCTACGAATCAAATGGGAGGACGAAGATGGACGAACGAGACAAACTTCGTCCAAAGAATTCCAACGGATCAAATGGGAGGACAATGGTGGTAGAACAAGACGAACTTGGTCCAAAGAAGGCCTACGGATCAAATGGGAGGACGAAGATGGACGAACGAGACGAACTTGGTCCAAAGAAGGCCAACGGATCAAATGGTAGGACGAAGATGGACGAACGAGACGAACTTGGTCCAAAGAAGGCCTACGGATCAAATGGGAGGACGAAGATGGACGAACGAGACGAACTTGGTCCAAAGAATTCCAACGGATCAAATGGGAGGACGAAGATGGACGAACGAGACGAACTTGGTCCAAAGAAGGCCTAGGGATCAAATGGGAGGACGAAGATGGAGGAACGAGGCGAACTTGGTCCAAAGAAGGCCTATGGATCAAATGGGAGGACGAAGATGGACGAACGAGACAAACTTGGTCCAAAGAATTCCAACGGATCAAATGGGAGGACGAAGGTGGTAGAACAAGACGAACTTGGTCCAAAGAAGGCCTACGGATCAAATGGGAGGACGAAGAGGGACGAACGAGACAAACATGGTGCAAAGAAGGCCTACGGAGCAAATGGGAGGACGAAGATGGACGAACGAGACGAACTTGGTCAAAAGAAGGCCTACGGGTCAAATGGGAGGACGAAGATGGACGAACGAGACGAACTTGGTCCAAAGAAGGCCTACGGATCAAATGGGAGGACGAAGATGGACGAACGAGACGAACTTGGTACAAAGAAGGCCTAGGGATCAAATGGGAGGACGAAGATGGAGGAACGAGGCGAACTTGGTCCAAAGAAGGCCTACGAATCAAATGGCAGGACGAAGATCGACGAACGAGACAAACTTCGTCCAAAGAATTCCAACGGATCAAATGGGAGGACGAAGGTGGTAGAACAAGACGAACTTGGTCCAAAGAAGGCCTACGGATCAAATGGGAGGATGAAGAGGGACGAACGAGACAAACATGGTGCAATGAAGGCCTACGGAGCAAATGGGAGGACGAAGATGGACGAACGAGACGAACTTGGTCAAAAGAAGGCCTAAGGATCAAATGGGAGGACGAAGATGGACGAACGAGACGAACTTGGTCCAAAGAAGGCCTACGGATCAAATGGGAGGACGAAGATGGACGAACGAGACGAACTTGGTCCAACGAACGAGACGAACTTGGTCCAAAGAAGGCCTACGGATCAAATGGGAGGACGAAGATGGACGAACGAGACGAACTTGGTCCAAAGAAGGCCAACGGATCAAATGGGAGGACGAAGATGGACGAACGAGACGAACTTGGCCCAAAGAAGGCCTACGGATCAAATGGGAGGACGAAGATGGACGAACGAGACGAACTTGGTCCAACGAAGGCCAACGGATCAAATGGGAGGACGAAGATGGACGAACGAGGCGAACTTGGTCCAAAGAAGGCCTAGGGATCAAATGGGAGAAAGGAGATGGACGAACGAGACGAACTTGGTCCAAAGAAGGCCTACGGATCAAATGGGAGGACGAAGATGGCGGAACGAGGCGAACTTCGTCCAAAGAAGGCCTACGGATCAAATGGGAGGACGAAGATGGACGAACGAGACAAACTTGGTCCAATGAATTCCAACGGATCAAATGGGAGGACGAAGATGGACGAACGAGACAAACTTGGTCCAAAGAATTCCAACGGATCAAATGGGAGGACGAAGGTGGTAGAACAAGACGAACTTGGTCCAAAGAAGGCCTACGGATCAAATGGGAGGACGAAGAGGGACGAACGAGACAAACTTGGTCCAAAGAAGGCCTACGGAGCAAATGGGAGGACGAAGATGGACGAACGAGACGAACTTGGTCCAAAGAAGGCCTAGGGATCAAATGGGAGGACGAAGATGGACGAACGAGACGAACTTGGTCCAAAGAAGGCCTACGGATCAAATGGGAGGACGAAGATGGACGAACGAGACGAACTTGGTCCAACGAACGAGACGAACTTGGTCCAAAGAAGGCCTACGGATCAAATGGGAGGACGAAGATGGACGAACGAGACGAACTTGGTCCAAAGAAGGCCTAGGGATCAAATGGGAGAAAGGAGATGGAGGAACGAGGCGAACTTGGTCCAAAGAAGGCCTACGGATCAAATGGGAGGACGAAGATGGACGAACGAGACAAACTTCGTCCAAAGAATTCCAACGGATCAAATGGGAGGACGAAGGTGGTAGAACAAGACGAACTTGGTCCAAAGAAGGCCTACGGATCAAATGGGAGGACGAAGAGGGACGAACGAGACAAACATGGTGCAAAGAAGGCCTACGGAGCAAATGGGAGGACGAAGATGGTCTAACGAGACGAACTTGGTCAAAAGAAGGCCTACGGATCAAATGGGAGGACGAAGATGGACGAACGAGACGAAGTTGGTCCAAAGAAGGCCTACGGATCAAATGGGAGGACGAAGATGGACGAACGAGACGAACTTGGTCCAAAGAAGGCCAACGGATCAAATGGGAGGACGAAGATGGACGAACGAGACGAACTTGGTCCAAAGAAGGCCTACGGATCAAATGGGAGGACGAAGATGGGGGAACGAGGGGAACTTGGTCCAAAGAAGGCCTACGGATCAAATGGGAGGACGAAGATGGACGAACGAGACAAACTTGGTCCAAAGAATTCCAACGGATCAAATGGGAGGACGAAGATGGACGAACGAGACAAACTTGGTCCAAAGAATTCCAACGGATCAAATGGGAGGACGAAGGTGGTAGAACAAGACGAACTTGGTCCAAAGAAGGCCTACGGATCAAATGGGAGGACGAAGAGGGACGAACGAGACAAACTTGGTCCAAAGAAGGCCTACGGAGCAAATGGGAGGACGAATATGGACGAACGAGACGAACTTGGTCCAAAGAAGGACTAGGGATCAAATGGGAGGACGAAGAAGGACGAACAAGACGAACTTGGTCCAAAGAAGGCCTACGGATCAAATGGGAGGACGAAGATGGACGAACGAGACGAACTTGGCCCAAAGAAGGCCTACGGATCAAATGGGAGGACGAAGATGGACGAACGAGAGGAACTTGGTCCAACGAAGGCCAACGGATCAAATGGGAGGACGAAGATGGACGAACGAGACGAACTTGGTCCAAAGAAGGCCTAGGGATCAAATGGGAGGACGAAGATGGACGAACGAGACGAAGTTGGTCCAAAGAAGGCCTACGGATCAAATGGGAGGACGAAGATGGACGAACGAGACGAACTTGGTCCAAAGAAGGCCAACGGATCAAATGGGAGGACGAAGATGGACGAACGAGACGAACTTGGTCCAAAGAAGGCCTACGGATCAAATGGGAGGACGAAGATGGGGGAACGAGGGGAACTTGGTCCAAAGAAGGCCTACGGATCAAATGGGAGGACGAAGATGGACGAACGAGACAAACTTGGTCCAAAGAATTCCAACGGATCAAATGGGAGGACGAAAATGGACGAACGAGACAAACTTGGTCCAAAGAATTCCAACGGATCAAATGGGAGGACGAAGGTGGTAGAACAAGACGAACTTGGTCCAAAGAAGGCCTACGGATCAAATGGGAGGACGAAGAGGGACGAACGAGACAAACTTGGTCCAAAGAAGGCCTACGGAGCAAATGGGAGGACGAATATGGACGAACGAGACGAACTTGGTCCAAAGAAGGACTAGGGATCAAATGGGAGGACGAAGAAGGACGAACAAGACGAACTTGGTCCAAAGAAGGCCTACGGATCAAATGGGAGGACGAAGATGGACGAACGAGACGAACTTGGCCCAAAGAAGGCCTACGGATCAAATGGGAGGACGAAGATGGACGAACGAGAGGAACTTGGTCCAACGAAGGCCAACGGATCAAATGGGAGGACGAAGATGGACGAACGAGACGAACTTGGTCCAAAGAAGGCCTAGGGATCAAATGGGAGGACGAAGATGGACGAACGAGACGAACTTGGTCCAAAGAAGGCCTACGGATCAAATGGGAGGACGAAGATGGACGAACGAGAGGAACTTGGTCCAACGAAGGCCAACGGATCAAATGGGAGGACGAAGATGGACGAACGAGACGAACTTGGTCCAAAGAAGGCCTAGGGATCAAATGGGAGGACGAAGATTGAGGAACGAGGCGAACTTGGTCCAAAGAAGGCCTACGAATCAAATGGGAGGACGAAGATGGACGAACGAGACAAACTTCGTCCAAAGAATTCCAACGGATCAAATGGGAGGACAATGGTGGTAGAACAAGACGAACTTGGTCCAAAGAAGGCCTACGGATCAAATGGGAGGACGAAGATGGACGAACGAGACGAACTTGGTCCAAAGAAGGCCAACGGATCAAATGGTAGGACGAAGATGGACGAACGAGACGAACTTGGTCCAAAGAAGGCCTACGGATCAAATGGGAGGACGAAGATGGACGAACGAGACGAACTTGGTCCAACGAACGAGACGAACTTGGTCCAAAGAAGGCCTACGGATCAAATGGGAGGACGAAGATGGACGAACGAGACGAACTTGGTCCAAAGAAGGCCAACGGATCAAATGGGAGGACGAAGATGGACGAACGAGACGAACTTGGCCCAAAGAAGGCCTACGGATCAAATGGGAGGACGAAGATGGACGAACGAGACGAACTTGGTCCAACGAAGGCCAACGGATCAAATGGGAGGACGAAGATGGACGAACGAGGCGAACTTGGTCCAAAGAAGGCCTAGGGATCAAATGGGAGAAAGGAGATGGACGAACGAGACGAACTTGGTCCAAAGAAGGCCTACGGATCAAATGGGAGGACGAAGATGGGGGAACGAGGCGAACTTCGTCCAAAGAAGGCCTACGGATCAAATGGGAGGACGAAGATGGACGAACGAGACAAACTTGGTCCAATGAATTCCAACGGATCAAATGGGAGGACGAAGATGGACGAACGAGACAAACTTGGTCCAAAGAATTCCAACGGATCAAATGGGAGGACGAAGGTGGTAGAACAAGACGAACTTGGTCCAAAGAAGGCCTACGGATCAAATGGGAGGACGAAGAGGGACGAACGAGACAAACTTGGTCCAAAGAAGGCCTACGGAGCAAATGGGAGGACGAAGATGGACGAACGAGACGAACTTGGTCCAAAGAAGGCCTAGGGATCAAATGGGAGGACGAAGATGGACGAACGAGACGAACTTGGTCCAAAGAAGGCCTACGGATCAAATGGGAGGACGAAGATGGACGAACGAGACGAACTTGGTCCAACGAACGAGACGAACTTGGTCCAAAGAAGGCCTACGGATCAAATGGGAGGACGAAGATGGACGAACGAGACGAACTTGGTCCAAAGAAGGCCTAGGGATCAAATGGGAGAAAGGAGATGGAGGAACGAGGCGAACTTGGTCCAAAGAAGGCCTACGGATCAAATGGGAGGACGAAGATGGACGAACGAGACAAACTTCGTCCAAAGAATTCCAACGGATCAAATGGGAGGACGAAGGTGGTAGAACAAGACGAACTTGGTCCAAAGAAGGCCTACGGATCAAATGGGAGGACGAAGAGGGACGAACGAGACAAACATGGTGCAAAGAAGGCCTACGGAGCAAATGGGAGGACGAAGATGGTCTAACGAGACGAACTTGGTCAAAAGAAGGCCTACGGATCAAATGGGAGGACGAAGATGGACGAACGAGACGAAGTTGGTCCAAAGAAGGCCTACGGATCAAATGGGAGGACGAAGATGGACGAACGAGACGAACTTGGTCCAAAGAAGGCCAACGGATCAAATGGGAGGACGAAGATGGACGAACGAGACGAACTTGGTCCAAAGAAGGCCTACGGATCAAATGGGAGGACGAAGATGGGGGAACGAGGGGAACTTGGTCCAAAGAAGGCCTACGGATCAAATGGGAGGACGAAGATGGACGAACGAGACAAACTTGGTCCAAAGAATTCCAACGGATCAAATGGGAGGACGAAGATGGACGAACGAGACAAACTTGGTCCAAAGAATTCCAACGGATCAAATGGGAGGACGAAGGTGGTAGAACAAGACGAACTTGGTCCAAAGAAGGCCTACGGATCAAATGGGAGGACGAAGAGGGACGAACGAGACAAACTTGGTCCAAAGAAGGCCTACGGAGCAAATGGGAGGACGAATATGGACGAACGAGACGAACTTGATCCAAAGAAGGACTAGGGATCAAATGGGAGGACGAAGAAGGACGAACAAGACGAACTTGGTCCAAAGAAGGCCTACGGATCAAATGGGAGGACGAAGATGGACGAACGAGACGAACTTGACCCAAAGAAGGCCTACGGATCAAATGGGAGGACGAAGATGGACGAACGAGAGGAACTTGGTCCAACGAAGGCCAACGGATCAAATGGGAGGACGAAGATGGACGAACGAGACGAACTTGGTCCAAAGAAGGCCTAGGGATCAAATGGGAGGACGAAGATTGAGGAACGAGGCGAACTTGGTCCAAAGAAGGCCTACGAATCAAATGGGAGGACGAAGATGGACGAACGAGACAAACTTCGTCCAAAGAATTCCAACGGATCAAATGGGAGGACAATGGTGGTAGAACAAGACGAACTTGGTCCAAAGAAGGCCTACGGATCAAATGGGAGGACGAAGAGGGACGAACGAGACAAACATTGTGCAAAGAAGGCCTACGGAGCAAATGGGAGGATGAAGAGGGACGAACGAGACAAACATGGTGCACTGAAGGCCTACGGAGCAAATGGGAGGACGAAGATGGTCGAACGAGACGAACTTGGTCCAAAGAAGGCCTACGGATCAAATGGGAGGACGAAGTTGGACGAACGAGACGAACTTGGTCCAAAGAAGGCCAACGGATCAAATGGGAGGACGAAGATGGACGAACGAGACGAACTTGGTCCAAAGAAGGCCTGCGGATCAAATGGGAGGACGAAGATGGGGGAACGAGGCGAACTTGGTCCAAAGAAGGCCTACGGATCAAATGGGAGGATGAAGATGGACGAACGAGACAAACTTGGTCCAAAGAATTCCAACGGATCAAATGGGAGGATGAAGATGGACGAACGAGACAAACTTGGTCCAAAGAATTCCAACGGATCAAATGGGAGGACGAAGGTGGTAGAACAAGACGAACTTGGTCCAAAGAAGGCCTACGGATCGAATGGGAGGACGAAGAGGGACAAATGAGACAAACTTGGTCCAAAGAAGGCCTACGGAGCAAATGGGAGGACGAAGATGGACGAACGAGACGAACTTGGTCCAAAGAAGGACTAGGGATCAAATGGGAGGACGAAGATGGACGAACGAGACGAACTTGGTCCAAATAAGGCCTACGGATCAAATGGGAGGACGAAGATGGACGAACGAGACGAACTTGGCCCAAAGAAGGCCTACGGATCAAATGGGAGGACGAAGATGGACGAACGAGAGGAACTTGGTCCAACGAAGGCCAACGGATCAAATGGGAGGACGAAGATGGACGAACGAGACGAACTTGGTCCAAAGAAGGCCTAGGGATCAAATGGGAGGACGAAGATTGAGGAACGAGGCGAACTTGGTCCAAAGAAGGCCTACGAATCAAATGGGAGGACGAAGATGGACGAACGAGACAAACTTCGTCCAAAGAATTCCAACGGATCAAATGGGAGGACAATGGTGGTAGAACAAGACGAACTTGGTCCAAAGAAGGCCTACGGATCAAATGGGAGGACGAAGATGGACGAACGAGACGAACTTGGTCCAAAGAAGGCCAACGGATCAAATGGTAGGACGAAGATGGACGAACGAGACGAACTTGGTCCAAAGAAGGCCTACGGATCAAATGGGAGGACGAAGATGGACGAACGAGACGAACTTGGTCCAAAGAATTCCAACGGATCAAATGGGAGGACGAAGATGGACGAACGAGACGAACTTGGTCCAAAGAAGGCCTAGGGATCAAATGGGAGGACGAAGATGGAGGAACGAGGCGAACTTGGTCCAAAGAAGGCCTATGGATCAAATGGGAGGACGAAGATGGACGAACGAGACAAACTTGGTCCAAAGAATTCCAACGGATCAAATGGGAGGACGAAGGTGGTAGAACAAGACGAACTTGGTCCAAAGAAGGCCTACGGATCAAATGGGAGGACGAAGAGGGACGAACGAGACAAACATGGTGCAAAGAAGGCCTACGGAGCAAATGGGAGGACGAAGATGGACGAACGAGACGAACTTGGTCAAAAGAAGGCCTACGGGTCAAATGGGAGGACGAAGATGGACGAACGAGACGAACTTGGTCCAAAGAAGGCCTACGGATCAAATGGGAGGACGAAGATGGACGAACGAGACGAACTTGGTACAAAGAAGGCCTAGGGATCAAATGGGAGGACGAAGATGGAGGAACGAGGCGAACTTGGTCCAAAGAAGGCCTACGAATCAAATGGCAGGACGAAGATCGACGAACGAGACAAACTTCGTCCAAAGAATTCCAACGGATCAAATGGGAGGACGAAGGTGGTAGAACAAGACGAACTTGGTCCAAAGAAGGCCTACGGATAAAATGGGAGGATGAAGAGGGACGAACGAGACAAACATGGTGCAATGAAGGCCTACGGAGCAAATGGGAGGACGAAGATGGACGAACGAGACGAACTTGGTCAAAAGAAGGCCTAAGGATCAAATGGGAGGACGAAGATGGACGAACGAGACGAACTTGGTCCAAAGAAGGCCTACGGATCAAATGGGAGGACGAAGATGGACGAACGAGACGAACTTGGTCCAAAGAAGGCCTACGGATCAAATGGGAGGACGAAGATGGACGAACGAGACGAACTTGGTCCAACGAACGAGACGAACTTGGTCCAAAGAAGGCCTACGGATCAAATGGGAGGACGAAGATGGACGAACGAGACGAACTTGGTCCAAAGAAGGCCAACGGATCAAATGGGAGGACGAAGATGGACGAACGAGACGAACTTGGCCCAAAGAAGGCCTACGGATCAAATGGGAGGACGAAGATGGACGAACGAGACGAACTTGGTCCAACGAAGGCCAACGGATCAAATGGGAGGACGAAGATGGACGAACGAGGCGAACTTGGTCCAAAGAAGGCCTAGGGATCAAATGGGAGAAAGGAGATGGACGAACGAGACGAACTTGGTCCAAAGAAGGCCTACGGATCAAATGGGAGGACGAAGATGGGGGAACGAGGCGAACTTCGTCCAAAGAAGGCCTACGGATCAAATGGGAGGACGAAGATGGACGAACGAGACAAACTTGGTCCAATGAATTCCAACGGATCAAATGGGAGGACGAAGATGGACGAACGAGACAAACTTGGTCCAAAGAATTCCAACGGATCAAATGGGAGGACGAAGGTGGTAGAACAAGACGAACTTGGTCCAAAGAAGGCCTACGGATCAAATGGGAGGACGAAGAGGGACGAACGAGACAAACTTGGTCCAAAGAAGGCCTACGGAGCAAATGGGAGGACGAAGATGGACGAACGAGACGAACTTGGTCCAAAGAAGGCCTAGGGATCAAATGGGAGGACGAAGATGGACGAACGAGACGAACTTGGTCCAAAGAAGGCCTACGGATCAAATGGGAGGACGAAGATGGACGAACGAGACGAACTTGGTACAAAGAAGGCCTAGGGATCAAATGGGAGGACGAAGATGGAGGAACGAGGCGAACTTGGTCCAAAGAAGGCCTACGAATCAAATGGCAGGACGAAGATCGACGAACGAGACAAACTTCGTCCAAAGAATTCCAACGGATCAAATGGGAGGACGAAGGTGGTAGAACAAGACGAACTTGGTCCAAAGAAGGCCTACGGATAAAATGGGAGGATGAAGAGGGACGAACGAGACAAACATGGTGCAATGAAGGCCTACGGAGCAAATGGGAGGACGAAGATGGACGAACGAGACGAACTTGGTCAAAAGAAGGCCTAAGGATCAAATGGGAGGACGAAGATGGACGAACGAGACGAACTTGGTCCAAAGAAGGCCTACGGATCAAATGGGAGGACGAAGATGGACGAACGAGACGAACTTGGTCCAAAGAAGGCCTACGGATCAAATGGGAGGACGAAGATGGACGAACGAGACGAACTTGGTCCAACGAACGAGACGAACTTGGTCCAAAGAAGGCCTACGGATCAAATGGGAGGACGAAGAGGGACGAACGAGACAAACTTGGTCCAAAGAAGGCCTACGGAGCAAATGGGAGGACGAAGATGGACGAACGAGACGAACTTGGTCCAAAGAAGGCCTAGGGATCAAATGGGAGGACGAAGATGGACGAACGAGACGAACTTGGTCCAAAGAAGGCCTACGGATCAAATGGGAGGACGAAGATGGACGAACGAGACGAACTTGGTACAAAGAAGGCCTAGGGATCAAATGGGAGGACGAAGATGGAGGAACGAGGCGAACTTGGTCCAAAGAAGGCCTACGAATCAAATGGCAGGACGAAGATCGACGAACGAGACAAACTTCGTCCAAAGAATTCCAACGGATCAAATGGGAGGACGAAGGTGGTAGAACAAGACGAACTTGGTCCAAAGAAGGCCTACGGATAAAATGGGAGGATGAAGAGGGACGAACGAGACAAACATGGTGCAATGAAGGCCTACGGAGCAAATGGGAGGACGAAGATGGACGAACGAGACGAACTTGGTCAAAAGAAGGCCTAAGGATCAAATGGGAGGACGAAGATGGACGAACGAGACGAACTTGGTCCAAAGAAGGCCTACGGATCAAATGGGAGGACGAAGATGGACGAACGAGACGAACTTGGTCCAAAGAAGGCCTACGGATCAAATGGGAGGACGAAGATGGACGAACGAGACGAACTTGGTCCAACGAACGAGACGAACTTGGTCCAAAGAAGGCCTACGGATCAAATGGGAGGACGAAGATGGACGAACGAGACGAACTTGGTCCAAAGAAGGCCAACGGATCAAATGGGAGGACGAAGATGGACGAACGAGACGAACTTGGCCCAAAGAAGGCCTACGGATCAAATGGGAGGACGAAGATGGACGAACGAGACGAACTTGGTCCAACGAAGGCCAACGGATCAAATGGGAGGACGAAGATGGACGAACGAGGCGAACTTGGTCCAAAGAAGGCCTAGGGATCAAATGGGAGAAAGGAGATGGACGAACGAGACGAACTTGGTCCAAAGAAGGCCTACGGATCAAATGGGAGGACGAAGATGGGGGAACGAGGCGAACTTCGTCCAAAGAAGGCCTACGGATCAAATGGGAGGACGAAGATGGACGAACGAGACAAACTTGGTCCAATGAATTCCAACGGATCAAATGGGAGGACGAAGATGGACGAACGAGACAAACTTGGTCCAAAGAATTCCAACGGATCAAATGGGAGGACGAAGGTGGTAGAACAAGACGAACTTGGTCCAAAGAAGGCCTACGGATCAAATGGGAGGACGAAGAGGGACGAACGAGACAAACTTGGTCCAAAGAAGGCCTACGGAGCAAATGGGAGGACGAAGATGGACGAACGAGACGAACTTGGTCCAAAGAAGGCCTAGGGATCAAATGGGAGGACGAAGATGGACGAACGAGACGAACTTGGTCCAAAGAAGGCCTACGGATCAAATGGGAGGACGAAGATGGACGAACGAGACGAACTTGGTCCAACGAACGAGACGAACTTGGTCCAAAGAAGGCCTACGGATCAAATGGGAGGACGAAGATGGACGAACGAGACGAACTTGGTCCAAAGAAGGCCTAGGGATCAAATGGGAGAAAGGAGATGGAGGAACGAGGCGAACTTGGTCCAAAGAAGGCCTACGGATCAAATGGGAGGACGAAGATGGACGAACGAGACAAACTTCGTCCAAAGAATTCCAACGGATCAAATGGGAGGACGAAGGTGGTAGAACAAGACGAACTTGGTCCAAAGAAGGCCTACGGATCAAATGGGAGGACGAAGAGGGACGAACGAGACAAACATGGTGCAAAGAAGGCCTACGGAGCAAATGGGAGGACGAAGATGGTCTAACGAGACGAACTTGGTCAAAAGAAGGCCTACGGATCAAATGGGAGGACGAAGATGGACGAACGAGACGAACATGGTCCAAAGAAGGCCTACGGATCAAATGGGAGGACGAAGATGGACGAACGAGACGAACTTGGTCCAAAGAAGGCCAATGGATCAAATGGGAGGACGAAGATGGACGAACGAGACGAACTTGGTCCAAAGAAGGCCTACGGATCAAATGGGAGGACGAAGATGGGGGAACGAGGGGAACTTGGTCCAAAGAAGGCCTACGGATCAAATGGGAGGACGAAGATGGACGAACGAGACAAACTTGGTCCAAGGAATTCCAACGGATCAAATGGGAGGACGAAGATGGACGAACGAGACAAACTTGGTCCAAAGAATTCCAACGGATCAAATGGGAGGACGAAGGTGGTAGAACAAGACGAACTTGGTCCAAAGAAGGCCTACGGATCAAATGGGAGGACGAAGAGGGACGAACGAGACAAACTTGGTCCAAAGAAGGCCTACGGAGCAAATGGGAGGACGAATATGGACGAACGAGACGAACTTGGTCCAAAGAAGGACTAGGGATCAAATGGGAGGACGAAGAAGGACGAACAAGACGAACTTGGTCCAAAGAAGGCCTACGGATCAAATGGGAGGACGAAGATGGACGAACGAGACGAACTTGGCCCAAAGAAGGCCTACGGATCAAATGGGAGGACGAAGATGGACGAACGAGAGGAACTTGGTCCAACGAAGGCCAACGGATCAAATGGGAGGACGAAGATGGACGAACGAGACGAACTTGGTCCAAAGAAGGCCTAGGGATCAAATGGGAGGACGAAGATTGAGGAACGAGGCGAACTTGGTCCAAAGAAGGCCTACGAATCAAATGGGAGGACGAAGATGGACGAACGAGACAAACTTCGTCCAAAGAATTCCAACGGATCAAATGGGAGGACAATGGTGGTAGAACAAGACGAACTTGGTCCAAAGAAGGCCTACGGATCAAATGGGAGGACGAAGAGGGACGAACGAGACAAACATTGTGCAAAGAAGGCCTACGGAGCAAATGGGAGGATGAAGAGGGACGAACGAGACAAACATGGTGCACTGAAGGCCTACGGAGCAAATGGGAGGACGAAGATGGTCGAACGAGACGAACTTGGTCCAAAGAAGGCCTACGGATCAAATGGGAGGACGAAGTTGGACGAACGAGACGAACTTGGTCCAAAGAAGGCCAACGGATCAAATGGGAGGACGAAGATGGACGAACGAGACGAACTTGGTCCAAAGAAGGCCTGCGGATCAAATGGGAGGACGAAGATGGGGGAACGAGGCGAACTTGGTCCAAAGAAGGCCTACGGATCAAATGGGAGGACGAAGATGGACGAACGAGACAAACTTGGTCCAAAGAATTCCAACGGATCAAATGGGAGGATGAAGATGGACGAACGAGACAAACTTGGTCCAAAGAATTCCAACGGATCAAATGGGAGGACGAAGGTGGTAGAACAAGACGAACTTGGTCCAAAGAAGGCCTACGGATCGAATGGGAGGACGAAGAGGGACAAACGAGACAAACTTGGTCCAAAGAAGGCCTACGGAGCAAATGGGAGGACGAAGATGGACGAACGAGACGAACTTGGTCCAAAGAAGGACTAGGGATCAAATGGGAGGACGAAGATGGACGAACGAGACGAACTTGGTCCAAAGAAGGCCTACGGATCAAATGGGAGGACGAAGATGGACGAACGAGACGAACTTGGCCCAAAGAAGGCCTACGGATCAAATGGGAGGACGAAGATGGACGAACGAGAGGAACTTGGTCCAACGAAGGCCAACGGATCAAATGGGAGGACGAAGATGGACGAACGAGACGAACTTGGTCCAAAGAAGGCCTAGGGATCAAATGGGAGGACGAAGATTGAGGAACGAGGCGAACTTGGTCCAAAGAAGGCCTACGAATGAAATGGGAGGACGAAGATGGACGAACGAGACAAACTTCGTCCAAAGAATTCCAACGGATCAAATGGGAGGACAATGGTGGTAGAACAAGACGAACTTGGTCCAAAGAAGGCCTACGGATCAAATGGGAGGACGAAGATGGACGAACGAGACGAACTTGGTCCAAAGAAGGCCAACGGATCAAATGGTAGGACGAAGATGGACGAACGAGACGAACTTGGTCCAAAGAAGGCCTACGGATCAAATGGGAGGACGAAGATGGACGAACGAGACGAACTTGGTCCAAAGAATTCCAACGGATCAAATGGGAGGACGAAGATGGACGAACGAGACGAACTTGGTCCAAAGAAGGCCTAGGGATCAAATGGGAGGACGAAGATGGAGGAACGAGGCGAACTTGGTCCAAAGAAGGCCTATGGATCAAATGGGAGGACGAAGATGGACGAACGAGACAAACTTGGTCCAAAGAATTCCAACGGATCAAATGGGAGGACGAAGGTGGTAGAACAAGACGAACTTGGTCCAAAGAAGGCCTACGGATCAAATGGGAGGACGAAGATGGAGGAACGAGGCGAACTTGGTCCAAAGAAGGCCTATGGATCAAATGGGAGGACGAAGATGGACGAACGAGACAAACTTGGTCCAAAGAATTCCAACGGATCAAATGGGAGGACAATGGTGGTAGAACAAGACGAACTTGGTCCAAAGAAGGCCTACGGATCAAATGGGAGGACGAAGATGGACGAACGAGACGAACTTGGTCCAAAGAAGGCCAACGGATCAAATGGTAGGACGAAGATGGACGAACGAGACGAACTTGGTCCAAAGAAGGCCTACGGAGCAAATGGGAGGACGAAGATGGACGAACGAGACGAACTTGGTCAAAAGAAGGCCTACGGGTCAAATGGGAGGACGAAGATGGACGAACGAGACGAACTTGGTCCAAAGAAGGCCTACGGATCAAATGGGAGGACGAAGATGGACGAACGAGACGAACTTGGCCCAAAGAAGGCCTACGGATCAAATGGGAGGACGAAGATGGACGAACGAGAGGAACTTGGTCCAACGAAGGCCAACGGATCAAATGGGAGGACGAAGATGGACGAACGAGACGAACTTGGTCCAAAGAAGGCCTAGGGATCAAATGGGAGGACGAAGATTGAGGAACGAGGCGAACTTGGTCCAAAGAAGGCCTACGAATCAAATGGGAGGACGAAGATGGACGAACGAGACAAACTTCGTCCAAAGAATTCCAACGGATCAAATGGGAGGACAATGGTGGTAGAACAAGACGAACTTGGTGCAAAGAAGGCCTACGGATCAAATGGGAGGACGAAGAGGGACGAACGAGACAAACATTGTGCAAAGAAGGCCTACGGAGCAAATGGGAGGATGAAGAGGGACGAACGAGACAAACATGGTGCACTGAAGGCCTACGGAGCAAATGGGAGGACGAAGATGGTCGAACGAGACGAACTTGGTCCAAAGAAGGCCTACGGATCAAATGGGAGGACGAAGTTGGACGAACAAGACGAACTTGGTCCAAAGAAGGCCAACGGATCAAATGGGAGGACGAAGATGGACGAACGAGACGAACTTGGTCCAAAGAAGGCCTGCGGATCAAATGGGAGGACGAAGATGGGGGAACGAGGCGAACTTGGTCCAAAGAAGGCCTACGGATCAAATGGGAGGACGAAGATGGACGAACGAGACAAACTTGGTCCAAAGAATTCCAACGGATCAAATGGGAGGATGAAGATGGACGAACGAGACAAACTTGGTCCAAAGAATTCCAACGGATCAAATGGGAGGACGAAGGTGGTAGAACAAGACGAACTTGGTCCAAAGAAGGCCTACGGATCGAATGGGAAGACGAAGAGGGACAAACGAGACAAACTTGGTCCAAAGAAGGCCTACGGAGCAAATGGGAGGACGAAGATGGACGAACGAGACGAACTTGGTCCAAAGAAGGACTAGGGATCAAATGGGAGGACGAAGATGGACGAACGAGACGAACTTGGTCCAAAGAAGGCCTACGGATCAAATGGGAGGACGAAGATGGACGAACGAGACGAACTTGGCCCAAAGAAGGCCTACGGATCAAATGGGAGGACGAAGATGGACGAACGAGAGGAACTTGGTCCAACGAAGGCCAACGGATCAAATGGGAGGACGAAGATGGACGAACGAGACGAACTTGGTCCAAAGAAGGCCTAGGGATCAAATGGGAGGACGAAGATTGAGGAACGAGGCGAACTTGGTCCAAAGAAGGCCTACGAATGAAATGGGAGGACGAAGATGGACGAACGAGACAAACTTCGTCCAAAGAATTCCAACGGATCAAATGGGAGGACAATGGTGGTAGAACAAGACGAACTTGGTCCAAAGAAGGCCTACGGATCAAATGGGAGGACGAAGATGGACGAACGAGACGAACTTGGTCCAAAGAAGGCCAACGGATCAAATGGTAGGACGAAGATGGACGAACGAGACGAACTTGGTCCAAAGAAGGCCTACGGATCAAATGGGAGGACGAAGATGGACGAACGAGACGAACTTGGTCCAAAGAATTCCAACGGATCAAATGGGAGGACGAAGATGGACGAACGAGACGAACTTGGTCCAAAGAAGGCCTAGGGATCAAATGGGAGGACGAAGATGGAGGAACGAGGCGAACTTGGTCCAAAGAAGGCCTATGGATCAAATGGGAGGACGAAGATGGACGAACGAGACAAACTTGGTCCAAAGAATTCCAACGGATCAAATGGGAGGACGAAGGTGGTAGAACAAGACGAACTTGGTCCAAAGAAGGCCTACGGATCAAATGGGAGGACGAAGATGGAGGAACGAGGCGAACTTGGTCCAAAGAAGGCCTATGGATCAAATGGGAGGACGAAGATGGACGAACGAGACAAACTTGGTCCAAAGAATTCCAACGGATCAAATGGGAGGACAATGGTGGTAGAACAAGACGAACTTGGTCCAAAGAAGGCCTACGGATCAAATGGGAGGACGAAGATGGACGAACGAGACGAACTTGGTCCAAAGAAGGCCAACGGATCAAATGGTAGGACGAAGATGGACGAACGAGACGAACTTGGTCCAAAGAAGGCCTACGGAGCAAATGGGAGGACGAAGATGGACGAACGAGACGAACTTGGTCAAAAGAAGGCCTACGGGTCAAATGGGAGGACGAAGATGGACGAACGAGACGAACTTGGTCCAAAGAAGGCCTACGGATCAAATGGGAGGACGAAGATGGACGAACGAGACGAACTTGGTCCAAAGAAGGCCTAGGGATCAAATGGGAGGACGAAGATGGAGGAACGAGGCGAACTTGGTCCAAAGAAGGCCTATGGATCAAATGGGAGGACGAAGATCGACGAACGAGACAAACTTCGTCCAAAGAATTCCAACGGATCAAATGGGAGGACGAAGGTGGTAGAACAAGACGAACTTGGTCCAAAGAAGGCCTACGGATCAAATGGGAGGATGAAGAGGGACGAACGAGACAAACATGGTGCAATGAAGGCCTACGGAGAAAATGGGAGGACGAAGATGGACGAACGAGACGAACTTGGTCAAAAGAAGGCCTAAGGATCAAATGGGAGGACGAAGATGGACGAACGAGACGAACTTGGTCCAAAGAAGGCCTACGGATCAAATGGGAGGACGAAGATGGACGAACGAGACGAACTTGGTCAAAAGAAGGTCTACGGATCAAATGGGAGGACGAAGATGGACGAACGAGACGAACTTGGTCCAAAGAAGGCCTACGGATCAAATGGGAGGACGAAGATGGACGAACGAGACGAACTTGGTCCAACGAACGAGACGAACTTGGTCCAAAGAAGGCCTAGGGATCAAATGGGAGGACGAAGATGGAGGAACGAGGCGAACTTGGTCCAAAGAAGGCCTATGGATCAAATGGGAGGACGAAGATCGACGAACGAGACAAACTTCGTCCAAAGAATTCCAACGGATCAAATGGGAGGACGAAGGTGGTAGAACAAGACGAACTTGGTCCAAAGAAGGCCTACGGATCAAATGGGAGGATGAAGAGGGACGAACGAGACGAACTTGGTCAAAAGAAGGCCTAAGGATCAAATGGGAGGACGAAGATGGACGAACGAGACGAACTTGGTCCAAAGAAGACCTACGGATCAAATGGGAGGACGAAGATGGACGAACGAGACGAACTTGGTCAAAAGAAGGTCTACGGATCAAATGGGAGGACGAAGATGGACGAACGAGACGAACTTGGTCCAAAGAAGACCTACGGATCAAATGGGAGGACGAAGATGGACGAACGAGACGAACTTGGTCAAAAGAAGGTCTACGGATCAAATGGGAGGATGAAGAGGGACGAACGAGACAAACATGGTGCAATGAAGGCCTACGGAGAAAATGGGAGGACGAAGATGGACGAACGAGACGAACTTGGTCAAAAGAAGGCCTAAGGATCAAATGGGAGGACGAAGATGGACGAACGAGACGAACTTGGTCCAAAGAAGGTCTACGGATCAAATGGGAGGACGAAGGTGGTAGAACAAGACGAACTTGGTCCAAAGAAGGCCTACGGATCAAATGGGAGGATGAAGAGGGACGAACGAGACAAACATGGTGCAATGAAGGCCTACGGAGAAAATGGGAGGACGAAGATGGACGAACGAGACGAACTTGGTCAAAAGAAGGCCTAAGGATCAAATGGGAGGACGAAGATGGACGAACGAGACGAATTTGGTCCAAAGAAGGCCTACGGATCAAATGGGAGGACGAAGATGGACGAACGAGACGAACTTGGTCAAAAGAAGGTCTACGGATCAAATGGGAGGACGAAGATGGACGAACGAGACGAACTTGGTCCAAAGAAGGCCTACGGATCAAATGGGAGGACGAAGATGGACGAACGAGACGAACTTGGTCCAACGAACGAGACGAACTTGGTCCAAAGAAGGCCTAGGGATCAAATGGGAGGACGAAGATGGAGGAACGAGGCGAACTTGGTCCAAAGAAGGCCTATGGATCAAATGGGAGGACGAAGATCGACGAACGAGACAAACTTCGTCCAAAGAATTCCAACGGATCAAATGGGAGGACGAAGGTGGTAGAACAAGACGAACTTGGTCCAAAGAAGGCCTACGGATCAAATGGGAGGATGAAGAGGGACGAACGAGACGAACTTGGTCAAAAGAAGGCCTAAGGATCAAATGGGAGGACGAAGATGGACGAACGAGACGAACTTGGTCCAAAGAAGACCTACGGATCAAATGGGAGGACGAAGATGGACGAACGAGACGAACTTGGTCAAAAGAAGGTCTACGGATCAAATGGGAGGACGAAGATGGACGAACGAGACGAACTTGGTCCAAAGAAGACCTACGGATCAAATGGGAGGACGAAGATGGACGAACGAGACGAACTTGGTCAAAAGAAGGTCTACGGATCAAATGGGAGGACGAAGATGGACGAACGAGACGAACTTGGTCCAAAGAAGGCCTACGGATCAAATGGGAGGACGAAGATGGACGAACGAGACGAACTTGGTCCAACGAACGAGACGAACTTGGTCCAAAGAAGGCCTACGGATCAAATGGGAGGATGAAGAGGGACGAACGAGACGAACTTGGTCAAAAGAAGGCCTAAGGATCAAATGGGAGGACGAAGATGGACGAACGAGACGAACTTGGTCCAAAGAAGACCTACGGATCAAATGGGAGGACGAAGATGGACGAACGAGACGAACGTGGTCGAAAGAAGGCCTACGAATCAAATGGGAGGACGAAGATGGACGAACGAGACGAACTTGGTCAAAAGAAGGCCTAAGGATCAAATGGGAGGACGAAGATGGACGAACGAGACGAACTTGGTCCAAAGAAGACCTACGGATCAAATGGGAGGACGAAGATGGACGAACGAGACGAACTTGGTCAAAAGAAGGTCTACGGATCAAATGGGAGGACGAAGATGGACGAACGAGACGAACTTGGTCCAAAGAAGGCCTACGGATCAAATGGGAGGACGAAGATGGACGAACGAGACGAACTTGGTCCAACGAACGAGACGAACTTGGTCCAAAGAAGGCCTACGGATCAAATGGGAGGACGAAGATGGACGAACGAGACGAACTTGGTCCAAAGAAGGCCAACGGATCAAATGGGAGGACGAAGATGGACGAACGAGACGAACTTGGCCCAAAGAAGGCCTACGGATCAAATGGGAGGACGAAGATGGACGAACGAGACGAACTTGGTCCAACGAAGGCCAACGGATCAAATGGGAGGACGAAGATGGACGAACGAGGCGAACTTGGTCCAAAGAAGGCCTAGGGATCAAATGGGAGAAAGGAGATGGACGAACGAGACGAACTTGGTCCAAAGAAGGCCTACGGATCAAATGGGAGGACGAAGATGGACGAACGAGACAAACTTGGTCCAAAGAATTCCAACGGATCAAATGGGAGGACGAAGATGGACGAACGAGACAAACTTGGTCCAAAGAATTCCAACGGATCAAATGGGAGGACGAAGGTGCTAGAACAAGACGAACTTGGTCCAAAGAAGGCCTACGGACCAAATGGGAGGACGAAGAGGGACGAACGAGACAAACTTGGTCCAAAGAAGGCCTACGGAGCAAATGGGAGGACGAAGATGGACGAACGAGACGAACTTGGTCCAAAGAAGGCCTAGGGATCAAATGGGATGACGAAGATGGACGAACGAGACGAACTTGGTCCAAAGAAGGCATACGGATCAAATGGGAGGACGAAGATGGACGAACGAGACGAACTTGGTCCAACGAACGAGACGAACTTGGTCCAAAGAAGGCCTACGGATCAAATGGGAGGACGAAGATGGACGAACGAGACGAACTTGGTCCAAAGAAGGCCTAGGGATCAAATGGGAGAAAGGAGATGGAGGAACGAGGCGAACTTGGTCCAAAGAAGGCCTACGGATCAAATGGGAGGACGAAGATGGACGAACGAGACAAACTTCGTCCAAAGAATTCCAACGGATCAAATGGGAGGACGAAGGTGGTAGAACAAGACGAACTTGGTCCAAAGAAGGCCTACGGATCAAATGGGAGGACGAAGAGGGACGAACGAGACAAACATGGTGCAAAGAAGGCCTACGGAGCAAATGGGAGGACGAAGATGGTCGAACGAGACGAACTTGGTCAAAAGAAGGCCTACGGATCAAATGGGAGGACGAAGATGGACGAACGAGACGAACTTGGTCCAAAGAAGGCCAACGGATCAAATGGGAGGACGAAGATGGACGAACGAGACGAACTTGGTCCAAAGAAGGCCTACGGATCAAATGGGAGGACGAAGATGGGGGAACGAGGCGAACATGGTCCAAAGAAGGCCTACGGATCAAATGGGAGGACGAAGATGGACGAACGAGACAAACTTGGTCCAAAGAATTCCAACGGATCAAATGGGAGGACGAAGATGGACGAACGAGACAAACTTGGTCCAAAGAATTCCAACGGATCAAATGGGAGGACGAAGGTGGTAGAACAAGGCGAACTTGGTCCAAAGAAGGCCTACGGATCAAATGGGAGGACGAAGATGGACGAACGAGACGAACTTGGTCCAACGAACGAGACGAACTTGGTCCAAAGAAGGCCTAGGGATCAAATGGGAGGACGAAGATGGAGGAACGAGGCGAACTTGGTCCAAAGAAGGCCTATGGATCAAATGGGAGGACGAAGATCGACGAACGAGACAAACTTCGTCCAAAGAATTCCAACGGATCAAATGGGAGGACGAAGGTGGTAGAACAAGACGAACTTGGTCCAAAGAAGGCCTACGGATCAAATGGGAGGATGAAGAGGGACGAACGAGACGAACTTGGTCAAAAGAAGGCCTAAGGATCAAATGGGAGGACGAAGATGGACGAACGAGACGAACTTGGTCCAAAGAAGACATACGGATCAAATGGGAGGACGAAGATGGACGAACGAGACGAACTTGGTCAAAAGAAGGTCTACGGATCAAATGGGAGGACGAAGATGGACGAACGAGACGAACTTGGTCCAAAGAAGACCTACGGATCAAATGGGAGGACGAAGATGGACGAACGAGACGAACTTGGTCAAAAGAAGGTCTACGGATCAAATGGGAGGACGAAGATGGACGAACGAGACGAACTTGGTCCAAAGAAGGCCTACGGATCAAATGGGAGGACGAAGATGGACGAACGAGACGAACTTGGTCCAACGAACGAGACGAACTTGGTCCAAAGAAGGCCTACGGATCAAATGGGAGGATGAAGAGGGACGAACGAGACGAACTTGGTCAAAAGAAGGCCTAAGGATCAAATGGGAGGACGAAGATGGACGAACGAGACGAACTTGGTCCAAAGAAGACCTACGGATCAAATGGGAGGACGAAGATGGACGAACGAGACGAACGTGGTCGAAAGAAGGCCTACGCATCAAATGGGAGGACGAAGATGGACGAACGAGACGAACTTGGTCAAAAGAAGGCCTAAGGATCAAATGGGAGGACGAAGATGGACGAACGAGACGAACTTGGTCCAAAGAAGACCTACGGATCAAATGGGAGGACGAAGATGGACGAACGAGACGAACTTGGTCAAAAGAAGGTCTACGGATCAAATGGGAGGACGAAGATGGACGAACGAGACGAACTTGGTCCAAAGAAGGCCTACGGATCAAATGGGAGGACGAAGATGGACGAACGAGACGAACTTGGTCCAACGAACGAGACGAACTTGGTCCAAAGAAGGCCTACGGATCAAATGGGAGGACGAAGATGGACGAACGAGACGAACTTGGTCCAAAGAAGGCCAACGGATCAAATGGGAGGACGAAGATGGACGAACGAGACGAACTTGGCCCAAAGAAGGCCTACGGATCAAATGGGAGGACGAAGATGGACGAACGAGACGAACTTGGTCCAACGAAGGCCAACGGATCAAATGGGAGGACGAAGATGGACGAACGAGGCGAACTTGGTCCAAAGAAGGCCTAGGGATCAAATGGGAGAAAGGAGATGGACGAACGAGACGAACTTGGTCCAAAGAAGGCCTACGGATCAAATGGGAGGACGAAGATGGACGAACGAGACAAACTTGGTCCAAAGAATTCCAACGGATCAAATGGGAGGACGAAGATGGACGAACGAGACAAACTTGGTCCAAAGAATTCCAACGGATCAAATGGGAGGACGAAGGTGCTAGAACAAGACGAACTTGGTCCAAAGAAGGCCTACGGATCAAATGGGAGGACGAAGAGGGACGAACGAGACAAACTTGGTCCAAAGAAGGCCTACGGAGCAAATGGGAGGACGAAGATGGACGAACGAGACGAACTTGGTCCAAAGAAGGCCTAGGGATCAAATGGGATGACGAAGATGGACGAACGAGACGAACTTGGTCCAAAGAAGGCCTACGGATCAAATGGGAGGACGAAGATGGACGAACGAGACGAACTTGGTCCAACGAACGAGACGAACTTGGTCCAAAGAAGGCCTACGGATCAAATGGGAGGACGAAGATGGACGAACGAGACGAACTTGGTCCAAAGAAGGCCTAGGGATCAAATGGGAGAAAGGAGATGGAGGAACGAGGCGAACTTGGTCCAAAGAAGGCCTACGGATCAAATGGGAGGACGAAGATGGACGAACGAGACAAACTTCGTCCAAAGAATTCCAACGGATCAAATGGGAGGACGAAGGTGGTAGAACAAGACGAACTTGGTCCAAAGAAGGCCTACGGATCAAATGGGAGGACGAAGAGGGACGAACGAGACAAACATGGTGCAAAGAAGGCCTACGGAGCAAATGGGAGGACGAAGATGGTCGAACGAGACGAACTTGGTCAAAAGAAGGCCTACGGATCAAATGGGAGGACGAAGATGGACGAACGAGACGAACTTGGTCCAAAGAAGGCCAACGGATCAAATGGGAGGACGAAGATGGACGAACGAGACGAACTTGGTCCAAAGAAGGCCTACGGATCAAATGGGAGGACGAAGATGGGGGAACGAGGCGAACATGGTCCAAAGAAGGCCTACGGATCAAATGGGAGGACGAAGATGGACGAACGAGACAAACTTGGTCCAAAGAATTCCAACGGATCAAATGGGAGGACGAAGATGGACGAACGAGACAAACTTGGTCCAAAGAATTCCAACGGATCAAATGGGAGGACGAAGGTGGTAGAACAAGGCGAACTTGGTCCAAAGAAGGCCTACGGATCAAATGGGAGGACGAAGATGGACGAACGAGACGAACTTGGTCCAAAGAAGGACTAGGGATCAAATGGGAGGACGAAGATGGACGAACGAGACGAACTTGGTCCAAAGAAGGCCTACGGATCAAATGGGAGGACGAAGATGGACGAACGAGACGAACTTGGTCCAAAGAAGGCCTACGGAGCAAATGGGAGGACGAAGATGGACGAACGAGACGAACTTGGCCCAAAGAAGGCCTACGGATCAAATGGGAGGACGAAGATGGACGAACGAGAGGAACTTGGTCCAACGAAGGCCAACGGATCAAATGGGAGGACGAAGATGGACGAACGAGACGAACTTGGTCCAAAGAAGGCCTAGGGATCAAATGGGAGGACGAAGATTGAGGAACGAGGCGAACTTGGTCCAAAGAAGGCCTACGAATCAAATGGGAGGACGAAGATGGACGAACGAGACAAACTTCGTCCAAAGAATTCCAACGGATCAAATGGGAGGACAATGGTTGTAGAACAAGACGAACTTGGTCCAAAGAAGGCCTACGGATCAAATGGGAGGACGAAGAGGGACGAACGAGACAAACATGGTGTAAAGAAGGCCTACGGAGCAAATGGGAGGATGAAGAGGGACGAATGAGACAAACATGGTGCACTGAAGGCCTACGGAGCAAATGGGAGGACGAAGATGGTCGAACGAGACGAACTTGGTCCAAAGAAGGCCTACGGATCAAATGGGAGGACGAAGATGGACGAACGAGACGAACTTGGTCCAAAGAAGGCCAACGGATCAAATGGGAGGACGAAGATGGACGAACGAGACGAACTTGGTCCAAAGAAGGCCTACGGATCAAATGCGAGGACGAAGATGGACGAACGAGACGAACTTGGTCAAAAGAAGGCCTACGGATCAAATGGGAGGACGAAGATGGACGAACGAGACGAACTTGGTCCAAAGAAGGCCTACGGATCAAATGGGAGGACGAAGATGGACGAACGAGACGAACTTGGTCCAAAGAAGGCCAACGGATCAAATGGGAGGACGAAGATGGACGAACGAGACGAACTTGGTCCAAAGAAGGCCTACGGATCAAATGGGAGGACGAAGATTGGGGAACGAGGCGAACTTGGTCCAAAGAAGACCTACGGATCAAATGGGAGGACGAAGATGGACGAACGAGACAAACTTGGTCCAAAGAATTCCAACGGATCAAATGGGAGGACGAAAATGGACGAACGAGACAAACTTGGTCCAAAGAAGGCCTACGGATCAAATGGGAGGAAGAAGATGGACGAACGAGACGAACTTGGTCCAACGAACGAGACGAACTTGGTCCAAAGAAGGCCTACGGATCAAATGGGAGGACGAAGAGGGACGAACGAGACAAACATGGTGCACTGAAGGCCTACGGAGCAAATGGGAGGACGAAGATGGTCGAACGAGACGAACTTGGTCCAAAGAAGGCCTACGGATCAAATGGGAGGACGAAGATGGACGAACGAGACGAACTTGGTCCAAAGAAGGCCTACGGATCAAATGGGAGGACGAAGATGGACGAACGAGACAAACTTGGTCCAAAGAATTCGAACGGATCAAATGGGAGGACGAAGATGGACGAACGAGACAAACTTGGTCCAAAGAAGGCCTACGGATCAAATGGGAGGACGAAGATGGACGAACGAGACGAACTTGGTCCAAAGAAGGCCTACGGATCAAATGGGAGGACGAAGTTGGACGAACGAGACGAACTTGGTCCAAAGAAGGCCTACGGATCAAATGGGAGGACGAAGATGGACGAACGAGACGAACTTGGTCCAACGAACGAGACGAACTTGGTCCAAAGAAGGCCTACGGATCAAATGGGAGGACGAAGATGGACGAACGAGACGAACTTGGTCCAAAGAAGGCCAACGGATCAAATGGGAGGACGAAGATGGACGAACGAGACGAACATGGCCCAAAGAAGGCCTACGGATCAAATGGGAGGACGAAGATGGACGAACGAGACGAACTTGGTCCAACGAAGGCCAACGGATCAAATGGGAGGACGAAGATGGACGAACGAGACGAACTTGGTCCAAAGAAGGCCTAGGGATCAAATGGGAGAAAGGAGATGGAGGAACGAGGCGAACTTGGTCCAAAGAAGGCCTACGGATCAAATGGGAGGACGAAGATGGACGAACGAGACAAACTTCGTCCAAAGAATTCCAACGGATCAAATGGGAGGACGAAGGTGGTAGAACAAGACGAACTTGGTCCAAAGAAGGCCTACAGATCAAATGGGAGGACGAAGAGGGACGAACGAGACAAACATGGTGCAAAGAAGGCCTACGGAGCAAATGGGAGGACGAAGATGGTCGAACGAGACGAACTTGGTCAAAAGAAGGCCTACGGATCAAATGGGAGGACGAAGATGGACGAACGAGACGAACTTGGTCCAAAGAATTCCAACGGATCAAATGGGAGGACGAAGATGGACGAACGAGACAAACTTGGTCCAAAGAATTCCAACGGATCAAATGGCAGGACGAAGGTGGTAGAACAAGACGAACTTGGTCCAAAGAAGGCCTACGGATCAAATGGGAGGACGAAGAGGGACGAACGAGACAAACTTGGTCCAAAGAAGGCCTACGGAGCAAATGGGAGGACGAAGATGGACGAACGAGACGAACTTGGTCCAAAGAAGGCCTAGGGATCAAATGGGAGGACGAAGATGGACGAACGAGACAAACTTGGTCCAAAGAATTCCAACGGATCAAATGGGAGGACGAAGGTGGTAGAACAAGACGAACTTGGTCCAAAGAAGGCCTACGGAGCAAATGGGAGGACGAAGATGGACGAACGAGACGAACTTGGTCCAAAGAAGGCCTAGGGATCAAATGGGAGGACGAAGATGGACGAACGAGACAAACTTGGTCCAAAGAATTCCAACGGATCAAATGGGAGGACGAAGATGGACGAACGAGACATACTTGGTCCAAAGAATTCCAACGGATCAAATGGGAGGACGAAGGTGGTAGAACAAGACGAACTTGGTCCAAAGAAGGCCTACGGATCAAATGGGAGGACGAAGAGGGACGAACGAGACAAACTTGGTCCAAAGAAGGCCTACGGAGCAAATGGGAGGACGAAGATGGACGAACGAGACGAACTTGGTCCAAAGAAGGCCTAGGGATCAAATGGGAGGACGAAGATGGACGAACGAGACAAACTTGGTCCAAAGAATTCCAACGGATCAAATGGGAGGACGAAGATGGACGAACGAGACAAACTTGGTCCAAAGAATTCCAACGGATCAAATGGGAGGACGAAGCTGGTAGAACAAGACGAACTTGGTCCAAAGAAGGCCTACGGATCAAATGGGAGGACGAAGAGGGACGAACGAGACAAACTTGGTCCAAAGAAGGCCTACGGAGCAAATGGGAGGACGAAGATGGACGAACGAGACGAACTTGGTCCAAAGAAGGCCTAGGGATCAAATGGGAGGACGAAGATGGACGAACGAGACGAACTTGGTCCAAAGAAGGCCTACGGATCAAATGGGAGGACGAAGATGGACGAACGAGACGAACTTGGTCCAACGAACGAGACGAACTTGGTCCAAAGAAGGCCTACGGATCAAATGGGAGGACGAAGATGGACGAACGAGACGAACTTGGTCCAAAGAAGGCCTAGGGATCAAATGGGAGAAAGGAGATGGAGGAACGAGGCGAACTTGGTCCAAAGAAGGCCTACGGATCAAATGGGAGGACGAAGATGGACGAACGAGACAAACTTCGTCCAAAGAATTCCAACGGATCAAATGGGAGGACGAAGGTGGTAGAACAAGACGAACTTGGTCCAAAGAAGGCCTACGGATCAAATGGGAGGACGAAGAGGGACGAACGAGACAAACATGGTGCAAAGAAGGCCTACGGAGCAAATGGGAGGACGAAGATGGTCGAACGAGACGAACTTGGTCAAAAGAAGGCCTACGGATCAAATGGGAGGACGAAGATGGACGAACGAGACGAACTTGGTCCAAAGAAGGCCTACGGATCAAATGGGAGGACGAAGATGGACGAACGAGACGAACTTGGTCCAAAGAAGGCCAACGGATCAAATGGGAGGACGAAGATGGACGAACGAGACGAACTTGGTCCAAAGAAGGCCTACGGATCAAATGGGAGGACGAAGATGGGGGAACGAGGCGAACTTGGTCCAAAGAAGGCCTACGGATCAAATGGGAGGACGAAGATGGACGAACGAGACAAACTTGGTCCAAAGAATTCCAACGGATCAAATGGGAGGACGAAGATGGACGAACGAGACAAACTTGGTCCAAAGAATTCCAACGGATCAAATGGGAGGACGAAGGTGGTAGAACGAGACGAACTTGGTCCAAAGAAGGCCTACGGATCAAATGGGAGGACGAAGAGGGACGAACGAGACAAACTTGGTCCAAAGAAGGCCTACGGAGCAAATGGGAGGACGAAGATGGACGAACGAGACGAACTTGGTCCAAAGAAGGACTAGGGATCAAATGGGAGGACGAAGATGGACGAACGAGACGCACTTGGTCCAAAGAAGGCCTACGGATCAAATGGGAGGACGAAGATGGACGAACGAGACGAACTTGGCCCAAAGAAGGCCTACGGATCAAATGGGAGGACGAAGATGGACGAACGAGAGGAACTTGGTCCAACGAAGGCCAACGGATCAAATGGGAGGACGAAGATGGACGAACGAGACGAACTTGGTCCAAAGAAGGCCTAGGGATCAAATGGGAGGACGAAGATTGAGGAACGAGGTGAACTTGGTCCAAAGAAGGCCTACCAATCAAATGGGAGGACGAAGATGGACGAACGAGACAAACTTCGTCCAAAGAATTCCAACGGATCAAATGGGAGGACAATGGTGGTAGAACAAGACGAACTTGGTCCAAAGAAGGCCTACGGATCAAATGGGAGGACGAAGAGGGACGAACGAGACAAACATGGTGCAAAGAAGGCCTACGGAGCAAATGGGAGGGTGAAGAGGGACGAACGAGACAAACATGGTGCACTGAAGGCCTACGGAGCAAATGGGAGGACGAAGATGGTCGAACGAGACGAACTTGGTCCTAAGAAGGCCTACGGATCAAATGGGAGGACGAAGATGGACGAACGAGACGAACTTGGTCCAAAGAAGGCCAACGGATCAAATGGGAGGACGAAGATGGACGAACGAGACGAACTTGGTCCAAAGAAGGCCTACGGATCAAATGGGAGGACGAAGATGGACGAACGAGACGAACTTGGTCAAAAGAAGGCCTACGGATCAAATGGGAGGACGAAGATGGACGAACGAGACGAACTTGGTCCAAAGAAGGCCTACGGATCAAATGGGAGGACGAAGATGGACGAACGAGACGAACTTGGTCCAAAGAAGGCCAACGGATCAAATGGGAGGACGAAGATGGACGAACGAGACGAACTTGGTCCAAAGAAGGCCTACGGATCAAATGGGAGGACGAAGATTGGGGAACGAGGCGAACTTGGTCCAAAGAAGGCCTACGAATGAAATGGGAGGACGAAGATGGACGAACGAGACAAACTTCGTCCAAAGAATTCCAACGGATCAAATGGGAGGACAATGGTGGTAGAACAAGACGAACTTGGTCCAAAGAAGGCCTACGGATCAAATGGGAGGACGAAGAGGGACGAACGAGACAAACATGGTGCAAAGAAGGCCTACGGAGCAAATGGGAGGATGAAGAGGGACGAACGAGACAAACGTGGTGCACTGAAGGCCTACGGAGCAAATGGGAGGACGAAGATGGTCGAACGAGACGAACTTGGTCCAAAGAAGGCCTACGGATCAAATGGGAGGACGAAGTTGGACGAACGAGACGAACTTGGTCCAAAGAAGGCCTACGGATCAAATGGGAGGACGAAGATGGACGAACGAGACGAACTTGGTCCAACGAACGAGACGAACTTGGTCCAAAGAAGGCCTACGGATCAAATGGGAGGACGAAGATGGACGAACGAGACAAACTTGGTCCAAAGAAGGCCTACGGATCAAATGGGAGGACGAAGATGGACGAACGAGACGAACTTGGTCCAAAGAAGGCCTACGGATCAAATGGGAGGACGAAGTTGGACGAACGAGACGAACTTGGTCCAAAGAAGGCCTACGGATCAAATGGGAGGACGAAGATGGACGAACGAGACGAACTTGGTCCAACGAACGAGACGAACTTGGTCCAAAGAAGGCCTACGGATCAAATGGGAGGACGAAGATGGACGAACGAGACGAACTTGGTCCAAAGAAGGCCAACGGATCAAATGGGAGGACGAAGATGGACGAACGAGACGAACTTGGCCCAAAGAAGGCCTACGGATCAAATGGGAGGACGAAGATGGACGAACGAGACGAACTTGGTCCAACGAAGGCCAACGGATCAAATGGGAGGACGAAGATGGACGAACGAGACGAACTTGGTCCAAAGAAGGCCTAGGGATCAAATGGGAGAAAGGAGATGGAGGAACGAGGCGAACTTGGTCCAAAGAAGGCCTACGGATCAAATGGGAGGACGAAGATGGACGAACGAGACAAACTTCGTCCAAAGAATTCCAACGGATCAAATGGGAGGACGAAGGTGGTAGAACAAGACGAACTTGGTCCAAAGAAGGCCTACAGATCAAATGGGAGGACGAAGAGGGACGAACGAGACAAACATGGTGCAAAGAAGGCCTACGGAGCAAATGGGAGGACGAAGATGGTCGAACGAGACGAACTTGGTCAAAAGAAGGCCTACGGATCAAATGGGAGGACGAAGATGGACGAACGAGACGAACTTGGTCCAAAGAATTCCAACGGATCAAATGGGAGGACGAAGATGGACGAACGAGACAAACTTGGTCCAAAGAATTCCAACGGATCAAATGGGAGGACGAAGGTGGTAGAACAAGACGAACTTGGTCCAAAGAAGGCCTACGGATCAAATGGGAGGACGAAGAGGGACGAACGAGACAAACTTGGTCCAAAGAAGGCCTACGGAGCAAATGGGAGGACGAAGATGGACGAACGAGACGAACTTGGTCCAAAGAAGGCCTAGGGATCAAATGGGATGACGAAGATGGACGAACGAAACAAACTTGGTCCAAAGAATTCCAACGGATCAAATGGGAGGACGAACCTGGTAGAACAAGACGAACTTCGTCCAAAGAAGGCCTACGGATCAAATGGGAGGACGAAGAGGGACGAACGAGACAAACTTGGTCCAAAGAAGGCCTACGGAGCAAATGGGAGGACGAAGATGGACGAACGAGACGAACTTGGTCCAAAGAAGGCCTAGGGATCAAATGGGAGGACGAAGATGGACGAACGAGACGAACTTGGTCCAAAGAAGGCCTACGGATCAAATGGGAGGACGAAGATGGACGAACGAGACGAACTTGGTCCAACGAACGAGACGAACTTGGTCCAAAGAAGGCCTACGGATCAAATGGGAGGACGAAGATGGACGAACGAGACGAACTTGGTCCAAAGAAGGCCTAGGGATCAAATGGGAGAAAGGAGATGGAGGAACGAGGCGAACTTGGTCCAAAGAAGGCCTACGGATCAAATGGGAGGACGAAGATGGACGAACGAGACAAACTTCGTCCAAAGAATTCCAACGGATCAAATGGGAGGACGAAGGTGGTAGAACAAGACGAACTTGGTCCAAAGAAGGCCTACGGATCAAATGGGAGGACGAAGAGGGACGAACGAGACAAACATGGTGCAAAGAAGGCCTACGGAGCAAATGGGAGGACGAAGATGGTCGAACGAGACGAACTTGGTCAAAAGAAGGCCTACGGATCAAATGGGAGGACGAAGATGGACGAACGAGACGAACTTGGTCCAAAGAAGGCCTACGGATCAAATGGGAGGACGAAGATGGACGAACGAGACGAACTTGGTCCAAAGAAGGCCAACGGATCAAATGGGAGGACGAAGATGGACGAACGAGACGAACTTGGTCCAAAGAAGGCCTACGGATCAAATGGGAGGACGAAGATGGGGGAACGAGGCGAACTTGGTCCAAAGAAGGCCTACGGATCAAATGGGAGGACGAAGATGGACGAACGAGACAAACTTGGTCCAAAGAATTCCAACGGATCAAATGGGAGGACGAAGATGGACGAACGAGACAAACTTGGTCCAAAGAATTCCAACAGATCAAATGGGAGGACGAAGGTGGTAGAACAAGACGAACTTGGTCCAAAGAAGGCCTACGGATCAAATGGGAGGACGAAGAGGGACGAACGAGACAAACTTGGTCCAAAGAAGGCCTACGGAGCAAATGGGAGGACGAAGATGGACGAACGAGACGAACTTGGTCTAAAGAAGGACTAGGGATCAAATGGGAGGACGAAGATGGACGAACGAGACGAACTTGGTCCAAAGAAGGCCTACGGATCAAATGGGAGGACGAAGATGGACGAACGAGACGAACTTGGCCCAAAGAAGGCCTACGGATCAAATGGGAGGACGAAGATGGACGAACGAGAGCAACTTGGTCCAACGAAGGCCAACGGATCAAATGGTAGGACGAAGATGGACGAACGAGACGAACTTGGTCCAAAGAAGGCCTAGGGATCAAATGGGAGGACGAAGATTGAGGAACGAGGCGAACTTGGTCCAAAGAAGGCCTACGAATCAAATGGGAGGACGAAGATGGACGAACGAGACAAACTTCGTCCAAAGAATTCCAACGGATCAAATGGGAGGACAATGGTGGTAGAACAAGACGAACTTGGTCCAAAGAAGGCCTACGGATCAAATGGGAGGACGAAGAGGGACGAACGAGACAAACATGGTGCAAAGAATGCCTACGGAGCAAATGGGAGGATGAAGAGGGACGAACGAGACAAACATGGTGCACTGAAGGCCTACGGAGCAAATGGGAGGACGAAGATGGTCGAACGAGACGAACTTGGTCCAAAGAAGGCCTACGGATCAAATGGGAGGACGAAGATGGACGAACGAGACGAACTTGGTCCAAAGAAGGCCTACGGATCAAATGGGAGGACGAAGATGGACGAACGAGACAAACTTGGTCCAAAGAATTCCAACGGATCAAATGGGAGGACGAAGATGGACGAACGAGACAAACTTGGTCCAAAGAAGGCCTACGGATCAAATGGGAGGACGAAGATGGACGAACGAGACGAACTTGGTCCAAAGAAGGCCTACGGATCAAATGGGAGGACGAAGTTGGACGAACGAGACGAACTTGGTCCAAAGAAGGCCTACGGATCAAATGGGAGGACGAAGATGGACGAACGAGACGAACTTGGTCCAACGAACGAGACGAACTTGGTCCAAAGAAGGCCTACGGATCAAATGGGAGGACGAAGATGGACGAACGAGACGAACTTGGTCCAAAGAAGGCCAACGGATCAAATGGGAGGACGAAGATGGACGAAAGAGACGAACTTGGCCCAAAGAAGGCCTACGGATCAAATGGGAGGACGAAGATGGACGAACGAGACGAACTTGGTCCAACGAAGGCCAACGGATCAAATGGGAGGACGAAGATGGATGAACGAGACGAACTTGGTCCAAAGAAGGCCTAGGGATCAAATGGGAGAAAGGAGATGGAGGAACGAGGCGAACTTGGTCCAAAGAAGGCCTACGGATCAAATGGGAGGACGAAGATGGACGAACGAGACAAACTTCGTCCAAAGAATTCCAACGGATCAAATGGGAGGACGAAGGTGGTAGAACAAGACGAACTTGGTCCAAAGAAGGCCTACGGATCAAATGGGAGGACGAAGAGGGACGAACGAGACGAACTTGGTCTAAAGAAGGACTAGGGATCAAATGGGAGGACGAAGATGGACGAACGAGACGAACTTGGTCCAAAGAAGGCCTACGGATCAAATGGGAGGACGAAGATGGACGAACGAGACGAACTTGGCCCAAAGAAGGCCTACGGATCAAATGGGAGGACGAAGATGGACGAACGAGACGAACTTGGTCCAACGAAGGCCAACGGATCAAATGGGAGGACGAAGATGGACGAACGAGACGAACTTGGTCCAAAGAAGGCCTAGGGATCAAATGGGAGGACGAAGATTGAGGAACGAGGCGAACTTGGTCCAAAGAAGGCCTACGAATCAAATGGGAGGACGAAGATGGACGAACGAGACAAACTTCGTCCAAAGAATTCCAACGGATCAAATGGGAGGACAATGGTGGTAGAACAAGACGAACTTGGTCCAAAGAAGGCCTACGGATCAAATGGGAGGACGAAGAGGGACGAACGAGACAAACATGGTGCAAAGAAGGCCTACGGAGGAAATGGGAGGATGAAGAGGGACGAACGAGACAAACATGGTGCACTGAAGGCCTACGGAGCAAATGGGAGGACGAAGATGGTCGAACGAGATGAACTTGGTCCAAAGAAGGCCTACGGATCAAATGGGAGGACGAAGATGGACGAACGAGACGAACTTGGTCCAAAGAAGGCCTACGGATCAAATGGGAGGACGAAGAGGGACGAACGAGACAAACTTGGTCCAAAGAAGGCCTACGGAGCAAATGGGAGGACGAAGATGGACGAACGAGACGAACTTGGTCCAAAGAAGGCCTAGGGATCAAATGGGAGGACGAAGATGGACGAACGAGACGAACTTGGTCCAAAGAAGGCCTACGGATCAAATGGGAGGACGAAGATGGACGAACGAGACGAACTTGGTCCAACGAACGAGACGAACTTGGTCCAAAGAAGGCCTACGGATCAAATGGGAGGACGAAGATGGACGAATGAGACGAACTTGGTCCAAAGAAGGCCTAGGGATCAAATGGGAGAAAGGAGATGGAGGAACGAGGCGAACTTGGTCCAAAGAAGGCCTACGGATCAAATGGGAGGACGAAGATGGACGAACGAGACAAACTTCGTCCAAAGAATTCCAACGGATCAAATGGGAGGACGAAGGTGGTAGAACAAGACGAACTTGGTCCAAAGAAGGCCTACGGATCAAATGGGAGGACGAAGAGGGACGAACGAGACAAACATGGTACAAAGAAGGCCTACGGAGCAAATGGGAGGACGAAGATGGTCGAACGAGACGAACTTGGTCAAAAGAAGGCCTACGGATCAAATGGGAGGACGAAGATGGACGAACGAGACGAACGTGGTCGAAAGAAGGCCTACGAATCAAATGGGAGGACGAAGATGGACGAACGAGACGAACTTGGTCCAAAGAAGGCCAACGGATCAAATGGGAGGACGAAGATGGACGAACGAGACGAACTTGGTCCAAAGAAGGCCTACGGATCAAATGGGAGGACGAAGATGGGGGAACGAGGCGAACTTGGTCCAAAGAAGGCCTACGGATCAAATGGGAGGACGAAGATGGACGAACGAGACAAACTTGGTCCAAAGAATTCCAACGGATCAAATGGGAGGACGAAGATGGACGAACAAGGCAAACTTGGTCCAAAGAATTCCAACGAATCAAATGGGAGGACGAAGGTGGTAGAACAAGACGAACTTGGTCCAAAGAAGGCCTACGGATCAAATGGGAGGACGAAGAGGGACGAACGAGACAAACTTGGTCCAAAGAAGGCCTACGGAGCAAATGGGAGGACGAAGATGGACGAACGAGACGAACTTGGTCCAAAGAAGGCCTAGGGATCAAATGGGAGGACGAAGATGGACGAACGAGACAAACTTGGTCCAAAGAATTCCAACGGATCAAATGGGAGGACGAAGATGGACGAACGAGACAAACTTAGTCCAAAGAATTCCAACGGATCAAATGGGAGGACGAAGCTGGTAGAACAAGACGAACTTGGTCCAAAGAAGGCCTACGGATCAAATGGGAGGACGAAGAGGGACGAACGAGACAAACTTGGTCCAAAGAAGGCCTACGGAGCAAATGGGAGGACGAAGATGGACGAACGAGACGAACTTGGTCCAAAGAAGGCCTAGGGATCAAATGGGAGGACGAAGATGGACGAACGAGACGAACTTGGTCCAAAGAAGGCCTACGGATCAAATGGGAGGACGAAGATGGACGAACGAGACGAACTTGGTCCAACGAACGAGACGAACTTGGTCCAAAGAAGGCCTACGGATCAAATGGGAGGACGAAGATGGACGAACGAGACGAACTTGGTCCAAAGAAGGCCTACGGATCAAATGGGAGGACGAAGGTGGTAGAACAAGACGAACTTGGTCCAAAGAAGGCCTACGGATCAAATGGGAGGACGAAGAGGGACGAACGAGACAAACTTGGTCCAAAGAATTCCAACGGATCAAATGGGAGGACGAAGGTGGTAGAACAAGACGAACTTGGTCCAAAGAAGGCCTACGGATCAAATGGGAGGACGAAGAGGGACGAACGAGACAAACTTGGTCCAAAGAAGGCCTACGGAGCAAATGGGAGGACGAAGATGGTCGAACGAGACGAACTTGGTCAAAAGAAGGCCTACGGATCAAATGGGAGGACGAAGATGGACGAACGAGACGAACGTGGTCGAAAGAAGGCCTACGAATCAAATGGGAGGACGAAGATGGACGAACGAGACGAACTTGGTCCAAAGAAGGCCAACGGATCAAATGGGAGGACGAAGATGGACGAACGAGACGAACTTGGTCCAAAGAAGGCCTACGGATCAAATGGGAGGACGAAGATGGGGGAACGAGGCGAACTTGGTCCAAAGAAGGCCTACGGATCAAATGGGAGGACGAAGATGGACGAACGAGACAAACTTGGTCCAAAGAATTCCAACGGATCAAATGGGAGGACGAAGATGGACGAACAAGGCAAACTTGGTCCAAAGAATTCCAACGAATCAAATGGGAGGACGAAGGTGGTAGAACAAGACGAACTTGGTCCAAAGAAGGCCTACGGATCAAATGGGAGGACGAAGAGGGACGAACGAGACAAACTTGGTCCAAAGAAGGCCTACGGAGCAAATGGGAGGACGAAGATGGACGAACGAGACGAACTTGGTCCAAAGAAGGCCTAGGGATCAAATGGGAGGACGAAGATGGACGAACGAGACAAACTTGGTCCAAAGAATTCCAACGGATCAAATGGGAGGACGAAGATGGACGAACGAGACAAACTTGGTCCAAAGAATTCCAACGGATCAAATGGGAGGACGAAGCTGGTAGAACAAGACGAACTTGGTCCAAAGAAGGCCTACGGATCAAATGGGAGGACGAAGAGGGACGAACGAGACAAACTTGGTCCAAAGAAGGCCTACGGAGCAAATGGGAGGACGAAGATGGACGAACGAGACGAACTTGGTCCAAAGAAGGCCTAGGGATCAAATGGGAGGACGAAGATGGACGAACGAGACGAACTTGGTCCAAAGAAGGCCTACGGATCAAATGGGAGGACGAAGATGGACGAACGAGACGAACTTGGTCCAACGAACGAGACGAACTTGGTCCAAAGAAGGCCTACGGATCAAATGGGAGGACGAAGATGGACGAACGAGACGAACTTGGTCCAAAGAAGGCCTACGGATCAAATGGGAGGACGAAGGTGGTAGAACAAGACGAACTTGGTCCAAAGAAGGCCTACGGATCAAATGGGAGGACGAAGAGGGACGAACGAGACAAACTTGGTCCAAAGAATTCCAACGGATCAAATGGGAGGACGAAGGTGGTAGAACAAGACGAACTTGGTCCAAAGAAGGCCTACGGATCAAATGGGAGGACGAAGAGGGACGAACGAGACAAACTTGGTCCAAAGAAGGCCTACGGAGCAAATGGGAGGACGAAGATGGACGAACGAGACGAACTTGGTCCAAAGAAGGCCTACGGATCAAATGGGAGGACGAAGATGGACGAACGAGACAAACTTCGTCCAAAGAATTCCAACGGATCAAATGGGAGGACGAAGGTGGTAGAACAAGACGAACTTGGTCCAAAGAAGGCCTACGGATCAAATGGGAGGACGAAGAGGGACGAACGAGACAAACTTGGTCCAAAGAAGGCCTACGGAGCAAATGGGAGGACGAAGATGGACGAACGAGACGAACTTGGTCTAAAGAAGGACTAGGGATCAAATGGGAGGACGAAGATGGACGAACGAGACGAACTTGGTCCAAAGAAGGCCTAGGGATCGAATGGGAGGACGAAGATGGACGAACGAGACAAACTTGGTCCAAAGAATTCCAACGGATCAAATGGGAGGACGAAGATGGACGAACGAGACAAACTTGGTCCAAAGAATTCCAACGGATCAAATGGGAGGACGAAGCTGGTAGAACAAGACGAACTTGGTCCAAAGAAGGCCTACGGATCAAATGGGAGGACGAAGAGGGACGAACGAGACAAACTTGGTCCAAAGAAGGCCTACGGAGCAAATGGGAGGACGAAGATGGACGAACGAGACGAACTTGGTCCAAAGAAGGCCTAGGGATCAAATGGGAGGACGAAGATGGACGAACGAGACGAACTTGGTCCAAAGAAGGCCTACGGATCAAATGGGAGGACGAAGATGGACGAACGAGACGAACTTGGTCCAACGAACGAGACGAACTTGGTCCAAAGAAGGCCTACGGATCAAATGGGAGGACGAAGATGGACGAACGAGACGAACTTGGTCCAAAGAAGGCCTACGGATCAAATGGGAGGACGAAGGTGGTAGAACAAGACGAACTTGGTCCAAAGAAGGCCTACGGATCAAATGGGAGGACGAAGAGGGACGAACGAGACAAACTTGGTCCAAAGAATTCCAACGGATCAAATGGGAGGACGAAGGTGGTAGAACAAGACGAACTTGGTCCAAAGAAGGCCTACGGATCAAATGGGAGGACGAAGAGGGACGAACGAGACAAACTTGGTCCAAAGAAGGCCTACGGAGCAAATGGGAGGACGAAGATGGACGAACGAGACGAACTTGGTCCAAAGAAGGCCTACGGATCAAATGGGAGGACGAAGATGGACGAACGAGACAAACTTCGTCCAAAGAATTCCAACGGATCAAATGGGAGGACGAAGGTGGTAGAACAAGACGAACTTGGTCCAAAGAAGGCCTACGGATCAAATGGGAGGACGAAGAGGGACGAACGAGACAAACTTGGTCCAAAGAAGGCCTACGGAGCAAATGGGAGGACGAAGATGGACGAACGAGACGAACTTGGTCTAAAGAAGGACTAGGGATCAAATGGGAGGACGAAGATGGACGAACGAGACGAACTTGGTCCAAAGAAGGCCTACGGATCAAATGGGAGGACGAAGATGGACGAACGAGACGAACTTGGCCCAAAGAAGGCCTACGGATCAAATGGGAGGACGAAGATGGACGAACGAGAGGAACTTGGTCCAACGAAGGCCAACGGATCAAATGGGAGGACGAAGATGGACGAACGAGACGAACTTGGTCCAAAGAAGGCCTACGGAGCAAATGGGAGGACGAAGATGGACGAACGAGACGAACTTGGTCTAAAGAAGGACTAGGGATCAAATGGGAGGACGAAGATGGACGAACGAGACGAACTTGGTCCAAAGAAGGCCTAGGGATCAAATGGGAGGACGAAGATGGACGAACGAGACGAACTTGGTCCAAAGAAGGCCTACGGATCAAATGGGAGGACGAAGATGGACGAACGAGACGAACTTGGTCCAACGAACGAGACGAACTTGGTCCAAAGAAGGCCTACGGATCAAATGGGAGGACGAAGATGGACGAACGAGACGAACTTGGTCCAAAGAAGGCCTACGGATCAAATGGGAGGACGAAGATGGACGAACGAGACGAACTTGGTCCAACGAACGAGACGAACTTGGTCCAAAGAAGGCCTACGAATCAAATGGGAGGACGAAGATGGACGAACGAGACAAACTTCGTCCAAAGAATTCCAACGGATCAAATGGGAGGACAATGGTGGTAGAACAAGACGAACTTGGTCCAAAGAAGGCCTACGGATCAAATGGGAGGACGAAGAGGGACGAACGAGACAAACATGGTGCAAAGAAGGCCTACGGAGCAAATGGGAGGATGAAGAGGGACGAACGAGACAAACATGGTGCACTGAAGGCCTACGGAGCAAATGGGAGGACGAAGATGGTCGAACGAGACGAACTTGGTCCAAAGAAGGCCTACGGATCAAATGGGAGGACGAAGATGGACGAACGAGACGAACTTGGTCCAAAGAAGGCCTACGGATCAAATGGGAGGACGAAGATGGACGAACGACACAAACTTGGTCCAAAGAATTCCAACGGATCAAATGGGAGGACGAAGATGGACGAACGAGACAAACTTGGTCCAAAGAAGGCCTACGGATCAAATGGGAGGACGAAGATGGACGAACGAGACGAACTTGGTCCAAAGAAGGCCTACGGATCAAATGGGAGGACGAAGTTGGACGAACGAGACGAACTTGGTCCAAAGAAGGCCTACGGATCAAATGGGAGGACGAAGATGGACGAACGAGACGAACTTGGTCCAACGAATGAGACGAACTTGGTCCAAAGAAGGCCTACGGATCAAATGGGAGGACGAAGATGGACGAACGAGACGAACTTGGTCCAAAGAAGGCCAACGGATCAAATGGGAGGACGAAGATGGACGAAAGAGACGAACTTGGCCCAAAGAAGGCCTACGGATCAAATGGGAGGACGAAGATGGACGAACGAGACGAACTTGGTCCAACGAAGGCCAACGGATCAAATGGGAGGACGAAGATGGATGAACGAGACGAACTTGGTCCAAAGAAGGCCTAGGGATCAAATGGGAGAAAGGAGATGGAGGAACGAGGCGAACTTGGTCCAAAGAAGGCCAACGGATCAAATGGGAGGACGAAGATGGACGAACGAGACAAACTTCGTCCAAAGAATTCCAACGGATCAAATGGGAGGACGAAGGTGGTAGAACAAGACGAACTTGGTCCAAAGAAGGCCTACGGATCAAATGGGAGGACGAAGAGGGACGAACGAGACAAACTTGGTCCAAAGAAGGCCTACGGAGCAAATGGGAGGACGAAGATGGACGAACGAGACGAACTTGGTCTAAAGAAGGACTAGGGATCAAATGGGAGGACGAAGATGGACGAACGAGACGAACTTGGTCCAAAGAAGGCCTACGGATCAAATGGGAGGACGAAGATGGACGAACGAGACGAACTTGGCCCAAAGAAGGCCTACGGATCAAATGGGAGGACGAAGTTGGACGAACGAGACGAACTTGGTCCAAAGAAGGCCTACGGATCAAATGGGAGGACGAAGATGGACGAACGAGACGAACTTGGTCCAACGAACGAGACGAACTTGGTCCAAAGAAGGCCTACGGATCAAATGGGAGGACGAAGATGGACGAACGAGACGAACTTGGTCCAAAGAAGGCCAACGGATCAAATGGGAGGACGAAGATGGACGAAAGAGACGAACTTGGCCCAAAGAAGGCCTACGGATCAAATGGGAGGACGAAGATGGACGAACGAGACGAACTTGGCCCAAAGAAGGCCTACGGATCAAATGGGAGGACGAAGATGGACGAACGAGAGGAACTTGGTCCAACGAAGGCCAACGGATCAAATGGGAGGACGAAGATGGACGAACGAGACGAACTTGGTCCAAAGAAGGCCTAGGGATCAAATGGGAGGACGAAGATTGAGGAACGAGGCGAACTTGGTCCAAAGAAGGCCTACGAATCAAATGGGAGGACGAAGATGGACGAACGAGACAAACTTCGTCCAAAGAATTCCAACGGATCAAATGGGAGGACAATGGTGGTAGAACAAGACGAACTTGGTCCAAAGAAGGCCTACGGATCAAATGGGAGGACGAAGAGGGACGAACGAGACAAACATGGTGCAAAGAAGGCCTACGGAGCAAATGGGAGGATGAAGAGGGACGAACGAGACAAACATGGTGCACTGAAGGCCTACGGAGCAAATGGGAGGACGAAGATGGTCGAACGAGACGAACTTGGTCCAAAGAAGGCCTACGGATCAAATGGGAGGACGAAGATGGACGAACGAGACGAACTTGGTCCAAAGAAGGCCTACGGATCAAATGGGAGGACGAAGAGGGACGAACGAGACAAACTTGGTCCAAAGAAGGCCTACGGAGCAAATGGGAGGACGAAGATGGACGAACGAGACGAACTTGGTCCAAAGAAGGCCTAGGGATCAAATGGGAGGACGAAGATGGACGAACGAGACGAACTTGGTCCAAAGAAGGCCTACGGATCAAATGGGAGGACGAAGATGGACGAACGAGACGAACTTGGTCCAACGAACGAGACGAACTTGGTCCAAAGAAGGCCTACGGATCAAATGGGAGGACGAAGATGGACGAACGAGACGAACTTGGTCCAAAGAAGGCCTAGGGATCAAATGGGAGAAAGGAGATGGAGGAACGAGGCGAACTTGGTCCAAAGAAGGCCTACGGATCAAATGGGAGGACGAAGATGGACGAACGAGACAAACTTCGTCCAAAGAATTCCAACGGATCAAATGGGAGGACGAAGGTGGTAGAACAAGACGAACTTGGTCCAAAGAAGGCCTACGGATCAAATGGGAGGACGAAGAGGGACGAACGAGACAAACATGGTACAAAGAAGGCCTACGGAGCAAATGGGAGGACGAAGATGGTCGAACGAGACGAACTTGGTCAAAAGAAGGCCTACGGATCAAATGGGAGGACGAAGATGGACGAACGAGACGAACGTGGTCGAAAGAAGGCCTACGAATCAAATGGGAGGACGAAGATGGACGAACGAGACGAACTTGGTCCAAAGAAGGCCAACGGATCAAATGGGAGGACGAAGATGGACGAACGAGACGAACTTGGTCCAAAGAAGGCCTACGGATCAAATGGGAGGACGAAGATGGGGGAACGAGGCGAACTTGGTCCCAAGAAGGCCTACGGATCAAATGGGAGGACGAAGATGGACGAACGAGACAAACTTGGTCCAAAGAATTCCAACGGATCAAATGGGAGGACGAAGATGGACGAACAAGGCAAACTTGGTCCAAAGAATTCCAACGAATCAAATGGGAGGACGAAGGTGGTAGAACAAGACGAACTTGGTCCAAAGAAGGCCTACGGATCAAATGGGAGGACGAAGAGGGACGAACGAGACAAACTTGGTCCTAAGAAGGCCTACGGAGCAAATGGGAGGACGAAGATGGACGAACGAGACGAACTTGGTCCAAAGAAGGCCTAGGGATCAAATGGGAGGACGAAGATGGACGAACGAGACAAACTTGGTCCAAAGAATTCCAACGGATCAAATGGGAGGACGAAGATGGACGAACGAGACAAACTTGGTCCAAAGAATTCCAACGGATCAAATGGGAGGACGAAGCTGGTAGAACAAGACGAACTTGGTCCAAAGAAGGCCTACGGATCAAATGGGAGGACGAAGAGGGACGAACGAGACAAACTTGGTCCAAAGAAGGCCTACGGAGCAAATGGGAGGACGAAGATGGACGAACGAGACGAACTTGGTCCAAAGAAGGCCTAGGGATCAAATGGGAGGACGAAGATGGACGAACGAGACGAACTTGGTCCAAAGAAGGCCTACGGATCAAATGGGAGGACGAAGATGGACGAACGAGACGAACTTGGTCCAACGAACGAGACGAACTTGGTCCAAAGAAGGCCTACGGATCAAATGGGAGGACGAAGATGGACGAACGAGACGAACTTGGTCCAAAGAAGGCCTAGGGATCAAATGGGAGAAAGGAGATGGAGGAACGAGGCGAACTTGGTCCAAAGAAGGCCTACGGATCAAATGGGAGGACGAAGATGGACGAACGAGAGAAACTTCGTCCAAAGAATTCCAACGGATCAAATGGGAGGACGAAGGTGGTAGAACAAGACGAACTTGGTCCAAAGAAGGCCTACGGATCAAATGGGAGGACGAAGAGGGACGAACGAGACAAACATGGTACAAAGAAGGCCTACGGAGCAAATGGGAGGACGAAGATGGTCGAACGAGACGAACTTGGTCAAAAGAAGGCCTACGGATCAAATGGGAGGACGAAGATGGACGAACGAGACGAACGTGGTCGAAAGAAGGCCTACGAATCAAATGGGAGGACGAAGATGGACGAACGAGACGAACTTGGTCCAAAGAAGGCCAACGGATCAAATGGGAGGACGAAGATGGACGAACGAGACGAACTTGGTCCAAAGAAGGCCTACGGATCAAATGGGAGGACGAAGATGGGGGAACGAGGCGAACTTGGTCCAAAGAAGGCCTACGGATCAAATGGGAGGACGAAGATGGACGAACGAGACAAACTTGGTCCAAAGAATTCCAACGGATCAAATGGGAGGACGAAGATGGACGAACAAGGCAAACTTGGTCCAAAGAATTCCAACGAATCAAATGGGAGGACGAAGGTGGTAGAACAAGACGAACTTGGTCCAAAGAAGGCCTACGGATCAAATGGGAGGACGAAGAGGGACGAACGAGACAAACTTGGTCCAAAGAAGGCCTACGGAGCAAATGGGAGGACGAAGATGGACGAACGAGACGAACTTGGTCCAAAGAAGGACTAGGGATCAAATGGGAGGACGAAGATGGACGAACGAGACGAACTTGGTCCAAAGAAGGCCTACGGATCAAATGGGAGGACGAAGATGGACGAACGAGACGAACTTGGCCCAAAGAAGGCCTACGGATCAAATGGGAGGACGAAGATGGACGAACGAGAGGAACTTGGTCCAACGAAGGCCAACGGATCAAATGGGAGGACGAAGATGGACGAACGAGACGAACTTGGTCCAAAGAAGGCCTAGGGATCAAATGGGAGGACGAAGATTGAGGAACGAGGCGAACTTGGTCCAAAGAAGGCCTACGAATCAAATGGGAGGACGAAGATGGACGAACGAGATGAACTTGGTCCAAAGAAGGCCTACGGATAAACTGGGAGGACGAAGATGGACGAACGAGACAAACTTCGTCCAAAGAATTCCAACGGATCAAATGGGAGGACGAAGGTGGTAGAACAAGACGAACTTGGTCCAAAGAAGGCCTACAGATCAAATGGGAGGACGAAGAGGGACGAACGAGACAAACATGGTGCAAAGAAGGCCTACGGAGCAAATGGGAGGACGAAGATGGTCGAACGAGACGAACTTGGACCAAAGAAGGCCTAGGGATCAAATGGGAGGACGAAGAGGGACGAACGAGACAAACATGGTGCAAAGAAGGCCTACGGAGCAAATGGGAGGATGAAGAGGGACGAACGAGACAAACATGGTGCACTGAAGGCCTACGGAGCAAATGGGAGGACGATGATGGACGAACGAGACGAACTTGGTCAAAAGAAGGCCTACGGATCAAATGGGAGGACGAAGATGGACGAACGAGACGAACTTGGTCAAAAGAAGGCCTACGGATCAAATGGGAGGACGAAGATGGAAGAACGAGACGAACTTGGTCCAAAGAAGGCCAACGGATCAAATGGGAGGACGAAGATGGACGAACGAGACGAACTTGGCCCAAAGAAGGCCTACGGATCAAATGGGAGGACGAAGATGGACGAACGAGACGAACTTGGTCCAACGAAGGCCTACGGATCAAATGGGAGGACGAAGATGGACGAACGAGATGAACTTGGTCCAAAGAAGGCCTACGGATAAACTGGGAGGACGAAGATGGACGAACGAGACAAACTTCGTCCAAAGAATTCCAACGGATCAAATGGGAGGACGAAGGTGGTAGAACAAGACGAACTTGGTCCAAAGAAGGCCTACAGATCAAATGGGAGGACGAAGAGGGACGAACGAGACAAACATGGTGCAAAGAAGGCCTACGGAGCAAATGGGAGGACGAAGATGGTCGAACGAGACGAACTTGGACCAAAGAAGGCCTAGGGATCAAATGGGAGGACGAAGATGGACGAACGAGACGAACTTGGTCCAAAGAAGGCCTACGGATCAAATGGGAGGACGAAGAGGGACGAACGAGACAAACTTGGTCCAAAGAAGGCCTACGGAGCAAATGGGAGGACGAAGATGGACGAACGAGACGAACTTGGTCCAAAGAAGGCCTAGGGATCAAATGGGAGGACGAAGATGGACGAACGAGACGAACTTGGTCCAAAGAAGGCCTAGGGATCAAATGGGAGGACGAAGATGGACGAACGAGACAAACTTGGTCCAAAGAATTCCAACGGATCAAATGGGAGGACGAAGATGGACGAACGAGACAAACTTGGTCCAAAGAATTCCAACGGATCAAATGGGAGGACGAAGCTGGTAGAACAAGACGAACTTGGTCCAAAGAAGGCCTACGGATCAAATGGGAGGACGAAGAGGGACGAACGAGACAAACTTGGTCCAAAGAAGGCCTACGGAGCAAATGGGAGGACGAAGATGGACGAACGAGACGAACTTGGTCCAAAGAAGGCCTAGGGATCAAATGGGAGGACGAAGATGGACGAACGAGACGAACTTGGTCCAAAGAAGGCCTACGGATCAAATGGGAGGACGAAGATGGACGAACGAGACGAACTTGGTCCAACGAACGAGACGAACTTGGTCCAAAGAAGGCCTACGGATCAAATGGGAGGACGAAGATGGACGAACGAGACGAACTTGGTCCAAAGAAGGCCTAGGGATCAAATGGGAGAAAGGAGATGGAGGAACGAGGCGAACTTGGTCCAAAGAAGGCCTACGGATCAAATGGGAGGACGAAGATGGACGAACGAGACAAACTTCGTCCAAAGAATTCCAACGGATCAAATGGGAGGACGAAGGTGGTAGAACAAGACGAACTTGGTCCAAAGAAGGCCTACGGATCAAATGGGAGGACGAAGAGGGACGAACGAGACAAACATGGTGCAAAGAAGGCCTACGGAGCAAATGGGAGGACGAAGATGGTCGAACGAGACGAACTTGGTCAAAAGAAGGCCTACGGATCAAATGGGAGGACGAAGATGGACGAACGAGACGAACTTGGTCCAAAGAAGGCCTACGGATCAAATGGGAGGACGAAGATGGACGAACGAGACGAACTTGGTCGAAAGAAGGCCAACGGATCAAATGGGAGGACGAAGATGGACGAACGAGACGAACTTGGTCCAAAGAAGGCCTACGGATCAAATGGGTGGACGAAGATGGGGGAACGAGGCGAACTTGGTCCAAAGAAGGCCTACGGATCAAATGGGAGGACGAAGATGGACGAACGAGACAAACTTGGTCCAAAGAATTCCAACGGATCAAATGGGAGGACGAAGATGGACGAACGAGACAAACTTGGTCCAAAGAATTCCAACGGATCAAATGGGAGGACGAAGGTGGTAGAACAAGACGAACTTGGTCCAAAGAAGGCCTACGGATCAAATGGGAGGACGAAGAGGGACGAACGAGACAAACTTGGTCCAAAGAAGGCCTACGGAGCAAATGGGAGGACGAAGATGGACGAACGAGACGAACTTGGTCTAAAGAAGGACTAGGGATCAAATGGGAGGACGAAGATGGACGAACGAGACGAACTTGGTCCAAAGAAGGCCTACGGATCAAATGGGAGGACGAAGATGGACGAACGAGACGAACTTGGCCCAAAGAAGGCCTACGGATCAAATGGGAGGACGAAGATGGACGAACGAGACAAACTTGGTCCAAAGAAGGCCTACGGAGCAAATGGGAGGATGAAGAGGGACGAACGAGACAAACATGGTGCACTGAAGGCCTACGGAGCAAATGGGAGGACGAAGATGGTCGAACGAGACGAACTTGGTCCAAAGAAGGCCTACGGATCAAATGGGAGGACGAAGATGGACGAACGAGACGAACTTGGTCCAAAGAAGGCCTACGGATCAAATGGGAGGACGAAGATGGACGAACGAGACGAACTTGGTCCAAAGAAGGCCTACGGATCAAATGGGAGGACGAAGTTGGACGAACGAGACGAACTTGGTGCAAAGAAGGCCTACGGATCAAATGGGAGGACGAAGATGGACGAAAGAGACGAACTTGGCCCAAAGAAGGCCTACGGATCAAATGGGAGGACGAAGATGGACGAACGAGACGAACTTGGTCCAACGAAGGCCAACGGATCAAATGGGAGGACGAAGATGGATGAACGAGACGAACTTGGTCCAAAGAAGGCCTAGGGATCAAATGGGAGAAAGGAGATGGAGGAACGAGGCGAACTTGGTCCAAAGAAGGCCTACGGATCAAATGGGAGGACGAAGATGGACGAACGAGACAAACTTCGTCCAAAGAATTCCAACGGATCAAATGGGAGGACGAAGGTGGTAGAACAAGACGAACTTGGTCCAAAGAAGGCCTACGGGTCAAATGGGAGGACGAAGAGGGACGAACGAGACAAACTTGGTCCAAAGAAGGCCTACGGAGCAAATGGGAGGACGAAGATGGACGAACGAGACGAACTTGGTCTAAAGAAGGACTAGGGATCAAATGGGAGGACGAAGATGGACGAACGAGACGAACTTGGTCCAAAGAAGGCCTACGGATCAAATGGGAGGACGAAGATGGACGAACGAGACGAACTTGGCCCAAAGAAGGCCTACGGATCAAATGGGAGGACGAAGATGGACGAACGAGAGGAACTTGGTCCAACGAAGGCCAACGGATCAAATGGGAGGACGAAGATGGACGAACGAGACGAACTTGGTCCAAAGAAGGCCTAGGGATCAAATGGGAGGACGAAGATTGAGGAACGAGGCGAACTTGGTCCAAAGAAGGCCTACGAATCAAATGGGAGGACGAAGATGGACGAACGAGACAAACTTCGTCCAAAGAATTCCAACGGATCAAATGGGAGGACAATGGTGGTAGAACAAGACGAACTTGGTCCAAAGAAGGCCTACGGATCAAATGGGAGGACGAAGAGGGACGAACGAGACAAACATGGTGAAAAGAAGGCCTACGGAGCAAATGGGAGGATGAAGAGGGACGAACGAGACAAACATGGTGCACTGAAGGCCTACGGAGCAAATGGGAGGACGAAGATGGTCGAACGAGACGAACTTGGTCCAAAGAAGGCCTACGGATCAAATGGGAGGACGAAGATGGACGAACGAGACGAACTTGGTCCAAAGAAGGCCTACGGATCAAATGGGAGGACGAAGATGGACGAACGAGACAAACTTGGTCCAAAGAATTCCAACGGATCAAATGGGAGGACGAAGATGGACGAACGAGACAAACTTGGTCCAAAGAAGGCCTACGGATCAAATGGGAGGACGAAGATGGACGAACGAGACGAACTTGGTCCAAAGAAGGCCTACGGATCAAATGGGAGGACGAAGTTGGACGAACGAGACGAACTTGGTCCAAAGAAGGCCTACGGATCAAATGGGAGGACGAAGATGGACGAACGAGACGAACTTGGTCCAACGAACGAGACGAACTTGGTCCAAAGAAGGCCTACGGATCAAATGGGAGGACGAAGATGGACGAACGAGACGAACTTGGTCCAAAGAAGGCCAACGGATCAAATGGGAGGACGAAGATGGACGAAAGAGACGAACTTGGCCCAAAGAAGGCCTACGGATCAAATGGGAGGACGAAGATGGACGAACGAGACGAACTTGGTCCAACGAAGGCCAACGGATCAAATGGGAGGACGAAGATGGATGAACGAGACGAACTTGGTCCAAAGAAGGCCTAGGGATCAAATGGGAGAAAGGAGATGGAGGAACGAGGCGAACTTGGTCCAAAGAAGGCCTACGGATCAAATGGGAGGACGAAGATGGACGAACGAGACAAACTTCGTCCAAAGAATTCCAACGGATCAAATGGGAGGACGAAGGTGGTAGAACAAGACGAACTTGGTCCAAAGAAGGCCTACGGATCAAATGGGAGGACGAAGAGGGACGAACGAGACAAACTTGGTCCAAAGAAGGCCTACGGAGCAAATGGGAGGACGAAGATGGACGAACGAGACGAACTTGGTCTAAAGAAGGACTAGGGATCAAATGGGAGGACGAAGATGGACGAACGAGACGAACTTGGTCCAAAGAAGGCCTACGGATCAAATGGGAGGACAAAGATGGACGAACGAGACGAACTTGGCCCAAAGAAGGCCTACGGATCAAATGGGAGGACGAAGATGGACGAACGAGAGGAACTTGGTCCAACGAAGGCCAACGGATCAAATGGGAGGACGAAGATGGACGAACGAGACGAACTTGGTCCAAAGAAGGCCTAGGGATCAAATGGGAGGACGAAGATTGAGGAACGAGGCGAACTTGGTCCAAAGAAGGCCTACGAATCAAATGGGAGGACGAAGATGGACGAACGAGACAAACTTCGTCCAAAGAATTCCAACGGATCAAATGGGAGGACAATGGTGGTAGAACAAGACGAACTTGGTCCAAAGAAGGCCTACGGATCAAATGGGAGGACGAAGAGGGACGAACGAGACAAACATGGTGCAAAGAAGGCCTACGGAGCAAATGGGAGGATGAAGAGGGACGAACGAGACAAACATGGTGCACTGAAGGCCTACGGAGCAAATGGGAGGACGAAGATGGTCGAACGAGACGAACTTGGTCCAAAGAAGGCCTACGGATCAAATGGGAGGACGAAGATGGACGAACGAGACGAACTTGGTCCAAAGAAGGCCTACGGATCAAATGGGAGGACGAAGATGGACGAACGAGACAAACTTGGTCCAAAGAATTCCAACGGATCAAATGGGAGGACGAAGATGGACGAACGAGACAAACTTGGTCCAAAGAAGGCCTACGGATCAAATGGGAGGACGAAGATGGACGAACGAGACGAACTTGGTCCAAAGAAGGCCTACGGATCAAATGGGAGGACGAAGATGGACGAACGAGACGAACTTGGTCCAACGAACGAGACGAACTTGGTCCAAAGAAGGCCTACGGATCAAATGGGAGGACGAAGATGGACGAACGAGACGAACTTGGTCCAACGAACGAGACGAACTTGGTCCAAAGAAGGCCTACGGATCAAATGGGAGGACGAAGATGGACGAACGAGACGAACTTGGTCCAAAGAAGGCCAACGGATCAAATGGGAGGACGAAGATGGACGAACGAGACGAACTTGTCCCAAAGAAGGCCTACGGATCAAATGGGAGGACGAAGATGGACGAACGAGACGAACTTGGTCCAACGAAGGCCAACGGATCAAATGGGAGGACGAAGATGGATGAACGAGACGAACTTGGTCCAAAGAAGGCCTAGGGATCAAATGGGAGAAAGGAGATGGAGGAACGAGGCGAACTTGGTCCAAAGAAGGCCTACGGATCAAATGGGAGGACGAAGATGGACGAACGAGACAAACTTCGTCCAAAGAATTCCAACGGATCAAATGGGAGGACGAATGTGGTAGAACAAGACGAACTTGGTCCAAAGAAGGCCTACAGATCAAATGGGAGGACGAAGAGGGACGAACGAGACAAACTTGGTCCAAAGAAGGCCTACGGAGCAAATGGGAGGACGAAGATGGACGAACGAGACGAACTTGGTCCAAAGAAGGACTAGGGATCAAATGGGAGGACGAAGATGGACGAACGAGACGAACTTGGTCCAAAGAAGGCCTACGGATCAAATGGGAGGACGAAGATGGACGAACGAGACGAACTTGGCCCAAAGAAGGCCTACGGATCAAATGGGAGGACGAAGATGGACGAACGAGAGGAACTTGGTCCAACGAAGGCCAACGGATCAAATGGGAGGACGAAGATGGACGAACGAGGCGAACTTGGTCCAAAGAAGGCCTACGAATCAAATGGGAGGACGAAGATGGACGAACGAGACAAACTTCGTCCAAAGAATTCCAACGGATCAAATGGGAGGACAATGGTGGTAGAACAAGACGAACTTGGTCCAAAGAAGGCCTACGGATCAAATGGGAGGACGAAGATGGACGAACGAGACGAACTTGGTCGAAAGAAGGCCTAGGGATCAAATGGGAGAAAGGAGATGGAGGAACGAGGCGAACTTGGTCCAAAGAAGGCCTACGGATCAAATGGGAGGACGAAGATGGACGAACGAGACAAACTTCGTCCAAAGAATTCCAACGGATCAAATGGGAGGACGAAGGTGGTAGAACAAGACGAACTTGGTCCAAAGAAGGCCTACGGATCAAATGGGAGGACGAAGAGGGACGAACGAGACAAACATGGTGCAAAGAAGGCCTACGGAGCAAATGGGAGGACGAAGATGGTCGAACGAGACGAACTTGGTCAAAAGAAGGCCTACGGATCAAATGGGAGGACGAAGATGGACGAACGAGACGAACTTGGTCCAAAGAAGGCCTACGGATCAAATGGGAGGACGAAGATGGACGAACGAGACGAACTTGGTCCAAAGAAGGCCAACGGATCAAATGGGAGGACGAAGATGGACGAACGAGACGAACTTGGTCCAAAGAAGGCCCACGGATCAAATGGGAGGACGAAGATGGGGGAACGAGGCGAACGTGGTCCAAAGAAGGCCTACGGATCAAATGGGAGGACGAAGATGGACGAACGAGACAAACTTGGTCCAAAGAATTCCAACGGATAAAATTGGAGGACGAAGATGGACGAACGAGACAAACTTGGTCCAAAGAATTCCAACGGATCAAATGGGAGGACGAAGGTGGTAGAACAAGACGAACTTGGTCCAGAGAAGGCCTACGGATCAAATGGGAGGACGAAGATGGACGAACGAGACAAACTTGGTCCAAAGAAGGCCTACGGAGCAAATGGGAGGACGAAGATGGACGAACGAGACGAACTTGGTCCAAAGAAGGACTAGGGATCAAATGGGAGGACGAAGATGGACGAACGAGACGAACTTGGTCCAAAGAAGGCCTACGGATCAAATGGGAGGACGAAGATGGACGAACGAGACGAACTTGGCCCAAAGAAGGCCTACGGATCAAATGGGAGGACGAAGATGGACGAACGAGAGGAACTTGGTCCAACGAAGGCCAACGGATCAAATGGGAGGACGAAGATGGACGAACGAGACGAACTTGGTCAAAAGAAGGCCTACGGATCAAATGGGAGGACGAAGATGGACGAACGAGACGAACTTGGTCCAAAGAAGGCCTACGGATCAAATGGGAGGACGAAGATGGACGAACGAGACGAACTTGGTCCAAAGAAGGCCAACGGATCAAATGGGAGGACGAAGATGGACGAACGAGACGAACTTGGTCCAAAGAAGGCCTACGGATCAAATGGGAGGACGAAGATGGGGGAACGAGGCGAACGTGGTCCAAAGAAGGCCTACGGATCAAATGGGAGGACGAAGATGGACGAACGAGACAAACATGGTGCACTGAAGGCCTACGGAGCAAATGGGAGGACGAAGATGGTCGAACGAGACGAACTTGGTCCAAAGAAGGCCTACGGATCAAATGGGAGGACGAAGATGGACGAACGAGACGAACTTGGTCCAAAGAAGGCCTACGGATCAAATGGGAGGACGAAGATGGACGAACGAGACAAACTTGGTCCAAAGAAGGCCTACGGATCAAATGGGAGGACGAAGATGGACGAACGAGACGAACTTGGCCCAAAGAAGGCCTACGGATCAAATGGGAGGACGAAGATGGACGAACGAGAGGAACTTGGTCCAACGAAGGCCAACGGATCAAATGGGAGGACGAAGATGGACGAACGAGGCGAACTTGGTCCAAAGAAGGCCTACGAATCAAATGGGAGGACGAAGATGGACGAACGAGACAAACTTCGTCCAAAGAATTCCAACGGATCAAATGGGAGGACAATGGTGGTAGAACAAGACGAACTTGGTCCAAAGAAGGCCTACGGATCAAATGGGAGGACGAAGATGGACGAACGAGACGAACTTGGTCCAAAGAAGGCCTAGGGATCAAATGGGAGAAAGGAGATGGAGGAACGAGGCGAACTTGGTCCAAAGAAGGCCTACGGATCAAATGGGAGGACGAAGATGGACGAACGAGACAAACTTCGTCCAAAGAATTCCAACGGATCAAATGGGAGGACGAAGGTGGTAGAACAAGACGAACTTGGTCCAAAGAAGGCCTACGGATCAAATGGGAGGACGAAGAGGGACGAACGAGACAAACATGGTGCAAAGAAGGCCTACGGAGCAAATGGGAGGACGAAGATGGTCGAACGAGATGAACTTGGTCAAAAGAAGGCCTACGGATCAAATGGGAGGACGAAGATGGACGAACGAGACGAACTTGGTCCAAAGAAGGCCTACGGATCAAATGGGAGGACGAAGATGGACGAACGAGACGAACTTGGTCCAAAGAAGGCCAACGGATCAAATGGGAGGACGAAGATGGACGAACGAGACGAACTTGGTCCAAAGAAGGCCTACGGATCAAATGGGAGGACGAAGATGGGGGAACGAGGCGAACGTGGTCCAAAGAAGGCCTACGGATCAAATGGGAGGACGAAGATGGACGAACGAGACAAACTTGGTCCAAAGAATTCCAACGGATAAAATTGGAGGACGAAGATGGACGAACGAGACAAACTTGGTCCAAAGAATTCCAACGGATCAAATGGGAGGACGAAGGTGGTAGAACAAGACGAACTTGGTCCAGAGAAGGCCTACGGATCAAATGGGAGGACGAAGAGGGACGAACGAGACAAACTTGGTCCAAAGAAGGCCTACGGAGCAAATGGGAGGACGAAGATGGACGAACGAGACGAACTTGGTCCAAAGAAGGACTAGGGATCAAATGGGAGGACGAAGATGGACGAACGAGACGAACTTGGCCCAAAGAAGGCCTACGGATCAAATGGGAGGACGAAGATGGACGAACGAGAGGAACTTGGTCCAACGAAGGCCAACGGATCAAATGGGAGGACGAAGATGGACGAACGAGACGAACTTGGTCCAAAGAAGGCCTAGGGATCAAATGGGAGGACGAAGATTGAGGAACGAGGCGAACTTGGTCCAAAGAAGGCCTACGAATCAAATGGGAGGACGAAGATGGACGAACGAGACAAACTTCGTCCAAAGAATTCCAACGGATCAAATGGGAGGACAATGGTGGTAGAACAAGACGAACTTGGTCCAAAGAAGGCCTACGGATCAAATGGGAGGACGAAGAGGGACGAACGAGACAAACATGGTGCAAAGAAGGCCTACGGAGCAAATGGGAGGATGAAGAGGGACGAACGAGACAAACATGGTGCACTGAAGGCCTACGGAGCAAATGGGAGGACGAAGATGGGGGAACGAGGCGAACGTGGTCCAAAGAAGGCCTATGGATCAAATGGGAGGACGAAGATGGACGAACGAGACAAACTTGGTCCAAAGAATTCCAACGGATAAAATTGGAGGACGAAGATGGACGAACGAGACAAACTTGGTCCAAAGAATTCCAACGGATCAAATGGGAGGACGAAGGTGGTAGAACAAGACGAACTTGGTCCAGAGAAGGCCTACGGATCAAATGGGAGGACGAAGAGGGACGAACGAGACAAACTTGGTCCAAAGAAGGCCTACGGAGCAAATGGGAGGACGAAGATGGACGAACGAGACGAACTTGGTCCAAAGAAGGCCTACGGATCAAATGGGAGGACGAAGATGGACGAACGAGACGAACTTGGTCCAAAGAAGGCCTACGGATCAAATGGGAGGACGAAGATGGACGAACGAGACAAACTTGGTCCAAAGAATTCCAACGGATCAAATGGGAGGACGAAGATGGACGAACGAGACAAACTTGGTCCAAAGAAGGCCTACGGATCAAATGGGAGGACGAAGATGGACGAACGAGACGAACTTGGTCCAAAGAAGGCCTACGGATCAAATGGGAGGACGAAGTTGGACGAACGAGACGAACTTGGTCCAAAGAAGGCCTACGGATCAAATGGGAGGACGAAGATGGACGAACGAGACGAACTTGGTCCAACGAACGAGACGAACTTGGTCCAAAGAAGGCCTACGGATCAAATGGGAGGACGAAGATGGACGAACGAGACGAACTTGGTCCAAAGAAGGCCAACGGATCAAATGGGAGGACGAAGATGGACGAACGAGACGAACTTGGCCCAAAGAAGGCCTACGGATCAAATGGGAGGACGAAGATGGACGAACGAGACGAACTTGGTCCAACGAAGGCCAACGGATCAAATGGGAGGACGAAGATGGACGAACGAGACGAACTTGGTCCAAAGAAGGCCTAGGGATCAAATGGGAAAAAGGAGATGGAGGAACGAGGCGAACTTGGTCCAAAGAAGGCCTACGGATCAAATGGGAGGACGAAGATGGACGAACGAGACAAACTTCGTCCAAAGAATTCCAACGGATCAAATGGGAGGACGAAGGTGGTAGAACAAGACGAACTTGGTCCAAAGAAGGCCTACAGATCAAATGGGAGGACGAAGAGGGATGAACGAGACAAACATGGTGCAAAGAAGGCCTACGGAGCAAATGGGAGGACGAAGATGGTCGAACGAGACGAACTTGGTCAAAAGAAGGCCTACGGATCAAATGGGAGGACGAAGATGGACGAACGAGACGAACTTGGTCCAAAGAATTCCAACGGATCAAATGGGAGGACGAAGATGGACGAACGAGACAAACTTGGTCCAAAGAATTCCAACGGATCAAATGGGAGGACGAAGGTGGTAGAACAAGACGAACTTGGTCCAAAGAAGGCCTACGGATCAAATGGGAGGACGAAGAGGGACGAACGAGACAAACTTGGTCCAAAGAAGGCCTACGGAGCAAATGGGAGGACGAAGATGGACGAACGAGACGAACTTGGTCCAAAGAAGGCCTAGGGATCAAATGGGAAGACGAAGATGGACGAACGAGACAAACTTGGTCCAAAGAATTCCAACGGATCAAATGGGAGGACGAAGATGGACGAACGAGACAAACTTGGTCCAAAGAATTCCAACGGATCAAATGGGAGGACGAAGGTGGTAGAACAAGACGAACTTGGTCCAAAGAAGGCCTACGGATCAAATGGGAGGACGAAGAGGGACGAACGAGACAAACTTGGTCCAAAGAATGCCTGCGGAGCAAATGGGAGGACGAAGATGGACGAACGAGACGAACTTGGTCCAAAGAAGGCCTAGGGATCAAATGGGAGGACGAAGATGGACGAACGAGACAAACTTGGTCCAAAGAATTCCAACGGATAAAATTGGAGGACGAAGATGGACGAACGAGACAAACTTGGTCCAAAGAATTCCAACGGATCAAATGGGAGGACGAAGGTGGTAGAACAAGACGAACTTGGTCCAGAGAAGGCCTACGGATCAAATGGGAGGACGAAGAGGGACGAACGAGACAAACTTGGTCCAAAGAAGGCCTACGGAGCAAATGGGAGGACGAAGATGGACGAACGAGACGAACTTGGTCCAAAGAAGGCCTACGGATCAAATGGGAGGACGAAGATGGACGAACGAGACGAACTTGGTCCAAAGAAGGCCTACGGATCAAATGGGAGGACGAAGATGGACGAACGAGACAAACTTGGTCCAAAGAATTCCAACGGATCAAATGGGAGGACGAAGATGGACGAACGAGACAAACTTGGTCCAAAGAAGGCCTACGGATCAAATGGGAGGACGAAGATGGACGAACGAGACGAACTTGGTCCAAAGAAGGCCTACGGATCAAATGGGAGGACGAAGTTGGACGAACGAGACGAACTTGGTCCAAAGAAGGCCTACGGATCAAATGGGAGGACGAAGATGGACGAACGAGACGAACTTGGTCCAACGAACGAGACGAACTTGGTCCAAAGAAGGCCTACGGATCAAATGGGAGGACGAAGATGGACGAACGAGACGAACTTGGTCCAAAGAAGGCCAACGGATCAAATGGGAGGACGAAGATGGACGAACGAGACGAACTTGGCCCAAAGAAGGCCTACGGATCAAATGGGAGGACGAAGATGGACGAACGAGACGAACTTGGTCCAACGAAGGCCAACGGATCAAATGGGAGGACGAAGATGGACGAACGAGACGAACTTGGTCCAAAGAAGGCCTAGGGATCAAATGGGAAAAAGGAGATGGAGGAACGAGGCGAACTTGGTCCAAAGAAGGCCTACGGATCAAATGGGAGGACGAAGATGGACGAACGAGACAAACTTCGTCCAAAGAATTCCAACGGATCAAATGGGAGGACGAAGGTGGTAGAACAAGACGAACTTGGTCCAAAGAAGGCCTACAGATCAAATGGGAGGACGAAGAGGGATGAACGAGACAAACATGGTGCAAAGAAGGCCTACGGAGCAAATGGGAGGACGAAGATGGTCGAACGAGACGAACTTGGTCAAAAGAAGGCCTACGGATCAAATGGGAGGACGAAGATGGACGAACGAGACGAACTTGGTCCAAAGAATTCCAACGGATCAAATGGGAGGACGAAGATGGACGAACGAGACAAACTTGGTCCAAAGAATTCCAACGGATCAAATGGGAGGACGAAGGTGGTAGAACAAGACGAACTTGGTCCAAAGAAGGCCTACGGATCAAATGGGAGGACGAAGAGGGACGAACGAGACAAACTTGGTCCAAAGAAGGCCTACGGAGCAAATGGGAGGACGAAGATGGACGAACGAGACGAACTTGGTCCAAAGAAGGCCTAGGGATCAAATGGGAAGACGAAGATGGACGAACGAGACAAACTTGGTCCAAAGAATTCCAACGGATCAAATGGGAGGACGAAGATGGACGAACGAGACAAACTTGGTCCAAAGAATTCCAACGGATCAAATGGGAGGACGAAGGTGGTAGAACAAGACGAACTTGGTCCAAAGAAGGCCTACGGATCAAATGGGAGGACGAAGAGGGACGAACGAGACAAACTTGGTCCAAAGAATGCCTGCGGAGCAAATGGGAGGACGAAGATGGACGAACGAGACGAACTTGGTCCAAAGAAGGCCTAGGGATCAAATGGGAGGACGAAGATGGACGAACGAGACAAACTTGGTCCAAAGAATTCCAACGGATCAAATGGGAGGACGAAGATGGACGAACGAGACAAACTTGGTCCAAAGAATTCCAACGGATCAAATGGGAGGACGAAGGTGGTAGAACAAGACGAACTTGGTCCAAAGAAGGCCTACGGATCAAATGGGAGGAGGAAGAGGGACGAACGAGACGAACTTGGTCCAAAGAAGGCCAACGGATCAAATGGGAGGACGAAGATGGACGAACGAGACGAACTTGGCCCAAAGAAGGCCTACGGATCAAATGGGAGGACGAAGATGGACGAACGAGACGAACTTGGTCCAACGAAGGCCAACGGATCAAATGGGAGGACGAAGATGGACGAACGAGACGAACTTGGTCCAAAGAAGGCCTAGGGATCAAATGGGAGAAAGGAGATGGAGGAACGAGGCGAACTTGGTCCAAAGAAGGCCTACGGATCAAATGGGAGGACGAAGATGGACGAACGAGACAAACTTCGTCCAAAGAATTCCAACGGATCAAATGGGAGGACGAAGGTGGTAGAACAAGACGAACATGGTCCAAAGAAGGCCTACAGATCAAATGGGAGGACGAAGAGGGACGAACGAGACAAACATGGTGCAAAGAAGGCCTACGGAGCAAATGGGAGGACGAAGATGGTCGAACGAGACGAACTTGGTCAAAAGAAGCCCTACGGATCAAATGGGAGGACAAAGATGGTCGAACGAGACGAACTTGGTCCAAAGAATTCCAACGGATCAAATGGGAGGACGAAGATGGACGAACGAGACAAACTTGGTCCAAAGAATTCCAACGGATCAAATGGGAGGACGAAGGTGGTAGAACAAGACGAACTTGGTCCAAAGAAGGCCTACGGATCAAATGGGAGGACGAAGAGGGACGAACGAGACAAACTTGGTCCAAAGAAGGCCTACGGAGCAAATGGGAGGACGAAGATGGACGAACGAGACGAACTTGGTCCAAAGAAGGCCTAGGGATCAAATGGGAGGACGAAGATGGACGAACGAGACAAACTTGGTCCAAAGAATTCCAACGGATCAAATGGGAGGACGAAGATGGACGAACGAGACAAACTTGGTCCAAAGAATTCTAACGGATCAAATGGGAGGACGAAGGTGGTAGAACAAGACGAACTTGGTCCAAAGAAGGCCTACGGATCAAATGGGAGGACGAAGAGGGACGAACGAGACAAACTTGGTCCAAAGAATGCCTACGGAGCAAATGGGAGGACGAAGATGGACGAACGAGACGAACTTGGTCCAAAGAAGGCCTAGGGATCAAATGGGAGGACGAAGATGGACGAACGAGACAAACTTGGTCCAAAGAATTCCAACGGATCAAATGGGAGGACGAAGATGGACGAACGAGACAAACTTGGTCCAAAGAATTCCAACGGATAAAATGGGAGGACGAAGGTGGTAGAACAAGACGAACTTGGTCCAAAGAAGGCCTACGGATCAAATGGGAGGAGGAAGAGGGACGAACGAGACAAACTTGGTCCAAAGAAGGCCTACGGAGCAAATGGGAGGACGAAGATGGACGAACGAGACGAACTTGGTCCAAAGAAGGCCTAGGGATCAAATGGGAGGACGAAGATGGACGAACGAGACGAACTTGGTCCAAAGAAGGCCTACGGATCAAATGGGAGGACGAAGATGGACGAACGAGACGAACTTGGTCCAACGAACGAGACGAACTTGGTCCAAAGAAGGCCTACGGATAAAATGGGAGGACGAAGATGGACGAACGAGACGAACTTGGTCCAAAGAAGGCCTAGGGATCAAATGGGAGAAAGGAGATGGAGGAACGAGGCGAACTTGGTGCAAAGAAGGCCTACGGATCAAATGGGAGGACGAAGATGGACGAACGAGACAAACTTCGTCCAAAGAATTCCAACGGATCAAATGGGAGGACGAAGGTGGTAGAACAAGACGAACTTGGTCCAAAGAAGGCCTACGGATCAAATGGGAGGACGAAGAGGGACGAACGAGACCAACATGGTGCAAAGAAGGCCTACGGAGCAAATGGGAGGACGAAGATGGTCGAACGAGACGAACTTGGTCAAAAGAAGGCCTACGGATCAAATGGGAGGACGAAGATGGACGAACGAGACGAACTTGGTCCAAAGAAGGCCTACGGATCAAATGGGAGGACGAAGATGGACGAACGAGACGAACTTGGTCCAAAGAAGGCCAACGGATCAAATGGGAGGACGAAGATGGACGAACGAGACGAACTTGGTCCAAAGAAGGCCTACGGATCAAATGGGAGGACGAAGATGGGGGAACGAGGCGAACTTGGTCCAAAGAAGGCCTACGGATCAAATGGGAGGACGAAGATGGACGAACGAGACAAACTTGGTCCAAAGAATTCCAACGGATCAAATGGGAGGACGAAGATGGACGAACGAGACAAACTTGGTCCAAAGAATTCCAACGGATCAAATGGGAGGACGAAGGTGGTAGAACAAGACGAACTTGGTCCAAAGAAGGCCTACGGATCAAATGGGAGGACGAAGAGGGACGAACGAGACAAACTTGGTCCAAAGAAGGCCTACGGAGCAAATGGGAGGACGAAGATGGACGAACGAGACGAACTTGGTCCAAAGAAGGACTAGGGATCAAATGGGAGGACGAAGATGGACGAACGAGACGAACTTGGTCCAAAGAAGGCCTACGGATCAAATGGGAGGACGAAGATGGACGAACGAGACGAACTTGGCCCAAAGAAGGCCTACGGATCAAATGGGAGGACGAAGATGGACGAACGAGAGGAACTTGGTCCAACGAAGGCCAACGGATCAAATGGGAGGACGAAGATGGACGAACGAGACGAACTTGGTCCAAAGAAGGCCTAGGGATCAAATGGGAGGACGAAGATTGAGGAACGAGGCGAACTTGGTCCAAAGAAGGCCTACGAATCAAATGGGAGGACGAAGATGGACGAACGAGACAAACTTCGTCCAAAGAATTCCAACGGATCAAATGGGAGGACAATGGTGGTAGAACAAGACGAACTTGGTCCAAAGAAGGCCTACGGATCAAATGGGAGGACGAAGAGGGACGAACGAGACAAACATGGTGCAAAGAAGGCCTACGGAGCAAATGGGAGGATGAAGAGGGACGAACGAGACAAACATGGTGCACTGAAGGCCTACGGAGCAAATGGGAGGACGATGATGGACGAACGAGACGAACTTGGTCAAAAGAAGGCCTACGGATCAAATGGGAGGACGAAGATGGACGAACGAGAGGAACTTGGTCCAAAGAAGGCCTACGGATCAAATGGGAGGACGAAGATGGACGAACGAGACGAACTTGGTCAAAAGAAGGCCTACGGATCAAATGGGAGGACGAAGATGGAAGAACGAGACGAACTTGGTCCAAAGAAGGCCTACGGATCAAATGGGTAGACGAAGATGGACGAACGAGACGAACTTGGTCCAAAGAAGGCCAACGGATCAAATGGGAGGACGAAGATGGACGAACGAGACGAACTTGGCCCAAAGAAGGCCTACGGATCAAATGGGAGGACGAAGATGGACGAACGAGACGAACTTGGTCCAAAGAAGGCCAACGGATCAAATGGGAGGACGAAGATGGACGAACGAGGCGAACTTGGTCCAAAGAAGGCCTACGGATCAAATGGGAGGACGAAGATGGACGAACGAGACAAACTTCGTCCAAAGAATTCCAACGGATCAAATGGGAGGACGAAGGTGGTAGAACAAGACGAACTTGGTCCAAAGAAGGCCTACGGATCAAATGGGAGGACGAAGAGGGACGAACGAGACAAACATGGTGCAAAGAAGGCCTACGGAGCAAATGGGAGGACGAAGATGGACGAACGAGACGAACTTGGTCAAAAGAAGGCCTACGGATCAAATGGGAGGTCGAAGATGGACGAACGAGACGAACTTGGTCCAAAGAAGGCCTACGGATCAAATGGGAGGACGAAGATGGACGAACGAGACGAACTTGGTCCAAAGAAGGCCAACGGATCAAATGGTAGGACGAAGATGGACGAACGAGACGAACATGGTCCAAAGAAGGCCTACGGATCAAATGGGAGGACGAAGATGGACGAACGAGACGAACTTGGTCCAAAGAATTCCAACGGATCAAATGGGAGGACGAAGATGGACGAACGAGACGAACTTGGTCCAAAGAAGGCCTAGGGATCAAATGGGAGGACGAAGATGGAGGAACGAGGCGAACTTGGTCCAAAGAAGGCCTATGGATCAAATGGGAGGACGAAGATGGACGAACGAGACAAACTTGGTCCAAAGAATTCCAACGGATCAAATGGGAGGACGAAGATGGACGAACGAGACAAACTTGGTCCAAAGAATTCCAACGGATCAAATGGGAGGACGAAGGTGGTAGAACAAGACGAACTTGGTCCAAAGAAGGCCTACGGATCAAATGGGAGGACGAAGAGGGACGAACGAGACAAACATGGTGCAAAGAAGGCCAACGGATCAAATGGGAGGACGAAGATGGACGAACGAGACAAACATGGTGCAAAGAAGGCCAACGGATCAAATGGGAGGACGAAGATGGACGAACGAGACGAACTTGGTCCAAAGAAGGCCTACGGATCAAATGGGAGGACGAAGATGGGGGAACGAGGCGAACTTGGTCCAAAGAAGGCCTACGGATCAAATGGGAGGACGAAGATGGACGAACGAGACAAACTTGGTCCAAAGAATTCCAACGGATCAAATGGGAGGACGAAGATGGACGAACGAGACAAACTTGGTCCAAAGAATTCCAACGGATCAAATGGGAGGACGAAGGTGGTAGAACAAGACGAACTTGGTCCAAAGAAGGCCTACGGATCAAATGGGAGGACGAAGAGGGACGAACGAGACAAACTTGGTCCAAAGAAGGCCTACGGATCAAATGGGAGGACGAAGAGGGACGAACGAGACAAACATGGTGCAAAGAAGGCCAACGGATCAAATGGGAGGACGAAGATGGACGAACGAGACGAACTTGGTCCAAAGAAGGCCTACGGATCAAATGGGAGGACGAAGATGGGGGAACGAGGCGAACTTGGTCCAAAGAAGGCCTACGGATCAAATGGGAGGACGAAGATGGACGAACGAGACAAACTTGGTCCAAAGAATTCCAACGGATCAAATGGGAGGACGAAGATGGACGAACGAGACAAACTTGGTCCAAAGAATTCCAACGGATCAAATGGGAGGACGAAGGTGGTAGAACAAGACGAACTTGGTCCAAAGAAGGCCTACGGATCAAATGGGAGGACGAAGAGGGACGAACGAGACAAACTTGGTCCAAAGAAGGCCTACGGAGCAAATGGGAGGACGAAGATGGACGAACGAGACGAACTTGGTCCAAAGAAGGACTAGGGATCAAATGGGAGGACGAAGATGGACGAACGAGACAAACATGGTGCAAAGAAGGCCAACGGATCAAATGGGAGGACGAAGATGGACGAACGAGACGAACTTGGTCCAAAGAAGGCCTACGGATCAAATGGGAGGACGAAGATGGGGGAACGAGGCGAACTTGGTCCAAAGAAGGCCTACGGATCAAATGGGAGGACGAAGATGGACGAACGAGACAAACTTGGTCCAAAGAATTCCAACGGATCAAATGGGAGGACGAAGATGGACGAACGAGACAAACTTGGTCCAAAGAATTCCAACGGATCAAATGGGAGGACGAAGGTGGTAGAACAAGACGAACTTGGTCCAAAGAAGGCCTACGGATCAAATGGGAGGACGAAGAGGGACGAACGAGACAAACTTGGTCCAAAGAAGGCCTACGGAGCAAATGGGAGGACGAAGATGGACGAACGAGACGAACTTGGTCCAAAGAAGGACTAGGGATCAAATGGGAGGACGAAGATGGACGAACGAGACGAACTTGGTCCAAAGAAGGCCTACGGATCAAATGGGAGGACGAAGATGGACGAACGAGACGAACTTGGCCCAAAGAAGGCCTACGGATCAAATGGGAGGACGAAGATGGACGAACGAGAGGAACTTGGTCCAACGAAGGCCAACGGATCAAATGGGAGGACGAAGATGGACGAACGAGACGAACTTGGTCCAAAGAAGGCCTAGGGATCAAATGGGAGGACGAAGATTGAGGAACGAGGCGAACTTGGTCCAAAGAAGGCCTACGAATCAAATGGGAGGACGAAGATGGACGAACGAGACAAACTTCGTCCAAAGAATTCCAACGGATCAAATGGGAGGACAATGGTGGTAGAACAAGACGAACTTGGTCCAAAGAAGGCCTACGGATCAAATGGGAGGACGAAGAGGGACGAACGAGACAAACATGGTGCAAAGAAGGCCTACGGAGCAAATGGGAGGATGAAGAGGGACGAACGAGACAAACATGGTGCACTGAAGGCCTACGGAGCAAATGGGAGGACGATGATGGACGAACGAGACGAACTTGGTCAAAAGAAGGCCTACGGATCAAATGGGAGGACGAAGATGGACGAACGAGACGAACTTGGTCCAAAGAAGGCCTACGGATCAAATGGGAGGACGAAGATGGACGAACGAGACGAACTTGGTCCAAAGAAGGCCAACGGATCAAATGGTAGGACGAAGATGGACGAACGAGACGAACTTGGTCCAAAGAAGGCCTACGGATCAAATGGGAGGACGAAGATGGACGAACGAGACGAACTTGGTCCAAAGAATTCCAACGGATCAAATGGGAGGACGAAGATGGACGAACGAGACGAACTTGGTCCAAAGAAGGCCTAGGGATCAAATGGGAGGACGAAGAGGGACGAACGATACCAACATGGTGCAAAGAAGGCCTACGGAGCAAATGGGAGGACGAAGATGGACGAACGAGACGAACTTGGTCAAAAGAAGGCCTACGGATCAAATGGGAGGTCGAAGATGGACGAACGAGACGAACTTGGTCCAAAGAAGGCCTACGGATCAAATGGGAGGACGAAGATGGACGAACGAGACGAACTTGGTCCAAAGAAGGCCACCGGATCAAATGGTAGGACGAAGATGGACGAACGAGACGAACTTGGTCCAAAGAAGGCCTACGGATCAAATGGGAGGACGAAGATGGACGAACGAGACGAACTTGGTCCAAAGAATTCCAACGGATCAAATGGGAGGACGAAGATGGACGAACGAGACGAACTTGGTCCAAAGAAGGCCTAGGGATCAAATGGGAGGACGAAGAGGGACGAACGAGACCAACATGGTGCAAAGAAGGCCTACGGAGCAAATGGGAGGACGAAGATGGTCGAACGAGACGAACTTGGTCAAAAGAAGGCCTACGGATCAAATGGGAGGACGAAGATGGACGAACGAGACGAACTTGGTCCAAAGAAGGCCTACGGATCAAATGGGAGGACGAAGATGGACGAACGAGACGAACTTGGTCCAAAGAAGGCCAACGGATCAAATGGGAGGACGAAGATGGACGAACGAGACGAACTTGGTCCAAAGAAGGCCTACGGATCAAATGGGAGGACGAAGATGGGGGAACGAGGCGAACTTGGTCCAAAGAAGGCCTACGGATCAAATGGGAGGACGAAGATGGACGAACGAGACAAACTTGGTCCAAAGAATTCCAACGGATCAAATGGGAGGACGAAGATGGACGAACGAGACAAACTTGGTCCAAAGAATTCCAACGGATCAAATGGGAGGACGAAGGTGGTAGAACAAGACGAACTTGGTCCAAAGAAGGCCTACGGATCAAATGGGAGGACGAAGATGGACGAACGAGACGAACTTGGTCCAAAGAAGGCCAACGGATCAAATGGGAGGACGAAGATGGACGAACGAGACGAACTTGGTCCAAAGAAGGCCAACGGATCAAATGGTAGGACGAAGATGGACGAACGAGACGAACTTGGTCCAAAGAAGGCCTACGGATCAAATGGGAGGACGAAGATGGACGAACGAGACGAACTTGGTCCAAAGAATTCCAACGGATCAAATGGGAGGACGAAGATGGACGAACGAGACGAACTTGGTCCAAAGAAGGCCTAGGGATCAAATGGGAGGACGAAGATGGAGGAACGAGGCGAACTTGGTCCAAAGAAGGCCTATGGATCAAATGGGAGGACGAAGATGGACGAACGAGACAAACTTGGTCCAAAGAATTCCAACGGATCAAATGGGAGGACGAAGGTGGTAGAACAAGACGAACTTGGTCCAAAGAAGGCCTACGGATCAAATGGGAGGACGAAGAGGGACGAACGAGACAAACATGGTGCAAAGAAGGCCAACGGATCAAATGGGAGGACGAAGATGGACGAACGAGACGAACTTGGTCCAAAGAAGGCCTACGGATCAAATGGGAGGACGAAGATGGGGGAACGAGGCGAACTTGGTCCAAAGAAGGCCTACGGATCAAATGGGAGGACGAAGATGGACGAACGAGACAAACTTGGTCCAAAGAATTCCAACGGATCAAATGGGAGGACGAAGATGGACGAACGAGACAAACTTGGTCCAAAGAATTCCAACGGATCAAATGGGAGGACGAAGGTGGTAGAACAAGACGAACTTGGTCCAAAGAAGGCCTACGGATCAAATGGGAGGACGAAGAGGGACGAACGAGACAAACTTGGTCCAAAGAAGGCCTACGGAGCAAATGGGAGGACGAAGATGGACGAACGAGACGAACTTGGTCCAAAGAAGGACTAGGGATCAAATGGGAGGACGAAGATGGACGAACGAGACGAACTTGGTCCAAAGAAGGCCTACGGATCAAATGGGAGGACGAAGATGGACGAACGAGACGAACTTGGTCCAAAGAAGGCCTACGGATCAAATGGGAGGACGAAGATGGGGGAACGAGGCGAACTTGGTCCAAAGAAGGCCTACGGATCAAATGGGAGGACGAAGATGGACGAACGAGACAAACTTGGTCCAAAGAATTCCAACGGATCAAATGGGAGGACGAAGATGGACGAACGAGACAAACTTGGTCCAAAGAATTCCAACGGATCAAATGGGAGGACGAAGGTGGTAGAACAAGACGAACTTGGTCCAAAGAAGGCCTACGGATCAAATGGGAGGACGAAGATGGGGGAACGAGACGAACTTGGTCCAAAGAAGGCCTAGGGATCAAATGGGAGGACGAAGATGGAGGAACGAGGCGAACTTGGTCCAAAGAAGGCCTATGGATCAAATGGGAGGACGAAGATGGACGAACGAGACAAACTTGGTCCAAAGAATTCCAACGGATCAAATGGGAGGACGAAGGTGGTAGAACAAGACGAACTTGGTCCAAAGAAGGCCTACGGATCAAATGGGAGGACGAAGAGGGACGAACGAGACAAACATGGTGCAAAGAAGGCCAACGGATCAAATGGGAGGACGAAGATGGACGAACGAGACGAACTTGGTCCAAAGAAGGCCTACGGATCAAATGGGAGGACGAAGATGGGGGAACGAGGCGAACTTGGTCCAAAGAAGGCCTACGGATCAAATGGGAGGACGAAGATGGACGAACGAGACAAACTTGGTCCAAAGAATTCCAACGGATCAAATGGGAGGACGAAGATGGACGAACGAGACAAACTTGGTCCAAAGAATTCCAACGGATCAAATGGGAGGACGAAGGTGGTAGAACAAGACGAACTTGGTCCAAAGAAGGCCTACGGATCAAATGGGAGGACGAAGAGGGACGAACGAGACAAACTTGGTCCAAAGAAGGCCTACGGAGCAAATGGGAGGACGAAGATGGACGAACGAGACGAACTTGGTCCAAAGAAGGACTAGGGATCAAATGGGAGGACGAAGATGGACGAACGAGACGAACTTGGTCCAAAGAAGGCCTACGGATCAAATGGGAGGACGAAGATGGACGAACGAGACGAACTTGGCCCAAAGAAGGCCTACGGATCAAATGGGAGGACGAAGATGGACGAACGAGAGGAACTTGGTCCAACGAAGGCCAACGGATCAAATGGGAGGACGAAGATGGACGAACGAGACGAACTTGGTCCAAAGAAGGCCTAGGGATCAAATGGGAGGACGAAGATTGAGGAACGAGGCGAACTTGGTCCAAAGAAGGCCTACGAATCAAATGGGAGGACGAAGATGGACGAACGAGACAAACTTCGTCCAAAGAATTCCAACGGATCAAATGGGAGGACAATGGTGGTAGAACAAGACGAACTTGGTCCAAAGAAGGCCTACGGATCAAATGGGAGGACGAAGAGGGACGAACGAGACAAACATGGTGCAAAGAAGGCCTACGGAGCAAATGGGAGGATGAAGAGGGACGAACGAGACAAACATGGTGCACTGAAGGCCTACGGAGCAAATGGGAGGACGATGATGGACGAACGAGACGAACTTGGTCAAAAGAAGGCCTACGGATCAAATGGGAGGACGAAGATGGACGAACGAGATGAACTTGGTCCAAAGAAGGCCTACGGATCAAATGGGAGGACGAAGATGGACGAACGAGACGAACTTGGTCAAAAGAAGGCCTACGGATCAAATGGGAGGACGAAGATGGAAGAACGAGACGAACTTGGTCCAAAGAAGGCCTACGGATCAAATGGGTGGACGAAGATGGACGAACGAGACGAACTTGGTCCAAAGAAGGCCAACGGATCAAATGGGAGGACGAAGATGGACGAACGAGACGAACTTGGCCCAAAGAAGGCCCACGGATCAAATGGGAGGACGAAGATGGACGAACGAGACGAACTTGGTCCAAAGAAGGCCAACGGATCAAATGGGAGGACGAAGATGGACGAACGAGGCGAACTTGGTCCAAAGAAGGCCTACGGATCAAATGGGAGGACGAAGATGGACGAACGAGACAAACTTCGTCCAAAGAATTCCAACGGATCAAATGGGAGGACGAAGGTGGTAGAACAAGACGAACTTGGTCCAAAGAAGGCCTACGGATCAAATGGGAGGACGAAGAGGGACGAACGAGACAAACATGGTGCAAAGAAGGCCTACGGAGCAAATGGGAGGACGAAGATGGACGAACGAGACGAACTTGGTCAAAAGAAGGCCTACGGATCAAATGGGAGGTCGAAGATGGACGAACGAGACGAACTTGGTCCAAAGAAGGCCTACGGATCAAATGGGAGGACGAAGATGGACGAACGAGACGAACTTGGTCCAAAGAAGGCCAACGGATCAAATGGTAGGACGAAGATGGACGAACGAGACGAACTTGGTCCAAAGAAGGCCTACGGATCAAATGGGAGGACGAAGATGGACGAACGAGACGAACTTGGTCCAAAGAATTCCAACGGATCAAATGGGAGGACGAAGATGGACGAACGAGACGAACTTGGTCCAAAGAAGGCCTAGGGATCAAATGGGAGGACGAAGATGGAGGAACGAGGCGAACTTGGTCCAAAGAAGGCCTATGGATCAAATGGGAGGACGAAGATGGACGAACGAGACAAACTTGGTCCAAAGAATTCCAACGGATCAAATGGGAGGACAAAGGTGGTAGAACAAGACGAACTTGGTCCAAAGAAGGCCTACGGATCAAATGGGAGGACGAAGAGGGACGAACGAGACAAACATGGTGCAAAGAAGGCCTACGGAGCAAATGGGAGGACGAAGATGGACGAACGAGACGAACTTGGTCAAAAGAAGGCCTACGGGTCAAATGGGAGGACGAAGATGGACGAACGAGACGAACTTGGTCCAAAGAAGGCCTACGGATCAAATGGGAGGACGAAGATGGACGAACGAGACGAACTTGGTCCAAAGAAGGCCTAGGGATCAAATGGGAGGACGAAGATGGAGGAACGAGGCGAACTTGGTCCAAAGAAGGCCTACGGATCAAATGGGAGGACGAAGATGGACGAACGAGACAAACTTCGTCCAAAGAATTCCAACGGATCAAATGGGAGGACGAAGGTGGTAGAACAAGACGAACTTGGTCCAAAGAAGGCCTACGGATCAAATGGGAGGATGAAGAGGGACGAACGAGACAAACATGGTGCAATGAAGGCCTACGGAGCAAATGGGAGGACGAAGATGGACGAACGAGACGAACTTGGTCAAAAGAAGGCCTAAGGATCAAATGGGAGGACGAAGATGGACGAACGAGACAAACTTCGTCCAAAGAATTCCAACGGATCAAATGGGAGGACGAAGGTGGTAAAACAAGACGAACTTGGTCCAAAGAAGGCCTACGGATCAAATGGGAGGACGAAGATGGACGAACGAGACGAACTTGGTCAAAAGAAGGCCTACGGATCAAATGGGAGGACGAAGATGGACGAACGAGACGAACTTGGTCAAAAGAAGGCCTACGGATCAAATGGGAGGACGAAGATGGACGAACGAGACGAACTTGGTCCAAAGAAGGCCTACGGATCAAATGGGAGGACGAAGATGGACGAACGAGACGAACTTGGTCAAACGAACGAGACGAACTTGGTCCAAAGAAGGCCTACGGATCAAATGGGAGGACGAAGATGGACGAACGAGACGAACTTGGTCCAAAGAAGGCCAACGGATCAAATGGGAGGACGAAGATGGACGAACGAGACGAACTTGGCCCAAAGAAGGCCTACGGATCAAATGGGAGGACGAAGATGGACGAACGAGACGAACTTGGTCCAACGAAGGCCAACGGATCAAATGGGAGGACGAAGATGGACGACCGAGACGAACTTGGTCCAAAGAAGGCCTAGGGATCAAATGGGAGAAAGGAGATGGAGGAACGAGGCGAACTTGGTCCAAAGAAGGCCTACGGATCAAATGGGAGGACGAAGATGGACGAACGAGACAAACTTCGTCCAAAGAATTCCAACGAATCAAATGGGAGGACGAAGGTGGTAGAACAAGACGAACTTGGTCCAAAGAAGGCCTACAGATCAAATGGGAGGACGAAGAGGGACGAACGAGACGAACTTGGTCCAAAGAAGGCCTAGGGATCAAATGGGAGGACGAAGATGGAGGAACGAGGCGAACTTGGTCCAAAGAAGGCCTATGGATCAAATGGGAGGACGAAGATGGACGAACGAGACAAACTTGGTCCAAAGAATTCCAACGGATCAAATGGGAGGACGAAGGTGGTAGAACAAGACGAACTTGGTCCAAAGAAGGCCTACGGATCAAATGGGAGGACGAAGAGGGACGAACGAGACAAACATGGTGGAAAGAAGGCCTACGGAGCAAATGGGAGGACGAAGATGGACGAACGAGACGAACTTGGTCCAAAGAAGGACTAGGGATCAAATGGGAGGACGAAGATGGACGAACGAGACGAACTTGGTCCAAAGAAGACCTACGGATCAAATGGGAGGACGAAGATGGGGGAACGAGGCGAACTTGGTCCAAAGAAGGCCTACGGATCAAATGGGAGGACGAAGATGGACGAACGAGACAAACTTGGTCCAAAGAATTCCAACGGATCAAATGGGAGGACGAAGATGGACGAACGAGACAAACTTGGTCCAAAGAATTCCAACGGATCAAATGGGAGGACGAAGGTGGTAGAACAAGACGAACTTGGTCCAAAGAAGGCCTACGGATCAAATGGGAGGACGAAGAGGGACGAACGAGACAAACTTGGTCCAAAGAAGGCCTACGGAGCAAATGGGAGGACGAAGATGGACGAACGAGACGAACTTGGTCCAAAGAAGGACTAGGGATCAAATGGGAGTACGAAGATGGACGAACGAGACGAACTTGGTCCAAAGAAGGCCTACGGATCAAATGGGAGGACGAAGATGGACGAACGAGACGAACTTGGTCAAAAGAAGGCCTACGGATCAAATGGGAGGACGAAGATGGACGAACGAGACGAACTTGGTCCAAAGAAGGCCTACCGATCAAATGGGAGGACGAAGATGGACGAACGAGACGAACTTGGTCAAACGAACGAGACGAACTTGGTCCAAAGAAGGCCTACGGATCAAATGGGAGGACGAAGATGGACGAACGAGACGAACTTGGTCCAAAGAAGGCCAACGGATCAAATGGGAGGACGAAGATGGACGAACGAGACGAACTTGGCCCAAAGAAGGCCTACGGATCAAATGGGAGGACGAAGATGGACGAACGAGACGAACTTGGTCCAACGAAGGCCAACGGATCAAATGGGAGGACGAAGATGGACGAACGAGACGAACTTGGTCCAAAGAAGGCCTAGGGATCAAATGGGAGAAAGGAGACGGAGGAACGAGGCGAACTTGGTCCAAAGAAGGCCTACGGATCAAATGGGAGGACGAAGATGGACGAACGTGACAAACTTCGTCCAAAGAATTCCAACGGATCAAATGGGAGGACGAAGGTGGTAGAACAAGACGAACTTGGTCCAAAGAAGGCCTACAGATCAAATGGCAGGACGAAGAGGGACGAACGAGACAAACATGGTGCAAAGAAGGCCTACGGAGCAAATGGGAGGACGAAGATGGTCGAACGAGACGTACTTGGTCAAAAGAAGGCCTACGGATCAAATGGGGGGACGAAGATGGACGAACGAGACGAACTTGGTCCAAAGAAGGCCTACGGATCAAATGGGAGGACGAAGATGGACGAACGAGACGAACTTGGTCCAAAGAAGGCCAACGGATCAAATGGGAGGACGAAGATGGACGAACGAGACGAACTTGGTCCAAAGAAGGCCTACGGATCAAATGGGAGGACGAAGATGGACGAACGAGACGAACTTGGTCCAAAGAAGGCCTACAGATCAAATGGGAGGACGAAGATGGACGAACGAGACGAACTTGGTCCAACGAACGAGATGAACTTGGTCCAAAGAAGGCCTACGGATCAAATGGGAGGACGAAGATGGACGAACGAGACGAACTTGGTCCAAAGAAGGCCTAGGGATCAAATGGGAGGACGAAGATGGACGAACGAGACGAACTTGGTCAAAAGAAGGCCTAGGGATCAAATGGGAGGACGAAGATGGACGAACGAGACGAACTTGGTCCAAAGAAGGCCTACCGATCAAATGGGAGGACGAAGATGGACGAACGAGACGAACTTGGTCAAACGAACGAGACGAACTTGGTCCAAAGAAGGCCTACGGATCAAATGGGAGGACGAAGATGGAGGAACGAGGCGAACTTGGTCCAAAGAAGGCCTATGGATCAAATGGGAGGACGAAGATGGACGAACGAGACAAACTTGGTCCAAAGAATTCCAACGGATCAAATGGGAGGACGAAGGTGGTAGAACAAGACGAACTTGGTCCAAAGAAGGCCTACGGATCAAATGGGAGGACGAAGAGGGACGAACGAGACAAACATGGTGGAAAGAAGGCCTACGGAGCAAATGGGAGGACGAAGATGGACGAACGAGACGAACTTGGTCCAAAGAAGGACTAGGGATCAAATGGGAGGACGAAGATGGACGAACGAGACGAACTTGGTCCAAAGAAGACCTACGGATCAAATGGGAGGACGAAGATGGGGGAACGAGGCGAACTTGGTCCAAAGAAGGCCTACGGATCAAATGGGAGGACGAAGATGGACGAACGAGACAAACTTGGTCCAAAGAATTCCAACGGATCAAATGGGAGGACGAAGATGGACGAACGAGACAAACTTGGTCCAAAGAATTCCAACGGATCAAATGGGAGGACGAAGGTGGTAGAACAAGACGAACTTGGTCCAAAGAAGGCCTACGGATCAAATGGGAGGACGAAGAGGGACGAACGAGACAAACTTGGTCCAAAGAAGGCCTACGGAGCAAATGGGAGGACGAAGATGGACGAACGAGACGAACTTGGTCCAAAGAAGGACTAGGGATCAAATGGGAGTACAAAGATGGACGAACGAGACGAACTTGGTCCAAAGAAGGCCTACGGATCAAATGGGAGGACGAAGATGGGCGAACGAGACGAACTTGGTCAAAAGAAGGCCTACGGATCAAATGGGAGGACGAAGATGGACGAACGAGACGAACTTGGTCCAAAGAAGGCCTACCGATCAAATGGGAGGACGAAGATGGACGAACGAGACGAACTTGGTCAAACGAACGAGACGAACTTGGTCCAAAGAAGGCCTACGGATCAAATGGGAGGACGAAGATGGACGAACGAGACGAACTTGGTCCAAAGAAGGCCAACGGATCAAATGGGAGGACGAAGATGGACGAACGAGACGAACTTGGCCCAAAGAAGGCCTACGGATCAAATGGGAGGACGAAGATGGACGAACGAGACGAACTTGGTCCAACGAAGGCCAACGGATCAAATGGGAGGACGAAGATGGACGAACGAGACGAACTTGGTCCAAAGAAGGCCTAGGGATCAAATGGGAGAAAGGAGACGGAGGAACGAGGCGAACTTGGTCCAAAGAAGGCCTACGGATCAAATGGGAGGACGAAGATGGACGAACGTGACAAACTTCGTCCAAAGAATTCCAACGGATCAAATGGGAGGACGAAGGTGGTAGAACAAGACGAACTTGGTCCAAAGAAGGCCTACAGATCAAATGGCAGGACGAAGAGGGACGAACGAGACAAACATGGTGCAAAGAAGGCCTACGGAGCAAATGGGAGGACGAAGATGGTCGAACGAGACGTACTTGGTCAAAAGAAGGCCTACGGATCAAATGGGGGGACGAAGATGGACGAACGAGACGAACTTGGTCCAAAGAAGGCCTACGGATCAAATGGGAGGACGAAGATGAACGAACGAGACGAACTTGGTCCAAAGAAGGCCAACAGATCAAATGGGAGGACGAAGATGGACGAACGAGACGAACTTGGTCCAAAGAAGGCCTACGGATCAAATGGGAGGACGAAGATGGACGAACGAGACGAACTTGGTCCAAAGAAGGCCTACAGATCAAATGGGAGGACGAAGATGGACGAACGAGACGAACTTGGTCCAACGAACGAGATGAACTTGGTCCAAAGAAGGCCTACGGATCAAATGGGAGGACGAAGATGGACGAACGAGACGAACTTGGTCCAAAGAAGGCCTAGGGATCAAATGGGAGGACGAAGATGGACGAACGAGACGAACTTGGTCAAAAGAAGGCCTACGGATCAAATGGGAGGACGAAGATGGACGAACGAGACGAACTTGGTCCAAAGAAGGCCTACCGATCAAATGGGAGGACGAAGATGGACGAACGAGACGAACTTGGTCAAACGAACGAGACGAACTTGGTCCAAAGAAGGCCTACGGATCAAATGGGAGGACGAAGATGGACGAACGAGACAAACTTGGTCCAAAGAATTCCAACGGATCAAATGGGAGGACGAAGGTGGTAGAACAAGACGAACTTGGTCCAAAGAAGGCCTACGGATCAAATGGGAGGACGAAGAGGGACGAACGAGACAAACTTGGTCCAAAGAAGGCCTACGGAGCAAATGGGAGGACGAAGATGGACGAACGAGACGAACTTGGTCCAAAGAAGGACTAGGGATCAAATGGGAGTACGAAGATGGACGAACGAGACGAACTTGGTCCAAAGAAGGCCTACGGATCAAATGGGAGGACGAAGATGGACGAACGAGACGAACTTGGTCAAAAGAAGGCCTACGGATCAAATGGGAGGACGAAGATGGACGAACGAGACGAACTTGGTCCAAAGAAGGCCTACCGATCAAATGGGAGGACGAAGATGGACGAACGAGACGAACTTGGTCAAACGAACGAGACGAACTTGGTCCAAAGAAGGCCTACGGATCAAATGGGAGGACGAAGATGGACGAACGAGACGAACTTGGTCCAAAGAAGGCCAACGGATCAAATGGGAGGACGAAGATGGACGAACGAGACGAACTTGGCCCAAAGAAGGCCTACGGATCAAATGGGAGGACGAAGATGGACGAACGAGACGAACTTGGTCCAACGAAGGCCAACGGATCAAATGGGAGGACGAAGATGGACGAACGAGACGAACTTGGTCCAAAGAAGGCCTAGGGATCAAATGGGAGAAAGGAGACGGAGGAACGAGGCGAACTTGGTCCAAAGAAGGCCTACGGATCAAATGGGAGGACGAACGTGACAAACTTCGTCCAAAGAATTCCAACGGATCAAATGGGAGGACGAAGGTGGTAGAACAAGACGAACTTGGTCCAAAGAAGGCCTACAGATCAAATGGCAGGACGAAGAGGGACGAACGAGACAAACATGGTGCAAAGAAGGCCTACGGAGCAAATGGGAGGACGAAGATGGTCGAACGAGACGTACTTGGTCAAAAGAAGGCCTACGGATCAAATGGGGGGACGAAGATGGACGAACGAGACGAACTTGGTCCAAAGAAGGCCTACGGATCAAATGGGAGGACGAAGATGGACGAACGAGACGAACTTGGTCCAAAGAAGGCCAACGGATCAAATGGGAGGACGAAGATGGACGAACGAGACGAACTTGGTCCAAAGAAGGCCTACGGATCAAATGGGAGGACGAAGATGGACGAACGAGACGAACTTGGTCCAAAGAAGGCCTACAGATCAAATGGGAGGACGAAGATGGACGAACGAGACGAACTTGGTCCAACGAACGAGATGAACTTGGTCCAAAGAAGGCCTACGGATCAAATGGGAGGACGAAGATGGACGAACGAGACGAACTTGGTCCAAAGAAGGCCTAGGGATTAAATGGGAGAAAGGAGATGGAGGAACGAGGCGAACTTGGTCCAAAGAAGGCCTACGGATCAAATGGGAGGACGAATATGGACGAACGAGACAAACTTCGTCCAAAGAATTCCAACGGATCAAATGGGAGGACGAAGGTGGTAGAACAAGACGAACTTGGTCCAAAGAAGGCCTACAGATCAAATGGGAGGACGAAGAGGGACGAACGAGACAAACATGGTGCAAAGAAGGCCTACGGAGCAAATGGGAGGACGAAGATGGTCGAACGAGACGAACTTGGACCAAAGAAGGCCTAGGGATCAAATGGGAGGACGAAGATGGACGAACGAGACGAACTTGGTCCAAAGAAGGCCTACGGATCAAATGGGAGGACGAAGAGGGACGAACGAGACAAACTTGGTCCAAAGAAGGCCTACGGAGCAAATGGGAGGACGAAGATGGACGAACGAGACGAACTTGGTCCAAAGAAGGCCTAGGGATCAAATGGGAGGACGAAGATGGACGAACGAGACGAACTTGGTCCAAAGAAGGCCTACGGATCAAATGGGAGGACGAAGATGGACGAACGAGACGAACTTGGTCCAACGAACGAGACGAACTTGGTCCAAAGAAGGCCTACGGATCAAATGGGAGGACGAAGATGGACGAACGAGACTAACTTGGTCCAAAGAAGGCCTAGGGATCAAATGGGAGAAAGGAGATGGAGGAACGAGGCGAACTTGGTCCAAAGAAGGCCTACGGATCAAATGGGAGGACGAAGATGGACGAACGAGACAAACTTCGTCCAAAGAATTCCAACGGATCAAATGGGAGGACGAAGGTGGTAGAACAAGACGAACTTGGTCCAAAGAAGGCCTACGGATCAAATGGGAGGACGAAGAGGGACGAACGAGACAAACATGGTACAAAGAAGGCCTACGGAGCAAATGGGAGGACGAAGATGGTCGAACGAGACGAACTTGGTCAAAAGAAGGCCTACGGATCAAATGGGAGGACGAAGATGGACGAACGAGACGAACGTGGTCGAAAGAAGGCCTACGAATCAAATGGGAGGACGAAGATGGACGAACGAGACGAACTTGGTCCAAAGAAGGCCAACGGATCAAATGGGAGGACGAAGATGGACGAACGAGACGAACTTGGTCCAAAGAAGGCCTACGGATCAAATGGGAGGACGAAGATGGGGGAACGAGGCGAACTTGGTCCAAAGAAGGCCTACGGATCAAATGGGAGGACGAAGATGGACGAACGAGACAAACTTGGTCCAAAGAATTCCAACGGATCAAATGGGAGGACGAAGATGGACGAACAAGGCAAACTTGGTCCAAAGAATTCCAACGAATCAAATGGGAGGACGAAGGTGGTAGAACAAGACGAACTTGGTCCAAAGAAGGCCTACGGATCAAATGGGAGGACGAAGAGGGACGAACGAGACAAACTTGGTCCAAAGAAGGCCTACGGAGCAAATGGGAGGACGAAGATGGACGAACGAGACGAACTTGGTCCAAAGAAGGACTAGGGATCAAATGGGAGGACGAAGATGGACGAACGAGACGAACTTCGTCCAAAGAAGGCCTACGGATCAAATGGGAGGACGAAGATGGACGAACGAGACGAACTTGGCCCAAAGAAGGCCTACGGATCAAATGGGAGGACGAAGATGGACGAACGAGAGGAACTTGGTCCGACGAAGGCCAACGGATCAAATGGGAGGACGAAGATGGACGAACGAGACGAACTTGGTCCAAAGAAGGCCTAGGGATCAAATGGGAGGACGAAGATTGAGGAACGAGGCGAACTTGGTCCAAAGAAGGCCTACGAATCAAATGGGAGGACGAAGATGGACGAACGAGACAAACTTCGTCCAAAGAATTCCAACGGATCAAATAGGAGGACAATGGTGGTAGAACAAGATGAACTTGGTCCAAAGAAGGCCTACGGATCAAATGGGAGGACGAAGAGGGACGAACGAGACAAACATGGTGCAAAGAAGGCCTACGGAGCAAATGGGAGGATGAAGAGGGACGAACGAGACAAACATGGTGCACTGAAGGCCTACGGAGCAAATGGGAGGACGATGATGGACGAACGAGACGAACTTGGTCAAAAGAAGGCCTACGGATCAAATGGGAGGACGAAGATGGACGAACGAGATGAACTTGGTCCAAAGAAGGCCTACGGATCAAATGGGAGGACGAAGATGGACGAACGAGACGAACTTGGTCAAAAGAAGGCCTACGGATCAAATGGGAGGACGAAGATGGAAGAACGAGACGAACTTGGTCCAAAGAAGGCCTACGGATCAAATGGGAGGACGAAGATGGACGAACGAGACGAACTTGGTCCAAAGAAGGCCAACGGATCAAATGGGAGGACGAAGATGGACGAACGAGACGAACTTGGCCCAAAGAAGGCCTACGGATCAAATGGGAGGACGAAGATGGACGAACGAGACGAACTTGGTCCAACGAAGGCCTACGGATCAAATGGGAGGACGAAGATGGACGAACGAGATGAACTTGGTCCAAAGAAGGCCTACGGATAAAATGGGAGGACGAAGATGGACGAACGAGACAAACTTCGTCCAAAGAATTCCAACGGATCAAATGGGAGGACGAAGGTGGTAGAACAAGACGAACTTGGTCCAAAGAAGGCCTACAGATCAAATGGGAGGACGAAGAGGGACGAACGAGACAAACATGGTGCAAAGAAGGCCTACGGAGCAAATGGGAGGACGAAGATGGTCGAACGAGACGAACTTGGACCAAAGAAGGCCTAGGGATCAAATGGGAGGACGAAGATGGACGAACGAGACGAACTTGGTCCAAAGAAGGCCTACGGATCAAATGGGAGGACGAAGAGGGACGAACGAGACAAACTTGGTCCAAAGAAGGCCTACGGAGCAAATGGGAGGACGAAGATGGACGAACGAGACGAACTTGGTCCAAAGAAGGCCTAGGGATCAAATGGGAGGACGAAGATGGACGAACGAGACGAACTTGGTCCAAAGAAGGCCTACGGATCAAATGGGAGGACGAAGATGGACGAACGAGACGAACTTGGTCCAACGAACGAGACGAACTTGGTCCAAAGAAGGCCTACGGATCAAATGGGAGGACGAAGATGGACGAACGAGACGAACTTGGTCCAAAGAAGGCCTAGGGATCAAATGGGAGAAAGGAGATGGAGGAACGAGGCGAACTTGGTCCAAAGAAGGCCTACGGATCAAATGGGAGGACGAAGATGGACGAACGAGACAAACTTCGTCCAAAGAATTCCAACGGATCAAATGGGAGGACGAAGGTGGTAGAACAAGACGAACTTGGTCCAAAGAAGGCCTACGGATCAAATGGGAGGACGAAGAGGGACGAACGAGACAAACATGGTACAAAGAAGGCCTACGGAGCAAATGGGAGGACGAAGATGGTCGAACGAGACGAACTTGGTCAAAAGAATTCCAACGGATCAAATAGGAGGACAATGGTGGTAGAACAAGACGAACTTGGTCCAAAGAAGGCCTACGGATCAAATGGGAGGACGAAGAGGGACGAACGAGACAAACATGGTGCAAAGAAGGCCTACGGAGCAAATGGGAGGAAGAAGAGGGACGAACGAGACGAACTTGGTCCAAAGAAGGACTAGGGATCAAATGGGAGTACGAAGATGGACGAACGAGACGAACTTGGTCCAAAGAAGGCCTACGGATCAAATGGGAGGACGAAGATGGACGAACGAGACGAACTTGGTCAAAAGAAGGCCTACGGATCAAATGGGAGGACGAAGATGGACGAACGAGACGAACTTGGTCCAAAGAAGGCCTACCGATCAAATGGGAGGACGAAGATGGACGAACGAGACGAACTTGGTCAAACGAACGAGACGAACTTGGTCCAAAAAAGGCCTACGGATCAAATGGGAGGACGAAGATGGACGAACGAGACGAACTTGGTCCAAAGAAGGCCAACGGATCAAATGGGAGGACGAAGATGGACGAACGAGACGAACTTGGCCCAAAGAAGGCCTACGGATCAAATGGGAGGACGAAGATGGACGAACGAGACGAACTTGGTCCAACGAAGGCCAACGGATCAAATGGGAGGACGAAGATGGACGAACGAGACGAACTTGGTCCAAAGAAGGCCTAGGGATCAAATGGGAGAAAGGAGACGGAGGAACGAGGCGAACTTGGTCCAAAGAAGGCCTACGGATCAAATGGGAGGACGAAGATGGACGAACGTGACAAACTTCGTCCAAAGAATTCCAACGGATCAAATGGGAGGACGAAGGTGGTAGAACAAGACGAACTTGGTCCAAAGAAGGCCTATAGATCAAATGGCAGGACGAAGAGGGACGAACGAGACAAACATGGTGCAAAGAAGGCCTACGGAGCAAATGGGAGGACGAAGATGGTCGAACGAGACGTACTTGGTCAAAAGAAGGCCTACGGATCAAATGGGGGGACGAAGATGGACGAACGAGACGAACTTGGTCCAAAGAAGGCCTACGGATCAAATGGGAGGACGAAGATGGACGAACGAGACGAACTTGGTCCAAAGAAGGCCAACGGATCAAATGGGAGGACGAAGATGGACGAACGAGACGAACTTGGTCCAAAGAAGGCCTACGGATCAAATGGGAGGACGAAGATGGACGAACGAGACGAACTTGGTCCAAAGAAGGCCTACAGATCAAATGGGAGGACGAAGATGGACGAACGAGACGAACTTGGTCCAACGAACGAGATGAACTTGGTCCAAAGAAGGCCTACGGATCAAATGGGAGGACGAAGATGGACGAACGAGACGAACTTGGTCCAAAGAAGGCCTAGGGATCAAATGGGAGAAAGGAGATGGAGGAACGAGGCGAACTTGGTCCAAAGAAGGCCTACGGATCAAATGGGAGGACGAATATGGACGAACGAGACAAACTTCGTCCAAAGAATTCCAACGGATCAAATGGGAGGACGAAGGTGGTAGAACAAGACGAACTTGGTCCAAAGAAGGCCTACAGATCAAATGGGAGGACGAAGAGGGACGAACGAGACAAACATGGTGCAAAGAAGGCCTACGGAGCAAATGGGAGGACGAAGATGGTCGAACGAGACGAACTTGGACCAAAGAAGGCCTAGGGATCAAATGGGAGGACGATGATGGACGAACGAGACGAACTTGGTCCAAAGAAGGCCTACGGATCAAATGGGAGGACGAAGAGGGACGAACGAGACAAACTTGGTCCAAAGAAGGACTACGGAGCAAATGGGAGGACGAAGATGGACGAACGAGACGAACTTGGTCCAAAGAAGGCCTAGGGATCAAATGGGAGGACGAAGATGGACGAACGAGACGAACTTGGTCCAAAGAAGGCCTACGGATCAAATGGGAGGACGAAGATGGACGAACGAGACGAACTTGGTCCAACGAACGAGACGAACTTGGTCCAAAGAAGGCCTACGGATCAAATGGGAGGACGAAGATGGACGAACGAGACTAACTTGGTCCAAAGAAGGCCTAGGGATCAAATGGGAGAAAGGAGATGGAGGAACGAGGCGAACTTGGTCCAAAGAAGGCCTACGGATCAAATGGGAGGACGAAGATGGACGAACGAGACAAACTTCGTCCAAAGAATTCCAACGGATCAAATGGGAGGACGAAGGTGGTAGAACAAGACGAACTTGGTCCAAAGAAGGCCTACGGATCAAATGGGAGGACGAAGAGGGACGAACGAGACAAACATGGTACAAAGAAGGCCTACGGAGCAAATGGGAGGACGAAGATGGTCGAACGAGACGAACTTGGTCAAAAGAAGGCCTACGGATCAAATGGGAGGACGAAGATGGACGAACGAGACGAACGTGGTCGAAAGAAGGCCTACGAATCAAATGGGAGGACGAAGATGGACGAACGAGACGAACTTGGTCCAAAGAAGGCCAACGGATCAAATGGGAGGACGAAGATGGACGAACGAGACGAACTTGGTCCAAAGAAGGCCTACGGATCAAATGGGAGGACGAAGATGGGGGAACGAGGCGAACTTGGTCCAAAGAAGGCCTACGGATCAAATGGGAGGACGAAGATGGACGAACGAGACAAACTTGGTCCAAAGAATTCCAACGGATCAAATGGGAGGACGAAGATGGACGAACAAGGCAAACTTGGTCCAAAGAATTCCAACGAATCAAATGGGAGGACGAAGGTGGTAGAACAAGACGAACTTGGTCCAAAGAAGGCCTACGGATCAAATGGGAGGACGAAGAGGGACGAACGAGACAAACTTGGTCCAAAGAAGGCCTACGGAGCAAATGGGAGGACGAAGATGGACGAACGAGACGAACTTGGTCCAAAGAAGGACTAGGGATCAAATGGGAGGACGAAGATGGACGAACGAGACGAACTTCGTCCAAAGAAGGCCTACGGATCAAATGGGAGGACGAAGATGGACGAACGAGACGAACTTGGCCCAAAGAAGGCCTACGGATCAAATGGGAGGACGAAGATGGACGAACGAGAGGAACTTGGTCCGACGAAGGCCAACGGATCAAATGGGAGGACGAAGATGGACGAACGAGACGAACTTGGTCCAAAGAAGGCCTAGGGATCAAATGGGAGGACGAAGATTGAGGAACGAGGCGAACTTGGTCCAAAGAAGGCCTACGAATCAAATGGGAGGACGAAGATGGACGAACGAGACAAACTTCGTCCAAAGAATTCCAACGGATCAAATAGGAGGACAATGGTGGTAGAACAAGACGAACTTGGTCCAAAGAAGGCCTACGGATCAAATGGGAGGACGAAGAGGGACGAACGAGACAAACATGGTGCAAAGAAGGCCTACGGAGCAAATGGGAGGATGAAGAGGGACGAACGAGACAAACATGGTGCACTGAAGGCCTACGGAGCAAATGGGAGGACGATGATGGACGAACGAGACGAACTTGGTCAAAAGAAGGCCTACGGATCAAATGGGAGGACGAAGATGGACGAACGAGATGAACTTGGTCCAAAGAAGGCCTACGGATCAAATGGGAGGACGAAGATGGACGAACGAGACGAACTTGGTCAAAAGAAGGCCTACGGATCAAATGGGAGGACGAAGATGGAAGAACGAGACGAACTTGGTCCAAAGAAGGCCTACGGATCAAATGGGAGGACGAAGATGGACGAACGAGACGAACTTGGTCCAAAGAAGGCCAACGGATCAAATGGGAGGACGAAGATGGACGAACGAGACGAACTTGGCCCAAAGAAGGCCTACGGATCAAATGGGAGGACGAAGATGGACGAACGAGACGAACTTGGTCCAACGAAGGCCTACGGATCAAATGGGAGGACGAAGATGGACGAACGAGATGAACTTGGTCCAAAGAAGGCCTACGGATAAAATGGGAGGACGAAGATGGACGAACGAGACAAACTTCGTCCAAAGAATTCCAACGGATCAAATGGGAGGACGAAGGTGGTAGAACAAGACGAACTTGGTCCAAAGAAGGCCTACAGATCAAATGGGAGGACGAAGAGGGACGAACGAGACAAACATGGTGCAAAGAAGGCCTACGGAGCAAATGGGAGGACGAAGATGGTCGAACGAGACGAACTTGGACCAAAGAAGGCCTAGGGATCAAATGGGAGGACGAAGATGGACGAACGAGACGAACTTGGTCCAAAGAAGGCCTACGGATCAAATGGGAGGACGAAGAGGGACGAACGAGACAAACTTGGTCCAAAGAAGGCCTACGGAGCAAATGGGAGGACGAAGATGGACGAACGAGACGAACTTGGTCCAAAGAAGGCCTAGGGATCAAATGGGAGGACGAAGATGGACGAACGAGACGAACTTGGTCCAAAGAAGGCCTACGGATCAAATGGGAGGACGAAGATGGACGAACGAGACGAACTTGGTCCAACGAACGAGACGAACTTGGTCCAAAGAAGGCCTACGGATCAAATGGGAGGACGAAGATGGACGAACGAGACGAACTTGGTCCAAAGAAGGCCTAGGGATCAAATGGGAGAAAGGAGATGGAGGAACGAGGCGAACATGGTCCAAAGAAGGCCTACGGATCAAATGGGAGGACGAAGATGGACGAACGAGACAAACTTCGTCCAAAGAATTCCAACGGATCAAATGGGAGGACGAAGGTGGTAGAACAAGACGAACTTGGTCCAAAGAAGGCCTACGGATCAAATGGGAGGACGAAGAGGGACGAACGAGACAAACATGGTACAAAGAAGGCCTACGGAGCAAATGGGAGGACGAAGATGGTCGAACGAGACGAACTTGGTCAAAAGAATTCCAACGGATCAAATAGGAGGACAATGGTGGTAGAACAAGACGAACTTGGTCCAAAGAAGGCCTACGGATCAAATGGGAGGACGAAGAGGGACGAACGAGACAAACATGGTGCAAAGAAGGCCTACGGAGCAAATGGGAGGATGAAGAGGGACGAACGAGACAAACATGGTGCACTGAAGGCCTACGGAGCAAATGGGAGGACGATGATGGACGAACGAGACGAACTTGGTCAAAACAAGGCCTACGGATCAAATGGGAGGACGAAGATGGACGAACGAGATGAACTTGGTCCAAAGAAGGCCTACGGATCAAATGGGAGGACGAAGATGGACGAACGAGACGAACTTGGTCAAAAGAAGGCCTACGGATCAAATGGGAGGACGAAGATGGAAGAACGAGACGAACTTGGTCCAAAGAAGGCCTACGGATCAAATGGGAGGACGAAGATGGACGAACGAGACGAACTTGGTCCAAAGAAGGCCAACGGATCAAATGGGAGGACGAAGATGGACGAACGAGACGAACTTGGCCCAAAGAAGGCCTACGGATCAAATGGGAGGACGAAGATGGACGAACGAGACGAACTTGGTCCAACGAAGGCCTACGGATCAAATGGGAGGACGAAGATGGACGAACGAGATGAACTTGGTCCAAAGAAGGCCTACGGATAAAATGGGAGGACGAAGATGGACGAACGAGACAAACTTCGTCCAAAGAATTCCAACGGATCAAATGGGAGGACGAAGGTGGTAGAACAAGACGAACTTGGTCCAAAGAAGGCCTACAGATCAAATGGGAGGACGAAGAGGGACGAACGAGACAAACATGGTGCAAAGAAGGCCTACGGAGCAAATGGGAGGACGAAGATGGTCGAACGAGACGAACTTGGACCAAAGAAGGCCTAGGGATCAAATGGGAGGACGAAGATGGACGAACGAGACGAACTTGGTCCAAAGAAGGCCTACGGATCAAATGGGAGGACGAAGAGGGACGAACGAGACAAACTTGGTCCAAAGAAGGCCTACGGAGCAAATGGGAGGACGAAGATGGACGAACGAGACGAACTTGGTCCAAAGAAGGCCTAGGGATCAAATGGGAGGACGAAGATGGACGAACGAGACGAACTTGGTCCAAAGAAGGCCTACGGATCAAATGGGAGGACGAAGATGGACGAACGAGACGAACTTGGTCCAACGAACGAGACGAACTTGGTCCAAAGAAGGCCTACGGATCAAATGGGAGGACGAAGATGGACGAACGAGACGAACTTGGTCCAAAGAAGGCCTAGGGATCAAATGGGAGAAAGGAGATGGAGGAACGAGGCGAACTTGGTCCAAAGAAGGCCTACGGATCAAATGGGAGGACGAAGATGGACGAACGAGACAAACTTCGTCCAAAGAATTCCAACGGATCAAATGGGAGGACGAAGGTGGTAGAACAAGACGAACTTGGTCCAAAGAAGGCCTACGGATCAAATGGGAGGACGAAGAGGGACGAACGAGACAAACATGGTACAAAGAAGGCCTACGGAGCAAATGGGAGGACGAAGATGGTCGAACGAGACGAACTTGGTCAAAAGAAGGCCTACGGATCAAATGGGAGGACGAAGATGGACGAACGAGACGAACGTGGTCGAAAGAAGGCCTACGGATCAAATGGGAGGACGAAGATGGACGAACGAGACGAACTTGGTCCAAAGAAGGCCAACGGATCAAATGGGAGGACGAAGATGGACGAACGAGACGAACTTGGTCCAAAGAAGGCCTACGGATCAAATGGGAGGACGAAGATGGGGGAACGAGGCGAACTTGGTCCAAAGAAGGCCTACGGATCAAATGGGAGGACGAAGATGGACGAACGAGACAAACTTGGTCCAAAGAATTCCAACGGTTCAAATGGGAGGACGAAGATGGACGAACAAGGCAAACTTGGTCCAAAGAATTCCAACGAATCAAATGGGAGGACGAAGGTGGTAGAACAAGACGAACTTGGTCCAAAGAAGGCCTACGGATGAAATGGGAGGACGAAGAGGGACGAACGAGACAAACTTGGTCCAAAGAAGGCCTACGGAGCAAATGGGAGGACGAAGATGGACGAACGAGACGAACTTGGTCCAAAGAAGGACTAGGGATCAAATGGGAGGACGAAGATGGACGAACGAGACGAACTTGGTCCAACGAACGAGACGAACTTGGTCCAAAGAAGGCCTACGGATCAAATGGGAGGACGAAGATGGACGAACGAGACGAACTTGGTCCAAAGAAGGCCTAGGGATCAAATGGGAGAAAGGAGATGGAGGAACGAGGCGAACTTGGTCCAAAGAAGGCCTACGGATCAAATGGGAGGACGAAGATGGACGAACGAGACAAACTTCGTCCAAAGAATTCCAACGGATCAAATGGGAGGACGAAGGTGGTAGAACAAGACGAACTTGGTCCAAAGAAGGCCTACGGATCAAATGGGAGGACGAAGAGGGACGAACGAGACAAACTTGGTCCAAAGAAGGCCTACGGAGCAAATGGGAGGACGAAGATGGACGAACGAGACGAACTTGGTCCAAAGAATTCCAACGGTTCAAATGGGAGGACGAAGATGGACGAACAAGGCAAACTTGGTCCAAAGAATTCCAACGAATCAAATGGGAGGACGAAGGTGGTAGAACAAGACGAACTTGGTCCAAAGAAGGCCTACGGATGAAATGGGAGGACGAAGAGGGACGAACGAGACAAACTTGGTCCAAAGAAGGCCTACGGAGCAAATGGGAGGACGAAGATGGACGAACGAGACGAACTTGGTCCAAAGAAGGCCTACGGATCAAATGGGAGGACGAAGATGGACGAACGAGACGAACTTGGTCCAACGAACGAGACGAACTTGGTCCAAAGAAGGCCTACGGATCAAATGGGAGGACGAAGATGGACGAACGAGACGAACTTGGTCCAAAGAAGGCCTAGGGATCAAATGGGAGAAAGGAGATGGAGGAACGAGGCGAACTTGGTCCAAAGAAGGCCTACGGATCAAATGGGAGGACGAAGATGGACGAACGAGACAAACTTCGTCCAAAGAATTCCAACGGATCAAATGGGAGGACGAAGGTGGTAGAACAAGACGAACTTGGTCCAAAGAAGGCCTACGGATCAAATGGGAGGACGAAGAGGGACGAACGAGACAAACATGGTACAAAGAAGGCCTACGGAGCAAATGGGAGGACGAAGATGGTCGAACGAGACGAACTTGGTCAAAAGAAGGCCTACGGATCAAATGGGAGGACGAAGATGGACGAACGAGACGAACGTGGTCGAAAGAAGGCCTACGGATCAAATGGGAGGACGAAGATGGACGAACGAGACGAACTTGGTCCAAAGAAGGCCAACGGATCAAATGGGAGGACGAAGATGGACGAACGAGACGAACTTGGTCCAAAGAAGGCCTACGGATCAAATGGGAGGACGAAGATGGGGGAACGAGGCGAACTTGGTCCAAAGAAGGCCTACGGATCAAATGGGAGGACGAAGATGGACGAACGAGACAAACTTGGTCCAAAGAATTCCAACGGTTCAAATGGGAGGACGAAGATGGACGAACAAGGCAAACTTGGTCCAAAGAATTCCAACGAATCAAATGGGAGGACGAAGGTGGTAGAACAAGACGAACTTGGTCCAAAGAAGGCCTACGGATGAAATGGGAGGACGAAGAGGGACGAACGAGACAAACTTGGTCCAAAGAAGGCCTACGGAGCAAATGGGAGGACGAAGATGGACGAACGAGACGAACTTGGTCCAAAGAAGGACTAGGGATCAAATGGGAGGACGAAGATGGACGAACGAGACGAACTTGGTCCAAAGAAGGCCTACGGATCAAATGGGAGGACGAAGATGGACGAACGAGACGAACTTGGCCCAAAGAAGGCCTACGGATCAAATGGGAGGACGAAGATGGACGAACGAGAGGAACTTGGTCCAACGAAGGCCAACGGATCAAATGGGAGGACGAAGATGGACGAACGAGACGAACTTGGTCCAAAGAAGGCCTAGGGATCAAATGGGAGGACGAAGATTGAGGAACGAGGCGAACTTGGTCCAAAGAAGGCCTACGAATCAAATGGGAGGACGAAGATGGACGAACGAGACAAACTTCGTCCAAAGAATTCCAACGGATCAAATAGGAGGACAATGGTGGTAGAACAAGACGAACTTGGTCCAAAGAAGGCCTACGGATCAAATGGGAGGACGAAGAGGGACGAACGAGACAAACATGGTGCAAAGAAGGCCTACGGAGCAAATGGGAGGATGAAGAGGGACGAACGAGACAAACATGGTGCACTGAAGGCCTACGGAGCAAATGGGAGGACGATGATGGACGAACGAGACGAACTTGGTCAAAAGAAGGCCTACGGATCAAATGGGAGGACGAAGATGGACGAACGAGATGAACTTGGTCCAAAGAAGGCCTACGGATCAAATGGGAGGACGAAGATGGACGAACGAGACGAACTTGGTCAAAAGAAGGCCTACGGATCAAATGGGAGGACGAAGATGGAAGAACGAGACGAACTTGGTCCAAAGAAGGCCTACGGATCAAATGGGAGGACGAAGATGGACGAACGAGACGAACTTGGTCCAAAGAAGGCCAACGGATCAAATGGGAGGACGAAGATGGACGAACGAGACGAACTTGGCCCAAAGAAGGCCTACGGATCAAATGGGAGGACGAAGATGGACGAACGAGACGAACTTGGTCCAACGAAGGCCAACGGATCAAATGGGAGGACGAAGATGGACGAACGAGACGAACTTCGTCCAAAGAAGGCCTAGGGATCAAATGGGAGGACGAAGATGGACGAACGAGGCGAACTTGGTCCAAAGAAGGCCTACGGATCAAATGGGAGGACGAAGATGGACGAACGAGACAAACTTCGTCCAAAGAATTCCAACCGGTAGAACAAGACGAACTTGGTCCAAAGAAGGCCTACGGATCAAATGGGAGGACGAAGAGGGACGAATGAGACAAACATGGTGCAAAGAAGGCCTACAGAGCAAATGGGAGGACGAAGATGGACGAACGAGACGAACTTGGTCAAAAGAAGGCCTACGGATCAAATGGGAGGACGAAGATGGACGAACGAGACGAACTTGGTCCAAAGAAGGCCTACGGATCAAATGGGAGGACGAAGATGGACGAACGAGACAAACTTCGTCCAAAGAATTCCAACCGGTAGAACAAGACGAACTTGGTCCAAAGAAGGCCTACAGATCAAATGGGAGGACGAAGAGGGACGAACGAGACAAACATGGTGCAAAGAAGGCCTACAGAGCAAATGGGAGGACGAAGATGGACGAACGAGACGAACTTGGTCAAAAGAAGGCCTACGGATCAAATGGGAGGACGAAGATGGACGAACGAGACGAACTTCGTCCAAAGAAGGCCTAGGGATCAAATGGGAGGACGAAGATGGACGAACGAGGCGAACTTGGTCCAAAGAAGGCCTACGGATCAAATGGGAGGACGAAGATGGACGAACGAGACAAACTTCGTCCAAAGAATTCCAACCGGTAGAACAAGACGAACTTGGTCCAAAGAAGGCCTACGGATCAAATGGGAGGACGAAGATGGACGAACGAGACGAACGTGGTCCAAAGAAGGCCTACGGATCAAATGGGAGGACGAAGATGGGGGAACGAGGCAAACTTGGTCCAAAGAAGGCCTACGGATCAAATGGGAGGACGAAGATGGACGAACGAGACAAACTTGGTCCAAAGAATTCCAACGGATCAAATGGGAGGACGAAGATGGACGAACGAGACAAACTTGGTCCAAAGAATTCCAACGGATCAAATGGGAGGACGAAGGTGGTAGAACAAGACAAACTTGGTCCAAAGAAGGCCTACGGATCAAATGGGAGGACGAAGAGGGACGAACAAGACGAACTTGGTCCAAAGAAGGCCTACGGAGCAAATGGGAGGACGAAGATGGACGAACGAGACGAACTTGGTCCAAAGAAGGCCTACGGATCAAATGGGAGGACGAAGATGGACGAACGAGACGAACTTGGTCCAAAGAAGGCCAACGGATCAAATGGGAGGACGAAGATGGACGAACGAGATGAACTTGGTGCAAAGAAGGCCTACGGATCAAATGGGAGGACGAAGATGGGGGAACGAGGCGAACTTGGTCCAAAGAAGGCCTACGGAGCAAATGGGAGGACGAAGATGGACGAACGAGACGAACTTGGTCCAAAGAAGGACTAGGGATCAAATGGGAGGACGAAGATGGACGAACGAGACGAACTTGGCCCAAAGAAGGCCTACGGATCAAATGGGAGGACGAAGATCGACGAACGAGAGGAACTTGGTCCAACGAAGGCCAACGGATCAAATGGGAGGACGAAGATGGACGAACGAGACGAACTTGGTCCAAAGAAGGCCTAGGGATCAAACGGGAGGACGAAGATTGAGGAACGAGGCGAACTTGGTCCAAAGAAGGCCTACGAATCAAATGGGAGGACGAAGATGGACGAACGAGACAAACTTCGTCCAAAGAATTCCAACGGATCAAATAGGAGGACAATGGTGGTAGAACAAGACGAACTTGGTCCAAAGAAGGCCTACGGATCAAATGGGAGGACGAAGAGGGACGAACGAGACAAACATGGTGCAAAGAAGGCCTACGGAGCAAATGGGAGGATGAAGAGGGACGAACGAGACAAACATGGTGCACTGAAGGCCTACGGAGCAAATGGGAGGACGATGATGGACGAACGAGACGAACTTGGTCAAAAGAAGGCCTACGGATCAAATGGGAGGAAGAAGATGGACGAACGAGAGGAACTTGGTCCAAAGAAGGCCTACGGATCAAATGGGAGGACGAAGATGGACGAACGAGACGAACTTGGTCAAAAGAAGGCCTACGGATCAAATGGGAGGACGAAGATGGAAGAACGAGACGAACTTGGTCCAAAGAAGGCCTACGGATCAAATGGGAGGACGAAGATGGACGAACGAGACGAACTTGGTCCAAAGAAGGCCAACGGATCAAATGGGAGGACGAAGATGGACGAACGAGACGAACTTGGCCCAAAGAAGGCCTACGGATCAAATGGGAGGACGAAGATGGACGAACGAGACGAACTTGGTCCAACGAAGGCCAACGGATCAAATGGGAGGACGAAGATGGACGAACGAGACGAACTTCGTCCAAAGAAGGCCTAGGGATCAAATGGGAGGACGAAGATGGACGAACGAGGCGAACTTGGTCCAAAGAAGGCCTACGGATCAAATGGGAGGACGAAGATGGACGAACGAGACAAACTTCGTCCAAAGAATTCCAACCGGTAGAACAAGACGAACTTGATCCAAAGAAGGCCTACGGATCAAATGGGAGGACGAAGAGGGACGAACGAGACAAACATGGTGCAAAGAAGGCCTACAGAGCAAATGGGAGGACGAAGATGGACGAACGAGACGAACTTGGTCAAAAGAAGTCCTACGGATCAAATGGGAGGACGAAGATGGACGAACGAGACGAACTTGGTCCAAAGAAGGCCTACGGATCAAATGGGAGGACGAAGAAGGACGAACGAGACGAACTTGGTCCAAAGAAGGCCAACGGATCAAATGGGAGGACGAAGATGGACGAACGAGACGAACTTGGTCCAAAGAAGGCCTACGGATCAAATGGGAGGACGAAGATGGACGAACGAGACGAACGTGGTCCAAAGAAGGCCTACGGATCAAATGGGAGGACGAAGATGGGGGAACGAGGCAAACTTGGTCCAAAGAAGGCCTACGGATCAAACGGGAGGACGAAGATGGACGAACGAGACAAACTTGGTCCAAAGAATTCCAACGGATCAAATGGGAGGACGAAGATGGACGAACGAGAAAAACTTGGTCCAAAGAATTCCAACGGATCAAATGGGAGGACGAAGGTGGTAGAACAAGACAAACTTGGTCCAAAGAAGGCCTACGGATCAAATGGGAGGACGAAGAGGGACGAACAAGACGAACTTCGTCCAAAGAAGGCCTACGGAGCAAATGGGAGGACGAAGATGGACGAACGAGACGAACTTGGTCCAAAGAAGGCCTACGGATCAAATGGGAGGACGAAGATGGACGAACGAGACGAACTTGGTCCAAAGAAGGCCAACGGATCAAATGGGAGGACGAAGATGGACGAACGAGACGAACTTGGTCCAAAGAAGGCCTACGGATCAAATGGGAGGACGAAGATGGGGGAACGAGGCGAACTTGGTCCAAAGAAGGCCTACGGAGCAAATGGGAGGACGAAGATGGACGAACGAGACGAACTTGGTCCAAAGAAGGACTAGGGATCAAATGGGAGGACGAAGATGGACGAACGAGACGAACTTGGTCCAAAGAAGGCCTACGGATCAAATGGGAGGACGAAGATGGACGAACGAGACGAACTTGGCCCAAAGAAGGCCTACGGATCAAATGGGAGGACGAAGATGGACGAACGAGAGGAACTTGGTCCAACGAAGGCCAACGGATCAAATGGGAGGACGAAGATGGACGAACGAGACGAACTTGGTCCAAAGAAGGCCTAGGGATCAAATGGGAGGACGAAGATTGAGGAACGAGGCGAACTTTGTCCAAAGAAGGCCTACGAATCAAATGGGAGGACGAAGATGGACGAACGAGACAAACTTCGTCCAAAGAATTCCAACGGATCAAATGGGAGGACAATGGTGGTAGAACAAGACGAACTTGGTCCAAAGAAGGCCTACGGATCAAATGGGAGGACGAAGAGGGACGAACGAGACAAACATGGTGCAAAGAAGGCCTACGGAGCAAATTGGAGGATGAAGAGGGACGAACGAGACAAACATGGTGCATTGAAGGCCTACGGAGCAAATGGGAGGACGATGATGGACGAACGAGACGAACTTGGTCAAAAGAAGGCCTACGGATCAAATGGGAGGACGAAGATGGACGAACGAGACGAACTTGGTCCAAAGAAGGCCAACGGATCAAATGGGAGGACGAAGATGGACGAACGAGACGAACTTGGTCCAAAGAAGGCCTACGGATCAAATGGGAGGACGAAGATGGACGAACGAGACGAACGTGGTCCAAAGAAGGCCTACGGATCAAATGGGAGGACGAAGATGGGGGAACGAGGCAAACTTGGTCCAAAGAAGGCCTACGGATCAAACGGGAGGACGAAGATGGACGAACGAGACAAACTTGGTCCAAAGAATTCCAACGGATCAAATGGGAGGACGAAGATGGACGAACGAGAAAAACTTGGTCCAAAGAATTCCAACGGATCAAATGGGAGGACGAAGGTGGTAGAACAAGACCAACTTGGTCCAAAGAAGGCCTACGGATCAAATGGGAGGACGAAGAGGGACGAACAAGACGAACTTCGTCCAAAGAAGGCCTACGGAGCAAATGGGAGGACGAAGATGGACGAACGAGACGAACTTGGTCCAAAGAAGGCCTACGGATCAAATGGGAGGACGAAGATGGACGAACGAGACGAACTTGGTCCAAAGAAGGCCAACGGATCAAATGGGAGGACGAAGATGGACGAACGAGACGAACTTGGTCCAAAGAAGGCCTACGGATCAAATGGGAGGACGAAGATGGGGGAACGAGGCGAACTTGGTCCAAAGAAGGCCTACGGAGCAAATGGGAGGACGAAGATGGACGAACGAGACGAACTTGGTCCAAAGAAGGACTAGGGATCAAATGGGAGGACGAAGATGGACGAACGAGACGAACTTGGTCCAAAGAAGGCCTACGGATCAAATGGGAGGACGAAGATGGACGAACGAGACGAACTTGGCCCAAAGAAGGCCTACGGATCAAATGGGAGGACGAAGATGGACGAACGAGACGAACTTGGTCCAAAGAAGGCCTACGGATCAAATGGGAGGACGAAGATGGACGAACGAGACGAACGTGGTCCAAAGAAGGCCTACGGATCAAATGGGAGGACGAAGATGGGGGAACGAGGCAAACTTGGTCCAAAGAAGGCCTACGGATCAAACGGGAGGACGAAGATGGACGAACGAGACAAACTTGGTCCAAAGAATTCCAACGGATCAAATGGGAGGACGAAGATGGACGAACGAGAAAAACTTGGTCCAAAGAATTCCAACGGATCAAATGGGAGGACGAAGGTGGTAGAACAAGACAAACTTGGTCCAAAGAAGGCCTACGGATCAAATGGGAGGACGAAGAGGGACGAACAAGACGAACTTCGTCCAAAGAAGGCCTACGGAGCAAATGGGAGGACGAAGATGGACGAACGAGACGAACTTGGTCCAAAGAAGGCCTACGGATCAAATGGGAGGACGAAGATGGACGAACGAGACGAACTTGGTCCAAAGAAGGCCAACGGATCAAATGGGAGGACGAAGATGGACGAACGAGACGAACTTGGTCCAAAGAAGGCCTACGGATCAAAAGGGAGGACGAAGATGGGGGAACGAGGCGAACTTGGTCCAAAGAAGGCCTACGGAGCAAATGGGAGGACGAAGATGGACGAACGAGACGAACTTGGTCCAAAGAAGGACTAGGGATCAAATGGGAGGACGAAGATGGACGAACGAGACGAACTTGGTCCAAAGAAGGCCTACGGATCAAATGGGAGGACGAAGATGGACGAACGAGACGAACTTGGCCCAAAGAAGGCCTACGGATCAAATGGGAGGACGAAGATGGACGAACGAGAGGAACTTGGTCCAACGAAGGCCAACGGATCAAATGGGAGGACGAAGATGGACGAACGAGACGAACTTGGTCCAAAGAAGGCCTAGGGATCAAATGGGAGGACGAAGATTGAGGAACGAGGCGAACTTTGTCCAAAGAAGGCCTACGAATCAAATGGGAGGACGAAGATGGACGAACGAGACAAACTTCGTCCAAAGAATTCCAACGGATCAAATGGGAGGACAATGGTGGTAGAACAAGACGAACTTGGTCCAAAGAAGGCCTACGGATCAAATGGGAGGACGAAGAGGGACGAACGAGACAAACATGGTGCAAAGAAGGCCTACGGAGCAAATGGGAGGATGAAGAGGGACGAACGAGACAAACATGGTGCACTGAAGGCCTACGGAGCAAATGGGAGGACGATGATGGACGAACGAGACGAACTTGGTCAAAAGAAGGCCTACGGATCAAATGGGAGGACGAAGATGAACGAACGAGAGGAACTTGGTCCAAAGAAGGCCTACGGATCAAATGGGAGGACGAAGATGGACGAACGAGACGAACTTGGTCAAAAGAAGGCCTACGGATCAAATGGGAGGACGAAGATGGAAGAACGACATGAACTTGGTCCAAAGAAGGCCTACGGATCAAATGGGAGGACGAAGATGGACGAACGAGACGAACTTGGTCCAAAGAAGGCCAACGGATCAAATGGGAGGACGAAGATGGACGAACGAGACGAACTTGGCCCAAAGAAGGCCTACGGATCAAATGGAAGGACGAAGATGGACGAACGAGACGAACTTGGTCCAACGAAGGCCAACGGATCAAATGGGGGGACAAAGATGGACGAACGAGACGAACTTGGTCCAAAGAAGGCCTAGGGATCAAATGGGAGGACGAAGATGGACGAACGAGGCGAACTTGGTCCAAAGAAGGCCTACGGATCAAATGGGAGGACGAAGATGGACGAACGAGACAAACTTCGTCCAAAGAATTCCAACGGATCAAATGGGAGGATGAAGATGGACGAACGAGACAAACTTGGTCCAAAGAATTCCAACGAATCAAATGGGAGGACGAAGGTGGTAGAACAAGACAAACTTGGTCCAAAGAAGGCCTACGGATCAAATGGGAGGACGAAGAGGGACGAACGAGACGAACTTGGTCCAAAGAAGGCCTACGGAGCAAATGGGAGGACGAAGATGGACGAACGAGACGAACTTGGTCCAAAAAAGGTCTAGGGATCAAATGGGAAGACGAAGATGGACGAACGAGACGAACTTGGTCCAAAGAAGGCCTACGGATCAAATGGGAGGACGAAGATGGACGAACGAGACGAACTTGGTCCAAAGAAGGCCTACGGATCAAATGGGAGGACGAAGATGGGGGAACGAGAGGAACTTGGTCCAAAGAAGGCCTACGGATCAAATGGGAGGACGAAGATGGGGGAACGAGTCGAACTTGGTCCAAAGAAGGCCTACGGATCAAATGGGAGGACGAAGATGGACGAACGAGACAAACATGGTGCAAAGAAGGCCTACAGAGCAAATGGGGGGACGAAGATGGACGAACGAGACGAACTTGGTCAAAAGAAGGCCTACGGATCAAATGGGAGGACGAAGATGGACGAACGAGACGAACTTGGTCCAAAGAAGGCCTACGGATCAAATGGGAGGACGAAGATGGACGAACGAGACGAACTTGGTCCAAAGAAGGCCAACGGATCAAATGGGAGGACGAAGATGGACGAACGAGACAAACATGGTGCAAAGAAGGCCTACAGAGCAAATGGGGGGACGAAGATGGACGAACGAGACGAACTTGGTCAAAAGAAGGCCTACGGATCAAATGGGAGGACGAAGATGGACGAACGAGACGAACTTGGTCCAAAGAAGGCCTACGGATCAAATGGGAGGACGAAGATGGACGAACGAGACGAACTTGGTCCAAAGAAGGCCAACGGATCAAATGGGAGGACGAAGATGGACGAACGAGACGAACTTGGTCCAAAGAAGGCCTACGGATCAAATGGGAGGACGAAGATGGACGAACGAGACAAACATGGTGCAAAGAAGGCCTACAGAGAAAATGGGGGGACGAAGATGGACGAACGAGACGAACTTGGTCAAAAGAAGGCCTACGGATCAAATGGGAGGACGAAGATGGACGAACGAGACGAACTTGGTCCAAAGAAGGCCTACGGATCAAATGGGAGGACGAAGATGGGGGAACGAGGCGAACTTGGTCCAAAGAAGGCCTACGGATCAAATGGGAGGACGAAGATGGGGGAACGAGGCGAACTTGGTCCAAAGAAGGCCTACGGATCAAATGGGAGGACGAAGATGGACGAACGAGACAAACATGGTGCAAAGAAGGCCTACAGAGCAAATGGGGGGACGAAGATGGACGAACGAGACGAACTTGGTCAAAAGAAGGCCTACGGATCAAATGGGAGGACGAAGATGGACGAACGAGACGAACTTGGTCCAAAGAAGGCCTACGGATCAAATGGGAGGACGAAGATGGACGAACGAGACGAACTTGGTCCAAAGAAGGCCAACGGATCAAATGGGAGGACGAAGATGGACGAACGAGACGAACTTGGTCCAAAGAAGGCCTACGGATCAAATGGGAGGACGAAGATGGACGAACGAGACGAACGTGGTCCAAAGAAGGCCTACGGATCAAATGGGAGGACGAAGATGGGGGAACGAGGCGAACTTGGTCCAAAGAAGGCCTACGGATCAAATGGGAGGACGAAGATGGACGAACGAGACAAATTTGGTCCAAAGAATTCCAACGGATCAAATGGGAGGATGAAGATGGACGAACGAGACAAACTTGGTCCAAAGAATTCCAACGGATCAAATGGGAGGACGAAGGTGGTAGAACAAGACAAACTTGGTCCAAAGAAGGCCTACGGATCAAATGGGAGGACGAAGAGGGACGAACGAGACGAACTTGGTCCAAAGAAGGCCTACGGAGCAAATGGGAGGACGAAGATGGACGAACGAGACGAACTTGGTCCAAAAAAGTTCTAGGGATCAAATGGGAAGACGAAGATGGACGAACGAGACGAACTTGGTCCAAAGAAGGCCTACGGATCAAATGGGAGGACGAAGATGGACGAACGAGACGAACTTGGCCCAAAGAAGGCCTACGGATCAAATGGGAGGACGAAGATGGACGAACGAGACGAACTTGGTCCAACGAAGGCCAACGGATCAAATGGGAGGACGAAGATGGACGAACGAGACGAACTTGGTCCAAAGAAGGCCTAGGGATCAAATGGGGGGACGAAGATGGAGGAACGAGGCGAAGTTGGTCCAAAGAAGGCCTACGGATCAAATGGGAGGACGAAGATGGACGAACGAGACAAACTTCGTCCAAAGAATTCCAACGGATCAAATGGGAGGACGAAGGTGGTAGAACAAGACGAACTTGGTCCAAAGAAGGCCTACGGATCAAATGGGAGGACGAAGAGGGACGAACGAGACAAACATGGTGCAAAGAAGGCCTACGGAGCAAATGGGAGGACGAAGATGGACGAACGAGACGAACTTGGTCAAAAGAAGGCCTACGGATCAAATGGGAGGACGAAGATGGACGAACGAGACGAACGTGGTCCAAAGAAGGCCTACGGATCAAATGGGAGGACGAAGAAGGGGGAACGAGGCGAACTTGGTCCAAAGAAGGCCTACGGATCAAATGGGAGGACGAAGATGGACGAACGAGACAAATTCGTCCAAAGAATTCCAACGGATCAAATGGGAGGACGAAGGTGGTAGAACAAGACGAACTTGGTCCAAAGAAGGCCTACGGATCAAATGGGAGGACGAAGAGGGACGAACGAGACAAACATGGTGCAAAGAAGGCCTACGGAGCAAATGGGAGGACGAAGATGGACGAACGAGACGAACTTGGTCAAAAGAAGGCCTACGGATCAAATGGGAGGACGAAGATGGACGAACGAGACGAACTTGGTCCAAAGAAGGCCTACGGATCAAATGGGAGGACGAAGATGGACGAACGAGACGAACTTGGTCCAAAGAAGGCCAACGGATCAAATGGGAGGACGAAGATGGAGGAACGAGGCGAACTTGGTCCAAAGAAGGCCTACGGGTCAAATGGGAGGACGAAGATGGACGAACGAGACAAACTTGGTCCAAAGAATTCCAACGGATCAAATGGGAGGACGAAGGTGGTAGAACAAGACGAACTTGGTCCAAAGAATTCCAACGGATCAAATGGGAGGACGAAGGTGGTAGAACAAGACGAACTTGGTCCAAAGAAGGCCTAGGGATCAAATGGGAGGACGAAGATGGAGGAACGAGGCGAACTTGGTCCAAAGAAGGCCTACGGATCAAATGGGAGGACGAAGGTGGTAGAACAAGACGAACTTGGTCCAAAGAAGGCCTACGGATCAAATGGGAGGACGAAGAGGGACGAACGAGACAAACATGGTGCAAAGAAGGCCTACAGAGCAAATGGGAGGACGAAGATGGACGAACGAGACGAACTTGGTCAAAAGAAGGCCTACGGATCAAATGGGAGGACGAAGATGGACGAACGAGACGAACTTGGTCCAAAGAAGGCCTACGGATCAAATGGGAGGACGAAGATGGACGAACGAGATGAACTTGGTCCAAAGAAGGCCAACGGATCAAATGGGAGGACGAAGATGGACGAACGAGACGAACTTGGTCCAAAGAAGGCCTACGGATCAAATGGGAGGACGAAGATGGACGAACGAGACGAACGTGGTCCAAAGAAGGCCTACGGATCAAATGGGAGGACGAAGATGGGGGAACGAGGCGAACTTGGTCCAAAGAAGGCCTACGGATCAAATGGGAGGACGAAGATGGACGAACGAGACAAACTTGGACCAAAGAATTCCAACGGATCAAATGGGAGGAAGAAGATGGACGAACGAGACAAACTTGGTCCAAAGAATTCCAACGGATCAAATGGGAGGACGAAGGTGGTAGAACAAGACAAACTTGGTCCAAAGAAGGCCTACGGATCAAATGGGAGGACGAAGAGGGACGAACGAGACGAACTTGGTCCAAAGAAGGCCTACGGAGCAAATGGGAGGACGAAGATGGACGAACGAGACGAACTTGGTCCAAAAAAGGTCTAGGGATCAAATGGGAAGACGAAGATGGACGAACGAGACGAACTTGGTCCAAAGAAGGCCTACGGATCAAATGGGAGGACGAAGATGGACGAACGAGACGAACTTGGCCCAAAGAAGGCCTACGGATCAAATGGGCGGACGAAGATGGACGAACGAGACGAACTTGGTCCAACGAAGGCCAACGGATCAAATGGGAGGACGAAGATGGACGAACGAGACGAACTTGGTCCAAAGAAGGCCTAGGGATCAAATGGGAGGACGAAGATGGAGGAACGAGGCGAACTTGGTCCAAAGAAGGCCTACGGATCAAATGGGAGGACGAAGATGGACGAACGAGACAAACTTCGTCCAAAGAATTCCAACGGATCAAATGGGAGGACGAAGGTGGTAGAACAAGACGAACTTGGTCCAAAGAAGGCCTACGGATCAAATGGGAGGACGAAGAGGGACGAACGAGACAAACATGGTGCAAAGAAGGCCTACGGAGCAAATGGGAGGACGAAGATGGACGAACGAGACGAACTTGGTCAAAAGAAGGCCTACGGATCAAATGGGAGGACGAAGATGGACGAACGAGACGAACGTGGTCCAAAGAAGGCCTACGGATCAAATGGGAGGACGAAGATGGGGGAACGAGGCGAACTTGGTCCAAAGAAGGCCTACGGATCAAATGGGAGGACGAAGATGGACGAACGAGACAAACTTGGTCCAAAGAATTCCAACGGATCAAATGGGAGGACGAAGATGGACGAACGAGACAAACTTGGTCCAAAGAATTCCAACGGATCAAATGGGAGGACGAAGGTGGTAGAACAAGACAAACTTGGTCCAAAGAAGGCCTACGGATCAAATGGGAGGACGAAGAGGGACGAACGAGACGAACTTGGTCCAAAGAAGGCCTACGGAGCAAATGGGAGGACGAAGATGGACGAACGAGACGAACTTGGTCCAAAAAAGGTCTAGGGATCAAATGGGAAGACGAAGATGGACGAACGAGACGAACTTGGTCCAAAGAAGGCCTACGGATCAAATGGGAGGACGAAGATGGACGAACGAGACGAACTTGGCCCAAAGAAGGCCTACGGATCAAATGGGAGGACGAAGATGGACGAACGAGACGAACTTGGTCCAACGAAGGCCAACGGATCAAATGGGAGGACGAAGATGGACGAACGAGACGAACTTGGTCCAAAGAAGGCCTAGGGATCAAATGGGAGGACGAAGATGGAGGAACGAGGCGAACTTGGTCCAAAGAAGGCCTACGGATCAAATGGGAAGACGAAGATGGACGAACGAGACAAACTTCGTCCAAAGAATTCCAACGGATCAAATGGGAGGACGAAGGTGGTAGAACAAGACGAACTTGGTCCAAAGAAGGCCTACGGATCAAATGGGAGGACGAAGAGGGACGAACGAGACAAACATGGTGCAAAGAAGGCCTACGGAGCAAATGGGAGGACGAAGATGGATGAACGAGACGAACTTGGTCAAAAGAAGGCCTACGGATCAAATGGGAGGACGAAGATGGACGAACGATACGAACTTGGTCCAAAGAAGGCCTACGGATCAAATGGGAGGACGAAGAGGGACGAACGAGACAAACATGGTGCAAAGAAGGCCTACAGAGCAAATGGGAGGACGAAGATGGACGAACGAGACGAACTTGGTCAAAAGAAGGCCTACGGATCAAATGGGAGGACGAAGATGGACGAACGAGACGAACTTGGTCCAAAGAAAGCCTACGGATCAAATGGGAGGACGAAGATGGACGAACGAGACGAACTTGGTCCAAAGAAGGCCTACGGATCAAATGGGAAGACGAAGATGGACGAACGAGACAAACTTCGTCCAAAGAATTCCAACGGATCAAATGGGAGGACGAAGGTGGTAGAACAAGACGAACTTGGTCCAAAGAAGGCCTACGGATCAAATGGGAGGACGAAGAGGGACGAACGAGACAAACATGGTGCAAAGAAGGCCTACGGAGCAAATGGGAGGACGAAGATGGACGAACGAGACGAACTTGGTCAAAAGAAGGCCTACGGATCAAATGGGAGGACGAAGATGGACGAACGAGACGAACGTGGTCCAAAGAAGGCCTACGGATCAAATGGGAGGACGAAGATGGGGGAACGAGGCGAACTTGGTCCAAAGAAGGCCTACGGATCAAATGGGAGGACGAAGATGGACGAACGAGACAAACTTCGTCCAAAGAATTCCAACGGATCAAATGGGAGGACGAAGGTGGTAGAACAAGACGAACTTGGTCCAAAGAAGGCCTACGGATCAAATGGGAGGACGAAGAGGGACGAACGAGACAAACATGGTGCAAAGAAGGCCTACGGAGCAAATGGGAGGACGAAGATGGACGAACGAGACGAACTTGGTCAAAAGAAGGCCTACGGATCAAATGGGAGGACGAAGATGGACGAACGAGACGAACGTGGTCCAAAGAAGGCCTACGGATCAAATGGGAGGACGAAGATGGACGAACGAGACGAACTTGGTCCAAAGAAGGCCTACGGATCAAATGGGAGGACGAAGATGGACGAACGAGACGAACTTGGTCCAAAGAATTCCAACGGATCAAATGGGAGGATGAAGATGGACGAACGAGACGAACTTGGTCCAAAGAATTCCAACGGATCAAATGGGAGGACGAAGATGGACGAACGAGACGAACCTGGTCCAAAGAAAGCCTAGGGATCAAATGGGAGGACGAAGATGGAGGAACGAGGCGAACTTGGTCCAAAGAAGGCCTACGGGTCAAATGGGAGGACGAAGATGGACGAACGAGACAAACTTGGTCCAAAGAATTCCAACGGATCAAATGGGAGGACGAAGGTGGTAGAACAAGACGAACTTGGTCCAAAGAAGGCCTAGGGATCAAATGGGAGGACGAAGATGGAGGAACGAGGCGAACTTGGTCCAAAGAAGGCCTACGGATCAAATGGGAGGACGAAGGTGGTAGAACAAGACGAACTTGGTCCAAAGAAGGCCTACGGATCAAATGGGAGGACGAAGAGGGACGAACGAGACAAACATGGTGCAAAGAAGGCCTACAGAGCAAATGGGAGGACGAAGATGGACGAACGAGACGAACTTGGTCCAAAGAAGGCCTACGGATCAAATGGGAGGACGAAGATGGACGAACGAGACGAACTTGGTCCAAAGAAGGCCTACGGATCAAATGGGAGGACGAAGATGGACGAACGAGACGAACTTGGTCCAAAGAAGGCCAACGGATCAAATGGGAGGACGAAGATGGACGAACGAGACGAACTTGGTCGAAAGAAGGCCTACGGATCAAATGGGAGGACGAAGATGGACGAACGAGACGAACGTGGTCCAAAGAAGGCCTACGGATCAAATGGGAGGACGAAGATGGGGGAACGAGGCGAACTTGGTCCAAAGAAGGCCTACGGATCAAATGGGAGGACGAAAATGGACGAACGAGACAAACTTGGTCCAAAGAATTCCAACGGATCAAATGGGAGGATGAAGATGGACGAACGAGACAAACTTGGTCCAAGGAATTCCAACGGATCAAATGGGAGGACGAAGGTGGTAGAACAAGACAAACTTGGTCCAAAGAAGGCCTACGGATCAAATGGGAGGACGAAGAGGGACGAACGAGACGAACTTGGTCCAAAGAAGGCCTATGGAGCAAATGGGAGGACGAAGAGGGACGAACGAGACGAACTTGGTCCAAAAAAGGTCTAGGGATCAAATGGGAAGACGAAGATGGACGAACGAGACGAACTTGGTCCAAAGAAGGCCTACGGATCAAATGGGAGGACGAAGATGGACGAACGAGACGAACTTGGCCCAAAGAAGGCCTACGGATCAAATGGGAGGACGAAGATGGACGAACGAGACGAACTTGGTCCAAAGAATTCCAACGGATCAAATGGGAGGATGAAGATGGACGAACGAGACGAACTTGGTCCAAAGAATTCCAACGGATCAAATGGGAGGACGAAGATGGACGAACGAGACGAACCTGGTCCAAAGAAAGCCTAGGGATCAAATGGGAAGACGAAGATGGAGGAACGAGGCGAACTTGGTCCAAAGAAGGCCTACGGGTCAAATGGGAGGACGAAGATGGACGAACGAGACAAACTTGGTCCAAAGAATTCCAACGGATCAAATGGGAGGACGAAGGTGGTAGAACAAGACGAACTTGGTCCAAAGAAGGCCTAGGGATCAAATGGGAGGACGAAGATGGAGGAACGAGGCGAACTTGGTCCAAAGAAGGCCTACGGATCAAATGGGAGGACGAAGGTGGTAGAACAAGACGAACTTGGTCCAAAGAAGGCCTACGGATCAAATGGGAGGACGAAGAGGGACGAACGAGACAAACATGGTGCAAAGAAGGCCTACAGAGCAAATGGGAGGACGAAGATGGACGAACGAGACGAACTTGGTCAAAAGAAGGCCTACGGATCAAATGGGAGGACGAAGATGGACGAACGAGACGAACTTGGTCCAAAGAAGGCCTACGGATCAAATGGGAGGACGAAGATGGACGAACGAGACGAACTTGGTCCAAAGAAGGCCAACGGATCAAATGGGAGGACGAAGATGGACGAACGAGACGAACTTGGTCGAAAGAAGGCCTACGGATCAAATGGGAGGACGAAGATGGACGAACGAGACGAACGTGGTCCAAAGAAGGCCTACGGATCAAATGGGAGGACGAAGATGGGGGAACGAGGCGAACTTGGTCCAAAGAAGGCCTACGGATCAAATGGGAGGACGAAAATGGACGAACGAGACAAACTTGGTCCAAAGAATTCCAACGGATCAAATGGGAGGATGAAGATGGACGAACGAGACAAACTTGGTCCAAGGAATTCCAACGGATCAAATGGGAGGACGAAGGTGGTAGAACAAGACAAACTTGGTCCAAAGAAGGCCTACGGATCAAATGGGAGGACGAAGAGGGACGAACGAGACGAACTTGGTCCAAAGAAGGCCTATGGAGCAAATGGGAGGACGAAGATGGACGAACGAGACGAACTTGGTCCAAAGAAGGCCTACGGATCAAATGGGAGGACGAAGATGGACGAACGAGACGAACTTGGCCCAAAGAAGGCCTACGGATCAAATGGGAGGACGAAGATGGACGAACGAGACGAACTTGGTCCAAAGAAAGCCTAGGGATCAAATGGGAGGACGAAGATGGAGGAACGAGGCGAACTTGGTCCAAAGAAGGCCTACGGGTCAAATGGGAGGACGAAGATGGACGAACGAGACAAACATGGGCCAAAGAATTCCAACGGATCAAATGGGAGGACGAAGGTGGTAGAACAAGACGAACTTGGTCCAAAGAAGGCATAGGGATCAAATGGGAGGACGAAGATGGAGGAACGAGGCGAACTTGGTCCAAAGAAGGCCTACGGATCAAATGGGAGGACGAAGGTGGTAGAACAAGACGAACTTGGTCCAAAGAAGGCCTACGGATCAAATGGGAGGACGAAGAGGGACGAACGAGACAAACATGGTGCAAAGAACGCCTACAGAGCAAATGGGAGGACGAAGATGGACGAACGAGACGAACTTGGTCAAAAGAAGGCCTACGGATCAAATGGGAGGACGAAGATGGACGAACGAGACGAACTTGGTCCAAAGAAGGCCTACGGATCAAATGGGAGGACGAAGATGGACGAACGAGACGAACTTGGTCCAAAGAAGGCCAACGGATCAAATGGGAGGACGAAGATGGACGAACGAGACGAACTTGGTCGAAAGAAGGCCTACGGATCAAATGGGAGGACGAAGATGGACGAACGAGACGAACGTGGTCCAAAGAAGGCCTACGGATCAAATGGGAGGACGAAGATGGGGGAACGAGGCGAACTTGGTCCAAAGAAGGCCTACGGATCAAATGGGAGGACGAAGAGGGACGAACGAGACAAACATGGTGCAAAGAAGGCCTACAGAGCAAATGGGAGGACGAAGATGGACGAACGAGACGAACTTGGTCAAAAGAAGGCCTACGGATCAAATGGGAGGACGAAGATGGACGAACGAGACGAACTTGGTCCAAAGAAGGCCTACGGATCAAATGGGAGGACGAAGATGGACGAACGAGACGAACTTGGTCCAAAGAAGGCCAACGGATCAAATGGGAGGACGAAGATGGACGAACGAGACGAACTTGGTCGAAAGAAGGCCTACGGATCAAATGGGAGGACGAAGATGGACGAACGAGACGAACGTGGTCCAAAGAAGGCCTACGGATCAAATGGGAGGACGAAGATGGGGGAACGAGGCGAACTTGGTCCAAAGAAGGCCTACGGATCAAATGGGAGGACGAAAATGGACGAACGAGACAAACTTGGTCCAAAGAATTCCAACGGATCAAATGGGAGGATGAAGATGGACGAACGAGACAAACTTGGTCCAAAGAATTCCAACGGATCAAATGGGAGGACGAAGGTGGTAGAACAAGACAAACTTGGTCCAAAGAAGGCCTACGGATCAAATGGGAGGACGAAGAGGGACGAACGAGACGAACTTGGTCCAAAGAAGGCCTACGGAGCAAATGGGAGGACGAAGATGGACGAACGAGACGAACTTGGTCCAAAAAAGGTCTAGGGATCAAATGGGAAGACGAAGATGGACGAACGAGACGAACTTGGTCCAAAGAAGGCCTACGGATCAAATGGGAGGACGAAGATGGACGAACGAGACGAACTTGGCCCAAAGAAGGCCTACGGATCAAATGGGAGGACGAAGATGGACGAACGAGACGAACTTGGTCCAACGAAGGCCAACGGATCAAATGGGAGGACGAAGATGGACGAACGAGACGAACTTGGTCCAAAGAAGGCCTAGGGATCAAATGGGAGGACGAAGATGGAGGAACGAGGCGAACTTGGTCCAAAGAAGGCCTACGGATCAAATGGGAGGACGAAGATGGACGAACGAGACAAACTTCGTCCAAAGAATTCCAACGGATCAAATGGGAGGACGAAGGTGGTAGAACAAGACGAACTTGGTCCAAAGAAGGCCTACGGATCAAATGGGAGGACGAAGAGGGACGAACGAGAGAAACATGGTGCAAAGAAGGCCTACGGAGCAAATGGGAGGACGAAGATGGACGAACGAGACGAACTTGGTCAAAAGAAGGCCTACGGATCAAATGGGAGGACGAAGATGGACGAACGAGACGAACGTGGTCCAAAGAAGGCCTACGGATCAAATGGGAGGACGAAGATGGGGGAACGAGGCGAACTTGGTCCAAAGAAGGCCTACGGATCAAATGGGAGGACGAAGGTGGTAGAACAAGACGAACTTGGTCCAAAGAAGGCCTAGGGATCAAAAGGGAGGACGAAGATGGAGGAACGAGGCGAACTTGGTCCAAAGAAGGCCTACGGATCAAATGGGAGGACGAAGGTGGTAGAACAAGACGAACTTGGTCCAAAGAAGGCCTACGGATCAAATGGGAGGACGAAGAGGGACGAACGAGACAAACATGGTGCAAAGAAGGCCTACAGAGCAAATGGGAGGACGAAGATGGACGAACGAGACGAACTTGGTCAAAAGAAGGCCTACGGATCAAATGGGAGGACGAAGATGGACGAACGAGACGAACTTGGTCCAAAGAAGGCCTACGGATCAAATGGGAGGACGAAGATGGACGAACGAGACGAACTTGGTCCAAAGAAGGCTACGAAGATGGACGAACGAGACGAACTTGGTCCAAAGAAGGCCTACGGATCAAATGGGAGGACGAAGATGGACGAACGAGACGAACTTGGTCCAAAGAAGGCCAACGGATCAAATGGGAGGACGAAGATGGACGAACGAGACGAACTTGGTCGAAAGAAGGCCTACGGATCAAATGGGAGGACGAAGATGGACGAACGAGACGAACGTGGTCCAAAGAAGGCCTACGGATCAAATGGGAGGACGAAGATGGGGGAACGAGGCGAACTTGGTCCAAAGAAGGCCTACGGATCAAATGGGAGGACGAAAATGGACGAACGAGACAAACTTGGTCCAAAGAATTCCAACGGATCAAATGGGAGGATGAAGATGGACGAACGAGACAAACTTGGTCCAAAGAATTCCAACGGATCAAATGGGAGGACGAAGGTGGTAGAACAAGACAAACTTGGTCCAAAGAAGGCCTACGGATCGAATGGGAGGACGAAGAGGGACGAACGAGACGAACTTGGTCCAAAGAAGGCCTACGGAGCAAATGGGAGGACGAAGATGGACGAACGAGACGAACTTGGTCCAAAAAAGGTCTAGGGATCAAATGGGAAGACGAAGATGGACGAACGAGACGAACTTGGTCCAAAGAAGGCCTACGGATCAAATGGGAGGACGAAGATGGACGAACGAGACGAACTTGGCCCAAAGAAGGCCTACGGATCAAATGGGAGGACGAAGATGGACGAACGAGACGAACTTGGTCCAACGAAGGCCAACGGATCAAATGGGAGGACGAAGATGGACGAACGAGACGAACTTGGTCCAAAGAAGGCCTAGGGATCAAATGGGAGGACGAACATGGAGGAACGAGGCGAACTTGGTCCAAAGAAGGCCTACGGATCAAATGGGAGGACGAAGATGGACGAACGAGACAAACTTCGTCCAAAGAATTCCAACGGATCAAATGGGAGGACGAAGGTGGTAGAACAAGACGAACTTGGTCCAAAGAAGGCCTACGGATCAAATGGGAGGACGAAGAGGGACGAACGAGACAAACATGGTGCAAAGAAGGCCTACGGAGCAAATGGGAGGACGAAGATGGACGAACGAGACGAACTTGGTCAAAAGAAGGCCTACGGATCAAATGGGAGGACGAAGATGGACGAACGAGACGAACGTGGTCCAAAGAAGGCCTACGGATCAAATGGGATGACGAAGATGGGGGAACGAGGCGAACTTGGTCCAAAGAAGGCCTACGGATCAAATGGGAGGACGAAGATGGACGAACGAGACAAACTTGGTCCAAAGAATTCCAACGGATCAAATGGGAGGACGAAGATGGACGAACGAGACAAACTTGGTCCAAAGAATTCCAACGGATCAAATGGGAGGACGAAGGTGGTAGAACAAGACGAACTTGGTCCAAAGAAGGCCTACGGATCAAATGGGAGGACGAAGAGGGACGAACGAGACAAACATGGTGCAAAGAAGGCCTACAGAGCAAATGGGAGGACGAAGATGGACGAACGAGACGAACTTGGTCAAAAGAAGGCCTACGGATCAAATGGGAGGACGAAGATGGACGAACGAGACGAACTTGGTCCAAAGAAGGCCTACGGATCAAATGGGAGGACGAAGATGGACGAACGAGACGAACTTGGTCCAAAGAAGGCTACGAAGATGGACGAACGAGACGAACTTGGTCCAAAGAAGGCCTACGGATCAAATGGGAGGACGAAGATGGACGAACGAGACGAACTTGGTCCAAAGAAGGCCAACGGATCAAATGGGAGGACGATGATGGACGAACGAGACGAACTTGGTCGAAAGAAGGCCTACGGATCAAATGGGAGGACGAAGATGGACGAACGAGACGAACGTGGTCCAAAGAAGGCCTACGGATCAAATGGGAGGACGAAGATGGGGGAACGAGGCGAACTTGGTCCAAAGAAGGCCTACGGATCAAATGGGAGGACGAAAATGGACGAACGAGACAAACTTGGTCCAAAGAATTCCAACGGATCAAATGGGAGGATGAAGATGGACGAACGAGACAAACTTGGTCCAAAGAATTCCAACGGATCAAATGGGAGGACGAAGGTGGTAGAACAAGACAAACTTGGTCCAAAGAAGGCCTACGGATCGAATGGGAGGACGAAGAGGGACGAACGAGACGAACTTGGTCCAAAGAAGGCCTACGGAGCAAATGGGAGGACGAAGATGGACGAACGAGACGAACTTGGTCCCAAAAAGGTCTAGGGATCAAATGGGAAGACGAAGATGGATGAACGAGACGAACTTGGTCCAAAGAAGGCCTACGGATCAAATGGGAGGACGAAGATGGACGAACGAGACGAACTTGGCCCAAAGAAGGCCTACGGATCAAATGGGAGGACGAAGATGGACGAACGAGACGAACTTGGTCCAACGAAGGCCAACGGATCAAATGGGAGGACGAAGATGGACGAACGAGACGAACTTGGTCCAAAGAAGGCCTAGGGATCAAATGGGAGGACGAAGATGGAGGAACGAGGCGAACTTGGTCCAAAGAAGGCCTACGGATCAAATGGGAGGACGAAGATGGACGAACGAGACAAACTTCGTCCAAAGAATTCCAACGGATCAAATGGGAGGACGAAGGTGGTAGAACAAGACGAACTTGGTCCAAAGAAGGCCTACGGATCAAATGGGAGGACGAAGAGGGACGAACGAGACAAACATGGTGCAAAGAAGGCCTACGGAGCAAATGGGAGGACGAAGATGGACGAACGAGACGAACTTGGTCAAAAGAAGGCCTACGGATCAAATGGGAGGACGAAGATGGACGAACGAGACGAACGTGGTCCAAAGAAGGCCTACGGATCAAATGGGATGACGAAGATGGGGGAACGAGGCGAACTTGGTCCAAAGAAGGCCTACGGATCAAATGGGAGGACGAAGATGGACGAACGAGACAAACTTGGTCCAAAGAATTCCAACGGATCAAATGGGAGGACGAAGATGGACAAACGAGACAAACTTGGTCCAAAGAATTCCAACGGATCAAATGGGAGGACGAAGGTGGTAGAACAAGACAAACTTGGTCCAAAGAAGGCCTACGGATCAAATGGGAGGACAAAGAGGGACGAACGAGACGAACTTGGTCCAAAGAAGGCCTACGGAGCAAATGGGAGGACGAAGATGGACGAACGAGACGAACTTGGTCCAAAAAAGGTCTAGGGATCAAATGGGAAGACGAAGATGGACGAACGAGACGAACTTGGTCCAAAGAAGGCCTACGGATCAAATGGGAGGACGAAGATGGACGAACGAGACGAACTTGGCCCAAAGAAGGCCTACGGATCAAATGGGAGGACGAAGATGGACGAACGAGACGAACTTGGTCCAACGAAGGCCAACGGATCAAATGGGAGGACGAAGATGGACGAACGAGACGAACTTGGTCCAAAGAAGGCCTAGGGATCAAATGGGAGGACGAAGATGGAGGAACGAGGCGAACTTGGTCCAAAGAAGGCCTACGGATCAAATGGGAAGACGAAGATGGACGAACGAGACAAACTTCGTCCAAAGAATTCCAACGGATCAAATGGGAGGACGAAGGTGGTAGAACAAGACGAACTTGGTCCAAAGAAGGCCTACGGATCAAATGGGAGGACGAAGAGGGACGAACGAGACAAACATGGTGCAAAGAAGGCCTACGGAGCAAATGGGAGGACGAAGATGGACGAACGAGACGAACTTGGTCAAAAGAAGGCCTACGGATCAAATGGGAGGACGAAGATGGACGAACGAGACGAACGTGGTCCAAAGAAGGCCTACGGATCAAATGGGAGGACGAAGATGGGGGAACGAGGCGAACTTGGTCCAAAGAAGGCCTACGGATCAAATGGGAGGACGAAGGTGGTAGAACAAGACGAACTTGGTCCAAAGAAGGCCTAGGGATCAAATGGGAGGACGAAGATGGAGGAACGAGGCGAACTTGGTCCAAAGAAGGCCTACGGATCAAATGGGAGGACGAAGGTGGTAGAACAAGACGAACTTGGTCCAAAGAAGGCCTACGGATCAAATGGGAGGACGAAGAGGGACGAACGAGACAAACATGGTGCAAAGAAGGCCTACAGAGCAAATGGGAGGACGAAGATGGACGAACGAGACGAACTTGGTCAAAAGAAGGCCTACGGATCAAATGGGAGGACGAAGATGGACGAACGAGACGAACTTGGTCCAAAGAAGGCCTACGGATCAAATGGGAGGACGAAGATGGACGAACGAGACGAACTTGGTCCAAAGAAGGCTACGAAGATGGACGAACGAGACGAACTTGGTCCAAAGAAGGCCTACGGATCAAATGGGAGGACGAAGATGGACGAACGAGACGAACTTGGTCCAAAGAAGGCCAACGGATCAAATGGGAGGACGAAGATGGACGAACGAGACGAACTTGGTCGAAAGAAGGCCTACGGATCAAATGGGAGGACGAAGATGGACGAACGAGACGAACGTGGTCCAAAGAAGGCCTACGGATCAAATGGGAGGACGAAGATGGGAGAACGAGGCGAACTTGGTCCAAAGAAGGCCTACGGATCAAATGGGAGGACGAAAATGGACGAACGAGACAAACTTGGTCCAAAGAATTCCAACGGATCAAATGGGAGGATGAAGATGGACGAACGAGACAAACTTGGTCCAAAGAATTCCAACGGATCAAATGGGAGGACGAAGGTGGTGGAACAAGACAAACTTGGTCCAAAGAAGGCCTACGGATCGAATGGGAGGACGAAGAGGGACGAACGAGACGAACTTGGTCCAAAGAAGGCCTACGGAGCAAATGGGAGGACGAAGATGGACGAACGAGACGAACTTGGCCCAAAGAAGGCCTACGGATCAAATGGGAGGACGAAGATGGACGAACGAGACGAACTTGGTCCAACGAAGGCCAACGGATCAAATGGGAGGACGAAGATGGACGAACGAGACGAACTTGGTCCAAAGAAGGCCTAGGGATCAAATGGGAGGACGAAGATGGAGGAACGAGGCGAACTTGGTCCAAAGAAGGCCTACGGATCAAATGGGAGGACGAAGATGGACGAACGAGACAAACTTCGTCCAAAGAATTCCAACGGATCAAATGGGAGGACGAAGGTGGTAGAACAAGACGAACTTGGTCCAAAGAAGGCCTACGGATCAAATGGGAGGACGAAGAGGGACGAACGAGACAAACATGGTGCAAAGAAGGCCTACGGAGCAAATGGGAGGACGAAGATGGACGAACGAGACGAACTTGGTCAAAAGAAGGCCTACGGATCAAATGGGAGGACGAAGATGCACGAACGAGACGAACGTGGTCCAAAGAAGGCCTACGGATCAAATGGGATGACGAAGATGGGGGAACGAGGCGAACTTGGTCCAAAGAAGGCCTACGGATCAAATGGGAGGACGAAGATGGACGAACGAGACAAACTTGGTCCAAAGAATTCCAACGGATCAAATGGGAGGACGAAGATGGACGAACGAGACAAACTTGGTCCAAAGAATTCCAACGGATCAAATGGGAGGACGAAGGTGGTAGAACAAGACAAACTTGGTCCAAAGAAGGCCTACGGATCAAATGGGAGGACAAAGAGGGACGAACGAGACGAACTTGGTCCAAAGCAGGCCTACGGAGCAAATGGGAGGACGAAGATGGACGAACGAGACGAACTTGGTCCAAAAAAGGTTTAGGGATCAAATGGGAAGACGAAGATGGACGAACGAGACGAACTTGGTCCAAAGAAGGCCTACGGATCAAATGGGAGGACGAAGATGGACGAACGAGACGAACTTGGCCCAAAGAAGGCCTACGGATCAAATGGGAGGACGAAGATGGACGAACGAGACGAACTTGGTCCAACGAAGGCCAACGGATCAAATGGGAGGACGAAGATGGACGAACGAGACGAACTTGGTCCAAAGAAGGCCTAGGGATCAAATGGGAGGACGAAGATGGAGGAACGAGGCGAACTTGGTCCAAAGAAGGCCTACGGATCAAATGGGAAGACGAAGATGGACGAACGAGACAAACTTCGTCCAAAGAATTCCAACGGATCAAATGGGAGGACGAAGGTGGTAGAACAAGACGAACTTGGTCCAAAGAAGGCCTACGGATCAAATGGGAGGACGAAGAGGGACGAACGAGACAAACATGGTGCAAAGAAGGCCTACGGAGCAAATGGGAGGACGAAGATGGATGAACGAGACGAACTTGGTCAAAAGAAGGCCTACGGATCAAATGGGAGGACGAAGATGGACGAACGATACGAACTTGGTCCAAAGAAGGCCTACGGATCAAATGGGAGGACGAAGATGGACGAACGAGACGAACTTGGTCCAAAGAAGGCCAACGGATCAAATGGGAGGACGAAGATGGACGAACGAGACGAACTTGGTCCAAAGAAGGCCTACGGATCAAATGGGAGGACGAAGAGGGACGAACGAGACAAACATGGTGCAAAGAAGGCCTACGGAGCAAATGGGAGGACGAAGATGGACGAACGAGACGAACTTGGTCAAAAGAAGGCCTACGGGTCAAATGGGAGGACGAAGATGGACGAACGAGACGAACTTGGTCCAAAGAAGGCCTACGGATCAAATGGGAGGACGAAGATGGACGAACGAGACGAACTTGGTCCAAAGAAGGCCTAGGGATCAAATGGGAGGACGAAGATGGAGGAACGAGGCGAACTTGGTCCAAAGAAGGCCTACGGATCAAATGGGAGGACGAAGATGGACGAACGAGACAAACTTGGTCCAAAGAATTCCAACGGATCAAATGGGAGGACGAAGGTGGTAGAACAAGACGAACTTGGTCCAAAGAAGGCCTACGGATCAAATGGGAGGACGAAGAGGGACGAACGAGACAAACATGGTGCAAAGAAGGCCTACGGAGCAAATGGGAGGACGAAGATGGACGAACGAGACGAACTTGGTCAAAAGAAGGCCTACGGATCAAATGGGAGGACGAAGATGGACGAACGAGACGAACTTGGTCCAAAGAAGGCCTACGGATCAAATGGGAGGACGAAGATGGACGAACGAGACGAACTTGGACCAAAGAAGGCCTAGGGATCAAATGGGAGGACGAAGATGGAGGAACGAGGCGAACTTGGTCCAAAGAAGGCCTACGGCTCAAATGGGAGGGCGAAGATGGACGAACGAGACAAACTTGATCCAAAGAAGGCCTACGGATCAAATGGGAGGACGAAGATGGACGAACGAGACAAACATGGTGCAAAGAAGGCCTACGGAGCAAATGGGAGGACGAAGATGGACGAACGAGACGAACTTGGTCAAAAGAAGGCCTACGGATCAAATGGGAGGACGAAGATGGACGAACGAGACGAACTTGGTCCAAAGAAGGCCTACGGATCAAATGGGAGGACGAAGAGGGACGAACGAGACAAACATGGTGCAAAGAAGGCCTACAGAGCAAATGGGAGGACGAAGATGGACGAACGAGACGAACTTGGTCAAAAGAAGGCCTACGGATCAAATGGGAGGACGAAGATGGACGAACGAGACGAACTTGGTCCAAAGAAGGCCTACGGATCAAATGGGAGGACGAAGATGGACGAACGAGACGAACTTGGTCCAAAGAAGGCCTACGGATCAAATGGGAGGACGAAGATGGACGAACGAGACGAACTTGGTCAAAAGAAGGCCTACGGATCAAATGGGAGGACGAACATGAACGAACGAGACGAACTTGGTCCAAAGAAGGCCTACGGATCAAATGGGAGGACGAAGATGGACGAACGAGACGAACTTGGTCCAAAGAAGGCCAACGGATCAAATGGGAGGACGAAGATGGACGAACGAGACGAACTTGGTCCAAAGAAGGCCTACGGATCAAATGGGAGGACGAAGATGGACGAACGAGACGAACGTGGTCCAAAGAAGGCCAACGGATCAAATGGGAGGACGAAGATGGACGAACGAGACGAACTTGGTCCAAAGAAGGCCTACGGATCAAATGGGAGGACGAAGATGGACGAACGAGACGAACTTGGTCCAAAGAATTCCAACGGATCAAATGGGAGGATGAAGATGGACGAACGAGACGAACTTGGTCCAAAGAATTCCAACGGATCAAATGGGAGGACGAAGATGGACGAACGAGACGAACTTGGTCCAAAGAAAGCCTAGGGATCAAATGGGAGGACGAAGATGGAGGAACGAGGCGAACTTGGTCCAAATAAGGCCTACGGGTCAAATGGGAGGACGAAGATGGACGAACGAGACAAACTTGGTCCAAAGAATTCCAACGGATCAAATGGGAGGACGAAGGTGGTAGAACAAGACGAACTTGGTCCAAAGAAGGCCTAGGGATCAAATGGGAGGACGAAGATGGAGGAACGAGGCGAACTTGGTCCAAAGAAGGCCTACGGATCAAATGGGAGGACGAAGGTGGTAGAACAAGACGAACTTGGTCCAAAAAAGGCCTACGGATCAAATGGGAGGACGAAGGTGGTAGAACAAGACGAACTTGGTCCAAAGAAGGCCTACGGATCAAATGGGAGGACGAAGATGGACGAACGAGACGAACTTGGTCCAAAGAAGGCCAACGGATCAAATGGGAGGACGAAGATGGACGAACGAGACGAACTTGGTCGAAAGAAGGCCTACGGATCAAATGGGAGGACGAAGATGGACGAACGAGACGAACGTGGTCCAAAGAAGGCCTACGGATCAAATGGGAGGACGAAGATGGGGGAACGAGGTGAACTTGGTCCAAAGAAGGCCTACGGATCAAATGGGAGGACGAAAATGGACGAACGAGACAAACTTGGTCCAAAGAATTCCAACGGATCAAATGGGAGGATGAAGATGGACGAACGAGACAAACTTGGTCCAAAGAATTCCAACGGATCAAATGGGAGGACGAAGGTGGTAGAACAAGACAAACTTGGTCCAAAGAAGGCCTACGGATCAAATGGGAGGACGAAGAGGGACGAACGAGACGAACTTGGTCCAAAGAAGGCCTACGGAGCAAATGGGAGGACGAAGATGGACGAACGAGACGAACTTGGTCCAAAAAAGGTCTAGGGATCAAATGGGAAGACGAAGAAGGACGAACGAGACGAACTTGGTCCAAAGAAGGCCTACGGATCAAATGGGAGGACGAAGATGGACGAACGAGACGAACTTGGCCCAAAGAAGGCCTACGGATCAAATGGGAGGACGAAGATGGACGAACGAGACGAACTTGGTCCAAAGAAAGCCTAGGGATCAAATGGGAGGACGAAGATGGAGGAACGAGGCGAACTTGGTCCAAAGAAGGCCTACGGGTCAAATGGGAGGACGAAGATGGACGAACGAGACAAACTTGGTCCAAAGAATTCCAACGGATCAAATGGGAGGACGAAGGTGGTAGAACAAGACGAACTTGGTCCAAAGAAGGCCTAGGGATCAAATGGGAGGACGAAGATGGAGGAACGAGGCGAACTTGGTCCAAAGAAGGCCTACGGATCAAATGGGAGGACGAAGGTGGTAGAACAAGACGAACTTGGTCCAAAGAAGGCCTACGGATCAAATGGGAGGACGAAGAGGGACGAACGAGACAAACATGGTGCAAAGAAGGCCTACAGAGCAAATGGGAGGACGAAGATGGACGAACGAGACGAACTTGGTCAAAAGAAGGCCTACGGATCAAATGGGAGGACGAAGATGGACGAACGAGACGAACTTGGTCCAAAGAAGGCCTACGGATCAAATGGGAGGACGAAGATGGACGAACGAGACGAACTTGGTCCAAAGAAGGCCAACAGATCAAATGGGAGGACGAAGATGGACGAACGAGACGAACTTGGTCGAAAGAAGGCCTACGGATCAAATGGGAGGACGAAGATGGACGAACGAGACGAACGTGGTCCAAAGAAGGCCTACGGATCAAATGGGAGGACGAAGATGGGGGAACGAGGCGAACTTGGTCCAAAGAAGGCCTACGGATCAAATGGGAGGACGAAAATGGACGAACGAGACAAACTTGGTCCAAAGAATTCCAACGGATCAAATGGGAGGATGAAGATGGACGAACGAGACAAACTTGGTCCAAAGAATTCCAACGGATCAAATGGGAGGACGAAGGTGGTAGAACAAGACAAACTTGGTCCAAAGAAGGCCTAGGGATCAAATGGGAGGACGAAGATGGAGGAACGAGGCGAACTTGGTCCAAAGAAGGCCTACGGATCAAATGGGAGGACGAAGATGGACGAACGAGACAAACTTCGTCCAAAGAATTCCAACGGATCAAATGGGAGGACGAAGGTGGTAGAACAAGACGAACTTGGTCCAAAGAAGGCCTACGGATCAAATGGGAGGACGAAGAGGGACGAACGAGACAAACATGGTGCAAAGAAGGCCTACGGAGCAAATGGGAGGACGAAGATGGACGAACGAGACGAACTTGGTCAAAAGAAGGCCTACGGATCAAATGGGAGGACGAAGATGGACGAACGAGACGAACGTGGTCCAAAGAAGGCCTACGGATCAAATGGGAGGACGAAGATGGGGGAACGAGGCGAACTTGGTCCAAAGAAGGCCTACGGATCAAATGGGAGGACGAAGATGGACGAACGAGACAAACTTGGTCCAAAGAATTCCAACGGATCAAATGGGAGGACGAAGGTGGTAGAACAAGACGAACTTGGTCCAAAGAAGGCCTAGGGATCAAATGGGAGGACGAAGATGGAGGAACGAGGCGAACTTGGTCCAAAGAAGGCCTACGGATCAAATGGGAGGACGAAGGTGGTAGAACAAGACGAACTTGGTCCAAAGAAGGCCTACGGATCAAATGGGAGGACGAAGAGGGACGAACGAGACAAACATGGTGCAAAGAAGGCCTACAGAGCAAATGGGAGGACGAAGATGGACGAACGAGACGAACTTGGTCAAAAGAAGGCCTACGGATCAAATGGGAGGACGAAGATGGACGAACGAGACGAACTTGGTCCAAAGAAGGCCTACGGATCAAATGGGAGGACGAAGATGGACGAACGAGACGAACTTGGTCCAAAGAAGGCCAACAGATCAAATGGGAGGACGAAGATGGACGAACGAGACGAACTTGGTCGAAAGAAGGCCTACGGATCAAATGGGAGGACGAAGATGGACGAACGAGACGAACGTGGTCCAAAGAAGGCCTACGGATCAAATGGGAGGACGAAGATGGGGGAACGAGGCGAACTTGGTCCAAAGAAGGCCTACGGATCAAATGGGAGGACGAAAATGGACGAACGAGACAAACTTGGTCCAAAGAATTCCAACGGATCAAATGGGAGGATGAAGATGGACGAACGAGACAAACTTGGTCCAAAGAATTCCAACGGATCAAATGGGAGGACGAAGGTGGTAGAACAAGACAAACTTGGTCCAAAGAAGGCCTAGGGATCAAATGGGAGGACGAAGATGGAGGAACGAGGCGAACTTGGTCCAAAGAAGGCCTACGGATCAAATGGGAGGACGAAGATGGACGAACGAGACAAACTTCGTCCAAAGAATTCCAACGGATCAAATGGGAGGACGAAGGTGGTAGAACAAGACGAACTTGGTCCAAAGAAGGCCTACGGATCAAATGGGAGGACGAAGAGGGACGAACGAGACAAACATGGTGCAAAGAAGGCCTACGGAGCAAATGGGAGGACGAAGATGGACGAACGAGACGAACTTGGTCAAAAGAAGGCCTACGGATCAAATGGGAGGACGAAGATGGACGAACGAGACGAACGTGGTCCAAAGAAGGCCTACGGATCAAATGGGAGGACGAAGATGGGGGAACGAGGCGAACTTGGTCCAAAGAAGGCCTACGGATCAAATGGGAGGACGAAGATGGACGAACGAGACAAACTTGGTCCAAAGAATTCCAACGGATCAAATGGGAGGACGAAGATGGACGAACGAGACAAACTTGGTCCAAAGAATTCCAACGGATCAAATGGGAGGACGAAGGTGGTAGAACAAGACAAACTTGGTCCAAAGAAGGCCTACGGATCAAATGGGAGGACGAAGAGGGACGAACGAGACGAACTTGGTCCAAAGAAGGCCTAGGGATCAAATGGGAAGACGAAGATGGACGAACGAGACGAACTTGGTCCAAAGAAGGCCTACGGATCAAATGGGAGGACGAAGATGGACGAACGAGACGAACTTGGCCCAAAGAAGGCCTACGGATCAAATGGGAGGACGAAGATGGACGAACGAGACGAACTTGGTCCAACGAAGGCCAACGGATCAAATGGGAGGACGAAGATGGACGAACGAGACGAACTTGGTCCAAAGAAGGCCTAGGGATCAAATGGGAGGACGAAGATGGAGGAACGAGGCGAACTTGGTCCAAAGAAGGCCTACGGATCAAATGGGAAGACGAAGATGGACGAACGAGACAAACTTCGTCCAAAGAATTCCAACGGATCAAATGGGAGGACGAAGGTGGTAGAACAAGACGAACTTGGTCCAAAGAAGGCCTACGGATCAAATGGGAGGACGAAGAGGGACGAACGAGACAAACATGGTGCAAAGAAGGCCTACGGAGCAAATGGGAGGACGAAGATGGATGAACGAGACGAACTTGGTCAAAAGAAGGCCTACGGATCAAATGGGAGGACGAAGACGGACGAACGATACGAACTTGGTCCAAAGAAGGCCTACAGATCAAATGGGAGGACGAAGATGGACGAACGAGACGAACTTGGTCCAAAGAAGGCCAACGGATCAAATGGGAGGACGACGATGGACGAACGAGACGAACTTGGTCCAAAGAAGGCCTACGGATCAAATGGGAGGATGAAGAGGGACGAACGAGACAAACATGGTGCAAAGAAGGCCTACGGAGCAAATGGGAGGACGAAGATGGACGAACGAGACGAACTTGGTCAAAAGAAGGCCTACGGGTCAAATGGGAGGACGAAGATGGACGAACGAGACGAACTTGGTCCAAAGAAAGCCTAGGGATCAAATGGGAGGACGAAGATGGAGGAACGAGGCGAACTTGGTCCAAAGAAGGCCTACAGGTCAAATGGGAGGACGAAGATGGACGAACGAGACAAACTTGGTCCAAAGAATTCCAACGGATCAAATGGGAGGACGAAGGTGGTAGAACAAGACGAACTTGGTCCAAAGAAGGCCTAGGGATCAAATGGGAGGACGAAGATGGAGGAACGAGGCGAACTTGGTCCAAAGAAGGCCTACGGATCAAATGGGAGGACGAAGGTGGTAGAACAAGACGAACTTGGTCCAAAGAAGGCCTACGGATCAAATGGGAGGACGAAGAGGGACGAACGAGACAAACATGGTGCAAAGAAGGCCTACAGAGCAAATGGGAGGACGAAGATGGACGAACGAGACGAACTTGGTCAAAAGAAGGCCTACGGATCAAATGGGAGGACGAAGATGGACGAACGAGACGAACTTGGTCCAAAGAAGGCCTACGGATCAAATGGGAGGACGAAGATGGACGAACGAGACGAACTTGGTCCAAAGAAGGCCAACAGATCAAATGGGAGGACGAAGATGGACGAACGAGACGAACTTGGTCGAAAGAAGGCCTACGGATCAAATGGGAGGACGAAGATGGACGAACGAGACGAACGTGGTCCAAAGAAGGCCTACGGATCAAATGGGAGGACGAAGATGGGGGAACGAGGCGAACTTGGTCCAAAGAAGGCCTACGGATCAAATGGGAGGACGAAAATGGACGAACGAGACAAACTTGGTCCAAAGAATTCCAACGGATCAAATGGGAGGATGAAGATGGACGAACGAGACAAACTTGGTCCAAAGAATTCCAACGGATCAAATGGGAGGACGAAGGTGGTAGAACAAGACAAACTTGGTCCAAAGAAGGCCTAGGGATCAAATGGGAGGACGAAGATGGAGGAACGAGGCGAACTTGGTCCAAAGAAGGCCTACGGATCAAATGGGAGGACGAAGATGGACGAACGAGACAAACTTCGTCCAAAGAATTCCAACGGATCAAATGGGAGGACGAAGGTGGTAGAACAAGACGAACTTGGTCCAAAGAAGGCCTACGGATCAAATGGGAGGACGAAGAGGGACGAACGAGACAAACATGGTGCAAAGAAGGCCTACGGAGCAAATGGGAGGACGAAGATGGACGAACGAGACGAACTTGGTCAAAAGAAGGCCTACGGATCAAATGGGAGGACGAAGATGGACGAACGAGACGAACGTGGTCCAAAGAAGGCCTACGGATCAAATGGGAGGACGAAGATGGGGGAACGAGGCGAACTTGGTCCAAAGAAGGCCTACGGATCAAATGGGAGGACGAAGATGGACGAACGAGACAAACTTGGTCCAAAGAATTCCAACGGATCAAATGGGAGGACGAAGATGGACGAACGAGACAAACTTGGTCCAAAGAATTCCAACGGATCAAATGGGAGGACGAAGGTGGTAGAACAAGACAAACTTGGTCCAAAGAAGGCCTACGGATCAAATGGGAGGACGAAGAGGGACGAACGAGACGAACTTGGTCCAAAGAAGGCCTAGGGATCAAATGGGAAGACGAAGATGGACGAACGAGACGAACTTGGTCCAAAGAAGGCCTACGGATCAAATGGGAGGACGAAGATGGACGAACGAGACGAACTTGGCCCAAAGAAGGCCTACGGATCAAATGGGAGGACGAAGATGGACGAACGAGACGAACTTGGTCCAACGAAGGCCAACGGATCAAATGGGAGGACGAAGATGGACGAACGAGACGAACTTGGTCCAAAGAAGGCCTAGGGATCAAATGGGAGGACGAAGATGGAGGAACGAGGCGAACTTGGTCCAAAGAAGGCCTACGGATCAAATGGGAAGACGAAGATGGACGAACGAGACAAACTTCGTCCAAAGAATTCCAACGGATCAAATGGGAGGACGAAGGTGGTAGAACAAGACGAACTTGGTCCAAAGAAGGCCTACGGATCAAATGGGAGGACGAAGAGGGACGAACGAGACAAACATGGTGCAAAGAAGGCCTACGGAGTAAATGGGAGGACGAAGATGGATGAACGAGACGAACTTGGTCAAAAGAAGGCCTACGGATCAAATGGGAGGACGAAGACGGACGAACGATACGAACTTGGTCCAAAGAAGGCCTACAGATCAAATGGGAGGACGAAGATGGACGAACGAGACGAACTTGGTCCAAAGAAGGCCAACGGATCAAATGGGAGGACGAAGATGGACGAACGAGACGAACTTGGTCCAAAGAAGGCCTACGGATCAAATGGGAGGACGAAGAGGGACGAACGAGACAAACATGGTGCAAAGAAGGCCTACGGAGCAAATGGGAGGACGAAGATGGACGAACGAGACGAACTTGGTCAAAAGAAGGCCTACGGGTCAAATGGGAGGACGAAGATGGACGAACGAGACGAACTTGGTCCAAAGAAGGCCTACGGATCAAATTGGAGGACGAAGATGGACGAACGAGACGAACTTGGTCCAAAGAAGGCCTAGGGATCAAATGGGAGGACGAAGATGGAGGAACGAGGCGAACTTGGTCCAAAGAAGGCCTACGGATCAAATGGGAGGACGAAGATGGACGAACGAGACAAACTTGGTCCAAAGAATTCCAACGGATCAAATGGGAGGACGAAGGTGGTAGAACAAGACGAACTTGGTCCAAAGAAGGCCTACGGATCAAATGGGAGGACGAAGAGGGACGAACGAGACAAACATGGTGCAAAGAAGGCCTACGGAGCAAATGGGAGGACGAAGATGGACGAACGAGACGAACTTGGTCAAAAGAAGGCCTACGGATCAAATGGGAGGACGAAGATGGACGAACGAGACGAACTTGGTCCAAAGAAGGCCTACGGATCAAATGGGAGGACGAAGATGGACGAACGAGACGAACTTGGTCCAAAGAAGGCCTACGGATCAAATGGGAGGACGAAGATGGACGAACGAGACGAACTTGGACCAAAGAAGGCCTAGGGATCAAATGGGAGGACGAAGATGGACGAACGAGACGAACTTGGTCCAAAGAAGGCCTACGGATCAAATGGGAGGACGAAGATGGACGAACGAGACGAACGTGGTCCAAAGAAGGCCTACGGATCAAATGGGAGGACGAAGATGGACGAACGAGACGAACTTGGTCCAAAGAAGGCCTACGGATCAAATGGGAGGACGAAGATGGACGAACGAGACGAACTTGGTCCAAAGAATTCCAACGGATCAAATGGGAGGACGAAGATGGATGAACGAGACGAACTTGGACCAAAGAAGGCCTAGGGATCAAATGGGAGGACGAAGATGGAGGAACGAGGCGAACTTGGTCCAAAGAAGGCCTACGGATCAAATGGGAGGACGAAGATGGACGAACGAGACGAACTTGGTCCAAAGAAGGCCTACGGATCAAATGGGAGGACGAAGATGGACGAACGAGACGAACTTGGTCCGAAGAATTCCAACGGATCAAATGGGAGGACGAAGATGGACGAACGAGACGAACTTGGTCAAAAGAAGGCCTACGGATCAAATGGGAGGACGAAGATGGACGAACGAGACGAACTTGGTCCAAAGAAGGCCTACGGATCAAATGGGAGGACGAAGAGGGACGAACGAGACAAACATGGTGCAAAGAAGGCCTACAGAGCAAATGGGAGGACGAAGATGGACGAACGAGACGAACTTGGTCAAAAGAAGGCCTACGGATCAAATGGGAGGACGAAGATGGACGAACGAGACGAACTTGGTCCAAAGAAGGCCTACGGATCAAATGGGAGGACGAAGATGGACGAACGAGACGAACTTGGTCCAAAGAAGGACTAGGGATCAAATGGGAGGACGAAGATGGAGGAACGAGGCGAACTTGGTCCAAAGAAGGCCTACGGATCAAATGGGAGGACGAAGATGGAGGAACGAGGCGAACTTGGTCCAAAGAAGGCCTACGGATCAAATGGGAGGACGAAGATGGACGAACGAGACAAACTTGGTCCAAAGAATTCCAACGGATCAAATGGGAGGACGAAGGTGGTAGAACAAGACGAACTTGGTCCAAAGAAGGCCTACGGATCAAATGGGAGGACGAAGAGGGACGAACGAGACAAACATGGTGCAAAGAAGGCCTACGGAGCAAATGGGAGGACGAAGATGGACGAACGAGACGAACTTGGTCAAAAGAAGGCCTACGGATCAAATGGGAGGACGAAGATGGACGAATGAGACGAACTTGGTCCAAAGAAGGCCTACGGATCAAATGGGAGGACGAAGATGGACGAACGAGACGAACTTGGTCCGAAGAAGGCCTACGGATCAAATGGGAGGACGAAGATGGACGAACGAGACGAACTTGGACCAAAGAAGGCCTAGGGATCAAATGGGAGGACGAAGATGGAGGAACGAGGCGAACTTGGTCCAAAGAAGGCCTACGGCTCAAATGGGAGGACGAAGATGGACGAACGAGACAAACTTGATCCAAAGAAGGCCTACGGATCAAATGGGAGGACGAAGATGGACGAACGAGACAAACATGGTGCAAAGAAGGCCTACGGAGCAAATGGGAGGACGAAGATGGACGAACGAGACGAACTTGGTCAAAAGAAGGCCTACGGATCAAATGGAAGGACGAAGATGGACGAACGAGACGAACTTGGTCCAAAGAAGGCCTACGGATCAAATGGGAGGACGAAGAGGGACGAACGAGACAAACATGGTGCAAAGAAGGCCTACAGAGCAAATGGGAGGACGAAGATGGACGAACGAGACGAACTTGGTCAAAAGAAGGCCTACGGATCAAATGGGAGGACGAAGATGGACGAACGAGACGAACTTGGTCCAAAGAAGGCCTACGGATCAAATGGGAGGACGAAGATGGACGAACGAGACGAACTTGGTCCAAAGAAGGACTAGGGATCAAATGGGAGGACGAAGATGGAGGAACGAGGCGAACTTGGTCCAAAGAAGGCCTACGGATCAAATGGGAGGACGAAGATGGAGGAACGAGGCGAACTTGGTCCAAAGAAGGCCTACGGATCAAATGGGAGGACGAAGATGGACGAACGAGACAAACTTGGTCCAAAGAATTCCAACGGATCAAATGGGAGGACGAAGGTGGTAGAACAAGACGAACTTGGTCCAAAGAAGGCCTACGGATCAAATGGGAGGACGAAGAGGGACGAACGAGACAAACATGGTGCAAAGAAGGCCTACGGAGCAAATGGGAGGACGAAGATGGACGAACGAGACGAACTTGGTCAAAAGAAGGCCTACGGATCAAATGGGAGGACGAAGATGGACGAATGAGACGAACTTGGTCCAAAGAAGGCCTACGGATCAAATGGGAGGACGAAGATGGACGAACGAGACGAACTTGGTCCAAAGAAGGCCTACGGATCAAATGGGAGGACGAAGATGGACGAACGAGACGAACTTGGTCCAAAGAATTCCAACGGATCAAATGGGAGGACGAAGATGGACGAACGAGACGAACTTGGACCAAAGAAGGCCTAGGGATCAAATGGGAGGACGAAGATGGAGGAACGAGGCGAACTTGGTCCAAAGAAGGCCTACGGATCAAATGGGAGGACGAAGATGGACGAACGAGACGAACTTGGTCCAAAGAAGGCCTACGGATCAAATGGGAGGACGAAGATGGACGAACGAGACGAACTTGGTCCAAAGAAGGACTAGGGATCAAATGGGAGGACGAAGATGGAGGAACGAGGCGAACTTGGTCCAAAGAAGGCCTACGGATCAAATGGGAGGACGAAGATGGACGAACGAGACAAACTTGGTCCAAAGAATTCCAACGGATCAAATGGGAGGACGAAGGTGGTAGAACAAGACGAACTTGGTCCAAAGAAGGCCTACGGATCAAATGGGAGGACGAAGAGGGACGAACGAGACAAACATGGTGCAAAGAAGGCCTACGGAGCAAATGGGAGGACGAAGATGGACGAACGAGACGAACTTGGTCAAAAGAAGGCCTACGGATCAAATGGGAGGACGAAGATGGACGAAGGAGACGAACTTGGTCCAAAGAAGGCCCACGGATCAAATGGGAGGACGAAGATGGACGAACGAGACGAACTTGGTCCAAAGAAGGCCTACGGATCAAATGGGAGGACGAAGATGGACGAACGAGACGAACTTGGTCCAAAGAATTCCAACGGATCAAATGGGAGGACGAAGATGGACGAACGAGACGAACTTGGACCAAAGAAGGCCTAGGGATCAAATGGGAGGACGAAGATGGAGGAACGAGGCGAACTTGGTCCAAAGAAGGCCTACGGCTCAAATGGGAGGACGAAGATGGACGAACGAGACAAACTTGATCCAAAGAAGGCCTACGGATCAAATGGGAGGACGAAGATGGACGAACGAGACAAACATGGTGCAAAGAAGGCCTACGGAGCAAATGGGAGGACGAAGATGGACGAACGAGACGAACTTGGTCAAAAGAAGGCCTACGGATCAAATGGGAGGACGAAGATGGACTAACGAGACGAACTTGGTCAAAAGAAGGCCTACGGATCAAATGGAAGGACGAAGATGGACGAACGAGACGAACTTGGTCCAAAGAAGGCCTACGGATCAAATGGGAGGACGAAGAGGGACGAACGAGACAAACATGGTGCAAAGAAGGCCTACAGAGCAAATGGGAGGACGAAGATGGACGAACGAGACGAACTTGGTCAAAAGAAGGCCTACGGATCAAATGGGAGGACGAAGATGGACGAACGAGACGAACTTGGTCCAAAGAAGGCCTACGGATCAAATGGGAGGACGAAGATGGACGAACGAGACGAACTTGGTCCAAAGAAGGACTAGGGATCAAATGGGAGGACGAAGATGGAGGAACGAGGCGAACTTGGTCCAAAGAAGGCCTACGGATCAAATGGGAGGACGAAGATGGAGGAACGAGGCGAACTTGGTCCAAAGAAGGCCTACGGATCAAATGGGAGGACGAAGATGGACGAACGAGACAAACTTGGTCCAAAGAATTCCAACGGATCAAATGGGAGGACGAAGGTGGTAGAACAAGACGAACTTGGTCCAAAGAAGGCCTACGGATCAAATGGGAGGACGAAGGTGGTAGAGCAAGACAAACTTGGTCCAAAGAAGGCCTACGGATCAAATGGGAGGACGAAGAGGGACGAACGAGACGAACTTGGTCCAAAGAAGGCCTACGGAGCAAATGGGAGGACGAAGATGGACGAACGAGATGAACTTGGTCCAAAAAAGGTCTAGGGATCAAATGGGAAGACGAAGATGGACGAACGAGACGAACTTGGTCCAAAGAAGGCCTACAGATCAAATGGGAGGACGAAGATGGACGAACGAGACGAACTTGGCCCAAAGAAGGCCTACGGATCAAATGGGAGGACGAAGATGGACGAACGAGACGAACTTGGTCCAACGAAGGCCAACGGATCAAATGGGAGGACGAAGATGGACGAACGAGACGAACTTGGTCCAAAGAAGGCCTAGGGATCAAATGGGAGGACGAAGATGGAGGAAAGAGGCGAACTTGGTCCAAAGAAGGCCTACGGATCAAATCGGAGGACGAAGATGGACGAACGAGACAAACTTCGTCCAAAGAATTCCAACGGATCAAATGGGAGGACGAAGGTGGTAGAACAAGACGAACTTGGTCCAAAGAAGGCCTACGGATCAAATGGGAGGACGAAGAGGGACGAACGAGACAAACATGGTGCAAAGAAGGCCTACGGAGCAAATGGGAGGACGAAGATGGACGAACGAGACGAACTTGGTCAAAAGAAGGCCTACGGATCAAATGGGAGGACGAAGATGGACGAATGAGACGAACTTGGTCCAAAGAAGGCCTACGGATCAAATGGGAGGACGAAGATGGACGAACGAGACGAACTTGGTCCAAAGAAGGCCTACGGATCAAATGGGAGGACGAAGATGGACGAACGAGACGAACTTGGTCCAAAGAATTCCAACGGATCAAATGGGAGGACGAAGATGGACGAACGAGACGAACTTGGACCAAAGAAGGCCTAGGGATCAAATGGGAGGACGAAGATGGAGGAACGAGGCGAACTTGGTCCAAAGAAGGCCTACGGATCAAATGGGAGGACGAAGATGGACGAACGAGACGAACTTGGTCCAAAGAAGGCCTACGGATCAAATGGGAGGACGAAGATGGACGAACGAGACGAACTTGGTCCAAAGAAGGACTAGGGATCAAATGGGAGGACGAAGATGGAGGAACGAGGCGAACTTGGTCCAAAGAAGGCCTACGGATCAAATGGGAGGACGAAGATGGAGGAACGAGGCGAACTTGGTCCAAAGAAGGCCTACGGATCAAATGGGAGGACGAAGATGGACGAACGAGACAAACTTGGTCCAAAGAATTCCAACGGATCAAATGGGAGGACGAAGGTGGTAGAACAAGACGAACTTGGTCCAAAGAAGGCCTACGGATCAAATGGGAGGACGAAGAGGGACGAACGAGACAAACATGGTGCAAAGAAGGCCTACGGAGCAAATGGGAGGACGAAGATGGACGAACGAGACGAACTTGGTCAAAAGAAGGCCTACGGATCAAATGGGAGGACGAAGATGGACGAAGGAGACGAACTTGGTCCAAAGAAGGCCTACGGATCAAATGGGAGGACGAAGATGGACGAACGAGACGAACTTGGTCCAAAGAAGGCCTACGGATCAAATGGGAGGACGAAGATGGACGAACGAGACGAACTTGGTCCGAAGAATTCCAACGGATCAAATGGGAGGACGAAGATGGACGAACGAGACGAACTTGGACCAAAGAAGGCCTAGGGATCAAATGGGAGGACGAAGATGGAGGAACGAGGCGAACTTGGTCCAAAGAAGGCCTACGGCTCAAATGGGAGGACGAAGATGGACGAACGAGACAAACTTGATCCAAAGAAGGCCTACGGATCAAATGGGAGGACGAAGATGGACGAACGAGACAAACATGGTGCAAAGAAGGCCTACGGAGCAAATGGGAGGACGAAGATGGACGAACGAGACGAACTTGGTCAAAAGAAGGCCTACGGATCAAATGGGAGGACGAAGATGGACGAACGAGACAAACTTCGTCCAAAGAATTCCAACGGATCAAATGGGAGGACGAAGGTGGTAGAACAAGATGAACTTGGTCCAAAGAAGGCCTACGGATCAAATGGGAGGACGAAGATGGACGAACGAGACGAACTTGGTCCAAAGAAGGCCTACGGATCAAATGGGAGGACGAAGATGGACGAACGAGACGAACTTGGTCCGAAGAATTCCAACGGATCAAATGGGAGGACGAAGATGGACGAACGAGACGAACTTGGACCAAAGAAGGCCTAGGGATCAAATGGGAGGACGAAGATGGAGGAACGAGGCGAACTTGGTCCAAAGAAGGCCTACGGCTCAAATGGGAGGACGAAGATGGACGAACGAGACAAACTTGATCCAAAGAAGGCCTACGGATCAAATGGGAGGACGAAGATGGACGAACGAGACAAACATGGTGCAAAGAAGGCCTACGGAGCAAATGGGAGGACGAAGATGGACGAACGAGACAAACATGGTGCAAAGAAGGCCTACGGAGCAAATGGGAGGACGAAGATGGACGAACGAGACGAACTTGGTCAAAAGAAGGCCTACGGATCAAATGGGAGGTCGAAGATGGACTAACGAGACGAACTTGGTCCAAAGAAGGCCTACGGATCAAATGGGAGGACGAAGAGGGACGAACGAGACAAACATGGTGCAAAGAAGGCCTACAGAGCAAATGGGAGGACGAAGATGGACGAACGAGACGAACTTGGTCAAAAGAAGGCCTACGGATCAAATGGGAGGACGAAGATGGACGAACGAGACGAACTTGGTCCAAAGAAGGCCTACGGATCAAATGGGAGGACGAAGATGAACGAACGAGACGAACTTGGTCCAAAGAAGGCCAACGGATCAAATGGGAGGACGAAGATGGACGAACGAGACGAACTTGGTCCAAAGAAGGCCTACGGATCAAATGGGAGGACGAAGATGGACGAACGAGACGAACGTGGTCCAAAGAAGGCCTACGGATCAAATGGGAGGACGAAGATGGGGGAACGAGGCGAACTTGGTCCAAAGAAGGCCTACGGATCAAATGGGAGGACGAAGATGGACGAACGAGACAAACTTGGTCCAAAGAATTCCAACGGATCAAATGGGAGGATGAAGATGGACGAAGGAGACGAACTTGGTCCAAAGAAGGCCTACGGATCAAATAGGAGGACGAAGATGGACGAACGAGACGAACTTGGTCCAAAGAAGGCCTACGGATCAAATGGGAGGACGAAGATGGACGAACGAGACGAACTTGGTCCAAAGAATTCCAACGGATCAAATGGGAGGACGAAGATGGACGAACGAGACGAACTTGGTCCAAAGAAGGCCTACGGATCAAATGGGAGGACGAAGATGGACGAACGAGACGAACGTGGTCCAAAGAAGGCCTACGGATCAAATGGGAGGACGAAGATGGGGGAACGAGGCGAACTTGGTCCAAAGAAGGCCTACGGATCAAATGGGAGGACGAAGATGGACGAACGAGACAAACTTGGTCCAAAGAATTCCAACGGATCAAATGGGAGGATGAAGATGGACGAACGAGACAAACTTGGTCCAAAGAATTCCAACGGATCAAATGGGAGGACGAAGGTGGTAGAACAAGACAAACTTGGTCCAAAGAAGGCCTACGGATCAAATGGGAGGACGAAGAGGGACGAACGAGACGAACTTGGTCCAAAGAAGGCCTACGGAGCAAATGGGAGGACGAAGATGGACGAACGAGATGAACTTGGTCCAAAAAAGGTCTAGGGATCAAATGGGAAGACGAAGATGGACGAACGAGACGAACTTGGTCCAAAGAAGGCCTACAGATCAAATGGGAGGACGAAGATGGACGAACGAGACGAACTTGGCCCAAAGAAGGCCTACGGATCAAATGGGAGGACGAAGATGGACGAACGAGACGAACTTGGTCCAACGAAGGCCAACGGATCAAATGGGAGGACGAAGATGGACGAACGAGACGAACTTGGTCCAAAGAAGGCCTAGGGATCAAATGGGAGGACGAAGATGGAGGAAAGAGGCGAACTTGGTCCAAAGAAGGCCTACGGATCAAATCGGAGGACGAAGATGGACGAACGAGACAAACTTCGTCCAAAGAATTCCAACGGATCAAATGGGAGGACGAAGGTGGTAGAACAAGACGAACTTGGTCCAAAGAAGGCCTACGGATCAAATGGGAGGACGAAGAGGGACGAACGAGACAAACATGGTGCAAAGAAGGCCTACGGAGCAAATGGGAGGACGAAGATGGACGAACGAGACGAACTTGGTCAAAAGAAGGCCTACGGATCAAATGGGAGGACGAAGATGGACGAACGAGACGAACGTGGTCCAAAGAAGGCCTACGGATCAAATGGGAGGACGAAGATGGGGGAACGAGGCGAACATGGTCCAAAGAAGGCCTACGGATCAAATGGGAGGACGAAGATGGACGAACGAGACAAACTTGGTCCAAAGAATTCCAACGGATCAAATGGGAGGACGAAGATGGACGAACGAGACAAACTTGGTCCAAAGAATTCCAACGGATCAAATGGGAGGACGAAGGTGGTAGAACAAGACAAACTTGGTCCAAAGAAGGCCTACGGATCAAATGGGAGGACGAAGAGGGACGAACGAGACGAACTTGGTCCAAAGAAGGCCTACGGAGCAAATGGGAGGACGAAGATGGACGAACGAGACGAACTTGGTCCAAAAAAGGTCTAGGGATCAAATGGGAAGACGAAGATGGACGAACGAGACGAACTTGGTCCAAAGAAGGCCTACGGATCAAATGGGAGGACGAAGATGGACGAACGAGACGAACATGGCCCAAAGAAGGCCTACGGATCAAATGGGAGGACGAAGATGGACGAACGAGACGAACTTGGTCCAACAAAGGCCAACAGATCAAATGGGAGGACGAAGATGGACGAACGAGACGAACTTGGTCCAAAGAAGGCCTAGGGATCAAATGGGAGGACGAAGATGGAGGAACGAGGCGAACTTGGTCCAAAGAATTCCAACGGATCAAATGGGAAGACGAAGATGGACGAACGAGACAAACTTCGTCCAAAGAATTCCAACGGATCAAATGGGAGGACGAAGGTGGTAGAACAAGACGAACTTGGTCCAAAGAAGGCCTACGGATCAAATGGGAGGACGAAGAGGGACGAACGAGACAAACATGGTGCAAAGAAGGCCTACGGAGCAAATGGGAGGACGAAGATGGACGAACGAGACGAACTTGGTCAAAAGAAGGCCTACGGATCAAATGGGAGGACGAAGATGGACGAACGAGACGAACTTGGTCCAAAGAAGGCCAACGGATCAAATGGGAGGACGAAGATGGACGAACGAGACGAACTTGGTCCAAAGAATTCCAACGGATCAAATGGGAGGACGAAGATGGACGAACGAGACGAACTTGGTCCAAAGAATTCCAACGGATCAAATGGGAGGACGAAGATGGACGAACGAGACGAACTTGGTCCAAAGAAGGCCTAGGGATCAAATGGGAGGACGAAGATGGAAGAACGAGGCGAACTTGGTCCAAAGAAGGCCTACGGGTCAAATGGGAGGACGAAGATGGACGAACGAGACAAACTTGATCCAAAGAATTCCAACGGATCAAATGGGAGGACGAAGGTGGTAGAACAAGACGAACTTGGTCCAAAGAAGGCCTACGGATCAAATGGGAGGACGAAGAGGGACGAACGAGACAAACATGGTGCAAAGAAGGCCTACGGAGCAAATGGGAGGACGAAGATGGACGAACGAGACGAACTTGGTCAAAAGAAGGCCTACGGGTCAAATGGGAGGACGAAGATGGACGAACGAGACGAACTTGGTCCAAAGAATTCCAACGGATCAAATGGGAGGACGAAGATGGACGAACGAGACGAACTTGGACCAAAGAAGGCCTAGGGATCAAATGGGAGGACGAAGATGAAGGAACGAGGCGAACTTGGTCCAAAGAAGGCCTACGGCTCAAATGGGAGGACGAAGATGGACGAACGAGACAAACTTGATCCAAAGAAGGCCTACGGATCAAATGGGAGGACGAAGATGGACGAACGAGACAAACATGGTGCAAAGAAGGCCTACGGAGCAAATGGGAGGACGAAGATGGACGAACGAGACGAACTTGGTCCAACGGATCAAATGGGAGGACGAAGATGGACGAACGAGACGAACTTGGTCCAAAGAAGGCCTAGGGATCAAATGGGAGGACGAAGATGGAGGAACGAGGCGAACTTGGTCCAAAGAAGGCCTACGAATCAAATGGGAGGACGAAGATGGACGAACGAGACAAACTTCGTCCAAAGAATTCCAACGGATCAAATGGGAGGACGAAGGTGGTAGAACAAGACGAACTTGGTCCAAAGAAGGCCTACGGATCAAATGGGAGGACGAAGAGGGACGAACGAGACAAACATGGTGCAAAGAAGGCCTACGGAGCAAATGGGAGGACGAAGATGGACGAACGAGACGAACTTGGTCCAAAGAAGGCCTACGGATCAAATGGGAGGACGAAGAGGGACGAACGAGACAAACATGGTGCAAAGAAGGCCTACAGAGCAAATGGAAGGACGAAGATGGACGAACGAGACGAACTTGGTCAAAAGAAGGCCTACGGATCAAATGGGAGGACGAAGATGGACGAACGAGACGAACTTGGTCCAAAGTAGGCCTACGGATCAAATGGGAGGACGAAGATGGACGAACGAGACGAACTTGGTCGAAAGAAGGCCAACGGATCAAATGGGAGGACGAAGATGGACGAACGAGACGAACTTGGTCCAAAGAAGGCCTACGGATCAAATGGGAGGACGAAGATGGACGAACGAGACGAACGTGGTCCAAAGAAGGCCTACGGATCAAATGGGAGGACGAAGATGGGGGAACGAGGCGAACTTGGTCCAAAGAAGGCCTACGGATCAAATGGGAGGACGAAGATGGACGAACGAGACAAACTTGGTCCAAAGAAGGCCTACGGATCAAATGGGAGGACGAAGATGGACGAACGAGACAAACATGGTGCAAAGAAGGCCTACGGAGCAAACGGGAGGACGAAGATGGACGAACGAGACGAACTTGGTCCAACGAAGGCCAACGGATCAAATGGGAGGACGAAGATGGACGAACGAGACGAACTTGGTCCAAAGAAGGCCTAGGGATCAAATGGGAGGACGAAGATGGAGGAACGAGGCGAACTTGGTCCAAAGAAGGCCTACGGATCAAATGGGAGGACGAAGATGGACGAACGAGACAAACTTCGTCCAAAGAATTCCAACGGATCAAATGGGAGGACGAAGATGGACGAACGAGACGAACTTGGTCCAAAGAAGGCCTAGGGATCAAATGGGAGGACGAAGATGGAGGAACGAGGCGAACTTGGTCCAAAGAAGGCCTACGGATCAAATGGGAGGACGAAGATGGACGAACGAGACGAACTTGGTCAAAAGAAGGCCTACGGATCAAATGGGAGGACGAAGATGGACGAACGAGACGAACTTGGTCCAAAGAAGGCCAACGGATCAAATGGGAGGACGAAGATGGACGAACGAGACGAACTTGGTCCAAAGAATTCCAACGGATCAAATGGGAGGACGAAGATGGACGAACGAGACGAACTTGGTCCAAAGAATTCCAACGGATCAAATGGGAGGACGAAGATGGACGAACGAGACGAACTTGGTCCAAAGAAGGCCTAGGGATCAAATGGGAGGACGAAGATGGAAGAACGAGGCGAACTTGGTCCAAAGAAGGCCTACGGGTCAAATGGGAGGACGAAGATGGACGAACGAGACAAACTTGATCCAAAGAATTCCAACGGATCAAATGGGAGGACGAAGGTGGTAGAACAAGACGAACTTGGTCCAAAGAAGGCCTACGGATCAAATGGGAGGACGAAGAGGGACGAACGAGACAAACATGGTGCAAAGAAGGCCTACGGAGCAAATGGGAGGACGAAGATGGACGAACGAGACGAACTTGGTCAAAAGAAGGCCTACGGGTCAAATGGGAGGACGAAGATGGACGAACGAGACGAACTTGGTCCAAAGAATTCCAACGGATCAAATGGGAGGACGAAGATGGACGAACGAGACGAACTTGGACCAAAGAAGGCCTAGGGATCAAATGGGAGGACGAAGATGAAGGAACGAGGCGAACTTGGTCCAAAGAAGGCCTACGGCTCAAATGGGAGGACGAAGATGGACGAACGAGACAAACTTGATCCAAAGAAGGCCTACGGATCAAATGGGAGGACGAAGATGGACGAACGAGACAAACATGGTGCAAAGAAGGCCTACGGAGCAAATGGGAGGACGAAGATGGACGAACGAGACGAACTTGGTCCAACGGATCAAATGGGAGGACGAAGATGGACGAACGAGACGAACTTGGTCCAAAGAAGGCCTAGGGATCAAATGGGAGGACGAAGATGGAGGAACGAGGCGAACTTGGTCCAAAGAAGGCCTACGAATCAAATGGGAGGACGAAGATGGACGAACGAGACAAACTTCGTCCAAAGAATTCCAACGGATCAAATGGGAGGACGAAGGTGGTAGAACAAGACGAACTTGGTCCAAAGAAGGCCTACGGATCAAATGGGAGGACGAAGAGGGACGAACGAGACAAACATGGTGCAAAGAAGGCCTACGGAGCAAATGGGAGGACGAAGATGGACGAACGAGACGAACTTGGTCCAAAGAAGGCCTACGGATCAAATGGGAGGACGAAGAGGGACGAACGAGACAAACATGGTGCAAAGAAGGCCTACAGAGCAAATGGAAGGACGAAGATGGACGAACGAGACGAACTTGGTCAAAAGAAGGCCTACGGATCAAATGGGAGGACGAAGATGGACGAACGAGACGAACTTGGTCCAAAGTAGGCCTACGGATCAAATGGGAGGACGAAGATGGACGAACGAGACGAACTTGGTCGAAAGAAGGCCAACGGATCAAATGGGAGGACGAAGATGGACGAACGAGACGAACTTGGTCCAAAGAAGGCCTACGGATCAAATGGGAGGACGAAGATGGACGAACGAGACGAACGTGGTCCAAAGAAGGCCTACGGATCAAATGGGAGGACGAAGATGGGGGAACGAGGCGAACTTGGTCCAAAGAAGGCCTACGGATCAAATGGGAGGACGAAGATGGACGAACGAGACAAACTTGGTCCAAAGAAGGCCTACGGATCAAATGGGAGGACGAAGATGGACGAACGAGACAAACATGGTGCAAAGAAGGCCTACGGAGCAAACGGGAGGACGAAGATGGACGAACGAGACGAACTTGGTCCAACGAAGGCCAACGGATCAAATGGGAGGACGAAGATGGACGAACGAGACGAACTTGGTCCAAAGAAGGCCTAGGGATCAAATGGGAGGACGAAGATGGAGGAACGAGGCGAACTTGGTCCAAAGAAGGCCTACGGATCAAATGGGAGGACGAAGATGGACGAACGAGACAAACTTCGTCCAAAGAATTCCAACGGATCAAATGGGAGGACGAAGATGGACGAACGAGACGAACTTGGTCCAAAGAAGGCCTAGGGATCAAATGGGAGGACGAAGATGGAGGAACGAGGCGAACTTGGTCCAAAGAAGGCCTACGGATCAAATGGGAGGACGAAGATGGACGAACGAGACAAACTTCGTCCAAAGAATTCCAACGGATCAAATGGGAGGACGAAGGTGGTAGAACAAGACGAACTTGGTCCAAAGAAGGCCTACGGATCAAATGGGAGGACGAAGAGGGACGAACGAGACAAACATGGTGCAAAGAAGGCCTACGGAGCAAATGGGAGGACGAAGATGGACGAACGAGACGAACTTGGTCCAAAGAAGGCCTACGGATCAAATGGGAGGACGAAGAGGGACGAACGAGACCAACATGGTGCAAAGAAGGCCTACAGAGCAAATGGGAGGACGAAGATGGACGAACGAGACGAACTTGGTCAAAAGAAGGCCTACGGATCAAATGGGAGGACGAAGATGGACGAACGAGACGAACTTGGCCCAAAGAAGGCCAACGGATCAAATGGGAGGACGAAGATGGACGAACGAGGCGAACTTGGTCCAAAGAAGGCCTACGGATCAAATGGGAGGACGAAGATGGACGAACGAGACGAACGTGGTCCAAAGAAGGCCTACGGATCAAATGGGAGGACAAAGATGGGGGAACGAGGCGAACTTGGTCCAAAGAAGGCCTACGGATCAAATGGGAGGACGAAGATGGACGAACGAGACACACTTGGTCCAAAGAATTCCAACGGATCAAATGGGAGGATGAAGATGGACGAACGAGACAAACTTGGTCCAAAGAATTCCAACGGATCAAATGGGAGGACGAAGGTGGTAGAACAAGACAAACTTGGTCCAAAGAAGGCCTACGGATCAAATGGGAGGACGAAGAGGGACGAACGAGACGAACTTGGTCCAAAGAAGGCCTACGGAGCAAATGGGAGGACGAAGATGGACGAACGAGACGAACTTGGTCCAAAAAAGGTCTAGGGATCAAATGGGAAGACGAAGATGGACGAACGAGACGAACTTGGTCCAAAGAAGGCCTACGGATCAAATGGGAGGACGAAGATGGACGAACGAGACGAACTTGGCCCAAAGAAGGCCTACGGATCAAATGGGAGGACGAAGATGGACGAACGAGACGAACTTGGTCCAACGAAGGCCAACGGATAAAATGGGAGGACGAAGATGGACGAACGAGACGAACTTGGTCCAAAGAAGGCCTAGGGATCAAATGGGAGGACGAAGATGGAGGAACGAGGCGAACTTGGTCCAAAGAAGGCCTACGGATCAAATGGGAGGACGAAGATGGGGGAACGAGGCGAACTTGGTCCAAAGAAGGCCTACGGATCAAATGGGAGGACGAAGATGGACGAACGAGACAAACTTGGTCCAAAGAATTCCACCGGATCAAATGGGAGGACGAAGATGGACGAACGAGACAAACTTGGTCCAAAGAATTCCAACGGATCAAATGGGAGGACGAAGGTGGTAGAACAAGACAAACTTGGTCCAAAGAAGGCCTACGGATCAAATGGGAGGACGAAGAGGGACGAACGAGACGAACTTGGTCCAAAGAAGGCCTACGGAGCAAATGGGAGGACGAAGATGGACGAACGAGACGAACTTGGTCCAAAAAAGGTCTAGGGATCAAATGGGAAGACGAAGATGGACGAACGAGACGAACTTGGTCCAAAGAAGGCCTACGGATCAAATGGGAGGACGAAGATGGACGAACGAGACGAACTTGGCCCAAAGAAGGCCTACGGATCAAATGGGAGGACGAAGATGGACGAACGAGACGAACTTGGTCCAACAAAGGCCAACAGATCAAATGGGAGGACGAAGATGGACGAACGAGACGAACTTCGTCCAAAGAAGGCCTAGGGATCAAATGGGAGGACGAAGATGGAGGAACGAGGCGAACTTGGTCCAAAGAAGGCCTACGGATCAAATGGGAAGACGAAGATGGACGAACGAGACAAACTTCGTCCAAAGAATTCCAACGGATCAAATGGGAGGACGAAGGTGGTAGAACAAGACGAACTTGGTCCAAAGAAGGCATACGGATCAAATGGGAGGACGAAGAGGGACGAACGAGACAAACATGGTGCAAAGAAGGCCTACGGAGCAAATGGGAGGACGAAGATGGACGAAAGAGACGAACTTGGTCAAAAGAAGGCCTACGGATCAAATGGGAGGACGAAGATGGACTAACGAGACGAACTTGGTCCAAAGAAGGCCAACGGATCAAATGGGAGGACGAAGATGGACGAACGAGACGAACTTGGTCCAAAGAATTCCAACGGATCAAATGGGAGGACGAAGATGGACGAACGAGACGAACTTGGTCCAAAGAATTCCAACGGATCAAATGGGAGGACGAAGATGGACGAACGAGACGAACTTGGTCCAAAGAAGGCCTAGGGATCAAACGGGAGGACGAAGATGGAGGAACGAGGCGAACTTGGTCCAAAGAAGGCCTACGGGTCAAATGGGAGGACGAAGATGGACGAACGAGACAAACTTGATCCAAAGAATTCCAACGGATCAAATGGGAGGACGAAGGTGGTAGAACAAGACGAACTTGGTCCAAAGAAGGCCTACGGATCAAATGGGAGGACGAAGAGGGACGAACGAGACAAACATGGTGCAAAAAGGCCTACGGAGCAAATGGGAGGACGAAGATGGACGAACGAGACGAACTTGGTCAAAAGAAGGCCTACGGGTCAAATGGGAGGACGAAGATGGACGAACGAGACGAACTTGGTCCAAAGAATTCCAACGGATCAAATGGGAGGACGAAGATGGACGAACGAGACGAACTTGGACCAAAGAAGGCCTAGGGATCAAATGGGAGGACGAAAAAGGAGGAACGAGGCGAACTTGGTCCAAAGAAGGCCTACGGCTCAAATGGGAGGACGAAGATGGACGAACGAGACAAACTTGATCCAAAGAAGGCCTACGGATCAAATGGGAGGACGAAGATGGACGAACGAGACAAACATGGTGCAAAGAAGGCCTACGGAGCAAATGGGAGGACGAAGATGGACGAACGAGACGAACTTGGTCAAAAGAAGGCCTACGGATCAAATGGGAGGACGAAGATGGACGAACGAGACGAACTTGGTCCAAAGAAGGCCTACGGATCAAATGGGAGGACGAAGAGGGACGAACGAGACAAACATGGTGCAAAGAAGGCCTACAGAGCAAATGGGAGGACGAAGATGGACGAACGAGACGAACTTGGTCAAAAGAAGGCCTACGGATCAAATGGGAGGACGAAGATGGACGAACGAGACGAACTTGGTCAAAAGAAGGCCTACGGAGCAAATGGGAGGACGAAGATGGACGAACGAGACGAACTTGGTCAAAAGAAGGCCTACGGATCAAATGGGAGGACGAAGATGGACGAACGAGACGAACGTGGTCCAAAGAAGGCCTACGGATCAAATGGGAGGACGAAGATGGGGGAACGAGGCGAACTTGGTCCAAAGAAGGCCTATGGATCAAATGGGAGGACGAAGATGGACGAACGAGACAAACTTGGTCCAAAGAATTCCAACGGATCAAATGGGAGGACGAAGATGGACGAACGAGACAAACTTGGTCCAAAGAATTCCAACGGATCAAATGGGAGGACGAAGGTGGTAGAACAAGACAAACTTGGTCCAAAGAAGGCCTACGGATCAAATGGGAGGACGAAGAGGGACGAACGAGACGAACTTGGTCCAAAGAAGGCCTACGGAGCAAATGGGAGGACGAAGATGGACGAACGAGACGAACTTGGTCCAAAAAAGGTCTAGGGATCAAATGGGAAGACGAAGATTGACGAACGAGACAAACTTGGTCCAAAGAAGGCCTACGGATCAAATGGCAGGACGAAGATGGACGAACGAGACGAACTTGGCCCAAAGAAGGCCTACGGATCAAATGGGAGGACGAAGATGGACGAACGAGACGAACTTGGTCCAACAAAGGCCTAGGGATCAAATGGGAGGACAAAGATGGACGAACGAGACGAACTTGGTCCAAAGAAGGCCTAGGGATCAAATGGGAGGACGAAGATGGAGGAACGAGGCGAACTTGGTCCAAAGAAGGCCTACGGATCAAATGGGAAGACGAAGATGGACGAACGAGACAAACTTCGTCCAAAGAATTCCAACGGATCAAATGGGAGGACGAAGGTGGTAGAACAAGACGAACTTGGTCCAAAGAAGGCCTACGGATCAAATGGGAGGACGAAGAGGGACGAACGAGACAAACATGGTGCAAAGAAGGCCTACGGAGCAAATGGGAGGACGAAGATGGACGAACGAGACGAACTTGGTCAAAAGAAGGCCTACGGATCAAATGGGAGGACGAAGATGGACGAACGAGACGAACTTGGTCCAAAGAAGGCCTACGGATCAAATGGGAGGACGAAGATGGACGAACGAGACGAACTTGGTCCAAAGAAGGCCAACGGATCAAATGGGAGGACGAAGATGGACGAACGAGACGAACTTGGTCCAAAGAATTCCAACGGATCAAATGGGAGGACGAAGATGGACGAACGAGACGAACTTGGTCCAAAGAATTCCAACGGATCAAATGGGAGGACGAAGATGGACGAACGAGACGAACTTGGTCCAAAGAAGGCCTAGGGATCAAATGGGAGGACGAAGATGGAGGAACGAGGCGAACTTGGTCCAAAGAAGGCCTACGGGTCAAATGGGAGGACGAAGATGGACGAACGAGACAAACTTGATCCAAAGAATTCCAACGGATCAAATGGGAGGACGAAGGTGGTAGAACAAGACGAACTTGGTCCAAAGAATTCCAACGGATCAAATGGGAGGACGAAGATGGACGAACGAGACGAACTTGGACCAAAGAAGGCCTAGGGATCAAATGGGAGGACGAAGATGGACGAACGAGACGAACTTGGTCCAAAGAAGGCCTACGGATCAAATGGGAGGACGAAGATGGACGAACGAGACGAACTTGGTCCAAAGAATTCCAACGGATCAAATGGGAGGACGAAGATGGACGAACGAGACGAACTTGGACCAAAGAAGGCCTAGGGATCAAATGGGAGGACGAAGATGGAGGAACGAGGCGAACTTGGTCCAAAGAAGGCCTACGGCTCAAATGGGAGGACGAAGATGGACGAACGAGACAAACTTGTTCCAAAGAAGGCCTACGGATCAAATGGGAGGACGAAGATGGACGAACGAGACGAACTTGGCCCAAAGAAGGCCTACGGATCAAATGGGAGGACGAAGATGGACGAACGAGACGAACTTGGTCCAACGAAGGCCAACGGAACAAATGGGAGGACGAAGATGGACGAACGAGACGAACTTGGTCCAAAGAAGGACTAGGGATCAAATGGGAGGACGAAGATGGAGGAACGAGGCGAACTTGGTCCAAAGAAGGCCTACGGATCAAATGGGAGGACGAAGAGGGACGAACGAGACAAACATGGTGCAAAGAAGGCCTACGGAGCAAATGGGAGGACGAAGATGGACGAACGAGACGAACTTGGTCAAAAGAAGGCCTACGGATCAAATGGGAGGACGAAGATGGACGAACGAGACGAACGTGGTCCAAAGAAGGCCTACGGATCAAATGGGAGGACGAAGATGGGGGAACGAGGCGAACTTGGTCCAAAGAAGGCCTACGGATCAAATGGGAGGACGAAGATGGACGAACGAGACGAACTTGGTCCAAAGAAGGCCTACGGATCAAATGGGAGGACGAAGATGGACGAACGAGACGAACTTGGTCCAAAGAATTCCAACGGATCAAATGGGAGGACGAAGATGGACGAACGAGACGAACTTGGACCAAAGAAGGCCTAGGGATCAAATGGGAGGACGAAGATGGAGGAACGAGGCGAACTTGGTCCAAAGAAGGCCTACGGCCCAAATGGGAGGACGAAGATGGACGAACGAGACAAACTTGTTCCAAAGAAGGCCTACGGATGAAATGGGAGGACGAAGATGGACGAACGAGACAAACATGGTGCAAAGAAGGCCTACGGAGCAAATGGGAGGACGAAGATGGACGAACGAGACGAACTTGGTCAAAAGAAGGCCTACGGATCAAATGGGAGGACGAAGATGGACGAACGAGACGAACTTGGTCCAAAGAAGGCCTACGGATCAAATGGGAGGACGAAGAGGGACGAACGAGATAAACATGGTGCAAAGAAGGCCTACGGAGCAAATGGGAGGACGAAGATGAACGAACGAGACGAACTTGGTCAAAAGAAGGCCTACGGATCAAATGGGAGGACGAAGATGGACGAACGAGACGAACTTGGTCCAAAGAAGGCCTACGGATCAAATGGGAGGACGAAGATGGACGAACGAGACGAACTTGGTCCAAAGAAGGCCTACGGATCAAATGGGAGGACGAAGATGGACGAACGAGACGAACTTGGTCCAAAGAATTCCAACGGATCAAATGGGAGGACGAAGATGGACGAACGAGACGAACTTGGACCAAAGAAGGCCTAGGGATCAAATGGGAGGACGAAGATGGAGGAACGAGGCGAACTTGGTCCAAAGAAGGCCTACGGCTCAAATGGGAGGACGAAGATAGACGAACGAGACAAACTTGATCCAAAGAAGGCCTACGGATCAAATGGGTGGACGAAGATGGACGAACGAGACGAACTTGGTCCAAAGAAGGCCAATGGATCAAATGGACGAACGAGACGAACTTGGTCCAAAGAAGGCCTACGGATCAAATGGGAGGACGAAGAGGGACGAACGAGACAAACATGGTGCAAAGAAGGCCTACAGAGCAAATGGGAGGACGAAGATGGACGAACGAGACGAACTTGGTCAAAAGAAGGCCTACGGATCAAATGGGAGGACGAAGATGGACGAACGAGACGAACTTGGTCAAAAGAAGGCCTACGGAGCAAATGGGAGGACGAAGATGGACGAACGAGACGAACTTGGTCAAAAGAAGGCCTACGGATCAAATGGGAGGACGAAGATGGACGAACGAGACGAACGTGGTCCAAAGAAGGCCTACGGATCAAATGGGAGGACGAAGATGGGGGAACGAGGCGAACTTGGTCCAAAGAAGGCCTATGGATCAAATGGGAGGACGAAGATGGACGAACGAGACAAACTTGGTCCAAAGAATTCCAACGGATCAAATGGGAGGACGAAGATGGACGAACGAGACAAACTTGGTCCAAAGAATTCCAACGGATCAAATGGGAGGACGAAGGTGGTAGAACAAGACAAACTTGGTCCAAAGAAGGCCTACGGATCAAATGGGAGGACGAAGAGGGACGAACGAGACGAACTTGGTCCAAAGAAGGCCTACGGAGCAAATGGGAGGACGAAGATGGACGAACGAGACGAACTTGGTCCAAAAAAGGTCTAGGGATCAAATGGGAAGACGAAGATTGACGAACGAGACAAACTTGGTCCAAAGAAGGCCTACGTATCAAATGGCAGGACGAAGATGGACGAACGAGACGAACTTGGCCCAAAGAAGGCCTACGGATCAAATGGGAGGACGAAGATGGACGAACGAGACGAACTTGGTCCAACAAAGGCCTAGGGATCAAATGGGAGGACAAAGATGGACGAACGAGACGAACTTGGTCCAAAGAAGGCCTAGGGATCAAATGGGAGGACGAAGATGGAGGAACGAGGCGAACTTGGTCCAAAGAAGGCCTACGGATCAAATGGGAAGACGAAGATGGACGAACGAGACAAACTTCGTCCAAAGAATTCCAACGGATCAAATGGGAGGACGAAGGTGGTAGAACAAGACGAACTTGGTCCAAAGAAGGCCTACGGATCAAATGGGAGGACGAAGAGGGACGAACGAGACAAACATGGTGCAAAGAAGGCCTACGGAGCAAATGGGAGGACGAAGATGGACGAACGAGACGAACTTGGTCCAAAGAAGGCCTACGGATCAAATGGGAGGACGAAGATGGACGAACGAGACGAACTTGGTCCAAAGAAGGCCAACGGATCAAATGGGAGGACGAAGATGGACGAACGAGACGAACTTGGTCCAAAGAATTCCAACGGATCAAATGGGAGGACGAAGATGGACGAACGAGACGAACTTGGTCCAAAGAATTCCAACGGATCAAATGGGAGGACGAAGATGGACGAACGAGACGAACTTGGTCCAAAGAAGGCCTAGGGATCAAATGGGAGGACGAAGATGGAGGAACGAGGCGAACTTGGTCCAAAGAAGGCCTACGGGTCAAATGGGAGGACGAAGATGGACGAACGAGACAAACTTGATCCAAAGAATTCCAACGGATCAAATGGGAGGACGAAGGTGGTAGAACAAGACGAACTTGGTCCAAAGAATTCCAACGGATCAAATGGGAGGACGAAGATGGACGAACGAGACGAACTTGGACCAAAGAAGGCCTAGGGATCAAATGGGAGGACGAAGATGGACGAACGAGACGAACTTGGTCCAAAGAAGGCCTACGGATCAAATGGGAGGACGAAGATGGACGAACGAGACGAACTTGGTCCAAAGAATTCCAACGGATCAAATGGGAGGACGAAGATGGACGAACGAGACGAACTTGGACCAAAGAAGGCCTAGGGATCAAATGGGAGGACGAAGATGGAGGAACGAGGCGAACTTGGTCCAAAGAAGGCCTACGGCTCAAATGGGAGGACGAAGATGGACGAACGAGACAAACTTGTTCCAAAGAAGGCCTACGGATCAAATGGGAGGACGAAGATGGACGAACGAGACGAACTTGGCCCAAAGAAGGCCTACGGATCAAATGGGAGGACGAAGATGGACGAACGAGACGAACTTGGTCCAACGAAGGCCAACGGAACAAATGGGAGGACGAAGATGGACGAACGAGACGAACTTGGTCCAAAGAAGGACTAGGGATCAAATGGGAGGACGAAGATGGAGGAACGAGGCGAACTTGGTCCAAAGAAGGCCTACGGATCAAATGGGAGGACGAAGAGGGACGAACGAGACAAACATGGTGCAAAGAAGGCCTACGGAGCAAATGGGAGGACGAAGATGGACGAACGAGACGAACTTGGTCAAAAGAAGGCCTACGGATCAAATGGGAGGACGAAGATGGACGAACGAGACGAACGTGGTCCAAAGAAGGCCTACGGATCAAATGGGAGGACGAAGATGGGGGAACGAGGCGAACTTGGTCCAAAGAAGGCCTACGGATCAAATGGGAGGACGAAGATGGACGAACGAGACGAACTTGGTCCAAAGAAGGCCTACGGATCAAATGGGAGGACGAAGATGGACGAACGAGACGAACTTGGTCCAAAGAATTCCAACGGATCAAATGGGAGGACGAAGATGGACGAACGAGACGAACTTGGACCAAAGAAGGCCTAGGGATCAAATGGGAGGACGAAGATGGAGGAACGAGGCGAACTTGGTCCAAAGAAGGCCTACGGCCCAAATGGGAGGACGAAGATGGACGAACGAGACAAACTTGTTCCAAAGAAGGCCTACGGATGAAATGGGAGGACGAAGATGGACGAACGAGACAAACATGGTGCAAAGAAGGCCTACGGAGCAAATGGGAGGACGAAGATGGACGAACGAGACGAACTTGGTCAAAAGAAGGCCTACGGATCAAATGGGAGGACGAAGATGGACGAACGAGACGAACTTGGTCCAAAGAAGGCCTACGGATCAAATGGGAGGACGAAGAGGGACGAACGAGATAAACATGGTGCAAAGAAGGCCTACGGAGCAAATGGGAGGACGAAGATGGACGAACGAGACGAACTTGGTCAAAAGAAGGCCTACGGATCAAATGGGAGGACGAAGATGGACGAACGAGACGAACTTGGTCCAAAGAAGGCCTACGGATCAAATGGGAGGACGAAGATGGACGAACGAGACGAACTTGGTCCAAAGAAGGCCAACGGATCAAATGGGAGGACGAAGATGGACGAACGAGACGAACTTGGTCCAAAGAATTCCAACGGATCAAATGGGAGGACGAAGATGGACGAACGAGACGAACTTGGTCCAAAGAATTCCAACGGATCAAATGGGAGGACGAAGATGGACGAACGAGACGAACTTGGTCCAAAGAAGGCCTAGGGATCAAATGGGAGGACGAAGATGGAGGAACGAGGCGAACTTGGTCCAAAGAAGGCCTACGGGTCAAATGGGAGGACGAAGATGGACGAACGAGACAAACTTGATCCAAAGAATTCCAACGGATCAAATGGGAGGACGAAGGTGGTAGAACAAGACGAACTTGGTCCAAAGAATTCCAACGGATCAAATGGGAGGACGAAGATGGACGAACGAGACGAACTTGGACCAAAGAAGGCCTAGGGATCAAATGGGAGGACGAAGATGGACGAACGAGACGAACTTGGTCCAAAGAAGGCCTACGGATCAAATGGGAGGACGAAGATGGACGAACGAGACGAACTTGGTCCAAAGAATTCCAACGGATCAAATGGGAGGACGAAGATGGACGAACGAGACGAACTTGGACCAAAGAAGGCCTAGGGATCAAATGGGAGGACGAAGATGGAGGAACGAGGCGAACTTGGTCCAAAGAAGGCCTACGGCTCAAATGGGAGGACGAAGATGGACGAACGAGACAAACTTGTTCCAAAGAAGGCCTACGGATCAAATGGGAGGACGAAGATGGACGAACGAGACGAACTTGGCCCAAAGAAGGCCTACGGATCAAATGGGAGGACGAAGATGGACGAACGAGACGAACTTGGTCCAACGAAGGCCAACGGAACAAATGGGAGGACGAAGATGGACGAACGAGACGAACTTGGTCCAAAGAAGGACTAGGGATCAAATGGGAGGACGAAGATGGAGGAACGAGGCGAACTTGGTCCAAAGAAGGCCTACGGATCAAATGGGAGGACGAAGAGGGACGAACGAGACAAACATGGTGCAAAGAAGGCCTACGGAGCAAATGGGAGGACGAAGATGGACGAACGAGACGAACTTGGTCAAAAGAAGGCCTACGGATCAAATGGGAGGACGAAGATGGACGAACGAGACGAACGTGGTCCAAAGAAGGCCTACGGATCAAATGGGAGGACGAAGATGGGGGAACGAGGCGAACTTGGTCCAAAGAAGGCCTACGGATCAAATGGGAGGACGAAGATGGATGAACGAGACGAACTTGGTCCAAAGAAGGCCTACGGATCAAATGGGAGGACGAAGATGGACGAACGAGACGAACTTGGTCCAAAGAATTCCAACGGATCAAATGGGAGGACGAAGATGGACGAACGAGACGAACTTGGACCAAAGAAGGCCTAGGGATCAAATGGGAGGACGAAGATGGAGGAACGAGGCGAACTTGGTCCAAAGAAGGCCTACGGCCCAAATGGGAGGACGAAGATGGACGAACGAGACAAACTTGTTCCAAAGAAGGCCTACGGATGAAATGGGAGGACGAAGATGGACGAACGAGACAAACATGGTGCAAAGAAGGCCTACGGAGCAAATGGGAGGACGAAGATGGACGAACGAGACGAACTTGGTCAAAAGAAGGCCTACGGATCAAATGGGAGGACGAAGATGGACGAACGAGACGAACTTGGTCCAAAGAAGGCCTACGGATCAAATGGGAGGACGAAGAGGGACGAACGAGATAAACATGGTGCAAAGAAGGCCTACGGAGCAAATGGGAGGACGAAGATGAACGAACGAGACGAACTTGGTCAAAAGAAGGCCTACGGATCAAATGGGAGGACGAAGATGGACGAACGAGACGAACTTGGTCCAAAGAAGGCCTACGGATCAAATGGGAGGACGAAGATGGACGAACGAGACGAACTTGGTCCAAAGAAGGCCTACGGATCAAATGGGAGGACGAAGATGGACGAACGAGACGAACTTGGTCCAAAGAATTCCAACGGATCAAATGGGAGGACGAAGATGGACGAACGAGACGAACTTGGACCAAAGAAGGCCTAGGGATCAAATGGGAGGACGAAGATGGAGGAACGAGGCGAACTTGGTCCAAAGAAGGCCTACGGCTCAAATGGGAGGACGAAGATAGACGAACGAGACAAACTTGATCCAAAGAAGGCCTACGGATCAAATGGGAGGACGAAGATGGACGAACGAGACGAACTTGGTCCAAAGAAGGCCAACGGATCAAATGGACGAACGAGACGAACTTGGTCCAAAGAAGGCCAACGGATCAAATGGGAGGACGAAGATGGACGAACGAGACGAACTTGGTCCAAAGAAGGCCTACGGATCAAATGGGAGGACGAAGATGGACGAACGAGACGAACGTGGTCCAAAGAAGGCCTACGGATCAAATGGGAGGACGAAGATGGGGGAACGAGGCGAACTTGGTCCAAAGAAGGGCTACGGATCAAATGGGAGGACGAAGATGGACGAACGAGACAAACTTGGTCCAAAGAATTCCAACGGATCAAATGGGAGGACGAAGATGGACGAACGAGACAAACTTGGTCCAAAGAATTCCAACGGATCGAATGGGAGGACGAAGGTGGTAGAACAAGACAAACTTGGTCCAAAGAAGGCCTACGGATCAAATGGGAGGACGAAGAGGGACGAACGAGACGAACTTGGTCCAAAGAAGGCCTACGGAGCAAATGGGAGGACGAAGATGGACGAACGAGACGAACTTGGTCCAAAGAAGGCCAACAGATCAAATGGGAGGACGAAGATGGACGAACGAGACGAACTTGGTCCAAAGAAGGCCTACAGATCAAATGGGAGGACGAAGATGGACGAAGGAGACGAACTTGGTCCAAAGAATTCCAACGGATCAAATGGGAGGACGAAGATGGACGAACGAGACGAACTTGGTCCAAAGAATTCCAACGGATCAAATGGGAGGACGAAGGTGGTAGAACAAGACGAACTTGGTCCAAAGAAGGCCTACGGATCCAATGGGAGGACGAAGAGGGACGAACGAGACAAACATGGTGCAAAGAAGGCCTACGGAGCAAATGGGAGGACGAAGATGGACGAACGAGACGAACTTGGTCAAAAGAAGGCCTACGGATCAAATGGGAGGACGAAGATGGACGAACGAGACGAACTTGGTCCAAAGAAGGCCTACGGATCAAATGGGAGGACGAAGATGGACGAACGAGACGAACTTGGTCCAAAGAAGGCCAACAGATCAAATGGGAGGACGAAGATGGACGAACGAGACGAACTTGGTCCAAAGAAGGCCTACAGATCAAATGGGAGGACGAAGATGGACGAACGAGACGAACTTGGTCCAAAGAATTCCAACGGATCAAATGGGAGGACGAAGATGGACGAACGAGACGAACTTGGTCCAAAGAATTCGAACGGATCAAATGGGAGGACGAAGATGGACGAACGAGACGAACTTGGTCCAAAGAAGGCCTAGGGATCAAATGGGAGGACGAAGATGGACGAACGAGACGAACTTGGTCCAAAGAATTCCAACGGATCAAATGGGAGGACGAAGATGGACGAACGAGACGAACTTGGTCCAAAGAAGGCCTAGAGATCAAATGGGAGGACGAAGATGGAGGAACGAGGCGAACTTGGTCCAAAGAAGGCCTACGGGTCAAATGGGAGGACGAAGATGGACGAACGAGACAAACTTGATCCAAAGAATTCCAACGGATCAAATGGGAGGACGAAGGTGGTAGAACAAGACGAACTTGGTCCAAAGAAGGCCTACGGATCAAATGGGAGGACGAAGAGGGACGAATGAGACAAACATGGTGCAAAGAAGGCCTACGGAGCAAATGGGAGGACGAAGATGGACGAACGAGAAGAACTTGGTCAAAAGAAGGCCTACGGGTCAAATGGGAGGTCGAAGATGGACGAACGAGACGAACTTGGTCCAAAGAAGGCCTACGGATCAAATGGGAGGACGAAGATGGACGAACGAGACGAACTTGGTCCAAAGAAGGCCTAGGGATCAAATGGGAGGACGAAGATGGAGGAACGAGGCGAACTTGGTCCAAAGAAGGCCTACGGATCAAATGGGAGGACGAAGATGGACGAACGAGACAAACTTGGTCCAAAGAATTCCAACGGATCAAATGGGAGGACGAAGGTGGTAGAACAAGACGAACTTGGTCCAAAGAAGGCCTACGGAACAAATGGGAGGACGAGGAGGGACGAATGAGACAAACATGGTGCAAAGAAGGCCTACAGAGCAAATGGGAGGACGAAGATGGACGAACGAGACGAACTTGGTCCAAAGAAGGCCTACGGATCAAATGGGAGGACGAAGATGGACGAACGAGACGAACTTGGTCCAAAGAAGGCCAACGGATCAAATGGGAGGACGAAGATGGACGAACGAGACGAACTTGGTCCAAAGAAGGCCTACGGATCAAATGGGAGGACGAAGATGGACGAACGAGACGAACTTGGTCCAAAGAATTCTAACGGATCAAATGGGAGGACGAAGATGGACGAACGAGACGAACTTGGTCCAAAGAAGGCCTAGGGATCAAATGGGAGGACGAAGATGGAGGAACGAGGCGAACTTGGTCCACTGAAGGCCTACGGCTCAAATGGGAGGACGAAGATGGACGAACGAGACAAACTTGATCCAAAGAAGGCCTACGGATCAAATGGGAGGACGAAGATGGACGAACGAGACGAACTTGGTCCAAAAAAGGCCTAGGGATCAAATGGGAGGACGAAGATGGACGAACGAGACAAACTTGGTCCAAAGAATTCCAACGGATCAAATGGGAGGACGAAGGTGGTAGAACAAGACAAACTTGGTCCAAAGAAGGCCTACGGATCAAATGGGAGGACGAAGAGGGACGAACGAGACGAACTTGGTCCAAAGAAGGCCTACGGAGCAAATGGGAGGACGAAGATGGACGAACGAGACGAACTTGGTCCAAAAAAGGTCTAGGGATCAAATGGGAAGACGAAGGTGGACGAACGAGACGAACTTGGTCCAAAGAAGGCCTACGGATCAAATGGGAGGACGAAGAGGGACGAACGAGACGAACTTGGTCCAAAGAAGGCCTACGGAGCAAATGGGAGGACGAAGATGGACGAACGAGACGAACTTGGTCCAAAAAAGGTCTAGGGATCAAATGGGAAGACGAAGATGGACGAACGAGACGAACTTGGTCCAAAGAAGGCCTACGGATCAAATGGGAGGACGAAGATGGACGAACGAGACGAACTTGGCCCAAAGAAGGCCTACGGATCAAATGGGAGGACGAAGATGGACGAACGAGACGAACTTGGTCCAACGAAGGCCAACGGATCAAATGAGAGGACGAAGATGGACGAACGAGACGAACTTGGTCCAAAGAAGGCCTAGGGATCAAATGGGAGGACGAAGATGGAGGAACGAGGCGAACTTGGTCCAAAGAAGGCCTACGGATCAAATGGGAGGACGAAGATGGACGAACGAGACAAACTTCGTCCAAAGAATTCCAACGGATCAAATGGGAGGACGAAGGTGGTAGAACAAGACGAACTTGGTCCAAAGAAGGCCTACGGATCAAATGGGAGGACGAAGAGGGACGAACGAGACAAACATGGTGCAAAGAAGGCCTACGGATCAAATGGGAGGACGAAGATGGACGAACGAGACGAACTTGGTCCAAAGAAGGCCTAGGGATCAAATGGGAGGACGACGATGGACGAACGAGACGAACTTGGTCCAAAGAAGGCCTACGGGTCAAATGGGAGGACGAAGATGGACGAACGAGACAAACTTGATCCAAAGAATTCCAACGGATCAAATGGGAGGACGAAGGTGGTAGAACAAGACGAACTTGGTCCAAAGAAGGCCTACGGAACAAATGGGAGGACGAGGAGGGACGAATGAGACAAACATGGTGCAAAGAAGGCCTACAGAGCAAATGGGAGGACGAAGATGGACGAACGAGACGAACTTGGTCCAAAGAAGGCCTACGGATCAAATGGGAGGACGAAGATGGACGAACGAGACGAACTTGGTCCAAAGAAGGCCAACGGATCAAATGGGAGGACGAAGATGGACGAACGAGACGAACTTGGTCCAAAGAAGGCCTACGGATCAAATGGGAGGACGAAGATGGACGAACGAGACGAACTTGGTCCAAAGAATTCTAACGGATCAAATGGGAGGACGAAGATGGACGAACGAGACGAACTTGGTTCAAAGAAGGCCTAGGGATCAAATGGGAGGACGAAGATGGAGGAACGAGGCGAACTTGGTCCACTGAAGGCCTACGGCTCAAATGGGAGGACGAAGATGGACGAACGAGACAAACTTGATCCAAAGAAGGCCTACGGATCAAATGGGAGGACGAAGATGGACGAACGAGACGAACTTGGTCCAAAAAAGGCCTAGGGATCAAATGGGAGGACGAAGATGGACGAACGAGACAAACTTGGTCCAAAGAATTCCAACGGATCAAATGGGAGGACGAAGGTGGTAGAACAAGACAAACTTGGTCCAAAGAAGGCCTACGGATCAAATGGGAGGACGAAGAGGGACGAACGAGACGAACTTGGTCCAAAGAAGGCCTACGGAGCAAATGGGAGGACGAAGATGGACGAACGAGACGAACTTGGTCCAAAAAAGGTCTAGGGATCAAATGGGAAGACGAAGGTGGACGAACGAGACGAACTTGGTCCAAAGAAGGCCTACGGATCAAATGGGAGGACGAAGAGGGACGAACGAGACGAACTTGGTCCAACGAAGGCCAACGGATCAAATGGGAGGACGAAGATGGACGAACGAGACGAACTTGGTCCAAAGAAGGCCTAGGGATCAAATGGGAGGACGACGATGGAGGAACGAGGCGAACTTGGTCCAAAGAAGGCCTACGGATCAAATGGGAGGACGAAGATGGACGAACGAGACAAACTTCGTCCAAAGAATTCCAACGGATCAAATGGGAGGACGAAGGTGGTAGAACAAGACGAACTTGGTCCAAAGAAGGCCTACGGATCAAATGGGAGGACGAAGAGGGACGAACGAGACAAACTTGGTCCAAAGAAGGCCAACGGATCAAATGGGAGGACGAAGATGGACGAACGAGACGAACTTGGTCCAAAGAAGGCCTACGGATCAAATGGGAGGACGAAGATGGACGAACGAGACGAACTTGGTCCAAAGAATTCTAACGGATCAAATGGGAGGACGAAGATGGACGAACGAGACGAACTTGGTCCAAAGAAGGCCTAGGGATCAAATGGGAGGACGAAGATGGAGGAACGAGGCGAACTTGGTCCAATGAAGGCCTACGGCTCAAATGGGAGGACGAAGATGGACGAACGAGACAAACTTGATCCAAAGAAGGCCTACGGATCAAATGGGAGGACGAAGATGGACGAACGAGACGAACTTGGTCCAAAAAAGGCCTAGGGATCAAATGGGAGGACGAAGATGGACGAACGAGACAAACTTGGTCCAAAGAATTCCAACGGATCAAATGGGAGGACGAAGGTGGTAGAACAAGACAAACTTGGTCCAAAGAAGGCCTACGGATCAAATGGGAGGACGAAGAGGGACGAACGAGACGAACTTGGTCCAAAGAAGGCCTACGGAGCAAATGGGAGGACGAAGATGGACGAACGAGACGAACTTGGTCCAAAAAAGGGCTAGGGATCAAATGGGAAGACGAAGATGGACGAACGAGACGAACTTGGTCCAAAGAAGGCCTACGGATCAAATGGGAGGACGAAGATGGACGAACGAGACGAACTTGGCCCAAAGAAGGCCTACGGATCAAATGGGAGGACGAAGATGGACGAACGAGACGAACTTGGTCCAACGAAGGCCAACGGATCAAATGGGAGGACGAAGATGGACGAACGAGACGAACTTGGTCCAAAGAAGGCCTAGGGATCAAATGGGAGGACGAAGATGGAGGAACGAGGCGAACTTGGTCCAAAGAAGGCCTACGGATCAAATGGGAGGACGAAGATGGACGAACGAGACAAACTTCGTCCAAAGAATTCCAACGGATCAAATGGGAGGACGAAGGTGGTAGAACAAGATGAACTTGGTCCAAAGAAGGCCTACGGATCAAATGGGAGGACGAAGAGGGACGAACGAGACAAACATGGTGCAAAGAAGGCTTACGGAGCAAATGGGAGGACGAAGATGGACGAACGAGACGAACTTGGTCAAAAGAAGGCCTACGGATCAAATGGGAGGACGAAGATGGACGAACGAGACGAACTTGGTCCAACGAAGGCCAACGGATCAAATGGGAGGACGAAGATGGACGAACGAGACGAACTTGGTCCAAAGAAGGCCTAGGGATCAAATGGGAGGACGAAGATGGAGGAACGAGGCGAACTTGGTCCAAAGAAGGCCTACGGATCAAATGGGAGGACGAAGATGGACGAACGAGACAAACTTCGTCCAAAGAATTCCAACGGATCAAATGGGAGGACGAAGATGGACGAACGAGACGAACTTGGCCCAAAGAAGGCCTACGGATCAAATGGGAGGACGAAGATGGACGAACGAGACGAACTTGGCCCAAAGAAGGCCTACGGATCAAATGGGAGGACGAAGATGGACGAACGAGACGAACTTGGTCCAACGAAGGCCAACGGATCAAATGGGAGGACGAAGATGGACGAACGAGACGAACTTGGCCCAAAGAAGGCCTACGGATCAAATGGGAGGACGAAGATGGACGAACGAGACGAACTTGGTCCAACGAAGGCCAACGGATCAAATGGGAGGACGAAGATGGACGAACGAGACGAACTTGGTCCAAAGAAGGCCTAGGGATCAAATGGGAGGACGAAGATGGAGGAACGAGGCGAACTTGGTCCAAAGAAGGCCTACGGATCAAATGGGAGGACGAAGATGGACGAACGAGACAAACTTCGTCCAAAGAATTCCAACGGATCAAATGGGAGGACGAAGATGGACGAACGAGACGAACTTGGCCCAAAGAAGGCCTACGGATCAAATGGGAGGACGAAGATGGACGAACGAGACGAACTTGGTCCAACGAAGGCCAACGGATCAAATGGGAGGACGAAGATGGACGAACGAGACGAACTTGGTCCAAAGAAGGCCTAGGGATCAAATGGGAGGACGAAGATGGACGAACGAGACGAACTTGGTCCAAAGAAGGCCTAGGGATCAAATGGGAGGACGAAGATGGACGAACGAGACGAACTTGGTCCAAAGAAGGCCTACAGATCAAATGGGAGGACGAAGATGGACGAACGAGACGAACTTGGTCCAAAGAATTCCAACGGATCAAATGGGAGGACGAAGGTGGTAGAACAAGACGAACTTGGTCCAAAGAAGGCCTACGGATCAAATGGGAGGACGAGGAGGGACGAACGAGACAAACATGGTGCAAAGAAGGCCTACGGAGCAAATGGGAGGACGAAGATGGATGAACGAGACGAACTTGGTCAAAAGAAGGCCTACGGATCTAATGGGAGGACGAAGATGGACGAACGAGACGAACTTGGTCCAAAGAAGGCCTACGGATCAAATGGGAGGACGAAGATGGACGAACGAGACGAACTTGGTCCAAAGAAGGCCTACGGATCAAATGGGAGGACGAAGATGGACGAACGAGACGAACTTGGTCCAAAGAATTCTAACGGATCAAATGGGAGGACGAAGATGGACGAACGAGACGAACTTCGTCCAAAGAAGGCCTAGGGATCAAATGGGAGGACGAAGATGGAGGAACGAGGCGAACTTGGTCCAATGAAGGCCTACGGCTCAAATGGGAGGACGAAGATGGACGAACGAGACAAACTTGATCCAAAGAAGGCCTACGGATCAAATGGGAGGACGAAGATGGACGAACGAGACGAACTTGGTCCAAAAAAGGCCTAGGGATCAAATGGGAGGACGAAGATGGACGAACGAGACAAACTTGGTCCAAAGAATTCCAACGGATCAAATGGGAGGACGAAGGTGGTAGAACAAGACAAACTTGGTCCAAAGAAGGCCTACGGATCAAATGGGAGGACGAAGAGGGACGAACGAGACGAACTTGGTCCAAAGAAGGCCTACGGAGCAAATGGGAGGACGAAGATGGACGAACGAGACGAACTTGGTCCAAAAAAGGTCTAGGGATCAAATGGGAAGACGAAGATGGACGAACGAGACGAACTTGGTCCAAAGAAGGCCTACGGATCAAATGGGAGGACGAAGATGGACGAACGAGACGAACTTGGCCCAAAGAAGGCCTACGGATCAAATGGGAGGACGAAGATGGACGAACGAGACGAACTTGGTCCAACGAAGGCCAACGGATCAAATGGGAGGACGAAGATGGAGGAACGAGACGAACTTGGTCCAAAGAAGGCCTAGGGATCAAATGGGAGGACGAAGTTGGAGGAACGAGGCGAACTTGGTCCAAAGAAGGCCTACGGATCAAATGGGAGGACGAAGATGGACGAACGAGACAAACTTCGTCCAAAGAATTCCAACGGATCAAATGGGAGGACGAAGGTGGTAGAACAAGACAAACTTGGTCCAAAGAAGGCCTACGGATCAAATGGGAGGACGAAGAGGGACGAACGAGACAAACATGGTGCAAAGAAGGCCTACGGAGCAAATGGGAGGACGAAGATGGACGAACGAGACGAACTTGGTCAAAAGAAGGCCTACGGATCAAATGGGAGGACGAAGATGGACGAACGAGACGAACTTGGTCCAACGAAGGCCAACGGATCAAATGGGAGGACGAAGATGGAGGAACGAGACGAACTTGGTCCAAAGAAGGCCTAGGGATCAAATGGGAGGACGAAGTTGGAGGAACGAGGCGAACTTGGTCCAAAGAAGGCCTACGGATCAAATGGGAGGACGAAGATGGACGAACGAGACAAACTTGGCCCAAAGAAGGCCTACGGATCAAATGGGAGGACGAAGATGGACGAACGAGACGAACTTGGTCCAACGAAGGCCAACGGATCAAATGGGAGGACGAAGATGGAGGAACGAGACGAACTTGGTCCAAAGAAGGCCTAGGGATCAAATGGGAGGACGAAGTTGGAGGAACGAGGCGAACTTGGTCCAAAGAAGGCCTACGGATCAAATGGGAGGACGAAGATGGACGAACGAGACAAACTTCGTCCAAAGAATTCCAACGGATCAAATGGGAGGACGAAGGTGGTAGAACAAGACAAACTTGGTCCAAAGAAGGCCTACGGATCAAATGGGAGGACGAAGAGGGACGAACGAGACAAACATGGTGCAAAGAAGGCCTACGGAGCAAATGGGAGGACGAAGATGGACGAACGAGACGAACTTGGTCAAAAGAAGGCCTACGGATCAAATGGGAGGACGAAGATGGACGAACGAGACGAACTTGGTCCAAAGAAGGCCTATGGATCAAATGGGAGGACGAAGATGGACGAACGAGACGAACTTGGTCCAAAGAAGGCCTAGGGATCAAATGGGAGGATGAAGATGGAGGAACGAGGCGAACTTGGTCCAAAGAAGGCCTACGGATCAAATGGGAGGACGAAGATGGACGAACGAGACAGACTTCGTCCAAAGAATTCCAACGGATCAAATGGAGGACGAAGGTGGTAGAACAAGACGAACTTGGTCCAAAGAAGGCCTACGGATCAAATGGGAGGACGAAGAGGGACGAACGAGACAAACATGGTGCAAAGAAGGCTTACGGAGCAAATGGGAGGACGAAGATGGACGAACGAGACGAACTTGGTCAAAAGAAGGCCTACGGATCAAATGGGAGGACGAAGATGGACGAACGAGACGAACTTGGTCCAAATAAGGCCTACGGATCAAATGGGAGGACGAAGATGGACGAACGAGACGAACTTGGTCCAACGAAGGCCAACGGATCAAATGGGAGGACGAAGATTGACGAACGAGACGAACTTGGTCCAAAGAAGGCCTAGGGATCAAATGGGAGGACGAAGATGGAGGAACGAGGCGAACTTGGTCCAAAGAAGGCCTACGGATCAAATGGGAGGACGAAGATGGACGAACGAGACAAACTTCGTCCAAAGAATTCCAACGGATCAAATGGGAGGACGAAGGTGGTAGAACAAGACGAACTTAGTCCAAAGAAGGCCTACGGATCAAATGGGAGGACGAAGAGGGACGAACGAGACAAACATGGTGCAAAGAAGGCTTACGGAGCAAATGGGAGGATGAAGATGGACGAACGAGACGAACTTGGTCAAAAGAAGGCCTACGGATCAAATGGGAGGACGAAGATGGACGAACGAGACGAACTTGGTCCAAATAAGGCCTACGGATCAAATGGGAGGACGAAGATGGACGAACGAGACGAACTTGGTCCAAAGAAGGCCAACGGATCAAATGGGAGGACGAAGATGGACGAACGAGACGAACTTGGTCCAAAGAAGGCCTACGGATCAAATGGGAGGACGAAGATGGACGAACGAGACGAACTTGGTCCAAAGAATTCCAACGGATCAAATGGGAGGACGAAGATGGCTGAACGAGACGAACTTGGTCCAAAGAAGGCCTAGGGATCAAATGGGAGGACGAAGATGGAGGAACGAGGCGAACTTGGTCCAAAGAAGGCCTACGGATCAAATGGGAGGACGAAGATGGACGAACGAGACAAACTTGGTCCAAAGAATTCCAACGGATCAAATGGGAGGACGAAGGTGGTAGAACAAGACGAACTTGGTCCAAAGAAGGCCTACGGATCAAATGGGAGGACGAAGATGGACGAACGAGACGAACTTGGCCCAAAGAAGGCCTACGGATCAAATGGGAGGACGAAGATGGACGAACGAGACGAACTTGGTCCAACGAAGGCCAACGGATCAAATGGGAGGACGAAGATGGACGAACGAGACAAACTTGGTCCAAAGAAGGCCTAGGGATCAAATGGGAGGACGAAGATGGAGGAACGAGGCGAACTTGGTCCAAAGAAGGCCTACGGATCAAATGGGAGGACGAAGAGGGACGAACGAGACAAACATGGTGCAAAGAAGGCCTACGGAGCAAATGGGAGGACGAAGATGGACGAACGAGACGAACTTGGTCAAAAGAAGGCCTACGGATCAAATGGGAAGACGAAGATGGACGAACGAGACGAACTTGGTCCAAAGAAGGCCTATGGATCAAATGGGAGGACGAAGATGGACGAAAGAGACGAACTTGGTCCAAAGAAGGCCAACGGATCAAATGGGAGGACGAAGATGGACGAACGAGACAAACTTGGTCCAAAGAAGGCCTACGGATCAAATGGGAGGACGAAGATGGACGAACGAGACGAACTTGGTCCAAAGAAGGCCTAGGGATCAAATGGGAGGACGAAGATGGAAGAACGAGGCGAACTTGGTCCAAAGAAGGCCTACGGATCAAATGGGAGGACGAAGATGGACGAACGAGACGAACTTGGTCCAAAGAAGGCCTAGGGATCAAATGGGAGGACGAAGATGGAGGAACGAGGCGAACTTGGTCCAAAGAAGGCCTACGGATCAAATGGGAGGACGAAGATGGACGAACGAGACAAACTTGGTCCAAAGAAGGCCTAGGGATCAAATGGGAGGACGAAGATGGAGGAACGAGGCGAACTTGGTCCAAAGAAGGCCTACGGATCAAATGGGAGGACGAAGATGGACGAACGAGACAAACTTCGTCCAAAGAATTCCAACGGATCAAATGGGAGGACGAAGGTGGTAGAACAAGATGAACTTGGTCCAAAGAAGGCCTACGGATCAAATGGGAGGACGAAGAGGGACGAACGAGACAAACATGGTGCAAAGAAGGCTTACGGAGCAAATGGGAGGACGAAGATGGACGAACGAGACGAACTTGGTCAAAAGAAGGCCTACGGATCAAATGGGAGGACGAAGATGGACGAACGAGACGAACTTGGTCCAAATAAGGCCTACGGATCAAATGGGAGGACGAAGATGGACGAACGAGACGAACTTGGACCAAAGAAGGCCAACGGATCAAATGGGAGGACGAAGATGGACGAACGAGACGAACTTGGTCCAAAGAAGGCCTACGGATCAAATGGGAGGACGAAGATGGACGAACGAGACGAACTTGGTCCAAAGAATTCCAACGGATCAAATGGGAGGACGAAGGTGGTAGAACAAGACGAACTTGGTCCAAAGAAGGCCTACGGATCAAATGGGAGGACGAAGATGGACGAACGAGACGAACTTGGCCCAAAGAAGGCCTACGGATCAAATGGGAGGACGAAGATGGACGAACGAGACGAACTTGGTCCAACGAAGGCCAACGGATCAAATGGGAGGACGAAGATGGACGAACGAGACAAACTTGGTCCAAAGAAGGCCTAGGGATCAAATGGGAGGACGAAGATGGAGGAACGAGGCGAACTTGGTCCAAAGAAGGCCTACGGATCAAATGGGAGGACGAAGAGGGACGAACGAGACAAACATGGTGCAAAGAAGGCCTACGGAGCAAATGGGAGGACGAAGATGGACGAACGAGACGAACTTGGTCAAAAGAAGGCCTACGGATCAAATGGGAGGACGAAGATGGACGAACGAGACGAACTTGGTCCAAAGAAGGCCTACGGATCAAATGGGAGGACGAAGATGGACGAACGAGACGAACTTGGTCCAAAGAAGGCCTGTGGATCAAATGGGAGGACGAAGATGGACGAACGAGACGAACTTGGTCCAAAGAAGGCCAACGGATCAAATGGGAGGACGAAGATGGACGAACGAGACGAACTTGGTCCAAAGAAGGCCTACGGATCAAATGGGAGGACGAAGATGGAAGAACGAGGCGAACTTGGTCCAAAGAAGGCCTACGGATCAAATGGGAGGACCAAGATGGACGAACGAGACGAACTTGGTCCAAAGAAGGCCTACGGATCAAATGGGAGGACGAAGATGGACGAACGAGACAAACTTGGTCCAAAGAATTCCAACGGATCAAATGGCAGGACGAAGGTGGTAGAACAAGACGAACTTGGTCCAAAGAAGGCCTACGGATCAAATGGGAGGACGAAGATGGACGAACGAGACGAACTTGGCCCAAAGAAGGCCTACAGATCAAATGGGAGGACGAAGATGGACGAACGAGACGAATTTGGTCCAACGAAGGCCAACGGATCAAATGGGAGGACGAAGATGGACGAACGAGACAAACTTGGTCCAAAGAAGGCCTAGGGATCAAATGGGAGGACGAAGATGGAGGAACGAGGCGAACTTGGTCCAAAGAAGGCCAACGGATCAAATGGGAGGACGAAGATGGACGAACGAGACAAACTTCGTCCAAAGAATTCCAACGGATCAAATGGGAGGACGAAGGTGGTAGAACAAGACGAACTTGGTCCAAAGAAGGCCTACGGATCAAATGGGAGGACGAAGAGGGACGAACGAGACAAACATGGTGCAAAGAAGGCTTACGGAGCAAATGGGAGGACGAAGATGGACGAACGAGACGAACTTGGTCAAAAGAAGGCCTACGGATCAAATGGGAGGACGAAGATGGACGAACGAGACGAACTTGGTCCAAAGAAGGCCTACGGATCAAATGGGAGGACGAAGATGGACGAACGAGACGAACTTGGTCCAAAGAAGGCCTACGGATCAAATGGGAGGACGAAGATGGACGAACGAGACGAACTTGGTCCAAAGAATTCTAACGGATCAAATGGGAGGACGAAGATGGACGAACGAGACGAACTTGGTCCAAAGAAGGCCTAGGGATCAAATGGGAGGACGAAGATGGACGAACGAGACGAACTTGGTCCAAAGAAGGCCTAGGGATCAAATGGGAGGACGAAGATGGACGAACGAGACGAACTTGGTCCAAAGAAGGCCTACAGATCAAATGGGAGGACGAAGATGGACGAACGAGACGAACTTGGTCCAAAGAATTCCAACGGATCAAATGGGAGGACGAAGGTGGTAGAACAAGACGAACTTGGTCCAAAGAAGGCCTACGGATCAAATGGGAGGACGAGGAGGGACGAACGAGACAAACATGGTGCAAAGAAGGCCTACGGAGCAAATGGGAGGACGAAGATGGATGAACGAGACGAACTTGGTCAAAAGAAGGCCTACGGATCTAATGGGAGGACGAAGATGGACGAACGAGACGAACTTGGTCCAAAGAAGGCCTACGGATCAAATGGGAGGACGAAGATGGACGAACGAGACGAACTTGGTCCAAAGAAGGCCTACGGATCAAATGGGAGGACGAAGATGGACGAACGAGACGAACTTGGTCCAAAGAATTCTAACGGATCAAATGGGAGGACGAAGATGGACGAACGAGACGAACTTCGTCCAAAGAAGGCCTAGGGATCAAATGGGAGGACGAAGATGGAGGAACGAGGCGAACTTGGTCCAATGAAGGCCTACGGCTCAAATGGGAGGACGAAGATGGACGAACGAGACAAACTTGATCCAAAGAAGGCCTACGGATCAAATGGGAGGACGAAGATGGACGAACGAGACGAACTTGGTCCAAAAAAGGCCTAGGGATCAAATGGGAGGACGAAGATGGACGAACGAGACAAACTTGGTCCAAAGAATTCCAACGGATCAAATGGGAGGACGAAGGTGGTAGAACAAGACAAACTTGGTCCAAAGAAGGCCTACGGATCAAATGGGAGGACGAAGAGGGACGAACGAGACGAACTTGGTCCAAAGAAGGCCTACGGAGCAAATGGGAGGACGAAGATGGACGAACGAGACGAACTTGGTCCAAAAAAGGTCTAGGGATCAAATGGGAAGACGAAGATGGACGAACGAGACGAACTTGGTCCAAAGAAGGCCTACGGATCAAATGGGAGGACGAAGATGGACGAACGAGACGAACTTGGCCCAAAGAAGGCCTACGGATCAAATGGGAGGACGAAGATGGACGAACGAGACGAACTTGGTCCAACGAAGGCCAACGGATCAAATGGGAGGACGAAGATGGAGGAACGAGACGAACTTGGTCCAAAGAAGGCCTAGGGATCAAATGGGAGGACGAAGTTGGAGGAACGAGGCGAACTTGGTCCAAAGAAGGCCTACGGATCAAATGGGAGGACGAAGATGGACGAACGAGACAAACTTCGTCCAAAGAATTCCAACGGATCAAATGGGAGGACGAAGGTGGTAGAACAAGACAAACTTGGTCCAAAGAAGGCCTACGGATCAAATGGGAGGACGAAGAGGGACGAACGAGACAAACATGGTGCAAAGAAGGCCTACGGAGCAAATGGGAGGACGAAGATGGACGAACGAGACGAACTTGGTCAAAAGAAGGCCTACGGATCAAATGGGAGGACGAAGATGGACGAACGAGACGAACTTGGTCCAACGAAGGCCAACGGATCAAATGGGAGGACGAAGATGGAGGAACGAGACGAACTTGGTCCAAAGAAGGCCTAGGGATCAAATGGGAGGACGAAGTTGGAGGAACGAGGCGAACTTGGTCCAAAGAAGGCCTACGGATCAAATGGGAGGACGAAGATGGACGAACGAGACAAACTTGGCCCAAAGAAGGCCTACGGATCAAATGGGAGGACGAAGATGGACGAACGAGACGAACTTGGTCCAACGAAGGCCAACGGATCAAATGGGAGGACGAAGATGGAGGAACGAGACGAACTTGGTCCAAAGAAGGCCTAGGGATCAAATGGGAGGACGAAGTTGGAGGAACGAGGCGAACTTGGTCCAAAGAAGGCCTACGGATCAAATGGGAGGACGAAGATGGACGAACGAGACAAACTTCGTCCAAAGAATTCCAACGGATCAAATGGGAGGACGAAGGTGGTAGAACAAGACAAACTTGGTCCAAAGAAGGCCTACGGATCAAATGGGAGGACGAAGAGGGACGAACGAGACAAACATGGTGCAAAGAAGGCCTACGGAGCAAATGGGAGGACGAAGATGGACGAACGAGACGAACTTGGTCAAAAGAAGGCCTACGGATCAAATGGGAGGACGAAGATGGACGAACGAGACGAACTTGGTCCAAAGAAGGCCTATGGATCAAATGGGAGGACGAAGATGGACGAACGAGACGAACTTGGTCCAAAGAAGGCCTAGGGATCAAATGGGAGGATGAAGATGGAGGAACGAGGCGAACTTGGTCCAAAGAAGGCCTACGGATCAAATGGGAGGACGAAGATGGACGAACGAGACAGACTTCGTCCAAAGAATTCCAACGGATCAAATGGGAGGACGAAGGTGGTAGAACAAGACGAACTTGGTCCAAAGAAGGCCTACGGATCAAATGGGAGGACGAAGAGGGACGAACGAGACAAACATGGTGCAAAGAAGGCTTACGGAGCAAATGGGAGGACGAAGATGGACGAACGAGACGAACTTGGTCAAAAGAAGGCCTACGGATCAAATGGGAGGACGAAGATGGACGAACGAGACGAACTTGGTCCAAATAAGGCCTACGGATCAAATGGGAGGACGAAGATGGACGAACGAGACGAACTTGGTCCAACGAAGGCCAACGGATCAAATGGGAGGACGAAGATTGACGAACGAGACGAACTTGGTCCAAAGAAGGCCTAGGGATCAAATGGGAGGACGAAGATGGAGGAACGAGGCGAACTTGGTCCAAAGAAGGCCTACGGATCAAATGGGAGGACGAAGATGGACGAACGAGACAAACTTCGTCCAAAGAATTCCAACGGATCAAATGGGAGGACGAAGGTGGTAGAACAAGACGAACTTAGTCCAAAGAAGGCCTACGGATCAAATGGGAGGACGAAGAGGGACGAACGAGACAAACATGGTGCAAAGAAGGCTTACGGAGCAAATGGGAGGATGAAGATGGACGAACGAGACGAACTTGGTCAAAAGAAGGCCTACGGATCAAATGGGAGGACGAAGATGGACGAACGAGACGAACTTGGTCCAAATAAGGCCTACGGATCAAATGGGAGGACGAAGATGGACGAACGAGACGAACTTGGTCCAAAGAAGGCCAACGGATCAAATGGGAGGACGAAGATGGACGAACGAGACGAACTTGGTCCAAAGAAGGCCTACGGATCAAATGGGAGGACGAAGATGGACGAACGAGACGAACTTGGTCCAAAGAATTCCAACGGATCAAATGGGAGGACGAAGATGGCTGAACGAGACGAACTTGGTCCAAAGAAGGCCTAGGGATCAAATGGGAGGACGAAGATGGAGGAACGAGGCGAACTTGGTCCAAAGAAGGCCTACGGAGCAAATGGGAGGACGAAGATGGACGAACGAGATGAACTTGGTCAAAAGAAGGCCTATGGATCAAATGGGAGGACGAAGATGGACGAACGAGACGAACTTGGTCCAAAGAAGGCCAACGGATCAAATGGGAGGACGAAGATGGACGAACGAGACGAACTTGGTCCAAAGAAGGCCTACGGATCAAATGGGAGGACGAAGATGGACGAACGAGACGAACTTGGTCCAAAGAATTCCAACGGATCAAATGGGAGGACGAAGATGGACGAACGAGACGAACTTGGTCCAAAGAAGGCCTAGGGGTCAAATGGGAGGACGAAGATGGAAGAACGAGGCGAACTTGGTCCAAAGAAGGCCTACGGATCAAATGGGAGGACGAAGATGGACGAACGAGACGAACTTGGTCCAAAGAAGGCCTAGGGATCAAATGGGAGGACGAAGATGGAGGAACGAGGCGAACTTGGTCCAAAGAAGGCCTACGGATCAAATGGGAGGACGAAGATGGACGAACGAGACAAACTTGGTCCAAAGAATTCCAACGGATCAAATGGGAGGACGAAGGTGGTAGAACAAGACGAACTTGGTCCAAAGAAGGCCTACGGATCAAATGGGAGGACGAAGATGGACGAACGAGACGAACTTGGCCCAAAGAAGGCCTACGGATCAAATGGGAGGACGAAGATGGACGAACGAGACGAACTTGGTCCAACGAAGGCCAACGGATCAAATGGGAGGACGAAGATGGACGAACGAGACAAACTTGGTCCAAAGAAGGCCTAGGGATCAAATGGGAGGACGAAGATGGAGGAACGAGGCGAACTTGGTCCAAAGAAGGCCTACGGATCAAATGGGAGGACGAAGAGGGACGAACGAGACAAACATGGTGCAAAGAAGGCCTACGGAGCAAATGGGAGGACGAAGATGGACGAACGAGACGAACTTGGTCAAAAGAAGGCCTACGGATCAAATGGGAGGACGAAGATGGACGAACGAGACGAACTTGGTCCAAAGAAGGCCTATGGATCAAATGGGAGGACGAAGATGGACGAAAGAGACGAACTTGGTCCAAAGAAGGCCAACGGATCAAATGGGAGGACGAAGATGGACGAACGAGACAAACTTGGTCCAAAGAAGGCCTACGGATCAAATGGGAGGACGAAGATGGACGAACGAGACGAACTTGGTCCAAAGAAGGCCTAGGGATCAAATGGGAGGACGAAGATGGAAGAACGAGGCGAACTTGGTCCAAAGAAGGCCTACGGATCAAATGGGAGGACGAAGATGGACGAACGAGACGAACTTGGTCCAAAGAAGGCCTAGGGATCAAATGGGAGGACGAAGATGGAGGAACGAGGCGAACTTGGTCCAAAGAAGGCCTACGGATCAAATGGGAGGACGAAGATGGACGAACGAGACAAACTTGGTCCAAAGAAGGCCTAGGGATCAAATGGGAGGACGAAGATGGAGGAACGAGGCGAACTTGGTCCAAAGAAGGCCTACGGATCAAATGGGAGGACGAAGATGGACGAACGAGACAAACTTCGTCCAAAGAATTCCAACGGATCAAATGGGAGGACGAAGGTGGTAGAACAAGATGAACTTGGTCCAAAGAAGGCCTACGGATCAAATGGGAGGACGAAGAGGGACGAACGAGACAAACATGGTGCAAAGAAGGCTTACGGAGCAAATGGGAGGACGAAGATGGACGAACGAGACGAACTTGGTCAAAAGAAGGCCTACGGATCAAATGGGAGGACGAAGATGGACGAACGAGACGAACTTGGTCCAAATAAGGCCTACGGATCAAATGGGAGGACGAAGATGGACGAACGAGACGAACTTGGTCCAAAGAAGGCCAACGGATCAAATGGGAGGACGAAGATGGACGAACGAGACGAACTTGGTCCAAAGAAGGCCTACGGATCAAATGGGAGGACGAAGATGGACGAACGAGACGAACTTGGTCCAAAGAATTCCAACGGATCAAATGGGAGGACGAAGGTGGTAGAACAAGACGAACTTGGTCCAAAGAAGGCCTACGGATCAAATGGGAGGACGAAGATGGACGAACGAGACGAACTTGGCCCAAAGAAGGCCTACGGATCAAATGGGAGGACGAAGATGGACGAACGAGACGAACTTGGTCCAACGAAGGCCAACGGATCAAATGGGAGGACGAAGATGGACGAACGAGACAAACTTGGTCCAAAGAAGGCCTAGGGATCAAATGGGAGGACGAAGATGGAGGAACGAGGCGAACTTGGTCCAAAGAAGGCCTACGGATCAAATGGGAGGACGAAGAGGGACGAACGAGACAAACATGGTGCAAAGAAGGCCTACGGAGCAAATGGGAGGACGAAGATGGACGAACGAGACGAACTTGGTCAAAAGAAGGCCTACGGATCAAATGGGAGGACGAAGATGGACGAACGAGACGAACTTGGTCCAAAGAAGGCCTACGGATCAAATGGGAGGACGAAGATGGACGAACGAGACGAACTTGGTCCAAAGAAGGCCTGTGGATCAAATGGGAGGACGAAGATGGACGAACGAGACGAACTTGGTCCAAAGAAGGCCAACGGATCAAATGGGAGGACGAAGATGGACGAACGAGACGAACTTGGTCCAAAGAAGGCCTACGGATCAAATGGGAGGACGAAGATGGAAGAACGAGGCGAACTTGGTCCAAAGAAGGCCTACGGATCAAATGGGAGGACCAAGATGGACGAACGAGACGAACTTGGTCCAAAGAAGGCCTACGGATCAAATGGGAGGACGAAGATGGACGAACGAGACAAACTTGGTCCAAAGAATTCCAACGGATCAAATGGCAGGACGAAGGTGGTAGAACAAGACGAACTTGGTCCAAAGAAGGCCTACGGATCAAATGGGAGGACGAAGATGGACGAACGAGACGAACTTGGCCCAAAGAAGGCCTACAGATCAAATGGGAGGACGAAGATGGACGAACGAGACGAATTTGGTCCAACGAAGGCCAACGGATCAAATGGGAGGACGAAGATGGACGAACGAGACAAACTTGGTCCAAAGAAGGCCTAGGGATCAAATGGGAGGACGAAGATGGAGGAACGAGGCGAACTTGGTCCAAAGAAGGCCTACGGATCAAATTGGAGGACGAAGATGGACGAACGAGACAAACTTCGTCCAAAGAATTCCAACGGATCAAATGGGAGGACGAAGGTGGTAGAACAAGACGAACTTGGTCCAAAGAAGGCCTACGGATCAAATGGGAGGACGAAGAGGGACGAACGAGACAAACATGGTGCAAAGAAGGCTTACGGAGCAAATGGGAGGACGAAGATGGACGAACGAGACGAACTTGGTCAAAAGAAGGCCTACGGATCAAATGGGAGGACGAAGATGGACGAACGAGACGAACTTGGTCGAAAGAAGGCCTACGGATCAAATGGGAGGACGAAGATGGACGAACGAGACGAACTTGGTCCAAATAAGGCCTACGGATCAAATGGGAGGACGAAGATGGACGAACGAGACGAACTTGGTCCAAAGAAGGCCAACGGATCAAATGGGAGGACGAAGATGGACGAACGAGACGAACTTGGTCCAAAGAAGGCCTACGGATCAAATGGGAGGACGAAGATGGACGAACGAGACGAACTTGGTCCAAAGAATTCCAACGGATCAAATGGGAGGAAGAAGATGGACGAACGAGACGAACTTGGTCCAAAGAAGGCCTACGAATCAAATGGGAGGACGAATATGGACGAACGAGACAAACTTGGTCCAGAGAATTCCAACGGATCAAATGGGAGGACGAAGGTGGTAGAACAAGTCGAACTTGGTCCAAAGAAGGCCTACGGATCAAATGGGAGGACGAAGAGGGACGAACGAGACAAACATGGTGCAAAGAAGGCCTACGGAGCAAATGGGAGGACGAAGATGGACGAACGAGACGAACTTGGTCAAAAGAAGGCCTACGGGTCAAATGGGAGGACGAAGATGGACGAACGAGAAGAACTTGGTCCAAAGAAGGCCTACGGATCAAATGGGAGGACGAAGATGGACGAACGAGACGAACTTGGTCCAAAGAAGGCCTAGGGATCAAATGGGAGGACGAAGATGGAGGAACGAGGCGAACTTGGTCCAAAGAAGGCCTACGGATCAAATGGGAGGACGAAGATGGACGAACGAGACAAACTTGGTCCAAAGAATTCCAACGGATCAAATGGGAGGACGAAGGTGGTAGAACAAGACGAACTTGGTCCAAAGAAGGCCTACGGATCAAATGGGAGGATGAAGAGGGACGAACGAGACAAACATGGTGCAATGAAGGCCTACGGAGCAAATGGGAGGACGAAGATGGACGAACGAGACGAACTTGGTCCAACGAAGGCCAACGGATCAAATGGGAGGACGAAGATGGACGAACGAGACGAACTTGGTCCGAAGAAGGCCTACGGATCAAATGGGAGGACGAAGATGGACGAACGAGACAAACTTCGTCCAAAGAATTCCAACGGATCAAATGGGAGGACGAAGGTGGTAGAACAAGATGAACTTGGTCCAAAGAAGGCCTACGGATCAAATGGGAGGACGAAGAGGGACGAACGAGACAAACATGGTGCAAAGAAGGCTTACGGAGCAAATGGGAGGACGAAGATGGACGAACGAGACGAACTTGGTCAAAAGAAGGCCTACGGATCAAATGGGAGGACGAAGATGGACGAACGAGACGAACTTGGTCCAAATAAGGCCTACGGATCAAATGGGAGGACGAAGATGGACGAACGAGACGAACTTGGTCCAAAGAAGGCCAACGGATCAAATGGGAGGACGAAGATGGACGAACGAGACGAACTTGGTCCAAAGAAGGCCTACGGATCAAATGGGAGGACGAAGATGGACGAACGAGACGAACTTGGTCCAAAGAATTCCAACGGATCAAATGGGAGGACGAAGGTGGTAGAACAAGACGAACTTGGTCCAAAGAAGGCCTACGGATCAAATGGGAGGACGAAGATGGACGAACGAGACGAACTTGGCCCAAAGAAGGCCTACGGATCAAATGGGAGGACGAAGATGGACGAACGAGACGAACTTGGTCCAACGAAGGCCAACGGATCAAATGGGAGGACGAAGATGGACGAACGAGACAAACTTGGTCCAAAGAAGGCCTAGGGATCAAATGGGAGGACGAAGATGGAGGAACGAGGCGAACTTGGTCCAAAGAAGGCCTACGGATCAAATGGGAGGACGAAGAGGGACGAACGAGACAAACATGGTGCAAAGAAGGCCTACGGAGCAAATGGGAGGACGAAGATGGACGAACGAGACGAACTTGGTCAAAAGAAGGCCTACGGATCAAATGGGAGGACGAAGATGGACGAACGAGACGAACTTGGTCCAAAGAAGGCCTACGGATCAAATGGGAGGACGAAGATGGACGAACGAGACGAACTTGGCCCAAAGAAGGCCTACAGATCAAATGGGAGGACGAAGATGGACGAACGAGACGAATTTGGTCCAACGAAGGCCAACGGATCAAATGGGAGGACGAAGATGGACGAACGAGACCAACTTGGTCCAAAGAAGGCCTAGGGATCAAATGGGAGGACGAAGATGGAGGAACGAGGCGAACTTGGTCCAAAGAAGGCCTACGGATCAAATGGGAGGACGAAGATGGACGAACGAGACAAACTTCGTCCAAAGAATTCCAACGGATCAAATGGGAGGACGAAGGTGGTAGAACAAGTCGAACTTGGTCCAAAGAAGGCCTACGGATCAAATGGGAGGACGAAGAGGGACGAACGAGACAAACATGGTGCAAAGAAGGCCTACGGAGCAAATGGGAGGACGAAGATGGACGAACGAGACGAACTTGGTCAAAAGAAGGCCTACGGGTCAAATGGGAGGACGAAGATGGACGAACGAGAAGAACTTGGTCCAAAGAAGGCCTACGGATCAAATGGGAGGACGAAGATGGACGAACGAGACGAACTTGGTCCAAAGAAGGCCTAGGGATCAAATGGGAGGACGAAGATGGAGGAACGAGGCGAACTTGGTCCAAAGAAGGCCTACGGATCAAATGGGAGGACGAAGATGGACGAACGAGACGAACTTGGTCCAAATAAGGCCTACGGATCAAATGGGAGGACGAAGATGGACGAACGAGACGAACTTGGTCCAAAGAAGGCCAACGGATCAAATGGGAGGACGAAGATGGACGAACGAGACGAACTTGGTCCAAAGAAGGCCTACGGATCAAATGGGAGGACGAAGATGGACGAACGAGACGAACTTGGTCCAAAGAATTCCAACGGATCAAATGGGAGGAAGAAGATGGACGAACGAGACGAACTTGGTCCAAAGAAGGCCTACGGATCAAATGGGAGGACGAATATGGACGAACGAGACAAACTTGGTCCAGAGAATTCCAACGGATCAAATGGGAGGACGAAGGTGGTAGAACAAGTCGAACTTGGTCCAAAGAAGGCCTACGGATCAAATGGGAGGACGAAGAGGGACGAACGAGACAAACATGGTGCAAAGAAGGCCTACGGAGCAAATGGGAGGACGAAGATGGACGAACGAGACGAACTTGGTCAAAAGAAGGCCTACGGGTCAAATGGGAGGACGAAGATGGACGAACGAGAAGAACTTGGTCCAAAGAAGGCCTACGGATCAAATGGGAGGACGAAGATGGACGAACGAGACGAACTTGGTCCAAAGAAGGCCTAGGGATCAAATGGGAGGACGAAGATGGAGGAACGAGGCGAACTTGGTCCAAAGAAGGCCTACGGATCAAATGGGAGGACGAAGATGGACGAACGAGACAAACTTGGTCCAAAGAATTCCAACGGATCAAATGGGAAGACGAAGGTGGTAGAACAAGACGAACTTGGTCCAACGAAGGCCTACGGATCAAATGGGAGGATGAAGAGGGACGAACGAGACAAACATGGTGCAATGAAGGCCTACGGAGCAAAGGGGAGGACGAAGATGGACGAACGAGACGAACTTGGTCCGAAGAAGGCCTAGGGATCAAATGGGAGGACGAAGATGGAGGAACGAGGCGAACTTGGTCCAAAGAAGGCCTACGGATCAAATGGGAGGACGAAGATGGACGAACGAGACAAACTTGGTCCAAAGAATTCCAACGGATCAAATGGGAGGACGAAGGTGGTAGAACAAGACGAACTTGGTCCAAAGAAGGCCTACGGATCAAATGGGAGGACGAAGATGGACGAACGAGACGAACTTGGCCCAAAGAAGGCCTACGGATCAAATGGGAGGACGAAGATGGACGAACGAGACGAACTTGGTCCAACGAAGGCCAACGGATCAAATGGGAGGACGAAGATGGACGAACGAGACAAACTTGGTCCAAAGAAGGCCTAGGGATCAAATGGGAGGACGAAGATGGAGGAACGAGGCGAACTTGGTCCAAAGAAGGCCTACGGATCAAATGGGAGGACGAAGAGGGACGAACGAGACAAACATGGTGCAAAGAAGGCCTACGGAGCAAATGGGAGGACGAAGATGGACGAACGAGACGAACTTGGTCAAAAGAAGGCCTACGGATCAAATGGGAGGACGAAGATGGACGAACGAGACGAACTTGGTCCAAAGAAGGCCTACGGATCAAATGGGAGGACGAAGATGGACGAACGAGACGAACTTGGCCCAAAGAAGGCCTACAGATCAAATGGGAGGACGAAGATGGACGAACGAGACGAATTTGGTCCAATGAAGGCCAACGGATCAAATGGGAGGACGAAGATGGACGAACGAGACAAACTTGGTCCAAAGAAGGCCTAGGGATCAAATGGGAGGACGAAGATGGAGGAACGAGGCGAACTTGGTCCAAAGAAGGCCTACGGATCAAATGGGAGGACGAAGATGGACGAACGAGACAAACTTCGTCCAAAGAATTCCAACGGATCAAATGGGAGGACGAAGGTGGTAGAACAAGTCGAACTTGGTCCAAAGAAGGCCTTCGGATCAAATGGGAGGACGAAGAGGGACGAACGAGACAAACATGGTGCAAAGAAGGCCTACGGAGCAAATGGGAGGACGAAGATGGACGAACGAGACGAACTTGGTCAAAAGAAGGCCTACGGGTCAAATGGGAGGACGAAGATGGACGAACGAGAAGAACTTGGTCCAAAGAAGGCCTACGGATCAAATGGGAGGACGAAGATGGACGAACGAGACGAACTTGGTCCAAAGAAGGCCTAGGGATCAAATGGGAGGACGAAGATGGAGGAACGAGGCGAACTTGGTCCAAAGAAGGCCTACGGATCAAATGGGAGGACGAAGATGGACGAACGAGACGAACTTGGTCCAAATAAGGCCTACGGATCAAATGGGAGGACGAAGATGGACGAACGAGACGAACTTGGTCCAAAGAAGGCCAACGGATCAAATGGGAGGACGAAGATGGACGAACGAGACGAACTTGGTCCAAAGAAGGCCTACGGATCAAATGGGAGGACGAAGATGGACGAACGAGACGAACTTGGTCCAAAGAATTCCAACGGATCAAATGGGAGGAAGAAGATGGACGAACGAGACGAACTTGGTCCAAAGAAGGCCTACGGATCAAATGGGAGGACGAATATGGACGAACGAGACAAACTTGGTCCAGAGAATTCCAACGGATCAAATGGGAGGACGAAGGTGGTAGAACAAGTCGAACTTGGTCCAAAGAAGGCCTACGGATCAAATGGGAGGACGAAGAGGGACGAACGAGACAAACATGGTGCAAAGAAGGCCTACGGAGCAAATGGGAGGACGAAGATGGACGAACGAGACGAACTTGGTCAAAAGAAGGCCTACGGGTCAAATGGGAGGACGAAGATGGACGAACGAGAAGAACTTGGTCCAAAGAAGGCCTACGGATCAAATGGGAGGACGAAGATGGACGAACGAGACGAACTTGGTCCAAAGAAGGCCTAGGGATCAAATGGGAGGACGAAGATGGAGGAACGAGGCGAACTTGGTCCAAAGAAGGCCTACGGATCAAATGGGAGGACGAAGATGGACGAACGAGACAAACTTGGTCCAAAGAATTCCAACGGATCAAATGGGAAGACGAAGGTGGTAGAACAAGACGAACTTGGTCCAACGAAGGCCTACGGATCAAATGGGAGGATGAAGAGGGACGAACGAGACAAACATGGTGCAATGAAGGCCTACGGAGCAAAGGGGAGGACGAAGATGGACGAACGAGACGAACTTGGTCCGAAGAAGGCCTAGGGATCAAATGGGAGGACGAAGATGGAGGAACGAGGCGAACTTGGTCCAAAGAAGGCCTACGGATCAAATGGGAGGACGAAGATGGACGAACGAGACAAACTTGGTCCAAAGAATTCCAACGGATCAAATGGGAGGACGAAGGTGGTAGAACAAGACGAACTTGGTCCAAAGAAGGCCTACGGATCAAATGGGAGGACGAAGAGGGACGAACGAGACAAACATGGTGCAAAGAAGGCCTACGGAGCAAATGGGAGGACGAAGATGGACGAACGAGACGAACTTGGTCAAAAGAAGGCCTACGGGTCAAATGGGAGGACGAAGATGGACGAACGGGACGAACTTGGTCCAAAGAAGGCCTACGGATAAAATGGGAGGACGACGATGGACGAACGAGACGAACTTGGTCCAAAGAAGGCGTAGGGATCAAATGGGAGGACGAAGATGGACGAACGAGGCGAACTTGGTCCAAAGAAGGCCTACGGATCAAATGGGAGGACGAAGATGGACGAACGAGACAAACTTGGTCCAAAGAATTCCAACGGATCAAATGGGAGGACGAAGGTGGTAGAACAAGACGAACTTGGTGCAAAGAAGGCCTACGGATCAAATGGGAGGATGAAGAGGGACGAACGAGACAAACATGGTGCAATGAAGGCCTACGGAGCAAATGGGAGGACGAAGATGGACGAACGAGACGAACTTGGTCCAAAGATGGCCTAGGGATCAAATGGGAGGACGAAGATGGAGGAACGAGGCGAACTTGGTCCAAAGAAGGCCTACGGATCAAATGGGAGGACGAAGATGGACGAACGAGACAAACTTGGTCCAAAGAATTCCAACGGATCAAATGGGAGGACGAAGGTGGTAGAACAAGACGAACTTGGTCCAAAGAAGGCCTACGGATCAAATGGGAGGATGAAGAGGGACGAACGAGACAAACATGGTGCAATGAAGGCCTACGGAGCAAATGGGAGGACGAAGATGGAGGAACGAGACGAACTTGGTCAAAAGAAGGCCTACGGATCAAATGGGAGGACGAAGATGGACGAACGAGACGAACTTGGTCCAAAGAAGGCCTACGGATCAAATGGGAGGACGAAGATGGACGAACGAGATGAACTTGGTCAAAAGAAGGCCTACGGATCAAATGGGAGGACGAAGATGCACGAACGAGACGAACTTGGTCTAAAGAAGGCCTACGGATCAAATGGGAGGACGAGGATGGGGGAACGAGGCAAACTTGGTCGAAAGAAGGCCTACGGATCAAATGGGAGGACGAAGATGGACGAACGAGACAAACTTGGTCCAAAGAATTCCAACGGATCAAATGGGAGGACGAAGATGGACGAACGAGACAATCTTAGTCCAAAGAATTCCAACGGATCAAATGGGAGGACGAAGGTGGTAGAACAAGACGAACTTGGTCCAAAGAAGGCCTACGGATCAAATGGGAGGATGAAGAGGGACGAACGAGACAAACATGGTGCAATGAAGGCCTACGGAGCAAATGGGAGGACGAAGATGGACGAACGAGACGAACTTGGTCCAAAGAAGGCCTACGGATCAAATGGGAGGACGAAGATGGACGAACGAGACGAACTTGGTCCAAAGAAGGCCAACGGATCAAATGGGAGGACGAAGATGGACGACGAGACAAACTTGGTCCAAAGAATTCCAACGGATCAAATGGGAGGACGAAGGTGGTAGAACAAGACGAACTTGGTCCAAAGAAGGCCTACGGATCAAATGGGAGGATGAAGAGGGACGAACGAGACAAACATGGTGCAATGAAGGCCTACGGAGCAAATGGGAGGACGAAGATGGACGAACGAGACGAACTTGGTCCAAAGAAGGCCTACGGATCAAATGGGAGGACGAAGATGGACGAACGAGACGAACTTGGTCAAAAGAAGGCCTACGGATCAAATGGGAGGACGAAGATGCACGAACGAGACGAACTTGGTCTAAAGAAGGCCTACGGATCAAATGGGAGGACGAGGATGGGGGAACGAGGCAAACTTGGTCGAAAGAAGGCCTACGGATCAAATGGGAGGACGAAGATGGACGACCGAGACAAACTTGGTCCAAAGAATTCCAACGGATCAAATGGGAGGACGAAGATGGACGAACGAGACAATCTTAGTCCAAAGAATTCCAACGGATCAAATGGGAGGACGAAGGTGGTAGAACAAGACGAACTTGGTCCAAAGAAGGCCTACGGATCAAATGGGAGGATGAAGAGGGACGAACGAGACAAACATGGTGCAATGAAGGCCTACGGAGCAAATGGGAGGACGAAGATGGACGAACGAGACGAACTTGGTCCAAAGAAGGCCTACGGATCAAATGGGAGGACGAAGATGGACGAACGAGACGAACTTGGTCCAAAGAAGGCCAACGGATCAAATGGGAGGACGAAGATGGACGAACGAGACGAACTTGGTCCAAAGAAGGCCTACGGATCAAATGGGAGGACGAAGATGGACGAACGAGACGAACTTGGTCCAAAGAAGGCCTACGGATCAAATGGGAGGACAAAGATGGGGGAACGAGGCGAACTTGGTCCAAAGAAGGCCTACGGATCAAATGGGAGGACGAAGATGGACGAACGAGACAAACTTGGTCGAAAGAATTCCAACGGATCAAATGGGAGGACGAAGATGGACGAACGAGACAATCTTGGTCCAAAGAATTCCAACGGATCAAATGGGAGGACGAAGGTGGTAGAACAAGACGAACTTGGTCCAAAGAAGGCCTACGGATCAAATGGGAGGACGAAGTGGGACGAACGAGACGAACTTGGTCCAAAGAAGGCCTACGGAGCAAATGGGAGGACGAAGATGGACGAACGAGACGAACTTGGTCCAAAGAAGGCCTACGGATCAAATGGGAGGACGAAGATGGACGAACGAGACGAACATGGCCCAAAGAACGCCTACGGATCAAATGGGAGGACGAAGATGGACGAACGAGACGAACTTGGTCCAACGAAGGCCAACGGATCAAATGGGAGGACGAAGATGGACGAACGAGACGAACTTGGTCCAAAGAAGGCCTAGGGATCAAATGGGAGGACGAAGATGGAGGAACGAGGCGAACTTGGTCCAAAGAAGGCCTACGGATCAAATGGGAGGACGAAGATGGACGAACGAGACGAACTTGGTCAAAAGAAGGCCTACGGATCAAATGGGAGGACGAAGATGCACGAACGAGACGAACTTGGTCCAAAGAAGGCCTACGGATCAAATGGGAGGACGAAGATGGACGAACGAGGCGAACATGGTGCAAAGAAGGCCTACGGAGCAAATGGGAGGACGAAGATGGACGAACGAGACGAACTTGGTCAAAAGAAGGCCTACGGATCAAATGGGAGGACGAAGATGGACGAACGAGACGAACTTGGTCCAAAGAAGGCCTACGGATCAAATGGGAGGACGAAGATGGACGAACGAGACGAACTTGGTCAAAAGAAGGCCTACGGATCAAATGGGAGGACGAAGATGGACGAACGAGACGAACTTGGTCCAAAGAAGGCCTAGGGATCAAATGGGAGGACGAAGATGGACGAACGAAGCGAACTTGGTCCAAAGAAGGCCTACGGATCAAATGGGAGGACGAAGATGGACGAACGAGACAAACTTCGTCCAAAGAATTCCAACGGATCAAATGGGAGGGCGAAGGTGGTAGAACAAGACGAACTTGGTCCAAAGAAGGCCTACGGATCAAATGGGAGGACGAAGAGGGACGAACGAGACAAACATGGTGCAAAGAAGGCCTACGGAGCAAATGGGAGGACGAAGATGGACGAACGAGACGAACTTGGTCCAACGAAGGCCAACGGATCAAATAGGAGGACGAAGATGGACGAACGAGACGAACTTGGTCAAAAGAAGGCCTACGGATCAAATGGGAGGACGAAGATGCACGAACGAGACGAACTTGGTCCAAAGAAGGCCTACGGATCAAATGGGAGGACGAAGATGGACGAACGAGACAATCTTGGTCCAAAGAATTCCAACGGATCAAATGGGAGGACGAAGGTGGTAGAACAAGACGAACTTGGTCCAAAGAAGGCCTACGGATCAAATGGGAGGACGAAGAGGGACGAACGAGACGAACTTGGTCCAAAGAAGGCCTACGGAGCAAATGGGAGGACGAAGATGGACGAACGAGACGAACTTGGTCCAAAGAAGGCCTAGGGATTAAATGGGTGGATGAAGATGGACGAACGAGACGAATTTGGTCCAAAGAAGGCCTACGGATCAAATGGGAGGACGAAGATGGACGAACGAGACGAACATGGCCCAAAGAAGGCCTACGGATCAAATGGGAGGACGAAGATGGACGAACGAGACGAACTTGGTCTAAAGAAGGCCTACGGATCAAATGGGAGGACGAGGATGGGGGAACGAGGCAAACTTGGTCGAAAGAAGGCCTACGGATCAAATGGGAGGACGAAGATGGACGAACGAGACAAACTTGGTCCAAAGAATTCCAACGGATCAAATGGGAGGACGAAGATGGACGAACGAGACAATCTTAGTCCAAAGAATTCCAACGGATCAAATGGGAGGACGAAGGTGGTAGAACAAGACGAACTTGGTCCAAAGAAGGCCTACGGATCAAATGGGAGGATGAAGAGGGACGAACGAGACAAACATGGTGCAATGAAGGCCTACGGAGCAAATGGGAGGACGAAGATGGACGAACGAGACGAACTTGGTCCAACGAAGGCCAACGGATCAAATGGGAGGAAGAAGATGGACGAACGAGACGAACTTTGTCCAAAGAAGGCCTAGGGATCAAATGGGAGGACGAAGATGGAGGAACGAGGCGAACTTGGTCCAAAGAAGGCCTACGGATCAAATGGGAGGACGAAGATGGACGAACGAGACAAACTTGGTCCAAAGAATTCCAACGGATCAAATGGGAGGACGAAGGTGGTAGAACAAGACGAACTTGGTCCAAAGAAGGCCTACGGATCAAATGGGAGGACGAAGATGGACGAACGAGACGAACTTGGCCCAAAGAAGGCCTACGGATCAAATGGGAGGACGAAGATGGACGAACGAGACGAACTTGGTCCAACGAAGGCCAACGGATCAAATGGGAGGACGAAGATGGACGAACGAGACAAACTTGGTCCAAAGAAGGCCTAGGGATCAAATGGGAGGACGAAGATGGAGGAACGAGGCGAACTTGGTCCAAAGAAGGCCTACGGATCAAATGGGAGGACGAAGAAGGACGAACGAGACAAACATGGTGCAAAGAAGGCCTACGGAGCAAATGGGAGGACGAAGATGGACGAACGAGACGAACTTGGTCAAAAGAAGGCCTACGGATCAAATGGGAGGACGAAGATGGACGAACGAGACGAACTTGGTCCAAAGAAGGCCTACGGATCAAATGGGAGGACGAAGATGGACGAACGAGACGAACTTGGCCCAAAGAAGGCCTACAGATCAAATGGGAGGACGAAGATGGACGAACGAGACGAATTTGGTCCAACGAAGGCCAACGGATCAAATGGGAGGACGAAGATGGACGAACGAGACAAACTTGGTCCAAAGAAGGCCTAGGGATCAAATGGGAGGACGAAGATGGAGGAACGAGGCGAACTTGGTCCAAAGAAGGCCTACGGATCAAATGGGAGGACGAAGATGGACGAACGAGACAAACTTCGTCCAAAGAATTGCAACGGATCAAATGGGAGGACGAAGGTGGTAGAACAAGTCGAACTTGGTCCAAAGAAGGCCTACGGATCAAATGGGAGGACGAAGAGGGACGAACGAGACAAACATGGTGCAAAGAAGGCCTACGGAGCAAATGGGAGGACGAAGATGGACGAACGAGACGAACTTGGTCAAAAGAAGGCCTACGGGTCAAATGGGAGGACGAAGATGGACGAACGAGAAGAACTTGGTCCAAAGAAGGCCTACGGATCAAATGGGAGGACGAAGATGGACGAACGAGACGAACTTGGTCCAAAGAAGGCCTAGGGATCAAATGGGAGGACGAAGATGGAGGAACGAGGCGAACTTGGTCCAAAGAAGGCCTACGGATCAAATGGGAGGACGAAGATGGACGAACGAGACGAACTTGGTCCAAATAAGGCCTACGGATCAAATGGGAGGACGAAGATGGACGAACGAGACGAACTTGGTCCAAAGAAGGCCAACGGATCAAATGGGAGGACGAAGATGGACGAACGAGACGAACTTGGTCCAAAGAAGGCCTACGGATCAAATGGGAGGACGAAGATGGACGAACGAGACGAACTTGGTCCAAAGAATTCCAACGGATCAAATGGGAGGAAGAAGATGGACGAACGAGACGAACTTGGTCCAAAGAAGGCCTACGGATCAAATGGGAGGACGAAGAGGGACGAACGAGACAAACATGGTGCAAAGAAGGCCTACGGAGCAAATGGGAGGACGAAGATGGACGAACGAGACGAACTTGGTCAAAAGAAGGCCTACGGGTCAAATGGGAGGACGAAGATGGACGAACGAGAAGAACTTGGTCCAAAGAAGGCCTACGGATCAAATGGGAGGACGAAGAGGGACGAACGAGACGAACTTGGTCCAAAGAAGGCCTAGGGATCAAATGGGAGGACGAAGATGGAGGAACGAGGCGAACTTGGTCCAAAGAAGGCCTACGGATCAAATGGGAGGACGAAGATGGACGAACGAGACAAACTTGGTCCAAAGAATTCCAACGGATCAAATGGGAAGACGAAGGTGGTAGAACAAGACGAACTTGGTCCAACGAAGGCCTACGGATCAAATGGGAGGATGAAGAGGGACGAACGAGACAAACATGGTGCAATGAAGGCCTACGGAGCAAAGGGGAGGACGAAGATGGACGAACGAGACGAACTTGGTCAAAAGAAGGCCTACGGGTCAAATGGGAGGACGAAGATGGACGAACGAGAAGAACTTGGTCCAAAGAAGGCCTACGGATCAAATGGGAGGACGAAGATGGACGAACGAGACGAACTTGGTCCAAAGAAGGCCTAGGGATCAAATGGGAGGACGAAGATGGAGGAACGAGGCGAACTTGGTCCAAAGAAGGCCTACGGATCAAATGGGAGGACGAAGATGGACGAACGAGACAAACTTGGTCCAAAGAATTCCAACGGATCAAATGGGAAGACGAAGGTGGTAGAACAAGACGAACTTGGTCCAACGAAGGCCTACGGATCAAATGGGAGGATGAAGAGGGACGAACGAGACAAACATGGTGCAATGAAGGCCTACGGAGCAAAGGGGAGGACGAAGATGGACGAACGAGACGAACTTGGTCCGAAGAAGGCCTAGGGATCAAATGGGAGGACGAAGATGGAGGAACGAGGCGAACTTGGTCCAAAGAAGGCCTACGGATCAAATGGGAGGACGAAGATGGACGAACGAGACAAACTTGGTCCAAAGAATTCCAACGGATCAAATGGGAGGACGAAGGTGGTAGAACAAGACGAACTTGGTCCAAAGAAGGCCTACGGATCAAATGGGAGGACGAAGAGGGACGAACGAGACAAACATGGTGCAAAGAAGGCCTACGGAGCAAATGGGAGGACGAAGATGGACGAACGAGACGAATTGGTCAAAAGAAGGCCTACGGGTCAAATGGGAGGACGAAGATGGACGAACGGGACGAACTTGGTCCAAAGAAGGCCTACGGATAAAATGGGAGGACGACGATGGACGAACGAGACGAACTTGGTCCAAAGAAGGCGTAGGGATCAAATGGGAGGACGAAGATGGACGAACGAGGCGAACTTGGTCCAAAGAAGGCCTACGGATCAAATGGGAGGACGAAGATGGACGAACGAGACAAACTTGGTCCAAAGAATTCCAACGGATCAAATGGGAGGACGAAGGTGGTAGAACAAGACGAACTTGGTGCAAAGAAGGCCTACGGATCAAATGGGAGGATGAAGAGGGACGAACGAGACAAACATGGTGCAATGAAGGCCTACGGAGCAAATGGGAGGACGAAGATGGACGAACGAGACGAACTTGGTCCAAAGATGGCCTAGGGATCAAATGGGAGGACGAAGATGGAGGAACGAGGCGAACTTGGTCCAAAGAAGGCCTACGGATCAAATGGGAGGACGAAGATGGACGAACGAGACAAACTTGGTCCAAAGAATTCCAACGGATCAAATGGGAGGACGAAGGTGGTAGAACAAGACGAACTTGGTCCAAAGAAGGCCTACGGATCAAATGGGAGGATGAAGAGGGACGAACGAGACAAACATGGTGCAATGAAGGCCTACGGAGCAAATGGGAGGACGAAGATGGAGGAACGAGACGAACTTGGTCAAAAGAAGGCCTACGGATCAAATGGGAGGACGAAGATGGACGAACGAGACGAACTTGGTCCAAAGAAGGCCTACGGATCAAATGGGAGGACGAAGATGGACGAACGAGACGAACTTGGTCAAAAGAAGGCCTACGGATCAAATGGGAGGACGAAGATGCACGAACGAGACGAACTTGGTCTAAAGAAGGCCTACGGATCAAATGGGAGGACGAGGATGGGGGAACGAGGCAAACTTGGTCGAAAGAAGGCCTACGGATCAAATGGGAGGACGAAGATGGACGAACGAGACAAACTTGGTCCAAAGAATTCCAACGGATCAAATGGGAGGACGAAGATGGACGAACGAGACAATCTTAGTCCAAAGAATTCCAACGGATCAAATGGGAGGACGAAGGTGGTAGAACAAGACGAACTTGGTCCAAAGAAGGCCTACGGATCAAATGGGAGGATGAAGAGGGACGAACGAGACAAACATGGTGCAATGAAGGCCTACGGAGCAAATGGGAGGACGAAGATGGACGAACGAGACGAACTTGGTCCAAAGAAGGCCTACGGATCAAATGGGAGGACGAAGATGGACGAACGAGACGAACTTGGTCCAAAGAAGGCCAACGGATCAAATGGGAGGACGAAGATGGACGAACGAGACAAACTTGGTCCAAAGAATTCCAACGGATCAAATGGGAGGACGAAGGTGGTAGAACAAGACGAACTTGGTCCAAAGAAGGCCTACGGATCAAATGGGAGGATGAAGAGGGACGAACGAGACAAACATGGTGCAATGAAGGCCTACGGAGCAAATGGGAGGACGAAGATGGACGAACGAGACGAACTTGGTCCAAAGAAGGCCTACGGATCAAATGGGAGGACGAAGATGGACGAACGAGACGAACTTGGTCAAAAGAAGGCCTACGGATCAAATGGGAGGACGAAGATGCACGAACGAGACGAACTTGGTCTAAAGAAGGCCTACGGATCAAATGGGAGGACGAGGATGGGGGAACGAGGCAAACTTGGTCGAAAGAAGGCCTACGGATCAAATGGGAGGACGAAGATGGACGACCGAGACAAACTTGGTCCAAAGAATTCCAACGGATCAAATGGGAGGACGAAGATGGACGAACGAGACAATCTTAGTCCAAAGAATTCCAACGGATCAAATGGGAGGACGAAGGTGGTAGAACAAGACGAACTTGGTCCAAAGAAGGCCTACGGATCAAATGGGAGGATGAAGAGGGACGAACGAGACAAACATGGTGCAATGAAGGCCTACGGAGCAAATGGGAGGACGAAGATGGACGAACGAGACGAACTTGGTCCAAAGAAGGCCTACGGATCAAATGGGAGGACGAAGATGGACGAACGAGACGAACTTGGTCCAAAGAAGGCCAACGGATCAAATGGGAGGACGAAGATGGACGAACGAGACGAACTTGGTCCAAAGAAGGCCTACGGATCAAATGGGAGGACGAAGATGGACGAACGAGACGAACTTGGTCCAAAGAAGGCCTACGGATCAAATGGGAGGACAAAGATGGGGGAACGAGGCGAACTTGGTCCAAAGAAGGCCTACGGATCAAATGGGAGGACGAAGATGGACGAACGAGACAAACTTGGTCGAAAGAATTCCAACGGATCAAATGGGAGGACGAAGATGGACGAACGAGACAATCTTGGTCCAAAGAATTCCAACGGATCAAATGGGAGGACGAAGGTGGTAGAACAAGACGAACTTGGTCCAAAGAAGGCCTACGGATCAAATGGGAGGACGAAGTGGGACGAACGAGACGAACTTGGTCCAAAGAAGGCCTACGGAGCAAATGGGAGGACGAAGATGGACGAACGAGACGAACTTGGTCCAAAGAAGGCCTACGGATCAAATGGGAGGACGAAGATGGACGAACGAGACGAACATGGCCCAAAGAAGGCCTACGGATCAAATGGGAGGACGAAGATGGACGAACGAGACGAACTTGGTCCAACGAAGGCCAACGGATCAAATGGGAGGACGAAGATGGACGAACGAGACGAACTTGGTCCAAAGAAGGCCTAGGGATCAAATGGGAGGACGAAGATGGAGGAACGAGGCGAACTTGGTCCAAAGAAGGCCTACGGATCAAATGGGAGGACGAAGATGGACGAACGAGACGAACTTGGTCAAAAGAAGGCCTACGGATCAAATGGGAGGACGAAGATGCACGAACGAGACGAACTTGGTCCAAAGAAGGCCTACGGATCAAATGGGAGGACGAAGATGGACGAACGAGGCGAACATGGTGCAAAGAAGGCCTACGGAGCAAATGGGAGGACGAAGATGGACGAACGAGACGAACTTGGTCAAAAGAAGGCCTACGGATCAAATGGGAGGACGAAGATGGACGAACGAGACGAACTTGGTCCAAAGAAGGCCTACGGATCAAATGGGAGGACGAAGATGGACGAACGAGACGAACTTGGTCAAAAGAAGGCCTACGGATCAAATGGGAGGACGAAGATGGACGAACGAGACGAACTTGGTCCAAAGAAGGCCTAGGGATCAAATGGGAGGACGAAGATGGACGAACGAAGCGAACTTGGTCCAAAGAAGGCCTACGGATCAAATGGGAGGACGAAGATGGACGAACGAGACAAACTTCGTCCAAAGAATTCCAACGGATCAAATGGGAGGGCGAAGGTGGTAGAACAAGACGAACTTGGTCCAAAGAAGGCCTACGGATCAAATGGGAGGACGAAGAGGGACGAACGAGACAAACATGGTGCAAAGAAGGCCTACGGAGCAAATGGGAGGACGAAGATGGACGAACGAGACGAACTTGGTCCAACGAAGGCCAACGGATCAAATAGGAGGACGAAGATGGACGAACGAGACGAACTTGGTCAAAAGAAGGCCTACGGATCAAATGGGAGGACGAAGATGCACGAACGAGACGAACTTGGTCCAAAGAAGGCCTACGGATCAAATGGGAGGACGAAGATGGACGAACGAGACAATCTTGGTCCAAAGAATTCCAACGGATCAAATGGGAGGACGAAGGTGGTAGAACAAGACGAACTTGGTCCAAAGAAGGCCTACGGATCAAATGGGAGGACGAAGAGGGACGAACGAGACGAACTTGGTCCAAAGAATTCCAACGGATCAAATGGGAGGACGAAGATGGACGAACGAGACAATCTTAGTCCAAAGAATTCCAACGGATCAAATGGGAGGACGAAGGTGGTAGAACAAGACGAACTTGGTCCAAAGAAGGCCTACGGATCAAATGGGAGGATGAAGAGGGACGAACGAGACAAACATGGTGCAATGAAGGCCTACGGAGCAAATGGGAGGACGAAGATGGACGAACGAGACGAACTTGGTCCAAAGAAGGCCTACGGATCAAATGGGAGGACGAAGATGGACGAACGAGACGAACTTGGTCCAAAGAAGGCCAACGGATCAAATGGGAGGACGAAGATGGACGAACGAGACAAACTTGGTCCAAAGAATTCCAACGGATCAAATGGGAGGACGAAGGTGGTAGAACAAGACGAACTTGGTCCAAAGAAGGCCTACGGATCAAATGGGAGGATGAAGAGGGACGAACGAGACAAACATGGTGCAATGAAGGCCTACGGAGCAAATGGGAGGACGAAGATGGACGAACGAGACGAACTTGGTCCAAAGAAGGCCTACGGATCAAATGGGAGGACGAAGATGGACGAACGAGACGAACTTGGTCAAAAGAAGGCCTACGGATCAAATGGGAGGACGAAGATGCACGAACGAGACGAACTTGGTCTAAAGAAGGCCTACGGATCAAATGGGAGGACGAGGATGGGGGAACGAGGCAAACTTGGTCGAAAGAAGGCCTACGGATCAAATGGGAGGACGAAGATGGACGACCGAGACAAACTTGGTCCAAAGAATTCCAACGGATCAAATGGGAGGACGAAGATGGACGAACGAGACAATCTTAGTCCAAAGAATTCCAACGGATCAAATGGGAGGACGAAGGTGGTAGAACAAGACGAACTTGGTCCAAAGAAGGCCTACGGATCAAATGGGAGGATGAAGAGGCACGAACGAGACAAACATGGTGCAATGAAGGCCTACGGAGCAAATGGGAGGACGAAGATGGACGAACGAGACGAACTTGGTCCAAAGAAGGCCTACGGATCAAATGGGAGGACGAAGATGGACGAACGAGACGAACTTGGTCCAAAGAAGGCCAACGGATCAAATGGGAGGACGAAGATGGACGAACGAGACGAACTTGGTCCAAAGAAGGCCTACGGATCAAATGGGAGGACGAAGATGGACGAACGAGACGAACTTGGTCCAAAGAAGGCCTACGGATCAAATGGGAGGACAAAGATGGGGGAACGAGGCGAACTTGGTCCAAAGAAGGCCTACGGATCAAATGGGAGGACGAAGATGGACGAACGAGACAAACTTGGTCGAAAGAATTCCAACGGATCAAATGGGAGGACGAAGATGGACGAACGAGACAATCTTGGTCCAAAGAATTCCAACGGATCAAATGGGAGGACGAAGGTGGTAGAACAAGACGAACTTGGTCCAAAGAAGGCCTACGGATCAAATGGGAGGACGAAGAGGGACGAACGAGACGAACTTGGTCCAAAGAAGGCCTACGGAGCAAATGGGAGGACGAAGATGGACGAACGAGACGAACTTGGTCCAAAGAAGGCCTACGGATCAAATGGGAGGACGAAGATGGACGAACGAGACGAACATGGCCCAAAGAAGGCCTACGGATCAAATGGGAGGACGAAGATGGACGAACGAGACGAACTTGGTCCAACGAAGGCCAACGGATCAAATGGGAGGACGAAGATGGACGAACGAGACGAACTTGGTCCAAAGAAGGCCTAGGGATCAAATGGGAGGACGAAGATGGAGGAACGAGGCGAACTTGGTCCAAAGAAGGCCTACGGATCAAATGGGAGGACGAAGATGGACGAACGAGACGAACTTGGTCAAAAGAAGGCCTACGGATCAAATGGGAGGACGAAGATGCACGAACGAGACGAACTTGGTCCAAAGAAGGCCTACGGATCAAATGGGAGGACGAAGATGGACGAACGAGGCGAACATGGTGCAAAGAAGGCCTACGGAGCAAATGGGAGGACGAAGATGGACGAACGAGACGAACTTGGTCCAAAGAAGGCCTACGGATCAAATGGGAGGACGAAGATGGACGAACGAGACGAACTTGGTCAAAAGAAGGCCTACGGATCAAATGGGAGGACGAAGATGGACGAACGAGACGAACTTGGTCCAAAGAAGGCCTAGGGATCAAATGGGAGGACGAAGATGGACGAACGAAGCGAACTTGGTCCAAAGAAGGCCTACGGATCAAATGGGAGGACGAAGATGGACGAACGAGACAAACTTCGTCCAAAGAATTCCAACGGATCAAATGGGAGGGCGAAGGTGGTAGAACAAGACGAACTTGGTCCAAAGAAGGCCTACGGATCAAATGGGAGGACGAAGAGGGACGAACGAGACAAACATGGTGCAAAGAAGGCCTACGGAGCAAATGGGAGGACGAAGATGGACGAACGAGACGAACTTGGTCCAACGAAGGCCAACGGATCAAATAGGAGGACGAAGATGGACGAACGAGACGAACTTGGTCAAAAGAAGGCCTACGGATCAAATGGGAGGACGAAGATGCACGAACGAGACGAACTTGGTCCAAAGAAGGCCTACGGATCAAATGGGAGGACGAAGATGGACGAACGAGACAATCTTGGTCCAAAGAATTCCAACGGATCAAATGGGAGGACGAAGGTGGTAGAACAAGACGAACTTGGTCCAAAGAAGGCCTACGGATCAAATGGGAGGACGAAGAGGGACGAACGAGACGAACTTGGTCCAAAGAAGGCCTACGGAGCAAATGGGAGGACGAAGATGGACGAACGAGACGAACTTGGTCCAAAGAAGGCCTAGGGATTAAATGGGTGGACGAAGATGGACGAACGAGACGAATTTGGTCCAAAGAAGGCCTACGGATCAAATGGGAGGACGAAGATGGACGAACGAGACGAACATGGCCCAAAGAAGGCCTACGGATCAAATGGGAGGACGAAGATGGACGAACGAGACGAACTTGGTCTAAAGAAGGCCTACGGATCAAATGGGAGGACGAGGATGGGGGAACGAGGCAAACTTGGTCGAAAGAAGGCCTACGGATCAAATGGGAGGACGAAGATGGACGAACGAGACAAACTTGGTCCAAAGAATTCCAACGGATCAAATGGGAGGACGAAGATGGACGAACGAGACAATCTTAGTCCAAAGAATTCCAACGGATCAAATGGGAGGACGAAGGTGGTAGAACAAGACGAACTTGGTCCAAAGAAGGCCTACGGATCAAATGGGAGGATGAAGAGGGACGAACGAGACAAACATGGTGCAATGAAGGCCTACGGAGCAAATGGGAGGACGAAGATGGACGAACGAGACGAACTTGGTCCAAAGAAGGCCTACGGATCAAATGGGAGGACGAAGATGGACGAACGAGACGAACTTGGTCCAAAGAAGGCCAACGGATCAAATGGGAGGACGAAGATGGACGAACGAGACAAACTTGGTCCAAAGAATTCCAACGGATCAAATGGGAGGACGAAGGTGGTAGAACAAGACGAACTTGGTCCAAAGAAGGCCTACGGATCAAATGGGAGGATGAAGAGGGACGAACGAGACAAACATGGTGCAATGAAGGCCTACGGAGCAAATGGGAGGACGAAGATGGACGAACGAGACGGACTTGGTCAAAAGAAGGCCTACGGATCAAATGGGAGGACGAAGATGCACGAACGAGACGAACTTGGTCTAAAGAAGGCCTACGGATCAAATGGGAGGACGAGGATGGGGGAACGAGGCAAACTTGGTCGAAAGAAGGCCTACGGATCAAATGGGAGGACGAAGATGGACGACCGAGACAAACTTGGTCCAAAGAATTCCAACGGATCAAATGGGAGGACGAAGATGGACGAACGAGACAATCTTAGTCCAAAGAATTCCAACGGATCAAATGGGAGGACGAAGGTGGTAGAACAAGACGAACTTGGTCCAAAGAAGGCCTACGGATCAAATGGGAGGATGAAGAGGGACGAACGAGACAAACATGGTGCAATGAAGGCCTACGGAGCAAATGGGAGGACGAAGATGGACGAACGAGACGAACTTGGTCCAAAGAAGGCCTACGGATCAAATGGGAGGACGAAGATGGACGAACGAGACGAACTTGGTCCAAAGAAGGCCAACGGATCAAATGGGAGGACGAAGATGGACGAACGAGACGAACTTGGTCCAAAGAAGGCCTACGGATCAAATGGGAGGACGAAGATGGACGAACGAGACGAACTTGGTCCAAAGAAGGCCTACGGATCAAATGGGAGGACAAAGATGGGGGAACGAGGCGAACTTGGTCCAAAGAAGGCCTACGGATCAAATGGGAGGACGAAGATGGACGAACGAGACAAACTTGGTCGAAAGAATTCCAACGGATCAAATGGGAGGACGAAGATGGACGAACGAGACAATCTTGGTCCAAAGAATTCCAACGGATCAAATGGGAGGACGAAGGTGGTAGAACAAGACGAACTTGGTCCAAAGAAGGCCTACGGATCAAATGGGAGGACGAAGAGGGACGAACGAGACGAACTTGGTCCAAAGAAGGCCTACGGAGCAAATGGGAGGACGAAGATGGACGAACGAGACGAACTTGGTCCAAAGAAGGCCTACGGATCAAATGGGAGGACGAAGATGGACGAACGAGACGAACATGGCCCAAAGAAGGCCTACGGATCAAATGGGAGGACGAAGATGGACGAACGAGACGAACTTGGTCCAACGAAGGCCAACGGATCAAATGGGAGGACGAAGATGGACGAACGAGACGAACTTGGTCCAAAGAAGGCCTAGGGATCAAATGGGAGGACGAAGATGGAGGAACGAGGCGAACTTGGTCCAAAGAAGGCCTACGGATCAAATGGGAGGACGAAGATGGACGAACGAGACGAACTTGGTCAAAAGAAGGCCTACGGATCAAATGGGAGGACGAAGATGCACGAACGAGACGAACTTGGTCCAAAGAAGGCCTACGGATCAAATGGGAGGACGAAGATGGACGAACGAGGCGAACATGGTGCAAAGAAGGCCTACGGAGCAAATGGGAGGACGAAGATGGACGAACGAGACGAACTTGGTCAAAAGAAGGCCTACGGATCAAATGGGAGGACGAAGATGGACGAACGAGACGAACTTGGTCCAAAGAAGGCCTACGGATCAAATGGGAGGACGAAGATGGACGAACGAGACGAACTTGGTCAAAAGAAGGCCTACGGATCAAATGGGAGGACGAAGATGGACGAACGAGACGAACTTGGTCCAAAGAAGGCCTAGGGATCAAATGGGAGGACGAAGATGGACGAACGAAGCGAACTTGGTCCAAAGAAGGCCTACGGATCAAATGGGAGGACGAAGATGGACGAACGAGACAAACTTCGTCCAAAGAATTCCAACGGATCAAATGGGAGGGCGAAGGTGGTAGAACAAGACGAACTTGGTCCAAAGAAGGCCTACGGATCAAATGGGAGGACGAAGAGGGACGAACGAGACAAACATGGTGCAAAGAAGGCCTACGGAGCAAATGGGAGGACGAAGATGGACGAATGAGACGAACTTGGTCCAACGAAGGCCAACGGATCAAATAGGAGGACGAAGATGGACGAACGAGACGAACTTGGTCAAAAGAAGGCCTACGGATCAAATGGGAGGACGAAGATGCACGAACGAGACGAACTTGGTCCAAAGAAGGCCTACGGATCAAATGGGAGGACGAAGATGGACGAACGAGACAATCTTGGTCCAAAGAATTCCAACGGATCAAATGGGAGGACGAAGGTGGTAGAACAAGACGAACTTGGTCCAAAGAAGGCCTACGGATCAAATGGGAGGACGAAGAGGGACGAACGAGACGAACTTGGTCCAAAGAAGGCCTACGGAGCAAATGGGAGGACGAAGATGGACGAACGAGACGAACTTGGTCCAAAGAAGGCCTAGGGATTAAATGGGTGGACGAAGATGGACGAACGAGACGAATTTGGTCCAAAGAAGGCCTACGGATCAAATGGGAGGACGAAGATGGACGAACGAGACGAACATGGCCCAAAGAAGGCCTACGGATCAAATGGGAGGACGAAGATGGACGAACGAGACGAACTTGGTCCAACGAAGGCCAACGGATCAAATGGGAGGACGAAGATGGACGAACGAGACGAACTTGGTCCAAAGAAGGCCTAGGGATCAAATGGGAGGACGAAGATGGAGGAACGAGGCGAACTTGGTCCAAAGAAGGCCTACGGATCAAATGGGAGGACGAAGATGGACGAACGAGACGAACTTGGTCAAAAGAAGGCCTACGGATCAAATGGGAGGACGAAGATGCACGAACGAGACGAACTTGGTCCAAAGAAGGCCTACGGATCAAATGGGAGGACGAAGATGGACGAACGAGGCGAACATGGTGCAAAGAAAGCCTACGGAGCAAACGGGAGGACGAAGATGGACGAACGAGACGAACTTCGTCAAAAGAAGGCCTACGGATCAAATGGGAGGACGAAGATGGACGAACGAGACGAACTTGGTCCAAAGAAGGCCTACGGATCAAATGGGAGGACGAAGATGGACGAACGAGACGAACTTGGTCAAAAGAAGGCCTACGGATCAAATGGGAGGACGAAGATGGACGAACGAGACGAACTTGGTCCAAAGAAGGCCTAGGGATCAAATGGGAGGACGAAGATGGACGAACGAAGCGAACTTGGTCCAAAGAAGGCCTACGGATCAAATGGGAGGACGAAGATGGTAGAACAAGACGAACTTGGTCCAAACAAGGCCTACGGATCAAATGGGAGGACGAAGAGGGACGAACGAGACAAACATGGTGCAAAGAAGGCCTACGGAGCAAATGGGAGGACGAAGATGGACGAACGAGACGAACATGGTCCAACGAAGGCCAACGGATCAAATGGGAGGACGAAGATGGACGAACGAGATGAACTTTGTCCAAAGAAGGCCTAGGGATCAAATGGGAGGACGAAGATGGAGGAACGAGGAGAACTTGGTCCAAAGAAGGCCTACGGATCAAATGGGAGGACGAAGATGGACGAACGAGACAAACTTCGTCCAAAGAATTCCAACGGATCAAATGGGAGGACGAAGGTGGTAGAACAAGACGAACTTGGTCCAAAGAAGGCCTACGGATCAAATGGGAGGACGAAGAGGGACGAACGAGACAAACATGGTGCAAAGAAGGCCTACGGAGCAAATGGGAGGACGAAGATGGACGAACGAGACGAACTTGGTCAATAGAAGGCCTACGGATCAAATGGGAGGACGAAGATGGACGAACGAGACGAACTTGGTCCAAAGAAGGCCTACGGATCAAATGGGAGGACGAAGATGGACGAACGAGACGAACTTGGTCCAAAGAAGGCCTACGGATCAAATGGGAGGACGAAGATGGACGAACGAGACGAACTTGGTCCAAAGAAGGCCTACGGATCAATTGGGAGGACGAAGATGGGGGAATGAGGCGAACTTGGTCCAAAGAAGGCCTACGGATCAAATGGGAGGACGAAGATGGACGAACGAGACAAACTTGGTCCAAAGAATTCCAACGGATCAAATGGGAGTACGAAGATGGACGAACGAGACAAACTTGGTCCAAAGAATTCCAACGGATCAAATGGGAGGACGAAGGTGGTCGAACAAGACGAACTTGGTTCAAAGAAGGCCTACGGATCAAATGGGAGGACGAAGAGGGACGAACGAGACGAACATGGTGCAAAGAAGGCCTACGAAGCAAATGAGAGGACGAAGATGGAAAGACGAGACGAACTTGGTCCAAAGAAGGCCTAGGGATCAAATGGGAGGACGAAGATAGACGAACGAGACGAACTTGGTCCAAAGAAGGCCAACTGATCAAATGGGAGGACGAAGATGGACGAACGAGACGAACTTGGTCAAAAGAAGGCCTACGGATCAAATGGGAGGACGAAGATGGACGAACGAGACGAACTTGGTCCAAAGAAGGCCTACGGATCAAATGGGAGGACGAAGATGGACGAACGAGACGAACTTGGTCCAAAGAAGGCCTAGGGATCAAATGGGAGGACGAAGATGGAGGAACGAGGCGAACTTGATCCAAAGAAGGCCTACGGATCAAATGGGAGGACGAAGATGGACGAACGAGACAAACTTGGTCCAAAGAATTCCAACGGATCAAATGGGAGGACGAAGGTGGTAGAACAAGACGAACTTGGTCCAAAGAAGGCCTACGGATCAAATGGGAGGATGAAGAGGGACGAACGAGACAAACATGGTGCAATGAAGGCCTACGGAGCAAATGGGAGGACGAAGATGGACGAACGAGACGAACTTGGTCAAAGGAAGGCCTACGGATCAAATGGGAGGACGAAGATGGACGAACGAGACGAACTTGGTCCAAAGAAGGCCTACGGATCAAATGGGAGGACGAAGATGGACGAACGAGACGAACTTGGTCAAAAGAATGCCTACGGATCAAATGGGAGGACGAAGATGGACGAACGAGATGAACTTGGTCCAATGAAGGCCTACGGATCAAATGGGAGGACGAAGATGGGGGAACGAGGCGAACTTGGTCGAAAGAAGGCCTACGGATCAAATGGGAGGACGAAGATGGACGAACGAGACAAACTTGGTCCAAAGAATTCCAACGGATCAAATGGGAGGACGAAGATGGACGAACGAGACAAACTTGGTCCAAAGAATTCCAACGGATCAAATGGGAGGACGAAGGTGGTAGAACAAGACGAACTTGGTCCAAAGAAGGCCTACGGATCAAATGGGAGGACAAAGAGGGACGAACGAGACGAAGTTGGTCCAAAGAAGGCCTACGGAGCAAATGGGAGGACGAAGATGGACGAACGAGACGAACTTGGTCCAAAGAAGGCCTAGGGATCAAATGGGAGGACGAAGATGGACGAACGAGACGAATTTGGTCCAAAGAAGGCCTACGGATCAAATGGGAGGACGAAGATGGACGAACGAGACGAACTTGGCCCAAAGAAGGCCTACGGATCAAATGGGAGGACGAAGATGGACGAACGAGACGAACTTGGTCCAACGAAGGCCAACGGATCAAATGGGAGGACGAAGATGGACGAACGAGACGAACTTGGTCCAAAGAAGGCCTAGGGATCAAATGGGAGGACGAAGATGGAGGAACGAAGCGAACTTGGTCCAAAGAAGGCGTACGGATCAAATGGGAGGACGAAGGTGGTAGAACAAGACGAACTTGGTCCAAAGAAGGCCTACGGATCAAATGGGAGGACGAAGATGGACGAACGAGACAAACTTGGTCCAAAGAATTCCAACGGATCAAATGGGAGGACGAAGGTGGTAGAACAAGACGAACTTGGTCCAAAGAAGGCCTACGGATCAAATGGGAGGACAAAGAGGGACGAACGAGATGAACTTGGTCCAAAGAAGGCCTACGGAGCAAATGGGAGGACGAAGATGGACGAACGAGACGAACTTGGCCCAAAGAAGGCCTACGGATCAAATGGGAGAACGAAGATGGACGAACGAGACGAACTTGGTCCAACGAAGGCCAACGGATCAAATGGGAGGACGAAGATGGACGAACGAGACGAACTTGGTCCAAAGAAGGCCTACGGATCAAATGGGAGGACGAAGATGGACGAACGAGACAAACTTGGTCCAAAGAATTCCAACGGATCAAATGGGAGGACGAAGGTGGTAGAACAAGACGAACTTGGTCCAAAGAAGGCCTACGGATCAAATGGGAGGATGAAGAGGGACGAACGAGACAAACATGGTGCAATGAAGGCCTACGGAGCAAATGGGAGGACGAAGATGGACGAACGAGACGAACTTGGTCAAAAGAAGGCCTACGGATCAAATGGGAGGACGAAGATGGACGAACGAGACGAACTTGGTCCAAAGAAGGCCTACGGATCAAATGGGAGGACGAAGATGGACGAACGAGACAAACTTGGTCCAAAGAATTCCAACGGATCAAATGGGAGGACGAAGGTGGTAGAACAAGACGAACTTGGTCCAAAGAAGGCCTACGGATCAAATGGGAGGACGAAGAGGGACGAACGAGACAAACATGGTGCAATGAAGGCCTACGGAGCAAATGGGAGGACGAAGATGGACGAACGAGACGAACTTGGTCAAAAGAAGGCCTACGGATCAAATGGGAGGACGAAGATGGAACGAACGAGACGAACTTGGTCCAAAGAAGGCCTACGGATCAAATGGGAGGACGAAGATGGACGAACGAGACGAACTTGGTCAAAAAAGGCCTACGGATCAAATGGGAGGACGAAGATGGACGAACGAGACGAACTTGGTCCAATGAAGGCCTACGGATCAAATGGGAGGACGAAGATGGGGGAACGAGGCGAACTTGGTCGAAAGAAGGCCTACGGATCAAATGGGAGGACGAAGATGGACGAACGAGACAAACTTGGTCCAAAGAATTCCAACGGATCAAATGGGAGGACGAAGATGGACGAACGAGACAAACTTGGTCCAAAGAATTCCAACGGATCAAATGGGAGGACGAAGGTGGTAGAATAAGACGAACTTGGTCCAAAGAAGGCCTACGGATCAAATGGGAGGACAAAGAGGGACGAACGAGACGAACTTGGTCCAAAGAAGGCCTACGGAGCAAATGGGAGGACGAAGATGGACGAACGAGACGAACTTGGTCCAAAGAAGGCCTAGGGATCAAATGGGAGGACGAAGATGGACGAACGAGACGAATTTGGTCCAAAGAAGGCCTACGGATCAAATGGGAGGACGAAGATGGACGAACGAGACGAACTTGGCCCAAAGAAGGCCTACGGATCAAATGGGAGGACGAAGATGGACGAACGAGACGAACTTGGTCCAACGAAGGCCAACGGATCAAATGGGAGGACGAAGATGGACGAACGAGACGAACTTGGTCCAAAGAAGGCCTAGGGATCAAATGGGAGGACGAAGATGGAGGAACGAAGCGAACTTGGTCCAAAGAAGGCTTAAGGATCAAATGGGAGGACGAAGATCGACGAACGAGACAAACTTCGTCCAAAGAATTCCAACGGATCAAATGGGAGGACGAAGGTGGTAGAACAAGACGAACTTGGTCCAAAGAAGGCCTACGGATCAAATGGGAGGACGAAGAGGGACGAACGAGACAAACATGGTGCAAAGAAGGCCTACGGAGCAAATGGGAGGACGAAGATGGACGAACGAGACGAACTTGGTTCAAAGAAGGCCTACGGATCAAATGGGAGGACGAAGATGGACGAACGAGACGAACTTGGTCCAAAGAAGGCCTACGGATCAAATGGGAGGACGAAGATGGACGAACGAGACGAACTTGGTCCAAAGAAGGCCTAGGGATCAAATGGGAGGACGAAGATGGACGAACGAGACGAACTTTGTCCAAAGAAGGCCAACGGATCAAATGGGAGGACGAAGATGGACGAACGAGACAAACTTGGTCCAAAGAATTCCAACGGATCAAATGGGAGGACGAAGGTGGTAGAACAAGACGAACTTGGTCCAAAGAAGGCCTACTTATCAAATGGGAGGACGAAGAGGGACGAACGAGACAAACATGGTGCAAAGAAGGCCTACGGAGCAAATGGGAGGACGAAGATGGACGAACGAGACGAACTTGGTCAAAAGAAGGCCTACGGATCAAATGGGAGGACGAAGATGGACGAACGAGAAGAACTTGGTCCAAAGAAGGCCTACGGATCAAATGGGAGGACGAAGATGGACGAACGAGACGAACTTGGTCAAAAGAAGTCCTACGGATCAAATGGGAGGACGAAGATGGACGAACGAGACGAACTTGGTCCAAAGAAGGCCTAGGGATCAAATGGGAGGACGAAGATGGAGGAACGAAGCGAACTTGGTCCAAAGAAGGCCTACGGATCAAATGGGAGGACGAAGATGGACGAACGAGACGAACTTGGTCCAAAGAAGGCCAACGGATCAAATGGGAGGACGAAGATGGACGAACGAGACGAACTTGGCCCAAAGAAGGCCTACGGATCAAATGGGAGGACGAAGATGGACGAACGAGACGAACTTGGTCCAACGAAGGCCAACGGATCAAATGGGAGGACGAAGATGGACGAACGAGACGAACTTTGTCCAAAGAAGGCCTAGGGATCAAATGGGAGGACGAAGATGGAGGAACGAGGCGAACTTGGTCCAAAGAAGGCCTACGGAACTAATGGGAGGACGAAGATGAACGAACGAGACAAACTTCGTCCAAAGAATTCCAACGGATCAAATGGGAGGACGAAGGTGGTAGAACAAGACGAACTTGGTCCAAAGAAGGCCTACGGATCAAATGGGAGGACGAAGAGGGACGAACGAGACAAACATGGTGCAAAGAAGGCCTACGGAGCAAATGGGAGGACGAAGATGGACGAACGAGACGAACTTGGTCAATAGAAGGCCTACGGATCAAATGGGAGGACGAAGATGGACGAACGAGACGAACTTGGTCCAAACAAGGCCTACGGATCAAATGGGAGGACGAAGATGGACGAACGAGACGAACTTGGTCCAAAGAAGGCCAACGGATCAAATGGGAGGACGAAGATGGACGAATGAGACGAACTTGGTCCAAAGAAGGCCTACGCATCAAATGGGAGGACGAAGATGGACGAAGATGGACGAACGTCGAACTTGGTCCAAAGAAGGCCAACAGATCAAATGGGAGGACGAAGATGGACGAACGAGACGAACTTGGTCAAAAGAAGGCATACGGATCAAATGGGAGGACGAAGATGGACGAACGAGACGAACTTGGTCCAAAGAAGGCCTACGGATCAAATGGGAGGACGAACGAGACGAACTTGGTCCAAAGAAGGCCAACGGATCAAATGGGAGGACGAAGATGGACGAACGAGACGAACTTGGTCCAAAGAAGGCCTATGGATCAAATGGGAGGACGAAGATGGACGAACGAGACGAATTTGGTCCAAAGAAGGCCTACGGATCAAATGGGAGGACGAAGATGGGGGAATGAGGCGAACTTGGTCCAAAGAAGGCCTACGGATCAAATGGGAGGACGAAGATGGACGAACGAGACGAACTTGGTCCAACGAAGGCCAACGGATCAAATGGGAGGACGAAGATGGACGAACGAGACGAACTTGGTCCAAAGAAGGCCTAGGGATCAAATGGGAGGACGAAGATGGAGGAACGAGGCGAACTTGGTCCAAAGAAGGCCTACGGATCAAATAGGAGGACGAAGATCGACGAACGAGACAAACTTCGTCCAAAGAATTCCAACGGATCAAATGGGAGGACGAAGGTGGTAGAACAAGACGAACTTGGTCCAAAGAAGGCCTACGGATCAAATGGGAGGACGAAGAGGGACGAACGAGACAAACATGGTGCAAAGAAGGCCTACGGAGCAAATGGGAGGACGAAGATGGACGAACGAGACGAACTTGGTCAATAGAAGGCCTACGGATCAAATGGGAGGACGAAGATGGACGAACGAGCCGAACTTGGTCCAAACAAGGCCTACGGATCAAATGGGAGGACGAAGATGGACGAACGAGACGAACTTGGTCCAAAGAATTCCAACAGATCAAATGGGAGGACGAAGATGGACGAACGAGACGAACTTGGTCCAAAGAAGGCCTAGGGATCAAATGGGAGGACGAAGATGGAGGAACGAGGCGAACTTGGTCCAAAGAAGGCCTACGGATCAAATGGGAGGATGAAGATGGACGAACGAGACAAACTTGGTCCAAAGAATTCCAACGGATCAAATGGGAGGACGAAGGTGGTAGAACAAGACGAACTTGGTCCAAAGAAGGCCTACGGATCAAATGGGAGGACGAAGAGGGACGAACGAGACAAACATGGTGCAAAGAAGGCCTACGGAGCAAATGGGAGGACGAAGATGGACGAACGAGACGAACTTGGTCAATAGAAGGCCTACGGATCAAATGGGAGGACGAAGATGGACGAACGAGACGAACTTGGTCCAAACAAGGCCTACGGATCAAATGGGAGGACGAAGATGGACGAACGAGACGAACTTGGTCCAAAGAAGGCCAACGGATCAAATGGGAGGACGAAGATGGACGAATGAGACGAACTTGGTCCAAAGAAGGCCTACGCATCAAATGGGAGGACGAAGATGGACGAAGATGGACGAACGTCGAACTTGGTCCAAAGAAGGCCAACAGATCAAATGGGAGGACGAAGATGGACGAACGAGACGAACTTGGTCAAAAGAAGGCATACGGATCAAATGGGAGGACGAAGATGGACGAACGAGACGAACTTGGTCCAAAGAAGGCCTACGGATCAAATGGGAGGACGAACGAGACGAACTTGGTCCAAAGAAGGCCAACGGATCAAATGGGAGGACGAAGATGGACGAACGAGACGAACTTGGTCCAAAGAAGGCCTACGGATCAAATGGGAGGACGAAGATGGACGAACGAGACGAATTTGGTCCAAAGAAGGCCTACGGATCAAATGGGAGGACGAAGATGGGGGAATGAGGCGAACTTGGTCCAAAGAAGGCCTACGGATCAAATGGGAGGACGAAGATGGACGAACGAGACGAACTTGGTCCAACGAAGGCCAACGGATCAAATGGGAGGACGAAGATGGACGAACGAGACGAACTTGGTCCAAAGAAGGCCTAGGGATCAAATGGGAGGACGAAGATGGAGGAACGAGGCGAACTTGGTCCAAAGAAGGCCTACGGATCAAATGGGAGGACGAAGATCGACGAACGAGACAAACTTCGTCCAAAGAATTCCAACGGATCAAATGGGAGGACGAAGGTGGTAGAACAAGACGAACTTGGTCCAAAGAAGGCCTACGGATCAAATGGGAGGACGAAGAGGGACGAACGAGACAAACATGGTGCAAAGAAGGCCTACGGAGCAAATGGGAGGACGAAGATGGACGAATGAGACGAACTTGGTCAATAGAAGGCCTACGGATCAAATGGGAGGACGAAGATGGACGAACGAGCCGAACTTGGTCCAAACAAGGCCTACGGATCAAATGGGAGGACGAAGATGGACGAACGAGACGAACTTGGTCCAAAGAATTCCAACAGATCAAATGGGAGGACGAAGATGGACGAACGAGACGAACTTGGTCCAAAGAAGGCCTAGGGATCAAATGGGAGGACGAAGATGGAGGAACGAGGCGAACTTGGTCCAAAGAAGGCCTACGGATCAAATGGGAGGACGAACGAGACGAACTTGGTCCAAAGAAGGCCAACGGATCAAATGGGAGGACGAAGATGGACGAACGAGACGAACTTGGTCCAAAGAAGGCCTACGGATCAAATGGGAGGACGAAGATGGACGAACGAGACGAACTTGGTCCAAAGAAGGCCAACGGATCAAATGGGAGGACGAAGATGGGGGAATGAGGCGAACTTGGTCCAAAGAAGGCCTACGGATCAAATGGGAGGACGAACGAGACGAACTTGGTCCAAAGAAGGCCAACGGATCAAATGGGAGGACGAAGATGGACGAACGAGACGAACTTGGTCCAAAGAAGGCCTACGGATCAAATGGGAGGACGAAGATGGACGAACGAGACGAACTTGGTCCAAAGAAGGCCAACGGATCAAATGGGAGGACGAAGATGGGGGAATGAGGCGAACTTGGTCCAAAGAAGGCCTACGGATCAAATGGGAGGACGAAGATGGACGAACGAGACGAACTTGGTCCAACGAAGGCCAACGGATCAAATGGGAGGACGAAGATGGACGAACGAGACGAACTTGGTCCAAAGAAGGCCTAGGGATCAAATGGGAGGACGAAGATGGAGGAACGAGGCGAACTTGGTCCAAAGAAGGCCTAGGGATCAAATGGGAGGACGAACGAGACGAACTTGGTCCAAAGAAGGCCAACGGATCAAATGGGAGGACGAAGATGGACGAACGAGACGAACTTGGTCCAAAGAAGGCCTACGGATCAAATGGGAGGACGAAGATGGACGAACGAGACGAACTTGGTCCAAAGAAGGCCAACGGATCAAATGGGAGGACGAAGATGGGGGAATGAGGCGAACTTGGTCCAAAGAAGGCCTACGGATCAAATGGGAGGACGAAGATCGACGAACGAGACAAACTTCGTCCAAAGAATTCCAACGGATCAAATGGGAGGACGAAGGTGGTAGAACAAGACGAACTTGGTCCAAAGAAGGCCTACGGATCAAATGGGAGGACGAAGAGGGACGAACGAGACAAACATGGTGCCAAGAAGGCCTACGGAGCAAATGGGAGGACGAAGATGGACGAACGAGACGAACTTGGTCCAAAGAAGGCCTACGGATCAAATGGGAGGACGAAGATGGACGAACGAGACGAACTTGGTCCAAAGAAGGCCTAGGGATGAAATGGGAGGACGAAGATGGACGAACGAGACGAACTTTGTCCAAAGAAGGCCAACGGATCAAATGGGAGGACAAAGATGGACGAACGACAAAAACTTGGTCCAAAGAATTCCAACGGATCAAATGGGAGGACGAAAGTGGTAGAACAAGACGAACTTGGTCCAAAGAAGGCCTACTTATCAAATGGGAGGACGAAGAGGGACGAACGAGACAAACATGGTGCAAAGAAGGCCTACGGAGCAAATGGGAGGACGAAGATGGACGAACGAGACGAACTTGGTCAAAAGAAGGCCTACGGATCAAATGGGAGGACGAAGATGGACGAACGAGACGAACTTGGTCCAAAGAAGGCCTACGGATCAAATGGGAGGACGAAGATGGACGAACGAGACGAACTTGGTCAAAAGAAGGCCTACGGATCAAATGGGAGGACGAAGATGGACGAACGAGACGAACTTGGTCCAAAGAAGGCCTAGGGATCAAATGGGAGGACGAAGATGGACGAACGAAGCGAACTTGGTCCAAAGAAGGCCTACGGATCAAATGGGAGTACGAAGATGGACGAACGAGACGAACTTGGTCCAAAGAAGGCCAACGGATCAAATGGGAGGACGAAGATGGACGAACAAGACGAACTTGGCCCAAAGAAGGCCTACGGATCAAATGGGAGGACGAAGATGGACGAACGAGACGAACTTGGTCCAACGAAGGCCAACGGATCAAATGGGAGGACGAAGATGGACGAACGAGACGAACTTTGTCCAAAGAAGGCCTAGGGATCAAATGGGAGGACGAAGATGGAGGAACGAGGCGAACTTGGTCCAAGGAAGGCCTACGGATCAAATGGGAGGACGAAGATGGACGAACGAGACAAACTTCGTCCAAAGAATTCCAACGGATCAAATGGGAGGACGAAGGTGGTAGAACAAGACGAACTTGGTCCAAACAAGGCCTACGGATCAAATGGGAGGACGAAGATGGACGAACGAGACGAACTTGGTCCAAAGAATTCCAACAGATCAAATGGGAGGACGAAGATGGACGAACGAGACGAACTTGGTCCAAAGAAGGCCTAGGGATCAAATGGGAGGACGAAGATGGAGGAACGAGGCGAACTTGGTCCAAAGAAGGCCTACGGATCAAATGGGAGGACGAACGAGACGAACTTGGTCCAAAGAAGGCCAACGGATCAAATGGGAGGACGAAGATGGACGAACGAGACGAACTTGGTCCAAAGAAGGCCTACGGATCAAATGGGAGGACGAAGATGGACGAACGAGACGAACTTGGTCCAAAGAAGGCCAACGGATCAAATGGGAGGACGAAGATGGGGGAATGAGGCGAACTTGGTCCAAAGAAGGCCTACGGATCAAATGGGAGGACGAACGAGACGAACTTGGTCCAAAGAAGGCCTACGGATCAAATGGGAGGACGAAGATGGACGAACGAGACGAACTTGGTCCAAAGAAGGCCAACGGATCAAATGGGAGGACGAAGATGGGGGAATGAGGCGAACTTGGTCCAAAGAAGGCCTACGGATCAAATGGGAGGACGAAGATGGACGAACGAGACGAACTTGGTCCAACGAAGGCCAACGGATCAAATGGGAGGACGAAGATGGACGAACGAGACGAACTTGGTCCAAAGAAGGCCTAGGGATCAAATGGGAGGACGAAGATGGAGGAACGAGGCGAACTTGGTCCAAAGAAGGCCTAGGGATCAAATGGGAGGACGAACGAGACGAACTTGGTCCAAAGAAGGCCAACGGATCAAATGGGAGGACGAAGATGGACGAACGAGACGAACTTGGTCCAAAGAAGGCCTACGGATCAAATGGGAGGACGAAGATGGACGAACGAGACGAACTTGGTCCAAAGAAGGCCAACGGATCAAATGGGAGGACGAAGATGGGGGAATGAGGCGAACTTGGTCCAAAGAAGGCCTACGGATCAAATGGGAGGACGAAGATCGACGAACGAGACAAACTTCGTCCAAAGAATTCCAACGGATCAAATGGGAGGACGAAGGTGGTAGAACAAGACGAACTTGGTCCAAAGAAGGCCTACGGATCAAATGGGAGGACGAAGAGGGACGAACGAGACAAACATGGTGCCAAGAAGGCCTACGGAGCAAATGGGAGGACGAAGATGGACGAACGAGACGAACTTGGTCCAAAGAAGGCCTACGGATCAAATGGGAGGACGAAGATGGACGAACGAGACGAACTTGGTCCAAAGAAGGCCTAGGGATGAAATGGGAGGACGAAGATGGACGAACGAGACGAACTTTGTCCAAAGAAGGCCAACGGATCAAATGGGAGGACAAAGATGGACGAACGACAAAAACTTGGTCCAAAGAATTCCAACGGATCAAATGGGAGGACGAAAGTGGTAGAACAAGACGAACTTGGTCCAAAGAAGGCCTACTTATCAAATGGGAGGACGAAGAGGGACGAACGAGACAAACATGGTGCAAAGAAGGCCTACGGAGCAAATGGGAGGACGAAGATGGACGAACGAGACGAACTTGGTCAAAAGAAGGCCTACGGATCAAATGGGAGGACGAAGATGGACGAACGAGACGAACTTGGTCCAAAGAAGGCCTACGGATCAAATGGGAGGACGAAGATGGACGAACGAGACGAACTTGGTCAAAAGAAGGCCTACGGATCAAATGGGAGGACGAAGATGGACGAACGAGACGAACTTGGTCCAAAGAAGGCCTAGGGATCAAATGGGAGGACGAAGATGGACGAACGAAGCGAACTTGGTCCAAAGAAGGCCTACGGATCAAATGGGAGTACGAAGATCGACGAACGAGACGAACTTGGTCCAAAGAAGGCCAACGGATCAAATGGGAGGACGAAGATGGACGAACAAGACGAACTTGGCCCAAAGAAGGCCTACGGATCAAATGGGAGGACGAAGATGGACGAACGAGACGAACTTGGTCCAACGAAGGCCAACGGATCAAATGGGAGGACGAAGATGGACGAACGAGACGAACTTTGTCCAAAGAAGGCCTAGGGATCAAATGGGAGGACGAAGATGGAGGAACGAGGCGAACTTGGTCCAAGGAAGGCCTACGGATCAAATGGGAGGACGAAGATGGACGAACGAGACAAACTTCGTCCAAAGAATTCCAACGGATCAAATGGGAGGACGAAGGTGGTAGAACAAGACGAACTTTGTCCAAAGAAGGCCTACGGATCAAATGGGAGGACGAAGAGGGACGAACGAGACAAACATGGTGCAAACAAGGCCTACGGAGCAAATGGGAGGACGAAGATGGACGAACGAGACGAACTTGGTCAATAGAAGGCCTACGGATCAAATGGGAGGACGAAGATGGACGAACGAGACGAACTTGGTCCAAACAAGGCCTACGGATCAAATGGGAGGACGAAGATGGACGAACGAGACGAACTTGGTCCAAAGAAGGCCAACGGATCAAATGGGAGGATGAAGATGGACGAATGAGACGAACTTGGTCCAAAGAAGGCCTACGGATCAAATGGGAGGACGAAGATGGACGAACGAGACGAACTTGGTCCAAAGAATTCCAACGGATCAAATGGGAGGACGAAGATGGACGAACGAGACGAACTTGGTCCAAAGAAGGCCTAGGGATCAAATGGGAGGACGAAGATGGAGGAACGAGGCGAACTTGGTCCAAAGAAGGCCTACGGATCAAATGGGAGGACGAAGATGGACGAACGAGACAAACTTCGTCCAAAGAATTCCAACAGATCAAATGGGAGGACAAAGGTGGTAGAACAAGACGAACTTGGTCCAAAGAAGGCCTACGGATCAAATGGGAGGACGAAGAGGGACGAACGAGACAAACATGGTGCAAAGAAGGCCTACGGAGCAAATGGGAGGACGAAGATGGACGAACGAGACGAACTTGGTCAATAGAAGGCCTACGGATCAAATGGGAGGACGAAGATGGACGAACGAGACGTACTTGGTCCAAACAAGGCCTACGGATCAAATGGGAGGACGAAGATGGACGAACGAGACGAACTTGGTCCAAAGAAGGCCAACGGATCAAATGGGAGGACGAATGAGACGAACTTGGTCCAAAGAAGGCCTACGGATCAAATGGGAGGACGAAGATGGACGAACTAGACGAACTTGGTCCAAAGAATTCCAACGGATCAAATGGGAGGACGAAGATGGACGAACGATGGGAGGACGAAGATGGACGAACGAGACGAACTTGGCCCAAAGAAGGCCTACGGTTCAAATGGGAGGACGAAGATGGACGAACGAGACGAACTTGGTCCAACGAAGGCCAACGGATCGAATGGGAGGACGAAGATGGACGAACGAGACGAACTTGGTCCAAAGAAGGCCTAGGGATCAAATGGGAGGACGAGGATGGAGGAACGAAGCGAACTTTGTCCAAAGAAGGCCTACGGATCAAATGGAAGGACGAAGATGGACGAACGAGACAAACTTCGTCCAAAGAATTCCAACGGATCAAATGGGAGGACGAAGGTGGTAGAACAAGACGAACTTGGTCCAAAGAAGGCCTACGGATCAAATGGGAGGACGAAGAGGGACGAACGAGACAAACATGGTGCAAAGAAGGCCTACGGAGCAAATGGGAGGACGAAGATGGACGAACGAGACGAACTTGGTCAAAAGAAGGCCTACGGATCAAATGGGAGGACGAAGATGGACGAACGAGACGGAGGACGAAGATGGACGAACGAGACGAACTTGGTCAAAAGAAGGCCTACGGATCAAATGGGAGGACGAAGATGGACGAACGAGACGGAGGACGAAGATGGACGAACGAGACGAACTTGGTCCAAAGAAGGCCAACGGATCAAATGGGAGGACGAAGATGGACGAACAAGACGAACTTGGTCCAAAGAAGGCCTACGGATCAAATGGGAGGACGAAGATGGGGGAACGAGGCGAACTTGGTCCAAAGAAGGCCTACGGATCAAATGGGAGGACGAAGATGGACGAACGAGACAAACTTGGTCCAAAGAATTCCAACGGATCAAATGGGAGGACGAAGATGGACGAACGAGACAAACTTGGTCCAAAGAATTCCAACGGATCAAATTGCAGGACGAAGGTGGTAGAACAAGACGAACTTGGTCCAAAGAAGGCCTACGGATCAAATGGGAGGACGAAGAGGGACGAACGAGACGAACTTGGTCCAAAGAAGGCCTACGGAGCAAATGGGAGGACGAAGATGGACGAACGAGACGAACTTGGTCCAAAGAAGGCCTAGGGATCAAATGGGAGGACGAAGATGGACGAACGAGACGAATTTGGCCCAAAGAAGGCCTACGGATCAAATGGGAGGACGAAGATGGACGAACGAGACGAACTTGGTCCAAAGAAGGCCAACGGATCAAATGGGAGGACGAAGATGGACGAACGAGACGAACTTGGCCCAAAGAAGGCCTACGGATCAAATGGGAGGACGAAGATGGACGAACGAGACGAACTTGGTCCAAAGAAGGCCTAGGGATCAAATGGGAGGACGAAGATGGAGGAACGAGGCGAACTTGGTCCAAAGAAGGCCTACGGATCAAATGGGAGGACGAAGATGGACGAACGAGACAAACTTCGTCCAAAGAATTCCAACAGATCAAATGGGAGGACAAAGGTGGTAGAACAAGACGAACTTGGTCCAAAGAAGGCCTACGGATCAAATGGGAGGACGAAGAGGGACGAACGAGACAAACATGGTGCAAAGAAGGCCTACGGAGCAAATGGGAGGACGAAGATGGACGAACGAGACGAACTTGGTCAATAGAAGGCCTACGGATCAAATGGGAGGACGAAGATGGACGAACGAGACGAACTTGGTCCAAACAAGGCCTACGGATCAAATGGGAGGACGAAGATGGACGAACGAGACGAACTTGGTCCAAAGAAGGCCAACGGATCAAATGGGAGGACGAATGAGACGAACTTGGTCCAAAGAAGGCCTACGGATCAAATGGGAGGACGAAGATGGACGAACGAGACGAACTTGGTCCAAAGAATTCCAACGGATCAAATGGGAGGACGAAGATGGACGAACGATGGGAGGACGAAGATGGACGAACGAGACGAACTTGGCCCAAAGAAGGCCTACGGTTCAAATGGGAGGACGAAGATGGACGAACGAGACGAACTTGGTCCAACGAAGGCCAACGGATCGAATGGGAGGACGAAGATGGACGAACGAGACGAACTTGGTCCAAAGAAGGCCTAGGGATCAAATGGGAGGACGAGGATGGAGGAACGAAGCGAACTTTGTCCAAAGAAGGCCTACGGATCAAATGGAAGGACGAAGATGGACGAACGAGACAAACTTCGTCCAAAGAATTCCAACGGATCAAATGGGAGGACGAAGGTGGTAGAACAAGACGAACTTGGTCCAAAGAAGGCCTACGGATCAAATGGGAGGACGAAGAGGGACGAACGAGACAAACATGGTGCAAAGAAGGCCTACGGAGCAAATGGGAGGACGAAGATGGACGAACGAGACGAACTTGGTCAAAAGAAGGCCTACGGATCAAATGGGATGACGAAGATGGACGAACGAGACGGAGGACGAAGATGGACGAACGAGACGAACTTGGTCAAAAGAAGGCCTACGGATCAAATGGGAGGACGAAGATGGACGAACGAGACGGAGGACGAAGATGGACGAACGAGACGAACTTGGTCCAAAGAAGGCCAACGGATCAAATGGGAGGACGAAGATGGACGAACAAGACGAACTTGGTCCAAAGAAGGCCTACGGATCAAATGGGAGGACGAAGATGGGGGAACGAGGCGAACTTGGTCCAAAGAAGGCCTACGGATCAAATGGGAGGACGAAGATGGACGAACGAGACAAACTTGGTCCAAAGAATTCCAACGGATCAAATGGGAGGACGAAGATGGACGAACGAGACAAACTTGGTCCAAAGAATTCCAACGGATCAAATGGCAGGACGAAGGTGGTAGAACAAGACGAACTTGGTCCAAAGAAGGCCTACGGATCAAATGGGAGGACGAAGAGGGACGAACGAGACGAACTTGGTCCAAAGAAAGCCTACGGAGCAAATGGGAGGACGAAGATGGACGAACGAGACGAACTTGGTCCAAAGAAGGCCTAGGGATCAAATGGGAGGACGAAGATGGACGAACGAGACGAATTTGGTCCAAAGAAGGCCTACGGATCAAATGGGAGGACGAAGATGGACGAACGAGACGAACTTGGTCCAAAGAAGGCCTACGGATCAAATGGGAGGACGAAGATGGACGAACGAGACGAACTTGGTCCAACGAAGGCCAACGGATCAAATGGGAGGACGAAGATGGACGAACGAGACGAACTTGGTCCAAAGAAGGCCTAGGGATCAAATTAGAGGACGAAGATGGAGGAACGACGCGAACTTGGTCCAAAGAAGGCCTACGGATCAAATGGGACGACGAAGATGGACGAACGAGACAAACTTCGTCCAAAGAATTCCAACGGATCAAATGGGAGGACGAAGGTGGTAGAACAAGACGAACTTGGTCCAAAGAAGGCCTACGGATCAAATGGGAGGACGAAGAGGGACGAACGAGACAAACATGGTGCAAAGAAGGCCTACGGAGCAAATGGGAGGACGAAGATGGACGAACGAGACGAACTTGGTCAATAGAAGGCCTACGGATCAAATGGGAGGACGAAGATGGACGAACGAGACGAACTTGGTCCAAACAAGGCCTACGGATCAAATGGGAGGACGAAGATGGACGAACGAGACGAACTTGGTCCAAAGAAGGCCAACGGATCAAATGGGAGGACGAATGAGACGAACTTGGTCCAAAGAAGGCCTACGGATCAAATGGGAGGACGAAGATGGACGAACGAGACGAACTTGGTCCAAAGAATTCCAACGGATCAAATGGGAGGACGAAGATGGACGAACGATGGGAGGACGAAGATGGACGAACGAGACGAACTTGGCCCAAAGAAGGCCTACGGTTCAAATGGGAGGACGAAGATGGACGAACGAGACGAACTTGGTCCAACGAAGGCCAACGGATCGAATGGGAGGACGAAGATGGACGAACGAGACGAACTTGGTCCAAAGAAGGCCTAGGGATCAAATGGGAGGACGAGGATGGAGGAACGAAGCGAACTTTGTCCAAAGAAGGCCTACGGATCAAATGGAAGGACGAAGATGGACGAACGAGACAAACTTCGTCCAAAGAATTCCAACGGATCAAATGGGAGGACGAAGGTGGTAGAACAAGACGAACTTGGTCCAAAGAAGGCCTACGGATCAAATGGGAGGACGAAGAGGGACGAACGAGACAAACATGGTGCAAAGAAGGCCTACGGAGCAAATGGGAGGACGAAGATGGACGAACGAGACGAACTTGGTCAAAAGAAGGCCAACGGATCAAATGGGATGACGAAGATGGACGAACGAGACGGAGGACGAAGATGGACGAACGAGACGAACTTGGTCAAAAGAAGGCCTACGGATCAAATGGGAGGACGAAGATGGACGAACGAGACGGAGGACGAAGATGGACGAACGAGACGAACTTGGTCCAAAGAAGGCCAACGGATCAAATGGGAGGACGAAGATGGACGAACAAGACGAACTTGGTCCAAAGAAGGCCTACGGATCAAATGGGAGGACGAAGATGGGGGAACGAGGCGAACTTGGTCCAAAGAAGGCCTACGGATCAAATGGGAGGACGAAGATGGACGAACGAGACAAACTTGGTCCAAAGAATTCCAACGGATCAAATGGGAGGACGAAGATGGACGAACGAGACAAACTTGGTCCAAAGAATTCCAACGGATCAAATGGCAGGACGAAGGTGGTAGAACAAGACGAACTTGGTCCAAAGAAGGCCTACGGATCAAATGGGAGGACGAAGAGGGACGAACGAGACGAACTTGGTCCAAAGAAGGCCTACGGAGCAAATGGGAGGACGAAGATGGACGAACGAGACGAACTTGGTCCAAAGAAGGCCTAGGGATCAAATGGGAGGACGAAGATGGACGAACGAGACGAATTTGGTCCAAAGAAGGCCTACGGATCAAATGGGAGGACGAAGATGGACGAACGAGACGAACTTGGTCCAAAGAAGGCCTACGGATCAAATGGGAGGACGAAGATGGACGAACGAGACGAACTTGGTCCAACGAAGGCCAACGGATCAAATGGGAGGACGAAGATGGACGAACGAGACGAACTTGGTCCAAAGAAGGCCTAGGGATCAAATTAGAGGACGAAGATGGAGGAACGACGCGAACTTGGTCCAAAGAAGGCCTACGGATCAAATGGGACGACGAAGATGGACGAACGAGACAAACTTCGTCCAAAGAATTCCAACGGATCAAATGGGAGGACGAAGGTGGTAGAACAAGACGAACTTGGTCCAAAGAAGGCCTACGGATCAAATGGGAGGACGAAGAGGGACGAACGAGACAAACATGGTGCAAAGAAGGCCTACGGAGCAAATGGGAGGACGAAGATGGACGAACGAGACGAACTTGGTCAAAAGAAGGCCTACGGATCAAATGGGAGGATGAAGATGGACGAACGAGACGGAGGACGAAGATGGACGAACGAGACGAACTTGGTCCAAAAAAGGCCTACGGATCAAATGGGAGGACGAAGATGGACGAACGAGACGAACTTGGTCCAACGAACGAGACGAACTTGGTCCAAAGAAGGCCTACGGATCAAATGGAAGGACGAAGATGGACGAACGAGACGAACTTGGTCCAAAGAAGGCCAACGGATCAAATGGGAGGACGAAGATGGACGAACGAGACGAACTTGGCCCAAAGAAGGCCTACGGATCAAATGGGAGGACGAAGATGGACGAACGAGACGAACTTGGCCCAAAGAAGGCCTACGGATCAAATGGGAGGACGAAGATGGACGAACGAGACGAACTTGGTCCAACGAAGGCCAACGGATCAAATGGGAGGACGAAGATGGACGAACGAGACAAACTTGGTCCAAAGAAGGCCTAGGGATCAAATGGGAGGACGAAGATGGAGGAACGAGGCGAACTTGGTCCAAAGAAGGCCTACGGATCAAATGGGAGGACGAAGATGGACGAACGAGACGAACTTGGTCCAAAGAAGGCCTACGGATCAAATGGGAGGACGAAGATGGGGGAATGAGGCGAACTTGGTCCAAAGAAGGCCTACGGATCAAATGGGAGGACGAAGATGGACGAACGAGACGAACTTGGTCCAACGGATCAAATGGGAGGACGAAGATGGACGAACGAGACGAACTTTGTCAAATGAAGGCCTACGGATCAAATGGGAGGACGAAGATGGACGAACGAGACGGAGGACGAAGATGGACGAACGAGACGAACTAGGTCCAAAGAAGGCCTACGGATCAAATGGGAGGACGAAGATGGACGAACGAGACGAACTTGGTTCAAAGAAGGCCAACGGATCAAATGGGAGGACGAAGATGGACGAACGAGACGAACTTGGTCCAAAGATGGCCTACGGATCAAATGGGAGGACGAAGATGGACGAACGAGACGAACTTCGTCCAAAGAAGGCCTACGGATCAAATGGGAGGACGAAGATGGGGGAACGAGGCGAACATGGTCCAAAGAAGGCCTACGGATCAAATGGGAGGACGAAGATGGACGAACGAGACAAACTTGGTCCAAAGAATTCCAACGGATCAAATGGGAGGACGAAGGTGGTAGAACAAGACGAACTTGGTCCAAAGAAGGCGTACGGATCAAATGGGAGGACGAAGAGGGACGAACGAGACGAACTTGGTCCAAAGAAGGCCTACGGAGCAAATGGGACGACGAAGATGGACGAACGAGACGAACTTGGTCCAAAGAAGGCCTAGGGATCAAATGGGAGGACGAAGATGGACGAACGAGACGAATTTGGTCCAAAGAAGGTCTACGGATCAAATGGGAGGACGAAGATGGACGAACGAGACGAACTTGGTCCAACGAAGGCCAACGGATCAAATGGGAGGACGAAGATGGACGAACGAGACGAACTTTGTCAAATGAAGGCCTACGGATCAAATGGGAGGACGAAGATGGACGAACGAGACGGAGGACGAAGATGGACGAACGAGACGAACTAGGTCCAAAGAAGGCCTACGGATCAAATGGGAGGACGAAGATGGACGAACGAGACGAACTTGGTCCAAAGAAGGCCAACGGATCAAATGGGAGGACGAAGAGGGACGAACGAGACGAACTTGGTCCAAAGAAGGCCTACGGAGCAAATGGGAGGACGAAGATGGACGAACGAGACGAACTTGGTCCAAAGAAGGCCTAGGGATCAAATGGGAGGACGAAGATGGACGAACGAGACGAATTTGGCCCAAAGAAGGCCTACGGATCAAATGGGAGGACGAAGATGGACGAACGAGACGAACTTGGTCCAAAGAAGGCCAACGGATCAAATGGGAGGACGAAGATGGACGAACGAGACGAACTTGGCCCAAAGAAGGCCTACGGATCAAATGGGAGGACGAAGATGGACGAACGAGACGAACTTGGTCCAAAGAAGGCCTAGGGATCAAATGGGAGGACGAAGATGGAGGAACGAGGCGAACTTGGTCCAAAGAAGGCCTACGGATCAAATGGGAGGACGAAGATGGACGAACGAGACAAACTTCGTCCAAAGAATTCCAACAGATCAAATGGGAGGACAAAGGTGGTAGAACAAGACGAACTTGGTCCAAAGAAGGCCTACGGATCAAATGGGAGGACGAAGAGGGACGAACGAGACAAACATGGTGCAAAGAAGGCCTACGGAGCAAATGGGAGGACGAAGATGGACGAACGAGACGAACTTGGTCAATAGAAGGCCTACGGATCAAATGGGAGGACGAAGATGGACGAACGAGACGAACTTGGTCCAAACAAGGCCTACGGATCAAATGGGAGGACGAAGATGGACGAACGAGACGAACTTGGTCCAAAGAAGGCCAACGGATCAAATGGGAGGACGAATGAGACGAACTTGGTCCAAAGAAGGCCTACGGATCAAATGGGAGGACGAAGATGGACGAACGAGACGAACTTGGTCCAAAGAATTCCAACGGATCAAATGGGAGGACGAAGATGGACGAACGATGGGAGGACGAAGATGGACGAACGAGACGAACTTGGCCCAAAGAAGGCCTACGGTTCAAATGGGAGGACGAAGATGGACGAACGAGACGAACTTGGTCCAACGAAGGCCAACGGATCGAATGGGAGGACGAAGATGGACGAACGAGACGAACTTGGTCCAAAGAAGGCCTAGGGATCAAATGGGAGGACGAGGATGGAGGAACGAAGCGAACTTTGTCCAAAGAAGGCCTACGGATCAAATGGAAGGACGAAGATGGACGAACGAGACAAACTTCGTCCAAAGAATTCCAACGGATCAAATGGGAGGACGAAGGTGGTAGAACAAGACGAACTTGGTCCAAAGAAGGCCTACGGATCAAATGGGAGGACGAAGAGGGACGAACGAGACAAACATGGTGCAAAGAAGGCCTACGGAGCAAATGGGAGGACGAAGATGGACGAACGAGACGAACTTGGTCAAAAGAAGGCCTACGGATCAAATGGGATGACGAAGATGGACGAACGAGACGGAGGACGAAGATGGACGAACGAGACGAACTTGGTCAAAAGAAGGCCTACGGATCAAATGGGAGGACGAAGATGGACGAACGAGACGGAGGACGAAGATGGACGAACGAGACGAACTTGGTCCAAAGAAGGCCAACGGATCAAATGGGAGGACGAAGATGGACGAACAAGACGAACTTGGTCCAAAGAAGGCCTACGGATCAAATGGGAGGACGAAGATGGGGGAACGAGGCGAACTTGGTCCAAAGAAGGCCTACGGATCAAATGGGAGGACGAAGATGGACGAACGAGACAAACTTGGTCCAAAGAATTCCAACGGATCAAATGGGAGGACGAAGATGGACGAACGAGACAAACTTGGTCCAAAGAATTCCAACGGATCAAATGGCAGGACGAAGGTGGTAGAACAAGACGAACTTGGTCCAAAGAAGGCCTACGGATCAAATGGGAGGACGAAGAGGGACGAACGAGACGAACTTGGTCCAAAGAAGGCCTACGGAGCAAATGGGAGGACGAAGATGGACGAACGAGACGAACTTGGTCCAAAGAAGGCCTAGGGATCAAATGGGAGGACGAAGATGGACGAACGAGACGAATTTGGTCCAAAGAAGGCCTACGGATCAAATGGGAGGACGAAGATGGACGAACGAGACGAACTTGGTCCAAAGAAGGCCTACGGATCAAATGGGAGGACGAAGATGGACGAACGAGACGAACTTGGTCCAACGAAGGCCAACGGATCAAATGGGAGGACGAAGATGGACGAACGAGACGAACTTGGTCCAAAGAAGGCCTAGGGATCAAATTAGAGGACGAAGATGGAGGAACGACGCGAACTTGGTCCAAAGAAGGCCTACGGATCAAATGGGACGACGAAGATGGACGAACGAGACAAACTTCGTCCAAAGAATTCCAACGGATCAAATGGGAGGACGAAGGTGGTAGAACAAGACGAACTTGGTCCAAAGAAGGCCTACGGATCAAATGGGAGGACGAAGAGGGACGAACGAGACAAACATGGTGCAAAGAAGGCCTACGGAGCAAATGGGAGGACGAAGATGGACGAACGAGACGAACTTGGTCAAAAGAAGGCCTACGGATCAAATGGGAGGATGAAGATGGACGAACGAGACGGAGGACGAAGATGGACGAACGAGACGAACTTGGTCCAAAAAAGGCCTACGGATCAAATGGGAGGACGAAGATGGACGAACGAGACGAACTTGGTCCAACGAACAAGACGAACTTGGTCCAAAGAAGGCCTACGGATCAAATGGAAGGACGAAGATGGACGAACGAGACGAACTTGGTCCAAAGAAGGCCAACGGATCAAATGGGAGGACGAAGATGGACGAACGAGACGAACTTGGCCCAAAGAAGGCCTACGGATCGAATGGGAGGACGAAGATGGACGAACGAGACGAACTTGGTCCAAAGAAGGCCTAGGGATCAAATGGGAGGACGAGGATGGAGGAACGAAGCGAACTTTGTCCAAAGAAGGCCTACGGATCAAATGGAAGGACGAAGATGGACGAACGAGACAAACTTCGTCCAAAGAATTCCAACGGATCAAATGGGAGGACGAAGGTGGTAGAACAAGACGAACTTGGTCCAAAGAAGGCCTACGGATCAAATGGGAGGACGAAGAGGGACGAACGAGACAAACATGGTGCAAAGAAGGCCTACGGAGCAAATGGGAGGACGAAGATGGACGAACGAGACGAACTTGGTCAAAAGAAGGCCTACGGATCAAATGGGATGACGAAGATGGACGAACGAGACGGAGGACGAAGATGGACGAACGAGACGAACTTGGTCAAAAGAAGGCCTACGGATCAAATGGGAGGACGAAGATGGACGAACGAGACGGAGGACGAAGATGGACGAACGAGACGAACTTGGTCCAAAGAAGGCCAACGGATCAAATGGGAGGACGAAGATGGACGAACAAGACGAACTTGGTCCAAAGAAGGCCTACGGATCAAATGGGAGGACGAAGATGGGGGAACGAGGCGAACTTGGTCCAAAGAAGGCCTACGGATCAAATGGGAGGACGAAGATGGACGAACGAGACAAACTTGGTCCAAAGAATTCCAACGGATCAAATGGGAGGACGAAGATGGACGAACGAGACAAACTTGGTCCAAAGAATTCCAACGGATCAAATGGCAGGACGAAGGTGGTAGAACAAGACGAACTTGGTCCAAAGAAGGCCTACGGATCAAATGGGAGGACGAAGAGGGACGAACGAGACGAACTTGGTCCAAAGAAGGCCTACGGAGCAAATGGGAGGACGAAGATGGACGAACGAGACGAACTTGGTCCAAAGAAGGCCTAGGGATCAAATGGGAGGACGAAGATGGACGAACGAGACGAACTTGGTCCAAAGAAGGCCTAGGGATCAAATTAGAGGACGAAGATGGAGGAACGACGCGAACTTGGTCCAAAGAAGGCCTACGGATCAAATGGAAGGACGAAGATGGACGAACGAGACAAACTTCGTCCAAAGAATTCCAACGGATCAAATGGGAGGACGAAGGTGGTAGAACAAGACGAACTTGGTCCAAAGAAGGCCTACGGATCAAATGGGAGGACGAAGAGGGACGAACGAGACAAACATGGTGCAAAGAAGGCCTACGGAGCAAATGGGAGGACGAAGATGGACGAACGAGACGAACTTGGTCAAAAGAAGGCCTACGGATCAAATGGGAGGATGAAGATGGACGAACGAGACGGAGGACGAAGATGGACGAACGAGACGAACTTGGTCCAAAAAAGGCCTACGGATCAAATGGGAGGACGAAGATGGACGAACGAGACGAACTTGGTCCAACGAACGAGACGAACTTGGTCCAAAGAAGGCCTACGGATCAAATGGAAGGACGAAGATGGACGAACGAGACGAACTTGGTCCAAAGAAGGCCAACGGATCAAATGGGAGGACGAAGATGGACGAACGAGACGAACTTGGCCCAAAGAAGGCCTACGGATCAAATGGGAGGACGAAGATGGACGAACGAGACGAACTTGGCCCAAAGAAGGCCTACGGATCAAATGGGAGGACGAAGATGGACGAACGAGACGAACATGGTCCAACGAAGGCCAACGGATCAAATGGGAGGACGAAGATGGACGAACGAGACAAACTTGGTCCAAAGAAGGCCTAGGGATCAAATGGGAGGACGAAGATGGAGGAACGAGGCGAACTTGGTCCAAAGAAGGCCTACGGATCAAATGGGAGGACGAAGATGGACGAACGAGACGAACTTGGTCCAAAGAAGGCCTACGGATCAAATGGGAGGACGAAGATGGGGGAATGAGGCGAACTTGGTCCAAAGAAGGCCTACGGATCAAATGGGAGGACGAAGATGGACGAACGAGACGAACTTGGTCCAACGGATCAAATGGGAGGACGAAGATGGACGAACGAGACGAACTTTGTCAAATGAAGGCCTACGGATCAAATGGGAGGACGAAGATGGACGAACGAGACGGAGGACGAAGATGGACGAACGAGACGAACTAGGTCCAAAGAAGGCCTACGGATCAAATGGGAGGACGAAGATGGACGAACGAGACGAACTTGGTTCAAAGAAGGCCAACGGATCAAATGGGAGGACGAAGATGGACGAACGAGACGAACTTGGTCCAAAGATGGCCTACGGATCAAATGGGAGGACGAAGATGGACGAACGAGACGAACTTCGTCCAAAGAAGGCCTACGGATCAAATGGGAGGACGAAGATGGGGGAACGAGGCGAACATGGTCCAAAGAAGGCCTACGGATCAAATGGGAGGACGAAGATGGACGAACGAGACAAACTTGGTCCAAAGAATTCCAACGGATCAAATGGGAGGACGAAGGTGGTAGAACAAGACGAACTTGGTCCAAAGAAGGCGTACGGATCAAATGGGAGGACGAAGAGGGACGAACGAGACGAACTTGGTCCAAAGAAGGCCTACGGAGCAAATGGGACGACGAAGATGGACGAACGAGACGAACTTGGTCCAAAGAAGGCCTAGGGATCAAATGGGAGGACGAAGATGGACGAACGAGACGAACTTGGTCCAACGAAGGCCAACGGATCAAATGGGAGGACGAAGATGGACGAACGAGACGAACTTTGTCAAATGAAGGCCTACGGATCAAATGGGAGGACGAAGATGGACGAACGAGACGGAGGACGAAGATGGACGAACGAGACGAACTAGGTCCAAAGAAGCCCTACGGATCAAATGGGAGGACGAAGATGGACGAACGAGACGAACTTGGTCCAAAGAAGGCGTACGGATCAAATGGGAGGACGAAGATGGACGAACGAGACGAACTTGGTCCAACGAAGGCCAACGGATCGAATGGGAGGACGAAGATGGACGAACGAGACGAACTTGGTCCAAAGAAGGCCTAGGGATCAAATGGGAGGACGAGGATGGAGGAACGAGGCGAACTTGGTCCAAAGAAGGCCTACGGATCAAATGGGAGGACGAAGATGGACGAACGAGACAAACTTCGTCCAAAGAATTCCAACGGATCAAATGGGAGGACGAAGGTGGTAGAACAAGACGAACTTGGTCCAAAGAAGGCCTACGGATCAAATGGGAGGACGAAGAGGGACGAACGAGACAAACATGGTGCAAAGAAGGCCTACGGAGCAAATGGGAGGACGAAGATGGACGAACGAGACGAACTTGGTCAAAAGAAGGCCTACGGATGAAATGGGAGGACGAAGATGGACGAACGAGACAGAGGACGAAGATGGACGAACGAGACGAACTTGGTCCAAAGAAGGCCAACGGATCAAATGGGAGGACGAAGATGGACGAACGAGACGAACTTGGTCCAAAGAAGGCCTACGGATCAAATGGGAGGACGAAGATGGGGGAACGAGGCGAACTTGGTCCAAAGAAGGCCTACGGATCAAATGGGAGGACGAAGATGGACGAACGAGACAAACTTGGTCCAAAGAATTCCAACGGATCAAATGGGAGGACGAAGATGGACGAACGAGACAAACTTGGTCCAAAGAATTCCAACGGATCAAATGGGAAGACGAAGGTGGTAGAACAAGACGAACTTGGTCCAAAGAAGGCCTACGGATCAAATGGGAGGACGAAGAGGGACGAACGAGACGAACTTGGTCCAAAGAAGGCCTACGGAGCAAATGGGAGGACGAAGATGGACGAACGAGACGAACTTGGTCCAAAGAAGGCCTAGGGATCAAATGGGAGGACGAAGATGGACGAACGAGACGAATTTGGTCCAAAGAAGGCCTACGGATCAAATGGGAGGACGAAGATGGACGAACGAGACGAACTTGGTCCAACGAAGGCCAACGGATCAAATGGGAGGACGAAGATGGACGAACGAGACGAACTTGGTCCAAAGAAGGCCTAGGGATCAAATTAGAGGACGAAGATGGAGGAACGACGCGAACTTGGTCCAAAGAAGGCCTACGGATCAAATGGGACGACAAAGATGGACGAACGAGACAAACTTCGTCCAAAGAATTCCAACGGATCAAATGGGAGGACGAAGATGGACGAACGAGACGAACTTGGTCCAAAGAAGGCCAACGGATCAAATGGGAGGACGAAGATGGACGAACGAGACGAACTTGGCCCAAAGAAGGCCTACGGATCAAATGGGAGGACGAAGAGGGACGAACGAGACAAACATGGTGCAAAGAAGGCCTACGGAGCAAATGGGAGGACGAAGATGGACGAACGAGACGAACTTGGTCAAAAGAAGGCCTACGGATCAAATGGGAGGATGAAGATGGACGAACGAGACGGAGGACGAAGATGGACGAACGAGACGAACTTGGTCCAAAAAAGGCCTACGGATCAAATGGGAGGACGAAGATGGACGAACGAGACGAACTTGGTCCAACGAACGAGACGAACTTGGTCCAAAGAAGGCCTACGGATCAAATGGAAGGACGAAGATGGACGAACGAGACGAACTTGGTCCAAAGAAGGCCAACGGATCAAATGGGAGGACGAAGATGGACGAACGAGACGAACTTGGCCCAAAGAAGGCCTACGGATCAAATGGGAGGACGAAGATGGACGAACGAGACGAACTTGGCCCAAAGAAGGCCTACGGATCAAATGGGAGGACGAAGATGGACGAACGAGATGAACTTGGTCCAACGAAGGCCAACGGATCAAATGGGAGGACGAAGATGGACGAACGAGACAAACTTGGTCCAAAGAAGGCCTAGGGATCAAATGGGAGGACGAAGATGGAGGAACGAGGCGAACTTGGTCCAAAGAAGGCCTACGGATCAAATGGGAGGACGAAGATGGACGAACGAGACGAACTTGGTCCAAAGAAGGCCTACGGATCAAATAAGGCCTACGGATCAAATGGGAGGACGAAGATGGGGGAATGAGGCGAACTTGGTCCAAAGAAGGCCTACGGATTAAATGGGAGGACGAAGATGGACGAACGAGACGAACTTGGTCCAACGGATCAAATGGGAGGACGAAGATGGACGAACGAGACGAACTTTGTCAAATGAAGGCCTACGGATCAAATGGGAGGACGAAGATGGACGAACGAGACGGAGGACGAAGATGGACGAACGAGACGAACTAGGTCCAAAGAAGGCCTACGGATCAAATGGGAGGACGAAGATGGACGAACGAGACGAACTTGGTCCAAAGAAGGCCAACGGATCAAATGGGAGGACGAAGATGGACGAACGAGATGAACTTGGTCCAAAGATGGCCTACGGATAAAATGGGAGGACGAAGATGGACGAACGAGACGAACTTGGTCCAAAGAAGGCCTACGGATCAAATGGGAGGACGAAGATGGGGGAACGAGGCGAACATGGTCCAAAGAAGGCCTACGGATCAAATGGGAGGACGAAGATGGACGAACGAGACAAACTTGGTCCAAAGAATTCCAACGGATCAAATGGGAGGACGAAGGTGGTAGAACAAGACGAACTTGGTCCAAAGAAGGCGTACGGATCAAATGGGAGGACGAAGAGGGACGAACGAGACGAACTTGGTCCAAAGAAGGCCTACGGAGCAAATGGGACGACGAAGATGGACGAACGAGACGAACTTGGTCCAAAGAAGGCCTAGGGATCAAATGGGAGGACGAAGATGGACGAACGAGACGAATTTGGTCCAAAGAAGGTCTACGGATCAAATGGGAGGACGAAGATGGACGAACGAGACGAACTTTGTCCAACGAAGGCCAACGGATCAAATGGGAGGACGAAGATGGACGAACGAGACGAACTTTGTCAAATGAAGGCCTACGGATCAAATGGGAGGACGAAGATGGACGAACGAGACGGAGGACGAAGATGGACGAACGAGACGAACTAGGTCCAAAGAAGGCCTACGGATCAAATGGGAGGACGAAGATGGACGAACGAGACGAACTTGGTCCAAAGAAGGCGTACGGATCAAATGGGAGGACGAAGATGGACGAACGAGACGAACTTGGTCCAACGAAGGCCAACGGATCGAATGGGAGGACGAAGATGGACGAACGAGACGAACTTGGTCCAAAGAAGGCCTAGGGATCAAATGGGAGGACGAGGATGGAGGAACGAGGCGAACTTGGTCCAAAGAAGGCCTACGGATCAAATGGGAGGACGAAGATGGACGAACGAGACAAACTTCGTCCAAAGAATTCCAACGGATCAAATGGGAGGACGAAGGTGGTAGAACAAGACGAACTTGGTCCAAAGAAGGCCTACGGATCAAATGGGAGGACGAAGAGGGACGAACGAGACAAACATGGTGCAAAGAAGGCCTACGGAGCAAATGGGAGGACGAAGATGGACGAACGAGACGAACTTGGTCAAAAGAAGGCCTACGGATGAAATGGGAGGACGAAGATGGACGAACGAGACGGAGGACGAAGATGGACGAACGAGACGAACTTGGTCCAAAGAAGGCCAACGGATCAAATGGGAGGACGAAGATGGACGAACGAGACGAACTTGGTCCAAAGAAGGCCTACGGATCAAATGGGAGGACGAAGATGGGGGAACGAGGCGAACTTGGTCCAAAGAAGGCCTACGGATCAAATGGGAGGACGAAGATGGACGAACGAGACAAACTTGGTCCAAAGAATTCCAACGGATCAAATAGGAGGACGAAGATGGACGAACGAGACAAACTTGGTCCAAAGAATTCCAACGGATCAAATGGGAGGACGAAGGTGGTAGAACAAGACGAACTTGGTCCAAAGAAGGCCTACGGATCAAATGGGAGGACGAAGAGGGACGAACGAGACGAACTTGGTCCAAAGAAGGCCTACGGATCAAATGGGAGGACGAAGATGGACGAACGAGACGAATTTGGTCCAAAGAAGGCCTACGGATCAAATGGGAGGACGAAGATGGACGAACGAGACGAACTTGGTCCAAAGAAGCCCAACGGATCAAATGGGAGGACGAAGATGGACGAACGAGACGAACTTGGCCCAAAGAAGGCCTACGGATCAAATGGGATGACGAAGATGGACGAACGAGACGAACTTGGTCCAACGAAGGCCAACGGATCAAATGGGAGGACGAAGATGGACGAACGAGACGAACTTGGTCCAAAGAAGGCCTAGGGATCAAATGAGAGGACGAAGATGGAGGAACGACGCGAACTTGGTCCAAAGAAGGCCTACGGATCAAATGGGAGGACGAAGATGGACGAACGAGACAAACTTCGTCCAAAGAATTCCAACGGATCAAATGGGAGGACGAAGGTGGTAGAACAAGACGAACTTGGTCCAAAGAAGGCCTACGGATCAAATGGGAGGACAAAGAGGGACGAACGAGACATACATGGTGCAAAGAAGGCCTACGGAGCAAATGGGAGGACGAAGATGGACGAACGAGACGAACTTAGTCAAAAGAAGGCCTACGGATCAAATGGGAGGACGAAGATGGACGAACGAGACGAACTTGGTCCAAAGAAGGCCTACGGATCAAATGGGAGGACGAAGATGGACGAACGAGACGGAGGACGAAGATGGACGAACGAGACGAACTTGGTCAAAAAAAGGCCTACGGATCAAATGGGAGGACGAAGATGGACGAACGAGACGAACTTGGTCCAAAGAAGGCCTAGGGATCAAATGGGAGGACGAAGATGGAGGAACGAAGCGAACTTGGTCCAAAGAAGGCCTACGGATCAAATGGGAGGACGAAGATGGACGAACGAGACGAACTTGGCCCAAAGAATGCCTACGGATCAAATGGGAGGACGAAGATGGACGAACGAGACGAACTTGGTCCAAAGAATTCCAACGGATCAAATGGGAGGACGAAGGTGGTAGAACAAGACGAACTTGGTCCAAAGAAGGCCTACGGATCAAATGGGAGGACGAAGAGGGACGAACGAGACGAACTTGGTCCAAAGAAGGCCTACGGAGCAAATGGGAGGACGAAGATGGACGAACGAGACGAACTTGGTCCAAAGAAGGCCTACGGATCAAATGGGAGGACGAAGATGGACGAACGAGACGAACTTTGTCCAAAGAAGGCCAACGGATCAAATGGGAGGACGAAGATGGACGAACGAGACAAACTTGGTCCAAAGAATTCCAACGGATCAAATGGGAGGACGAAGGTGGTAGAACAAGACGAACTTGGTCCAAAGAAGGCCTACGGATCAAATGGGAGGACGAAGAGGGACGAACGAGACAAACATGGTGCAAAGAAGGCCTACGGAGCAAATGGGAGGACGAAGATGGACGAACGAGACGAACTTGGTCAAAAGAAGGCCTACGGAGTAAATGGGAGGACGAAGATGGACGAACGAGACGAACTTGGTCAAAAGAAGGCCTACGGATCAAATGGGAGGACGAAGATGGACGAACGAGACGAACTTGGTCCAAAGAAGGCCTACGGATCAAATGGGAGGACGAAGATGGACGAACGAGACGGAGGACGAAGATGGACGAACGAGACGAACTTGGTCAAAAGAAGGCCTACGGATCAAATGGGAGGACGAAGATGGACGAACGAGACGAACTTGGTCCAAAGAAGGCCTAGGGATCAAATGGGAGGACGAAGATGGAGGAACGAAGCGAACTTGGTCCAAAGAAGGCCTACGGATCAAATGGGAGGACGAAGATGGACGAACGAGACAAACTTCGTCCAAAGAATTCCAACGGATCAAATGGGAGGACGAAGGTGGTAGAACAAGACGAACTTGGTCCAAAGAAGGCCTACGGATCAAATGGGAGGACAAAGAGGGACGAACGAGACATACATGGTGCAAAGAAGGCCTACGGAGCAAATGGGAGGACGAAGATGGACGAACGAGATGAACTTGGTCCAAAGATGGCCTACGGATAAAATGGGAGGACGAAGATGGACGAACGAGACGAACTTGGTCCAAAGAAGGCCTACGGATCAAATGGGAGGACGAAGATGGGGGAACGAGGCGAACATGGTCCAAAGAAGGCCTACGGATCAAATGGGAGGACGAAGATGGACGAACGAGACAAACTTGGTCCAAAGAATTCCAACGGATCAAATGGGAGGACGAAGGTGGTAGAACAAGACGAACTTGGTCCAAAGAAGGCGTACGGATCAAATGGGAGGACGAAGAGGGACGAACGAGACGAACTTGGTCCAAAGAAGGCCTACGGAGCAAATGGGACGACGAAGATGGACGAACGAGACGAACTTGGTCCAAAGAAGGCCTAGGGATCAAATGGGAGGACGAAGATGGACGAACGAGACGAATTTGGTCCAAAGAAGGTCTACGGATCAAATGGGAGGACGAAGATGGACGAACGAGACGAACTTTGTCCAACGAAGGCCAACGGATCAAATGGGAGGACGAAGATGGACGAACGAGACGAACTTTGTCAAATGAAGGCCTACGGATCAAATGGGAGGACGAAGATGGACGAACGAGACGGAGGACGAAGATGGACGAACGAGACGAACTAGGTCCAAAGAAGGCCTACGGATCAAATGGGAGGACGAAGATGGACGAACGAGACGAACTTGGTCCAAAGAAGGCGTACGGATCAAATGGGAGGACGAAGATGGACGAACGAGACGAACTTGGTCCAACGAAGGCCAACGGATCGAATGGGAGGACGAAGATGGACGAACGAGACGAACTTGGTCCAAAGAAGGCCTAGGGATCAAATGGGAGGACGAGGATGGAGGAACGAGGCGAACTTGGTCCAAAGAAGGCCTACGGATCAAATGGGAGGACGAAGATGGACGAACGAGACAAACTTCGTCCAAAGAATTCCAACGGATCAAATGGGAGGACGAAGGTGGTAGAACAAGACGAACTTGGTCCAAAGAAGGCCTACGGATCAAATGGGAGGACGAAGAGGGACGAACGAGACAAACATGGTGCAAAGAAGGCCTACGGAGCAAATGGGAGGACGAAGATGGACGAACGAGACGAACTTGGTCAAAAGAAGGCCTACGGATGAAATGGGAGGACGAAGATGGACGAACGAGACGGAGGACGAAGATGGACGAACGAGACGAACTTGGTCCAAAGAAGGCCAACGGATCAAATGGGAGGACGAAGATGGACGAACGAGACGAACTTGGTCCAAAGAAGGCCTACGGATCAAATGGGAGGACGAAGATGGGGGAACGAGGCGAACTTGGTCCAAAGAAGGCCTACGGATCAAATGGGAGGACGAAGATGGACGAACGAGACAAACTTGGTCCAAAGAATTCCAACGGATCAAATAGGAGGACGAAGATGGACGAACGAGACAAACTTGGTCCAAAGAATTCCAACGGATCAAATGGGAGGACGAAGGTGGTAGAACAAGACGAACTTGGTCCAAAGAAGGCCTACGGATCAAATGGGAGGACGAAGAGGGACGAACGAGACGAACTTGGTCCAAAGAAGGCCTACGGATCAAATGGGAGGACGAAGATGGACGAACGAGACGAATTTGGTCCAAAGAAGGCCTACGGATCAAATGGGAGGACGAAGATGGACGAACGAGACGAACTTGGTCCAAAGAAGCCCAACGGATCAAATGGGAGGACGAAGATGGACGAACGAGACGAACTTGGCCCAAAGAAGGCCTACGGATCAAATGGGATGACGAAGATGGACGAACGAGACGAACTTGGTCCAACGAAGGCCAACGGATCAAATGGGAGGACGAAGATGGACGAACGAGACGAACTTGGTCCAAAGAAGGCCTAGGGATCAAATGAGAGGACGAAGATGGAGGAACGACGCGAACTTGGTCCAAAGAAGGCCTACGGATCAAATGGGAGGACGAAGATGGACGAACGAGACAAACTTCGTCCAAAGAATTCCAACGGATCAAATGGGAGGACGAAGGTGGTAGAACAAGACGAACTTGGTCCAAAGAAGGCCTACGGATCAAATGGGAGGACAAAGAGGGACGAACGAGACATACATGGTGCAAAGAAGGCCTACGGAGCAAATGGGAGGACGAAGATGGACGAACGAGACGAACTTAGTCAAAAGAAGGCCTACGGATCAAATGGGAGGACGAAGATGGACGAACGAGACGAACTTGGTCCAAAGAAGGCCTACGGATCAAATGGGAGGACGAAGATGGACGAACGAGACGGAGGACGAAGATGGACGAACGAGACGAACTTGGTCAAAAAAAGGCCTACGGATCAAATGGGAGGACGAAGATGGACGAACGAGACGAACTTGGTCCAAAGAAGGCCTAGGGATCAAATGGGAGGACGAAGATGGAGGAACGAAGCGAACTTGGTCCAAAGAAGGCCTACGGATCAAATGGGAGGACGAAGATGGACGAACGAGACGAACTTGGCCCAAAGAATGCCTACGGATCAAATGGGAGGACGAAGATGGACGAACGAGACGAACTTGGTCCAAAGAATTCCAACGGATCAAATGGGAGGACGAAGGTGGTAGAACAAGACGAACTTGGTCCAAAGAAGGCCTACGGATCAAATGGGAGGACGAAGAGGGACGAACGAGACGAACTTGGTCCAAAGAAGGCCTACGGAGCAAATGGGAGGACGAAGATGGACGAACGAGACGAACTTGGTCCAAAGAAGGCCTACGGATCAAATGGGAGGACGAAGATGGACGAACGAGACGAACTTTGTCCAAAGAAGGCCAACGGATCAAATGGGAGGACGAAGATGGACGAACGAGACAAACTTGGTCCAAAGAATTCCAACGGATCAAATGGGAGGACGAAGGTGGTAGAACAAGACGAACTTGGTCCAAAGAAGGCCTACGGATCAAATGGGAGGACGAAGAGGGACGAACGAGACAAACATGGTGCAAAGAAGGCCTACGGAGCAAATGGGAGGACGAAGATGGACGAACGAGACGAACTTGGTCAAAAGAAGGCCTACGGAGTAAATGGGAGGACGAAGATGGACGAACGAGACGAACTTGGTCAAAAGAAGGCCTACGGATCAAATGGGAGGACGAAGATGGACGAACGAGACGAACTTGGTCCAAAGAAGGCCTACGGATCAAATGGGAGGACGAAGATGGACGAACGAGACGGAGGACGAAGATGGACGAACGAGACGAACTTGGTCAAAAGAAGGCCTACGGATCAAATGGGAGGACGAAGATGGACGAACGAGACGAACTTGGTCCAAAGAAGGCCTAGGGATCAAATGGGAGGACGAAGATGGAGGAACGAAGCGAACTTGGTCCAAAGAAGGCCTACGGATCAAATGGGAGGACGAAGATGGACGAACGAGACAAACTTCGTCCAAAGAATTCCAACGGATCAAATGGGAGGACGAAGGTGGTAGAACAAGACGAACTTGGTCCAAAGAAGGCCTACGGATCAAATGGGAGGACAAAGAGGGACGAACGAGACATACATGGTGCAAAGAAGGCCTACGGAGCAAATGGGAGGACGAAGATGGACGAACGAGACGAACTTAGTCAAAAGAAGGCCTACGGATCAAATGGGAGGACGAAGATGGACGAACGAGACGAACTTGGTCCAAAGAAGGCCTACGGATCAAATGGGAGGACGAAGATGGACGAACGAGACGGAGGACGAAGATGGACGAACGAGACGAACTTGGTCAAAAAAAGGCCTACGGATCAAATGGGAGGACGAAGATGGACGAACGAGACGAACTTGGTCCAAAGAAGGCCTAGGGATCAAATGGGAGGACGAAGATGGAGGAACGAAGCGAACTTGGTCCAAAGAAGGCCTACGGATCAAATGGGAGGACGAAGATGGACGAACGAGACGAACTTGGCCCAAAGAATGCCTACGGATCAAATGGGAGGACGAAGATGGACGAACGAGACGAACTTGGTCCAAAGAATTCCAACGGATCAAATGGGAGGACGAAGGTGGTAGAACAAGACGAACTTGGTCCAAAGAAGGCCTACGGATCAAATGGGAGGACGAAGAGGGACGAACGAGACGAACTTGGTCCAAAGAAGGCCTACGGAGCAAATGGGAGGACGAAGATGGACGAACGAGACGAACTTGGTCCAAAGAAGGCCTACGGATCAAATGGGAGGACGAAGATGGACGAACGAGACGAACTTTGTCCAAAGAAGGCCAACGGATCAAATGGGAGGACGAAGATGGACGAACGAGACAAACTTGGTCCAAAGAATTCCAACGGATCAAATGGGAGGACGAAGGTGGTAGAACAAGACGAACTTGGTCCAAAGAAGGCCTACGGATCAAATGGGAGGACGAAGAGGGACGAACGAGACAAACATGGTGCAAAGAAGGCCTACGGAGCAAATAGGAGGACGAAGATGGACGAACGAGACGAACTTGGTCAAAAGAAGGCCTACGGAGTAAATGGGAGGACGAAGATGGACGAACGAGACGAACTTGGTCAAAAGAAGGCCTACGGATCAAATGGGAGGACGAAGATGGACGAACGAGACGAACTTGGTCCAAAGAAGGCCTACGGATCAAATGGGAGGACGAAGATGGACGAACGAGACGGAGGACGAAGATGGACGAACGAGACGAACTTGGTCAAAAGAAGGCCTACGGATCAAATGGGAGGACGAAGATGGACGAACGAGACGAACTTGGTCCAAAGAAGGCCTAGGGATCAAATGGGAGGACGAAGATGGAGGAACGAAGCGAACTTGGTCCAAAGAAGGCCTACGGATCAAATGGGAGGACGAAGATGGACGAACGAGACGAACTTGGCCCAAAGAATGCCTACGGATCAAATGGGAGGACGAAGATGGACGAACGAGACGAACTTGGTCCAAAGAAGGCCTAGGGATCAAATGGGAGGACGAAGATGGAGGAACGAAGCGAACTTGGTCCAAAGAAGGCGTACGGATCAAATGGGAGGACGAAGATGGACGAACGAGACGAACTTGGCCCAAAGAATGCCTACGGATCAAATGGGAGGACGAAGATGGACGAACGAGACGAACTTGGTCCAACGAAGGCCAACGGATCAAATGGGAGGACGAAGATGGACGAACGAGACGAAGTTTGTCCAAAGAAGGCCTAGGGATCAAATGCGAGGACGAAGATGGAGGAACGAGGCGAACTTGGTCCAAAGAAGGCCTACGGATCAAATGGGAGGACGAAGATGGACGAACGAGACAAACTTCGTCCAAAGAATTCCAACGGAACAAATGGGAGGACGAAGGTGGTAGAACAAGACGAACTTGGTCCAAAGAAGGCCTACGGATCAAATGGGAGGACGAAGAGGGACGAACGAGACAAACATGGTGCAAAGAAGGCCTACGGAGCAAATGGGAGGACGAAGATGGACGAACGAGACGAACTTGGTCAATAGAAGGCCTACGGATCAAATGGGAGGACGAAGATGGACGAACGAGACGAACTTGGTCCAAAGAAGGCCTACGGATCAAATGGGAGGACGAAGATGGACGAACGAGACGAACTTGGTCCAACGAAGGCCAACGGATCAAATGGGAGGACGAAGATGGACGAACGAGACGAACTTTGTCCAAAGAAGGCCTAGGGATCAAATGGGAGGATGAAGATGGAGGAACGAGGCGAACTTGGTCCAAAGAAGGCCTACGGATCAAATGGGAGGACGAAGATGGACGAACGAGACAAACTTCGTCCAAAGAATTCCAACGGATCAAATGGGAGGACGAAGGTGGTAGAACAAGACGAACTTGGTCCAAAGAAGGCTTACGGATCAAATGGGAGGACGAAGAGGGACGAACGAGACAAACATGGTGCAAAGAAGGCCTACGGAGCAAATGGGAGGACGAAGATGGACGAACGAGACGAACTTGGTCAATAGAAGGCCTACGGATCAAATGGGTGGACGAAGATGGACGAACGAGACGAACTTGGTCCAAAGAAGGCCTACGGATCAAATGGGAGGACGAAGATGGACGAACGAGACGAACTTGGTCCAAAGAAGGCCAACGGATCAAATGGGAGGACGAAGATGGACGAATGAGACGAACTTGGTCAATAGAAGGCCTACGGATCAAATGGGAGGACGAAGATGGACGAACGAGACGAACTTGGTCCAAAGAAGGCCTACGGATCAAATGGGAGGACGAAGGTGGTAGAACAAGACGAACTTGGTCCAAAGAAGGCCTACGGATCAAATGGGAGGACGAAGAGGGACGAACGAGACAAACATGGTGCAAAGAAGGCCTACGGAGCAAATGGGAGGACGAAGATGGACGAACGAGACGAACTTGGTCCAAAGAAGGCCTACGGATCAAATGGGAGGACGAAGATGGACGAACGAGACGAACTTTGTCCAAAGAAGGCCAACGGATCAAATGGGAGGACGAAGATGGACGAACGAGACAAACTTGGTCCAAAGAATTCCAACGGATCAAATGGGAGGACGAAGGTGGTAGAACAAGACGAACTTGGTCCAAAGAAGGCCTACGGATCAAATGGGAGGACGAAGAGGGACGAACGAGACAAACATGGTGCAAAGAAGGCCTACGGAGCAAATGGGAGGACGAAGATGGACGAACGAGACGAACTTGGTCAAAAGAAGGCCTACGGAGTAAATGGGAGGACGAAGATGGACGAACGAGACGAACTTGGTCAAAAGAAGGCCTACGGATCAAATGGGAGGACGAAGATGGACGAACGAGACGAACTTGGTCCAAAGAAGGCCTACGGATCAAATGGGAGGACGAAGATGGACGAACGAGACGGAGGACGAAGATGGACGAACGAGACGGAGGACGAAGATGGACGAACGAGACGAACTTGGTCAAAAGAAGGCCTACGGATCAAATGGGAGGACGAAGATGGACGAACGAGACGAACTTGGTCCAAAGAAGGCCTAGGGATCAAATGGGAGGACGAAGATGGAGGAACGAAGCGAACTTGGTCCAAAGAAGGCCTACGGATCAAATGGGAGGACGAAGATGGACGAACGAGACGAACTTGGCCCAAAGAATGCCTACGGATCAAATGGGAGGACGAAGATGGACGAACGAGACGAACTTGGTCCAAAGAAGGCCTAGGGATCAAATGGGAGGACGAAGATGGAGGAACGAAGCGAACTTGGTCCAAAGAAGGCCTACGGATCAAATGGGAGGACGAAGATGGACGAACGAGACGAACTTGGCCCAAAGAATGCCTACGGATCAAATGGGAGGACGAAGATGGACGAACGAGACGAACTTGGTCCAACGAAGGCCAACGGATCAAATGGGAGGACGAAGATGGACGAACGAGACGAAGTTTGTCCAAAGAAGGCCTAGGGATCAAATGCGAGGACGAAGATGGAGGAACGAGGCGAACTTGGTCCAAAGAAGGCCTACGGATCAAATGGGAGGACGAAGATGGACGAACGAGACAAACTTCGTCCAAAGAATTCCAACGGAACAAATGGGAGGACGAAGGTGGTAGAACAAGACGAACTTGGTCCAAAGAAGGCCTACGGATCAAATGGGAGGACGAAGAGGGACGAACGAGACAAACATGGTGCAAAGAAGGCCTACGGAGCAAATGGGAGGACGAAGATGGACGAACGAGACGAACTTGGTCAATAGAAGGCCTACGGATCAAATGGGAGGACGAAGATGGACGAACGAGACGAACTTGGTCCAAAGAAGGCCTACGGATCAAATGGGAGGACGAAGATGGACGAACGAGACGAACTTGGTCCAACGAAGGCCAACGGATCAAATGGGAGGACGAAGATGGACGAACGAGACGAACTTTGTCCAAAGAAGGCCTAGGGATCAAATGGGAGGATGAAGATGGAGGAACGAGGCGAACTTGGTCCAAAGAAGGCCTACGGATCAAATGGGAGGACGAAGATGGACGAACGAGACAAACTTCGTCCAAAGAATTCCAACGGATCAAATGGGAGGACGAAGGTGGTAGAACAAGACGAACTTGGTCCAAAGAAGGCCTACGGATCAAATGGGAGGACGAAGAGGGACGAACGAGACAAACATGGTGCAAAGAAGGCCTACGGAGCAAATGGGAGGACGAAGATGGACGAACGAGACGAACTTGGTCAATAGAAGGCCTACGGATCAAGTGGGTGGACGAAGATGGACGAACGAGACGAACTTGGTCCAAAGAAGGCCTACGGATCAAATGGGAGGACGAAGATGGACGAACGAGACGAACTTGGTCCAAAGAAGGCCAACGGATCAAATGGGAGGACGAAGATGGACGAATGAGACGAACTTGGTCAATAGAAGGCCTACGGATCAAATGGGAGGACGAAGATGGACGAACGAGACGAACTTGGTCCAAAGAAGGCCTACGGATCAAATGGGAGGACGAAGGTGGTAGAACAAGACGAACTTGGTCCAAAGAAGGCCTACGGATCAAATGGGAGGACGAAGAGGGACGAACGAGACAAACATGGTGCAAAGAAGGCCTACGGAGCAAATGGGAGGACGAAGATGGACGAACGAGACGAACTTGGTCAATTGAAGGCCTACGGATCAAATGGGAGGACGAAGATGGACGAACGAGACGAACTTGGTCCAACGAAGGCCAACGGATCAAATGGGAGGACGAAGATGGACGAATGAGACGAACTTGGTCAATAGAAGGCCTACGGATCAAATGGGAGGACGAAGATGGACGAACGAGACGAACTTGGTCCAAAGAAGGCCTACGGATCAAATGGGAGGACGAAGGTGGTAGAACAAGACGAACTTGGTCCAAAGAAGGCCAACGGATCAAATGGGAGGACGAAGAGGGACGAACGAGACAAACATGGTGCAACGAAGGCCTACGGAGCAAATGGGAGGACGAAGATGGACGAACGAGGCGAACTTGGTCAATAGAAGGCCTACGGATCAAATGGGAGGACGAAGATGGACGAACAAGACGAACTTTGTCCAAAGAAGGCCAACGGATCAAATGGGAGGACGAAGATGGACGAACGAGACAAACTTGGTCCAAAGAAGGCCTACGGATCAAATGGGAGGACGAAGAGGGACGAACGAGACAAACATGGTGCAAAGAAGGCCTACGGAGCAAATGGGAGGACGAAGATGGACGAACGAGACGAACTTGGTCAATAGAAGGCCTACGGATCAAATGGGAGGACGAAGATGGACGAACGAGACGAACTTGGTCCAAAGAAGGCCTACGGATCAAATGGGAGGACGAAGATGGACGAACGAGACGGAGGACGAAGATGGACGAACGAGACGAACTTGGTCAAAAGAAGGCCTACGGATCAAATGGGAGGACGAAGATGGACGAACGAGACGAACTTGGTCCAAAGAAGGCCTACGGATCAAACGGGAGGACGAAGATGGACGAACGAGACGGAGGACGAAGATGGACGAACGAGACGAACTTGGTCAAAAGAAGGCCTACGGATCAAATGGGAGGACGAAGATGGACGAACGAGACGAACTTGGTCCAAAGAAGGCCTAGGGATCAAATGCGAGGACGAAGATGGAGGAACGAGGCGAACTTGGTCCAAAGAAGGCCTACGGATCAAACGGGAGGACGAAGATGGACGAACGAGACGGAGGACGAAGATGGACGAACGAGACGAACTTGGTCAAAAGAAGGCCTACGGATCAAATGGGAGGACGAAGATGGACGAACGAGACGAACTTGGTCCAACGAAGGCCAACGGATCAAATGGGAGGACGAAGATGGACGAACGAGACGAAGTTTGTCCAAAGAAGGCCTAGGGATCAAATGCGAGGACGAAGATGGAGGAACGAGGCGAACTTGGTCCAAAGAAGGCCTACGGATCAAATGGGAGGACGAAGATGGACGAACGAGACAAACTTCGTCCAAAGAATTCCAACGGAACAAATGGGAGGACGAAGGTGGTAGAACAAGACGAACTTGGTCCAAAGAAGGCCTACGGATCAAATGGGAGGACGAAGAGGGACGAACGAGACAAACATGGTGCAAAGAAGGCCTACGGAGCAAATGGGAGGACGAAGATGGACGAACGAGACGAACTTGGTCAATAGAAGGCCTACGGATCAAATGGGAGGACGAAGATGGACGAACGAGACGAACTTGGTCCAACGAAGGCCAACGGATCAAATGGGAGGACGAAGATGGACGAACGAGACGAACTTTGTCCAAAGAAGGCCTAGGGATCAAATGGGAGGATGAAGATGGAGGAACGAGGCGAACTTGGTCCAAAGAAGGCTTACGGATCAAATGGGAGGACGAAGATGGACGAACGAGACAAACTTCGTCTAAAGAATTCCAACGGATCAAATGGGAGGACGAAGGTGGTAGAACAAGACGAACTTGGTCCAAAGAAGGCCTACGGATCAAATGGGAGGACGAAGAGGGACGAACGAGACAAACATGGTGCAAAGAAGGCCTACGGAGCAAATGGGAGGACGAAGATGGACGAACGAGATGAACTTGGTCAATAGAAGGCCTACGGATCAAATGGGTGGACGAAGATGGACGAACGAGACGAACTTGGTCCAAAGAAGGCCTACGGATCAAATGGGAGGACGAAGATGGACGAACGAGACGAACTTGGTCCAAAGAAGGCCAACGGATCAAATGGGAGGACGAAGATGGACGAATGAGACGAACTTGGTCAATAGAAGGCCTACGGATCAAATGGGAGGACGAAGATGGACGAACGAGACGAACTTGGTCCAAAGAAGGCCTACGGATCAAATGGGAGGACGAAGGTGGTAGAACAAGACGAACTTGGTCCAAAGAAGGCCTACGGATCAAATGGGAGGACGAAGAGGGACGAACGAGACAAACATGGTGCAAAGAAGGCCTACGGAGCAAATGGGAGGACGAAGATGGACGAATGAGACGAACTTGGTCAATAGAAGGCCTACGGATCAAATGGGAGGACGAAGATGGACGAACGAGACGAACATGGTCCAACGAAGGCCAACGGATCAAATGGGAGGACGAAGATGGACGAATGAGACGAACTTGGTCAATAGAAGGCCTACGGATTAAATGGGAGGACGAAGATGGACGAACGAGACGAACTTGGTCCAAAGAAGGCCTACGGATCAAATGGGAGGACGAAGGTGGTAGAACAAGACGAACTTGGTCCAAAGAAGGCCAACGGATCAAATGGGAGGACGAAGAGGGACGAACGAGACAAACAGGGTGCAAAGAAGGCCTACGGAGCAAATGGGAGGACGAAGATGGACGAACGAGGCGAACTTGGTCAATAGAAGGCCTACGGATCAAATGGGAGGACGAAGATGGACGAACGAGACGAACTTTGTCCAAAGAAGGCCAACGGATCAAATGGGAGGACGAAGATGGACGAACGAGACAAACTTGGTCCAAAGAAGGCCTACGGATCAAATGGGAGGACGAAGAGGGACGAACGAGACAAACATGGTGCAAAGAAGGCCTACGGAGCAAATGGGAGGACGAAGATGGACGAACGAGACGAACTTGGTCAATAGAAGGCCTACGGATCAAATGGGAGGACGAAGATGGACGAACGAGACGAACTTGGTCCAAAGAAGGCCTACGGATCAAATGGGAGGACGAAGATGGACGAACGAGACGGAGGACGAAGATGGACGAACGAGACGAACTTGGTCAAAAGAAGGCCTACGGATCAAATGGGAGGACGAAGATGGACGAACGAGACGAACTTGGTCCAAAGAAGGCCTAGGGATCAAATGGGAGGACGAAGATGGAGGAACGAAGCGAACTTGGTCCAAAGAAGGCCTACGGATCAAATGGGAGGACGAAGATGGACGAACGAGACGAACTTGGTTCAAAGAAGGCCAACGGATTAAATGGGAGGACGAAGGTGGTAGAACAAGACGAACTTGGTCCAAAGAAGGCCTACGGATCAAATGGGAGGACGAAGAGGGACGAACGAGACAAACATGGTGCAAAGAAGGCCTACGGAGCAAATGGGAGGACGAAGATGGACGAACGAGACGAACTTGGTCAATAGAAGGCCTACGGATCAAATGGGAGGACGAAGATCGACGAACGAGACGAACCTGGTCCAAAGAAGGCCTACGGATCAAATGGGAGGACGAAGATGGACGAACGAGACGAACTTGGTCCAACGAAGGCCAACGGATCAAATGGGAGGACGAAGATGGACGAACGAGACGAACTTTGTCCAAAGAAGGCCTAGGGATCAAATGGGAGGATGAAGATGGAGGAACGAGGCGAACTTGGTCCAAAGAAGGCCTACGGATCAAATGGGAGGGCGAAGATGGACGAACGAGACAAACTTCGTCCAAAGAATTCCAACGGATCAAATGGGAGGACGAAGGTGGTAGAACAAGACGAACTTGGTCCAAAGAAGGCCTACGGATCAAATGGGAGGACGAAGAGGGACGAACGAGACAAACATGGTGCAAAGAAGGCCTACGGAGCAAATGGGAGGACGAAGATGGACGAACGAGACGAACTTGGTCAATAGAAGGCCTACGGATCAAATGGGAGGACGAAGATGGACGAACGAGACGAGCTTGGTCCAAAGAAGGCCTACGGATCAAATGGGAGGACGAAGATGGACGAACGAGACGAACTTGGTCCAAAGAAGGCCAACGGATCAAATGGGAGGACGAAGATGGACGAATGAGACGAACTTGGTCAATAGAAGGCCTATGGATCAAATGGGAGGACGAAGATGGACGAATGAGACGAACTTGGTCAATAGAAGGCCTACGGATCAAATGGGAGGACGAAGATGGACGAACGAGACGAACTTGGTCCAACGAAGGCCTACGGAGCAAATGGGAGGACGAAGATGGACGAACGAGACGAACTTGGTCAATAGAAGGCCTACGGATCAAATGGGAGGACGAAGATGGACGAACGAGACGAACTTGGTCCAAACAAGGCCTACGGATCAAATGGGAGGACGAAGATGGACGAATGAGACGAACTTGGTCCAAATAAGGCCTACGGATCAAATGGGAGGACGAAGATGGACGAACGAGACGAACTTGGTCCAACGAAAGCCAACGGATCAAATGGGAGGACGAAGATGGACGAATGAGACGAACTTGGTCAATAGAAGGCCTACGGATCAAATGGGAGGACGAAGATGGACGAACGAGACGAACTTGGTCCAAAGAAGGCCTACGGATCAAATGGGAGGACGAAGGTGGTAGAACAAGACGAACTTGGTCCAAAGAAGGCCTACGGATCAAATGGGAGGACGAAGAGGGACGAACGAGACGAACTTGGTCCAAAGAAGGCCTACGGATCAAATGGGAGGACGAAGAGGGACGAACGAGACAAACATGGTGCAAAGAAGGCCTACGGAGCAAATGGGAGGACGAAGATGGACGAACGAGACGAACTTGGTCAATAGAAGGCCTACGGATCAAATGGGAGGACGAAGATGGACGAACGAGACGAACTTGGTCCAAACAAGGCCTACGGATCAAATGGGAGGACGAAGATGGACGAACGAGACGAACTTGGTCCAAAGAAGGCCTACGGATCAAATGGGAGGACGAAGATGGACGAACGAGACGAACTTGGTCCAACGAAGGCCAACGGATCAAATGGGAGGAAGAAGATGGACGAACGAGACGAACTTTGTCCAAAGAAGGCCTAGGGATCAAATGGGAGGACGAAGATGGAGGAACGAGGCGAACTTGGTCCAAAGAAGGCCTACGGATCAAATGGGAGGACGAAGATGGACGAACGAGACAAACTTCGTCCAAAGAATTCCAACGGATCAAATGGGAGGACGAAGAGGGACGAACGAGACAAACATGGTGCAAAGAAGGCCTACAGAGCAAATGGGAGGACGAAGATGGACGAACGAGACGAACTTGGTCAATAGAAGGCCTACGGATCAAATGGGAGGACGAAGATGGACGAACGAGACGAACTTGGTCCAAAGAAGGCCTACGGATCAAATGGGAGGACGAAGATGGACGAACGAGACGAACTTGGTCCAAAGAAGGCCAACGGATCAAATGGGAGGACGAAGATGGACGAATGAGACGAACTTGGTCAATAGAAGGCCTACGGATCAAATGGGAGGACGAAGATGGACGAACGAGACGAACTTGGTCCAAAGAAGGCCTACGGATCAAATGGGAGTACGAAGGTGGTAGAACAAGACAAACTTGGTCCAAAGAAGGCCTACGGATCAAGTGGGAGGACGAAGAGGGACGAACGAGACAAACATGGTGCAAAGAAGGCCTACGGAGCAAATGGGAGGACGAAGATGGACGAACGAGACGAACTTGGTCAATAGAAGGCCTACGGATCAAATGGGAGGACGAAGATGGACGAACGAGACGAACTTGGTCCAAAGAAGTCCAACGGGTCAAATGGGAGGACGAAGATGGACGAAGGAGACGAACTTGGTCTAAAGAAGGCCTACGGATCAAATGGGAGGACGAAGATGGACGAACGAGACGAACTTGGTCCAAAGAATTCCAACGGATCAAATGGAGGACGAAGATGGACGAACGAGACGAACTTGGTCCAAAGAAGGCCTAGGGATCAAATGGGAGGACGAAGATGGAGGAACGAGGCGAACTTGGTCCAAAGAAGGCCTACAGATCAAATGGGAGGACGAAGATGGACGAACGAGACAAACTTGGTCCAAAGAATTCCAACGGATCAAATGGGAGGACAAAGGTGGTAGAACAAGACGAACTTGGTCTAAAGAAGGCCTACGGATCAAATGGGAGGACGAAGAGGGACGAACGAGACAAACATGGTGCAAAGAAGGCCTACGGAGCAAATGGGAGGACGAAGATGGACGAACGAGACGAACTTGGTCAAAAGAAGGCATACGGATCAAATGGGAGGACGAAGATGGACGAACGAGACGAACTTGGTCCAAAGAAGGCCTACGGATCAAATGGGAGGACGAAGATGGACGAACGAGACGAACTTGGTCCAAAGAAGGCCAACGGATCAAATGGGAGGACGAAGATGGACGAACGAGACGAACTTGGTCCAAAGAAGGCCTACGGATCAAATGGGAGGACGAAGATGGACGAACGAGACGAACTTGGTCAAAAGAAGGCATACGGATCAAATGGGAGGACGAAGATGGACGAACGAGACGAACTTGGTCCAAAGAAGGCCTACGGATCAAATGGGAGGACGAAGATGGACGAACGAGACGAACTTGGTCCAAAGAAGGCCAACGGATCAAATGGGAGGACGAAGATGGACGAACGAGACGAACTTGGTCCAAAGAAGGCCTACGGATCAAATGGGAGGACGAAGATGGACGAACGAGACGAACTTGGTCCAAAGAAGGCCTACGGATCAAATGGGAGGACGAAGATGGGGGAATGAGGCGAACTTGGTCCAAAGAAGGCCTACGGATCAAATGGGAGGACGAAGATGGACGAACGAGACAAACTTGGTCCAAAGAATTCCAACGGATCAAATGGGAGGACGAAGGTGGTTGAACAAGACGAACTTGGTCCAAAGAAGGCCTACGGATCAAATGGGAGGACGAAGATGGACGAACGAGACGAACTTGGTCCAAAGAAGGCCAACGGATCAAATGGGAGGACGAAGATGGACGAACGAGACGAACATGGTGCAAAGAAGGCCTACGGAGCAAATGGGAGGACGAAGATGGACGAACGAGACGAACTTGGCCCAAAGAAGGCCTAGGGATCAAATGGGAGGACGAAGATGGACGAACGAGACGAACTTGGTCCAAAGAAGGCCTACGGATCAAATGGGAGGACGAAGATGGACGAACGAGACGAACTTGGTCCAAACAAGGCCTACGGATCAAATGGGAGGACGAAGATGGACGAATGAGACGAACTTGGTCCAAATAAGGCCTACGGATCAAATGGGAGGACGAAGATGGACGAACGAGACGAACTTGGTCCAACGAAAGCCAACGGATCAAATGGGAGGACGAAGATGGACGAATGAGACGAACTTGGTCAATAGAAGGCCTACGGATCAAATGGGAGGACGAAGATGGACGAACGAGACGAACTTGGTCCAAAGAAGGCCTACGGATCAAATGGGAGGACGAAGGTGGTAGAACAAGACGAACTTGGTCCAAAGAAGGCCTACGGATCAAATGGGAGGACGAAGAGGGACGAACGAGACGAACTTGGTCCAAAGAAGGCCTACGGATCAAATGGGAGGACGAAGAGGGACGAACGAGACAAACATGGTGCAAAGAAGGCCTACGGAGCAAATGGGAGGACGAAGATGGACGAACGAGACGAACTTGGTCAATAGAAGGCCTACGGATCAAATGGGAGGACGAAGATGGACGAACGAGACGAACTTGGTCCAAACAAGGCCTACGGATCAAATGGGAGGACGAAGATGGACGAACGAGACGAACTTGGTCCAAAGAAGGCCTACGGATCAAATGGGAGGACGAAGATGGACGAACGAGACGAACTTGGTCCAACGAAGGCCAACGGATCAAATGGGAGGAAGAAGATGGACGAACGAGACGAACTTTGTCCAAAGAAGGCCTAGGGATCAAATGGGAGGACGAAGATGGAGGAACGAGGCGAACTTGGTCCAAAGAAGGCCTACGGATCAAATGGGAGGACGAAGATGGACGAACGAGACAAACTTCGTCCAAAGAATTCCAACGGATCAAATGGGAGGACGAAGAGGGACGAACGAGACAAACATGGTGCAAAGAAGGCCTACGGAGCAAATGGGAGGACGAAGATGGACGAACGAGACGAACTTGGTCAATAGAAGGCCTACGGATCAAATGGGAGGACGAAGATGGACGAACGAGACGAACTTGGTCCAAAGAAGGCCTACGGATCAAATGGGAGGACGAAGATGGACGAACGAGACGAACTTGGTCCAAAGAAGGCCAACGGATCAAATGGGAGGACGAAGATGGACGAATGAGACGAACTTGGTCAATAGAAGGCCTACGGATCAAATGGGAGGACGAAGATGGACGAACGAGACGAACTTGGTCCAAAGAAGGCCTACGGATCAAATGGGAGTACGAAGGTGGTAGAACAAGACGAACTTGGTCCAAAGAAGGCCTACGGATCAAATGGGAGGACGAAGAGGGACGAACGAGACAAACATGGTGCAAAGAAGGCCTACGGAGCAAATGGGAGGACGAAGATGGACGAACGAGACGAACTTGGTCAATAGAAGGCCTACGGATCAAATGGGAGGACGAAGATGGACGAACGAGACGAACTTGGTCCAAAGAATTCCAACGGATCAAATGGAGGACGAAGATGGACGAACGAGACGAACTTGGTCCAAAGAAGGCCTAGGGATCAAATGGGAGGACGAAGATGGAGGAACGAGGCGAACTTGGTCCAAAGAAGGCCTACAGATCAAATGGGAGGACGAAGATGGACGAACGAGACAAACTTGGTCCAAAGAATTCCAACGGATCAAATGGGAGGACAAAGGTGGTAGAACAAGACGAACTTGGTCTAAAGAAGGCCTACGGATCAAATGGGAGGACGAAGAGGGACGAACGAGACAAACATGGTGCAAAGAAGGCCTACGGAGCAAATGGGAGGACGAAGATGGACGAACGAGACGAACTTGGTCAAAAGAAGGCATACGGATCAAATGGGAGGACGAAGATGGACGAACGAGACGAACTTGGTCCAAAGAAGGCCTACGGATCAAATGGGAGGACGAAGATGGACGAACGAGACGAACTTGGTCCAAAGAAGGCCAACGGATCAAATGGGAGGACGAAGATGGACGAACGAGACGAACTTGGTCCAAAGAAGGCCTACGGATCAAATGGGAGGACGAAGATGGACGAACGAGACGAACTTGGTCCAAAGAAGGCCTACGGATCAAATGGGAGGACGAAGATGGGGGAATGAGGCGAACTTGGTCCAAAGAAGGCCTACGGATCAAATGGGAGGACGAAGATGGACGAACGAGACAAACTTGGTCCAAAGAATTCCAACGGATCAAATGGGAGGACGAAGGTGGTTGAACAAGACGAACTTGGTCCAAAGAAGGCCTACGGATCAAATGGGAGGACGAAGATGGACGAACGAGACGAACTTGGTCCAAAGAAGGCCAACGGATCAAATGGGAGGACGAAGATGGACGAACGAGACGAACATGGTGCAAAGAAGGCCTACGGAGCAAATGGGAGGACGAAGATGGACGAACGAGACGAACTTGGCCCAAAGAAGGCCTAGGGATCAAATGGGAGGACGAAGATGGACGAACGAGACGAACTTGGTCCAAAGAAGGCCTACGGATCAAATGGGAGGACGAAGATGGACGAACGAGACGAACTTGGTCCAAAGAAGGCCAACGGATCAAATGGGAGGACGAAGATGGACGAACGAGACGAACTTGGTCCAAAGAAGGCCTAGGGATCAAATGGGAGGACGAAGATGGAGGGACGAGGCGAACTTGGTCCAAAGAAGGCCTACGGATCAAATGGGAGGACGAAGATGGACGAACGAGACGAACTTGGTCCAAAGAAGGCCTAGGGATCAAATGGGAGGACGAAGATGGAGGGACGAGGCGAACTTGGTCTAAAGAAGGCCTACGGATCAAATGGGAGGACGAAGATGGACGAACGAGACGAACTTGGTCCAAAGAAGGCCAACGGATCAAATGGGAGGACGAAGATGGACGAACGAGACGAACTTGGTCCAAAGAAGGCCTAGGGATCAAACGGGAGGACGAAGATGGAGGAACGAGGCGAACTTGGTCCAAAGAAGGCCTACAGATCAAATGGGAGGACAAAGATGGACGAACGAGCCGAACTTGGTCCAAAGAAGGCCAACGGATCAAATGGGAGGACGAAGATGGACGAACGAGACGAACTTGGCCCAAAGAAGGCCTACGGATCAAATGGGAGGACGAAGATGGACGAACGAGATGAACTTGGTCCAACGAAGGCCAACGGATCAAATGGGAGGACGAAGATGGACGAACGAGACGAACTTGGTCCAAAGTAGGCCTAGGGATCAAATGGGAGGACGAAGATGGAGGAACGAGGCGAACTTGGTCCAAAGAAGGCCTACGGATCAAATGGGAGGACGAAGATGGACGAACGAGACGAACTTGGTCCAAAGAAGGCCTACGGATCAAATGGGAGGACGAAGGTGGTAGAACAAGACGAACTTGGTCCAAAGAAGGCCTACGGATCAAATGGGAGGACGAAGAGGGACGAACGAGACAAACATGGTGCAAAGAAGGCCTACGGAGCAAATGGGAGGACGAAGATGGACGAACGAGACGAACTTGGTCAATAGAAGGCCTACGGATCAAATGGGAGGACGAAGATGGACGAACGAGACGAACTTGGTCCAAAGAAGTCCAACGGGTCAAATGGGAGGACGAAGATGGACGAAGGAGACGAACTTGGTCTAAAGAAGGCCTACGGATCAAATGGGAGGACGAAGATGGACGAACGAGACGAACTTGGTCCAAAGAATTCCAACGGATCAAATGGAGGACGAAGATGGACGAACGAGACGAACTTGGTCCAAAGAAGGCCTAGGGATCAAATGGGAGGACGAAGATGGAGGAACGAGGCGAACTTGGTCCAAAGAAGGCCTACAGATCAAATGGGAGGACGAAGATGGACGAACGAGACAAACTTGGTCCAAAGAATTCCAACGGATCAAATGGGAGGACAAAGGTGGTAGAACAAGACGAACTTGGTCTAAAGAAGGCCTACGGATCAAATGGGAGGACGAAGAGGGACGAACGAGACAAACATGGTGCAAAGAAGGCCTACGGAGCAAATGGGAGGACGAAGATGGACGAACGAGACGAACTTGGTCAAAAGAAGGCATACGGATCAAATGGGAGGACGAAGATGGACGAACGAGACGAACTTGGTCCAAAGAAGGCCTACGGATCAAATGGGAGGACGAAGATGGACGAACGAGACGAACTTGGTCCAAAGAAGGCCAACGGATCAAATGGGAGGACGAAGATGGACGAACGAGACGAACTTGGTCCAAAGAAGGCCTACGGATCAAATGGGAGGACGAAGATGGACGAACGAGACGAACTTGGTCCAAAGAAGGCCTACGGATCAAATGGGAGGACGAAGATGGGGGAATGAGGCGAACTTGGTCCAAAGAAGGCCTACGGATCAAATGGGAGGACGAAGATGGACGAACGAGACAAACTTGGTCCAAAGAAGGCCTACGGATCAAATGGGAGGACGAAGATGGACGAACGAGACGAACTTGGTCCAAAGAAGGCCTACGGATCAAATGGGAGGACGAAGATGGACGAACGAGACGAACTTGGTCCAAACAAGGCCTACGGATCAAATGGGAGGACGAAGATGGACGAATGAGACGAACTTGGTCCAAATAAGGCCTACGGATCAAATGGGAGGACGAAGATGGACGAACGAGACGAACTTGGTCCAACGAAAGCCAACGGATCAAATGGGAGGACGAAGATGGACGAATGAGACGAACTTGGTCAATAGAAGGCCTACGGATCAAATGGGAGGACGAAGATGGACGAACGAGACGAACTTGGTCCAAAGAAGGCCTACGGATCAAATGGGAGGACGAAGGTGGTAGAACAAGACGAACTTGGTCCAAAGAAGGCCTACGGATCAAATGGGAGGACGAAGAGGGACGAACGAGACGAACTTGGTCCAAAGAAGGCCTACGGATCAAATGGGAGGACGAAGAGGGACGAACGAGACAAACATGGTGCAAAGAAGGCCTACGGAGCAAATGGGAGGACGAAGATGGACGAACGAGACGAACTTGGTCAATAGAAGGCCTACGGATCAAATGGGAGGACGAAGATGGACGAACAAGACGAACTTGGTCCAAACAAGGCCTACGGATCAAATGGGAGGACGAAGATGGACGAACGAGACGAACTTGGTCCAACGAAGGCCAACGGATCAAATGGGAGGAAGAAGATGGACGAACGAGACGAACTTTGTCCAAAGAAGGCCTAGGGATCAAATGGGAGGACGAAGATGGAGGAACGAGGCGAACTTGGTCCAAAGAAGGCCTACGGATCAAATGGGAGGACGAAGATGGACGAACGAGACAAACTTCGTCCAAAGAATTCCAACGGATCAAATGGGAGGACGAAGAGGGACGAACGAGACAAACATGGTGCAAAGAAGGCCTACGGAGCAAATGGGAGGACGAAGATGGACGAACGAGACGAACTTGGTCAATAGAAGGCCTACGGATCAAATGGGAGGACGAAGATGGACGAACGAGACGAACTTGGTCCAAAGAAGGCCTACGGATCAAATGGGAGGACGAAGATGGACGAACGAGACGAACTTGGTCCAAAGAAGGCCAACGGATCAAATGGGAGGACGAAGATGGACGAATGAGACGAACTTGGTCAATAGAAGGCCTACGGATCAAATGGGAGGACGAAGATGGACGAACGAGACGAACTTGGTCCAAAGAAGGCCTACGGATCAAATGGGAGTACGAAGGTGGTAGAACAAGACGAACTTGGTCCAAAGAAGGCCTACGGATCAAATGGGAGGACGAAGAGGGACGAACGAGACAAACATGGTGCAAAGAAGGCCTACGGAGCAAATGGGAGGACGAAGATGGACGAACGAGACGAACTTGGTCAATAGAAGGCCTACGGATCAAATGGGAGGACGAAGATGGACGAACGAGACGAACTTGGTCCAAAGAAGTCCAACGGGTCAAATGGGAGGACGAAGATGGACGAAGGAGACGAACTTGGTCTAAAGAAGGCCTACGGATCAAATGGGAGGACGAAGATGGACGAACGAGACGAACTTGGTCCAAAGAATTCCAACGGATCAAATGGAGGACGAAGATGGACGAACGAGACGAACTTGGTCCAAAGAAGGCCTAGGGATCAAATGGGAGGACGAAGATGGAGGAACGAGGCGAACTTGGTCCAAAGAAGGCCTACAGATCAAATGGGAGGACGAAGATGGACGAACGAGACAAACTTGGTCCAAAGAATTCCAACGGATCAAATGGGAGGACAAAGGTGGTAGAACAAGACGAACTTGGTCTAAAGAAGGCCTACGGATCAAATGGGAGGACGAAGAGGGACGAACGAGACAAACATGGTGCAAAGAAGGCCTACGGAGCAAATGGGAGGACGAAGATGGACGAACGAGACGAACTTGGTCAAAAGAAGGCATACGGATCAAATGGGAGGACGAAGATGGACGAACGAGACGAACTTGGTCCAAAGAAGGCCTACGGATCAAATGGGAGGACGAAGATGGACGAACGAGACGAACTTGGTCCAAAGAAGGCCAACGGATCAAATGGGAGGACGAAGATGGACGAACGAGACGAACTTGGTCCAAAGAAGGCCTACGGATCAAATGGGAGGACGAAGATGGACGAACGAGACGAACTTGGTCCAAAGAAGGCCTACGGATCAAATGGGAGGACGAAGATGGGGGAATGAGGCGAACTTGGTCCAAAGAAGGCCTACGGATCAAATGGGAGGACGAAGATGGACGAACGAGACAAACTTGGTCCAAAGAATTCCAACGGATCAAATGGGAGGACGAAGGTGGTTGAACAAGACGAACTTGGTCCAAAGAAGGCCTACGGATCAAATGGGAGGACGAAGATGGACGAACGAGACGAACTTGGTCCAAAGAAGGCCAACGGATCAAATGGGAGGACGAAGATGGACGAACGAGACGAACATGGTGCAAAGAAGGCCTACGGAGCAAATGGGAGGACGAAGATGGACGAACGAGACGAACTTGGCCCAAAGAAGGCCTAGGGATCAAATGGGAGGACGAAGATGGACGAACGAGACGAACTTGGTCCAAAGAAGGCCTACGGATCAAATGGGAGGACGAAGATGGACGAACGAGACGAACTTGGTCCAAAGAAGGCCAACGGATCAAATGGGAGGACGAAGATGGACGAACGAGACGAACTTGGTCCAAAGAAGGCCTAGGGATCAAATGGGAGGACGAAGATGGAGGGACGAGGCGAACTTGGTCCAAAGAAGGCCTACGGATCAAATGGGAGGACGAAGATGGACGAACGAGACGAACTTGGTCCAAAGAAGGCCTAGGGATCAAATGGGAGGACGAAGATGGAGGGACGAGGCGAACTTGGTCTAAAGAAGGCCTACGGATCAAATGGGAGGACGAAGATGGACGAACGAGACGAACTTGGTCCAAAGAAGGCCAACGGATCAAATGGGAGGACGAAGATGGACGAACGAGACGAACTTGGTCCAAAGAAGGCCTAGGGATCAAACGGGAGGACGAAGATGGAGGAACGAGGCGAACTTGGTCCAAAGAAGGCCTACAGATCAAATGGGAGGACAAAGATGGACGAACGAGCCGAACTTGGTCCAAAGAAGGCCAACGGATCAAATGGGAGGACGAAGATGGACGAACGAGACGAACTTGGCCCAAAGAAGGCCTACGGATCAAATGGGTGGACGAAGATGGACGAACTTGGTCCAACGAAGGCCAACGGATCAAATGGGAGGACGAAGATGGACGAACGAGACGAACTTGGTCCAAAGTAGGCCTAGGGATCAAATGGGAGGACGAAGATGGAGGAACGAGGCGAACTTGGTCCAAAGAAGGCCTACGGATCAAATGGGAGGACGAAGATGGACGAACGAGACGAACTTGGTCCAAAGAAGGCCTACGGATCAAATGGGAGGACGAAGGTGGTAGAACAAGACGAACTTGGTCCAAAGAAGGCCTACGGATCAAATGGGAGGACGAAGAGGGACGAACGAGACAAACATGGTGCAAAGAAGGCCTACGGAGCAAATGGGAGGACGAAGATGGACGAACGAGACGAACTTGGTCAATAGAAGGCCTACGGATCAAATGGGAGGACGAAGATGGACGAACGAGACGAACTTGGTCCAAAGAAGTCCAACGGGTCAAATAGGAGGACGAAGATGGACGAAGGAGACGAACTTGGTCTAAAGAAGGCCTACGGATCAAATGGGAGGACGAAGATGGACGAACGAGACGAACTTGGTCCAAAGAATTCCAACGGATCAAATGGAGGACGAAGATGGACGAACGAGACGAACTTGGTCCAAAGAAGGCCTAGGGATCAAATGGGAGGACGAAGATGGAGGAACGAGGCGAACTTGGTCCAAAGAAGGCCTACAGATCAAATGGGAGGACGAAGATGGACGAACGAGACAAACTTGGTCCAAAGAATTCCAACGGATCAAATGGGAGGACAAAGGTGGTAGAACAAGACGAACTTGGTCTAAAGAAGGCCTACGGATCAAATGGGAGGACGAAGAGGGACGAACGAGACAAACATGGTGCAAAGAAGGCCTACGGAGCAAATGGGAGGACGAAGATGGACGAACGAGACGAACTTGGTCAAAAGAAGGCATACGGATCAAATGGGAGGACGAAGATGGACGAACGAGACGAACTTGGTCCAAAGAAGGCCTACGGATCAAATGGGAGGACGAAGATGGACGAACGAGACGAACTTGGTCCAAAGAAGGCCAACGGATCAAATGGGAGGACGAAGATGGACGAACGAGACGAACTTGGTCCAAAGAAGGCCTACGGATCAAATGGGAGGACGAAGATGGACGAACGAGACGAACTTGGTCCAAAGAAGGCCTACGGATCAAATGGGAGGACGAAGATGGGGGAATGAGGCGAACTTGGTCCAAAGAAGGCCTACGGATCAAATGGGAGGACGAAGATGGACGAACGAGACAAACTTGGTCCAAAGAATTCCAACGGATCAAATGGGAGGACGAAGGTTGTTGAACAAGACGAACTTGGTCCAAAGAAGGCCTACGGATCAAATGGGAGGACGAAGATGGACGAACGAGACGAACTTGGTCCAAAGAAGGCCAACGGATCAAATGGGAGGACGAAGATGGACGAACGAGACGAACATGGTGCAAAGAAGGCCTACGGAGCAAATGGGAGGACGAAGATGGACGAACGAGACGAACTTGGCCCAAAGAAGGCCTAGGGATCAAATGGGAGGACGAAGATGGACGAACGAGACGAACTTGGTCCAAAGAAGGCCTACGGATCAAATGGGAGGACGAAGATGGACGAACGAGACGAACTTGGTCCAAAGAAGGCCAACGGATCAAATGGGAGGACGAAGATGGACGAACGAGACGAACTTGGTCCAAAGAAGGCCTAGGGATCAAATGGGAGGACGAAGATGGAGGGACGAGGCGAACTTGGTCCAAAGAAGGCCTACGGATCAAATGGGAGGACGAAGATGGACGAACGAGACGAACTTGGTCCAAAGAAGGCCTAGGGATCAAATGGGAGGACGAAGATGGAGGGACGAGGCGAACTTGGTCTAAAGAAGGCCTACGGATCAAATGGGAGGACGAAGATGGACGAACGAGACGAACTTGGTCCAAAGAAGGCCAACGGATCAAATGGGAGGACGAAGATGGACGAACGAGACGAACTTGGTCCAAAGAAGGCCTAGGGATCAAACGGGAGGACGAAGATGGAGGAACGAGGCGAACTTGGTCCAAAGAAGGCCTACAGATCAAATGGGAGGACGAAGATGGACGAACGAGACAAACTTGGTCCAAAGAATTCCAACGGATCAAATGGGAGGACAAAGGTGGTAGAACAAGACGAACTTGGTCTAAAGAAGGCCTACGGATCAAATGGGAGGACGAAGAGGGACGAACGAGACAAACATGGTGCAAAGAAGGCCTACGGAGCAAATGGGAGGACGAAGATGGACGAACGAGACGAACTTGGTCAAAAGAAGGCATACGGATCAAATGGGAGGACGAAGATGGACGAACGAGACGAACTTGGTCCAAAGAAGGCCTACGGATCAAATGGGAGGACGAAGATGGACGAACGAGACGAACTTGGTCCAAAGAAGGCCAACGGATCAAATGGGAGGACGAAGATGGACGAACGAGACGAACTTGGTCCAAAGAAGGCCTACGGATCAAATGGGAGGACGAAGATGGACGAACGAGACGAACTTGGTCCAAAGAAGGCCTACGGATCAAATGGGAGGACGAAGATGGGGGAACGAGACGAACTTGGTCCAAAGAAGGCCTACGGATCAAATGGGAGGACGAAGATGGACGAACGAGACAAACTTGGTCCAAATAATTCCAACGGATCAAATGGGAGGACGAAGGTGGTTGAACAAGACGAACTTGGTCCAAAGAAGGCCTACGGATCAAATGGGAGGACGAAGATGGACGAACGAGACGAACTTGGTCCAAAGAAGGCCAACGGATCAAATGGGAGGACGAAGATGGACGAACGAGACGAACATGGTGCAAAGAAGGCCTACGGAGCAAATGGGAGGACGAAGATGGACGAACGAGACGAAGTTGGCCCAAAGAAGGCCTAGGGATCAAATGGGAGGACGAAGATGGACGAACGAGACGAACTTGGTCCAAAGAAGGCCTACGGATCAAATGGGAGGACGAAGATGGACGAACGAGACGAACTTGGTCCAAAGAAGGCCAACGGATCAAATGGGAGGACGAAGATGGACGAACGAGACGAACTTGGTCCAAAGAAGGCCTAGGGATCAAATGGGAGGACGAAGATGGAGGGACGAGGCGAACTTGGTCCAAAGAAGGCCTACGGATCAAATGGGAGGACGAAGATGGACGAACGAGACGAACTTGGTCCAAAGAAGGCCTAGGGATCAAATGGGAGGACGAAGATGGAGGGACGAGGCGAACTTGGTCTAAAGAAGGCCTACGGATCAAATGGGAGGACGAAGATGGACGAACGAGACGAACTTGGTCCAAAGAAGGCCAACGGATCAAATGGGAGGACGAAGATGGACGAACGAGACGAACTTGGTCCAAAGAAGGCCTAGGGATCAAACGGGAGGACGAAGATGGAGGAACGAGGCGAACTTGGTCCAAAGAAGGCCTACAGATCAAATGGGAGGACAAAGATGGACGAACGAGCCGAACTTGGTCCAAAGAAGGCCAACGGAACAAATGGGAGGACGAAGATGGACGAACGAGACGAACTTGGTCCAAAGAAGGCCTACGGATCAAATGGGAGGACGAAGATGGACGAACGAGACGAACTTGGTCCAAAGTAGGCCTAGGGATCAAATGGGAGGACGAAGATGGAGGAACGAGGCGAACTTGGTCCAAAGAAGGCCTACGGATCAAATGGGAGGACGAAGATGGACGAACGAGACGAACTTGGTCCAAAGAAGGCCTACGGATCAAATGGGAGGACGAAGGTGGTAGAACAAGACGAACTTGGTCCAAAGAAGGCCTACGGATCAAATGGGAGGACGAAGAGGGACGAACGAGACAAACATGGTGCAAAGAAGGCCTACGGAGCAAATGGGAGGACGAAGATGGACGAACGAGACGAACTTGGTCAATAGAAGGCCTACGGATCAAATGGGAGGACGAAGATGGACGAACGAGACGAACTTGGTCCAAAGAAGTCCAACGGGTCAAATGGGAGGACGAAGATGGACGAAGGAGACGAACTTGGTCTAAAGAAGGCCTACGGATCAAATGGGAGGACGAAGATGGACGAACGAGACGAACTTGGTCCAAAGAATTCCAACGGATCAAATGGAGGACGAAGATGGACGAACGAGACGAACTTGGTCCAAAGAAGGCCTAGGGATCAAATGGGAGGACGAAGATGGAGGAACGAGGCGAACTTGGTCCAAAGAAGGCCTACAGATCAAATGGGAGGACGAAGATGGACGAACGAGACAAACTTGGTCCAAAGAATTCCAACGGATCAAATGGGAGGACAAAGGTGGTAGAACAAGACGAACTTGGTCTAAAGAAGGCCTACGGATCAAATGGGAGGACGAAGAGGGACGAACGAGACAAACATGGTGCAAAGAAGGCCTACGGAGCAAATGGGAGGACGAAGATGGACGAACGAGACGAACTTGGTCAAAAGAAGGCATACGGATCAAATGGGAGGACGAAGATGGACGAACGAGACGAACTTGGTCCAAAGAAGGCCTACGGATCAAATGGGAGGACGAAGATGGACGAACGAGACGAACTTGGTCCAAAGAAGGCCAACGGATCAAATGGGAGGACGAAGATGGACGAACGAGACGAACTTGGTCCAAAGAAGGCCTACGGATCAAATGGGAGGACGAAGATGGACGAACGAGACGAACTTGGTCCAAAGAAGGCCTACGGATCAAATGGGAGGACGAAGATGGGGGAATGAGGCGAACTTGGTCCAAAGAAGGCCTACGGATCAAATGGGAGGACGAAGATGGACGAACGAGACAAACTTGGTCCAAAGAATTCCAACGGATCAAATGGGAGGACGAAGGTTGTTGAACAAGACGAACTTGGTCCAAAGAAGGCCTACGGATCAAATGGGAGGACGAAGATGGACGAACGAGACGAACTTGGTCCAAAGAAGGCCAACGGATCAAATGGGAGGACGAAGATGGACGAACGAGACGAACATGGTGCAAAGAAGGCCTACGGAGCAAATGGGAGGACGAAGATGGACGAACGAGACGAACTTGGCCCAAAGAAGGCCTAGGGATCAAATGGGAGGACGAAGATGGACGAACGAGACGAACTTGGTCCAAAGAAGGCCTACGGATCAAATGGGAGGACGAAGATGGACGAACGAGACGAACTTGGTCCAAAGAAGGCCAACGGATCAAATGGGAGGACGAAGATGGACGAACGAGACGAACTTGGTCCAAAGAAGGCCTAGGGATCAAATGGGAGGACGAAGATGGAGGGACGAGGCGAACTTGATCCAAAGAAGGCCTACGGATCAAATGGGAGGACGAAGATGGACGAACGAGACGAACTTGGTCCAAAGAAGGCCTAGGGATCAAATGGGAGGACGAAGATGGAGGGACGAGGCGAACTTGGTCTAAAGAAGGCCTACGGATCAAATGGGAGGACGAAGATGGACGAACGAGACGAACTTGGTCCAAAGAAGGCCAACGGATCAAATGGGAGGACGAAGATGGACGAACGAGACGAACTTGGTCCAAAGAAGGCCTAGGGATCAAACGGGAGGACGAAGATGGAGGAACGAGGCGAACTTGGTCCAAAGAAGGCCTACAGATCAAATGGGAGGACAAAGATGGACGAACGAGCCGAACTTGGTCGAAAGAAGGCCAACGGATCAAATGGGAGGACGAAGATGGACGAACGAGACGAACTTGGCCCAAAGAAGGCCTACGGATCAAATGGGAGGACGAAGATGGACGAACGAGACGAACTTGGTCCAACGAAGGCCAACGGATCAAATGGGAGGACGAAGATGGACGAACGAGACGAACTTGGTCCAAAGAAGGCCTAGGGATCAAACGGGAGGACGAAGATGGAGGAACGAGGCGAACTTGGTCCAAAGAAGGCCTACAGATCAAATGGGAGGACAAAGATGGACGAACGAGCCGAACTTGGTCGAAAGAAGGCCAACGGATCAAATGGGAGGACGAAGATGGACGAACGAGACGAACTTGGCCCAAAGAAGGCCTACGGATCAAATGGGAGGACGAAGATGGACGAACGAGACGAACTTGGTCCAAAGAATTCCAACGGATCAAATGGAGGACGAAGATGGACGAACGAGACGAACTTGGTCCAAAGAAGGCCTAGGGATCAAATGGGAGGACGAAGATGGAGGGACGAGGCGAACTTGGTCCAAAGAAGGCCTACGGATCAAATGGGAGGACGAAGATGGACGAACGAGACGAACTTGGTCCAAAGAAGGCCTAGGGATCAAATGGGAGGACGAAGATGGAGGGACGAGGCGAACTTGGTCTAAAGAAGGCCTACGGATCAAATGGGAGGACGAAGATGGACGAACGAGACGAACTTGGTCCAAAGAAGGCCAACGGATCAAATGGGAGGACGAAGATGGACGAACGAGACGAACTTGGTCCAAAGAAGGCCTAGGGATCAAACGGGAGGACGAAGATGGAGGAACGAGGCGAACTTGGTCCAAAGAAGGCCTACAGATCAAATGGGAGGACAAAGATGGACGAACGAGCCGAACTTGGTCCAAAGAAGGCCAACGGATCAAATGGGAGGACGAAGATGGACGAACGAGACGAACTTGGTCCAAAGAAGGCCTAGGGATCAAACGGGAGGACGAAGATGGAGGAACGAGGCGAACTTGGTCCAAAGAAGGCCTACAGATCAAATGGGAGGACAAAGATGGACGAACGAGCCGAACTTGGTCCAAAGAAGGCCTACGGATCAAATGGGAGGACGAAGATGGACGAACGAGACAAACCTGGTCCAAAGAATTCCAACGGATCAAATGGGAGGACGAAGGTGGTTGAACAAGACGAACTTGGTCCAAAGAAGGCCTACGGATCAAATGGGAGGACGAAGATGGACGAACGAGACGAACTTGGTCCAAAGAAGGCCAACGGATCAAATGGGAGGACGAAGATGGACGAACGAGACGAACATGGTCCAAAGAAGGCCTACGGATCAAATGGGAGGACGAAGATGGACGAACGAGACAAACTTCGTCCAAAGAATTCCAACGGATCAAATGGGAGGACGAAGAGGGACGAACGAGACAAACATGGTGCAAAGAAGGCCTACGGAGCAAATGGGAGGACGAAGATGGACGAACGAGACGAACTTGGTCAATAGAAGGCCTACGGATCAAATGGGAGGACGAAGATGGACGAACGAGACGAACTTGGTCCAAAGAAGGCCTACGGATCAAATGGGAGGACGAAGATGGACGAACGAGACGAACTTGGTCCAAAGAAGGCCAACGGATCAAATGGGAGGACGAAGATGGACGAATGAGACGAACTTGGTCAATAGAAGGCCTACGGATCAAATGGGAGGACGAAGATGGACGAACGAGACGAACTTGGTCCAAAGAAGGCCTACGGATCAAATGGGAGTACGAAGGTGGTAGAACAAGACGAACTTGGTCCAAAGAAGGCCTACGGATCAAATGGGAGGACGAAGAGGGACGAACGAGACAAACATGGTGCAAAGAAGGCCTACGGAGCAAATGGGAGGACGAAGATGGACGAACGAGACGAACTTGGTCAATAGAAGGCCTACGGATCAAATGGGAGGACGAAGATGGACGAACGAGACGAACTTGGTCCAAAGAAGTCCAACGGGTCAAATGGGAGGACGAAGATGGACGAAGGAGACGAACTTGGTCTAAAGAAGGCCTACGGATCAAATGGGAGGACGAAGATGGACGAACGAGACGAACTTGGTCCAAAGAATTCCAACGGATCAAATGGAGGACGAAGATGGACGAACGAGACGAACTTGGTCCAAAGAAGGCCTAGGGATCAAATGGGAGGTCGAAGATGGAGGAACGAGGCGAACTTGGTCCAAAGAAGGCCTACAGATCAAATGGGAGGACGAAGATGGACGAACGAGACAAACTTGGTCCAAAGAATTCCAACGGATCAAATGGGAGGACAAAGGTGGTAGAACAAGACGAACTTGGTCTAAAGAAGGCCTACGGATCAAATGGGAGGACGAAGAGGGACGAACGAGACAAACATGGTGCAAAGAAGGCCTACGGAGCAAATGGGAGGACGAAGATGGACGAACGAGACGAACTTGGTCAAAAGAAGGCATACGGATCAAATGGGAGGACGAACGAGACGAACTTGGTCCAAAGAAGGCCTACGGATCAAATGGGAGGACGAAGATGGACGAACGAGACGAACTTGGTCCAAAGAAGGCCAACGGATCAAATGGGAGGACGAAGATGGACGAACGAGACGAACTTGGTCCAAAGAAGGCCTACGGATCAAATGGGAGGACGAAGATGGACGAACGAGACGAACTTGGTCCAAAGAAGGCCTACGGATCAAATGGGAGGACGAAGATGGGGGAATGAGGCGAACTTGGTCCAAAGAAGGCCTACGGATCAAATGGGAGGACGAAGATGGACGAACGAGACAAACTTGGTCCAAAGAATTCCAACGGATCAAATGGGAGGACGAAGGTGGTTGAACAAGACGAACTTGGTCCAAAGAAGGCCTACGGATCAAATGGGAGGACGAAGATGGACGAACGAGACGAACTTGGTCCAAAGAAGGCCAACGGATCAAATGGGAGGACGAAGATGGACGAACGAGACGAACATGGTGCAAAGAAGGCCTACGGAGCAAATGGGAGGACGAAGATGGACGAACGAGACGAACTTGGCCCAAAGAAGGCCTAGGGATCAAATGGGAGGACGAAGATGGACGAACGAGACGAACTTGGTCCAAAGAAGGCCTACGGATCAAATGGGAGGACGAAGATGGACGAACGAGACGAACTTGGTCCAAAGAAGGCCAACGGATCAAATGGGAGGACGAAGATGGACGAACGAGACGAACTTGGTCCAAAGAAGGCCTAGGGATCAAATGGGAGGACGAAGATGGAGGGACGAGGCGAACTTGGTCCAAAGAAGGCCTACGGATCAAATGGGAGGACGAAGATGGACGAACGAGACGAACTTGGTCCAAAGAAGGCCTAGGGATCAAATGGGAGGACGAAGATGGAGGGACGAGGCGAACTTGGTCTAAAGAAGGCCTACGGATCAAATGGGAGGACGAAGATGGACGAACGAGACGAACTTGGTCCAAAGAAGGCCAACGGATCAAATGGGAGGACGAAGATGGACGAACGAGACGAACTTGGTCCAAAGAAGGCCTAGGGATCAAACGGGAGGACGAAGATGGAGGAACGAGGCGAACTTGGTCCAAAGAAGGCCTACAGATCAAATGGGAGGACAAAGATGGACGAACGAGCCGAACTTGGTCCAAAGAAGGCCAACGGATCAAATGGGAGGACGTAGATGGACGAACGAGACGAACTTGGCCCAAAGAAGGCCTACGGATCAAATGGGAGGACGAAGATGGACGAACGAGACGAACTTGGTCCAACGAAGGCCAACGGATCAAATGGGAGGACGAAGATGGACGAACGAGACGAACTTGGTCCAAAGTAGGCCTAGGGATCAAATGGGAGGACGAAGATGGAGGAACGAGGCGAACTTGGTCCAAAGAAGGCCTACGGATCAAATGGGAGGACGAAGATGGACGAACGAGACGAACTTGGTCCAAAGAAGGCCTACGGATCAAATGGGAGGACGAAGATGGACGAACGAGACGAACTTGGTCCAACGAAGGCCAACGGATCAAATGGGAGGACGAAGATGGACGAACGAGACGAACTTGGTCCAAAGAAGGCCAACGGATCAAATGGGAGGACGAAGATGGACGAACGAGACGAACTTGGTCCAAAGAAGGCCTAGGGATCAAATGGGAGGACGAAGATGGAGGGACGAGGCGAACTTGGTCCAAAGAAGGCCTACGGATCAAATGGGAGGACGAAGATGGACGAACGAGACGAACTTGGTCCAAAGAAGGCCTAGGGATCAAATGGGAGGACGAAGATGGAGGGACGAGGCGAACTTGGTCTAAAGAAGGCCTACGGATCAAATGGGAGGACGAAGATGGACGAACGAGACGAACTTGGTCCAAAGAAGGCCAACGGATCAAATGGGAGGACGAAGATGGACGAACGAGACGAACTTGGTCCAAAGAAGGCCTAGGGATCAAACGGGAGGACGAAGATGGAGGAACGAGGCGAACTTGGTCCAAAGAAGGCCTACAGATCAAATGGGAGGACAAAGATGGACGAACGAGCCGAACTTGGTCCAAAGAAGGCCAACGGATCAAATGGGAGGACGAAGATGGACGAACGAGACGAACTTGGCCCAAAGAAGGCCTACGGATCAAATGGGAGGACGAAGATGGACGAACGAGACGAACTTGGTCCAACGAAGGCCAACGGATCAAATGGGAGGACGAAGATGGACGAACGAGACGAACTTGGTCCAAAGAAGGCCTAGGGATCAAATGGGAGGACGAAGATGGAGGAACGAGGCGAACTTGGTCCAAAGAAGGCCTACGGATCAAATGGGAGGACGAAGATGGACGAACGAGACGAACTTGGTCCAAAGAAGGCCTACGGATCAAATGGGAGGACGAAGATGGACGAACGAGACGAACTTGGTCCAACGAAGGCCAACGGATCAAATGGGAGGACGAAGATGGACGAATGAGACGAACTTGGTCAATAGAAGGCCTACGGATCAAATGGGAGGACGAAGATGGACGAACGAGACGAACTTGGTCCAAAGAAGGCCTACGGATCAAATGGGAGGACGAAGATGGACGAACGAGACGAACTTGGTCCAACGAAGGCCAACGGATCAAATGGGAGGACGAAGATGGACGAACGAGACGAACTTGGTCCAACGAAGGCCTACGGAGCAAATGGGAGGACGAAGATGGACGAACGAGACGAACATGGTCAATAGAAGGCCTACGGATCAAATGGGTGGACGAAGATGGACGAACGAGACGAACTTGGTCCAAACAAGGCCTACGGATCAAATGGGAGGACGAAGATGGACGAACGAGGCGAACTTGGTCCAAAGAAGGCCTACGGATCAAATGGGAGGACGAAGATGGACGAACGAGACGAACTTGGTCCAACGAGGGCCAAAGGGTCAAATGGGAGGACGAAGATGGACGAACGAGACGAACTTTGTCCAAAGAAGGCCTAGGGATCAAATGGGAGGACGAAGATGGAGGAACGAGGCGAACTTGGTCCAAACAAGGCCTACGGATCAAATGGGAGGACGAAGATGGACGAACGAGACAAACTTCGTCCAAAGAAGGCCTAGGGATCAAATGGGAGGACGAAGATGGAGGGACGAGGCGAACTTGGTCAAAGAAGGCCTACGGATCAAATGGGAGGACGAAGATGGACGAACGAGACAAACATGGTGCAAAGAAGGCCTACAGAGCAAATGGGAGGACGAAGATGGACGAACGAGACGAACTTGGTCAATAGAAGGCCTACGGATCAAATGGGAGGACGAAGATGGACGAACGAGACGAACTTGGTCCAAAGAAGTCCAACGGGTCAAATGGGAGGACGAAGATGGACGAAGGAGACGAACTTGGTCTAAAGAAGGCCTACGGATCAAATGGGAGGACGAAGATGGACGAACGAGACGAACTTGGTCCAAAGAATTCCAACGGATCAAATGGAGGACGAAGATGGACGAACGAGACGAACTTGGTCCAAAGAAGGCCTAGGGATCAAATGGGAGGACGAAGATGGAGGAACGAGGCGAACTTGGTCCAAAGAAGGCCTACAGATCAAATGGGAGGACGAAGATGGACGAACGAGACAAACTTGGTCCAAAGAATTCCAACGGATCAAATGGGAGGACAAAGGTGGTAGAACAAGACGAACTTGGTCTAAAGAAGGCCTACGGATCAAATGGGAGGACGAAGAGGGACGAACGAGACAAACATGGTGCAAAGAAGGCCTACGGAGCAAATGGGAGGACGAAGATGGACGAACGAGACGAACTTGGTCAAAAGAAGGCATACGGATCAAATGGGAGGACGAAGATGGACGAACGAGACGAACTTGGTCCAAAGAAGGCCTACGGATCAAATGGGAGGACGAAGATGGACGAACGAGACGAACTTGGTCCAAAGAAGGCCAACGGATCAAATGGGAGGACGAAGATGGACGAACGAGACGAACTTGGTCCAAAGAAGGCCTACGGATCAAATGGGAGGACGAAGATGGACGAACGAGACGAACTTGGTCCAAAGAAGGCCTACGGATCAAATGGGAGGACGAAGATGGGGGAATGAGGCGAACTTGGTCCAAAGAAGGCCTACGGATCAAATGGGAGGACGAAGATGGACGAACGAGACAAACTTGGTCCAAAGAATTCCAACGGATCAAATGGGAGGACGAAGGTGGTTGAACAAGACGAACTTGGTCCAAAGAAGGCCTACGGATCAAATGGGAGGACGAAGATGGACGAACGAGACGAACTTGGTCCAAAGAAGGCCAACGGATCAAATGGGAGGACGAAGATGGACGAACGAGACGAACATGGTGCAAAGAAGGCCTACGGAGCAAATGGGAGGACGAAGATGGACGAACGAGACGAACTTGGCCCAAAGAAGGCCTAGGGATCAAATGGGAGGACGAAGATGGACGAACGAGACGAACTTGGTCCAAAGAAGGCCTACGGATCAAATGGGAGGACGAAGATGGACGAACGAGACGAACTTGGTCCAAAGAAGGCCAACGGATCAAATGGGAGGACGAAGATGGACGAACGAGACGAACTTGGTCCAAAGAAGGCCTAGGGATCAAATGGGAGGACGAAGATGGAGGGACGAGGCGAACTTGGTCTAAAGAAGGCCTACGGATCAAATGGGAGGACGAAGATGGACGAACGAGACGAACTTGGTCCAAAGAAGGCCAACGGATCAAATGGGAGGACGAAGATGGACGAACGAGACGAACTTGGTCCAAAGAAGGCCTAGGGATCAAACGGGAGGACGAAGATGGAGGAACGAGGCGAACTTGGTCCAAAGAAGGCCTACAGATCAAATGGGAGGACAAAGATGGACGAACGAGCCGAACTTGGTCCAAAGAAGGCCAACGGATCAAATGGGAGGACGAAGATGGACGAACGAGACGAACTTGGCCCAAAGAAGGCCTACGGATCAAATGGGAGGACGAAGATGGACGAACGAGACGAACTTGGTCCAACGAAGGCCAACGGATCAAATGGGAGGACGAAGATGGACGAACGAGACGAACTTGGTCCAAAGTAGGCCTAGGGATCAAATGGGAGGACGAAGATGGAGGAACGAGGCGAACTTGGTCCAAAGAAGGCCTACGGATCAAATGGGAGGACGAAGATGGACGAACGAGACGAACTTGGTCCAAAGAAGGCCTACGGATCAAATGGGAGGACGAAGATGGACGAACGAGACGAACTTGGTCCAATGAAGGCCAACGGATCAAATGGGAGGACGAAGATGGACGAACGAGACGAACTTGGTCCAAAGAAGGCCAACGGATCAAATGGGAGGACGAAGATGGACGAACGAGACGAACTTGGTCCAAAGAAGGCCTAGGGATCAAATGGGAGGACGAAGATGGAGGGACGAGGCGAACTTGGTCCAAAGAAGGCCTACGGATCAAATGGGAGGACGAAGATGGACGAACGAGACGAACTTGGTCCAAAGAAGGCCTAGGGATCAAATGGGAGGACGAAGATGGAGGGACGAGGCGAACTTGGTCTAAAGAAGGCCTACGGATCAAATGGGAGGACGAAGATGGACGAACGAGACGAACTTGGTCCAAAGAAGGCCAACGGATCAAATGGGAGGACGAAGATGGACGAACGAGACGAACTTGGTCCAAAGAAGGCCTAGGGATCAAACGGGAGGACGAAGATGGAGGAACGAGGCGAACTTGGTCCAAAGAAGGCCTACAGATCAAATGGGAGGACAAAGATGGACGAACGAGCCGAACTTGGTCCAAAGAAGGCCAACGGATCAAATGGGGGGACGAAGATGGACGAACGAGACGAACTTGGCCCAAAGAAGGCCTACGGATCAAATGGGAGGACGAAGATGGACGAACGAGACGAACTTGGTCCAACGAAGGCCAACGGATCAAATGGGAGGACGAAGATGGACGAACGAGACGAACTTGGTCCAAAGAAGGCCTAGGGATCAAATGGGAGGACGAAGATGGAGGAACGAGGCGAACTTGGTCCAAAGAAGGCCTACGGATCAAATGGGAGGACGAAGATGGACGAACGAGCCGAACTTGGTCCAACGAAGGCCAACGGATCAAATGGGAGGACGAAGATGGACGAATGAGACGAACTTGGTCAATAGAAGGCCTACGGATCAAATGGGAGGACGAAGATGGACGAACGAGACGAACTTGGTCCAAAGAAGGCCTACGGATCAAATGGGAGGACGAAGGTGGTAGAACAAGACGAACTTGGTCCAAAGAAGGCCTAGGGATCAAATGGGAGGACGAAGATGGAGGAACGAGGCGAACTTGGTCCAAAGAAGGCCAACGGATCAAATGGGAGGACGAAGATGGACGAACGAGACGAACTTGGTCCAAAGAAGGCCTACGGATCAAATGGGAGGACGAAGATGGACGAACGAGACGAACTTGGTCCAACGAAGGCCAACGGATCAAATGGGAGGACGAAGATGGACGAACGAGACGAACTTGGTCCAACGAAGGCCTACGGAGCAAATGGGAGGACGAAGATGGACGAACGAGACGAACATGGTCAATAGAAGGCCTACGGATCAAATGGGTGGACGAAGATGGACGAACGAGACGAACTTGGTCCAAACAAGGCCTACGGATCAAATGGGAGGACGAAGATGGACGAACGAGGCGAACTTGGTCCAAAGAAGGCCTACGGATCAAATGGGAGGACGAAGATGGACGAACGAGACGAACTTGGTCCAACGAGGGCCAAAGGGTCAAATGGGAGGATGAAGATGGACGAACGAGACGAACTTTGTCCAAAGAAGGCCTAGGGATCAAATGGGAGGACGAAGATGGAGGAACGAGGCGAACTTGGTCCAAAGAAGGCCTACGGATCAAATGGGAGGACGAAGATGGACGAACGAGACAAACTTCGTCCAAAGAATTCCAACGGATCAAATGGAAGGACGAAGAGGGACGAACGAGGCAAACATGGTGCAAAGAAGGCCTACGGAGCAAATGGGAGGACGAAGATGGACGAACGAGACGAACTTGGTCAAAGAAGGCCTACGGATCAAATGGGAGGACGAAGATGGACGAACGAGACGAACTTGGTCCAAAGAAGGCCTAGGAATCAAATAGGAGGACGAAGATGGAGGAACGAGGCGAACTTGGTCCAAAGAAGGCCTACGGATCAAATGGGAGGACGAAGATGGACGAACGAGACGAACTTGGTCCAACGAAGGCCAACGGATCAAATGGGAGGACGAAGATGGACGAATGAGACGAACTTGGTCAATAGAAGGCCTACGGATCAAATGGGAGGACGAAGATGGACGAACGAGACGAACTTGGTCCAAAGAAGGCCTACGGATCAAATGGGAGGACGAAGGTGGTAGAACAAGACGAACTTGGTCCAAAGAAGGCCTAGGGATCAAATGGGAGGACGAAGATGGAGGAACGAGGCGAACTTGGTCCAACGAAGGCCAACGGATCAAATGGGAGGACGAAGATGGACGAACGAGACGAACTTGGTCCAAAGAAGGCCTACGGATCAAATGGGAAGACGAAGATGGACGAACGAGACGAACTTGGTCCAAAGAAGGCCAACGGATCAAATGGGAGGACGAAGATGGACGAACGAGACGAACTTGGTCCAAAGAAGGCCTACGGATCAAATGGGAGGACGAAGATGGACGAACGAGACGAACTTGGTCCAAAGAAGGCCTAAGGATCAAATGGGAGGACGAAGATGGGGGAATGAGGCGAACTTGGTCCAAAGAAGGCCTACGGATCAAATGGGAGGACGAAGATGGACGAACGAGACGAACTTGGTCCAAACAAGGCCTACGGATCAAATGGGAGGACGAAGATGGACGAACGAGACGAACTTGGTCCAAAGAAGGCCTACGGATCAAATGGGAGGACGAAGATGGACGAACGAGACGAACTTGGTCCAACGATGGCCAACGGATCAAATGGGAGGACGAAGATGGACGAACGAGACGAACTTTGTCCAAAGAAGGCCTAGGGATCAAATGGGAGGGCGAAGATGGGGGAACGAGGCGAACTTGGTCCAAAGAAGGCCTACGGATCAAATGGGAGGACGAAGATGGACGAACGAGACAAACTTAGTCCAAAGAATTCCAACGGATCAAATGGGAGGACGAAGAGGGACGAACGAGACAAACATGGTGCAAAGAAGGCCTACGGAGCAAATGGGAGGACGAAGATGGACGAACGAGACGAACTTGGTCAATAGAAGGCCTACGGATCAAATGGGAGGACGAAGATGGACGAACGAGACGAACTTGGTCCAAAGAAGGCCTACGGATCAAATGGGAGGACGAAGATGGACGAACGAGACGAACTTGGTCCAAAGAAGGCCAACGGATCAAATGGGAGGACGAAGATGGACGAACGAGACGAACTTGGTCCAAAGAAGGCCTAGCGATCAAACGGGAGGACGGAGATGGAGGAACGAGGCGAACTTGGTCCAAAGAAGGCCTACAGATCAAATGGGAGGACAAAGATGGACGAACGAGCCGAACTTGGTCCAAAGAAGGCCAACGGATCAAATGGGAGGACGAAGATGGACGAACGAGACGAACTTGGCCCAAAGAAGGCCTACGGATCAAATGGGAGGACGAAGATGGACGAACGAGACGAACTTGGTCCAACGAAGGCCAACGGATCAAATGGGAGGACGAAGATGGACGAACGAGACGAACTTGGTCCAAAGAAGGCCTAGGGATCAAATGGGAGGACGAAGATGGAGGATCGAGGCGAACTTGGTCCAAAGAAGGCCTACGGATCAAATGGGAGGACGAAGATGGACGAACAAGACGAACTTGGTCCAAAGAAGGCCTACGGATCAAATGGGAGGACGAAGATGGACGAACGAGACGAACTTGGTCCAACGAAGGCCAACGGATCAAATGGCAGGACGAAGATGGACGAATGAGACGAACTTGGTCAATAGAAGGCCTAAGGATCAAATGGGAGGACGAAGATGGACGAAAGAGACGAACTTGGTCCAAAGAAGGCCTACGGATCAAATGGGAGGACGAAGGTGGTAGAACAAGACGAACTTGGTCCAAAGAAGGCCTAGGGATCAAATGGGAGGACGAAGATGGAGGAACGAGGCGAACTTGGTCCAAAGAAGGCCAACGGATCAAATGGGAGGACGAAGATGGACGAACGAGACGAACTTGGTCCAAAGAAGGCCTACGGATCAAATGGGAGGACGAATATGGACGAACGAGACGAACTTGGTCCAACGAAGGCCAACGGATCAAATGGGAGGACGAAGATGGACGAACGAGACGAACTTGGTCCAACGAAGGCCTACGGAGCAAATGGGAGGACGAAGATGGACGAACGAGACGAACATGGTCAATAGAAGGCCTACGGATCAAATGGGTGGACGAAGATGGACGAACGAGACGAACTTGGTCCAAACAAGGCCTACGGATCAAATGGGTGGACGAAGATGGACGAACGAGGCGAACTTGGTCCAAAGAAGGCCTACGGATCAAATGGGAGGACGAAGATGGACGAACGAGACGAACTTGGTCCAACGAAGGCCAACGGATCAAATGGGAGGACGAAGATGGACGAACGAGACGAACTTTGTCCAAAGAAGGCCTAGGGATCAAATGGGAGGACGAAGATGGAGGAACGAGGCGAACTTGGTCCAAAGAAGGCCTACGGATCAAATGGGAGGACGAAGATGGACGAACGAGACAAACTTCGTCCAAAGAATTCCAACGGATCAAATGGGAGGACGAAGAGGGACGAACGAGACAAACATGGTGCAAAGAAGGCCTACGGAGCAAATGGGAGGACGAAGATGGACGAACGAGACGAACTTGGTCAAAGAAGGCCTACGGATCAAATGGGAGGACGAAGATGGACGAACGAGACGAACTTGGTCCAAAGAAGGCCTAGGGATCAAATGGGAGGACGAAGATGGAGGAACGAGGCGAATTTGGTCCAAAGAAGGCCTACGGATCAAATGGGAGGACGAAGATGGACGAACGAGACGAACTTGGTCCAAAGAAGGCCTACGGATCAAATGGGAGGACGATGATGGACGAACGAGACGAACTTGGTCCAAAGAAGGCCTACGGATCAAATGGGAGGACGAAGGTGGTAGAACAAGACGAACTTGGTCCAAAGAAGGCCTTGGGATCAAATGGGAGGACGAAGATGGAGGAACGAGGCGAACTTGGTCCAACGAAGGCCAACGGATCAAATGGGAGGAAGAAGATGGACGAACGAGACGAACTTGGTCCAAAGAAGGCCTACGGATCAAATGGGAGGTCGAAGATGGACGAACGAGACGAACTTGGTCCAAAGAAGGCCAACGGATCAAATGGGAGGACGAAGATGGACGAACGGGACGAACTTGGTCCAAAGATGGCCTACGGATCAAATGGGAGGACGAAGATGGACGAACGAGACGAACTTGGTCCAAAGAAGGCCTACGGATCAGATGGGAGGACGAAGATGGGGGAATGAGACGAACTTGGTCCAAACAAGGCCTACGGATCAAATGGGAGGACGAAGATGGACGAACGAGACGAACTTGGTCCCAAGAAGGCCTACGGATCAAATGGGAGGACGAAGATGGACGAACGAGACGAACTTGGTCCAACGAAGGCCAACGGATCAAATGGGAGGACGAAGATGGACGAACGAGACGAACTTTGTCCAAAGAAGGCCTAGGGATCAAATGGGAGGACGAAGATGGGGGAACGAGACGAACTTGGTCCAAAGAAGGCCTACGGTTCAAATGGGAGGACGAAGATGGACGAACGAGATAAACTTCGTCCAAAGAATTCCAACGGATCAAATGGGAGGACGAAGAGGGACGAACGAGACAAACATGGTGCAAAGAAGGCCTACGGAGCAAATGGGAGAACGAAGATGGACGAACGAGACGAACTTGGTCAATAGAAGGCCTACGGATCAAATGGGAGGACGAAGAAGGACGAACGAGACGAACTTGGTCCAAAGAAGGCCTACGGATCAAATGGGAGGACGAAGATGGACGAACGAGACGAACTTGGTCCAAAGAAGGCCAACGGATCAAATGGGAGGACGAAGATGGACGAAGGAGACGAACTTGGTCAATAGAAGGCCTACGGATCAAATGGGAGGACGAAGGTGGTAGAACAAGACGAACTTGGTCCAAAGACGGCCTACGGATCAAATGGGAGGACGAAGAGGGACGAACGAGACAAACATGGTGCAAAGAAGGCCTACGAGCAAATGGGAGGACGAAGATGGACGAACGAGACGAACTTGGTCAATAGAAGGCCTACGGATCAAATGGGAGGACGAAGATGGACGAACGAGACGAACTTGGACCAAAGAAGTCCAACGGGTCAAATGGGAGGACGAAGATGGACGAAGGAGACGAACTTGGTCCAAAGAAGGCCTACGGATCAAATGGGAGGACGAAGATGGACGAACGAGACGAACTTGGTCCAAAGAAGGCCTAGGGATCAAATGGGAGGACGAAGATGGGGGAACGAGGCGAACTTGGTCCAAAGAAGGCCTACGGATCAAATGGGAGGACGAAGATAGACGAACGAGACAAACTTCGTCCAAAGAATTCCAACGGATCAAATGGGAGGACGAAGAGGGACGAACGAGACAAACATGGTGCAAAGAAGGCCTACGGAGCAAATGGGAGGAGGAAGATGGACGAACGAGACGAACTTGGTCAATAGAAGGCCTACGGATCAAATGGGAGGACGAAGATGGACGAACGAGACGAACTTGGTCCAAAGAAGGCCTACGGATCAAATAGGAGGACGAAGATGGACGAACGAGACGAACTTGGTCCAAAGAAGGCCAACGGATCAAATGGGAGAACGAAGATGGACGAATGAGACGAACTTGGTCAATAGAAGGCCTACGGATCAAATGGGAGGACGAAGATGGACGAACGAGACGAACTTGGTCCAAAGAAGGCCTACGGATCAAATGGGAGGACGAAGGTGGTAGAACAAGACGAACTTGGTCCAAAGAAGGCCTACGGATCAAATGGGAGGACGAAGAGGGACGAACGAGACAAACATGGTGCAAAGAAGGCCTACGGAGCAAATGGGAGGACGAAGATGGACGAACGAGACAAACTTGGTCAATAGAAGGCCTACGGATCAAATGGGAGGACGAAGATGGACGAACGAGACGAACTTGGTCCAAAGAAGGCCTACGGATCAAATGGGAGGACGAAGATGGACGAACGAGACGAACATGGTCCAAAGAAGGCCAACGGATCAAATGGGAGGACGAAGATGGACGAATGAGACGAACTTGGTCCAAAGAAGGCCTACGGATCAAATGGGAGGACGAAGATGGACGAACGAGACGAACTTGGTCCAAAGAATTCCAACGGATCAAATGGAGGACGAAGATGGACGAACGAGACGAACTTGGTCCAAAGAAGGCCTAGGGATCAAATGGGAGGACGAAGATGGAGGAACGAGGCGAACTTGGTCCAAAGAAGGCCTACGGATCAAATGGGAGGTCGAAGATGGACGAACGAGACAAACTTGGTCTAAAGAATTCCAACGGATCAAATGGGAGGACGAAGGTGGTAGAACAAGACGAACTTGGTCCAAAGAAGGCCTACGGATCAAATAGGAGGACGAAGAGGGACGAACGAGACAAACATGGTGCAAAGAAGGCCTACGGAGCAAATGGGAGGACGAAGATGGACGAACGAGACGAACTTGGTCAAAAGAAGGCATACGGATCAAATGGGAGGACGAAGATGGACGAACGAGACGAACTTGGTCCAAAGAAGGCCTACGGATCAAATGGGAGGACGAAGATGGACGAACGAGACGAACATGGTCCAAAGAAGGCCAACGGATCAAATGGGAGGACGAAGATGGACGAACGAGACGAACTTGGTCCAAAGAAGGCCTACGGATCAAATGGGAGGACGAAGATGGACGAACGAGACGAACTTGGTTCAAAGAAGGCCTACGGATCAAATGGGAGGACGAAGATGGGGGAATGAGGCGAACTTGGTCGAAAGAAGGCCTACGGATCAAATGGGAGGACGAAGATGGACGAACGAGACAAACTTGGTCCAAAGAATTCCAACGGATCAAATGGGAGGACGAAGATGGACGAACGAGACAAACTTGGTCCAAAGAATTCCAACGGATCAAATGGGAGGACGAAGGTGGTTGAACAAGACGAACTTGGTCCAAAGAAGGCCTAGGGATCAAATGGGAGGACGAAGATGGACGAACGAGACGAACTTGGTCCAAAGAAGGCCTAGGGATCAAATGGGAGGACGAAGATGGACGAACGAGACGAATATGGTGCAAAGAAGGCCTACGGAGCAAATGGGAGGACGAAGATGGACGAACGAGACGAACTTGGCCCAAAGAAGGCCTAGGGATCAAATGGGAGGACGAAGATTGACGAACGAGACGAACTTGGTCCAAAGAAGGCCAACGGATCAAATGGGAGGACGAAGATGGACGAACGAGACGAACTTGGTCCAAAGAAGGCCTAGGGATCAAATGGGAGGACGAAGATGGAGGGACGAGGCGAACTTGGTCCAAAGAAGGCCTACGGATCAAATGGGAGGACGAAGATGGACGAACGAGACGAACTTGGTCCAAAGAAGGCCTAGGGATCAAATGGGAGGACGAAGATGGAGGGACGAGGCGAACTTGGTCTAAAGAAGGCCTACGGATCAAATGGGAGGACGAAGATGGACGCATGAGACGAACTTGGTCCAAAGAAGGCCAACGGATCAAATGGGAGGACGAAGATGGACGAACGAGACGAACTTGGTCCAAAGAAGGCCTAGGGATCAAACGGGAGGACGAAGATGGAGGAACGAGGCGAACTTGGTCCAAAGAAGGCCTACAGATCAAATGGGAGGACAAAGATGGACGAACGAGCCGAACTTCGACCAAAGAAGGCCAACGGATCAAATGGGAGGACGAAGATGGACGAACGAGACGAACTTGGCCCAAAGAAGGCCTACGGATCAAATGGGAGGACGAAGATGGACGAACGAGACGAACTTGGTCCAACGAAGGCCAACGGATCAAATGGGAGGACGAAGATGGACGAACGAGACGAACTTGGTCCAAAGAAGGCCTACGGATCAAATGGGAGGACGAAGGTGGTAGAACAAGACGAACTTGGTCCAAAGAAGGCCTACGGATCAAATGGGAGGACGAAGAGGGACGAACGAGACAAACATGGTGCAAAGAAGGCCTACGGAGCAAATGGGAGGACGAAGATGGACGAACGAGACGAACTTGGTCAATAGAAGGCCTACGGATCAAATGGGAGGACGAAGATGGACGAACGAGACGAACTTGGTCCAAAGAAGTCCAACGGGTCAAATGGGAGGACGAAGATGGACGAATGAGACGAACTTGGTCCAAAGAAGGCCTACGGATCAAATGGGAGGACGAAGATGGACGAACGAGACGAACTTGGTCCAAAGAATTCCAACGGATCAAATGGAGGACGAAGATGGACGAACGAGACGAACTTGGTCCAAAGAAGGCCTAGGGATCAAATGGGAGGACGAAGATGGAGGAACGAGGCGAACTTGGTCCAAAGAAGGCCTACGGATCAAATGGGAGGTCGAAGATGGACGAACGAGACAAACTTGGTCTAAAGAATTCCAACGGATCAAATGGGAGGACGAAGGTGGTAGAACAAGACGAACTTGGTCCAAAGAAGGCCTACGGATCAAATAGGAGGACGAAGAGGGACGAACGAGACAAACATGGTGCAAAGAAGGCCTACGGAGCAAATGGGAGGACGAAGATGGACGAACGAGACGAACTTGGTCAAAAGAAGGCATACGGATCAAATGGGAGGACGAAGATGGACGAACGAGACGAACTTGGTCCAAAGAAGGCCTACGGATCAAATGGGAGGACGAAGATGGACGAACGAGACGAACATGGTCCAAAGAAGGCCAACGGATCAAATGGGAGGACGAAGATGGACGAACGAGACGAACTTGGTCCAAAGAAGGCCTACGGATCAAATGGGAGGACGAAGATGGACGAACGAGACGAACTTGGTTCAAAGAAGGCCTACGGATCAAATGGGAGGACGAAGATGGGGGAATGAGGCGAACTTGGTCGAAAGAAGGCCTACGGATCAAATGGGAGGACGAAGATGGACGAACGAGACAAACTTGGTCCAAAGAATTCCAACGGATCAAATGGGAGGACGAAGATGGACGAACGAGACAAACTTGGTCCAAAGAATTCCAACGGATCAAATGGGAGGACGAAGGTGGTTGAACAAGACGAACTTGGTCCAAAGAAGGCCTAGGGATCAAATGGGAGGACGAAGATGGACGAACGAGACGAACTTGGTCCAAAGAAGGCCTAGGGATCAAATGGGAGGACGAAGATGGACGAACGAGACGAATATGGTGCAAAGAAGGCCTACGGAGCAAATGGGAGGACGAAGATGGACGAACGAGACGAACTTGGCCCAAAGAAGGCCTAGGGATCAAATGGGAGGACGAAGATGGAGGGACGAGGCGAACTTGGTCCAAAGAAGGCCTACGGATCAAATGGGAGGACGAAGATGGACGAACGAGACGAACTTGGTCCAAAGAAGGCCTAGGGATCAAATGGGAGGACGAAGATGGACGAACGAGACAAACTTGGTCCAAAGAATTCCAACGGATCAAATGGGAGGACGAAGGTGGTTGAACAAGACGAACTTGGTCCAAAGAAGGCCTAGGGATCAAATGGGAGGACGAAGATGGACGAACGAGACGAACTTGGTCCAAAGAAGGCCTAGGGATCAAATGGGAGGACGAAGATGGACGAACGAGACGAACTTGGTCCAAAGAAGGCCAACGGATCAAATGGGAGGACGAAGATGGACGAACGAGACGAACTTGGTCCAAAGAAGGCCTAGGGATCAAATGGGAGGACGAAGATGGAGGGACGAGGCGAACTTGGTCCAAAGAAGGCCTACGGATCAAATGGGAGGACGAAGATGGACGAACGAGACGAACTTGGTCCAAAGAAGGCCTAGGGATCAAATGGGAGGACGAAGATGGAGGGACGAGGCGAACTTGGTCTAAAGAAGGCCTACGGATCAAATGGGAGGACGAAGATGGACGCATGAGACGAACTTGGTCCAAAGAAGGCCAACGGATCAAATGGAGGACGAAGATGGACGAACGAGACGAACTTGGTCCATAGAAGGCCTAGGGATCAAATGGGAGGACGAAGATGGAGGAACGAGGCGAACTTGGTCCAAAGAAGGCCTACGGATCAAATGGGAGGACGAAGATGGGGGAATGAGGCGAACTTGGTCGAAAGAAGGCCTACGGATCAAATGGGAGGACGAAGATGGACGAACGAGACAAACTTGGTCCAAAGAATTCCAACGGATCAAATGGGAGGACGAAGATGGACGCATGAGACGAACTTGGTCCAAAGAAGGCCAACGGATCAAATGGAGGACGAAGATGGACGAACGAGACGAACTTGGTCCATAGAAGGCCTACGGATCAAATGGGAGGACGAAGATGGACGAACGAGACGAACTTGGTCCAAAGAAGGCCTACGGATCAAATGGGAGGACGAAGATGGGGGAATGAGGCGAACTTGGTCGAAAGAAGGCCTACGGATCAAATGGGAGGACGAAGATGGACGAACGAGACAAACTTGGTCCAAAGAATTCCAACGGATCAAATGGGAGGACGAAGATGGACGAACGAGACAAACTTGGTCCAAAGAATTCCAACGGATCAAATGGGAGGACGAAGGTGGTTGAACAAGACGAACTTGGTCCAAAGAAGGCCTAGGGATCAAATGGGAGGACGAAGATGGACGAACGAGACGAACTTGGTCCAAAGAAGGCCTAGGGATCAAATGGGAGGACGAAGATGGACGAACGAGACGAACATGGTGCAAAGAAGGCCTACGGAGCAAATGGGAGGACGAAGATGGACGAACGAGACGAACTTGGCCCGAAGAAGGCCTAGGGATCAAATGGGAGGACGAAGATTGACGAACGAGACGAACTTGGTCCAAAGAAGGCCAACGGATCAAATGGGAGGACGAAGATGGACGAACGAGACGAACTTGGTCCAAAGAAGGCCTAGGGATCAAATGGGAGGACGAAGATGGAGGGACGAGGCGAACTTGGTCCAAAGAAGGCCTACGGATCAAATGGGAGGACGAAGATGGACGAACGAGACAAACTTGGTCCAAAGAAGGCCTAGGGATCAAATGGGAGGACGAAGATGGAGGGACGAGGCGAACTTGGTCTAAAGAAGGCCTACGGATCAAATGGGAGGACGAAGATGGACGCATGAGACGAACTTGGTCCAAAGAAGGCCAACGGATCAAATGGGAGGACGAAGATGGACGAACGAGACGAACTTGGTCCAAAGAAGGCCTAGGGATCAAACGGGAGGACGAAGATGGAGGAACGAGGCGAACTTGGTCCAAAGAAGGCCTACAGATCAAATGGGAGGACAAAGATGGACGAACGAGCCGAACTTCGACCAAAGAAGGCCAACGGATCAAATGGGAGGACGAAGATGGACGAACGAGACGAACTTGGCCCAAAGAAGGCCTACGGATCAAATGGGAGGACGAAGATGGACGAACGAGACGAACATGGTGCAAAGAAGGCCTACGGAGCAAATGGGAGGACGAAGATGGACGAACGAGACGAACTTGGTCAATAGAAGGCCTACGGATCAAATGGGAGGACGAAGATGGACGAACGAGACGAACTTGGTCCAAAGGAGTCCAACGGGTCAAATGGGAGGACGAAGATGGACGAATGAGACGAACTTGGTCCAAAGAAGGCCTACGGATCAAATGGGAGGACGAAGATGGACGAACGAGACGAACTTGGTCCAAAGAATTCCAACGGATCAAATGGAGGACGAAGATGGACGAACGAGACGAACTTGGTCCATAGAAGGCCTAGGGATCAAATGGGAGGACGAAGATGGAGGAACGAGGCGAACTTGGTCCAAAGAAGGCCTACGGATCAAATGGGAGGTCGAAGATGGACGAACGAGACAAACTTGGTCTAAAGAATTCCAACGGATCAAATGGGAGGACGAAGGTGGTAGAACAAGACGAACTTGGTCCAAAGAAGGCCTACGGATCAAATAGGAGGACGAAGAGGGACGAACGAGACAAACATGGTGCAAAGAAGGCCTACGGAGCAAATGGGAGGACGAAGATGGACGAACGAGACGAACTTGGTCAAAAGAAGGCATACGGATCAAATGGCAGGACGAAGATGGACGAACGAGACGAACTTGGTCCAAAGAAGGCCTACGGATCAAATGGGAGGACGAAGATGGACGAACGAGACGAACATGGTCCAAAGAAGGCCAACGGATCAAATGGGAGGACGAAGATGGACGAACGAGACGAACTTGGTCGAAAGAAGGCCTACGGATCAAATGGGAGGACGAAGATGGACGAACGAGACGAACTTGGTCCAAAGAAGGCCTACGGATCAAATGGGAGGACGAAGATGGGGGAATGAGGCGAACTTGGTCGAAAGAAGGCCTACGGATCAAATGGGAGGACGAAGATGGACGAACGAGACAAACTTGGTCCAAAGAATTCCAACGGATCAAATGGGAGGACGAAGATGGACGAACGAGACAAACTTGGTCCAAAGAATTCCAACGGATCAAATGGGAGGACGAAGGTGGTTGAACAAGACGAACTTGGTCCAAAGAAGGCCTAGGGATCAAATGGGAGGACGAAGATGGACGAACGAGACGAACTTGGTCCAAAGAAGGCCTAGGGATCAAATGGGAGGACGAAGATGGACGAACGAGACGAACATGGTGCAAAGAAGGCCTACGGAGCAAATGGGAGGACGAAGATGGACGAACGAGACGAACTTGGCCCAAAGAAGGCCTAGGGATCAAATGGGAGGACGAAGATTGACGAACGAGACGAACTTGGTCCAAAGAAGGCCAACGGATCAAATGGGAGGACGAAGATGGACGAACGAGACGAACTTGGTCCAAAGAAGGCCTAGGGATCAAATGGGAGGACGAAGATGGAGGGACGAGGCGAACTTGGTCCAAAGAAGGCCTACGGATCAAATGGGAGGACGAAGATGGACGAACGAGACGAACTTGGTCCAAAGAAGGCCTAGGGATCAAATGGGAGGACGAAGATGGAGGGACGAGGCGAACTTGGTCTAAAGAAGGCCTACGGATCAAATGGGAGGACGAAGATGGACGCATGAGACGAACTTGGTCCAAAGAAGGCCAACGGATCAAATGGGAGGACGAAGATGGACGAACGAGACGAACTTGGTCCAAAGAAGGCCTAGGGATCAAACGGGAGGACGAAGATGGAGGAACGAGGCGAACTTGGTCCAAAGAAGGCCTACAGATCAAATGGGAGGACAAAGATGGACGAACGAGCCGAACTTCGACCAAAGAAGGCCAACGGATCAAATGGGAGGACGAAGATGGACGAACGAGACGAACTTGGCCCAAAGAAGGCCTACGGATCAAATGGGAGGACGAAGATGGACGAACGAGACGAACTTGGTCCAACGAAGGCCAACGGATCAAATGGGAGGACGAAGATGGACGAACGAGACGAACTTGGTCCAAAGAAGGCCTACGGATCAAATGGGAGGACGAAGATGGAGGAACGAGGCGAACTTGGTCCAAAGAAGGCCTACGGATCAAATGGGAGGACGAAGATGGACGAACGAGACGAACTTGGTCCAAAGAAGGCCAACAGATCAAATGGGAGGACGAAGATGGACGAACGAGACGAACTTGGTCCAAAGAAGGCCTACGGATCAAATGGGAGGACGAAGGTGGTAGAACAAGACGAACTTGGTCCAAAGAAGGCCTACGGATCAAATGGGAGGACGAAGAGGGACGAACGAGACAAACATGGTGCAAAGAAGGCCTACGGAGCAAATGGGAGGACGAAGATGGACGAACGAGACGAACTTGGTCAATAGAAGGCCTACGGATCAAATGGGAGGACGAAGATGGACGAACGAGACGAACTTGGTCCAAAGAAGTCCAACGGGTCAAATGGGAGGACGAGATGGACGAATGAGACGAACTTGGTCCAAAGAAGGCCTACGGATCAAATGGGAGGACGAAGATGGACGAACGAGACGAACTTGGTCCAAAGAATTCCAACGGATCAAATGGAGGACGAAGATGGACGAACGAGACGAACTTGGTCCAAAGAAGGCCTAGGGATCAAATGGGAGGACGAAGATGGAGGAACGAGGTGAACTTGGTCCAAAGAAGGCCTACGGATCAAATGGGAGGACGAAGATGGACGAACGAGACAAACTTGGTCGAAAGAATTCCAACGGATCAAATGGGAGGACGAAGGTGGTAGAACAAGACGAACTTGGTCCAAAGAAGGCCTACGGATCAAATGGGAGGACGAAGAGGGACGAACGAGACAAACATGGTGCAAAGAAGGCCTACGGAGCAAATGGGAGGACGAAGATGGACGAACGAGACGAACTTGGTCAAAAGAAGGCATACGGATCAAATGGGAGGACGAAGATGGACGAACGAGACGAACTTGGTCCAAAGAAGGCCTACGGATCAAATGGGAGGACGAAGATGGACGAACGAGACGAACATGGTCCAAAGAAGGCCAACGGATCAAATGGGAGGACGAAGATGGACGAACGAGACGAACTTGGTCGAAAGAAGGCCTACGGATCAAATGGGAGGACGAAGATGGACGAACGAGACGAACTTGGTCCAAAGAAGGCCTACGGATCAAATGGGAGGACGAAGATGGGGGAATGAGGCGAACTTGGTCGAAAGAAGGCCTACGGATCAAATGGGAGGACGAAGATGGACGAACGAGACAAACTTGGTCCAAAGAATTCCAACGGATCAAATGGGAGGACGAAGATGGACGAACGAGACAAACTTGGTCCAAAGAATTCCAACGGATCAAATGGGAGGACGAAGGTGGTTGAACAAGACGAACTTGGTCCAAAGAAGGCCTAGGGATCAAATGGGAGGACGAAGATGGACGAACGAGACGAACTTGGTCCAAAGAAGGCCTAGGGATCAAATGGGAGGACGAAGATGGACGAACGAGACGAACATGGTGCAAAGAAGGCCTACGGAGCAAATGGGAGGACGAAGATGGACGAACGAGACGAACTTGGCCCAAAGAAGGCCTAGGGATCAAATGGGAGGACGAAGATTGACGAACGAGATGAACTTGGTCCAAAGAAGGCCAACGGATCAAATGGGAGGACGAAGATGGACGAACGAGACGAACTTGGTCCAAAGAAGGCCTAGGGATCAAATGGGAGGACGAAGATGGAGGGACGAGGCGAACTTGGTCCAAAGAAGGCCTACGGATCAAATGGGAGGACGAAGATGGACGAACGAGACGAACTTGGTCCAAAGAAGGCCTAGGGATCAAATGGGAGGACGAAGATGGAGGGACGAGGCGAACTTGGTCTAAAGAAGGCCTACGGATCAAATGGGAGGACGAAGATGGACGCATGAGACGAACTTGGTCCAAAGAAGGCCAACGGATCAAATGGGAGGACGAAGATGGACGAACGAGACGAACTTGGTCCAAAGAAGGCCTAGGGATCAAACGGGAGGACGAAGATGGAGGAACGAGGCGAACATGGTCCAAAGAAGGCCTACAGATCAAATGGGAGGACAAAGATGGACGAACGAGCCGAACTTCGACCAAAGAAGGCCAACGGATCAAATGGGAGGACGAAGATGGACGAACGAGACGAACTTGGCCCAAAGAAGGCCTACGGATCAAATGGGAGGACGAAGATGGACGAACGAGACGAACATGGTGCAAAGAAGGCCTACGGAGCAAATGGGAGGACGAAGATGGACGAACGAGACGAACTTGGTCAATAGAAGGCCTACGGATCAAATGGGAGGACGAAGATGGACGAACGAGACGAACTTGGTCCAAAGAAGTCCAACGGGTCAAATGGGAGGACGAAGATGGACGAATGAGACGAACTTGGTCCAAAGAAGGCCTACGGATCAAATGGGAGGACGAAGATGGACGAACGAGACGAACTTGGTCCAAAGAATTCCAACGGATCAAATGGAGGACGAAGATGGACGAACGAGACGAACTTGGTCCATAGAAGGCCTAGGGATCAAATGGGAGGACGAAGATGGAGGAACGAGGCGAACTTGGTCCAAAGAAGGCCTACGGATCAAATGGGAGGTCGAAGATGGACGAACGAGACAAACTTGGTCTAAAGAATTCCAACGGATCAAATGGGAGGACGAAGGTGGTAGAACAAGACGAACTTGGTCCAAAGAAGGCCTACGGATCAAATAGGAGGACGAAGAGGGACGAACGAGACAAACATGGTGCAAAGAAGGCCTACGGAGCAAATGGGAGGACGAAGATGGACGAACGAGACGAACTTGGTCAAAAGAAGGCATACGGATCAAATGGGAGGACGAAGATGGACGAACGAGACGAACTTGGTCCAAAGAAGGCCTACGGATCAAATGGGAGGACGAAGATGGACGAACGAGACGAACATGGTCCAAAGAAGGCCAACGGATCAAATGGGAGGACGAAGATGGACGAACGAGACGAACTTGGTCCAAAGAAGGCCTACGGATCAAATGGGAGGACGAAGATGGACGAACGAGACGAACTTGGTCCAAAGAAGGCCTACGGATCAAATGGGAGGACGAAGATGGGGGAATGAGGCGAACTTGGTCGAAAGAAGGCCTACGGATCAAATGGGAGGACGAAGATGGACGAACGAGACAAACTTGGTCCAAAGAATTCCAACGGATCAAATGGGAGGACGAAGATGGACGAACGAGACAAACTTGGTCCAAAGAATTCCAACGGATCAAATGGGAGGACGAAGGTGGTTGAACAAGACGAACTTGGTCCAAAGAAGGCCTAGGGATCAAATGGGAGGACGAAGATGGACGAACGAGACGAACTTGGTCCAAAGAAGGCCTAGGGATCAAATGGGAGGACGAAGATGGACGAACGAGACGAACATGGTGCAAAGAAGGCCTACGGAGCAAATGGGAGGACGAAGATGGACGAACGAGACGAACTTGGCCCAAAGAAGGCCTAGGGATCAAATGGGAGGACGAAGATTGACGAACGAGACGAACTTGGTCCAAAGAAGGCCAACGGATCAAATGGGAGGACGAAGATGGACGAACGAGACGAACTTGGTCCAAAGAAGGCCTAGGGATCAAATGGGAGGACGAAGATGGAGGGACGAGGCGAACTTGGTCCAAAGAAGGCCTACGGATCAAATGGGAGGACGAAGATGGACGAACGAGACGAACTTGGTCCAAAGAAGGCCTAGGGATCAAATGGGAGGACGAAGATGGAGGGACGAGGCGAACTTGGTCTAAAGAAGGCCTACGGATCAAATGGGAGGACGAAGATGGACGCATGAGACGAACTTGGTCCAAAGAAGGCCAACGGATCAAATGGGAGGACGAAGATGGACGAACGAGACGAACTTGGTCCAAAGAAGGCCTAGGGATCAAACGGGAGGACGAAGATGGAGGAACGAGGCGAACTTGGTCCAAAGAAGGCCTACAGATCAAATGGGAGGACAAAGATGGACGAACGAGCCGAACTTCGACCAAAAAAGGCCAACGGATCAAATGGGAGGACGAAGATGGACGAACGAGACGAACTTGGCCCAAAGAAGGCCTACGGATCAAATGGGAGGACGAAGATGGACGAACGAGACGAACATGGTGCAAAGAAGGCCTACGGAGCAAATGGGAGGACGAAGATGGACGAACGAGACGAACTTGGTCAATAGAAGGCCTACGGATCAAATGGGAGGACGAAGATGGACGAACGAGACGAACTTGGTCCAAAGAAGTCCAACGGGTCAAATGGGAGGACGAAGATGGACGAATGAGACGAACTTGGTCCAAAGAAGGCCTACGGATCAAATGGGAGGACGAAGATGGACGAACGAGACGAACTTGGTCCAAAGAATTCCAACGGATCAAATGGAGGACGAAGATGGACGAACGAGACGAACTTGGTCCATAGAAGGCCTAGGGATCAAATGGGAGGACGAAGATGGAGGAACGAGGCGAACTTGGTCCAAAGAAGGCCTACGGATCAAATGGGAGGTCGAAGATGGACGAACGAGACAAACTTGGTCTAAAGAATTCCAACGGATCAAATGGGAGGACGAAGGTGGTAGAACAAGACGAACTTGGTCCAAAGAAGGCCTACGGATCAAATAGGAGGACGAAGAGGGACGAACGAGACAAACATGGTGCAAAGAAGGCCTACGGAGCAAATGGGAGGACGAAGATGGACGAACGAGACGAACTTGGTCAAAAGAAGGCATACGGATCAAATGGGAGGACGAAGATGGACGAACGAGACGAACTTGGTCCAAAGAAGGCCTACGGATCAAATGGGAGGACGAAGATGGACGAACGAGACGAACATGGTCCAAAGAAGGCCAACGGATCAAATGGGAGGACGAAGATGGACGAACGAGACGAACTTGGTCGAAAGAAGGCCTACGGATCAAATGGGAGGACGAAGATGGACGAACGAGACGAACTTGGTCCAAAGAAGGCCTACGGATCAAATGGGAGGACGAAGATGGGGGAATGAGGCGAACTTGGTCGAAAGAAGGCCTACGGATCAAATGGGAGGACGAAGATGGACGAACGAGACAAACTTGGTCCAAAGAATTCCAACGGATCAAATGGGAGGACGAAGATGGACGAACGAGACAAACTTGGTCCAAAGAATTCCAACGGATCAAATGGGAGGACGAAGGTGGTTGAACAAGACGAACTTGGTCCAAAGAAGGCCTAGGGATCAAATGGGAGGACGAAGATGGACGAACGAGACGAACTTGGTCCAAAGAAGGCCTAGGGATCAAATGGGAGGACGAAGATGGACGAACGAGACGAACATGGTGCAAAGAAGGCCTACGGAGCAAATGGGAGGACGAAGATGGACGAACGAGACGAACTTGGCCCAAAGAAGGCCTAGGGATCAAATGGGAGGACGAAGATTGACGAACGAGACGAACTTGGTCCAAAGAAGGCCAACGGATCAAATGGGAGGACGAAGATGGACGAACGAGACGAACTTGGTCCAAAGAAGGCCTAGGGATCAAATGGGAGGACGAAGATGGAGGGACGAGGCGAACTTGGTCCAAAGAAGGCCTACGGATCAAATGGGAGGACGAAGATGGACGAACGAGACGAACTTGGTCCAAAGAAGGCCTAGGGATCAAATGGGAGGACGAAGATGGAGGGACGAGGCGAACTTGGTCTAAAGAAGGCCTACGGATCAAATGGGAGGACGAAGATGGACGCATGAGACGAACTTGGTCCAAAGAAGGCCAACGGATCAAATGGGAGGACGAAGATGGACGAACGAGACGAACTTGGTCCAAAGAAGGCCTAGGGATCAAACGGGAGGACGAAGATGGAGGAACGAGGCGAACTTGGTCCAAAGAAGGCCTACAGATCAAATGGGAGGACAAAGATGGACGAACGAGCCGAACTTCGACCAAAGAAGGCCAACGGATCAAATGGGAGGACGAAGATGGACGAACGAGACGAACTTGGCCCAAAGAAGGCCTACGGATCAAATGGGAGGACGAAGATGGACGAACGAGACGAACTTGGTCCAACGAAGGCCAACGGATCAAATGGGAGGACGAAGATGGACGAACGAGACGAACTTGGTCCAAAGAAGGCCTACGGATCAAATGGGAGGACGAAGATGGAGGAACGAGGCGAACTTGGTCCAAAGAAGGCCTACGGATCAAATGGGAGGACGAAGATGGACGAACGAGACGAACTTGGTCCAAAGAAGGCCAACAGATCAAATGGGAGGACGAAGATGGACGAACGAGACGAACTTGGTCCAAAGAAGGCCTACGGATCAAATGGGAGGACGAAGGTGGTAGAACAAGACGAACTTGGTCCAAAGAAGGCCTACGGATCAAATGGGAGGACGAAGAGGGACGAACGAGACAAACATGGTGCAAAGAAGGCCTACGGAGCAAATGGGAGGACGAAGATGGACGAACGAGACGAACTTGGTCAATAGAAGGCCTACGGATCAAATGGGAGGACGAAGATGGACGAACGAGACGAACTTGGTCCAAAGAAGTCCAACGGGTCAAATGGGAGGACGAGATGGACGAATGAGACGAACTTGGTCCAAAGAAGGCCTACGGATCAAATGGGAGGACGAAGATGGACGAACGAGACGAACTTGGTCCAAAGAATTCCAACGGATCAAATGGAGGACGAAGATGGACGAACGAGACGAACTTGGTCCAAAGAAGGCCTAGGGATCAAATGGGAGGACGAAGATGGAGGAACGAGGTGAACTTGGTCCAAAGAAGGCCTACGGATCAAATGGGAGGACGAAGATGGACGAACGAGACAAACTTGGTCGAAAGAATTCCAACGGATCAAATGGGAGGACGAAGGTGGTAGAACAAGACGAACTTGGTCCAAAGAAGGCCTACGGATCAAATGGGAGGACGAAGAGGGACGAACGAGACAAACATGGTGCAAAGAAGGCCTACGGAGCAAATGGGAGGACGAAGATGGACGAACGAGACGAACTTGGTCAAAAGAAGGCATACGGATCAAATGGGAGGACGAAGATGGACGAACGAGACGAACTTGGTCCAAAGAAGGCCTACGGATCAAATGGGAGGACGAAGATGGACGAACGAGACGAACATGGTCCAAAGAAGGCCAACGGATCAAATGGGAGGACGAAGATGGACGAACGAGACGAACTTGGTCGAAAGAAGGCCTACGGATCAAATGGGAGGACGAAGATGGACGAACGAGACGAACTTGGTCCAAAGAAGGCCTACGGATCAAATGGGAGGACGAAGATGGGGGAATGAGGCGAACTTGGTCGAAAGAAGGCCTACGGATCAAATGGGAGGACGAAGATGGACGAACGAGACAAACTTGGTCCAAAGAATTCCAACGGATCAAATGGGAGGACGAAGATGGACGAACGAGACAAACTTGGTCCAAAGAATTCCAACGGATCAAATGGGAGGACGAAGGTGGTTGAACAAGACGAACTTGGTCCAAAGAAGGCCTAGGGATCAAATGGGAGGACGAAGATGGACGAACGAGACGAACTTGGTCCAAAGAAGGCCTAGGGATCAAATGGGAGGACGAAGATGGACGAACGAGACGAACATGGTGCAAAGAAGGCCTACGGAGCAAATGGGAGGACGAAGATGGACGAACGAGACGAACTTGGCCCAAAGAAGGCCTAGGGATCAAATGGGAGGACGAAGATTGACGAACGAGACGAACTTGGTCCAAAGAAGGCCAACGGATCAAATGGGAGGACGAAGATGGACGAACGAGACGAACTTGGTCCAAAGAAGGCCTAGGGATCAAATGGGAGGACGAAGATGGAGGGACGAGGCGAACTTGGTCCAAAGAAGGCCTACGGATCAAATGGGAGGACGAAGATGGACGAACGAGACGAACTTGGTCCAAAGAAGGCCTAGGGATCAAATGGGAGGACGAAGATGGAGGGACGAGGCGAACTTGGTCTAAAGAAGGCCTACGGATCAAATGGGAGGACGAAGATGGACGCATGAGACGAACTTGGTCCAAAGAAGGCCAACGGATCAAATGGGAGGACGAAGATGGACGAACGAAACGAACTTGGTCCAAAGAAGGCCTAGGGATCAAACGGGAGGACGAAGATGGAGGAACGAGGCGAACTTGGTCCAAAGAAGGCCTACAGATCAAATGGGAGGACAAAATGGACGAACGAGCCGAACTTCGACCAAAGAAGGCCAACGGATCAAATGGGAGGACGAAGATGGACGAACGAGACGAACTTGGCCCAAAGAAGGCCTACGGATCAAATGGGAGGACGAAGATGGACGAACGAGACGAACTTGGTCCAACGAAGGCCAACGGATCAAATGGGAGGACGAAGATGGACGAACGAGACGAACTTGGTCCAAAGAAGGCCTACGGATCAAATGGGAGGACGAAGATGGAGGAACGAGACGAACTTGGTCCAAAGAAGGCCAACAGATCAAATGGGAGGACGAAGATGGACGAACGAGACGAACTTGGTCCAAAGAAGGCCTACGGATCAAATGGGAGGACGAAGATGGACGAACGAGACAAACTTGGTCCAAAGAAGGCCTACGGATCAAATGGGAGGACGAAGATGGACGAACGAGACAAACTTGGTCGAAAGAATTCCAACGGATCAAATGGGAGGACGAAGGTGGTAGAACAAGACGAACTTGGTCCAAAGAAGGCCTACGGATCAAATGGGAGGACGAAGAGGGACGAACGAGACAAACATGGTGCAAAGAAGGCCTACGGAGCAAATGGGAGGACGAAGATGGACGAACGAGACGAACTTGGTCAAAAGAAGGCATACGGATCAAATGGCAGGACGAAGATGGACGAACGAGACGAACTTGGTCCAAAGAAGGCCTACGGATCAAATGGGAGGACGAAGATGGACGAACGAGACGAACTTGGTCCAAAGAAGGCCAACGGATCAAATGGGAGGACGAAGATGGACGAACGAGACGAACTTGGTCCAAAGAAGGCCTACGGATCAAATGGGAGGACGAAGATGGACGAACGAGACGAACTTGGTCCAAAGAAGGCCTACGGATCAAATGGGAGGACGAAGATGGGGGAATGAGGCGAACTTGGTCGAAAGAAGGCCTACGGATCAAATGGGAGGACGAAGATGGACGAACGAGACAAACTTGGTCCAAAGAATTCTAACGGATCAAATGGGAGGACGAAGATGGACGAACGAGACAAACTTGGTCCAAAGAATTCCAACGGATCAAATGGGAGGACGAAGGTGGTTGAACAAGACGAACTTGGTCCAAAGAAGGCCTACGGATCAAATGGGAGGACGAAGATGGACGAACGAGACGAACTTGGTCCAAAGAAGGCCTAGGGATCAAATGGGAGGACGAAGATGGACGAACGAGACGAACATGGTGCAAAGAAGGCCTACGGAGCAAATGGGAGGACGAAGATGGACGAACGAGACGAACTTGGCCCAAAGAAGGCCTAGGGATCAAATGGGAGGACGAAGATGGACGAACGAGACGAACTTGGTCCAAAGAAGGCCTACGGATCAAATGGGAGGACGAAGATGGACGAACGAGACGAACTTGGTCCAAAGAAGGCCAACGGATCAAATGGGAGGACGAAGATGGACGAACGAGACGAACTTGGTCCAAAGAAGGCCTAGGGATCAAATGGGAGGACGAAGATGGAGGGACGAGGCGAACTTGGTCCAAAGAAGGCCTACGGATCAAATGGGAGGACGAAGATGGACGAACGAGACGAACTTGGTCCAAAGAAGGCCGAGGGATCAAATGGGAGGACGAAGATGGAGGGACGAGGCGAACTTGGTCCAAAGAAGGCCTACGGATCAAATGGGAGGACGAAGATGGACGCACGAGACGAACTTGGTCCAAAGAAGGCCAACGGATCAAATGGGAGGACGAAGATGGACGAACGAGACGAACTTGATCCAAAGAAGGCCTAGGGATCAAACGGGAGGACGAAGATGGAGGAACGAGGCGAACTTGGTCCAAAGAAGGCCTACAGATCAAATGGGAGGACAAAGATGGACGAACGAGCCGAACTTGGACCAAAGAAGGCCAACGGATCAAATGGGAGGACGAAGATGGACGAACGAGACGAACATGGCCCAAAGAAAGCCTACGGATCAAATGGGAGGACGATGATGGACGAACGAGACGAACCTGGTCCAACGAAGGCCAACGGATCAAATAGGAGGACGAAGATGGACGAACGAGACGAACTTGGTCCAAAGAAGGCCTAGGGATCAAATGGGAGGACGAAGATGGAGGAACGAGGCGAACTTGGTCCAAAGAAGGCCTACGGATCAAATGGGAGGACGAAGATGGACGAACGAGACGAACTTGGTCCAAAGAAGGCCAACAGATCAAATGGGAGGACGAAGATGGACGAACGAGACGAACTTGGTCCAAAGAAGGCCTACGGATCAAATGGGAGGACGAAGATGGACGAACGAGACGAACTTGGTCCAAAGAATTCCAACGGATCAAATGGGAGGACGAAGATGGACGAACGAGACGAACTTGGTCCAAAGAAGGCCTAGGGATCAAATGGGAGGACGAAGATGGAGGAACGAGGCGAACTTGGTCTAAAGAAGGCCTACGGATCAAATGGGAGGACGAAGATGGACGAACGAGACGAACTTGGTCCAAAGAAGGCCAACAGATCAAATGGGAGGACGAAGATGGACGAACGAGGCGAACTTGGTCTAAAGAAGGCCTACGGATCAAATGGGAGGACGAAGATGGACGAACGAGACAAACTTGGTCCAAAGAAGGCCAACGGTGACGAACGAGACGAACTTGGTCCAAAGAAGGCCAACGGATCAAATGGGAGGACGAAGAGGGACGAACGAGACAAACATGGTGCAAAGAAGGCCTACGGAGTGAATGGGAGGACGAAGATGGACGAACGAGACGAACTTGGTCAAAAGAAGGCCTACGGATCAAATGGGAGGAGGAAGATGGACGAACGAGACGAACTTGGTCCAAAGAAGGCCTACGGATCAAATGGGAGGACGAAGATGGACGAACGAGATGAACTTGGTCCAAAGAAGGCCTACGGATCAAATGGCAGGACGAAGATGGACGAACGAGACGAACTTGGTCCAAAGAATTCCAACGGATCAAATGGGAGGACGAAGATGGACGAACGAGAGGAACTTGGTCCAAAGAAGGCCTAGGGATCAAATGGGAGGACGAAGATGGAGGAACGAGGCGAACTTGGTCTAAAGAAGGCCTACGGATCAAATGGGAGGACGAAATGGACGAACGAGACAAACTTGGTCCAAAGAAGGCCAACGGTGACGAACGAGATGAACTTGGTCCAAAGAAGGCCAACGGATCAAATGGGAGGACGAACTGGGACGAACGAGACAAACATGGTGCAAAGAAGGCCTACGGAGCAAATGGGAGGACGAAGATGGACGAACGAGACGAACTTGGTCAAAAGAAGGCCTACGGATCAAATGGGAGGACGAAGATGGACGAACGAGACGAACTTGGTCCAAAGAAGGCCAACGGATCAAATGGGAGGACGAAGATGGACGAACGAGACGAACTTGGTCCAAAGAAGGCCTACGGATCAAATGGGAGGACGAAGATGGACGAACGAGACGAACTTGGTCCAAAGAAGGCCTACGGATCAAATGGGAGGACGAAGATGGGGGAATGAGGCGAACTTGGTCGAAAGAAGGCCTACGGATCAAATGGGAGGACGAAGATGGACGAACGAGACAAACTTGGTCCAAAGAATTCTAACGGATCAAATGGGAGGACGAAGATGGACGAACGAGACAAACTTGGTCCAACGAATTCCAACGGATCAAATGGGAGGACGAAGGTGGTTGAACAAGACGAACTTGGTCCAAAGAAGGCCTACGGATCAAATGGGAGGACGAAGATGGACGAACGAGACGAACTTGGTCCAAAGAAGGCCTAGGGATCAAATGGGAGGACGAAGATGGACGAACGAGACGAAAATGGTGCAAAGAAGGCCTACGGAGCAAATGGGAGGACGAAGATGGACGAACGAGACGAACTTGGCCCAAAGAAGGCCTAGGGATCAAATGGGAGGACGAAGATGGACGAACGAGACGAACTTGGTCCAAAGAAGGCCTACGGATCAAATGGGAGGACGAAGATGGACGAACGAGACGAACTTGGTCCAAAGAAGGCCAACGGATCAAATGGGAGGACGAAGATGGACGAACGAGACGAACTTGGTCCAAAGAAGGCCTAGGGATCAAATGGGAGGACGAAGATGGAGGGACGAGGCGAACTTGGTCCAAAGAAGGCCTACGGATCAAATGGGAGGACGAAGATGGACGAACGAGACGAACTTGGTCCAAAGAAGGCCTAGGGATCAAATGGGAGGACGAAGATGGAGGGACGAGGCGAACTTGGTCCAAAGAAGGCCTACGGATCAAATGGGAGGACGAAGATGGACGCACGAGACGAACTTGGTCCAAAGAAGGCCAACGGATCAAATGGGAGGACGAAGATGGACGAACGAGACGAACTTGATCCAAAGAATGCCTAGGGATCAAACGGGAGGACGAAGATGGAGGAACGAGGCGAACTTGGTCCAAAGAAGGCCTACAGATCAAATGGGAGGACAAAGATGGACGAACGAGCCGAACTTGGACCAAAGAAGGCCAACGGATCAAATGGGAGGACGAAGATGGACGAACGAGACGAACATGGCCCAAAGAAAGCCTACGGATCAAATGGGAGGACGATGATGGACGAACGAAACGAACTTGGTCCAAAGAAGGCCTACGGATCAAATGGGAGGACGAAGATGGACGAACGAGACGAACTTGGTCCAAAGAATTCCAACGGATCAAATGGGAGGACGAAGATGGACGAACGAGACGAACTTGGTCCAAAGAAGGCCTAGGGATCAAATGGGAGGACGAAGATGGAGGAACGAGGCGAACTTGGTCTAAAGAAGGCCTACGGATCAAATGGGAGGACGAAGATGGACGAACGAGACAAACTTGGTCCAAAGAAGGCCAACGGTGACGAACGAGACGAACTTGGTCCAATGAAGGCCAACGGATCAAATGGGAGGACGAAGAGGGACGAACGAGACAAACATGGTGCAAAGAAGGCCTACGGAGTGAATGGGAGGACGAAGATGGACGAACGAGACGAACTTGGTCAAAAGAAGGCCTACGGATCAAATGGGAGGAGGAAGATGGACGAACGAGACGAACTTGGTCCAAAGAAGGCCTACGGATCAAATGGGAGGACGAAGATGGACGAACAAGATGAACTTGGTCCAAAGAAGGCCTACGGATCAAATGGCAGGACGAAGATGGACGAACGAGACGAACTTGGTCCAAAGAACTCCAACGGATCAAATGGGAGGACGAAGATGGACGAACGAGAGGAACTTGGTCCAAAGAAGGCCTAGGGATCAAATGGGAGGACGAAGATGGAGGAACGAGGCGAACTTGGTCTAAAGAAGGCCTACGGATCAAATGGGAGGACGAAATGGACGAACGAGACAAACTTGGTCCAAAGAAGGCCAACGGTGACGAACGAGATGAACTTGGTCCAAAGAAGGCCAACGGATCAAATGGGAGTACGAACTGGGACGAACGAGACAAACATGGTGCAAAGAAGGCCTACGGAGCAAATGGGAGGACGAAGATGGACGAACGAGACGAACTTGGTCAAAAGAAGGCCTACGGATCAAATGGGAGGACGAAGATAGACGAACGAGACGAACTTGGTCCAAAGAAGGCCTACGGATCAAATGGGAGGACGAAGATGGACGAACGAGACGAACTTGGTCAAAAGAAGGCCTACGGATCAAATGGGAGGACGAAGATGGACGAACGAGACGAACTTGGTCCAAAGAAGGCCTACGGATCAAATGGGAGGACGAAGATGGACGAACGAGACGAACTTGCTCCAAAGAAGGCCAACGGATCAAATGGGAGGACGAAGATGGACGAACGAGACGAACTTGGTCCAAAGAAGGCCTACGGATCAAATGGGAGGACGAAGACGGACGAACGACACGAACTTGGTCCAAAGAAGGCCAACGGATCAAATGGGAGGACGAAGATGGACGAACGAGACGAACTTGGTCCAAAGAAGGCCTACGGATCAAATGGGAGGACGAAGATGGACGAACGAGACGAACTTGGTCCAAAGAATTCCAACGGATCAAATGGGAGGACGAAGATGGACGAACGAGACGAACTTGATCCAAAGAAGGCCTAGGGATCAAACGGGAGGACGAAGATGGAGGAACGAGGCGAACTTGGTCCAAAGAAGGCCTACAGATCAAATGGGAGGACAAAGATGGACGAACGAGCCGAACTTGGACCAAAGAAGGCCAACGGATCAAATGGGAGGACGAAGATGGACGAACGAGACGAACTTGGCCCAAAGAAAGCCTACGGATCAAATGGGAGGACGATGATGGACGAACGAGACGAACCTGGTCCAACGAAGGCCAACGGATCAAATGGGAGGACGAAGATGGACGAACGAGACGAACTTGGTCCAAAGAAGGCCTAGGGATCAAATGGGAGGACGAAGATGGAGGAACGAGGCGAACTTGGTCCAAAGAAGGCCTACGGATCAAATGGGAGGACGAAGATGGACGAACGAGACGAACTTGGTCCAAAGAAGGCCAACAGATCAAATGGGAGGACGAAGATGGACGAACGAGACGAACATGGTCCAAAGAAGGCCTACGGATCAAACGGGAGGACGAAGATGGACGAACGAGACGAACTTGGTCCAAAGAATTCCAACGGATCAAATGGGAGGACGAAGATGGACGAACGAGACGAACTTGGTCCAAAGAAGGCCTAGGGATCAAATGGGAGGACGAAGATGGAGGAACGAGGCGAACTTGGTCTAAAGAAGGCCTACGGATCAAATGGGAGGACGAAGATGGACGAACGAGACAAACTTGGTCCAAAGAAGGCCAACGGTGACGAACGAGACGAACTTGGTCCAAAGAAGGCCAACGGATCAAATGGGAGGACGAAGAGGGACGAACGAGACAAACATGGTGCAAAGAAGGCCTACGGAGTGAATGGGAGGACGAAGATGGACGAACGAGACGAACTTGGTCAAAAGAAGGCCTACGGATCAAATGGGAGGAGGAAGATGGACGAACGAGACGAACTTGGTCCAAAGAAGGCCTATGGATCAAATGGGAGGACGAAGATGGACGAACGAGACGAACTTGGTCCAAAGAAGGCCTACGGATCAAATGGCAGGACGAAGATGGACGAACGAGACGAACTTGGTCCAAAGAATTCCAACGGATCAAATGGGAGGACGAAGATGGACGAACGAGAGGAACTTGGTCCAAAGAAGGCCTAGGGATCAAATGGGAGGACGAAGATGGAGGAACGAGGCGAACTTGGTCTAAAGAAGGCCTACGGATCAAATGGGAGGACGAAATGGACGAACGAGACAAACTTGGTCCAAAGAAGGCCAACGGTGACGAACGAGATGAACTTGGTCCAAAGAAGGCCAACGGATCAAATGGGAGGACGAACAGGGACGAACGAGACAAACATGGTGCAAAGAAGGCCTACGGAGCTAATGGGAGGACGAAGATGGACGAACGAGACGAACTTGGTCAAAAGAAGGCCTACGGATCAAATGGGAGGACGAAGATGGACGAACGAGACGAACTTGGTCCAAAGAAGGCCTACGGATCAAATGGGAGGACGAAGATGGACGAACGAGACGAACTTGGTCCAAAGAAGGCCTACGGATCAAATGGGAGGACGAAGATGGACGAACGAGACGAACTTGCTCCAAAGACGGCCAACGGATCAAATGGGAGGACGAAGATGGACGAACGAGACGAACTTGGTCCAAAGAAGGCCTACGGATCAAATGGGAGGACGAAGATGGACGAACGAGACGAACTTGGTCCAAAGAATTCCAACGGATCAAATGGGAGGACGAAGATGGACGAACGAGACGAACTTGGTCCAAAGAAGGCCAACGGATCAAATGGGAGGAGGAAGATGGACGAACGAGACGAACTTGGTCCAAAGAAGGCCTACGGATCAAATGGGAGGACGAAGATGGACGAACGAGACGAACTTGGTCCAAAGAAGGCCTACGGATCAAATGGCAGGACGAAGATGGACGAACGAGACGAACTTGGTCCAAAGAATTCCAACGGATCAAATGGGAGGACGAAGATGGACGAACGAGAGGAACTTGGTCCAAAGAAGGCCTAGGGATCAAATGGGAGGACGAAGATGGAGGAACGAGGCGAACTTGGTCTAAAGAAGGCCTACGGATCAAATGGGAGGACGAAATGGACGAACGAGACAAACTTGGTCCAAAGAAGGCCAACGGTGACGAACGAGATGAACTTGGTCCAAAGAAGGCCAACGGATCAAATGGGAGGACGAACAGGGACGAACGAGACAAACATGGTGCAAAGAAGGCCTACGGAGCAAATGGGAGGACGAAGATGGACGAACGAGACGAACTTGGTCAAAAGAAGGCCTACGGAACAAATGGGAGGACGAAGATGGACGAACGAGACGAACTTGGTCCAAAGAAGGCCTACGGATCAAATGGGAGGACGAAGATGGACGAACGAGACGAACTTGGTCAAAAGAAGGCCTACGGATCAAATGGGAGGACAAAGATGGACGAACGAGACGAACTTGGTCCAAAGAAGGCCTACGGATCAAATGGGAGGACGAAGATGGACGAACGAGACGAACTTGCTCCAAAGAAGGCCAACGGATCAAATGGGAGGACGAAGATGGACGAACGAGACGAACTTGGTCCAAAGAAGGCCTACGGATCAAATGGGAGGACGAAGATGGACGAACGAGACGAACTTGGTCCAAAGAATTCCAACGGATCAAATGGGAGGACGAAGATGGACGAACGAGACGAACTTGGTCCAAAGAAGGCCTAGGGATCAAATGGGAGGACGAAGATGGAGGAACGAGGCGAACTTGGTCTAAAGAAGGCCTACGGATCAAATGGGAGGACGAAGATGGACGAACGAAACAAACTTGGTACAAAGAAGGCCAACGGTGACGAACGAGACGAACTTGGTCCAAAGAAGGCCAACGGATCAAATGGGAGGACGAAGAGGGACGAACGAGACAAACATGGTGCAAAGAAGGCCTACGGAGTAAATGGGAGGACGAAGATGGACGAACGAGACGAACTTGGTCAAAAGAAGGCCTACGGATCAAATGGGAGGAGGAAGATGGACGAACGAGACGAACTTGGTCCAAAGAAGGCCTAAGGATCAAATGGGAGGACGAAGATGGACGAACGAGACGAACTTGGTCCAAAGAAGGCCAACGGATCAAATGGGAGGACGAAGATGGACGAACGAGACGAACTTGGTCAAAAGAAGGCCTACGGATCAAATGGGAGGAGGAAGATGGACGAACGAGACGAACTTGGTCCAAAGAAGGCCTAAGGATCAAATGGGAGGACGAAGATGGACGAACGAGACGAACTTGGTCCAAAGAAGGCCTAGGGATCAAATGGGAGGACGAAGATGGAGGGACGAGGCGAACTTGGTCCAAAGAAGGCCTACGGATCAAATGGGAGGACGAAGATGGACGAACGAGACGAACTTGGTCCAAAGATGGCCTAGGGATCAAATGGGAGGACGAAGATGGAGGGACGAGGCGAACTTGGTCCAAAGAAGGCCTACGGATCAAATGGGAGGACGAAGATGGACGCACGAGACGAACTTGTTCCAAAGAAGGCCAACGGATCAAATGGGAGGACGAAGATGGACGAACGAGACGAACTTGATCCAAAGAAGGCCTAGGGATCAAACGGGAGGACGAAGATGGAGGAACGAGGCGAACTTGGTCCAAAGAAGGCCTACAGATCAAATGGGAGGACAAAGATGGACGAACGAGCCGAACTTGGACCAAAGAAGGCCAACGGATCAAATGGGAGGACGAAGATGGACGAACGAGACGAACTTGGCCCAAAGAAAGCCTACGGATCAAATGGGAGGACGATGATGGACGAACGAGACGAACCTGGTCCAACGAAGGCCAACGGATCAAATGGGAGGACGAAGATGGAGGAACGAGACGAACTTGGTCAAAAGAAGGCCTACGGATCAAATGGGAGGAGGAAGATGGACGAACGAGACGAACTTGGTCCAAAGAAGGCCTAAGGATCAAATGGGAGGACGAAGATGGACGAACGAGACGAACTTGGTCCAAAGAAGGCCTAGGGATCAAATGGGAGGACGAAGATGGAGGGACGAGGCGAACTTGGTCCAAAGAAGGCCTACGGATCAAATGGGAGGACGAAGATGGACGAACGAGACGAACTTGGTCCAAAGAAGGCCTAGGGATCAAATGGGAGGACGAAGATGGAGGGACGAGGCGAACTTGGTCCAAAGAAGGCCTACGGATCAAATGGGAGGACGAAGATGGACGAACGAGACGAACTTGGTCCAAAGAAGGCCAACAGATCAAATGGGAGGACGAAGATGGACGAACGAGACGAACATGGTCCAAAGAAGGCCTACGGATCAAACGGGAGGACGAAGATGGACGAACGAGACGAACTTGGTCCAAAGAAGGCCTACGGATCAAATGGGAGGACGAAGATGGACGAACGAGACGAACTTGCTCCAAAGAAGGCCAACGGATCAAATGGGAGGACGAAGATGGACGAACGAGACGAACTTGGTCCAAAGAAGGCCTACGGATCAAATGGGAGGACGAAGATGGACGAACGAGACGAACTTGGTCCAAAGAATTCCAACGGATCAAATGGGAGGACGAAGATGGACGAACGAGACGAACTTGGTCCAAAGAAGGCCTAGGGATCAAATGGGAGGACGAAGATGGAGGAACGAGGCGAACTTGGTCTAAAGAAGGCCTACGGATCAAATGGGAGGACGAAGATGGACGAACGAGACAAACTTGGTCCAAAGAAGGCCAACGGTGACGAACGAGACGAACTTGGTCCAAAGAAGGCCAACGGATCAAATGGGAGGACGAAGAGGGACGAACGAGACAAACATGGTGCAAAGAAGGCCTACGGAGTGAATGGGAGGACGAAGATGGACGAACGAGACGAACTTGGTCAAAAGAAGGCCTACGGATCAAATGGGAGGAGGAAGATGGACGAACGAGACGAACTTGGTCCAAAGAAGGCCTATGGATCAAATGGGAGGACGAAGATGGACGAACGAGACGAACTTGGTCCAAAGAAGGCCTACGGATCAAATGGCAGGACGAAGATGGACGAACGAGACGAACTTGGTCCAAAGAATTCCAACGGATCAAATGGGAGGACGAAGATGGACGAACGAGACGAACTTGGTCCAAAGAAGGCCTACGGATCAAATGGGAGGACGAAGATGGACGAACGAGACGAACTTGCTCCAAAGAAGGCCAACGGATCAAATGGGAGGACGAAGATGGACGAACGAGACGAACTTGGTCCAAAGAAGGCCTACGGATCAAATGGGAGGACGAAGATGGACGAACGAGACGAACTTGGTCCAAAGAATTCCAACGGATCAAATGGGAGGACGAAGATGGACGAACGAGACGAACTTGGTCCAAAGAAGGCCTAGGGATCAAATGGGAGGACGAAGATGGAGGAACGAGGCGAACTTGGTCTAAAGAAGGCCTACGGATCAAATGGGAGGACGAAGATGGACGAACGAGACAAACTTGGTCCAAAGAAGGCCAACGGTGACGAACGAGACGAACTTGGTCCAAAGAAGGCCAACGGATCAAATGGGAGGACGAAGAGGGACGAACGAGACAAACATGGTGCAAAGAAGGCCTACGGAGTGAATGGGAGGACGAAGATGGACGAACGAGACGAACTTGGTCAAAAGAAGGCCTACGGATCAAATGGGAGGAGGAAGATGGACGAACGAGACGAACTTGGTCCAAAGAAGGCCTATGGATCAAATGGGAGGACGAAGATGGACGAACGAGACGAACTTGGTCCAAAGAAGGCCTACGGATCAAATGGCAGGACGAAGATGGACGAACGAGACGAACTTGGTCCAAAGAATTCCAACGGATCAAATGGGAGGACGAAGATGGACGAACGAGAGGAACTTGGTCCAAAGAAGGCCTAGGGATCAAATGGGAGGACGAAGATGGAGGAACGAGGCGAACTTGGTCTAAAGAAGGCCTACGGATCAAATGGGAGGACGAAATGGACGAACGAGACAAACTTGGTCCAAAGAAGGCCAACGGTGACGAACGAGATGAACTTGGTCCAAAGAAGGCCAACGGATCAAATGGGAGGACGAACAGGGACGAACGAGACAAACATGGTGCAAAGAAGGCCTACGGAGCTAATGGGAGGACGAAGATGGACGAACGAGACGAACTTGGTCAAAAGAAGGCCTACGGATCAAATGGGAGGACGAAGATGGACGAACGAGACGAACTTGGTCCAAAGAAGGCCTACGGATCAAATGGGAGGACGAAGATGGACGAACGAGACGAACTTGGTCCAAAGAAGGCCTACGGATCAAATGGGAGGACGAAGATGGACGAACAAGACGAACTTGCTCCAAAGAAGGCCAACGGATCAAATGGGAGGACGAAGATGGACGAACGAGACGAACTTGGTCCAAAGAAGGCCTACGGATCAAATGGGAGGACGAAGATGGACGAACGAGACGAACTTGGTCCAAAGAATTCCAACGGATCAAATGGGAGGACGAAGATGGACGAACGAGACGAACTTGGTCCAAAGAAGGCCAACGGATCAAATGGGAGGAGGAAGATGGACGAACGAGACGAACTTGGTCCAAAGAAGGCCTACGGATCAAATGGGAGGACGAAGATGGACGAACGAGACGAACTTGGTCCAAAGAAGGCCTACGGATCAAATGGCAGGACGAAGATGGACGAACGAGACGAACTTGGTCCAAAGAATTCCAACGGATCAAATGGGAGGACGAAGATGGACGAACGAGAGGAACTTGGTCCAAAGAAGGCCTAGGGATCAAATGGGAGGACGAAGATGGAGGAACGAGGCGAACTTGGTCTAAAGAAGGCCTACGGATCAAATGGGAGGACGAAATGGACGAACGAGACAAACTTGGTCCAAAGAAGGCCAACGGTGACGAACGAGATGAACTTGGTCCAAAGAAGGCCAACGGATCAAATGGGAGGACGAACAGGGACGAACGAGACAAACATGGTGCAAAGAAGGCCTACGGAGCAAATGGGAGGACGAAGATGGACGAACGAGACGAACTTCGTCAAAAGAAGGCCTACGGAACAAATGGGAGGACGAAGATGGACGAACGAGACGAACTTGGTCCAAAGAAGGCCTACGGATCAAATGGGAGGACGAAGATGGACGAATGAGACGAACTTGGTCAAAAGAAGGCCTACGGATCAAATGGGAGGACAAAGATGGACGAACGAGACGAACTTGGTCCAAAGAAGGCCTACGGATCAAATGGGAGGACGAAGATGGACGAACGAGACGAACTTGCTCCAAAGAAGGCCAACGGATCAAATGGGAGGACGAAGATGGACGAACGAGACGAACTTGGTCCAAAGAAGGCCTACGGATCAAATGGGAGGACGAAGATGGACGAACGAGACGAACTTGGTCCAAAGAATTCCAACGGATCAAATGGGAGGACGAAGATGGACGAACGAGACGAACTTGGTCCAAAGAAGGCCTAGGGATCAAATGGGAGGACGAAGATGGAGGAACGAGGCGAACTTGGTCTAAAGAAGGCCTACGGATCAAATGGGAGGACGAAGATGGACGAACGAAACAAACTTGGTACAAAGAAGGCCAACGGTGACGAACGAGACGAACTTGGTCCAAAGAAGGCCAACGGATCAAATGGGAGGACGAAGAGGGACGAACGAGACAAACATGGTGCAAAGAAGGCCTACGGAGTAAATGGGAGGACGAAGATGGACGAACGAGACGAACTTGGTCAAAAGAAGGCCTACGGATCAAATGGGAGGAGGAAGATGGACGAACGAGATGAACTTGGTCCAAAGAAGGCCTAAGGATCAAATGGGAGGACGAAGATGGACGAACGAGACGAACTTGGTCCAAAGAAGGCCAACGGATCAAATGGGAGGACGAAGATGGACGAACGAGACGAACTTGGTCAAAAGAAGGCCTACGGATCAAATGGGAGGACGAAGATGGACGAACGAGACAAACTTGGTCCAAAGAAGGCCAACGGTGACGAACGAGACGAACTTGGTCCAAAGAAGGCCAACGGATCAAATGGGAGGACGAAGAGGGACGAACGAGACAAACATGGTGCAAAGAAGGCCTACGGAGTGAATGGGAGGACGAAGATGGATGAACGAGACGAACTTGGTCAAAAGAAGGCCTACGGATCAAATGGGAGGAGGAAGATGGACGAACGAGACGAACTTGGTCCAAAGAAGGCCTACGGATCAAATGGGAGGACGAAGATGGACGAACGAGACGAACTTGGTCCAAAGAAGGCCTACGGATCAAATGGCAGGACGAAGATGGACGAACGAGACGAACTTGGTCCAAAGAAGGCCAACGGATCAAATGGGAGGACGAACAGGGACGAACGAGACAAACATGGTGCAAAGAAGGCCTACGGAGCAAATGGGAGGACGAAGATGGACGAACGAGACGAACTTGGTCAAAAGAAGGCCTACGGATCAAATGGGAGGACGAAGATGGACGAACGAGACGAACTTGGTCCAAAGAAGGCCTACGGATCAAATGGGAGGACGAAGATGGACGAACGAGACGAACTTGGTCCAAAGAAGGCCTACGGATCAAATGGGAGGACGAAGATGGACGAACGAGACGAACTTGGTCCAAAGAAGGCCAACGGATCAAATGGGAGGGCGAAGATGGACGAACGAGACGAACTTGGTCCAAAGAAGGCCTACGGATCAAATGGGAGGACGAAGATGGGGGAATGAGGCGAACTTGGTCGAAAGAAGGCCTACGGATCAAATGGGAGGACGAAGATGGACGAACGAGACAAACTTGGTCCAAAGAATTCTAACGGATCAAATGGGAGGACGAAGATGGACGAACGAGACAAACTTGGTCCAAAGAATTCCAACGGATCAAATGGGAGGACGAAGGTGGTTGAACAAGACGAACTTGGTCCAAAGAAGGCCTACGGATCAAATGGGAGGACGAAGATGGACGAACGAGACGAACTTGGTCCAAAGAAGGCCTAGGGATCAAATGGGAGGACGAAGATGGACGAACGAGACGAACTTGGTCCAAAGAAGGCCTACGGATCAAATGGGAAGACGAAGATGGACGAACGAGACGAACTTGGTCCAAAGAAGGCCAACGGATCAAATGGGAGGACGAAGATGGACGAACGAGACGAACTTGGTCCAAAGAAGGCCTAGGGATCAAATGGGAGGACGAAGATGGAGGGACGAGGCGAACTTGGTCCAAAGAAGGCCTACGGATCAAATGGGAGGACGAAGATGGACGAACGAGACGAACTTGGTCCAAAGAAGGCCTAGGGATCAAATGGGAGGACGAAGATGGAGGGACGAGGCGAACTTGGTCCAAAGAAGGCCTACGGATCAAATGGGAGGACGAAGATGGACGCACGAGACGAACTTGGTCCAAAGTAGGCCAACGGATCAAATGGGAGGACGAAGATGGACGAACGAGACGAACTTGATCCAAAGAAGGCCTAGGGATCAAACGGGAGGACGAAGATGGAGGAACGAGGCGAACTTGGTCCAAAGAAGGCCTACAGATCAAATGGGAGGACAAAGATGGACGAACGAGCCGAACTTGGACCAAAGAAGGCCAACGGATCAAATGGGAGGACGAAGATGGACGAACGAGACGAACTTGGTCAAAAGAAGGCCTACGGATCAAATGGGATGACGAAGATGGACGAACGAGACGAACATGGCCCAAAGAAAGCCTACGGATCAAATGGGAGGACGATGATGGACGAACGAGACGAACCTGGTCCAACGAAGGCCAACGGATCAAATGGGAGGACGAAGATGGACGAACGAGACGAACTTGGTCCAAAGAAGGCCTAGGGATCAAATGGGAGGACGAAGATGGAGGAACGAGGCGAACTTGGTCCAAAGAAGGCCTACGGATCAAATGGGAGGACGAAGATGGACGAACGAGACGAACTTGGTCCAAAGAAGGCCTAGGGATCAAATGGGAGGACGAAGATGGACGAACGAGACGAACATGGTGCAAAGAAGGCCTACGGAGCAAATGGGAGGACGAAGATGGACGAACGAGACGAACTTGGCCCAAAGAAGGCCTAGGGATCAAATGGGAGGACGAAGATGGACGAACGAGACGAACTTGGTCCAAAGAAGGCCTACGGATCAAATGGGAGGACGAAGATGGACGAACGAGACGAACTTGGTCCAAAGAAGGCCAACGGATCAAATGGGAGGACGAAGATGGACGAACGAGACGAACTTGGTCCAAAGAAGGCCTAGGGATCAAATGGGAGGACGAAGATGGAGGGACGAGGCGAACTTGGTCCAAAGAAGGCCTACGGATCAAATGGGAGGACGAAGATGGACGAACGAGACGAACTTGGTCCAAAGAAGGCCTAGGGATCAAATGGGAGGACGAAGATGGAGGGACGAGGCGAACTTGGTCCAAAGAAGGCCTACGGATCAAATGGGAGGACGAAGATGGACGCACGAGACGAACTTGGTCCAAAGTAGGCCAACGGATCAAATGGGAGGACGAAGATGGACGAACGAGACGAACTTGATCCAAAGAAGGCCTAGGGATCAAACGGGAGGACGAAGATGGAGGAACGAGGCGAACTTGGTCCAAAGAAGGCCTACAGATCAAATGGGAGGACAAAGATGGACGAACGAGCCGAACTTGGACCAAAGAAGGCCAACGGATCAAATGGGAGGACGAAGATGGACGAACGAGACGAACATGGCCCAAAGAAAGCCTACGGATCAAATGGGAGGACGATGATGGACGAACGAGACGAACCTGGTCCAACGAAGGCCAACGGATCAAATGGGAGGACGAAGATGGACGAACGAGACGAACTTGGTCCAAAGAAGGCCTAGGGATCAAATGGGAGGACGAAGATGGAGGAACGAGGCGAACTTGGTCCAAAGAAGGCCTACGGATCAAATGGGAGGACGAAGATGGACGAACGAGACGAACTTGGTCCAAAGAAGGCCTAGGGATCAAATGGGAGGACGAAGATGGAGGAACGAGGCGAACTTGGTCCAAAGAAGGCCTACGGATCAAATGGGAGGACGATGATGGACGAACGAGACGAACCTGGTCCAACGAAGGCCAACGGATCAAATGGGAGGACGAAGATGGACGAACGAGACGAACTTGGTCCAAAGAAGGCCTAGGGATCAAATGGGAGGACGAAGATGGAGGAACGAGGCGAACTTGGTCCAAAGAAGGCCTACGGATCAAATGGGAGGACGAAGATGGACGAACGAGACGAACTTGGTCCAAAGAAGGCCTAGGGATCAAATGGGAGGACGAAGATGGACGAACGAGACGAACATGGTGCAAAGAAGGCCTACGGAGCAAATGGGAGGACGAAGATGGACGAACGAGACGAACTTGGCCCAAAGAAGGCCTAGGGATCAAATGGGAGGACGAAGATGGACGAACGAGACGAACTTGGTCCAAAGAAGGCCTACGGATCAAATGGGAGGACGAAGATGGACGAACGAGACGAACTTGGTCCAAAGAAGGCCAACGGATCAAATGGGAGGACGAAGATGGACGAACGAGACGAACTTGGTCCAAAGAAGGCCTAGGGATCAAATGGGAGGACGAAGATGGAGGGACGAGGCGAACTTGGTCCAAAGAAGGCCTACGGATCAAATGGGAGGACGAAGATGGACGAACGAGACGAACTTGGTCCAAAGAAGGCCTAGGGATCAAATGGGAGGACGAAGATGGAGGGACGAGGCGAACTTGGTCCAAAGAAGGCCTACGGATCAAATGGGAGGACGAAGATGGACGCACGAGACGAACTTGGTCCAAAGTAGGCCAACGGATCAAATGGGAGGACGAAGATGGACGAACGAGACGAACTTGATCCAAAGAAGGCCTAGGGATCAAACGGGAGGACGAAGATGGAGGAACGAGGCGAACTTGGTCCAAAGAAGGCCTACAGATCAAATGGGAGGACAAAGATGGACGAACGAGCCGAACTTGGACCAAAGAAGGCCAACGGATCAAATGGGAGGACGAAGATGGACGAACGAGACGAACATGGCCCAAAGAAAGCCTACGGATCAAATGGGAGGACGATGATGGACGAACGAGACGAACCTGGTCCAACGAAGGCCAACGGATCAAATGGGAGGACGAAGATGGACGAACGAGACGAACTTGGTCCAAAGAAGGCCTAGGGATCAAATGGGAGGACGAAGATGGAGGAACGAGGCGAACTTGGTCCAAAGAAGGCCTACGGATCAAATGGGAGGACGAAGATGGACGAACGAGACGAACTTGGTCCAAAGAAGGCCAACAGATCAAATGGGAGGACGAAGATGGACGAACGAGACGAACTTGGTCCAAAGAAGGCCTACGGATCAAATGGGAGGACGAAGATGGACGAACGAGACGAACTTGGTCCAAAGAATTCCAACGGATCAAATGGGAGGACGAAGATGGACGAACGAGACGAACTTGGTCCAAAGAAGGCCTAGGGATCAAATGGGAGGACGAAGATGTAGGAACGAGGCGAACTTGGTCTAAAGAAGGCCTACGGATCAAATGGGAGGACGAAGATGGACGAACGAGACAAACTTGGTCCAAAGAAGGCCAACGGTGACGAACGAGACGAACTTGGTCCAAAGAAGGCCAACGGATCAAATGGGAGGACGAAGAGGGACGAACGAGACAAACATGGTGCAAAGAAGGCCTACGGAGTGAATTGGAGGACGAAGATGGACGAACGAGACGAACTTGGTCAAAAGAAGGCCTACGGATCAAATGGGAGGAGGAAGATGGACGAACGAGACGAACTTGGTCCAAAGAAGGCCTACGGATCAAATGGGAGGACGAAGATGGACGAACGAGAGGAACTTGGTCCAAAGAAGGCCTACGGATCAAATGGGAGGACGAAGATGGACGCACGAGACGAACTTGGTCCAAAGTAGGCCAACGGATCAAATGGGAGGACGAAGATGGACGAACGAGACGAACTTGATCCAAAGAAGGCCTAGGGATCAAACGGGAGGACGAAGATGGAGGAACGAGGCGAACTTGGTCCAAAGAAGGCCTACAGATCAAATGGGAGGACAAAGATGGACGAACGAGCCGAACTTGGACCAAAGAAGGCCAACGGATCAAATGGGAGGACGAAGATGGACGAACGAGACGAACATGGCCCAAAGAAAGCCTACGGATCAAATGGGAGGACGATGATGGACGAACGAGACGAACCTGGTCCAACGAAGGCCAACGGATCAAATGGGAGGACGAAGATGGACGAACGAGACGAACTTGGTCCAAAGAAGGCCTAGGGATCAAATGGGAGGACGAAGATGGAGGAACGAGGCGAACTTGGTCCAAAGAAGGCCTACGGATCAAATGGGAGGACGAAGATGGACGAACGAGACGAACTTGGTCCAAAGAAGGCCAACAGATCAAATGGGAGGACGAAGATGGACGAACGAGACGAACTTGGTCCAAAGAAGGCCTACGGATCAAATGGGAGGACGAAGATGGACGAACGAGACGAACTTGGTCCAAAGAATTCCAACGGATCAAATGGGAGGACGAAGATGGACGAACGAGACGAACTTGGTCCAAAGAAGGCCTAGGGATCAAATGGGAGGACGAAGATGTAGGAACGAGGCGAACTTGGTCTAAAGAAGGCCTACGGATCAAATGGGAGGACGAAGATGGACGAACGAGACAAACTTGGTCCAAAGAAGGCCAACGGTGACGAACGAGACGAACTTGGTCCAAAGAAGGCCAACGGATCAAATGGGAGGACGAAGAGGGACGAACGAGACAAACATGGTGCAAAGAAGGCCTACGGAGTGAATTGGAGGACGAAGATGGACGAACGAGACGAACTTGGTCAAAAGAAGGCCTACGGATCAAATGGGAGGAGGAAGATGGACGAACGAGACGAACTTGGTCCAAAGAAGGCCTACGGATCAAATGGGAGGACGAAGATGGACGAACGAGAGGAACTTGGTCCAAAGAAGGCCTACGGATCAAATGGCAGGACGAAGATGGACGAACGAGACGAACTTGGTCCAAAGAATTCCAACGGATCAAATGGGAGGACGAAGATGGACGAACGAGAGGAACTTCGTCCAAAGAAGGCCTAGGGATCAAATGGGAGGACGAAGATGGAGGAACGAGGCGAACTTGGTCTAAAGAAGGCCTACGGATCAAATGGGAGGACGAAATGGACGAACGAGACAAACTTGGTCCAAAGAAGGCCAACGGTGACGAACGAGATGAACTTGGTCCAAAGAAGGCCAACGGATCAAATGGGAGGATGAACAGGGACGAACGAGACAAACATGGTGCAAAGAAGGCCTACGGAGCAAATGGGAGGACGAAGATGGACGAACGAGACGAACTTGGTCAAAAGAAGGCCTACGGATCAAATGGGAGGACGAAGATGGACGAACGAGACGAACTTGCTCCAAAGAAGGCCAACGGATCAAATGGGAGGACGAAGATGGAGGAACGAGGCGAACTTGGTCCAAAGAAGGCCTACGGATCAAATGGGAGGACGAAGATGGACGAACGAGACGAACTTGGTCCAAAGAAGGCCAACCGATCAAATGGGAGGACGAAGATGGACGAACGAGACGAACTTGGTCCAAAGAAGGCCTACGGATCAAATGGGAGGTCGAAGATGGACGAACGAGACGAACTTGGTCCAAAGAATTCCAACGGATCAAATGGGAGGACGAAGATGGACGAACGAGACGAACTTGGTCCAAAGAAGGCCTAGGGATCAAATGGGAGGACGAAGATGGAGGAACGAGGCGAACTTGGTCTAAAGAAGGCCTACGGATCAAATGGGAGGACGAAGATGGACGAACGAGACAAACTTGGTCCAAAGAAGGCCAACGGTGACGAACGAGACGAACTTGGTCCAAAGAAGTCCAACGGATCAAATGGGAGGACGAAGAGGGACGAACGAGACAAACATGGTGCAAAGAAGGCCTACGGAGTGAATTGGAGGACGAAGATGGACGAACGAGACGAACTTGGTCAAAAGAAGGCCTACGGATCAAATGGGAGGAGGAAGATGGACGAACGAGACGAACTTGGTCCAAAGAAGGCCTACGGATCAAATGGGAGGACGAAGATGGACGAACGAGATGAACTTGGTCCAAAGAAGGCCTACGGATCAAATGGCAGGAAGAAGATGGACGAACGAGACGAACTTGGTCCAAAGAATTCCAACGGATCAAATGGGAGGACGAAGATGGACGAACGAGAGGAACTTGGTCCAAAGAAGGCCTAGGGATCAAATGGGAGGACGAAGATGGAGGAACGAGGCGAACTTGGTCTAAAGAAGGCCTACGGATCAAATGGGAGGACGAAATGGACGAACGAGACAAACTTGGTCCAAAGAAGGCCAACGGTGACGAACGAGATGAACTTGGTCCAAACAAGGCCAACGGATCAAATGGGAGGACGAACAGGGACGAACGAGACAAACATGGTGCAAAGAAGGCCTACGGAGCAAATGGGAGGACGAAGATGGACGAACGAGACGAACTTGGTCAAAAGAAGGCCTACGGATCAAATGGGAGGACGAAGATGGACGAACGAGACGAACTTGGTCCAAAGAAGGCCAACGGATCAAATGGGAGGACGAAGATGGACGAACGAGACGAACTTGGTCCAAAGAAGGCCTACGGATCAAATGGGAGGACGAAGATGGACGAACGAGACGAACTTGGTCCAAAGAAGGCCTAGGGATCAAATGGGAGGACGAAGATGGAGGAACGAGGCGAACTTGGTCCAAAGAAGGCCTACGGATCAAATGGGAGGACGAAGATGGACGAACGAGACGAACTTGGTCCAAAGAAGGCCAACCGATCAAATGGGAGGACGAAGATGGACGAACGAGACGAACTTGGTCCAAAGAAGGCCTACGGATCAAATGGGAGGACGAAGATGGACGAACGAGACGAACTTGGTCCAAAGAATTCCAACGGATCAAATGGGAGGACGAAGATGGACGAACGAGACGAACTTGGTCCAAAGAAGGCCTAGGGATCAAATGGGAGGACGAAGATGGAGGAACGAGGCGAACTTGGTCTAAAGAAGGCCTACGGATCAAATGGGAGGACGAAGATGGACGAACGAGACAAACTTGGTCCAAAGAAGGCCAACGGTGACGAACGAGACGAACTTGGTCCAAAGAAGGCCAACGGATCAAATGGGAGGACGAAGAGGGACGAACGAGCCAAACATGGTGCAAAGAAGGCCTACGGAGTGAATTGGAGGACGAAGATGGACGAACGAGACGAACTTGGTCAAAAGAAGGCCTACGGATCAAATGGGAGGAGGAAGATGGACGAACGAGACGAACTTGGTCCAAAGAAGGCCTACGGATCAAATGGGAGGACGAAGATGGACGAACGAGATGAACTTGGTCCAAAGAAGGCCTACGGATCAAATGGCAGGACGAAGATGGACGAACGAGACGAACTTGGTCCAAAGAATTCCAACGGATCAAATGGGAGGACGAAGATGGACGAACGAGAGGAACTTGGTCCAAAGAAGGCCTAGGGATCAAATGGGAGGACGAAGATGGAGGAACGAGGCGAACTTGGTCTAAAGAAGGCCTACGGATCAAATGGGAGGACGAAATGGACGAACGAGACAAACTTGGTCCAAAGAAGGCCAACGGTGACGAACGAGATGAACTTGGTCCAAACAAGGCCAACGGATCAAATGGGAGGACGAACAGGGACGAACGAGACAAACATGGTGCAAAGAAGGCCTACGGAGCAAATGGGAGGACGAAGATGGACGAACGAGACGAACTTGGTCAAAAGAAGGCCTACGGATCAAATGGGAGGACGAAGATGGACGAACGAGACGAACTTGCTCCAAAGAAGGCCAACGGATCAAATGGGAGGACGAAGATGGACGAACGAGACGAACTTGGTCCAAAGAAGGCCTACGGATCAAATGGGAGGACGAAGATGGACGAACGAGACGAACTTGGTCCAAAGAAGGCCTAGGGATCAAATGGGAGGACGAAGATGGAGGAACGAGGCGAACTTGGTCCAAAGAAGGCCTACGGATCAAATGGGAGGACGAAGATGGACGAACGAGACGAACTTGGTCCAAAGAAGGCCAACCGATCAAATGGGAGGACGAAGATGGACGAACGAGACGAACTTGGTCCAAAGAAGGCCTACGGATCAAATGGGAGGACGAAGATGGACGAACGAGACGAACTTGGTCCAAAGAATTCCAACGGATCAAATGGGAGGACGAAGATGGACGAACGAGACGAACTTGGTCCAAAGAAGGCCTAGGGATCAAATGGGAGGACGAAGATGGAGGAACGAGGCGAACTTGGTCTAAAGAAGGCCTACGGATCAAATGGGAGGACGAAGATGGACGAACGAGACAAACTTGGTCCAAAGAAGGCCAACGGTGACGAACGAGACGAACTTGGTCCAAAGAAGGCCAACGGATCAAATGGGAGGACGAAGAGGGACGAACGAGACAAACATGGTGCAAAGAAGGCCTACGGAGTGAATTGGAGGACGAAGATGGACGAACGAGACGAACTTGGTCAAAAGAAGGCCTACGGATCAAATGGGAGGAGGAAGATGGACGAACGAGACGAACTTGGTCCAAAGAAGGCCTACGGATCAAATGGGAGGACGAAGATGGACGAACGAGATGAACTTGGTCCAAAGAAGGCCTACGGATCAAATGGCAGGACGAAGATGGACGAACGAGACGAACTTGGTCCAAAGAATTCCAACGGATCAAATGGGAGGACGAAGATGGACGAACGAGAGGAACTTGGTCCAAAGAAGGCCTAGGGATCAAATGGGAGGACGAAGATGGAGGAACGAGGCGAACTTGGTCTAAAGAAGGCCTACGGATCAAATGGGAGGACGAAATGGACGAACGAGACAAACTTGGTCCAAAGAAGGCCAACGGTGACGAACGAGATGAACTTGGTCCAAAGAAGGCCAACGGATCAAATGGGAGGACGAACAGGGACGAACGAGACAAACATGGTGCAAAGAAGGCCTACGGAGCAAATGGGAGGACGAAGATGGACGAACGAGACGAACTTGGTCAAAAGAAGGCCTACGGATCAAATGGGAGGACGAAGATGGACGAACGAGACGAACTTGCTCCAAAGAAGGCCAACGGATCAAATGGGAGGACGAAGATGGACGAACGAGACGAACTTGGTCCAAAGAAGGCCTACGGATCAAATGGGAGGACGAAGATGGACGAACGAGACGAACTTGGTCCAAAGAAGGCCTACGAATCAAATGGGAGGACGAAGATGGACGAACGACACGAACTTGGTCCAAAGAAGGCCAACGGATCAAATGGGAGGACGAAGATGGACGAACGAGACGAACTTGGTCCAAAGAAGGCCTACGGATCAAATGGGAGGACGAAGATGGACGAACGAGACGAACTTGGTCCAAAGAAGGCCTACGGATCAAATGGGAGGACGAAGATGGGGGAATGAGGCGAACTTGGTCGAAAGAAGGCCTACGGATCAAATGGGAGGACGAAGATGGACGAACGAGACAAACTTGGTCCAAAGAATTCCAACGGATCAAATGGGAGGACGAAGATGGACGAACGAGACAAACTTGGTCCAAAGAATTCCAACGGATCAAATGGGAGGACGAAGGTGGTTGAACAAGACGAACTTGGTCCAAAGAAGGCCTACGGATCAAATGGGAGGACGAAGATGGACGAACGAGACGAACTTGGTCCAAAGAAGGCCTAGGGATCAAATGGGAGGACGAAGATGGACGAACGAGACGAACATGGTGCAAAGAAGGCCTACGGAGCAAATGGGAGGACGAAGATGGACGAACGAGACGAACTTGGCCCAAAGAAGGCCTAGGGATCAAATGGGAGGACGAAGATGGACGAACGAGACGAACTTGGTCCAAAGAAGGCCTACGGATCAAATGGGAGGACGAAGATGGACGAACGAGACGAACTTGGTCCAAAGAAGGCCAACGGATCAAATGGGAGGACGAAGATGGACGAACGAGACGAACTTGGTCCAAAGAAGGCCTAGGGATCAAATGGGAGGACGAAGATGGAGGGACGAGGCGAACTTGGTCCAAAGAAGGCCTACGGATCAAATGGGAGGACGAAGATGGACGAACGAGACGAACTTGGTCCAAAGAAGGCCTAGGGATCAAATGGGAGGACGAAGATGGAGGGACGAGGCGAACTTGGTCCAAAGAAGGCCTACGGATCAAATGGGAGGACGAAGATGGACGCACGAGACGAACTTGGTCCAAAGAAGGCCAACGGATCAAATGGGAGGACGAAGATGGACGAACAAGACGAACTTGATCCAAAGAAGGCCTAGGGATCAAACGGGAGGACGAAGATGGAGGAACGAGGCGAACTTGGTCCAAAGAAGGCCTACAGATCAAATGGGAGGACAAAGATGGACGAACGAGCCGAACTTGGACCAAAGAAGGCCAACGGATCAAATGGGAGGACGAAGATGGACGAACGAGACGAACTTGGTCCAAAGAAGGCCAACAGATCAAATGGGAGGACGAAGATGGACGAACGAGACGAACTTGGTCCAAAGAAGGCCTACGGATCAAATGGGAGGACGAAAATGGACGAACGAGACGAACTTGGTCCAAAGAATTCCAACGGATCAAATGGGAGGACGAAGATGGACGAACGAGACGAACTTGGTCCAAAGAAGGCCTAGGGATCAAATGGGAGGACGAAGATGGAGGAACGAGGCGAACTTGGTCTAAAGAAGGCCTACGGATCAAATGGGAGGACGAAGATGGACGAACGAGACAAACTTGGTCCAAAGAAGGCCAACGGTGACGAACGAGACGAACTTGGTCCAAAGAAGGCCAACGGATCAAATGGGAGGATGAAGAGGGACGAACGAGACAAACATGGTGCAAAGAAGGCCTACGGAGTGAATGGGAGGACGAAGATGGACGAACGAGACGAACTTGGTCAAAAGAAGGCCTACGGATCAAATGGGAGGAGGAAGATGGACGAACGAGACGAACTTGGTCCAAAGAAGGCCTACGGATCAAATGGGAGGACGAAGATGGACGAACGAGACGAACTTGGTCCAAAGAAGGCCTACGGATCAAATGGCAGGACGAAGATGGACGAACGAGACGAACTTGGTCCAAAGAATTCCAACGGATCAAATGGGAGGACGAAGATGGACGAACGAGAGGAACTTGGTCCAAAGAAGGCCTAGGGATCAAATGGGAGGACGAAGATGGAGGAACGAGGCGAACTTGGTCTAAAGAAGGCCTACGGATCAAATGGGAGGACGAAATGGACGAACGAGACAAACTTGGTCCAAAGAAGGCCAACGGTGACGAACGAGATGAACTTGGTCCAAAGAAGGCCAACGGATCAAATGGGAGGACGAACAGGGACGAACGAGACAAACATGGTGCAAAGAAGGCCTACGGAGCAAATGGGAGGACGAAGATGGAGGGACGAGGCGAACTTGGTCCAAAGAAGGCCTACGGATCAAATGGGAGGACGAAGATGGACGAACGAGACGAACTTGGTCCAAAGAAGGCCTAGGGATCAAATGGGAGGACGAAGATGGAGGGACGAGGCGAACTTGGTCCAAAGAAGGCCTACGGATCAAATGGGAGGACGAAGATGGACGCACGAGACGAACTTGGTCCAAAGAAGGCCAACGGATCAAATGGGAGGACGAAGATGGACGAACGAGACGAACTTGATCCAAAGAAGGCCTAGGGATCAAACGGGAGGACGAAGATGGAGGAACGAGGCGAACTTGGTCCAAAGAAGGCCTACAGATCAAATGGGAGGACAAAGATGGACGAACGAGCCGAACTTGGACCAAAGAAGGCCAACGGATCAAATGGGAGGACGAAGATGGACGAACGAGACGAACATGGCCCAAAGAAAGCCTACGGATCAAATGGGAGGACGATGATGGACGAACGAGACGAACCTGGTCCAACGAAGGCCAACGGATCAAATGGGAGGACGAAGATGGACGAACGAAACGAACTTGGTCCAAAGAAGGCCTAGGGATCAAATGGGAGGACGAAGATGGAGGAACGAGGCGAACTTGGTCCAAAGAAGGCCTACGGATCAAATGGGAGGACGAAGATGGACGAACGAGCCGAACTTGGTCCAAAGAAGGCCAACAGATCAAATGGGAGGACGAAGATGGACGAACGAGACGAACTTGGTCCAAAGAAGGCCTACGGATCAAATGGGAGGACGAAGATGGACGAACGAGACGAACTTGGTCCAAAGAATTCCAACGGATCAAATGGGAGGACGAAGATGGACGAACGAGACGAACTTGGTCCAAAGAAGGCCTAGGGATCAAATGGGAGGACGAAGATGGAGGAACGAGGCGAACTTGGTCTAAAGAAGGCCTACGGATCAAATGGGAGGACGAAGATGGACGAACGAGACAAACTTGGTCCAAAGAAGGCCAACGGTGACGAACGAGACGAACTTGGTCCAAAGAAGGCCAACGGATCAAATGGGAGGACGAAGAGGGACGAACGAGACAAACATGGTGCAAAGAAGGCCTACGGAGTGAATGGGAGGACGAAGATGGACGAACGAGACGAACTTGGTCAAAAGAAGGCCTACGGATCAAATGGGAGGAGGAAGATGGACGAACGAGACGAACTTGGTCCAAAGAAGGCCTACGGATCAAATGGGAGGACGAAGATGGACGAACGAGACGAACTTGGTCCAAAGAAGGCCTACGGATCAAATGGCAGGACGAAGATGGACGAACGAGACGAACTTGGTCCAAAGAATTCCAACGGATCAAATGGGAGGACGAAGATGGACGAACGAGAGGAACTTGGTCCAAAGAAGGCCTAGGGATCAAATGGGAGGACGAAGATGGAGGAACGAGGCGAACTTGGTCTAAAGAAGGCCTACGGATCAAATGGGAGGACGAAATGGACGAACGAGACAAACTTGGTCCAAAGAAGGCCAACGGTGACGAACGAGATGAACTTGGTCCAAAGAAGGCCAACGGATCAAATGGGAGGACGAACAGGGACGAACGAGACAAACATGGTGCAAAGAAGGCCTACGGAGCAAATGGGAGGACGAAGATGGAGGGACGAGGCGAACTTGGTCCAAAGAAGGCCTACGGATCAAATGGGAGGACGAAGATGGACGAACGAGACGAACTTGGTCCAAAGAAGGCCTAGGGATCAAATGGGAGGACGAAGATGGAGGGACGAGGCGAACTTGGTCCAAAGAAGGCCTACGGATCAAATGGGAGGACGAAGATGGACGCACGAGACGAACTTGGTCCAAAGAAGGCCAACGGATCAAATGGGAGGACGAAGATGGACGAACGAGACGAACTTGATCCAAAGAAGGCCTAGGGATCAAACGGGAGGACGAAGATGGAGGAACGAGGCGAACTTGGTCCAAAGAAGGCCTACAGATCAAATGGGAGGACAATGATGGACGAACGAGCCGAACTTGGACCAAAGAAGGCCAACGGATCAAATGGGAGGACGAAGATGGACGAACGAGACGAACATGGCCCAAAGAAAGCCTACGGATCAAATGGGAGGACGATGATGGACGAACGAGACGAACCTGGTCCAACGAAGGCCAACGGATCAAATGGGAGGACGAAGATGGACGAACGAGACGAACTTGGTCCAAAGAAGGCCTAGGGATCAAATGGGAGGACGAAGATGGAGGAACGAGGCGAACTTGGTCCAAAGAAGGCCTACGGATCAAATGGGAGGACGAAGATGGACGAACGAGCCGAACTTGGTCCAAAGAAGGCCAACCGATCAAATGGGAGGACGAAGATGGACGAACGAGACGAACTTGGTCCAAAGAAGGCCTACGGATCAAATGGGAGGACGAAGATGGACGAACGAGACGAACTTGGTCCAAAGAATTCCAACGGATCAAATGGGAGGACGAAGATGGACGAACGAGACGAACTTGGTCGAAAGAAGGCCTAGGGATCAAATGGGAGGACGAAGATGGAGGAACGAGGCGAACTTGGTCTAAAGAAGGCCTACGGATCAAATGGGAGGACGAAGATGGACGAACGAGACAAACTTGGTCCAAAGAAGGCCAACGGTGACGAACGAGACGAACTTGGTCCAAAGAAGGCCAACGGATCAAATGGGAGGACGAACAGGGACGAACGAGACAAACATGGTGCAAAGAAGGCCTACGGAGCAAATGGGAGGACGAAGATGGACGAACGAGACGAACTTGGTCAAAAGAAGGCCTACGGATCAAATGGGTGGACGAAGATGGACGAACGAGACGAACATGCTCCAAAGAAGGCCAACGGATCAAATGGGAGGACGAAGATGGACGAACGAGACGAACTTGGTCCAAAGAAGGCCTACGGATCAAATGGGAGGACGAAGATGGACGAACGAGACAAACTTGGTCCAAAGAAGGCCTACGGATCAAATGGGAGGACGAAGATGGACGAACGACACGAACTTGGTCCAAAGAAGGCCAACGGATCAAATGGGAGGACGAAGATGGACGAACGAGACGAACTTGGTCCAAAGAAGGCCTACGGATCAAATGGGAGGACGAAGATGGATGAACGAGACGAACTTGGTCCAAAGAAGGCCTACGGATCAAATGGGAGGACGAAGATGGGGGAATGAGGCGAACTTGGTCGAAAGAAGGCCTACGGATCAAATGGGAGGACGAAGATGGACGAACGAGACAAACTTGGTCCAAAGAATTCCAACGGATCAAATGGGAGGACGAAGATGGACGAACGAGACAAACTTGGTCCAAAGAATTCCAACGGATCAAATGGGAGGACGAAGGTGGTTGAACAAGACGAACTTGGTCCAAAGAAGGCCTACGGATCAAATGGGAGGACGAAGATGGACGAACGAGACGAACTTGGTCCAAAGAAGGCCTAGGGATCAAATGGGAGGACGAAGATGGACGAACGAGACGAACATGGTGCAAAGAAGGCCTACGGAGCAAATGGGAGGACGAAGATGGACGAACGAAACGAACTTGGCCCAAAGAAGGCCTAGGGATCAAATGGGAGGACGAAGATGGACGAACGAGACGAACTTGGTCCAAAGAAGGCCTACGGATCAAATGGGAGGACGAAGATGGACGAACGAGACGAACTTGGTCCAAAGAAGGCCAACGGATCAAATGGGAGGACGAAGATGGACGAACGAGACGAACTTGGTCCAAAGAAGGCCTAGGGATCAAATGGGAGGACGAAGATGGAGGGACGAGGCGAACTTGGTCCAAAGAAGGCCTACGGATCAAATGGGAGGACGAAGATGGACGAACGAGACGAACTTGGTCCAAAGAAGGCCTAGGGATCAAATGGGAGGACGAAGATGGAGGGACGAGGCGAACTTGGTCCAAAGAAGGCCTACGGATCAAATGGGAGGACGAAGATGGACGCACGAGACGAACTTGGTCCAAAGAAGGCCAACGGATCAAAAGGGAGGACGAAGATGGACGAACGAGACGAACTTGATCCAAAGAAGGCCTAGGGATCAAACGGGAGGACGAAGATGGAGGAACGAGGCGAACTTGGTCCAAAGAAGGCCTACAGATCAAATGGGAGGACAAAGATGGACGAACGAGCCGAACTTGGACCAAAGAAGGCCAACGGATCAAATGGGAGGACGAAGATGGACGAACGAGACGAACTTGGCCCAAAGAAAGCCTACGGATCAAATGGGAGGACGATGATGGACGAACGAGACGAACCTGGTCCAACGAAGGCCAACGGATCAAATGGGAGGACGAAGATGGACGAACGAGACGAACTTGGTCCAAAGAAGGCCTAGGGATCAAATGGGTGGACGAAGATGGAGGAACGAGGCGAACTTGGTCCAAAGAAGGCCTACGGATCAAATGGGAGGACGAAGATGGACGAACGAGACGAACTTGGTCCAAAGAAGACCAACAGATCAAATGGGAGGACGAAGATGGACGAACGAGACGAACTTGGTCCAAAGAAGGCCTACGGATCAAATGGGAGGACGAAGATGGACGAACGAGACGAACTTGGTCCAAAGAATTCCAACGGATCAAATGGGAGGACGAAGATGGACGAACGAGACGAACTTGGTCCAAAGAAGGCCTAGGGATCAAATGGGAGGACGAAGATGGAGGAACGAGGCGAACTTGGTCTAAAGAAGGCCTACGGATCAAATGGGAGGACGAAGATGGACGAACGAGACAAACTTGGTCCAAAGAAGGCCAACGGTGACGAACGAGACGAACTTGGTCCAAAGAAGGCCAACGGATCAAATGGGAAGACGAAGAGGGACGAACGAGACAAACATGGTGCAAAGAAGGCCTACGGAGTGAATGGGAGGACGAAGATGGACGAACGAGACGAACTTGGTCAAAAGAAGGCCTACGGATCAAATGGGAGGAGGAAGATGGACGAACGAGACGAACTTGGTCCAAAGAAGGCCTACGGATCAAATGGGAGGACGAAGATGGACGAACGAGACGAACTTGGTCCAAAGAAGGCCTACGGATCAAATGGCAGGACGAAGATGGACGAACGAGACGAACTTGGTCCAAAGAATTCCAACGGATCAAATGGGAGGACGAAGATGGACGAACGAGAGGAACTTGGTCCAAAGAAGGCCTAGGGATCAAATGGGAGGACGAAGATGGAGGAACGAGGCGAACTTGGTCTAAAGAAGGCCTACGGATCAAATGGGAGGACGAAATGGACGAACGAGACAAACTTGGTCCAAAGAAGGCCAACGGTGACGAACGAGATGAACTTGGTCCAAAGAAGGCCAACGGATCAAATGGGAGGACGAACAGGGACGAACGAGACAAACATGGTGCAAAGAAGGCCTACGGAGCAAATGGGAGGACGAAGATGGAGGGACGAGGCGAACTTGGTCCAAAGAAGGCCTACGGATCAAATGGGAGGACGAAGATGGACGAACGAGACGAACTTGGTCCAAAGAAGGCCTAGGGATCAAATGGGAGGACGAAGATGGAGGGACGAGGCGAACTTGGTCCAAAGAAGGCCTACGGATCAAATGGGAGGACGAAGATGGACGCACGAGACGAACTTGGTCCAAAGAAGGCCAACGGATCAAATGGGAGGACGAAGATGGACGAACGAGACGAACTTGATCCAAAGAAGGCCTAGGGATCAAACGGGAGGACGAAGATGGAGGAACGAGGCGAACTTGGTCCAAAGAAGGCCTACAGATCAAATGGGAGGACAAAGATGGACGAACGAGCCGAACTTGGACCAAAGAAGGCCAACGGATCAAATGGGAGGACGAAGATGGATGAACGAGACGAACTTGGCCCAAAGAAAGCCTACGGATCAAATGGGAGGACGATGATGGACGAACGAGACGAACCTGGTCCAACGAAGGCCAACGGATCAAATGGGAGGACGAAGATGGACGAACGAGACGAACTTGGTCCAAAGAAGGCCTAGGGATCAAATGGGAGGACGAAGATGGAGGAACGAGGCGAACTTGGTCCAAAGAAGGCCTACGGATCAAATGGGAGGACGAAGATGGACGAACGAGACGAACTTGGTCCAAAGAAGGCCAACGGATGAAATGGGAGGACGAAGATGGACGAACGAGATGAACTTGGTCCAAAGAAGGCCTACGGATCAAATGGGAGGACGAAGATGGACGAACGAGACGAACTTGGTCCAAAGAATTCCAACGGATCAAATGGGAGGACGAAGATGGACGAACGAGACGAACTTGGTCCAAAGAAGGCCTAGGGATCAAATGGGAGGACGAAGATGGAGGAACGAGGCGAACTTGGTCCAAAGAAGGCCTACGGATCAAATGGGAGGACGAAGATGGACGAACGAGACGAACTTGGTCCAAAGAATTCCAACGGATCAAATGGGAGGACGAAGATGGACGAACGAGACGAACTTGGTCCAAAGAAGGCCTAGGGATCAAATGGGAGGACGAAGATGGACGAACGAGGCGAACTTGGTCTAAAGAAGCCCTACGGATCAAATGGGAGGACGAAGATGGACGAACGAGACAAACTTGGTCCAAAGAAGGCCAACGGTGACGAACGAGACGAACTTGGTCCAAAGAAGGCCTACGGATCAAATGGGAGGACGAAGATGGACGAACGAGACGAACTTGGTCCAAAGAATTCCAACGGATCAAATGGGAGGACGAAGATGGACGAACGAGACGAACTTGGTCCAAAGAAGGCCAACGGATGAAATGGGAGGACGAAGATGGACGAACGAGATGAACTTGGTCCAAAGAAGGCCTACGGATCAAATGGGAGGACGAAGATGGACGAACGAGACGAACTTGGTCCAAAGAATTCCAACGGATCAAATGGGAGGACGAAGATGGACGAACGAGACGAACTTGGTCCAAAGAAGGCCTAGGGATCAAATGGGAGGACGAAGATGGACGAACGAGGCGAACTTGGTCTAAAGAAGCCCTACGGATCAAATGGGAGGACGAAGATGGACGAACGAGACAAACTTGGTCCAAAGAAGGCCAACGGTGACGAACGAGACGAACTTGGTCCAAAGAAGGCCAACGGATCAAATGGGAGGACGAAGAGGGACGAACGAGACGAACTTGGTCCAAAGAAGGCCTACGGATCAAATGGGAGGACGAAGATGGACGAACGAGACGAACATGGTCAAAAGAAGGCCTACGGATCAAATGGGAGGACGAAGATGGACGAACGAGACGAACTTGGTCCAAAGAAGGCCTACGGATCAAATGGGAGGACGAAGATGGACGAACGAGACGAACTTGCTCCAAAGAAGGCCAACGGATCAAATGGGAGGACGAAGATGGACGAACGAGACAAACATGGTGCAAAGAAGGCCTACGGAGTGAATGGGAGGACGAAGATGGACGAACGAGACGAACTTGGTCAAAAGAAGGCCTACGGATCAAATGGGATGAGGAAGATGGACGAACGAGACGAACTTGGTCCAAAGAAGGCCTACGGATCAAATGGGAGGACGAAGATGGACGAACGAGACGAACTTGGTCCAAAGAAGGCCTACGGATCAAATGGCAGGACGAAGATGGACGAACGAGACGAACTTGGTCCAAAGAATTCCAACGGATCAAATGGGAGGACGAAGATGGACGAACGAGAGGAACTTGGTCCAAAGAAGGCCTAGGGATCAAATGGGAGGACGAAGATGGAGGAACGAGGCGAACTTGGTCTAAAGAAGGCCTACGGATCAAATGGGAGGACGAAATGGACGAACGAGACAAACTTGGTCCAAAGAAGGCCAACGGTGACGAACGAGATGAACTTGGTCCAAAGAAGGCCAACGGATCAAATGGGAGGACGAACAGGGACGAACGAGACAAACATGGTGCAAAGAATGCCTACGGAGCAAATGGGAGGACGAAGATGGACGAACGAGACGAACTTGGTCGAAAGAATGCCTACGGATCAAATGGGAGGACGAAGATGGACGAACGAGACGAACTTGGTCCAAAGAAGGCCTACGGATCAAATGGGAAGACGAAGATGGACGAACGAGACGAACTTGGTCAAAAGAAGGCCTACGGATCAAATGGGAGGACGAAGATGGACGAACGAGACGAACTTGGTCCAAAGAAGGCCTACGGATCAAATGGGAGGACGAAGATGGACGAACGAGACGAACTTGCTCCAAAGAAGGCCAACGGATCAAATGGGAGGACGAAGATGGACGAACGAGACGAACTTGGTCCAAAGAAGGCCTACGGATCAAATGGGAGGACGAAGATGGACGAACGAGACGAACTTGGTCCAAAGAATTCCAACGGATCAAATGGGAGGACGAAGATGGACGAACGAGACGAACTTGGTCCAAAGAAGGCCTAGGGATCAAATGGGAGGACGAAGATGGAGGAACGAGGCGAACTTGGTCTAAAGAAGGCCTACGGATCAAATGGGAGGACGAAGATGGACGAACGAGACAAACTTGGTACAAAGAAGGCCAACGGTGACGAACGAGACGAACTTGGTCCAAAGAAGGCCAACGGTGACGAACGAGACGAACTTGGTCCAAAGAATTCCAACGGATCAAATGGGAGGACGAAGATGGACGAACGAGACGAACTTGGTCAAAAGAAGGCCTACGGATCAAATGGGAGGAGGAAGATGGACGAACGAGACGAACTTGGTCCAAAGAAGGCCTAAGGATCAAATGGGAGGACGAAGATGGACGAACGAGACGAACTTGGTCCAAAGAAGGCCAACGGATCAAATGGGAGGACGAAGATGGACGAACGAGACGAACTTGGTCAAAAGAAGGCCTAAGGATCAAATGGGAGGACGAAGATGGACGAACGAGACAAACTTGGTCCAAAGAAGGCCAACGGTGACGAACGAGACGAACTTGGTCAAAAGAAGGCCAACGGATCAAATGGGAGGACGAAGAGGGACGAACGAGACAAACATGGTGCAAAGAAGGCCTACGGAGTGAATGGGAGGACGAAGATGGATGAACGAGACGAACTTGGTCAAAAGAAGGCCTACGGATCAAATGGGAGGAGGAAGATGGACGAACGAGACGAACTTGGTCCAAAGAAGGCCTACGGATCAAATGGGAGGACGAAGATGGACGAACGAGACGAACTTGGTCCAAAGAAGGCCTACGGATCAAATGGCAGGACGAAGATGGACGAACGAGACGAACTTGGTCCAAAGAATTCCAACGGATCAAATGGGAGGACGAAGATGGACGAACGAGAGGAACTTGGTCCAAAGAAGGCCTAGGGATCAAATGGGAGGACGAAGATGGAGGAACGAGGCGAACTTGGTCTAAAGAAGGCCTACGGATCAAATGGGAGGACGAAATGGACGAACGAGACAAACTTGGTCCAAAGAAGGCCAACGGTGACGAACGAGATGAACTTGGTCCAAAGAAGGCCAACGGATCAAATGGGAGGACGAACAGGGACGAACGAGACAAACATGGTGCAAAGAAGGCCTACGGAGCAAATGGGAGGACGAAGATGGACGAACGAGACGAACTTGGTCGAAAGAAGGCCTACGGATCAAATGGGAGGACGAAGATGGACGAACGAGACGAACTTGGTCCAAAGAAGGCCTACGGATCAAATGGGAGGACGAAGATGGACGAACGAGACGAACTTGGTCAAAAGAAGGCCTACGGATCAAATGGGAGGACGAAGATGGACGAACGAGACGAACTTGGTCCAAAGAAGGCCTACGGATCAAATGGGAGGACGAAGATGGACGAACGAGACGAACTTGCTCCAAAGAAGGCCAACGGATCAAATGGGAGGACGAAGATGGACGAACGAGACGAACTTGGTCCAAAGAAGGCCTACGGATCAAATGGGAGGACGAAGATGGACGAACGAGACGAACTTGGTCCAAAGAATTCCAACGGATCAAATGGGAGGACGAAGATGGACGAACGAGACGAACTTGGTCCAAAGAAGGCCTAGGGATCAAATGGGAGGACGAAGATGGAGGAACGAGGCGAACTTGGTCTAAAGAAGGCCTACGGATCAAATGGGAGGACGAAGATGGACGAACGAGACAAACTTGGTACAAAGAAGGCCAACGGTGACGAACGAGACGAACTTGGTCCAAAGAAGGCCAACGGATCAAATGGGAGGACGAAGAGGGACGAACGAGACAAACATGGTGCAAAGAAGGCCTACGGAGTAAATGGGAGGACGAAGATGGACGAACGAGACGAACTTGGTCAAAAGAAGGCCTACGGATCAAATGGGAGGACGAAGATGGACGAACGAGACGAACTTGGTCCAAAGAAGGCCTAAGGATCAAATGGGAGGACGAAGATGGACGAACGAGACGAACTTGGTCCAAAGAAGGCCAACGGATCAAATGGGAGGACGAAGATGGACGAACGAGACGAACTTGGTCAAAAGAAGGCCTACGGATCAAATGGGAGGACGAAGATGGACGAACGAGACGAACTTGGTCCAAAGAAGGCCTACGGATCAAATGGGAGGACGAAGATGGACGAACGAGACAAACTTGGTACAAAGAAGGCCAACGGTGACGAACGAGACGAACTTGGTCCAAAGAAGGCCAACGGATCAAATGGGAGGACGAAGAGGGACGAACGAGACAAACATGGTGCAAAGAAGGCCTACGGAGTAAATGGGAGGACGAAGATGGACGAACGAGACGAACTTGGTCAAAAGAAGGCCTACGGATCAAATGGGAGGAGGAAAATGGACGAACGAGACGAACTTGGTCCAAAGAAGGCCTAAGGATCAAATGGGAGGACGAAGATGGACGAACGAGACGAACTTGGTCCAAAGAAGGCCAACGGATCAAATGGGAGGACGAAGATGGACGAACGAGACGAACTTGGTCAAAAGAAGGCCTACGGATCAAATGGGAGGACGAAGATGGACGAACGAGACAAACTTGGTCCAAAGAAGGCCAACGGTGACGAACGAGACGAACTTGGTCCAAAGAAGGCCAACGGATCAAATGGGAGGACGAAGAGGGACGAACGAGACAAACATGGTGCAAAGAAGGCCTACGGAGTGAATGGGAGGACGAAGATGGACGAACGAGACGAACTTGGTCAAAAGAAGGCCTACGGATCAAATGGGAGGAGGAAGATGGACGAACGAGACGAACTTGGTCCAAAGAAGGCCTACGGATCAAATGGGAGGACGAAGATGGACGAACGAGACGAACTTGGTCCAAAGAAGGCCTACGGATCAAATGGCAGGACGAAGATGGACGAACGAGACGAACTTGGTCCAAAGAATTCCAACGGATCAAATGGGAGGACGAAGATGGACGAACGAGAGGAACTTGGTCCAAAGAAGGCCTAGGGATCAAATGGGAGGACGAAGATGGAGGAACGAGGCGAACTTGGTCTAAAGAAGGCCTACGGATCAAATGGGAGGACGAAATGGACGAACGAGACAAACTTGGTCCAAAGAAGGCCAACGGTGACGAACGAGATGAACTTGGTCCAAAGAAGGCCAACGGATCAAATGGGAGGACGAACAGGGACGAACGAGACAAACATGGTGCAAAGAAGGCCTACGGAGCAAATGGGAGGACGAAGATGGACGAACGAGACGAACTTGGTCGAAAGAAGGCCTACGGATCAAATGGGAGGACGAAGATGGACGAACGAGACGAACTTGGTCCAAAGAAGGCCTACGGATCAAATGGGAGGACGAAGATGGACGAACGAGACGAACTTGGTCAAAAGAAGGCCTACGGATCAAATGGGAGGACGAAGATGGACGAACGAGACGAACTTGCTCCAAAGAAGGCCAACGGATCAAATGGGAGGACGAAGATGGACGAACGAGACGAACTTGGTCCAAAGAAGGCCTACGGATCAAATGGGAGGACGAAGATGGACGAACGAGACGAACTTGGTCCAAAGAATTCCAACGGATCAAATGGGAGGACGAAGATGGACGAACGAGACGAACTTGGTCCAAAGAAGGCCTAGGGATCAAATGGGAGGACGAAGATGGAGGAACGAGGCGAACTTGGTCTAAAGAAGGCCTACGGATCAAATGGGAGGACGAAGATGGACGAACGAGACAAACTTGGTACAAAGAAGGCCAACGGTGACGAACGAGACGAACTTGGTCCAAAGAAGGCCAACGGATCAAATGGGAGGACGAAGAGGGACGAACGAGACAAACATGGTGCAAAGAAGGCCTACGGAGTAAATGGGAGGACGAAGATGGACGAACGAGACGAACTTGGTCAAAAGAAGGCCTACGGATCAAATGGGAGGAGGAAGATGGACGAACGAGACGAACTTGGTCCAAAGAAGGCCTAAGGATCAAATGGGAGGACGAAGATGGACGAACGAGACGAACTTGGTCCAAAGAAGGCCAACGGATCAAATGGGAGGACGAAGATGGACGAACGAGACGAACTTGGTCAAAAGAAGGCCTACGGATCAAATGGGAGGACGAAGATGGACGAACGAGACAAACTTGGTCCAAAGAAGGCCAACGGTGACGAACGAGACGAACTTGGTCCAAAGAAGGCCAACGGATCAAATGGGAGGACGAAGAGGGACGAACGAGACAAACATGGTGCAAAGAAGGCCTACGGAGTGAATGGGAGGACGAAGATGGACGAACGAGACGAACTTGGTCCAAAGAAGGCCAACGGATCAAATGGGAGGACGAAGATGGACGAACGAGACGAACTTGGTCAAAAGAAGGCCTACGGATCAAATGGGAGGACGAAGATGGACGAACGAGACGAACTTGGTCCAAAGAAGGCCTACGGAGTAAATGGGAGGACGAAGATGGACGAACGAGACGAACTTGGTCAAAAGAAGGCCTACGGATCAAATGGGAGGAGGAAGATGGACGAACGAGACGAACTTGGTCCAAAGAAGGCCTAAGGATCAAATGGGAGGACGAAGATAGACGAACGAGACGAACTTGGTCCAAAGAAGGCCAACGGATCAAATGGGAGGACGAAGATGGACGAACGAGACGAACTTGGTCCAAAGAAGGCCTACGGATCAAATGGGAGGACGAAGATGGACGAACGAGACGAACTTGGTCCAAAGAATTCCAACGGATCAAATGGGAGGACGAAGATGGACGAACGAGAGGAACTTGGTCCAAAGAAGGCCTAGGGATCAAATGGGAGGACGAAGATGGAGGAACGAGGCGAACTTGGTCTAAAGAAGGCCTACGGATCAAATGGGAGGACGAAATGGACGAACGAGACAAACTTGGTCCAAAGAAGGCCAACGGTGACGAACGAGATGAACTTGGTCCAAAGAAGGCCAACGGATCAAATGGGAGGACGAACAGGGACGAACGAGACAAACATGGTGCAAAGAAGGCCTACGGAGCAAATGGGAGGACGAAGATGGACGAACGAGACGAACTTGGTCGAAAGAAGGCCTACGGATCAAATGGGAGGACGAAGATGGACGAACGAGACGAACTTGGTCCAAAGAAGGCCTACGGATCAAATGGGAGGACGAAGATGGACGAACGAGACGAACTTGGTCAAAAGAAGGCCTACGGATCAAATGGGAGGACGAAGATGGACGAACGAGACGAACTTGCTCCAAAGAAGGCCAACGGATCAAATGGGAGGACGAAGATGGACGAACGAGACGAACTTGGTCCAAAGAAGGCCTACGGATCAAATGGGAGGACGAAGATGGACGAACGAGACGAACTTGGTCCAAAGAATTCCAACGGATCAAATGGGAGGACGAAGATGGACGAACGAGACGAACTTGGTCCAAAGAAGGCCTAGGGATCAAATGGGAGGACGAAGATGGAGGAACGAGGCGAACTTGGTCTAAAGAAGGCCTACGGATCAAATGGGAGGACGAAGATGGACGAACGAGACAAACTTGGTACAAAGAAGGCCAACGGTGACGAACGAGACGAACTTGGTCCAAAGAAGGCCAACGGATCAAATGGGAGGACGAAGAGGGACGAACGAGACAAACATGGTGCAAAGAAGGCCTACGGAGTAAATGGGAGGACGAAGATGGACGAACGAGACGAACTTGGTCAAAAGAAGGCCTACGGATCAAATGGGAGGAGGAAGATGGACGAACGAGACGAACTTGGTCCAAAGAAGGCCTAAGGATCAAATGGGAGGACGAAGATGGACGAACGAGACGAACTTGGTCCAAAGAAGGCCAACGGATCAAATGGGAGGACGAAGATGGACGAACGAGACGAACTTGGTCAAAAGAAGGCCTACGGATCAAATGGGAGGACGAAGATGGACGAACGAGACAAACTTGGTCCAAAGAAGGCCAACGGTGACGAACGAGACGAACTTGGTCCAAAGAAGGCCAACGGATCAAATGGGAGGACGAAGAGGGACGAACGAGACAAACATGGTGCAAAGAAGGCCTACGGAGTGAATGGGAGGACGAAGATGGACGAACGAGACGAACTTGGTCCAAAGAAGGCCAACGGATCAAATGGGAGGACGAAGATGGACGAACGAGACGAACTTGGTCAAAAGAAGGCCTACGGATCAAATGGGAGGACGAAGATGGACGAACGAGACGAACTTGGTCCAAAGAAGGCCTACGGAGTAAATGGGAGGACGAAGATGGACGAACGAGACGAACTTGGTCAAAAGAAGGCCTACGGATCAAATGGGAGGAGGAAGATGGACGAACGAGACGAACTTGGTCCAAAGAAGGCCTAAGGATCAAATGGGAGGACGAAGATAGACGAACGAGACGAACTTGGTCCAAAGAAGGCCAACGGATCAAATGGGAGGACGAAGATGGACGAACGAGACGAACTTGGTCCAAAGAAGGCCTACGGATCAAATGGGAGGACGAAGATGGACGAACGAGACGAACTTGGTCCAAAGAATTCCAACGGATCAAATGGGAGGACGAAGATGGACGAACGAGAGGAACTTGGTCCAAAGAAGGCCTAGGGATCAAATGGGAGGACGAAGATGGAGGAACGAGGCGAACTTGGTCTAAAGAAGGCCTACGGATCAAATGGGAGGACGAAGATGGACGAACGAGACGAACTTGGTCCAAAGAAGGCCAACGGATCAAATGGGAGGACGAAGATGGACGAACGAGACGAACATGGTCCAAAGAAGGCCTAGGGATCAAACGGGAGGACGAAGATGGAGGAACGAGGCGAACTTGTTCCAAAGAACGCCTACAGATCAAATGGGAGGGCGAAGATGGACGAACGAGACGAACTTTGTCCAAAGAAGGCCAACGGATCAAATTGGAGGACGAAGATGGACGAACGAGACGAACTTGGCCCAAAGAAGGCCTACGGATCAAATGTGAGGACGAAGATGGACGAACGAGACGAACTTGGTCCAACGAAGGCCAACGGATCAAAGGGGAGGACGAAGATGGACGAACGAGACGAACTTGGTCCAAAGAAGGCCAACATATCAAATGGGAGGACGAAGATGGACGAACGAGACGAACTTGGTCCAAAGAATTCCAACGGATCAAATGGGAGGACGAAGATGGACGAACGAGACGAACTTGGTCCAAAGAAGGCCTAGGGATCAAATGGGAGGACGAAGATGGAGGAACGAGGCGAACATGGTCTAAAGAAGGCCTACGGATCAAATGGGAGGACGAAGATGGACGAACGAGACAAACTTGGTCCAAAGAAGGCCAACGGTGACGAACGAGACGAACTTGGTCCAAAGAAGGCCAACGGATCAAATGGGAGGACGAAGAGGGACGAACGAGACATACATGGTGCAAAGAAGGCCTACGGAGTGAATGGGAGGACGAAGATGGACGAACGAGACGAACTTGGTCAAAAGAAGGCCTACGGATCAAATGGGAGGAGGAAGATGGACGAACGAGACGAACTTGGTCCAAAGAAGGCCTACGGATCAAATGGGAGGACGAAGATGGACGAACGAGACGAACTTGGTCCAAAGAAGGCCTACGGATCAAATGGCAGGACGAAGATGGACGAACGAGACGAACTTGGTCCAAAGAATTCCAACGGATCAAATGGGAGGACGAAGATGGACGAACGAGAGGAACTTGGTCCAAAGAAGGCCTAGGGATCAAATGGGAGGACGAAGATGGAGGAACGAGGCGAACTTGGTCTAAAGAAGGCCTACGGATCAAATGGGAGGACGAAATGGACGAACGAGACAAACTTGGTCCAAAGAAGGCCAACGGTGACGAACGAGATGAACTTGGTCCAAAGAAGGCCAACGGATCAAATGGGAGGACGAACAGGGACGAACGAGACAAACATGGTGCAAAGAAGGCCTACGGAGCAAATGGGAGGACGAAGATGGACGAACGAGACGAACTTGGTCAAAAGAAGGCCTACGGATCAAATGGGAGGACGAAGATGGACGAACGAGACGAACTTGGTCCAAAGAAGGCCTAGGGATCAAACGGGAGGACGAAGATGGAGGAACGAGGCGAACTTGGTCGAAAGAAGGCCTACGGATCAAATGGGAGGACGAAGATGGACGAACGAGACAAACTTGGTCCAAAGAAGGCCAACGGTGACGAACGAGACGAACTTGGTCCAAAGAAGGCCAACGGATCAAATGGGAGGACGAAGAGGGGCGAACGAGACAAACATGGTGCAAAGAAGGCCTACGGAGTGAATGGGAGGACGAAGATGGACGAACGAGACGAACTTGGTCAAAAGAAGGCCTACGGATCAAATGGGAGGAGGAAGATGGACGAACGAGACGAACTTGGTCCAAAGAAGGCCTACGGATCAAATGGGAGGACGAAGATGGACGAACGAGACGAACTTGGTCCAAAGAAGGCCTACGGATCAAATGGCAGGACGAAGATGGACGAACGAGACGAACTTGGTCCAAAGAATTCCAACGGATCAAATGGGAGGACGAAGATGGACGAACGAGAGGAACTTGGTCCAAAGAAGGCCTAGGGATCAAATGGGAGGACGAAGATGGAGGAACGAGGCGAACTTGGTCTAAAGAAGGCCTACGGATCAAATGGGAGGACGAAGATGGACGAACGAGACAAACTTGGTACAAAGAAGGCCAACGGCGACGAACGAGACGAACTTGGTCAAAAGAAGGCCTACGGATCAAATGGGAGGACGAAGATGGACGAACGAGACGAACTTGGTCCAAAGAAGGCCTACGGATCAAATGGGAGGACGAAGATGGACGAACGTGACGAACTTGGTCAAAAGAAGGCCTACGGATCAAATGGGAGGACGAAGATGGACGAACGAGACGAACTTGGTCCAAAGAAGGCCTACGGATCAAATGGGAGGACGAAGATGGACGAACGAGACGAACTTGGTCCAAAGAAGGCCAACGGATCAAATGGGAGGACGAAGATGGACGAACGAGACGAACTTGGTCCAAAGAAGGCCTACGGATCAAATGGGAGGACGAAGATGGACGAACGAGACGAACTTGGTCCAAAGAATTCCAACGGATCAAATGGGAGGACGAAGATGGACGAACGAGACGAACTTGGTCCAAAGAAGGCCTAGGGATCAAATGGGAGGACGAAGATGGAGGAACGAGGCGAACTTGGTCTAAAGAAGGCCTACGGATCAAATGGGAGGACGAAGATGGACGAACGAGACAAACTTGGTACAAAGAAGGCCAACGGCGACGAACGAGACGAACTTGGTCCAAAGAAGGCCAACGGATCAAATGGGAGGACGAAGAGGGACGAACGAGACAAACATGGTGCAAAGAAGGCCTACGGAGTAAATGGGAGGACGAAGATGGACGAACGAGACGAACTTGGTCAAAAGAAGGCCTACGGATCAAATGGGAGGAGGAAGATGGACGAACGAGACGAACTTGGTCCAAAGAAGGCCTAAGGATCAAATGGGAGGACGAAGATGGACGAACGAGACGAACTTGGTCCAAAGAAGGCCAACGGATCAAATGGGAGGACGAAGATGGACGAACGAGACGAACTTGGTCAAAAGAAGGCCTACGGATCAAATGGGAGGACGAAGATGGACGAACGAGACGAACTTGGTCCAAAGAAGGCCTACGGATCAAATGGGAGGACGAAGATGGACGAACGAGATGAACTTGGTCCAAAGAATTCCAACGGATCAAATGGGAGGACGAAGATGGACGAACGAGACGAACTTGGTCCAAAGAAGGCCTAGGGATCAAATGGGAGGACGAAGATGGAGGAACGAGGCGAACTTGGTCTAAAGAAGGCCTACGGATCAAATGGGAGGACGAAGATGGACGAACGAGACAAACTTGGTACAAAGAAGGTCAACGGCGACGAACGAGACGAACTTGGTCCAAAGAAGGCCAACGGATCAAATGGGAGGACGAAGAGGGACGAACGAGACAAACATGGTGCAAAGAAGGCCTACGGAGTAAATGGGAGGACGAAGATGGACGAACGAGACGAACTTGGTCAAAAGAAGGCCTACGGATCAAATGGGAGGACGAAGATGGACGAACGAGACGAACTTGGTCCAAAGAAGGCCTAAGGATCAAATGGGAGGACGAAGATGGACGAACGAGACGAACTTGGTCCAAAGAAGGCCAACGGATCAAATGGGAGGACGAAGATGGACGAACGAGACGAACTTGGTCCAAAGAAGGCCTACGGAGTAAATGGGAGGACGAAGATGGACGAACGAGACGAACTTGGTCAAAAGAAGGCCCACGGATCAAATGGGAGGAGGAAGATGGACGAACGAGACGAACTTGGTCCAAAGAAGGCCTAAGGATCAAATGGGAGGACGAAGATGGACGAACGAGACGAACTTGGTCCAAAGAAGGCCAACGGATCAAATGGGAGGACGAAGATGGACGAACGAGACGAACTTGGTCCAAAGAAGGCCTACGGATCAAATGGGAGGACGAAGATGGACGAACGAGACGAACTTGGTCCAAAGAATTCCAACGGATCAAATGGGAGGACGAAGATGGACGAACGAGAGGAACTTGGTCCAAAGAAGGCCTAGGGATCAAATGGGAGGACGAAGATGGAGGAACGAGGCGAACTTGGTCTAAAGAAGGCCTACGGATCAAATGGGAGGACGAAGATGGACGAACGAGACGAACTTGGTCCAAAGAAGGCCTAGGGATCAAATGGGAGGATGAAGATGGAGGGACGAGGCGAACTTGGTCCAAAGAAGGCCTACGGATCAAATGGGAGGACGAAGATGGACGAACGAGAGGAACTTGGTCCAAAGAAGGCCAACGGATCAAATGGGAGGACGAAGATGGACGAACGAGACGAACTTGGTCCAAAGAAGGCCTAGGGATCAAACGGGAGGACGAAGATGGAGGAACGAGGCGAACTTGGTCCAAAGAACGCCTACAGACCAAATGGGAGGGCGAAGATGGACGAACGAGACGAACTTGGTCCAAAGAAGGCCAACGGATCAAATGGGAGGACGAAGATGGACGAACGAGACGAACTTGGCCCAAAGAAGGCCTACGGATCAAATGTGAGGACGAAGATGGACGAACGAGACGAACTTGGTCCAACGAAGGCCAACGGATCAAAGGGGAGGACGAAGATGGACGAACGAGACGAACTTGGTCCAAAGAAGGCCAACATATCAAATGGGAGGACGAAGATGGACGAACGAGACGAACTTGGTCCAAAGAATTCCAACGGATCAAATGGGAGGACGAAGATGGACGAACGAGACGAACTTGGTCCAAAGAAGGCCTAGGGATCAAATGGGAGGACGAAGATGGAGGAACGAGGCGAACATGGTCTAAAGAAGGCCTACGGATCAAATGGGAGGACGAAGATGGACGAACGAGACAAACTTGGTCCAAAGAAGGCCAACGGTGACGAACGAGACGAACTTGGTCCAAAGAAGGCCAACGGATCAAATGGGAGGACGAAGAGGGACGAACGAGACAAACATGGTGCAAAGAAGGCCTACGGAGTGAATGGGAGGACGAAGATGGACGAACGAGACGAACTTGGTCAAAAGAAGGCCTACGGATCAAATGGGAGGAGGAAGATGGACGAACGAGACGAACTTGGTCCAAAGAAGGCCAACGGATCAAATGGGAGGACGAAGATGGACGAACGAGACGAACTTGGTCCAAAGAAGGCCTAGGGATCAAACGGGAGGACGAAGATGGAGGAACGAGGCGAACTTGGTCCAAAGAACGCCTACAGATCAAATGGGAGGGCGAAGATGGACGAACGAGACGAACTTGGTCCAAAGAAGGCCAACGGATCAAATGGGAGGACGAAGATGGACGAACGAGACGAACTTGGCCCAAAGAAGGCCTACGGATCAAATGTGAGGACGAAGATGGACGAACGAGACGAACTTGGTCCAACGAAGGCCAACGGATCAAAGGGGAGGACGAAGATGGACGAACGAGACGAACTTGGTCCAAAGAAGGCCAACATATCAAATGGGAGGACGAAGATGGACGAACGAGACGAACTTGGTCCAAAGAATTCCAACGGATCAAATGGGAGGACGAAGATGGACGAACGAGACGAACTTGGTCCAAAGAAGGCCTAGGGATCAAATGGGAGGACGAAGATGGAGGAACGAGGCGAACATGGTCTAAAGAAGGCCTACGGATCAAATGGGAGGACGAAGATGGACGAACGAGACAAACTTGGTCCAAAGAAGGCCAACGGTGACGAACGAGACGAACTTGGTCCAAAGAAGGCCAACGGATCAAATGGGAGGACGAAGAGGGACGAACGAGACAAACATGGTGCAAAGAAGGCCTACGGAGTGAATGGGAGGACGAAGATGGACGAACGAGACGAACTTGGTCAAAAGAAGGCCTACGGATCAAATGGGAGGAGGAAGATGGACGAACGAGACGAACTTGGTCCAAAGAAGGCCTACGGATCAAATGGGAGGACGAAGATGGACGAACGAGACGAACTTGGTCCAAATAAGGCCAACGGATCAAATGGGAGGACGAAGATGGACGAACGAGACGAACTTGGTCCAAAGAAGGCCTACGGATCAAATGGCAGGACGAAGATGGACGAACGAGACGAACTTGGTCCAAAAAATCCCAACGGATCAAATGGGAGGACGAAGATGGACGAACGAGACAAACTTGGTCCAAAGAAGGCCTAGGGATCAAATGGGAGGACGAAGATGGAGTAACGAGGCGAACTTGGTCTAAAGAAGGCCTACGGATCAAATGGGAGGACGAAGATGGACGAACGAGACAAACTTGGTACAAAGAAGGCCAACGGTCACGAACGAGACGAACTTGGTCCAAAGAAGGCCAACGGATCAAATGGGAGGACGAAGAGGGACGAACGAGACAAACATGGTGCAAAGAAGGCCTACGGAGTAAATGGGAGGACGAAGATGGACGAACGAGACGAACTTGGTCAAAAGAAGGCCTACGGATCAAATGGGAGGAGGAAGATGGACGAACGAGACGAACTTGGTCCAAAGAAGGCCTAAGGATCAAATGGGAGGACGAAGATGGACGAACGAGACGAACTTGGTCCAAAGAAGGCCTACGGATCAAATGGGAGGACGAAGATGGACGAACGAGACGAACTTGGTCCAAAGAATTCCAACAGATCAAATGGGAGGACCAAGATGGGCGAACGAGAGGAACATGGTCCAAAGAAGGCCTAGGGATCAAATGGGAGGACGAAGATGGAGGAACGAGGCGAACTTGGTCTAAAGAAGGCCTACGGATCAAATGGGAGGACGAAGATGGACGAACGAGACGAACTTGGTCCAAAGAAGGCCTATGGATCAAATGGGAGGACGAAGATGGAGGGACGAGGCGAACTTGGTCCAAAGAAGGCCTACGGATCAAATGGGAGGACGAAGATGGACGCACGAGACGAACTTGGTCCAAAGAAGGCCAACGGATCAAATGGGAGGACGAAGATGGACGAACGAGACGAACATGGTCCAAAGAAGGCCTAGGGATCAAACGGGAGGACGAAGATGGAGGAACGAGGCGAACTTGGTCCAAAGAACGCCTACAGATCAAATTGGAGGACGAAGATGGACGAACGAGACGAACTTGGTCCAAAGAAGGCCTACGGATCAAATGGGAGGACGAAGATGGACGAACGTGACGAACTTGGTCCAAAGAAGGCCTACGGATCAAATGGGAGGACGAAGATGGACGAACGAGACGAACTTGGTCCAAAGAATTCCAACGGATCAAATGGGAGGACGAAGATGGACGAACGAGACGAACTTGGTCCAAAGAAGGCCTAGGGATCAAATGGGAGGACGAAGATGGAGGAACGAGGCGAACTTGGTCTAAAGAAGGCCTACGGATCAAATGGGAGGATGACGATGGACGAACGAGACAAACCTGGTACAAAGAAGGCCAACGGTGACGAACGAGACGAACTTGGTCCAAAGAAGGCCAACGGATCAAATGGGAGGACGAAGAGGGACGAACGAGACAAACATGGTGCAAAGAAGGCCTACGGAGTAAATGGGAGGACGAAGATGGACGAACGAGACGAACTTGGTCAAAAGAAGGCCTACGGATCAAATGGGAGGAGGAAGATGGACGAACGAGACGAACTTGGTCCAAAGAAGGCCTAAGGATCAAATGGGAGGACGAAGATGGACGAACGAGACGAACATGGTCCAAAGAAGGCCTAGGGATCAAACGGGAGGACGAAGATGGAGGAACGAGGCGAACTTGGTCCAAAGAACGCCTACAGATCAAATTGGAGGACGAAGATGGACGAACGAGACGAACTTGGTCCAAAGAAGGCCTACGGATCAAATGGGAGGACGAAGATGGACGAACGTGACGAACTTGGTCCAAAGAAGGCCAACGGATCAAATGGGAGGACGAAGATGGACGAACGAGACGAACTTGGTCCAAAGAAGGCCTACGGATCAAATGGGAGGACGAAGATGGACGAACGAGACGAACTTGGTCCAAAGAATTCCAACGGATCAAATGGGAGGACGAAGATGGACGAACGAGACGAACTTGGTCCAAAGAAGGCCAACGGATCAAATGGGAGGACGAAGAGGGACGAACGAGACAAACATGGTGCAAAGAAGGCCTACGGAGTAAATGGGAGGACGAAGATGGACGAACGAGACGAACTTGGTCAAAAGAAGGCCTACGGATCAAATGGGAGGAGGAAGATGGACGAACGAGACGAACTTGGTCCAAAGAAGGCCTAAGGATCAAATGGGAGGACGAAGATGGACGAACGAGACGAACTTGGTCCAAAGAAGGCCTACGGATCAAATGGGAGGACGAAGATGGACGAACGAGACGAACTTGGTCCAAAGAAGGCCAACGGATCAAATGGGAGGACGAAGATAGACGAACGAGACGAACTTGGTCCAAAGAAGGCCTACGGATCAAATGGGAGGACGAAGATGGACGAACGAGACGAACTTGCTCCAAAGAATTCCAACGGATCAAATGGGAGGACGAAGATGGACGAACGAGACGAACTTGGTCCAAAGAAGGCCTAGGGATCAAATGGGAGGACGAAGATGGAGGAACGAGGCGAACTTGGTCTAAAGAAGGCCTACGGATCAAATGGGAGGACGAAGATGGACGAACGAGACAAACTTGGTACAAAGAAGGCCAACGGTGACGAACGAGACGAACTTGGTCCAAAGAAGGCCAACGGATCAAATGGGAGGACGAAGAGGGACGAACGAGACAAACATGGTGCAAAGAAGGCCTACGGAGTAAATGGGAGGACGAAGATGGACGAACGAGACGAACTTGGTCAAAAGAAGGCCTACGGATCAAATGGGAGGAGGAAGATGGACGAACGAGACGAACTTGGTCCAAAGAAGGCCTAAGGATCAAATGGGAGGACGAAGATGGACGAACGAGACAAACTTGGTCCAAAGAAGGCCTACGGATCAAATGGGAGGACAAAGATGGACGAACGAGACGAACTTGGTCCAAAGAATTCCAACGGATCAAATAGGAGGACGAAGATGGACGAACGAGAGGAACTTGGTCCAAAGAAGGCCTAGGGATCAAATGGGAGGACGAAGATGGAGGAACGAGGCGAACTTGGTCTAAAGAAGGCCTACGGATCAAATGGGAGGACGAAGATGGACGAACGAGACGAACTTGGTCCAAAGAAGGCCTAGGGATCAAATGGGAGGACGAAGATGGAGGGACGAGGCGAACTTGGTCCAAAGAAGGCCTACGGATCAAATGGGAGGACGAAGATGGACGAACGAGACGAACTTGGTCCAAAGAAGGCCAACGGATCAAAGGGGAGGACGAAGATGGACGAACGAGACGAACTTGGTCCAAAGAAGGCCTAGGGATCAAACGGGAGGACGAAGATGGAGGAACGACGCGAACTTGGTCCAAAGAACGCCTACAGATCAAATGGGAGGACGAAGATGGACGAACGAGACGAACTTGGTCCAAAGACGGCCAACAGATCAAATGGGAGGACGAAGATGGACGAACGAGACGAACTTGGCCCAAAGAAGGCCTACGGATCAAATGGGAGGACGAAGATGGACGAACGAGACGAACTTGGTCCAACGAAGGCCAACGGATCAAATGGGAGGACGAAGATGGACGAACGAGACGAACTTGGTCCAAAGAAGGCCAACCGATCAAATGGGAGGACGAAGATGGACGAACGAGACGAACTTGGTCCAAAGAAGGCCTACGGATCAAATGGGAGGACGAAGATGGACGAACGAGGCGAACTTGGTCCAAAGAATTCCAACGGATCAAATGGGAGGACGAAGATGGACGAACGACACGAACTTAGTCCAAAGAAGGCCTACGGATCAAATGGGAGGACGAAGATGGTGGAACGAGGCGAACCTGGTCTAAAGAAGGCCTACGGATCAAATGGGAGGACGAAGATGGACGAACGAGACAAACATGGTCCAAAGAAGGCCAACGGTGACGAACGAGAGGAACTTGGTCCAAAGAAGGCCAACGGATCAAATGGGAGGACGAAGAGGGACGAACGAGACAAACATGGTGCAAAGAAGGCCTACGGAGTGAATGGGAGGACGAAGATGGACGAACGAGACGAACTTGGTCAAAAGAAGGCCTACGGATCAAATGGGAGGAGGAAGATGGACGAACGAGACGAACTTGGTCCAAAGAAGGCCTACGGATCAAATGGGAGGACGAAGATGGACGAACGAGACGAACTTGGTCCAAAGAAGGCCAACGGATCAAATGGGAGGACGAAGATGGACGAACGAGACGAACTTGGTCCAAAGAAGGCCTACGGATCAAATGGCAGGACGAAGATGGACGAACGAGACGAACTTGGTCCAAAGAATTCCAACGGATCAAATGGGAGGACGAAGATGGACGAACGAGAGGAAATTGGTCCAAAGAAGGCCTAGGGATCAAATGGGAGGACGAAGATGGAGGAACGAGGCGAACTTGGTCTAAAGAAGGTCTACGGATCAAATGGGAGGACGAAATGGACGAACGAGACAAACTTGGTCCAAAGAAGGCCAACGGTGACGAACGAGACGAACTTGGTCCAAAGAAGGCCAACGGATCAAATGGGAGGACGAACAGGGACGAACGAGACAAACATGGTGCAAAGAAGGCCTACGGAGCATATGGGAGGACGAAGATGGACGAACGAGACGAACTTGGTCAAAAGAAGGCCTACGGATCAAATGGGAGGACGAAGATGGACGAACGAGACGAACTTGGTCCAAAGAAGGCCTACGGATCAAATGGGAGGACGAAGATGGACGAACGAGACGAACTTGGTCCAAAGAAGGCCAACGGATCAAATGGGAGGACGAAGATGGACGAACGAGACGAACTTGGTCCAAAGAAGGCCTACGGATCAAATGGGAGGACGAAGATGGACGAACGAGACGAACTTGGTCCAAAGAATTCCAACGGATCAAATGGGAGGACGAAGATGGACGAACGAGACGAACTTGGTCCAAAGAAGGCCTAGGGATCAAATGGGAGGACGAAGATGGAGGGACGAAGCGAACTTGGTCCAAAGAAGGCCTACGGATCAAATGGGAGGAGGAAGATGGACGAACGAGACGAACTTGGTCCAAAGAAGGCCAACGGATCAAATGGGAGGACGAAGAGGGACGAACGAGACAAACATGGTGCAAAGAAGGCCTACGGAGTAAATGGGAGGACGAAGATGGACGAACGAGACGAACTTGGTCAAAAGAAGGCCTACGGATCAAATGGGAGGACGAAGATGGACGAACGAGACGAACTTGGTCCAAAGAAGGCCAACGGATCAAATGGGAGGACGAAGATGGACGAACGAGACGAACTTGGTCCAAAGAAGGCCTACGGATCAAATGGGAGGACGAAGATGGACGAACGAGACGAACTTGGTCCAAAGAAGGCCTAGGGATCAAATGGGAGGACGAAGATGGAGGAATGAGGCGAACTTGGTCTAAAGAAGGCCTACGGATCAAATGGGAGGACGAAGATGGACGAACGAGACAAACTTGGTCCAAAGAAGGCCAACGGTGACGAACGAGACGAACTTGGTCCAAAGAAGGCCAACGGATCAAATGGGAGGACGAAGAGGGACGAACGAGACAAACATGGTGCAAAGAAGGCCTACGGAGTGAATGGGAGGACGAAGATGGTCGAACGAGACGAACTTGGTCAAAAGAAGGCCTACGGATCAAATGGGAGGAGGAAGATGGACGAACGAGACGAACTTGGTCCAAAGAAGGCCTACGGATCAAATGGGAGGACGAAGATGGACGAACGAGACGAACTTGGTCCAAAGAAGGCCAACGGATCAAATGGGAGGACAAAGATGGACGAACGAGACGAACTTGGTCCAAAGAAGGCCTACGGATCAAATGGCAGGACGAAGATGGACGAACGAGACGAACTTGGTCCAAAGAATTCCAACGGATCAAATGGGAGGACGAAGATGGACGAACGAGAGGAACTTGGTCCAAAGAAGGCCTAGGGATCAAATGGGAGGACGAAGATGGAGGAACGAGGCGAACTTGGTCTAAAGAAGGCCTACGGATCAAATGGGAGGACGAAATGGACGAACGAGACAAACTTGGTCCAAAGAAGGCCAACGGTGACGAACGGGACGAACTTGGTCCAAAGAAGGCCAATGGATCAAATGGGAGGACGAACAGGGATGAACGAGACAAACATGGTGCAAAGAAGGCCTACGGAGCAAATGGGAGGACGAAGATGGACGAACGAGACGAACTTGGTCAAAAGAAGGCCTACGGATCAAATGGGAGGAGGAAGATGGACGAACGAGACGAACTTGGTCCAAAGAAGGCCTAAGGATCAAATGGGAGGACGAAGATGGACGAACGAGACGAACTTGGTCCAAAGAAGGCCAACGGATGAAATGGGAGGACGAAGATGGACGAACGAGACGAACTTGGTCCAAAGAAGGCCTACGGATCAAATGGGAGGACGAAGATGGACGAACGAGACGAACTTGGTCCAAAGAATTCCAACGGATCAAATAGGAGGACGAAGATGGACGAACGAGACGAACTTGGTCCAAAGAAGGCCTAGGGATCAAATGGGAGGACGAAGATGGAGGAACGAGGCGAACTTGGTCTAAAGAAGGACTACGGATCAAATGGGAGGACGAAGATGGACGAACGAGACAAACTTGGTACAAAGAAGGCCAACGGTGACGAACGAGACGAACTTGGTCCAAAGAAGGCCAACGGATCAAATGGGAGGACGAAGAGGGACGAACGAGACAAACATGGTGCAAAGAAGGCCTACGGAGTAAATGAGAGGACGAAGATGGACGAACGAGACGAACTTGGTCAAAAGAAGGCCTACGGATCAAATGGGAGGAGGAAGATGGACGAACGAGACGAACTTGGTCCAAAGAAGGCCTAAGGCTCAAATGGGAGGACGAAGATGGACGAACGAGACGAACTTGGTCCAAAGAAGGCCAACGGATCAAATGGGAGGACGAAGATGGACGAACGAGACGAACTTGGTCCAAAGAAGGCCTACGGATCAAATGGGAGGACGAAGATGGACGAACGAGACGAACTTGGTCCAAAGAATTCCAACGGATCAAATGGGAGGACGAAGATGGACGAACGAGAGGAACTTGGTCCAAAGAAGGTCTAGGGATCAAATGGGAGGACGAAGATGGAGGAACGAGGCGAACTTGGTCTAAAGAAGGCCTACGGATCAAATGGGAGGACGAAGATGGACGAACGAGACGAACTTGGTCCAAAGAAGGCCTAGGGATCAAATGGGAGGACGAAGATGGAGGGACGAGGCGAACTTGGTCCAAAGAAGGCCTACGGATCAAATGGGAGGACGAAGATGGACGAACGAGACGAACTTGGTCCAAAGAAGGCCAACGGATCAAATGGGAGGACGAAGATGGACGAACGAGACGAACTTGGTCCAAAGAAGGCCTAGGGATCAAACGGGAGGACGAAGATGGAGGAACGAGGCGAACTTGGTCCAAAGAACGCCTACAGATCAAATGGGAGGACGAAGATGGACGAACGAGACGAACTTGGTCCAAAGAAGGCCAACGGATCAAATGGGAGGACGAAGATGGACGAACGAGACGAACTTGGCCCAAAGAAGGCCTACGGATCAAATGGGAGGACGAAGATGGACGAACGAGACGAACTTGGTCCAACGAAGGCCAACGGATCAAATGGGAGGACGAAGATGGACGAACGAGACGAACTTGGTCCAAAGAAGGCCTAGGGATCAAATGGGAGGACGAAGATGGAGGAACGAGTCGAACTTGATCCAAAGAAGGCCTACGGATCAAATGGGAGGACGAAGATGGACGAACGAGACAAACTTCGTCCAAAGAATTCCAACGGATCAAATGGGAGGACGAAGGTGGTAGAACAAGACGAACTTGATCCAAAGAAGGCCTACGGATCAAATGGGAGGACGAAGAGGGACGAACGAGATAAACATGGTGCAAAGAAGGCCTACGGAGCAAATGGGAGGACGAAGATGGACGAACGAGACGAACTTGGTCAAAAGAAGGCCTACGGATCAAATGGGAGGACGAAGATGGACGAACGAGACGAACTTGGTCGAAAGAAGGCCTACGGATCAAATGGGAGGACGAAGATGGACTAACGAGACGAACTTGGTCCAAAGAAGGCCAACGGATCAAATGGGAGGACGAAGATGGACGAACGAGACGAACTTGGTCCAAAGAAGGCCTACGGATCAAATGGGAGGACGAAGATGGACGAACGAGACGAACTTGGTCCAAAGAAGGCCAACGGATCAAATGGGAGGACGAAGATGGACGAACGAGACGAACTTGGTCCAAAGAAGGCCTACGGATCAAATGGGAGGACGAAGATGGACGAACGAGACGAACTTGGTCCAAAGAATTCCAACGGATCAAATGGGAGGACGAAGATGGACGAACGAGACGAACTTGGTCCAAAGAAGGCCTAGGGATCAAATGGGAGGACGAAGATGGAGGAACGAGGCGAACTTGGTCTAAAGAAGGCCTACGGATCAAATGGGAGGACGAAGATGGACGAACGAGACAAATTTGGTCCAAAGAAGGCCAACGGTGACGATCGAGACGAACTTGGTTCAAAGAAGGCCAACGGATCAAATGGGAGGACGAAGAGGGACGAACGAGACAAACATGGTGCAAAGAAGGCCTACGGAGTAAATGGGAGGACGAAGATGGACGAACGAGACGAACTTGGTCAAAAGAAGGCCTACGGATCAAATGGGAGGACGAAGATGGACGAACGAGACGAACTTGGTCAAAAGAAGGCCAACGGATCAAATGGGAGGACGAAGATGGACGAACGAGACGAACTTGGTCCAAAGAAGGCCTACGGATCAAATGGGAGGACGAAGATGGACGAACGAGACGAACTTGGTCCAAAGAATTCCAACGGATCAAATGGGAGGACGAAGATGGACGAACGATAGGAACTTGGTCCAAAGAAGGCCTACGGATCAAATGGGAGGACGAAGATGGACGAACGAGACGAACTTGGTCCAAAGAAGGCCAACGGATCAAATGGGAGGACGAAGATGGACGAACGAGACGAACTTGGTCCAAAGAAGGCCTACGGATCAAATGGGAGGACGAAGATGGACGAACGAGACGAACTTGGTCCAAAGAATTCCAACGGATCAAATGGGAGGACGAAGATGGACGAACGAGACGAACTTGGTCCAAAGAAGGCCTAGGGATCAAATGGGAGGACGAAGATGGAGGAACGAGGCGAACTTGGTCTAAAGAAGGCCTACGGATCAAATGGGAGGACGAAGATGGACGAACGAGACGAACTTGGTCCAAAGAAGGCCTACGGATCAAATGGGAGGACGAACGAGACGAACTTGGTCCAAACAAGGCCTACGGATCAAATGGGAGGACGAAGATGGACGAACGAGACGAACTTGGTCCAAAGAATTCCAACAGATCAAATGGGAGGACGAAGATGGACGAACGAGACGAACTTGGTCAAAAGAAGGCCTACGGATCAAATGGGAGGACGAAGATGGACGAACGAGACGAACTTGGTCCAAAGAAGGCCTACGGATCAAATGGGAGGACGAAGATGGACGAACGAGACGAACTTGGTCCAAAGAAGGCCAACGGATCAAATGGGAGTTGGAAGATGGACGAACGAGACGAACTTGGTCCAAAGAAGGCCTACGGATCAAATGGGAGGACGAAGATGGACGAACGAGACGAACTTGGTCCAAAGAATTCCAACGGATCAAATGGGAGGACGAAGATGGACGAACGAGAGGAACTTGGTCCAAAGAAGGCCTAGGGATCAAATGGGAGGACGAAGATGGAGGAACGAGGCGAACTTGGTCTAAAGAAGGCCTACGGATGAAATGGGAGGACGAAGATGGACGAACTTGGTCCAAAGAAGGCCTACGGATCAAATGGGAGGACGAAGATGGACGAACGAGACGAACTTGGTCCAAAGAAGGCCAACGGATCAAATGGGAGGACGAAGATGGACGAACGAGACAAACTTGGTCCAAAGAAGGCCTACGGATCAAATGGCAGGACGAAGATGGACGAACGAGACGAACTTGGTCCAAAGAATTCCAACAGATCGAATGGGAGGACAAAGATGGAAGAACGAGACGAACTTGGTCCAAAGAAGGCCAACGAATCAAATGGGAGGACGAAGATGGACGAACGAGACGAACTTGGTCCAAAGAAGGCCTAGGGATCAAACGGGAGGACGAAGATGGAGGAACGAGGCGAACTTGGTCCAAAGAAGGCCTACAGATCAAATGGGAGGACGAAGATGGACGAACGAGACGAACTTGGTCCAAAAAAGGCCAACGGATCAAATGGGAGGACGAAGATGGACGAACGAGACGAACTTGGTCCAAAGAAGGCCTACGGATCAAATGGGAGGACGAAGATGGACGAACGAGACGAACTTGGTCCAACGAAGGCCAACGGATCAAATGGGAGGACGAAGATGGACGAACGAGAGGAACTTGGTCCAAAGAAGGCCTAGGGATCAAATGGGAGGACGAAGATGGAGGAACGAGGCGAACTTGGTCTAAAGAAGGCCTACGGATCAAATGGGAGGACGAAGATGGACGAACGAGACGAACTTGGTCCAAAGAAGGCCTACGGATCAAATGGGAGGACGAAGATGGACGAACAAGACGAACTTGGTCCAAAGAATTCCAACGGATCAAATGGGAGGACGAAGATGGACGAACGAGAGGAACTTGGTCCAAAGAAGGCCTACGGATCAAATGGGAGGACGAAGATGGACGAACGAGACGAACTTGGTCCAAAGAAGGCCAACGGATCAAATGGGAGGACGAAGATGGACGAACGAGACGAACTTGGTCCAAAGAAGGCCTACGGATCAAATGGGAGGACGAAGATGGACGAACGAGACGAACTTGGTCCAACGAAGGCCAACGGATCAAATGGGAGGACGAAGATGGACGAACGAGAGGAACTTGGTCCAAAGAAGGCCTAGGGATCAAATGGGAGGACGAAGATGGAGGAACGAGGCGAACTTGGTCTAAAGAAGGCCTACGGATCAAATGGGAGGACGAAGATGGACGAACGAGACGAACTTGGTCCAAAGAAGGCCTACGGATCAAATGGGAGGACGAAGATGGACGAACGAGACGAACTTGGTCCAAAGAATTCCAACGGATCAAATGGGAGGACGAAGATGGACGAACGAGACGAACTTGGTCCAAAGAAGGCCTACGGATCAAATGGCAGGACGAAGATGGACGAACGAGACGAACTTGGTCCAAAGAATTCCAACAGATCGAATGGGAGGACAAAGATGGAAGAACGAGACGAACTTGGTCCAAAGAAGGCCAACGAATCAAATGGGAGGACGAAGATGGACGAACGAGACGAACTTGGTCCAAAGAAGGCCTACGGATCAAATGGGAGGACGAAGATGGACGAACGAGACGAACTTGGTCCAAAGAATTCCAACGGATCAAATGGGAGGACGAAGATGGACGAACGAGAGGAACTTGGTCCAAAGAAGGCCTACGGATCAAATGGGAGGACGAAGATGGACGAACGAGACGAACTTGGTCCAAAGAAGGCCAACGGATCAAATGGGAGGACGAAGATGGACGAACGAGACGAACTTGGTCCAAAGAAGGCCTACGGATCAAATGGGAGGACGAAGATGGACGAACGAGAGGAACTTGGTCCAAAGAAGGCCGAGGGATCAAATGGGAGGACGAAGATGGAGGAACGAGGCGAACTTGGTCTAAAGAAGGCCTACGGATCAAATGGGAGGACGAAGATGGACGAACGAGACGAACTTGGTCCAAAGAAGGCCTACGGATCAAATGGGAGGACGAAGATGGACGAACGAGACGAACTTGGTCCAAAGAATTCCAACGGATCAAATGGGAGGACGAAGATGGACGAACGAGAGGAACTTGGTCCAAAGAAGGCCTACGGATCAAATGGGAGGACGAAGATGGACGAACGAGACGAACTTGGTCCAAAGAAGGCCAACGGATCAAATGGGAGGACGAAGATGGACGAACGAGACGAACTTGGTCCAAAGAAGGCCTAGGGATCAAACGGGAGGACGAAGATGGAGGAACGAGGCGAACTTGGTCCAAAGAAGGCCTACAGATCAAATGGGAGGACGAAGATGGACGAACGAGACGAACTTGGTCCAAAGAAGGCCAACGGATCAAATGGGAGGACGAAGATGGACGAACGAGACGAACTTGGTCCAAAGAAGGCCTACGGATCAAATGGGAGGACGAAGATGGACGAACGAGACGAACTTGGTCCAACGAAGGCCAACGGATCAAATGGGAGGACGAAGATGGACGAACGAGAGGAACTTGGTCCAAAGAAGGCCTAGGGATCAAATGGGAGGACGAAGATGGAGGAACGAGGCGAACTTGGTCTAAAGAAGGCCTACGGATCAAATGGGAAGACGAAGATGGACGAACGAGACGAACTTGGTCCAAAGAAGGCCTACGGATCAAATGGGAGGACGAAGATGGACGAACGAGACGAACTTGGTCCAAAGAATTCCAACGGATCAAATGGGAGGACGAAGATGGACGAACGAGAGGAACTTGGTCCAAAGAAGGCCTACGGATCAAATGGGAGGACGAAGATGGACGAACGAGACGAACTTGGTCCAAAGAAGGCCAACGGATCAAATGGGAGGACGAAGATGGACGAACGAGACGAACTTGGTCCAAAGAAGGCCTACGGATCAAATGGGAGGACGAAGATGGACGAACGAGACGAACTTGGTCCAAAGAATTCCAACGGATCAAATGGGAGGACGAAGATGGACGAACGAGACGAACTTGGTCCAAAGAAGGCCTAGGGATCAAATGGGAGGACGAAGATGGAGGAACGAGGCGAACATGGTCTAAAGAAGGCCTACGGATCAAATGAGAGGACGAAGATGGACGAACGAGACGAACTTGGTGCAAAGAAGGCCTACGGATCAAATGGGAGGACGAAGATGGACGAACGAGACAAACTTGGTCCAAAGAAGGCCTACGGATCAAATGGGAGGACGAAGATGGACGAACGAGACGAACTTGGTCCAAAGAATTCCAACAGATCAAATGGGAGGACGAAGATGGACGAACGAGACGAACTTGGTCAAAAGAAGGCCTACGGATCAGATGGGAGGACGAAGATGGACGAACGAGACGAACTTGGTCCAAAGAAGGCCTACGGATCAAATGGGAGGACGAAGATGGACGAACGAGACGAACTTGGTCCAAAGAAGGCCAACGGATCAAATTGGAGTTGGAAGATGGACGAACGAGACGAACTTGGTCCAAAGAAGGCCTACGGATGAAATGGGAGGACGAAGATGGACGAACGAGACGAACTTGGTCCAAAGAATTCCAACGGATCAAATGGGAGGACGAAGATGGACGAACGAGAGGAACTTGGTCCAAAGAAGGCCTAGGGATCAAATGGGAGGACGAAGATGGAGGAACGAGGCGAACTTGGTCTAAAGAAGGACTACGGATCAAATGGGAGGACGAAGATGGACGAACTTGGTCCAAAGAAGGCCTACGGATCAAATGGGAGGACAAAGATGGACGAACGAGACGAACTTGGTCCAAAGAAGGCCAACGGATCAAATGGGAGGACGAAGATGGACGAACGAGACAAACTTGGTCCAAAGAAGGCCTACGGATCAAATGGGAGGACGAAGATGGACGAACGAGACGAACTTGGTCCAAAGAATTCCAACAGATCGAATGGGAGGACGAAGATGGAAGAACGAGACGAACTTGGTCCAAAGAAGGCCAACGAATCAAATGGGAGGACGAAGATGGACGAACGAGACGAACTTGGTCCAAAGAAGGCCTAGGGATCAAACGGGAGGACGAAGATGGAGGAACGAGGCGAACTTGGTCCAAAGAATTCCAACGGATCAAATGGGAGGACGAAGATGGACGAACGAGACGAACTTGGTCCAAAGAAGGCCTAGGGATCAAATGGGAGGACGAAGATGGAGGAACGAGGCGAACTTGGTCTAAAGAAGGCCTACGGATCAAATGGGAGGACGAAGATGGACGAACGAGACGAACTTGGTCCAAAGAAGGCCTACGGATCAAATGGGAGGACGAAGATGGACGAACGAGACGAACTTGGTCCAAAGAATTCCAACAGATCAAATGGGAGGACGAAGATGGACGAACGAGACGAACTTGGTCAAAAGAAGGCCTACGGATCAAATGGGAGGACGAAGATGGACGAACGAGACGAACTTGGTCCAAAGAAGGCCTACGGATCAAATGGGAGGACGAAGATGGACGAACGAGACGAACTTGGTCCAAAGAAGGCCAACGGATCAAATTGGAGTTGGAAGATGGACGAACGAGACGAACTTGGTCCAAAGAAGGCCTACGGATCAAATGGGAGGACGAAGATGGACGAACGAGACGAACTTGGTCCAAAGAATTCCAACGGATCAAATGGGAGGACGAAGATGGACGAACGAGAGGAACTTGGTCCAAAGAAGGCCTAGGGATCAAATGGGAGGACGAAGATGGAGGAACGAGGCGAACTTGGTCTAAAGAAGGCCTACGGATCAAATGGGAGGACGAAGATGGACGAACTTGGTCCAAAGAAGGCCTACGGATCAAATGGGAGGACGAAGATGGACGAACGAGACGAACTTGGTCCAAAGAAGGCCAACGGATCAAATGGGAGGACGAAGATGGACGAACGAGACAAACTTGGTCCAAAGAAGGCCTACGGATCAAATGGGAGGACGAAGATGGACGAACGAGACGAACTTGGTCCAAAGAATTCCAACAGATCGAATGGGAGGACGAAGATGGAAGAACGAGATGAACTTGGTCCAAAGAAGGCCAACGAATCAAATGGGAGGACGAAGATGGACGAACGAGACGAACTTGGTCCAAAGAAGGCCTAGGGATCAAACGGGAGGACGAAGATGGAGGAACGAGGCGAACTTGGTCCAAAGAAGGCCTACAGATCAAATGGGAGGACGAAGATGGACGAACGAGACGAACTTGGTCCAAAGAAGGCCAACGGATCAAATGGGAGGACGAAGATGGACGAACGAGACGAACTTGGTCCAAAGAAGGCCTACGGATCAACTGGGAGGACGAAGATGGACGAACGAGACGAACTTGGTCCAACGAAGGCCTACAGATCAAATGGGAGGACGAAGATGGACGAACGAGACAAACTTGGTCCAAAGAAGGCCTACGGATCAAATGGGAGGACGAAGATGGACGAACGAGACGAACTTGGTCCAAAGAATTCCAACAGATCGAATGGGAGGACGAAGATGGAAGAACGAGACGAACTTGGTCGAAAGAAGGCCAACGAATCAAATGGGAGGACGAAGATGGACGAACGAGACGAACTTGGTCCAAAGAAGGCCTAGGGATCAAACGGGAGGACGAAGATGGAGGAACGAGGCGAACTTGGTCCAAAGAATTCCAACGGATCAAATGGGAGGACGAAGATGGACGAACGAGACGAACTTGGTCCAAAGAAGGCCTACGGATCAAATGGGAGGACGAAGATTGACGAACGAGACGAACTTGGTCCAAAGAAGGCCTACGGATCAAATGGGAGGACGAAGATGGACGAACGAGACGAACTTGGTCCAGAGAATTCCAACGGATCAAATGGGAGGACGAAGATGGACGAACGAGAGGAACTTGGTCCAAAGAAGGCCTAGGGATCAAATGGGAGGACGAAGATGGAGGAACGAGGCGAACTTGGTCTAAAGAAGGCCTACGGATCAAATGGGAGGACGAAGATGGACGAACTTGGTCCAAAGAAGGCCTACGGATCAAATGGGAGGACGAAGATGGACGAACGAGACGAACTTGGTCCAAAGAAGGCCAACGGATCAAATGGGAGGACGAAGATGGACGAACGAGACAAACTTGGTCCAAAGAAGGCCTACGGATCAAATGGGAGGACGAAGATGGACGAACGAGACGAACTTGGTCCAAAGAATTCCAACAGATCGAATGGGAGGACGAAGATGGAAGAACGAGATGAACTTGGTCCAAAGAAGGCCAACGAATCAAATGGGAGGACGAAGATGGACGAACGAGACGAACTTGGTCCAAAGAAGGCCTAGGGATCAAACGGGAGGACGAAGATGGAGGAACGAGGCGAACTTGGTCCAAAGAAGGCCTACAGATCAAATGGGAGGACGAAGATGGACGAACGAGACGAACTTGGTCCAAAGAAGGCCAACGGATCAAATGGGAGGACGAAGATGGACGAACGAGACGAACTTGGTCCAAAGAAGGCCTACGGATCAAATGGGAGGACGAAGATGGACGAACGAGACGAACTTGGTCCAACGAAGGCCTACAGATCAAATGGGAGGACGAAGATGGACGAACGAGACGAACTTGGTCCAAAGAAGGCCAACGGATCAAATGGGAGGACGAAGATGGACGAACGAGACAAACTTGGTCCAAAGAAGGCCTACGGATCAAATGGGAGGACGAAGATGGACGAACGAGACGAACTTGGTCCAAAGAATTCCAACAGATCGAATGGGAGGACGAAGATGGAAGAACGAGACGAACTTGGTCCAAAGAAGGCCAACGAATCAAATGGGAGGACGAAGATGGACGAACGAGACGAACTTGGTCCAAAGAAGGCCTAGGGATCAAACGGGAGGACGAAGATGGAGGAACGAGGCGAACTTGGTCCAAAGAATTCCAACGGATCAAATGGGAGGACGAAGATGGACGAACGAGACGAACTTGGTCCAAAGAAGGCCTACGGATCAAACGGGAGGACGAAGATGGACGAACGAGACGAACTTGGTCCAAAGAAGGCCAACGGATCAAATGGGAGGACGAAGAGGGACGAACGAGACAAACATGGTGCAAAGAAGGCCTACGGAGTGAATGGGAGGACGAAGATGGACGAACGAGACGAACTTGGTCCAAAGAAGGCCTACGGATCAAATGGGAGGACGAACGAGACGAACTTGGTCCAAAGAATTCCAACGGATCAAATGGGAGGACGAAGATGGACGAACGAGAGGAACTTGGTCCAAAGAAGGCCTAGGGATCAAATGGGAGGACGAAGATGGAGGAACGAGGCGAACTTGGTCTAAAGAAGGCCTACGGACCAAATGGGAGGACGAAGATGGACGAACTTGGTCCAAAGAAGGCCTACGGATCAAATGGGAGGACGAAGATGGACGAACGAGACGAACTTGGTCCAAAGAAGGCCAACGGATCAAATGGGAGGACGAAGATGGACGAACGAGACAAACTTGGTCCAAAGAAGGCCTACGGATCAAATGGGAGGACGAAGATGGACGAACGAGACGAACTTGGTCCAAAGAATTCCAACAGATCGAATGGGAGGACGAAGATGGAAGAACGAGATGAACTTGGTCCAAAGAAGGCCAACGAATCAAATGGGAGGACGAAGATGGACGAACGAGACGAACTTGGTCCAAAGAAGGCCTAGGGATCAAACGGGAGGACGAAGATGGAGGAACGAGGCGAACTTGGTCCAAAGAAGGCCTACAGATCAAATGGGAGGACGAAGATGGACGAACGAGACGAACTTGGTCCAAAGAAGGCCAACGGATCAAATGGGAGGACGAAGATGGACGAACGAGACGAACTTGGTCCAAAGAAGGCCTACGGATCAAATGGGAGGACGAAGATGGACGAACGAGACGAACTTGGTCCAACGAAGGCCTACAGATCAAATGGGAGGACGAAGATGGACGAACGAGACGAACTTGGTCCAAAGAAGGCCAACGGATCAAATGGGAGGACGAAGATGGACGAACGAGACAAACTTGGTCCAAAGAAGACCTACGGATCAAATGGGAGGACGAAGATGGACGAACGAGACGAACTTGGTCCAAAGAATTCCAACAGATCGAATGGGAGGACGAAGATGGAAGAACGAGACGAACTTGGTCCAAAGAAGGCCAACGAATCAAATGGGAGGACGAAGATGGACGAACGAGACGAACTTGGTCCAAAGAAGGCCTAGGGATCAAACGGGAGGACGAAGATGGAGGAACGAGGCGAACTTGGTCCAAAGAATTCCAACGGATCAAATGGGAGGACGAAGATGGACGAACGAGACGAACTTGGTCCAAAGAAGGCCTACGGATCAAATGGGAGGACGAAGATGGACGAACGAGACGAACTTGGTCCAAAGAATTCCAACCGATCAAATGGGAGGACGAAGATGGACGAACGAGACGAACTTGGTCAAAAGAAGGCCTACGGATCAAATGGGAGGACGAAGATGGACGAACGAGACGAACTTGGTCCAAAGAAGGCCTACGGATCAAATGGGAGGACGAAGATGGACGAACGAGACGAACTTGGTCCAAAGAAGGCCAACGGATCAAATTGGAGTTGGAAGATGGACGAACGAGACGAACTTGGTCCAAAGAAGGCCTACGGATCAAATGGGAGGACGAAGATGGACGAACGAGACGAACTTGGTCCAAAGAATTCCAACGGATCAAATGGGAGGACGAAGATGGACGAACGAGAGGAACTTGGTCCAAAGAAGGCCTAGGGATCAAATGGGAGGACGAAGATGGAGGAACGAGGCGAACTTGGTCTAAAGATGGCCTACGGATCAAATGGGAGGACGAAGATGGACGAACTTGGTCCAAAGAAGGCCTATGGATCAAATGGGAGGACGAAGATGGACGAACGAGACGAACTTGGTCCAAAGAAGGCCAACGGATCAAATGGGAGGACGAAGATGGACGAACGAGACAAACTTGGTCCAAAGAAGGCCTACGGATCAAATGGGAGGACGAAGATGGACGAACGAGACGAACTTGGTCCAAAGAATTCCAACAGATCGAATGGGAGGACGAAGATGGAAGTACGAGATGAACTTGGTCCAAAGAAGGCCAACGAATCAAATGGGAGGACGAAGATGGACGAACGAGACGAACTTGGTCCAAAGAAGGCCTAGGGATCAAACGGGAGGACGAAGATGGAGGAACGAGGCGAACTTGGTCCAAAGAAGGCCTACAGATCAAATGGGAGGACGAAGATGGACGAACGAGACGAACTTGGTCCAAAGAAGGCCAACGGATCAAATGGGAGGACGAAGATGGACGAACGAGACGAACTTGGTCCAAAGAAGGCCTACGGATCAAATGGGAGGACGAAGATGGACGAACGAGACGAACTTGGTCCAACGAAGGCCAACGGATCAAATGGGAGGACGAAGATGGACGAACGAGAGGAACATGGTCCAAAGAAGGCCTAGGGATCAAATGGGAGGACGAAGATGGAGGAACGAGGCGAACTTGGTCTAAAGAAGGCCTACGGATCAAATGGGAGGACGAAGATGGACGAACGAGACGAACTTGGTCCAAAGAAGGCCTACGGATCAAATGGGAGGACGAAGATGGACGAACGAGACGAACTTGGTCCAAAGAAGGCCAACGGATCAAATGGGAGGACGAAGATGGACGAACGAGACGAACTTGGTCCAAAGAAGGCCTACGGATCAAATGGGAGGACGAAGATGGACGAACGAGACGAACTTGGTCCAAAGAATTCCAACAGATCAAATGGGAGGACGAAGATGGACGAACGAGACGAACTTGGTCCAAAGAAGGCCTACGGATCAAATGGGAGGACGAAGATGGACGAACGAGACGAACTTGATCCAAAGAATTCCAACAGATCAAATGGGAGGACGAAGATGGACGAACGAGACGAACTTGGTCCAAAGAAGGCCTACGGATCAAATGGGAGGACGAAGATGGACGAACGAGACGAACTTGGTCCAAAGAAGGCCAACGGATCAAATGGGAGGACGAAGATGGACGAACGAGACGAACTTGGTCCAAAGAAGGCCTACGGATCAAATGGGAGGACGAAGATGGACGAACGAGAGGAACTTGGTCCAAAGAAGGCCTAGGGATCAAATGGGAGGACGAAGATGGAGGAACGAGGCGAACTTGGTCTAAAGAAGGCCTACGGATCAAATGGGAGGACGAAGATGGACGAACTTGGTCCAAAGAAGGCCTACGGATCAAATGGGAGGACGAAGATGGACGAACGAGACGAACTTGGTCCAAAGAAGGCCAACGGATCAAATGGGAGGACGAAGATGGACGAACGAGACAAACTTGGTCCAAAGAAGGCCTACGGATCAAATGGGAGGACGAAGAAGGACGAACGAGACGAACTTGGTCCAAAGAATTCCAACAGATCGAATGGGAGGACGAAGATGGAAGTACGAGATGAACTTGGTCCAAAGAAGGCCAACGAATCAAATGGGAGGACGAAGATGGACGAACGAGACGAACATGGTCCAAAGAAGGCCTAGGGATCAAACGGGAGGACGAAGATGGAGGAACGAGGCGAACTTGGTCCAAAGAAGGCCTACAGATCAAATGGGAGGACGAAGATGGACGAACGAGACGAACTTGGTCCAAAGAAGGCCAACGGATCAAATGGGAGGACGAAGATGGACGAACGAGACGAACTTGGTCCAAAGAAGGCCTACGGATCAAATGGGAGGACGAAGATGGACGAACGAGACGAACTTGGTCCAACGAAGGCCAACGGATCAAATGGGAGGACGAAGATGGACGAACGAGAGGAACTTGGTCCAAAGAAGGCCTAGGGATCAAATGGGAGGACGAAGATGGAGGAACGAGGCGAACTTGGTCTAAAGAAGGCCTACGGATCAAATGGGAGGACGAAGATGGACGAACGAGACGAACTTGGTCCAAAGAAGGCCTACGGATCAAATGGGAGGACGAAGATGGACGAACGAGACGAACTTGGTCCAAAGAAGGCCAACGGATAAAATGGGAGGACGAAGATGGACGAACGAGACGAACTTGGTCCAAAGAAGGCCGAGGGTCAAACGGGAGGACGAAGATGGAGGAACGAGGCGAACTTGGTCCAAAGAAGGCCTACAGATCAAATGGGAGGACGAAGATGGACGAACGAGACGAACTTGGTCCAAAGAAGGCCTACGGATCAAATGGGAGGACGAAGATGGACGAACGAGACGAACTTGATCCAAAGAATTCCAACAGATCAAATGGGAGGACGAAGATGGACGAACGAGACGAACTTGGTCCAAAGAAGGCCTACGGATGAAATGGGAGGACGAAGATGGACGAACGAGACGAACTTGGTCCAAAGAAGGCCAACGGATCAAATGGGAGGACGAAGATGGACGAACGAGACGAACTTGGTCCAAAGAAGGCCTACGGATCAAATGGGAGGACGAAGATGGACGAACGAGACGAACTTGGTCCAAAGAATTCCAACAGATCAAATGGGAGGACGAAGATGGACGAACGAGACGAACTTGGTCCAAAGAAGGCCTACGGATCAAATGGGAGGACGAAGATGGACGAACTTGGTCCAAAGAAGGCCTACGGATCAAATTGGAGGACGAAGATGGACGAACGAGACGAACTTGGTCCAAAGAAGGCCAACGGATCAAATGGGAGGACGAAGATGGACGAACGAGACAAACTTGGTCCAAAGAAGGCCTACGGATCAAATGGGAGGACGAAGATGGACGAACGAGACGAACTTGGTCCAAAGAATTCCAACAGATCGAATGGGAGGACGAAGATGGAAGTACGAGATGAACTTGGTCCAAAGAAGGCCAACGAATCAAATGGGAGGACGAAGATGGACGAACGAGACGAACTTGGTCCAAAGAAGGCCTAGGGATCAAACGGGAGGACGAAGATGGAGGAACGAGGCGAACTTGGTCCAAAGAATGCCTACAGAACAAATGGGAGGACGAAGATGGACGAACGAGACGAACTTGGTCCAAAGAAGGCCAACGGATCAAATGGGAGGACGAAGATGGACGAACGAGACGAACTTGGTCCAAAGAAGGCCTACGGATCAAATGGGAGGACGAAGATGGACGAACGAGACGAACTTGGTCCAACGAAGGCCAACGGATCAAATGGGAGGACGAAGATGGACGAACGAGAGGAACTTGGTCCAAAGAAGGCCTAGGGATCAAATGGGAGGACGAAGATGGAGGAACGAGGCGAACTTGGTCTAAAGAAGGCCTACGGATCAAATGGGAGGACGAAGATGGACGAACGAGACGAACTTGGTCCAAAGAAGGCCTACGGATCAAATGGGAGGACGAAGATGGACGAACGAGACGAACTTGGTCCAAAGAAGGCCAACGGATCAAATGGGAGGACGAAGATGGACGAACGAGACGAACTTGGTCCAAAGAAGGCCGAGGGATCAAACGGGAGGACGAAGATGGAGGAACGAGGCGAACTTGGTCCAAAGAAGGCCTACAGATCAAATGGGAGGACGAAGATGGACGAACGAGACGAACTTGGTCCAAAGAAGGCCTACGGATCAAATGGGAGGACGAAGATGGACGAACGAGACGAACTTGATCCAAAGAATTCCAACAGATCAAATGGGAGGACGAAGATGGACGAACGAGACGAACTTGGTCCAAAGAAGGCCTACGGATCAAATGGGAGGACGAAGATGGACGAACGAGACGAACTTCGTCCAAAGAAGGCCAACGGATCAAATGGGAGGACGAAGATGGACGAACGAGACGAACTTGGTCCAAAGAAGGCCTACGGATCAAATGGGAGGACGAAGATGGACGAACGAGACGAACTTGGTCCAAAGAATTCCAACAGATCAAATGGGAGGACGAAGATGGACGAACGAGACGAACTTGGTCCAAAGAAGGCCTACGGATCAAATGGGAGGACGAAGATGGACGAACGAGACGAACTTGATCCAAAGAATTCCAACAGATCAAATGGGAGGACGAAGATGGACGAACGAGACGAACTTGGTCCAAAGAAGGCCAACGGATCAAATGGGAGGACGAAGATGGACGAACGAGACGAACTTGGTCCAAAGAAGGCCTAGGGATCAAACGGGAGGACGAAGATGGAGGAACGAGGCGAACTTGGTCCAAAGAAGGCCTACAGATCAAATGGGAGGACGAAGATGGACGAACGAGACGAACTTGGTCCAAAGAAGGCCAACGGATCAAATGGGAGGACGAAGATGGACGAACGAGACGAACTTGGTCCAACGAAGGCCAACGGATCAAATGGGAGGACGAAGATGGACGAATGAGACGAACTTGGTCCAAAGAAGGCCTAGGGATCAAATGGGAGGACGAAGATGGAGGAACGAGGCGAACTTGGTCCAAAGAAGGCCTACAGATCAAATGGGAGGACGAAGATGGACGAACGAGACAAACTTGGTCCAAAGAAGGCCTACGGATCAAATGGCAGGACGAAGATGGACGAACGAGACGAACTTGGTCCAAAGAATTCCAACGGATCAAATGGGAGGACGAAGATGGACGAACGAGACGAACTTGGTCCAAAGAATTCCAACGGATCAAATGGGAGGACGGAGATGGACGAACGAGACGAACTTGGTCCAAAGAAGGCCTAGGGATCAAATGGGAGGACGAAGATGGAGGAACGAGGCGAACTTGGTCTAAAGAAGGCCTACGGATCAAATGGGAGGACTAAGATGGACGAACGAGATGAACTTGGTCCAAAGAAGGCCAACGGATCAAATGGGAGGACGAAGATGGACGAACGAGACAAACTTGGTCCAAAGAAGGCCTACGGATCAAATGGGAGGACGAAGATGGACGAACGAGACGAACTTGGTCCAAAGAATTCCAACAGATCGAATGGGAGGACGAAGATGGAAGAACGAGATGAGCTTGGTCCAAAGAAGGCCAACGAATCAAATGGGAGGACGAAGATGGACGAACGAGACGAACTTGGTCCAAAGAAGGCCTAGGGATCAAACGGGAGGACGAAGATGGAGGAACGAGGCGAACTTGGTCCAAAGAAGGCCTACAGATCAAATGGGAGGACGAAGATGGACGAACGAGACGAACTTGGTCCAAAGAAGGCCAACGGATCAAATGGGAGGACGAAGATGGACGAACGAGACGAACTTGGTCCAAAGAAGGCCTACGGATCAAATGGGAGGACGAAGATGGACGAACGAGACGAACTTGGTCCAACGAAGGCCTACAGATCAAATGGGAGGACGAAGATGGACGAACGAGACGAACTTGGTCCAAAGAAGGCCAACGGATCAAATGGGAGGACGAAGATGGACGAACGAGACAAACTTGGTCCAAAGAAGGCCTACGGATCAAATGGGAGGACGAAGATGGACGAACGAGACGAACATGGTCCAAAGAATTCCAACAGATCGAATGGGAGGACGAAGATGGAAGAAGAGACGAACTTGGTCCAAAGAAGGCCAACGAATCAAATGGGAGGACGAAGATGGACGAACGAGACGAACTTGGTCCAAAGAAGGCCTAGGGATCAAACGGGAGGACGAAGATGGAGGAACGAGGCGAACTTGGTCCAAAGAATTCCAACGGATCAAATGGGAGGACGAAGATGGACGAACGAGACGAACTTGGTCCAAAGAAGGCCTACGGATCAAATGGGAGGACGAAGATGGACGAACGAGACGAACTTGGTCCAAAGAATTCCAACAGATCAAATGGGAGGACGAAGATGGACGAACGAGACGAACTTGGTCAAAAGAAGGCCTACGGATCAAATGGGAGGACGAAGATGGACGAACGAGACGAACTTGGTCCAAAGAAGGCCTACGGATCAAATGGGAGGACGAAGATGGACGAACGAGACGAACTTGGTCCAAAGAAGGCCAACGGATCAAATTGGAGTTGGAAGATGGACGAACGAGACGAACTTGGTCCAAAGAAGGCCTACGGATCAAATGGGAGGACGAAGATGGACGAACGAGACGAACTTGGTCCAAAGAATTCCAACGGATCAAATGGGAGGACGAAGATGGACGAACGAGAGGAACTTGGTCCAAAGAAGGCCTAGGGATCAAATGGGAGGACGAAGATGGAGGAACGAGGCGAACTTGGTCTAAAGAAGGCCTACGGATCAAATGGGAGGACGAAGATGGACGAACTTGGTCCAAAGAAGGCCTACGGATCAAATGGGAGGACGAAGATGGACGAACGAGACGAACTTGGTCCAAAGAAGGCCAACGGATCAAATGGGAGGACGAAGATGGACGAACGAGACAAACTTGGTCCAAAGAAGGCCTACGGATCAAATGGGAGGACGAAGATGGACGAACGAGACGAACTTGGTCCAAAGAATTCCAACAGATCGAATGGGAGGACGAAGATGGAAGAACGAGATGAACTTGGTCCAAAGAAGGCCAACGAATCAAATGGGAGGACGAAGATGGACGAACGAGACGAACTTGGTCCAAAGAAGGCCTAGGGATCAAACGGGAGGACGAAGATGGAGGAACGAGGCGAACTTGGTCCAAAGAAGGCCTACAGATCAAATGGGAGGACGAAGATGGACGAACGAGACGAACTTGGTCCAAAGAAGGCCAACGGATCAAATGGGAGGACGAAGATGGACGAACGAGACGAACTTGGTCCAAAGAAGGCCAACGGATCAAATGGGAGGACGAAGATGGACGAACGAGACGAACTTGGTCCAAAGAAGGCCAACGGATCAAATGGGAGGACGAAGATGGACGAACGAGACGAACTTGGTCCAAAGAAGGCCTACGGATCAAATGGGAGGACGAAGATGGACGAACGAGACGAACTTGGTCCAAAGAATTCCAACAGATCAAATGGGAGGACGAAGATGGACGAACGAGACGAACTTGGTCCAAAGAAGGCCTACGGATCAAATGGGAGGACGAAGATGGACGAACGAGACGAACTTGATCCAAAGAATTCCAACAGATCAAATGGGAGGACGAAGATGGACGAACGAGACGAACTTGGTCCAAAGAAGGCCAACGGATCAAATGGGAGGACGAAGATGGACGAACGAGACGAACTTGGTCCAAAGAAGGCCTAGGGATCAAACGGGAGGACGAAGATGGAGGAACGAGGCGAACTTGGTCCAAAGAAGGCCTACAGATCAAATGGGAGGACGAAGATGGACGAACGAGACGAACTTGGTCCAAAGAAGGCCAACGGATCAAATGGGAGGACGAAGATGGACGAACGAGACGAACTTGGTCCAACGAAGGCCAACGGATCAAATGGGAGGACGAAGATGGACGAATGAGACGAACTTGGTCCAAAGAAGGCCTAGGGATCAAATGGGAGGACGAAGATGGAGGAACGAGGCGAACTTGGTCCAAAGAAGGCCTACAGATCAAATGGGAGGACGAAGATGGACGAACGAGACAAACTTGGTCCAAAGAAGGCCTACGGATCAAATGGCAGGACGAAGATGGACGAACGAGACGAACTTGGTCCAAAGAATTCCAACGGATCAAATGGGAGGACGAAGATGGACGAACGAGACGAACTTGGTCCAAAGAATTCCAACGGATCAAATGGGAGGACGGAGATGGACGAACGAGACGAACTTGGTCCAAAGAAGGCCTAGGGATCAAATGGGAGGACGAAGATGGAGGAACGAGGCGAACTTGGTCTAAAGAAGGCCTACGGATCAAATGGGAGGACTAAGATGGACGAACGAGATGAACTTGGTCCAAAGAAGGCCTACGGATCAAATGGGAGGACGAAGATGGACGAACGAGACGAACTTGGTCCAAAGAATTCCAACAGATCGAATGGGAGGACGAAGATGGAAGAACGAGATGAACTTGGTCCAAAGAAGGCCAACGAATCAAATGGGAGGACGAAGATGGACGAACGAGACGAACTTGGTCCAAAGAAGGCCTAGGGATCAAACGGGAGGACGAAGATGGAGGAACGAGGCGAACTTGGTCCAAAGAAGGCCTACAGATCAAATGGGAGGACGAAGATGGACGAACGAGACGAACTTGGTCCAAAGAAGGCCAACGGATCAAATGGGAGGACGAAGATGGACGAACGAGACGAACTTGGTCCAAAGAAGGCCTACGGATCAAATGGGAGGACGAAGATGGACGAACGAGACGAACTTGGTCCAACGAAGGCCTACAGATCAAATGGGAGGACGAAGATGGACGAACGAGACGAACTTGGTCCAAAGAAGGCCAACGGATCAAATGGGAGGACGAAGATGGACGAACGAGACAAACTTGGTCCAAAGAAGGCCTACGGATCAAATGGGAGGACGAAGATGGACGAACGAGACGAACTTGGTCCAAAGAATTCCAACAGATCGAATGGGAGGACGAAGATGGAAGAACGAGACGAACTTGGTCCAAAGAAGGCCAACGAATCAAATGGGAGGACGAAGATGGACGAACGAGACGAACTTGGTCCAAAGAAGGCCTAGGGATCAAACGGGAGGACGAAGATGGAGGAACGAGGCGAACTTGGTCCAAAGAATTCCAACGGATCAAATGGGAGGACGAAGATGGACGAACGAGACGAACTTGGTCCAAAGAAGGCCTACGGATCAAATAGGAGGACGAAGATGGACGAACGAGACGAACTTGGTCCAAAGAATTCCAACAGATCAAATGGGAGGACGAAGATGGACGAACGAGACGAACTTGGTCAAAAGAAGGCCTACGGATCAAATGGGAGGACGAAGATGGACGAACGAGACGAACTTGGTCCAAAGAAGGCCTACGGATCAAATGGGAGGACGAAGATGGACGAACGAGACGAACTTGGTCCAAAGAAGGCCAACGGATCAAATTGGAGTTGGAAGATGGACGAACGAGACGAACTTGGTCCAAAGAAGGCCTACGGATCAAATGGGAGGACGAAGATGGACGAACGAGACGAACTTGGTCCAAAGAATTCCAACGGATCAAATGGGAGGACGAAGATGGACGAACGAGAGGAACTTGGTCCAAAGAAGGCCTAGGGATCAAATGGGAGGACGAAGATGGAGGAACGAGGCGAACTTGGTCTAAAGAAGGCCTACGGATCAAATGGGAGGACGAAGATGGACGAACTTGGTCCAAAGAAGGCCTACGGATCAAATGGGAGGACGAAGATGGACGAACGAGACGAACTTGGTCCAAAGAAGGCCAACGGATCAAATGGGAGGACGAAGATGGACGAACGAGACAAACTTGGTCCAAAGAAGGCCTACGGATCAAATGGGAGGACGAAGATGGACGAACGAGACGAACTTGGTCCAAAGAATTCCAACAGATCGAATGGGAGGACGAAGATGGAAGAACGAGATGAACTTGGTCCAAAGAAGGCCAACGAATCAAATGGGAGGACGAAGATGGACGAACGAGACGAACTTGGTCCAAAGAAGGCCTAGGGATCAAACGGGAGGACGAAGATGGAGGAACGAGGCGAACTTGGTCCAAAGAAGGCCTACAGATCAAATGGGAGGACGAAGATGGACGAACGAGACGAACTTGGTCCAAAGAAGGCCTACGGATCAAATGGGAGGACGAAGATGGACGAACGAGACGAACTTGGTCCAACGAAGGCCAACGGATCAAATGGGAGGACGAAGATGGACGAACGAGAGGAACTTGGTCCAAAGAAGCCCTAGGGATCAAATGGGAGGACGAAGATGGAGGAACGAGGCGAACTTGGTCTAAAGAAGGCCTACGGATCAAATGGGAGGACGAAGATGGACGAACGAGACGAACTTGGTCCAAAGAAGGCCTACGGATCAAATGGGAGGACGAAGATGGACGAACGAGACGAACTTGGTCCAAAGAAGGCCAACGGATCAAATGGGAGGACGAAGATGGACGAACGAGACGAACTTGGTCCAAAGAAGGCCTACGGATCAAATGGGAGGACGAAGATGGACGAACGAGACGAACTTGGTCCAAAGAATTCCAACAGATCAAATGGGAGGACGAAGATGGACGAACGAGACGAACTTGGTCCAAAGAAGGCCTACGGATCAAATGGGAGGACGAAGATGGACGAACGAGACGAACTTGATCCAAAGAATTCCAACAGATCAAATGGGAGGACGAAGATGGACGAACGAGACGAACTTGGTCCAAAGAAGGCCAACGGATCAAATGGGAGGACGAAGATGGACGAACGAGACGAACTTGGTCCAAAGAAGGCCTAGGGATCAAACGGGAGGACGAAGATGGAGGAACGAGGCGAACTTGGTCCAAAGAAGGCCTACAGATCAAATGGGAGGACGAAGATGGACGAACGAGACGAACTTGGTCCAACGAAGGCCAACGGATCAAATGGGAGGACGAAGATGGACGAATGAGACGAACTTGGTCCAAAGAAGGCCTAGGGATCAAATGGGAGGACGAAGATGGAGGAACGAGGCGAACTTGGTCCAAAGAAGGCCTACGGATCAAATGGGAGGACGAAGATGGACGAACGAGACAAACTTGGTCCAAAGAAGGCCTACGGATCAAATGGGAGGACGAAGATGGACGAACGAGACGAACTTGGTCCAAAGAATTCCAACGGATCAAATGGGAGGACGAAGATGGACGAACGAGATGAACTTGGTCCAAAGAATTCCAACGGATCAAATGGGAGGACGGAGATGGACGAACGAGACGAACTTGGTCCAAAGAAGGCCTACGGATCAAATGGGAGGACGAAGATGGACGAACGAGACGAACTTGGTCCAAAGAAGGCCAACGGATCAAATGGGAGGACGAAGATGGACGAACGAGACGAACTTGGTCCAAAGAAGGCCAACGGATCAAATGGGAGGACGAAGATGGACGAACGAGACGAACTTGGTCCAAAGAAGGCCTACGGATCAAATGGGAGGACGAAGATGGACGAACGAGACGAACTTGGTCCAAAGAATTCCAACAGATCAAATGGGAGGACGAAGATGGACGAACGAGACGAACTTGGTCCAAAGAAGGCCAACGGTTCAAATGGGAGGACGAAGATGGACGAACGAGACGAACTTGGTCCAAAGAAGGCCTAGGGATCAAACGGGAGGACGAAGATGGAGGAACGAGGCGAACTTTGTCCAAAGAAGGCCAACGGATCAAATGGGAGGACGAAGATGGACGAACGAGACGAACTTGGTCCAAAGAAAGCCAACGGATCAAATGGGAGGACGAAGATGGACGAACGAGACGAACTTGGTCCAAAGATGGCCTACGGATCAAATGGGAGGACGAAGATGGACGAACGAGACGAACTTGGTCCAACGAAGGCCAACGGATCAAATGGGAGGACGAAGATGGACTAACGAGAGGAACTTGGTCCAAAGATGGCCTAGGGATCAAACGGGAGGACGAAGATGGAGGAACGAGGCGAACTTGGTCCAAAGAAGGCCTAGGGATCAAATGGGAGGACGAAGATGGAGGAACGAGGCGAACTTGGTCTAAAGAAGGCCTACGGATCAAATGGGAGGACGAAGATGGACGAACGAGACGAACTTGGTCCAAAGAAGGCCAACGGATCAAATGGGAGGACGAAGATGGACGAACGAGACGAACTTGGTCCAAAGAAGGCCTACGGATCAAATGGGAGGACGAAGATGGACGAACGAGACGAACTTGGTCCAAAGAATTCCAACAGATCAAATGGGAGGACGAAGATGGACGAACGAGACGAACTTGGTCCAAAGAAGGCCTACGGATCAAATGGGAGGACGAAGATGGACGAACGAGACGAACTTGATCCAAAGAATTCCAACAGATCAAATGGGAGGACGAAGATGGACGAACGAGACGAACTTGGTCCAAAGAAGGCCAACGGATCAAATGGGAGGACGAAGATGGACGAACGAGACGAACTTGGTCCAAAGAAGGCCTAGGGATCAAACGGGAGGACGAAGATGGAGGAACGAGGCGAACTTGGTCCAAAGAAGGCCTACAGATCAAATGGGAGGACGAAGATGGACGAACGAGACGAACTTGGTCCAAAGAAGGCCAACGGATCAAATGGGAGGACGAAGATGGACGAACGAGACGAACTTGGTCCAACGAAGGCCAACGGATCAAGTGGGAGGACGAAGATGGACGAATGAGACGAACTTGGTCCAAAGAAGGCCTAGGGATCAAATGGGAGGACGAAGATGGAGGAACGAGGCGAACTTGGTCCAAAGAAGGCCTACGGATCAAATGGGAGGACGAAGATGGACGAACGAGACAAACTTGGTCCAAAGAAGGCCTACGGATCAAATGGGAGGACGAAGATGGACGAACGAGACGAACTTGGTCCAAAGAATTCCAACGGATCAAATGGGAGGACGAAGATGGACGAACGAGATGAACTTGGTCCAAAGAATTCCAACGGATCAAATGGGAGGACGGAGATGGACGAACGAGACGAACTTGGTCCAAAGAAGGCCTAGGGATCAAATGGGAGGACGAAGATGGAGGAACGAGGCGAACTTGGTCTAAAGAAGGCCTACGGATCAAATGGGAGGACGAAGATGGACGAACGAGACGAACTTGGTCCAAAGAAGGCCAACGGTGACGAACGAGATGAACTTGGTCCAAAGATGGCCAACGGTTCAAATGGGAGGACGAAGAGGGACGAACGAGACAAACACGGTGCAAAGAAGGCCTACGGAGTAAATGGGAGGACGAAGATGGACGAACGAGACGAACTTGGTCAAAAGAAGGCCTACGGATCAAATGGGAGGACGAAGATGGACGAACGAGACGAACTTGGTCCAGAGAAGGCCAACGGATCAAATGGGAGGACGAAGATGGACGAACGAGACAAACTTGGTCCAAAGAAGGCCTACGGATCAAATGGGAGGACGAAGATGGACGAACGAGACGAACTTGGTCCAAAGAATTCCAACAGATCGAATGGGAGGACGAAGATGGAAGAACGAGACGAACTTGGTCCAAAGAAGGCCAACGGATCAAATGGGAGGACGAAGATGGACGAAGGAGACGAACTTGGTCCAAAGAAGGCCTAGGGATCAAACGGGAGGACGAAGATGGATGAACGAGGCGAACTTGGTCCAAAGAAGGCCTACAGATCAAATGGGAGGACGAAGATGGACGAACGAGACGAACTTGGTCCAAAGAAGGCCAACGGATCAAATGGGAGGACGAAGATGGACGAACGAGACGAACTTGGTCCAAAGAAGGCCTACGGATCAAATGGGAGGACGATGATGGACGAACGAGACGAACTTGGTCCAACGAAGGCCAACGGATCAAATGGGAGGACGAAGATGGACGAACGAGAGGAACTTGGTCCAAAGAAGGCCTAGGGATCAAATGGGAGGACGAAGATGGAGGAACGAGGCGAACTTGGTCTAAAGAAGGCCTACGGATCAAATGGGAGGACGAAGATGGACGAACGAGACGAACTTGGTCCAAAGAAGGCTTACGGATCAAATGGGAGGACGAAGATGGACGAACGAGACGAACTTGGTCCAAAGAAGGCCAACGGATCAAATGGGAGGACGAAGATGGACGAACGAGACGAACTTGGTCCAAAGAAGGCCTACGGATCAAATGGGAGGACGAAGATGGACGAACGAGACGAACTTGGTCCAAAGAATTCCAACGGATCAAATGGGAGGACGAAGATGGACGAACGAGACGAACTTGGTCCAAAGAAGGCCAACGGTTCAAATGGGAGGACGAAGATGGACGAACGAGACGAACTTGGTCCAAAGAAGGCCTAGGGATCAAACGGGAGGACGAAGATGGAGGAACGAGGCGAACTTTGTCCAAAGAAGGCCTACAGATCAAATGGGAGGACGAAGATGGACGAACGAGACGAACTTGGTCCAAAGAAGGCCAACGGATCAAATGGGAGGACGAAGATGGACGAACGAGACGAACTTGGTCCAAAGATGGCCTACGGATCAAATGGGAGGACGAAGATGGACGAACGAGACGAACTTGGTCCAACGAAGGCCAACGGATCAAATGGGAGGACGAAGATGGACGAACGAGAGGAACTTGGTCCAAAGAAGGCCTAGGGTTCAAACGGGAGGACGAAGATGGAGGAACGAGGCGAACTTGGTCCAAAGAAGGCCTAGGGATCAAATGGGAGGACGAAGATGGAGGAACGAGGCGAACTTGGTCTAAAGAAGGCCTACGGATCAAATGGGAGGACGAAGATGGACGAACGAGACGAACTTGGTCCAAAGAAGGCCTACGGATCAAATGGGAGGACGAAGATGGACGAACGAGACGAACTTGGTCCAACGAAGGCCAACGGATCAAATGGGAGGACGAAGATGGACGAACGAGAGGAACTTGGTCCAAAGAAGGCCTAGGGATCAAATGGGAGGACGAAGATGGACGAACGAGACGAACTTGGTCCAAAGAAGGCCAACGGATCAAATGGGAGGACGAAGATGGACGAACGAGACGAACTTGGTCCAAAGAAGGCCTACGGATCAAATGGGAGGACGAAGATGGACGAACGAGACGAACTTGGTCCAAAGAATTCCAACAGATCAAATGGGAGGACGAAGATGGACGAACGAGACGAACTTGGTCCAAAGAAGGCCAACGGATCAAATGGGAGGACGAAGATGGACGAACGAGACGAACTTGGTCCAAAGAAGGCCAACGGATCAAATGGGAGGACGAAGATGGACGAACGAGACGAACTTGGTCCAAAGAAGGCCTAGGGATCAAACGGGAGGACGAAGATGGAGGAACGAGGCGAACTTGGTCCAAAGAAGGCCTACAGATCAAATGGGAGGACGAAGATGGACGAACGAGACGAACTTGGTCCAAAGAAGGCCAACGGATCAAATGGGAGGACGAAGATGGACGAACGAGACGAACTTGGCCCAAAGAAGGCCTACGGATCAAATGGGAGGACGAAGATGGACGAACGAGACGAACTTGGTCCAACGAAGGCCAACGGATCAAATGGGAGGACGAAGATGGACGAATGAGACGAACTTGGTCCAAAGAAGGCCTAGGGATCAAATGGGAGGACGAAGATGGACGAACGAGACAAACTTCGTCCAAAGAATTCCAACGGATCAAATGGGAGGACGAAGGTGGTAGAACAAGACGAACTTGGTCCAAAGAAGGCCTACGGATCAAATGGGAGGACGAAGATGGACGAACGAGACGAACTTGGTCCAAAGAAGGCCTACGGATCAAATGGGAGGACGAAGATGGACGAACGAGACGAACTTGGTCCAAAGAATTCCAACAGATCAAATGGGAGGACGAAGATGGACGAACGAGACGAACTTGGTCCAAAGAAGGCCTACGGATCAAATGGGAGGACGAAGATGGACGAACGAGACGAACTTGATCCAAAGAATTCCAACAGATCAAATGGGAGGACGAAGATGGACGAACGAGACGAACTTGGTCCAAAGAAGGCCAACGGATCAAATGGGAGGACGAAGATGGACGAACGAGACGAACTTGGTCCAAAGAAGGCCTAGGGATCAAACGGGAGGACGAAGATGGAGGAACGAGGCGAACTTGGTCCAAAGAAGGCCTACAGATCAAATGGGAGGACGAAGATGGACGAACGAGACGAACTTGGTCCAAAGAAGGCCAACGGATCAAATGGGAGGACGAAGATGGACGAACGAGACGAACTTGGTCCAACGAAGGCCAACGGATCAAATGGGAGGACGAAGATGGACGAATGAGACGAACTTGGTCCAAAGAAGGCCTAGGGATCAAATGGGAGGACGAAGATGGAGGAACGAGGCGAACTTGGTCCAAAGAAGGCCTACGGATCAAATGGGAGGACGAAGATGGACGAACGAGACAAACTTGGTCCAAAGAAGGCCTACGGATCAAATGGGAGGACGAAGATGGACGAACGAGACGAACTTGGTCCAAAGAATTCCAACGGATCAAATGGGAGGACGAAGATGGACGAACGAGATGAACTTGGTCCAAAGAATTCCAACGGATCAAATGGGAGGACGGAGATGGACGAACGAGACGAACTTGGTCCAAAGAAGGCCTAGGGATCAAATGGGAGGACGAAGATGGAGGAACGAGGCGAACTTGGTCTAAAGAAGGCCTACGGATCAAATGGGAGGACGAAGATGGACGAACGAGACGAACTTGGTCCAAAGAAGGCCAACGGTGACGAACGAGATGAACTTGGTCCAAAGATGGCCAACGGATCAAATGGGAGGACGAAGAGGGACGAACGAGACAAACACGGTGCAAAGAAGGCCTACGGAGTAAATGGGAGGACGAAGATGGACGAACGAGACGAACTTGGTCAAAAGAAGGCCTACGGATCAAATGGGAGGACGAAGATGGACGAACGAGACGAACTTGGTCCAGAGAAGGCCAACGGATCAAATGGGAGGACGAAGATGGACGAACGAGACAAACTTGGTCCAAAGAAGGCCTACGGATCAAATGGGAGGACGAAGATGGACGAACGAGACGAACTTGGTCCAAAGAATTCCAACAGATCGAATGGGAGGACGAAGATGGAAGAACGAGACGAACTTGGTCCAAAGAAGGCCAACGGATCAAATGGGAGGACGAAGATGGACGAACGAGACGAACTTGGTCCAAAGAAGGCCTAGGGATCAAACGGGAGGACGAAGATGGATGAACGAGGCGAACTTGGTCCAAAGAAGGCCTACAGATCAAATGGGAGGACGAAGATGGACGAACGAGACGAACTTGGTCCAAAGAAGGCCTAGGGATCAAACGGGAGGACGAAGATGGAGGAACGAGGCGAACTTGGTCCAAAGAAGGCCTACAGATCAAATGGGAGGACGAAGATGGACGAACGAGACGAACTTGGTCCAAAGAAGGCCAACGGATCAAATGGGAGGACGAAGATGGACGAACGAGACGAACTTGGCCCAAAGAAGGCCTACGGATCAAATGGGAGGACGAAGATGGACGAACGAGACGAACTTGGTCCAACGAAGGCCAACGGATCAAATGGGAGGACGAAGATGGACGAATGAGACGAACTTGGTCCAAAGAAGGCCTAGGGATCAAATGGGAGGACGAAGATGGACGAACGAGACAAACTTCGTCCAAAGAATTCCAACGGATCAAATGGGAGGACGAAGGTGGTAGAACAAGACGAACTTGGTCCAAAGAAGGCCTACGGATCAAATGGGAGGACGAAGATGGACGAACGAGACGAACTTGGTCCAAAGAAGGCCTACGGATCAAATGGGAGGACGAAGATGGACGAACGAGACGAACTTGGTCCAAAGAATTCCAACAGATCAAATGGGAGGACGAAGATGGACGAACGAGACGAACTTGGTCCAAAGAAGGCCTACGGATCAAATGGGAGGACGAAGATGGACGAACGAGACGAACTTGATCCAAAGAATTCCAACAGATCAAATGGGAGGACGAAGATGGACGAACGAGACGAACTTGGTCCAACGAAGGCCAACGGATCAAATGGGAGGACGAAGATGGACGAACGAGAGGAACTTGGTCCAAAGAAGGCCTAGGGATCAAATGGGAGGACGAAGATCGAGGAACGAGGCGAACTTGGTCTAAAGAAGGCCTACGGATCAAATGGGAGGACGAAGATGGACGAACGAGACGAACTTGGTCCAAAGAAGGCCTACGGATCAAATGGGAGGACGAAGATGGACGAACGAGACGAACTTGGTCCAAAGAAGGCCAACGGATCAAATGGGAGGACGAAGATGGACGAACGAGACGAACTTGGTCCAAAGAAGGCCTACGGATCAAATGGGAGGACGACGATGGACGAACGAGACGAACTTGGTCCAAAGAATTCCAACAGATCAAATGGGAGGACGAAGATGGACGAACGAGACGAACTTGGTCCAAAGAAGGCCAACGGTTCAAATGGGAGGACGAAGATGGACGAACGAGACGAACTTGGTCCAAAGAAGGCCTAGGGATCAAACGGGAGGACGAAGATGGAGGAACGAGGCGAACTTTGTCCAAAGAAGGCCTACAGATCAAATGGGAGGACGAAGATGGACGAACGAGACGAACTTGGTCCAAAGAAGGCCAACGGATCAAATGGGAGGACGAAGATGGACGAACGAGACGAACTTGGTCCAAAGATGGCCTACGGATCAAATGGGAGGACGAAGATGGACGAACGAGACGAACTTGGTCCAACGAAGGCCAACGGATCAAATGGGAGGACGAAGATGGACGAACGAGAGGAACTTGGTCCAAAGAAGGCCTAGGGATCAAACGGGAGGACGAAGATGGAGGAACGAGGCGAACTTGGTCCAAAGAAGGCCTAGGGATCAAATGGGAGGACGAAGATGGAGGAACGAGGCGAACTTGGTCTAAAGAAGGCCTACGGATCAAATGGGAGGACGAAGATGGACGAACGAGACGAACTTGGTCCAAAGAAGGCCTACGGATCAAATGGGAGGACGAAGATGGACGAACGAGACGAACTTGGTCCAACGAAGGCCAACGGATCAAATGGGAGGACGAAGATGGACGAACGAGAGGAACTTGGTCCAAAGAAGGCCTAGGGATCAAATGGGAGGACGAAGATGGAGGAACGAGGCGAACTTGGTCTAAAGAAGGCCTACGGATCAAATGGGAGGACGAAGATGGACGAACGAGACGAACTTGGTCCAAAGAAGGCCTACGGATCAAATGGGAGGACGAAGATGGACGAACGAGACGAACTTGGTCCAAAGAAGGCCAACGGATCAAATGGGAGGACGAAGATGGACGAACGAGACGAACTTGGTCCAAAAAAGGCCTACGGATCAAATGGGAGGACGAAGAGGGACGAACGAGACAAACACGGTGCAAAGAAGGCCTACGGAGTAAATGGGAGGACGAAGATGGACGAACGAGACGAACTTGGTCAAAAGAAGGCCTACGGATCAAATGGGAGGACGAAGATGGACGAACGAGACGAACTTGGTCCAGAGAAGGCCAACGGATCAAATGGGAGGACGAAGATGGACGAACGAGACAAACTTGGTCCAAAGAAGGCCTACGGATCAAATGGGAGGACGAAGATGGACGAACGAGACGAACTTGGTCAAAAGAAGGCCTACGGATCAAATGGGAGGACGAAGATGGACGAACGAGACGAACTTGGTCCAAAGAAGGCCTAGGGATCAAACGGGAGGACGAAGATGGACGAACGAGACAAACTTCGTCCAAAGAATTCCAACGGATCAAATGGGAGGACGAAGGTGGTAGAACAAGACGAACTTGGTCCAAAGAAGGCCTACGGATCAAATGGGAGGACGAAGATGGACGAACGAGACGAACTTGGTCCAAAGAAGGCCTACGGATCAAATGGGAGGACGAAGATGGACGAACGAGACGAACTTGGTCCAAAGAATTCCAACAGATCAAATGGGAGGACGAAGATGGACGAACGAGACGAACTTGGTCCAAAGAAGGCCTACGGATCAAATGGGAGGACGAAGATGGACGAACGAGACGAACTTGATCCAAAGAATTCCAACAGATCAAATGGGAGGACGAAGATGGACGAACGAGACGAACTTGGTCCAAAGAAGGCCAACGGATCAAATGGGAGGACGAAGATGGACGAACGAGACGAACTTGGCCCAAAGAAGGCCTACGGATCAAATGGGAGGACGAAGATGGACGAACGAGACGAACTTGGTCCAAAGAAGGCCTAGGGATCAAACGGGAGGACGAAGATGGAGGAACGAGGCGAACTTGGTCCAAAGAAGGCCTACAGATCAAATGGGAGGACGAAGATGGACGAACGAGACGAACTTGGTCCAAAGAAGGCCAACGGATCAAATGGGAGGACGAAGATGGACGAACGAGACGAACTTGGCCCAAAGAAGGCCTACGGATCAAATGGGAGGACGAAGATGGACGAACGAGACGAACTTGGTCCAACGAAGGCCAACGGATCAAATGGGAGGACGAAGATGGACGAATGAGACGAACTTGGTCCAAAGAAGGCCTAGGGATCAAATGGGAGGACGAAGATGGACGAACGAGACAAACTTCGTCCAAAGAATTCCAACGGATCAAATGGGAGGACGAAGGTGGTAGAACAAGACGAACTTGGTCCAAAGAAGGCCTACGGATCAAATGGGAGGACGAAGATGGACGAACGAGACGAACTTGGTCCAAAGAAGGCCTACGGATCAAATGGGAGGACGAAGATGGACGAACGAGACGAACTTGGTCCAAAGAATTCCAACAGATCAAATGGGAGGACGAAGATGGACGAACGAGACGAACTTGGTCCAAAGAAGGCCTACGGATCAAATGGGAGGACGAAGATGGACGAACGAGACGAACTTGATCCAAAGAATTCCAACAGATCAAATGGGAGGACGAAGATGGACGAACGAGACGAACTTGGTCCAAAGAAGGCCAACGGATCAAATGGGAGGACGAAGATGGACGAACGAGACGAACTTGGTCCAAAGAAGGCCTAGGGATCAAACGGGGAGGACGAAGATGGAGGAACGAGGCGAACTTGGTCCAAAGAAGGCCTACAGATCAAATGGGAGGACGAAGATGGACGAACGAGACGAACTTGGTCCAAAGAAGGCCAACGGATCAAATGGGAGGACGAAGATGGACGAACGAGACGAACTTGGTCCAACGAAGGCCAACGGATCAAATGGGAGGACGAAGATGGACGAATGAGACGAACTTGGTCCAAAGAAGGCCTAGGGATCAAATGGGAGGACGAAGATGGAGGAACGAGGCGAACTTGGTCCAAAGAAGGCCTACGGATCAAATGGGAGGACGAAGATGGACGAACGAGACAAACTTGGTCCAAAGAAGGCCTACGGATCAAATGGGAGGACGAAGATGGACGAACGAGACGAACTTGGTCCAAAGAATTCCAACGGATCAAATGGGAGGACGAAGATGGACGAACGAGATGAACTTGGTCCAAAGAATTCCAACGGATCAAATGGGAGGACGGAGATGGACGAACGAGACGAACTTGGTCCAAAGAAGGCCTAGGGATCAAATGGGAGGACGAAGATGGAGGAACGAGGCGAACTTGGTCTAAAGAAGGCCTACGGATCAAATGGGAGGACGAAGATGGACGAACGAGACGAACTTGGTCCAAAGAAGGCCAACGGTGACGAACGAGATGAACTTGGTCCAAAGATGGCCAACGGATCAAATGGGAGGACGAAGAGGGACGAACGAGACAAACACGGTGCAAAGAAGGCCTACGGAGTAAATGGGAGGACGAAGATGGACGAACGAGACGAACTTGGTCAAAAGAAGGCCTACGGATCAAATGGGAGGACGAAGATGGACGAACGAGACGAACTTGGTCCAGAGAAGGCCAACGGATCAAATGGGAGGACGAAGATGGACGAACGAGACAAACTTGGTCCAAAGAAGGCCTACGGATCAAATGGGAGGACGAAGATGGACGAACGAGACGAACTTGGTCCAAAGAATTCCAACAGATCGAATGGGAGGACGAAGATGGAAGAACGAGACGAACTTGGTCCAAAGAAGGCCAACGGATCAAATGGGAGGACGAAGATGGACGAACGAGACGAACTTGGTCCAAAGAAGGCCTAGGGATCAAACGGGAGGACGAAGATGGATGAACGAGGCGAACTTGGTCCAAAGAAGGCCTACAGATCAAATGGGAGGACGAAGATGGACGAACGAGACGAACTTGGTCCAAAGAAGGCCTAGGGATCAAACGGGAGGACGAAGATGGAGGAACGAGGCGAACTTGGTCCAAAGAAGGCCTACAGATCAAATGGGAGGACGAAGATGGACGAACGAGACGAACTTGGTCCAAAGAAGGCCAACGGATCAAATGGGAGGACGAAGATGGACGAACGAGACGAACTTGGCCCAAAGAAGGCCTACGGATCAAATGGGAGGACGAAGATGGACGAACGAGACGAACTTGGTCCAACGAAGGCCAACGGATCAAATGGGAGGACGAAGATGGACGAATGAGACGAACTTGGTCCAAAGAAGGCCTAGGGATCAAATGGGAGGACGAAGATGGACGAACGAGACAAACTTCGTCCAAAGAATTCCAACGGATCAAATGGGAGGACGAAGGTGGTAGAACAAGACGAACTTGGTCCAAAGAAGGCCTACGGATCAAATGGGAGGACGAAGATGGACGAACGAGACGAACTTGGTCCAAAGAAGGCCTACGGATCAAATGGGAGGACGAAGATGGACGAACGAGACGAACTTGGTCCAAAGAATTCCAACAGATCAAATGGGAGGACGAAGATGGACGAACGAGACGAACTTGGTCCAAAGAAGGCCTACGGATCAAATGGGAGGACGAAGATGGACGAACGAGACGAACTTGATCCAAAGAATTCCAACAGATCAAATGGGAGGACGAAGATGGACGAACGAGACGAACTTGGTCCAACGAAGGCCAACGGATCAAATGGGAGGACGAAGATGGACGAACGAGAGGAACTTGGTCCAAAGAAGGCCTAGGGATCAAATGGGAGGACGAAGATCGAGGAACGAGGCGAACTTGGTCTAAAGAAGGCCTACGGATCAAATGGGAGGACGAAGATGGACGAACGAGACGAACTTGGTCCAAAGAAGGCCTACGGATCAAATGGGAGGACGAAGATGGACGAACGAGACGAACTTGGTCCAAAGAAGGCCAACGGATCAAATGGGAGGACGAAGATGGACGAACGAGACGAACTTGGTCCAAAGAAGGCCTACGGATCAAATGGGAGGACGACGATGGACGAACGAGACGAACTTGGTCCAAAGAATTCCAACAGATCAAATGGGAGGACGAAGATGGACGAACGAGACGAACTTGGTCCAAAGAAGGCCAACGGTTCAAATGGGAGGACGAAGATGGACGAACGAGACGAACTTGGTCCAAAGAAGGCCTAGGGATCAAACGGGAGGACGAAGATGGAGGAACGAGGCGAACTTTGTCCAAAGAAGGCCTACAGATCAAATGGGAGGACGAAGATGGACGAACGAGACGAACTTGGTCCAAAGAAGGCCAACGGATCAAATGGGAGGACGAAGATGGACGAACGAGACGAACTTGGTCCAAAGATGGCCTACGGATCAAATGGGAGGACGAAGATGGACGAACGAGACGAACTTGGTCCAACGAAGGCCAACGGATCAAATGGGAGGACGAAGATGGACGAACGAGAGGAACTTGGTCCAAAGAAGGCCTAGGGATCAAACGGGAGGACGAAGATGGAGGAACGAGGCGAACTTGGTCCAAAGAAGGCCTAGGGATCAAATGGGAGGACGAAGATGGAGGAACGAGGCGAACTTGGTCTAAAGAAGGCCTACGGATCAAATGGGAGGACGAAGATGGACGAACGAGACGAACTTGGTCCAAAGAAGGCCTACGGATCAAATGGGAGGACGAAGATGGACGAACGAGACGAACTTGGTCCAACGAAGGCCAACGGATCAAATGGGAGGACGAAGATGGACGAACGAGAGGAACTTGGTCCAAAGAAGGCCTAGGGATCAAATGGGAGGACGAAGATGGAGGAACGAGGCGAACTTGGTCTAAAGAAGGCCTACGGATCAAATGGGAGGACGAAGATGGACGAACGAGACGAACTTGGTCCAAAGAAGGCCTACGGATCAAATGGGAGGACGAAGATGGACGAACGAGACGAACTTGGTCCAAAGAAGGCCAACGGATCAAATGGGAGGACGAAGATGGACGAACGAGACGAACTTGGTCCAAAAAAGGCCTACGGATCAAATGGGAGGACGAAGAGGGACGAACGAGACAAACACGGTGCAAAGAAGGCCTACGGAGTAAATGGGAGGACGAAGATGGACGAACGAGACGAACTTGGTCAAAAGAAGGCCTACGGATCAAATGGGAGGACGAAGATGGACGAACGAGACGAACTTGGTCCAGAGAAGGCCAACGGATCAAATGGGAGGACGAAGATGGACGAACGAGACAAACTTGGTCCAAAGAAGGCCTACGGATCAAATGGGAGGACGAAGATGGACGAACGAGACGAACTTGGTCCAAAGAAGGCCTACGGATCAAATGGCAGGACGAAGATGGACGAACAAGACGAACTTGGTCCAAAGAATTCCAACGGATCAAATGGGAGGACGAAGATGGACGAACGAGAGGAACTTGGTCCAAAGAAGGCCTAGGGATCAAATGGGAGGACGAAGATGGAGGAACGAGGCGAACTTGGTCTAAAGAAGGCCTACGGATCAAATGGGAGGATGAAGATGGACGAACGAGACGAACTTGGCCCAAAGAAAGCCTACGGATCAAATGGGAGGACGACGATGGACGAACGAGACGAACTTGGTCCAACGAAGGCCAACGGATCAAATGGGAGGACGAAGATGGACGAACGAGACGAACTTGGTCTAAAGAAGGCCAACGGATCAAATGGGAGGACGAAGATGGACGAACGAGATGAATTTGGCCCAAAGAAGGCCTACGGATCAAATGGGAGGACGAAGATGGACGAACTTGGTCCAACGAAGGCCAACGGATCAAATGGGAGGACGAAGATGGACGAACGAGACGAACTTGGTCCAAAGAAGGCCTAGGGATCAAATGGGAGGACAAAGATGGAGGGACGAGGCGAACTTGGTCCAAAGAAGGCCTATGGATCAAATGGGAGGACGAAGATGGACGAACGAGACGAACTTGGTCCAAAGAAGGCCAACGGTGACGAACGAGACGAACTTGGTCCAAAGAAGGCCAACGGATCAAATGGGAGGACGAAGATGGACGAACGAGACGAACTTGGTCCAAAGAAGGCCTAGGGATCAAATGGGAGGACGAAGATGGAGGAACGAGGCGAACTTGGTCCAAAGAAGGCCAACAGATCAAATGGGAGGAAGAAGATGGACGAACGAGACGAACTTGGCCCAAAGAAGGCCTACGGATCAAATGGGAGGACGAAGATGGACGAACGAGACGAACTTGGTCCAACGAAGGCCAACGGATCAAATGGGAGGACGAAGATGGACGAACGAGACGAACTTGGTCCAACGAAGGCCAACGGATCAAATGGGAGGACGAAGATGGACGAATGAGACGAACTTGGTCCAAAGAAGGCCTAGGGATCAAATGGGAGGACGAAGATGGAGGAACGAGGCGAACTTGGTCCAAAGAAGGCCTACGGATCAAATGGGAGGACGAAGATGGACGAACGAGACAAACTTGGTCCAAAGAAGGCCTACGGATCAAATGGGAGGACGAAGATGGACGAACGAGACGAACTTGGTCCAAAGAATTCCAACGGATCAAATGGGAGGACGAAGATGGACGAACGAGATGAACTTGGTCCAAAGAATTCCAACGGATCAAATGGGAGGACGGAGATGGACGAACGAGACGAACTTGGTCCAAAGAAGGCCTAGGGATCAAATGGGAGGACGAAGATGGAGGAACGAGGCGAACTTGGTCTAAAGAAGGCCTACGGATCAAATGGGAGGACGAAGATGGACGAACGAGACGAACTTGGTCCAAAGAAGGCCAACGGTGACGAACGAGATGAACTTGGTCCAAAGATGGCCAACGGATCAAATGGGAGGACGAAGAGGGACGAACGAGACAAACACGGTGCAAAGAAGGCCTACGGAGTAAATGGGAGGACGAAGATGGACGAACGAGACGAACTTGGTCAAAAGAAGGCCTACGGATCAAATGGGAGGACGAAGATGGACGAACGAGACGAACTTGGTCCAGAGAAGGCCAACGGATCAAATGGGAGGACGAAGATGGACGAACGAGACAAACTTGGTCCAAAGAAGGCCTACGGATCAAATGGGAGGACGAAGATGGACGAACGAGACGAACTTGGTCCAAAGAATTCCAACAGATCGAATGGGAGGACGAAGATGGACGAACGAGACGAACTTGGTCCAAAGAAGGCCAACGGATCAAATGGGAGGACGAAGATGGACGAACGAGACGAACTTGGTCCAAAGAAGGCCTAGGGATCAAACGGGAGGACGAAGATGGATGAACGAGGCGAACTTGGTCCAAAGAAGGCCTACAGATCAAATGGGAGGACGAAGATGGACGAACGAGACGAACTTGGTCCAAAGAAGGCCAACGGATCAAATGGGAGGACGAAAATGGACGAACGAGACGAACTTGGTCCAAAGAAGGCCTACGGATCAAATGGGAGGACGATGATGGACGAACGAGATGAACTTGGTCCAACGAAGGCCAACGGATCAAATGGGAGGACGAAGAGGGACGAACGAGACAAACACGGTGCAAAGAAGGCCTACGGAGTAAATGGGAGGACGAAGATAGACGAACGAGACGAACTTGGTCCAAAGAAGGCCTACGGATCAAATGGGAGGACGAAGATGGACGAACGAGACGAACTTGGTCCAAAGAAGGCCTACGGATCAAATGGCAGGACGAAGATGGACGAACGAGACGAACTTGGTCCAAAGAATTCCAACGGATCAAATGGGAGGACGAAGATGGACGAACGAGAGGAACTTGGTACAAAGAAGGCCTAGGGATCAAATGGGAGGACGAAGATGGAGGAACGAGGCGAACTTGGTCTAAAGAAGGCCTACGGATCAAATGGGAGGACGAAGATGGACGAACGAGACGAACTTGGCCCAAAGAAAGCCTACGGATCAAATGGGAGGACGACGATGGACGAACGAGACGAACTTGGTCCAACGAAGGCCAACGGATCAAACGGGAGGACGAAGATGGAGGAACGAGGCGAACTTTGTCCAAAGAAGGCCTACAGATCAAATGGGAGGACGAAGGTGGACGAACGAGACGAACTTGGTCCAAAGAAGGCCAACGGATCAAATGGGAGGACGAAGATGGACGAACGAGACGAACTTGGTCCAAAGATGGCCTACGGATCAAATGGGAGGACGAAGATGGACGAACGAGACGAACTTGGTCCAACGAAGGCCAACGGATCAAATGGGAGGACGAAGATGGACGAACGAGAGGAACTTGGTCCAAAGAAGGCCTAGGGATCAAACGGGAGGACGAAGATGGAGGAACGAGGCGAACTTGGTCCAAAGAAGGCCTAGGGATCAAATGGGAGGACGAAGATGGAGGAACGAGGCGAACTTGGTCTAAAGAAGGCCTACGGATCAAATGGGAGGACGAAGATGGACGAACGAGACGAACTTGGTCCAAAGAAGGCCTACGGATCAAATGGGAGGACGAAGATGGACGAACGAGACGAACTTGGTCCAACGAAGGCCAACGGATCAAATGGGAGGACGAAGATGGACGAACGAGAGGAACTTGGTCCAAAGAAGGCCTAGGGATCAAATGGGAGGACGAAGATGGAGGAACGAGGCGAACTTGGTCTAAAGAAGGCCTACGGATCAAATGGGAGGACGAAGATGGACGAACGAGACGAACTTGGTCCAAAGAAGGCCTACGGGTCAAATGGGAGGACGAAGATGGACGAACGAGACGAACTTGGTCCAAAGAAGGCCAACGGATCAAATGGGAGGACGAAGATGGACGAACGAGACGAACTTGGTCCAAAGAAGGCCTATGGATCAAATGGGAGGACGAAGATGGACGAACGAGACGAACTTGGTCCAAAGAATTCCAACAGATCAAATGGGAGGACGAAGATGGACGAACGAGACGAACTTGGTCCAAAGAAGGCCAACGGATCAAATGGGAGGACGAAGATGGACGAACGAGACGAACTTGGTCCAAAGAAGGCCAACGGATCAAATGGGAGGACGAAGATGGACGAACGAGACGAACTTGGTCCAAAGAAGGCCTAGGGATCAAACGGGAGGACGAAGATGGAGGAACGAGGCGAACTTGGTCCAAAGAAGGCCTACAGATCAAATGGGAGGACGAAGATGGACGAACGAGACGAACTTGGTCCAAAGAAGGCCAACGGATCAAATGGGAGGACGAAGATGGACGAACGAGACGAACTTGGCCCAAAGAAGGCCTACGGATCAAATGGGAGGACGAAGATGGACGAACGAGACGAACTTGGTCCAACGAAGGCCAACGGATCAAATGGGAGGACGAAGATGGACGAATGAGACGAACTTGGTCCAAAGAAGGCCTAGGGATCAAATGGGAGGACGAAGATGGACGAACGAGACAAACTTCGTCCAAAGAATTCCAACGGATCAAATGGGAGGACGAAGGTGGTAGAACAAGACGAACTTGGTCCAAAGAAGGCCTACGGATCAAATGGGAGGACGAAAAAGGACGAACGAGACAAACATGGTGCAAAGAAGGCCTACGGAGCAAATGGGAGGACGAAGATGGACGAACGAGACGAACTTGGTCAAAAGAAGGCCTACGGATCAAATGGGAGGACGAAGATGGACGAACGAGACGAACTTGGTCGAAAGAAGGCCTACGGATCAAATGGGAGGACGAAGATGGACAAACGAGACGAACTTGGTCCAAAGAAGGCCAACGGATCAAATGGGAGGACGAAGATGGACGAACGAGACGAACTTGGTCCAAAGAAGGCCTATGGATCAAATGGGAGGACGAAGATGGACGAACGAGACGAACTTGGTCCAAAGAATTCCAACGGATCAAATGGGAGGACGAAGATGGACGAACGAGACGAACTTGGTCCAAAGAAGGCCTAGGGATCAAATGGGAGGACGAAGATGGAGGAACGAGGCGAACTTGGTCTAAAGAAGGCCTACGGATCAAATGGGAGGACGAAGATGGACGAACGAGACAAACTTGGTCGAAAGAAGGCCAACGGTGACGAACGAGATGAACTTGGTCCAAAGAAGGCCAACGGATCAAATGGGAGGACGAAGAGGGACGAACGAGACAAACACGGTGCAAAGAAGGCCTACGGAGTAAATGGGAGGACGAAGACGGACGAACGAGACGAACTTGGTCAAAAGAAGGCCTACGGATCAAATGGGAGGACGAAGATGGACGAACGAGACGAACTTGGTCCAAAGAAGGCCAACGGATCAAATGGGAGGACGAAGATGGACGAACGAGACGAACTTGGTCCAAAGAAGGCCTACGGATCAAATGGCAGGACGAAGATGGACGAACGAGACGAACTTGGTCCAAAGAATTCCAACGGATCAAATGGGAGGACGAAGATGGACGAACGAGAGGAACTTGGTCCAAAGAAGGCCTAGGGATCAAATGGGAGGACGAAGATGGAGGAACGAGGCGAACTTGGTCTAAAGAAGGCCTACGGATCAAATGGGAGGACGAAGATGGACGAACGAGACGAACTTGGCCCAAAGAAAGCCTACGGATCAAATGGGAGGACGACGATGGACGAACGAGACGAACTTGGTCCAACGAAGGCCAACGGATCAAATGGGAGGACGAAGATGGACGAACGAGACGAACTTGGTACAAAGAAGGCCAACGGATCAAATGGGAGGACGAAGATGGACGAACGAGATGAATTTGGCCCAAAGAAGGCCTACGGATCAAATGGGAGGACGAAGATGGACGAACTTGGTCCAACGAAGGCCAACGGATCAAATGGGAGGACGAAGATGGACGAACGAGACGAACTTGGTCCAAAGAAGGCCTAGGGATCAAATGGGAGGACGAAGATGGAGGGACGAGGCGAACTTGGTCCAAAGAAGGCCTATGGATCAAATGGGAGGACGAAGATGGACGAACGAGACGAACTTGGTCCAAAGAAGGCCAACGGTGACGAACGAGACGAACTTGGTCCAAAGAAGGCCAACGGATCAAATGGGAGGACGAAGATGGACGAACGAGACGAACTTGGTCCAAAGAAGGCCTAGGGATCAAATGGGAGGACGAAGATGGAGGAACGAGGCGAACTTGGTCCAAAGAAGGCCAACAGATCAAATGGGAGGAAGAAGATGGACGAACGAGACGAACTTGGCCCAAAGAAGGCCTACGGATCAAATGGGAGGACGAAGATGGACGAACGAGACGAACTTGGTCCAACGAAGGCCAACGGATCAAATGGGAGGACGAAGATGGACGAACGAGACGAACTTGGTCCAAAGAAGGCCTAGGGATCAAATGGGAGGACGAAGATGGAGGAACGAGGCAAACTTGGTCCAAAGAAGGCCTACGGATCAAATGGGAGGACGAAGATGGACGAACGAGACAAACTTCGTCCAAAGAATTCCAACGGAACAAATGGGAGGACGAAGGTGGTAGAACAAGACGAACTTGGTCCAAAGAAGGCCTACAGATCAAATGGGAGGACGAAGAGGGACAAACGAGACAAACATGGTGCAAAGAAGGCCTACGGAGCAAATGGGAGGACGAAGATGGACGAACGAGACGAACTTGGTCAAAAGAAGGCCTACGGATCAAATGGGAGGACGAAGATGGACGAACGAGACGAACTTGGTCCAAAGAAGGCCTACGGATCAAATGGGAGGACGAAGATGGACAAACGAGACGAACTTGGTCCAAAGAAGGCCAACGGATCAAATGGGAGGACGAAGATGGACGAACGAGACGAACTTGGTCCAAAGAAGGCCTACGGATCAAATGGGAGGACGAAGATGGACGAACGAGACGAACTTGGTCCAAAGAATTCCAACAGATCAAATGGGAGGACGAAGATGGACGAACGAGACGAACTTGGTCCAAAGAAGGCCAACGGATCAAATGGGAGGACGAAGATGGACGAACGAGACGAACTTGGTCCAAAGAAGGCCTAGGGATCAAACGGGAGGACGAAGATGGAGGAACGAGGCGAACTTGGTCCAAAGAAGGCCTACAGATCAAATGGGAGGACGAAGATGGACGAACGAGACGAACTTGGTCCAAAGAAGGCCAACGGATCAAATGGGAGGACGAAGATGGACGAACGAGACGAACTTGGCCCAAAGAAGGCCTACGGATCAAATGGGAGGACGAAGATGGACGAACGAGACGAACTTGGTCCAACGAAGGCCAACGGATCAAATGGGAGGACGAAGATGGATGAATGAGACGAACTTGGTCCAAAGAAGGCCTAGGGATCAAATGGGAGGACGAAGATGGACGAACGAGACAAACTTCGTCCAAAGAATTCCAACGGATCAAATGGGAGGACGAAGGTGGTAGAACAAGACGAACTTGGTCCAAAGAAGGCCTACGGATCAAATGGGAGGACGAAAAAGGACGAACGAGACAAACATGGTGCAAAGAAGGCCTACGGAGCAAATGGGAGGACGAAGATGGACGAACGAGACGAACTTGGTCAAAAGAAGGCCTACGGATCAAATGGGAGGACGAAGATGGACGAACGAGACGAACTTGGTCGAAAGAAGGCCTACGGATCAAATGGGAGGACGAAGATGGACAAACGAGACGAACTTGGTCCAAAGAAGGCCAACGGATCAAATGGGAGGACGAAGATGGACGAACGAGACGAACTTGGTCCAAAGAAGGCCTACGGATCAAATGGGAGGACGAAGATGGACGAACGAGACGAACTTGGTCCAAAGAATTCCAACGGATCAAATGGGAGGACGAAGATGGACGAACGAGACGAACTTGGTCCAAAGAAGGCCTAGGGATCAAATGGGAGGACGAAGATGGAGGAACGAGGCGAACTTGGTCTAAAGAAGGCCTACGGATCAAATGGGAGGACGAAGATGGACGAACGAGACAAACTTGGTCCAAAGAAGGCCAACGGTGACGAACGAGATGAACTTGGTCCAAAGAAGGCCAACGGATCAAATGGGAGGACGAAGAGGGACGAACGAGACAAACACGGTGCAAAGAAGGCCTACGGAGTAAATGGGAGGACGAAGACGGACGAACGAGACGAACTTGGTCAAAAGAAGGCCTACGGATCAAATGGGAGGACGAAGATGGACGAACGAGACGAACTTGGTCCAAAGAAGGCCAACGGATCAAATGGGAGGACGAAGATGGACGAACGAGACGAACTTGGTCCAAAGAAGGCCTACGGATCAAATGGCAGGACGAAGATGGACGAACGAGACGAACTTGGTCCAAAGAATTCCAACGGATCAAATGGGAGGACGAAGATGGACGAACGAGAGGAACTTGGTCCAAAGAAGGCCTAGGGATCAAATGGGAGGACGAAGATGGAGGAACGAGGCGAACTTGGTCTAAAGAAGGAATACGGATCAAATGGGAGGACGAAGATGGACGAACGAGACGAACTTGGCCCAAAGAAAGCCTACGGATCAAATGGGAGGACGACGATGGACGAACGAGACGAACTTGGTCCAACGAAGGCCAACGGATCAAATGGGAGGACGAAGATGGACGAACGAGACGAACTTGGTCCAAAGAAGGCCAACGGATCAAATGGGAGGACGAAGATGGACGAACGAGACGAATTTGGCCCAAAGAAGGCCTACGGATCAAATGGGAGGACGAAGATGGACGAACTTGGTCCAACGAAGGCCAACGGATCAAATGGGAGGACGAAGATGGACGAACGAGACGAACTTGGTCCAAAGAAGGCCTAGGGATCAAATGGGAGGACGAAGATGGAGGGACGAGGCGAACTTGGTCCAAAGAAGGCCTATGGATCAAATGGGAGGACGAAGATGGACGAACGAGACGAACTTGGTCCAAAGAAGGCCAACGGTGACGAACGAGACGAACTTGGTCCAAAGAAGGCCAACGGATCAAATGGGAGGACGAAGATGGACGAACGAGACGAACTTGGTCCAAAGAAGGCCTAGGGATCAAATGGGAGGACGAAGATGGAGGAACGAGGCGAACTTGGTCCAAAGAAGGCCAACAGATCAAATGGGAGGAAGAAGATGGACGAACGAGACGAACTTGGCCCAAAGAAGGCCTACGGATCAAATGGGAGGACGAAGATGGACGAACGAGACGACCTTGGTCCAACGAAGGCCAACGGATCAAATGGGAGGACGAAGATGGACGAACGAGACGAACTTGGTCCAAAGAAGGCCAACGGATCAAATGGGAGGACGAAGATGGACGAACGAGACGAATTTGGCCCAAAGAAGGCCTACGGATCAAATGGGAGGACGAAGATGGACGAACGAGACGAACTTGGTCCAACAAAGGCCAACGGATCAAATGGGAGGACGAAGATTGACGAACGAGACGAACTTGGTCCAAAGAAGGCCTACGGATCAAATGGGAGGACGAAGATGGACGAACGAGACGAACTTGGTCCAAAGAAGGCCAACGGATCAAATGGGAGGACGAAGATGGACGAACGAGACGAACTTGGTCCAAAGAAGGCCTACGGATCAACTGGGAGGACTAAGATGGACGAACGAGACGAACTTGGTCCAAAGAATTCCAACGGATCAAATGGGAGGACGAAGATGGACGAACGAGACGAACTTGGTCCAAAGAAGGCCTAGGGATCAAATGGGAGGACGAAGATGGAGGAACGAGGCGAACTTGGTCTAAAGAAGGCCTACGGATCAAATGGGAGGACGAAGATGGACGAACGAGACAAACTTGGTCCAAAGAAGGCCAACGGTGACGAACGAGACGAACTTGGTCCAAAGAAGGCCAACGGATCAAATGGGAGGACGAAGAGGGACGAACGAGACAAACATGGGGCAAAGAAGGCCTACGGAGCAAATGGGAGGACGAAGATGGACGAACGAGACGAACTTGGTCCAAAGAAGGCCTACGGATCAAATGGGAGGACGAAGATGGACGAACGAGACGAACTTGGTCCAAAGAATTCCAACGGATCAAATGGGAGGACGAAGATGGACGAACGAGACGAACTTGGTCCAAAGAAGGCCTACGGATCAAATGGGAGGACGAAGATGGACGAACGAGACGAACTTGGTCCAAAGAATTCCAACGGATCAAATGGGAGGACGAACGAGACGAACTTGGTCCAAAGAAGGCCTAGGGATCAAATGGGACGACGAAGATGGAGGAACGAGGTGAACTTGGTCTAAAGAAGGCCTACGGATCAAATGGGGGGACGAAGATGGACGAACGAGACAAACTTGGTCCAAAGAAGGCCAACGGTGACGAACGAGACGAACTTGGTCCAAAGAAGGCCAACGGATCAAATGGGAGGACGAAGAGGGACGAACGAGACAAACATGGTGCAAAGAAGGCCTACGGAGCAAATGGGAGGACGAAGATGGAGGAACGAGGCGAACTTGGTCTAAAGAAGGCCTACGGATCAAATGGGAGGACGAAGATGGACGAACGAGACAAACTTGGTACAAAGAAGGCCAACGGTGACGAACGAGACGAACTTGGTCCAAAGAAGGCCAACGGATCAAATGGGAGGACGAAGAGGGACGAACGAGACAAACATGGTGCAAAGAAGGCCTACGGAGTAAATGGGAGGACGAAGATGGACGAACGAGACGAACTTGGTCAAAAGAAGGCCTACGGATCAAATGGGAGGAGGAAGATGGACGAACGAGACGAACTTGGTCCAAAGAAGGCCTACGGATCAAATGGGAGGAGGAAGATGGACGAACGAGACGAACTTGGTCCAAAGAAGGCCTACGGATCAAATGGGAGGACGAAGATGGACGAAGGAGACGAACTTGGTCCAAAGAAGGCCAACGGATCAAATGGGAGGACGAAGATGGACGAACGAGACGAACTTTTTCCAAAGAAGGCCTACGGATCAAATGGGAGGACGAAGATGGACGAACGAGACGAACTTGGTCCAAAGAATTCCAACGGATCAAATGGGAGGACGAAGATGGACGAACGAGAGGAACTTGGTCCAAAGAAGGCCTAGGTATCAAATGGGAGGACGAAGATGGAGGAACGAGGCGAACTTGGTCTAAAGAAGGCCTACGGATCAAATGGGAGGACGAAGATGGACGAACGAGACAAACTTGGTCCAAAGAAGGCCAACGGTGACGAACGAGACGAACTTGGTCCAAAGAAGGCCAACGGATCAAATGGGAGGACGAAGAGGGACGAACGAGACAAACATGGTGCAAAGAAGGCCTACGGAGTAAATGGGAGGACGAAGATGGACGAACGAGACGAACTTGGTCAAAAGAAGGCCTTCGGATCAAATGGGAGGACGAAGATGGACGAACGAGACGAACTTTTTCCAAAGAAGGCCTACGGATCAAATGGGAGGACGAAGATGGACGAACGAGACGAACTTGGTCCAAAGAATTCCAACGGATCAAATGGGAGGACGAAGATGGACGAACGAGAGGAACTTGGTCCAAAGAAGGCCTAGGTATCAAATGGGAGGACGAAGATGGAGGAACGAGGCGAACTTGGTCTAAAGAAGGCCTACGGATCAAATGGGAGGACGAAGATGGACGAACGAGACAAACTTGGTCCAAAGAAGGCCAACGGTGACGAACGAGACGAACTTGGTCCAAAGAAGGCCAACGGATCAAATGGGAGGACGAAGAGGGACGAACGAGACAAACATGGTGCAAAGAAGGCCTACGGAGTAAATGGGAGGACGAAGATGGACGAACGAGACGAACTTGGTCAAAAGAAGGCCTTCGGATCAAATGGGAGGACGAAGATGGACGAATGAGACGAACTTGGTCCAAAGAAGGCCTACGGATCAAATGGGAGGACGAAGATGGACGAACGAGACGAACTTGGTCCCAAGAATGCCTACGGATCAAATGGGAGGACGAAGATGGACGAACGAGACGAACTTGGTCCAAAGAAGGCCTACGGATCAAATGGGAGGACGAAGATGGACGAACGAGACGAACTTGGTCCAAAGAATTCCAACGGATCAAATGGGAGGACGAAGATGGACGAACGAGACGAACTTGGTCCAAAGAAGGCCTAGGGATCAAATGGGACGACGAAGATGGAGGAACGAGGCGAACTTGGTCTAAAGAAGGCCTACGGATCAAATGGGAGGACAAAGATGGACGAACGAGACAAACTTGGTCCAAAGAAGGCCAACGGTGATGAACGAGACGAACTTGGTCCAAAGAAGGCCAACAGATCAAATGGGAGGACGAAGAGGGACGAACGAGACAAACATGGTGCAAAGAAGGCCTACGGAGCAAATGGTAGGACGAAGATGGAGGAACGAGGCGAACTTGGTCTAAAGAAGGCCTACGGATCAAATGGGAGGACGAAGATGGACGAACGAGACAAACTTGGTACAAAGAAGGCCAACGGTGACGAACGAGACGAACTTGGTCCAAAGAAGGCCAACGGATCAAATGGGAGGACGAAGAGGGACGAACGAGACAAACATGGTGCAAAGAAGGCCTACGGAGTAAATGGGAGGACGAAGATGGACGAACGAGACGAACTTGGTCAAAAGAAGGCCTACGGATCAAATGGGAGGACGAAGATGGACGAACGAGACGAACTTGGTCCAAAGAAGGCCTACGGATCAAATGGGAGGACGAAGATGGACGAACGAGACGAACTTGGTCCAAAGAAGGCCAACGGATCAAATGGGAGGACGAAGTTGGACGAACGTGACGAACTTGGTCCAAAGATGGCCTACGGATCAAATGGGAGGACGAAGATGGACGAACGAGACGAACTTGGTCCAAAGAAGGCCAATGGATCAAATGGGAGGACGAAGATGGACGAACGAGACGAACTTGGTCCAAAGAAGGCCTACGGATCAAATGGGAGGACGAAGATGGACGAACGAGACGAACTTGGTCCAAAGAAGGCCAACGGATCAAATGGGAGGACGAAGATGGACGAACGAGACGAACTTGGTCCAAAGAAGGCCTAGGGATCAAATGGGAGGACGAAGATGGAGGAACGAGGCGAACTTGGTCTAAAGAAGGCCTACGGATCAAATGGGAGGACGAAGATGGACGAACGAGACAAACTTGGTCCAAAGAAGGCCAACGGTGACGAACGAGATGAACTTGGTCCAAAGAAGGCCAACGGATCAAATGGGAGGACGAAGAGGGACGAACGAGACAAACACGGTGCAAAGAAGGCCTACGGAGTAAATGGGAGGACGAAGACGGACGAACGAGACGAACTTGGTCAAAAGAAGGCCTACGGATCAAATGGGAGGACGAAGATGGACGAACGAGACGAACTTGGTCCAAAGAAGGCCAACGGATCAAATGGGAGGACGAAGATGGACGAACGAGACGAACTTGGTCCAAAGAAGGCCTACGGATCAAATGGCAGGACGAAGATGGACGAACGAGACGAACTTGGTCCAAAGAATTCCAACGGATCAAATGGGAGGACGAAGGTGGTAGAACAAGACGAACTTGGTCCAAAGAAGGCCTACGGATCAAATGGGAGGACGAAAAAGGACGAACGAGACAAACATGGTGCAAAGAAGGCCTACGGAGCAAATGGGAGGACGAAGATGGACGAACGAGACGAACTTGGTCAAAAGAAGGCCTACGGATCAAATGGGAGGACGAAGATGGACGAACGAGACGAACTTGGTCGAAAGAAGGCCTACGGATCAAATGGGAGGACGAAGATGGACAAACGAGACGAACTTGGTCCAAAGAAGGCCAACGGATCAAATGGGAGGACGAAGATGGACGAACGAGACGAACTTGGTCCAAAGAAGGCCTACGGATCAAATGGGAGGACGAAGATGGACGAACGAGACGAACTTGGTCCAAAGAATTCCAACGGATCAAATGGGAGGACGAAGATGGACGAACGAGACGAACTTGGTCCAAAGAAGGCCTAGGGATCAAATGGGAGGACGAAGATGGAGGAACGAGGCGAACTTGGTCTAAAGAAGGCCTACGGATCAAATGGGAGGACGAAGATGGACGAACGAGACAAACTTGGTCCAAAGAAGGCCAACGGTGACGAACGAGATGAACTTGGTCCAAAGAAGGCCAACGGATCAAATGGGAGGACGAAGAGGGACGAACGAGACAAACACGGTGCAAAGAAGGCCTACGGAGTAAATGGGAGGACGAAGACGGACGAACGAGACGAACTTGGTCAAAAGAAGGCCTACGGATCAAATGGGAGGACGAAGATGGACGAACGAGACGAACTTGGTCCAAAGAAGGCCAACGGATCAAATGGGAGGACGAAGATGGACGAACGAGACGAACTTGGTCCAAAGAAGGCCTACGGATCAAATGGCAGGACGAAGATGGACGAACGAGACGAACTTGGTCCAAAGAATTCCAACGGATCAAATGGGAGGACGAAGGTGGTAGAACAAGACGAACTTGGTCCAAAGAAGGCCTACGGATCAAATGGGAGGACGAAAAAGGACGAACGAGACAAACATGGTGCAAAGAAGGCCTACGGAGCAAATGGGAGGACGAAGATGGACGAACGAGACGAACTTGGTCAAAAGAAGGCCTACGGATCAAATGGGAGGACGAAGATGGACGAACGAGACGAACTTGGTCGAAAGAAGGCCTACGGATCAAATGGGAGGACGAAGATGGACAAACGAGACGAACTTGGTCCAAAGAAGGCCAACGGATCAAATGGGAGGACGAAGATGGACGAACGAGACGAACTTGGTCCAAAGAAGGCCTACGGATCAAATGGGAGGACGAAGATGGACGAACGAGACGAACTTGGTCCAAAGAATTCCAACGGATCAAATGGGAGGACGAAGATGGACGAACGAGACGAACTTGGTCCAAAGAAGGCCTAGGGATCAAATGGGAGGACGAAGATGGAGGAACGAGGCGAACTTGGTCTAAAGAAGGCCTACGGATCAAATGGGAGGACGAAGATGGACGAACGAGACAAACTTGGTCCAAAGAAGGCCAACGGTGACGAACGAGATGAACTTGGTCCAAAGAAGGCCAACGGATCAAATGGGAGGACGAAGAGGGACGAACGAGACAAACACGGTGCAAAGAAGGCCTACGGAGTAAATGGGAGGACGAAGACGGACGAACGAGACGAACTTGGTCAAAAGAAGGCCTACGGATCAAATGGGAGGACGAAGATGGACGAACGAGACGAACTTGGTCCAACGAAGGCCAACGGATCAAATGGGAGGACGAAGATGGATGAATGAGACGAACTTGGTCCAAAGAAGGCCTAGGGATCAAATGGGAGGACGAAGATGGACGAACGAGACAAACTTCGTCCAAAGAATTCCAACGAATCAAATGGGAGGACGAAGGTGGTAGAACAAGACGAACTTGGTCCAAAGAAGGCCTACGGATCAAATGGGAGGACGAAAAAGGACGAACGAGACAAACATGGTGCAAAGAAGGCCTACGGAGCAAATGGGAGGACGAAGATGGACGAACGAGACGAACTTGGTCAAAAGAAGGCCTACGGATCAAATGGGAGGACGAAGATGGACGAACGAGACGAACTTGGTCGAAAGAAGGCCTACGGATCAAATGGGAGGACGAAGATGGACAAACGAGACGAACTTGGTCCAAAGAAGGCCAACGGATCAAATGGGAGGACGAAGATGGACGAACGAGACGAACTTGGTCCAAAGAAGGCCTACGGATCAAATGGGAGGACGAAGATGGACGAACGAGACGAACTTGGTCCAAAGAATTCCAACGGATCAAATGGGAGGACGAAGATGGACGAACGAGACGAACTTGGTCCAAAGAAGGCCTAGGGATCAAATGGGAGGACGAAGATGGAGGAACGAGGCGAACTTGGTCTAAAGAAGGCCTACGGATCAAATGGGAGGACGAAGATGGACGAACGAGACAAACTTGGTCCAAAGAAGGCCAACGGTGACGAACGAGATGAACTTGGTCCAAAGAAGGCCAACGGATCAAATGGGAGGACGAAGAGGGACGAACGAGACAAACACGGTGCAAAGAAGGCCTACGGAGTAAATGGGAGGACGAAGACGGACGAACGAGACGAACTTGGTCAAAAGAAGGCCTACGGATCAAATGGGAGGACGAAGATGGACGAACGAGACGAACTTGGTCCAAAGAAGGCCAACGGATCAAATGGGAGGACGAAGATGGACGAACGAGACGAACTTGGTCCAAAGAAGGCCTACGGATCAAATGGCAGGACGAAGATGGACGAACGAGACGAACTTGGTCCAAAGAATTCCAACGGATCAAATGGGAGGACGAAGATGGACGAACGAGAGGAACTTGGTCCAAAGAAGGCCTAGGGATCAAATGGGAGGACGAAGATGGAGGAACGAGGCGAACTTGGTCTAAAGAAGGAATACGGATCAAATGGGAGGACGAAGATGGACGAACGAGACGAACTTGGCCCAAAGAAAGCCTACGGATCAAATGGGAGGACGACGATGGACGAACGAGACGAACTTGGTCCAACGAAGGCCAACGGATCAAATGGGAGGACGAAGATGGACGAACGAGACGAACTTGGTCCAAAGAAGGCCAACGGATCAAATGGGAGGACGAAGATGGACGAACGAGACGAATTTGGCCCAAAGAAGGCCTACGGATCAAATGGGAGGACGAAGATGGACGAACTTGGTCCAACGAAGGCCAACGGATCAAATGGGAGGACGAAGATGGACGAACGAGACGAACTTGGTCCAAAGAAGGCCTAGGGATCAAATGGGAGGACGAAGATGGAGGGACGAGGCGAACTTGGTCCAAAGAAGGCCTATGGATCAAATGGGAGGACGAAGATGGACGAACGAGACGAACTTGGTCCAAAGAAGGCCAACGGTGACGAACGAGACGAACTTGGTCCAAAGAAGGCCAACGGATCAAATGGGAGGACGAAGATGGACGAACGAGACGAACTTGGTCCAAAGAAGGCCTAGGGATCAAATGGGAGGACGAAGATGGAGGAACGAGGCGAACTTGGTCCAAAGAAGGCCAACAGATCAAATGGGAGGAAGAAGATGGACGAACGAGACGAACTTGGCCCAAAGAAGGCCTACGGATCAAATGGGAGGACGAAGATGGACGAACGAGACGACCTTGGTCCAACGAAGGCCAACGGATCAAATGGGAGGACGAAGATGGACGAACGAGACGAACTTGGTCCAAAGAAGGCCAACGGATCAAATGGGAGGACGAAGATGGACGAACGAGACGAATTTGGCCCAAAGAAGGCCTACGGATCAAATGGGAGGACGAAGATGGACGAACGAGACGAACTTGGTCCAACGAAGGCCAACGGATCAAATGGGAGGACGAAGATGGACGAACGAGACGAACTTGGTCCAAAGAAGGCCTACGGATCAAATGGGAGGACGAAGATGGACGAACGAGACGAACTTGGTCCAAAGAAGGCCAACGGATCAAATGGGAGGACGAAGATGGACGAACGAGACGAACTTGGTCCAAAGAAGGCCTACGGATCAACTGGGAGGACTAAGATGGACGAACGAGACGAACTTGGTCCAAAGAATTCCAACGGATCAAATGGGAGGACGAAGATGGACGAACGAGACGAACTTGGTCCAAAGAAGGCCTAGGGATCAAATGGGAGGACGAAGATGGAGGAACGAGGCGAACTTGGTCTAAAGAAGGCCTACGGATCAAATGGGAGGACGAAGATGGACGAACGAGACAAACTTGGTCCAAAGAAGGCCAACGGTGACGAACGAGACGAACTTGGTCCAAAGAAGGCCAACGGATCAAATGGGAGGACGAAGAGGGACGAACGAGACAAACATGGTGCAAAGAAGGCCTACGGAGCAAATGGGAGGACGAAGATGGACGAACGAGACGAACTTGGTCCAAAGAAGGCCTACGGATCAAATGGGAGGACGAAGATGGACGAACGAGACGAACTTGGTCCAAAGAATTCCAACGGATCAAATGGGAGGACGAAGATGGACGAACGAGACGAACTTGGTCCAAAGAAGGCCTACGGATCAAATGGGAGGACGAAGATGGACGAACGAGACGAACTTGGTCCAAAGAATTCCAACGGATCAAATGGGAGGACGAACGAGACGAACTTGGTCCAAAGAAGGCCTAGGGATCAAATGGGACGACGAAGATGGAGGAACGAGGTGAACTTGGTCTAAAGAAGGCCTACGGATCAAATGGGGGGACGAAGATGGACGAACGAGACAAACTTGGTCCAAAGAAGGCCAACGGTGACGAACGAGACGAACTTGGTCCAAAGAAGGCCAACGGATCAAATGGGAGGACGAAGAGGGACGAACGAGACAAACATGGTGCAAAGAAGGCCTACGGAGCAAATGGGAGGACGAAGATGGAGGAACGAGGCGAACTTGGTCTAAAGAAGGCCTACGGATCAAATGGGAGGACGAAGATGGACGAACGAGACAAACTTGGTACAAAGAAGGCCAACGGTGACGAACGAGACGAACTTGGTCCAAAGAAGGCCAACGGATCAAATGGGAGGACGAAGAGGGACGAACGAGACAAACATGGTGCAAAGAAGGCCTACGGAGTAAATGGGAGGACGAAGATGGACGAACGAGATGAACTTGGTCAAAAGAAGGCCTACGGATCAAATGGGAGGAGGAAGATGGACGAACGAGACGAACTTGGTCCAAAGAAGGCCTACGGATCAAATGGGAGGAGGAAGATGGACGAACGAGACGAACTTGGTCCAAAGAAGGCCTACGGATCAAATGGGAGGACGAAGATGGACGAACGAGACGAACTTGGTCCAAAGAAGGCCAACGGATCAAATGGGAGGACGAAGATGGACGAACGAGACGAACTTTTTCCAAAGAAGGCCTACGGATCAAATGGGAGGACGAAGATGGACGAACGAGACGAACTTGGTCCAAAGAATTCCAACGGATCAAATGGGAGGACGAAGATGGACGAACGAGAGGAACTTGGTCCAAAGAAGGCCTAGGTATCAAATGGGAGGACGAAGATGGAGGAACGAGGCGAACTTGGTCTAAAGAAGGCCTACGGATCAAATGGGAGGACGAAGATGGACGAACGAGACAAACTTGGTCCAAAGAAGGCCAACGGTGACGAACGAGACGAACTTGGTCCAAAGAAGGCCAACGGATCAAATGGGAGGACGAAGAGGGACGAACGAGACAAACATGGTGCAAAGAAGGCCTACGGAGTAAATGGGAGGACGAAGATGGACGAACGAGACGAACTTGGTCAAAAGAAGGCCTTCGGATCAAATGGGAGGACGAAGATGGACGAACGAGACGAACTTTTTCCAAAGAAGGCCTACGGATCAAATGGGAGGACGAAGATGGACGAACGAGACGAACTTGATCCAAAGAATTCCAACGGATCAAATGGGAGGACGAAGATGGACGAACGAGAGGAACTTGGTCCAAAGAAGGCCTAGGTATCAAATGGGAGGACGAAGATGGAGGAACGAGGCGAACTTGGTCTAAAGAAGGCCTACGGATCAAATGGGAGGACGAAGATGGACGAACGAGACAAACTTGGTCCAAAGAAGGCCAACGGTGACGAACGAGACGAACTTGGTCCAAAGAAGGCCAACGGATCAAATGGGAGGACGAAGAGGGACGAACGAGACAAACATGGTGCAAAGAAGGCCTACGGAGTAAATGGGAGGACGAAGATGGACGAACGAGACGAACTTGGTCAAAAGAAGGCCTTCGGATCAAATGGGAGGACGAAGATGGACGAATGAGACGAACTTGGTCCAAAGAAGGCCTACGGATCAAATGGGAGGACGAAGATGGACGAACTTGGTCCAACGAAGGCCAACGGATCAAATGGGAGGACGAAGATGGACGAACGAGACGAACTTGGTCCAAAGAAGGCCTAGGGATCAAATGGGAGGACGAAGATGGAGGGACGAGGCGAACTTGGTCCAAAGAAGGCCTATGGATCAAATGGGAGGACGAAGATGGACGAACGAGACGAACTTGGTCCAAAGAAGGCCAACGGTGACGAACGAGACGAACTTGGTCCAAAGAAGGCCAACGGATCAAATGGGAGGACGAAGATGGACGAACGAGACGAACTTGGTCCAAAGAAGGCCTAGGGATCAAATGGGAGGACGAAGATGGAGGAACGAGGCGAACTTGGTCCAAAGAAGGCCAACAGATCAAATGGGAGGAAGAAGATGGACGAACGAGACGAACTTGGCCCAAAGAAGGCCTACGGATCAAATGGGAGGACGAAGATGGACGAACGAGACGACCTTGGTCCAACGAAGGCCAACGGATCAAATGGGAGGACGAAGATGGACGAACGAGACGAACTTGGTCCAAAGAAGGCCAACGGATCAAATGGGAGGACGAAGATGGACGAACGAGACGAATTTGGCCCAAAGAAGGCCTACGGATCAAATGGGAGGACGAAGATGGACGAACGAGACGAACTTGGTCCAACGAAGGCCAACGGATCAAATGGGAGGACGAAGATGGACGAACGAGACGAACTTGGTCCAAAGAAGGCCTACGGATCAAATGGGAGGACGAAGATGGACGAACGAGACGAACTTGGTCCAAAGAAGGCCAACGGATCAAATGGGAGGACGAAGATGGACGAACGAGACGAACTTGGTCCAAAGAAGGCCTACGGATCAACTGGGAGGACTAAGATGGACGAACGAGACGAACTTGGTCCAAAGAATTCCAACGGATCAAATGGGAGGACGAAGATGGACGAACGAGACGAACTTGGTCCAAAGAAGGCCTAGGGATCAAATGGGAGGACGAAGATGGAGGAACGAGGCGAACTTGGTCTAAAGAAGGCCTACGGATCAAATGGGAGGACGGAGATGGACGAACAAGACAAACTTGGTCCAAAGAAGGCCAACGGTGACGAACGAGACGAACTTGGTCCAAAGAAGGCCAACGGATCAAATGGGAGGACGAAGAGGGACGAACGAGACAAACATGGTGCAAAGAAGGCCTACGGAGCAAATGGGAGGACGAAGATGGACGAACGAGACGAACTTGGTCCAAAGAAGGCCTACGGATCAAATGGGAGGACGAAGATGGACGAACGAGACGAACCTGGTCCAAAGAATTCCAACGGATCAAATGGGAGGACGAAGATGGACGAACGAGACGAACTTGGTCCAAAGAAGGCCTACGGATCAAATGGGAGGACGAAGATGGACGAACGAGACGAACTTGGTCCAAAGAATTCCAACGGATCAAATGGGAGGACGAACGAGACGAACTTGGTCCAAAGAAGGCCTAGGGATCAAATGGGACGACGAAGATGGAGGAACGAGGTGAACTTGGTCTAAAGAAGGCCTACGGATCAAATGGGGGGACGAAGATGGACGAACGAGACAAACTTGGTCCAAAGAAGGCCAACGGTGACGAACGAGACGAACTTGGTCCAAAGAAGGCCAACGGATCAAATGGGAGGACGAAGAGGGACGAACGAGACAAACATGGTGCAAAGAAGGCCTACGGAGCAAATGGGAGGACGAAGATGGAGGAACGAGGCGAACTTGGTCTAAAGAAGGCCTACGGATCAAATGGGAGGACGAAGATGGACGAACGAGACAAACTTGGTACAAAGAAGGCCAACGGTGACGAACGAGACGAACTTGGTCCAAAGAAGGCCAACGGATCAAATGGGAGGACGAAGAGGGACGAACGAGACAAACATGGTGCAAAGAAGGCCTACGGAGTAAATGGGAGGACGAAGATGGACGAACGAGACGAACTTGGTCAAAAGAAGGCCTACGGATCAAATGGGAGGAGGAAGATGGACGAACGAGACGAACTTGGTCCAAAGAAGGCCTACGGATCAAATGGGAGGAGGAAGATGGACGAACGAGACGAACTTGGTCCAAAGAAGGCCTACGGATCAAATGGGAGGACGAAGATGGACGAACGAGACGAACTTGGTCCAAAGAAGGCCAACGGATCAAATGGGAGGACGAAGATGGACGAACGAGACGAACTTTTTCCAAAGAAGGCCTACGGATCAAATGGGAGGACGAAGATGGACGAACGAGACGAACTTGGTCCAAAGAATTCCAACGGATCAAATGGGAGGACGAAGATGGACGAACGAGAGGAACTTGGTCCAAAGAAGGCCTAGGTATCAAATGGGAGGACGAAGATGGAGGAACGAGGCGAACTTGGTCTAAAGAAGGCCTACGGATCAAATGGGAGGACGAAGATGGACGAACGAGACAAACTTGGTCCAAAGAAGGCCAACGGTGACGAACGAGACGAACTTGGTCCAAAGAAGGCCAACGGATCAAATGGGAGGACGAAGAGGGACGAACGAGACAAACATGGTGCAAAGAAGGCCTACGGAGTAAATGGGAGGACGAAGATGGACGAACGAGACGAACTTGGTCAAAAGAAGGCCTTCGGATCAAATGGGAGGACGAAGATGGACGAACGAGACGAACTTTTTCCAAAGAAGGCCTACGGATCAAATGGGAGGACGAAGATGGACGAACGAGACGAACTTGGTCCAAAGAATTCCAACGGATCAAATGGGAGGACGAAGATGGACGAACGAGAGGAACTTGGTCCAAAGAAGGCCTAGGTATCAAATGGGAGGACGAAGATGGAGGAACGAGGCGAACTTGGTCTAAAGAAGGCCTACGGATCAAATGGGAGGACGAAGATGGACGAACGAGACAAACTTGGTCCAAAGAAGGCCAACGGTGACGAACGAGACGAACTTGGTCCAAAGAAGGCCAACGGATCAAATGGGAGGACGAAGAGGGACGAACGAGACAAACATGGTGCAAAGAAGGCCTACGGAGTAAATGGGAGGACGAAGATGGACGAACGAGACGAACTTGGTCAAAAGAAGGCCTTCGGATCAAATGGGAGGACGAAGATGGACGAATGAGACGAACTTGGTCCAAAGAAGGCCTACGGATCAAATGGGAGGACGAAGATGGACGAACGAGACGAACTTGGTCCCAAGAATGCCTACGGATCAAATGGGAGGACGAAGATGGACGAACGAGACGAACTTGGTCCAAAGAAGGCCTACGGATCAAATGGGAGGACGAAGATGGACGAACGAGACGAACTTGGTCCAAAGAATTCCAACGGATCAAATGGGAGGACGAAGATGGACGAACGAGACGAACTTGGTCCAAAGAAGGCCTAGGGATCAAATGGGACGACGAAGATGGAGGAACGAGGCGAACTTGGTCTAAAGAAGGCCTACGGATCAAATGGGAGGACAAAGATGGACGAACGAGACAAACTTGGTCCAAAGAAGGCCAACGGTGATGAACGAGACGAACTTGGTCCAAAGAAGGCCAACAGATCAAATGGGAGGACGAAGAGGGACGAACGAGACAAACATGGTGCAAAGAAGGCCTACGGAGCAAATGGTAGGACGAAGATGGAGGAACGAGGCGAACTTGGTCTAAAGAAGGCCTACGGATCAAATGGGAGGACGAAGATGGACGAACGAGACAAACTTGGTACAAAGAAGGCCAACGGTGACGAACGAGACGAACTTGGTCCAAAGAAGGCCAACGGATCAAATGGGAGGACGAAGAGGGACGAACGAGACAAACATGGTGCAAAGAAGGCCTACGGAGTAAATGGGAGGACGAAGATGGACGAACGAGACGAACTTGGTCAAAAGAAGGCCTACGGATCAAATGGGAGGACGAAGATGGACGAACGAGACGAACTTGGTCCAAAGAAGGCCTACGGATCAAATGGGAGGACGAAGATGGACGAACGAGACGAACTTGGTCCAAAGAAGGCCAACGGATCAAATGGGAGGACGAAGTTGGACGAACGAGACGAACTTGGTCCAAAGATGGCCTACGGATCAAATGGGAGGACGAAGATGGACGAACGAGACGAACTTGGTCCAAAGAAGGCCAATGGATCAAATGGGAGGACGAAGATGGACGAACGAGACGAACTTGGTCCAAAGAAGGCCTACGGATCAAATGGGAGGACGAAGATGGACGAACGAGACGAACTTGGTCCAAAGAAGGCCAACGGATCAAATGGGAGGACGAAGATGGACGAACGAGACGAACTTGGTCCAAAGAAGGCCTACGGATCAAATGGGAGGACGAAGATGGACGAACGAGACGAACTTGGTCCAAAGAATTCCAACGGATCAAATGGGAGGACGAAGATGGACGAACGAGACGAACTTGGTCCAAAGAAGGCCTAGGGATCAAACGGGAGGACGAAGATGGAGGAACGAGGCGAACTTGGTCTAAAGAAGGCCTACGGATCAAATGGGAGGACGAAGATGGACGAACGAGACAAACTTGGTACAAAGAAGGCCAACGGTGACGAACGAGACGAACTTGGTCCAAAGAAGTCCAACGGATCAAATGGGAGGACGAAGAGGGACGAACGAGACAAACATGGTGCAAAGAAGGCCTACGGAGTAAATAGGAGGACGAAGATGGACGAACGAGACGAACTTGGTCAAAAGAAGGCCAACGGATCAAATGGGAGGAGGAAGATGGACGAACGAGACGAACTTGGTCCAAAGAAGGCCTACGGATCAAATGGGAGGACGAAGATGGACGAACGAGACGAACTTGGTCCAAAGAAGGCCAACGGATCAAATGGAAGGACGAAGATGGACGAACGAGACGAACTTGGTCCAAAGAAGGCCTACGGATCAAATGGGAGGACGAAGATGGACGAACGAGACGAACTTGGTCCAAAGAATTCCAACGGATCAAATGGGAGGACGAAGATGGATGAACGAGAGGAACTTGGTCCAAAGAAGGCCTAGGGATCAAACGGGAGGACGAAGATGGAGGAACGAGGCGAACTTCGTCCAAAGAACGCCTACAGATCAAATGGGAGGACGAAGATGGACGAACGAGACGAACTTGGTCCAAAGAAGGCCAACGGATCAAATGGGAGGACGAAGATGGACGAACGAGACGAACTTGGCCCAAAGAAGGCCTACGGATCAAATGGGAGGACGAAGATGGACGAACGAGACGAACTTTGTCCAACGAAGGCCAACGGATCAAATGGGAGGACGAAGATGGACGAATGAGACGAACTTGGTCCAAAGAAGGACTAGGGATCAAATGGGAGGACGAAGATGGAGGAACGAGTCGAACTTGGTCCAAAGAAGGCCTACGGATCAAATGGGAGGACGAAGATGGACGAACGAGACAAACTTCGTCCAAAGAATTCCATCGGATCAAATGGGAGGACGAAGGTGGTAGAACAAGACGAACTTGGTCCAAAGAAAGCCTACGGATCAAATGGGAGGAAGAAGATGGACGAACGAGACGAACTTGGCCCAAAGAAGGCCTACGGATCAAATGGGAGGACGAAGATGGACGAACGAGACGAACTTTGTCCAACGAAGGCCAACGGATCAAATGGGAGGACGAAGATGGACGAACGAGACGAACTTGGTCCAAAGAAGGCCTAGGGATCAAACGGGAGGACGAAGATGGAGGAACGAGGCGAACTTGGTCTAAAGAAGGCCTACGGATCAAATGGGAGGACTAAGATGGACGAACGAGACAAACTTGGTACAAAGAAGGCCAACGGTGACGAACGAGACGAACTTGGTCCAAAGAAGGCCAACGGAACAAATGGGAGGACGAAGAGGGACGAACGAGACAAATATGGTGCAAAGAAGGCCTACGGAGTAAATGGGAGGACGAACATGGACGAACGAGACGAACTTGGTCAAAAGAAGGCCTACGGATCAAATGGGAGGAGGAAGATGGACGAACGAGACGAACTTGGTCCAAAGAAGGCCTAGGGATCAAATGGGAGGACGAAGATGGACGAACGAGACGAACTTGGTCCAAAGAAGGCCAACGGATCAAATGGAAGGACGAAGATGGACGAACGAGACGAACTTGGTCCAAAGAAGGCCTACGGATCAAATGGGAGGACGAAGATGGACGAACGAGACGAACTTGGTCCAAAGAATTCCAACGGATCAAATGGGAGGACGAAGATGGACGAACGAGAGGAACTTGGTCCAAAGAAGGCCTAGGGATCAAACGGGAGGACGAAGATGGAGTAACGAGGCGAACTTGGTCCAAAGAACGCCTACAGATCAAATGGGAGGACGAAGATGGACGAACGAGACGAACTTGGTCCAAAGAAGGCCAACGGATCAAATGGGAGGACGAAGATGGACGAACGAGACGAACTTGGCCCAAAGAAGGCCTACGGATCAAATGGGAGGACGAAGATGGACGAACGAGACGAACTTTGTCCAACGAAGGCCAACGGATCAAATGGGAGGACGAAGATGGACGAACGAGACGAACTTGGTCCAAAGAAGGCCTAGGGATCAAATGGGAGGACGAAGATGGAGGAACGAGTCGAACTTGGTCCAAAGAAGGCCTACGGATCAAATGGGAGGACGAAGATGGACGAACGAGACAAACTTCGTCCAAAGAATTCCAACGGATCAAATGGGAGGACGAAGGTGGTAGAACAAGACGAACTTGGTCCAAAGAAGGCCTACGGATCAAATGGGAGGACGAAGAGGGACGAACGAGACAAACATGGTGCAAAGAAGGCCTACGGAGCAAATGGGAGGACGAAGATGGACGAACGAGACGAACTTGGTCAAAAGAAGGCCTACGGATCAAATGGGAGGACGAAGATGGACGAACGAGACGAACTTGGTCGAAAGAAGGCCTACGGATCAAATGGGAGGACGAAGATGGACGAACGAGACGAACTTGGTCCAAAGAAGGCCAACGGATCAAATGGGAGGACGAAGATGGACGAACGAGACGAACTTGGTCCAAAGAAGGCCTACGGATCAAATGGGAGGACGAAGATGGACGAACGAGACGAACTTGGTCCCAAGAAGGCCTACGGATCAAATGGGAGGACGAAGATGGACGAACGAGACGAACTTGGTCCAAAGAAGGCCTACGGATCAAATGGGAGGACGAAGATGGACGAACGAGACGAACTTGGTCCAAAGAATTCCAACGGATCAAATGGGAGGACGAAGATGGACGAACGAGACGAACTTGGTCCAAAGATGGCCTAGGGATCAAATGGGACGACGAAGATGGAGGAACGAGGCGAACTTGGTCTAAAGAAGGCCTACGGATCAAATGGGAGGACGAAGATGGACGAACGAGACAAACTTGGTACAAAGAAGGCCAACGGTGACGAACGAGACAAACATGGTGCAAAGAAGGCCTAGGGAGTAAATGGGAGGACGAAGATGGACGAACGAGACGAACTTGGTCCAAAGAAGGCCTAGGGATCAAATGGGAGGAGGAAGATGGACGAACGAGACGAACTTGGTCCAAAGAAGGCCTAGGGATCAAATGGGAGGACGAAGATGGAGGAACGAGACAAACATGGTGCAAAGAAGGCCTACGGAGCAAATGGGAGGACGAAGATGGACGAACGAGACGAACTTGGTCAAAAGAAGGCCTACGGTTCAAATGGGAGGACGAAGATGGACGAACGAGACGAACTTGGTCGAAAGAAGGCCTACGGATCAAATGGGAGGACGAAGATGGACGAACGAGACGAACTTGGTCCAAAGAAGGCCAAGGGATCAAATGGGAGGACGAAGATGGACGAACGAGACGAACTTGGTCCAAAGAAGGCCTACGGATCAAATGGGAGGACGAAGATGGACGAACGAGACGAACTTGGTCCAAAGAATTCCAACGGATCAAATGGGAGGACGAAGATGGACGAACGAGACGAACTTGGTCCAAAGAAGGCCTAGGGATCAAATGGGACGACAAAGATGGAGGAACGAGGCGAACTTGGTCTAAAGAAGGCCTACGGATCAAATGGGAGGACGAAGATGGACGAACGAGATGAACTTGGCCCAAAGAAGGCCTACGGATCAAATGGGAGGACGAAGATGGACGAACGAGACGAACTTGGTCCAACGATGGCCAACGGATCAAATGGGAGGACGAAGATGGACGAACAAGACGAACTTGGTCCAAAGAAGGCCTAGGGATCAAATGGGAGGACGAAGATGGAGGAACGAGGCGAACTTGGTCCAAAGAAGGCCTACGGATCAAATGGGAGGACGACGATGGACGAACGAGACAAACTTCGTCCAAAGAATTCCAACGGATCAAATGGGAGGACGAAGGTGGTAGAACAAGACGAACTTGGTCCAAAGAAGGCCTACGGATCAAATGGGAGGACGAAGAGGGACGAACGAGACAAACATGGTGCAAAGAAGGCCTACGGAGCAAATGGGAGGACGAAGATGGACGAACGAGACGAACTTGGTCAAAAGAAGGCCTACGGATCAAATGGGAGGACGAAGATGGACGAACGAGACGAACTTGGTCGAAAGAAGGCCTACGGATCAAATGGGAGGACGAAGAGGGACGAACGAGCCAAACACGGTGCAAAGAAGGCCTACGGAGTAAATGGGAGGTCGAAGATGGACGAACGAGACGAACTTGGTCCAAAGAAGGCCTACGGATCAAATGGGAGGACGAAGATGGACGAACGAGACGAACTTGGTCCAAAAAAGGCCTACGGATCAAATGGGAGGACGAAGATGGACGAACGAGACGAACTTGGTCCAAAGAATTCCAACGGATCAAATGGGAGGACGAAGATGGACGAACGAGACGAACTTGGTCCCAAGAAGGCCTACGGATCAAATGGGAGGACGAAGATGGACGAACGAGACGAACTTGGTCCAAAGAAGGCCTACGGATCAAATGGGAGGACGAAGATGGACGAACGAGACGAACTTGGTCCAAAGAATTCCAACGGATCAAATGGGAGGACGAAGATGGACGAACGAGACGAACTTGGTCCAAAGATGGCCTAGGGATCAAATGGGACGACGAAGATGGAGGAACGAGGCGAACTTGGTCTAAAGAAGGCCTACGGATCAAATGGGAGGACGAAGATGGACGAACGAGACAAACTTGGTACAAAGAAGGCCAACGGTGACGAACGAGACAAACATGGTGCAAAGAAGGCCTAGGGAGTAAATGGGAGGACGAAGATGGACGAACGAGACGAACTTGGTCCAAAGAAGGCCTAGGGATCAAATGGGAGGAGGAAGATGGACGAACGAGACGAACTTGGTCCAAAGAAGGCCAAGGGATCAAATGGGAGGACGAAGATGGACGAACGAGACGAACTTGGTCCAAAGAAGGCCTACGGATCAAATGGGAGGACGAAGATGGACGAACGAGACGAACTTGGTCCAAAGAATTCCAACGGATCAAATGGGAGGACGAAGATGGACGAACGAGACGAACTTGGTCCAAAGAAGGCCTAGGGATCAAATGGGACGACAAAGATGGAGGAACGAGGCGAACTTGGTCTAAAGAAGGCCTACGGATCAAATGGGAGGACGAAGATGGACGAACGAGACGAACTTGGCCCAAAGAAGGCCTACGGATCAAATGGGAGGACGAAGATGGACGAACGAGACGAACTTGGTCCAACGAAGGCCAACGGATCAAATGGGAGGACGAAGATGGACGAACAAGACGAACTTGGTCCAAAGAAGGCCTAGGGATCAAATGGGAGGACGAAGATGGAGGAACGAGGCGAACTTGGTCCAAAGAAGGCCTACGGATCAAATGGGAGGACGACGATGGACGAACGAGACAAACTTCGTCCAAAGAATTCCAACGGATCAAATGGGAGGACGAAGGTGGTAGAACAAGACGAACTTGGTCCAAAGAAGGCCTACGGATCAAATGGGAGGACGAAGAGGGACGAACGAGACAAACATGGTGCAAAGAAGGCCTACGGAGCAAATGGGAGGACGAAGATGGACGAACGAGACGAACTTGGTCAAAAGAAGGCCTACGGATCAAATGGGAGGACGAAGATGGACGAACGAGACGAACTTGGTCGAAAGAAGGCCTACGGATCAAATGGGAGGACGAAGATGGACGAACGAGACAAACTTCGTCCAAAGAATTCCAACGGATCAAATGGGAGGACGAAGGTGGTAGAACAAGACGAACTTGGTCCAAAGAAGGCCTACGGATCAAATGGGAGGACGAAGAGGGACGAACGAGACAAACATGGTGCAAAGAAGGCCTACGGAGCAAATGGGAGGACGAAGATGGACGAACGAGACGAACTTGGTCAAAAGAAGGCCTACGGATCAAATGGGAGGACGAAGATGGAGGAACGAGTCGAACTTGGTCCAAAGAAGGCCTACGGATCAAATGGGAGGACGAAGATGGACGAACGAGACAAACTTCGTCCAAAGAATTCCAACGGATCAAATGGGAGGACGAAGGTGGTAGAACAAGACGAACTTGGTCCAAAGAAGGCCTACGGATCAAATGGGAGGACGAAGAGGGACGAACGAGACAAACATGGTGCAAAGAAGGCCTACGGAGCAAATGGGAGGACGAAGATGGACGAACGAGACGAACTTGGTCAAAAGAAGGCCTACGGATCAAATGGGAGGACGAAGATGGACGAACGAGACGAACTTGGTCGAAAGAAGGCCTACGGATCAAATGGGAGGACGAAGATGGACGAACGAGACGAACTTGGTCCAAAGAAGGCCAACGGATCAAATGGGAGGACGAAGATGGACGAACGAGACGAACTTGGTCCAAAGAAGGCCTACGGATCAAATGGGAGGACGAAGATGGACGAACGAGACGAACTTGGTCCCAAGAAGGCCTACGGATCAAATGGGAGGACGAAGATGGACGAACGAGACGAACTTGGTCCAAAGAAGGCCTACGGATCAAATGGGAGGACGAAGATGGACGAACGAGACGAACTTGGTCCAAAGAATTCCAACGGATCAAATGGGAGGACGAAGATGGACGAACGAGACGAACTTGGTCCAAAGATGGCCTAGGGATCAAATGGGACGACGAAGATGGAGGAACGAGGCGAACTTGGTCTAAAGAAGGCCTACGGATCAAATGGGAGGACGAAGATGGACGAACGAGACAAACTTGGTACAAAGAAGGCCAACGGTGACGAACGAGACAAACATGGTGCAAAGAAGGCCTAGGGAGTAAATGGGAGGACGAAGATGGACGAACGAGACGAACTTGGTCCAAAGAAGGCCTAGGGATCAAATGGGAGGAGGAAGATGGACGAACGAGACGAACTTGGTCCAAAGAAGGCCTAGGGATCAAATGGGAGGACGAAGATGGAGGAACGAGACAAACATGGTGCAAAGAAGGCCTACGGAGCAAATGGGAGGACGAAGATGGACGAACGAGACGAACTTGGTCAAAAGAAGGCCTACGGTTCAAATGGGAGGACGAAGATGGACGAACGAGACGAACTTGGTCGAAAGAAGGCCTACGGATCAAATGGGAGGACGAAGATGGACGAACGAGACGAACTTGGTCCAAAGAAGGCCAAGGGATCAAATGGGAGGACGAAGATGGACGAACGAGACGAACTTGGTCCAAAGAAGGCCTACGGATCAAATGGGAGGACGAAGATGGACGAACGAGACGAACTTGGTCCAAAGAATTCCAACGGATCAAATGGGAGGACGAAGATGGACGAACGAGACGAACTTGGTCCAAAGAAGGCCTAGGGATCAAATGGGACGACAAAGATGGAGGAACGAGGCGAACTTGGTCTAAAGAAGGCCTACGGATCAAATGGGAGGACGAAGATGGACGAACGAGATGAACTTGGCCCAAAGAAGGCCTACGGATCAAATGGGAGGACGAAGATGGACGAACGAGACGAACTTGGTCCAACGATGGCCAACGGATCAAATGGGAGGACGAAGATGGACGAACAAGACGAACTTGGTCCAAAGAAGGCCTAGGGATCAAATGGGAGGACGAAGATGGAGGAACGAGGCGAACTTGGTCCAAAGAAGGCCTACGGATCAAATGGGAGGACGACGATGGACGAACGAGACAAACTTCGTCCAAAGAATTCCAACGGATCAAATGGGAGGACGAAGGTGGTAGAACAAGACGAACTTGGTCCAAAGAAGGCCTACGGATCAAATGGGAGGACGAAGAGGGACGAACGAGACAAACATGGTGCAAAGAAGGCCTACGGAGCAAATGGGAGGACGAAGATGGACGAACGAGACGAACTTGGTCAAAAGAAGGCCTACGGATCAAATGGGAGGACGAAGATGGACGAACGAGACGAACTTGGTCGAAAGAAGGCCTACGGATCAAATGGGAGGACGAAGAGGGACGAACGAGCCAAACACGGTGCAAAGAAGGCCTACGGAGTAAATGGGAGGACGAAGATGGACGAACGAGACGAACTTGGTCCAAAGAAGGCCTACGGATCAAATGGGAGGACGAAGATGGACGAACGAGACGAACTTGGTCCAAAAAAGGCCTACGGATCAAATGGGAGGACGAAGATGGACGAACGAGACGAACTTGGTCCAAAGAATTCCAACGGATCAAATGGGAGGACGAAGATGGACGAACGAGACGAACTTGGTCCAAAGAAGGCCTACGGATCAAATGGGAGGACGAAGATGGACGAACGAGACGAACTTGGTCCCAAGAAGGCCTACGGATCAAATGGGAGGACGAAGATGGACGAACGAGACGAACTTGGTCCAAAGAAGGCCTACGGATCAAATGGGAGGACGAAGATGGACGAACGAGACGAACTTGGTCCAAAGAATTCCAACGGATCAAATGGGAGGACGAAGATGGACGAACGAGACGAACTTGGTCCAAAGATGGCCTAGGGATCAAATGGGACGACGAAGATGGAGGAACGAGGCGAACTTGGTCTAAAGAAGGCCTACGGATCAAATGGGAGGACGAAGATGGACGAACGAGACAAACTTGGTACAAAGAAGGCCAACGGTGACGAACGAGACAAACATGGTGCAAAGAAGGCCTAGGGAGTAAATGGGAGGACGAAGATGGACGAACGAGACGAACTTGGTCCAAAGAAGGCCTAGGGATCAAATGGGAGGAGGAAGATGGACGAACGAGACGAACTTGGTCCAAAGAAGGCCAAGGGATCAAATGGGAGGACGAAGATGGACGAACGAGACGAACTTGGTCCAAAGAAGGCCTACGGATCAAATGGGAGGACGAAGATGGACGAACGAGACGAACTTGGTCCAAAGAATTCCAACGGATCAAATGGGAGGACGAAGATGGACGAACGAGACGAACTTGGTCCAAAGAAGGCCTAGGGATCAAATGGGACGACAAACATGGAGGAACGAGGCGAACTTGGTCTAAAGAAGGCCTACGGATCAAATGGGAGGACGAAGATGGACGAACGAGACGAACTTGGCCCAAAGAAGGCCTACGGATCAAATGGGAGGACGAAGATGGACGAACGAGACGAACTTGGTCCAACGAAGGCCAACGGATCAAATGGGAGGACGAAGATGGACGAACAAGACGAACTTGGTCCAAAGAAGGCCTAGGGATCAAATGGGAGGACGAAGATGGAGGAACGAGGCGAACTTGGTCCAAAGAAGGCCTACGGATCAAATGGGAGGACGACGATGGACGAACGAGACAAACTTCGTCCAAAGAATTCCAACGGATCAAATGGGAGGACGAAGGTGGTAGAACAAGACGAACTTGGTCCAAAGAAGGCCTACGGATCAAATGGGAGGACGAAGAGGGACGAACGAGACAAACATGGTGCAAAGAAGGCCTACGGAGCAAATGGGAGGACGAAGATGGACGAACGAGACGAACTTGGTCAAAAGAAGGCCTACGGATCAAATGGGAGGACGAAGATGGACGAACGAGACGAACTTGGTCGAAAGAAGGCCTACGGATCAAATGGGAGGACGAAGAGGGACGAACGAGCCAAACACGGTGCAAAGAAGGCCTACGGAGTAAATGGGAGGACGAAGATGGACGAACGAGACGAACTTGGTCCAAAGAAGGCCTACGGATCAAATGGGAGGACGAAGATGGACGAACGAGACGAACTTGGTCCAAAAAAGGCCTACGGATCAAATGGGAGGACGAAGATGGACGAACGAGACGAACTTGGTCCAAAGAATTCCAACGGATCAAATGGGAGGACGAAGATGGACGAACGAGACGAACTTGGTCCAAAGAAGGCCTACGGATCAAATGGGAGGACGAAGATGGACGAACGAGACGAACTTGGTCCCAAGAAGGCCTACGGATCAAATGGGAGGACGAAGATGGACGAACGAGACGAACTTGGTCCAAAGAAGGCCTACGGATCAAATGGGAGGACGAAGATGGACGAACGAGACGAACTTGGTCCAAAGAATTCCAACGGATCAAATGGGAGGACGAAGATGGACGAACGAGACGAACTTGGTCCAAAGATGGCCTAGGGATCAAATGGGACGACGAAGATGGAGGAACGAGGCGAACTTGGTCTAAAGAAGGCCTACGGATCAAATGGGAGGACGAAGATGGACGAACGAGACAAACTTGGTACAAAGAAGGCCAACGGTGACGAACGAGACAAACATGGTGCAAAGAAGGCCTAGGGAGTAAATGGGAGGACGAAGATGGACGAACGAGACGAACTTGGTCCAAAGAAGGCCTAGGGATCAAATGGGAGGAGGAAGATGGACGAACGAGACGAACTTGGTCCAAAGAAGGCCTAGGGATCAAATGGGAGGACGAAGATGGAGGAACGAGACAAACATGGTGCAAAGAAGGCCTACGGAGCAAATGGGAGGACGAAGATGGACGAACGAGACGAACTTGGTCGAAAGAAGGCCTACGGATCAAATGGGAGGACGAAGATGGACGAACGAGACGAACTTGGTCCAAAGAAGGCCAAGGGATCAAATGGGAGGACGAAGATGGACGAACGAGACGAACTTGGTCCAAAGAAGGCCTACGGATCAAATGGGAGGACGAAGATGGACGAACGAGACGAACTTGGTCCAAAGAATTCCAACGGATCAAATGGGAGGACGAAGATGGACGAACGAGACGAACTTGGTCCAAAGAAGGCCTAGGGATCAAATGGGACGACAAAGATGGAGGAACGAGGCGAACTTGGTCTAAAGAAGGCCTACGGATCAAATGGGAGGACGAAGATGGACGAACGAGACGAACTTGGCCCAAAGAAGGCCTACGGATCAAATGGGAGGACGAAGATGGACGAACGAGACGAACTTGGTCCAACGAAGGCCAACGGATCAAATGGGAGGACGAAGATGGACGAACAAGACGAACTTGGTCCAAAGAAGGCCTAGGGATCAAATGGGAGGACGAAGATGGAGGAACGAGGCGAACTTGGTCCAAAGAAGGCCTACGGATCAAATGGGAGGACGACGATGGACGAACGAGACAAACTTCGTCCAAAGAATTCCAACGGATCAAATGGGAGGACGAAGGTGGTAGAACAAGACGAACTTGGTCCAAAGAAGGCCTACGGATCAAATGGGAGGACGAAGAGGGACGAACGAGACAAACATGGTGCAAAGAAGGCCTACGGAGCAAATGGGAGGACGAAGATGGACGAACGAGACGAACTTGGTCAAAAGAAGGCCTACGGATCAAATGGGAGGACGAAGATGGACGAACGAGACGAACTTGGTCGAAAGAAGGCCTACGGATCAAATGGGAGGACGAAGAGGGACGAACGAGCCAAACACGGTGCAAAGAAGGCCTACGGAGTAAATGGGAGGACGAAGATGGACGAACGAGACGAACTTGGTCCAAAGAAGGCCTACGGATCAAATGGGAGGACGAAGATGGACGAACGAGACGAACTTGGTCCAAAAAAGGCCTACGGATCAAATGGGAGGACGAAGATGGACGAACGAGACGAACTTGGTCCAAAGAATTCCAACGGATCAAATGGGAGGACGAAGATGGACGAACGAGAGGAACTTGGTCCAAAGAAGGCCTAGGGATCAAATGGGAGGACGAAGATGGAGGAACGAGGCGAACTTGGTCTAAAGAAGGCCTACGGATCAAATGGGAGGACGAAGATGGACGAACGAGACGAACTTGGCCCAAAGAAGGCCTACGGATCAAATGGGAGGACGAAGATGGACGAACGAGACGAACTTGGTCCAACGAAGGCCAACGGATCAAATGGGAGGACGAAGATGGACGAACGAGACGAACTTGGTCCAAAGAAGGCCTAGGGATCAAATGGGAGGACGAAGATGGAGGAACGAGGCGAACTTGGTCCAAAGAAGGCCTACGGATCAAATGGGAGGACGACGATGGACGAACGAGACAAACTTCGTCCAAAGAATTCCAACGGATCAAATGGGAGGACGAAGGTGGTAGAACAAGACGAACTTGGTCCAAAAAAGGCCTACGGATCAAATGGGAGGACGAAGAGGGACGAACGAGACAAACATGGTGCAAAGAAGGCCTACGGAGCAAATGGGAGGACGAAGATGGACGAACGAGACGAACTTGGTCAAAAGAAGGCCTACGGATCAAATGGGAGGACGAAGATGGACCAACGAGACGAACTTGGTCCCAAGAAGGCCTACGGATCAAATGGGAGGACGAAGATGGACGAACGAGACGAACTTGGTCCAAAGAAGGCCAACTGATCAAATGGGAGGACGAAAATGGACGAACGAGACGAAGTTGGTCCAAAAAAGGCCTACGGATCAAATGGGAGGACGAAGATGGACGAACGAGACGAACTTGGTACAAAGAAGGCCAACGGTTTGGTCCAAAGAATTCCAACGGATCAAATGGGAGGACGAAGATGGACGAACGAGAGGAACTTGGTCCAAAGAAGGCCTAGGGATCAAATGGGAGGACGAAGATGGAGGAACGAGGCGAACTTGGTCTAAAGAAGGCCTACGGATCAAATGGGAGGACGAAGATGGACGAACGAGACGAACTTGGTCGAAAGAAGGCCTACGGATCAAATGGGAGGACGAAGATGGACGAACGAGACGAACTTGGTCCAAAGAAGGCCAAGGGATCAAATTGGAGGACGAAGATGGACGAACGAGACGAACTTGGTCCAAAGAAGGCCTACGGATCAAATGGGAGGACGAAGATGGACGAACGAGACGAACTTGGTCCAAAGAATTCCAACGGATCAAATGGGAGGACGAAGATGGACGAACGAGACGAACTTGGTCCAAAGAAGGCCTAGGGATCAAATGGGAGGACGAAGATGGAGGAACGAGGCGAACTTGGTCTAAATAAGGCCTACGGATCAAATGGGAGGACGAAGATGGACGAACGAGACAAACTTGGTCCAAAGAAGGCCAACGGTGACGAATGAGATGAACTTGGTCCAAAGAAGGCCAACGGATCAAATGGGAGGACGAAGAGGGACGAACGAGACAAACACGGTGCAAAGAAGGCCTACGGAGTAAATGGGAGGACGAAGATGGACGAACGAGACGAACTTGGTCCAAAGAAGGCCTACGGATCAAATGGGAGGACGAAGATGGACGAACGAGACGAACTTGGTCCAAAAAAGGCCTACGGATCAAATGGGAGGACGAAGATGGACGAACGAGAGGAACTTGGTCCAAAGAAGGCCTAGGGATCAAATGGGAGGACGAAGATGGAGGAACGAGGCGAACTTGGTCTAAAGAAGGCCTACGGATCAAATGGGAGGACGAAGATGGACGAACGAGACAAACTTGGTCCAAAGAAGGCCAACGGTGACGAATGAGATGAACTTGGTCCAAAGAAGGCCAACGGATCAAATGGGAGGACGAAGAGGGACGAACGAGACAAACACGGTGCAAAGAAGGCCTACGGAGTAAATGGGAGGACGAAGATGGACGAACGAGACGAACTTGGTCCAAAGAAGGCCTACGGATCAAATGGGAGGACGAAGATGGACGAACGAGACGAACTTGGTCCAAAGAATTCCAACGGATCAAATGGGAGGACGAAGATGGACGAACGAGAGGAACTTGGTCCAAAGAAGGCCTAGGGATCAAATGGGAGGACGAAGATGGAGGAACGAGGCGAACTTGGTCTAAAGAAGGCCTACGGATCAAATGGGAGGACGAAGATGGACGAACGAGACGAACTTGGCCCAAAGAAGGCCTACGGATCAAATGGGAGGACGAAGATGGACGAACGAGACGAAATTGGTCCAACGAAGGCCAACGGATCAAATGGGAGGACGAAGATGGACGAACGAGACGAACTTGGTCCAAAGAAGGCCTAGGGATCAAATGGGAGGACGAAGATGGAGGAACGAGGCGAACTTGGTCCAAAGAAGGCCTACGGATCAAATGGGAGGACGACGATGGACGAACGAGACAAACTTCGTCCAAGGAATTCCAACGGATCAAATGGGAGGACGAAGGTGGTAGAACAAGACGAACTTGGTCCAAAAAAGGCCTACGGATCAAATGGGAGGACGAAGAGGGACGAACGAGACAAACATGGTGCAAAGAAGGCCTACGGAGCAAATGGGAGGACGAAGATGGACGAACGAGACGAACTTGGTCAAAAGAAGGCCTACGGATCAAATGGGAGGACAAAGATGGACCAACGAGACGAACTTGGTCCCAAGAAGGCCTACGGATCAAATGGGAGGACGAAGATGGACGAACGAGACGAACTTGGTCCAAAGAAGGCCAACGGATCAAATGGGAGGACGAAGATGGACGAACGAGACGAACTTGGTCCAAAAAAGGCCTACGGATCAAATGGGAGGACGAAGATGGACGAACGAGACGAACTTGGTCCAAAGAATTCCAACGGATCAAATGGGAGGACGAAGATGGACGAACGAGAGGAACTTGGTCGAAAGAAGGCCTAGGGATCAAATGGGAGGACGAAGATGGAGGAACGAGGCGAACTTGGTCTAAAGAAGGCCTACGGATCAAATGGGAGGACGAAGATGGACGAACGAGACGAACTTGGTCCAAAGAAGGCCAACGGATCAAATGGGTGGACGAAGATGGACGAACGAAACGAACTTGGCCCAAAGAAGGCCTACGGATCAAATGGGAGGACGAAGACGGACGAACGAGACGAACTTGGTCCAACGAAGGCCAACGGATCAAATGGGAGGACGAAGATGGACGAACGAGACGAACTTGGTCCAAAGAAGGCCTAGGGATCAAATGGGAGGACGAAGATGGAGGAACGAGTCGAACTTGGTCCAAAGAAGGCCTACGGATCAAATGGGAGGACGAAGATGGACGAACGAGACAAACTTCGTCCAAAGAATTCCAACGGATCAAATGGGAGGACGAAGGTGGTAGAACAAGACGAACTTGGTCCAAAGAAGGCCTACGGATCAAATGGGAGGACGAAGAGGGACGAACGAGACAAACATGGTGCAAAGAAGGCCTACGTAGCAAATGGGAGGACGAAGACGGACGAACGAGACGAACTTGGTCAAAAGAAGGCCTACGGATCAAATAGGAGGACGAAGATGGACGAACGAGACGAACTTGGTCCAAAGAAGGCCTACGGATCAAATGGGAGGACGAAGATGGACGAACGAGACGAACTTGGTCCAAAGAAGGCCAACGGATCAAATGGGAGGACGAAGATGGACGAACGAGACGAACTTGGTCCAAAGAATTCAAACGGATCAAATGGGAGGACGAAGATGGACGAACGAGACGAACTTGGTCCAAAGAAGGCCTAGGGATCAAATGGGAGGACGAAGATGGAGGAACGAGGCGAACTTGGTCTAAAGAAGGCCTACGGATCAAATGGGAGGACGAAGATGGACGAATGAGACAAACTTGGTCCAAAGAAGGCCAACGGTGACGAACGAGATGAACTTGGTCCAAAGAATGCCAACGGATCAAATGGGAGGACGAAGAGGGACGAACGAGACAAACACGGTGCAAAGAAGGCCTACGGAGTAAATGGGAGGACGAAGATGGACGAACGAGACGAACTTGGTCCAAATAAGGCCTACGGATCAAATGGGAGGACGAAGATGGACGAACGAGACGAACTTGGTCCAAAAAAGGCCTACGGATCAAATGGGAGGACGAAGATGGACGAACGAGACGAACTTGGTCCAAAGAATTCCAACGGATCAAATGGGAGGACGAAGATGGACGAACGAGAGGAACTTGGTCCAAAGAAGGCCTAGGGATCAAATGGGAGGACGAAGATGGAGGAACGAGGCGAACTTGGTCTAAAGAAGGCCTACGGATCAAATGGGAGGACGAAGATGGACGAACGAGACGAACTTGGCCCAAAGAAGGCCTACGGATCAAATGGGAGGACGAAGATGGACGAACGAGACGAACTTGGTCCAACGAAGGCCAACGGATCAAATGGGAGGACGAAGATGGACGAACGAGACGAACTTGGTCCAAAGAAGGCCTAGGGATCAAATGGGAGGACGAAGATGGAGGAACGAGGCGAACTTGGTCCAAAGAAGGCCTACGGATCAAATGGGAGGACGACGATGGACGAACGAGACAAACTTCGTCCAAGGAATTCCAACGGATCAAATGGGAGGACGAAGGTGGTAGAACAAGACGAACTTGGTCCAAAAAAGGCCTACGGATCAAATGGGAGGACGAAGAGGGACGAACGAGACAAACATGGTGCAAAGAAGGCCTACGGAGCAAATGGGAGGACGAAGATGGACGAACGAGACGAACTTGGTCAAAAGAAGGCCTACGGATCAAATGGGAGGACGAAGATGGACCAACGAGACGAACTTGGTCCCAAGAAGGCCTACGGATCAAATGAGAGGACGAAGATGGACGAACGAGACGAACTTGGTCCAAAGAAGGCCAACGGATCAAATGGGAGGACGAAGATGGACGAACGAGACGAACTTGGTCCAAAAAAGGCCTACGGATCAAATGGGAGGACGAAGATGGACGAACGAGACGAACTTGGTCCAAAGAATTCCAACTGATCAAATGGGAGGACGAAGATGGACGAACGAGAGGAACTTGGTCCAAAGAAGGCCTAGGGATCAAATGGGAGGACGAAGATGGAGGAACGAGGCGAACTTGGTCTAAAGAAGGCCTACGGATCAAATGGGAGGACGAAGATGGACGAACGAGACGAACTTGGTCCAAAGAAGGCCAACGGATCAAATGGGTGGACGAAGATGGACGAACGAAACGAACTTGGCCCAAAGAAGGCCTACGGATCAAATGGGAGGACGAAGACGGACGAACGAGACGAACTTGGTCCAACGAAGGCCAACGGATCAAATGGGAGGACGAAGATGGACGAACGAGACGAACTTGGTCCAAAGAAGGCCTAGGGATCAAATGGGAGGACGAAGATGGAGGAACGAGTCGAACTTGGTCCAAAGAAGGCCTACGGATCAAATGGGAGGACGAAGATGGACGAACGAGACAAACTTCGTCCAAAGAATTCCAACGGATCAAATGGGAGGACGAAGGTGGTAGAACAAGACGAACTTGGTCCAAAGAAGGCCTACGGATCAAATGGGAGGACGAAGAGGGACGAACGAGACAAACATGGTGCAAAGAAGGCCTACGGAGCAAATGGGAGGACGAAGACGGACGAACGAGACGAACTTGGTCAAAAGAAGGCCTACGGATCAAATGGGAGGACGAAGATGGACGAACGAGACGAACTTGGTCCAAAGAAGGCCTACGGATCAAATGGGAGGACGAAGATGGACGAACGAGACGAACTTGGTCCAAAGAAGGCCAACGGATCAAATGGGAGGACGAAGATGGACGAACGAGACGAACTTGGTCCAAAGAATTCCAACGGATCAAATGGGAGGACGAAGATGGACGAACGAGACGAACTTGGTCCAAAGAAGGCCTAGGGATCAAATGGGAGGACGAAGATGGAGGAACGAGGCGAACTTGGTCTAAAGAAGGCCTACGGATCAAATGGGAGGACGAAGATGGACGAACGAGACAAACTTGGTCCAAAGAAGGCCAACGGTGACGAACGAGACGAGCTTGGTCCAAAGAAGGCCAACGGATCAAATGGGAGGACGAAGAGGGACGAACGAGACAAACATGGTGCAAAGAAGGCCTACGGAGTAAATGGGAGGACGAAGATGGACGAACGAGACGAACTTGGTCAAAAGAAGGCCTACGGATCAAATGGGAGGACGAAGATGGACGAACGAGACGAACTTGGTCCGAAGAAGGCCTACGGATCAAATGGGAGGACGAAGATGGACGAACGAGACGAACTTGGTCCAAAGAAGGCCAACGGATCAAATGGGAGGACGAAGATGGACGAACGAGACGAACTTGGTCCAAAGAAGGCCTACGGATCAAATAGGAGGACGAAGATGGACGAACGAGACGAACTTGGTCCAAAGAATTCCAACGGATCAAATGGGAGGACGAAGATGGACGAACGAGCGGAACTTGGTCCAAAGAAGGCCAAGGGATCAAATGGGAGGACGAAGATGGAGGAACGAGGCGAACTTGGTCTAAAGAAGGCCTACGGATCAAATGGGAGGACGAAGATGGACGAACGAGACGAACTTGGTCCAAAGAAGGCCTACGGATCAAATGGGAGGACGAAGATGGACGAACGAGATGAACTTGGTCCAAAGAAGGCCAACGGATCAAATGGGAGGACGAAGATGGAGGAACGAGGCGAACTTGGTCCAAAGAAGGCCTACAGATCAAACGGGAGGACGAAAATGGACGAACGAGACGAACTTGGTCCAAAGAAGGCCAACGGATCAAATGGGAGGACGAAGATGGACGAACGAGACGAACTTGGCCCAAAGAAGGCCTACGGATCAAATGGGAGGACGAAGATGGACGAACGAGAGGAACTTGTTCCAAAGAAGCCCTAGGGATCAAATGGGAGGACGAAGATGGAGGAACGAGGCGAACTTGGTCTAAAGAAGGCCTACGGATCAAATGGGAGGACGAAGATGGACGAACGAGACGAACTTGGTCCAAAGAAGGCCTAGGGATCAAATGGGAGGACGAAGATGGACGAACGAGACGAACTTGGTCCAAAGAAGGCCTAGGGATCAAACGGGAGGACGAAGATGGAGGAACGAGACGAACTTGGTCCAAAGAAGGCCAACGGTGACGAACGAGACGAGCTTGGTCCAAAGAAGGCCAACGGATCAAATGGGAGGACGAAGAGGGACGAACGAGACAAACATGGTGCAAAGAAGGCCTACGGAGTAAATGGGAGGACGAAGATGGACGAACGAGACGAACTTGGTCAAAAGAAGGCCTACGGATCAAATGGGAGGACGAAGATGGACGAACGAGACGAACTTGGTCCGAAGAAGGCCTACGGATCAAATGGGAGGACGAAGATGGACGAACGAGACGAACTTGGTCCAAAGAAGGCCAACGGATCAAATGGGAGGACGAAGATGGACGAACGAGACGAACTTGGTCCAAAGAAGGCCTACGGATCAAATAGGAGGACGAAGATGGACGAACGAGACGAACTTGGTCCAAAGAATTCCAACGGATCAAATGGGAGGACGAAGATGGACGAACGAGAGGAACTTGGTCCAAAGAAGGCCTAGGGATCAAATGGGAGGACGAAGATGGAGGAACGAGGCGAACTTGGTCCAAAGAAGGCCTACAGATCAAACGGGAGGACGAAAATGGACGAACGAGACGAACTTGGTCCAAAGAAGGCCAACGGATCAAATGGGAGGACGAAGATGGACGAACGAGACGAACTTGGTCAAAAGAAGGCCTACGGATCAAATGGGAGGACGAAGATGGACGAACGAGACGAACTTGGTCCGAAGAAGGCCTACGGATCAAATGGGAGGACGAAGATGGACGAACGAGACGAACTTGGTCCAAAGAAGGCCAACGGATCAAATGGGAGGACGAAGATGGACGAACGAGACGAACTTGGTCCAAAGAAGGCCTACGGATCAAATAGGAGGACGAAGATGGACGAACGAGACGAACTTGGTCCAAAGAATTCCAACGGATCAAATGGGAGGACGAAGATGGACGAACGAGAGGAACTTGGTCCAAAGAAGGCCTAGGGATCAAATGGGAGGACGAAGATGGAGGAACGAGGCGAACTTGGTCTAAAGAAGGCCTACGGATCAAATGGGAGGACGAAGATGGACGAACGAGACGAACTTGGTCCAAAGAAGGCCTACGGATCAAATGGGAGGACGAAGATGGACGAACGAGATGAACTTGGTCCAAAGAAGCCCTAGGGATCAAATGGGAGGACGAAGATGGAGGAACGAGGCGAACTTGGTCTAAAGAAGGCCTACGGATCAAATGGGAGGACGAAGATGGACGAACGAGACGAACTTGGTCCAAAGAAGGCCTACGGATCAAATGGGAGGACGAAGATGGACGAACGAGAGGAACTTGTTCCAAAGAAGCCCTAGGGATCAAATGGGAGGACGAAGATGGAGGAACGAGGCGAACTTGGTCTAAAGAAGGCCTACGGATCAAATGGGAGGACGAAGATGGACGAACGAGACGAACTTGGTCCAAAGAAGGCCTAGGGATCAAATGGGAGGACGAAGATGGACGAACGAGACGAACTTGGTCCAAAGAAGGCCTAGGGATCAAACGGGAGGACGAAGATGGAGGAACGAGACGAACTTGGTCCAAAGAAGGCCAACGGTGACGAACGAGACGAGCTTGGTCCAAAGAAGGCCAACGGATCAAATGGGAGGACGAAGAGGGACGAACGAGACAAACATGGTGCAAAGAAGGCCTACGGAGTAAATGGGAGGACGAAGATGGACGAACGAGACGAACTTGGTCAAAAGAAGGCCTACGGATCAAATGGGAGGACGAAGATGGACGAACGAGACGAACTTGGTCCGAAGAAGGCCTACGGATCAAATGGGAGGACGAAGATGGACGAACGAGACGAACTTGGTCCAAAGAAGGCCAACGGATCAAATGGGAGGACGAAGATGGACGAACGAGACGAACTTGGTCCAAAGAAGGCCTACGGATCAAATAGGAGGACGAAGATGGACGAACGAGACGAACTTGGTCCAAAGAATTCCAACGGATCAAATGGGAGGACGAAGATGGACGAACGAGAGGAACTTGGTCCAAAGAAGGCCTAGGGATCAAATGGGAGGACGAAGATGGAGGAACGAGGCGAACTTGGTCCAAAGAAGGCCTACAGATCAAACGGGAGGACGAAAATGGACGAACGAGACGAACTTGGTCCAAAGAAGGCCAACGGATCAAATGGGAGGACGAAGATGGACGAACGAGACGAACTTGGTCAAAAGAAGGCCTACGGATCAAATGGGAGGACGAAGATGGACGAACGAGACGAACTTGGTCCGAAGAAGGCCTACGGATCAAATGGGAGGACGAAGATGGACGAACGAGACGAACTTGGTCCAAAGAAGGCCAACGGATCAAATGGGAGGACGAAGATGGACGAACGAGACGAACTTGGTCCAAAGAAGGCCTACGGATCAAATAGGAGGACGAAGATGGACGAACGAGACGAACTTGGTCCAAAGAATTCCAACGGATCAAATGGGAGGACGAAGATGGACGAACGAGAGGAACTTGGTCCAAAGAAGGCCTAGGGATCAAATGGGAGGACGAAGATGGAGGAACGAGGCGAACTTGGTCTAAAGAAGGCCTACGGATCAAATGGGAGGACGAAGATGGACGAACGAGACGAACTTGGTCCAAAGAAGGCCTACGGATCAAATGGGAGGACGAAGATGGACGAACGAGATGAACTTGGTCCAAAGAAGCCCTAGGGATCAAATGGGAGGACGAAGATGGAGGAACGAGGCGAACTTGGTCTAAAGAAGGCCTACGGATCAAATGGGAGGACGAAGATGGACGAACGAGACGAACTTGGTCCAAAGAAGGCCTAGGGATCAAATGGGAGGACGAAGATGGACGAACGAGACGAACTTGGTCCAAAGAAGGCCTAGGGATCAAACGGGAGGACGAAGATGGAGGAACGAGACGAACTTGGTCCAAAGAAGGCCAACGGTGACGAACGAGACGAGCTTGGTCCAAAGAAGGCCAACGGATCAAATGGGAGGACGAAGAGGGACGAACGAGACAAACATGGTGCAAAGAAGGCCTACGGAGTAAATGGGAGGACGAAGATGGACGAACGAGACGAACTTGGTCAAAAGAAGGCCTACGGATCAAATGGGAGGACGAAGATGGACGAACGAGACGAACTTGGTCCGAAGAAGGCCTACGTATCAAATGGGAGGACGAAGATGGACGAACGAGACGAACTTGGTCCAAAGAAGGCCAACGGATCAAATGGGAGGACGAAGATGGACGAACGAGACGAACTTGGTCCAAAGAAGGCCTACGGATCAAATAGGAGGACGAAGATGGACGAACGAGACGAACTTGGTCCAAAGAATTCCAACGGATCAAATGGGAGGACGAAGATGGACGAACGAGAGGAACTTGGTCCAAAGAAGGCCTAGGGATCAAATGGGAGGACGAAGATGGAGGAACGAGGCGAACTTGGTCTAAAGAAGGCCTACGGATCAAATGGGAGGACGAAGATGGACGAACGAGACGAACTTGGTCCAAAGAAGGCCTACGGATCAAATGGGAGGACGAAGATGGACGAACGAGATGAACTTGGTCCAAAGAAGGCCAACGGATCAAATGGGAGGACGAAGATGGAGGAACGAGGCGAACTTGGTCCAAAGAAGGCCTACAGATCAAACGGGAGGACGAAAATGGACGAACGAGACGAACTTGGTCCAAAGAAGGCCAACGGATCAAATGGGAGGACGAAGATGGACGAACGAGACGAACTTGGCCCAAAGAAGGCCTACGGATCAAATGGGAGGACGAAGATGGACGAACGAGAGGAACTTGTTCCAAAGAAGCCCTAGGGATCAAATGGGAGGACGAAGATGGAGGAACGAGGCGAACTTGGTCTAAAGAAGGCCTACGGATCAAATGGGAGGACGAAGATGGACGAACGAGACGAACTTGGTCCAAAGAAGGCCTAGGGATCAAATGGGAGGACGAAGATGGACGAACGAGACGAACTTGGTCCAAAGAAGGCCTAGGGATCAAACGGGAGGACGAAGATGGAGGAACGAGACGAACTTGGTCCAAAGAAGGCCAACGGTGACGAACGAGACGAGCTTGGTCCAAAGAAGGCCAACGGATCAAATGGGAGGACGAAGAGGGACGAACGAGACAAACATGGTGCAAAGAAGGCCTACGGAGTAAATGGGAGGACGAAGATGGACGAACGAGACGAACTTGGTCAAAAGAAGGCCTACGGATCAAATGGGAGGACGAAGATGGACGAACGAGACGAACTTGGTCCGAAGAAGGCCTACGGATCAAATGGGAGGACGAAGATGGACGAACGAGACGAACTTGGTCCAAAGAAGGCCAACGGATCAAATGGGAGGACGAAGATGGACGAACGAGACGAACTTGGTCCAAAGAAGGCCTACGGATCAAATAGGAGGACGAAGATGGACGAACGAGACGAACTTGGTCCAAAGAATTCCAACGGATCAAATGGGAGGACGAAGATGGACGAACGAGAGGAACTTGGTCCAAAGAAGGCCTAGGGATCAAATGGGAGGACGAAGATGGAGGAACGAGGCGAACTTGGTCCAAAGAAGGCCTACAGATCAAACGGGAGGACGAAAATGGACGAACGAGACGAACTTGGTCCAAAGAAGGCCAACGGATCAAATGGGAGGACGAAGATGGACGAACGAGACGAACTTGGTCAAAAGAAGGCCTACGGATCAAATGGGAGGACGAAGATGGACGAACGAGACGAACTTGGTCCGAAGAAGGCCTACGGATCAAATGGGAGGACGAAGATGGACGAACGAGACGAACTTGGTCCAAAGAAGGCCAACGGATCAAATGGGAGGACGAAGATGGACGAACGAGACGAACTTGGTCCAAAGAAGGCCTACGGATCAAATAGGAGGACGAAGATGGACGAACGAGACGAACTTGGTCCAAAGAATTCCAACGGATCAAATGGGAGGACGAAGATGGACGAACGAGAGGAACTTGGTCCAAAGAAGGCCTAGGGATCAAATGGGAGGACGAAGATGGAGGAACGAGGCGAACTTGGTCTAAAGAAGGCCTACGGATCAAATGGGAGGACGAAGATGGACGAACGAGACGAACTTGGTCCAAAGAAGGCCTACGGATCAAATGGGAGGACGAAGATGGACGAACGAGATGAACTTGGTCCAAAGAAGGCCAACGGATCAAATGGGAGGACGAAGATGGAGGAACGAGGCGAACTTGGTCCAAAGAAGGCCTACAGATCAAACGGGAGGACGAAAATGGACGAACGAGACGAACTTGGTCCAAAGAAGGCCAACGGATCAAATGGGAGGACGAAGATGGACGAACGAGACGAACTTGGCCCAAAGAAGGCCTACGGATCAAATGGGAGGACGAAGATGGACGAACGAGAGGAACTTGTTCCAAAGAAGCCCTAGGGATCAAATGGGAGGACGAAGATGGAGGAACGAGGCGAACTTGGTCTAAAGAAGGCCTACGGATCAAATGGGAGGACGAAGATGGACGAACGAGACGAACTTGGTCCAAAGAAGGCCTACGGATCAAATGGGAGGACGAAGATGGAGGAACGAGACGAACTTGGTCCAAAGAAGGCCTAGGGATCAAATGGGAGGACGAAGATGGACGAACGAGACGAACTTGGTCCAAAGAAGGCCTAAGGATCAAACGGGAGGACGAAGATGGAGGAACGAGACGAACTTGGTCCAAAGAAGGCCAACGGTGACGAACGAGACGAGCTTGGTCCAAAGAAGGCCAACGGTGACGAACGAGACGAGCTTGGTCCAAAGAAGGCCAACGGATCAAATGGGAGGACGAAGAGGGACGAACGAGACAAACATGGTGCAAAGAAGGCCTACGGAGTAAATGGGAGGACGAAGATGGACGAACGAGACGAACTTGGTCAAAAGAAGGCCTACGGATCAAATGGGAGGACGAAGATGGACGAACGAGACGAACTTGGTCCGAAGAAGGCCTACGGATCAAATGGGAGGACGAAGATGGACGAACGAGACGAACTTGGTCCAAAGAAGGCCAACGGATCAAATGGGAGGACGAAGATGGACGAACGAGACGAACTTGGTCCAAAGAAGGCCTACGGATCAAATAGGAGGACGAAGATGGACGAACGAGACGAACTTGGTCCAAAGAATTCCAACGGATCAAATGGGAGGACGAAGATGGACGAACGAGAGGAACTTGGTCCAAAGAAGGCCTAGGGATCAAATGGGAGGACGAAGATGGAGGAACGAGGCGAACTTGGTCTAAAGAAGGCCTACGGATCAAATGGGAGGACGAAGATGGACGAACGAGACGAACTTGGTCCAAAGAAGGCCTACGGATCAAATGGGAGGACGAAGATGGACGAACGAGATGAACTTGGTCCAAAGAAGGCCAACGGATCAAATGGGAGGACGAAGATGGAGGAACGAGGCGAACTTGGTCCAAAGAAGGCCTACAGATCAAACGGGAGGACGAAAATGGACGAACGAGACGAACTTGGTCCAAAGAAGGCCAACGGATCAAATGGGAGGACGAAGATGGACGAACGAGACGAACTTGGCCCAAAGAAGGCCTACGGATCAAATGGGAGGACGAAGATGGACGAACGAGAGGAACTTGTTCCAAAGAAGCCCTAGGGATCAAATGGGAGGACGAAGATGGAGGAACGAGGCGAACTTGGTCTAAAGAAGGCCTACGGATCAAATGGGAGGACGAAGATGGACGAACGAGACGAACTTGGTCCAAAGAAGGCCTTGGGATCAAATGGGAGGACGAAGATGGACGAACGAGACGAACTTGGTCCAAAGAAGGCCTAGGGATCAAACGGGAGGACGAAGATGGAGGAACGAGACGAACTTGGTCCAAAGAAGGCCAACGGTGACGAACGAGACGAACTTGGTCCAAAGAAGGCCAACGGATCAAATGGGAGGACGAAGAGGGACGAACGTGACAAACATGGTGCAAAGAAGGCCTACGGAGTAAATGGGAGGACGAAGATGGACGAACGAGACGAACTTGGTCAAAAGAAGGCCTACGGATCAAATGGGAGGACGAAGATGGACGAACGAGACGAACTTGGTCCAAAGAAGGCCTACGGATCAAATGGGAGGACGAACATGGACGAACGAGACGAACTTGGTCCAAAGAAGGCCAACGGATCAAATGGGAGGACGAAGATGGACGAACGAGACGAACTTGGTCCAAAGAAGGCCTACGGATCAAATAGGAGGACGAAGATGGACGAACGAGACGAACTTGGTCCAAAGAATTCCAACGGATCAAATGGGAGGACGAAGATGGACGAACGAGAGGAACTTGGTCCAAAGAAGGCCTAGGGATCAAATGGGAGGACGAAGATGGAGGAACGAGGCGAACTTGGTCTAAAGAAGGCCTACGGATCAAATGGGAGGACGAAGATGGACGAACGAGACGAACTTGGTCCAAAGAAGGCCTACGGATCAAATGGGAGGACGAAGATGGACGAACGAGACGAACTTGGTCCAAAGAAGGCCTAGGGATCAAACGGGAGGACGAAGATGGAGGAACGAGGCGAACTTGGTCCAAAGAAGGCCTACAGATCAAATGGGAGGACGAAAATGGACGAACGAGACGAACTTGGTCCAAAGAAGGCCAACGGATCAAATGGGAGGACGAAGATGGACGAACGAGACGAACTTGGCCCAAAGAAGGCCTACGGATCAAATGGGAGGACGAAGATGGACGAACGAGACGAACTTGGTCCAACGAAGGCCAACGGATCAAATGGGAGGACGAAGATGGACGAACGAGACGAACTTGGTCCAAAGAAGGCCTAGGGATCAAATGGGAGGACGAAGATGGAGGAACGAGGCGAACTTGGTCCAAAGAAGGCCTACGGATCAAATGGGAGGACGAAGATGGACGAACGAGACAAACTTCGTCCAAAGAATTCCAACGGATCAAATGGGAGGACGAAGATGGACGAACGAGAGGAACTTGGTCCAAAGAAGGCCTAGGGATCAAATGGGAGGACGAAGATGGAGGAACGAGGCGAACTTGGTCTAAAGAAGGCCTACGGATCAAATGGGAGGACGAAGATGGACGAACGAGACAAACTTGGTCCAAAGAAGGCCAACGGTGACGAACGAGACGAACTTGGTCCAAAGAAGGCCAACGGATCAAATGGGAGGACGAAGAGGGACGAACGAGACAAACATGGTGCAAAGAAGGCCTACGGAGTAAATGGGAGGACGAAGATGGACGAACGAGACGAACTTGGTCAAAAGAAGGCCTACGGATCAAATGGGAGGACGAAGATGGACGAACGAGACGAACTTGGTCCAAAGAAGGCCTACGGATCAAATGGGAGGACGAAGATGGACGAACGAGACGAACTTGGCCCAAAGAATTCCAACGGATCAAATGGGAGGACGAAGATGGACGAACGAGAGGAACTTGGTCCAAAGAAGGCCTAGGGATCAAATGGGAGGACGAAGATGGAGGAACGAGGCGAACTTGGTCTAAAGAAGGCCTACGGATCAAATGGGAGGACAAAGATGGACGAACGAGACGAACTTGGTCCAAAGAAGGCCTACGGATCAAATGGGAGGACGAAGATGGACGAACGAGACGAACTTGGTTAAAAGAAGGCCAACGGATCAAATGGGAGGACGAAGATGGACGAACGAGACGAACTTGGTCCAAAGAAGGCCTACGGATCAAATCGGAGGACGAAGATGGACGAACGAGACGAACTTGGTCCAAAGAATTCCAACGGATCAAATGGGAGGACGAAGATGGACGAACGAGACGAACTTGGTCCAAAGAAGGCCTAGGGATCAAACGGGAGGACGAAGATGGAGGAACGAGGCGAACTTGGTCCAAAGAAGGCCTACAGATCAAATGGGAGGACGAAAATGGACGAACGAGACGAACTTGGTCCAAAGAAGGCCAACGGATCAAATGGGAGGACGAAGATGGACGAACGAGACGAACTTGGCCCAAAGAAGGCCTACGGATCAAATGGGAGGACGAAGATGGACGAACGAGACAAACTTGGTCCAAAGAAGGCCAACGGTGACGAACGAGACGAACTTGGTCCAAAGAAGGCCAACGGATCAAATGGGAGGACGAAGAGGGACGAACGAGACAAACATGGTGCAAAGAAGGCCTACGGAGTAAATGGGAGGACGAAGATGGACGAACGAGACGAACTTGGTCAAAAGAAGGCCTACGGATCAAATGGGAGGACGAAGATGGACGAACGAGACGAACTTGGTCCAAAGAAGGCCTACGGATCAAATGGGAGGACGAAAATGGACGAACGAGACGAACTTGGTCCAAAGAAGGCCAACGGATCAAATGGGAGGACGAAGATGGACGAACGAGACGAACTTGGTCCAAAGAAGGCCTACGGATCAAATAGGAGGACGAAGATGGACGAACGAGACGAACTTGGTCCAAAGAATTCCAACGGATCAAATGGGAGGACGAAGATGGACGAACGAGAGGAACTTGGTCCAAAGAACGCCTAGGGATCAAATGGTAGGACGAAGATGAAGGAACGAGGCGAACTTGGTCTAAAGAAGGCCTACGGATCAAATGGGAGGACGAAGATGGACGAACGAGACGAACTTGGTCCAAAGAAGGCCTACGGATCAAATGGGAGGACGAAGATGGACGAACGAGACGAACTTGGTCCAAAGAAGGCCAACGGATCAAATGGGAGGACGAAGATGGACGAACGAGACGAACTTGGTCCAAAGAAGGCCTAGGGATCAAACGGGAGGACGAAGATGGAGGAACGAGGCGAACTTGGTCCAAAGAAGGCCTACAGATCAAATGGGAGGACGAAAATGGACGAACGAGACGAACTTGGTCCAAAGAAGGCCAACGGATCAAATGGGAGGACGAAGATGGACGAACGAGACGAACTTGGTCCAAAGAAGGCCTAGGGATCAAATGGGAGGACGAAGATGGAGGAACGAGGCGAACTTGGTCCAAAGAAGGCCTACGGATCAAATGGGAGGACGAAGATGGACGAACGAGACGAACTTGGTCCAAAGAAGGCCAACGGATCAAATGGGAGGACGAAGATGGACGAACGAGACAAACTTGGTCCAAAGAAGGCCAACGGTGACGAACGAGACGAACTTGGTCCAAAGAAGGCCAACGGATCAAATGGGAGGACGAAGAGGGACGAACGAGACAAACATGGTGCAAAGAAGGCCTACGGAGTAAATGGGAGGACGAAGATGGACGAACGAGACGAACTTGGTCAAAAGAAGGCCTACGGATCAAATGGGGGGACGAAGATGGACGAACGAGACGAACTTGGTCCAAAGAAGGCCTACGGATCAAATGGGAGGACGAAGATGGACGAACGAGACGAACTTGGCCCAAAGAATTCCAACGGATCAAATGGGAGGACGAAGATGGACGAACGAGAGGAACTTGGTCCAAAGAAGGCCTAGGGATCAAATGGGAGGACGAAGATGGAGGAACGAGGCGAACTTGGTCTAAAGAAGGCCTACGGATCAAACAGGAGGACAAAGATGGACGAACGAGACGAACTTGGTCCAAAGAAGGCCTACGGATCAAATGGGAGGACGAAGATGGACGAACGAGACGAACTTGGTCCAAAGAAGGCCAACGGATCAAATGGGAGGACGAAGATGGACGAACGAGACGAACTTGGTCCAAAGAAGGCCTACGGATCAAATCGGAGGACGAAGATGGACGAACGAGACGAACTTGGTCCAAAGAATTCCAACGGATCAAATGGGAGGACGAAGATGGACTAACGAGAGGAACTTGGTCCAAAGAAGGCCTAGGGATCAAATGGGAGGACGAAGATGGAGGAACGAGGCGAACATGGTCTAAAGAAGGCCTACGGATCAAATGGGAGGACGAAGATGGACGAACGAGACGAACTTGGTCCAAAGAAGGCCTACGGATCAAATGGGAGGACGAAGATGGACGAACGAGATGAACTTGGTCCAAAGAAGGCCAACGGATCAAATGGGAGGACGAAGATGGACGAACGAGACGAACTTGGTCCAAAGAAGGCCTAGGGATCAAACGGGAGGACGAAGATGGAGGAACGAGGCGAACTTGGTCCAAAGAAGGCCTACAGATCAAATGGGAGGACGAAAATGGACGAACGAGACGAACTTGGTCCAAAGAAGGCCAACGGATCAAATGGGAGGACGAAGATGGACGAACGAGACGAACTTGGCCCAAATAAGGCCTACGGATCAAATGGGAGGACGAAGAGGGACGAACGAGACAAACATGGTGCAAAGAAGGCCTACGGAGTAAATGGGAGGACGAAGATGGACGAACGAGACGAACTTGGTCAAAAGAAGGCCTACGGATCAAATGGGAGGACGAAGATGGACGAACGAGACGAACTTGGTCCAAAGAAGGCCTACGGATCAAATGGGAGGACGAAAATGGACGAACGAGACGAACTTGGTCCAAAGAAGGCCAACGGATCAAATGGGAGGACGAAGATGGACGAACGAGACGAACTTGGTCCAAAGAAGGCCTACGGATCAAATAGGAGGACGAAGATGGACGAACGAGACGAACTTGGTCCAAAGAATTCCAACGGATCAAATGGGAGGACGAAGATGGACGAACGAGAGGAACTTGGTCCAAAGAAGGCCTAGGGATCAAATGGTAGGACGAAGATGGAGGAACGAGGCGAACTTGGTCTAAAGAAGGCCTACGGATCAAATGGGAGGACGAAGATGGACGAACGAGACGAACTTGGTCCAAAGAAGGCCTACGGATCAAATGGGAGGACGAAGATGGACGAACGAGACGAACTTGGTCCAAAGAAGGCCAACGGATCAAATGGGAGGACGAAGATGGACGAACGAGACGAACTTGGTCCAAAGAAGGCCTAGGGATCAAACGGGAGGACGAAGATGGAGGAACGAGGCGAACTTGGTCCAAAGAAGGCCTACATATCAAATGGGAGGACGAAAATGGACGAACGAGACGAACTTGGTCCAAAGAAGGCCAACGGATCAAATGGGAGGACGAAGATGGACGAACGAGACGAACTTGGTCCAAAGAAGGCCTAGGGATCAAATGGGAGGAAGAAGATGGAGGAACGAGGCGAACTTGGTCCAAAGAAGGCCTACGGATCAAATGGGAGGACGAAGATGGACGAACGAGACAAACTTCGTCCAAAGAATTCCAACGGATCAAATGGGAGGACGAAGATGGACGAACGAGAGGAACTTGGTCCAAAGAAGGCCTAGGGATCAAATGGGAGGACGAAGATGGAGGAACGAGGCGAACTTGGTCTAAAGAAGGCCTACGGATCAAATGGGAGGACGAAGATGGACGAACGAGACAAACTTGGTCCAAAGAAGGCCAACGGTGACGAACGAGACGAACTTGGTCCAAAGAAGGCCAACGGATCAAATGGGAGGACGAAGAGGGACGAACGAGACAAACATGGTGCAAAGAAGGCCTACGGAGTAAATGGGAGGACGAAGATGGACGAACGAGACGAACTTGGTCAAAAGAAGGCCTACGGATCAAATGGGAGGACGAAGATGGACGAACGAGACGAACTTGGTCCAAAGAAGGCCTACGGATCAAATGGGAGGACGAAGATGGACGAACGAGACGAACTTGGCCCAAAGAATTCCAACGGATCAAATGGGAGGATGAAGATGGACGAACGAGAGGAACTTGGTCCAAAGAAGGCCTAGGGATCAAATGGGAGGACGAAGATGGAGGAACGAGGCGAACTTGGTCTAAAGAAGGCCTACGGATCAAATGGGAGGACAAAGATGGACGAACGAGACGAACTTGTTCCAAAGAAGGCCTACGGATCAAATGGGAGGACGAAGATGGACGAACGAGACGAACTTGGTCCAAAGAAGGCCTACGGATCAAATGGGAGGACGAAGATGGACGAACAAGACGAACTTGGTCCAAAGAAGGCCTACGGATCAAATGGGAGGACGAAGATGGACGAACGAGATGAACTTGGTCCAAAGAATTCCAACAGATCAAATGGGAGGACGAAGATGGACGAACGAGACGAACTTGGTCCAAAGAAGGCCAACGGATCAAATGGGAGGACGAAGATGGACGAACGAGACGAACTTGGTCCAAAGAAGGCCTAGGAATCAAACGGGAGGACGAAGATGGAGGAACGAGGCGAACTTGGTCCAAAGAAGGCCTACAGATCAAATGGGAGGACGAAAATGGACGAACGAGACGAACTTGGTCCAAAAAAGGCCAACGGATCAAATGGGAGGACGAAGATGGACGAACGAGACGAACTTGGCCCAAAGAAGGCCTACGGATCAAATGGGAGGACGAAGATGGACGAACGAGACGAACTTGGTCCAACGAAGGCCAACAGATCAAATGGGAGGATGAAGACGGACGAACGAGACGAACTTGGTCCAAAGAAGGCCTAGGGATCAAATGGGAGGACGAAGATGGAGGAACGAGGCGAACTTGGTCCAAAGAAGGCCTACGGATCAAATGGGAGGACGAAGATGGACGAACGAGACAAACTTCGTCCAAAGAATTCCAACGGATCAAATGGGAGGACGAAGGTGGTAGAACAAGACGAACTTGGTCCAAAGAAGGCCTACGGATCAAATGGGAGGACGAAGAGGGACGAACGAGACAAACATGGTGCAAAGAAGGCCTACGGAGCAAATGGGAGGACGAAGATGGACGAACGAGACGAACTTGGTCAAAAGAAGGCCTACGGATCAAATGGGAGGACGAAGATGGACGAACGAGACGAACTTGGTCGAAAGAAGGCCTACGAATCAAATGGGAGGACGAAGATGGACGAACGAGACGAACTTGGTCCAAAGAAGGCCAACGGATCAAATGGGAAGACGAAGATGGACGAACGAGACGAACTTGGTCCAAAGAAGGCCTACGGATCAAATGGGAGGACGAAGATGGACGAACGAGACGAACTTGGTCCAAAGAATTCCAACGGATCAAATGGGAGGACGAAGATGGACGAACGTGACGAACTTGGTCCAAAGAAGGCCTAGGGATCAAATGGGAGGACGAAGATGGAGGAACGAGGCGAACTTGGTCTAAAGAAGGCCTACGGATCAAATGGGAGGACGAAGATGGACGAACGAGACAAACTTGGTCCAAAGAAGGCCAACGGTGACGAACGAGATGAACTTGGTCCAAAGAAGGCCAACGGATCAAATGGGAGGACGAAGAGGGACGAACGAGACGAACTTGGTCAAAAGAAGGCCTACGGATCAAATGGGAGGACGAAGAGGGACGAACGAGACAAACATGGTGCAAAGAAGGCCTACGGAGTAAATGGGAGGACGAAGATGGACGAACGAGACGAACTTGGTCAAAAGAAGGCCTACGGATCAAATGGGAGGACGAAGATGGACGAACGAGACGAACTTGGTCCCAAGAAGGCCTACGGATCAAATGGGAGGACGAAGATGGACGAACGAGACAAACTTCGTCCAAAGAATTCCAACGGATCAAATGGGAGGACGAAGATGGACGAACGAGAGGAACTTGGTCCAAAGAAGGCCTAGGGATCAAATGGGAGGACGAAGATGGAGGAACGAGGCGAACTTGGTCTAAAGAAGGCCTACAGATCAAATGGGAGGACGAAGATGGACGAACGAGACAAACTTGGTCCAAAGAAGGCCAACGGTGACGAACGAGACGAACTTGGTCCAAAGAAGGCCAACGGATCAAATGGGAGGACGAAGAGGGACGAACGAGACAAACATGGTGCAAAGAAGGCCTACGGAGTAAATGGGAGGACGAAGATGGACGAACGAGACGAACTTGGTCAAAAGAAGGCCTACGGATCAAATGGGAGGACGAAGATGGACGAACGAGACGAACTTGGTCCAAAGAAGGCCTACGGATCAAATGGGAGGACGAAGATGGACGAACGAGACGAACTTGGCCCAAAGAATTCCAACGGATCAAATGGGAGGATGAAGATGGACGAACGAGAGGAACTTGGTCCAAAGAAGGCCTAGGGATCAAATGGGAGGACGAAGATGGAGGAACGAGGCGAACTTGGTCTAAAGAAGGCCTACGGATCAAATGGGAGGACAAAGATGGACGAACGAGACGAACTTGGTCCAAAGAAGGCCTACGGATCAAATGGGAGGACGAAGATGGACGAACGAGACGAACTTGGTCCAAAGAAGGCCTACGGATCAAATGGGAGGACGAAGATGGACGAACAAGACGAACTTGGTCCAAAGAAGGCCTACGGATCAAATGGGAGGACGAAGATGGACGAACGAGATGAACTTGGTCCAAAGAATTCCAACAGATCAAATGGGAGGACGAAGATGGACGAACGAGACGAACTTGGTCCAAAGAAGGCCAACGGATCAAATGGGAGGACGAAGATGGACGAACGAGACGAACTTGGTCCAAAGAAGGCCTAGGGATCAAACGGGAGGACGAAGATGGAGGAACGAGGCGAACTTGGTCCAAAGAAGGCCTACAGATCAAATGGGAGGACGAAAATGGACGAACGAGACGAACTTGGTCCAAAAAAGGCCAACGGATCAAATGGGAGGACGAAGATGGACGAACGAGACGAACTTGGCCCAAAGAAGGCCTACGGATCAAATGGGAGGACGAAGATGGACGAACGAGACGAACTTGGTCCAACGAAGGCCAACGGATCAAATGGGAGGATGAAGACGGACGAACGAGACGAACTTGGTCCAAAGAAGGCCTAGGGATCAAATGGGAGGACGAAGATGGAGGAACGAGGCGAACTTGGTCCAAAGAAGGCCTACGGATCAAATGGGAGGACGAAGATGGACGAACGAGACAAACTTCGTCCAAAGAATTCCAACGGATCAAATGGGAGGACGAAGGTGGTAGAACAAGACGAACTTGGTCCAAAGAAGGCCTACGGATCAAATGGGAGGACGAAGAGGGACGAACGAGACAAACATGGTGCAAAGAAGGCCTACGGAGCAAATGGGAGGACGAAGATGGACGAACGAGACGAACTTGGTCAAAAGAAGGCCTACGGATCAAATGGGAGGACGAAGATGGACGAACGAGACGAACTTGGTCGAAAGAAGGCCTACGAATCAAATGGGAGGACGAAGATGGACGAACGAGACGAACTTGGTCCAAAGAAGGCCAACGGATCAAATGGGAGGACGAAGATGGACGAACGAGACGAACTTGGTCCAAAGAAGGCCTACGGATCAAATGGGAGGACGAAGATGGACGAACGAGACGAACTTGGTCCAAAGAATTCCAACGGATCAAATGGGAGGACGAAGATGGACGAACGAGACGAACTTGGTCCAAAGAAGGCCTAGGGATCAAATGGGAGGACGAAGATGGAGGAACGAGGCGAACTTGGTCTAAAGAAGGCCTACGGATCAAATGGGAGGACGAAGATGGACGAACGAGACAAACTTGGTCCAAAGAAGGCCAACGGTGACGAACGAGATGAACTTGGTCCAAAGAAGGCCAACGGATCAAATGGGAGGACGAAGAGGGACGAACGAGACGAACTTGGTCAAAAGAAGGCCTACGGATCAAATGGGAGGACGAACGAGACAAACATGGTGCAAAGAAGGCCTACGGAGTAAATGGGAGGACGAAGATGGACGAACGAGACGAACTTGGTCAAAAGAAGGCCTACGGATCAAATGGGAGGACGAAGATGGACGAACGAGACGAACTTGGTCCCAAGAAGGCCTACGGATCAAATGGGAGGACGAAGATGGACGAACGAGACGAACTTGGTCCAAAGAAGTCCAACGGATCAAATGGGAGGACGAAGATGGACGAACGAGACGAACTTGGTCCAAAAAAGGCCTACGGATCAAATGGGTGGACGAAGATGGACGAACGAGACGAACTTGGTCCAAAGAATTCCAACGGATCAAATGGGAGGACGAAGATGGACGAACGAGAGGAACTTGGTCCAAAGAAGGCCTAGGGATCAAATGGGAGGACGAAGATGGAGGAACGAGGCGAACTTGGTCTAAAGAAGGCCTACGGATCAAATGGGAGGACGAAGATTGACGAACGAGACGAACTTGGTCCAAAGAAGGCCAACGGATCAAATGGGAGGACGAAGATGGACGAACGAGACGAACTTGGTCCAAAGAAGGCCTACAGATCAAATAGGAGGACGAAGATGGACGAACGAGACGAACTTGGTCCAAAGAATTCCAACGGATCAAATGGGAGGACGAAGATGGACGAACGAGAGGAACTTGGTCCAAAGAAGGCCTAGGGATCAAATGGGAGGACGAAGATGGAGGAACGAGGCGAACTTGGTCTAAAGAAGGCCTACGGATCAAATGGGAGGACGAAGATGGACGAACGAGACGAACTTGGTCCAAAGAAGGCCTACGGATCAAATGGGAGGACGAAGATGGACGAACGAGACGAACTTGGTCCAAAGAAGGCCAACGGATCAAATGGGAGGACGAAGATGGACGAACGAGACGAACATGGTCCAAAGAAGGCCTACGGATCAAATGGGAGGACGAAGATGGACGAACGAGATGAACTTGGTCCAAAGAATTCCAACAGATCAAATGGGAGGACGAAGATGGACGAAAGAGACGAACTTGGTCCAAAGAAGGCCAACGGATCAAATGGGAGGACGACGATGGACGAACGAGACGAACTTGGTCCAAAGAAGGCCTAGGGATCAAACGGGAGGACGAAGATGGAGGAACGAGGCGAACTTGGTCCAAAGAAGGCCTACAGATCAAATGGGAGGACGAAAATGGACGAACGAGACGAACATGGTCCAAAGAAGGCCAACGGATCAAATGGGAGGACGAAGACGGACGAACGAGACGAACTTGGTGCAAAGAAGGCCTACGGATCAAATGGGAGGACGAAGATGGACGAACGAGACGAACTTGGTCCAAAGAAGGCCTAGGGATCAAATGGGAGGACGAAGATGGAGGAACGAGGCGAACTTGGTCCAAAGAAGGCCTAGGGATCAAATGGGAGGACGAAGATGGAGGAACGAGGCGAACTTGGTCCAAAGAAGGCCTACGGATCAAATGGGAGGACGAAGATGGACGAACGAGACAAACTTCGTCCAAAGAATTCCAACGGATCAAATGGGAGGACGAAGGTGGTAGAACAAGACGAACTTGGTCCAAAGAAGGCCTACGGATCAAATGGGAGGACGAAGAGGGACGAACGAGACAAACATGGTGCAAAGAAGGCCTACGGAGCAAATGGGAGGACGAAGATGGACGAACGAGACGAACTTGGTCAAAAGAAGGCCTACGGATCAAATGGGAGGACGAAGATGGACGAACGAGATGAACTTGGTCGAAAGAAGGCCTACGGATCAAATGGGAGGACGAAGATGGACGAACGAGACGAACTTGGTCCAAAGAAGGCCAACGGATCAAATGGGAGGACGAAGATGGACGAACGAGACGAACTTGGTCCAAAGAATTCCAACGGATCAAATTGGAGGACGAAGATGGACGAACGAGAGGAACTTGGTCCAAAGAATTCCTAGGGATCAAATGGGAGGACGAAGATGGAGGAACGAGACGAACTTGGTCCAAAGAAGGCCAACGGATCAAATGGGAGGACGAAGAGGGACGAACGAGACGAACTTGGTCAAAAGAAGGCCTACGGATCAAATGGGAGGACGAAGAGGGACGAACGAGACAAACATGGTGCAAAGAAGGCCTACGGAGTAAATGGGAGGACGAAGATGGACGAACGAGACGAACTTGGTCAAAAGAAGGCCTACGGATCAAATGGGAGGACGAAGATGGACGAACGAGACGAACTTGGTCCCAAGAAGGCCTACGGATCAAATGGGAGGACGAAGATGGACGAACGAGACGAACTTGGTCCAAAGAAGTCCAACGGATCAAATGGGAGGACGAAGATGGACGAACGAGACGAACTTGGTCCAAAAAAGGCCTACGGATCAAATGGGAGGACGAAGATGGACGAACGAGACGAACTTGGTCCAAAGAATTCCAACGGATCAAATGGGAGGACGAAGATGGACGAACGAGAGGAACTTGGTCCAAAGAAGGCCTAGGGATCAAATGGGAGGACGAAGATGGAGGAACGAGGCGAACTTGGTCTAAAGAAGGCCTACGGATCAAATGGGAGGACGAAGATTGACGAACGAGACGAACTTGGTCCAAAGAAGGCCAACGGATCAAATGGGAGGACGAAGATGGACGAACGAGACGAACTTGGTCCAAAGAAGGCCTACAGATCAAATAGGAGGACGAAGATGGACGAACGAGACGAACTTGGTCCAAAGAATTCCAACGGATCAAATGGGAGGACGAAGATGGACGAACGAGAGGAACTTGGTCCAAAGAAGGCCTAGGGATCAAATGGGAGGACGAAGATGGAGGAACGAGGCGAACTTGGTCTAAAGAAGGCCTACGGATCAAATGGGAGGACGAAGATGGACGAACGAGACGAACTTGGTCCAAAGAAGGCCAACGGATCAAATGGGAGGACGAAGATGGACGAACGAGACGAACATGGTCCAAAGAAGGCCTACGGATCAAATGGGAGGACGAAGATGGACGAACGAGATGAACTTGGTCCAAAGAATTCCAACAGATCAAATGGGAGGACGAAGATGGACGAAAGAGACGAACTTGGTCCAAAGAAGGCCAACGGATCAAATGGGAGGACGACGATGGACGAACGAGACGAACTTGGTCCAAAGAAGGCCTAGGGATCAAACGGGAGGACGAAGATGGAGGAACGAGGCGAACTTGGTCCAAAGAAGGCCTACAGATCAAATGGGAGGACGAAAATGGACGAACGAGACGAACATGGTCCAAAGAAGGCCAACGGATCAAATGGGAGGACGAAGACGGACGAACGAGACGAACTTGGTGCAAAGAAGGCCTACGGATCAAATGGGAGGACGAAGATGGACGAACGAGACGAACTTGGTCCAAAGAAGGCCTAGGGATCAAATGGGAGGACGAAGATGGAGGAACGAGGCGAACTTGGTCCAAAGAAGGCCTAGGGATCAAATGGGAGGACGAAGATGGAGGAACGAGGCGAACTTGGTCCAAAGAAGGCCTACGGATCAAATGGGAGGACGAAGATGGACGAACGAGACAAACTTCGTCCAAAGAATTCCAACGGATCAAATGGGAGGACGAAGGTGGTAGAACAAGACGAACTTGGTCCAAAGAAGGCCTACGGATCAAATGGGAGGACGAAGAGGGACGAACGAGACAAACATGGTGCAAAGAAGGCCTACGGAGCAAATGGGAGGACGAAGATGGACGAACGAGACGAACTTTGTCATAAGAAGGCCTACGGATCAAATGGGAGGACGAAGATGGACGAACGAGATGAACTTGGTCGAAAGAAGGCCTACGGATCAAATGGGAGGACGAAGATGGACGAACGAGACGAACTTGGTCCAAAGAAGGCCAACGGATCAAATGGGAGGACGAAGATGGACGAACGAGACGAACTTGGTCCAAAGAATTCCAACGGATCAAATTGGAGGACGAAGATGGACGAACGAGAGGAACTTGGTCCAAAGAATTCCTAGGGATCAAATGGGAGGACGAAGATGGAGGAACGAGACGAACTTGGTCCAAAGAAGGCCAACGGATCAAATGGGAGGACGAAGATGGACGAACGAGACGAACTTGGTCCAAAGAAGGCCTACGGATCAAATGGGAGGACGAAGATGGACGAACGAGACGAACTTGGTCCAAAGAATTCCAACGGATCAAATGGGAGGACGAAGATGGACGAACGAGACGAACTTGGTCCAAAGAAGGCCTAGGGATCAAATGGGAGGACGAAGATGGAGGGACGAGGCGAACTTGGTCCAAAGAAGGCCTATGGATCAAATGGGAGGACGAAGTTGGACGAACGAGACGAACTAGGTCCAAAGAAGGCCAACGGTGACGAACGAGACGAACTTGGTCCAAAGAAGGCCAACGGATCAAATGGGAGGACGAAGATGGACGAACGAGACGAACTTGGTCCAAAGAAGGCCTAGGGATCAAATGGGGGGACGAAGATGGAGGAACGAGGCGAACTTGGTCCAAAGAAGGCCAACGGATCAAATGGGAGGATGAAGATGGACGAACGAGACGAACTTGGCCCAAAGAAGGCCTACGGATCAAATGGGAGGACGAAGATGGACGAACGAGACGAACTTGGTCCAACGAAGGCCAACGGATCAAATGGGAGGACGAAGATGGACGAACGAGACGAACTTGGTCCAAAGAAGGCCAACGGATCAAATGGGAGGACGAAGATGGACGAACGAGACGAACTTGGCCCAAAGAAGGCCTACGGATCAAATGGGAGGACGAAGATGGACGAACGAGACGAACCTGGTCCAACGAAGGCCAACGGATCAAATGGGAGGACGAAGATGGACGAACGAGACGAACTTGGTCCAAAGAAGGCCTAGGGATCAAATGGGAGGACGAAGATGGAGGAACGAGACGAACTTGGTCCAAAGAAGGCCTACGGATCAAATGGGAGGACGAAGATGGACGAACGAGACAAACTTCGTCCAAAGAATTCCAACGGATCAAATGGGAGGACGAAGGTGGTAGAACAAGACGAACTTGGTCCAAAGAAGGCCTACGGATCAAATGGGAGGACGAAGATGGACGAACGAGACGAACTTGGTCCAAAGAAGGCCTACGGATCAAATGGGAGGACGAAGATGGACGAACGAGACGAACTTGGTCCAAAGAAGGCCAACGGATCAAATGGGAGGACGAAGATGGACGAACGAGACGAACTTGGTCCAAAGAAGGCCTACGGATCAAATGGGAGGACGAAGAGGGACGAACGAGACAAACATGGTGCAAAGAAGGCCTACGGAGCAAATGGGAGGACGAAGATGGACGAACGAGACGAACTTGGTCAAAAGAAGGCCTACGGATCAAATGGGAGGACGAAGATGGACGAACGAGACGAATTTGGTCCAAAGAAGGCCTAGGAATCAAATGGGAGGACGAAGATGGACGAACGAGACAAACTTGGTCCAAAGAAGGCCAACAGTGACGAACGAGACGAACTTGGTCCAAAGAAGGCCAACAGATCAAATGGGAGGACGAAGAGGGACGAACGAGACAAACATGGTGCAAAGAAGGCCTACGGAGCAAATGGGAGGACGAAGATGGACGAACGGGACGAACTTGGTCCAAAGAAGGCCTACGGATCAAATGGGAGGACGAAGATGGAGGAACGCGACGAACTTGGTCCAAAGAAGGCCTACGGATCAAATGGGAGGACGAAGATGGACGAACGAGACAAACTTCGTCCAAAGAATTCCAACGGATCAAATGGGAGGACGAAGGTGGTAGAACAAGACGAACTTGGTCCAAAGAAGGCCTACGGATCAAATGGGAGGACGAAGAGGGACGAACGAGACAAACATGGTGCAAAGAAGGCCTACGGAGCAAATGGGAGGACGAAGATGGACGAACGAGACGAACTTGGTCAAAAGAAGGCCAACGGATCAAATGGGAGGACGAAGATGGACGAACGAGACGAATTTGGTCCAAAGAAGGCCTACGGATCAAATGGGAGGACGAAGATGGACGAACGAGACGAACTTGGTCCAAAGAAGGCCAACGGATCAAATGGGAGGACGAAGATGGACGAACGAGGCGAACTTGGTCCAAAGAAGGCCTACGGATCAAATGGGAGGACGAAGATGGACGAACGAGACGAACTTGGTCCAAAGAATTCCAACGGATCAAATGGGAGGACGAAGATGGACGAACGAGAGGAACTTGGTCCAAAGAAGGCCTAGGGATCAAATGGGAGGACGAAGATGGAGGAACGAGGCGAACTTGGTCTAAAGAAGGCCTACGGATCAAATGGGAGGACGAAGATGGACGAACGAGACAAACTTGGTCCAAAGAAGGCCAACGGTGACGAACGAGACGAACTTGGTCCAAAGAAGGCCAACGGATCAAATGGAAGGACGAAGAGGGACGAACGAGACAAACATGGTGCAAAGAAGGCCTACGGAGCAAATGGGAGGACGAAGATGGACGAACGAGACGAACTTGGTCCAAAGAAGGCCTACGGATCAAATGGGAGGACGAAGATGGACGAACGAGACGAACTTGGTCCAAAGAATTCCAACGGATCAAATGGGAGGACGAAGATGGACGAACGAGACGAACTTGGTCCAAAGAAGGCCTAGGGATCAAATGGGACGACGAAGATGGAGGAACGAGGCGAACTTGGTCTAAAGAAGGCCTACGGATCAAATGGGAGGACGAAGATGGACGAACGAGACAAACTTGGTCCAAAGAAGGCCAACGGTGACGAACGAGACGAACTTGGTCCAAAGAAGGCCAACGGATCAAATGGGAGGACGAAGAGGGACGAACAAGACAAACATGGTGCAAAGAAGGCCTACGGAGCAAAAGGGAGGACGAAGATGGACGAACGAGACGAACTTGGTCAAAAGAAGGCCTACGGATCAAATGGGAGGACGAAGATGGACGAACGAGACGAACTTGGTCCAAAGAAGGCCTACGGATCAAATGGGAGGACGAAGATGGACGAACGAGACGAACTTGGTCCAAAGAAGGCCAACGGATCAAATGGGAGGACGAAGATGGACGAACGAGACGAACTTGGTCCAAAGAAGGCCTACGGATCAAATGGGAGGACGAAGATGGACGAACGAGACGAACTTGGTCCAAAGAATTCCAACGGATCAAATGGGAGGACGAAGATGGAGGGACGAGGCGAACTTGGTCCAAAGAAGGCATAGCGATCAAACGGGAGGACGAAGATGGAGGAACGAGGCGAACTTGGTCAAAGAAGGCCTACGGATCAAATGGGGGGACGAAGATGGACGAACGAGACGAACTTGGTCCAAAGAAGGCCAACGGATCAAATGGGAGGACGAAGATGGACGAACGAGACGAACTTGGTCCAAAGAAGGCCTAGGGATCAAATGGGAGGACGAAGATGGAGGGACGAGGCGAACTTGGTCCAAAGAAGGCCTATGGATCAAATGGGAGGACGAAGATGGACGAACGAGACGAACTTGGTCCAAAGAAGGCCAACGGATCAAATGGGAGGACGAAGATGGACGAACGAGACGAACTTGGTCCAAAGAAGGCCTAGGGATCAAATGGGAGGACGAAGATGGAGGAACGAGGCGAACTTGGTCCAAAGAAGGCCTACGGATCAAATGGGAGGACGAAGAGGGACGAACGAGACAAACATGGTGCAAAGAAGGCCTACGGAGCAAATGGGAGGACGAAGATGGACGAACGAGACGAACTTAGTCCAAAGAAGGCCTACGGATCAAATGGGAGGACGAAGATGGACGAACGAGACGAACTTGGTCCAAGGAAGGCCAACGGATCAAATGGGAGGACGAAGATGGACGAACGAGACGAACTTGGTCCAAAGAAGGCCTAGGGATCAAATGGGAGGACGAAGATGGAGGAACGAGGCGAACTTGGTCCAAAGAAGGCCTACAGATCAAATGGGAGGACGAAGATGGACAAACGAGACAAGCTTGGTCCAAAGAATTCCAACGGATCAAATGGGAGGACGAAGGTGGTAGAACAAGACGAACTTGGTCCAAAGAAGGCCTACGGATCAAATGGGAGGACGAAGAGGGACGAACGAGACAAACATGGTGCAAAGAAGGCCTACGGAGCAAATGGGAGGACGAAGATGGACGAACGAGACGAACTTGGTCAAAAGAAGGCCTACGGATCAAATGGGAGGACGAAGATGGACGAACGAGACGAACTTCGTCCAAAGAAGGCCTACGGATCAAATGGGAGGGCGAAGATGGACGAACGAGACGAACTTGGTCCAAAGAATTCCAACGGATCAAATGGGAGGACGAAGATGGACGAACGAGACGAACTTGGTCCAAAGAAGGCCTAGGGATCAAATGGGACGACGAAGATGGAGGAACGAGGCGAACTTGGTCTAAAGAAGGCCTACGGATCAAATGGGAGGACGAAGATGGACGAACGAGACATACTTGGTCCAAAGAAGGCCAACGATGACGAACGAGACGAACTTGGTCCAAAGAAGGCCAACGGATCAAATGGGAGGATGAAGAGGGACGAACGAGACAAACATGGTGCAAAGAAGGCCTACGGAGCAAATGGGAGGACGAAGATGGACGAACGAGACGAACTTGGTCAAAAGAAGGCCTACGGATCAAATGGGAGGACGAAGATGGACGAACGAGACGAACTTGGTCCAAAGAAGGCCTACGGATCAAATGGGAGGACGAAGATGGACGAACGAGACGAACTTGGTCCAAAGAAGGCCAACGGATCAAATGGGAGGACGAAGATGGACGAACGAGACGAACTTGGTCCAAAGAAGGCCTACGGATCAAATGGGAGGACGAAGATGGACGAACGAGACGAACTTGGTCCAAAGAATTCCAACAGATCAAATGGGAGGACGAAGATGGACGAACGATACGAACTTGGTCCAAAGAAGGCCTAGGGATCAAATGGGAGGACGAAGATGGAGGAACGAGGCGAACTTGGTCTAAAGAAGGCCTACGGATCAAATGGGAGGACGAAGATGGACGAACGAGACGAACTTGGTCCAAAGAAGGCCAACGGATCAAATGGGAGAACGAAGATGGACGAACGAGACGAACTTGGTCCAAAGAAGGCCTAGGGATCAAATGGGAGGACAAAGACGGAGGGACGAGGCGAACTTGGTCCAAAGAAGGCCTATGGATCAAATGGGAGGACGAAGATGGACGAACGAGACGAACTTGGTCTAAAGAAGGCCAACGGTGACGAACGAGACGAACTTGGTCCAAAGAAGGCCAACGGATCAAATGGGAGGACGAAGATGGACGAACGAGACGAACTTGGTCCAAAGAAGGCCTAGGGATCAAATGGGAGGACGAAGATGGAGGAACGAGGCGAACTTGGTCCAAAGAAGGCCTACGGATCAAATGGGAGGACGAAGAGGGACGAAAGAGACAAACATGGTGCAAAGAAGGCCTACGGAGCAAATGGGAGGACGAAGATGGACGAACGAGACGAACTTGGTCCAAAGAAGGCCTAGGGATCAAATGGGAGGACGAAGATGGACGAACGAGACGAACATGGTCCAAAGAAGGCCTACGGATCAAATGGGAGGACGAAGATGGACGAACGAGACGAACTTGGCCCAAAGAAGGCCTACGGATCAAATGGGAGGACGGAGATGGACGAACGAGACGAACTTGGTCCAAAGAAGGCCAACGGATCAAATGGGAGGACGAAGATGGACGAACGAGACGAACTTGGTCCAAAGAAGGCCTAGGGATCAAATGGGAGGACGAAGATGGAGGAACGAGGCGAACTTGGTCCAAAGAAGGCCAACAGATCAAATGGGAGGACGAAGATGGACGAACGAGACAAGCTTGGTCCAAAGAATTCCAACGGATCAAATGGGAGGACGAAGGTGGTAGAACAAGACGAACTTGGTCCAAAGAAGGCCTACAGATCAAATGGGAGGACGAAGAGGGACGAACGAGACAAACATGGTGCAAAGAAGGCCTACGGAGCAAATGGGAGGACGAAGATGGACGAACGAGACGAACTTGGTCAAAAGAAGGCCTACGGATCAAATGGGAGGACGAAGATGGACGAACGAGACGAACTTGATCCAAAGAAGGCCTACGGATCAAATGGGAGGACGAAGATGGACGAACGAGACGAACATGGTCCAAAGAAGGCCAACGGATCAAATGGGAGGACGAAGATGGACGAACGAGACAAACTTGGTCCAAAGAAGGCCTACGGATCAAATGGGAGGACGAAGTTGGACGAACGAGACGAACTTGGTCCAAAGAATTCCAACGGATCAAATGGGAGGACGAAGATGGACGAACGAGACGAACTTGGTCCAAAGAAGGCCTAGGGATCAAATGGGAGGACGAAGATGGACGAACGAGACGAACTTGGTCCAAAGAAGGCCTACGGATCAAATGGGAGGACGAAGAGGGACGAACGAGACAAACATGGTGCAAAGAAGGCCTACGGAGCAAATGGGAGGACGAAGATGGACGAACGAGACGAACTTGGTCCAAAGAAGGCCTACGGATCAAATGGGAGGACGAACATGGACGAACGAGACGAACTTGGTCCAAAGAAGGCCTAGGGATCAAATGGGAGGACGAAGATGGAGGAACGAGGCGAACTTGGTCCAAAGAAGGCCAACAGATGAAATGGGAGGACGAAGATGGACGAACGAGACAAGCTTGGTCCAAAGAATTCCAACGGATCAAATGGGAGGACGAAGGTGGTAGAACAAGACGAACTTGGTCCAAAGAAGGCCTACGGATCAAATGGGAGGACGAAGAGGGACGAACGAGACAAACACGGTGCAAAGAAGGCCTACGGAGCAAATGGGAGGACGAAGATGGACGAACGAGACGAACTTGGTCCAAAGAAGGCCAACGGATCAAATGGGAGGACGAAGATGGACAAACGAGACCAACTTGGTCCAAAGAAGGCCTAGGGATCAAATGGGAGGACGAAGATGGAGGAACGAGGCGAACTTGGTCCAAAGAAGGCCTACAGATCAAATGGGAGGACGAAGATGGACGAACGAGACAAGCTTGGTCCAAAGAATTCCAACGGATCAAATGGGAGGACGAAGGTGGTAGAACAAGACGAACTTGGTCCAAAGAAGGCCTACGGATCAAATGGGAGGACGAAGAGGGACGAACGAGACAAACACGGTGCAAAGAAGGCCTACGGAGCAAATGGGAGGACGAAGATCGACGAACGAGACGAACTTGGTCCAAAGAAGGCCAACGGATCAAATGGGAGGACGAAGATGGACAAACGAGACCAACTTGGTCCAAAGAAGGCCTAGGGATCAAATGGGAGGACGAAGACGGACGAACGAGACAAGCTTGGTCCAAAGAATTCCAACGGATCAAATGGGAGGACGAAGGTGGTAGAACAAGACGAACTTGGTCCAAAGAAGGCCTACAGATCAAATGGGAGGACGAAGAGGGACGAACGAGACAAACATGGTGCAAAGAAGGCCTACGGAGCAAATGGGAGGACGAAGATGGACGAACGAGACGAACTTGGTCAAAAGAAGGCCTACGGATCAAATGGGAGGACGAAGATGGACGAACGAGACGAACTTGGTCCAAAGAAGGCCAACGGATCAAATGGGAGGACGAAGATGGACGAACGAGACAAACTTGGTCCAAAGAAGGCCTACGGATCAAATGGGAGGACGAAGATGGACGAACGAGACGAACTTGGTCCAAAGAATTCCAACGGATCAAATGGGAGGACGAAGATGGACGAACGAGACGAACTTGGTCCAAAGAAGGCCTAGGGATCAAATGGGAGGACGAAGATGGACGAACGAGACGAACTTGGTCCAAAGAAGGCCTACGGATCAAATGGGAGGACGAAGAGGGACGAACGAGACAAACATGGTGCAAAGAAGGCCTACGGAGCAAATGGGAGGACGAAGATGGACGAACGAGACGAACTTGGTCCAAAGAAGGCCTACGGATCAAATGGGAGGACGAACATGGACGAACTTGGTCCAAAGAAGGCCTAGGGATCAAATGGGAGGACGAAGATGGAGGAACGAGGCGAACTTGGTCCAAAGAAGGCCAACAGATCAAATGGGAGGACGAAGATGGACGAACGAGACAAGCTTGGTCCAAAGAATTCCAACGGATCAAATGGGAGGACGAAGGTGGTAGAACAAGGCGAACTTGGTCCAAAGAAGGCCTACGGATCAAATGGGAGGACGAAGAGGGACGAACGAGACAAACACGGTGCAAAGAAGGCCTACGGAGCAAATGGGAGGACGAAGATCGACGAACGAGACGAACTTGGTCCAAAGAAGGCCAACGGATCAAATGGGAGGACGAAGATGGACAAACGAGACCAACTTGGTCCAAAGAAAGCCTAGGGATCAAATGGGAGGACGAAGATGGACGAACGAGACAAGCTTGGTCCAAAGAATTCCAACGGATCAAATGGTAGGACGAAGGTGGTACTAGGGATCAAATGGGAGGACGAAGATGGAGGAACGAGGCGAACTTGGTCCGAAGAAGGCCTACGGATCAAATGGGAGGACGAAGATGGACGAACGAGACAAACTTAGTCCAAAGAATTCCAACGGATCAAATGGGAGGACGAAGGTGGTAGAACAAGACGAACTTGGTCCAAAGATGGCCTACGGATCAAATGGGAGGACGAAGAGGGACGAACGAGACAAACATGGTCCAAAGAAGGCCTACGGATCAAATGGGAGGACGAAGAGCGACGAACGAGACAAACATGGTCCAAAGAAGGCCTACGGATCAAATTGGAGGAGGAAGATGGACAAATGAGACGAACTTGCTACAAAGAAGCCCAACGGATCAAATGGGAGGACGAAAAGGGACGAACGAGACGAACTTGATCCAAAGAAGGCCTATGGATCAAATTGGAGGACGAAGATGGACGAACGAGACGAACTTGGTCCATAGAAGGCCTACGGATCAAAGGGGAGGACGAATATGGACGAACGAGACGAACTTGGTCCAAAGAAGGTCTAGGGATCAAATGGGACGACGAAGATGGACGAACGAGACGAACTTGGTCCAAAGAAGGCCTACGGATCAAATGGGAGAACGAAGATGGACGAACGAGACGAACTTGGTCCAAAGAAGCCCAACGGATCAAATGGGAGGAGGAAGATGGACGAACGAGACGAACTTGGTCCAAAGAAGGCCTAGGGATCAAATGGGAGGACGAAGATGGACGAACGAGACGAACTTGGTCCAAAGAAGGCCTATGGATCAAATGGGAGGACGAAGAGGGACGAACGAGACAAACATGGTGCAAAGAAGGCCTACGGAGCAAATGGGAGGACGAAGATGGACGAACGAGACGAACTTGGTCCAAAGAAGGCCTACGGATCAAATGGGAGGACGAACATGGACGAACGAGACGAACTTGGTCCAAAGAAGGCCTAGGGATCAAATGGGAGGACGAAGATGGAGGAACGAGGCGAACTTGGTCCAAAGAAGGCCAACAGATCAAATGGGAGGACGAAGATGGACGAACGAGACAAGCTTGGTCCAAAGAATTCCAACGGATCAAATGGGAGGACGAAGGTGGTAGAACAAGACGAACTTGGTCCAAAGAAGGCCTACGGATCAAATGGGAGGACGAAGAGGGACGAACGAGACAAACACGGTGCAAAGAAGGCCTACGGAGCAAATGGGAGGACGAAGATGGACGAACGAGACGAACTTGGTCCAAAGAAGGCCAACGGATCAAATGGGAGGACGAAGATGGACAAACGAGACCAACTTGGTCCAAAGAAGGCCTAGGGATCAAATGGCAGGACGAAGATGGAGGAACGAGGCGAACTTGGTCCAAAGAAGGCCTACAGATCAAATGGGAGGACGAAGATGGACGAACGAGACAAGCTTGGTCCAAAGAATTCCAACGGATCAAATGGGAGGACGAAGGTGGTACTAGGGATCAAATGGGAGGACGAAGATGGAGGAACGAGGCGAACTTGGTCCGAAGAAGGCCTACGGATCAAATGGGAGGACGAAGATGGACGAACGAGACAAACTTAGTCCAAAGAATTCCAACGGATCAAATGGGAGGACGAAGGTGGTAGAACAAGACGAACTTGGTCCAAAGATGGCCTACGGATCAAATGGGAGGACGAAGAGGGACGAACGAGACAAACATGGTCCAAAGAAGGCCTACGGATCAAATGGGAGGACGAAGAGCGACGAACGAGACAAACATGGTCCAAAGAAGGCCTACGGATCAAATTGGAGGAGGAAGATGGACAAATGAGACGAACTTGCTACAAAGAAGCCCAACGGATCAAATGGGAGGACGAAAAGGGACGAACGAGACGAACTTGATCCAAAGAAGGCCTATGGATCAAATTGGAGGACGAAGATGGACGAACGAGACGAACTTGGTCCAAAGAAGGCCTACGGATCAAAGGGGAGGACGAATATGGACGAACGAGACGAACTTGGTCCAAAGAAGGTCTAGGGATCAAATGGGACGACGAAGATGGACGAACGAGACGAACTTGGTCCAAAGAAGGCCTACGGATCAAATGGGAGAACGAAGATGGACGAACGAGACGAACTTGGTCCAAAGAAGCCCAACGGATCAAATGGGAGGAGGAAGATGGACGAACGAGACGAACTTGGTCCAAAGAAGGCCTAGGGATCAAATGGGAGGACGAAGATGGACGAACGAGACGAACTTGGTCCAAAGAAGGCCTATGGATCAAATGGGAGGACGAAGAGGGACGAACGAGACAAACATGGTGCAAAGAAGGCCTACGGAGCAAATGGGAGGACGAAGATGGACGAACGAGACGAACTTGGTCCAAAGAAGGCCTACGGATCAAATGGGAGGACGAACATGGACGAACGAGACGAACTTGGTCCAAAGAAGGCCTAGGGATCAAATGGGAGGACGAAGATGGAGGAACGAGGCGAACTTGGTCCAAAGAAGGCCAACAGATCAAATGGGAGGACGAAGATGGACGAACGAGACAAGCTTGGTCCAAAGAATTCCAACGGATCAAATGGGAGGACGAAGGTGGTAGAACAAGACGAACTTGGTCCAAAGAAGGCCTACGGATCAAATGGGAGGACGAAGAGGGACGAACGAGACAAACACGGTGCAAAGAAGGCCTACGGAGCAAATGGGAGGACGAAGATGGACGAACGAGACGAACTTGGTCCAAAGAAGGCCAACGGATCAAATGGGAGGACGAAGATGGACAAACGAGACCAACTTGGTCCAAAGAAGGCCTAGGGATCAAATGGGAGGACGAAGATGGAGGAACGAGGCGAACTTGGTCCAAAGAAGGCCTACAGATCAAATGGGAGGACGAAGATGGACGAACGAGACAAGCTTGGTCCAAAGAATTCCAACGGATCAAATGGGAGGACGAAGGTGGTACTAGGGATCAAATGGGAGGACGAAGATGGAGGAACGAGGCGAACTTGGTCCGAAGAAGGCCTACGGATCAAATGGGAGGACGAAGATGGACGAACGAGACAAACTTAGTCCAAAGAATTCCAACGGATCAAATGGGAGGACGAAGGTGGTAGAACAAGACGAACTTGGTCCAAAGATGGCCTACGGATCAAATGGGAGGACGAAGAGGGACGAACGAGACAAACATGGTCCAAAGAAGGCCTACGGATCAAATGGGAGGACGAAGAGCGACGAACGAGACAAACATGGTCCAAAGAAGGCCTACGGATCAAATTGGAGGAGGAAGATGGACAAATGAGACGAACTTGCTACAAAGAAGCCCAACGGATCAAATGGGAGGACGAAAAGGGACGAACGAGACGAACTTGATCCAAAGAAGGCCTACGGATCAAATTGGAGGACGAAGATGGACGAACGAGACGAACTTGGTCCAAAGAAGGCCTACGGATCAAAGGGGAGGACGAATATGGACGAACGAGACGAACTTGGTCCAAAGAAGGTCTAGGGATCAAATGGGACGACGAAGATGGACGAACGAGACGAACTTGGTCCAAAGAAGGCCTACGGATCAAATGGGAGAACGAAGATGGACGAACGAGACGAACTTGGTCCAAAGAAGCCCAACGGATCAAATGGGAGGAGGAAGATGGACGAACGAGACGAACTTGGTCCAAAGAAGGCCTAGGGATCAAATGGGAGGACGAAGATGGACGAACGAGACGAACTTGGTCCAAAGAAGGCCTAGGGATCAAATGGGAGGACGAAGATGGACGAACGACCCGAACTTGGTGCAAAGAAGCCCAACGGATCAAATGGGAGGACGAAAAGGGATGAACGAGACGAACTTGGTCCAAAGAAGGCATATGGGTCAAATGGGTGGACGAAGATGGACGAAATGGGAGGACGAAGATGGACGAACGAGACGAACTTGGTCCAAAGAAGGCCTACGGATCAAATGGGAGGACGAAGATGGACGAACGAGACGAACTTGGTCCAAAGAATTCCAACGGATCAAATGGGAGGACGAAGATGGACGAACGAGACGAACTTGGTCCAAAGAAGGCCAACGGATCAAATGGGAGGACGAAGATGGACGAACGAGACGAACTTGGTCGAAAGAAGGCCTACGGATCAAATGGGAGGACGAAGATGGACGAACGAGACGAACTTGGTCCAAAGAATTCCAACGGATCAAATGGGATGACGAAGATGGTAGAACAAGACGAACTTGGTCCAACGAATTCCAACGGATCAAATGGGAGGACGAAGGTGGTAGAACAAGACGAACTTGGTCCAAAGAAGGCCTACGGATCAAATGGGAGGACGAAGAGGGACGAACGAGACAAACATGGTCCAAAGAAGGCCTACGGATCAAATGGGAGGACGAAGAGCGACGAACGAGACAAACATGGTCCAAAGAAGGCCTACGGATCAAATTGGAGGAGAAAGATGGACAAATGAGACGAACTTGCTGCAAAGAAGCCCAACGGATCAAATGGGAGGACGAAAAGGGACGAACGAGACGAACTTGATCCAAAGAAGGCCTACGGATCAAATTGGAGGACGAAGATGGACGAACGAGACGAACTTGGTCCAAAGAAGGCCTACGGATCAAAGGGGAGGACGAAGATGGACGAACGAGACGAACTTGGTCCAAAGAAGGTCTAGGGATCAAATGGGACGACGAAGATGGACGAACGAGACGAACTTGGTCCAAAGAAGGCCTACGGATCAAATGGGAGAACGAAGATGGACGAACGAGACGAACTTGGTCCAAAGAAGCCCAACGGATCAAATGGGAGGAGGAAGATGGACGAACGAGACCAACTTGGTCCAAAGAAGGCCTAGGGATCAAATGGGAGGACGAAGATGGACGAACGAGACGAACTTGGTCCAAAGAAGGCCTACGCATCAAATGGGAGGACGAAGATGGACGAACGAGACGAACTTGGTCCAAAGAAGGCCAACGGATCAAATGGGAGGACGAAGATGGACGAACGAGACGAACTTGGTCCAAAGAAGGCCTAGGGATCAAATGGGAGGACGAAGATGGACGAACGAGACGAACTTGGTCCAAAGAAGGCCTACGGATCAAATGGGAGGACGAAGATGGACGAACGAGACGAACTTGGTCCAAAGAAGGCCTACGCATCAAATGGGAGGACGAAGATGGACGAACGAGACAAGCTTGGTCCAAAGAATTCCAACGGATCAAATGGGAGGACGAAGGTGGTAGAACAAGACGAACTTGGTCCAAAGAAGGCCTACGGATCAAATGGGAGGACGAAGAGGGACGAACGAGACAAACACGGTGCAAAGAAGGCCTACGGAGCAAATGGGAGGACGAAGATGGACGAACGAGACGAACTTGGTCCAAAGAAGGCCAACGGATCAAATGGGAGGACGAAGATGGACAAACGAGACCAACTTGGTCCAAAGAAGGCCTAGGGATCAAATGGGAGGACGAAGATGGAGGAACGAGGCGAACTTGGTCCAAAGAAGGCCTACAGATCAAATGGGAGGACGAAGATGGACGAACGAGACAAGCTTGGTCCAAAGAATTCCAACGGATCAAATGGGAGGACGAAGGTGGTACTAGGGATCAAATGGGAGGACGAAGATGGAGGAACGAGGCGAACTTGGTCCGAAGAAGGCCTACGGATCAAATGGGAGGACGAAGATGGACGAACGAGACAAACTTAGTCCAAAGAATTCCAACGGATCAAATGGGAGGACGAAGGTGGTAGAACAAGACGAACTTGGTCCAAAGATGGCCTACGGATCAAATGGGAGGACGAAGAGGGACGAACGAGACAAACATGGTCCAAAGAAGGCCTACGGATCAAATGGGAGGACGAAGAGCGACGAACGAGACAAACATGGTCCAAAGAAGGCCTACGGATCAAATTGGAGGAGGAAGATGGACAAATGAGACGAACTTGCTACAAAGAAGCCCAACGGATCAAATGGGAGGACGAAAAGGGACGAACGAGACGAACTTGATCCAAAGAAGGCCTACGGATCAAATTGGAGGACGAAGATGGACGAACGAGACGAACTTGGTCCAAAGAAGGCCTATGGATCAAAGGGGAGGACGAATATGGACGAACGAGACGAACTTGGTCCAAAGAAGGTCTAGGGATCAAATGGGACGACGAAGATGGACGAACGAGACGAACTTGGTCCAAAGAAGGCCTACGGATCAAATGGGAGAACGAAGATGGACGAACGAGACGAACTTGGTCCAAAGAAGCCCAACGGATCAAATGGGAGGAGGAAGATGGACGAACGAGACGAACTTGGTCCAAAGAAGGCCTAGGGATCAAATGGGAGGACGAAGATGGACGAACGAGACGAACTTGGTCCAAAGAAGGCCTAGGGATCAAATGGGAGGACGAAGATGGACGAACGACCCGAACTTGGTGCAAAGAAGCCCAACGGATCAAATGGGAGGACGAAAAGGGATGAACGAGACGAACTTGGTCCAAAGAAGGCATATGGGTCAAATGGGTGGACGAAGATGGACGAAATGGGAGGACGAAGATGGACGAACGAGACGAACTTGGTCCAAAGAAGGCCTACGGATCAAATGGGAGGACGAAGATGGACGAACGAGACGAACTTGGTCCAAAGAATTCCAACGGATCAAATGGGAGGACGAAGATGGACGAACGAGACGAACTTGGTCCAAAGAAGGCCAACGGATCAAATGGGAGGACGAAGATGGACGAACGAGACGAACTTGGTCGAAAGAAGGCCTACGGATCAAATGGGAGGACGAAGATGGACGAACGAGACGAACTTGGTCCAAAGAATTCCAACGGATCAAATGGGATGACGAAGATGGTAGAACAAGACGAACTTGGTCCAACGAATTCCAACGGATCAAATGGGAGGACGAAGGTGGTAGAACAAGACGAACTTGGTCCAAAGAAGGCCTACGGATCAAATGGGAGGACGAAGAGGGACGAACGAGACAAACATGGTCCAAAGAAGGCCTACGGATCAAATGGGAGGACGAAGAGCGACGAACGAGACAAACATGGTCCAAAGAAGGCCTACGGATCAAATTGGAGGAGAAAGATGGACAAATGAGACGAACTTGCTGCAAAGAAGCCCAACGGATCAAATGGGAGGACGAAAAGGGACGAACGAGACGAACTTGATCCAAAGAAGGCCTACGGATCAAATTGGAGGACGAAGATGGACGAACGAGACGAACTTGGTCCAAAGAAGGCCTACGGATCAAAGGGGAGGACGAAGATGGACGAACGAGACGAACTTGGTCCAAAGAAGGTCTAGGGATCAAATGGGACGACGAAGATGGACGAACGAGACGAACTTGGTCCAAAGAAGGCCTACGGATCAAATGGGAGAACGAAGATGGACGAACGAGACGAACTTGGTCCAAAGAAGCCCAACGGATCAAATGGGAGGAGGAAGATGGACGAACGAGACCAACTTGGTCCAAAGAAGGCCTAGGGATCAAATGGGAGGACGAAGATGGACGAACGAGACGAACTTGGTCCAAAGAAGGCCTACGCATCAAATGGGAGGACGAAGATGGACGAACGAGACGAACTTGGTCCAAAGAAGGCTAACGGATCAAATGGGAGGACGAAGATGGACGAACGAGACGAACTTGGTCCAAAGAAGGCCTAGGGATCAAATGGGAGGACGAAGATGGACGAACGAGACGAACTTGGTCCAAAGAAGGCCTACGGATCAAATGGGAGGACGAAGATGGACGAACGAGACGAACTTGGTCCAAAGAAGGCCTACGGATCAAATGGGAGGACGAAGATGGACGAACGAGACGAACTTGGTCCAAAGAAGGCCAACGGATCAAATGGGAGGACGAAGATGGACGAACGAGACGAACTTGGTCCAAAGAAGGCCTAGGGATCAAATGGGAGGACGAAGATGGAGGAACGAGGCGAACTTGGTCCGAAGAAGGCCTACGGATCAAATGGGAGGACGAAGATGGACGAACGAGACAAACTTGGTCCAAAGAATTCCAACGGATCAAATGGGAGGACGAAGGTGGTAGAACAAGACGAACTTGGTCCAAAGATGGCCTACGGATCAAATTGGAGGACGAAGAGGGACGAACGAGACAAACATGGTCCAAAGAAGGCCTACGGATCAAATGGGAGGACGAAGAGCGACGAACGAGACAAACATGGTCCAAAGATGGCCTACGGATCAAATTGGAGGAGGAAGATGGACAAATGAGACGAACTTGCTGCAAAGAAGCCCAACGGATCAAATGGGAGGACGAAAAGGGACGAACGAGACGAACTTGATCCAAAGAAGGCCTACGGATCAAATTGGAGGACGAAGATGGACGAACGAGACGAACTTGTTCCAAAGAAGGCCTACGGATCAAAGGGGAGGACGAAGATGGACGACCGAGACGAACTTGGTCCAAAGAAGGTCTAGGGATCAAATGGGACGACGAAGATGGACGAACGAGACGAACTTGGTCCAAAGAAGGCCTAGGGATCAAATGGGAGGACGAAGATGGACGAACGAGACGAACTTGGTCCAAAGAAGGCCTACGGATCAAATGGGAGGACGAAGATGGACGAACGAGACGAACTTGGTCCAAAGAAGGCCAACGGATCAAATGGGAGGACGAAGATGGACGAACGAGACGAACTTGGTCCAAAGAAGGCCTAGGGATCAAATGGGAGGACGAAGATGGAGGAACGAGGCGAACTTGGTCCGAAGAAGGCCTACGGATCAAATGGGAGGACGAAGATGGACAAACGAGACAAACTTGGTCCAAAGAATTCCAACGGATCAAATGGGAGGACGAAGGTGGTAGAACAAGACGAACTTGGTCCAAAGATGGCCTACGGATCAAATTGGAGGACGAAGAGGGACGAACGAGACAAACATGGTCCAAAGAAGGCCTACGGATCAAATGGGAGGACGAAGAGCGACGAACGAGACAAACATGGTCCAAAGATGGCCTACGGATCAAATTGGAGGAGGAAGATGGACAAATGAGACGAACTTGCTGCAAAGAAGCCCAACGGATCAAATGGGAGGACGAAAAGGGACGAACGAGACGAACTTGATCCAAAGAAGGCCTACGGATCAAATTGGAGGACGAAGATGGACGAACGAGACGAACTTGGTCCAAAGAAGGCCTACGGATCAAAGGGGAGGACGAAGATGGACGAACGAGACGAACTTGGTCCAAAGAAGGTCTAGGGATCAAATGGGAGGACGAAGATGGACGAACGAGACGAACTTGGTCCAAAGAAGGCCTAGGGATCAAATGGGAGGACGAAGATGGAGGAACGAGGCGAACTTGGTCCGAAGAAGGCCTACGGATCAAATGGGAGGACGAAGATGGACGAACGAGACAAACTTGGTCCAAAGAATTCCAACGGATCAAATGGGAGGACGAAGGTGGTAGAACAAGACGAACTTGGTCCAAAGATGGCCTACGGATCAAATTGGAGGACGAAGAGGGACGAACGAGACAAACATGGTCCAAAGAAGGCCTACGGATCAAATGGGAGGACGAAGAGCGACGAACGAGACAAACATGGTCCAAAGATGGCCTACGGATCAAATTGGAGGAGGAAGATGGACAAATGAGACGAACTTGCTGCAAAGAAGCCCAACGGATCAAATGGGAGGACGAAAAGGGACGAACGAGACGAACTTGATCCAAAGAAGGCCTACGGATCAAATTGGAGGACGAAGATGGACGAACGAGACGAACTTGTTCCAAAGAAGGCCTACGGATCAAAGGGGAGGACGAAGATGGACGAACGAGACGAACTTGGTCCAAAGAAGGTCTAGGGATCAAATGGGACGACGAAGATGGACGAACGAGACGAACTTGGTCCAAAGAAGGCCTAGGGATCAAATGGGAGGACGAAGATGGACGAACGAGACGAACTTGGTCCAAAGAAGGCCTACGGATCAAATGGGAGGACGAAGATGGACGAACGAGACGAACTTGGTCCAAAGAAGGCCAACGGATCAAATGGGAGGACGAAGATGGACGAACGAGACGAACTTGGTCCAAAGAAGGCCTAGGGATCAAATGGGAGGACGAAGATGGAGGAACGAGGCGAACTTGGTCCGAAGAAGGCCTACGGATCAAATGGGAGGACGAAGATGGACAAACGAGACAAACTTGGTCCAAAGAATTCCAACGGATCAAATGGGAGGACGAAGGTGGTAGAACAAGACGAACTTGGTCCAAAGATGGCCTACGGATCAAATTGGAGGACGAAGAGGGACGAACGAGACAAACATGGTCCAAAGAAGGCCTACGGATCAAATGGGAGGACGAAGAGCGACGAACGAGACAAACATGGTCCAAAGATGGCCTACGGATCAAATTGGAGGAGGAAGATGGACAAATGAGACGAACTTGCTGCAAAGAAGCCCAACGGATCAAATGGGAGGACGAAAAGGGACGAACGAGACGAACTTGATCCAAAGAAGGCCTACGGATCAAATTGGAGGACGAAGATGGACGAACGAGACGAACTTGGTCCAAAGAAGGCCTACGGATCAAAGGGGAGGACGAAGATGGACGAACGAGACGAACTTGGTCCAAAGAAGGTCTAGGGATCAAATGGGACGACGAAGATGGACGAACGAGACGAACTTGGTCCAAAGAAGGCCTACGGATCAAATGGGAGAACGAAGAAGGACGAACGAGACGAACTTGGTCCAAAGAAGGCCAACGGATCAAATGGGAGGAGGAAGATGGACGAACGAGACGAACTTGGTCCAAAGAAGGCCTAGGGATCAAATGGGAGGACGAAGATGGACGAACGAGACGAACTTGGTCCAAAGAAGGCCTAGGGATCAAATGGGAGGACGAAGATGGACGAACGACCTGAACTTGGTGCAAAGAAGCCCAACGGATCAAATGGGAGGATGAAAAGGGATGAACGAGACGAACTTGGTCCAAAGAAGGCATATGGGTCAAATGGGTGGACGAAGATGGACGAAATGGGAGGACGAAGATGGACGAACGAGACGAACTTGGTCCAAAGAAGGCCTACGGATCAAATGGGACGACGAAGATGGACGAACGAGACGAACTTGGTCCAAAGAAGGCCTACGGATCAAATGGGAGAACGAAGATGGACGAACGAGACGAACTTGGTCCAAAGAAGCCCAACGGATCAAATGGGAGGAGGAAGATGGACGAACGAGACCAACTTGGTCCAAAGAAGGCCTAGGGATCAAATGGGAGGACGAAGATGGACGAACGAGACGAACTTGGTCCAAAGAAGGCCTACGCATCAAATGGGAGGACGAAGATGGACGAACGAGACGAACTTGGTCCAAAGAAGGCCAACGGATCAAATGGGAGGACGAAGATGGACGAACGAGACGAACTTGGTCCAAAGAAGGCCTAGGGATCAAATGGGAGGACGAAGATGGACGAACGAGACGAACTTGGTCCAAAGAAGGCCTACGGATCAAATGGGAGGACGAAGATGGACGAACGAGACGAACTTGGTCCAAAGAAGGCCTACGGATCAAATGGGAGGACGAAGATGGACGAACGAGACGAACTTGGTCCAAAGAAGGCCAACGGATCAAATGGGAGGACGAAGATGGACGAACGAGACGAACTTGGTCCAAAGAAGGCCTAGGGATCAAATGGGAGGACGAAGATGGAGGAACGAGGCGAACTTGGTCCGAAGAAGGCCTACGGATCAAATGGGAGGACGAAGATGGACGAACGAGACAAACTTGGTCCAAAGAATTCCAACGGATCAAATGGGAGGACGAAGGTGGTAGAACAAGACGAACTTGGTCCAAAGATGGCCTACGGATCAAATTGGAGGACGAAGAGGGACGAACGAGACAAACATGGTCCAAAGAAGGCCTACGGATCAAATGGGAGGACGAAGAGCGACGAACGAGACAAACATGGTCCAAAGATGGCCTACGGATCAAATTGGAGGAGGAAGATGGACAAATGAGACGAACTTGCTGCAAAGAAGCCCAACGGATCAAATGGGAGGACGAAAAGGGACGAACGAGACGAACTTGATCCAAAGAAGGCCTACGGATCAAATTGGAGGACGAAGATGGACGAACGAGACGAACTTGTTCCAAAGAAGGCCTACGGATCAAAGGGGAGGACGAAGATGGACGAACGAGACGAACTTGGTCCAAAGAAGGCCTAGGGATCAAATGGGAGGACGAAGATGGACGAACGAGACGAACTTGGTCCAAAGAAGGCCTACGGATCAAATGGGAGGACGAAGATGGACGAACGAGACGAACTTGGTCCAAAGAAGGCCAACGGATCAAATGGGAGGACGAAGATGGACGAACGAGACGAACTTGGTCCAAAGAAGGCCTAGGGATCAAATGGGAGGACGAAGATGGAGGAACGAGGCGAACTTGGTCCGAAGAAGGCCTACGGATCAAATGGGAGGACGAAGATGGACAAACGAGACAAACTTGGTCCAAAGAATTCCAACGGATCAAATGGGAGGACGAAGGTGGTAGAACAAGACGAACTTGGTCCAAAGATGGCCTACGGATCAAATTGGAGGACGAAGAGGGACGAACGAGACAAACATGGTCCAAAGAAGGCCTACGGATCAAATGGGAGGACGAAGAGCGACGAACGAGACAAACATGGTCCAAAGATGGCCTACGGATCAAATTGGAGGAGGAAGATGGACAAATGAGACGAACTTGCTGCAAAGAAGCCCAACGGATCAAATGGGAGGACGAAAAGGGACGAACGAGACGAACTTGATCCAAAGAAGGCCTACGGATCAAATTGGAGGACGAAGATGGACGAACGAGACGAACTTGGTCCAAAGAAGGCCTACGGATCAAAGGGGAGGACGAAGATGGACGAACGAGACGAACTTGGTCCAAAGAAGGTCTAGGGATCAAATGGGACGACGAAGATGGACGAACGAGACGAACTTGGTCCAAAGAAGGCCTACGGATCAAATGGGAGAACGAAGAAGGACGAACGAGACGAACTTGGTCCAAAGAAGGCCAACGGATCAAATGGGAGGAGGAAGATGGACGAACGAGACGAACTTGGTCCAAAGAAGGCCTAGGGATCAAATGGGAGGACGAAGATGGACGAACGAGACGAACTTGGTCCAAAGAAGGCCTAGGGATCAAATGGGAGGACGAAGATGGACGAACGACCTGAACTTGGTGCAAAGAAGCCCAACGGATCAAATGGGAGGATGAAAAGGGATGAACGAGACGAACTTGGTCCAAAGAAGGCATATGGGTCAAATGGGTGGACGAAGATGGACGAAATGGGAGGACGAAGATGGACGAACGAGACGAACTTGGTCCAAAGAAGGCCTACGGATCAAATGGGAGGACGAAGATGGACGAACGAGACGAACTTGGTCCAAAGAAGGCCTACGGATCAAATGGGAGGACGAAGATGGACGAACGAGACGAACTTGGTCCAAAGAATTCCAACGGATCAAATGGGAGGACGAAGGTGGTAGAACAAGACGAACTTGGTCCAAAGAAGGCCTACGGATCAAATGGGAGGACGAAGATGGACGAACGAGACAAACTTGGTCCAAAGAATTCCAACGGATCAAATGGGAGGACGAAGGTGGTAGAACAAGACGAACTTGGTCCAAAGAAGGCCTACGGATCAAATGGGAGGATGAAGAGGGACGAACGAGACAAACATGGTCCAAAGAATTCCAACGGATCAAATGGGAGGACGAAGAGGGACGAACGAGACAAACATGGTCCAAAGAAGGCCTACGGATCAAATTGGAGGAGAAAGATGGACAAATGAGACGAACTTGCTGCAAAGAAGCCCAACGGATCAAATGGGAGGACGAAAAGGGACGAACGAGACGAACTTGGTCCAAAGAAGGCCTACGGATCAAATGGGAGGATGAAGAGGGACGAACGAGACAAACATGGTCCAAAGAATTCCAACGGATCAAATGGGAGGATGAAAAGGGACGAACGAGACGAACATGGTCGAAAGAAGGCCTACGGATCAAATGGGAGGACGAAGTTGGACGAACGAGACGAACTTGGTCCAAAGAATTCCAACGGATCAAATGGGAGGACGAAGATGGTAGAACAAGACGAACTTGGTCCAACGAATTCCAACGGATCAAATGGGAGGACGAAGGTGGTAGAACAAGACGAACTTGGTCCAAAGAAGGCCTACGGATCAAATGGGAGGACGAAGAGGGACGAACGAGACAAACATGGTCCAAAGAAGGCCTACGGATCAAATGGGAGGACGAAGAGCGACGAACGAGACAAACATGGTCCAAAGAAGGCCTACGGATCAAATTGGAGGAGAAAGATGGACAAATGAGACGAACTTGCTGCAAAGAAGCCCAACGGATCAAATGGGAGGACGAAAAGGGACGAACGAGACGAACTTGATCCAAAGAAGGCCTACGGATCAAATTGGAGGACGAAGATGGACGAACGAGACGAACTTGGTCCAAAGAAGGCCTACGGATCAAAGGGGAGGACGAAGATGGACGAACGAGATGAACTTGGTCCAAAGAAGGTCTAGGGATCAAATGGGACGACGAAGATGGACGAACGAGACGAACTTGGTCCAAAGAAGGCCTACGGATCAAATGGGAGAACGAAGATGGACGAACGAGACGAACTTGGTCCAAAGAAGCCCAACGGATCAAATGGGAGGAGGAAGATGGACGAACGAGACGAACTTGGTCCAAAGAAGGCCTAGGGATCAAATGGGAGGACGAAGATGGACGAACGAGACAAACTTGGTCCAAAGAAGGCGTAGGGATCAAATGGGAGGACGAAGATGGACGAACGACCCGAACTTGGTGCAAAGAAGCCCAACGGATCAAATGGGAGGACGAAAAGGGATGAACGAGACGAACTTGGTCCAAAGAAGGCCTATGGGTCAAATGGGTGGACGAAGATGGACGAAATGGGAGGACGAAGATGGACGAACGAGACGAACTTGGTCCAAAGAAGGCCTACGGATCAAATGGGAGGACGAAGATGGACGAACGAGACGAACTTGGTCCAAAGAAGGCCAACGGATCAAATGGGAGGACGAAGATGGACGAACGAGACGAACTTGGTCCAAAGAAGGCCTACGGATCAAATGGGAGGACGAAGATGGACGAACGAGACGAACTTGGTCCAAAGAATTCCAACGGATCAAATGGGAGGACGAAGATGGAGGAACGAGACGAACTTGGTCCAAAGAAGGCCTACGGATCAAATGGGAGGACGAAGATGGACGAACGAGATGAACTTGGTCCAAAGAAGGCCAACGGATCAAATGGGAGGACGAAGATGGACGAACGAGACGAACTTGGTCCAAAGAAGGCCTAGGGATCAAATGGGACGACGAAGATGGACGAACGAGACGAACTTGGTCCAAAGAAGGCCTACGGATCAAATGGGAGAACGAAGATGGACGAACGAGACGAACTTGGTCCAAAGAAGCCCAACGGATCAAATGGGAGGATGAAGATGGACGAACGAGACGAACTTGGTCCAATGAATTCCAACGGATCAAATGGGAGGACGAAGGTCGTAGAACAAGACGAACTTGGTCCAAAGAAGGCCTACGGATCAAATGGGAGGAGGAAGAGGGACGAACGAGACGAACTTGGTCCAAAGAAGGCCTACGGATCAAATGGGAGGACGAAGATGGACGAACGTGACGAACTTGGTCCAAAGAAGGCCAACGGATCAAATGGGAGTACGATGATGGACGAACGAGACGAACTTGGTCCAAAGAAGGCCTACGGATCAAATGGGAGGACGAAGATGGACGAACGAGACGAACTTGGTCCAAAGAATTCCAACGGATCAAATGGGAGGACGAAGATGGACGAACGAGACGAACTTGGTCCAAACAAGGCCTACGGATCAAATGGGAGGACGAAGATGGACGAACGAGACGAACTTGGTCCAAAGAAGGCCAACGGATCAAATGGGAGGATGAAGATGGACGAACGAGACGAACTTGGTCCAATGAATTCCAACGGATCAAATGGGAGGACGTAGGTGGTAGAACAAGACGAACTTGGTCCAAAGAAGGCCTACGGATCAAATGGGAGGAGGAAGAGGGACGAACGAGACGAACTTGGTCCAAAGAAGGCCTACGGATCAAATGGGAGGACGAAGATGGACGAACGAGACGAACTTGGTCCAAAGAAGGCCAACGGATCAAATGGGAGGACGAAGATGGACGAACGAGACGAACTTGGTCCAAAGAATTCCAACGGATCAAATGGGAGGACGAAGATGGACGAACGAGACGAACTTGGTCCAAACAAGGCCTACGGATCAAATGGGAGGACGAAGATGGACGAACGAGACGAACTTGGTCCAAAGAAGGCCAACGGATCAAATGGGAGGACGAAGATGGACGAACGAGACGAACATGGTCCAAAGAAGGCCTAGGGATCAAATGGGAGGACGAAGATGGACGAACGAGACGAACTTGGTCCAAAGAAGGCCTACGGATCAAATGGGAGGACGAAGATGGACGAACGAGACGAACTTGGTCCAAAGAAGGCCAACGGATCAAATGGGAGGACGAAGATGGACGAACGAGACGAACTTGGTCCAAAGAATTCCAACGGATCAAATGGGAGGACGAAGATGGACGAACGAGACGAACTTGGTCCTAAGAAGGCCTACGGATCAAATGGGAGGACGAAGATGGACGAACGAGACGAACTTGGTCCAAAGAAGGCCAACGGATCAAATGGGAGGACGAAGATGGACGAACGAGACGAACTTGGTCCAAAGAATTCCAACGGATCAAATGGGAGGACGAAGATGGATGAACGAGACGAACTTGGTCCAAAGAAGGCCTACGGATCAAATGGGAGGACGAAGATGGACGAACGAGATGAACTTGGTCCAAAGAAGGCCAACGGATCAAATGGGAGGACGAAGATGGACGAACGAGACGAACTTGGTCCAAAGAAGGCCTAGGGATCAAATGGGACGACGAAGATGGACGAACGAGACGAACTTGGTCCAAAGAAGGCCTACGGATCAAATGGGAGAACGAAGATGGACGAACGAGACGAACTTGGTCCAAAGAAGCCCAACGGATCAAATGGGAGGATGAAGATGGACGAACGAGACGAACTTGGTCCAATGAATTCCAACGGATCAAATGGGAGGACGAAGGTCGTAGAACAAGACGAACTTGGTCCAAAGAAGGCCTACGGATCAAATGGGAGGAGGAAGAGGGACGAACGAGACGAACTTGGTCCAAAGAAGGCCTACGGATCAAATGGGAGGACGAAGATGGACGAACGAGACGAACTTGGTCCAAAGAAGGCCAACGGATCAAATGGGAGGACGATGATGGACGAACGAGACGAACTTGGTCCAATGAATTCCAACGGATCAAATGGGAGGACGAAGGTCGTAGAACAAGACGAACTTGGTCCAAAGAAGGCCTACGGATCAAATGGGAGGAGGAAGAGGGACGAACGAGACGAACTTGGTCCAAAGAAGGCCTACGGATCAAATGGGAGGACGAAGATGGACGAACGAGACGAACTTGGTCCAAAGAATTCCAACGGATCAAATGGGAGGACGAAGATGGACGAACGAGATGAACTTGGTCCAAACAAGGCCTACGGATCAAATGGGAGGACGAAGATGGACGAACGAGACGAACTTGGTCCAAAGAAGGCCAACGGATCAAATGGGAGGATGAAGATGGACGAACGAGACGAACTTGGTCCAATGAATTCCAACGGATCAAATGGGAGGACGTAGGTGGTAGAACAAGACGAACTTGGTCCAAAGAAGGCCTACGGATCAAATGGGAGGAGGAAGAGGGACGAACGAGACGAACTTGGTCCAAAGAAGGCCTACGGATCAAATGGGAGGACGAAGATGGACGAACGAGACGAACTTGGTCCAAAGAAGGCCAACGGATCAAATGGGAGGACGAAGATAGACGAACGAGACGAACTTGGTCCAAAGAATTCCAACGGATCAAATGGGAGGACGAAGATGGACGAACGAGACGAACTTGGTCCAAACAAGGCCTACGGATCAAATGGGAGGACGAAGATGGACGAACGAGACGAACTTGGTCCAAAGAAGGCCAACGGATCAAATGGGAGGACGAAGATGGACGAACGAGACGAACATGGTCCAAAGAAGGCCTAGGGATCAAATGGGACGACGAAGATGGACGAACGAGACGAACTTGGTCCAAAGAAGGCCTACGGATCAAATGGGAGGACGAAGATGGACGAACGAGACGAACTTGGTCCAAAGAAGGCCTACGGATCAAATGGGAGGACGAAGATGGACGAATGAGACGAACTTGGTCCAAAGAATTCCAACGGATCAAATGGGAGGACGAAGATGGACGAACGAGACGAAGTTGGTCCAAAAAAGGCCTACGGATCAAATGGGAGGACGAAGATGGACGAACGAGACGAACTTGGTCCAAAGAAGGCCAACGGATCAAATGGGAGGACGAAGATGGACGAACGAGACGAACTTGGTCCAAAGAATTCCAACGGATCAAATGGGAGGACGAAGATGGACGAACGAGACGAACTTGGTCCTAAGAAGGCCTACGGATCAAATGGGAGGACGAAGATGGACGAACGAGACGAACTTGGTCCAAAGAAGGCCAACGGATCAAATGGGAGGACGAAGATGGACGAACGAGACGAACTTGGTCGAAAGAAGGCCTACGGATCAAATGGGAGGACGAAGATGGTCGAACGAGACGAACTTGGTCCAAAGAATTCCAACGGATCAAATGGGATGACGAAGATGGACGAACGAGACGAACTTGGTCCTAAGAAGGCCTACGGATCAAATGGGAGGACGAAGATGGACGAACGAGACGAACTTGGTCCAAAGAAGGCCAACGGATCAAATGGGAGGACGAAAAGGGATGAACGATACGAACTTGGTCCAAAGAAGGCCTATGGGTCAAATGGGTGGACGAAGATGGACGAAATGGGAGGACGAAGATGGACGAACGAGACGAACTTGCTCCAAAGAAGGCCTAGGGATCAAATGGGAGGACGAAGATGGACGAACGAGACGAACTTGGTCCAAAAAGGCCTATGGGTCAAATGGGTGGACGAAGATGGACGAAATGGGAGGACGAATATGGACGAACGAGACGAACTTGCTCCAAAGAAGGCCTAGGGATCAAATGGAAGGACGAAGATGGACGAACAAGACGAACTTGGTCCAAAGAAGGCGTAGGGATCAAATGGGAGGACGAAGATGGACGAACGACCCGAACTTGGTGCAAAGAAGCCGAACGGATCAAATGGGAGGACGAAAAGGGATGAACGAGACGAACTTGGTCCAAAGACGGCCTATGGGTCAAATGGGTGGACGAAGATGGACGAAATGGGAGGACGAAGACGGACGAACGAGACGAACTTGGTCCAAAGAAGGCCTACGGATCAAATGGGAGGACGAAGATGGACGAACGAGACGAACTTGGTCCAAAGAAGGCCAACGGATCAAATGGGAGGACGAAGATGGACGAACGAGACGAACTTGGTCCAAAGAATTCCAACGGATCAAATGGGAGGACGAAGATGGATGAACGAGACGAACTTGGTCTAAAGAAGGCCTACGGATCAAATGGGAGGACGAAGATGGACGAACGAGATGAACTTGGTCCAAAGAAGGCCAACGGATCAAATGGGAGGACGAAGATGGACGAACGAGACGAACTTGGTCCAAAGAAGGCCTAGGGATCAAATGGGACGACGAAGATGGACGAACGAGACGAACTTGGTCCAAAGAAGGCCTACGGATCAAATGGGAGAACGAAGATGGACGAACGAGACGAACTTGGTCCAAAGAAGTCCAACGGATCAAATGGGAGGATGAAGATGGACGAACGAGACGAACTTGGTCCAATGAATTCCAACGGATCAAATGGGAGGACGAAGGTCGTAGAACAAGACGAACTTGGTCCAAAGAAGGCCTACGGATCAAATGGGAGGAGGAAGAGGGACGAACGAGACGAACTTGGTCCAAAGAAGGCCTACGGATCAAATGGGAGGACGAAGATGGACGAACGAGACGAACTTGGTCCAAAGAAGGCCAACGGATCAAATGGGAGGACGATGATGGACGAACGAGACGAACTTGGTCCAAAGAAGGCCTACGGATCAAATGGGAGGACGAAGATGGACGAACGAGACGAACTTGGTCCAAAGAATTCCAACGGATCAAATGGGAGGACGAAGATGGACGAACGAGATGAACTTGGTCCAAACAAGGCCTACGGATCAAATGGGAGGACGAAGATGGACGAACGAGACGAACTTGGTCCAAAGAAGGCCAACGGATCAAATGGGAGGATGAAGATGGACGAACGAGACGAACTTGGTCCAATGAATTCCAACGGATCAAATGGGAGGACGTAGGTGGTAGAACAAGACGAACTTGGTCCAAAGAAGGCCTACGGATCAAATGGGAGGAGGAAGAGGGACGAACGAGACGAACTTGGTCCAAAGAAGGCCTACGGATCAAATGGGAGGACGAAGATGGACGAACGAGACGAACTTGGTCCAAAGAAGGCCAACGGATCAAATGGGAGGACGAAGATGGACGAACGAGACGAACTTGGTCCAAAGAATTCCAACGGATCAAATGGGAGGACGAAGATGGACGAACGAGACGAACTTGGTCCAAACAAGGCCTACGGATCAAATGGGAGGACGAAGATGGACGAACGAGACGAACTTGGTCCAAAGAAGGCCAACGGATCAAATGGGAGGACGAAGATGGACGAACGAGACGAACATGGTCCAAAGAAGGCCTAGGGATCAAATGGGACGACGAAGATGGACGAACGAGACGAACTTGGTCCAAAGAAGGCCTACGGATCAAATGGGAGGACGAAGATGGACGAACGAGACGAACTTGGTCCAAAGAAGGCCTACGGATCAAATGGGAGGACGAAGATGGACGAATGAGACGAACTTGGTCCAAAGAATTCCAACGGATCAAATGGGAGGACGAAGATGGACGAACGAGACGAAGTTGGTCCAAAAAAGGCCTACGGATCAAATGGGAGGACGAAGATGGACGAACGAGACGAACTTGGTCCAAAGAAGGCCAACGGATCAAATGGGAGGACGAAGATGGACGAACGAGACGAACTTGGTCCAAAGAATTCCAACGGATCAAATGGGAGGACGAAGATGGACGAACGAGACGAACTTGGTCCTAAGAAGGCCTACGGATCAAATGGGAGGACGAAGATGGACGAACGAGACGAACTTGGTCCAAAGAAGGCCAACGGATCAAATGGGAGGACGAAGATGGACGAACGAGACGAACTTGGTCCAAAGAAGGCCTACGGATCAAATGGGAGGACGAAGATGGTCGAACGAGACGAACTTGGTCCAAAGAATTCCAACGGATCAAATGGGATGACGAAGATAGACGAACGAGACGAACTTGGTCCTAAGAAGGCCTACGGATCAAATGGGAGGACGAAGATGGACGAACGAGACGAACTTGGTCCAAAGAAGGCCAACGGATCAAATGGGAGGACGAAAAGGGATGAACGATACGAACTTGGTCCAAAGAAGGCCTATGGGTCAAATGGGTGGAAGAAGATGGACGAAATGGGAGGACGAAGATGGACGAACGAGACGAACTTGGTCCAAAAAGGCCTATGGGTCAAATGGGTGGACGAAGATGGACGAAATGGGAGGACGAAGATGGACGAACGAGACGAACTTGCTCCAAAGAAGGCCTAGGGATCAAATGGAAGGACGAAGATGGACGAACAAGACGAACTTGGTCCAAAGAAGGCGTAGGGATCAAATGGGAGGACGAAGATGGACGAACGACCCGAACTTGGTGCAAAGAAGCCGAACGGATCAAATGGGAGGACGAAAAGGGATGAACGAGACGAACTTGGTCCAAAGAAGGCCTATGGGTCAAATGGGTGGACGAAGATGGACGAAATGGGAGGACGAAGACGGACGAACGAGACGAACTTGCTCCAAAGAAGGCCTAGGGATCAAATGGGAGGACGAAGATGGACGAACGAGACGAACTTGGTCCAAAGAAGGCGTAGGGATCAAATGGGAGGACGAAGATGGACGAACGACCCGAACTTGGTGCAAAGAAGCCCAACGGATCAAATGGGAGGACGAAAAGGGATGAACGAGACGAACTTGGTCCAAAGAAGGCCTATGGGTCAAATGGGTGGACGAAGATGGACGAAATGGGAGGACGAAGATGGACGAACGAGACGAACTTGGTCCAAAGAAGGCCAACGGATCAAATGGGAGGACGAAGATGGACGAACGAGACGAACTTGGTCCAAAGAAGGCCTACGGATCAAATGGGAGGACGAAGATGGACGAACGAGACGAACTTGGTCCAAAGAATTCCAACGGATCAAATGGGAGGACGAAGATGGACGAACGAGACGAACTTGGTCCTAAGAAGGCCTACGGATCAAATGGGAGGACGAAGATGGACGAACGAGACGAACTTGGTCCAAAGAAGGCCAACGGATCAAATGGGAGGACGAAGATGGACGAACGAGACGAACTTGGTCCAAAGAAGGCCTAGGGATCAAATGGGACTACGAAGATGGACGAACGAGACGAACTTGGTCCAAAGAAGGCCTACGGATCAAATGGGAGAACGAAGATGGACGAACGAGACGAACTTGGTCCAATGAATTCCAACGGATCAAATGGGAGGACGAAGGTGGTAGAACAAGACGAACTTGGTCCAAAGAAGGCCTACGGATCAAATGGGAGGATGAAGAGGGACGAACGAGACAAACTTGGTCCGAAGAAGGCCTACGGATCAAATGGGAGGACGAAGATGGACGAACGAGACTAACTTGGTCCAAAGAAGGCCTACGGATCAAATGGGAGGACGAAGATGGACGAACGAGACGAACTTGGTCCAAAGAAGGCCAACGGATCAAATCGGAGGACGAAGATGGACGAACGAGACGAACATGGTCCAAAGAAGGCCTAGGGATCAAATGGGACGACGAAGATGGACGAACGAGACGAACTTGGTCAAAAGAAGGCCTACGGATCAAATGGGAGACGAAGATGGTCGAACGAGACGAACTTGGTCCAAAGAAGCCCAACGGATCAAATGGGAGGATGAAGATGGACGAACGAGACGAACTTGGTCCAAAGAAGGCCTAGGGATCAAATGGAAGGACGAAGATGGACGAACGAGACGAACTTGGTCCAAAGAAGGCCTAGGGATCAAATGGGAGGACGAAGATGGACGAACGACCCGAACTTGGTGCAAAGAAGCCCAACGGATCAAATGGGAGGACGAAAAGGGATGAACGAGACGAACTTGGTCCAAAGAAGGCCTATGGGTCAAATGGGTGGACGAAGATGGACGAAATGGGAGGACGAAGACGGACGAACGAGACGAACTTGCTCCAAAGAAGGCCTAGGGATCAAATGGGAGGACGAAGATGGACGAACGAGACGAACTTGGTCCAAAGAAGGCGTAGGGATCAAATGGGAGGACGAAGATGGACGAACGACCCGAACTTGGTGCAAAGAAGCCCAACGGATCAAATGGGAGGACGAAAAGGGATGAACGAGACGAACTTGGTCCAAAGAAGGCCTATGGGTCAAATGGGTGGACGAAGATGGACGAAATGGGAGGACGAAGATGGACGAACGAGACGAACTTGGTCCAAAGAAGGCCAACGGATCAAATGGGAGGACGAAGATGGACGAACGAGACGAACTTGGTCCAAAGAAGGCCTACGGATCAAATGGGAGGACGAAGATGGACGAACGAGACGAACTTGGTCCAAAGAATTCCAACGGATCAAATGGGAGGACGAAGATGGACGAACGAGACGAACTTGGTCCTAAGAAGGCCTACGGATCAAATGGGAGGACGAAGATGGACGAACGAGACGAACTTGGTCCAAAGAAGGCCAACGGATCAAATGGGAGGACGAAGATGGACGAACGAGACGAACTTGGTCCAAAGAAGGCCTAGGGATCAAATGGGACTACGAAGATGGACGAACGAGACGAACTTGGTCCAAAGAAGGCCTACGGATCAAATGGGAGAACGAAGATGGACGAACGAGACGAACTTGGTCCAATGAATTCCAACGGATCAAATGGGAGGACGAAGGTGGTAGAACAAGACGAACTTGGTCCAAAGAAGGCCTACGGATCAAATGGGAGGATGAAGAGGGACGAACGAGACAAACTTGGTCCGAAGAAGGCCTACGGATCAAATGGGAGGACGAAGATGGACGAACGAGACTAACTTGGTCCAAAGAAGGCCTACGGATCAAATGGGAGGACGAAGATGGACGAACGAGACGAACTTGGTCCAAAGAAGGCCAACGGATCAAATCGGAGGACGAAGATGGACGAACGAGACGAACATGGTCCAAAGAAGGCCTAGGGATCAAATGGGACGACGAAGATGGACGAACGAGACGAACTTGGTCAAAAGAAGGCCTACGGATCAAATGGGAGACGAAGATGGTCGAACGAGACGAACTTGGTCCAAAGAAGCCCAACGGATCAAATGGGAGGATGAAGATGGACGAACGAGACGAACTTGGTCCAAAGAAGGCCTAGGGATCAAATGGAAGGACGAAGATGGACGAACGAGACGAACTTGGTCCAAAGAAGGCCTAGGGATCAAATGGGAGGACGAAGATGGACGAACGACCCGAACTTGGTGCAAAGAAGCCCAACGGATCAAATGGGAGGACGAAAAGGGATGAACGAGACGAACTTGGTCCAAAGAAGGCCTATGGGTCAAATGGGTGGACGAAGATGGACGAAATGGGAGGACGAAGATGGACGAACGAGACGAACTTGGCCCAAAGAATGCCTACGGAACAAATGGGAGGACGAAGATGGACGAATGAGACGAACTTGGTCCAAAGAATTCCAACGGATCAAATGGGAGGACGAAGATGGACGAACGAGACGAACTTGGTCCAAAGAAGGCCTACGGATCAAATGGGAGGACGAAGATGGACGTACGAGACGAACTTGGTCCAAAGAATTCCAACGGATCAAATGGGAGGACGAAGATGGACGAACGAGATGAACTTGGTCCTAAGAAGGCCTACGGATCAAATGGGAGGACGAAGATGGACGAACGAGACGAACTTGGTCCAAAGAAGGCCAACGGATCAAATGGGAGGACGAAGATGGACGAACGAGACGAACTTGGTCGAAAGAAGGCCTACGGATCAAATGGGAGGACGAAGATGGACGAACGAGACGAACTTGGTCCAAAGAATTCCAACGGATCAAATGGGATGACGGAGATGGACGAACGAGACGAACTTGGTCCAAAGAAGGCCTAGGGATCAAATGGGAGGACGAAGATGGACGAACGAGACGAACTTGGTCGAAAGAAGGCCTAGGGATCAAATGGGAGGACGAAGATGGACGAACGACCCGAACTTGGTGCAAAGAAGCCCAACGGATCAAATGGGAGGACGAAAAGGGATGAACGAGACGAACTTGGTCCAAAGAAGGCCTATGGGTCAAATGGGTGGACGAAGATGGACGAACGAGACGAACTTGGTCCAAAGAAGGCCTACGGATCAAATGGGAGGACGAAGATGGACGAACGAGACGAACTTGGTCCAAAGAAGGCCAACGGATCAAATGGGAGGGCGAAGATGGACGAACGAGACGAACTTGGTCCAAAGTAGGCCTACGGATCAAATGGGAGGACGAAGATGGACGAACGAGACGAACTTGGTCCAAAGAATTCCAACGGATCAAATGGGAGGACGAAGATGGACGAACGAGACGAACTTGGTCCAAAAAAGGCATACGGATCAAATGGGAGGACGAAGATGGACGAACGAGACGAACTTGGTCCAAAGAAGGCCAACGGATCAAATGGGAGGACGAAGATGGACGAACGAGACGAACTTGGTCCAAAGAAGGCCTAGGGATCAAATGGGAGGACGAAGATGGAGGAACGAGGCGAACTTGGTCCAAAGAAGGCCTACGGATCAAATGGGAGGACGAAGATGGACGAACGAGACAAACTTGGTCCAAAGAATTCCAACGGATCAAATGGGAGGACGAAGGTGGTAGAACAAGACGAACTTGGTCCAAAGAAGGCCTACGGATCAAATGGGAGGACGAAGATGGACGAACGAGACGAACTTGGTCCAAAGAATTCCAACGGATCAAATGGGAGGACGAAGATGGACGAACGAGACAAACTTGGTCCAAAGAAGGCCTAGGGATCAAATGGGAGGACGAAGATGGAAGAACGAGACGAACTTGGTCCAAAGAAGGCCTACGGATCAAATGGGAGGACGAAGATGGACGAACGAGACGAACTTGGTCCAAAGAAGGCCTAGGGATCAAATGGGAGGACGAAGATGGACGAACGAGACGAACTTGATCCAAAGAAGGCCTACGGATCAAATGGGAGGACGAAGATGGACGAACGAGACGAACTTGGTCCAAAGAAGGCCAACGGATCAAATGGGAGGACGAAGATGGACGAACGAGACGAACTTGGTCCAAAGAAGGCCTAGGGATCAAATGGGAGGACGAAGATGGAGGAACGAGGCGAACTTGGTCCAAAGAAGGCCTACGGATCAAATGGGAGGACGAAGATGGACGAACAAGACAAACTTGGTCCAAAGAATTCCAACGGATCAAATGGGAGGACGAAGGTGGTAGAACAAGACGAACTTGGTCCAAAGAAGGCCTACGGATCAAATGGGAGGACGAAGATGGACGAACGAGACGAACTTGGTCCAAAGAATTCCAACGGATCAAATGGGAGGACGAAGATGGAAGAACGAGACGAACTTGGTCCAAAGAAGGCCTACGGATCAAATGGGAGGACGAAGATGGACGAACGAGACGAACTTGGTCCAAAGAAGGCCTAGGGATCAAATGGGAGGACGAAGATGGACGAACGAGACGAACTTGATCCAAAGAAGGCCTACGGATCAAATGGGAGGACGAAGATGGACGAACGAGACGAACTTGGTCCAAAGAAGGCCAACGGATCAAATGGGAGGACGAAGATGGACGAACGAGACGAACTTGGTCCAAAGAAGGCCTAGGGATCAAATGGGAGGACGAAGATGGAGGAACGAGGCGAACTTTGTAACGTCCGTGATTTTTGACTCTATTTTTAATTATATTTTATATGGGTGATATGTGATTTCCATATGTTAGATTTATTTTAGAAAGATTAAATTTTATAGATAAAGTTTCTTGACATTAGAAATCAGTAGTTTAAATCAAACGTTAAGTGACGGACAGAATTCTGTTTACCGTAAATAGATGGAACAGTGACTTTGTGAAGTTGAAACCCTAGATTTTGGATAAGAAAGAGATTTGAAGGTACCAATAGTGATTTTCCAATATTTGAGGATTTTAGAAATTTATTTGAGAATTTTCTGATGAACGGAGAAAATGTTACCGTTTTGGTCCCTGTAGTTGGACTAGGTTGAACTATGAGCGGGTTTTGAGACCAGAACAAGTTTAGAAATATATTTGAGGATTCAAAATGATGTTTTATATTATTTTAGAATTTTAGAAATTATTTTGGGAATTTTTAGAATGACAGACAAAGAATTGCTATTTTGGTCCCTGTAGACCGAGAACGGGATGCTAGGGAGAGCTGGTGAATGCCAGAGGCTTAGGAAATGATCCAAAATCAACCAAAAGAGTACCCAATGGTGTTTTTATAGTATTTATGATTTTCAGAAATTTTCTAGAATTTTCTGAGAAAGTTCATTTTTACCCCAAGTTACGGGTTACGGTAAAAATCGAAAAGTTACCGTAGTGCTTCTAAGCTTGATCTTTTTGAACCAAGACCTTTATGGCATCTTATTTACATGTCTTAGGACTTATTATGAGGTTCATGAGAGTTTTTACCCCAATAGGTTAAGTTTGGACAATTTTTACTATGAAATACAAAAGTTACCACACTTAGTTACCTTGAAGACTTACCATTTACCATGGTTAAGGTAAAAAAAAAAAAATTTGAACCCAGCCCTTGACCAGCTGCAGCGCCTGAACTAGTGTGGAAGGGTGTGGAGAATTCCAATATTTCATGACACATAGTTTTGGCCAATCAAATTAATCCAAGTAGGCATTAATTAGCTTATGACTCATCTAATGTAATGATAACTTAAATGAAAAAAAATCTGAACAAGGAGGAGAAGAGGGAGCAGGCCGAGAACAGGGAGAGAGAGGAGGGAGAGTTCTTGTTCATTTTCTCCATTTTGCTCTTGCAACATAGCCATAGTTTTGAAGCTTCTTCTCCAAATTTTCATCCTAGTTAGTAAATTTGCAAGGGTTTGTCCTCAATCTTGTGATCAACAAGGTAAAGAGCCAAGCAAGAAGAAGGAAGGAGGTTAGGATTTTCTACAAAAGCTTGGTAAGGGGAAAGTTCTTATACATGACTTTTAAAGCTTTGTGGACATACTAGTGCATGCTTGTGTTGATTTGAGTTGGATGATGTTAAGATGGTCCTAGGGTTCATGTTGATTTGGTAAGCCATGTGTCCTTGTGTTCTTATGATCATGGATGGTTCTTGAGCTTGATTATTTGGAGATGAATTTATTTGTGTGGCTTACTCATGAAGGATTTGCTTGATGATGATGCTTGATTTATTTAACCTAGGTAGACAAGACAAGGTTGCCTTTGATTGTGGTCTTGTTCTTTGTGAAAAAAATGAATTTTTGTTTTGGTGAGATTGGAACCATGGCTTGATGATTGAATGATTGTGTCTTGTGGTTGATTTAAAGATGATAAACTTTGCTTATTTTCACTCAATTGGTCATGACAATACAAAGGAAAAATTGATTTTGGTTTAACTTTGAAAAATCGCATGTCTGCCACGCCTTGGGTGTGGTGATTTCTGAAGTTGTGAAAATCTGGAAAAAACAGGGGACAGAATCGTCTGCACCGCGGGTGTGAAAATTCTCGCGCCTGTGAACAGTTCTAGATCCTGAAATTTTGACAGCAAATGATTTTGTGAAAATTAACTTTTTAAGCTTTTAAAATAGGAGGAAAATTTCATTTTTGGAGTCTAATGGTTGATAAGTATTTTGGTTAATTAATTTTAGAACTTAAGCAATGGTTTTGAAAAAAAATGCCTTTTGTTAAAAAGACAAAGATTTATAAAGAGTATGAGTGAAAGAAGAAAGAGCCATGTTGAAGGAGAATTATGCACAATGAGATGTGAATATTCTAAGAGGTGATAACGCTATAACCAAGAATGAAGATTATATGTGATTGTGCAAGTGATAACCTAGAGAAGAGGTTAACATGATTACAAGAGAAACCAAAGCTTAAAATGCTTGAGAGTGAATACCTTGTATGCTAAGTGTATGTGTAATTTTGTATAAAGAGACTTGGCAGATGGCCAAGAGATATTGTGTGCTTAATGTGTTATGCATAAAGAGATTTGGCGGATGGCCAAGAGATATTGCTTGCTTAATGTGTTATGTCATATGCATAAAGAGAAAGAGCCTTGGCGGATGGCCAAGAGATTTTGGCGGATGGCCAAATGATGAGCAATACAACCCGGATGGGGTTGGGAATAGTGACAAGTTGGGCCACAGTTGCCTATTGGGATTATCCAGGTTGCGAAATTCCTCAGGTGGCCAGTGTAGGTGAATACCCCTGAGCCGAGGCAGTCGCACAACCCGACTTGGATAAATCTGACTGACTTGACTATTCATGATACGGTATAGTGGTTTAAACGTAGCTTAGCTGAATGATTATCATGAAGTCCGGATGGGACTATCTGATAAGTCTGTTAAGTTTGCTACGGCCGATCGCTCAATGGTGTTGGAGGTAGGGAAGTCTCCTTGGAGCACTACGAGGGTGATGTGAGGGGAAATAGAAGTTACATGCATTATAATATATCTGAGTATATGATATATTGTTTGATACTGAGATATGTGACATATTGTTCGATACTGAGATATGTGTGTGACTGTAATTATTCTCATTGTGTCTGTGAGAATGTCTTAATTGCAGGAAAATCCTGTTCTCGTGTGCTTGAGAAGGGTAAGTGGTAGATGATTTTCTAATGCATGTGTGTCTGATGGATGTGGTATATTTCTATATCTGTTGTCTCTTTGCTTTGCTATTTGTGTATGAGGATTTTTCACCCTTGCCTATATGTTTTGTGCTCTTTGGAACATGATGCATATAGATGAGGCACCAGTTGGATGGTCTGACCAGAGCTAGGAGGCTTAGTCTGAAGTAGTTATCTGCCAGATAGCATTTTGAAGAGGATGCAGTTCAAGGTTAGAGTTGTGGTAGAGAGAGATAGACTATTGGACTCTTCTGTCCCTACTTTGTAGTTGACTCAGCCAAATGGGCAGTAGTATGGATATTTCTTTTGGGATGACTGTACTATGCTATATGACACTACTTGGTGTAATGATGTAAATTAATTATGTTTAATTGAGACCATGTTACTCATTAGTAAAGTGTTGTGATGCGAGATGTTTATCGAAGCGTGAAAGTTCTAAGTGAGAGTTTCTAGTTAAATAATCTTTTAGTCAAGAGAGAAGAAAAAAAAAGTTCATTCATATTTTCAAATAACAAATAATCTAATCTGAATTAATATGGTCATCCAATAAAATAGGTTACTTATGTTGTAACATCCTTTTATGAGAAAGGGTGTTGCAATTAGTGGTATCAGAGCCCGGTTGAGTCATGCTAGGGATGTATAGGGTGTAGGTCTATTAGGTTCAGTTGTGTGAACTCTGATTGATCTTGTTTGAATTGTTTGGTGTGCAATAATGTGTGCATTGTTTGATTTTCTTGGAATGGATTCTGGAGTATACCTTTATTGGTTATATTGCAGGAATCCATGGCCCGTAATACAGATGCGTTAGAAAGGGTTGTTGGCGCCATGACCCATATGGCAGCCATTATGGCACAACAGGCTGAACGTGCTGAGCAAAGGGAAATTGAAAACCAGCAGAGAGCTGCTAGGGCTGCTGAAAGCAAGGGACTGTTTGATTTTAAGAAACATGATCCACCTCAATTTGATGGGGAACCTGATCCTGAGAAGGCTGATTTATGGATTCAGGAGATAGAGAAAATATTTCTCTCTCTACATTGTGCTGAGGAAGTTAAGGTACCCTATGCCACTTATCTATTGATTGGTGATGCTGAATACTGGTGGAAAGGGGTACAACAGTTGCTTGAGGCTGAACACCATGTTATTACCTGGGAGGTTTTTCGTACTAGATTCCTAGAAAAGTATTTTCCTCAGAGTGCTAGAACCCAGAAAGAGCTAGAATTTCTGAGTCTGCAGCAAAAAGATATGACTGTAGATGCTTATGCAGCAAAATTTGAAACCCTGGCTAAGTATTTTCGTTTCTTTCAACTTCAACCTGATGAGAGGTGGAAGTGTGAGAGATTCGAAAAGGGGTTAAGATATGAGATTAAGGAAGCCGTATCACCTCTAGAGATTTGCCAGTTTCAACCACTGGTGGAGAAGTGTAGGAAGATAGAAATTCTGAAGAAGGAAAGAGTGATTAAGAGTAATGTGGGTGGACCATCGAGGTTCAGGCCACAAAGTCAGAAGGGAAAACAATTACAGAGGAAACCTTATGAAGGGCCTAGAAATTTTGGGAAGCAACAGCAACACCGTAGGGTAGTACCTGCTGGTTGGAATGGAAATCGTGGGAGTCAAGGGTTAAATGAGATTAGGTGTTTTAAGTGTGGGAAGCCAGGACATTACTCTACCAGTTGTGATCAACAAAGGGTGACATGTTTTAGATGTGGGAAGATTGGACATACATCCAAGGATTGTAAGACACCGAAGGCTGAGCCAACGGTGAATATTATACAGGTAGAGAGACCAAAGACTAAGGGACATGTTTATACCCTGAGTGGCATTGAGGCTTCTAAATCGGAATGATTTGATACAAGGTAAATGTGATATAGTTGGTTATTCTTTAATTGTACTGTATGATTCAGGCGCGACGCATTCGTTCATATCCTTTGACTGTGTGAAACGATTGAACTTGCCTGTTTCTTTGATGTCATTTGATCTAGTAGTTTCCCTACCTACCGCTGATCCAGTTACTATAAATATTGTTTGTTTAAATTGTCCAATCACTATTTTTGGTAGAACATACCATATAGACTTAATCTGTTTACCTTTGGTCCAATGAGATATTGTTTTAAGAATGGATTGGTTGTCGGTCAATCATGTTCTTTTAAATTGTGCCAATACGACCTTAGATTTTCCTAATTCTGGAGGTTTGGACTTACGGCTGCCAACCAAGTGAAAGGCTTATTTGAAGAGAGGGAGCAAAGGGATACATGTTATTTTCCTTGTTGAAAGTCCGAGAGTGAGAATAAATAGTACAAAGTGTCAGTGGTTAGAGAGTTTTCTAAAGTGTTTCCAAGGGATGTTCCAGGTTTACTACCTGTGAGAGAGATAGAATTTGTCATAGACATAGTACCGGATTAGGTCCAATTCCCATAGCTCCATGTAGAATGTCACCAATGGAATTGGCCGAGTTGACAAAGCAGTTAGAGATTTATTGGCTAAGTAATTTATAAGGCAAGTGTTTCTCCGTGGAGTGCATCAGTGTTGCTGGTAAATAAGAAGGATGGAATTTTTAGATTAGACATGGGTTATAGGTAGAAGAATAACATAATGATTAAGAATGAATACCTTTTAAAATGTATTGACGAGTTGACGGATCAACTGCGTGGAGCTACTATTTTCTCAAAGATAGATCTGAGAATAGGATATCATCGGATTAGAGTAAAGTCTGAAGATATACCTAAGACTATTTTAGGATCCGATATGGACACTACGAGTATTTCGTAATGGCTATATGGTGAGACCAATGCACTAGTGATGCTATAAGGTCTTTAGTTCGTTCTTAGATAGTCTTGCGGTTGTGTTTATTGATAATATTCTGAGTTATTCTTAAAAAAAAAACGAAGAGGAACATGAGGAACAATTGCAGTAACCGTTGCAAGTTTTGAGTGGGAATAAGTCGTATGTTAAGTTGTATGCTAAGTGTGGATTCTACTTAAGAGAAGTATAGTTTTTAGGTCATGTGATTACTAAAGGTGGGATATCTGTAGATCTTACGAAAGTAGAAGCGGTACTCTCATGGGAAAGACCAAGGACTGTGACGAAAGTCCATAGTTTTGTAGGATTAGCAGGGTATTGTAAAAGAGTTTATTAAAGGATTTTCAAAGATTGTAGCCATTGACTAAACTGATCCAAAATTATTAACTTTTATAGAGACCGATGAGTGTGAGAGGAGTTTTCTTGAGATAAGTTAACCTTACCTGTGTTAGGGTTACCTAATTTGACAGAGCCTATGGAAGTATATTATGATACTCTTATCGAGGATTGGTTTTGTGTTAAGGCAGGATAGGAAAATTGTATCCTATGCCTATTGTGAATTGAAGACTCATGAGAAGAATTATCCAATCCATGATCTTGGATTAGCTTCAGTGGTGGTTACCCTGAAAATTTGAAGACGTTATCTCTACAGATTGACTTTTATTGGCTATAGTGATCACGAGAGCTTGAAATACTTGTTTGATCATTAGTAGTTAAACATGAGGCAGAAGAGATAGATAGAGTTTCTTAAGGGTTATGATCATAATCTGATGTATCATCCGAGAAGGGCTGATGTCGTAACCGATGTATTGAGTAAGAAGACTGTGTCTATGTCAATCATGATGATTAGAGAGTTAGAGTTGATAGAGGATTTTTGAGATCTGAATCTATCAATGGATGTACACAGGGATAGGATTTCAGTGAGCATGAATAAGTTGACAGTGAATTGATGAAAAAGATTAAGAAACATTAAGCAACTGATGAGCTGTTACAAGAAGAGGAAGAGTTGCTTGAATAAGGAAAGGTTATTGAGTATTAGTCTAGGTGATGATAGTATCTTGAGATATAAAGGCCGAGGATGTGTGCACAATAAACCTGAGTTGAGAAGATTGATTCTTGTTGAGTCTTTTGGAAATGGTTGGGTTATAGGTTTGTTATGTTTGTGTTGTGTGAACTCCGACGTGTTGATTGATTATGTGAATTCTGATTGAGTAATTGATTCACTGATTGATTTGTTTGATTCTGAAAAACTTGGTGCCAAGGTTATACTGGAATGGGACGGTATAACTAAGGAAATATGAGACTGTACTGATATGGGACTGTACAGGAAAGAGTTACCTACTGAAAAGCATGTGAGTGAGGACAAAACATGTGGTTGGAATCTGTGTTGGTTTGTAGGGAAAAAATCAAAAATCTGAAAGGTAGTCAAGCAATCACAAAATAGTGTAGATTTTATTGAATCTGTGCAATTGTGTCTTTGTGAAATCACTGTGTGCCATTGTTGAAGTGCAAAACTTCTTGATTGGGTTCTAATTTGTTTTGCTTGAGTAGTTGGGTTGTAATGTTTTGAATTATCCTATAGGTATGAAGCCTATTTGGAACATTGGTAACAATTTTTGATGTGTATACCTATATGATGATGTATGAAATTATGTTGGTTTTTATACATGCATGTTTATAATATATGTGATTGCTACAGGTAGACACCTAACTTTATGAGTTAAATATGTGATTTGGGGTGATGATAGGATCGGTCATAAAATTATTATTGTTTTCTCACTACTTAAGGTCAAGGCATAGGCTTGATCAACCTAGTGGCTTGCCGGTAGCAGAGAGATTGCAATGGTAATTTGTATGAACTGGTATCTCAAATTCCTAAGAGTGGAAAAAAAAAAATAGGATTTGATTCTGATAAAGGATGTGAGAGTATCCATGAAATTTCGAGAACGAAATTTTTTTTTAGAGAGGGAGAATTGTAACGTCCGTGATTTTTGACTCTGTTTTTAATTATATTTTATATGGGTGATATGTGATTTCCATATGTTAGATTTATTTAGAAAGATTAAATTTTATAGATAAAGTTTCTTAACATTAGAAATCAGTAGTTTAAATCAAACGTTAAGTGACGGACAGAATTCTGTTTACCGTAAATAGATGGAACAGTGACTTTGTGAAGTAGAAACCCTAGATTTTGGATAAGAAAGAGATTTGAAGGTACCAATAGTGATTTTCCAATATTTGAGGATTTTAGAAATTTATTTGAGAATTTTCTGATGAACGGAGAAAATGTTACCGTTTTGGTCCCTGTAGTTGGACTAGGTTGAACTATGAGCGGGTTTTGAGACCAGAACAAGTTTAGAAATATATTTGAGGATTCAAAATGATGTTTTATATTATTTTAGAATTTTAGAAATTATTTTGGGAATTTTTAGAATGACAGACAAAGAATTGCTATTTTGGTCCCTGTAGACCGAGAACGGGATGCTAGGGAGAGCTGGTGAATGCCAGAGGCTTAGGAAATGATCCAAAATCAACCAAAAGAGTACCCAATGGTGTTTTTATAGTATTTATGATTTTCAGAAATTTTCTAGAATTTTCTGAGAAAGTTCATTTTTACCCCAAGTTACGGGTTACGGTAAAAATCGAAAAGTTACCGTAGTGCTTCTAAGCTTGATCTTTTTGAACCAAGACCTTTATGGCATCTTATTTACATGTCTTAGGACTTATTATGAGGTTCATGAGAGTTTTTACCCCAATAGGTTAAGTTTGGACAATTTTTACTATGAAATACAAAAGTTACCACACTTAGTTACCTTGAAGACTTACCATTTACCATGGTTAAGGTAAAAAAAAAAAAATATTTGAACCCAGCCCTTGACCAGCTGCAGCGCCTGAACTAGTGTGGAAGGGTGTGGAGAATTCCAATATTTCATGACACATAGTTTTGGCCAATCAAATTAATCCAAGTAGGGATTAATTAGCTTATGACTCATCTAATGTAATGATAACTTAAATGAAAAAAAATCTGAACAAGGAGGAGAAGAGGGAGCAGGCCGAGAACAGGGAGAGAGAGGAGGGAGAGTTCTTGTTCATTTTCTCCATTTTGCTCTTGCAACATAGCCATAGTTTTGAAGCTTCTTCTCCAAATTTTCATCCTAGTTAGTAAATTTGCAAGGGTTTGTCCTCAATCTTGTGATCAACAAGGTAAAGAGCCAAGCAAGAAGAAGGAAGGAGGTTAGGATTTTCTACAAAAGCTTGGTAAGGGGAAAGTTCTTATACATGACTTTTAAAGCTTTGTGGACATACTAGTGCATGCTTGTGTTGATTTGAGTTGGATGATGTTAAGATGGTCCTAGGGTTCATGTTGATTTGGTAAGCCATGTGTCCTTGTGTTCTTATGATCATGGATGGTTCTTGAGCTTGATTATTTGGAGATGAATTTATTTGTGTGGCCTACTCATGAAGGATTTGCTTGATGATGATGCTTGATTTATTTAACCTAGGTAGACAAGACAAGGTTGCCTTTGATTGTGGTCTTGTTCTTTGTGAAAAAAATGAATTTTTGTTTTGGTGAGATTGGAACCATGGCTTGATGATTGAATGATTGTGTCTTGTGGTTGATTTAAAGATGATAAACTTTGCTTATTTTCACTCAATTGGTCATGACAATACAAAGGAAAAATTGATTTTGGTTTAACTTTGAAAAATCGCATGTCTGCCACGCCTTGGGTGTGGTGATTTCTGAAGTTGTGAAAATCTGGAAAAAACAGGGGACAGAATCGTCTGCACCGCGGGTGTGAAAATTCTCGCGCCTGTGAACAGTTCTAGATCCTGAAATTTTGACAGCAAATGATTTTGTGAAAATTAACTTTTTAAGCTTTTAAAATAGGAGGAAAATTTCATTTTTGGAGTCTAATGGTTGATAAGTATTTTGGTTAATTAATTTTAGAACTTAAGCAATGGTTTTGAAAAAAAATGCCTTTTGTTAAAAAGACAAAGATTTATAAAGAGTATGAGTGAAAGAAGAAAGAGCCATGTTGAAGGAGAATTATGCACAATGAGATGTGAATATTCTAAGAGGTGATAACGCTATAACCAAGAATGAAGATTATATGTGATTGTGCAAGTGATAACCTAGAGAAGAGGTTAACATGATTACAAGAGAAACCAAAGCTTAAAATGCTTGAGAGTGAATACCTTGTATGCTAAGTGTATGTGTAATTTTGTATAAAGAGACTTGGCAGATGGCCAAGAGATATTGTGTGCTTAATGTGTTATGCATAAAGAGATTTGGCGGATGGCCAAGAGATATTGCTTGCTTAATGTGTTATGTCATATGCATAAAGAGAAAGAGCCTTGGCGGATGGCCAAGAGATTTTGGCGGATGGCCAAATGATGAGCAATACAACCCGGATGGGGTTGGGAATAGTGACAAGTTGGGCCACAGTTGCCTATTGGGATTATCCAGGTTGCGAAATTCCTCAGGTGGCCAGTGTAGGTGAATACCCCTGAGCCGAGGCAGTCGCACAACCCGACTTGGATAAATCTGACTGACTTGACTATTCATGATACGGTATAGTGGTTTAAACGTAGCTTAGCTGAATGATTATCATGAAGTCCGGATGGGACTATCTGATAAGTCTGTTAAGTTTGCTACGGCCGATCGCTCAATGGTGTTGGAGGTAGGGAAGTCTCCTTGGAGCACTACGAGGGTGATGTGAGGGGAAATAGAAGTTACATGCATTATAATATATCTGAGTATATGATATATTGTTTGATACTGAGATATGTGACATATTGTTCGATACTGAGATATGTGTGTGACTGTAATTATTCTCATTGTGTCTGTGAGAATGTCTTAATTGCAGGAAAATCCTGTTCTCGTGTGCTTGAGAAGGGTAAGTGGTAGATGATTTTCTAATGCATGTGTGTCTGATGGATGTGGTATATTTCTATATCTGTTGTCTCTTTGCTTTGCTATTTGTGTATGAGGATTTTTCACCCTTGCCTATATGTTTTGTGCTCTTTGGAACATGATGCATATAGATGAGGCACCAGTTGGATGGTCTGACCAGAGCTAGGAGGCTTAGTCTGAAGTAGTTATCTGCCAGATAGCATTTTGAAGAGGATGCAGTTCAAGGTTAGAGTTGTGGTAGAGAGAGATAGACTATTGGACTCTTCTGTCCCTACTTTGTAGTTGACTCAGCCAAATGGGCAGTAGTATGGATATTTCTTTTGGGATGACTGTACTATGCTATATGACACTACTTGGTGTAATGATGTAAATTAATTATGTTTAATTGAGACCATGTTACTCATTAGTAAAGTGTTGTGATGCGAGATGTTTATCGAAGCGTGAAAGTTCTAAGTGAGAGTTTCTAGTTAAATAATCTTTTAGTCAAGAGAGAAGAAAAAAAAAGTTCATTCATATTTTCAAATAACAAATAATCTAATCTGAATTAATATGGTCATCCAATAAAATAGGTTACTTATGTTGTAACATCCTTTTATGAGAAAGGGTGTTGCAATTAGTGGTATCAGAGCCCGGTTGAGTCATGCTAGGGATGTATAGGGTGTAGGTCTATTAGGTTCAGTTGTGTGAACTCTGATTGATCTTGTTTGAATTGTTTGGTGTGCAATAATGTGTGCATTGTTTGATTTTCTTGGAATGGATTCTGGAGTATACCTTTATTGGTTATATTGCAGGAATCCATGGCCCGTAATACAGATGCGTTAGAAAGGGTTGTTGGCGCCATGACCCATATGGCAGCCATTATGGCACAACAGGCTGAACGTGCTGAGCAAAGGGAAATTGAAAACCAGCAGAGAGCTGCTAGGGCTGCTGAAAGCAAGGGACTGTTTGATTTTAAGAAACATGATCCACCTCAATTTGATGGGGAACCTGATCCTGAGAAGGCTGATTTATGGATTCAGGAGATAGAGAAAATATTTCTCTCTCTACATTGTGCTGAGGAAGTTAAGGTACCCTATGCCACTTATCTATTGATTGGTGATGCTGAATACTGGTGGAAAGGGGTACAACAGTTGCTTGAGGCTGAACACCATGTTATTACCTGGGAGGTTTTTCGTACTAGATTCCTAGAAAAGTATTTTCCTCAGAGTGCTAGAACCCAGAAAGAGCTAGAATTTCTGAGTCTGCAGCAAAAAGATATGACTGTAGATGCTTATGCAGCAAAATTTGAAACCCTGGCTAAGTATTTTCGTTTCTTTCAACTTCAACCTGATGAGAGGTGGAAGTGTGAGAGATTCGAAAAGGGGTTAAGATATGAGATTAAGGAAGCCGTATCACCTCTAGAGATTTGCCAGTTTCAACCACTGGTGGAGAAGTGTAGGAAGATAGAAATTCTGAAGAAGGAAAGAGTGATTAAGAGTAATGTGGGTGGACCATCGAGGTTCAGGCCACAAAGTCAGAAGGGAAAACAATTACAGAGGAAACCTTATGAAGGGCCTAGAAATTTTGGGAAGCAACAGCAACACCGTAGGGTAGTACCTGCTGGTTGGAATGGAAATCGTGGGAGTCAAGGGTTAAATGAGATTAGGTGTTTTAAGTGTGGGAAGCCAGGACATTACTCTACCAGTTGTGATCAACAAAGGGTGACATGTTTTAGATGTGGGAAGATTGGACATACATCCAAGGATTGTAAGACACCGAAGGCTGAGCCAACGGTGAATATTATACAGGTAGAGAGACCAAAGACTAAGGGACATGTTTATACCCTGAGTGGCATTGAGGCTTCTAAATCGGAATGATTTGATACAAGGTAAATGTGATATAGTTGGTTATTCTTTAATTGTACTGTATGATTCAGGCGCGACGCATTCGTTCATATCCTTTGACTGTGTGAAACGATTGAACTTGCCTGTTTCTTTGATGTCATTTGATCTAGTAGTTTCCCTACCTACCGCTGATCCAGTTACTATAAATATTGTTTGTTTAAATTGTCCAATCACTATTTTTGGTAGAACATACCATATAGACTTAATCTGTTTACCTTTGGTCCAATGAGATATTGTTTTAAGAATGGATTGGTTGTCGGTCAATCATGTTCTTTTAAATTGTGCCAATACGACCTTAGATTTTCCTAATTCTGGAGGTTTGGACTTACGGCTGCCAACCAAGTGAAAGGCTTATTTGAAGAGAGGGAGCAAAGGGATACATGTTATTTTCCTTGTTGAAAGTCCGAGAGTGAGAATAAATAGTACAAAGTGTCAGTGGTTAGAGAGTTTTCTAAAGTGTTTCCAAGGGATGTTCCAGGTTTACTACCTGTGAGAGAGATAGAATTTGTCATAGACATAGTACCGGATTAGGTCCAATTCCCATAGCTCCATGTAGAATGTCACCAATGGAATTGGCCGAGTTGACAAAGCAGTTAGAGATTTATTGGCTAAGTAATTTATAAGGCAAGTGTTTCTCCGTGGAGTGCATCAGTGTTGCTGGTAAATAAGAAGGATGGAATTTTTAGATTAGACATGGGTTATAGGTAGAAGAATAACATAATGATTAAGAATGAATACCTTTTAAAATGTATTGACGAGTTGACGGATCAACTGCGTGGAGCTACTATTTTCTCAAAGATAGATCTGAGAATAGGATATCATCGGATTAGAGTAAAGTCTGAAGATATACCTAAGACTATTTTAGGATCCGATATGGACACTACGAGTATTTCGTAATGGCTATATGGTGAGACCAATGCACTAGTGATGCTATAAGGTCTTTAGTTCGTTCTTAGATAGTCTTGCGGTTGTGTTTATTGATAATATTCTGAGTTATTCTTAAAAAAAAAACGAAGAGGAACATGAGGAACAATTGCAGTAACCGTTGCAAGTTTTGAGTGGGAATAAGTCGTATGTTAAGTTGTATGCTAAGTGTGGATTCTACTTAAGAGAAGTATAGTTTTTAGGTCATGTGATTACTAAAGGTGGGATATCTGTAGATCTTACGAAAGTAGAAGCGGTACTCTCATGGGAAAGACCAAGGACTGTGACGAAAGTCCATAGTTTTGTAGGATTAGCAGGGTATTGTAAAAGAGTTTATTAAAGGATTTTCAAAGATTGTAGCCATTGACTAAACTGATCCAAAATTATTAACTTTTATAGAGACCGATGAGTGTGAGAGGAGTTTTCTTGAGATAAGTTAACCTTACCTGTGTTAGGGTTACCTAATTTGACAGAGCCTATGGAAGTATATTATGATACTCTTATCGAGGATTGGTTTTGTGTTAAGGCAGGATAGGAAAATTGTATCCTATGCCTATTGTGAATTGAAGACTCATGAGAAGAATTATCCAATCCATGATCTTGGATTAGCTTCAGTGGTGGTTACCCTGAAAATTTGAAGACGTTATCTCTACAGATTGACTTTTATTGGCTATAGTGATCACGAGAGCTTGAAATACTTGTTTGATCATTAGTAGTTAAACATGAGGCAGAAGAGATAGATAGAGTTTCTTAAGGGTTATGATCATAATCTGATGTATCATCCGAGAAGGGCTGATGTCGTAACCGATGTATTGAGTAAGAAGACTGTGTCTATGTCAATCATGATGATTAGAGAGTTAGAGTTGATAGAGGATTTTTGAGATCTGAATCTATCAATGGATGTACACAGGGATAGGATTTCAGTGAGCATGAATAAGTTGACAGTGAATTGATGAAAAAGATTAAGAAACATTAAGCAACTGATGAGCTGTTACAAGAAGAGGAAGAGTTGCTTGAATAAGGAAAGGTTATTGAGTATTAGTCTAGGTGATGATAGTATCTTGAGATATAAAGGCCGAGGATGTGTGCACAATAAACCTGAGTTGAGAAGATTGATTCTTGTTGAGTCTTTTGGAAATGGTTGGGTTATAGGTTTGTTATGTTTGTGTTGTGTGAACTCCGACGTGTTGATTGATTATGTGAATTCTGATTGAGTAATTGATTCACTGATTGATTTGTTTGATTCTGAAAAACTTGGTGCCAAGGTTATACTGGAATGGGACGGTATAACTAAGGAAATATGAGACTGTACTGATATGGGACTGTACAGGAAAGAGTTACCTACTGAAAAGCATGTGAGTGAGGACAAAACATGTGGTTGGAATCTGTGTTGGTTTGTAGGGAAAAAATCAAAAATCTGAAAGGTAGTCAAGCAATCACAAAATAGTGTAGATTTTATTGAATCTGTGCAATTGTGTCTTTGTGAAATCACTGTGTGCCATTGTTGAAGTGCAAAACTTCTTGATTGGGTTCTAATTTGTTTTGCTTGAGTAGTTGGGTTGTAATGTTTTGAATTATCCTATAGGTATGAAGCCTATTTGGAACATTGGTAACAATTTTTGATGTGTATACCTATATGATGATGTATGAAATTATGTTGGTTTTTATACATGCATGTTTATAATATATGTGATTGCTACAGGTAGACACCTAACTTTATGAGTTAAATATGTGATTTGGGGTGATGATAGGATCGGTCATAAAATTATTATTGTTTTCTCACTACTTAAGGTCAAGGCATAGGCTTGATCAACCTAGTGGCTTGCCGGTAGCAGAGAGATTGCAATGGTAATTTGTATGAACTGGTATCTCAAATTCCTAAGAGTGGAAAAAAAAAAATAGGATTTGATTCTGATAAAGGATGTGAGAGTATCCATGAAATTTCGAGAACGAAATTTTTTTTTAGAGAGGGAGAATTGTAACGTCCGTGATTTTTGACTCTGTTTTTAATTATATTTTATATGGGTGATATGTGATTTCCATATGTTAGATTTATTTAGAAAGATTAAATTTTATAGATAAAGTTTCTTAACATTAGAAATCAGTAGTTTAAATCAAACGTTAAGTGACGGACAGAATTCTGTTTACCGTAAATAGATGGAACAGTGACTTTGTGAAGTAGAAACCCTAGATTTTGGATAAGAAAGAGATTTGAAGGTACCAATAGTGATTTTCCAATATTTGAGGATTTTAGAAATTTATTTGAGAATTTTCTGATGAACGGAGAAAATGTTACCGTTTTGGTCCCTGTAGTTGGACTAGGTTGAACTATGAGCGGGTTTTGAGACCAGAACAAGTTTAGAAATATATTTGAGGATTCAAAATGATGTTTTATATTATTTTAGAATTTTAGAAATTATTTTGGGAATTTTTAGAATGACAGACAAAGAATTGCTATTTTGGTCCCTGTAGACCGAGAACGGGATGCTAGGGAGAGCTGGTGAATGCCAGAGGCTTAGGAAATGATCCAAAATCAACCAAAAGAGTACCCAATGGTGTTTTTATAGTATTTATGATTTTCAGAAATTTTCTAGAATTTTCTGAGAAAGTTCATTTTTACCCCAAGTTACGGGTTACGGTAAAAATCGAAAAGTTACCGTAGTGCTTCTAAGCTTGATCTTTTTGAACCAAGACCTTTATGGCATCTTATTTACATGTCTTAGGACTTATTATGAGGTTCATGAGAGTTTTTACCCCAATAGGTTAAGTTTGGACAATTTTTACTATGAAATACAAAAGTTACCACACTTAGTTACCTTGAAGACTTACCATTTACCATGGTTAAGGTAAAAAAAAAAAAATATTTGAACCCAGCCCTTGACCAGCTGCAGCGCCTGAACTAGTGTGGAAGGGTGTGGAGAATTCCAATATTTCATGACACATAGTTTTGGCCAATCAAATTAATCCAAGTAGGGATTAATTAGCTTATGACTCATCTAATGTAATGATAACTTAAATGAAAAAAAATCTGAACAAGGAGGAGAAGAGGGAGCAGGCCGAGAACAGGGAGAGAGAGGAGGGAGAGTTCTTGTTCATTTTCTCCATTTTGCTCTTGCAACATAGCCATAGTTTTGAAGCTTCTTCTCCAAATTTTCATCCTAGTTAGTAAATTTGCAAGGGTTTGTCCTCAATCTTGTGATCAACAAGGTAAAGAGCCAAGCAAGAAGAAGGAAGGAGGTTAGGATTTTCTACAAAAGCTTGGTAAGGGGAAAGTTCTTATACATGACTTTTAAAGCTTTGTGGACATACTAGTGCATGCTTGTGTTGATTTGAGTTGGATGATGTTAAGATGGTCCTAGGGTTCATGTTGATTTGGTAAGCCATGTGTCCTTGTGTTCTTATGATCATGGATGGTTCTTGAGCTTGATTATTTGGAGATGAATTTATTTGTGTGGCTTACTCATGAAGGATTTGCTTGATGATGATGCTTGATTTATTTAACCTAGGTAGACAAGACAAGGTTGCCTTTGATTGTGGTCTTGTTCTTTGTGAAAAAAATGAATTTTTGTTTTGGTGAGATTGGAACCATGGCTTGATGATTGAATGATTGTGTCTTGTGGTTGATTTAAAGATGATAAACTTTGCTTATTTTCACTCAATTGGTCATGACAATACAAAGGAAAAATTGATTTTGGTTTAACTTTGAAAAATCGCATGTCTGCCACGCCTTGGGTGTGGTGATTTCTGAAGTTGTGAAAATCTGGAAAAAACAGGGGACAGAATCGTCTGCACCGCGGGTGTGAAAATTCTCGCGCCTGTGAACAGTTCTGGATCCTGAAATTTTGACAGCAAATGATTTTGTGAAAATTAACTTTTTAAGCTTTTAAAATAGGAGGAAAATTTCATTTTTGGAGTCTAATGGTTGATAAGTATTTTGGTTAATTAATTTTAGAACTTAAGCAATGGTTTTGAAAAAAAATGCCTTTTGTTAAAAAGACAAAGATTTATAAAGAGTATGAGTGAAAGAAGAAAGAGCCATGTTGAAGGAGAATTATGCACAATGAGATGTGAATATTCTAAGAGGTGATAACGCTATAACCAAGAATGAAGATTATATGTGATTGTGCAAGTGATAACATAGAGAAGAGGTTAACATGATTACAAGAGAAACCAAAGCTTAAAATGCTTGAGAGTGAATACCTTGTATGCTAAGTGTATGTGTAATTTTGTATAAAGAGACTTGGCAGATGGCCAAGAGATATTGTGTGCTTAATGTGTTATGCATAAAGAGATTTGGCGGATGGCCAAGAGATATTGCTTGCTTAATGTGTTATGTCATATGCATAAAGAGAAAGAGCCTTGGCGGATGGCCAAGAGATTTTGGCGGATGGCCAAATGATGAGCAATACAACCCGGATGGGGTTGGGAATAGTGACAAGTTGGGCCACAGTTGCCTATTGGGATTATCCAGGTTGCGAAATTCCTCAGGTGGCCAGTGTAGGTGAATACCCCTGAGCCGAGGCAGTCGCACAACCCGACTTGGATAAATCTGACTGACTTGACTATTCATGATACGGTATAGTGGTTTAAACGTAGCTTAGCTGAATGATTATCATGAAGTCCGGATGGGACTATCTGATAAGTCTGTTAAGTTTGCTACGGCCGATCGCTCAATGGTGTTGGAGGTAGGGAAGTCTCCTTGGAGCACTACGAGGGTGATGTGAGGGGAAATAGAAGTTACATGCATTATAATATATCTGAGTATATGATATATTGTTTGATACTGAGATATGTGACATATTGTTCGATACTGAGATATGTGTGTGACTGTAATTATTCTCATTGTGTCTGTGAGAATGTCTTAATTGCAGGAAAATCCTGTTCTCGTGTGCTTGAGAAGGGTAAGTGGTAGATGATTTTCTAATGCATGTGTGTCTGATGGATGTGGTATATTTCTATATCTGTTGTCTCTTTGCTTTGCTATTTGTGTATGAGGATTTTTCACCCTTGCCTATATGTTTTGTGCTCTTTGGAACATGATGCATATAGATGAGGCACCAGTTGGATGGTCTGACCAGAGCTAGGAGGCTTAGTCTGAAGTAGTTATCTGCCAGATAGCATTTTGAAGAGGATGCAGTTCGAGGTTAGAGTTGTGGTAGAGAGAGATAGACTATTGGACTCTTCTGTCCCTACTTTGTAGTTGACTCAGCCAAATGGGCAGTAGTATGGATATTTCTTTTGGGATGACTGTACTATGCTATATGACACTACTTGGTGCAATGATGTAAATTAATTATGTTTAATTGAGACCATGTTACTCATTAGTAAAGTGTTGTGATGCGAGATGTTTATCGAAGCGTGAAAGTTCTAAGTGAGAGTTTCTAGTTAAATAATCTTTTAGTCAAGAGAGAAGAAAAAAAAAGTTCATTCATATTTTCAAATAACAAATAATCTAATCTGAAATAATATGGTCATCCAATAAAATAGGTTACTTATGTTGTAACATCCTTTTATGAGAAAGGGTGTTCCAAACTTGGTCCGAAGAAGGCCTACGGATCAAATGGGAGGACGAAGATGGACGAACGAGACAAACTTGGTCCAAAGAATTCCAACGGATCAAATGGGAGGACGAAGGTGGTAGAACAAGACGAACTTGGTCCAAAGAAGGCCTACGGATCAAATGGGAGGACGAAGAGGGACGAACGAGACAAACATGGTCCAAAGAAGGCCTACGGATCAAATGGGAGGACGAAGAGCGACAAACGAGACAAACATGGTCCAAAGAAGGCCTACGGATCAAATTGGAGGAGGAAGATGGACAAATGAGACGAACTTGCTGCAAAGAAGGCCTACGGAGCAAATGGGAGGACGAAGATGGACGAACGAGACGAACTTGGTCCAAAGAAGGCCTAGGGATCAAATGGGAGGACGAAGATGGACGAACGAGACGAACATGGTCCAAAGAAGGCCTACGGATCAAATGGGAGGACGAACGTCAAACTTGGTCCAAAGAAGGCCAACAGATCAAATGGGAGGACGAAGATGGACGAACGAGACGAACTTGGTCCAAAGAAGGCCAACGGATCAAATGGGAGGGCGAAGATGGACGAACGAGACGAACTTGGTCCAAAGAAGGCTTACGGATCAAATGGGAGGACGAAGATGGACGAACGAGACGAACTTGGTCCAAAGAAGGCCAACTGATCAAATGGGAGGACGAAGATGGACGAACGAGACGAACTTGGTCCAAAGAATTCGAACGGATCAAATGGGAGGTCGAAGATGGACGAACGAGACGAACTTGGTCCAAAGAAGGCCTACGGATCAAATGGGAGGACGAAGATGGACGAACGAGGCGAACTTGGTCCAAAGAAGGCCAACGGATCAAATGGGAGGACGAAGATGGACGAACGAGACGAACTTGGTCCAAAGAAGGCCTAGGGATCAAATGGGAGGACGAAGATGGAGGAACGAGGCGAACTTGGTCCAAAGAAGGCCTACGGATCAAATGGGAGGACGAAGATGGACGAACGAGACAAACTTGGTCCAAAGAATTCCAACGGATCAAATGGGAGGACGAAGGTGGTAGAACAAGACGAACTTGGTCCAAAGAAGGCCTACGGATCAAATGGGAGGATGAAGAGGGACGAATGAGACAAACATGGTCCAAAGAAGGCCTACGGAGCAAATGGGAGGACGAAGATGGACGAACAAGACGAACTTGGTCCAAAGAAGGCCTAGGGATCAAATGGGAGGACAAAGATGGACGAACGAGGCGAACTTGGTCCAAAGAAGGCCTACGGAGCAAATGGGAGGACGAAGATGGACGAACGAGACGAACTTGGTCCAAAGAAGGCCAACGGATCAAATGGGAGGACGAAGATGGACGAACGAGACGAACTTGGTCCAAAGAATTCGAACGGATCAAATGGGAGGACGAAGATGGACGAACGAGACGAACTTGGTCCAAAGAAGGCCTACGGATCAAATGGGAGGACGAAGATGGACGAACGAGACGAACTTGGTCCAAAGAAGGCCTAGGGATCAAATGGGAGGACGAAGATGGAGGAACGAGGCGAACTTGGTCCAAAGAAGGCCTACGGATCAAATGGGAGGACGAAGATGGACGAACGAGACAAACTTGGTCCAAAGAATTCCAACGGATCAAATGGGAGGACGAAGAGCGACGAACGAGACAAACATGGTTCAAAGAAGGCCTACGGATCAAATTGGAGGAGGAAGATGGACAAATGAGACGAACTTGCTGCAAAGAAGGCCTACGGAGCAAATGGGAGGACGAAGATGGACGAACGAGACGAACTTGGTCCAAACAAGGCCTAGGGATCAAATGGGACGACGAAGATGGACGAACGAGACGAACTTGGTCCAAAGAAGGCCTACGGATCAAATGGGAGGACGAACGTCGAACTTGGTCCAAAGAAGGCCAACAGAACAAATGGGAGGACGAAGATGGACGAACGAGACGAACTTGGTCCAAAGAAGGCCAACGGATCAAATGGGAGGACGAAGATGGACGAACGAGACGAACTTGGTCCAAAGAAGGCTTACGGATCAAATGGGAGGACGAAGATGGACGAACGAGACGAACTTGGTCCAAAGAATTCGAACGGATCAAATGGGAGGACGAAGATGGACGAACGAGACGAACTTGGTCCAAAGAAGGCCAACGGATCAAATGGGAGGACGAAGATGGAAGAACGAGACGAACTTGGTCCAAAGAAGGCCTACGGATCAAATGGGAGGACGAAGATGGACGAACGAGACGAACTTGGTCCAAAGAAGGCCAACGGATCAAATGGGAGGACGAAGATGGACTAACGAGACGAACTTGGTCCAAAGAAGGCCTAGGGATCATATGGGAGGACGAAGATGGAGGAACGAGGCGAACTTGGTCCAAAGAAGGCCTAGGGATCAAATGGGAGGACGAAGATGGAAGAACGAGACGAACTTGGTCCAAAGAAGGCCTACGGATCAAATGGGAGGACGAAGATGGACGAACGAGACGAACTTGGTCCAAAGAAGGCCAACGGATCAAATGGGAGGACGATGATGGACGAACGAGACGAACTTGGTCGAAAGAAGGCCTAGGGATCAAATGGGAGGACGAAGATGGAGGAACGAGGCGAACTTGGTCCAAAGAAGGCCTAGGGATCAAATGGGAGGACGAAGATGGACGAACGAGACGAACATGGTCCAAAGAAGGCCTACGGATCAAATGGGAGGACGAAGATGGACGAACGAGACGAACTTGGTCCAAAGAATTCCAACGGATCAAATGGGAGGACGAAGGTGGTAGAACAAGACGAACTTGGTCCAAAGAAGGCCTACGGATCAAATGGGAGGACGAAGAGGGACAAACGAGACAAACATGGTGCAAAGAAGGCCTACGGAGCAAATGGGAGGACGAAGATGGACGAACGAGACGAACTTGGTCCAAAGAAGGCCTAGGGATCAAATGGGAGGACGAAGATGGACGAACGAGGCGAACTTGGTCCAAAGAAGGCCTACGGAGCAAATGGGAGGACGAAGATGGACGAACGAGACGAACTTGGTCCAAAGAAGGCCAACGGATCAAATGCGAGGACGAAGATGGACGAACGAGACGAACTTGGTCCAAAGAATTCGAACGGATCAAATGGGAGGACGAAGATGGACGAATGAGACGAACTTGGTCCAAAGAAGGCCTACGGATCAAATGGGAGGACGAAGATGGACGAACGAGACGAACTTGGTCCAAAGAAGGCCAACGGATCAAATGGGAGGACGAAGATGGACGAACGAGACAAACTTGGTCCAAAGAAGGCCTAGGGATCAAATGGGAGGACGAAGATGGAGGAACGAGGCGAACTTGGTCCAAAGAAGGCCTACGGATCAAATGGGAGGACGAAGATGGACGAACGAGACAAACTTGGTCCAAAGAATTCCAACGGATCAAATGGGAGGACGAAGGTGGTAGAACAAGACGAACTTGGTCCAAAGAAGGCCTACGGATCAAATGAGAGGATGAAGAGGGACGAACGAGACAAACATGGTCCAAAGAAGGCCTACGGAGCAAATGGGAGGACGAAGATGGACGAACGAGACGAACTTGGTCCAAAGAATTCGAACGGATCAAATGGGAGGACGAAGATGGACGAACGAGACGAACTTGGTCCAAAGAAGGCCTACGGATCAAATGGGAGGACGAAGATGGACGAACGAGACGAACTTGGTCCAAAGAAGGCCAACGGATCAAATGGGAGGACGAAGATGGACGAACGAGACGAACTTGGTCCAAAGAAGGCCTAGGGATCAAATGGGAGGACGAAGATGGAGGAACGAGGCGAACTTGGTCCAAAGAAGGCCTACGGATCAAATGGGAGGACGAAGATGGACGAACGAGACAAACTTGGTCCAAAGAATTCCAACAGATCAAATGGGAGGACGAAGGTGGTAGAACAAGACGAACTTGGTCCAAAGAAGGCCTACGGATCAAATGGGAGGACGAAGATGGATGAACGAGACGAACTTGGTCCAAAGAAGGCCTAGGGATCAAATGGGAGGACGAAGATGGAGGAACGAGGCGAACTTGGTCCAAAGAAGGCCTACGGATCAAATGGGAGGACGAAGATGGACGAACGAGACAAACTTGGTCCAAAGAATTCCAACGGATCAAATGGGAGGACGAAGGTGGTAGAACAAGACGAACTTGGTCCAAAGAAGGCCTACGGATCAAATGGGAGGACGAAGAGGGACAAACGAGACAAACATGGTGCAAAGAAGGCCTACGGAGCAAATGGGAGGACGAAGATGGACGAACGAGACGAACTTGGTCCAAAGAAGGCCTAGGGATCAAATGGGAGGACGAAGATGGACGAACGAGGCGAACTTGGTCCAAAGAAGGCCTACGGAGCAAATGGGAGGACGAAGATGGACGAACGAGACGAACTTGGTCCAAAGAAGGCCAACGGATCAAATGGGAGGACGAAGATGGACGAACGAGACGAACTTGGTCCAAAGAATTCGAACGGATCAAATGGGAGGACGAAGATGGACGAACGAGACGAACTTGGTCCAAAGAAGGCCTACGGATCAAATGGGAGGACGAAGATGGACGAACGAGACGAACTTGGTCCAAAGAAGGCCAACGGATCAAATGGGAGGACGAAGATGGACGAACGAGACGAACTTGGTCCAAAGAAGGCCTGGGGATCAAATGGGAGGACGAAGATGGAGGAACGAGGCGAACTTGGTCCAAAGAAGGCCTACGGATCAAATGGGAGGACGAAGATGGACGAACGAGACAAACTTGGTCCAAAGAATTCCAACGGATCAAATGGGAGGACGAAGGTGGTAGAACAAGACGAACTTGGTCCAAAGAAGGCCTACGGATCAAATGGGAGGACGAAGATGGACGAACGAGACGAACATGGTCCAAAGAAGGCCTACGGATCAAATGGGAGGACGAAGATGGACGAACGAGACGAACATGGTGCAAAGAAGGCCTACGGAGCAAATGGGAGGACGAAGATGGACGAACGAGACGAACTTGGTCCAAAGAAGGCCTAGGGATCAAATGGGAGGACGAAGATGGACGAACGAGGCGAACTTGGTCCAAAGAAGGCCTACGGAGCAAATGGGAGGACGAAGATGGACGAACGAGAAGAACTTGGTCCAAAGAAGGCCAACGGATCAAATGGGAGGACGAAGATGGACGAACGAGACGAACTTGGTCCAAAGAATTCGAACGGATCAAATGGGAGGACGAAGATGGACGAACGAGACGAACATGGTCCAAAGAAGGCCTACGGATCAAATGGGAGGACGAAGATGGACGAACGAGACGAACTTGGTCCAAAGAAGGCCAACGGATCAAATGGGAGGACGAAGATGGACGAACGAGACGAACTTGGTCCAAAGAAGGCCTAGGGATCAAATGGGAGGACGAAGATGGAGGAACGAGGCGAACTTGGTCCAAAGAAGGCCTACGGATCAAATGGGAGGACGAAGATGGACGAACGAGACAAACTTGGTCCAAAGAATTCCAACGGATCAAATGGGAGGACGAAGGTGGTAGAACAAGACGAACTTGGTCCAAAGAAGGCCTACGGATCAAATGGGAGGACGAAGATGGACGAACGAGACAAACTTGGTCCAAAGAATTCCAACGGATCAAATGGGAGGACGAAGGTGGTAGAACAAGACGAACTTGGTCCAAAGAAGGCCTACGGATCAAATGGGAGGATGAAGAGGGACGAACGAGACAAACATGGCCCAAAGAAGGCCTACGGAGCAAATGGGAGGACGAAGATGGACGAATGAGACGAACTTGGTCCAAAGAAGGCCTAGGGATCAAATGGGAGGACGAAGATGGAAGAACGAGACGAACTTGGTCCAAAGAAGGCCTACGGATCAAATGGGAGGACGAAGATGGACGAACAAGACGAACATGGTCCAAAGAAGGCCTACGGATCAAATGGGAGGACGAAGATGGACGAATGAGACGAACTTGGTCCAAAGAAGGCCTAGGGATCAAATGGGAGGACGAAGATGGAAGAACGAGACGAACTTGGTCCAAAGAAGGTCTACGGATCAAATGGGAGGACGAAGATGGACGAACGAGACGAACATGGTCCAAAGAAGGCCTACGGATCAAATGGGAGGACGAAGATGGACGAACGAGACGAACATGGTGCAAAGAAGGCCTACGGAGCAAATGGGAGGACGAAGATGGACGAACGAGACGAACTTGGTCCAAAGAAGGCCTAGGGATCAAATGGGAGGACGAAGATGGACGAACGAGGCGAACTTGGTCCAAAGAAGGCCTACGGAGCAAATGGGAGGACGAAGATGGACGAACGAGACGAACTTGGTCCAAAGAAGGCCAACGGATCAAATGGGAGGACGAAGATGGACGAACGAGACGAACTTGGTCCAAAGAATTCGAACGGATCAAATGGGAGGACGAAGATGGACGAACGAGACGAACATGGTCCAAAGAAGGCCTACGGATCAAATGGGAGGACGAAGATGGACGAACGAGACGAACTTGGTCCAAAGAAGGCCAACGGATCAAATGGGAGGACGAAGATGGACGAACGAGACGAACTTGGTCCAAAGAAGGCCTAGGGATCAAATGGGAGGACGAAGATGGAGGAACGAGGCGAACTTGGTCCAAAGAAGGCCTACGGATCAAATGGGAGGACGAAGATGGACGAACGAGACAAACTTGGTCCAAAGAATTCCAACGGATCAAATGGGAGGACGAAGGTGGTAGAACAAGACGAACTTGGTCCAAAGAAGGCCTACGGATCAAATGGGAGGACGAAGATGGACGAACGAGACAAACTTGGTCCAAAGAATTCCAACGGATCAAATGGGAGGACGAAGGTGGTAGAACAAGACGAACTTGGTCCAAAGAAGGCCTACGGATCAAATGGGAGGATGAAGAGGGACGAACGAGACAAACATGGTCCAAAGAAGGCCTACGGAGCAAATGGGAGGACGAAGATGGACGAATGAGACGAACTTGGTCCAAAGAAGGCCTAGGGATCAAATGGGAGGACGAAGATGGAAGAACGAGACGAACTTGGTCCAAAGAAGGCCTACGGATCAAATGGGAGGACGAAGATGGACGAACAAGACGAACATGGTCCAAAGAAGGCCTACGGATCAAATGGGAGGACGAAGATGGACGAATGAGACGAACTTGGTCCAAAGAAGGCCTAGGGATCAAATGGGAGGACGAAGATGGAAGAACGAGACGAACTTGGTCCAAAGAAGGTCTACGGATCAAATGGGAGGACGAAGATGGACGAACGAGACGAACATGGTCCAAAGAAGGCCTACGGATCAAATGGGAGGACGAAGATGGACGAACGAGACGAACTTGGTCCAAAGAATTCCAACGGATCAAATGGGAGGACGAAGGTGGTAGAACAAGACGAACTTGGTCCAAAGAAGGCCTACGGATCAAATGGGAGGACGAAGAGGGACAAACGAGACAAACATGGTGCAAAGAAGGCCTACGGAGCAAATGGGAGGACGAAGATGGACGAACGAGACGAACTTGGTCCAAAGAAGGCCTAGGGATCAAATGGGAGGACGAAGATGGAAGAACGAGACGAACTTGGTCCAAAGAAGGCCTACGGATCAAATGGGAGGACGAAGATGGACGAACGAGTCGAACATGGTCCAAAGAAGGCCTACGGATCAAATGGGAGGACGAAGATGGACGAACGAGACGAACTTGGTCCAAAGAAGGCCTACGGATCAAATGGGAGGACGAAGATGGACGAACGAGACGAACTTGGTCCAAAGAATTCCAACGGATCAAATGGGAGGACGAAGGCGGTAGAACAACACGAACTTGGTCCAAAGAAGGCCTACGGATCAAATGGGAGGACGAAGAGGGACAAACGAGACAAACATGGTGCAAAGAAGGCCTACGGAGCAAATGGGAGGACGAAGATGGACGAACGAGACGAACTTGGTCCAAAGAAGGCCTAGGGATCAAATGGGAGGACGAAGATGGACGAACGAGGCGAACTTGGTCCAAAGAAGGCCTACGGAGCAAATGGGAGGACGAAGATGGACGAACGAGACGAACTTGGTCCAAAGAAGGCCAACGGATCAAATGGGAGGACGAAGATGGACGAACGAGACGAACTTGGTCCAAAGAATTCGAACGGATCAAATGGGAGGACGAAGATGGACGAACGAGACGAACATGGTCCAAAGAAGGCCAACGGATCAAATGGGAGGACGAAGATGGACGAACGAGACGAACATGGTCCAAAGAAGGCCTACGGATCAAATGGGAGGACGAAGATGGACGAACGAGACGAACTTGGTCCAAAGAATTCCAACGGATCAAATGGGAGGACGAAGGTGGTAGAACAAGACGAACTTGGTCCAAAGAAGGCCTACGGATCAAATGGAGGACGAAGAGGGACAAACGAGACAAACATGGTGCAAAGAAGGCCTACGGAGCAAATGGGAGGACGAAGATGGACGAACGAGACGAACTTGGTCCAAAGAAGGCCTAGGGATCAAATGGGAGGACGAAGATGGACGAACGAGACGAACATGGTCCAAAGAAGGCCTAGGGATCAAATGGGAGGACGAAGATGGAGGAACGAGGCGAACTTGGTCCAAAGAAGGCCTACGGATCAAATGGGAGGACGAAGATGGACGAACGAGACAAACTTGGTCCAAAGAATTCCAACGGATCAAATGGGAGGACGAAGGTGGTAGAACAAGACGAACTTGGTCCAAAGAAGGCCTACGGATCAAATGGGAGGACGAAGATGGACGAACGAGACGAACTTGGTCCAAAGAAGGCCTAGGGATCAAATGGGAGGACGAAGATGGAAGAACGAGGCGAACTTGGTCCAAAGAAGGCCTACGGATCAAATGGGAGGACGAAGATGGACGAACGAGACAAACTTGGTCCAAAGAATTCCAACGGATCAAATGGGAGGACGAAGGTGGTAGAACAAGACGAACTTGGTCCAAAGAAGGCCTACGGATCAAATGGGAGGACGAAGAGGGACAAACGAGACAAACATGGTGCAAAGAAGGCCTACGGAGTAAATGGGAGGATGAAGATGGACGAACGAGACGAACTTGGTCCGAAGAAGGCCTAGGGATCAAATGGGAGGACGAAGATGGACGAACGAGGCGAACTTGGTCCAAAGAAGGCCTACGGAGCAAATGGGAGGACGAAGATGGACGAACGAGACGAACTTGGTCCAAAGAAGGCCAACGGATCAAATGGGAGGACGAATATGGACGAACGAGACGAACTTGGTCCAAAGAATTCAAACGGATCAAATGGGAGGACGAAGATGGACGAACGAGACGAACTTGGTCCAAAGAAGGCCTACGGATCAAATGGGAGGACGAAGATGGACGAACGAGACGAACTTGGTCCAAAGAATTCCAACGGATCAAATGGGAGGACGAAAGTGGTAGAACAAGACGAACTTGGTCCAAAGAAGGCCTACGGAGTAAATGGGAGGATGAAGATGGACGAACGAGACGAACTTGGTCCAAAGAAGGCCTACGGATCAAATGGGAGGACGAAGATGGACGAACGAGACGAACTTGGTCCAAAGAATTCCAACGGATCAAATGGGAGGACGAAGGTGGTAGAACAAGACGAACTTGGTCCAAAGAAGGCCTACGGATCAAATGGGAGGACGAAGAGGGACAAACGAGACAAACATGGTGCAAAGAAGGCCTACGGAGCAAATGGGAGGACGAAGATGGACGAACGAGACGAACTTGGTCCAAAGAAGGCCTAGGGATCAAATGGGAGGACGAAGATGGAAGAACGAGACGAACTTGGTCCAAAGAAGGCCTACGGATCAAATGGGAGGACGAAGATGGACGAATGAGTCGAACATGGTCCAAAGAAGGCCTACGGATCAAATGGGAGGACGAAGATGGACGAACGAGACGAACATGGTCCAAAGAAGGCCTACGGATCAAATGGGAGGACGAAGATGGACGAACGAGACGAACTTGGTCCAAAGAATTACAACGGATCAAATGGGAGGACGAAGGTGGTAGAACAACACGAACTTGGTCCAAAGAAGGCCTACGGATCAAATGGGAGGACGAAGAGGGACAAACGAGACAAACATGGTGCAAAGAAGGCCTACGGAGCAAATGGGAGGACGAAGATGGACGAACGAGACGAACTTGGTCCAAAGAAGGCCTAGGGATCAAATGGGACGACGAAGATGGACGAACGAGGCGAACTTGGTCCAAAGAAGGCCTACGGAGCAAATGGGAGGACGAAGATGGACGAACGAGATGAACTTGGTCCAAAGAAGGCCAACGGATCAAATGGGAGGACGAAGATGGACGAACGAGACGAACTTGGTCCAAAGAATTCGAACGGATCAAATGGGAGGACGAAGATGGACGAACGAGAAGAACTTGGTCCAAAGAAGGCCTACGGATCAAATGGGAGGACGAAGATGGACGAACGAGACAAACTTGGTCCAAAGAATTCCAACGGATCAAATGGGAGGATGAAAGTGGTAGAACAAGACGAACTTGGTCCAAAGAAGGCCTACGGATCAAATGGGAGGATGAAGAGGGACGAACGAGACAAACATGGTCCAAAGAAGGCCTACGGAGCAAATGGGAGGACGAAGATGGACGAATGAGACGAACTTGGTCCAAAGAAGGCCTAGGGATCAAATGGGAGGACGAAGATGGAAGAACGAGACGAACTTGGTCCAAATAAGGCCTACGGATCAAATGGGAGGACGAAGATGGACGAACAAGACGAACATGGTCCAAAGAAGGCCTACGGATCAAATGGGAGGACGAAGATGGACGAATGAGACGAACTTGGTCCAAAGAAGGCCTAGGGATCAAATGGGAGGACGAAGATGGAAGAACGAGACGAACTTGGTCCAAAGAAGGTCTACGGATCAAATGGGAGGACGAAGATGGACGAACGAGACGAACATGGTCCAAAGAAGGCCTACGGATCAAATGGGAGGACGAAGATGGACGAACGAGACGAACTTGGTCCAAAGAATTCCAACGGATCAAATGGGAGGACGAAGGTGGTAGAACAAGACGAACTTGGTCCAAAGAAGGCCTACGGATCAAATGGGAGGACGAAGAGGGACAAACGAGACAAACATGGTGCAAAGAAGGCCTACGGAGCAAATGGGAGGACGAAGATGGACGAACGAGACGAACTTGGTCCAAAGAAGGCCTAGGGATCAAATGGGAGGACGAAGATGGAAGAACGAGACGAACTTGGTCCAAAGAAGGCCTACGGATCAAATGGGAGGACGAAGATGGACGAATGAGTCGAACATGGTCCAAAGAAGGCCTACGGATCAAATGGGAGGACGAAGATGGACGAACGAGACGAACTTGGTCCAAAGAAGGCCTACGGATCAAATGGGAGGACGAAGATGGACGAACGAGACGAACTTGGTCCAAAGAATTACAACGGATCAAATGGGAGGACGAAGGTGGTAGAACAACACGAACTTGGTCCAAAGAAGGCCTACGGATCAAATGGGAGGACGAAGAGGGACAAACGAGACAAACATGGTGCAAAGAAGGCCTACGGAGCAAATGGGAGGACGAAGATGGACGAACGAGACGAACTTGGTCCAAAGAATTCGAACGGATCAAATGGGAGGACGAAGATGGACGAACGAGAAGAACTTGGTCCAAAGAAGGCCTACGGATCAAATGGGAGGACGAAGATGGACGAACGAGACGAACTTGGTCCAAAGAATTACAACGGATCAAATGGGAGGACGAAGGTGGTAGAACAAGACGAACTTGGTCCAAAGAAGGCCTACGGATCAAATGGGAGGATGAAGAGGGACGAACGAGACAAACATGGTCCAAAGAAGGCCTACGGAGCAAATGGGAGGACGAAGATGGACGAACGAGACGAACTTGGTCTAAAGAAGGCCTAGGGATCAAATGGGAGGACGAAGATGGAAGAACGAGACGAACTTGGTCCAAAGAAGGCCTACGGATCAAATGGGAGGACGAAGATGGACGAACGAGTCGAACATGGTCCAAAGAAGGCCTATGGATCAAATGGGAGGACGAAGATGGACGAACGAGACGAACTTGGTCCAAAGAATTCCAACGGATCAAATGGGAGGACGAAGGTGGTAGAACAAGACGAACTTGGTCCAAAGAAGGCCTACGGATCAAATGGGAGGACGAAGAGGGACAAACGAGACAAACAGGGTGCAAAGAAGGCCTACGGAGCAAATGGGAGGACGAAGATCGACGAACGAGACGAACTTGGTCCAAAGAAGGCCTAGGGATCAAATGGGAGGACGAAGATGGACGAACGAGGCGAACTTGGTCCAAAGAAGGCCTACGGAGCAAATGGGAGGACGAAGATGGACGAACGAGACGAACTTGGTCCAAAGAAGGCCAACGGAACAAATGGGAGGACGAAGATGGACGAACGAGACGAACTTGGTCCAAAGAATTCGAACGGATCAAATGGGAGGACGAAGATGGACGAACGAGACGAACTTGGTCCAAAGAAGGCCTACGGATCAAATGGGAGGACGAAGATGGACGAACGAGATGAACTTGGTCCAAAGAAGGCCAACGGATCAAATGGGAGGACGAAGATGGACGAACGAGACGAACATGGTGCAAAGAAGGCCTACGGAGCAAATGGGAGGACGAAGATGGACGAACGAGACGAACTTGGTCCAAAGAAGGCCTAGGGATCAAATGGGAGGACGAAGATGGACGAACGAGGCGAACTTGGTCCAAAGAAGGCCTACGGAGCAAATGGGAGGACGAAGATGGACGAACGAGACGAACTTGGTCCAAAGAAGGCCAACGGATCAAATGGGAGGACGAAGATGGACGAACGAGACGAACTTGGTCCAAAGAATTCGAACGGATCAAATGGGAGGACGAAGATGGACGAACGAGACGAACTTGGTCCAAAGAAGGCCTACGGATCAAATGGGAGGACGAAGATGGACGAACGAGACGAACTTGGTCCAAAGAAGGCCAACGGATCAAATGGGAGGACGAAGATGGACGAACGAGACGAACTTGGTCCAAAGAAGGCCTAGGGATCAAATGGGAGGACGAAGATGGAGGAACGAGGCGAACTTGGTCCAAAGAAGGCCTACGGATCAAATGGGAGGACGAAGATGGACGAACGAGACAAACTTGGTCCAAAGAATTCCAACGGATCAAATGGGAGGACGAAGGTGGTAGAACAAGACGAACTTGGTCCAAAGAAGGCCTACGGATCAAATGGGAGGATGAAGAGGGACGAACGAGACAAACATGGTCCAAAGAAGGCCTACGGAGCAAATGGGAGGACGAAGATGGACGAACGAGACGAACTTGGTCCAAAGAAGGCCTAGGGATCAAATGGGAGGACGAAGATGGACGAACGAGGCGAACTTGGTCCAAAGAAGGCCTACGGAGCAAATGGGAGGACGAAGATGGACGAACGAGACGAACTTGGTCCAAAGAAGGCCTACGGATCAAATGGGAGGACGAAGATGGACGAACGAGACGAACTTGGTCCAAAGAATTCCAACGGATCAAATGGGAGGACGAAGGTGGTAGAACAACACGAACTTGGTCCAAAGAAGGCCTACGGATCAAATGGGAGGACGAAGAGGGACAAACGAGACAAACATGGTGCAAAGAAGGCCTACGGAGCAAATGGGAGGACGAAGATGGACGAACGAGACGAACTTGGTCCAAAGAATTCGAACGGATCAAATGGGAGGACGAAGATGGACGAACGAGAAGAACTTGGTCCAAAGAAGGCCTACGGATCAAATGGGAGGACGAAGATGGACGAACGAGACGAACTTGGTCCAAAGAATTACAACGGATCAAATGGGAGGACGAAGGTGGTAGAACAAGACGAACTTGGTCCAAAGAAGGCCTACGGATCAAATGGGAGGATGAAGAGGGACGAACGAGACAAACATGGTCCAAAGAAGGCCTACGGAGCAAATGGGAGGACGAAGATGGACGAACGAGACGAACTTGGTCTAAAGAAGGCCTAGGGATCAAATGGGAGGACGAAGATGGAAGAACGAGACGAACTTGGTCCAAAGAAGGCCTACGGATCAAATGGGAGGACGAAGATGGACGAACGAGTCGAACATGGTCCAAAGAAGGCCTATGGATCAAATGGGAGGACGAAGATGGACGAACGAGACGAACTTGGTCCAAAGAATTCCAACGGATCAAATGGGAGGACGAAGGTGGTAGAACAAGACGAACTTGGTCCAAAGAAGGCCTACGGATCAAATGGGAGGACGAAGAGGGACAAACGAGACAAACAGGGTGCAAAGAAGGCCTACGGAGCAAATGGGAGGACGAAGATCGACGAACGAGACGAACTTGGTCCAAAGAAGGCCTAGGGATCAAATGGGAGGACGAAGATGGACGAACGAGGCGAACTTGGTCCAAAGAAGGCCTACGGAGCAAATGGGAGGACGAAGATGGACGAACGAGACGAACTTGGTCCAAAGAAGGCCAACGGAACAAATGGGAGGACGAAGATGGACGAACGAGACGAACTTGGTCCAAAGAATTCGAACGGATCAAATGGGAGGACGAAGATGGACGAACGAGACGAACTTGGTCCAAAGAAGGCCTACGGATCAAATGGGAGGACGAAGATGGACGAACGAGATGAACTTGGTCCAAAGAAGGCCAACGGATCAAATGGGAGGACGAAGATGGACGAACGAGACGAACATGGTGCAAAGAAGGCCTACGGAGCAAATGGGAGGACGAAGATGGACGAACGAGACGAACTTGGTCCAAAGAAGGCCTAGGGATCAAATGGGAGGACGAAGATGGACGAACGAGGCGAACTTGGTCCAAAGAAGGCCTACGGAGCAAATGGGAGGACGAAGATGGACGAACGAGACGAACTTGGTCCAAAGAAGGCCAACGGATCAAATGGGAGGACGAAGATGGACGAACGAGACGAACTTGGTCCAAAGAATTCGAACGGATCAAATGGGAGGACGAAGATGGACGAACGAGACGAACTTGGTCCAAAGAAGGCCTACGGATCAAATGGGAGGACGAAGATGGACGAACGAGACGAACTTGGTCCAAAGAAGGCCAACGGATCAAATGGGAGGACGAAGATGGACGAACGAGACGAACTTGGTCCAAAGAAGGCCTAGGGATCAAATGGGAGGACGAAGATGGAGGAACGAGGCGAACTTGGTCCAAAGAAGGCCTACGGATCAAATGGGAGGACGAAGATGGACGAACGAGACAAACTTGGTCCAAAGAATTCCAACGGATCAAATGGGAGGACGAAGGTGGTAGAACAAGACGAACTTGGTCCAAAGAAGGCCTACGGATCAAATGGGAGGATGAAGAGGGACGAACGAGACAAACATGGTCCAAAGAAGGCCTACGGAGCAAATGGGAGGACGAAGATGGACGAACGAGACGAACTTGGTCCAAAGAAGGCCTAGGGATCAAATGGGAGGACGAAGATGGACGAACGAGGCGAACTTGGTCCAAAGAAGGCCTACGGAGCAAATGGGAGGACGAAGATGGACGAACGAGACGAACTTGGTCCAAAGAAGGCCTACGGATCAAATGGGAGGACGAAGATGGACGAACGAGACGAACTTGGTCCAAAGAATTACAACGGATCAAATGGGAGGACGAAGGTGGTAGAACAAGACGAACTTGGTCCAAAGAAGGCCTACGGATCAAATGGGAGGATGAAGAGGGACGAACGAGACAAACATGGTCCAAAGAAGGCCTACGGAGCAAATGGGAGGACGAAGATGGACGAACGAGACGAACTTGGTCTAAAGAAGGCCTAGGGATCAAATGGGAGGACGAAGATGGAAGAACGAGACGAACTTGGTCCAAAGAAGGCCTACGGATCAAATGGGAGGACGAAGATGGACGAACGAGTCGAACATGGTCCAAAGAAGGCCTATGGATCAAATGGGAGGACGAAGATGGACGAACGAGACGAACTTGGTCCAAAGAATTCCAACGGATCAAATGGGAGGACGAAGGTGGTAGAACAAGACGAACTTGGTCCAAAGAAGGCCTACGGATCAAATGGGAGGACGAAGAGGGACAAACGAGACAAACAGGGTGCAAAGAAGGCCTACGGAGCAAATGGGAGGACGAAGATCGACGAACGAGACGAACTTGGTCCAAAGAAGGCCTAGGGATCAAATGGGAGGACGAAGATGGACGAACGAGGCGAACTTGGTCCAAAGAAGGCCTACGGAGCAAATGGGAGGACGAAGATGGACGAACGAGACGAACTTGGTCCAAAGAAGGCCAACGGAACAAATGGGAGGACGAAGATGGACGAACGAGACGAACTTGGTCCAAAGAATTCGAACGGATCAAATGGGAGGACGAAGATGGACGAACGAGACGAACTTGGTCCAAAGAAGGCCTACGGATCAAATGGGAGGACGAAGATGGACGAACGAGATGAACTTGGTCCAAAGAAGGCCAACGGATCAAATGGGAGGACGAAGATGGACGAACGAGACGAACATGGTGCAAAGAAGGCCTACGGAGCAAATGGGAGGATGAAGATGGACGAACGAGACGAACTTGGTCCAAAGAAGGCCTAGGGATCAAATGGGAGGACGAAGATGGACGAACGAGGCGAACTTGGTCCAAAGAAGGCCTACGGAGCAAATGGGAGGACGAAGATGGACGAACGAGACGAACTTGGTCCAAAGAAGGCCAACGGATCAAATGGGAGGACGAAGATGGACGAACGAGACGAACTTGGTCCAAAGAATTCGAACGGATCAAATGGGAGGACGAAGATGGACGAACGAGACGAACTTGGTCCAAAGAAGGCCTACGGATCAAATGGGAGGACGAAGATGGACGAACGAGACGAACTTGGTCCAAAGAAGGCCAACGGATCAAATGGGAGGACGAAGATGGACGAACGAGACGAACTTGGTCCAAAGAAGGCCTAGGGATCAAATGGGAGGACGAAGATGGAGGAACGAGGCGAACTTGGTCCAAAGAAGGCCTACGGATCAAATGGGAGGACGAAGATGGACGAACGAGACAAACTTGGTCCAAAGAATTCCAACGGATCAAATGGGAGGACGAAGGTGGTAGAACAAGACGAACTTGGTCCAAAGAAGGCCTACGGATCAAATGGGAGGACGAAGATGGACGAACGAGACGAACATGGTCCAAAGAAGGCCTACGGATCAAATGGGAGGACGAAGATGGACGAACGAGACGAACATGGTGCAAAGAAGGCCTACGGAGCAAATGGGAGGACGAAAATGGACGAACGAGACGAACTTGGTCCAAAGAAGGCCTAGGGATCAAATGGGAGGACGAAGATGGACGAACGAGGCGAACTTGGTCCAAAGAAGGCCTACGGAGCAAATGGGAGGACGAAGATGGACGAACGAGACGAACTTGGTCCAAAGAAGGCCAACGGATCAAATGGGAGGACGAAGATGGACGAACGAGACGAACTTGGTCCAAAGAATTCGAACGGATCAAATGGGAGGACGAAGATGGACGAACGAGACGAACTTGGTCCAAAGAAGGCCTACGGATCAAATGGGAGGACGAAAATGGACGAACGAGACGAACTTGGTCCAAAGAAGGCCAACGGATCAAATGGGAGGACGAAGATGGACGAACGAGACGAACTTGGTCCAAAGAAGGCCTAGGGATCAAATGGGAGGACGAAGATGGAGGAACGAGGCGAACTTGGTCCAAAGAAGGCCTACGGATCAAATGGGAGGACGAAGATGGACGAACGAGACAAACTTGGTCCAAAGAATTCCAACGGATCAAATGGGAGGACGAAGGTGGTAGAACAAGACGAACTTGGTCCAAAGAAGGCCTACGGATCAAATGGGAGGATGAAGAGGGACGAACGAGACAAACATGGTCCAAAGAAGGCCTACGGAGCAAATGGGAGGACGAAGATGGACGAATGAGTCGAACTTGGTCCAAAGAAGGCCTAGGGATCAAATGGGAGGACGAAGATGCAAGAACGAGACGAACTTGGTCCAAAGAAGGCCTACGGATCAAATGGGAGGACGAAGATGGACGAACAAGACGAACATGGTCCAAAGAAGGCCTACGGATCAAATGGGGAGGACGAAGATGGACGAAGGAGACGAACTTGGTCCAAAGAAGGCCTAGGGATCAAATGGGAGGACGAAGATGGAAGAACGAGACGAACTTGGTCCAAAGAAGGCCAACGGATCAAATGGGAGGACGACGATGGACGAACGAGACGAACTTGGTCCAAAGAATTCGAACGGATCAAATGGGAGGAGGACGAAGATGGAAGAACGAGACGAACTTGGTCCAAAGAAGGCCTACGGATCAAATGGGAGGACGAAGATGGACGAACGAGACGAACTTGGTCCAAAGAAGGCCAACGGATCAAATGGGAGGACGAAGATGGACGAACGAGATGAACATGGTGCAAAGAAGGCCTACGGAGCAAATGGGGAGGACGAAGATGGACGAACGAGACGAACTTGGTCCAAAGAAAGCCTAGGGATCAAATGGGAGGACGAAGATGGAGGAACGAGGCGAACTTGGTCCAAAGAAGGCATACGGATCAAATGGGAGGACGAAGATGGACGAACGAGACAAACTTGGTCCAAAGAATTCCAACGGATCAAATGGGAGGACGAAGGTGGTAGAACAAGACGAACTTGGTCCAAAGAAGGCCTACGGATCAAATGGGAGGATGAAGAGGGACGAACGAGACAAACATGGTCCAAAGAAGGGCCTACGGAGCAAATGGGAGGACGAAGATGGACGAACGAGACGAACTTGGTCCAAAGAAGGCCTAGGGATCAAATGGGAGGACGAAGATGGAAGAACGAGGCGAACTTGGTCCAAAGAAGGCCTACGGAGCAAATGGGGAGGACGAAGATGGACGAACGAGACGAACTTGGTCCAAAGAAGGCCAACGGATCAAATGGGAGGACGAAGATGGACGAACGAGACGAACTTGGTCCAAGAAGGCCAACGGATCAAATGGGGAGGACGAAGATGGAGACGAACGAGACGAACTTGGTCCAAAGAATTCGAACGGATCAAATGGGAGGACGAAGAT